>JASWHV010000015.1:48149883-50649883 GCA_030760725.1 Neostapfia colusana
AAATTCTGACGCATTTCGCAAAACATCAAATTTTTCACAGGAATCCAAAGGGTTAGCCTTGTTTTTACCAAAACGGCAATTTTTATCAAAACATGACTCAAAATTGTTTCTCTCGCCTGTGATGCTTCTTTTTTTATCAAATCATGTTAAAATGTCGTACTAGTATTCTGACGCATTTTAAAAAATATCAAATTTTCCATAAAAATCCAAAGGGGTTAGCAAATTCCTTTTTAACAAAAATAGCAATTTCCATCAAAACTCGCCGTAAATTCATTTTTATCGCCCGCAAAGCTTCTTTTCTTGGTGAGATACGTGCTACCATGACATGCCTAAATTCTGACGCATTTCAGAAAGCATTAAATTTTTGAAAAAAATCCATAAGGGTGAGCCTTTGTTTTTTTACTAAAAACGGCAATTTGCATCAAAACTCGACGTAAAATCGTTTTTCTCGCTCGTAAACCTTCTTTTCTTTGTCTGATATGTGTTACATTGTCATACCTAAATTCTGACACATTCAGAAAATATTAAATTTTTCATAAAAATCCAAATGGGGTTAGCCTTTGCATTTACCAAAACGGCAATTTCCATCAAAACTCGCTGTAAATTCGTTTTTCTCGCCTGCGAAGCTTCTTTTCTTTGTCTAATATGTGTTACATTGTCATACCTAAATTCTGACATATTTTAGAAAATATCAATTATCCACAAAAATCCAAAGGAGGTTAGACTTTGCTTTTAACCAAAATGGCAATTTCAATAAAAACTTTCCATAAATTTGTTTTTCTCGCCGGTATGCTTCTTTTCATAGTCAAATACGTGTTATCGTGTCATACATAAATTTTAATGCATTTTAGAAAAAATCAAAATTTCCAAAAAAAATTAAAGGGGTAGCCTTTGCTTTTCAACTAAAACTGCAATTTCCATCAAAACTCACCGTAAATTAATTTTTGTCACCCATGAAGCTTCTTTTATTTGTGAAAAACGTGCTACCATATCATACCTAAAGTCTAACGCATTTCGGAAAACGTTAAATTTTCCAAAAAGTCCAAAGGGGTCAGCCTTTGCTTTTACCAAAAATGATAATTTTCATCAAAACTCGCCATAAATTCGTTTTTCTCATCCGCGAAGCTTCTTTTATTTGTCTGAGACGTGCTACCATGTCATACCTAATTTCTGACGCATTTAGGAAAACATTAAATTTTCTAAAAAAATCCAAAGGGGGTTAGCCTTTGCTTTTTACCAAAAACAACAATTTCCCATAAAACTCACGGTAAATTCATTTTTCTCGCCCGTGATGCTTCTTTTCTTTGTCAGCTACGTGTTACCTTGTCATACTTAAATTCTAACGCATTTCGCAAAATATCAATTTTTTTACAGAAATCTAAAGGGTTAGCCTTGTTTTTACCAAAACGGCAATTTCCATCAAAACTTGCCTTAAATTTGTTTTCTCTCGCTGTGATGCTTCTTTTTTATCAAATACATGTTATCATATCGTACCTATATTCTGACGCATTTCAGAAAATATCAAGTTTTCCACAAAAATCCAAAGGGGTTGGCCATTCCTTTTTAACAAAGACAGCAATTTCCATCAAAAATCACCGTAAATTCATTTTTATCGCCCGTGAAGCTTCTTTTCTTTGTGATATACATGCTACCATGACATACCTAAATTTTGACGCATTTGGACAACATTAATTGTTTTTAAAAAAATCCATAGGGGTTAGCCTTTGCTTTTTACCAAAAACCGGTAATTTCCATCAAAACTCGACGTAAATTCGTTTTTCTCGCCCGCGAAGCTTCTTTTCTTTGTCTAATATGTGTTACATTGTCATATATAAATTCTGACGCATTTAAGAAAATATAAAATTTCCATAAAAATCCAAAGAGGGTTAGCCTTTGCTTTTTACCAAAACGGCAATTTCAATCAAAACTTTCAGTAAATTTGGTTTTCTCGCCGGTGATGCTTCTTTTCTTTGTCAAATACGTGTTATCATGTCATACATAAATTCTGACGCATTTTAGAAAACATCAAATTTTCCAAAAAAAAATCCAAACGAGTAGCCATTGATTTTCAACTAAAACAGCAATTTCCATCAAAACTCGCCGTAAATTCATTTTTATCGCCCGTGAAGCTTCTTTTCTTTATGAAATACGTGCTACCATGATATACCAAAATTCTAGCACATTACGGAAAACATCAAATTTTCCATAAAAAATCCAAAGGGGTCAGCTTTGCTTTTTACCAAAAACGATAATTTTCATCAAAACTCGCCGTAAATTCATTTTTCTCGCCAGCGAAGCTTCTTTTCTTTGTCTCAGACGTGCTACCTTGTCATACCTAATTTATGACGCATTTTAAAAAATATCAAATTTTAAAAGAAACCATAAGTGTTAGCCCTTTCTTTTTACCAAAAATTGCAATTTCCATCAAAACTCGTCGTAAATTCATTTTTCTTGCCCGTGAAGCTTTTTTTCAATGTTTGATATGTGTTACATTGTCATACCTAAATTCTGACGCATTTCAGAAACCATTTAATATTCCACCAAAAATCCAAAGAGGGTTAGCCTTTTCTATTTACTAGAACGACAATTTCCAACAAAACTTGCCGTAAATTTGTTTTTCTCGCTTGTGATGCTTCTTTTTGTGTCAAATATGTGTTGTTGTGTCATACATAAATTCTGACACATTTTAGAAAACATCAAAATTTCCACAAACATCCAAAGGGGTTAGCCTTTGCTTTTCAACAAAAATAGCAATTTCTATCAAAACTCGCCATAAAATCATTTTTATCGCCAGCGATACTTCTTTCTTTGTGAAATATGTGCTACCATGCCATACCTAAATTCTAACGCATTATGGAAAATGTTAAATTTTCCAAAAAAAATTCAAAGGGGTCAGCCTTTGCTTTTTACCAAAAACGATAATTTTTATCAAAACTCGCCATAAATTCGTTTTCTCGCCCGCGAAACTTCTTTTATTTGTCTAAGACGTGCTACCTTG
This sequence comes from Neostapfia colusana, assembly GCA_030760725.1. Classification (NCBI taxonomy): domain Eukaryota; kingdom Viridiplantae; phylum Streptophyta; class Magnoliopsida; order Poales; family Poaceae; genus Neostapfia; species Neostapfia colusana. The sequence continues at coordinate 48,152,882 of JASWHV010000015.1, forward strand.
TCATACCTAATTTATGACGCATTTCGGAAAACATCAAATTTTCTAAAAAATCCAAAGGTGGTTAGCCTTTGCTTTTTACCAAAAATAGAAATTTCCCATAAAACTCGCCGTAAATTCGTTTTTATCTCCCGCAAAGCGTCTTTTCTTTGTCAGATACGTGCTACCATGCCATACCTAGATTTTGATGCATTTCAGAAACATCAAAATTTCCATAAAAATCCAAAGCAACTAGCCTTTCGCTGTTTACCAAAAACGGCAATTTCCCTTAAAACTTGTGTAAATTCGTTTTTCTAGCTTGCAAAGCTTCTTTTCTTGGTCAAATACGTGCTACCATATCAAACCTAAATCCTGACGCATTTCAGAAAACATCAAAATTTTTGTAAAAATCCAAAGGGGTTATCCTTTGGTTCTACCAAAAATAGCAATTTCCATCAAAACTTATCGTAAATTCATTTTTCTCACCCGTGATGCTTCTTTTCTTTGTCAGCTATGTCTTACCTTAAACACCTAAGTTCTGACGCATTTCACAAAACATCAAATTTCTCACAGAAATCCAAAGGGTTAGCCTTGTTTTTACCAAAACGGCAATTTCCATCAAAACTCGCCTTAAATTTGTTTCTCTCGCCTGTGATACTTCTTTTTTATCAAATACGTGTTATCATGCCATACCTATATCCCAACGCATTTTAGAAAATATCAAATTTTCCACAAAAAATCCAAAGGGGTTAGCCATTCCTTTTTTTAGAAAACAGCAATTTCCATCAAAACTCACCGTAAATTCATTTTTTCGCCCGTGAAACTTCTTTTCTTTGTGATATACATGCTACCATGACATACCTAAATTCTGATGCATTTAAGAAAACATTAAATTTTTGAAAAAAAATCCGTAGGGGTTAGCCTTTTCTTTTTACCAAAACCGGCAATTTTCATCAAAACTCGCCGTAAATTGGCTTTTCTCGCCCGCGAAGCTTCTTTTCTTTGTCTAATATGTGTTACATTATCATATCTAAATTCTAACGCATTTAATATCAAATTTTCCACAAAAATCCAAAGGGGGTTAGCCTTTGCTTTTTTACCAAAATGGCAATTTCAATCAAAACTTTCGGTAAATTTGTTTTTCTCGCCGGTGATGCTTCTTTTCTTTGTCAAATACATGTTATCGTGTCATACATAAATTCTGACGCATTTTAGAAAACATCAAAGGTTCCAAAAAAATTTAAAGGGGTAGCCATTGCTTTTCAACTAAAACAGCAATTTCCATCAAAACTCGCTGTAAATTTATTTCTATCGCCCACAAAGCTTCTTTTCTTTGTGAAATATGTGCTTCTATGGCATATCAAAATTGTAACGCAATTTGGAAAACGTCAAATTTTCCAAAAATATCGAAATGGGTCAGCTTTGCATTTTACCAAAAACGACAATTTTCATCAAAACTCACCATAAATTCATTTTCCTCGCCAGCGAAGCTTCTTTTCTTTGTCTTACACGTGCTACGTTGTCATACCTAATTTATGACACATTTCAAAAAATATCAAATTTTAGAAAAAAAATCCATAAGGGTTAGCCTTTGCTTCTTACCAAAAATGGCAATTTCCATCAAAACGCGCCGTAAATTCATTTTTCTAGCGTGTGAAGCTTCTTTTCAATGTCTGATATGTGTTACATTGTCATACCTAAATTCTGACGCATTTCAGAAAAACATTTAATTTTCTACCAAAAATCCAAAGAGGGTTAGCCTTTCTTTTTTACTAAAATGACAATTTCCATAAAAAGTTGACGTAAATTTGTTTTTGTCACTTGCGATGCTTCTTTTCTATGTCAAATACGTGTTATCGTGTCATACATAAATTCTGACGCGTTTTAGAAAACATCAAAATTTCCACAAACATCCAAAGGGGTTAGCCTTAGCTTTTCAACAAAAATGGCAATTTGTATCAAAACTCGCCGTAAATTCATTTTTATTGCCCCCAATACTTCTGTCTTTGTGAAATATGTGCTACCATGTTATACCTAAATTCTCAGGCATTTTGGAAAACTTCAAATTTTTCAAAAAATTACAAAGGGGCCAGCCTTTGTTTTTTACGAAAAACAACAATTTTCATCAAAACTCGCCATAAATTCGTTTTTCTCGCACGCGATGCTTCTTTTCTTTGTCTAAGACGTGCTACCATGTCATACCTAATTTCTGACGGATTTCAGAAAACATCAAATTTTCCAAAAAAACCCAAAGGGGTTAGACTTTGCTAGTTACCAAAAATCACAATTTCAACTAAAACTCACCGCAAATTAATTTTTCTCACTCGTGAAACTTTTTTTCTCTGTCACACACTTGCTAACATGTCATATATAAATTCTGATGCATTTCGGAAAATCCAAAGGTGGTTAGTCTTTGTTTTTTTACCAAAAACAACAATTTCCCATAAAACACAACGTAAACTCATTTTTATCCGCCTGCAAAGCTTCTTTTCTTTGTGAAATACGTGCTACCATGTCATATCTAAAGTCTAACGCATTTTTAAAAACATCAAAATTTTCAAAAAAAATCCAAAAGTGTCAGCCTTTGCTTTTTAACAAAAAAGACAATTTTCATCAAAACTTGCCATAAATTCATTTTTCTCGCCCGTGAAGCTTCTTTTCTTTGTCTCAAACGTGCTACCATGTCATACCTAATTTCTGACATATTTCAGTAAACATCAAATTTTCCAAAAAATCCAAAGGGGGTTAGCCTTTGCTTTTTACCAAAACAGTAATTTCCTATAAAACTCGCCTCGTAAATTCATTTTTATCGCCCGCGAAGCTTCTTTTCCTTGTGAGATACGTGCTACCATGACATAGCTAAATTCTGACGCATCCGAAAAGCATTAAATTTCTAAAAAAAATCCATAGGGGTTAGCCTTTGTTTTTTTACCAAAAACGGCAATTTGCATCAAAACTCGGCATAAAATCATTTTTCTCGCCCGCGAAGCTACTTTTCTTTATCTGATATGTGTTACATTGTAATACCCAAATTGTGACGCATTCAGAAAATATTAAATTTTCCACAAAAATCCAAAGGGATTAGCTTTGCTTTTTACCAAAACGGCAATTTCCATCAAAACTCGTTGTAAACTCGTTTTTCTCGCGCATTTCAAAAAATATCAAATTTTCCACAAAAATCCAAAGGGGTTTAGCCTTTGCTTTTTACCAAAATGGCAATTTCAATAAAAAGTTTCCGTAAATTTGTTTTTCTCGCCGGTGATGCTTCTTTTCATTGTCAAATATGTGTTATCATGTCATACATAAATTTTTACGCATTTTAGAAAATATCAAATTTTCCAAAAATAAATCTAAAGGGGTAGCCTTTGCTTTTTAACTAAAACAGCAATTTCCATCATAACTCGCCGTAAATTCATTTTTATCACCCACGAAGCTTCTTTTCTTTGTGAAATAAGTGCTACCATGCCATACCTAAATTCTACCGCATTTCAGAAAACGTTAATTTTTCCAAAAAAAATCCAAAGGTGTCAACCTTTGCTTTTTACCAAAAATGACAATTTTCATCGAAACTCGCCATAAATTTGTTTTTCACGCCTGCGAAGCTTCTTTTTTTGTCTAAAACGTGCTACCTTGTCATACCTAATTTATGACGCATTTCAGAAAACATCAAATTTTCCAAAAAAATTCAAAGGGGGTTAGCCTTTGCTTTTTACCAAAAACAGAAATCTCACATAAAATTCATCGTAAATTCGTTTTTATTGCCCGCAAAGCGTCTTTTCTTTGTTGCTACCATATCATACCTAAATTCCGACGCATTTCAGAAACATCAAAATTTCCATAAAAATCCAAAGCGACTAGCTTTTTGCTCTTTACCAAAAACGACATTTTTCCTTAAAACTTGTGTAAATTCATTTTTCTATCTTGCAAAGCTTCTTTTCTTGGTCAGATACTTGCTACCATGTCATACCTAAATCTCGACGCATTTCAGAAAACATCAAAATTTCTATAAAAATCCAAATGGGTTATCCTTTGGTTTTACCAAAAATGGCAATTTCCATCAAAACTCATCGTAAATTCGTTCTCTCCCGTGATGCTTCTTTTCTTTGTCAGCTATGTGTTACCTTGTCATTCCTAAATTCTGACGCATTTCGCAAAACATCAAATTTTCCACAGAAATCCAAAGTGTTAGCCTTTGCTTTTTACCAAAACGGCAATTTCCATCCTAACTTGCCTTAAATTTATTTCTCTCGCTCGTGATGCCTCTTTTTTTATCAAATGCATGTTAAAATATCGTACCTATATTCCGACGCATTTAAGAAAATATCAAATTTTCCACGAAAATCCAAACGGGTTAGCCGTTGCTTTTTAAAAAACAGCACGTTCCATCAAAACTCAACGTAAATTCATTTTTATCACCTGTGAAGCTTTTTTTCTTTGTGAGATATGTGCTACCATGTCATACCTAAATTCTGACATATTTTGGAAAACATTAAATTTTTGAAAAAAATCCATAGGGGTTAGCCTTTGCTTCTTACCTGAAACGGCAATTTCTATCAAAACTCGCCGTAAATTCGTTTTTCTCACCCGTGAAGCTTCTTTTCTATGTCTGATATGTGTTGCATTGTCATACTTAAATTTTGATGCATTTAAGAAAACATCAAATTTTCCACAAAAATTCAAAGGGATTAGCCTTTGCTTTTTACCAAAACGGCAGTTTCCATCCACACTTGCCATAATTTTTTTTTTCTCGCCGGTGATGCTTCTTTTCTTTGTTACATACGTGTTATCGTGTCATACATAAATTGTGACATATTTTAGAAAACATCAGATTTTCCAAAAAAATCCAAAGGGCGTTAGTCTTTACTTTTTACCAAAAACAGCAATTTCCCATAAAACACGTCGTAAAATCATTTTTATCCGCCTACGAAGCTTCTTTTCTTTGTGAAATACATGCTACCATGTCATACCTAAATTCTAATGCATTTTGGAAAACATCAAATTTTCCAAAAAAAATCGAATGGGGTCAGCCTTTGCTTTTTACCAAATAACGACAATTTTCATCAAAACTCGTCATAAATTCATTTTTCTCATCCGCGAAGATTCTTTTATTTGTCTGAGACGTGCCACCAAGTTCATACCTAATTTCTGACGCATTTCGGAAAACATCAAATTTTCCAAAAAAATCGAAAGCGGGTTAGCCTTTGCTTTTTAACAAAAACAGCAATTTCCCATAAAACTCGCGGTAAATTTTTTTTCTCGCCCGTGATGCTTCTTTTCTTTGTCAGCTACGTGTTACCTTGTTATACCTAAATTCTGACGCATTTCGCAAAATATTATTTTTTACAGAAATCTAAAGGGTTAGCCTTGTTTTTACCAAAACGGCAATTTCCATCAAACCTTTCCTTAAATTTGCTTCTATCGCTGTGATGCTTCTTTTTTTATCAAATACTGTTATCATGTCGTACCTATATTCGGACGCATTTTAGAAAATATCAAATTTTCCACAAAAATCCAAAGGGGTTAGCACATCCTTTTTAACAAAAGCAGCAATTTCCATCAAAACTCACCGTAAATTCATTTTTATCGCCCGTGAAGCTTCTTTTCTTTGTGATATACATGCTACCATGACATACCTAAATTCCGACGCATTTGGAAAACATTAAATTTTTGAAAAAAAATCCATAGGGGTTAGCCTTTGCTTTTTACCGGAACTGGCAGTTTCTATCAAAACTCGTCGTAAATTCGTTTTTCTAGCCCGCGAAGCTTCTTTTCTTTGTCTAATATGTGTTACATTGTCATATATAAATTACGACGTATTTAAGAAAATATCAAACTTCCAAAAAAATCCAAAGGGGGTTAGCCTTTGTTTTTTACCAAAATGGCAATTTCAATCAAAACTTTCCGTAAATTTGATTTTCTCGCTGGTGATGCTTCTTTTCTTTGTCAAATACCTGTTATCATGTCATACATAAATTCTGATGCATTTTAGAAAACATCAAATTTTCTAAAAAATCCAAAGGGGTAGCCATTGATTTTCAACTAAAACAGCAATTTCCAACAAAACTCGTCGTAAATTCATTTCTATCGCCCGCGAAGCTTCTTTTCTTTATGAAATACGTGCTACCATGACATACCAAAATTCTAACGCATTTTAGAAAACATCAAATTTTCTAAAAAAATCCAAAGGGAACAGCTTTGCTTTTTACCAAAAACGACAATTTTCATCAAAACTCGCCGTAAATTCATTTTTCTTGCCAGCGAAGCTTCTTTTCTTTGTCTCATACATGCTACCTTGTCATACCTAATTTATGCCCGCATTTCAAAAAACATCAAATTTTAGGAAAAAATCCATAAGGGTTAGCCTTTGCTTTTTACCAAAAATGGCAATTTCCATCAAAACTCGCCGTAAATTCATTTTTCTTGCCCGTGAAGCTTCTTTTCAATGTTTTATATGTGTTACATTGTCATACCTAAATTCTGTCGCATTTTAGAAAACATTTAATTTTCTACCAAAAATCCAAAGAGGGTTAGCTTTTGCTTTTTACTAAAACGACAATTTCCATCAAAACTTGCCGTAAATTTGTTTTTCTCGCTTGTGATGCTTCTTTTCTGTGTCAAATACGTGTTATTGTGTCATACATAAATTCTGACGCATTTTAGAAAACATGAAATTTCAACAAACATCCAAAGGGTTAGCCTTTGCTTTTCAACAAAAATAGAGATTTCAATCAAAACTCGCTGTAAATTCATTTTTATGGCCCGCGATACTTCTTTCTTTGTGAAATACGTGCTGCCATGTCATACCTAAATTCTAACGCATTTCGGAAAATGTTAAATTTTTCAAAAAATCCCAAAGGGGTCGACCTTTTCTTTTTACCAAAAATGATAATTTTCATCAAAACTCGCCATAAATTCATTTTTCTCGCACGTGATGCTTCTTTTCTTTGTCTCTGATGTGCTACCATGTCATAGCTAATTTCTGACGCATTTCGGAAAACATCAAATTTTCCAAAAAAACGGTTAGACTTTGCTTATTACCAAAAATAGAAATTTCAATTAAAACTCACCACAAATTAATTTTTCACACTCGTGAAACTTTTTTCTTTGTCACATACTTGCTAACATGTCATATATAAATTCTGACACATTTTGGAAAATCCATGTGGCGGACCTGAATCCGCTCATCCAGGATCACAGAGGGTGGTGCCGCACGATGCGACACCCGACAGCACACGTCATAAGAACACAATATATTACATGGGAAAAACAAACTGAACTGTACAAAAAGGTACAACTTCAGTTATAAACTAGTATTTATTTTTACACAGCGGAAGTCTACTCTGTACAACTCACACCCGCCTATTTAGCAAAAGTCAGTTGCCCAGCCCTAGGGCAACCAACACTGGCTGCACTCCTCAGCTCAGCGCGGCGTGTACGGCTCCCACTCAGCCGTGGTCCCCGACGGAGGGTATCCCTTGCCGGTGGAATCGTACTCCGAGTCCGTGGGTGGCTCCTCACCTGAAAAACACTTAAGCAGCAACCGTGAGCACGAAGGCTCAGCAAGTCTTAACCGACTCACCTAAACATGAAACTCTACATGAGGTGTACAATGACATAGGATAGTGATATTGCAGCAAATGGACACGCCTACAAGTTCATCCTTAGTTCAGCTTTTAGCAACAAGTTAACAGTTAAGGAAGCTGAAATTTAGTAAGCGATATTTGGTGGCAAACATGTAGCAGTACAATATTATATCATATCAGCAAAATTTGAATCAACATATTTCATACATTATTCTACGTCACGACTCAGTGACCAAGTGGTACTCTTCACCGCAAGGGACGGCGAATCGACTCGATATACATCTCCAGGGAAACCCAAAGAGTACGTCACGTACGCCCACCCGTGGAGCTGCACAGCACGCTCACTCGATGTCGTACGGGACAACCTTTCACCCAACAGCCCAAACGTCAAACCGGTCGCACCGCAACGAGCAGGAGGTTCCCCACACGGAGCATCTCTCTATGCCCGTTGGCAGATTTCCACCTTGCTGCCCTCAACCTACACCTATAAATCGGTGTGCTATGCCTCGACGCCCGGAGGTTTAGGCTACATCGGTTTATCGGGGCCCATATATCCGATATGCCTTCGGTACGTTCAAACTTTATCAGCGTGGGCCGCACAAGGATCGGTCCTCAATCGACACAGACAGGGCCGCGCACACAAGACTTCCTCTTGTTGCGCCCTAGCCCCTGCCTAGTCTCATTTTCATTACTAAAGTGATCTCACATCACTCAACCGAACCCGTGTGTCCCAAGCCTATCTCGCGAGTAGATTCCATCTACTCGACTTGTATCGAAGTTCTATGAAACATTAAGTATAGCCTGTCTGCACGAGGTCTTAGACACTACCCTCACTCTTATGGAAAATTTCTGTTCATGCAAGTGGGGTTCCATCCATCCTATACCTAATGCACATTCATACTTCATATGACACATGTAAACAAAGTAAAACTTATAAAATTAATGCAAACCGGGGCTTGTCTTGTTGCTGCTGGTCAGTAGTTAGCTCTTCTTCCGGAATGAGGAAGTCCAGCACTTACGGAGTCTCTTCTTCAGCGACTACACGTTTAATGAAATACGACATGTAAATTTAAATGCAATGTGTAAACTTGAATACTTAACTACTAATAACTCTAGCTAGCCTTCCCCTTTGGTTCTGAAATTTTTATGGTGGCTTGGTAGGGTCCTAACCCGAGTCTTGACCAAGTTTCATTTGAAACAAAGTTCATTTGATTCTTGTACAAATAAAAGCCCATTTAGTCAATATTTGAGCCTCTAAATAATTCCAGGGGTTTTCATGGCTCCAACCATTACTTTATGGAAATTAGACTTTAAGATGGTTCTAATGGAATTGGTTTCATGTCATTTGAAGAATTCTACTGAAAGTTATGTCCTAATTAAGATTTGAGAAAATCTGAAAAATGTTTCTGTACATTTTTCTATTTTCTCAGGGCAGTTCTCTTAATCACCCAATTAGGGTAACTAAATGAACTTGGATGAGTCTGAAAATTTTACTGTGATTCAGGGATTTACAAATGAACCTCTCAGCCAAATTTCAGAATTTTTCATAAAGTAGTTCTCCAGATAAAATTCCCACAGTTTAAAATTTAATGATTTAATTCTGGAAAACTATTCACTTTCATGAGCTGAATTTGGTATTGCTGGAAAGTACTCAGAATTCTAAGTTCAGCAAAATTTAGTTCATCAAATTTGGAGTTTCCTAGTGAAAGTTCTATTCATTTGAAGTTTGAACTAAAACTGGAAATTCCAAAAATGTTTAAATCCTGCGGGTGGGTCCATCGCACACATGTCGATCGTGGGAGCCGAGCCACACGGGGTCACAGACTCCTTCCCACGCGGCCGCACTGGATCCTGGACCACAGAGAATCCTGCACGTTTACCTCCAGTCGCTGACGAGTGGGGCCTCCCCCCTTCGTCTTCCTCCAGCCACCCGCGCGACCCCGCCGTCGAGCTCGCCGGAGAGGGGTTCCGGCCCTCGGAACATGATGATTCTCGCCGCCTGTGTCTATCTCGGCCTAGGGAACACGGTGTTGCCCTCACCAGAGCGTGACAACGGCCGGAACAGTGCTCCCGCCGGTAACAGCGGTCGGGAGCTCACCGGTGATGTCGAACTCGGCATCCCCTGCACCTTTTTTGATGCGGTCTGCTCGGGGAGCTCCGCTGACGCCTGCTGATCACGGACATGGGCACCGATCCCCGTGAAAACGGCTGCAACTACGACCTCACCGGTGACCTAGGCCGGATATCGGCTGTGCTTAGAAAACTTCGAAGAACCGTAACCCTAGCCCATGGTTCTTGCTGGTTTTTGATCCTAGGGTTCCTGGCAGGGTGTAGAACGTGTGTGTAGCTCGGAATCCCTGGTGGTGAACTATCTACCCCGAATTTCCTCGTTTTGCAACCTTCGGTATTTTGAACACCGAAAGGTTAAACGGCCAAATACTACCCCGACGTTGTACGAGAGGAGGAACGGTCGGCACTAGCGTGTCACGCACCTTGTAGCAGACCTTTTTTTTATAGCTCGCTGGGCGCGGGACGGGCTCTAGCTCTCGGACGCCGGGGATCAACAGCGGTCGGCGTTCTGTTCTTGCGCGGAACCGAGGAAAGAGCTCGGGTGGGGGTTGTTCTCATTCGGAAAACCGGAGAAAGGGCGGCGTGGGTTGTGCGCTGGCCTTTGAGCCGCGGCTTTGGCACCGTGAGGAGGCCGTTCGACGCCTCGGTGGCTCGCCGCCTCTCCCGTGCCTTGCGCGCGAAGCAGAGGCCGGCTGCAGCAACCGACTGAAATACTCCTGTGTGCAGCTGACCTGTGGGCCTCCCCTTTAATCCTTTTTCCCAATCTTTCTTTTCTGTTTTTGCTGAATATCCCCCCAGCTACTCACAATTTAATGTGAGACTTAGTCACCAAGTCTTTGTTTGAATTTGAACTCTCAAATTTGAACTGTGTTTGGCTAAATTTGCTGCATGTTTAAACTGAAATTCAAATTCAGTTTTGAATTCTTGCCAGTATAGCTCTTGACAAAATGACCTCCAATGAGGATGAAAATTGGTGGGCTTACTCAGAAAAATGTGCTGAGTTTGAATATGAAGCTAACTTTTGAATTTGAGTGATGAAAGTTGCTGCAATTTGAATTTACATTCAAATTGGCCTCTTTTTCAAATACCTCCAAAAGTGCCTCAAAAAGTGTTGGATTTACATGAAACTTGGACTGAACCTTCCCAAGACTTTTTAAGTTCCAGGGGTAAGCTCAACCTCTCATGTTCATGTGTAGAGAGCCTACTTTGTGAAAGTGAAAGCTTTCCCCTCTAATTACTCTTTTGATGGAGGTTACTTGCTCTTCACAATATTTCCTAAGATATCCCCAACAAAACTGTGGTGTTGTGAGGTGAAGAAAAGTTATTTGCAAGTCCCTTTTCTTGGGCTTTTACATCCCTCCCTCCTTAAAACAATCTCGTCCCGAGATTACAAAAGAAGGGATAGCGATGTAATAGGGACTCACCCGTCTTGAGATGCCATGAACTCCGGGTAATTTGAGAGAAGGAATTCCTCGCTCTCCCACGTCGCTTCTTCAGCGGTGTGGTTGCTCCAGAGTATCTTGTAGAACCACAACGTTCTGCTATGCGTGGTCCTGGCTTTTTCATCAAGAATTGCCATCGGATACTCATCATATGTTAAATCCGGTTTCAGCTCGCCGATGTCTTCAGTAGGAACAGCAGCTGTATGCTTCAAACATTTTCGCAGTTGCGAAACATGGAAAACGTCATGGACACCAGAAAGGGATGCCGGTAGATCCAATCGATACGCCGCTGGTCCGCACTTCGCGGTGATGGCATAGGGTCCAATGAAACGGGGAGCGAGCTTCCCCTTCACACCGAACCGGTGCACGCCTTTCATCGGAGACATGCGGAGGTACACGTGTTCACCGACGTCAAAGTGCAACGGCCTACGCCTCTTATCAGCGTAGCTCTTCTGCCGGGATTGAGCGGCCTTCAAATTAGCTTGGATCGTCCGAACACGCTCTTCGGCATCGTTCACCACATCAACCCCGAATGTGACCCTTTCACCGGACTCGCACCAGTTTAATGGGGTGCGGCATTTTCGACCGTAGAGAGCTTCGTAGGGTGTCATCTTGATACTCGCCTGATAGCCGTTGTTGTACGAGAATTCCACCAATGGTAGGTGATCATCCCAGTTCCTACCATGGTGGATGGCACATGCTCTCAACATGTCTTCTAGGACTCGATTCACCCTCTCTGTCTGGCCATCTGTCTGAGGGTGGTAAGCGGAGTTTCTGATCAGCTTAGTACCCAATGCAGCATGTAACTGCTCCCAAAAGCGAGACACAAACAATGCACCTCGGTCTGAGACTATGGTTTTGGGTACGCCATGCAAGCATAGAATCCTGGCAATATATAACTCCGCATATCTGTTGGCATGGAAATGTGTATGCACGGGGATGAAGTGAGCTGACTTGGTTAGTTGGTCAATGATCACCCAAATGGAATCATGTTTGTTGGATGTTAAGGGTAATCCCACAATGAAATCCATGCTCACATCTTCCCATTTCCATGCTGGAATTTTTAGGGGTTGCAACAGCCCTGACTTCCTCATATGATCTGCCTTCACTCGTCTACACGTATCACACTCGGATACGTACTCCGCTACCTCCCGTTTCATCCGTGTCCACCAAAATTTCTTTTTCAAATCTTGGTACATTTTGTTGCTGCCCGGATGAATGGAGTATTTAGACAAGTGGGCTTCATCGAGGATCTTCCTCCTCAGTTCCATATCTCGGGGTACGACTATTCGGTCATTGAACCACAGCGTCCCCTCATCATCTTTCCGGAAACACTTGATCTCTCCATTGTCTATCCGTCTCCGGAGATGTGCCATGCCTTTATCCGTCTTCTGAGCTGCAATGATGTCTTCCCTAATGGTAGGGATGAGAGCAAGGTTGTACAGCGACCCATGAGGAACCAAGTATAAACTTGGCTCTTCCTCCTCCACCGGTGTAATGGTGAGGTGATGGACATGTGATTTCCAACTCAGCGCGTCGGCAACCACATTCGCCTTGCCGGGGTGGTAATGAATCTCAATTCCATAATCTTTGATCAGTTCTAACCACCTCCTTTGCCTCATGTTCAGCTCCTTCTGGGTGAAAATGTATTTCAAGCTCTTGTGGTCGGTGTAGAGGTGCACCAGATTCCCCAGGAGATAGTGCCTCCACATTTTTAGCGCCAAAACCACTGCAGAAAGCTCAAGATCATGAGTCGGATAGTGCTGCTCATGGTTCTGAAGTTGGCGTGAGCCATAGGCGACCACACGTCCTTCCTGCATCAACACGCAGCCGAGCCCAATACCGGACGCGTCACAATACACGTCGAAGGTCTTGGTTGTATCCGGTTGAGCTAAGACCGGGGCTGTGGTGAGATGCTTCACCAATGCTTGGAATGCTCCTTCACATGCCATGTTCCACACATATTTCGTTCCCTTCTTCAGCAATTCTGTCATCAGTTTAGCGAGCTTGGAGAAGCTTGGAATGAATCTCCGATAGTATCCCACTAACCCGAGGAAGCTTCTGACTTCATGAACTGAAGTGGGAGCTTTCCATTTCAGCACTTGCTCTATTTTGCTTGGGTCAACTGCAATGCCTTCTGCTGAGATGATATGTCCCAAGAATGGCACTTGGCTGATCCAAAACTCACACTTGCTGAACTTGGCGTAGAGCTTATGGTCTCGCAATCATTGAAGAACGATCCGTAAGTGTTCGGCATGTTCGGATTCTGTCTTGGAGTAAACCAAGATATCATCGATGAACACTACCACGAACTTGTCCAGCTCCGGCATGAACACTGAGTTCATGAGATACATGAAATGGGCTGGAGCGTTTGTGAGACCAAAAGACATGACGAGATATTCATATAATCCATATCTCGTCGAGAAGGCCGTCTTCGGGATATCCTTCGCCCGGATCTTTATCTGATGATATCCAGAGCAAAGGTCCATCTTTGAGAATACACTTGCCCTCACCAGTTGATCAAACAGAATGTCAATACGGGGCAGTGGGTATTTATTCTTGATGTTGACGGCGTTGAGCGGCCGGTAATCCACACACAGCCTCAAGGTTTCCTCCTTCTTTTTAACAAACAGCGCCGAGCATCCCCAAGGCGAGGAACTCGGCCTAATAAAACCCTTGCTCAACAGATCATTGAGCTGTTCTTTTAGTTCAGCCAGCTCATTGGGAGCCTTTTTTATGGTCTCCGAGATATGGGCGTAGTCCCGGGTGCAAATTCAATCTTGAACTCGACATCCCGCTCAGGTGGCATGCCCGGAAGATCATCCGGGACCACGTCGGGATACTCCCGGACTACGGGAATGTCCTCTAATTTGAGAGATTCAGTACTGTTAATCGCTGAAACCTCCCGGACTGGAGTGTCTAACACCATGGAATACGGACGGTGGAATGGAGAGTTTAAATGAACCGTCCGTGTCCGAGTCTCTAGGACAGCGCCCATGGTATTGTAGCCATGACATCCCTAAGATTGCATCAATCTTTTGCCCCGTAAGGATTATCAAGGTGGTGGGATATAGTTTCCCACCTAAGCACAGAGGTGCCTTTGGGATCATCATATTTGCTGAGATCTTCCCTCCCGGTGAGCAGATCATATAGGTGCAGTCGGTTGGGAAGACTTGCATTTGATGCTTAGCCACATAGGATGCACTTATAAAGCTGTGGGTTGCACCAAAATCAAAAAGTATGATGATGGATTGATTGTTGAGAGTAAACATACCCGCCAGCACATTCTCTCCCTCTGGGGCGTCCTCATTGTCGAGGTTGCGGACGCCACCAGTCCGCTGACCAACCTTCTTGACCGGAGGTCGGCCTCGAGCACCGCCCTGGAACTGGGCTTGCCCGCTGCTCTGCTGCCCCTGGGGACAGTCCTTCGCGAAGTGGCCCGTCTGGCCACACGTGAAACATGTGAAACGGGGTGGTCCCCCGCTGATCAGCAGACGGAAACCCGGGGCATATTGTGGCGGTGGGAATGCCCGGGGTTCCGTCTGCTGCTGCTGTCTTGGTGGTGGCATCGGCGGACGGAACGGAGGTGACTGAAATGAACGTCCCCCGAACCGCTGAGGTCGCGCTGGTGGATGCCACTGCTGCCCGGATGGTGTCCGATACACCATGCGGTACTTCTGGGGAGCGCCACTCCCACCGCTGGGTGGAGCACTGTGCTTCCGCTGCCAACTCCCGCTGAGCGTCCTCTTGCATAATCGCAGCATTGACTAGGTCGTTGAAGGTGTCGCGATTCCACTGAACGAGATGTGTCTTCATTTCGGGGTGTAACCCCCGATAGAAATGTTCCCGCTTCTTCTCTTCAGTGGATATGTAGTCTGACGCATATTGCGCCAGATGGTTGAAGGCAAGGGAGTAGTCATGGGCACTCCTCCCGCATGCTTCAGTTGCAAAAATTCTTGGAACTTCCTGTTCATTATCCCGGGAGGGATATGATAGGCCGAAACGCCTCCCGGAACTCTTCCCACTCCACGGCATGGCCAGCCGGACGTGAGGCGACATAGTTCACCCACCACGCACCAGCGGCACCGTGAAGTTGCTGCGCTGCGAACAAGGTCTTTTGCCGCTCCGTGCATTGTAGCAGCCCGAACTTGGACTCAATGGTCCGCAGCCAGTTGTCGGCCTCCAGTGGTTCTTCAGCTTCGGTGAACACTGGAGGGTGCGTACTCATGAAGTCCGAGTACGACACTTCACGGGGCTCACGAGGCCCTCTGTCTTGACGTCCCCCCGCCTGGGACGTATTCTGCACGATCGCGCGGAGCAGGTCGGTCTGCTCCTCACGACCACCCACCAGTGCCGCTATCACATCCGCTAGAGTAAGCGGAAGCGGTGGTGGTGGCTGCTGCTGCGGGGTGCTGTCGTAGGCCGGTGGCTGGGAGTGATCGCCTCCCTTCTGGCTAGAGCCACCAACCTCGTGCGTGGTCCTAGTGCGAACCATCTGCAACCATACGACAATAAACATCAGTCCCGCAACATATTGCATGCAGTCCAATAAAATAGGCGTAAACCATAATGACAGTAAACATGCAATACATCTCGTATGTAGATAATGTAATAACTTTGCACAAGCTACACCATTACCAGACTAAATACAAGCTAGTTTAATCCAACTCGATGAACCTCCTCTTAGGAAGCTCACCACAACTAGGTTTGGTCACTATGAGACGTTACTATCGCGTTGTCATCACGTATACCCCCCTTTTATCTTCAATACGACACAAACATGGCCTCTAGTAAAAGAAACTTGAGTGAGACCTACACTCAAATCTTTCACTAGTTGAAGACAAGCTCTCATGAGTATGTTCTACCCCATTGGCAGTACTTAAACCACTTCTAGGGTACAACAATCTCTCAAATGGTTTCAACTGTCATTCCTCTGTCAGAATGACAAGTTTCTACATATACAAGATTTTAATCTGGTTCTGGGTATTTTCATGACTCGAGTTGAATACCAAAGTTAAAGTTAACTTCGGTATCTTTCCAACGAGTACTTATTTGCCCTCAGATCAGCACTGGTTAAAAAGTTATGGTCATTCAAAGTCAACAGAATTTCTGGAAGAATTTTAACAGCACCTCCCTTGGGAAGTTGCTGTTTTCAACCCTAATTTCCACTGAATTCTGTGCTGAAATTTCAGAAACTTTGAATTTCAAAGATGTAACACATCTTCTACCCTTTCTAAGGATGTATCACATGAAAAATTTTGATTTTCTACTGGGAGTTATGTTTGAAAAACAGAACAGTCCAGAGAGTGTTTAACTCTGTCCTGATTCTGGACAGTTTACATTCCTCTGGAATTTAAGCCATCTTAAGGTGGGTTTAAGCTCTGAAAATCTACAACAAGGTTGTAGAGTACTTAGATATCTTTCCAGAACTATTTACCACACCTCTCTGGGCTAAAAGACCTGTGAGTTATGCCCTGTTGAAGATCAGCAAACTTGCTGCCAAAAACAGAGCACTCTGTTTTTCAATCTTTTTGGAACTACACTCATCCCTATCTAATTTGTCTACCCAACCAGGGTCCTAATTGTTGAACCTAATGATTTTAATACCTTGTTATCACTATTTTCATGCATATGCTTATGATAACTCGGTACTACGTTCCTCACAAAAGAAAATCCTAACCGGATTATACCGGCATATACGTCTCAAGTGTGGCACTAAACGGTCTCTCGCACACGTTTACTACCCAGATACATACGTGGTTAGTACCTGCAGAAAACCACACAATAATGGTGCACTCAATGGTTGTTTTCATTTCAGGCAGGATCATATTTAAAAGTAACTACAAACGCCCGTATCATTGCCATACGACCGTCCTTGAGCTAAGTCACGTCTCAAGGCACGTGATCGTGTTTCAACACCACACGATGGGGAACCTGAGTATGTCATGAACGGGTCGTCACAGTTGGGAATGTTATCAACCCAACAGATACCACCTACTGCCCTGCAGGACACGCCGATGGCAAGCGCTGCGTATGTCCTCCTGGACTATTTCCAGACGAACACACTCTCGCGTTACTGACCACGCGATGGGGTCTCCACTTACTTGCCTAATGCACGCTAGGGATCAGCGTTTCATATGAACTCAGGAACATGAAGAGTCCAAGAGTCTCATATTGATGTCTCACACCAAGCTGTGAGACAAATCCCTGAACCACATTCCTCGTCAGGGGAGCTAACCGAATTGAACCGCTTTCGGTGGCGTTCCTTACCATTCTCACAAGAGCGTCGGTGCGTCGTTACATAATTAAAATTCAGAATTATTACACATAGGTTAGTCTTTGACACTTTAAGTAACTATGCTAATATAGTCCTTACTTGGGCAACTACCGAATCCTCACCGTAATCCTAAGTTTTCCCATAATACAGTCCTTAAGTACTGTGCTATCCCCAATGCAGCTCTGATACCAGGCTGTGGCGGACCTGAATCCGCTCATCCAGGATCGCAGAGGGTGGTGCCGCACGATGCGACACCCGACAGCACACGTCATAAGAACACAATATATTACATGGGAAAAACAAACTGAACTGTACAAAAAGGTACAACTTCAGTTACAAACTAGTATTTATTTTTACACAGCGGAAGTGTACTCTGTACAACTCACGCCCGCCTATCTAGCAAAAGTCGGATGCCCAGCCCTAGGGCAATCAACACTGGCTGCACTCCTCAGCTCAGCGGGCGTGTACGGCTCCCACTCAACCGTGGTCCCCGACGGAGGGTAACCCTCGCCGGTGGACTCGTACTCCGAGTCCGTGGGTGGCTCCTCACCTGAAAAACACTTAAGCAGCAACCGTGAGCACGAAGGCTCAGCAAGGCTTAACCGACTCACCTAAACATGAAACTCTACATGAGGTGTACAATGACATAGGATAGTGATATTGCAGCAAATGGACACGCCTACAAGTTCATCCTTAGTTCAACTTTTAGCAACAAGTTAACAGTTCAGGAAGCTGAAATTTAGTAAGCGATATTTGGTGGCAAACATGTAGCAGTACAATATTATATCATATCGGCAAAATTTGAATCAACATATTTCATACACTATTCTACGTCATGACTCAGTGACCAAGTGGTACTATTCAACGCGAGGGACGGTGAATCGACTCAAAATACACCTGCAGGGAAACCCAAAGAGCACGTCACGTACGCCCACCCGTGGAGCTGCACAGCACACTCACTCGATGTCGTATGGGACAACCTTTCACCCAACAGCCCAAACGTCGAACCGGTCGCACCGAAACGAGCAGGAGGTTCCCCACACGGAGCATCTCTCTATGCCCATTGGCAGATTTCCACCTTGCTGCCCTCAACCTACACCTATAAATCGGTGTGCTATGCCTCGACGCCCGGAGGTTTAGGCTACATCTGTTTATCGGGGCCCATATATCCGATATGCCTTCGGAGGTTTAGGCTACATCGGTCCTCAATCGACACGGACAGGGCCGCGCACACAAGACCTCCTCTTGTTGCTCCCTAGCCCTGCCTAGTCTCATTTTCATTACTAAAGTGATCTCACATCACTCAACCGGACCTGTGTGTCCCAAGCCTATCTCGCGGGTAGATTCCAACTACTCGACTTGTACCGAAGTTCTATGAAACATTAAGCATAGCCTGTCTGCGCGAGGTCTTAGACACTACCCTCACTCTTATGGAAAATTTCTGGTCATGCAAGTGGGGTTCCATCCATCCTATACCTAATGCACATTCATACTTCATATGACACATGTAAACAAAGTAAATCTTATAAAAAGTTAATGCAAACCGTGGCTTGCCTTGTTTCTGCATGTCAGTAGTTAGCTCTTCTTCCGGAAGGAGGAAGTCCAGCACTTCCGGAGTCTCTTCTTCAGCGACTACACGTTTAATAAAATACGACATGTAAATTTAAATGCAATGTGTAAACTTGAATACTTAACTACTAATAACTCTAGCTAGCCCTCCCCTTTGGTTCTGAAATTTTTATGGTGGCTTGGTAGGGCCCTAACCAGAGTCTTGACCAAGTTTCATTTGAAACAAAGTTCATTTGAACCTTGTACAAATAAAAGCCCATTTGGTCAATATTTGAGCCTCTAAATAATTCCAGGGGTTTTCATGGCTCCAACCATTACTTTCAGGAAACTAGACTTTAAGATGGTTGTAATGGAATTGGTTTCATGTCATTTGAAGAATTCTACTGAAAGTTAAGTCCTAATTAAGATTTGAGAAAAATCTGAAAAATGTTTCTGTACATTTTTCTATTTTCTCAGTGCAGTTCTCTTAATCACCCAATTAGGGTAACTAAATGAACTTGGATGAGTCTGAAAATTTTACTATGATTCTGGGATTTACAAATGAACCTCTCAGCCAAATTTCAGAATTTTTCATAAAGTAGTTCTCCAGATAAAATTCCCACAGTTTAAACTTTAGGGATTTAATTCTGGAAAACTATTCACTTTCATGAGCTGAATTTGGTATTGCTGGAAAGTACTCATAATTCTGAGTTCAGCAAAATTTGGTTCATCAAATTTGGAGTTTCCTAGCCAAAGTTCTATTCATTTGAAGTTTGAACTAAAACTGGAAATTCCAAAAATGTTTAAATCCTACGGATGGGTCCATCGCACACGTGTCGATCGCGGGAGCCGAGCCACACGGGGACACAGACTCCTTCCCTCGTGGCCGCACTGGATCCTGGACCACAGAGAATCCCGCACGTTTACCTCCAGTCACTGACGAGTGGGGCCTCCCCCCTTCGTCTTCCTCCAGCCACCCGTGCGACCCCGCCGCCGAGCTCGCCGGAGCTCTCGCCGGAGAGGGGTTCCGGCCCTCGTAACTTGCTGATTCTCGCCGCCTGTGCCTATCTCGGCCTGGGGAACACGGTGTTGCCCTCACCAGAGCGTGACAACGGCCGGAACAGTGCTCCCGCCGGTAACAGGGGCCGGGAGCTCACCGGCGATGTCGAACTCGGCATCCCCTGCACCTTTTTCGATGTGGTTTGCTCAGGGAGCTCCGCTGACGCCTGCTGATCACGGACATGGGCACCGATCCCCGTGAAAACGGCTGCAACTACGACCTCACCGGTGACCTAGGCCGGATATCGGCTGTGCTCAGAAAACTTCAAAGAACCGTAACCCTATCCCATGGTTCTTGCTGGTTTTTGATCCTAGGGTTCGTGGCAGGGTGTAGAACGTGTGTGTTGCTCGGAATCCCTGGTGGTGAACTATCTACCCCGAATTTCCTCGTTTTGCAACCTTCGGTATTTTGAACACCGAAAGGTTAAAAGACCAAATACTACCCCGACGATGTACGAGAGGAGGAACGGTCGGCACTAGCGTGCCACGCACCTTGTAGCGGACCTTTCTCGTATAGCTCGCCGGGCGCGGGACGGGCTCTAGCTCTCGGACGCCGGGGATCAACGGCGGTCGGCGTTCTGTTCTTGCGCGAAACCGAGGAAAGAGCTCGGGTGGGGGTTGTTCTCGTTTGGAAAACAGGAGAAAGGGTGGTGTGGGTTGTGCGCTGGCCTTTGAGCCGCGGCTTTGGCACCGTGAGGTGGCCGTTCGACGCCTCGGTGGCTCGCCGCCTCTCCCGTGCCTTGCGCGCGAAGCAGAGGCCGGCTGCAGCAACCGACTGAAACACTCCTGTGTGCAGCTGACCTGTGGGCCTCCACTTTAATCCTTTTTCCCAATTTTTCTTTTCTGTTTTTGCTGAATATCCCCCCAGCTACTCACAATTTAATGTGAGACTTAGTCACCAAGTCTTAGTTTGAATTTGAACTCTCAAATTTAAACTGTGTTTGGCTAAATTTGCTGCATGTTTAAACTGAAATTCAAATTCAGTTTTGAATTCTTGCCAATTTAGATCTTGACAAGATGACCTCCAATGAGGATCAAAATTGGTGGGCTTACTAAGAAAAATGTGCTGAGTTTGAATATGAAGCTAACTTTTGAATTTGAGTGATGAAAGTTGCTGCAATTTGAATTTACATTCAAATTGGCCTCTTTTTCAAATACCTCCAAAAGTGCCTCAAAAAGTGTTGGATTTACATGAAACTTGGACTGAACCTTCCCAAGACTTTTTAAGTTCCAGGGGTGAGCTCAACCTCTCATGTTCATGTGTAGAGACCCTACTTCATGAAAGTGAAGGCTTTCCCCTCTAATCACTCTTTTGATGGAGGTTACTTGCTCTTCACAATATTTCCTAAGATATCCCTAACAAAACTGTGGTGTTGTAAGGTGAAGAAAAGTTTTTTGCAAGTCCCTTTTCTTAAGCTTTTACAATCCAAAGGGGGTTAGTCTTTGCTTTTTACCAAAAACAGCAATTTCTAATAAAACACGTCGTAAATTTATTTGTATCTGCCCGCGAAGCTTTTTTTCTTTGTGAAATACGTGCTACCATGTCATACCTAAAGTCTAACGCATTTTGGAAAACATCAAATTTTCCAAAAAATCCAAAGTGGTCAGCCTTTGCCTTTTACTAAAAAACGACAATTTTCATCAAAACTTGCCATAAATTTGTTTTTCTCGCCCGTGAAGCTTCTTTTCTTTGTCTGAGACGTGCTACCATGTCATACCAAATTTCTGACGTATTTCAGAAAATATCAAATTTCCAAAAAAAATCCAAAGGGGGTTAGCATCTTCTTTTTACCAAAAATAGTAATTTCCCATAAAACTTGCGGTAAATTCATTTTTATTGCCCGCGAAGCGTCTTTTTCTTTGTCAGATACGTGCTACCATGTCATGCCTAAATTCTAACACATTTTTGAAAACATCAAAATTTCCATAAAATCCAAATTGACTAGTCTTTGCTTTTTACCAAAAATGACAATTTCCTCTAAAACTTGTTGTAAATTCGCTTTTCTAGCCCGCAAAGCTTCTTTTCTTGGTCAGATTTGTGCTACCATGTCATACCTAAATTCTGACGCATTTCAAAAAACATCAAAATTTCTATAAAAATCCAAAGGGGTTAGCCTTTGGATTTACCAAAAATGACAATTTTCATCAAAACTCATCGTAAATTCGTTCTTCTCGCTCGTGATGCTTCTTTTCTTTGTCAGCTACGTGTTACCCTGTCATACCTAAATTTTGACGCATTTCAGAAAACATCAAAATTTCTATAAAAATCCAAAGGAGTTAGCCTTTGGTTTTACCAAAAATGGCAATTTCCATCAAAACTCATCGTAAATCCATTTTTCTCGCCGGTGATGCTTCTTTTCTTTGTCAGCTATATCTTAACTTGTCATACCTAAATTCTTACGCATTTCGCAAAACATCAAATTTTTCACGGGAATCTAAAGGGTTAGCCTTGTTTTTACCAAAACGGCAATTTTCATCAAAACATGCCTTAAATTTGTTTCTATCGCCTATGACGCTTCTTTTTTTATCAAATCGTGTTATCATGTCGTACCTATATTCTGACGCATTTTAGAAAATATCAAATTTTCCATAAAAATACAAAGGGCTTAGCAATTCCTTTTCAACAAAAACAAAAATTTCCATCGAAACTCGCCGTAACTTCATTTTTGTCTTCCGCGAAGCTTCTTTTCTTTGTGAGATAGTGCTACCATGACATACCTAAATTCTGATACGTTTTGAAAATTATTAAATTTTTGAAAAAAATCCACAGGGTTTAGCCTTTGTATTTTTACCAAAAATGGCAATTTGCATCAACACTCGGTGTAAAATCATTTTTCTCGCTCGCGAAACTTCTTTTCTTTGTCTCATATGTGTTACATTGTCATACCTAAATTCTGATGCATTCAGAAAATATTAAATTTTCCACAAAAATCTAAAGGGGGTTAGCCTTTGCTTATTGCCAAAACGGCAATTTCCATCAAAACTCTCTGTAAATTCGTTTTTCTCGCCTGTGAAGCTTCTTTTCTTTGTCTAATATGTATTACATTGTCATACCTAAATTCTGACGCATTTCAGAAAATATCAAATTTTCCATAAAAATCAAAAGGGGGTTAGCCTTTGCTTTAACCAAAATGGCAATTTCAATAAATACTTTTTGTAAATTTGTTTTTCTCGCCAGTAATGCTTCTTTTCATTGTCAAATACGTGTTATCATGTCATACATAAATTTTGACGCATTTTAGAAAATATCAAATTTTCCAAAAAAAATCTAAAGGGGTAGCCTTTGCTTTTCAACTAAAACAGCAATTTCCATCAAAACTCGCCGTAAATTAATTTTTATCACCCGCGAAGCTTATTTTCTTTGTGAAATATGTGGTACCATGCCATACCTAAATTCTAACGTATTTTGGAAAACGTTAAATTTTCCAAAGAAAAATCCAAAGGGGTCAGCCTTTGCTTTTTACCAAAAACGATAATTTTCATCAAAACTCGCCATAAATTCGGTTTCTCGCCCGCAAAGCTTCTTTTCTTTGTCTAAGACGTGCTACCTTGTCATAACTAATTTATGACGCATTTTGGAAAACAACAAATTTTCCAAAAAAAATTCAAAGGGGGGTTAGCGTTTGCTTTTTACCAAAAATAGAAATTTCCCATAAAACTTGCCGTAAATTCATTTTTATCGCCCGCAAAGCGTCTTTTCTTTGTCAGATACATGCTATCATGTCATACCTAGATTCTGATGCATTACAGAAACATCAAAATTTCCACAAAAATCTAAAGCGACTAGCCTTTTGCTCTTTACCCAAAACGGCAATTTCCTTAAAACTTGTGTAAATTCGTTTTTCTAGCTTGCAAAGCTTCTTTTCTTGGTCAGATACGTGCTACCGTGTCATACCTAAATCCTGACGCATTTCAGAAAACATCATAATTTCTTTATAAATCCAAAGGGGTTATCCCTTGGTTTTACCAAAAATAGCAATTTTCATTAAAATTCATCGTAAATTCATTTTTCTCACCCGTGATGCTTATTTTCTTTGTCAGCTATGTCTTACCTTGTCATACCTAAACTCTGACGCATTTCACAAAACATCAAATTTCTCACAGAAATCCAAATTGTTAGCCTTGTTTTTACCAAAATGGAAATTTCCATCAAAACTTGTCTTAAATTTGTTTCTCTCGCCCGTGATGCTTCTTTTTTTATCAAATGCGTGTTAAAATGTCGTACCTATATTCCGACGCATTTCAAAAAATATCAAATTTTCTACATAAATCCAAAGGGGCTAGCCATTGCTTTTTAACCAAAACATCACTTTCCATCAAAACTCAACGTAAATTCATTTTTTTCGCCCGTGAAGCTTTTTTTCTTTATGAGATACATACTACCATGTCATACCTAAATTCTGACATGTTTTAAAAAACATTAAATTTTTAAAAAAATCCATAGGGGTTAGCCTTTGTTTCTTACCTAAAACGGCAATTTCCATCAAAACTCGACGTAAATTCATTTTTCTCGCTCGAGAAGCTTCTTTTCGTTGTGTGATATGTGTTACATTGTCATACCTAAATTCTGATTAATGTAAGAAAACATCAAGTTTTCCACAAAAACCCAAAGGGGGTTAGCCTTTGCTTTTTACCAAAACGGCAGTTTCCATCCAAACTTGTCGTAAATTTGTTTTTCTCACCAGTGATGCTTCTTTTCTTTGTCACATACGTGTTATCGTGTCATACATAAATTCTGGCGCATTTTACAAATCATCAAATTTTCCACAAAAATTCAAAGGGGGTTAGTCTTTGCTTTTTTACCAAAAACAGCAATTTCCCATAAAACACGCCGTAAACTTATTTTTATCGTCCATGAAGCTTCTTTTCTTTGTGAAATACGTGCTATCATGTGATACCCAATTTATGATGCATTTCAAAAATAATCAAATTTTCCAAAAAAATCCAAATGGGTCACCTTTGCTTTTTACCAAAAACAACAATTTCTCATAAAACTCGCCGTAAATTCATTTTTATCGCCCGTGAAGCTTTTTTGTGAGATACGTGCTACAATGTCATACCTAAATTCTTACGCATTTAGAAAAACATCAAATTTTTGAAAAAAAATCCATAGAGGTTAGCCTTTGCTTTTTACCAAAAACGGTAATTTCCATCAGAACTCGCCGTAAATTCTTTTTTTTTTGCCCGTGAAGCTTCTTATCTGTGTCTGATATGTGTTACATTTTCATACCTAAATTTCTGACGCATTTCAGAAAACATTTAATTTTCCACCAAAAATCCAAAGAGGGTTAGCCTTTGCTTTTTACTAAAACGACAACTTTCATCAAAACTTGTTGTAAATTTTTTTTTCGCTTGTGATGCTTCTTTTCTGTATCAAATACGTGTTGTTGTGTCATACATAAATTTTGATGCATTTCGGAAAACATCAATTTCCCAAAAAAATCCAAAGGGTTAGCCTTTTGCTATTTACCAAAAATGATAATTTCCCATAAAACTCGTCGTAAATTCATTTTTACTGCCCGTGAAGCTTGATACGTGTTATCTTGTCATACCTAAATTCTGACGCAATCCAAAAAACATCAAAATTTCCTTAAAAGTCTAAAGCGGCTAGCCTTTGCTTTTTTACAATAACAGTCATTTCCCTTAAAACTCATTGTAAATTTGTTTTTCTCGCGAGCAAAGCTTCTTTTCTTTGTGAGATACGTGCTACCATGTCATACCCAAATTCTGATGCATTTTATAAAACATCAAAATTTCTATAAAAATCTAAAGGGGTTAGCCTTTGGTTTTTGCCAAAAACAGTAATTTCCATCAAAACTCGCCGTAAACTCGTTTCTCTCGCCCGTGATGCTTCTTTTCTTTGTCATATAGTGTTACCTTGTAATACCTAAATTCTAACGCATTTCGGAAACCATCAAATTTTTCTTAGAAATCCAAAGGGTTAGCCTTTGCTTTTTCGAAAACAGCAATTTGCATCAAAACTTGCCGTAATTTTGTTTTTCTCGCCCTTGACGCTTCTTTCGTTTCTCAAATACGTGTTATCGTGTCATACATAAATTCTAACACATTTCGAAAAATATCAAATTTTCCACAAAAATCTAAAGGGGTTAGCCATTGCTTTTAAACAAAAAACAACAATTTCCATCAAAACTCAGCGTAAATTCATTTTTATCGCCCGCGAAGCTTCTTTCCTCTGTGAAATACGTGCTACCACATCATACCTAAATTCTAACGCATTTCGGAACAAGTCAAATTTTCCAAAAAAATCCAAAGGGGCCAGCCTTTGCTTTTCACCAAAAAAGAAAATTTTTATCAAAACTCACCATAAATTTGTTTTTCTCACCCACGAAGCTTATTTTCTTTGTCTGAGACATGCTACCATGTCATACCTAATTTCTGTCGCATTTCGGAAAACATCAAAATTTCCAAAAAAAATCCAAAGGGGGTTAGCCTTGCATGTTACCAAAAACGGCAATTTCCCATAAAACTTGTTGTAAATTCTTTTTTCTTGCCTTTGAAGTTTCTTTTCTTTGTCAGATACGTGTTACCTCGTCATATCAAAATTCTAACGCATTTCAGAAAATATCCAAATTTCCACAAAATTCAAAAGCTACTAGCCATTGCTTTTTAACAAAAATGGTGATTCCCCTTAAAACTCATTGTGAATTTGTTTTTCTTGCCCGCAAAGCTTCATTTCTTGGTCAGATATGTGCTACCGTATCATATCTAAATTTTGACGCATTTCAAAAAACATTAAAATTTCTATAAAAATCCAAAGGGGTTAACCTTTGGTTTTACCAAAAATAGCAATTTCTATCCAAACTCGTCGTAAATACGTTTTTCTCGCCAGTGATGCTTCTTTTCTTTGTCAGATATGTATTACCTTGTCATACCTAAATTCTGACGCATTTACAAAACATCTAATTTTCCACCAAAAAGCCAAAGGGGTTTAGCCTTTGCTTTTTACCAAAACCGCAATTTCCATCAAAAATTGCCGTAAATTTGTTTTTCTCGCTGGTGATGCTTCTTTTCTTTGTCAAATACGTGTTATCGTGTCATACATAAATTCTGACGCATTTTAGAAAGCATCAAATTTTCCACAAAAATCCAAAGGGGTTAACCTTTGCTTTTCAACAAAAAAACAACAATTTCTATCAAATTTCGAAAATATCAAATTTTAACAAAAATGGAAAGGGGTCCGTCTTTGCCTTTTTACCAAAAATAGCAATTTCCATCAAAACTCATCATAAATTCGTCTTTCTTGCCCGTGAAGTTTTTTTTCTTTGTCATATACGTGCTACCTTGTCATAACTACATTCTGAGGCATTTCGGAAACATCAATTTTTCCACAAAAATCCAAATGGTTAGCCTTTTGCTTTTTAACAAAAATAGTAATTACCATCAAAACTCACCGTAAATTCAATTTATCGCCTGCAAAGCATCTTTTGTTTGTGAGAACGTGCTACCATGTCATATCTAAATTCTGACGCATTTCAGAAAAAAAAATTTTCTATAAAAATCCAAAGGGGGTTAGCCTTTACTTGTTACCAAAAATGGCAATTTCCATCAGAACCCACCGTAAATTTATTTTTCCTCACCCGTGAAATTTCTTTTCTTTGTTAGATACTAGCTACCATGTCATACATAAATTCTGACGTATTTCAAAAAACATCAAATTTTCAAAACAAATCCAAAGGTGTTATGCTTTGCTTTTTACCTAAAACAACACTTTCAATCAAAACTCATCGTAAATTCGTTTTTCTCGTCCGTGGAGCATCTTTTATTTCTTGGATGCGTGCTACCATGTCATACCTAAATTCAAACACATTTTGAAAAACATCAAATTTTCCAAAAAAAATCCAAAGGGGTTAGCCTTTATTTTTTACCAAAAAAAGGAAATTTCCAATAAAACTCGTCGTAAATTCATTTTTTCACCTGTGAAGTTTCTCTTCTTGTCAGATACGTGTTAGCTTGTCATAACTAAATTCTGACGCATTTCGGAAAACATTAAAATTTCCATAAAAATTCAAAGCTGCTAGCATTTGCTTTTTACCAAAAACGGCAATTTTCCTTAAAACTCGCTGGAAACTTGTTTTTCTCGCCCGCAAAGGTTCTTTTCTTTGTCAGATATGTGCTACCATGTCATACCTAAATTCTAATAAATTTTAGAAAACATCAAAATTTTCCTAAAATCTAAAGGGGTTAGGCTTTTACCAAAAATGGCAATTTCTATAAAAAATCACCATAAATTCGTTTTTCTCGCCCGTAATGCTTCTTTTCATTGTCAAATACGTGTTACCTTGTCATCCTACATTTTGAAAAATTTTGATAACACCAAATTTTCAACAAAAATCGAAAGGGGTTCGTCTTTGCTTTTTTTCAAAAAAAACAGCGATTTCCATCAAAACTCGTCATAAATTCGTTTTTCTCGCCCGCGTAGCTTTTTTTCTTTGTCATATACGTGCTACCTTATCATACCTAAGCTCTGACGCATTTTAGAAAACTTTAAATTTCCCAATATAATCCAAAGGGACTAGCCTTTGCTTTTTTAACAAAAACAGTATTTTCCACCAAAACTTGTCGTAAATTCATTTTTATCCCCGTGAAGCTTCTTTTCTTTGTGAAATACGTGCTACCATCCCCGTAAATTATTTTCTTTGTCATAGCCTTTGCTTTTTACCAAAAACGGTAATTTTCATCAAACTCGATGTAAATTCATTTTTCTCGCCCGCGAAGTTTCTTTTCTTTGTTTGACACGTGCTACCATGTCATACGTAAATTCTACCGCATTTCAGAAAACTTCAAATTTTCCAAAAAAAATCCAAAGGGGTGCCTTTGCTTTTTACCAAAAACTGCAATTTCAATCAAAACTCGCCATAAATTTGTTTTTCTCGCCCGTGAAGTTTCTTTTCTTTGTCAGATATGTGTTATCTTGTCATACCTAATTTTTAAACCATTTCTGAAAACATCAAATTTTTCCACAAAAATCCAAAAGGGTTCGTCTTTGCTCTATACCAAAAACGACAATTTCCATCAAAACTCATCATAAATTTATTTTTCTCGCCCGCGAAGCTTCATGTCTTTGTGAGATATATGTTAGCTTGTCATACCTAAATTCTAATGCATTTTGAAAAACATCAAATTTTTCATAAAAATCCAAAGGGGTTTGATGAGGACATCACAACATTGGATATTCACATTGATGTACAAGGACCAATCAAAAGAGCACGAGCACGGTTACTAAATCAGCAGGTGAACTCATTTCTAACTTCCTACCCATGTGAGTTTGAGAATGGATTGCTATTTAATGATTTAATTGTTATTAAGAACCATGGACATGATCAACAAGTAAAGGGAGGAGTATTTGGGGACGTGAAGAACCAGATGGGACTTCCACAAGTTGATGGAAACAGTCGCCAACTCGGACTCGAGTTGAACTCGGAGTCCAAGAGCAGTCCATCTTAAAACGGACGCCCAGGATGCATACAAACTCTATTTTCGATGTTCTACATATGCATGGAAAGATGAGAAGATAAACTTTCCAATGGTTCTGGTCCCACATTAAAATTTGTCAGGAGTCATTGGTAATTGTTATAACAAGTCGAATTCAGAGTTCTGTCCGGTGCTGCACCACCGTATTGGGCTTTTGGGCCTTATATCCCATATGAGTCTATTAGGGACGCGTCTAAGGGTCTTATGGCCGAACCCTAGCCTTTAAATACTGTATCCGCCAGCCAAATTCGGTGGGTTTTGCTTAGATTAAGTAATTTTACCGTTCTACGGTTTGTGAGACCCCAATTTCGCAATTTCAGATTGCATCTTCATCGTTCTTGCTTGTGTTCTCGGTTGCACCTGCAGGGATAGCCATATTGGCGAGGTCAAGCGTGTAAATCACGGTTGACAACCAGCGGAGCAGGGGTGTAGTGATTGCAGGAGTATTGGGGTCTGCTTGAGTGCCTCGGATCATCAACATCGAGATCTCTACTTTAATCGACCTACCTTTCGGAAGATCCGGACTAAACCACTCATGAATTGGTATTAGATTTCAGGTTGCCTCTGAGGTACTTTGATTTCCCACTAGATTAATTTTTATTTTTCACACCTAGAGTCTACAGAAAAATCCAAAAAAACATATCATGTTTACCGATTCCTAGACCATAGTGCCTGCAAGTTTTGTTTTTCAGTTTGCATTGTTGAGTTTGCATTCGTGTGGTCGAGTCTTGTTGCTGGTTTAGCTTTGTGTTTTTGGGTCATAGACATGATCTACAAGTAAAGGGAGGAGGATTTGGGGACGTGGAGAACCAGATGGGACGTCCACAATTTGATGGAAACAGTCGCCAACTCGGACTCGAGTTAACCTCGGAGTCCAGGAGCAGTCCATCTTAAAACGGACGCCCATGATGCATACGGACTCCATTTTCGACGTTCTACATATGCATGGAAAGATGAGAAGATAAACTTTCCAATGGTTCTGGTTCCACATTAAAATTCGCTAGGAGTCATTGGGAATTGTCAAAACAATTATAATTCAGAGTTCTGTCTGGTGCTGTACCACCGTATTGGGCTTTTGGGCCTTGTATCCCGTATGAGTCCATTAGGGACGCGTCTAAGGGTTTTATGACCGAACCCTAGCCTTTAAATACTGTAGCCGCCGGCCAAATTCGGTGGATTTTGCTTAGATCAAACAATTTCGCCGTTCTACGGTTTGTGAGACTCCAATTTCGCAATTTTAGATTGCATCTTCATCGTTCTTGCTTGCGTTCTCGGTTTCACTAGCAGGGATAGCCATCTTGGCAAGGTCAAGCGTGTGAATCACGGTTGATAACCAATAGAGCAAGGGTGTAGTGATTGCAGGGGTATTCGGGTCTGCTTGAGTTTCTCGGATCATCAACATCGAGATCTCCACTTCAATCGACCTACCTTTCGAAAGATCGGGCCTAAACCACTCATCAGGGTTAGCCTTTGCTTTTTACTAAAAAACTGTAATTTCCATAAAACTCACCGTAAATTCATTTTTCTCGCTCGCGGAGCTTCTTCTCTTTGTCAGATACGTGCTACCATGTCATACCTAAATTCTGACGGATTTCGGAAAACATCAAATTTTCCACAAAAACCCAACGGGGTTAGCCTTTGCTTTTTAACAAAAACAGCAATTACCATCAAAACTCACCGTAAATTCAATCAAAACTCGACGTAAATTTTAAAATTAGCCTTTGTTTTTTACAAATAATGGCAATTCGCATCAAAATTAGCCGTAAATTAATTTTTCTCACGAGTGAAGCTTGTTTTCTTTGTCATATACGTGCTACCATGTCATACCTGATTTCGTACGCATTACAAAAAACATCAAATTTTCTAAAAAAAATCCAAAGGGGTTAGACTTTCTTTTTTACCAAAAACGGCAATTTCCATCAAAACTCGTCGTAAATTCGTTTTTCCCGCCCACGAAGCTTCTTTCCTTTATCTGATATGTGTTACTTGTCATAACTAAATTCTGACGCATTTCGAAAAACATCAAATTTTTTACAAAAATCAAAAGGGGATTAGCCTTTGCTTTTTAACAAAAATGGTAATTTCCATTAAAACTCGCAATAAATTCATTTTTCTCACCCGTGACACTTTTTTCTTTGTTAGATACTTGCTACCATGTCATATATAAATTCTGACGCATTTCGGAAAAATTATCAATATATTTATAAATTCTGACGCTTTTTAACATGAAGCACAGCTGCTTCTCAAATTTTTCATTATATTTATAGTTCCTCTTAAGCCAATTGAACCTAAACTGCAGTTAGCATGGTCATGAACACATCCCCGCGTTCTTCACAATCAATTCAGAGCGAATGCAGTTTTCATTGCTTCCACATTCTTCAGGCGCAACAGCTCAAGATTGTCAGAAACTTCCGATGGAGATCGAGGTATGGTGATGAACGCCTGTGTGGAACGGATGTAGAGGTGAGTTCTCTCGTTGTTTTTTGGAGTCAGAACTAAACTCCTGTTTTTCAGTTGATCAGAATATATCCTGATTACAGAACGAGTGGCATAGCCACGACCCCTGCTCGTGCGGCATGACCTGACACTGCATGCCGCACAATGCGCACACACGACGCGCTCTGTTAATCTCAGAGCTCACAACTCACACAACAGAAAGCAAACTCTTAACGAACCAACAAGGATTACACTAACATTCTTCTCCTAATCCTTGTTACGCAACATACTAACATCCACCAGGCCGATCTTCCCACGAAACTCCTGAAATTTGAGTCTTCCTAGGGCTTCGTAAGCATGTCACCCAGTTGATCCCCACTTCGGATGAAACTGATCTTGATTAAATTCTTTTCTGCGTACTCTCTGATTGTATGATACTTGACCTCTATATGCTTACTCTGTCCATGATGAACCGGGTTTTTGATTAGTGCTATCGCCGACTTGTTATCAATCTTGATCTCAGGTGCTAGAATCTCTGAACCTCTTACTTCAGCAAGGACTCGAGCAAGCCAGAGTCCCTGACATGCTGCACTTGCTGCAGAAATATATTCTGCCTCACAACTAGATTGTGCCACAATCTTCTGTTTCATAGATTGCCAAGTGACTGCACTTTCTCCCAAGAAAAAAATTATCCCTGAAGTACTTTTCCGGGCATCTATATCACCTGCAAAATCGCTGTCACAATAGCCAGTCAGCTCTGCTTCATCTCTATTTTTCTTTCTGAAGAACAAACCCCAGCTAGTTGTTCCAGCTATGTATCTTAGGATCTGTTTGACAGCCAACATGTGATCCTTCTTTGGATTTTCTAGAAACCTACTCACATAACCAACTGAAAAAGCAATATCAGGGCGTGTATTCACCAAATACCTCAAACTTCCCACAAGACTTCGGTAGAGTGTGATGTCCACAGCTTCTTCCTGGCTGTCTTTGCTTAACTTCAGTCGACCTGCCATAGGTACTTGGCAGGAGTTTGAGCCTATCAGACCACACTTCTCCAGAATCTTGATAGCATAAGCTTCTTGACTCACTACAATACCTTGATCAGTCTGCAGGACTTCTATTCCCAAATAATAATGCAACAGTCCCAAATCACTCATTTTAAACACTCCTGTCATCTCCCTTTTAAATTGCTTTATCTGATCAGTTTCACCTCCTGTGATCACCAAATCATCCACATATACTCCTACTATGAGTTGAGCCTTACCTCTGCACCTGACATAAATAGCATACTCAGAGGGACATCTGCTGAAACTCAGAGATAACAGAGTATCATCTAGCTTGGCATTCCAAGCTCTTGGGGCCTGATGTAGACCATACAACGCCTTCTTCAGTCTATATACCTTGTGTTCATCTGTGTTTGAGATAAAACCTTTTGGCTGTTCAATATATACTTCCTCTTGAAGATCACCATTCAGGAAGGCTGATTTAACATCCATATGGTGAACTTCCCAACCCTCACTAGCAGCAAGAGCAAGCAACAATCTAACAGTATCAAGCCTTGCCACTGGTGCAAACACCTCTTCATAATCAATGCCTTATTTCTGAACATACCCTTTCACAACAAGTCTAGCCTTGTGTTTTACTACAGCTCCCTTTTCATCTCTCTTCACCTTATATACCCACTTCAAACCGATGGCCTTTCGATCAGGAGGTGGATCCACAAGGACCCAGGTGGAATTCTCTTCTATAGATTTTATCTCCTCCTCCATGGCCCTTTTCCAGCATTGCTTAGAGTATGCCTCTTCAAAAGTCACAGGCTCATCCGAACTTACAGCTAAAAGTGTTTCTGAGAGTAGAGCACTTGGGGGAAAACCTTGCCTTGGTCCTCGGTTCAGAACACTGTCAATGTTCCTGAATCTTAGGGGTGCACTTTCATCATGATCAGCATCAAGTTGTTCTTGCACTTCTCTTCTTGGGGTGGCCTGCTCTGCATCTTCTCCCCCTTGTTGAATGTCATCAACCCAAAAAGCAGGGGGTGATACAGGTGCTGCTTCATGATCAGTTTCTTCATTTTGTGTTGCTTCCACCACTGTCTCGGTTCTCTGCAGTTCATACCCCACTGGTACAATTTCCATGCCTTCAAGCTCACAGTTCTGCTCTCCCTCACTCCATTCCCATTCAGCTTGTTCGTCAAACACTGCATCTCTGGTTATATGCACTCGCCCTGTCTTTGGATCATAGGCTCGATATGCTTTTGATCCGGGCTCATATCCTGTGAAAATCATTTTGTGACTTCTATCTTCCAGTTTCTTGAGATGAGGGACTGTGTTCTTGACATAAACAATGCTGCCGAAGACCTTAAGATGATGCACTGCTGGCCTTCTACCATGCCAAGCCTCAAATGGTGTTTTCCCTTCTACACCTTTTGTTGGACACCTGTTTAGAATATATACTGCAGTCTTCACTGCTTCCCCCCACAGCCAGCCAGGCAGGTTTTTGGCCTTCAGCATGCTTCTGACTGCAGCCACTACTGTCCCATTTCTGCGCTCTACAACTCCATTCTGCTGAGGGCTATAAGGGGCTGTTCTCTGATGACAAACATCTTCCCTAGTACAATACTCAGCAAAAGTATGAGAGTTAAACTCACCCCCTCTGTCTGACCGAAATGTGCTAACCTTCTGTCCCGACTCAATCTCTGCTTGTGCCTTGATCTTTTGATCTCTTCTTCAGCACAGTCCTTTGTAGGTATTGGTGCAACCCACATATACCTGCTGAGATCATCTACAAGCAGCAAAAAATACCTGTTTCCCTGAGGCGTCTCTGGCGTGATCGGGCCACATAAATCGCCATGAACAAGCTCAAGTAGCCTGTCAGCTCGGCGTTCTGCTTGTTCAGGGAATGCTGAACGCCTCTGTTTGCCAGCTAAACAGGCTTCACACAAGCGATCCAGTTCCCTCACCCTTGGCAACCCCTTCACCATTCCTTCCCGAGCTAGTTTCTTCACAGCGTCTATGTTGACATGCCCAAACTGAGCATGCCATTTCCAAGCCTCTTCGGTACCCTTCACCGCCAAACATCTCTCCTTCAGGGGCTGAGCATGAAGTACATATAGTCGATTTTCCCCATGTTGCACCTTTGCTAAGAGGCATCCTCCAGCTTCTCGGATCACCATTTTCCCTCCTTAACGCCAACATGGTATCCGGCTTCATCGAGCTGTCCCACGCTCAAGATGTTTGTGGCCAGCTGAGGTATATAGTATACCCCTCAGAAGGAACGAAACTCTCCATTCTTGCAAACAAAAGTAACCTTCCCTCTTCCTTCAATCTTCGCAACCAAGTCATCCCCAAATCTCAAAGTGCCTAGCACTGCCTCATCAAGTTCAGAAAAAGTACCCCGGGAACCCGACATATGATTTGTCGCACCCGTGTCTAGCACCCAGTTCACCTCATCACACTTCTCCTCCTTGCTGAGATGTGCTAGCACTCTCTCCTCTTTCAATTCCACGGAACAGCTCTTCTCCTCGGCTTGAAGCGTCCTACTTCCCTCTTCAGTGTTCATCAGCAATTTTCCTGGCGACATCTGCACCATACCTGTCTTGACCATGAGCGATGAGGCCTCCTCTTCTTCCCGCACCACATTTGCGCACTCTGTCTTGAATTTTAAACGACAATCCCGGGCCCAGTGCTCAAATTTTCCACAGTATGTGGTTTCTCGGCCCGCTCGAGGATCCGCCTCTGTTTCCCCTCTGCCGCGTCCTCGGCCTCTTCTTCCTCCTGCCCGGCTCGACCAGCCTGCTGCTCCCCCGCCGCCAGCGCGCTTCTCAGCTTCCTGCCTCCTCTTGCGAGCATCCCACTCTTCCTCTGTTAGGTACAGTCTCCCTTCGCGATGCATCGAGGACGGCGGTTCCTCAAATGCATCTTCCGCCGCCTTGAGCCTTCCAGTCAGATCTGTGACAGTGAGCGTGGATACATCAAGTAAAGTTGTGATAGCCACCACTACCTGCCTGTTTTGCCGAGGTACGCTTCGAATTATTTTCTGCACCACTTGAGATTCATCGATTTTATCTCCAAGGGTGTTGAGCTTCGACGCCATGCCGGATAACCGCAGCGCGACATCTTCCATCGATTCTCCATCCTTGAAAACTGCTGCTTCAAACTGGCGCCACAGATTCTGAGCAGTTGCTTTCCTCACTCGATCGTCTCCAATTCGCATGGTGGCTATGGCTTCCCAAACCTCCCTCACGGTCTCCTTGTCCGCGAATACCATCCATAGCTCTGCTGGCACCGCGCTGCAGAGCGCATCAAGTGCCTGCATGTCTTCATGTGGCTCCACATTGCCTGTCTCAATCGCCTCCCAGAGCAATCTTGCCTTGAGCTTCACTTTCATCAGTAATGCCCAATCTGAGTAATTTGTTTTGGTGCGCATGGGAAAAGGAGTTCCCCCGCTCACCTCTTGGATCACCCTCTGAACTGAGTTGCTCCCTTCTCCGGCATCTTCCGCCCTCGACGTTGCACCATCTCCTTTTCCTCCGATCTTCACCATGAGATTTTTCTCAGCTCACGCGGACCCAACGGCGGCGATGACTCCCTCGCCGCGCTCTTCTGCCCAGCCCGTGGCCGGCTCTGATGCCAATTGTCAGAAACTTCTGATGGAGATCGAGGTATGGTGATGAACGCCTGTGTGGAACGGATGCAGAGGTGAGTTCTCTCGTTGTTTTTTGGAGTCAGAACTAAACTCCTGTTTTTCAGTTGATCAGAATATATCCTGATTACAGAACGAGTGGCATAGCCACGACCCCTGCTCGTGCGGCATGACCTGACACTGCATGCCGCACAATGCGCACACACGACGCGCTCTGTTGATCTCAGAGCTCACAACTCACACAACAGAAAGCAAACTCTTAACTAACCAACAAGGATTACACTAACAAAGATGGCGGCACGACGTGCTGAAACAGCGGCAAAGGATGGCGGCACCGCGGCATGGGACGCCGGGCGCGGGCCCTAGAACGACTGCTGCCTGGGAGGGGCTACGATCTTACGATGGCTGCGGCAAGCCTAGGAAGGGTGCAAATCTGCCTGGGACTCAGTCACGCCGCTGCTTAGTGTTAAATAACAAGAATAATGGAGCAATTCCGCACACTCAAGGCTGCTGATCGTTCTGCATTATATAGTCATTGTAAGATAATGTTTAGTAACAGAAACAGAGTTCATCTCTATTTTCAGTTGTATATTTACAGCAGATAAATTACATTCCGTTACAAACAAATCATGGAAGGTTTATGTCTACTTCTTTATCTCTAATTCCGATATTTCAACATCCTCCCGCAAATCTCAACCTCTTGCCACAAGATTGAGATTGTTTCTTAAGCCTAAGAATGGTCTGACAGGCAGTGGTTGTGTAAATATATCTGCAACTTGATCTTGAGACGAAATGAACTGAATGTTAGCATCTTACTTGCTACCCTTTCTCTAATGAAATGAAAATCAATTTCGATATGTTTGGTGCGTGCATGAAACACTGGATTAGCTGACAAATACGTGGCACCTAGATTATCACACCACAATTGAGGAGGCTTTCTCTGAAAGATTCCAAATTTATGCAATAGGGACTGTACCCAGATTATCTTCCGCTGCTGTGTTGGCTAGAGCTTTATTGTGACACCCGATTCTGAAAAATGAACCAAGTGATGCTCATGTGTGCCCAGGATATTCATCAGACATACACACATACTTCACAAACTGAATTTCAGAATATAACCACGTATAAAAAGTGTTTAAGTACTTATTACAATGACTCAATGTCTAAATCATGAATATCTAAGTTATTCTACAGCGGAAGACACTAAACGACAGCGGAAAATAACAAAAAAAGGTTGGGGCCCCAACTTCAACTCCACAGACATGTTGACGGTAGTGCACATGCCTAGTACTCCATGTCACACCCGGATTTTTCCGAATAACGACAGAGTGACTATCACATGTGTGCCAGGATCATATTCTCATACATGCGATGACAAAAAGTAAAACATCATTATATTACAAGCCAAGTGTTCAAATATAAATAAGTCTTACATAACGTCTCGATGGATGATAACATGTTCATAACATAGAAATAAACCAACAGCGGAAGATAAGTCTTGTGGGCTCCGTCACAGGCGTTACCGGGGGACTCCGTGAACCTAAAATCCTTCTTCGGGTCCAAAGTCTTGGTCGTTGTACACCACGTCATTCCCTTGGTCTGAGCAGCAATTTAAACCAACAGAAAAGCAAGCTTGAGTACCGTTGGTACTCAGCAAGTGTGGGAAGGTTATGTCATGCATGGCTAGAACAAGGAAAGGTTGATCTCGTGCTTAAAGCACTACGCAATTAGTACCTATCACCTTAGCTTATTATGCACCTACATTACTACATAAGTGGAATGGTCCCAATCCCCTAACCCATCATCAATATCATGTAATCATAACTTCATTTCCAATGTTAAGCTCCCCGGTTAACATCCTCCACCTCCTAATTCATCATCCTCTAATCATGAATAAGTTCAAGCCGCTCTTGACCGTGAGCATGGCTGTCATGACAGTTTTTACTCTACAGAGTTTACACCACTGTACCCACATGTAGTGATTTCATCCCCCGTTGCCGGGTGGACTAGAAAACCTCCATTTTGCCAGTGGCCGCGAACCACGTTCACACTTCCGAGGTGTGTAGCCAGGAGATCACTACGAGGCCTTTACAAAGGGATTCCCGATGAGTGTGGGACCACTAAGGTTTCACCCCTAACAACATCCAAGAGGCTCCAATCCCGCTGCAGTGGCCCCCTCTTGAGCCTTGCAGTTCATATGGTAGTCCAGCTGACACCTATTCCCCGCACCATCCAAACACCCATACTACACCGGGGATGCACCTAATTAATTGGCCAAGCTGCCCCATCTCAGTATGTGGTTGGCACGGTAAAGCCAGGTTACATGCTCCATGAACCGGTCCTTAGGATCCAGGCAAGTACTATACACAAACCCGAGTCTCGTGCACCCAGCACCAACCAAATCATCCAACTTGCCTCGATCCCTACCCCTACATGTCTCATAATATCTCATTCAAGAGTAAGGTAAATAAATTGATGATCTCCTATCCCACTTATCCCATTCTAAGCATGGCTAAGCATATGTAATATGAATGAATGACATGATAAAATAAATCCCAACCCAAGCTAATAGGAAACACGGTAATGCAATTCTAGGGAAACTTCCTAGCATGGGTTTCATATTTCCATTGACAATGCAAATAATTCTATCTACACATCCTAGTATAGAATCCAAGTGGTCAAGGACACTAGCCTTCTTCCTACTGCTCTGGGAATGGAAAGTCTTGGTCTTGGAAGGGGAGAACTTGCTCTGGGGCAGGTTCTACTCATGCCAATACACATAGCAAAAGAAAACAACAATCCATAAGACATAGTTCACACTTTCACTTCATACAAACCACACATACATACCTATGAAAGTCATTCACATTACTAAGTGTTGTGGTTATCCTAGATGTGTTGATTTTTGGCCTACATGCACTTTTAAACATATGTATATGATTTCTAACTTTTGTATTCAGATTTCTGTTTGCACACTATATATGAGTTTCCAATTTAAACAAATTCTTTAATACACTCTTTAGCTACCAAGTTTGCATGGAAGGTAATTTCCTACTCCAAATGGGTTTTCAGATCTTCTACCAAATCCTAAACTGAAGTCTTTGGATTTGGAGACTTCATTTATCATTTTCTAGTTATGCACACCTATTTTCCTATATTTTCCAGATTTATTTTCTATGCCTAAAAGTGAGTTTTAATATTAAATAGTAGGTCATATCATCTAAACAGAATAGGTTCTGATCTAAAATATTAAATAATATATTTTTGAACTTCTCCTCTGATGTGAACTAATTTAAATTTATTTTACCAATTTTCAGAATTATTTCCTAACCTAAAAATGTGTCCTAACTAATAAATGTGAACAACAAATGTGAACATACACATTGAAGTCATACACATATTTAAGTTTGGTGTTTACCCTAGCTATGTTGATTCTATGCATACTTGCACTTTTAAACATATATTTTACTTCTACTCTTTGATATTCAGATTCCTAAGTGCACCATATATATGAATTTCCAATTTGAACAAGGTGTCTATATTAGATAATACCCTTCTTAGCCACAAAAGGTGCATGAAAGATAATTTCCTACTCCAAATAGGTTTTCAGATCTTCTACACTATTCTTAACTTGAAGTTCTAAATGTGGGGACCTCACTTGACATTTTCGAATTATGTATACCCATTTCCCTATATTTTCAGATTTATTTTCCCTACCCAAAAGTGAATTCCTATACTAAAATAGCAAAATATATCACCTAAACAGAATATGTTCTGATCTAAAATATCCAATAAAATATCTTTTGACTTCCTCTCTGATGGGATCAATTTAAATTTATTTTTACCCATTTTCAGAATTATTTTCTAGCCTAAAAATGAATTTCCAACAATAAAACAGCAACCTAAATTCATACAAAAATTTCTACTGTTCCAATTACCTAAACAGAACCTTTATAAATTTTCCCTACCCCTTTTTGGTTACTTTGATTCATTTTTTTCCACATATTTAAATTTATTTTATGCCTAAAGGGTATATTTCAGTGATAAATCACAGAACAACAACCTCATTTAATTTAAAAGTTTATTTCCCCTCTAAATTCAGACTTCAGATTGTTCTACAAATTTTCAAAAGGGTTAGAATAATTCAACTGAACCTATACCTATGTTTGAATTTAAATCCTATTCACAAATCCAATATCATGAAATTAAGAACCCTTAGGGGCTTATGTGCAAACCCACTTTGCAGTGGGGCCCAATTTCTTATTTTCTTAATTTTCTGGGGCCTAAGTGTGTAAAACAGAGGGGTTTCCTAATTTTTATTAAGTCCAGAGGCTAAAACTGATGTTTAAATGTGTTTGCATAAATTCCCGAGGGTCCAGGGGCTAGATCAGAAGTTTTCCGATGCTAGATCCGTTTTCCTCAGAACCCTAGGGGGTAGCACGTAAGATTCTCAACCTTTATAATGCGGGGCTGATGTGGGCCGTTGGATTTTAATTGAAGGGCTGAGATTAGATCGCGAAGCAGTACGGGTTAAGTCTATTCGGGACCACACGATTTAAAACGGACGGGCCGCAGAGGGCCACGTCGCCCTGGCCGGAGCCAGCCCGCGCGTGCCGCGGTGCGTGGCGGCGGTGGGGGGGGGAGGCGATCTCGCAGGCGCAGCCTCGGTTTTCGTCGCTATGTGCTAGAACTCAATTCTCTTTGCATGGATCGGCTCCGGAGGAGTAGGGGAGCTCACCAGTGGGACTTTCTTGACCCCGAAGTGGCCGGAGACTGCTCGTCGACGACGTCCGAGGGTGGATCTCGGGGTTGCTCGTCGGGGCGGCAGCTAGAGTGTGACACACGGCGTCTCTTTCACCTGCAAGGCTTTCCGGTGGTGGTGGAACAATCTACGCACGTTAGATCGGCGAAATCGGGAGGAAATTCGGAAGAAACGGCGGTGTAGACTTCGGTTCTCACTGGAGGAGAAAACTGAGCGATAGGGAGAGGACTGGGGAGTTTCTTTGACGTTTAAATGGATGAGGGAGCGCGGCGGGGTCGGTTGAGGCCATGTGGAACCGAGTGCGAGGAATTCGTAGAGGGTGGGCGTGATCGAGCATGGGAGGAGCGGTGGCGGTTGGGGGGGGGGGCGGGGGAAGGTGATGACACACGGGCCCCACACGGCAGAGAGAGAGGAGAGGGGGGGGGAATGTGTCACGGGTGGCTGGGCCGGCCGGTGGGTTTCAGCCCATTGGCCATTTTTGTTTTTCCTTTCCTTTTTCTTTTTTTGTTTTTGCTTACAATTTGAATTCCAGTTTGAATTTTAAATTTTCTTCAACATGCATCACATCCAATAAATTTGAATTCATATTTTGCCACATTTTGGGGTGTTACAACTCTACCACCCTTAAAAGAAATCTCGTCCTCGAGATTGGTGACTCTAGGAAAACAGATCCGGAAACTGTGTCTTGAGCTCGTCTTCTCGCTCCCATGTGGCTTCTGCTTCCGAGTGGTGCTTCCACTGCACTTTGCACATTCGTATTCTTTTATTTCTTGTGATGCGTTCCATCATCTCCAGGATCTTGACTGGCTGCTCGGCATATGAAAGGTCTTCTCGTACGTCCACCTCATTCATGGGTAATCTCCTTTCAGGTGTTCTTAAGCATTTCTTGAGTTGTGACACATGGAACACGTCGTGCACATCCGATAGGCGAGCCGGTAGTTCTAACTGATATGCCACTTCGCCCTTCCTCTCCAGAATCTGGAAGGGTCCAATATAACGGGATGATAACTTCCCTTTCACCTTGAATCGACGAAGTCCTCTAATAGGAGACACTTTGAGATAGACATAGTCCCCTACGTTGAAAGTGAGCTCTCTTCTTCGTATACCGGCATAGCTCTTCTGTCGGTTCTGGGATATTCTCAAGTTGTCGCGGATTTCCCTCACTTTCTCCTCGGCTTCTTGTAGTACCTCTAGCCCAAACACTTTGCTCTCCCTAGTTTGGTTCCAAAACAATGGAGCTCTGCACTTCCTCCCATACAATGCCTCAAAGGGTGACATCTTCATACTAGCCTGATAGCTGTTGTCGTAGGAGAATTCCGCATATGGTAAGTTCTTATCCCAACTCCTATTGTTTTTGAGTGCACAAGCTCTCAGCATATCCTCAAGGACCGATTGGTTCTTTTGGTCTGCCCGTCAATCTGTGGGTGGTATGCGGAACTAAAAATCAGATGAGTCCCCATGGTTTCATGTAACTTCTGCCAGAACCTTGAGGTGAACTGTGTCCCTCGATCTGAAACTATCTTCTTTGGCACTCCATGGAAACACACGATTATTGACATGTACAATTCTGCCAATTTGGATCCGCTGTAGCTTTCTTTCACGGGAATGAAATGAGCTACCTTAGTCAGCCTGTCGATTATGACCCATATCGAATCATATCCCGATTGGGTCCTAGACAGTCCCACTATGAAGTCCATACCTATTTCCTCCCATTTCCATTCGGGCACCTTGAGTGGTTGCAACAGTCCCCCGAGTCGTTGATATTCTGCTTTCACCAACTGACATGTGTCACATAGGGCAACATGTTCCGCGACATCCCGCTTCATGCCATACCACCAATATCTGCTCTTAAGGTCATGATACATCTTCGTATTCCCAGGATGGATGGAATAGTCGGAATCATGAGCCTCCTTCAGAATTAGTTCACGGATCTCCTTTACTTCCGGCACACAGATTCTTTTCCCATGCCACACCGTGCCTTGTTCATCCTCTCTAAACCCCGGAGCTTTATTCTCTTTAATGAGTTCTCTGATTTCTTGTATCTTCTCGTCATTCTTCTGACCGTTGCGTATGTCTTGCTCCAATGTGGAGTCCACTTCCATGGCGATGGCCTCACCACTATTCACCAGACATAGATTGAGTTTTGTAATCTCCTCCTTCAATTCCGTAGGTGTGTCATTTAAGCTTAACATGTTGACATGCAACTTCCTGCTTAAAGCATCCGCCATGACGTTCGCTTTCCCAAGATGATAGTTGATACCCACATCAAAGTCGTTTATTAGGTCTAACCATCTCCTTTGACTGAGGTTGAGATCTGGCTGTGTGAAAATGTACTTTAAGCTCTTATGATCCGTATATATCTCTGTCCTCTTTCCCATCAAATAATGCTTCCAAAGCTTCAATGCGTGGACCACTGCGGCTAGCTCCAGGTCATGCGTAGGATAGTTCTTCTCGTGTTTTCGGAGCTGCCGAGACGCATAGGCAACG
Organism: Neostapfia colusana; assembly: GCA_030760725.1. Taxonomy (NCBI): domain Eukaryota; kingdom Viridiplantae; phylum Streptophyta; class Magnoliopsida; order Poales; family Poaceae; genus Neostapfia; species Neostapfia colusana. Next base: position 48,196,655 of record JASWHV010000015.1, read on the forward strand.
ACATGCCCCTCTTGCATGAGAACACATCCCAACCCGTGTCCAGAAGCATCACAATATACCAAAAAATTCTTCTGCATGTCTGCCATAACTAGCACTGGGGCTGTTGTCAATCTTTTCTTCAGCTCTTGGAAACTTGCCTCACACTCCGGTGTTCATGTGAATGTGATTCCCTTCTCTAACAATTTGGTGAGGGGTCTTGAGATCTTGGAGAAGCCCTCAATGAATCGTCGATAGTACCCAGCCAATCCTAAGAAGCTCCTGATCTCCCCGACATTTTCAGGGGTCTTCCACTTCTGCACATCCACGATCTTGGCGGGATCCATGGAGATTCCTCCTTCCGAGATTATATGTCCTAAGAAGGGGACTCTCTTCAGCCAAAACTCACATTTGCTTAGCTTGGCATATAGTTGGTGTTCTCTCAACGTCTGCAACACCAGTCTTAGATGCTTCTCGTGTTCTTCTTCATCTTTGGAGAAGATGAGAATGTCATCAATGAAAACCACCACAAATTTGTCCAAATACTCCATGAATACCTTGTTCATGAGGTACATGAAGTATGCCGGGGCGTTAGTTAGCCCGAACGGCATGACGGTGTACTCATACAGCCCATACCGAGACACGAAAGCCGTTTTGGGAATGTCGGTTGGTCTTATCTTCAGTTGGTGATATCCCGACCTGAGATCAATTTTTGAAAATACACAAGCTCCCCTCAACTGATCAAATAGGTCTTCAATGCGGGGTAATGGGTACTTGTTCTTGATGGTTACCTCATTCAACGCACGGTAGTCCACGCATAGCCTTTGGGTTCCGTCCTTATTGGACACAAATATCACTGGAGCTCCCCATGGCGAGGAACTAGGATGAATATACCCCTTCTCTATCAATTCCCGTATGTGTTCTTTGAGCTCTTCCAGTTGTTTAGAGTTCATCCGGTAAGGCCTCTTGTAGATCGGGGTTGTTCCCGGCACTAGTTCAATCGTGAACTCCACTTCACGATCTGGGGGCATACCGGGCAACTCCTCAGGAAAAACATCTGGATATTCCTTGATGACCCTGATCTTTTCCAATTCCACGTCCACTTGATTGAGTTTAATGTCCTTCCTAGGTCCTTGGACAGCTACGAATTTCACTTTGGTGCCACTAGTGTGAGTTAGCTCCACCGTTCTCGTCGAGCAATGGATAATACCTTTATGTTTGGTCAGCCAATCCATACCCAAAATAATATCTATCCCTTGTGAGTTTATCACTATGAGGTTGGCAGTAAATACTACCCCATTAATGTATAGATTCACCTTGGGACATACTTGTCTTGTTCTTATTTCTCCCCCTGGAGAGTTCACTGCTAATATATGATTCATTTGTGTTGTTACTAGATCATGCTTCTTAACAAATCCTTGAGCAATGAACGAGTGGGTAGCACTAGAATCAAATAATATGGTTGCAATGTGTAAATTTTGCAGGGAACTTACCAATCACCACGTTAGGTGCCTCTTGCGCTTCCTCCATGGTCACGTGGTTCACCCGTCCCCGCATCATGTTGTTGTGGCTGCATTGGCTTCTTTCTCCGGCACTTGTGAGCGTAGTGCCCCACTTCACCACAGTTGAAGCATTGCACCCCAACTTTAGGTGCTTGGCCTTTGTTGTCTTGGGGTGGGTTCTGTGACCCTTGTCCTGCTGATCGAGGTTGATAAGTGGGGCGTGGCTTCTGCACAAACTGACGCTGCAGCTGTACTGGTGCTGATGGAGGCCTGAAGTTCGGGTTGTACCCCTCTTGGTGCTGTGTAGGGTACCACAGCACGACTCATCTGCCCTGCAGGTTGCTGCATAAGACGTGGGCGTGTGTTGCTGCTTGACGCTTGATGTGACCATCCCGCCTTCCTCTTGTTTTCATTCTCCAAGGCCTTCAGCTTCCTTTCCACAATAAACGCCCTGTCCACCATCTTTTGGAAACTTTCATATTCGTTGGAGGACATTGCACATTGCATTTCCATAGTGAGCCCTTCCACAAAGCAGTCCTGTTTTTGCTCATCAATTTCAATGTCCCGCGGTGCATAACGGGACAGTTGGTTGAACTTTGTGAGATACTCCCTCACTGTCATGTTGCCCTGTTGCAGTCTCAAAAACTCCTTCCTCTTGTTCTTGAGCTCTCCCCTTGGTATGTAGTGGTTGCGGAAGCTGCGCTTGAATTCCTCCCAAGTTATGTTCTCGGGGTCATGGTGGGCTGCCACGTAAGCGGTCCACCAATCAGCAGCGGGTCCATGCAATTGATGAGAGGCAAACATCACCCTCTCATATCCTTGGCACTGTATGATCCTCATCTTGTTCTCAATGGTCTTGAGCCAATTGTCTGTCTCGAGGGGTTCAGCAGCATCTGCAAACCTCAGGGGTTGAGTTCCTAGGAACTCACTCAACCTTGGTTGACGTGGTGCAGCTAGTTGGGCTTGGAGCTTGGTGTAAGTTGGCCACCACTTGAGTCAAATTCTGGATGAGCTGGTTTTGATTGTCGATCATTTGGTAGATAGGATCAGCTCCTCCACGGCGACCACCCCTGCCTTGCCATCCAGGAAGGTGAGGATTGGCAGCCTCATTGTTGTTGTTATTGTTGGGGTTGGTACCACGACCTCTTCCTCTTCCGGCCATCTATTATGATTAACCAAATGTCAACTTAATCATTACGCACTAATTTCCCACATTGCTTGTATAAACTTAAACTTTTAAGGCATTCAAATTTAGACGATTTCTAAAAGTCTCGCATAGATTTTTAGGCACCATGTCTCATACGAAAATAAATGCAACTATTGATTCATAAGGTTTCACACACAAAAGCAAATGCAATCATAAAGACGAGGTTGTGGACAAGTGCCCATGGCTCCCACAACTCACGTCACACACCAAACATTAACAAGCAAATAGATAGGTTCTTGACTCGACTACTCGATAACATGCTGAAATAAGGGAAATAGCTCTAAACGACTCGTATCACTGAGCTGGCTCGTCGGGGTCTTCCTCATCATTGCGGCTTCCCTCAGACTCCGCTCTAGGTGGGGAAGCTGCTAATGGAGAAGTGCGGCGACGCTTGTTCGCCCGACGGTCTGGGGAGTCAGGAGTCCATGTGTCGTTCTCCGTGACACACAGTTCATTCCCATATCCTCTTTCCCTCACCCTCAAGCTGGCGCGAAGCAACGCCTCAGTCTCCTTCAAGGTGTCACGGACATCCTGAAGCTCCTGCTGGCACTCCTGCAGTCGAGTGCTGAGCATAGCTGCATCCTCCAAGCACAGGTCCATGTGCTCATGAGAAGTCCCCTGCTGCACCGGTGGGTACTTGTACTCCGCGGTGCCACTCTCACGCTGGAGGACATACATGTACTCAGTCCTGTCCAGGTGGCCACGGTTGATGTAACTGTGGCAGGTGATGGCCTCCTAGGTGACATCCTTCTCAGCATCGGCCTCAGTCGCCCGACAAGCTGGAGAGCGGTGGATCTTGAGCAGCTTGTTGTCATGGATGATCCTCATCTCTGAGCTCCATTCCTCACGCTTTTCACAGATGGTCCTGGTGGATCTGTAGTGTATGATCAGCTTCCCCATGTTGCCGGTGGTGTGAAGCATACGCCGAAGACGGTGCAACAAGCCTCCCACTGCCAACCCGTAAGAGTGGTACGTCACCGGGCGGTTCTCCTCCCTCAAGGCAAAGCTACAGGAACTCTCCCTCCGGTGGACTTGCGAGCGGTGCAGACCATACGGACGATCTAAAACATAAAATATTTAAAATCAAGTTAGAAACATTTAAAATTCAAGTTAGATAATAATCAAGTAATTACTGTATTTTGAATAAAAGTTGAGGCAAGATAAGCAAATACAATAAAGTGACACCCTTAAATAACACTTTCACCCCACACCTTTTGTAAAATAGTTTTTAAGAATATAGGGTCCTTAAATACGTCCATTTCTACCTAGGTCCACGTTCCTACGGGCAACCTGGCTCTGATACCACTTCTGTCACACTGGGATTTTTCTGAAGAATGACCGAGTGACTATCACATGTAAGCCAGGATCATTTTCTCATACATGCGATGACAAAAAGTGAAGCATCATTATATTACAAGCCAAGTGTTCAAATATAAATAAGTCTTACATAACGTCTTGATGGACGATAACATGTTCATAAAATAGAAATAAACCAACAGCGGAAGATAAGTCTTGTGGGCTCCGTCACAGGCGTTGCCCAGGGGACTCCGTGAACCTAAAATCCTTCTTCGGGTACGAGGTCTTGGTCGTTGTACACCAAATCATTTCCTTGGCCTGAGCAGCAATTTAAACCAACAGAAAAGCAAGCTTGAGTACCGTTGGTACTCAGCAAGTGTGGGAAGGTGTCACACCCGGTTTCTCTAAAGAGCAACCGAGTGAATATCACATGTATGCCAGGATTATTTTCTCATACATGTAACGACAAATAGTGAAGCATCATTATATTACAAGCCTAGTGTTCGAATATAAATAAGTCTTACATAGCATACGTCTCAATGGACGATAATATGTTCATAACATGTAAATAAAGCAGCAGCGGAATATAAATCTTGTGGGCTCCGTCACAGGCGTTGCCCGATGGACTCCGTGAACCTAGAATCTTTCTTCGGGTCCAAAGTCTTGGTCATTGAACACCACATCATCCCCTTGACCTGAGCAGCAATTTAAACCAACAGAAAAGCAAGTTTGAGTACCGTTGGTACTCAGCAAGTGTGGGAAAGTAATGTCATGCATGGCTAGAGCAAGGAGAGGTTGAACTCATGGTTAAAGCACTATGCAATTAATACCTATCACCTTAGCTTATAAAGCACCTACATTACTACACAAGTGAGATGGTCCCAATCCCTCAACCCATCATCAATATTAAGTAACCATAATCTCATCTCCAATGTTAAGCTTCCCGCTTAACATCCTCAACTTCTCAATTCATCATCCTCTAATCATGAATAAGTCCAAGCCACTCTTGACCGTGAGCACAGCTGTCATTACAGTTTTGACTCTGCAGAGTTTGCACCACTGTACCCACATGTAGTGATTTCATCCCCCGTTGCCGGGTGGACTAAAAGAACCTCCATTATGCCAGTGGCCGCGAACCACGTTCACACTTTCCAGGTGTGTAGTCAGGAGACCACTACGAGGCCTTTACAAAGGGATTTCCGACGAGCATGGGCCCACTGAGGTTTCACCCCTAACAGCATACAAGAGGCTCCAACCCCGCTGCAGTGGCCCCCTCTTGAGCCTTGCGGTTCATATGGTAGTCCAGCTGACACCTATTCCTCGCACCATCCAAAACACCCATACTACGCCGGGATACACCTAATTAATTGGCCAAGCTGCCCCATCTCAGCATGTGGTTGGCACGGTAAAGCCAGGTTATATGCTCCATGAACCGGTCCTTAGGATCCAAGCAAGTACTAAACACAAACCCGAGTCGCGTGCATACAGCACCAACCAAATCATCCAACTTGCCTCGATCCCTACCTCTACATAACTCATAATATCTCATTCAAGAGTAAGGTAAACAAGTTGATGATCTCATATCCCACTTATCCCATTCTAAGCATGGCTAAGCATAAGCATATAAATAAATGACATAATAAAATAAATCCCAACCCAGGCTACAAGGAAATAAGATAAGGAAAATCTAGGGAAACTTCCTAGCTTGGGCATCATATTCCAAATTGACAATGCAATTAAATTCTAACTACACATCCTAGTATAGGATCAAAGTGGTCAAGGACACTTGCCTTCTTCCTGCTGCTCTGGGAATGGAAGTCTTGATCTTGAAAGGTGAGAACTTGCTCTGGGGCAGGTTCTACTCATGCCAATACACATAGCAAAAGAAAACAACAATCCATAAGCCATAGTCCACACTTTCACTCATGCAAACCACACATACATACATATTAAAGTCATTCACATTTTGAAGTGTTGTGGTTACCCTAGATGTGTTGATTTTAGGCCTACATGCCCTTTTAAACACACACACACACACACACACACACACATATATATATATATATATATATATATATATATATATATATATATATATATATATATATATATATATATTATTTCTAACTTTTGTATTCAGATTTCTATTTGCACACTATATATGAATTTCCAATTTGAACAAATTCTCTATATTTAATTAATACACTTCTTAGCCACAAAGTTTGCATGAAAGATAATTTCCTACTCCAAACTGGTTTTCAGATCTTCTACAAAATCCTAAATTGAAGTTTTTGGATTTGGAGACCTCATTTATCATTTTCTATTTATGCATACCTATTTTCCTATATTTTCAGATTTATTTTCTATGCCTAAAAGTGAAATTTAATATTAAAATAGTAAGACATATCACCTAAACAGAATAGGTTCTGATCTAAAATATTCAGTAAAATATTTTTGAACTTTCTCTCTGATGGGAACTAATTTAAATTTATTCTACCAGTTTTCAGAATTGTTTCCTAGCCTAATAATGTATTTTCAGAAATAATAAAAATAAGCAGCACTTAGTCAGATCTTATTTCAGCCTAGAATCAGTTTTTAACTCATTCTAAAGGTTTTCCAAGTGTTAGGAAAATTTAAATTTGTATTTGCACATGTGTTTGCATCACAATTTGAATTTAAATCCTAATCACATGTTCAAATTTATAAATTTAATATCCTATAGGGTCTGAAGTGCAAACCCACCCTACTGCAGGGCCTACTTCACTGTTTTCTAAATTCTCAGGGGCCTAATTACACAAAACAGAGAGGTTTTCCTAATTTTTATTAAGTCCAGGGGCTAAAACTGATTTTTAAATGAATTTACATGAATTTCTGAAGGTCCAGGGGCTAGATCAGAAGTTTCTGGGGCTAGCTCGTGTTTTCCGAGGTCCCCAGGGGGTAGCGCGTAAGATTCCTGGCCTTTATAATGTGGGGCTGACGTGGGCCGTTGGATTTAAAACAGACGGCTGAGATTATAACGCGAAGCGGTACGGGTTAGATCTATTCGGGACCGCACGAATTAAAATGGACGCGCCTCAAGGGGCCCTGTCGCCCTGGCCGTGTGTGGGCGGCGCTTTTGAGGGACCACAGGACCTCGTTGGGTGGTGCCGTGATATGCGGCACCCAACAGCACACGGGTCGAAGAAACTCATCATATTACATAAATAGTTAAATAGTTTGCGGAAGCTACAAGAAAGTTTTACAAATACTTGTATCAGAGTAAGCTACAGCGGAAGACTATCACTCTCACGTCTCATATCTAAACTAGCAACAAAGAAACGGTCCAGCCCACGGACGTTTCTTACTAGCAACACGAAGACAATCTGCAGCGGCGAGGATGCTCTTTGAGTAAGCACTCGGAGGTTCCCGAGTCTCATCGGCACCCCTTCTCATAAGCATCGAGTCAATTACCTGCAAAACAACTCGGATAGCATCCGTGAGCATAACGCTCAGCAAGACTTAACCGTCACCCTAAACATGAAACTCTAAGTGAGGTTACGAACCTAACATAGGATGGCATAAGCATAATTAAACTCACCTAAAAGTGAATCCTTACTTTCAGTATTAATTGCAGTATTTTAAGTAACACTAGGCACGCCACATCGGGAGTCCACAATCAAACAAGAAACGCTTTCCCCCGATGTAAATTGCTCATGGCATAAAAGAATCGAGTTTGCACTAGCCTATTAATCAAGATCTAATACAAAGGTAGGATAATACTTCACATCAAAATGATTAGTTCCTTTCTCATGGAAGTTCTTACTATGTCATGACTGTGAGAACAAGTATGCTCGGTCCATTCCGCGAGCGACGGTGATTCGAATCAATAACACCCGGACTACACGACACGTACGCCTGTACTCGACGTTGCCTACAACAACCATAATTGACGTCGTACGTGGCAGCCTTTCCCCCGTTTCACCCCCGCTGAATCGATCAAGTCGCCCCATAGAGTAGCTACTCTCATGGTGCACCTTCCGACGTGAGATGTCATGAGAATATTCCCCACATACTGCACACAGGCCGTCCGTCTGAGGCGACCTGAAAAGTCCCAACGACAGCTTCCCGGGGTACATCGGTTTACTGGGTCCCATATAGCCAGCATGAGTCCGGTACACAACTCAAACTTGTTCAACAGGGCCGCATACGGATCGGTCCTTGACCGACACGGACAGGTCTACAGCACCCAGGCCCCTATGTCCTGCTGCCCCTACAACCTTCCGGTCTCAACTTTAACTTGCTAATTCAATTATGAACCAATCCCGTATGCCCCTGTTGTTCCTAAATCTGCGAGTAGCATCTCACCACTCGACTTCTACCGAACCGTACTTAAGCATGGCAGTTCTACACGGTGAAAGACATCTACCCAATACTCGATGGGTCATTTTTGGCTATGCAAGAGGAGTATCAAACAATAGACCTAATGCACAGTTCAAATCTTAACCAAAGGTGAATACAAAATAAAACTTAACAGCTGTTAAATGCAAACCGGAGCTTGCCTGTTTTGCAGGGTAGTCCTATATAACATTTAGTGTCCTTGCAGATCCACCCTTGATTCTCCGGAGCTTGATCCACTTCAATGAATCACTCCTTTGAATCCCCTTCATTGTGGTTCCTATTGAAATGCATATGCATATGTTTTATGAAAGGTAATGGAAAGAAGCTATAGAATTACTTTCTTAAGAACAGAGGTTGTGTGGAAAGGACAAGCATGGCTTGTTTTGCCTCTGTTGTGCAAAGAACAGAATTAAACTAAATTGACCTTAAGGCCTTAGCTATACACTAATCATTTTCCCTAATGAACATGATAGATAAGCTCAAAAGATTTGAGTGCAACTGAAGAACAAGAACTCCAATGGCCTCAAAACTTTTACAGCAGGTTCTATACTACCTAAGGATTTAGCTTGCCAAATTGCAACTAATGTGGAGTCTTATTGTGTCCTCCATAATTCTCAGAATATCTCCTATGTTTTTTCCCCTATACATAAGTATGGAGAATAAGAACAGGGTTTTCATGGACTCATCTTGGGCTGATAATTTACATGTGAGCTCTTGATCACATGAGAGTTATCTGGTCCAAAATTCAGCCCTTTTACTTGAGTAGTTCCCCTAGAACAATTCTTTAAGCATTTCTGCTCAAAAGAATTAATTCTGAGGTAATGTGCATTTTCATGCTCACTTATGTGAACTACAATTTCAAGTATTTCACAGAGAGCTTGCCTAAAATTTCCTATGATTTTTGGAGCTATGGATTGCTCAGAATAGATTTTTGAAGTGGGAAACATTTTTCTGAAAATGTTTCTGGACTCTTTGAACACAGCAGATTGTTTTTAGCAAATGCCTACACAAATAATCTTCAAATGAGCTCAAAATTTGCTAGAAGGTAAACAATAGTCTAAAGAATATTCTGGCAAAATTTGGGGATTTTTGGATAACCCAAACTCACTTGATAATTCTTTTTCAGAAAACCTTCAAAGAATTTTCCAGAATATAATATTAACTTTCATACAAAGCTGAGTTCATATTTGGATAGAACTTGGAAAGATGAACCCAACCCAATTGGAATCACTCAAATTGGAGTTTTCTACAGGGAGATATGAATTTCCCAAGTTTGATCCAACCCTGGAATTATTTTCCTATTGAAAATCCGGCTGGACCCACAGTTTTGAATTCCCGCCAATAGGAACGAAGCCACACCGGGCCACAGCATCTCTGCGCGCCAACACACAGGATCCCAGCCACACCCGATCCCGGGTTTAAATTTTCTGCTGCTGACAGACGGGGCCCACGCGTCTTCTTCTTCCTCCGGCTTCCTCCCCGTGCCCGCGCTCTCCCCCTCGCCGGAGCTCGCCAGTGCTCGCCGGCCGGCCGCTTCCGCCACCATCTGAGCCCGGACTCTCCGCCAGGGGGTTTAGGGCATCGAGGAACATGGCTGTGGGGTTTTCTAGGACCGCCGACGACCGGAACATGGCCGGCGACGTGTAACTGCCTCTGTGGCAGTTCGGCAGCGTCGCCCGAGGTCTCCAGCCCTCAAAAACTTGTGCCGACGAGCCCTACAGCACCAGCGTACCCCTAGGAAGATCGGCACGACCTCAAACTAGCTCAGAAATGGCTGGAACTAGGTCGTCATCGTGTGACCGAATGGGTCCGCCGTGAACAACCCAAGAAAAGCTCGAAATTCGTCGGTCTGAGGCGTTTTCATGCGCTGGATGCAAAAGGGAAAACGATCGCCGGCTAGTCTAGCTGCTACGTGCAAGATTTGAGGGCCTAGGAAGGATTAGAGAGTGGGAATTTGCTGAATTCATACCGGAAGCTCAGAATGAGGTCGCCGGAGCAAAACTTCAAAATTCGCCGTCGACAGCTCACGGCACGGCCTGAGCTTCGGCTGAGAACAGCACCGCACCCGTGCTCGTCCGTAGCTGTGATCGCTCGGCCGTGAAACCCCCTGTGGAGGGCTGTCCACGAGCGCCCGATCACCTTATTGAACTCGGTCGCCGCGGCTGCGTTTGTTCTCGGACAACGGAGGCCGCAGCTCGCTTGCTTGCGGGTCAGGGAGGTGGGGGCTGGTCTCAGGGAAGGGTTTAGCAGCTCGGGGGAGGGAAGAGCGCGGTGATTTCACCGTTCTTCCGATCGGACCGAGAGGCGGAGGGGAAAAACGGTCGCTGGTCGTGCGCTCGCGAAGAGGAGAAAAAGGGATGGCCTTTGCTTCGTCCAGGGGGGGGGGTGATCAGGCCGCAGAACCGCCTCTTGGCGCCGTGCGTGGGGAAAGGGAGCAGCTGGTGGCGCTGCCGATCCTCCCAGTGGCTCCACGGTGGGAGCTGCTCATGGCTCACGTGTTGTTCGGTGAATTTCCCCACTGGGGCTGAGACGTAGTGTGCAAGGCTCCTCCTTTAGCTCTATGACATATGGGTCGCACTCCACATGTACCTCTCAAATATCTTCCCAAGCTGATCCCCACAATTCCTATGATGCTGAGTTTTAAAAGGTGGCTAGAATTTGAGATCTTCCAATTAAGTTTGAATTTGCTTGCCAAATTTGAATTTGGTTGAAGTTTGCAAATTCTTCACTTTAACTCTCTTTTGAGCCCACCCTACAAATAGAAAGTTGGTGATCAAACTCCTCCCTATAATTCCATCTATATGGCTGCATTTTTAATCAAAGTCCTTAATCACCACATGTGTGTACTTTGAATCCCAAATCTGACTTTTAAACTTACATGCAAAGAGGTATTTAACTCCTTATTGGTTCAACACTTTTAAATAAAAATATGAGCCTCATTTTGGATGGTCATCCATGTATTACTTTGCATGAAGAAAAGTTTTAGCAAGTCCCATTTTTCATGTCTTTGCCACACATATGAATTCAAACCTTGGTTTTTATTCATACACATTTTTGGGACTTTTACATTCCTCCCCCCTTAAAAGAGTCTCGCCCCGAGATTACAAAAGAGGAACGAGACTGGAGAGGTAATTACAAACTGCACAAAGTTAAAAATTCCGGATAGTTGGTGTGGAGGTAATCTTCACTTTCCCAAGTCGCCTCTTCCACAGTATGATTACTCCGAACGAGGATCGATGGAAAACGGCCGTGGAAGCTTTGGTTCTCACCGGGAAGAAAAATGGCCGATCAGGGAGGAAAAGGGGCGGATTTCGGCGTTTAAATGGGCGAGGGAGGGCGGCTGGGGTTGGTTTAGATGTGCCGCAGCGCGTGGGCTGGAGATCGCGGCTCCGGAGCAAGAAAATCGGCGTGGCAGCGGCGATCGGCGCGGAAGTCGCGTGGCGGTTGGGCGCGCGCGCGAGGAGGGAGATGACACGCGGGCCCCGCGCGTCAAAGAGAGAGAGAGAGGGGCGGAAGCGGGCATGGGTTTTGGGCCGGCTGAGGTGGGTTTCGGCCCAATGGCCGTTTTTCTTTTTCTTTTTCCTTTTCATTTTCTGTTTTGATTCAAATTTAAATTCCAGTTTGAATTTGAATTGCTTCACCACAAGCAATACATCCAAAAAATTTTAAATTCCCCTCTTTAGCAGGTTTTGGGGTGTTACAGCTCTACCCCCCTTAAAGGAAATCTCGTCCTCGAGATTGGTGATTCTAGGAAAACAAATCCGGAAACTGTGCCTTAAGCTCGTCTTGTCGCTCCCATGTGGCTTCGGCTTCCGAGTGATGCTTCCACTGCACCTTGCACATCCGGATTCTTTTATTTATTGTGAGGCGTTCCATTGTCTCCAAAATCTTGACCTGTTGTTCGACATAAGAAAGATCCTCTCGTACGTCCACCTCATTCATGGGTAACATCTCTTCGGGTGTTCTTAAACATTTCTTGAGCTGTGACATGGAATACATCGTGCACATCTGATAGGCGAGCCGGTAGTTCTAGTTGATATGCCACTTTGCCTTTCCTCTCCAGAATCTGGAAGGGTCCGATGTATCGAGGTGATAAATTCCCTTTCACCTTGAACCGACGAAGTCCTCGGATAGGGGACACCTTGAGATAAACATAGTCTCCCACATTGAAAATGAGATCTCTTCTCCGTACATCGGCATAGCTCTTTTGTCGGGTCTGGGCTATCCTCAAATTGTTGCGGATTTCCCTCACTTTTGCCTCGGCTTCTTGTAGTACCTCAGGTCCAAACACTTTACTTTCCCCTGTTTGGTTCCAAAATAGTGTAGTCCTGCACTTCCTCCCATACAATGCCTCAAATGGTGACATCTTCATACTAGCCTGATAGCTGTTGTTGTAGGAGAACTCCGCATACGGTAAGTTCTTATCCCAACTCCTATTGTTCTTGAGTGCACAAGCTCTCAGCATATCCTCAAGGATTTGATTGGTTCTTTCCGTCTACCCGTCAGTCTGGGGGTGATAGGCAGAACTAAAGTTCAGATGAGTTCCCATGGTTTCATGTAACTTCTGCCAGAACCTTGAGGTGAACTGTGTCCCTCGATCTGACACTATCTTCTTTGGCACTCCATGAAAACATACGACTCTTGAAATGTAAAATTCTGCCAATTTGGATCCACTGTAGCTTTCTTTCACGGGGATGAAATGAGCTACCTTAGTTAGCCTGTCGATGATGACCCATAGCGAATCATATCCCAATTGGGTCCTAGGGAGTCCCGCTATGAAGTCCATACCTATTTCTTCCCATTTCCATTCACGCACTTTGAGTGGTTGCAATAGTCCCGCGGGTCGTTGATGTTCTGCTTTCACCAACTGACATGTGTCACATAGGGAAACATGTTCCACGACATCTCGCTTCATGCCATACCACCAATATATGCTCTTGAGGTCATGATACATCTTCGTACTCTCATGATGAATGGAATAGTCGAAATCATGAGCCTCCTTCAAAATCAGTTCACGGATCTCCTTCACCTCAGGGACACAGATTCTTTTCCCATGCCACACCGTACCTTGTTCGTCCTCTTTGAACCCAGGGGCTTTATTTTCTTTGATGAGTTCTCTAATTTCTTGTATCTTCTCGTCATTCTTCTGACCGTTGCGTATGTCTTGCTCTAATGTGGAGTCCACTTCCATGACGATGGCCTCACCACTATTCACCAGACATAGATTGAGTTTTGCAATCTCTTCCTTTAATTCTGTAGGCATGTCCTTTAAGCTCAACATGTTGACCTGCACCTTCCGGCTTAAAGCATCAGCCACGACGTTTGCTTTCCCAGGATGATAGTTGATGCCCACATCAAAGTCGTTGATTAGCTCTAACCATCTCCTTTGTCTGAGGTTGAGATCTGGCTGTGTGAAAATGTACTTTAAGCTCTTATGATCCGTATATATCTCTGTCCTCTTTCCCATCAAGTAATACCGCCAAATCTTTAATGCGTTTACCACTGCGGCTAGCTCTAGGTCATGCGTAGGATAGTTCTTCTCGTGTTTTCGGATCTGCCGGGACGCATAAGCAACGACATGCCCCTATTGCATGAGAACACATCCCAACCCGTGTCCAGATGCATCGCAGTACACCGAAAAATTCTTCTGCATATCTGGCATAACTAGCACTGGGGCTGTTGTCAATCTTTTCTTCAGTTCTTGAAAACTCGTCTCACACTCCGGTGTCCATGTGAATGTGATTCCCTTCTCTAACAATTTGGTGAGTGGTCTCGAGATCTTGGAGAAGCCCTCAATGAACCGTCGATAATACCCAGCCAATCCTAAGAAGCTTCGAATTTCCTCGACATTTTCAGGGGCCTTCTACTTCTGCACATCCTCGATCTTGGCGGGATCTACGGAGATTCCTCCCTCCGAGATTATATGTCCTAAGAAGGGAACTCTCTTTAGCCAAAACTCACACTTGCTAAACTTGGCATATAGTTGGTGTTCTCTCAGCTTTTGCAACACCAACCTTAGATGTTTCTCATGTTCTTCTTCATCTTTGGAAAAGACAAGAATGTCATCAATGAAAAACACCACAAATTTATCCAGATATTCCATGAATACCTTGTTCATGAGGTACATGAAATATGCCGGGGCATTAGTTAGCCCGAACGACATGACGGTGTATTCATACAGCCCGTACCGAGATACGAAAGTTGTCTTTGGAATGTCAGTTTGCCTTATGTTCAATTGGTGGTATCCCGACCTGAGATCAATTTTTGAGAATACACATGCTCCCCTCAACTGATCAAATAAGTCTTCAATGTGGGGTAATGGGTACTTGTTCTTGATGGTTACTTCGTTCAACGCACGGTAGTCTACGCATAACCTTTGGATTCCGTCCTTCTTGGGCACAAATATCACTGGAGCTCCCCATGGTGAGGAACTAGGACGAATATACCCCTTCTCTGTCAATTCTCTTATATGCTCCTTGAGCTCTTCCAGCTGTTTGGAGTCCATTCGATAAGGCCTCTTTTATATTGGGGCTGTACCAAGCACTAGTTCAATCGCGAATTCCACTTCACGATCGGGAGGCATACCTGGCAACTCCTCCGGAAAAACATCCGGATATTCCCTGATAATCCTTATCTCCTCCACTTCCACCTCAACATGATTGAGTTTAATGTCCCTCCTAGGTTCTTGCATGGCTATGAACTTCACTTTTGTGCGCTATGAACTTCACTTTTGTGCCACTAGTGTGAGTTAGTTCCACCGTTCTTGTCGAACAGTGGATGATACCTTTATGTTTGGTCAACCAATCCATGCCCAATATGATATCTATCCCTTGGGAGTCTATCACTATGAGGTTTGCAGTAAATACTACCCCATTAATGTCTAGATTCACCTTGGGACACACTTGTCTTGTTCTTATTTCTCCCCCTGGAGAGTTCACTGATAACATATGGTTCATTTGTGTTGTTGCTAGATCATGCTTCTTAACAAACCCTTGAGCAATGAACGAATGAGTAGCACCAGAACCGAACAATAGGGTTGCAATGTGTAAATTTGCAGGAAACTTACCAATTACCACATCAGGTGCCTCTTGCGCTTCCTCCATGTGTCACGTGGTTCACCCGTCCTCGCATCACATTCTGCTGCTGTGGCTGCATGGGCTTCTTCTTTGGGCACTTATGAGCGTAGTGCCCCACTTCACCACAATTGAAACATTGCACCGCAACTTTAGGTGCCTGGCCTTTGTTATCTTGGGGTTGGTTCTGTGGCCCTTGTCCTGCTGGTCGAGGTTGATAAGCGGGGCGTGGCTGCTGCACAAACTGACGCTGCGGCTGTACTGGTGCTGATGGAGGTCTGAAGTTCGGGTTGTACCCTCTTGGTGTTGGGTAGGGTACCATAGCACGGCTCGTCTGCCCTGCAGGTTGCTGCATCAGACGTGGACGTGTGTTGCTACTTGATGCTTGGTGTGACCATCCCACCTTCCTCTTGTTTTCATTCTCCAAGGCCTTCAGCTTCCTCTCCACGACAAACGCTCTGTCTACCATCTTTTTGAAGCTTTCATACTCGTTGGAGGACATTGCACATTGCATCACCATGGTAAGTCCCTCCACAAAACAGTCCTGTTTCTGCTCATCGGTTTCGATGTCCTGTGGTGCATAACGGGATAGTTGGGTGAACTTGGTGAGGTATTCCCTCACAGTCATGTTGCCTTGCTGCAGTCCCAAGAACTCCTTTCTCTTGTTCTTGAGTTCACCCCTGGGTATGTAGTGGTTGCGGAAACTGCGCTTGAACTCTTCCCAAGTGATGTTCTCGGGGTCGTGATGGGCTGCCACGTAAGCGGTCCACCAATCAGCAGCAGGTCCATGCAATTGGTGAGAGGCAAACAGCACCCTCTCATACCCTCGGCATTGTATAATCCTCATCTTGCTCTCTATGGTGCTTAACCAGCCATCTGCCTCCAGAGGTTCAGCTACACTTGCAAACTTTGGGGGTTGAGTTCCCAGAAACTCACTCAACCTTGGTTGACGTGGTGCAGCTTGTGGGGGTGGGGCTTGGTGCAAGTTGGCCACCACTTGAGTTAGACTCTGGATGAGCTGATTCTGATTTTCGAGCATTTGGTGAATAGGATCAGCTCCTTCACGGCGATCACCCCTGTCTTGCCCTCCAGGAAGGTGAGGATTGGCGGCCTCATCGTTGTTGTTGTTGGGGTTGGCACCATGACCTTTTCCTCTTCTAGCCATCTATCATGATTAACCAAATGTTAACTTAAAGCATTACGTGTTAACTTCCTAAATTGTTTGATTAAACTTAAACTCTTGAGGCCTTAATATTTAGACAATTTCTGAAGATTTCACATAGATCTTT
The DNA here is from genome assembly GCA_030760725.1 of Neostapfia colusana. NCBI lineage: Eukaryota > Viridiplantae > Streptophyta > Magnoliopsida > Poales > Poaceae > Neostapfia > Neostapfia colusana. Next base: position 48,213,375 of record JASWHV010000015.1, read on the forward strand.
GGGTGTCACGTCTCACACGAAAATAAATGCACTATTGATTTATAGGGGTTCATACACCAAAGCAAAACAACCTAAAGACGAGGTTGTGGACAAATGCCCATGGCTTTCACAACTCACGTCACACACCAAACATTAACACACAAATAAATAGGGTATTGATTCAACTACTCGATAACCTTCTGAAATAAGGGAAATGACTCTAAACAACTCGTATCACTGAGCTGGCTCGTCAGGATCTTCCTCATTATTGCGGCTGCCCTCTGATTCTGCTTTAGGTGGGGAAGCTGCTGGTGGGGAAGTGCGGCGACGCTTGCTCGCCCAGTGGTCTGGGGAGTCAGGAGTCCACGTGTCATTCACGGTGACACACAGTTCATTCCCATCTCCACTTTCTCTCGCCCTCAAGCTGGCCCGAAGCAACGCCTCAGTCTCCTTCAGGGTGTCACGACATCCTGAAGCTCCTGCTGGCACTCCTGCAGTCGAGTGCTGAGCATAGCGGCATCCTCCAAGCACATGTCCATGTGCTCATGGGAAGTCCCCTGCTGCACCGGAGGGTACTTGTACTCCGCGGTGCCACTCTCACGCTGGAGAACATACATGTACTCAGTCCTGTCCAGGTGGCGACGGTTGATGTAACTCTGGCAGGTGATGGCCTCCCAGGTGACATCCTTCTCAGCATCGGACTGAATTGCCCGACAAGCTGGAGAGCGGTGGATCTTGAGCAGCTGATTTTCATGGATAATCCTCATCTCTGAGCTCCATTCCTCCCGCTTCTCACGGATGGTCCTGGTGGAGCTGTAGTGTATGATCAGCTTGCCCACATTGCCAGCGGCGTGGAGCATATGCCAAAGACGGCGCAACAAGCCTCCTACTGCCAACCCGTAGGAGTGGTACGTCACCGGACGGTTCTCCTCTCTCAAGGCAAGGGCAACTACAGGAACTCTCCCTCCGGTGGACTTGCGGGCGGTGTGGATCATGCGAACCATCTAAAATATAAAGCATTTAAAATTAAGTTAGATAAGAATTAAATAAAGATTGTATTTTGAATAAAAGTTGGGACAAGGTGAATGAAGTGACCCCATTAAATAACACTTTCAACCCACATCTTTGTAAAATAGTTTTTAAGAAGATAGGGTCCTTAAATACGTCCATGTATACCTAGGTCCACGTTCCTACGGGCAACCTTGGCTCTGATACCACTTCTGTCACACCCGGTTTCTCTAAAGAGCAACCGAGTGAATATCACATGTATGCCAGGATCATTTTCTCATACATGTGATGACAAATAGTGAAGCATCATTATATTACAAGCCAAGTGTTCGAATATAAATAAGTCTTACATAGCATACGTCTCGATGGATGATAAAATGTTCATAACATGTAAATAAAGCAGCAGCGGAATATAAATCTTGTGGGCTCTGTCACAGGCGTTGCCCGGGGAACTCCGTGAACCTAGAATCCTTCTTCGGGTCCAAAGTCTTGGTCATTGAATACCACATCATCCCCTTGACCCAAGCAACAATTTAAACCAACAGAAAAGCAAGTTTGAGTACCGTTGGTACTCAGCAAGTGTGGGAAAGTAATGTCATGCATGGCTAGAGCAAGGAGAGGTTGAACTCATGGTTAAAGCACTACACAATTAATACCTATCACCTTAGCTTATAAAAAGCACCTACATTACTACACAGGTGAGATGGTCCCAATCCCTCAACCCATCATCAATATTATGTAACCATAATCTCATCTCCAATGTTAAGCTTCCCGCTTAACATCCTCAACATCCCAATTCATCATCCTCTAATAATGAATAAGTCCAAGCCACTCTTGACCGTGAGCACGGCTGTCATTACAGTTTTGACTCTGCAGAGTTTGCACCATTGTAACCACATGTAGTTATTTCATCCCCTGTTGCCGGGTGGACTAAAAGAACCTCCATTATGCCAGTGGCCGTGAACCACGTTCACACTTCCCAGATGTGTAGCCAGGTGACCACTACGAGGCCTTTACAAAGGAATTCCCGACGAGCGTGGGCCCACTGAGGTTTCACCCCTAGCAGCATACAAGAGGCTCCAACCCCGCTGCAGTGGCCCCCTCTTGAGCCTTGCGGTTCATATGGTAGTCCAGCTGACACCTATTCCCCGCACCATCCAAAACACCCATACTACGCCGGGATACACCTAATTAATTGGCCAAGCTACCCCATCTCAGAATGTGGTTGGCACAGTAAAGCCAGGTTACATGCTCCATGAACCGGTCCTTAGGATCCAGGCAAGTACTAAACACAAACCCGAGTCTCATGCATACAGCACCAACCAAATCATCCAACTTGCCTCGATCCCTACCTCTACATAACTCATAATATCTCATTCAAGAGTAAGGTAAACAAGTTGATGATCTCATATCCCACTTATCCCATTCTAAGCATGGCTAAGCATAAGCATATAAATAAATGACATAATAAAATAAATCCCAACCCAGGCTACAAGGAAATAAGATAAGGAAAATCTAGGGAAACTTCCTAGCTTGGGCATCATATTCCAAATTGACAATGCAATTAAATTCTAACTACACATCCTAGTATAGGATCAAAGTGGTCAATGACACTTGCCTTCTTCCTGCTGCTCTGGGAATGGAATGTCTTGGTCTTGAAAGGTGAGAACTTGCTCTGGGGCAGGTTCTACTCATGCCAATACACATAGCAAAAGAAAACAACAATCCATAAGCCATAGTCCACACTTCCACTCATGCAAACCACACATACATACATATTAAAGTCATTCACATTTTTAAGTGTTGTGGTTACCCTAGATGTGTTGATTTTAGGCCTACATGCCCTTTTAAACATATATATATATATATATATATATATATATATATATAATTTCTAACTTTTGTATTCAGATTTCTATTTGCACACTATATATGAATTTCCAATTTGAAAAAATTCTCTATATTTAATTAATACACTTCTTAGCCACAAAGTTTGCATGAAAGATAATTTCCTACTCCAAACAGGTTTTCAGATCTTCTACAAAATCCTAAATTGAAGTTTTTGGATTTGGAGACTTCATTTATCATTTTCTATTTATGCATACCTATTTTCCTATATTTTCAGATTTATTTTCTATGCCTAAAAGTGAACTTTAATATTAAAATAGTAAAATATATCACCTAAACAGAATAGGTTCTGATCTAAAATATTCAATAAAATATTTTGAACTTCCTTTCTGATGGGAACCAATTTAAATTTATTCTATCAGTTTTCAGAATTGTTTCCTAGCCTAACAATGTATTTCCAGAAATAATAAAAATAAGCAGCACTTAGTCAGATCTTATTACAGCCTAGAATCAGTTTTTAACTCATTCTAAAGGTTTTCCAAGTGTTAGGAAAATTTAATTTGTATTTGCACATGTGTTTTCATCACCATTTGAATTTAAATCCTAATCACATGTTCAAATTTCTGAATTTAATATGCTATAGGGTCTGAAGTGCAAACCCACCCTACTGTAGGGCCTACTTCACTATTTTCTAAATTCTCAGGGGCCTAATTACACAAAACCGAGAGGTTTTCCTAATTTTTATTAAGTCCAGGGGCTAAAACTGATTTTTAAATGAATTTACATGAATTTCTGAAGGTCCAGGGGCTAGATCAGAAGTTTCCGGGGCTAGATCATGTTTTCCGAGGTCCAGGGGGTAGCGCGTAAGATTCCCGGCCTTTATAATGCAGGACTGACGTGGGCCGTTGGATTTAAAACAGACGGCTGAGATTATAACGCAAAGCGGTACGGGTTAGATCTATTCGGGACCGCACGATTTAAAATGGACGGGCCTCAAGGGGCCCTGTCGCCCTGGCCGTGTGTGGGCGGCGCTTGTGGGGGATCACAGGACCTCGTTGGGTGGTGCCGTGATATGCGGCACCCAACAACACACGAGTCGAAGAAACTCATCATATTACATAAATAGTTTGCGGAAGTGTACAAGAAAGTTTTACAAATACTTGTATCAGAGTAAGCTACATCGGAAGACTATCACTCTCACGTCTCATATCTAAACTAGCAACAAAGAAACGGTCCAGCCCGCGGACGTTTCTTACTAGCAACACGAAGATAATCTGCAGCGGCGAGGATGCTCTTTGAGTAAGCACTCGGAGGTTCCCGAGTCTCATCGGCACCCCTTCTCATAAGCATCGAGTCAATTACCTGCAAAACAACTCGGATAGCATCCGTGAGCATAACGCTCAGCAAGACTTAACTGTCACCCTAAACATGAAACTCTAAGTGAGGTTACGAACCTAACATAGAATGGCATAAGCATAATTAAACTCGCCTAAAAGTGAATCCTTACTTTCAGTATTAATTGCAGTATTTTAAGTAACCCTGGGCACGCCACATCGGGAGTCCACAATCAAACAAGAAACGCTTTCCCCCGATGTAAATTGCTCCTGGCATAAAAGAATCGAGTTTGCACTAGCCTATTCATCAAGATCCAATACAAAGGTAGGATAATACTTCACATCAAAATGATTAGTTCCTTTCTCAAGCAAGTTCTTACAACATCACGACTGTGAGAACAAGTATGCTCGGTCCATTCCGCGAGCGACGGTGATTCGAATCAATAACACCCGGACTACACGACACGTACGCCCGTACTCGATGTTGCCTACAACAACCATCACTGACGTCGTACGTGGCAGCCTTTCCCCCGTTTCACCCCCACAGAATCGATCAAGTCACCCCATACAGTAGCTACTCTCATGGTGCACCTTTCGACGTGAGATGTCATGAGAATATTCCCCACATACTGCACACCGGCCGTCCGCCTGAGGCGACCCGAAAAGTCCCAACGACAGCTTCCCGAGGTACATCGGTTTACTGGGTCCCATATAGCCAACATGAGTCCCGTACACAACTCAAACTTGTTCAACAGGGCCGCATACGGATCGGTCCTTGACCGACACGGACAGGTCTACAGCACCCAGGCCCCTATGTCCTTCTGCCCCTACAACCTTCCGGTCTCAACTTTAACTTGCTAATTCAATTATGAACCAATCCCGTATGCCCCTGTTGTTCCTAAATCTGCGAGTAGCATCTCACCACTCGACTTCTACCGAACCGTACTTAAGCATGGCAGTTCTACACGGTGAAAGACATCTACCCAATACTCCATGGGTCATTTGGCTATGCAAGAGGAGTATCAAACACTAGACCTAATGCACAGTTCAAATCTTAACCAAAGGTGAATACAAAATAAAACTTAACAGCTGTTAAATGCAAACCGGAGCTTGCCTGTTTTGCAGGGTAGTCGTATATAACAGTTAGTGTCCTTGCAGATCCACCCTTGATTCTCCGGAGCTTGATCCACTTCAATGAATCACTCATTTGAATCCCCTTCGTTGTGGTTCCTATTGAAATGCATATGCATATGTTTTATGGAAGGTAATGGAAAGAAGTTATAGAATTACTTTCTTAAGAACAGAGGTTGTGTGGAAAGGACAAGCATGGCTTGGTTTGCCGCTGTTGTGCAAAGAACAGAATTAAACTAAATTGACCTTAAGGCCTTAGCTATACACTAATCATTTTCCCTAATGAACATGATAGATAAGCTGAAAAGATTTGAGTGCAACTGAAGAACAAGAACTCCAATGGACTCAAAACTTTTACAGCAGGTTCTATGCTACCTAAGGATTTAGCTTGCCAAATTGCAGCTAATGTGGAGTCATATTGTGTCCTCCAAAATTCTCACAATATCTCCTATGTATTTTCCCCTATACATAAGTATGGAGAATAAGAACAGGGTGTTCAAGGACTCATCTTGGGCTGATAATTTACATGTGAGCTCTTGATTACATGAGAGTTATCTGGTCCAAAATTCAGCCATTTTACTTCAGTAGTTCCCCTAGAACAATTCTTTAAGCATTTCTGCTCAAAAGAATTAATTCCGAGGTAATGTGCATTTTCATGCTCACTTATGTGAACTACAATTTCAAGTATGTCACAGAGAGCTTGCCTAAATTTCCCTATGATTTTTGGAGCTATGGATTACTCAGAATAGATTTTTGAAGTGGGAAACATTTTTCTGAAAATGTTTCTGGACTCTTTGAACACAGCAGATTGTTTTTAGCAAATTCCTACACAAATGATCTTCAAATGAGCTGAAAATTTGGTAGAAGGTAAACAATATGCTAAAGCATATTCTGGCAAAATTTGGGAATTTTTGGATAACCCAAACTCCCTCGATAATTCTTTTTCAGAAAACCTTCAAAGATTTTTCCAGAATATAATATTGACTTTCATACAAAGCTGAGGTCATATTTGGATAGAACTCGGAAATATGAACCCAACCCAATTGGAATCACTCAAATTGGAGTTTTCTACAGTGAGATATGAATTTTCCAAGTTTGATCCAACCCTGGAATTATTTTCCTATTGAAAATCCGGCTTGACCCACAGTTTTGAATTCCCGCCAATAGGAACGAAGCCACACCGGGCCACAGCATCTCTGCACGCCAACACAAAGGATCCCGGCCACACCCGATCCCGGGTTTAAATTTTCTCCTGCTGACAGACGGGGCCCACGCGTCTTCTTCTTCCTCCGGCTTCCTCCCCGCGCCCGCGATCTCCCCCTCGCCGGAGCTCGCTGGTGCTCGCCGGCCGGCTGCTTCCGGCCACCATCTGAGCCCGGACTCGCCGCCAGGGGGTTTAGGGCATCGAGGAACATGGCTGTGGGGTTTGCTAGGGCCGCCGACGACGTGTAACTGCCTCTGTGGCAGTTCGGCAGCGTCGCCCGAGGTCTCCAGCCCTCAAAAACTTGTGCCAACGAGCCCTACAGCACCAGCGTACCCCTAGGAAGATCGGCACGACCTCAAACTAGCTCAGAAATGGCTGGAACTAGGTTGTCATCGTGTGACCGAACGGGTCCGCCGTGAACAACCCAAGAAAAGCTCGAAATTCGTCGGTCTGAGGCGTTTTCATGCGCTGGATGCAAAAGGGAAAACGATCGCCGGCTAGTCTAGCTGCTACGTGCAAGATTTGAGGGCCTAGGAAGGATTAGAGAGCGGGAATTTGCTGAATTCATACCGGACTTTCGGAATGAGGTCGCCGGAGCAAAACTTTGAAATTCGCCGTCAACAGCTCACGACACGGCCTGGGCTTCGGCTGAGAGCAGCACCGCACCCGTGCGCCTCTGTAGCTGTGATCGCTCGTCCGTGAAACCCCCTGTGGAGGGCTGTCCATGAGCACCCGATCACCTTATTGAACTTGGTCACCGCGGCTGCGTTTGTTCTCGGGCAACGGAGGCCGCAGCTCGCTTGCTTGCGGGTCAGGGAGGTGGGGGCTGGTCTCAGGGAAGGGTTTAGCAGCTCGGGGGAGGGAAGAGCGCGGTGGTTTTGCCGTTCTTCCGATCGGACCGAGAGGCGGAGGGGAAAAACGGTCGCTGGTCGTGCACTCGCGAGGAGGAGAAAAAGGGATGGCCTTTGCTTCGTCCAGGGGGGTGATCAGGCCGCAGAACCGCCTGTTGGCGCCGTGCGTGGGGAAAGGGAGCAGCTGGTGGCGCTGCCGAGCCTCCCAGTGGCTCCACGGTGGGAGCTGCTCGTGGCTCACGTGTTGTTCGGTGAATTTCCCCACTGGGGCTGAGACTTAGTGTGCAAGGCTCCTCCTTTAGCTCTATGACATGTGAGTCCCACTCCACATGTACATCTCAAATATCTTCCCAAGCTGATATCCACAATTCCTATGATGCTGAGTTTTAAAAGGTGGCTAGAATTTGATCTCTTCCAATTAAGTTTGAATTTGCTTGCCAAATTTGAATTTGGTTGAAGTTTGCAAATTCTTCTCTTTAACTCTCTTTTGAGCCCACCCTACAAATAGAAAGTTGGTGATCAAACTCCTCCCTATAATTCCATCTATATGGCTGCAGTTTTAATCAAAGTCCTTGATCACCACATGTGTGAACTTTGAATCCCAAATCTGACTTTTAAACTTACATGCAAAGAGGTATTTAACTCCTTATTGGTTCAACACTTTTAAATAAAAATTTGAGCCTCATTTTGGATGGTCATCCATGTATTACTTTGCATGAAGAAAAGTTTTAGCAAGTCCCATTTTTCATGTCTTTGCCACACATATGAACTCAAACCTTGGTTTTTATTCATACACATTTTTGGGACTTTTACATTCCTCCCCCCTTAAAAGTGTCTCGCCCCGAGATTACAAAAGAGGAACGAGACGGGAGAGGTAATTACAAACTGTACAAAGCTAAAAATTCCGGATAGTTTGTGCGGAGGTAATCTTCACTTTCCCACGTCGCCTCTTCCGCGGTATGATTACTCCACAGCACCTTGAAAAATTTGATCGTCCGGGTTACCCGGGTCTTTTCATCCAAAATCTGAACCGGTCGCCCGGTGTAGGTCAGGTCCAGTTTTAATTCGTCGATTTCCTCGGTGCGAACAGCAGCGGTGAATTTAAGGCACTTCCGCAGCTGTGAAACATGAAATACATCATGAACACCCACTAGATTTGCCGGTAACTCCAGCCGGTAGGCTATGGGTCCGCACTTCTCCGTGATAGCAAAAGGACCAATAAAACAGGGAGCGAGTTTCCCCTTCACACCGAACCGGTGAATTCCCTTCATCGGAGATACACGAAGATAATCACGTTCTCCGACGTCAAAATGTAATGGCCTACGCCTTTGATCGGCGTAGCTCTTCTGTCGGGATCGTGCATCCTTCAAGTTCTCTTGTATCAACCGAACTCGGTCTTCGGCTTCGTTCACAAGATCAATCCCAAACAGAACTCTTTTGTCGGACTCACACCAATTCAATGGTGTGCGACACTTCCGGCCATAGAGAGCTTCATATGGTGCCATTTTAATACTCACTTGATAACCGTTGTTATATGAAAACTCCGCCAACGGTAGGTGATCGTCCCAATTCCTACCGTGGTGGATGGCACAGGCTCTCAACATGTCCTCGAGCACTTGATTCACCCTCTCAGTTTGTCCATCGGTTTGAAGGTGATATGTGGAGCTTCTAATCAGCTTGGTGCCCAACGAGGCATGCAGCTGCTCCCGAAAACGAGCAACAAACAGCGCACCTCGATCTGAAATGATGGTCTTCGGGACACCATGTGAGCATATAATTCTGGAGATGAATAACTCCGCATATTGCCTTGCTCGATAATGAGTGTTCACCGGTTTGAAATGAGCTGACTTTGTCAACCGGTCGATGATCACCCATATCGAGTCATGCTTCCTAGATGTGAGCGGTAATCCGACGATGAAGTCCATACTCACATCCTCCCATTTCCATGCCGGTATCTTCAAAGGTTGTAGCTGTCCAGCTTTCCGCATATGATCAGCCTTGACCCGTCTACACGTATCACACTCGGATACGTATTTAGCAATCTCCCTCTTCATCCTCGTCCACCAAAATTTCTGTTTCAAATCTTGGTACATCTTGTTACTTCCAGGATGAATGGAAAACTTCGACAGGTGGGCTTCATCCAATATTTTCTTCCGGAGTTTCATATTTCGAGGTACCACTATACGGTCATTGAACCATATTGTACCGTTCTCATCCTTCCAGAAACATTTCACCTCTCCGTTGTCTAGTCTTCTCCGTATGTGAGACATACCTCTGTCTCTTCTTTGAGCCTCAACAATCTCTTCACGGATTGTTGGAATGAGCGCGAGATTATAAAGCGCACCATACGGAATGACACGGAGGCTTGGTTCTTCATCTTCCAACTCAGCAGCCGCTAAGTTGTGAACGTGGGCTTTCCGACTAAGCGCGTCGGCAACCACGTTTGCTTTTCCTGGATGATAGTGGATCTTAATTTCATAATCTTTTATGAGCTCCAACCATCTCCGTTGCCTCATATTCAGCTCCTTCTGCGTGAAGATATACTTCAGGCTTTTATGGTCGTTGTAGAGGTGTACAAGATTACCCAGTAGGTAATGCCTCCACATTTTTAACACCAACACCACTGCAGCAAGATCAAGATCATGAGTTGGATAATGCTGCTCGTGGTTTCGCAGTTGACGAGACCCATAGGCAACTACACGCCCTTCTTGCATCAGGACGCAGCCGAGACCGATGCCGGATGCATCACAGTATATATCAAATGGCTTCGTCGTGTCCGGCTGAGCAAGAACTGGAGCTGTTGTGAGATGCTTCACCAAAGTTTTGAATGCGGCTTCACATGCTGCATTCCACATGTATTTAGTGCCCTTCTTCAGCAGCTCCGTCATTGGTTTAGCAATCCTTGAGAATCTCGGAATGAACCTCCGATAATATCCCGCTAAACCTAGGAAACTTCGGACCTCGTGGACAGATTTGGGAGATTCCCACTTCAGCACTTGTTCAGTTTTGCTGGGGTCCACGGCAATGCCCTCTGCTGAAATAATATGGCCTAGGAAAGGCACTTGATCGATCTAGAACACACACTTGCTGAACTTGGCATATAACTTGTGCTCCCTCAACCGTTGTAGCACGATGCGCAGATGTTCAGCGTGCTCTTCTTTAGATTTGGAGTAAACCAATATGTCGTCGATGAATACCACAACGAACTTGTCTAACTACGGCATGAATACAGAATTTATAAAGTACATGAAGTGTGCCGGAGCGTTGGTTAATCCAAATGACATGACGAGGTACTCATAGAGTCCGTATCTCGTCGAGAAAGCTGTCTTCGGTATGTCCTCCGGTCGGATCTTGATTTGATGATACCCCGACCGAAGATCCATCTTCGAAAACACCTTTGCACCCACAAGTTGATCGAACAGGATGTCGATGCAGGGCAAAGGATACTTGTTCTTGATCTTGACAGCATTTAGAGGACAGTAATCAACACATAGCCATAGTGTTTCGTCCTTCTTCTTAACGAACAGCGCTGAGCAACCCCAAGGTGAAGAACTTGGTCGTATGAAACCCTTGCTCATGAGTTCATTCAGTTGCTCTTTCAACTCCGCTAGCTCGTTAGGTGCCATCTTGTAAGGCCTTCGTGAGATAGGCGTCGTTCCCGGCGCCAGTTCAATCTTGAACTCGACGTCCCGTTCGGGTGGCATACCCGGTAAGTCATCGGGAAAAACGTCGGAATAATCACGTACCACCGGAATATCTTCAAGCTTCAGCGCTTCCGTGTGGTAGGCCTCTACCATATCTGGGTCTTCGCTGTCTAAAAACAGCGTGTGCTCTCCGTGAATCAGCGAGTCAATCTGGACAGTCCGGTTACCGATATTGAGAACGGCACCGTGACGATTTAACCATGACATCCCCAATATAATGTCTATCTTCTGCCTATTCAAAATAATCAGCGATGTTGGGTATATCTTTCCGCCCAAACACAAAGCTGCTCGGGACACAATCTGATTAGCAGAGATATTTCCTCCCGGTGATCGTATAAGGAAACTCGTTGAGGGAGTATTGGTGGATAATTGGTGCTGATCCACGCATGATTTGCTGATAAAATTGTGGGTGGCACCGGAATCAAAAAGTACAAGCACGGGCACGTCTTTGAGAGTAAACATGCCTGCTAACACCGGTGCTCCCTCCGGGACATCCTCAATAGCAAGATGTTGCACACTTCCGGATTGCAATGCTGTTATGTTGACTTGAGCAGGCGGCGGCATACCACCTGATGATGATGGCTGTCTGGTGTTCACCAACTTCTCCCGGCATTCTTGCCTAAAATGCCCTGAACGGTGGCAATAAGAACACGGAGGTTTCCCTGGTTCTTCGTTGACTTGTGGTTGGGAAGTTGATGTACTTGGCTGCAGCAATGATGCCCCAGGTGTCATTCGTTGCTGCGGCAAAGGTGTTGCTTCAAGACATGATTCTTGAGCAGGAAATATGTACGGAGTTGATCTTACTGGCGCTTGCCATCTTTAATCGGATGGTGCGTGATACACCACACGGTATTTACGAGGAACGACTGGTGTGTCTTCTTGCACACCCTCCCGGTCCCTCTTCTCTGCTTGACACTCAAGTGTCGCTTGTTCTTGAAGCAGAGCAGCACTGATCAACTCGGTGTAACTGCCTTGATTGAACAAAGCTAACTTCTCTTTTAGTATGGCACTCAAGCCATATAAAAAGTAGTCACACATTGCAGCTTCGCTCGTCGCATAAGCAGGAGCATATTGTGCCAGAAGGTTGAATCGTCTGACATAATCGAGGACACTCATGTCCCCCTGCTTCAAGTTCCTGAATTCTTGCTGTTGGGTCTTGATAAAACCCATAGGAATGTGACGAGCACGGAATGCTTCACGAAATTCCGTCCATTCCACTTGATGCCCTTCTGGAACGGTGGCGAGATGAGCAAACCACCAATTTCCGGTGGCTCAATGGAGCTGTTGAGCTGCAAATAATGTCTTCTGATACTCATCGCACTCAAACACTCCAAACTTGGACTCCATAACTCGAAGCCACTGATCAGCTTCCACTGGTTCATTGGCTTCCCTGAAGATTGGCGGTTGTGTCGCCAAGAAATCCAAGTAGGCGTTCCGAGGTGGAACGTCCTGTTGTGCACGCTGGAGTAAGCCCTGTTGTACCAAGGCTTGGAGTATTCTTGTGTTCTCTTGACTTGACTCGACCATCTGAGCCATGATATCCGCCCATACCGTTGATGGCGGTGCCCATGGCGGAGTCGAGTCATCACCGCCTCGATGAGAACTTTCAGTCCTACTCGGAGAATGAGTACGCACCATACTGCAAAAGCATAATTTTGAGGGGAGTCAAAACTTGATCTAGCAGTATGTGAAAGTATGTAAAACATGAACATGCTAAAACTTTATGAAAGCATAACAATACTTCATGTTTACACATCCTTCTAAAGCCAACAGAAACAATCCCCATTTGCTGTACAGAACCGACCTTTCTGTACTTAACCCAGATTTGAATCCAGTTACCAGAATTTTCATAACTCAAGTTGAATACCAAAGTTAAAGTTAACTTTAGTATATTTTCAACGAGTACCCACATGCCCCTAGATCATCTCTGGATCAATAGCTATGACTGTTCAAAGTTGACAGAATTTTCTGGATAAAATTTGCCAGCATCTCCTTTGTATGTAGCTGTTTTCATCACAGTTTTACATACAAATGGAATACAATTCTGAACAAACTATGAACTACAAAATCTTTGCAAGTTTCTCAACCTTTCCAACGGTGTATCATATGACCCTTAGAAATTTTTCTACAGACTGTGACGGCTAATTTACAGCAACATCCAGAGAAGTTTGCAGCTGCTCTGTTTCCTGAACAGTTTGCATTCATCTTAACATTCAACCAAGTTGGTGTTGTATTTGGCTCTGGAGTTCTACAGAAAAGTTGTAGAGCACTTAATAAACTTTTCAGAACTGTATCAAACACCTCCATTGGGTCAAGATAATCAGAGTTACGCCCTGTTAAAGTCCAGAAGAATTTCTGTCTGAACGGAGCACTCTGTCTTTGAGATCAAAAGAAGCCTAACAAGTCTCTTCTTTGAAACTTAGTTCAAATGAAGAGCTAAGTAACTAATAGGTGCTTTATCACATCCATTTTTAGTTTAGAAGTTAGTCATGAATGATTTCTTCATAGGTAAGAATACTATCCAGTGTAGTACGGTGACGATGCACCGTAAGACATATGATGGTACTACGTTGCCTCACCAAAGAAAAACCTAACCGGGTTACACCGGCATATACGTATCCTTAGGTGGCACTAAATCGGTCACTCACAAACGTGTTCTACACGCACTAAGGTTTTCGTGGTTAGTACCTACATCAGCCACACTCAATCATCAGGTTCGGCTGCACACCGAACCCGGTATCCATACAGTTCGTACACCCACCCGTCATCACTCGCCCAGGTGTCCTCAAGCCAAACACGCCTTGAGCTACGTGTTCACATTACTGACCACATGACGCGGTCTCCCAAATTGCACCACGCACGCCTGGAACCGACGCTGCTCGAATACCCCAAACGACATGAAGAGTCGTAGAGGATACTAAAGCGGGTCGGGCTACCTGCCACCCGTGGGGCTCCACCCTTCAGCTTGTGCGCACTGGTGGACAGCGCATACGTGCACCCCCCAAGACATAGACGTCCCGAGATGCACGGTTTTCTGACATAACAAATAGGTTAGCTTGCCACCTTCATAATATGCTAATAGTAGTCCTTATGTGGGCCTAGTACCGTTATCTCGCCGTATCCTAAGTTTTGGACATAATATGATGCTCAATCCGTGCTCTGTTCCCAACGCAGCTCTGATACCACGCTGTGAGAGACCACAGGACCTCGTTGGGTGGTGCCGTGATATGCGGCACCCAACAGCACACGGGTCAAAGAAACTCATCATATTACATAAATAGTTTGCGGAAGCGTACAAGAAAGTTTTGCAAATACTTGTATCAGAGTAAGCTACAGTGGAAGACTATCACTCTCACGTCTCATATCTAAACTAGCAACAAAGAAACGGTCCAGCCCGCGGACGTTTCTTACTAGCAACACGAAGACAATCTGCAGCGGCGAGGATGCTCTTTGAGTAAGCACTCGGAGGTTCCCGAGTCTCATCGGCACCCCTTCTCATAAGCATCGAGTCAATTACCTACAAAACAACTCGGATAGCATCCGTGAGCATAACGCTCAGCAAGACTTAACCGTCACCCTAAACATGAAACTCTAAGTGAGGTTACGAACCTAACATAGGATGGCATAAGCATAATTAAACTCGCCTAAAAGTGAATCCTTACTTTCAGTATTAATTGCAATATTTTAAGTAACCCTGGGCACGCCACATCGGGAGTCCACAATCAAACAAGAAATGCTTCCCCCGATGTAAATTGCTCATGGCATAAAAGAATCGAGTTTGCACTAGCCTATTCATCAAGATCCAATACAAAGGTAGGATAATACTTCACATCAAAATGATTAGTTCCTTTCTCATGCAAGTTCTTACTACGTCACGACTGTGAGAACAAGTATGCTTGGTCCATTCCGCGAGCGACGGTGATTCGAATCAATAACACCCGGACTACACAACACGTACGCCCGTACTCGACGTTGCCTACAACAACCATCACTGACGTCGTACGTGGCAGCCTTTCCCCCGTTTCACCCCCGCTGAATCAATCAAGTCGCCCCGTACAGTAGCTACTCTCATGGTGCACCTTCCGACGTGAGATGTCATGAGAATATTCCCCACATACTGCACACCTGCCGTCCGCCTGAGGCGACCCGAAAAGTCCCAACGACAGCTTCCCGAGGTACATCGGTTTACTGGGTCCCATATAACCATCATGAGTCCAGTACACAACTCAAACTTGTTCAACAGGGCCGCATACGGATCGGTCCTTGACCGACACGGACAGGTCTACAGCACCCAGGCACCTATGTCCTGCTGCCCCTACAACCTTCCGGTCTCAACTTTAACTTGCTAATTTAATTATGAACCAATCCCGTATGCCCCTGTTGTTCCTAAATCTGCGAGTAGCATCTCACCACTCGAATTCTACCGAACCGTACTTAAGCATGGCAGTTCTACACAGTGAAAGACATCTACCCAATACTCCAAGGGTCATTTGGCTATGCAAGAGGAGTATCAAACACTAGACCTAATGCACAGTTCAAATCTTAACCAAAGGTGAATACAAAATAAAACTTAACAGCTGTTAAATGCAAACTGGAGATTGCCTGTTTTGCAGGGTAGTCGTATATAACAGTTAGTGTCCTTGCAGATCCACCCTTGATTCTCCGGAGCTTGATCGACTTCAATGAATCACTCCTTTGAATCCCCTTCGTTGTGGTTCCTATTGAAATGCATATGCATATGTTTTATGGAAGGTAATGGAAAGAAGTTATAGAATTACTTTCTTAAGAACAGAGGTTGTGGGGAAAGGCCAAGCATGGCTTGGTTTGCCTCTGTTGTGCAAAGAACAGAATTAAACTAAATTGACCTTAAGGCCTTAGCTATACACTAATCATTTTCCCTAATGAACATGATAGATAAGCTGAAAAGATTTGAGTGCAACTTAAAAACAAGAACTCCAATGGCCTCAAAACTTTTACAGCAGCTAATGTGGAGTCATATTGTGTCCTCCATAATTCTCACACTATCTCCTATGTATTTTTCCCCTATACATAAGTATGGAGAATAAGAACAGGGTGTTCTAGGACTCATCTTGGGCTGATAATGTACATGTGAGCTCTTGATCACATGAGAGTTATCTGGTCCAAAATTCAGCCCTTTTACTTGAGTAGTTCCCCTAGAACAATTCTTTAAGCATTTCTGCTCAAAAGAATTAATTCTGAGGTAATGTGCATTTTCATGCTCACTTATGTGAACTAAAAATTCAAGTATGTCACAGAGAGCTTGCCTAAATTTTCCTATGATTTTTGGAGCTATGGATTGCTCAGAATAGATTTTTGAAGTGGGAAACATTTTTCTGAAAATGTTTCTGGACTCTTTGAACACAGCAGATTGTTTTTAGCAAATTCCTACTCAAATGATCTTCAAATGAGCTGAAAATTTGCTAGAAGGTAAACAATATGCTAAAGAATATTCTGGCAAAATTCGGGGATTTTTGGATAACCCAAACTCCCTCGATAATTCTTTTTCTGAAAACCTTCAAAGAATTTTCCAGAATATAATATTGACTTTCATAAAGCTGAGTTCATATTTGGATAGAACTCGGAAAGATGAACCCAACCCAATTGGGATCACTCAAATTGGAGTTTTCTACAGGGAGATATGAATTTTCCAAGTTTGATCCAACCCTGGACCCACAGTTTTGAATTCCCGCCAATAGGAACGAAGCCACACCGGGCCACAGCATCTCTGCGCGCCAACACACGGGATCCTGGCCACACCCGATCCCGAGTTTAAATTTTCTGCTGCTGACAGATGGGGCCCACGCGTCTTCTTCCTCTGGCTTCCTCCCCGCGCCCGCGCTCTCCCCCTCGCCGGAGCTCGCCGGTGCTCGCCGGCCGGCCGCTTCCGGCCACCATCTGAGCCCGGACTCGCCGCCAGGGGGGTTAGGGCATCGAGGAACATGGCTGTGGGGTTTGCTAGGGCCGCCGATGACCGAAACATGGCCGGCGACGTGTAACTGCCTCTGTGGCAGTTCGGCAGCGTCGCCCGAGGTCTCCATCCCTCAAAAACTTGTGCCGATGAGCCCTACAGCACCAGCGTACCCCTAGGAAGATCGGCACGACCCCAAACTAGCTCGGAAATGGCTGGAACTAGGTCGTCATCGTGTGACCGAACGGGTCCGCTGTGAACAACCCAAGAAAAGCTCGAAATTCGTCGGTCTGAGGCATTTTCATGCGCTGGATGCAAAAGGGAAAACGATTGCCGGCTAGTCTAGCTGCTACATGCAAGATTTGAGGGCCTAGGAAGGATTAGAGAGCGGGAATTATCTGAATTCATACCGGAAGCTCGGAATGAGGTCGCCGGAGCAAAACTTCGAAATTCACCGTCGACAGCTCACGGCACGGCCTGAGCTTCGGCTGAGAGCAGCACCGCTCCCGTGCGCGTCCATAGCTGTGATCGCTCGGCCGTGAAACCCCCTGTGGAGGGCTGTCCACGAGCGCCCGATCACCTTATTGAACTCGGTCGCCGCGGCTGCGTTTGTTCTCGGGCAATGGAGGCCGCAGCTCGCTTGCTTGCGGGTCAGGGAGGTGGGGGCTGGTCTCAGGGAAGGATTTAGCAGCTCGGGGGAGGGAAGAGCGCGGTGGTTTCGCCGTTCTTCCAACCGGACCGAGAGGCGGAGGGGAAAAACGGTCGCTGGTCGTGCTCTCGTGAGGACGAGAAAAAGGGATGGCCTTTGCTTCGTCCAGAGGCGGTGATCAGGCCGCAGAACCGCCTCTGGGCGCCGTGCGTGGGGAAAGGGAGCAGCTGGTGGCGCTGCCGAGCCTCCCAGTGGCTCCACGGTGGGAGCTGCTCGTGGCTCACGTGTTGTTCGGTGAATTTCCCCACTGGGGCTGAGACTTAGTGTGCAAGGCTCCTCCTTTAGCTCTATGACATGTGGGTCCCACTCCACATGTACCTCTCAAATATCTTCCCAAGCTGATCCCCACAATTCCTATGATGCTGAGTTTTAAAAGGTGGCTAGAATTTGAGCTCTTCCAATTAAGTTTGAATTTGCTTGCCAAATTTGAATTTGGTTAAAGTTTGCAAATTCTTCTCTGTAACTCTCTTTTGAGCCCACCCTACAAATAGAAAGTTGGTGATCAAACTCCTCCCTATAATTCCATCTATATGGCTGCATTTTTAATCAAAGTCCTTTATCACCACATGTGTGAACTTTGAATCCCAAATCTAACTTTTAAACTTACATGCAAAGAGGTATTTAACTCCTTATTGGTTCAACACTTTTAAATAAAAATGTGAGCCTCATTTTGGATGGTCATCCATGTATTACTTTGCATGAAGAAAAGTTTTAGCAAGTCCCATTTTCCATGTCTTTGCGACACATATGAACTCAAACCTTGGTTTTTATTCATACACATTTTTGGGACTTTTACAGCGCTGCCCGGCGGCGCGCGGCGGTGGGAGGCGGCGATCTTGTCGGAGAACTTCGGGTTTTCGTCTATACTCCCTAAAACTTGGATTTCTTGGCATAGAACAGAAGAGGGGAGGTAGGGGATCTCACCTCGGGGTTTTTCTTGAGCTCGGAGGCCCTGGAAGGCGGTCGGCGACGAGGTCCGAGGGGAAAACGCGGCGGTGCTCACCGGAGCTGTGTCTAGAGCGCAAAACACCGGGTTTCCTTCACCTGCAAGACTCCCCGGCGGCGGTGAATCATGACAAGCCCGTTAGATCAGGAAATCCGAACAAGGATCGAAGGAAAACAGTGGTGGAAGCTTCGGTTCTCACCGGGAAGAAAAATGGCCGATCGGGGAGGAAAAAGGGGCGGATTTTCGGCGTTTAAATGGGCGAGGGAGGGCGGCTGGGGTTGGTTTAGATATGCCGCAGCGCGTGGGCTGGAGATCGCGGCTCCGGAGCAAGAAAATCGGCGTGGCAGCGGCGATCGGCATGGAAGTCGCGTGGCGGTTGGGCGCGCGCGCGAGGAGGGAGATGACACGCGGGCCCCGCGCGTCAGAGAGAGAGAAAGGGGGGGAAGCGGGCACGAGTTTTGGGCTGGCTGAGGTGGGTTTCGGCCCACTGGCCGTTTTTCTTTTTCTTTTTCCTTTTCCTCTTCTGTTTTGATTCAAATTTAAATTCCAGTTTGAATTTGAATTGCTTCACCACATGCAATACGTCCAAAAAATTTTAAATTCCCCTCTTTAGCAGGTTTTGGGCTGTTACAGAAGGTTATGTCATGCATGGCTAGAACAAGGAAAGATAAATCTCGTGCTTAAAGCACTACGCAATTGGTACCTATCACCTTAGCTTATTATGCACCTACATTACTACATAAGTGGAATGATCCCAATCCCCTAACCCATCATCAATATCATGTAATCATAACTTCATTTCCAATGTTAAGCTCCCCGCTTAACATCCTCCACCTCCCAATTCATCATCCTCTAATCATGAATAAGTCCAAGCTGCTTTTGACCGTGAGCACGGCTGTCATGACAGTTTTGACTCTGCAGAGTTTGCACCACTGCACCGACATGTAGTGATTTCATCCCCCGTTGCCGGGTGGACTAGAAAACCTCCATTTTGCCAGTGGCTGCGAACCATGTTCACACTTCCGAGGTGTGTAGCCAGGAGATCACTACGAGGCCTTTACAAAGGGATTCCCGACGAGTGTGGGCCCACTAAGGTTTCACCCATAACAGCATCCAAGAGGCTCCAACCCCGCTGCAGTGGCCCCCTTTTGAGCCTTGCGGTTCATATGGTAGTCTAGCTGACACTTATTCCCCGCACCATCCAAACACCCATACTACACCGGGGATGCACCTAATTAATTGGCCAAGCTGCACCATCTCAGCATGTGGTTGGCACGGTAAAGCCAGGTTACATGCTCCATGAACCGGTCCTTAGGATCCAGGCAAGTACTATACACAAACCCGAGTCTCGTGCACGCAGCACAAACCAAAGCATCCAACTTGCCTAGATCCCTACCTCTACATAATTCATAATATCTCATTCAAGGGTAAAGTAAACAAGTTGATGATCTCATATCCCATTTATCCCATTCTAAGCATAGCTAAGCATGAGTAGTGTAAATGAATAACATAATAACATAACTCCCAACCCAGGCTACAAGGAAGCAAGATAATGAAAATCTAGGGAAACTTCCTAGCATGGGTATCGCATTCCAACTTGACAATGCAATTAAATTCTAACTACACATCCTAGTATAGGATCAAAGTGGTCAAGGACACTTGCCTTCTTCCTGCTGCTCCGGGAATGGAAAGTCTTGATCTTGAAAGGTGAGAGCCTGCTCTGGGGCTGGTTCTACTCATGCCAATACACATATAGCAAAAGAAAACAACATTCCATAAGCAATAGTCCACACATACATACACATTGAAGTCATTCACATATTTAAGTTTGGTGTTTACCCTAGCTATGTTGATTCTATGCATACATGCACTTTTAAACATATATTTTACTTCTACTCTTTGATATTCAGATTCCTAAGTGCACCATATATATGAATTTCCAATTTGAACAAGGTTTCTATATTAGACAATACCCTTCTTAGCCACAAAAGGTGCATGAAAGATAATTTACTAGTCCAAAATGGGTTTTCAGATCTTCTACACTATTCTTAACTTGAAGTTCTAAATGTGGGGACCTCACTTGACATTTTCTAATTATGTATACCCATTTCCCTATATTTTCAGATTTATTTTCCCTACCCAAAAGTGAACTCCTATACTAAAATAGCAAAATATCACCTAAACAGAATATGTTCTGATCTAAAATGTCCAATAAAATATCTTTTGACTTCCTCTCTGATGGGATCAATTTAAATTTATTTTTACCCATTTTCAGAATTATTTTCTAGCCTAAAAATGAATTACCAACAATAAAACAGCAACCTAAATTCATACAAAAATTTCTACTGTTCCAATTACCTAAACAGAACCTTTATAAATTTTCCCTACCCCTTTTTGGTTACTTAGATTCATTTTTTCCACATATTTAAATTTGTTTTATGCCTAAAGGGTTTATTTCAGAGATAAATCACAAAACAGCAACCTCATTTAATTTAAAAGTTTATTTCCCCTCTAAATTCAGACTTCAGATTGTTCTACAAATTTTCAACAGGGTTAGAATAATTCAACTGAACCTATACCTATGTTTGAATTTAAATCCTATTCACAAATTCAATTTCCTGAAATTAATAACCCTCAGAGGCTGATGTGCAAATCCACACTGCAATGGGGCCCAATTTCTTATTTTCTTAATTTTCAGGGGCCTAAGTGTGTAAAACAGAGGGGTTTTCCTAATTTTTATTAAGTCCAGGGGCTAAAACTGATGTTTAAACGTGTTTGCATAAATTCCTGAGGGTCCAGGGGCTAGATCAGAAGTTTTCTGGGGCTAGATCCGTTTTCCTCAGAACCCCGGGGGTAGCATGTAAGATTCTCAACCTTTATAACACGGGGCTTATGTGGGCCGTTGGATTTTAATTGAAGGGCTGAGATTATATCGCGAAGCGGTACGGGTTAAGTCTATTCGGGACCAGACGATTTAAAACGGACGGGCCGCAGAGGGCCACGTCGCCCTGGCCGGAGCCAGCCCGCACACGCGGCGGCGATCTCGCCAGCGCAGCCTCGGTTTTTGTCGCTATGCGCTAGAACTCAATTCTTTTTGCATGGATCGGCTGCGGAGGAGTAGGGGAGCTCACCAGTGGGCCTTTCTTGACCCCGAAGTGGCCGGAGACTGCTCGTTGACGATGTCCGAGGGTGGAGCTCGGGGTTGCTCGTCGGGGCAGCAGCTAGGGCACGACACACGGCGTCTCTTTCACCTGCAAGGCTCCCCGGTGGCGGTGGAAAAATCTACACACATTAGATCAGCGAAATCGGGAGGAAATTCGGAAGAAACGGCGGTGTAGACTTCGGTTCTCACCGGAGGAGAAAACTGAGCGGGCGGGGGAGGACTGGGGAGTTTCTTTGACGTTTAAATGGACGAGGGAGTGCGGCGGGGTCGGTTGAGGCCATGTGGAACTGAGTGGGCAGGAGATCGTGGCCTGAGTGCGCGGAATTTTGAGAGGGCGGGCACGATCGAGCGCGGGAGGAGCGGTGGTGGTTGGGGGGGTGATGACACATGGGCCCCGCAGGGCATAGAGAGAGGAGAGGGGGGAATGGGTCGCGGGTGGCTGGGCCGGCCGGTGGCTTTCGGCCCATTGGCCATTTTTTTCCTTTCCTTTTTCTTTTCTGTTTTTGCTTCCAATTTGAATTCCGGTTTGAATTTGAAATTTCCATCAACATGCATCACGTCCAATAAATTTGAATTCATATTTTGCCACATTTTGGGGTGTTACACTCCACCTGCTCCTCGAAATACTGTTCTCCTGTAGCTGAAGTATATGTGGGAATGCAAGGGTGAGTACATGTCGTACTCAACAAGTGCGTGAAAAGTATGACATGTAGCTTAAGACAAGGTAGAAAATAAATGGTTTCATTGCAACAAGCAAGTTTTATTTCACAACCAAGATAAAAACAACAACTATCTCTAGGTGAGTGAAATCCCGACATAACCAAGTAATTCATCATCCCTCATGTTCCATACCATCATAATTCATCATTTATCAACTCTCAACCAGCCAATACTCTTTCTCAGGTTCATATCATATTCATAAATGCTCATGAACAACACATATTCATATAACCGAATCCAAGCTCATATTCATGATCAAAACAAGTCCCAAAACCAATCCCAATGACAATACCATAACCACACCCGAATAACCATCCCATATTTTGCCTCTAATCATGGAAGTTGCCCAGGTGCTTGTAACCGGAAGCACGGCTATCATGATAGTTTCACACTCTGTAAAGGTGGCACCATTTTACCCATAAGTTTGTGATTTCGTCACCCGTCGATGTCTAGATAAAACTCTGTTCTGCCACTACACAACCGTCGGTGTATGGCCAAGATATCACAAAATAGGCTTTACAAAGGGGCTACTAGGATGTACGAAACCACTGAGGTTTTGCCGGCAGGCCCGAATCTCCATTCTCCCACCCATGGGCCCCCTCGTGTGCCATGCAGTTCCCAGGGCAGTCCTTCTCGACTCCCATTCCCCGTGCCATTCAATGGTCCATAACAAGCTAGCAACACACCTAATTAGTCACCTAAGCCGCACCCATATTTGGCCTTGTGGTGGCACTGTTTTCTTGGCATGTTCTCGCATGAAACGGTCCTTAGATCTACGGCAAGCAAACCACCATCCCATTCAGCAAAATGTACGAACCAAGCATGCCTAGATCTCCCCGGTTCCATGTGACACGACCCCACGGTCTTGTCGAGCCAGGATCACGCTGAGGGGTGCTGCGTTGCACAGCACCGGATAACACACGTCAAAGGTACAAAGCGGAAGTGAAATTTTATTACATAAACAGGTTTATAAACATGTTTACATCAAAATAAGTTCAGTCTACACTCGCGGACGTAGACTATGCATGAAGTCCACGTTCAGCCCTTGAACGTGTCCTTGCTAGCACACACGCACACTAACTCTGCGGCGTGCACGAGTCCCACTCGACGGGGTTCCCCTCCTGGGGTTCCGTCTCTTCCTCGGGAGTCCCTTCCTCATAGAACCCTGCAAAAGCTTCAAACACAAGCAGTGAGCACGAAGGCTCAGCATGTCTGACCCGTCTCACCTAAACATGGAACTTCTACATGAGGGTTGAGGGGTTACATGAGGTAAAAATCATTTGCACGGACTCGCCTAATTAGTAGAACCTTACTTTCAAGTTTTAGCAGCAGGTTGTGGAGAACCTTACGCTAAGGCACATGAGAGAGCCGCAATCAAACAAGAAACGCATTTCTCTCATGTACTTTGCCCAAAGTTGAAAAGAACTTTAGTTAGCTCTAAACTACAACAAACCATTAACAAGCAAAGTCCGTCTTTCAATCAACAGCATTTTAACATGTAACTAGCCTGTTCTTTCTACGTCATGGTACAGTGAACAAGTGGTACTCACTGACCGTGAGGGACGGCGATTATAATCGATTTACAGAGGGTTCTAATGGAGTTGGTCTCACTTAATTTGGAAGTTCCTAACTAAAGATATGAGCTAAACAATTTCAGAGAAAATTCTGAAAATGTTTCTGAACATTTTCTATTTTCTCTGGAACAGTTTCACTAATCACACCATTAGGTGGATTAAATGAGCTCAAATGGGTCTGAAATTTTTATTGTAGTTCAGGGATATTTTGGGTGAACATCCCAGCAAAATTTCAGGATTTTCCTCCCCAGGATTCTCCAATTAAAATTCCTAACAATTTAAATTTTGAGGAATTAATTCGGGAGAAACAAGGGTTTTCATGAAGTGAAACTTGATTTGCTAGAAAGTACTCAGAGAGCTGAATCCAGCAAAATTTGGTTCACTCGATTTGGAGCTTTCTAGCAAAATTTAAGAGGATTTGAAGTTTGGAAGAATGCTGAAAATCGGGGAAAAAGTTTAAATTCTCGGGGCCCGCGGGGACACGTGTCGAGCGCAGAGGTGTCCGGCACACCGGGGATACCACACGTGTCGAGCGCAGAGGTGTCCGGCACACCGGAGATACCACACGTGTCGAGCGCGGAGGTGTCCGGCACACCGGAGCTCACAGGGTATTTGCGCGCCAGCACAGCCGATCCCCGGCCACACCCGATCGCGATTTAAATTCTTCAGCCGCTGACACATGGGCCAGCCGGCTTCGTCTTACTCACACCGTTCTCTCGCGCCCGCGCCGCCGACCTCGCCGGAGCAGACTCGGGGCTTGCCGGTTCGTCGCTGCCGGACCTCCCATGGTCTGAAACTCGCCGCCAGGGGGTTGTCGACGTCGAGGAACACGTCGGTGGTGTCAGGTCGGGCTGGGGGTGACCCGAAATTGCTCGGCGACGTGCCGCGGCCTCGGTTGAGGTTCAGCACCGTCGACCGTGGTTTCTAAACCCGCTAACACCTCGAACAAACGGTCCTACAGCATCAGTGTACCTATAGGAAGCTCGCCAAGGTGTCAAAAGGGTTCAGGGATGGCGGCAAGTCGGTCGGCACCATGTGACCAATCGTGCCCGCCATGACCGCCCTCGATCGAGCTCGAAATTCGTCACTCCTGGACACTTTCACGCTACGGATGCAGAAAAGAACTTGATCGCTGGCTAGTCCAGCATCTATGTGCAAGATTTGCTGACCTCCGAAAGATCATAGAGCGAGAATTTAAAGAAACCGTACCGGAAGCTCGGGTTACGGTCGCCGGAGCAAAAACTGGAAATTCTCTGTGGATTCTTCACGGTTGGCTTCCAAACTTGGAGGAGAGCAGCACGGTGGTCGCGCGCTCCTGTTGCCTCTCTCGCTGGACCGTGAACACGCCTGTGGAACGCTGCCCACGGGCGCCTGACTCTCGGCTGAGGCTAGGTCGCCGCGGTGGCGATCGTTTTCGGGCAAAGGAGGTCGGAGCTCGGGTTGCTGGCGTTGGGGAGGTGGAGTGCGACCTCAGGTGGCTGTCTAGCAGCTCAAGGACGAAGGAGGAGATGGTTTTGCTGGTTTTCCCGATTGAGCAGAGAGCTGCGGCGAGAGACAATGCCGCTGCTCGGGTTTGCCCGCGAGAAGATAAAGCCGGCCGACTCCTGCTCGGCTGAGGCGGTGCCGGTCGCATGGGGGCGCGAGCAAGCCGCCCTGGGCGCCAGCGCGTGGAGAGGGAACCAGCTGGTGGCGCCGGTAGCTGCTCGGTGGCACAGCCGACAGCTGCTCGGTGGAATTTCCCACCGAGACTCTGGCTTTGGGTGCAAGCTTCTCCTTCTTCCCTCTATGACATGTGGTTCCCACCCGGGGTTTTAACCTCTGAAATTTACTCCCAATCACTGTTGTAAACAGTGAGCCCCATAATACCTTTGGTGATTCAAATTATTCACCCCTGAGCCATTTGAATTGAATAGGATTCAAATTGGGTTTGGTTTGAGTGAATTTCAGCACAAGTTCAGTTTTGAATTCAAATAAAGTATGAATTTCCCCCACTTAGCTCATGTCAAGATCAACTCCAAATGGAGTGAAAATTGGTGTGTGAGCTCACAAAAATGTGCTGAGTAAGAATATGCCTCCCACTTTTAAATTCATGGGATAAAAACAGTTTGAATTTGAATATGGTTTCAAACTGCCCTCTTTCTAACTATACCCAAAATGACCTCAAAAGGTTTTGAATTTGGGTGAAACTTGGCATGGACATCCTTAGCAAAGTGTAGGAGTTTTCATATGTCCAGCCCACCTATATCACATGTGGGAAATACCACTTTTGCAATATGATAGTTTGTTCTCTAATGAACATGTTGATGGTGGTTACTTGCTCTTCATTTGTGTTCATCAACTTTCCTCAAATGAGGTGTGTGGTGTGGTGATGAACATTTCAAATATGTGTCAAAAACATTTCAAATTCTTCGCTCTCCCATGTCGCTTCGTCCATGGAGTGATTACTCCATAGAACCTTGTAGAACCACAACGTACGGTTGCGTGTGGTTCGGGCCTTTTCATCAACAATCTGCACTGGTTCCTCCCGATAGGTGAGATCCGGTTGCAGTTCTTCAATGTCTTCCAGCTGAATGGTAGTTGATAGCTTGAGACACTTCCTCAGCTGGGAAACGTGAAAGACGTCGTGCACACCGGAAAGTGCTTCTGGTAATTTCAGCCGGTATGCCACTGATCCACATCTTTTGGTAATCTGGAATGGACCGATGAATCGGGGTGCCAACTTCCCTCTCACCCCAAATCTGTTTACGCCCTTCATTGGAGACACCCGTAGATATACGTGATCTCCAACTTCGAATTGTAATGGGCGCCTTCTCCGGTCCGCATACTGTTTCTGACGGGATTGAGCGGCTTTTTAGGTTCGCTTGAATCAGTCGAACCTTTTCTTCCGCATTGTTGGCAAGGTCAATCCCGAAGGTAACCCTTTCGCCAGATTCACACCAATTCAGTGGTGTGCGGCATTTCCGCCCGTATAGCGCCTCGTAAGGTGCCATCTTGATGCTGGCTTGGTACCCATTATTGTACGAGAACTCGGCTAACGGCAAGTGATCATCCCAATTCTTGCCGTGGTTGATAGCACAAGCTCGTAGCATGTCTTCTAGGATCTGATTTACCCGCTCCGTTTGCCCATCCGTCTGCGGGTGGTATGCTGAAGTACGGATCAGCTTTGTCCCCAAGGAAGCGTGTAGCTGCTCCCAAAAACGGGACACAAATAAAGTTCCCCGATACGATATGATAGTACGGGGTACGCCGTACAAGCATAGGATCCGTGAGATGTATAGTTCAGCGTACTTCTTGGCATTGTAGTTGGTGTTGACCGGGATGAAATGGTCAACTTTGGTGAGCCGATCGACTATCACCCACACAGAATCATGCTTTTGAAGAGTTGTGGGTAAACCGACGATGAAGTCCATGCTCACGTCCTCCCACTTCCAGGCAGGAATGCCCAGTGGTTGCAACAGTCCCGGTTTCCGCATGTGGTCTGCCTTCACCCTTCGACATGTATCACACTCGGACACGTATTTTGCAGTCTCTCGCTTCATCCTTGTCCACCAAAACTTGCTTCTGAGTTCTTGATACATCTTGTTGCTGCCGGGGTGAATAGAAAACTTTGACAAGTGGGCGTCATCAAAGATTTTCTTCCGTAATTCCGGGTTACGGGGTACGACGATCCGGTCCTTGAACCATAGGATGCCGTCTCCGTCCTTCCGGAAACATTTCAGCTCCCCACTGTCTACACGTCTCCGCAAATGTGACATGCCCTTATCATTATTCTGGGCTGCCGCTATCTCTTCACGGATGGTGGGGATCAAAGCTAGGTTGTAGAGAGCTCCGTGTGTAATCACATGTAGTGGTGGTTCGCTCTCTTCCAACGGTGTGATGGTTAGACTGTTGACGTGTGACTTGCGGCTCAGCACATCCGCCACTACGTTTGCCTTACCCGGATGATAATGGATCTCTATTTCATAATCCTTTATCAATTCTAACCATCTTTGCTGCCTCATGTTCAACTCCTTCTGAGTGAATATGTACTTGAGGCTTTTGTGGTCAGTATACAAATGTACGAGGTTACCGAGTAGGTAGTGCCTCCATATTTTCAGTGCAAGTACCACGGCAGCGAGCTCCAAATCGTGAGTTGGATAATTTTGCTCCTGGTTTCTAAGCTGGCGTGACCCATACGCGACCACCCTTCGGTCTTGCATCAGCACACATCCAAGCCCAATGCCGGATGCATCGCAGTACACATCGAACGGTTTTGTTGTGTCTGGCTGCGCCAAAACCGGTGCTGATGTCAGGTGCTTGACTAAAGCCTTGAATGCTGTTTCACATGCTGGACTCCAAACATATTTGGTAGCCTTCTTCAGCAGCTCTGTCATTGGCTTGGCAATCTTCGAGAAGTTCGGAATGAACCTCCGATAATATCCCGCGAGCCCGAGGAAACTCCGTACCTCATGAACAGTTCTCGGGGATTTCCAATTCAGCACTTGAGTGATCTTGCTCGGGTCCACAGCGATACCTTCCGCTGAGATGATATGCCCGAGGAAAGGCACTTGCGATATCCAAAACTCGCATTTGCTGAATTTTGCGTATAACTTGTGATCCCGCAGCCGTTGTAAGACTATACGCAGATGTTTCTTGTGATCTTCCTCCGACTTGGAATATACCAGGATGTCGTCGATGAAGACCACGACAAACTTGTCCAGCTCCGGCATGAATACCGAGTTCATCAAGTACATGAAGTGAGCTGGAGCATTGTTGAGGCCGAAGGACATGACCAGGTACTCATAAAGTCCGTACCTTGTCGAGAAAGCTGTCTTTGGAATGTCCTCCGCCCTTATCTTAATCTGATGGTACCGGATCTTAAGTCCATCTTGGAAAAGATCTTTGCTTCAACCAACTGATCAAACAACATGTCGATCCGTGGCAACGGGTACTTGTTCTTGCTGGGTACGGCATTTAATGGACGATAGTCCATGCAAAGCCGTAACGTCTCATCCTTCTTCTTGACAAATAATGCCGAACAGCCCCATGGCGAGGAGCTCGGCCTAATAAAACCCTTCTCCAGAAGGTCCGTGAGCTGAGTCTTCAGTTCAGCCAACTCCTTGGGCGCCATCTTGTACGGCCTTCGGGATATTGGCATGGTTCCCGGTGCAAGTTCAATCTTGAACTCCACCTCTCTATCAGGTGGCATCCCCGGCAAATTGTCCGGAAATACATCAGGGAACTCTTGGACCACTGGAATATCCTCCAATCTGATGGTTGTGGCTTGATAGACACTTGGAAGTTTTATTTCTGGACTGTCCAGAAATAATGAGTGAGACTCGTGCACTTCTGAGTTCAGGTGCACGACTCGGAGGGCGGTGTCTAAAACAGCGCCGTGGCGGGTTAACCACGACATCCCTAAGATGACATCGACCTTTTGTCCCTCTAAGATTATGAGAGACGTAGGGTAGACTCTACCCTCTAAGCACAATGGCGCTTTTGGGACCATCATGCTTGCTGAAATTTTCCCACCCGGTGAACAGATCACATAAGGACTATCGGTGGGTAGTATTTGCAAGCTATACTTGTCAATGAAAGCTTGGCTAATGAAGCTATGCGTGGCGCCTGAATCAAATATTACTATAGCGGGATGCTGGTGGAGTTGGAACATATCCGCAAGGATTGGCTTGCCCTCCGGCACGTCCTCAATGGCAAGCTGGTGGACGGTGCCGGGCCTAGGGTTTGCCCGCCGCGCATTAGTAGGGTTCCGGGGTTGATTCCTCCCCGGAAACTGTGGTGCCACTCCGCCGCCTTGCCTCTCCGGGCAACTGCTCGCGAAGTGTCCTGGACGACCACACTTATAACACGTGGCCGCTGTTGGTGGAGTGCTCGGTGGACGAAAGCCCGGCATGCGTTGCTGAGGTACAAACGCACGCTGCATCGCCCGCTGCTGCTGTTGTTGTTGCGGTGGTACTGGCAGTGCCGGCCTGAATGCCGGTGAAGAGTACGGTCGACTGCGGAACGGCATCGACCGCTGTGGTGGCTGCCAGCGTGGACCTGATGGTGGGCGATTCACCATCCGAAACTTCTGAGAAGAACCTCCTCCTTCTCCGCTGCTCTGCGGCGCGCTTCGCTTTCTCTCCGCCGCCGCTAACTCCTTGCCGGAGTCCTCCTGAACAATCGCAGCATCAATGATGTCGTTGAGGCTGCCGCGATTGAACATCGCCAACTTGTCCTTCAGGAGCGGGTTAAGCCCCTGGTAAAAGTGGTCCCACCGCTTCTCGTCAGTATCTGCGTGATATGACACGTAAAGCGCGAGATCGTTGAACGCCCTGGAATATTCCAGCGCGTTCCGGCTCCCTTGCTGCAGGTGCAGGAACTCCTGCATCTTCCTCTTCATCAGACATGGCGGTATATGATAGGCCCTGAAGGCCGTCCGGAACTCCGTCCAGGTCATCACTCGGTCGGTGGGCTGTGAAGCACAGAAGTTAGCCCACCACGCGCTCGCAGATCCTTGGAGCTGCTGGACCGCGAACTGAGTCTTGCGCTGCTCGCTTATCTGGAGCAGCCCGAACTTCATCTCTATGGCGCGGAGCCAGTTGTCCGCGTCAAGTGGTTCATCCGCTCTTGAGAATACCGGTGGATGAGTCGCCAGGAAGTCGGAATAGGAGCTCTGTTGATGCTCCTCACGATCTTGACGTCTCTCTGGGCGAGACGTATTTGCAATTAGAGTTTGCAGCAACTCCGTGTGCTGCTGATGTGAACCCGCCATTGCCGCGACGATGTCGGCTAACGTAACTGTTGGCAGTGGCGGTGGCGGTGTTTGCTGTTGCTGTTGCTGTCCCGAGGAGTCCTCGGGAGGTGGTTGGGAGGTCTCTCCCCCTTGGCTAGTACCCCCAACATCAGGGTTGGCACGAGTACGCGTCATTCTGAAATTCAACACAGCAGCAATTAGCAATGTCTTACTTAAAATCCCATATGCAACAGTAGGTATTGAAGCGACACATGATTAATTTGCACAACATTCACATATATTGATAAAGAATAAACTTTATACAAGATACATTATTCTCGGGTCTCCGAGAAGTTGTGCTCATGTCGTCACTACCTATACATACGCTACTGTCTACACGACATGTCACTGATTACAAAATTTGGGCTACACTACCCTGGCTGCCCTACATGGCAACTGTAACCCCCTACTCGGAGTAGAACTCGACCTCCTGCGGGTCGTCCTCCTCCGGTACCTCTGCTGGTGGCTCTGGATCTACCACTTCTTCTCCCATCCCGGGTTCTCCCATTGCTGGAAGGCCCAAGACCACCGGTATGCCCAATACCGGAGGTACGAGGTCCTGCAAAGCATGCACCTCGTCCATAGCCTGGTTGTAGTCCTCTTCCCAGCCTTGTCCTTCCTCAATAGCGTCATCCCGCTCTTGAGCAAGGTCCTCATTCTGCTGGGTTAGGGTCTGCACCAGCTCTTGCACTGCCGCGATGTCAACACGGCTTTTCTTCTTCGCCTTCTTCAGACGATGCAACTGATTGTGTTGTTCATTCAGTCGCTTGATCGTCGGAAGGAGCACATTGCGGAGTGCGCTATGAGCACTCTCAAAATGGTCTCCACGGCTCGTGCTCTCCTTGAGCTTCGTGGCGAGATGCTCCGTATGAACAGCTTGGCTGTCCATCACAGCGTTTCCCGCCCTCGTCTGGAGGCTAAGGTTTGCCTCCACGGGGTTGTACCTTGGGCAACTCGGGTCCGTTGCCTCCAGGTACCTCTCTTCCCACACATGCTGAGCCCGTCCCTCCACCAGAACGAGCGTGTATGGAGTGCCCTCCATAGCCTGCACGTGTAGTTGGCAGAAATGTGACATGGTGTCACGGGCTGCCACTTGCCACATCCCTTCCGGTTGTCTTCCTCTCACCGTGACGGTGAACGGCACCCAACCGGGTGGCGTAGGTCCTGCAGGGACTTCGACATGGATCGTCCAAGTCTTGTTCCCCTCTTCGCCTTCTTCATTGGCGAAGTACTGCGGCATCTGGTTGTACCCGAAATATTGGAGCATTTGCCACAATGCTTCCGGGTAGCCGCTATGGTGAGAACAGTGGGACATCACCCACCCGTTCTCCAACTTCTTATCTGCTGTCATCTATAAAAATATATTTGAGCAAAGTCAAATATTTATTTACACAGTAAACCATTGAGTTATAACATAAGACATGTCATTGAACCCATAAAACTTGGAAACATAGTTCAAATTTAAAACAAATTTGACTGCTGATCTGCTGTTCCCATGATAGCCCTGACCAGTTTCCATTTCAACCTGATTTAGGCCATGTTGAAGGCAAAACCAATTCTGGAGCTCAACATAAAAGTTAAAGCTAACTTCAATAGATTTCCAGAAAGTATTTGCTTGGCCTAACATCTGTCCTGGTTCAAAAGTTATGAGATGTCAAAGTTAACAGAATTTCTGGAGAAAATTGGACAGCACCTCCCTGCTTTAGGTACTGATTTGATCCAAGAGTTACAGTTACTTCTGTTCCTAATCTGACAAAACTTTCTGTTACAAAGTTGTAACCCATCTCATAAGCTATCCAGAACTACCTCATTTTCTATTTTTGGATTTTTATGCCGGAAGTTATGCTTAATTTACAGAGAGTCTACAGAGAGTCTTTACTCTGTCCTGTTTTCTGGACAGTTTCAACTCTACTGCATTTTTCGAGTGGTTAAGGGATGAAACACCTCTGGCCCTCAACAGAGGAGTTGTACAGCTCTTCCAAAGCTTTCCAGAAATGTATCATACGACCCCAATATCGAAAGAACTCAACCTCTAACCTCTGGTTAACTTCAGCCTTAATTCAGCTGAAACAGAGTGCTCTGTCCTTAACAACCTATAAGTTGAAAACTTGTTAACTTTGAATATCCTGTTTAAGGAAAGGAGTTACACCAAGTTTTACTGCTTTGGATCAAAACCTTCAAGTTTTTAAATGAAGTTGTTCATTTAATGGGGTGTGACGTTGATGCGTCACCAGATTATGTCGGTACTACGTCCTCACAAAGAAAATCCTATACCGGGCTTAGCCGGCTTCATTAATTCAGTGGCACTAAACGTCACTCGCACACGGATGCTACACGTCTACTGTTTCGTGGTCAGGCTACCTGCAGAAACTCAAACAATCATCAGACTCGGCTGCACACCGAGCCCGGAACCCATACAGTTCGTACACCCGGCCGTCATCACTCGCCTGGATGTTCTCAAGCCAAACACGCCTTGAGTTACGTGTTCACGTTTCATACCACGTGACGGGGTCTCCCAAGTTGCACCACGCATGCCAGGGATATACGTTGCTCGAATACCCCAAACGACATGAAGAGTCGAAGAGGATATCAAAGCGGGCCGGGTTACCTGCCACCCGTGGGGCTCCACCCTTCAGCTTGTGCGCACTGGTGGACAGCGCTTACGTGTACCACCCAAGACATAAACGTCCCGAGATACGGTACAGTGAACAAGTGGTACTCACTGACCGCGAGGGACGGCGATTATAATCGATTTACACCTGCAGGGTTACCCGAACAACCCGTCACGTACGCCCGTACTCGATGTTGCCTACAACAACCATCACGGACGCCGTACGCGACCACCTTTCACCCGTTAGCCAAATGTTGAACCGGTCCAATCGTCCCGAGCAAGAGGTCTCTGCACGCGCATCTCAGTGCCGCCAACCGATTTACACCTCGAGCTCTCAACATACCCTCTGAACGACCAGCTATGCCTCAACACCCAGCAACCCGAGTTACATCGGTTTCCCGGTTCCCATATAGCCGGTAGGTCTTCGGTACTGTTCTAGCTTGTTCAACAGGCCCGCACATGGCTCAGTCCTCAATCGACACAAGCGGAGCTATAGAACACAGGCCCCAAAGTCCTGCTGCCCTTACTCTCCGCTTGGTCTCATTTTCTTGCCATGTGTTTCATGTGCTATCTCTACCCGAGTCGAGTGCCTCTAGCCTATACTCGCGAGTAGTTCCAACTACTCGACTTGTACCGAATCCTACTCTATCATAGCAATGCAGTAGCTAACGGGGTTTGCAATCCTAAACCCAACACATGGTTCTCTTGGCCATGCAGTGGGGCTTCCACACAAGACCCTAATGCAAGGAATAAAGTAAACAAGTATGTGCTCAAAACAATAAAAATTTGTAAAAAGGTTAATGCAAACCGGAGCTTGCCTTGCTGCTCTTGGTCAAAGGCTAGCTGTTCCTCCGGAGTAACGAAGTCTAGGACTTCGGGTTCCTCCTCGACCTTAGCGACTACATGATAGAAGCAATACATGTATCAATTTAAATGCATTTGTATTAAGTTTGAACTTGTGAAGCTTATAAGTCCCACTAGACAGACTCCATGACTGTGAAACTTTTACTGTGGCTTGGTTACGACCTAAATAGAGACTTGGTCAAGTTTTAGTTGCAGTAAAGCTCATTTGAGCCCTCCACAATTAATTATGTCCTTGACCTTAATTGGAACTCTTAGGGTGCTCTAAGGATTTTCATGAAACAAACTATGACTTTCTGAAAACTAGATTTTCAGAGGGTTCTAATGGAGTTGGTCTCACTTAATTTGGAAGTTCCTAACTAATGATATGAGCTAAACAATTTCAGAGAAAATTCTGAAAATGTTTCTGAACATTTTCTATTTTCTCTGGAACAGTTTCACTAATCACACCATTAGGTGGATTAAATGAGCTCAAATGGGTCTGAAATTTTTATGGTAGTTCAGGGATATTTTGGGTGAACATCCCAGCAAAATTTCAGGATTTTCCTCCCCAGGATTCTCCAATTAAAATTCCTAACAGTTTAAACTTTGAGGAATTAATTCTGGAGAAACAAGGGTTTTCATGAAGTGAAACTTGATTTGCTGGAAAGTACTCAGAGAGCTGAATCCAGCAAAATTTGGTTCACTCGATTTGGAGCTTTCTAGCCAAAGTTATGAGGATTTGAAGTTTGGAAGAATGCTGAAAATCGAGGAAAAAGTTTAAATTCTCGGGGCCCGCAGGGACACGTGTCGAGCGCGGAGGTGTCCAGCACACCAGGGATACCACACGTGTCGAGCGCGTAGGTGTCCGGCACACCGTAGATACCACACGTGTCGAGCGCGGAGGTGTCCAGCACACCGGAGCTCACAGGGTATTTGCGCGCCAGCACAGCCGATCCCCGGCCACACCCGATCCCGATTTAAATTCTTCAGCCGCTGACACGTGGGCCAGCCGGCTTCGTCTTCCTCCCACCGTTCTCTCGCGCCCGCGCCGCCGACCTCGCCGGAGCAGACTCGGGGCTCGCCGGCTCGTCGCTGCCGGACCTCCCATGGTCTGAAACTCGCCGCCAGGGGGTTGTCGACGTCGAGGAACACGTCGGTGGTGTCAGGTCGGGCTGGGGGTGACCGGAAATAGTTCGGCACCGTCGACCGTGGTTTCTAAACCCGCCAACACCTCGAACAAACGGTCCTACAGCATCAGTGTACCTCTAGGAAGCTCGCCAAGGTGTCAAAAGGGCTCAGGGATGGCGGCAAGTCGGTCGGCACCATGTGACCAATCGTGCCCGCCATGACCGCCCTCGATCGAGCTCGAAATTCGTCACTCCTGGACAGTTTCACGCTACGGATGCAGAAAAGAACTTGATCGCCGGCTAGTCCAGCGTCTATGTGCAAGATTTGCTGACCTCCGAAAGATCATAGAGCGAGAATTTAAAGAAACCGTACCGGAAGCTCGGGTTACGGTCGCCGGAGCAAAAACTGGAAATTCTCTGTGGATTCTTCACGGTTGGCTTCCAAACTTGGAGGAGAGCAGCACGGTGGTCGCGCGCTCCTGTTGCCTCTCTCGCTGGACCGTGAACACGCCTGTGGAACGCTGCCCACGGGCGCCTGACTCTCGGCTGAGGCTAGGTCGCCGCAGTGGCGATCGTTTTCGGGCAAAGGAGGTCGGAGCTCGGGTTGCTGGCATTGGGGAGGTGGAGTGCGACCTCAGGTGGCTGTCTAGCAGCTCAAGGACGAAGGAGGAGATGGTTTGCTGGTTTTCCCGATTGAGCAGAGAGCTGCGGCGAGAGACAATACCGCTGCTCGGGTTTGCCCGTGAGAAGATAAAGCCGGCCGACTCCTGCTCGGCTGAGGCGGTGCCGGTCGCATGGGGGCGCGAGCAAGCCGCCCTGGGCACCAGCGCACGGAGAGGGAAGCAGCTGGTGGCGCCGGTAGCTGCTCGGTGGCACAGCCGACAGCTGCTCGGTGGAATTTCCCACCGAGACTCTGACTTTGGGTGCAAGCTTCTCCTTCTTCCCTCTATGACATGTGGGTCCCACCCGGGGTTTTAACCTCTTAAATTTACTCCCAATCACTGTTGTAAACAGTGAGCCCCATAATACCCTTGGTGATTCAAATTATTCACCCCTGAGCCATTTGAATTGAATAGGATTCAAATTGGGTTTGGTTTGAGTGAATTTCAGCACAAGTTCAGTTTTGAATTCAAATAAAGTTTGAATTTCCCCCACTTAGCTCATGACAAGATCAACTCCAAATGGAGTGAAAATTGGTGTGTGAGCTCACAAAAATGTTCTGAGTAAGAATATGCCTCCCACTTTTAAATTCATGGGATAAAAACAGTTTGAATTTGAATATGGTTTCAAACTGCCCTCTTTCTAACTATACCCAAAATGACCTCAAAAGGTTTTGAATTTGGGTGAAACTTGGCATGGACATTCTTAGCAAAGTGTAGGAGTTTTCATATGTCCAGCCCACCTATATCACATGTGGGAAATACCACTTTTGCAATATGATAGTTTGTTCTCTAATGAACATGTTGATGGTGGTTACTTGCTCTTCATTTGTGTTCATCAACTTTCCTCAAATGAGGTGTGTGGTGTGGTGATGAACATTTCAAATATGTGTCAAAAACTGAGGCCCTTACACCATGCTCATTAACATCATCATTTTCTCATCATTTTTAATCTTTATGAGTGCAGTAGCTAAAAAGTTTATTTCAGCTCCCCGAACCCCGTAATTTAAGCGAAGAAAAAGTGAAAAAATCGACCATACCCAACTCAATTATGCTCCCCGGTGACAAGGGTGGCTAACAAAACTAGTAAACTTCTACTAAAGGGTTTCCCATAAATTGACACGAGCATGCAGTTTTCACAAGCAAAACAGTTTCAAAACTTAGGTTCAACATGGTCAAGGGGCATTTGCCTTGCTACCGTGGTTTGTGTTGCTCAAGCGTCTCGAAGTCTTGGTGCTGTAGTTCCTCGTAAACAGCCTCTTGAGTGTGTTCTTCTACTCACGACCACATACATACAAATAATAGAATAATCAATGTCATGCACAAACTTTACCCAAGATGTAATAATGTGAATGAATGCAACTCCTATAGTGCAACCTATAGTGATCAGTTTGCATGTGTTCTTGCAAGTTTTAGTAAGCTTTCATGGGGTTTTACGACGAATGTTGCTGCTGGAATGAAGTGTGGACGTGGCTATGATCCTAAATCAAGTAGTAGATCAATTCCACCATCAAAACGTAACCGGAACGTGATCTACCTACATGCAGTCTTTACTGCTTGCAAGGGATGGTGAAAAACAGGTTCGTAGAAACAGCAGCGACGTGGTAAGAGGGGTGACGGGGATCTACCTCTCTTCTTCCTCCTCTCCTCCTTGCAGCTGGCCCTTTTTCACTTGCAATGGCAGCAGCTGGGGTTTTTCCTTGGAGAAGAGTAGAGCTGTGGCTAGGGCAGGATGTTGGGGTCTTCTTCTCCGGCGACGGCGAGGCGGAGCAGAGCTTTGATGGCGACCAGGGATTGGCAGCAGGGAGAGGGCGGCAGCCAGGGATTTTGTGGAAAAGGTGGCGGCTAGGAGGGGGAGGGTGTAGGATTGAAGATCACGTGAAAAGCTACCAGAGGGGGGGTGAATGGTAGATTTAAACTTTTTAGCGGAAGCAACAAAAACCCCCTCGGCAGAAAATCGATCTGTTAAAGAAACCATGTATGCGACT
Source organism: Neostapfia colusana (assembly GCA_030760725.1). NCBI lineage: Eukaryota > Viridiplantae > Streptophyta > Magnoliopsida > Poales > Poaceae > Neostapfia > Neostapfia colusana. Next base: position 48,251,475 of record JASWHV010000015.1, read on the forward strand.
GATCTAAATGTGTTCAACCGTGAAAAATGGGTATATATTATAGATAATCAAGTTACGAAGACATGACAACAAGAATCACGGAAATCCGTCAAGAAAAACTCAAGTTATGATCGAAAGATCAAATGAGGTTCAATCTCTTCTACTCGAGTAAAAACCAGATCTGCAACACTGCAAAGAAACTCGTGTAGATCATAAAATACAAATCCAATGACCTTGAAATTTTCACATATGATATATAATCAAGTTTTGAAGACAACCCAAAAATAATCACGTCAATTGGATCTGTAAAACTCGAGTTATGATCAAAACAACGAAACACTGTCGTGCTGTCCAGAAACTCAACGAGAAATACTTGACAAAAACAAGTCGTACGAACAAGGCACAAAAGCTCCTCTAAATTACGAATTTTATTGATCAAAACATAAGAGGAACAGGCCAAGGTCATCTCACCACAATCTCTGGCCTTCCTTGCTTATATAACCAGCCCGGAGGCCAACCCAACTCAAACTAGGACTCTAATCCTACTCAGTTTCTGAATTGAAACTTTCCATAACTGCTCAAGACTCTTCTATACGCAGATAGAAGCAATCTTAAGACTTCCAAACACGTTAGGAACGTATCCCACATGACTAAAACAACTCAACTTCATGTCCCACACGAAATCCTATCATAACCAACTCAAATATTTCCATATTTGAGCCATAACCGACTCAGCCGCAGCCTGAGTCCATAATCTAGCCGGTTGGACCTTTCCTACCAATTTTTTACATCCACATCTCTTCATCATGCCTTGGAACCATGTTTCCACATCCATGCACTTCTTGCACACGTGTAAACATTTTCCAATGACGTCCACGATACCTTTATATGCATTGTTCTTGATCCAAACATGTTGTGCGACCTCCCGATCAACTCAACCACAATTCCTCCCGAACTTAGTTATTGAACCTCATCTTCTCCCTAAGACTAGTTCAATGGATCCCATCGCCAGCCATATATTGAACTCAAGCAACACCTGCACATGAAAAAACAACCAATACTTTTGAGCACAAGTCCGCGACTTGACTCACGTTAGTTCCGAAAACCACAACATCTTACGTGAACACCTCACATAAGCATGTTGCAAACCATAGAAAAATGTTAACCACCGTAAACAGCCATAATACTTAAAAAACTTAGTAAAATAATACTAAGCAAACTTTCCATAGATGTAAAGCAAGTTCAAAACATTTGCATGGTAAAAACAGAACCATTGCGATTTAGATCCGGACCTTGCCAAATCTAACCGGACCTTGAGCCGGAGCTTACCAAAGCAAGCAGAACCTAGCACCAGAACTTACCAAAGCTAGTCGGACCTACCGCCGGAGCTAACCAAACACATGTCGGACCTAGGCATAGCAAGTCGAACCTTACGTTGGATCTTGTCAGAGCTCGACCTAGAGTTGGACCTTGACAAAAAGAGTGTTTTGGCAGAATTCAAAAATTTTATCGTCATAGCCAATGTATTCAACACACATAGGTCTCACAATCTCCCCCTTGATGAATGCATTGGCAACACCACTTAAAATCCGAACATTGGCTTATTCACATGAAAGTTTTGAAAACAATCAAATGAGAAAGAAATTTTGAAACAAAAATTTCTCCTCCTATACATATTTCTCCCCCTTTGTAAATCAAAAATAAAATGAGAAGAAAAACAAAAATTCTCCCCCTGAAAAAAATCGTGCCAAAACACTTGTGAATCGTGCAATGTGTGATCAATTTCTCCCCCTTTGACAACGTATTCAGCAAGGTTCAAAAAAGAAATTTTAATTGTTATGAGCATATTTATAACATATACATATAAAACAAAGCTCATCCAAGCCATACTATCAAGTAACTTACACTATCACATCAATGAGATACATAAAGTAGTGTAAGCCATGCTAGATATCAAGTGTAATTTATCAATTTAAGCAAGTCATGATCTCACAAAATTAACTATGTCAAGACCTGAAAGCATGACACTTGTTGCTGCATTTTAATTATTTTTCAAAGCACAAATTCAGATCATATGACATTTGCAAGAGATTATATGCCGCATCAGCCTTATTCTAACCAACCAAGCCAAGCCTATGTCATTTGACAATCAGAAGCTTAAGGACATGGTTCTAGTCATACACAACTTCTTCCAAGTTCATATCTAAGTGCAATGATAAGCCATCTCAAAAGAAGAAGTGCGATGCATGCGTATTCTCTTGATCTTTTTCTCAATTTTTTATTTGAACATAAAATCTCAACATGTGAATAGTTGATTAATTATTTTTTTTCATTATTAAAAGCACTTGTGAGCATGCAACAAGTTTAAAATAGCAAGAAAGTTCGATCATGACCAGATTTAGTGTAAATAATTATTCCAATTACTAGTAATGACAAAAACTACAAAATGTATAACATGAGTAATGTAGTAAGAACTTTCAGCATATAAAAGGAATCAAAGTCATATATGTATGAAATACTATGCTCATATTATTTTAAATTCAGATTCACACATAGATTTCCCAAGTTTCAAAACTCTCCCTCAATTTTAGCCATGAGGATGCATAACCCCTATTTCACTATGAATGAAAAAAACGAGTGAAATCCAAAGGTTTGTAAAAATGTCAGCCAATTGTTGTTCGGTATCTACATGGTGAAGCACAATGTTTCCTTTTTCAACATTATCACGGAGAAAGTGATAGCTAATGTCAATGTACTTTGTTCTCGAATGTTGCACGGGTTTTTTAGCAATGTAAATGGCACTAGTGTTATCACAAAATAGTGGAACACTATCTAGATCAACCCCATAGTCCTTAAGTGTTTGAACAATCCAAAGAATTTGTGAACAAGCGCTAGAAGCAGCTACATATTCAGATTCCTGAGAAATGGACAAAAAAAAGAAAGGGTATATGTTTATCCTTGAAGGAGGCTCAATATCTTGGTGCAGTAAGAAAGAAGATTGTTTCTCTTTGTCTACCATGAAATTGTTGGGCGTGGAGAAGCATTGGGAACCCAAATGTCTTTCTTCGGAGCAGTTTCTTTTCCCGTCCCGACTCCGCTTCTCCCTCCGATGCCGGTAGATTAATTCATTGACAAAACCGGCTGTGGATTGTGCAACTGAATTTTGTTTTCCAGAGGACCAAGCAACAAGTGAATTACTAAGAAAATGACAAGCACCTGAAGTACTTTTCCTATCAATTCTACAACCCCCAAAATCAGCATCCGAAAAAGATTTCAAAGTAACGGTTGAGGAAGAAGGAAGAAAAATCCCAAATTCTTGAGTTCCATGTAAGTACCTGAGAATTCTTTTGACGGCTTGACGATGTGAAGCATGTGGAGAAGATTGAAATCGTGCACAAAGACATACGCTGAATTGTATGTCCTGTCTTGATGCCGTGAGGTACAATAGTGATCCAATCATACTTCTATATTCTTTTTGATCCACGAGTTCACCATCTTCATCAAGTTCAAATGTCGTTGCTGTACCCATTGATGTCCGAAGAGACTTGATTTTGTCCATGTTGAAGCGCTTAAGAAGGTATCTTGTATACTTTGTTTGATGCACAAAAGTACCCTCCTTGGTTTGCTTGATTTGCATCCCCAAAAAGTATGTGAGTTCTCCCATCATACTCATCTCAAATTTTGAACTCATCATAGCTGAAAACTTGGACACAAGATCATGAGAAGCACAACCAAAGATAATATCATCCACATACACTTGAACGAATAATGAGTCATTGCCATGCTTAAGCACAAAAAGAGTTTTATCAACCTTGCCCATGGTAAACCCCTTTTCAAGCAAGAATATTTTTAACCTATCATACCATGCTCTAGGTGCTTGTTTAAGACCATACAAGGCTTTCGACAGTTTGTAAACATGATTAGGAAAATTTGGATTTTCAAAACCCGGTGGTTGCTTGACATAAACCTCCTCATCTATGTAGCCATTAAGAAAAGCACTTTTAACATCCATTTGATATAACTTGAAATCTTTAGATGCAGCAAATGCTAACAAAATTCTTATGGCTTCTAATATAGCAACAGGAGCAAAAGTTTCATCAAAATCTAGTCCTTCAACTTGTGTGAAACCATGAGCAACCAACCAAGCCTTATTCCTAACCACAACCCCATCCACACTTTGTTTATTTTTAAACACCCATTTAGTTCCGATTAGAGTGTGACCTTGAGATGGAGGTGCAAGTTTCCAAACATTATTTCTTTCAAAATTTTCTAACTCTTCTTGCATGGAAATAATCCAAGATTCATTAGTGAGTGCATGTGATAGATCTTTAGGTTCAAAAGAAGCAACAAATGCAGAATGAGCGTGAGAGATTGGATCACAAAACCTGGACCGTGTGACTCGTTCATGCAAACTTCCAATCATTTGTTGTGGAGGATGACTTTTGAGGACCCGGAGGGGAGTAGACAATTCACAAACTCCTTCTTCTTCATGTTCATCACAAATTGAAGAACTTGTGACTTGAGGACGATGTGGACCAGCAATGGTGGTCGTCGGTGCTGGTTGTGAATAAATATTAGGAGCTGGAACAATGTCATTAGCTCCTGAATTTTCGGGCAGCAGCATCACTTCTTCATCTTCTTCGATGAAAATAGTCTCCCCCTACGGATATGGGTCTGGTCCTGCAATATTAGAGCTAGTACCTGGGCTAGCTTCATCAAAAGAAACCTCACAAGTCTCCACAATTTTGTTAGTGTCATGTAAAAGCACATGGTAGCCTCTAGTATGAGATGGGTAACCAAGAAACATGTCATCAACGGATCTAGGTTCAAAATTATCAAGAATACCATGTTTCTTAACAAAGCATTTGCAACCAAAGACCCGAAAGTGTGTGACACTAGGCCTATGTCCAAATCGAAGTTTATATGGTGTTTTACCTAGCCTAGCATGCAAGAAAACATGATTTGAAACATAAAAAGCAGTTGCAATTGCATCAGCCCAAAATTTTCTAGGAGTTTGATATTCATCAAGCATAGTCCTAGCCATCTCAACTAAGATTCTGTTCTTTCTCTCTACAACACCGTTTTGTTGAGGTACATATGGTGAAGAAAATTGATGATCTATTCCATTTTCAGCACAAAAGTGATCAAACGATTGATTTTTAAATTCGGTTCCGTTATCACTTCTAATTGCTTTTAAAGATCCTGGTGATCAATTGATAATCTAAGAAATAAGGTTCTAAAGTGACTAAAAGTTTCATTCTTAGATGTCATAAAATAAACCCAAGAGTATCTAGAATAGTCATCAACAATCACAAGAGCATACCATTTAGCTCCGAAGGATTGAACATGTAAAGGTTCTACGGTGTCAAGGTGCCAAAGTTGACCCGGTTCAGTTGTCATGGTCATTGTGAGAGGAGCATGTGAACCTGCAACCATCTTAGCATGTCTACAAGAAGTGCACATAATCCGCCGGTACATTTGGTAAGTTCCGGCGGTAGGTCCGACAAGGTTTGTTAAGTTCCGATGCTAGGTTCTGCTAGCTTTGGTAAGCTCCGGCTCAAGGTCCGGCTAGCTTTGGCAAGTTCCGGAGCTAAATCGCAATGGTTCTGTTTTTACCATGCAAATGTTTTGAACTTGCTTTACATCTATAGAAAGTTTGCTTAGTATTTTTTTACTAAGTTTTTGAAGTGTTATGTCTGTTTACGGTGGTTAACATTTTGCTATGGTTTGCAACATGCTTATGTGAGGTGTTCCCGTAAGGTGTTGTGGTTTTCGGAACTAACATGAGTCAAGTCGCGGGCTTGTGCCCGAAAGTATTGGTTGTTTATTCACGTGCAGGTGTTTCTTGAGTTCAAGATATGGCTGGTGACGGATTCATTGGACTAGTCTTAGGGAGAAGATGAGGTTCAACAACCAAGTTCGGGAGGAATTGTGGTTGAGTTGATCGGGAGGTCGCGCAGCATGTTTGGATCAAGAACAATGCATATGAAGGTATCGTGGACGTCGTTGGAAGGTGTTTTCACGTTTGCAAGGAGTGCATGGATGTGGAAATATGGTTCCATGGTGTGATGAAGAGATGTGGACGTAAAGAATTGGTAGGAAAGGTCCAACCGGCTGGATTATGGACTCAGGCTGCGGCTGAGTCGGTTATGGCTCAAATATGGAAAGCTTTGAGTTGGTTATGATAGGATTTCGTGTGGGACATGATGCTGAGTTGTTTTAGGAATATGGATACGTTTCTAAGGTGTTTGGAAGTCTTAAGATTGCTTCTATCTGCGTATAGAAGAGTCTTGAGCAGTTATGGAAAGTTTCAATTCAGAAACTGAGTAGGATTAGAGTCCTAGTTAGCCTCTGGGCTGGTTAAATAAGCAAGGGAGGCCAGAGCTCGTCGTGAGACGACCTTGGGCTGTCCCTCTTATGTTTTTATCAATAAAGTTCATAATTTAGAGGAGCTTTTGTGCCTTGTTCGTCCGACTTGTTTTTGTCAAGTATTTCACGTCGAGTTTCTAGACAGCACGACAGTGCTTTGGTGTTTTGATCATAACTCGAGTTTTACAGATTCAATTGATGTGATTATTTTTGGGTTGTCTTCAAAACTTGATTATCTATCATCTATGAAAATTTCATGGTCATTGGATTTGTAGTTTCTGATCTACATGAGTTTCTTTGCAGTGTTGCAGATCTGGTTTTTACTCGAGTAGAACAGATTGACCCTCGTTTGATCTTTCGATCATAACTTGAGTTTTTCTTGATGGATTTCCGTGATTCTTGTTGTCGTGTCTTCGTGAACTGATTATCTATAATATATACCACTTTTTTCACGGTTGAACACATTTAGATCAGTCGCATACATGGTTTCTTTAACAGATCAATTTTCCATCGAGGGGGTTTTTGTTGCTTCCGCTAAAAAGTTTAAATCTACCATTCACCCCCTCTGGTAGATTTTCACGTGCTCTTCGATCCTACAATTGGTATCAGATCCACGGTGCTCTAATTTTTTTATTTGCACGTGTTTTGACTAATCATCATGGAGAAATACTCCGCAAAAATTTGTGTGTTCAGTGGCATTGATTTTCAGGTTTAGAAGGCACGAATGGAGGCTTTCATCCAGGCGCAAGGCTTCGCAATATGGGAAAAGGTGTAAAAGCCTTATGACGTGTCGCCAAATGATCAAGTCACGACTATGAACATGAGAGATGTCGACAATAACAACAAAGCACGAAACTTGATCATACAAGGATTAAGTTAAAGTGACTTCGACCGTGTTGCACACCTTCGATCTGCATACGATGTGTGGAAAGCACTTTGTGACTATCATGAAGGACCCAACACGATCAAGGAGGTAAGACAAGATATGTTCAATAAAGAATACATGCGCTTCGAGATGTAACCCGGTGAGTCAATCGATGACCTCTTTGCTCGCTTCAATAAAATTCTCAACAACTTGCGTAGTGTCAACGTTAATTTTTCAGATACTGAAATGCTAGGCAATTACTAAGTGCATTAGACATGTCAATTTGGGAGATGAACATTACATATATTCGTGAATCTACTGTCATGAGTACACTTACATTAGATGTGCTATATTCTAAGTTAAAAACTCATGAAATTGACATAATATCACGTAAGAACCCCAACAAGTCTCTTGCATTTGTTTCACAACGTGACATGCCTAGCTCTAGTCAATCTTCATCTTGTGGTACACTTTCTTTGTTGTCCTCTCTAACCCTTGAACAGATTGAAGAGTTTCCAGAGGAAGAACTTGCACTCATCTCTACTCGGTTCTCAAAAGCATTGCAAAATGTGAGACCTAGAAGGAGAGGAAGTGCCGGACCTCAACGATGCTTCGAATGTGGTAAGACAGGACATTTTCGTAAGGATTTTCTAACCTTTTAGGTCCTACTTCCCGTGATGAAAAGCAAACTAGGACGAAGCACTCCTCTGCAAACAATAAGAAAAATAAGAAGGGTTTTATAGGACGCCAATTGGTAAATAGTTTTATCTCTGCACTTCAAGAACTTGGTTCGAACGATGTGGACATCTGAAGTGATGAAGATGAAGATGATTTGGCAAACATATGCTTCATGGGGGGCAAGTCGAGTTCAAGTATGGAGGAGACAGAACATAACAGCGACAATGAAGAGGTATGTCCTACTTGCGAAGAAATTTGTGATGTTATTTCTCGTGCCACTGTCATAGTTAAGAAAAAGCATAAAAAGCATAGAGACAATGCTGTTAAAATTGAGTCACTAGAATCTGAAATTAATCGTTTGAAATCTTTGATTCCTAGTGATGATTCTTGTTCCTCATGTGATTTAATATATGAACAATTGTTCTCTCTAAGAAGTGCACATACCTCCACACTTGATAAACTTGAGTTAGAGATTGAAAAGAACAGAGAGCTTGCTGCACTTAATGATAAAAACTTGAAATATGCTTGTTGTTCTACAATTGATTTGCATTGTTCTACTTGTGATGATCTTAATAAGAAACTACAAGATGCTATGAATGAAATTTCTGTATTGAACAATGCTTTACGTTATCATGAAGTTAAGTATTGTTGCAATTGCAAACTAAAAGGAAAAACTTCATGTCAAAACTGCCTAGACTTGTGTAAAAATCTTGATGACATGAATAGGACATGAGCGGTTTTATAATGAGAGTAAGAATCTGAACTTGCTGTTGAATTCTTCTAAATCTTGCAATGATAAAACTGGTTTAGGTTTTGATTCCCATGCTCATGCTAAAGCACATCCACCTAAAATTGTAAAGTCGTTAGGAAGTGGTTTGATTAAAACAGTTCATAAACAAAAAGAAGTGGTTTTTAAATCTGCAGGAGTGTTGTCTCATTCGGTTTCAAATAAACATGTTGTCTGCTCATCTAGACATGAACATAAAGTTAAATTTCATTGTACCTACTGTGGTACAGATGTTCATGTCATAGATTTTTGTTATAGACTAGCTAAGCAATATAAAAATGAAATAATGATTTCTAGATCATATAACAACTGTGCAAAACCTGTTGCGTGTGCTGAACCGAATGTTAGGAATATGCAACCTGCTGTAATGAGTCAAAAACATGCAAAGTTTGCTTCCGGACCTACTATTTTTAGTGCTACTCATGTAACACCTCGTAGGTCAGTAGTTGGGTACAAAAATCCTCAAACCTTGGCTCATAAACCTGCTGTTTTATCTCAGCCTTTGCATGTTACTTCTACTAGACGTCGTGTGACTCAGTACTAGATTCGTAAATGCCTTTTGACTAACCCCAGTATTGAGTCATCGACGTATTATACTTCTATGTAGGTTACACGCTTGAGGAAGGAGAACATTTGGATTGTGGATTCAGGATGCTCACGCCACAGGACTGGTAACAAAGAATGGTTCTCCTCCCTCTCTTTTGTGTTACATGTAGAAAATGTTACTTTTGTCGATAATTCTTCAACTCCTATAATTGCTAAGGGTTCAGTTAGAGTAAATAATCACTACACTTTAAAAGATGTGGCACTTGTTAAAAATTTGAAATACAACTTGCTTTTTGTTTCACAATTGCTAGATGAAAATCTGGAAATTATTTTCACTAAAAATTGTTGCAAGCTTGTAGATTCAAATAGTGAGCTCATTTTGGTTTGGAAGAGTTTTTAAAGCTGATTTTGATATGTCATCCCCTAAGCATAGATGTCTAGTTGCTAATGATTCAAAAGACTTATATTTTTGGCATCGTAGACTTGGTCATGTAGGCTTTGATCATCTCACACGTGTTAGTGCTCTTGATCACATACATGGGCTGGCTAAGCTTAAAGGGGACAAAGAAATTGTGTGCTCTTCTTGTAGACATGCTAAGATGGTTGCAAGTTCACATGCTTCTCTCATAATGACCATGACAACTGAACCGGGTCAACTTTTGCACCTTGACACCGTAGGACCTTCACGTGTTCAATCCTTCAGAGCTAAATGGTATGCTCTTGTGATTGTTGATGACTATTCTAGATACTCTTGAGTTTATTTTATGGCATCTAAGAATGAAACTTAGAACCTTATTTCTTAGATTATCAATTGATCACCCACGATCTTTAAAAGCAATTAGAAGTGATAACGGAACCGAATTTAAAAATCAATCGTTTGATCACTTTTGTGCTGAAAATGGAATAGATCATATATTTTCTTCACCATATGTACCTCAACAAAACGGTGTTGTAGAGAGAAAGAACAGAACCTTAGTTGAGATGGCTAGGACTATGCTTGCTGAATATCAAACTCCTAGAAAATTTTGGTCTGATGCAATTGCAACTGCTTGTGATGTCTCAAATCGTGTTTTTTTATGTGCTAAGCTAGGTAAAACACCATATGAACTTTGGTTTGGACATAGGCCTAGTGTCACACACTTTCGGGTCTTTGGTTGCAAATGCTTTGTTAAGAAACATGGTAATCTTGATAAATTTGAACCTAGATCCGTTGATGACATGTTTCTTGGTTACCCATCTCATACTAGAGGCTACCGTGTGCTTTTACATGACACTAACAAAATTGTGGAGACTTGTGGGGTTTGTTTTGATGAAGCTAGCCCAGGTACTAGCTCTAATATTGCAGGACCAAACCCATATCCGCAGGGGGAGAGTATTTTCATCGAAGAAGATGAAGAAGTGATTCTGATGCCCAAAAATTTAGGAGCTAATGACATTGTTCTAGTTCTTGATTTTGTTTCACAACCAGCACCGACGATCACCATTGCTGGTCCAGGTCATCCTCAAGTCACAAGTTCTTCAATTTGTGATGAACATGAAGAAAAGGAGCTTGTGAATCGTCTGCTCCCCTCCGGGTCCTCAAAAGTCATTCTCCACAACAAATGATTGGAAGCTTGCACGAACGAGTCACATGGTCTAGGTTTTGTGATCCAAACTCTCACACTTCTGCATTTGTTGCTTCTTTTGAACCCAAAGATATATCACACGCACTCACTAATGAATCTTAGATTATTTCCATGCAAGAAGAGTTAGAAAATTTTGAAAGAAATAATGTTTGGAAACTTGTACCTCCACCTCAAGGTCACACTCTAATCGGAACTAAATGGGTGTTTAAAATAAACAAAGTCAGGATGGGGTTGTGGTTAGGAATAAGGCTAGGTTGGTTGCTCAAGGTTTGACACAGTTGAAGGACTATATTTTGATGAAACTTTTGCTCCTGTTGCTAGATTAGAAACCATAATGATTTTGTTAGCATTTGCTGCATCTAAAGGTTTCAAGTTATATCAAATATATGTTAAAATTTCTTTTCTTAATGGCTACATAGATGAGGAGGTTTATGTCAAGCAACCACCGGGTTTTGAAAATCCAAATTTTCTTAATCATGTTTACAAACTGTACAATGCCTTGTATGGTGTTAAACAAGCCCCTAGAGCATGGTATGATAGGTTAAAAACATTCTTACTTGAAAAGGGGTTTACCATGGGCAAGGATGATAAAACTCTTATTGTGCTTTAGCATGGCAATGACTCATTATTCGTTCAAGTGTATGTGGATGATATTATCTTTGGTTGTGCTTCTCATGATCTTGTGTCCAAGTTTTCAGCTATGATGAGTTCAGAATTTGAGATGAGTATCATGGGAGAACTCACATACTTTTTGGGGCTGCAAATCAAGCAAACCAAGGAGGATACTTTTGTGCATCAAACAAAGTATACAAGAGACCTTCTTAAGCGCTTCAACATGGACAAAAACAAGTCTCTTCGGACACCAATGGGTACAGCAACGACACTTGAACTTGATGAAGATGGTGAACCCATGGATAAAAAAGAATATAGAAGTATGATTGGATCACTTTTGTACCTCACGACATCAAGACCGGACATACAATTCAGCGTATGTCTTTGTGCATGATTTCAAGCTTCCCCACGTGCTTCACATCGTCAAGCCATCAAAAGAATTCTCAGGTACTTACATGGAACTCAAGAATTTAGGATTTTTCTTCCTTCTTCCTCAATCATTACTTTGAAAGCTTTTTCGGATGCTGATTTTGGGGGTTGTAGAATTAATAGGAAAAGTAATTCGGGTGCTTGTCATTTTCTTGGTAATTCACTTGTTGCTTGGTCCCCTAGAAAACAAAATTCAGTTGCACAATCCACAGCCAAATCTAAATATGTAGCTGCTGCTAGCGCTTGCTCACAAATTCTTTGGATTGTTCAAACACTTAAGGACTATGGGGTTGATCTAGATAGTGTTGCATTATTTTGTGATAACACTAGTGCCATTTGCATTGCTAAAAACCCCGTGCAACATTCGAGAACACAGCATATTGAGATTAGGTATCACTTTCTCCGTGATAATGTTGAAAAAGGAAACATTGTGCTTCACCATGTAGATACCGAACAACAATTGACTGACATTTTTACAAAACCTTTGGATTTCACTCGTTTTTGTTTCATTCGTGGTGAAATAGGGGTTATGCATCCTCATGGCTTAAATTGAGGGGAAGTTTCTAAACTTGGGAAGTCTATGTGTGAATCTGAATTTAAAATAATATGAGCATAGTATTTCATACATATATGACTTTATGATTCCTTTTATATGCTGAAAGTTCTTACTACATTACTCATGTTATACATTTTGTAGTTTTTGCCATGACTAGTAATTGGAATAAATATTTACACTAAATCCTGTCATGATCAAACTTTCTTCCTGTTTTAAACTTGTTGCATGCTCACAAGTGCTTTTAATAATGAAAAAATAATCAATCAACTATTCACATGTTGAGCTTTTATGTTCAAATGAAAAATTGAGAAAAAGATCAAGAGAATATGCATGCATCACACTTCTTCTTTTGAGATGGATTATCATTGCACTTAGATATTGTAAAGGTCCAAAAATGTGAATACAAAGAAACTCTTGTTTGCAAAAGTTGGTTTCATATTTATGAAATTTGGGACTTGTTAAAACTTTTCGACATGTGATAACCCACATGAGGGCTTTCTTCACACAAGTTCAAATGTTTGTTTGAAAACTTGGAACCCAAGGGGGGGGGGTCAAAAACCAAGATGGGAAGTTCCCATATGTGTGAGAAAACTAAAGTCAGATTTGGAACAAACTTGTTCAACTCAAAATTCAAATGAGAGCAACACTATGAATTTCAAATCTGTTGTGCTACAAATCTCAATTGCAGCAGCCAATAAAAATCAGATTTCATATTTAAATTCCTTGGGTCCAAATTAGGGGGTATGCAAAGTTTCATGATTCATGGAAATTATTTGCAACCCATTTTCTGAAATGGACTTTAAATAATAAAGAATTCAAATGCATATTTGAATTTGGATGAAACTTGCCCAATTGTCCAAATACCTCTCAGATTTAAACTTCCACAATTGAATTCCATCATTTGCCAATTTTGGATATAATTTAGAGGATAAGGAGGCTCTGAATTGTGGAACCCACCTGTCATTGAGGGGGAGAAATTTGCAAAAGATCTTCAGAGAGCAGTGGTTGGTCTCTGTTTGTTCAATTCCCACGCGAAGCAATCGGGCAGAGCCGATTTCCCACCGGGCGACACCGCACAGCACCGAAAGCCTCCACCTCCTGGTGAATCACGTCACGCTGGAGAGCTGCCCGGGCGTCTTATACCCTCTCCCGTGCTCCATTTTGCCCTTATCATCGAAGACCCGGCGCTGCTCCCTTCTTCTCGCGCAAAACACCGGACACAGCCGCCGACGCTCGAGCAATCGCTCGGCCACCGCCTAGCCCGCGTGAAGACTTCGGCTGAGCAGCCAAACAACACCACAGAACCTCCTCCAATGTCCTCGCGCCATTCCAACGTGAGCTTCACCTCCAAAGGCCGAGAACGGCCAGTTTCCGTGGCGGCCGAACACAACGGCGGCGAGGTGATCTCGTGGACAGCCTCAACCATGCCTTGTCACGGACGATCTGGGCCACCGCTGTACGTGCACGACATCCACGCAACTCACCCCCAAAGCTCAGGACCAACCGCGGATCATCGACGGAGAATTTCGAGATCCTCTTCCGATCGGTGCAAACCGACCTTCGGGTACGAATTTATGAAATTCCAGATCGATATTTGTATAGAGTCCACAAAACTTCACCCCTAAGAACTAGACGTGAGGGCGCACCAGTTTACTTTGCAAACATTGCATGACACACACTATGCACGGCGTATTTCCAATCCTTCCGAGGGCGGCTATGGCGGGACGGTTCGGGCGCACGGTGAACCCTAGTCTAGAGCCATTTCCGAGCCATTTCACCCCATGCCGAGCTTCCCTAGCATCCACCGGTGCTTTAGAGCTTGGAAACCAGAGCTTGGAGGGCTTAGGGCATCGGGGTAACACCGCCGAACATCATCCGAGCCGCTTCACCGGTGTGGGATGGTTTAGGGACGTCACCGGTCTGAGAAAAGCACCTCATCATGTTCCTCGCATAAGGGTAGGACCTGGCGGTGAGTGGAAGCTCAGGATTTGGCGGGGCGACCGAGTTCGGCGAGCTCCGGCGAGCCCCGGCGGCGCTATCGCGCGGGGGCGAGAGGTAGACGATGGTGGTGCCGGGCCCGCCTGTCAGTGACTCTGAGAGGAGGGCTGGATACTCTGCAGCGCCGGATCAACTGTGACAATGCGGGAAACATTCATGTGGCCCCGTGTGGCACTCTCCCGACACCTGACACGTGTCCCAAGGACCCACAGTCAGTTTTAAACTTTTCCCGGATTTATTCAAATCCCAGATTTTTCCCCAAACTTTAGAAGAGCATAACTTTTGCTAGGAACCTCCAAATTTAGTGATTCAAATTGGGTTAGATTCAGATTGACAAACTCTATCCAAATAAGGAACCCAATTTGTATTAAAGTCTTTATTTAATTCTGGAAAATTCATTAAATCTTTTCAGAAAAAGAAATTTAGAGGGAGTTTGGTTTATCCAAAAATCATCAAATTTCGCCAGAATATTATTTAGGGTGTTTTTAGACTCCTGTAAAAGTTTCAGCTCATTTGGAGTTGAATTGGTCAGGAGAATTCAGATTGTAATTTACTGTGTTCAGAAACATTTTCAGAGAATTTCCCAAAACTTGTAAATTCAGTTCTGGGAAATTCTTAGCTCCAAAAATCCTAGAAAAATTCATGTAAGCTCTA
Source organism: Neostapfia colusana (assembly GCA_030760725.1). Classification (NCBI taxonomy): domain Eukaryota; kingdom Viridiplantae; phylum Streptophyta; class Magnoliopsida; order Poales; family Poaceae; genus Neostapfia; species Neostapfia colusana. Next base: position 48,266,573 of record JASWHV010000015.1, read on the forward strand.
TGAACTATAATTGAAATTATAGTCCACTAAGTTTGACATGAACATGGGTGGTACCTCAGAATCAATTCCTCTTTGCTTAATTACTTAGAGAATTGTTCTGAATAAACCACTCAATGAAAAGTGCAATTTTTTGGTCCAGATGACTTTATTGTGACAAGGAACTCACAGGAAAATTATCAGCTCCATTGGGGCTCTGGATCACCACTGTCATGTATAACCTCTTAAGGTGATCAACACTTCAATGGGAAAAGCACTCATCTTTTGATCATAGTGTTTAAACCCAACCTAAACCACTAGAACCAGTGTCATTTTAAATTCTAAAACAGGGTTCCAGTTTTAAACTGTCATTAGATCTTATAGCAAAAGCTTTTCAATTAAATACATATGCATGATCATATCGTGTAGCATATACGTGAAGAACGTGAGAAGGACTTTAAGATCAAGGAGGGAGGAAAACAAGTGATCAAGCTCCAAGTGATCGTCACTAACTGATTGTATTCTTAGTCACCTGCAAAACAGGCAAGCCCCAGTTTGCATTTGGACAGTTTTATAAAGCATTTCCATTTCTAGAGATCATAGCTTTGAATCGTTTGATTGCATTAAGTCTAGTTGATATTGAAACCGCACTTGCATGACCAGAAATACCTAAGAGAGAAAGGGTACAATAGCACCTCCTCGAGTGGATTTGGCTACGCTAAATGTTAGTAGGAAAGGTCCGGTAGAAGTCAAGTAGTTGCAAACTACTCGCGAGTGTAGGGCTGGTTTACTCGGAATGGGTTAAAATCAGAAATGATGAGGAAAGTTCACACATAAGAAATGGAGACCGGGCAGGGAGGTTTAGATGCAGCAGGTTGTGGACCGTGCGGGCATAGCCCTGCCTGTGTCGGTTAAGGCCCGTCCGTGCTTGGCCCTGTTGGACAAGTTTGAGTTGTGTACGGGCACATACTGGCTATATGGGACCCAGGAAACCGATGTACCTTGGGAGATCCATAGTGGAACTTTTCCAACTGCCTTAGGCTTTCGGCGTCAGGGTAGCAGGAGGTAACTCGCTTAAGAACATACCACTGCAGGTATGTACCTTGAGGGAGCTTGCGTACTCGGGGCAGTTGGATTGCGTCCAATGTGGAAAATCTTGGGAAAGGTGGCCGCGTACAACGTCAGTCGAGGTTGCTGCCGGCAACTCGGAGTACGGGTGTACATGTCGTGTAGTCCGGGCGTGTACTGATTTGAATCACCATCGCTCACGGTTATATGAGCATACTTGCCCACTGCGTCTTAACATAGTAACAACTGGAACTGGTTATCTTTTTAACTTGATAAGACTGTGATGTAACTTGTATTGCAACCATGACTGATTTAGAGATAGGCTCATTAAACTTTACTTTCACTTTGTGCAAGGAGCATCGCAACAAAGCGTTTCTTGTTTGATTGTGGAGTTGCGATTCTTTTCGGCTCAAGGTCTACACAATGAGGCTTAAAATTTGGAAGTTAAGGATCAACTTTAGGCGAGTCCTTTATGCAAATCTAGCTCACCGAATTGCAACCGTCGTGCATGTAGAGTTTCTTGTTTAGGAGAGATGGATCAGTCTTGCTGAGCCTACGTGCTCACGCTTGCTATATAAGTGGTTTTGCAGGTTAACATCGATGCTAAGAAGAAGGTTGTCCGGTGAGACTCGGAGACTTCCGAGTCATGTAACACATGGAGAACCCAGACGTTGTTGTAGTCTTCGTGTTGCTAGCGAGAGGAGTCCACGGGCTGGACTTCATCTCGAGTGCTCTTACTTATTCGACGTGAGTTGTTATAGACTTCCGCTGTAGCTACTTGATGTAAATTATTTACAAAGAAAAATTTGTAAGTTTCCGCTATTGTTTTATGTAATACATTGTTCCTTGTATGTTGCTGTTAGGTGCCGCACAACACGGCACCACCCAATGTGATTCCCGGGCAAGTGCCCCGTCCCCGTGACTAAACGGGCGGCGTCGGGCCACCTCAGCGTGGTATCAGAGCTGTGACAAGTGGTATCATGAGCTGAGTCCTGTTTCAGTTGGTATCAGAGCCACATTGTGTAACACCCCAAAAATATTGTTAAGACCCTAAATCATGTTAAGAGGGGAATTTAAAAATTTTTGGACGTGTTGCATGTTTTGCAAAAATTCAAATTCAAACTGGAATTCAAATTAAACTCAAATCAGAAAAGAAATAGAAAAAGAAAAAGAGAAAACAGAAAAAAAAACGGCCAGTGGGCCAAAACCCAACAGCCGGCCCAACCAGCGCCCGCGCCAGCCCGCAGCCGCGCGCGCCGCTTCCTCCCACTGACAGGCCGGGCCCGCCAGTTCATCATCTACCTCGCGCCAGCGCCAGACTCTCTCTCACCCGAATCAAAACCGATCGGGATTTCTGTGAATCCCAGCCGAATTCTGGTTCCGGAGGACTCCCACTCGATCTAAACAAACCCGCCGTCATCCCCCGTCTATAAAAACCCCGGCCTCGTTCTGTTTTTCCCACGCGATCCGCCGATTTTCCTCCGGTGAGAGCCGAGACTTCTCCGGCGAATTCTGGCCGATCTAAGCTCGGAAATTCTGATCTAACTCGCTGGTCTTGATCCACCGCCTCCGGGGAACCTTGCAGGTGCAGAAAACTCGGTGACTTGCGGTGTAAACACAGCGCCGACGAGACTCACCGTGAATTCACCTCGGACCTCGTCGCCGATCACCTTCCAGGACCTCCGAGCTCAAGAAAACCCCCGAGGTGAGATCCCCGACCTCCCCTCCACCGATCTATACCATAAAATCACAGTTATAGGAAGAATTCTCGAAAATCTGAAAGTCTCCGGCGAGATCGCCGCTTCCCGCCGCCGTGCGCCGCCGCCAGCGCCGCCCGCGTTCGATCAGAGCGACGTGGCCGCTTGTGCGCCGTTTATTTTAAATCGCACGGTAGGGTTTAAATCCCTGCGTACCGGTTCGACATTATAATCTCAGCCGTCGGTTTAAAATCAGACGGTCCACGTCAGCCCCGCGTTATAAAGACTGGAAATCTTACATGCTACCCCCTGGGGTTCTCGGGAAATAAGAGCTAGCCACGGAAACTTCTGATCTAGCCCCTGGAACTTCAGAAAATCTTGTAAATTCATTTAAAAATCAGTTTTAGCCCCTGGACTTAATAAAAATTAGGAAAAACTCCTCTGATAAGTGTAGCTAGACCCCTGGAAATTCTGAAAATAATATTATAGACCCTGTAGTGGGGTAAGTTTAACTTTTTAGCCCTGTTTAGTATTTAATTTAGGAAATTGAATATGTGGCTAGTGTTTAAAAATTAAAAAGTGGGACAAACATATTGTCAAAATTAAATTAAAGACTTCTTAGTATTTAGGAAACTTTGGAGTGAGATAAAAACATATTTTGGGCTGAATTGAATCTGTTTAATTTATTATTCACATTTAGGGACACATTTTTAAGTAAAGAATAGTTCTAGAAAATAGGGAAAATAATTGTGAAATAGTTTACATCAGAGGCAAAGGTCAAAATATGTTATTAAATTATTTAGGACCAGAACCTATTCTATTTAGATGATGTGTCTTACTATTTTCATAATAAAGTACACATTTATGCATAGGAAAATAAATCTGAAAATATAGCAACTAGTAAATGATAAATGGAGTTTCTAAAATCCAAAGAATTCAGTTTAGGGTTGGTAGAAATTCTGAAGACACATATGGAGAAGAAAAATACCTTTCATGCATACTTGGTAGCAAAAAGGTGTAGTAGTTGAATATAAGGAATTTATTTGAATTGGAAACTCATATATATAGTATGTAAGTATAAATGTGAACACAAAAGTAGGAATCATATACACATGATTAAAAGTGCATGCAAGCCACAAATCAACACACATAGAGTCACCACAACACATATAATGGTGAATGACTTTCATAAATATGAATGTGTGGTTTGTATGAAGTGGAAGTGTGAACTATGTCTTATGGATTGTTGTTTTTCTTTTGCTATGTGTGATGGTATGATGTACAACCTGCTCAAGAGCAAGTTATTCCTTTCCAAGATCAGGACTACCCATTCCAAGAGCAGCAGGAAGGAGGCAAGTTTCCTTGACCACTTTGATCCTATACTAGGATGTGTAGGTAGAATTATTTGCATTGTCAAATGAAATATGAAAACCATGCTAGGAAGTTTCCCTAGAATTGCATTACCCTGTTTCCTTGTAGCTTGGGTTGGGATTTATTTTATCATGTCATTTATTATTATGCATATGCTTAGCCATGCTTAGAATGGGATATTTGGGATATGAGATCATCAGTTTATTTTACCATACTATTGAATGAGATATTGTGAGTTATGTAGAGGTAGGGATCAAGGCAAGTTGGATGTTTTGGTTGTGTGCTGGGTGCACGAGACTCGGGTTTGTGTTTAGTACTTGCCTGGATCCTAAGGACCGGTTCATGGAGCATGTAACCTGGCTTTACCGTGCCAACCACATGCTGAGATGGGGCAGCTTGGCCAATTAATTAGGTGTATCCCCGGCGTAGTATGGGTGTGTTGGATGGTGCGGGGAGTAGGTGTCAGCTGGACTACCATATGAACCGCAAGGCTCAAGAGGGGGCCACTGCAGCGGGGTTGGAGCCTCTTGTATGCTGTTAGGGGTGAAACCTCAGTGGGCCCACGCTCGTCGGGAATCCCTTTGTAAAGGCTTCGTAGTGATCTCCTAGCTACACACCTGGGAAGTGTGAATGTGGTTCGTAGCCACTGGCATAATGGAGGTTCTTTTAGTCCACCCTGCAACGGGGGATGAAATCACTACATGTGGGTACAGTGGTGCAAACTCTGCAGAGTAAAAACTGTCATGACAGCCGTGCTCACGGTCAAGAGCGGCTTGGACTTATTCATGATTAGAGGAGTGATGGTTTTTGGAAGTTGTGGATGTTAAGCGGGGAGCTTAACATCAGAAATGATGTTATGGTTATGGGATTATGATGATGGGATGGGAGATTGGGACCATTTCACTTGTGTAGTAATGTAGGTGCTTAATAAGCTAAGGTGATAGGTATTAATTGCGTAGTGCTTTAACCATGAGTTCAACCTCTCCTTGTTCTAGCCATGCATGATATAATTTTCCCACACTTGCTGAGTACCATTGGTACTCAACCTTGCATATCTGTTGGTCTATATTGATGCTCAGGTCAAGATAATGAGGTGGTGTATAATGACCAAGACTTTGGACCCGAAGAAGGTTTCTAGGTTCATGGAGACCCCCGGGCAACGCCTGTGACGGAGCCCTCAAGAATAATATTCCGCTGCTAGTTTATTTACTTGTGATGAACTTATTATTGTCCATCGAGACATTTGCTATGTAAGACTTATTTATATTCGACACCTGGCTTGTAATAAATGATGCTTCACTATTTGTCATCACATGTATGAGAAAATGATCCTCGCATACATGTGATATTCACTCGGTTGTTCTTCAGAGAAACCGGGTGTGACAGAAGTGGTATCAGAGCCAAGGTTGCCCGTAGGAACGTGGACCTAGGTAGAAATGGACATATTTAAGTTCCCTACTTTCTTAAAAACTATTTTTACAAGGTGTGTGTTGAAAAGTGTTATTTAATGAGTCACTTTCTTCATCTTACCCCCAATTTTCATTCAAAATGGGATTTTTGTTTCAAAAGTTTATCTAACCTAAGTTTAAATGCTTTTTGTTTTAGATGGTTCGCATGATTCGCACCGCTCGCAAGTCCACAGGAGGGAGAGTTCCCGTAGTTGCCCTTGCCGAAAGAGAGGAGAGCCGTCTGGTGACGTACCTTTCATACGGATTGGCAGTAGGAGGCTTGTTGCGCCGTCTTCGACGTATGCTCGAAGCCGCCGGCAATACGGGCAAGCTAATCATCCACTATAACTCCACCAGGACCATCCGTGAGAAGAGGGAAGAATGGAGTTCAGAGATGAGGATTATACACGAAAATCGGCTGCTTAAGATCCACCGCTCTCCAGCTTGTAGAGCGACACAGGTCGATGCGGAGAAAGATGTCACCTGGGAGGCCATCACCTGCCAGAGTCACATCTATCGTCACCACCTGGACAGGACTGAGTACATGTATGTCCTCCAGCGTGAGAGTGGTACCACAGAGTACAAGTACCCGCCGGTGCAGCAAGGGACTTCCTATGAGCACATGGACTTGTGCTTGGAGGATGCTGCTATGCTCAGCACTCGACTGCAGGAGTGTCAACAAGAGCTTCAGGATGTCCGGGACACCCTGAAGGAAACGGAGGCGTTGCTGCGAGCCTGCTTAAGGGCGAGAGAAAGAGGAGATGGGAATAAACTGTGTGTCACCGTGAATGATACATGGACTCCTGACTCCCCGGATCGCCGAGCGATCAGGCGTCGTCGCACTTCTCCACCAGCAGCCTCCCCACCCAAAGCAGAGTCAGAAGGCAGCCGAAATGATGAGGAAGATCCCGAGGAGCCAGCTCAAGGAAACGAGTAGCGTAGAACCTTTCCCTTAAATTAGAAGGATGTCGAGTAGTCGAGTCGTTACGTTAGTTAATGGTGTGTTAATGCTTGGTGTGTGACGTGAGTTGTTGAAGCCATGAGCAATTGTCCACAACCTCGTCTTTAGATTGTTTTGCTTTGGTGTGAACCCACATGAAATAATATTGCATTTATTTTTGTGTGAGAAATAAACCCTCAGAAAAGTATAACAAAGCCTCAACACTTCAAAGTACAAACAAATGAAAGTAGTAAGATGATACGTAATGCTTTCAAATTAACATTGGTTGATTCTGCCAGATGGCCGGAAGAGGAAAAGGACGTGCTGCCAACCCCGCCAACAACAACGATGAGGCATGCAACCCTCATCTTTCTGGAGGCCAGGACAGGGGTGGTCGCCGTGAAGGAGTTGATCCCATCCACCAAATGCTGGAGAATCAAAATCAGCTCATCCAGAACTTGACTCAAGTGGTGGCCAACTTGCATCAAGTTCCACCTCCACAAGCTGCACCACGCCAACCAAGGTTGAGTGAGTTTCTAGGAACTCAACCCCCAAAGTTTGCAAGTGCTGCTGAACCTCTGGAGGCAGATGATTGGCTGAAGACCATTGAAAGCAAGATGAGGATCATACAGTGCCAAGGGTATGAGAGAGTGCTGTTTACCTCTCATCAATTGCATGGACCTGCTGCTGATTGGTGGACCGCCTACGTGGCTGCCCATCATGACCCTGAGAACATCACTTGGGAAGAGTTCAAGCGTAGCTTCCGCAACCATTACATCCCAAGAGGTGAACTCAAAAACAAGAGGAAGGAGTTTTTGGGACTGCAGCAGGGAAACATGACGGTGAGGGAATACCTCACTAAATTTACTCAACTATCCCGTTATGCCCCACGGGACATAGAGACTGATGAGCAGAAACAAGATTGTTTCGTGGAAGGACTTACCGCAGAGATGCAGTGTGCAATGTCCTCAAATGAGTATGAAAGCTTCCAAAAGATGGTGGACAGAGCATTTGTGGTAGAAAGGAAGCTAAAGGCCTTGGAAAATGAGAATAAGAGGAAGGCCGGGTGGTCACATCAAGCCTCAGGGAGCAACACCCGCCCACGTATGATGCAGCAACCTACAGGGCAGACGAACCGTGCTGCGGTACCCTATTCAGCACCAAGAGGGTACAACCTGAACTACAGGCCTCCCGCAGCACCAGCACAGCCACAACGTTAGTTTGTACAACAGCCTCGCCCCGCATATCCACCTCGACCAGCAGTACAGGGACCTCCAAACCAATCCCAAGACAGCAAAGGCCAGACACCTAAGGTTGGGGTGCAATGTTTTAGCTGTGGTGAAGTGGGGCACTACGCCCATAAGTGCCCAAAGAAGAAGTCCGCGCAGCCACAACAGCAGAATGTAATGAGAGGACGGGTGAACTACGTCACTATGGAGGAAGCACAAGAGGCACCCGACGTGGTAGTTGGTAAGTTTCCTGCCAATTTACAAATTGCAACCCTGCTGTTTGATTCTGGTGCTACCCACTCATTCGTTGCTCAAGGGTTTGTTAAGAAGCATGACCTAGCAACAACACAAATGAACCATATGCTAGCCGTAAACTCTCTAGGTGGAGAAATAAGGACAAGACAAGTGTGTCCCAAAGTGAACCTAGACATTAATGGGGTAGTATTTACTGCTAACCTCATAGTGATAGATTCACAAGGGATAGATATTATCTTGGGTATGGATTGGTTGACCAAACATAAAGGAATCATCCATTGTTCGACCAGAACGGTGGAACTAACGCACCCTAGTGGCACAAAAGTAAAGTTTATAACAATACAAGAGCCTAGGAGAGACATTAAATTAAATCAAGTTGAGGTGAAAGTTGAGGAGATCAGGATTATCTGGGAATATCCAGATGTTTTTCCGGAAGAATTGCCAGGTATGCCTCCCGATCGTGAAGTGGAATTTGCAATTGAGCTAGTGCCTGGAACAGCCCCGATATACAAGAGACCTTATCGGATGGACTCCAAGCAGCTGGAAGAACTCAAGGATCATTTGAGAGAATTGACGGAGAAGGGGTATATTCACCCTAGTTCCTCACCATGGGGAGCTCCGGTGATATTTGTGCCCAAGAAGGATGGAACCCAAAGGTTATGCGTGGATTACCGTGCCTTGAATGAGGTAACCATCAAGAACAAGTACCCATTACCTCGCATTGAAGACTTGTTTGATCAGTTGAGGGGAGCCTGTGTGTTCTCGAAAATTGATCTCAGGTCGGGATACCACCAACTCAAGATAAGGCAATCTGGTATTCCCAAGACAGCTTTCGTATCTCAGTACGGACTGTATGAATACACTGTCATGCCTTTCGGGCTAACTAATGCCCCAACATACTTCATGTATCTCATGAACAAGGTATTCAGGGAATATCTGGACAAATTTGTGGTGGTTTTCATAGATGACATTCTCGTCTTCTCCAAAGATGAAGAAGAACATGAGAAACATCTAAGGTTGGTGTTGCAGAGGCTGAGAGAACACCAACTATATGCCAAGTTGAGCAAGTGTGAGTTTTGGCTGAAGAGAGTTCCCTTCTTAGGACATATAATCTCGGAGGGAGGAATCTCCGTGGATCCTGCCAAAATCAAGGATATACAGAAGTGGAAGACCCCTGAAAATGTCGGGGAAGTTCAGAGCTTTTTGGGATTGGCTGGATACTATCGACGATTTATCGAGGGATTCTCTAAGATCTCGAGACCCCTCACCAAACTGTTGGAGAAGGGAATCACATTCACATGGACGCCACAGTGCGAGACGAGTTTTCAGGAGCTAAAGAAAAGATTGACAACAGCCCCAGTGTTGGTTATGCCAGATATGCAGAAAAACTTTACGATGTACTGCGATGCCTCTGGAAATTGGTTGGGATGTGTTCTCATGCAAGAAGGGCATGTCGTGGCTTATGCATCCCGGCAGCTTCGGAAGCACGAGAAAAACTATCCTACACATGACCTAGAACTAGCCGCAGTGGTACACGCGTTGAAAATTTGGCGACACTATTTGATGGGGAAGAGGACAGAGATATATACGGATCATAAGAGTTTGAAGTACATTTTCACACAGCCAGATCTCAACCTCAGACAAAGGAGATGGTTAGAGCTAATCAATGACTTTGATGTGGGCATCAACTATCATCCCGGGAAAGCAAACGTCGTGGCCGATGCTTTGAGTCGGAAAGTGCAGGTCAATAAGTTGAGCTTGAAGCACATGCTTGCAGAATTGAAGGACGAGGTTATGAGGCTCAATCTATGCCTAGTAAATAGTGGTGAAGCCATCGCCATGGAAGTGGACTCCACACTAGAGCGAGACATACGCGAGGGTCAAAAGAATGATGAGAAGATACAGGAGATCAGACAACTCATCAAGGAAAATAAAGCTCCGGGTTTTAGAGAGGATGAACAAGGAACGGTGTGGCACGGGAAAAGAATCTGTGTGCCTGAAGTAAAGAAGGTCCGTGAATTGATTTTGAGGGAAGCTCACGATTCTGACTATTCCATTCATCCTGGGAGTACGAAGATGTACCAGGACCTCAAAAGCAGGTATTGGTGGTATGGCATGAAGCGAGATGTCGTGGAACATGTTGCTCTATGTGACACATGTCAGTTGGTGAAAGCAGAACGTCAACGACCCGCGGGATTATTGCAACCACTCAAAGTGCCTGAATGGAAATGGGAAGAAATAGGTATGGATTTCATAGTAGGACTGCCTAGGACCCAATCAGGATATGATTCGATATGGGTCATCATCGACAGGCTAACCAAGGTAGCTCACTTCATCCCCGTGAAGGAAAGCTACAGCGGATCCAAATTGGCAGAGTTGTACATGTCAAGGATCGTGTGTTACCATGGAGTGCCAAAGAAGATAGTGTCGGATCGAGGGACACAGTTCACCTCAAGGTTCTGGCAGAAGTTGCACGAAACCATGGGAACCCATCTGAACTTTAGTTCTGCCTATCATCCCCAAACTGACGGGCAGACAGAGAGGACCAATCAGATTCTTGAGGATTTGTCTTATGCCGAGCAACCATACAAGATTTTGGAGACAATGGAACGCCTCACCAGAAATAAAAGAATCCGGATGTGCAAGGTGCAGTGGAAGCATCACTCAGAAGAGGAAGCCACCTGGGAGCGGGAAGATGAGCTCAAGGCACAATTTCCGGAATTGTTTTCTTAGAACCACCAATCTCGAGTACGAGATTTCTTTTAAGGGGGGTAGAGCTGTAACACGCCAAAAATATTGTTAAGACCCTAAATCATGTTAAGAGGGGAATTTAAAAAATTTTGGACGTGTTGCATGTTTTGCAAAAATTCAAATTCAAACTGGAATTCAAATTAAACTCAAATCAGAAAAGAAATAGAAAAAGAAAAAGAGAAAACAGAAAAAACTGGCCAGTGGGCCGAAACCCACCAGCCGGCCCAACCAGCGCCCGCGCCAGCCCACAGCCACGCGCGCCGCTTCCTCCTACTGACAGGCGGGGCCCGCCAGTTCATCGTCTACCTCGCGCCAGCGCCGGACTCTCTCTCACCCGAATCAAAACCGATCGGGATTTCTACGAATCCCAGCCGAATTCTGGATCCGGAGGACTCCCACTCGATCTAAACAAACCCGCCGCCATCCCCCGTCTATAAAACCCCCGGCCTCGTTCTGTTTTTCCCACGCGATCCGCCGATTTTCCTCCGGTGAGAGCCGAGACTTCTCCGGTGAATTCTGGTCGATCTAAGCTCGGAAATTCCGATCTAACTCGCTGGTCTTGATCCACCGCCTTCGGGGAACCTTGCAGGTGCAGAAAACTCGGTGACTTGTGGTGTAAACACAGCGCCGACGAGCCTCGCCGTGAATTCACCTCGGACCTCGTCGCCGATCACCTTCCAGGACCTCCGAGCTCAAGAAAACCCCCGAGGTGAGATCCCCGACCTCCCCTCCACCGATCTATACCATAAAATCACAGTTCTAGGAAGAATTCACGAAAATCCGAAAGTCTCATGTGAGATCGCCGCTTCCCGCCGCCGTGCGCCGTCGGCAGCACCGCCCGCGTTCGATCAGAGCGACGTGGCCGCTTGTGCGCCGTTTATTTTAAATCGCACGGTAGGGTTTAAATCCCTGCGTACCGGTTCGACGTTATAATCTCAGCCATCGGTTTAAAATCAGACGGTCCACGTCAGCCCCGCGTTATAAAGACTGGAAATCTTACGTGCTACCCCCTGGGGTTCTCGGGAAATAAGAGCTAGCCCCGGAAACTTCTGATCTAGCCCCTGGAACTTCAGAAAATCATGTAAATTCATTTAAAAATCAGTTTTAGCCCCTGGACTTAATAAAAATTAGGAAAAACTCCTCTGATAAGTGTAGCTAGACCCCTGGAAATTCTGAAAATAATATTATAGACCCTGTAGTGGGGTAAGTTTAACTTTTTAGCCCTGTTTAGTATTTAATTTAGGAAATTGAATATGTGGCTAGTGTTTAAAAATTAAAAAGTGGGACAAACATATTTTCAAAATTAAATTAAAGACTTCTTAGTATTTAGGAAACTTTGGAGTGAGATAAAAACATATTTTGGGCTGAATTGAATCTGTTTAATTTATTATTCACATTTAGGGACACATTTTTAAGTAAAGAATAGTTCTAGAAAATAGGGAAAATAATTGTGAAATAGTTTACATCAGAGGCAAAGGTCAAAATATGTTATTAAATTATTTAGGACCAGAACCTATTCTGTTTAGATGATGTGTCTTACTATTTTCATAATAAAGTACACATTTATGCGTAGGAAAATAAATCTGAAAATATAGCAACTAGTAAATGATAAATGGAGTTCCTAAAATCCAAAGAATTCAGTTTAGGGTTGGTAGAAATTCTGAAGACACATATGGAGAAGAAAAATACCTTTCATGCATACTTGGTAGCAAAAAGGTGTAGTAGTTGAATATAAGGAATTTATTTGAATTGGAAACTCATATATATAGTATGTAAGTATAAATGTGAACACAAAAGTAGGAATCATATACACATGATTAAAAGTGCATGCAAGCCACAAATCAACACACATAGAGTCACCACAACACATATAATGGTGAATGACTTTCATAAATATGAATGTGTGGTTTGTATGAAGTGGAAGTGTGAACTATGTCTTATGGATTGTTGTTTTTCTTTTGCTATGTGTGATGGTATGATGTAGAACCTGCTCAAGAGCAAGTTATTCCTTTCCAAGATCAGGACTACGCATTCCAAGAGCAGCAGGAAGGAGGCAAGTGTCCTTGACCACTTTGATCCTATACTAGGATGTGTAGGTAGAATTATTTGCATTGTCAAATGAAATATGAAAACCATGCTAGGAAGTTTCGCTAGAATTGCACTACCCTGTTTCCTTGTAGCTTGGGTTGGGATTTATTTTATCATGTCATTTATTATTATGCATATGCTTAGCCATGCTTAGAATGGGATATTTGGCATATGAGATCATCAGTTTATTTTACCATACTCTTGAATGAGATATTGTAAGTTATGTAGAGGTAGGGATCAAGGCAAGTTGGGTGTTTTGGTTGTGTGCTGGGTGCACGAGACTCGGGTTTATGTTTAGTACTTGCCTGGATCCTAAGGACCGGTTCATGGAGCATGTAACCTGGCTTTACCGTGCCAACCACATGCTGAGATGGGGAAGCTTGGCCAATTAATTAGGTGTATCCCCGGCTTAGTATGGGTGTGTTGGATGGTGCGGGGAGTAGGTGTCAGCTGGACTACCATATGAACCTCAAGGCTCAAGAGGGGGCCACTGCAGCGGGGTTGGAGCCTCTTGTATGCTGTTAGGGGTGAAACCTCAGTGGGCCCACGCTCGTCGGGAATCCCTTTGTAAAGGCTTCGTAGTGATCTCCTGGCTACACACCTGGGAAGTGTGAATGTGGTTCGTAGCCACTGGCATAATGGAGGTTCTTTTAGTCCACCTGGCAACGGGGGATGAAATCACTACATGTGGGTACAGTGGTGCAAACTCTGCAGAGTCAAAACTGTCATGACAGCCGTGCTCACGGTCAAGAGCGGCTTGGACTTATTCATGATTAGAGGAGTGATGGTTTTTGGAAGTTGTGGATGTTAAGCGGGGAGCTTAACATCAGAAATGATGTTATGGTTATGGGATTATGATGATGGGATGGGAGATTGGGACCATTTCACTTGTGTAGTAATGTAGGTGCTTAATAAGCTAAGGCGATAGGTATTAATTGCGTAGTGCTTTAACCATGAGCTCAACCTCTCCTTGTTCTAGCCATGCATGATATAATTTTCCCACACTTGCTGAGTACCATTGGTACTCAACCTTGCATATTTGTTGGTCTATATTGATGCTCAGGTCAATATAATGAGGTGGTGTATAATGACCAAGACTTTGGACCCGAAGAAGGTTTCTAGGTTCATGGAGACCCCCGGGCAACGCCTGTGACGGAGCCCTCAAGAATAATATTCCGCTGCTAGTTTATTTACTTGTGATGAACTTATTATTGTCCATCGAGACATTTGCTATGTAAGACTTATTTATATTCGACACCTGGCTTGTAATAAATGATGCTTCACTATTTGTCATCACATGTATGAGAAAATGATCCTGGCATACATGTGATATTCACTCGGTTGTTCTTCGGAGAAACCGGGTGTGACACATTGGTAATAGCACACGGAATAAGGATCATATTACGACAAAAAATTAGGATACGTTCAGGAAACGGTATTAGGCCCACATAAGGACTATAGTAGTATAGTTACTTAAAGTGGCATGACTAACATACTTGTTATAATTCTGAATTTTGATTATGTAACGACGCACCTACGCTCTGGTAAGCATGGTAAGGAAGGCCACCGAAAGCGGTTCAATTTTGGTTAGCTCCCCTGACGAGGAATGTGGTTCAGGGATAGGTCTCACAGCTTGGTGTGAGACGTTAATATGAAACTCTTGAACTCTTCATGTTCCTGAGTTCATATGAAATGCTGATCCCTAGCGTGCATTAGGCAAGAAAGTGGAGACCCCATCGTGTGGTCAGTAACGCGATAGTGTGTTCTTCTGGGAATAGCCTAGGAGGACATACGCAGCGCTTGCCATCGGTGTGCCCTGCAGCGATAGTGTGTTCTTCTGGGAATAGCCTAGTTGATAAAATTCCCAACCGTGATGACCCGTTCACGCTCTACTAGGGTTTCCCCATCGTGTGGTGTGAAAACGCGACCATGTACATTGAGACGTGGCTTGACTCAAGGACGGCCCGTATGGAAATGATACGGGGCGTATGTTTTTAGTATGATATGGAATTGCCTGAAATGAGAAAACCTATGTGTGCATCATCATTGAGTGTTTTTCTGCAGGTACTAACCACGTACGTATCCCGTGTAGTACACATTTGCAAATGACCGTTTTAGTGCCACCTAAGATACATTTAAACCGGTATAATCCGGTTAGGATTTTCTTTGGTGAGGATACGTAGTAGCGACATGCTTCTTACGGTGCATCGACGCCGTACTAAACTTAATAACCTCTTTTCTTTGAAGAAATGACTCATGAACTAACTTTCAACTATAAATGGAAGTTTGAAACAAATATTAGTTACTTAACTCTTATTTTGAGCTAAGATTCAAATGAGAGGAAGATTAGGATTCAAAGATATCAAAAAACAGAGTGCTCTGTTTTCGGCAGGAATTCTTGCTGGACTTTAACAGAGCATAACTCTGAGTATCTTGACCCAATTAAGGTGTATGATACAGTTCTGGAAAGATTTTCATGTTATCTACAACTTCGTTTTAGACCTCCAGAGCAAAATCACAAGGTAAATGGGTGGAAAGTTAAGAGGAAGGTAAACTGTCCAGAACCAGGACAGCAGCAAAACCTCTCTGGACCTTTCTGTTTTTAAACCATAACCTTCTGTAGAAAAATCCTTAAGAAGCCTATGATACACCATTGGAAAGATTATGAATTGTGCCACATTTGTGTAGTTCAAAATTGGTTCAGATTCTTATTGTATTTGCATATACAACCGTGATAAAATCAGCCACATACAAAGGAGATGCTGGCAAATTTTATCCAGGAATTCTGTCAACTTTGGAAAATCATAATTTTTAATCCAGAGATGATCTGAAGGCATATGAATACTCATAGGAAAGGTACTGAAGTTAAATTTAACTTTTGTATTCAGTTTGAGTTATGAAAATGCGTTTAACCAGATCAAAATCTGGAAATAGTGCATAAAGGTCTGTTCTGTACAGATAGGCTAGATAGCCATGCCTACTAAGGAATTGTGTAAACATGGATTTTATTACTGCTTTCATAAAGTTTGACATATTCATGTTTCCATTAGTCTCACATACTGCTGAGTTATTGTTTAACTCATCTCAAATACATTTTTGCAGTATGGTTCGTACTCGTTCTAGGAGTATAGTCGGCAGTTCTCGCCGAGGCGGTGATGCTTCTATTCCACCGTCGGAACCACCATCCACGGGATGGATGGATCTTATGACTCGAGTCATCGAGTCTAACCAAGAGAACACTAGGCTACTCCAAGAAGCAATGCAAGAACACACATGCTTACTCCAAGCTTTGGTACAGCAAGGCGTACTCCAGAACACACAACAAGTCGTTCCACCTCGGAACGCTTATCTGGATTTCTTGGCGACTCAACCACCAATCTTTACTGAAGCCACCAAACCTGTGGAAGAAGATCAATGGCTTCGTGTCATGGAGTCAAAATTTGGAGTATTCGAGTGTGATGAAGTGCAGAAGACCAAGTTTGCCGCTCAGCAACTCCATGGAGCTGCCGGAAATTGGTGGGTTGATCATCTTGCCACCATTTTGGATGACCATCACATGCCATGGAGTGAGTTTTGTGAAGCATTTCGTACTCGTCATATACCACTAGGTATTATCAAGGCAAAGCGGGAGAAATTTTTGGGCTTGAAGAAAGGGGACATGAGTGTCCTCGAGTATGTCTGAAGGTTTAACCTTTTGGCCCAATATGCTCCCGAATATGTGGCGAAAGAAGAGGCACGGTGTGAACTATTCTTCCATGGCCTGAGTGCCATATTACAGGAGAAGTTGGCCGTACACAATAACGGCAGTTACACCGACATGGTCGATGCGGCTCTCATCCAAGAGAAGCCAACACTTGAGTGGCAAGCTGAGAAGAGAAAGATCAGTGAGATCGAGCAGGACAGCACAAGTTATGTGCCTCAGAAGTACCGTTTGGTGTATCAAACGCCACCCGGTGAAAGACAGAGGCCACCTGTACGATCGACTCCTAAGAGATTGATTGCTGGTCAAGTTCTACAACTTGCACCACCTCCACAGCCGCAGCATCAGACGGTGGTTTGTGCTCCATCGCTGCAGCCATGTGTACCTAGCATCCAACCACAAGTCAACAAAGAACGGGAGAGACATCCGTGTTTTACTTGTTGGCGTATGGGCCATTATGCTAGGCATTGTCCGGAGGGAACTCAAAGCTGCGGGTCATCATATTTACAACAATATGACCCATACCTCAATCTGCAGACAGGAGGGCAGATAAGGGGCAACATTCACTATAATATGATTGATGATGTTCCGGAAGGAGAAGCCGCTTTAGCAGGGAGATTTTCTCTGAATCAACTACCGGTTTTAATTCTCTTTGATTCCGGTGCCACACACAATTTCATTAGCCAGACTTTTGTGGCTCAACATCAGCTCCAAACAGTTTATACAAAGAGGCAATACCTCATATCTTCGCCTGGGGGCAGCAGTACCGCAAGCGAGGTTGTCTCCCGAGCATCTCTTTGTTTGGGGGGTAGAATATACCCTACGACTCTCATTATTCTTGAGGGTCTGAAGATCGACATCATTTTGGGGATGTCGTGGTTGAATTACCACAAGGCGATTCTTAACATCAGCTCCAGGACCATTGAGCTCAACTCCCCACAGCACGGTCTTCAAGTATTAATTCTGGGTGCCAAATGGCAACAAATTGCAACAGTGAACCACACGGAAGCTGTTAAGATAGAGGACATTCGGGTGGTACGTGAGTATCCGGATGTGTTTCCCGATGCTTTACCGGGCATGCCGCCCGAGCGAGACGTTGAGTTCAAGATTGAACTTATACCAGGAACAACACCGATATCACGAAGGCCGTACAAGATGGCACCCAATGAACTGGTAGAATCGAAGACACAGCTGAATGACCTAATGAGCAAGGGCTTTATAAGACCGAGTTCGTCACCTTGGGGTTGTTCAGCATTGTTTGTCAAGAAGAAGGACGAAACACTACGGCTTTGTGTTGATTATTGTCCTTTGAACGCCGTTACCATCAAGAACAAGTATCCACTACCTCGCATTGATATGCTCTTCGATCAATTAGTGGGTGCGAAGGTATTTTCAAAGATGGATCTTCGGTCCGGATATCACCAGATTAAAATCCAGGCAGAAGATATTCCGAAGACGGCATTCTCAACGAGATGTGGGCTGTATGAGTATCTCGTTATGTCTTTTGGTTTGACCAACACCCCGGCACACTTTATGTACCTGATGAATTCAGTATTCATGCCGCAGTTGTATAAATTCATCATTGTCTTCATCGACGATATCTTGGTGTACTCCAAGTCAGAGGAAGAACATGCTGAACATCTGCATATTGTGCTACAAAGATTGCGAGATCATCAGCTCTATGCAAAATTCAGCAAGTGTGAATTCTGGATTAATCAAGTACCTTTTCTCGGACACATCATTTCAACGGAGGGCATCGCTGTAGATCCGAGTAAGATTATCCAAGTACAGAAATGGGAGTCACCCAAGCCAGTGCATGAAATCCGAAGCTTCCTCGGTTTAGCGGGCTACTACCGATGGTTTATTCCGGGTTTCTCTAAGATCGCTAAACCAATGACGGAATTATTAAAGAAGAATACCAGATTTGTGTGGGGTGCTGTTTGTGAACAAGCTTTCAAGACTTTAGTGAAGCATCTCACAACAGCCCCAGTTCTTGCTCAGCCAGATACGACGAAGCCATTCGATTATTGCGATGCATCTGGCATTGGTCTTGGCTGCGTGCTGATGCAAGAAAGACGAGTGGTCGCTTATGGATCTCGTCAACTCAGAAATCATGAGCAGCATTATCCAACTCAAGATCTTGAGTTAGCTTCCGTGGTCCTGGCTTTGAAGATGTGGAGGCATTACTTGCTCGAAAATCTTGTACACCTCTACACCGACCACAAGAGCTTGAAGTATATCTTCACTAAGAAAGAATTGAACATGAGGCAACAAAGATGGCTAGAGCTCATTAAAGACTATGAACTTGAGATTCATTATCATCCAGGAAAGGCGAATGTGGTCGCCGATGCGCTCAGTCGTAAGGCGCATATCCATCACATGAGTATTGCTGAGATGGATGATGAAGAACCAATCCTCCGTGTCATCCCGTATGGAGCTCTCTATAATCTCGCTCTCATTCCTACCATTCGAGAGGAGATCATTGAAGCGCAACAAAAAGACAAGGGTATGTCTCACACACGGTGAAGGATAGACAGCGGAGAGATGAATTGCTTCCGGAAGGACGAGGACGGTACTTTGTGGTTCAACGACCGGATTGTAGTACCCCAAGATATGGGACTACGGAAGAACATTTTGGATGAAGCTCATTTGTCCAAATTTTCAATTCATCCAGGCAGTAATAAACTTTACCAAGATCTCCGGAAGAAGTTTTGGTGGACACGTATGAAACGTGAAGTCACAAAGTACGTATCAGAATGTGATACGTGTCGAAGAGTCAAGGCCGACCATGTGAAGAAGTCGGGCCTGTTGCAGCCATTACAAGTACCGGCGTGGAAGTGGGAAGACTTGAGTATGGACTTCATCGTCGGGTTGCCGATGACCTCCCACAACCATGATTCGATTTGGGTAATCGTGGACCGGTTAACCAAATCAGCACACTTCATCCCGGTGCATACAAGGTATAACGGAAAGCAGTATGTGGAGCTGTACATAGCACGGATCTTGGGCTTACATGGAGTTCCCCGCACAATTGTGTCCGATAGAGGATCGCTATTCATAGCCCGTTTCTGGGAACAGCTACACGCGTCCTTGGGTACGAAGTTGATAAGAAGCTCCGCGTATCACCCTCAAACTGATGGGCAAACGGAGAGGGTGAATCAAATACTGGAAGATATGCTAAGAGCATGTGCCATCCACCACGGTAAGAGCTGGGATGATCACTTACCGTTGGTGGAGTTCTCGTACAACAACGGATATCAGACGAGCATCAAAATGGCACCATATGAATCTCTATACGGCCGGAAGTGCCGTACACCATTGAATTGGTGCGAGTCCGGTGAACGAGTAACATTCGGGGTTGATCTTGTCAATGAAGCCAAAGAGAGAGTTTGGATAATAAAAGAGAACCTCAAATATGCCCAATCTCATCAGAAAAGCTACGCGGATCAGAGGCGTCGACCGCTGCATTTCGAAGTCGGAGAGCACGTGTATCTTCGTGTGTCTCCGATGAAAGGGATTCATCGGTTTGGTGTCAAGAGGAAACTTGCTCCCCGATTCATCGGTCCGTTTGCCATAATGGAGAAGTGCGGAACTGTAGCCTACCGGCTGGAACTACCGGCAAGCCTTGCCGGTATTCACGACATATTTCACATGTCCCAGCTGCGGAAGTGTCTCAAGTTTACGGCTGCTGTCCGCACCGAAGACATCGACGAGTTGAAGCCGGATCTCACCTATGTCGAGCATCCTATTGAGATTATCAACGAAAAGACCCGGATCACCCAAAACCGGACTTTGAGATTTTACAAAGTCCTGTGGAGTAATCATAGCCCGGAAGAGGCGACGTGGGAAACCGAAGATTACATCCACAAGAACTATCCGGAGCTTTTGCCATAAACTTTGTAATTACCTCCCGTCTCATTCTTCGTTTGTAATCTCGGGACGAGATTCCTTTTAAGGGGGGAGGAATGTAAAGGTCCCAAAAATGTGAATACAAAGAAACTCTTGTTTGCAAAAGTTGGTTTCATATGTATGAAATTTGGGACTTGTTAAAACTTTTCCACATGTGATAACCCACATGAGGGCTTTCTTCACACAAGTTCAAATGTTTGTTTGAAAACTTGGAACCCAATGGGGGTCAAAAACCAAGATGGGAAGTTCCCATATGTGTGAGAAAACTAAAGTCAGATTTGGAACAAACTTGTTCAATTCAAAATTCAAATGAGAGCAACACTATGAATTTCAAAACTGTTGTGCTATGAATCTCAATTGCCGCAGCCAAATTAAAAATCAGATTTCATATTTGAATTCCTTGGGTCCAAATTAGGGGGTATGCAAAGTTTCATGATTTATGGAAATGATTTGCAACCCATTTTCCAAAATGGACTTTAAATAACAAAGAATTCAAATGCATATTTGAATTTGGATGAAACTTGCCCAATTGTCCAAATGCCTCTCAGATTTAAACTTCCACAATTGAATTCCATCACTTGCCAATTTTGGGAGATAATTTAGAGGATAAGGAGGCTCTGAATTGTGGGACCCACCTGTCATTGAGGGGGAGAAATTTGCAAAAGATCTTCAGAGAGCAGTGGTTGGTCTCTGTTTGTTCAACTCCCACGCGAAGCAATTGGGCAGAGCCGATTTCCCACCGGGTGACACCGCACAGCACCAAAGCCTCCACCTCCTGGTGAATCACGTCACGCTGGAGAGCTGCCTGAGCGTCTTATACCCTCTCCCGTGCTCCCTTTCTCCCTTATCATCGAAGACCCGGCGCTGCTCCCTTCTTCTCGCACAAAACACCGGACACAGCTGCCGACGCTCGAGCAATCGCTCGGCCACCACCTAGCCCGCGTGAAGACTTCGGCTGAGCAGCCAAACAACACCACAGAACCTACTCCAACGTCCTCACGCCATTCCAACGTGAGCTCCACCTCCAAAGGCCGAGAACGGCCAGTTTCCGCGGCGGCCGAACACAACGGCGGCGAGGTGCTCTCGTGGACAGCCTCAACCATGCCTTGTCACGGCCTAGCTGGGCCACCGCTGGACACGCACGACGTCCATGCAACTCACCCCCAAAGCTCAGGACCAACCGCGGATCATCGACGGAGAATTTCGAGATCCTCTTCCGATAGGTACAAACCGACCTTCGGGTATGAATTTATGAAATTCCTGATCGATATTTGTCTAGAGTCCACAAAACTTCACCCCTAAGAACTAGACTTGAGGGCACACCAGTTTGCTTTGCAAACTTTGCATGACACACACTATGCACGGCATATTTCAACTCCTTCTGAGGGCGGTTATGGCGGGACGGTTCGGGCGCACGGTGAACCCTAGTCTAGAGCCATTTCCGAGCCATTTCATCCCCATGCCGAGCTTTCCTGGCATCCACCGGTGCTTTAGAGCTTGGAAACCGGAGCTTGGAGGGCTTAAGGCATCGGGGTAACGCCGCCGAACTTCATCCGAGCCGCTGCACCGGTGTGGGATGGTATAGGGACGTCACCGGTCCGAGAAAAGCATCTCATCATGTTCCTCGCATAAGGATAGGACCTGGAGGTGAGTGGCAGCTCGGGATTTGGCGGGGTGACCGAGTTCGGCGAGCTCTGGCGAGCCCCGGCGGCACTATCGCGCGGGGGCGAGAGGTAGACGAAGGGGGGTGCCGGACCCGCCTGTCAGTGACTCTGGAGAGGAGGGATGGATACTCTGCGGCGCTGGATCAACTGTGACAGTGCGGAAAACATTCCTGTGGCCCCGTGTGGCGCTCTCCCGACACCCAACACGTGTCCCATGGACCCACAGTCAGCTTTAAACTTTTCCCGGATTTATTCAAATCCGAGATCCCCCCCAAACTTTAGAAGAGCATAACTTTTGCTAGGAACCTCCAAATTTAGTGATTCAAATTGGGTTAGATTCATATTGACAAACCCTATCCAAATATGCAACCCAATTTGTATGAAAATCTTTATTTAATTCTGGAAAATTCTTTAAATCTTTTCAGCAAAAGAATTTTAAAGGGAGTTTGGTTTATCCAAAAATCCTAAAATTTCGCCATAATATTATTTAGGGTGTTTTTATACTCCTGTAAAAGGTTCAGCTCATTTGGAGTTGAATTGGTCAGGAGAATTTAGATTGTAAGTTACTGTGTTCAGAAACATTTTCAGAGAATTTCCCAAAACATGTAAATTTAGTTCTGGGCAATTCTTAGCTCCAAAAATCCTAGAAAAATTCATGCAAGCTCTATGAACTATAATTGAAATTATAGTGCACTAAGTTTGACATGAACATGGGTGTTACCTCAGAATCAATTCCTCTTTGCTTAATTACTTAGAGAATTGTTCTGAATAAACCACTCAATGAAAAGTGCAAATTTTTGGTCCAGATGACTTTCTTGTGACAAGGAACTCACATGAAAATTATCAGCTCCATTGGGGCTCTGGATCACCACTGTCATGTATAACCTCTTAAAGTGATCAACACTTAAGTGGGAAAAGCACTCAACTTTTGATCATAGTGTTTAAACCCAACCTAAACCACTAGAACCGGTGTCATCTTAAATTCTTAAACAAGGTTCCAGTTTTTAAACTGTCATTAGATCTTATTAGCAAAAGCTTTTCAATTAAATAAATATGCATGATCATATCGTGTAGCATATACGTAAATAACGTGAGAAGGACTTGAAGATCAAGGAGGGAGGAAAACAAGTGATCAAGCTCCAAGTGATCGTCACTAACTGATTGTATTCTTAGTCACCTGCAAAACAGGCAAGCCCCAGTTTGCATTTGAACAGTTTTATAAAGCATTTCCATTTCTAGAGATCATAGCTTTGAATCGTTTGATTGCATTAAGTCTAGTTGATATTGAAAACCGCATTTGCATGACCAGAAATACCTAAGAGAGAAAGGGTATAATAGCACCTCCTCGAGTGGATTTGGCTACACTAAATGTTAGTAGGAAAGGTCCGGTAGAAGTCAAGTAGTTGGAAGCTACTCGCGAGTTTAGGGCTAGTTTACTCGGAATGGGTTAAAATAAGAAATGATGAGGAAAGTTCACACATAAGAAATGGAGACCGGGCAGGGAGGTTTAGATGCAGCAGGTTGCAGACCGTGCGGGCATAGCCCTGCCTGTGTCGGTTAAGGCCCGTCCATGCTTGGCCTTTTTGGACAAGTTTGAGTTGTGTACCGGGCACATACTGGCTATATGGGACCTAGGATACCGATGTACCTTGGGAGATCCATAGTGGAACTTTTCCAACTGCCTTAGGCTTTCGGGGTCAGGGTAGTAGGAGGTAACTTGCTTAAGAACATACCACTGCGGGTATGTACCTTGAGGGAGCTTGTGTACTCGGGGCAGTTGGACTGCGTCCAATGTGGAAGATCTTGGGAAAGGTGGTCGCATACAATGTCAGTTGAGATTGCTGCCGGCAACTCGGAGTACGGGTGTACGTGTCGTGTAGTCCGGGCATGTACTGATTCGAATCACCGTCGCTCGTGGTTATATGAGCATACTTACCCACTGCGTCTTGACGTAGTAACAACTGGAATTGGTTATCTTTTGAACTTTATAAGACTGTGATGTAACTTGTATTGCAACCATGACTGATTTAGAGATAGGGTCATTAAACTTTACTTCACTTTGTGCAAGGAGCATCGCAACAAAGCGTTTCTTGTTTGATTGTGGAGTTGCGATGCTTTTTGGCTCAAGGTCTGCACAATCAGGCTTAAAATTTGAAAGTTAAGGATCAACTTTAGGCGAGTCCTTTATGCAAATCTAGCTCACCCAATTGCAACCGTCGTGCATGTAGAGTTTCTTGTTTAGGAGAGACGGATTAGTCTTGCTGAGCCTATGTGCTCACGCTTGCTATATAAATGGTTTTGCAGGTTAACATCGATGCTAATAAGAAGGTTGTCCGGTGAGACTCAGAGACTTCCGAGTCATGTAACACATGGAGAACCCAGCCACTGTTGTTGTCTTCGTGTTGCTAGCGAGAGGAGTCCGCGGGCTGGACTTCATCTCAAGTGCTCTTAGTTATTCGACGTGAGTTGTTATAGACTTCCGCTGTAGCTACTTGATGTAAATTATTTACAAAGAAAAATTTGTAAGTTTCCGCTATTGTTTTATGTAATATATTGTTACTTGTATGTGTGCTGTTGGGTGCCGCACAACACGGCACCACCCAATGCGATTCCCGGGCGAGTGCCCCGTCCCCGTGACCAAACGGGTGGCGTCGGGCCATCTCTGCGTGGTATCAGAGTTGTGACAAGTGGTATCATGAGCTGAGTCATGTTTCAGATATGAACTTGGAAGAAGTTGTGTATGAATAAAACCATGTCCTTAAGCTTCTGATTGTCAAATGACATAGGCTTGGCTTGGTTGGTTAGAATAAGGCTGATGCGGCATATAATCTCTTGCAAATGTCATATGATCTGAATTTGTGCTTTAAAAAATAATTAAAATGCAGCGACAAGTGGCATGCTTTCAGGTCTTGATATAGTTAAGTTTGTGAGATCATGACTTTCTTAAATTGAAAATTACACTTGATCTCTAGCATGGCTTACACTACTTTATGTATCTCATTGATATGATAGTGTAGGTTACTTGATAGTATGGCTTGGATGAGCTTTGTTTTATATGTATATGTTATAAATATGCTCATAACAATTAAAATTTCTCTTTTGAACCTTTCTAAATACATTGTCAAAGGGGGGAGAAATTGATCACACATTGCACGATTCACAAGTGTTTTGGCACGATTCTTCTCAAGGGGAGAATTTTTGTTTTTCTTCTCATTTTATTTCTGATTTACAAAGGGGGAGAAATATGTATAGGGGGAGAAATTTTTGTTTCGAAATTTCTTTCTCATTTGATTGTTTTAAAAACTTTACATGTGAATGAGCCAATGTTCAGATTTTAAGTGGTGTTTCCAATGCATTCATCAAGGGGGAGATTGTGAGACCTATGTGTGCTGAATACATTGGCTATGACGATAAAAATTTTGAATTCTGCCAAAACACTCTTTATGTCAAGGTCCGACTCTAGGTCCGAGCTTCGACAAGATCCGACTTGCTATGGCTAGGTCCCGACATGTGTTTGGTTAGCTTCGGCGGTAGGTCCGACTAGCTTTGGTAAGTTCTGGTGCTAGGTTCTGCTAGCTTTGGTAAGCTCCAGCTCAAGGTCCGGTTAACTTTGGCAAGGTCCGAAGCTAAATCGTAATGGTTCTGTTTTTACCATGTAAATGTTTCGAACTTTCTTACATCTATGGAAAGTTTGCTTAGTATTCTTTTACTATGTTTTTGAAGTGTTATGGCTATTAACGGTGGTTAAATTTTTATATGGTTTGCAACATGCTTTTGTGAGGTGTTCACGTAAGGTGTTGTGGTTTTCGGAACTAACGTGAGTCAAGTCGTGAACTTGTGATCGATAGTATTGGTTGTTTATTCATGTGCAGGTGTTGATTAATTTCAAGATCTGGCTGGTGATGGGATCCATTGAACTAGTCTTAGGGAGAAGATGAGGTTCAACAACCAAGTTTGGGAGGAATTGTGGTTGAGTTGATCGGGAGGTCGCGCAGCATGTTTGGATCAAGAACAATGCCTTTGAAGGTATCATGAACGTTGTTGGAAGGTGTTTTCACGTGTGCAAGGAGTGCATTGACGTGGCAACATGGTTACAAGGCATGATGAAGAGATGTGGACGTAAAGAATTGGTAGGAAAGGTCCAACCGGCTGGTTTATGGATTCAGGCTGCGACTGAGTCGGTTATGGCTCAAATATGGAAATATTTGAGTTGGTTATGATAGGATTTCGTGTGGGACACGAAGTTGAGTTGTTTTAGGAATGTGGGATATGTTCTTAAGGTGTTTGAAAGTCTTAAGATTGCTTCTATCTGCGTATAGAAGAGTCTTGGGCAGTTATAGAAAGTTTCGATTCAGAAACTGAGTAGGATTAGAGTCCTAGTTAGGATTGGGCTGGCCTCCGGGATCGTTATATAACAAAGGGAGGCCAGAGATCGTGGGAAGACGACCTTGGGCTGTTCCTCTTATATTTTGATCAATAAAATTCGTAATTTAGAGGAGCTTTTGTGCCTTGTTCGTCTGACTTGTTTTTGTCAAGTCTTTCTCGTCGAGTTTCTGGACAGCACGACAGTGCTTCGGTATTTTGATCATAACTCGAGTTTTATAGATCCAGTTGACGTGATTATTTTTGGGTTGTCTTTACAACTTAATTATCTATCATCTGTGAAAATTTCACGGTCATTGGATTTGTAGTTTCTGATATACACGAGTTTCTTTGCAGTGTTGCATATCTGGTTTTCACTCGAGTAGAACAGATTGACCCTCGTTTGATCTTTTGATCATAACTTGAGTTTTTCTTGATGGATTTCCGTGATTCTTGTTGTCGTGTCTTCGTGACCTGATTCTCTATAATATATACCACTTTTGTCACGGTTGAACACATTTAGATCAGTCGCATATACGGTTTCTTTAACAGATCGATTTTCTGCCGAGGGGGTTTTTGTTGCTTCCGCTAAAAAGTTTAAATCTACCATTCACCCCCCTTTGGTAGCTTTTCACGTGCTCTTCAATCCTACAACATGTCGGGCCTAGCCATAGCAAGTCGGATCTTGTCGGAGCTCGGACCTAGAGTCGGACCTTGAAAAAAACAGTGTTTTGGCAGAATTCAAAACTTTTATCGTCATAGCCAATGTATTCAGCATACATAGGTCTCACAGAGGGTTTTATTTAAAAGGGGGGAAATAGCCAGGGGCTAGGATTTCAGCAACTCTTTTAATCAAGGGCTGAGATTTAATTTGAGGAAAGGTGGGAGCTAGGGGCTGAGATTTAATCAAATATTTTCCACCAAAGGCTGAGATTATTTGGGGGAAAAGAAAATATCCAAAAAAACAAAAATTGGTGCGGCTAGGGTTTCTCCCCCTAACGGGGTGCGGCCGAGAGGGAAGAAAATCCCACAAAGTGGGGAAAGTCCCTAGAGATTTGGTGTGGACAAAATGTGGGGAAAATTCCCTAAATATGTGGAAAAATTCCCTAGGGGGGAATTTTAGGGGAAAATTAGGGGAGAAAATGTAAAGGTCCCAAAAATTATGAATGCAAAACTGAAGTTGAACAAGCATTTGGTTTCATGTGTATGAAAATTTGGACTTGTTTAAACTCTCCACATGTGATGATACACATGAGTGTTCCACCACACTAGTAAAGGATTATTTGAGTGTTTGGGCGACAAAGCTAATTTAAAACCCATGTGTAAGTTCTCATGTGCAAGGGGGAGTAAAAATTCAGCTTTTGAATTTAATATGTTCAACTCAAATTTCAAATGGGGTAGCACAATTGGAATGCAAACTGTTGTGTCAAGAATCCCATTTGCAGCAGCTAATTTAAAAATCAGATTTCATATTTGAATTCCTCAGGTCCAAAATAGTGGTGTGGTAAATTTTGAGGAAATTTGGAGGTAAGTTGCTAGCCATTTCAAATAGGACTTTAAATTGCATAGGAATTCAAATTTAAATTTGAATTTGGATGAAACTTGCTCAATTATCCAAATGCATTCCAGATTTAAACTCCACATAATTGAGTGATCTACCAAATTTGACATATTTTGGGAGGATCAGGAGGGGGAAAAGTGTGCCCCAATTGTCATTGGCACAACTAGACTTACACCTGAAGAGTTCAGTCTCTGTTTTTCCACTCGAAGGCCACCGAGGCAGACCGAGCCATCACCGTGCGACTCAGGACTGCAAACGAGGGACACCTCCTCGATGTGCCATCATGCTGGAGACCTGCCTGTGCCCTTCTCTGCTCACGAGCTGATCCTTTCGTGCACAACACCGAAACACCGAGGCCGTTCTTTCCTCTCGCACAAGAACTCAATAGAGACACCACGGCCACTTCGATCTTGATTGGGAGCCAGCGTTCCCGTGCGTACGATGCCCCAACCAGTAGAAAAATGGCACCGTGTGATCGCCTACCCCTCCTCGATGCGAAAACAGCTGAGCTTCGGCCTCTCCTCCGCGGGCGTGTAGTTTCTTGCGGTGACCGAACCTCACCACAACTAGGAGGCTCACGTGGACAGCACCACATGGCGGCTTTCACATCCAAGCAAGAGCACTCTTGGATGCGGTAGACCTTCACGATGCTCACCTCCAAAGCTTAAGCTAAACCGTTGATCATCGCCGGCGGATTTCCCCGATTTTCCTCTGGTCGGTGCAAACCGAGTGTCGGGTAAGAAACTTTCAAATTCTCGATCAATACTCGTTTAGAGCTCACCAAATTCGGCACACACGAACTAGACTTGATAAGGAACATTTTTCTTTTGGAACCCTAGCGTGAAAACCTCTTTAGCTGGCCTATTTCATGTTTTTTTCGTTTGCGACCATAGCAAACCACCTCGGGCACACGGTGGTGGCACACTTAGCAACCACTCTGATCAAGTTATCATGCACGTTGATGATCTACAAGCTCCACTGGAGCTGTAGGGCTGAAGTTGATCGAATTTGAGGGGCTAGGACGTTGGGGTGACATCGCCAAAGTCGGGTTCTAGCCGCCACACGCCGCGAGCTAGGTTGGAGGCCTCGCCGGCTTGGGGAAACTGCATCAACAGATTCCTCACATCGGTTGAGGGTCTGGAGGTGAGTGGGAGCATGGTAGAAGGCCGATAGAACGGTTTCCGGCGAGCTCCGGCGAGGTCGGGCGCGGGGGACGCGCAGGAGCCGGAGGTAGAAGAAGAAGGGTCTGGCCCCACACGTCAGTCACTGATTTGAATGAAGCCAGATTCTCTGTGGCCCCGGATCAAAATGTGGCTGTGCACAAAATATCCAGTAGCCCGTGTATCTTTGTATGAGAAGGCGCCACGTAGCCCGGATTCTACTGTTGGACATTTGAAATTTTTCCTAGATTAAATTGAATTGCAGATTTCTTTCAAACTTTAGAAGGGCATAACTTTTGCTAGGAAACTCCAAATTAGGTGATTCAAATTGGATTAGGTTCAGATTGAAAAACTCTATCCAAATGTGCAACCCAATTTGTATGAAAGTTAATAATAAATACTGGAAAATTCTATGAAGCTTTTCAGTAAAAGAATTTTAGAGGGAGTTTGGTTCATCCAAAAATCCCTGAATTTTGCCAGAATATTACATAGGATGTTATTGAACTCCTGTAAAATTTTAAGATCATTTAGATTTTATTTGATTAGGATAATTCAGATTAAATTTTGCTGTATTCAAATGAATACAGAAACTTTTCAGAAAAAGTCCCAAACTTGAAAATTCAGTTCTGAGCAATTATAAGCTCCGAAAATTCTAGGAAAATTCATGCAGACTCTATGAACTATACTTGAAATTGTGGTTCACTTTATTTGTCATGAACATGTAAGTTACTTTAGAATTAATTCCTTTTTGCTTAATTGCTTAGGGAATTGTTCTGGAAAAACTACTTAGTGAAAAGTGCTAATGTTTGGTCCAGAAGCTTTTCTTGTGATAAGGAACTCACATGAAAAATTTCATCTAAAGTTGAGCTCTGGATCAGTACTTTCCAATACACTTTGCTTAGGTGAAAATACTCCAATTAGGAAAAGCACTTAGCACTTGATCATTTTGCTAAACCCAACCCCACCCACTAGCACCAGTTCTATTTTAAATTCCTAAACAGAGTTCCAGTTTTTAAACTGTTGGTAGGCTCGATAGCCAAATCTTTGCAATTAAATACATGTGCATTTCATATCGTATAGTCATCGATGTGAAGACTTGTGAAGAAAGTGAAGTGGGATTCAAGGAGCAAGGTGATCAAGTGATCAAGCCTCAAGTGATCATCACTAACTGAACTATATACTCTTAGTCACCTGCAAAACAGGCAAGCCCCGGTTTGCATTCAAGCAATTTTTCTAAAGCTTTTCATTTTTAGAGATCATAGCTATGAGATATTGATTGCATTAGGTCTAGATGATATTGAAACCTGATTGCATGACCATATTTAACCCAAGAGAGAATGGGTAGATTAGCACCTCGTCGAGTGAGATTAGGCTATGCTAAATGTTACTTTGGAAGGACCGGTAGAATTCAAGTAGTTGGAATCTACTCGCGAGTTTAGGGCTTGGTTTCACAGGAATGGGTTATGAATAGAGCCATTGATGAAAATTCACAAGTGAGAAATTGAGACCGGGCAGTGAGATAGAGATGCAGCAGGCTGAGAACCATACGTGCATAGCCCTGGCCTATGTCGGTTAAGGCACTTATGTACTTGGCCCTGTTGGACAAGTTTGAGTTGTGTACCGGGTGCATACTGGCTATATGGGACCCAGGAAACCGATGTACCTCATGATATTCCACATGGAAACTTTTCCGATCGGCTTAGGCTTTAGGCGTTAGTACAGCAGGAGGTAACTCGCTCAAGAACATATCACTGCGGGTATGTACCTTGAGGGAGCTTTCTATTCAGGGCGATGGGCCCGCGTCTGGTGTGGGTGAACTTGGGAATGGTGGCTGTGTATGACATCGGTCAAGTTCGCTGCCGTCAACTCGGAGATGGGTGTAAGTGTCATGCAGTACGGGCATGTTCTGATTCGAATCACCATCACTCGTGGTTATATGAGCATACTTGGACACTGAGTCTTGATGTAGTAAGCACTGAAGTGAATTCTGCAAGGACCCGACGGTCCCGACAATCCAGGATCTCGCTGAGGGGTGCTGCGATGGACAGCACCGGATAACACACATAAAAGGCGATAAGCGGAAGCTAAAGTTTTATTACATAAACTTGTTTATAAACATAGTTGCAACAAAATAACATTATAGTCTACACTCGCAGGCGTAGACTAAGCAAAAGGTTCACGTTCAGCCTGTGAACGTGTTCCTACTAGTACACACGCACATAGTAACACGGCAGCGTGCACGGATCCCATTCGACGGTGGTTCCCTCTTGGGGGTCTGTCTCCTCCTCGGCAGCCTCCTCCTCATCGAACCATGCAAACGCTTCAACAAACAAGTAGTGAGCATGATGGCTCAGAAAGACTGACCCGTCTCACCTAAACATGTAACTCTACATGATGGATTTGCATTGTAGGATAGGTAAGTACTTTGCATAAGACTCGCCTAATTAGGGGATCCTTACTTTCAAGTTTTAGCCTCAAGTTAGTGGAAAACCTTGTGCTAAGCCACATAAGAAGTCCGCAATCAAACAAGAAACGCATTACTCTTATGTAACTTGCCTAAGGTTGAAAATAACTTTGATTTTCTCTAAACTAAAGCATTTCGTTTACAACCAACATAAAGCTTTCAACCAGCAACTTTTATCATGACAACTAGCCTGTTCTTTCTATGTCACGGTACAGTGAACAAGTGACAGCGATTATAATCGATTTACACCTGCAGGGTTACCTGAATAACCCGTTACATACGCCCGTACTCGATGTTGCCTACAGCAACCATCACTGACGTCGTACGTAACCACCTTTCATCCATTAGCCAAGTGTTGAACCGGTCCTATCGTCCCGAGCAGGAGGTCTCTATGCAAAGCATCCTCAGTGCCCGCTAGCCGATTTACACCTCACTGCTCTCATCCTACCCTCTGGACGACAAGCAATGCTTCAACATATCGCTACCCGAATTACATCGGTTTCCCGGTTCCCATATAGCCGGTAGGTCTTCGGTACTGTTCTAGCTTGTTCAACAGTGTGACACTCGGTTCCGAAAATAGAACTAAATGAATGCATAAGTGTGCCCAGGATGTTCATCACACATATACATGTAATCTACAAACTGAATTCAGAATATAACCACGAATAAATAGTGTTTAAGTACTTTATTACAATGATCAACGTCTCACTTATGAATCTCTAACTTATTCTTGCAGAAGAAGACTCTAAACGACAGCGGAAAAATGACTAAAATAGCAGGCTCCAACTTCAACTCCACAGGCATGTTGACTGTAGCGCGCACGCCTAGTACTCCACTTGTTCCTCGAAGTACTCTTCTCCTGTAGCTGATGTATATGTAGGAATGCAAGGGTGAGTATATGTCGTACCCAGCAAGTGCGGGAAAAGTATGACATGTAGCTTACAACAAGGTAGGAAATAAAAAGGTTCATTGCAGCAAGCAAATTTTATTTCACAAACAAGGTAAAAACGGCAACTATTTCTAGGTGAGTTAAATCTCATCATAACTAAGTAATTCAGCAACATTCTCTCATCATAATTCACCATTTATCAAGTCTCAACCAGCCATTAATCTTTCTCAAGTTCATCTCATACTCATAAATATTTATAACCATCTCATATTCATATAACAGAAACAAAACTCATTTTCATGACTCAAAACAGTCCTGAAACCATTCCCAATGACCATACCATAACCATACCTGAGTAAACCTTCCCAAGTTTTGCCTCTAATCATGGAAGTTGGCCAGGTGTTTGTGACCGGAAGCACAGCTATCATGATAGTTTTACACTCTGCAGAGGTGGCACCACTTAACCCACAAGTTCGTGATTTCGTCACCCGTCGGCGACTAGAAAGAACCTCCATTATACCAGTAAACAACCATCGGTGTATGGCCAAGAGATCACAAAATAGCCTTTACAAAGGGGCTACTAGAATGTACGAACCCACTGAGGTTTCACCGGCAGGCTTGAATCCCCATTCTCCCACCCACGGGCCCCCTCTTGTGCCATGCAGTTCCCAGGGCAGTCCCTCTCGACTCCCATTCCCCGTGCCATCCAACGTTCCATAACAAGCTAGCAACACACCTATTTAGTCAGCTAAGCCGCACTCATATTTGGCCTTGTGGTGGCACTGCTTTCCTTGCATGTGCTCGTATGAGTGCAGTAGCTAACCATGTTTTATTTCAACTTCCCGTATCCCGTAAATTAAGCGAAGCAAAAAGGAAAAACGACCATACCCAACTCATCAACTTTCCCGTTGACAAGGATGGTTAAAAAAACTAGTAAACTCTTATAAAAGGGTGTCCCATCAAGTTAACTCAAGCATACACGTTTTCGCAAACAAAACGGTTTCAAAACATGGGATCAATATGGTCAAGGGGCACTTGCCTTGCTCCCGTGGTTCGTGTTGCTCAAGCATCTCAAAGTCTTGGTGCTGTAGTTCCTCGTAGACGACCTCCTGAGCTTGTCCTTCTACTCACGACCATGCACATACAAGATTTACAGCAATCAATTATCATGCACAATCTTTACTCAAGATGCAATGAGGTGGATGAATGCAAATCCTATGGTGCAGTTTTATAAAACCTGTTTGTACGTGTTCTTGCATGTTTTAATGGGCTTCCATGGGGTTTTATGGTGATAAAGGATCCTGGGATCAAGTGTGGACGTGGTAATGATCTTGACACAAGATGTAGATCAATTCCACCATCAAAAATCGACCAAAACGTGATCTGTCCACACGCAGAAGTTTCTGCTTGAAGGGGGCGAAGAAAACGGGTGCATAGAAACAGCGGCGACGTCATAAAGAGGGGTCTCGAAGACCTACCTTACTTCTCCCTTTCTGCAGGGCCTCTCTTCTAGGAATGGCAGCACCGGAGGATTTTCCGTGGAGAATTATGGGGCTGCGGATAGGGCAGAACGTCGGGGGTTTCTTTTCCAGCGACGGGGAGGCGTGACGGGGCTCGACGGCGGCCAAATTCGGGCAAGGGGGGGGCGAGTCGGTGACTTGACATCAAGGAAGGGTGCTTGGCAGCAGGGGGATGACCAAAAGAGAGAGGGGTGCGGCCAGGGGATGGGTTATATTTATAAGGGGGAGAAAAGAGTCCTAGGGGTGGAAACAAAGAGTCCTAGAAGTATGGGACTCAACCAAAGAGTCCTAGGGGTGGAAACAAAGAGTCCT
This sequence comes from Neostapfia colusana, assembly GCA_030760725.1. Classification (NCBI taxonomy): domain Eukaryota; kingdom Viridiplantae; phylum Streptophyta; class Magnoliopsida; order Poales; family Poaceae; genus Neostapfia; species Neostapfia colusana. The sequence goes on from JASWHV010000015.1 coordinate 48,300,937, forward strand.
ATAGGTAGGGGACTCAACCAAAGAGTCCTAGGTGTGGGGGACAAAGATTCCTAGAGTTGGGGGACTTAACCAAAGAGTCCTAAAGGTGGGGGACTTGACCAAAGAATCCTAGAGGTGGGGGACTTTACCAAAGAGTCCTAGAGGTGGGGGCCTTCACCAAAGAGTCCTAGAGGTGGGAGACTTGGGCTCCCCCCTCAAGGGCTGCGGCCAAGGAGTCTGCCCCCTAATTTTTTGTGGCCAATTTTGGGGAAAATTCCCCCCAAATGTGGGGGAAATTCTCCCTAGGGGAATTTTGGGGGAATTTGGCAAAAATCTGGAAAAATTGGGAAGAATTTTGGAATTTTTGGGAAGGGGGGGAATTTGGGGAAAATTTTGGGTGGCTCAATTTGGATTTTTTTATCTTCTATTCTGTCCATTTATATGTTCCTTTCTCCATTTCTATATTCTATTTTTCTATTTCTATATTCACTTCTCCATTTCTACGGTTCTTTCTCCATTTTTATGGTTCTTCTCCATTTCTACTTCTTTTCTAATGCTTCTCTAGATGGAAAATGTATGCAATGCATGGTAATGAATTTGAGGGTGCTACAAACAGGCTCGCACACGGCTCAGTCCTCAATCAACACAAGCAGAGCTATGGCACCCAGGCCCTCAAAGTCCTGCTGCCCTTACCCTCTTCTCAGTCTCATTTTCATGCCATGTGATTCATTGTCTATCTCTCTAACCGAGTGGTGTGCCTCTATCCTATTCTCGTGAGTAGTTCCAACTACTCGATTTGTACCGAATCCTATACCATTTTAGCATTGCAGTGGTTACTTGAGGTTTGAATCCTAAGCCCAAAACCCCTGGTTCTCTTGGCTATGCAATTGGGTTTCCAATCAAGACTCTAATGCACATTTGTAGGAAAGGCATAAAGTAAGTGCTCAAAACATAAGACTTAATAAAAGAGTTAATGCAAGCCGGAGCTTGCCTTGCTTCTGGTCGTTGACTAATTGTTCTTCCGGAGTAATAAAGTCCAGAACCTCCAGGCCTTCTTCTATTTTAGCAACTACACGAAATGAAAATACGATATGTGTACTCAGAGAGCTAAATCCAACAAAAAATGATTAACTCGATTTGGACATTCCTATCAAAAGTTATGTGTGTTTGAAGTTTGAACTCAAAACTGAAAATCGGGGAAATGTTTAAAACCTGCCAATGGGTCCCACCCACTGATCATCTCCTTCCTCGCGCCATACGCACCCAAGCGGCGGCGCACGCCGCTGAGATCACCGGAACCGAGGTTCCCGGTCGCCTCCCAAAGCAAAACTCGCCGCCCCCATATTTCCGGAAGCTAAATCCATCTAGAGGGTCGGAACTCGCCGGCGGTGACCGGAAACTGTTGCGCATCGGCCGCAGTCCCAATTAGGGTTCCGGCAAGGTGGTTCTCAGGCTAAAAAGCACAAAAAGGGTCAGGGTTTGCTCAGGGAGCATCAGTGGAGCACGAGGAACACGAAAAACAAAGTCTTGGGAGCTGGAAATGCCGGGAAACCTACTCCCGACAATGAGCCGAGGTGTTTTGCATCGACGGCGAGGAAAATGGTATATCACATCCGATCCTCGACGGTTTCTTTATCTTCTTTGTTGAGAGTGAGCACTAAGGTGTGTAGAAGCTACTGACGAACAAGCTCGACCGGTGAGTGCAAGTGGAATCCGAATTTTGGGTTAAGCTGAGCTCGGGGTAAATGAACTAGGGTTCGGAGTCTTCAGAAATTCTAGCCCTACGGTTGATCAAATGAGGAATGGTTTTTGGCTACACTTTCTAGGCATCCGGACAGACCTCTTTTGTGTTGAGAAGGGACGGCGACGATGCCTGTGGTGTAAAGTCCACGGTGACCCAAAAATGAGCTGCCCTGAGGAACTTCGGTGCTTGGCGCCAACCGTCACTTTGCAGCCAACAGGAGCACGAACACTCAGAGCTGAGATGATAGCACGCACAAGCACCCTGTGGCAACTTACTTCTCTGCTTGGATCTCGACCAACCGACGATTGATCGGGTTGTGTGATTGAAAAGAACCGAGAACGGCGCCGGGTGGCTATTCTTCGCAGGACAGAGCCGAGCGCGAGTGTGTAAGCGAGGGAGAGTGGAGAACTCAGTTTGTGCTGCTCGTGTGGGTGATAAGGGCGGCCAGCATGTCAACAAGCAGGAGCTGGCGCCGGTGAGCCATTGGGAACAGGTTCAGCCGACGTGCTGGCGCGCGTTCGTGCGAAGCGAAACAGAGCCGAGGCGGTTCAGTCGAATAGTGTGACTGACAGTGGGTCCCAGCCCCAATTTTTGTCCTCAAAATTGAATTCCTACTTCTCTGAATATTTGGGACCCTAATACCCTTGGAAATTTGATGGAATCACCAAATGCCCATTTGAATTTGAATGAATCAATGTGTGAAATGGTTGGAATGAATTTGCAGCACATGTGGAGTTGAAATTCAAATTTAGTCCGAATTTGCTCAAACTAGCTCATGTCAAGATCAACTCCAAATGGAATGAAAATTGGTGTGTGAGCTCATAAAAAAGTGCTGAGTGTGAATATGAATTACACTTTTGAATTTATGGACGAAAGGAGTTTGACTTTGTATTTAAGTTCAAACAAGCCTTTTAATGATTGTACCCAAAAGTACCTCAAAAGGTTTTTGGATTTGGGTGAAATTTGGCATGAGTGTTCCTAACAAGGTTTTGGAGTTAATCATATGCTCAGCCCCTATATGATGTGTAAAAGTCCCAAAACTTGTAAATGGAAAACTTTAGTGATGAATAAAACTGAGTTTAAATCCAAAAAATGGGACTTGCAAAAACTTTTCTAAATATGTGAAGATGCTCATGAGCAGGCACATGCATTCAAGTCCCCCTTGAATTCAAATGATCATTTAAATGCAAAGGTGGTCATTTTTAAATGAAGGATGCAAACTGTGGTTGTAAACCTTCCCTTTGCAGCCCCCAATTTAAAAGTTTGAATCCATATTTGAATTCTTCAGGTCCAAATTATGAGGAAGGCAAATTTTTAGAAAATTTGGAGGTGCTTTGATATGTATATCAAGGAGACTTGTGAATTTTCATTGAAATTTGAATTCAAATTTGAAACTGAGGTAAACTTGTCAATTTGCCAAATGGTGTTCAGATTTGAGCTCCACATGATTGAAGTTTGCACTGTGCCAAAAATTGGAGATCTTTTGGAGAGAGGAGCTGTGGGACCCACTTGTCATTGGAGGGGAAACTTACACCCAAAGTCTTGTTTTCCCTGCTCTGTTCCACTCTTAGCCGCTGAACAGCCCGGGGCGCCACTGAGGCAGCGTTTGCCGCCAGCTCCCGAGAAGCCAGAGACTCGGTTCCTTGCCCTTATCGACTCCACCGAGAGCACAACCGCCTCACACAGCTGCTTTCTCTATCACGCGCCTTCATCACCGAGTTTTTGCTGCACAGAAGAAAACGCTCGGTCCACCGGTGCCCGGCCAGCCCGACGAGTTGCACACCGAGCTGAGCCTCCCTACAGCACCGCCGGACCTCCCTCAGCGTGCCCGAAGCGAGAACCAGGCGCTAGCCCCGCGGAAACTCCGGCGTCGAGCTCATCTTCCTCCACAGCACAGAGGAAAGTCGCCGCGACAAGATCACATCGCCCGGCCGCCACAGAGCTTCTCCCACCGAGCTTCAAAAGCAAAAAGGTTCGTCTAGAAACCCTCTACCATTTCCCCAACTCCGGCAGGATGCTATGGCGTGTCTTGCCGGAATTTCCCTGTTTTTCCGTCGGTGTGCGGTGGACACCGAAGTAGCTTCGATCAAAAATTTGCGCCGCACGATCAACCAAACCACACACAACATAGAATACACCTTCTATACCTCTGTGCAAGTTCCTAGGATCAAGAACCGCCGAGAACCGTCGAGCAAAGCCGCTGTTCATCGAGTTTTTCGATTGTCGCCGGATTTTTGACCTAGCCCGACGGTGAGGTCATACTTCCGGCGAGTTTCAGCGAGATCGGCGGTTGGATCCGTGTTCTCCTCGGTGCAGTGGTGATGTACTAGCAAACGGCGATGTGTTTGGTGCAGCATAGCGCCCTAGCGATGTCGCCGGAGATGCCGCAGCCATTGTCGTCGTCGCACCTAGGCTTCCGGCCATCTTCGATCCGAGGTAAGACCGGCAACGTGTTCCTCGCACGAGAATACGTAGGGGCGGCGAGAATCAGCGAGTTCTGAGCACGGGAACCCCTTCCCGGCGAGGGCTCCGGCGAGCTCGGCGGCGCGGGAGCGCGGGTGGCGGGAGGTAGACGAAGCACGGGCTGGCCCACGTGTCAGCGTCGGTAGCGGGGGAATGGGATCTTCTGTTGCACCGGATCAGTTTGTGACTGTGAATGGAGAACTTTATAGCCTCGTGTGCTGGCGCATCAGAAGGCGCCACATCACCCCCGGACCCGCTGTCAGTCTTTTAAACTTTTCCCCGGTTTATTTCAAATACCAGATTTGATTCAAACTTTGGGAGGGCATAACTTGTGCTAGGAAGCTCCAAATTTAGTGATTCAAATTTGGTTAAATTTAGATTGAAAAAATCTATCAAAATATGCTACCCAATTTGTATGAAAATCATTATTTAACTCTGGAAAATTCTTTAAAGTTTCTCAGCAAAAGAATTTTAGAGGGAGTTTGGTTCATCCAAAAATCCTCAAATTTTGCCAGAATATTCTTTAGAATGTTAGGACACTCCTTTAAAAGGTTCAGCTCATTTTGAGTTGATTTAGTTAGGATAATTCTGATTTCAAGTTTCTGTGTTCTAATGAATACAGAAACATTTTCAGAGAATTTCCAAAACTTGGAAATTCAGTCCTGAGCAGTTCTTAGCTCCACAATTCCTAGGAAAATTTATGCATGCTCCCAGTGCTATGTTTGAAATTATGGTTCACTTGAATTTGCATGAAAGTGCAAATTTATTCAGAACTAATTCCTTCTTGCTTAAATGCTTAGGGAATTGTTCTGAGTGATCTACTCATTGCAAAATTCTGAATTTTGGTCCAGATGGCTTTCTTGTGACAAGGAACTCACATGAAAATTTTCAGCTCCATTGGAGTCTTGGATCAGTACTGTTCTATTTAACCTCTTAGATGATCAAAACACACAAGTGATGAGAAATACTTATCACTTGATAATAGTGTTTAAACCCAAACCTAAACCACTAGCACCAGTGTCATTTTAAATTCTTAAACAGAGTTCCAGTTTTAAACTTGTCTTTAGAACTTGTTAGCAAAAGTTTTACAATTAAACTTATATGCATATTCAAAACGTGTAGTGTTTAAACGTGGAAAAGTGAAGGAGAAGTTAAGCTTGGATCAAGGAGCAAGAAGGGCAGCGATTAAACTTCAAGTCATCAGCAACTAACTTCACAATTATCTGACTTTAGTCACCTGCAGAACCAAGGCAAGCTCCGGTTTGCATTTAAGCTATTTTATAAAGTTTTTACTTTGTTCACTATGAGGGTTAGAGTTTGTATGTGCACTAGGTCAAGTAGGTTTTGTACTCCACGTGCATAACCAAAATGAACCCTGGATTTAAGGGTAGAAAGGTGTCATCGCTGTAGAATAAGGCTGTGCTAAATAGACTAGGACATCCGGTAGAAGACGAGTAGTTGGAATCTACTCGCGAGCTATAGTTTAAGATTACATAAGTGTGGTTGGAAAAGAGGCAAACTAAAGTTTGCATTACTAAAGTTGAGACCGGGCAGGAGGGTAGACAGCGACAAGATGAGGTCTTGGTCGAGTAGCTCTGCCTGTGTCGGTTAAGGACCGATGCGTGTGCCACATCCAGGAGCAAGTATTGAGTTGTGTACCGGATGCTTACTGCTATATGGGACCCAGGAAACCGATGTACCAGGTTAACTGGATTGTAGAGGCATACCACATCGTCTCGTTAGACCTATGAGCCCGAGACGGCGCGACCGGTTCTACAGTCGAGTGTCCTGCGAAAGGTTGCCACATACGACGTAATGAAGGATGCCAGATTTGGGTCTTCATAGGCGGGCGTATGTGTCGAGCTATCCGGGCAGTGTTTGATTCAAATCACCGTCCCTCGCGGTTATTGAGTACCGCTTGCTCCCATGTTGTGACGTAGTAATCAAGTTGTGTGGAAACAGTTTGCAAGTTTAAATTGCTGCTATGATAATTGGAATTGCATGAAAACCATGTATGAAGTAGTGATAGAGCAAACTAAAGTTATTTTTCAACTTGGGATGAGTAACATTGGAATGAAGTGTTTCTTGTTTGATTGTTGAGTTCCGATGTTGCTGGGCGCAAGGTCACTACTATTATGGCTAAAATCTGAAAGTTAAGGATGAACTCGTAGGCGAGTCTTTTTGCAACTTATATGTTTAGGTCTTAAGTTACTTTCATGTAGAGTTGCATGTCTTAGGAGAGACGGTTAAGTCTTGCTGAGCCTTTGTGCTCACTCTTGCTATATGGGTGGTTTTGCAGGTTAATATCGATGCATATAAAGAAGGTTGTCCGGTGAGACTCGGAGACTTCCGAGACATGTTACACATGGAGGATCTAGCCGCTGCCATGTCTTCATGTTGCTAGCGAGGGGAGTCCGCGGGCTGGACCTCTTCTCAGGTGCTCACTAGTTATTCGACATAAGCTGTTTATAGACTTCCGCTGTAGCTATTTATGTAAATTATTTACAAAGAGCATTTGTAAGCTTACACTTTTGATTTATGTAATACAGTGTTCCTTATATGTGTGCTGTTGGGTGCCGCATAACACGGAACCACCCAATGCAATTCCTGGGCGAGGTGCCCCATCCCCGTGATTGAACGGGCGGCGATCGGGGTCCCGTCAGCGCACGGAGTAAGGATCGTATTACGACAAAAACTTAGGATACGGTGAGGAAACGGCAACCCGACCCGCTTTAATATCCTCTATGACTCTTCATGTCATTTGGGGTATTCGAGCAACGTCTGTCCCTGGCGTGCGTGGTGCAATTTGGGAGACCCTGTCACGTGGTCAGTAACATGAACACGTAGCTCAAGGCGTGTTTGGCTTGAGAACATCCGGGCGAGTGATGACGGCCGGGTGTACGAACTGTATGGATATCGGTCTCGGTGTGCAGCCGGGTCTGACGATTGCTTGAGTTATTTGCAGGTAGTTTAACCACGAAATGGTAGACGTGTAGCATCCGTGTGCGAGTGACGCTTAGTGCCACTGAACTAACGAAGCCAGCTAAGTCCGGTATAGGTTTTTCTTTGTGAGGACGTAGTACTGACATGATCTGGTGACGCATCGACGTCGCACTCCATTGAATGAGTATCTTCATTATAAAACTCGAAAGTTTTGATCCAAAGCATTAAAACTTGATGTAACTCCTTCCCTTAATCAGGATATTCAAAGTTAATAAGTTTTCAACTTATAGGAGACTAAGGACAGAGTCCCCTGTTTTCAGCTGATAGAAGGCTGAAGTTAATCAGAGGTTAGAAGTTGAGTTATTTCGAGGTTGGGGTCATATGATACATTTCTGGAAATCTTTGGAAGAGATTTACAACTTTTCTGTTGAGGTCCATAGGTGTTTCATCCCTTAACCAATCAAAAAATGCAGTGGAGTTGAAACTGTCCAGAAAACCGGGCAGAGCAAACACTCTCTGTAAACTCTCTGTAAATTGAGCATAACTTCCTGCATAAAAATAAAAAAATAGAACATGAAGAAGTTCTGGAAATCTCATGAGATGGGTTACAACTTTGTAACAGAAAGTTTTGTCAGATGGGGAGCAGAATTAACTGGAATTCTTGGACCAAATCAGTACCTAGAGCAGGGAGGTGCTGTCCAATTTTCTCCGGAAATTCTGTTAAATTTGACATCTCATAACATTTTAACCAGGACAGATATTAGGCCAAGCAAATACTTTATGGAAAGCTATTGAAGTTAGCTTTAACTTTTATGTTGAGCTCCAGAATTGGTTTTGCCTTTAGCGTGGCCTAAATTAGGTTGAAATGGAAACTGGTCAGGGCTGTCATGTTGGACAGCAGATCAGCAGTCAAATTTGTTTAAATTTGAACTAGGATTCCAAGTTTTATGAGTTCAATGATATGTTTTATGTTGTAACTCAATAGTTACTGTTCAAATAAATATTTGACATTTCTCAAATATATTTTTACAGATGACAGCGGATAAACAGTTCAAGAACGGGTGGGTGGAATCTCACTGTTCTCACCACAGCGGCTATCCGGAAGCATTGAGGCAGATGCTTCAATATTTCGAGTACAACCAGATGCTGCAGTACTTCGCCAAGGAAGAAGGCGCGGAGGGGAACAAGACGTGGACAATCCATGTCGAGGTTCCTGCAGGATGTGGCAAGTGGCAGCCCGCGAGACCATGTCGCGTTTCCGCCAACTACATGCGAGAGCTATGGAGGGCACTCCATACGCGCTCGTTCTGGTGGAGGGACGGGCTCATCATGTGTGGGAAGGGAGGTACCGGGAGGCAGCCGATCCGGGTTGCCCAAGGTACAGCCCCGCGGAGGCAAGCCTTAGCCTCAAGTTGGGGGCAGGAAATGCCGTGATGGACAGCCAAGCTGTTCATATGGAGCATCTCACCGCAAAGCTCAAGGAAAGCATCAGCCGTGGACACCATTTCGAGAGTGCTCACAGCGCACTCCGCAATGTGCTCCTTCCGACGATCAAGCGACTTAACGAACAGCATAATCAGTCGCATCGTCTGAAGAAGGCGAAGAAGAAGAGCCGTGTCGACATTGCGGCGTTGCAAGAACTGGTGCACACTCTAACCCAGCAGAATGAGGACCTTACTCGAGAGCGAGACGACGCTATTGAGGAAGGGCAAGGCTAGGAAGAAGACTACAACCAAGACATGGACGAGGTGCATGCATTGCAGGACCTCGTACCTCCGATATTGGGCATACTGGTGGTCTTGGGTCTTCCGGCAATGGGAGAGCCCGAGATGGGAGAGGAGGTTGTAGACCCAGAGCCAGAAGCAGAGATACCGGAGGAGGACGACCGGAAGGAGGTCAAGTTCTACTCCGAGTAGGGGGTTACGGTTGCCAAGTAGGGCAGCTAGAGTAGTGTAACCAAAACATTTGTAATCGGTGACATGTCGTGTAGGCAGTAGCGTATGTATAGATAGTGACGACATGAGCACGACCTCTCGGAGAACCGAGAATAATGTATCTTGTATAAAGTTTATGCTTTATCAATATATGTAAATGTTGTGCAAATTATTCATGCATCACTTCAATACCTACTGTTTCATATGGAACTTTTAAGTATGACATGTGCTGACCGCTGCTGTTTTAAATTTCAGAATGACTTGTACTCGTGCCAACCCGGACGTTGGGGGTTCCAGTCAAGGGGGGGGGGGGAACCTCCCAACAGCCTCCCGAGGACTCCTCGGGACAGCAGCAGAAACAACAACAGCAAACACAGCTACCGTCACCACCAACGGTTACATTGGCCGACATCATTGCGGCAATGGCGGGTTCTCATCAGCAGCACACGGAGTTACTGCAAACTCTTATTGCTAATACGTCTCGACCATAGAGGCGTCAAGATCGTGAGGAGCGTCAACAGAGCTCCTACTCTGACTTCCTAGCGACTCATCCCCAGGTATTCTCAAGGGCGGATGAACCTCTCGATGCGGACAACTGGCTCCGCACGATAGAGATGAAGTTCGGGCTGCTCAAATAAGTGAGCAGCGCAAGACTCAGTTCGCGGTCCAGCAGCTCCAGGGATCCGCGAGCGCATGGTGGGCGAACTACTGTGTTTCACAGCCCACCGACCGAGTTATGACCTGGGCGGAGTTCCGGACGGCCTTCAGAGCCTATCACATACCACCGTGTCTTATGAAGAGGAAGACGCAGGAGTTTCTACACCTGCAGCAAGGGAGCCGGAACACGCTGGAATATTCCAGGGCGCTCAACAATCTCGCGCTCTACGCGTCGTATCACGCTGATACTGACGAGAAGCGGCAGGACCACTTCTACCAGGGGCTTAACCCGCTCCTGAAGGACAAGTTGGCAATGTTCAATCGTGGCAGCCTCAACGACATAATTGATGCTGCGATTGTTCAGGAGGACTCCGGTAAGGAGTTAGCGGCGGCGGAGAGAAAGCGAAACACGCTGCAAAGCAGCGGAGAAGGAGGCGGTCCTTCTCAAAAAATTCGGATGGTGAATCGCCCACCATCAGGTCCATGCTAGCAGCCACCACAGAGGTCGATTCCATTCCGCAGTTGGCCATATTCTTCACCGGCATTAAGGACGGCAATGCCAGCGCCACCTCCACAACAACAACAGCAGCAGCTGGTGATGCCGCGTGCGTATGCACCTCAGCAGCGCATGCCGGGCTTTCGTCCCCCAAGCACCTGACAAGCAGCGGTAACATGTTACTAGTGTGGTTGCCCAGGACACTTCGCCAGCAGTTGTCCGGAGAGACAAGGCGGCGGAGTTGCACCGCAACTTCCGGGGAGGAATCAGCCCCGGAACCCTACTAATGCGCGGCGGGCAAACCCGAGGCCCGGCACTGTCCACCAACTGTCCATAGAGGATGTGCCGGAGGGTGAGCCAATCCTTGCGGGTATGTTCCAACTCCACCAGCATCCCGCCATAGTGTTGTTTGATTCAGGCGCCACGCATAGCTTCATTAGCCAAGCTTTCATTGATAAATATAGCTTGCAAATACTACCCACCGATAGTCCTTATGTGATCTGTTCACCGGGTGGGAAAATTTCAGCAAGCATGATGGTTCCAAAAGCGCCATTGTGCTTAGAGGGTAGAGTATACCCTACGTCTCTCATAATTTTAGAGGGACAAAAGGTCGATGTCATCTTAGGGATGTCGTGGTTAACCCGCCATGGCGCTGTTTTAGACACCGTCCTCCGAATTGTGCACTTGAAATCAGAAGTGCACGAATCTCATTCCTTATTTCTAGACAGTCCAGAAATAAAACTTCCAAGTGCCTATAAATCCACAACAATCAGATTGGAAGATATTCCAGTGGTCCAAGAGTTCCCTGACGTGTTCCCAGGTGATTTACCGGGGATGCCACCCGATAGAGAAGTGGATTTCAAGATTGAACTTGCACCGGGAACCATGCCAATATCCCGAAGGCCGTACAAGATGGCGCTCAAGGAGTTGGCTGAATTGAAGACCCAGCTAACGGACCTGCTGGAGAAGGGTTTTATTAGGCCGAGCTCCTCAACATGGGGCTGTTTGGCATTATTTGTGAAGAAGAAGGATGAAACATTGCGGCTTTGCGTGGACTATCGTCCACTAAACGCTGTAACCATCAAGAACAAGTACCCGTTGCCACGGATCGACATGTTGTTTGATCAGTTGGTCGAAGCAAAGATCTTTTCCAAGATGGACTTAAGATCCGGGTACCATCAGATTAAGATACGGGCTGAGGATATTCCGAAGACGACTTTCTCGACGAGGTACGGGCTTTATGAGTACCTGGTCATGTCCTTCGGCCTCACCAATGCTCCAGCTCACTTCATGTATTTGATGAACTCGGTATTCATGCCGGAGCTGGACAAGTTTGTCGTGGTCTTCATCGACGACATATTGGTATATTCCAAGTCGGAGGAAGATCACAAGAAGCATCTGCGTATAGTCTTGCAACGGCTGCGGGATCACAAGCTATACGCGAAATTCAGCAAGTGTGAATTCTTGATATCGCAAGTGCCTTTTCTCGGGCATATCATCTCAGTGGAGGGCATTGCTGTAGACCCGAGTAAGATCACACAAGTGCTGAATTGGAACCCCGAGAACTGTTCACGAGGTACGGAGTTTCCTCGGGCTTGCGGGATATTATCGGAGGTTCATCCCGAACTTCTCAAAGATTGCCAAGCCTATGACGGAGCTGCTGAAGAAGGCTACCAGATATGTTTGAAGTCCAGCGTGTGAAGCAGCCTTCAAGGCTTTAGTCAAGCACTTAACATCAGCACTGGTTTTGGCGCAGCCAGACACAACAAAACCGTTCGATGTATACTGCGATGCATCCGGCATTGGGCTCGGATCTGTGCTGATGCAAGACCGAAGAGTGGTCGCGTATGGATCACGGCAGCTCAGAAACCATGAGCAGAATTATCCAGCTCACGACTTGGAGCTCGCTGCCGTGGTACTTGCACTTAAAATGTGGAGGCACTACCTACTCGGTAACCTCGTACATTTATATACCGACCACAAGAGCCTCAAGTACATATTGACTCAGAAGGAGCTGAACATGAGGCAGCGAAGATGGTTGGAACTGATAAAGGATTACGAAATAGAGATCCATTATCATCCCGGCAAGGCAAACATGGTGGCAGATGCGCTGAGTCGCAAGTCACACGTCAACAATCTGACCATCACACCGTTGGAAGAGAGCGAACCACCACTGCATGTAATTCCACATGGAGCTCTCTACAACGTAGCTTTGATCCCCACTCTCCGTGAAGAGATAGCGGCAGCTCATAAACATGACAAGGGCATGTCGCATTTGCGGAGACGTGTAGACAGTGGGGAGTTGAAATGTTTCCGGAAGGACAGAGACGGCGTCCTATGGTTCAAGTACCGGATCGTCGTACCCCGTAACCCGGAGTTACGGAAGAAAATTTTTGATGAGGCTCACTTATCAAAATTTTCTATTTGACCCCGGCAGCAACAAAATGTATCAAGAACTCAGAAGCAAGTTTTGGTGGACACGGATGAAGCGGGAAATCGCAAAGTACGTGTCCGAGTGTGATACATGTCGAAGGGTGAAAGCAGATCATATGCGGAAACCGGGACTCCTACAACCACTGGACGTTCCTGCCTGGAAGTGGGAGGATGTGAGCATGGACTTCATCGTCGGTTTACCCACCACTTTTCAGAAGCATGATTCTGTGTGGGTGATCGTCGACCGGCTCACCAAAGTTGCCCATTTCATCCCGGTCAACACCAACTACAACGCCAAGAAGTACACTGAACTGTACATCTCACAGATCCTATGCTTGTACGGCGTACCCCATACCATCATATCGGACCAGGGCACTTTATTTGTGTCCCGTTTTTGGGAGCGGCTACACGCTGCATTGGGGACAAAGCCGATCCGTAGTTCAGCATACCACCCGTAGACGGATGGGCAAACCGAGCGGGTGAATCAGATTCTAGAGGACATGCTACGAGCTTGCGCTATCAACCGCGGCAAGAATTGGGATGATCACTTGCCGTTAGCCGAGTTCTCATACAACAATGGGTACCAAGCCAGCATCAAGATGGCGCCCTACGAGGCGCTATACGGGAGAAAATGCCGCACACCATTGAATTGGTGTGAGTCTGGAGAAAGGGTTACCTTCGGGATTGACCTTGTCAATAACGCGGAGGAAAAGGTTCGACTGATTCAAACGAACCTAAAAGCTGCACAATCCTGGCAGAAACAGTATGCGGACCGGAGAAGACACCCATTACAATTCGAAGTCGGGGATCACGTATACCTACGTGTTTCTCCAATGAAGTGCGTGAACAGATTCGGGGTGAGAGGAAAGTTGGCACCCCGATTCATCGGTCCATTCCAGATTACCGAAAGATGTGGATTAGTAGCATACCGGCTGAAATTACCAGAAGCACTTTCCGGTGTGCACGACGTCTTTCATATTTCCCAGCTGAGGAAGTGTCTCAAGCTATCAACTACCATTCAAGTGGAGGACATAGAAGAACTGAAACCGGATCTCACCTATCGGGAGGAACCGGTTCAGGTTATTGATGAGAAGGCCCTAACCAAACGCAACCGTACATTGTGGTTCTACAAAATTCTGTGGAGTAATCACTCCGTGGACGAAGCGACATGGGAGAGCGAAGGATTTCTTCGCGCTAACTACCCCGACTTTTTCACGTCGCATATCCGGTAATTTTTCACCGTCCTCTCTCTCATTTCCACCTTATAATCTTGAGACGAGATTCTTTTAAGGGGGGAGGAATGTAAAGGCCCTCAGTTTTTGACACATGTTTAAAGTGTTCATCACCACACAACATACCTCATTTGAAGAAAGTTGATGAACACATTTGAAGAGCAAGTAACCATTATCAACAAGCTCATTAGAGAATAAACTCACAAAATGCAAAAGTGGTATTTCCCACATGCATCATCTAGGGTCTGGGCATATGAAAACTCCTACACCTTGCTAGGGATGTCCATGCCAAGTTTTACCCAAATTCAAAACCTTTTTGAGGTATTTTTGGGTATAGCATGAAAGAGGGTAGTTTGAGCCCAAATTCAAATTCAAACTGTTTTTATCCCATGACTTCAAAAGTGGGAGGCATATTCTTACTCAGCACATTTTTGTGAGCTCACACACCAATTTTCACTCCAGTTGGAGTTGATCTTGACATGAGCTAAGGGTAGGAAATTCAAACTTTATTTGAATTTCAAACTGAACATGTGCTGAAATTTAGTCAAACCAAACCCAATTTGAATTCTAACCAATTCAAATGGCTCAGGGGTAGATAATTCAAATCACCATGGGCTTTGTGGGGACTACTGTTTACAACAGTAATATGGAGTTAAGTTCAGAGGTTAAAAGGGAAATGGGACCCACATGTCAGCCACTGGAGAGAATTCTACCGACTGAAGACTGAACCTGGTTACTCGCGCCCGACCGAGCTGCCGCCACGGCGAAGAAACGGCGAGGACAGCAGCTGCTTGCCGCCCTCGGCCGATGAACCGCCTCTCGGGGCCCTTATCTACGCGCCCGAGCGGTCGCAGGGGGTTTCCACCGCTGCCCCGACGCATCCCCGCCCAGAAAACTGAAGCTCCTCGCCGCCCGGTTGAACTCTCGGCTCCTCATCGCCTAGCCGATCCAGTGATCCTCCAGGCGATCTGAGACCAGCACCAGGTGCGCCAAGCCATCTTCAACACCCTCACGCCAGTTCCTGGCCCGGAGAAGTCCTCCCCGAGCTCCACCACGACGATCTTTTCTCTGCCGGGTCAGCTCGAGCCGCCACCGCGGGAACGATCCGTCCGGCCACCACATCCCACCGTTCACTGAGCTGTGAACAGCAAAGAGGTTCGCCTTCAGTCCCTCCTTCATTCCCGCGAGCTCCGGCGGCGTGACAAAGACTGCTCACGCCGTAATTTCATGTTTTCGCGACGGTGTGCAAAAGTGGGGTCTGAACCGATCCGCAAAATTCATAATCCACACTGCATCACTCATCCTCTCATGGAGAGGATTACTTCTAGGTGCCCGTACGAGTCCATAGGAGCAGGAACCACGAAGAACCGTTGAGGGAAACCGCTGTTCTTCGAGTTTTAGTAAAAGTCCCGATTTCCGGCCTAGGTCACATGATGACAGCCCAACACAGCCCTTTCCGAGCTCTGCGGAGCTCATGTCGACCTTTCCTAAGGTCCACTGATGCTTCCCGACCGTTTGCTCGATCGATTGGGGTGCTAGGGAGGTCGGCCGACACGGCCGAAGTTCTCCCGAGGCTGCCGCTCATCGCCGACCAGGTGCCGGCCATTTTCATGACGAACTGAGCCCGGAATTATGTTCCCCGAGTGGAAGTAGGCAGGGGCGGCCAGAATCATGAAGTTTGGAGCACCACAGAGGCTGCCGGCGAGCTCTCCGGCGAGGTGTCGCGGCGGCAGAGCGCGGGCGGCGAGAGGTAGACGAAGGGGTGGGTCCCGTCTGTCAGCGGCTTGTATTTTAAAACGGGATAAGTCTGCGGCTCGTATCTGGTGTGCTGGCATGCGAAAACCCCATAGAACCCGGTGTGCCGCCGCTCCAGCGTCCAACACGTGTCCACATGGACCCACCGGAAGATTTGAACTTTTCCCCGATTTTCAGAATTCATTCAAACTTCAAATCCTCATAACTTTGGCTAGGAACATCCAAATAAAGTGAATCAAATTTTGTTGGATTCAGCTCTCTGAGTACGTTCCAGCAAATCAAGTTTCACTTCATGAAAATCCTTATTTCTCCAGAATTAATTCCTCAAATTTTAAACTGTTTGGAATTTTAACTGGAGAATCCCTTGGAGGAAAATTCTGAAATTTTGCTGGGATGTTCACCAAAATATCCCTGAACTACCATAACAATTTCAGATCCATTTGATCTCATTTGATCCACCTAATGGTGTGATTAATAAAACTGTTCCAGAGAAAATAGAAAATGTTCAGAAACATTTTCAGAATTTTCTCTGAAATTGTTTAGCTCATACCTTTAGATAGGAACCTTCAAATTAAGTGAGAACAACTACATTAGAACCCTCTTAAAATCTAATTTTCAGAAAGGCATGGCTTGCTCCATGAAAATCCCTAGAACACCCTAAAGGCTCCAATTAAGGTCACGTACATAATTATTTGTGGAGGGCTCAAATGAGCTTTGCTGCAACTAAAACTTGGCCAAGTCTCTGTTTAGGTTGTATCCAAACCACAGTAAAAATTTCAGAGTCATTGAGGCTGTCTATTGGGACTAATAGCCTTCACAAGTTTAAAGTTCAATTCAAATGCATTTAAATTAATACATGTACTTGTTACCTCATGTAGTCGCTAAGGTCGAGGAGGAACCCGAAGTCCTAGACTTTGTTACTCCGGAAGAGAAGCTAGCCTACGACCAAGAGCAGCATGGCAAGCTCCAGTTTGCATTCACCTTTTTATAAAGTTCTATTGTTTTGAGCACTTACTTGAGTATCATTATTTCTTGCACTAGAGTCTTGTTTGAAAACCCAATTGCATAGCCAAGGAAGCCATGGGTTGGGATAAGGATTGAAAACCCCGTTAGCTACTGCAATGCTAAGATAGTGTAGGATTCGGTACAAGTCGAGTAGTTGGAACTACTCGCGAGCATATGCTAGAGGCACTCGACTCGGGTAGAGATAGCACATGATACACATGGCAAGAAAAATGAGACTGAGCGGAGAGTAAGGGCAGCAGGACTTTGGGGCCTGTGTGCTATAGCTCCGCTTGTGTCGATTGACTACCGAGCCGTGTGCGGGCCTGTTGAACAAGCTAGAACAGTACCGAAGACCTACCGGCTATATGGGAACCGGGAAACCGATGTAACTCGGGTAGCTGGGTGTTGAGGCATAGCTGGTCGTTCAGAGGGTAGGTTGAGAGCTCGAGGTGTAAATCGGCTGGCGGCACTGAGATGCGCGTGCAGAGACCTCTTGCTCGGGACAATTGGACCGGTTCAACATTTGGCTAACGGGTGAAAGGTGGTTGCGTACGGCGTCCGTGATGGTTGCTGTAGGCAACATCGAGTACGGGCGTACGTGACGGGTTATTAGGGTAACCCTGAGGTGTAAATCGATTATAATCGCCGTCCCTCGTGGTCAGTGAGTACCACTTGTTCACTGTACTGTGACGTTGAAAGAACATGATAGTTACATGTTAAAATGTTGCTGATTGAAAGATGGACTTTGATTGCTAATGATTTGTTGTAGTTTAGAGCTAACTAAAGTTCTTTTCCACTTTGGGCAATGTACATGAGAGAAATGTGTTTCTTGTTTGATTGCGGCTCTCTCATTTGCCTTAGCATAAGGTTCTCCACAACCTGCTGCTAAAACTTGAAAGTAAGGTTCCACTAATTAGGCGAGTCCTTGCAAATGATTTCTACCTCATGTAACCTATCAACCATCATGTAGAAGTTCCATGTTTAGGAGAGACGGGTCAGTCTTGCTGAGCCTTCGTGCTCACTGCTTGTGTTTGAAACTTTTGCAGGGTTCTATGAGGAATGGACTCCTGAGGAGGAGACGGAACCCCAGGAGGGGAACCCCGTCGAGTGGGAGTCGTGCACGCCGCCGTGTTAGTGTGCGTGTGTGCTAGCAAGGACACGTTCACGGGCTGAACGTGAACTTGATGCGTAGTCTACGCCCGTGAGTATAGACTGAACATATTTTGTTGTAAAAATGTTCATAAACCTCTTTATGTAATAAAACTTTGCTTCCGCTTTGTACCTTTGATGTATGTTATCCGGTGCTATGCAACGCAGCACCCCTCAGCGTGATCCTGGCTCGACAAGACCGTGGGGTCATGTCAAAAAACTCTATCCAAATATGCAACCCAATTTGTTTCAAAATCATTATTTAATTCTGGAAAATTCTTTAAAGCTTTTCATCAAAAGAATTATAAGGGGAGTTTGGTTCATCCAAAAATCCTCATTGCAAAATTCTGAATTTTGGTCCAGATGGCTTTCTTGTGACAAGGAACTCACATGAAAATTTTCAGCTCCATTGGAGTCCTGGATCAGTACTGTTCTATTTAACCTCTTAGATGATCAAAACACACAAGTGATGTGAAATACGTATCACTATATCATAGTGCTTAAACCCAAACCTAAACCACTAGCACCAGTGTCATTTTAAATTCTTAAACAGAGTTCCAGTTTTAAACTTGTCTTTAGAACTTTTTAGCAAAAGTTTTACAATTAAACTTATATGCATATTCATAATGTGTAGTGTTTAAACGTTGAATTGTGAAGGAGAAGTTAAGCTTGGATCAAGGAGCAAGAAGGGCAGTGATTAAACTTCAAGTCATCAGCAACTAACTTCACAATTATCTGACTTTAGTCACCTGCAAAACCAAGGCAAGCTCCGGTTTGCATTTAAACTATTTTATAAAGTTTTTACTTTGTTCACTATGAGGGTTAGAGTTTGTATGTGCATTAGGTCAAGTAGGTTTTATACTCCACGTGCATAACCAAAATGAACCCTGGATTCAAGGGTAGAAAGTTGTCATTGCTGTAGAATAAGGCCGTGCTAAATAGACTAGGACATCCGGTAGAAGACGAGTAGTTGGAATCTACTCGCGAGCTATAGTTTAGGATTACATAAGTGTGGTTGGAAAAGAGGCAAACTAAAGTTTACATTTCTAAAGATGAGACCGGGCAGGAGGGTAGGCAGCGACAAGACGAGGTCTTGGTCGAGTAGCTCTGCCTGTTTTGGTTAAGGACCGATGTGTGTGCCGCATCCAGGAGCAAGTATTGAGTTTTGTTCCGGATGCTTACTGCTTTATGGGACCCAGGAAACCGATGTACCAGGTTAACTGGATTGTAGAGGCATACCACATCGTCTCGTTAGACCTATGAGCCCGAGACGACGCGACCGGTTCTACAGTCGAGTGTCCTGCGAAAGGTTGCCACATACGACGTAATAAAGGACGGCAAATTTGGGTCTTCAGAGGCGGGCATATGTGTCGAGCTATCGGGCAGTGTTTGATTCAAATCACCGTCCCTCGTGGTTATTGAGTACCGCTTGCTCCCATGTTGTGACGTAGTAATCTACTTGTGTGGAAACAGTTTGCAAAGTTTTAATTGCTGCTATGATTATTGTAATTTGCATGAAAACCCTGTTTGAAGTAGAGATAGAGCAAACTAAAGTTATTTTCCACCTTGGGACAAGTAACATTGGAATGAAGTGTTTCTTGTTTGATTGTGGAGTTCCAATGTTGTTGGGCGCAAGGTCACTACTATTATGGCTAAAATCTGAAAGTTAAGGATGAACTCGTAGGCGAGTCTTTTTGCAACTTATATGTTTAGGTCTTAAGTTACTTTCATGTAGAGTTGCATGTATTAGGAGAGACGGTTAAGTCTTGCTGAGCCTTTGTGCTCACTCTTGCTATATGAGTGGTTTTGCAGGTTAATATCGACTCATATAAAGAAGGTTGTCCGGTGAGACTCGGAGACTTCCGAGTCATGTTACACATGGAGGACCTAGCCGCTGCCATGTCTTCGTGTTTCTAGCGAGGGGAGTCCGCGGGCTGGACCTCTTCTCGGGTGCTCACTAGTTATTCGACGTGAGCTGTTTATATACTTCCGCTTATGTTTAGGTCTTAAGTTACTTCCATGTAGAGTTGCATGTCTTAGGAGAGACGGTTAAGTCTTGCTGAGCCTTTGTGCTCACTCTTGCTATATGAGTGGTTTTGCAGGTTAATATCGACGCATATAAAGAAGGTTGTCCGGTGAGACTTGGAGACTTTCGAGTCATGTTACACATGGAGGACCTAACCGCTGCCATGTCTTCGTGTTGCTAGCGAGGGGAGTCCGCGGGCTGGACCTCTTCTCGGGTGCTCACTAGTTATTCGACGTGAGCTGTTTATAGACTTCCGCTGTAGCTATTTTATGTAAATTATTTACAAAGAACATTTGTAAGCTTCCGCTTTTGATTTATGTAATACAGTGTTCCTTATATGTGTGCTGTTGGGTGCCGCATAACACGGCACCACCCAATGCGATTCCCGGGCGAGGTGCCCTGTCCCCGTGACTAAACGGGCGGCGATCGGGGTCCCGCCATGATGCATATGGGAAATACCACTTTTGCATTTTGTGAGTTCATCTCCTAATAAATTTATTTACGGTAGTTACTTGCTCTTCAAATGCGTTCATGTTTTTACCACAATTGAGCTGAGGTGTGGGTGTGATAAACACTTTTAGCAAATGAAAAACTTGGGCCCTTAAAAATTCCTTTGAATTTGATAATGCTTGTGATCTAAATTGTATTGCAATCATGTTTGAATTATAGATAGTGCCAATTAAGTTTACTTCACCTTATGCAAGAACCATCATAACAAAGCGTTTCTTGTTTGGTTGTGGAGTTGCGATGCTGCTCGTCTCAAGATCTTTAAAATGAGGCTATAAACCTGAAAGTTAAGGATCAACTATAGGCGAGTCCTTTATTCAAATTCAACTAACCTGTTTTAATCCATTGTGCATGTAGAGTTTCTTGTATAGAAGAGACGGATCAGTCTTGCTGAGCCTATGTGCTCACGCTGGCTATATGAGTGGTTTTGTAGGTTAACATCGATGCTTATGACAAGGTTGTCTGGTGAGACTCAGAGACTTCTGAGTCGTTTAACACATGGAGACTTCTATTATTTTTATTATTTCCTATTTTTATTTCCTTTTATTTATTTGTTTGTTTATATATTCCTTTCTTCCTTTTCTTCTTCTTTTTAAATGCTTCTCTACATGAAAATGGATGCAATGTAAGGTGATGAATATGAGGGTGTTACAAACCTACCCCCCTTAAAATGAATCTCGCCCTCGAGATTCGATAGAGTGGAGAAAAGATGAGGGAATTCCGTCTTGAGGTCCTCTTCCCACTCCCATGTAGCTTCAGCTTCCATGTGATGGCTCCACTGTAATTTGCACTAACGGATTACCTTGTTCCTCGTGACCCTTTCCTTTATGTCCAAGATTTTGATTGGGTGTTCCGCGTAGGTCAGATCCTCCTGAAGTTCTAACTCATCCATTGGTACTTGTTCTTCCGGCACTCTTAGACACTTCTTGAGCTGGAATACGTGAAATACGTTGTGCACGTCGGAGAGGTGTGTAGGCAGCTCTAGTTGATATGCTACCTCTCCTCGCTTGCCCAAAATATTAAATGGCCCGATGTAACGAGGTGCTAACTTGCCTTCGACGTTGAACCGTCGTTGGCCTCAGATAGGCGACTCCTTAAGATACACGAAGTCTCCGACTTCGAAGGTCAGACTCCTTCGCCTATTGTTTGCAAAATGTTTTTGTTGTGACTGAGCGGCCTTCAAGTTTTCACGTATTGTTTGGACTTGCTTCTCGGCGTCCTGTAGCACTTCGAGTCCAAACACTTGATTTTCTTCTGTCTCATTCAAGAACAGGGGTGTTCTACACCGTCTACCGTATAGTGCCTCCAAAGATGACATCTTCAGGCTGGCTTGGTAACTGTTGTTGTATGAGAATTCAGCATAAAGCAAGCTCTTGTCCCAACTACGCCCATGATTCAAGGCGCAAGCTCTCAGCAAGTCTTCCAAAATCTGATTCGTCCTCTCAGATTGCCAATCGGTTTGTGGGTGATACGCGGAGCTAAAATTCAACCGTGTACCGATGGCTTCATGTAGTGTGACACCCGGTTCTGAAAATAGAACCAAGTGAATGCATATGTGTGCCCAGGATGTTCATCACACATACACATGAAATCCACAAACTGAATTCAGAATATAACCATGAATAAATAGTGTTTAAGTACTTTATTACAATCACTCAATGACTCACTCATGAATATCTAACTTATTCTTGCAGCGGAAGACTCTAAACGACAGCGGAAAATGGCTAAGACAGCAGGCTCCAACTTCAACTCCACAGGCATGTCGACAGTAGTGCGCATGCCTAGTACTCCACTTGTTCCTCAAAATGTTCTTCTCCTGTGGCTGATGTATATGTAAGAATGCAAGGGTGAGTACATGTCGTACTCAACAAGTGCGGGAAAAGTATGTCATGTAGCTTAGAACAAGGTATGGAATAAAAAGGTTTATTGAAGCAAGCGAATTTTATTTCACAAAACATGATAAAAACAGCAACTATTTCTTGGTGAAATTTATCCCATCATAATCAAGTAATTTAGCAACATTCTCTCACCATAATTCACCATTTATCAACTCTCATTCAGCCATTAATCTTTCTCAAGTTCATCTCATACTCATAAATATTAATAACCATCTCTTATTCATATAACCGAAACCAAACTCATTGTATGATTCAAAACAGTCCCAAAACCAATCCAAATGACCATACCCAAATGTCCATCCCAAGTTTAGCCTCTAATCATGGAAGCTGGCCAGGAGCTTGTGACCGGAAGCACGGCTATCATGATAGTTTTACACTCTGCAGAGGTGGCACCACTTTACCCACAAGTTTGTGATTTCGTCACCCACCGGCGACTAAAAAGAACCTCCATTATACCAGTACACAACTGTCGGTGTATGGCCAATAGATCACAAAATAGCCTTTATAAAGGGGCTACTAGAATGTACGGACCCCTGAGGTTTCACCAGCAGGCTCAAATCTCCATTCTCCCAAGGCAGTCCCTCTCGACTCCCTCTTATGCCATGAAGTTCCCAAGGCAGTCCCTCTCGACTCCCATTCCCCGTGCCATCCAACGGTCCATAACAAGCTAGCAACACACCTAATTAGTCAGCTAAGCCGCACCAATATTTGGCCTTGTGGTGGCACTGTTTTCCTGACATGTGCTCACATGAACCAGTTCTTAGATCTACGGCAAGTAAACCACCATCTCATTCAGCAACATCCACGAACCAATCTTGCCTAGATCTCCCCGATAGCATGCTCATCAACATCATTAAGTTATCATCATCTTTATTCTCATGAGCGCAGTAGCTAACCATGTTTTAATTCAGCTTCCCGTATCCCGTAAATTAAGTGAAGCAAAAAGGAAAAACAACCATACCCGACTCATTAACTTCTCCGGCGACAAAGATGGTTAACAAAACTAGTAAACTCCTATAAATAGGGTATCCCATCAAGTTGACTGAAGCATACGGGTTTTTGCAAGCAAAACAGTTTCAAAAACATGGGATCAATATGGTCAAGGGGCACTTGCCTTGCTCCCATGGTTCGTGTTGCTCAAGCGTCTTGAAGTCTTGGTGCTGTAGTTCCTCGTAGACGGCCTCTTGAGATTGTCCTTCTACTCACGACCATGCACATACAAAATTTACAGCAACCAATCATCATGCACAAACTTTACTCAAGATGCAATGGGGTAGATGTAACACCCCTAACTTTTGTAAAGTTTGATTTCAACTTATGAAACAAAGTTAAGGCGATAAAAGACTATATTTTGTCACATGAAATGATGAACACAACAAATGGACATGTGAGGGAGTTAAAAATTTTATCTAACCCATGCTTAGCACATGTTAACCTAGGGAAGAGACTTTTCTCCCTAAATGGCACTCATGTGCACACACTCTATGTGTAGAGAGTGGATGGAAATTTAAACACCATTTTGAATCTTTTAAAAGGATTCCTATTCAGATTGTCTAAATGCATCTGAATGAATTCACTAATGCATTTCGCATGTATCAATGAGCTCATGATCCAAATTTGGATATTTTTGGAGCTCGTATACTATTTATTCCAAGGAATAAAGGAGGGAGAGTTCAAATTCAAATTTGAATTTGAAAACTGAACTAAACGTGCTCAATTTTTTGAAATCTGAGTTTAGATTCAAATTCCTCACATCAGGTTTGGTCTACCATCCAATTTGGGCAGAATTTGGACAACGGCGGTGCAGGAATATTAAAGCACAGAGGGGGGGTA
Organism: Neostapfia colusana; assembly: GCA_030760725.1. Classification (NCBI taxonomy): domain Eukaryota; kingdom Viridiplantae; phylum Streptophyta; class Magnoliopsida; order Poales; family Poaceae; genus Neostapfia; species Neostapfia colusana. The sequence goes on from JASWHV010000015.1 coordinate 48,324,991, forward strand.
TTTGTGGGGGCTATGGACCCCAGTAGTCAGTGGCACAAACCGCTCTACCGCCTTTGTTTTTCCTCCCTCGCTCGAGCACTCGACAGCACGCCGGCAGAAGACTTCGGGGTGAAGTTTTTGGTGCCACCTCCTGCTCTCAGACGGTTTGCTTCACCCCTATCCATCCCACAAACGAGCACAACCCCTATTTCTTCTCTCTCGCTCACTCGGCTCTCTGTTTCCCACCCGAGAAGAACAGCCAGCCGCTCTGCTTCTCCCGACCACACAGCCACCACTGTAGCTCGGTTGCTCGAGATCTCCACACAAAAAAGCAGCACACACGGGTGCTCTAGCCGTCTAGCAACTTCTTCCCATGGTTCCGTGCTCGCTTGCGCCTAGAAACGGCAGTGTTGCCGCTGCTCCCGAGTGCATACCGAAGAACCCAAACTTGGTCACCGTTGGCAGCCTGAACCAAGGGTGATCTCAGGCAAGCCACCCCATCGGTGCACCTACGACCCTAGCTACTCCTCTCTGAAGCTCAGCCCTAGCCATGGCTTGTGGGAGGAGAATTTCGAGTTTTTCTCCCGGGCGGCACAACTCGACACCAAGGTAGAAATTTGCAAAATTCATCTTCAATTCGTGTCAGTTGTGTTTCAAACTCCACACACGGGATCTAAGATAGCTAGCACAACTCCTCCACGCATTCTAGGCCGAGAAATTGAGTGTAGAGCAAGAAATCCGAGTTCTTTTCGAGGGAGTACCGCCGGACCCCGTCGGGCGCACGGTGCCGATGGGTTTGGAGAGCTCTCCGGAGGATTTGGTTGCTATGTCTAGCTTCTACACGTTCCCCTGGTGCTCTAGAGCCCGAGAGTCGATCATTTGGTGAAGAAATGAGCCGCCGCAACCTCACCGGAACCCTAGCAAGAGCTGTGATCGGTGCACGCGTATTTCCGGCGAGCTTCAGCCGCCGGCGACCTTCCCGACGTGTTTAGTGGCATGGAAAATGTGGGGGCGGCGAGCAAGGGGTCGGGAGGCGGCCGGGAAGGCCGTTCCAGCGATCCTCGATGGATGGCACCGCCACTGGCCTGTTTGGCGTGAGGTTGAAGAAGGTGATGACGGGTGGGGCCCACGGGCAGGTTTTAAACATTTTCAGATTTTTCCAATTCAGTTCAAACTTTGGAGAGCCATAACTTTGTGTAGGAATGTCCAAAAATTTTCAAATAAATTTTGTTGGATTCCTCTCAAAGAGTACAATACAGGGGTGCAGCCCAAGGTTTATGAAAATTCTTGGATTTGTCTCATTAATTCATTTAAAAATATATTGTAGGAATTTTTACAGGAGTCATGTTTATTGGAAAATTCCTAAATTTGGGAAGTACATTCTTCCAACAATCCTTGAACTCCAGTAAAAATTTCAGAGGCATTGGACTCCATTTGCTTGGCCAAATGTTGTTTCAATCCTCTATGTCTCTGAAAAATAGGAAAAACAACAGAGACCTTTTTCAGAGATTTTCTTCCAACTTGTAAAATTCATATCTCTTTGTAGGAAGCTCCAAAAATGATGAAACCAAATCATATGGACTCATAAGACTCCCAAGTTTCTGAAAAACCAAATTTGGAGCATGACAAGACCCTAGAATTGCCATAGGAATTCCGAGAAGCCAAATAGTTAAGAAAATTATTTAGGCCACATCTTATATCAACTTTGTCTGAAATTTTGCAGGCCATACCTCTGTATGATCTATGGACCACTGTAAAAATTTCATATCAAGTTGAAGTCATCTTCTCCAGTTTTCTGCTGGGTCTTTCCAATATCTTTCTTACATTCCTTATATATCACTTTTTGAACTTTATGCCAACCAACATCTACTGCCCAGCTAAAGTTCTCTGTTTTGTCCATAACAGAGCTCTTCACTCACTTATAAGTTGGTCTAAACCCTGCTTAAGACCTAAAACGCTTTTGTTTTATAATGTCTTTACTTGCAACATAAAACTGTGCTTATTCATGTCGGTAGGAAATACGACGAAGGAGTTCGACGAAGATCTCGACTCGGAGCAGTAAGTTGAAGCTTTAACCGTCGACAAGATACTGACTTCAAAGTAGTAATAAATCTGCAGCAACATAAGGCAAGCCCCGGTTTGCATTTAACAGCTTTTTAGATATATTTTACTTTGTATCACTTTCATTGGTCTAGTATGTATTGTGCATTAGGTCAAGGGTGATTGATACTCCAAATGCATGACCCACAAACCCTTGGAGTTACAGGGTAGAACAGGTTACCTTCGTGTAGTTTTCTGCTAGGCTTAAGTTGCATAGGAACCGGTACAAGTCGGGTAGTTGGAAGCTACTCGGGAGGTTAGGATTTTGGTTCAGCGAGGTATGATTCTAGAGAACGGAATAACTGGAATGGAAAATGAGACCGTACAGAGAGTAGGAGCAGCAGGACGTTGGACCTGTGTTGCCATAGCTCTGTTTGTGTCGGTTAATGACCGATGCGTATGCCGCCCTGCTGAGCAAGTTTGAACAGTACCGGATGCATACTGGAATTATGGGGTCCAGGAAACCGATGTAACTCGGGTACTCTCGTGTCGAAACTTATACGGCCGTCTTTTTGGGGTTGGTGTCAGAGGTGTAAACCCACTAGCGGAGCAACTTCGACGTGTTCCGTGTAGTGGCCCTTCTGATGGGTCAGCAGAACTGGTTCGGCATTGGAGTGACGTGTGAAAGGTTGCTGCATGCAACGTAAGAAAGAGCTCTTGTATGAGTCTTTCGAGGCGGGTGTATGTGTCGTGTGTTCCGGGTGTGTCCTGATCCGAATCACCGTCCCTCGTGGTTATATGAGTACCACTTGTTCACTGCGTTGTGACGTAGTAATTATTTCCAGATGAAGTGAGATGAATCATTGCTGATGTGAAGTTCTTTAGCTCATTGTATTGCCAACCATTTATGCTATAGTTGTAGAGCTCACTAAGTTTATCTTCCTCTTTGGGCATCACCACATCGGAGGGAAGCGTTTCTTTTTTGATCGTGGAATTTCGATGTGAGGGCTGCCTAAGGCATAATAATCTGCTGCTATTAAACTGAAAGTAAGGATCAACATGTAGGCGTGTCATTATTGCAACATAATTGTCCTATATTATTAATCCTTGCATGAAGAGTTTCATGTTTAGGAGTGTCGGTTAAGTCTTGTTGAGCCATCATGCTCACGGTTGCATTATTAGTGTTTTGCAGGTTATAAAATTTGCTATGAAGATGGTTGTTCGGTGAGAGATCAGGGACTCACCGGAAACCCTGCCACTGCACTTGGTTGAATCTACTAGGAAGCATCCGCGGGCTCAACGTCTTCTCTTTTGCATAGTTAGGACCGATAGTAAGTGTGTATGTATATTCCGCTGCGTGTACCTTCATGGTACATTATGTTGTAAACGACATTATATTGAGAAATAAAACATTGTATGTTTATGGTTTCATTTCATGTATGCTGTTGGGTGCCGCATCGCACGGCACCACCCAATGTGTATCCTGGGGTGTGGATTCCGGAACGGGTTCCCCACAGTAGATGAATGCAAATCCTATAGTGCAGTTTTATAAAACCAGTTTGTACGTGTTGTTTCATATTTTAATAGGCTTTCATGGGATTTTATGATGAACAAGGGTGTAGGGATCTAGTGTGGACGTGGTGATGATCTTGACACAAGATGTAGATCAATTCCACCATCAAAAATCGACCAAAACATGATCTGTCCACACGCAAAAGTTTCTGCTCGAAGGGGGTGAAAAAAACCGATGCGTAGAAACAGCGGCGACGTCGTAAGATGGGTAATGAAGACCTACCTCACTTCCTCCTTGTGGCAGGGCCCTCCTCCTAGCAACGGCAGCAGCGGGGGATTTTTCTGTGGGGAATTATGGTAGGGCAGATCGTCGGGCTTCTTCTCCAGCGACGGCGAGGAGTGACGGGGCTCGACGGCGGGTCTCGATGGTGGGGCTCGACGGCGGGGCTCGATGGTGGGGCTCATCAGCGGGGCTCGTCGGCCAGCAAGGGGGGGGGGCTCAACTCGGCGAGTTGGGGGGGGGGGGCTGCGGCCAAAGTTGTAGGGGGGGCTGGGGGTTGTATTTATAAGGGGGGAAGGAGAGTCCTATTCCAATTGGGACTCAACCAAAGAATCCTAGTCAAGTTGGGACTCAACCAAAGAGTCCTAGGGCTTCCTCCCCTCAAGGCTGCGGCCAATTTGGGGGAAATTCCCCCCAAATGTGGGGAAAATTCTCCATAGGGGAATTTTGGGGAATTTTGGGGAAATTTGGGGGAAATTTGGTGGAGAAATTTGAGGGAAATTTTGTGGGGAAATTTGGGATGGCTCAATTCAGCTATCTTATTTCCATTTCTATGTTCCCTTCTCCATTTCTATATTCCCTTCTCCATTCCTATGGTCCTTTCTCCATTTCTATGGTTCTTTCTCCATTTCTACTTCTTTTTTAATGCTTCTCTACATGAAAAATGTATGCAATGCATGGTAGTGAAATTGAGGGTGTTACAAACCTACCCCCTTAAAATGAATCTCGCCCTCGAGATTCGATAGAGAGTAGAAAAGATGGGGGAATTCTGCCTTGAGATCTTCCTCACGTTCCCATATAGTTTTGGCTTCCGTGTGATGGCTCCATTGTACCTTGCACCAACAGATCACTTTGTTTCTCTTGACCCTTTCCTTTACGTCCAAAATTTTGAAGGGTTCTTCCGCGTAGGTCAGATCCTCTTGAAGCTCTAGCTCATCCATCGGTACTTGTTCTTCTGGTACTTTTAGTCATTTCTTGAGCTGAGATACGTGAAACACGTCGTGCACGTCAAAGAGGTGCGTTGGCAGCTCTAGTTGATAGGCTACCTCTCCTTGCTTGCCTAAAATCTTGAATGGCCCGATGTAGCGAGGTGCTGACTTTCCTTTGACGTTGAACTGTTGTTGGCCTTGGATAGGTGACACCTTAAGATACACGAAGTCTCTCACTTCGAAGGTCAATCTTCTTCGCCTATTGTCCACATAACCGTTCTGTCGTGACTGAGCGGCCTTCAAGTTTTCACGTATCGTTTGGACTTGCTTTTCAGCATCTTGCAGCACTTCGGGTCCAAATACTTGGCTTTCTCCAGTCTCATTCAAGAACAACGATGTTCTACACCGTCTACCGTACAATGCTTCGAAAGGTGACATCTTCAAGCTGGCTTGGTAACTGTTGTGGTACGAGAATTCAGCATAGGGAAAGCTCCTATCCCAACTACGCCCATGTTTCAAGGCGCAAGCTCTTAACATGTCTTCCAAAATCTGATTTGTTCTCTCAGTTTGCCCGTCGGTTTGCAGGTGATATGCAGAGCTGAAATTCAACCGCGTACCCATGGCTTCATGCAGCTTCTTCCAGAACCTAGAGGTAAATTGAGAACCTCGATCTGAAACTATCCTCTCCATAACTCCATGACAACACATGATTTGCTCCATATACAGCTAGTCTAGTTGTGCGATGATGTACTTGGTTCGAACAGGAAGGAAGTGGGCTGTTTTCGTCAATCGGTCCACGATAACCCAAATGGAGTCATAGACGGACTGAGTACGCGGCAATTCGACAATGAAATCCATGCTGATGTCTTCCCACTTCCACTCGCGTACTTTTAATGGCTGCAACAATCCAGCGGGTCTTTGATGTTCGGCCTTCACTCGGTTGCACGTGTCGCATAGGGAACATATTCAGCAATATCCCTTTTCATGCCATCCCACCAATAGCATGTTTTCAGGTCCTTGTACATCTTTGTACAGCCGGGGTGTATGGAATAAGGTGAGTCATGTGCATCCTTTAGTATCGTGTCATGGATGTGCTTCACGTTAGGCACACAAATCCTTTTGCCTAACCAAAGCGTGCCTTTCTCGTCTTCCTTGAAATCCTTCTCTATGCCTTGTCGGATTCTTTCATTGATTCCTTTTATTTCTTCGTCCGTTGCTTGGCCATCTCGTATTTCCTGTTCCAGCGTTGAGTTCAGTTCGATCATCTCCATCTCGTTCAAGAACCCGAGATGTAACCATTCAAACTCCTTACGCAGCTCGGGTGGCAGCTCCCGAACCGTGAGTTGGTGACATACTCCCTTTCGGCTCAACGCATCAGCTACCACATTGGCCTTTCCTGGGTGATGTTGATTCCAACATCATCCTTGATGAGTTCCAACCATTGACGTTGCCTCAAATTCAGATCCGTTTGCGTGAATATATACTTGAGGCTTTTGTGATTCATATAAATCTCACATCGGTGACCAAGGATGTAATGCCTCCAAATCTTTAAGGCATGTACCTTGGCTGCAAGTTGCAGGTCGTGTGTGGGGTAATTCAGCTCATGTTTCTTTAGTTATCTCGATGCATAGCCTACCACTCTGCCTCCTTGCATGAGCACACATCCAAGCCCTTGTCTTGATGCGTCACAATATATATCAAAACTCTTGCTCACGTCCGGCAATACCAAAACCGGCGCTGTTGTTAATCTCTTCTTTAGCTTCTCAAAGCTGTCTTGACATGCTTGTGTCCACTGAAATGCTTTCCCTTTCATCAGCAATTCAATCATAGGCTTCACTATTTTGGAGAAATCCTTGATGAACCGACGGTAGTATCCAGCAATCCCAAGGAAACTCTAAATATCCCTCACATTCTGTGGTTGGTTCCACTTCAGAACATCTCCCACTTTTCCTGGATCAACCGATACTCCTCCCTCGGAGATGATGTTGCCTAGGAACGATATCCCCTTTCGACAAAACTGACACTTGCTGAACTTAGCATACAATTTATGCTCTCTCAGTTTCTGCAACGTCAACCTCAAGTGTTCTTCATGTTCTTCCTCTCAAAATGAATACACCATGATATCGTCGATGAAAACCACGACAAACTTGTCCATGTACTCCATGAAGACCTTATTCATGAGGTACATAAAGTATGTGGGTGCATTTGTTAACCCAAAAGACATAACGGTATACTCATACGAACCATACCGTGTTCGAAATGTAGTTTTGGGTATGTCGGAGGGCTTAATCTTCACCTGGAAGTATCCCGACCGAAGATCAATCTTGGAGAAAATTCGGGCACCTTTCATTTGATCAAACAAGTCCTCTATGCGGGGCAGCGGGTATTTATTGTTGATTGTCACCTCGTTGAGAGACCTATAGTCCACACACATCCTTTGGGTCCCATCTTTCTTGTCCACGAAGAGCACGGGGGCTCCCCACGGTGACGAGCTTGGGCGTATGAAACCCTTTTCTAGCTGCTCCTGAATTTGCTTCTTGAGCTCCACTAATTCATTAGCAGGCATCCTATATGGCCTCTTTGCTATAGGTGCAGTTCCGGGTTCTAAATCAATGGCAAATTCAATGTCCCGGTCAGGTGGCATACGTGGAAGTTCTTCCAGGAACACATCTGAATATTCTCGAACAACCGGAATGCTTTCCAATGTCGCTTCTTTGATGTGGTTCAGCACTGCCTTCTTGGTTGTAGGTTGGGATGCCTCAAACTCAATACGAGTATCGTGCTCACTCGTCAACTGCACGATCCTCTGAGCACATTGAATCACTCTGTTGTGCTTTCTTAACCAATCCATTCCAAGTATTATGTCAATCCCTTGGGAATCCAAGACGATAAGGTTGGCAAGAATGTCTACCCACTTATTTTTAGGCTTACATTCGGACATACTATATTTGTAGGAGCTAGAATTCAGATTTGAGAGAAAAGATTTCTCAACTATATGCATCAAGGTATATGAACTATGCAACTCCTTTACTAATTTCAGCCTATATGAGGATGTGAACAAGTGCCGAAGCATCTCACATCTCTCCACTATGTGTGGATGTGGACATTCGCCGAAGCGTCCCACAACTTACACCAGCACACAAACAAAGCAATCATCACAAAAATTTCAGCACACCACTCTTATTCAAGCTACTAGGATCTAACATTCCTATTACAGCTTTATTGAATGGATTCCTAAACTTAATCGTGAGAACCGGTGCTGTTCTCGCAGTGTGACGGGGGTGGTCCACACATGGGCGCACGCCATGGTGAGTCGGCAGTCCATGTAGGGATAGATGAAGTTGGTGCTCCATTTGCTCCCGTGTTGGCACGAGTCAACTCTTTTTTCTCCAGCAAATACAGGTACTTGTAGAGGTAATGGATCTCTTCTTGTGCGCCTTCTTAGCGGTTTCCTAACTCCACGAGCAACCTCTGAGACTTATCAGCAGTTTCTGGGTTGTAAAGAGCTCCTCCATGGGGTCCAATGATCTCCCTTGTACCACTCTTCCGATACGGGTGCAGCTCAAAAGTAGTGTTCTCAAGCTGCTCACGGACCGTGTAGCACAGTCCGTAAGTGCATCCCATGCGGCATCATCAATAGCTTCTGCCCTTGTAGCTCTCCATGTTAGTGCGAAGTGCCGTGTGACAACCCTACCGTTAGATAGGATGGTTACCTCAGCCTTCCACTCTTCATGTCCGAGACGAGGGACTTTCTTGAGAAGATATTCCAGGTATAGGCTGCAGCAATCCAGAAACTCTTTAAGCTCGTTGGATATGTGTCCTCCTTCCATCCTGTCGGACCGGAATTCTCGAACTGGACAGTTGGCCCGTTCATCACCTTCATTCTCGGCCTCAGCAAGGGGTGACTCCTCTTCGGATTCATCTCCTTCCGATATAGCTTCATGAGGCTCTACGGGGTATAAGCCCGCGTGAAAGTCCTCCTGAGGTGCGTACCAATGCCGTTCTTGTTGATCATCTTCCCTGTTGTCTTTGAATGGTTCCACCTCTTCCAGGTCCTCTTCCTCATGCATAGAGATATTGACTTTGTATTCATCATGAGGTTCCATCTTCACCTCCTCCCAATATGGTCCATCAGACACCTCAATGGGGATAAGTGCACTCCCAAGTGGTGGTAGACGAGTTATTATGTGTGCTGTGCTCCTCATCACCGGCATCTATAAATAAGACATGAGAAGCTTTAGAGGAGAAGAAAATAACTCCAAAACTTCAGAAGCTATGAATCAAGAAAACAAAAATGTTGCTGTCCAAAAGAAGAGAAAAGAGGGGCTGAAAATAGCACTTTGCTGTGGCTGAATTGACAAGTACAGTTTAGCAGCAAGCAATTTTCAAAAATAGCAGTTTAGAGAGGTGTTCCTATGTGTTTTAGAGTGTTCATTCTACCTAGGCTTGCGTCCTATGTCAACATGGCTCTGATACCAATTTGTGACACCCGGTTCCAAAAATAGAACCAAGTGAATGCATATGTGTGCCCAGGATGTTCATCACACATACACATGTAATCCACAAACTGAATTCAGAATATAACCACGAATAAATAGTGTTTAAGTACTTTATTACAGTGACTCAATGTCTCACTCATGAATATCTAACTTATTCTTGCAGCGGAAGACTCTAAACGACAGAGGAAAATGGCTAAGACAGCAGGCTCCATCTTCAACTCCACAAGCATGTTAACGGTAGTGCGCACACCTAGTACTCCACTTGTTCCCTGAAATATTCTTCTCCTGTGGCTGATGTATATGTGGGAATGCAAGGGTGAGTACATGTCATACTCAGCAAGTGCGGGAAAAGTATGATATGTAGCTTACAACAAGGTAGGGAGTAAAAAGGTTTATTGCAGCAAGCAATTTTTATTTTACTAAACATTAAAAAAAGCAACTATTTCTAGGTGAAATTTATCCCATCATAATCTAGTAATTCAGCAACATTCTCTCAACATAATTCACCATTTATCAAGTCTCATCCAGCTATTAATCTTTCTCAAGTTCATCTCATACTCATAAATATTCATAATCATTTCATATTCATATAACCGAAACCAAACTCATTGTTATGACTCAAAACAGTCCCAAAACACAAATGACCATACCCAAATGTCCATACCAAGTTTAGCCTCTAATCATGGATGTTGGCCAGGTGCTTGTGACCGGAAGCACGGCTATCATCATAGTTTTACACTCTGTAGAGGTAGCACCACTTTAACCACAAGTTTGTATTTTCATTACCCGTTGGCGACTAAAAAGAACCTCCATTATACCAGTACATAGACGTCGGAGTATGGTCAAGAGATCACAAAATAGCCTTTACAAAGGGGCTACTAGAATGTACGGACCCACTGAGGTTTCACCAGCAGGCTCGAATCTCCATTCTCCCACCCACGGGCCACCTCTTGTGCCATGCAGTTCCCAGGGCAGTCCTTCTCGACTCCCATTCCCCACGCCATCCAATGGTACATAACAAGCTAGCAACACACCTAATTAGTCAGCTAAGACGCACTAATATTTGGCTATGTGGTGGCACTGTTTTCCTGGCATGAGCTCGCATGAACCGGTTGTTAGATCTACGGCAAGTAAACCACCATCTCATTCAGCAACATCCACGAACCAATCTTGCCTATATCTCCTCGATACCATGCTCATCAACATCAGCAAATCATCATCATCTTTATTCTCATAAGTGCAGTAGCTAACCATGTTTTAATTCAGCTTCCCGTATCCAATAAATTAAGCGAAGCAAAAAGGAAAAATGACCATACCCGACTCATTAACTTTCCCGGCGACAAGAATGGTTAACAAAACTAGTAAACTCCTATAAAAAGGGTGTCCCATAAAGTTTACTCAAGCATATGGATTTTCGCAAGCAAAACAGTTTCGAAAACATGGGATCAATATGGTCAAGGGGCACTTGCCTTGCTCCCGTGGTTCGTGTTTCTCAAGCGTCTCGAAGTCTTGGTGCTGTAGTTCCTCGTAGACAGCCTTATGAGCTTGTCCTTCTACTCACAACCAGGCACATACAAAATTTACAGCAATCAATCATCATGCACAAACTTTACTCAAGATGCAATGGGGTAGATGAATGCAAATCCTATAGTGCAGTTTTATAAAACCAGTTTGTACGTGTTCTTGCATGTTTTAATGGACTTTCATGTGGTTTTATGATGAACAAGAGTGTAGGGATCAAGTGTTGATGTGGTGATGATCTTGAAACAAGATGTAGATCAATTCCATCGTCAAAAATCGACCAGAACATGATATGTACACACGCAAAAGTTTCTGCTCAAAGGGGGCGAAGAAAACCGATGCGTAGAAACAGCGGTGACGTTGTAAGATGGGTAATGAAGACCTACTCATTTCCTCCTTGTGGCAGGGCCTTCCTCCTAGCAACGGCCGCACCGGGGGATTTTTTGTGGGGAATTATGGTAGGGAAGATCGTCGGGCTTCTTCTCCGGCGACGGCGAGGCGTGACGGGGCTCGACGGCGGGTCTCGATGACGGGGCTCGACGGCGGGGCTCGACGGCGGGGATCGTCGGTGGGGCTCGCCGGCGACCAAACTCCGGCAAGGGGGGGCTCAACACGGCGAGTTGGGGGGGGGCTGCGGCCAAAGTTGTAAGAGGGGGGATGGGGGGTTGTATTTATAATGGGGGAAAAGGAGAGTCCTAGTCCAATTGGGACTCAGCCAAAGAATTCTAGTCAAGTTGGGACTCAACCAAAGAGTCATAGGGCTTCCCTCCCCTCAAGGCTGCGGCCAATTTGGGGGAAATTCCCCATAGGGGAATTTTGGGAAATTCGGGGTGATTTGGGGAAATTTTGGGGAAATTTGTAGGAAATTTGGTGGGGAAATTTGGGGAAAATTTGGTGGGGAAATCTGGGGGAAATTTGGGATGGCTCAATTCAGTTATCTTATTTCCATTTCTCATCATTTCCATGTTCCCTTCTCCATTTCTATGGTTCTTTCTCTATTTCTATGGTTCTTTCTCTATTTCTACTTCTTTTTAAATGCGTCTCTACATGAATAATGTATGCAATGCGTGGTATTGAAATTGAGGGTGTTACATGTAGCCATCAAACATTAAAGTTTGTTTGCATCAGCCCCGAGGTTGACATCCTCAGTAATTTCCACATTTCCATCCTCATGTGGTTCATTGTTACCACGAGCGTTCCTTCGGTGATGGTTGGAATTTTCTGTAACACCCCAAATTTTTAGTCAAAACCCAAATTTGGATTCAAAACCCTAAACCATGTTCAGAGGGGAATTTAGAAATTTTTGGACGTGTTGCATGTTTTGCAAAAATTCAAATTCAAACTGGAATTCAAATTATACCCAAAACAGAAAAGAAATGGAAAAAGAAAAAGGAAATCGGGAAAAAAACTGGCCAGTGGGCCGAAACAGCCAGCCGGCCCAGCAAACCCCGCGCCAGCCCGCCCCCGCGCGCGCCGCGCTGCCCCTCACTGACGGGTGGGACCCACTTGTCATCCCTAACCCCGCGACCCCGGACTCCCTCCCGCGCGCGCGATCGCAACCGATCGGGAAATCGCGTCCCGCAGCCGAATTCCGGTCCCAGCGGACTCCAACTCGATCACAACAGACCCACCGCCCTCCCCCGGCTATAAAAACCACCGATCCGATCAGTTTTCCTCACGCGATCGCCGATTTTCACTCCGGTGAGCACCGAGACTTCGCCGGTGAATTCTGGCCGATCTAAGCTCGGAAACTCTGATCTAACTCGCTGGTTTTGATCCACCGCCTCCGGGGAACTTTGCAGGTGCAGAAAACCCGAAGACTTACGGTGTAAACTCAGCGCCGACGAGCTTCACCGTGGTTTTGCCTCGGACCTCGCCGCCGAGCACTTTCCAGGACCCCCGAGCTCGAGAAAACCCCCGAGGTGAGATCCCTGACCTCCCCTCTACCGATCTAGGCCCTAAGATCACAGTTCTAGGCAGAATTCTCGAGGATCCGAAAGTTTCCGGCGAGATCGCCGCTTCCCGCCGCCGTGCGCCGCCGGCAGCGCCGCCCGCTCTCGATCAGAGCGACGTGGCCGCTTGTGCGCCGTTTATTTTAAATCGCACGGTAGACTTTAAATCCCCGCGTACCGGTTCGATGTTATAATCTCAGCCGTCGGTTTAGAATCGGACGGTCCACGTCGACCCCGCGCTATAAAGGCTGGAGTTCTTACGTGCTACCCCCTGGGGTTCTCTGGAATTGAGAGCTAGCCCCGGAAACTTCAGATCTAGCCCCTGGAACTTCAGAAAATCATGTAAATTCATTTAAAAATCAGTTTTAGCCCCTGGACTTAATAGAAATTAGGAAAAACACCTCTGTTAAGTGTAGCTTGACCCCTGGAAATTATGAAAATAATATTATAGACCCTGTGATGGGTGAGTTTACTTTTTAACCCTGTTTAGTATTTAAATTAGGAAATTTAATATGTAACTAGTGATTAAAAATTAAAAAGTGGGACAAACATAGTTGTCAAAATTAATTAAAAACTTTCTCAGTACTTAGAAAACTTTGGAGTGAGATAAAAATATATTTTTGGGCTGATATGAATCTGTTTCATTTATTAATCACATTATTTAGATTAGGGACACATTTTTAAAGTAAAGAATAGTTATAGAAAAGTAGGGAAAAATAATTATGAAATAGTATACATCATAAGCCATGGTCAAAATATGATTTTAAATTATTTAGGACCAGAACCTAATCTGTTTAGGTGATGTGTATTACTAATTTAATAATAAAATACGCAATTATGCATAGGAATATAAATCTGAACATATAGAAACTAGTAAATGATAAATGGAGTTTCTAAAATACAAAGAATTCAGTTTAGGGTTGATAGGAGTTGTGAAGGCACATTGTATGCAAGTATAAATGTGGACACAAAAGTAGGAATCATATATACATGGTTAAAAGTGCATGCAAGCCACGACTTAACACCTATAAAGTAACCACAACACATATAAGGGTGAATGAATTTCATAAATATGAAATGTGTGGTTTTTATGAAGTAGAAGTGTGAATTATGTCTTATGGATTGTTGTTTTTCTTTTGCTATGTGTGATGGTATGAAGTAGAACCTGTTCAAGAACAAGTTATTCATTTCCAAGATCAGGACTACCCATTTCAAGAGCAGCAAGAAGGAGGCAAGTGTCCTTGACCACTTTGATCCTATGCTAGGATATGTAGATAGAATTATTTGCATTGTCAAATGAAATATGAAACCCATGCTAGGAAAGTTTCCCTAGAATTGCATTACCTTGTTTCCTTGTAGCTTGGGTTGGGATTTATTTTACCATGTCATTTATTTACATGCATTTGCTTAGCCATGCTTAGAATGGGATATTTGGGACATGAGATCATCAGTTTATATTACCATACTCTTGAATGAGACATTGTGAGTTATGTAGAGGTAGGGATCAAGGCAAGTTGGATGTTTTGGTTGTGTGCTGGGTGCACGAGACTTGGGTTTGTGTTTAGTACTTGCCTGGATCCTAAGGACCGGTTCATGGAGCATGTAACCCGGCTTTACAGTGCCAACCACATGCTGAGATGGGGCAGCTTAGCCAATTAATTAGGTGTATCCCCGGCGTAGTATGGGTGTGTTGGATGGTGCGGGGAGTAGGTGTCAGCTGGACTACCATATGAACCGCAAGGCTCAAGAGGGGGCCACTGCAGCGGGGTTGGAGCCTCTTGTATGCTGTTAGGGGTGAAACCTCAGTGGGCCCACGCTCGTCGGGAATCCCTTTGTAAAGGCTTTGTAGTGATCTCTTGGCCACACACCTGGGAAGTGTGAATGTGGAACGTAGCCACTGGCATAATGGAGGTTCTTTTAGTCCACCCGGCAACGGGGGATGAAATCACTACTTGTGGGTACAGTGGTACAAACTCTGCAGAGTCAAAACTGTCTTGACAGCCATGCTCACGGTTAAGAGCGGCCTGGACTTATTCATGATTAGAGGAGTGAAGGTTTTTGGGAGTTGTGGATGTTAAGCGGGAAGCTTAACATTGGAAATGATGTTATGGTTATTTGGTTATGATGATGGGATGGGAGATTGGGACCATTTCACCTGTGTAGTAATGTAGGTGCTTAATAAGCTAAGGTGATAGGTATTAATTGCGTAGTGCTTTAACCATGAGTTCAACCTTTCCTTGTTCTAGCCATGCATGATATAATTTTCCCACACTTGCTGAGTACCATTGGTACTCAACCTTGCATATTTGTTGGTTTATATTGCTGCTCAGGTCAAGATAATGAGGTGGTGTATAATGACCAAGACTTTGGACCCGAGGAAGGATTCTAGGTTCATGAAGACCCCCCCGGGCAACACCTGTGATGGAGCCCCAAAGAATAATATTCCGCTGCTAGTTTATTTCCTTGTGATGAACTTATTATTGTCCATCGAGACATTTACTATGTAAGACTTACTTATATTCGACACCTGGCTTGTAGTAAATGATGCTTCACTGTTTGTCATCACATGTATGAGCAAATGATACTGGCATACATGTGATATTCACTTGGTTGTTTCTTCGGAAAAACCGGGTGTGACATTTTCCCTCGGCATCTGCAACAGAGTAGAGTAGGAAATAGAAATTCAGATTGATCCCCCAACAACATGCATCAAGGTGTATGAACTAAGTAACTTCTTTTATTAATATCAGCCTATATGAGGATGTAAACATATGTCGAAGCATCTCACATCTCTCTACTATGTGTGGATGTGGACATTCGCCGAAGCGTCCCACAACTCACACCCAAACATGCAAACATAAGCAACCATCATAAAATTTCAGCACACCAATCTTATTCAAGCTGCTACGATCTAAGCGTTCTTAATCGTGAGAACCGGTGTTGCTCTCTCCATGTGACAGGGGCGGTCCATACATGGGCGCACGCCAAGGTGAGTCGGCAGTCCATGTAGGAGTAGATGACGCTGGTTCTCCATTTGTTCCCGTGTTGGCATGAGTCTCCTCTTGTTTCTCCAGCAAATACAGCTCCTTGCGGAGGTAACGAATCTCTTCTTGTGCGCTTGCATAGCGGTTTCCCAACTCCATGAGCATTCTCTGAGACTTGTCAGCAGCTTGTGGGTTAGAAAGAGCTCCTTCATGGGTTCCAATGATCTCCCTTGTACCACTCTTCCGGTATGGGTGCAGCTCAAAAGTAGTGTTCTCAAGCTGCCCACGGAAAGAATAGCACAGTCCGGTGAGTGCGTCCCATGCAGCATCATCAACAACTTCTTCCCATGTAGCTCTCCGTGTGGGTGTGAAGTGACGTGTGATAACCGTACCGTTAGATAGGATGGTTACCTCAGCCTTCCACTCTTCATGTCTGAGACGAGGGACTTTCTTGAGGAGGTACTCCGGGTATAAGCTGCAACAATCAAGAAACTCTCTAAGCTCCGTGGGTATGTGTCCTCCCTCCATCTCATTGGATCTGAATTCCTGAACTGAATGGATGATCCGTTCATCATCTTCATTCTCGGTCTCAGCAGGGGGTGGCTCCTCTTTGAACTTATCTTCTTCCGATGTAGCTTCATGAGGCTCCGCTGGGTGTAAGCCCGCGTGGTATTCCTCCTGAGGTGTGTACCAATGCTGTTCTCCTTGTGGAACGTCTTCCATGTCGTCATCGATTGGTTCCACCTCTTCCGGATCCTCTTCCTCATGCATAGAGCTACTGACTTCATCTTCATCATGAGGTTCCATCTTCACCTCCTCCCAATATGGTCCATCGAACACCTCGATGGGGTTAATTGCACTCCCAAGTGGCGGTGGACGAGTTCTCATGTGTGCTGTGCTCCTAGTGACCGGCATCTATAAATAAGACATGAGAAACTTAGGGAAGAAGGAAATAAATCAAAAAATTCAGAAGCTATGAAGCAAGAAACCAGAAGGTGTGGCTGTTCAAAATAAAATAAGAAAGAGGGGCTGAAAATATCACTTTGCAGTGGCTGAGTTGTCAAATAAAGTGCAGCAGCAAGCAAATTTCAAAGTTAGCAGTTTAGAGGAGTGTACCTGTGTGTTTTAGAGTGTCCATTTTACCTAGGCTTGCATCCTACGGTCAACGTGGCTCTGATGCCAATTTGTGATACCCAGTTCCGAAAAATGAACCAAGTGATGCGCATGTGTGCCCAGGATGTTCGTCACACATACACACGTACTTCACAAACTGAATTTCAGAATATAACAACATGCAAATAGTGTTTAAGTACTTTATTACAATGACTCAATGTCCCAATCATGAATATCTAACTTATTCTGTAGCGGAAGACTCTAAACGACAGCGGAAAATAACTAAAGACGATGGGGCTCCAACTTTAACTCCACAGGCATGTTGACGGTAGTGCGCATGTCTAGTACTCCACCTGCTCCTCAAAGTACTCTTCTCCTGTAAGTATATGTGGGAATGCAAGGGTGAGTACATGTCGTACTTAGCAAGTGTGGGAAAAGTATGACATGTAGCTTAAGACAAGGTAGTAAATAAATGGTTGCAGCAAGCAAGTTTTATTTCACAACCATGATAAAAAACAACTATCTCTAGGTGAGTGAAATCCCGACATAACCAAGTAATTCATCATCCCTCATGTTCCATACCATCATAATTCATCATGTATCAAGTCTCAACCAGCAAATACTCTTTCTCAAGTTCATATCATATTCATAAATGCTCATGAACAATACATATTCATATAACTTAATCCAAGCTCATATTCATGACCAAAACCAGTCCCAAAACCAATCCCAATGACAATACCATAACCATACCCGAATAACCATCCCATGTTTTGCCTCTAATCATAAAAGTTGGCTAGGTGCTTGTAACCAGAAGCATGGCTATCATTATAGTTTTACACTCTGTAGAGGTGATACCACTTTACCCACAGGTTCGTGATGTCGTCACCCGTCGGCGACTAGAGAAACATCCGTTCTACCACTACACAACCGTCGGTGTATGGCCAAGAGATCACAAAATAGCCTGTACAAAGGGGCTACTAGGATGTATGGACCCACTGAGGTTTTTGCCGGCAGGCTCAAATCTCCAATATCCCACCCAGGGGTCCCAGGGCAGTCCTCCTTGCCTCCCATTTCCTGCGCCATCCAATGGTCCATAACAAGCTAGCAACACACCTAATTAGTCAGCTACATTGCACCCATATTTAGCCTTGTAGTGGCACTGTTTTCCTGGCACGTTATTGCATGAACCGGTCCTTAGATCTACGGTAAGCAAACCACCATCTCATTCAGCAAAATCCACGAACCAAGCCTGCCTAGATCTCCCCGATTCCATGCTCATTAACATCATAATGTTCTCATCATCTTTAATATTTATGAGTGCAGTAACTAATAAGTTTATTTCAGCTTTCTGAATCCCATAAGTTAAGCAAAGCAAAAGTGAAAAATCAACCATACCTGTAACACCCTCATATTCATCACCTTGCATTGCATCCATTTTCATGTAGAGAAGCATTTAAAAAGATGAAAAAAGGAAGGAATATAGGAACAAACAAATAAATAAAAGGAAATAAAAATAGGAAATAATAAAAATAAATATAAAAGAAATAAAAAGAAAAGAAAAATAAAATAATAAAAATAAACCTGGCCGCCCCTAATTCCCCCTTAATTTCCCCCTAATTTTCCCCCAATTTCCCCCTAAAATCCCCCCTAGGGAATTTTCCCCACATTTTGGCCGCACCAAATCTCTAGGGATTTTCCCCACTCTGGGGGATTCCCCCCTTGGCCGCACCCCTTAGGGGGATAAAAGCCCTAGGCACACCAAATATTCCCCCTCTTGGGAATTTCTTTTCCCCCAATTAATCTCAGAAAATATTGGATTAAATCTCAGCCCCTAGCTCCCACCTTTTCTCAAGTTAAATCCCAGCCCTGGATTAAAAGGTTTGCTCAAATCCTAGTCCCCTTAGCTATTTTCCCCCTTATAAATAAAACCCCTTCCCGTGGCCGCAACCCTTGCCCCAAAAATCCCTGGCCGCCGCGCCCCTTGCTGCCAAGCTCTGGTTGCCGCCATGCTAGGTGCTTTGGCCGCCGTCGAAGCTCTACCCCGCCTCGCTGTCGCCGGAGAAGAAGACCCCAGCGCCCTGCCCTAGCTGCAGCACCGTTCTGCCCTGAGGAAAAACCCCGGCTGCTTCCATTGCAAGGAAAAGGCCAGCCGCAGAGGAGAAGAGGAGGAAGAAGAGAGGTAGGTCCCCGTCACCCCTCTTACCACATCGCCGCTGTTGCTACGAACCCTGTTTCTCCACACCCTGCAAGCAGGAGATACTGCACGTAGGTAGATCACACTCTGGTTACGTTTTGACGGTGGAATTGATCTACTACTTGAGTTAGGATCATAGCCACATCCACACTTATTTTTAGCAGCCACATTCGTCGTAAAACCCCATGAAAGCTTACAAAAACTTGCAAGAACACATGCAAACTGATCACTATAGGCTGCAATATAGGATTTGCATGCATCCACCTCATTGCATCGTGAGTAAAGTTTGTGCATGACATTGATTGCTGTATTATTTGTATGTACATGGTCGTGAGTAGAAGAACACACTCAAAAGGCCGTCTACAAGGAACTCCAGCACCAAGACTTCGAGACGCTTGAGCAACACAAACCGCGGGAGCAAGGCAAGTGCCCCTTGATCATGTTGAACCTAAGTTTTCGAACTGTTTGTTTGTGAAAACTGCATGCTCGTTTTAACTTGATGGGAAACCTTTTAGTAGGAGTTTACTAGCTTTGTTAGCCACCCTTGTTGCCAGTAAAATTGTTGAGTCGGGTATGGTCATTTTCTCTTTTGCTTCGCATAACTTACGGGATTCGGGAAAACTGAAATAAACTTGTTTAGCTACTGCACTCATAAAGATTAAAGATGATGAGAACTTGATGATGTTAATGAGCATGAAATCAGGAAGATCTAGGCATGCTTGGTTCGTGGTTAAGCTGAATGAGATGGTGGTTTGCTTGCCTTAGATCTAGCGACCGGTTCATGCGAGAACTGACGGGGCCCCACGACCTCGTCGAGCCAGGATCACGCTGAGGGGTGCTGCATTGCACAACACCGGATAACGCACATCAAAGATACAAAGCGGAAGCAAAGTTTTATTACATAAACTAGTTTATGAACATTTTTACAACAAAATAAGTCCAGTCTACACTCACGGGCGTAGACTATGCATCGAGTTCACGTTCAGCCCGTGAATGTGTCCTCGCTAGCACGCACACACACTAACATGGCGGCGTGCACGACTCCCACTCGACGGGGTTCTCCTCATGGAGTTCCGTCTCCTCCTCAGGAGTCCCTTCCTCATAAACCCCTACAAAAGCATCAAACACAAGCAGTGAGCACGATGGCTCAGCAAGACTGACCCGTCTCTCCTATACATGAAACTTCTACATGAATGGTTGTAGGGTACATGAGGTAAAATAAGTTGCAAAGGACTCGCCTAATTATTTGAACCTTACTTTCATGTTTTAGCAGCAGGTGGTGGAGAATCTTACGCTAAGGCACATGAGAGAGCCGCAATCAAACAAGAAACGCATTTCTCTCATGTACTTTGCTCAAAGTTGAAAAGAACTTTAATTAGCTCTAAACTACAACAAGACATTAACAAGCAAAGTATACCTTTCAAATAAGCAAACTTTTAACATGTATCTAACCTGTTCTTTCTACGTCATGGTACAGTGAACAAGTGGTACTCACTGACCATGAGGGACGGCGATTATAATCGATTTACACCTGCAGGGTTACCCAAATAACCCGTCACGTAATCCGTACTTGATGTTGCCTAGAGCAACCATCACGGACGTCGTACGCAACCACCTTTCACCCGTCAGCCAATTATTGAACCGGTCCTATTGTCCCGAGCAAGAAGTCTCTACGCGCGCATCCACAGTGCCGCCAGCCGATTTACACCTCCAGCTCTCAACCTACCCCCTGAACGACAGGCAATGCCTCAATACCCAGCTACCCGAGTTACATCGGTTTCCCGGTTCCCATATAGCCGGTAGGTCTTCGGTACTATTCTAGCTTGTGCAACAGGCCTGCACACGGCTCGGTCCTCAATCGACACAAGCGGAGCTATAGCACCCAGGCCCCAAAGTCCTGCTTCCCTACTCTCCGCTCGGTCTCATTTTTCTTGCCATGTGTTTCATTTGCTATCTTTATCCGAGCAATGTGCCTCTAGCCTATTATCGCGAGTAGTTCCAACTACTCGACTTGTACCGAATCCTACACTATCTTAGCATTGCAGTAGCTAACGAGGTTTTCAAACCTAATCCCAACCCAGGTTTTCTTGGCTATGCATTGGGGTTTCAATCAAGACTCTGATGCAAGAATTAAGTGAGTGCTCAAAGTAAGTTCTCAAAACAGTAAAAAATTGTAAAAAGGTTAATGCAAACCGGGGCTTGCCTTGCTGCTCTTGGTCATAGGATAGCTGTTCCTCCGGAGTGACGAAGTCTAAGACTTCGGGTTCCTTCTCAACCTTAGCGACTACATATGATAATATAAACATGTGTCAATTTAGATGCATTTGAATTGAAGTTAAATTTGTGAGGACTGCAAGTCTTACTAGACAGACCCAATGACTCTGAAATTTTTACTGTGGTTTGGATACAACCTAAACAGACATTTGGCTAAGTTTCATTTGCAGCAAAGCTCATTTGAGCCCTCCACAAATAATTATGTACTTGGCCTTAATTGGAGCTCCTAGGGTGTTCTAGGGATTTTCATGAAGCAAGTCATGACTTTATGAAAACTAGGTTTTCAGAGGGTACTAATGGAGTTGGTTGCACTTAATTTGAAGGATCCTAGCTAAAGATATGAACTAAACAATTTCAGAGGAATTCTGGATATTTTCTATTTTATCTGGAACAGTTTTATTAATCACACCATTAGGTGGATCAAATGAGCTCAAATGGATCTGAAATTTTTATGGTAGCTCAGAGACATTTTGGTGAACATCTCAGCAAAATTTCAGAATTTTCCTCCAAGGGGTTCTCCAATTTAAATTCCCAACAGTTAAAACTTTGAAGAATTAATTCTGGAGAACTAAGGATTTTCATGAAGTGAAACTTGATTTGTTGGAAAGTACTAAGAGAGCTGAATCCAAAAAAATTTGGTCACTCGATTTGGAGCGTTCTAGCCTAAGTTATGTGGGTTTGAAGTTTGAACTAAAACTGAAAATCGAGGAAATGTTAAAAACACTGCACGTGGGTCCCATGCACAGTGTCATCATCTACCTCCCGCCAGCGCCCGAGCGCGCGACGCCCAGCGACGGTGGCGCGGTTCGTTCTCGGCCGCTACTGCCTAATTTTCGACACGGATTCTTCCTACGTGATCCATGGAGCACGGCGCACACGCCGGGCAACCTCTCGGACCTCGACATCGCTGGAAACCTAGTCGGCGATGGCGGAGGCGGAAGATGAGCTCGGGTCCGACGGTGCCAGCTCGTCTCGGCTGTGAACCCGATCAACCAGTGGTTCATAAAGTATCACTGGAGCACGGGGAAGCTAACCCTGCCCTCCTCTTATCCGGAGATCGCCAGGAAAGTAGACTTCACCGGCGACCCGAGCCGTTTTCACCGGCGGTGGCCAAACTCAGGTGCTCTGCTGACTGGGTTGATCATCACCGCTAGGATTTGGCTAAGGTGACCGTGAGGTGCTACTCTAGCTTCAGCTCAACCAAAATTACCAGTGATCAAGTGATCGAGATGAATTTTGAGTTTTGGTTCTTGGTGTTCTATACAGTGATCATCGGAAAAATTGAAATTCCGGCTAATCGGCGCTAAGAGGGAGCTAGAGAGTTCGGGGAGAGCTACTAGACTTTGATTCTAACCTCAGAGGCATGTTTGTCGTGCTGGAGAAGCTTAGAGCTGTTCGGACGACAGCGTCGAGTCGGAGGAGCTTTTGGGTTGACAGAGCGATGGAAGATCGGCTCGGACAAGCTTAACCGAAGCTGATCACGAGCAGCTGAGGGCTGTAACACGTCGAGCACAGACAGGCGGTGCCGTTTGTGGCCTCAGCTTGCGGTGGAAGGGGTTGCTTCGGTCAGTCGATGGCGAGGTGGTGAGGTGGAGCTGTGCGGCAATCGGCTCGGGTTTCTCAGCGCTGGAAACATCGAGGCAACGGGAAAATGAGCTGCTGCCGGCAGCAGCTCGCAGCTAAATAGCTGAGCACGTCGGTTCGTGACTCTGATCGGCGACCAGGAGGTGGCAGCGGTCGGGCAGCGCCGTGGCGCTCCCATGGTCCCGCGCAAGAACCGAGCTGCGGCGACTTCAGTCGGTTGAAACATTAGTGAGGCTGACATGTGGGTCCCACTCCGGTTTTAACCTCTGAAATTGAATTTTCCCCCACTGCTCTAAACAGTAGAGACCCAAATAACCCTAGTCATTTGAATTATCTACCATCTGACCATTTGAATGGGATAGAATTTAGGAGTGTTTGAATGAATTTTCAGCATATATGCAGTTTGAAATTCAAATTGAGTTTGAATTCACTAAACTTAGCTCATGTCAAGATCAACTCCAAATGGAGTAAAAATTGGTGTGTGAGCTCACAAAATTGTGCTGAGTAAGAATATGCCTCCCACTTTTGAACTCATGGGATGGAAGTGGTTTGAATTTCAATTTGGGTTCAAACTAACCCTTTTCTAGTTATACCCAAAAATACCTCAAAAAGTTTTTGGATTTGGGTGAATTTTGGCATGAGCATTCCTAGAAAAACGTTGGAGTTTTTCATATGCTCAGCCCCTAGATGATGCATGTGGGAAATGCCACTTTTGCATTTTGTGAGTTTATTCTCTAATAACCATGTTGATGGTGTTTACTTGCTCTTCAAATGTGTTCACAAAGTTTCTTCAAATGAAGTGTGTGTGTGGTGATGAACACTTTGCCAAAACTTAGGCCCTTACATTCCCTCCCTTAAAAGAATATCGTCCCGAGATTATAAGGTGAAAATGAGAGAGAGGACGGTGGAAAATTACCGTATATGCGACGTGAAAAAGTCGGGGTAGTTAGCGCGAAGAAATCCTTCACTCTTCCATGCCGCTTCATATACGGAGTGATTACTCCATAGAACTTTGTATAACCAAAACATACGGTTGTGTGTGGTTCGGGCCTTTTCATCAATAATCTGAACCGGTTCCTCCCGATACGTGAGATCCGGTTTCAGTTCTTCTATATCCTCCAGCTGAATGGTAGTTGATAGTTTGAGACACTTCCTCAGCTTGGAGATGTGAAAGACGTCGTGCACACCGGAGAGTGCTTCGGGTAAATTCAGCCGGTATGCTACCGATCCACATCTTTCGGTAATTTGAAATGGACCGATGAATCGGGGTGCTAACTTTCCTCTCACCCCGAATATTTTCACGCCCTTCATTGGAGATACACGTAGATATATGTGATCCCTGACTTCAAACTGTAATGGGCGTCTTCTCCGGTCCGCATACTGTTTTTGTCGGGATTGGGCGGCTTTTAGGTTTGCTTGAATCAGCCGAACCTTTTCCTCCGCATTATTGACAAGATCAATCCCGAAGGTAACCCTTTCGCCAGATTCACACCAATTCAGTGGTGTGCGGCATTTTCTTCCATATAGCGCCTCGTAAGGTGCCATCTTGATGCTGGCTTGGTACCCATTTTTGTACGAGAACTCGGCCAACGGTAAGTGATCATCTCAATTCTTACCATGGTTGATAGCGCAAGCTCGCAGCATATCTTCTAAAATTTGGTTTACCCGCTCGGTTTGCCCATCCGTTTGCGGGTGGTATGCTGAACTATGGATCAGATTCGTCCCCAATGCAGCGTGTAGCTGCTCCCAAAAATGGGACACAAATAAAGTGCCCCGATCGATATGATGATGCGGGGTACACCATATAAGCATAGGATCCGTGAGATGTACAATTCAGCATACTTCTTGGCATTGTAGTTTGTGTTGACCGGGATGAAATGGGCAACTTTGGTGAGCCGGTCGATGATCACCCACACAGAATCATGCTTCTGAAAAGTGGTGGGTAAACCAATGATGAAGTCCATGCTCACATCTTTCCACTTCTAGGCAGGAACATCTAGTGGTTGTAGTAGTCCCGGTTTCCTCATGTGGTCTGCCTTCACCCTTCGACATGTATCACATTCGGACACGTATCTTGCAATCTCCCGCTTCATCCGTTTCCACCAAAACTTGTTCCTGAGTTCTTTATACATTTTGTTGCTGCCTGGGTGAATAGAAAACTTTGACAAGTGAGCCTCATCAAAGATTTTCTTCCGTAACTCCGGATTACGGGGTACGACGATCCGGTCCTTGAACCATAGGACACCGTCTCCGTCTTTCCAGAAATATTTCAGCTCCCCACTGTCTATACGTCTCCGCAAATGCAGCATGCCCTTGTCATTTTTCTGAGCTGCCACTATCTCTTCACGGATGGTGGGGATCAAAGCTAAGTTGTAGAGAGCTCCATGTGGAAGCACATGCAGTGACGGCTCGCTCTCTTCCAACGGGGTGATGGTCAGATTGCTGACGTGTGACTTGCGACTCAGCGCATCCGCCACTACGTTTGCCTTGCCGGGGTGATAATGGATCTCTATTTCATAATCCTTTATCGACTCTAACCATCTTCATTGCCTCATGTTCAGCTCCTTCTAAGTGAATATGTACTTGACGCTTTTATGGTCGGTATATAGATGTATGAGGTTACCGAGTAGGTAGTGCCTCCACATTTTAAGTGCGAGCACCACGGTAGCGAGCTCCAAGTCATGAGTTGGATAATTCTGCTCATGGTTTCTAAGCTGCCTTGATCCATACGCGACCACCCTTCGGTATTGCATCAGCACACATCCGAGCCCAATGCCGGATGCATCACAGTACACATCGAACGGTTTTGTTGTGTCCGGCTGCGCCAAAACCGGTCCTGATGTTAGGTGCTTTACTAAGGCCTTGAACGCTTCTTCACATGCTGGACACCAAACATATTTGGTAGCCTTCTTCAGCAGCTCTGTCATAGGCTTGGCAATCTTCGAGAAGTTCGGAATGAACCTCCGATAATATCCCGCGAGTCCGATGAAACTCCGTACCTCATGAACAGTTCTCGGGGACTTCCAATTCAGCACTTGTGTGATCTTACTCGGGTCTACAGCGATGCCCTCCGCTGAGATGATATGCCCGAGAAAAGGCACTTGCGATATCCAGAATTCACATTTTCTGAATTTCGTGTATAGCTTGTGATCCCGCAGCCGTTGCAAGACTATACGCAGATGCTTCTTGTTCTTCCTCCGACTTGGATTATACCAATATGTCATCGATGAAGACCACGGCAAACTTGTCCAGCTCCGGCATGAATACCGAGTTCATTAAGTACATGAAATGAGCTGGAGCATTGGTGAGCCCGAAGGACATGACCAGGTACTCATATAGTCCGTACCTCATCGAGGAAGTCGTCTTCGGAATATCCTCAGCCCGTATCTTAATCTGATGGTACCCAGATCTTAAGTTCATCTTGGAAAAGATCTTTGCTTCGACCAACTGGTCAAACAACATGTCGATCCGTGGCGATGGGTACTTGTTCTTGATGGTTACGGCGTTTAGTGGACGATAGTCCATGCAAAGCCGCAACGTCTCGTCTTTCTTCTTTACGAATAATGCCGAACAGCCCCATGGCGATGAGCTCGGCCTAATAAAACCCTTCTCCAGCAGGTCCGTTAACTGTGTCTTCAGTTCAGCCAATTCCTTTGGCACCATCTTGTACGGCCTTCGGGATATTGGCATGGTTCCAGGTGCAAGTTCAATCTTGAACTATACCTCTCGGTCGGGTGGCATCCCCGGCAAATCATCCGGGAACACGTCAGGGAACTCATGGATTACTGGAATATCTTCCAGCCTGATGGTTGTGGGCTGATAAACTCTTGGAAGTTTTATTTCTGGTGTCCAGAAATAAAGAGTGTGACTCGTGCATTTCTGGGTGTAGATACACGACTCTGAGGACGGTGTCTAAAACAGCACTGTGGCGGGTTAACCACGACATCCCTAAGATTACGTCGACCTTCTGTCCCTCTAAAATTATGAGAGACACAGGGTACACTCTACCCGCTAAGCATAATGGCGCTTTTTGAACCATCATGCTTGCTGAAATTTTCCCACCCGGTGAACAAATCAAGTATGGACTATCAGTGGGTAGTATTTGCAAGCTGTATTTAGCAATGAAAGCTTGGCTAATAAAATTGTGCGTGGCGCCTGAATCAAATAATACTATGGTGGGATGCTGGTGGAGTGGGAACATACCCGCAAGGATCGGCTCTCCCTCCGGCACGTCCTCTATGGCAAGTTGATGGAGGGTGCCGGGCCTAGGGTTCACCCACCGCGCATTAGTGGGGTTCCGGGGCTGATTCCTAACCGGAAGTTGCAGTGCAACTCTGCCGCCTTGCCTCTTTGGACAATTGTTGGCGATATGTCCTGGACGACCACATTTGTAGCATGTGGCTGCTGCTTGGCCAGTGTTCGGGGGACGAAAGCCTGGCATGCGCTGCTGAGTTGCATACGCACGCGGCATCGCCTTCTGTTGCTGTTCTTGCTGCAGAGGTGGTACTGGCAGTGCCGGCCTGAACGCCGGTGGAGAATATGGCCGACTGCGGAATGGCATCGGTCTCTGAGGTGGCTGCCATCGTGGACCCAATGGTGGGTGATTCACCATTCGGTATTTTTGAGAAGGACCACCTCCTTCTCTGCTGCTTTGCGGCACGCTTCGCTTCCTTTCTGCCGCCGCTAACTCCTTGCCGGAGTCCTCCTGAACAATCGCAGCATCAATAATGTCATTGAGGCTGCCGTGATTGAACATCGCCAGCTTGTCCTTCAGGAGCGGGTTAAGCCCCTGGTAGAAATGATCCCGCCGCTTCTCGTCGGTAGTGGCGTGATACGAAGCGTAGAGCGCAAGATCATTGAATGCCCTGGAGTATTCCAGCGCGTTCTGGCTCCCTTGCTGCAGGCGTAAGAACTCCTGCGTCTTCCTCTTCATGAGACCCGGCGTTTTGTGATAGGCCCTGAAGGCTGTCCGGAATTCCGCCCAGGTCATAACTCGCTCGGTGGGTTGCGAAGCACAGTAGTTCGCCCACCAAGCGCTCACGGATCCTTGGAGCTGTTGGACCGCGAACTGAGTCTTGTGCTGCTCACTCACTTAGAGCAGCCCGAACTTCATTTCCATCGTGCGGAGCCAGTTGTCCGCATCGAGGGGTTCATCCGTCCTTGAGAATACCGGGGGATGAGTAGCCAGAAAGTTGGAGTAGGAGCTCTGTTGGCGCTCCTCGTGATCTTGACACCTCTCTGGTTGAGACGTATTCGCAATGAGGGTTTGCAGCAACTCCGTGTGCTGCTGATGAGAGTCCGCCATCGCTGCCACAATATCAGCCAAAGTATCCTTTGGCGGTGGCGGTTGTTGCTGTTGCTGCTCTTGCTGTCCTGAGGAATCCTCAGGAGGCTGTTGGGAGGTCTCTCCCCACTGACTGGAACCCCTAATGTCCGGGTTGGCACGAGTGCGAGTCATTCTGAAATTCAAAACAGCAGCGATCAGCACATGTCATACTTAAATTTCCATATGAAACAGTAGGTATTGAAGTGACACATGAATAATTTGCACAACATTCACATATATTGATAAAGCATAAACTTTATACAAGATACATTATTCTCGGGTCTCCGAAAAGTCGTGCTCATGTCATCACTACCTATACATACACTACTGTCTACACGACATGTCACCAATTACAAAAGTTTTGGTTACATCATCCTCGCTGCTCTACTTGGCAACGGTAACCTCCTACTCGGAGTAGAACTCGACCTCCTGCAGGTCGTCCTCCTCCACTACCTCTGCTGGTGGCGCTGGGTCCATGACCTCCTCTTCCAGCTCGGGTTCTCCCATTGCCGGAAGACCCAACACCACGGGTACGGCACCTACCACCGGTATGCCCATTACCGGAGGTACGAGATCCTGCAATGTGTGCACCTCATCCATGGCTTGGCTGTAGTCCTCTTCCCAGCCTTGTCCCTCCTCAATAGCGTCGTCCCGCTCTTGAGTAAGGACCTCGTTCTTCTGGGTCAGAGCCTGCACCTGTTGTTGCAAAGCCGTGATGTTGACACGGCTTTTCCTCTTCGCCTTCTTCAGACCATGCAACTGATTATGTTGTTCGTTCAGTCGCTTAATCATCGGAAGGAGAACATTGTGGAGTGTGCTGTGAGCACTCTCGAAGTGGTCTCCACGGCTGGTGCTTTCTTTAAGCCTTGCAGCAAGACCCTTTGTATGAACAGCTTGGCTGTCCATCACGGCTTTTCCTTCCTTCAATTGGAGGCTGAGGTTCGCCTCCGCGGGATTGTACCTCGGGCAACCCGGATCTGTTGCCTCCATGTACCTCCGTTCCCACACATGATTAGCCCGTCCCTCCACCGGAATGAGCGTGTATGGAGTTCCCTCCATAGGTCTCACATGTAGTTGGCAGAAACGCGACATGGTGTCGCGGGCTGCTACTTGCCACATTCCCTCCGGTTGTCTACCTATCACCGTAACGGTGAACGGTGCCCAACCGGGTGGCATAGGTCCTGCAGGAACTTTGACATGGATCGTCCACGTATTGTTCCCCTTCTCACCTTCTTCCTTGGTGAGATACTGCGGCATCTCGATGTACCTGAAATATTGAAGCATTTGCCTCAACATTTCCGGATAACCGCTGTGGTGAGAACAGTGGGATTCCACCCACCCGTTCTCCAACTGTCTATCCGCTGTCATCTGTAGAAACATATTTGAGAAATTTCAAATGTTTATTTGAATAGTAAACCATTGAGTTATAACATAAAACATGTCATTGAACTCATAAAACTTGGAAACATAGTTCAAACTTAAACAAATTTGACTGCTGATCTGCTGTCCAACATGACAGCCCTGACCACTTTCCATTTCAACCTGATTTAGACCAGGTTAAAGGTAAACTCAGTTCTGAATCTCAACATTAAAGTTAAAGTTAACTTCAAAAGCTTTTCAGAAAGTATTTTCTTGTCCTAAGATCTATCCTGGTTCAAAAGTTATGAGATGTCAAAGTTAACAGAATTTCTGGAGAAAATTGGACAGCACCTCTCTGCTTGAGGTACTGATTTGATCCAAGAATTCCAGTTAATTCTACCCCAAGTTTGACAAAACTTTATGTTACAAAGTTGTATCCCATCTCATGAACTTTTCAGAACTACCTCATTTTATATTTTCGGATTTTTATGCAGGAAGTTATGCTCAATTTACAGAGAGTTCCGAGGGTGTTTGTTCTGCCCTGTTTTCTGGACAGTTTCAACTCTACTGCATTTTTTGATTGGTTAAGGGATGAAACACCTCTGTACATCAACAGAAAAGTTGTAAAGCTCTTCGAAATCTTTCCAGAAATGTATCATATGACCCCAACCTCGAAATAACTCAACCTCTAACCTGTGATTAACTTCAGCCTTATTTCAGCTGAAAACAGGGGACTCTGTCTTTAGTATCCTATAAGTTGAAAACTTGTTAGCTTTGAACATCCTGATTAAGGGAAGGAGTTATTTCAAAGTTTTTGTTCTCTATATAAAAACTTTCAACTTTTTACAATGAAGCGGTTCATTTAGTGGGGTGTGACGTCGATGCGTCACCAGATCTTGGCGGTACTACGTCCTCACAAAGAAAAACCTATACCGGACTTAGCCGGCTTCGTTAGTTCAGTGGCACTAAGCGTCTCTCGCACACGGATGCTACACATCTACCTTTTCATGGTTAACTACCTGCAGATAACTCAAACAATTGTCAGAGTCGGCTGCACACCGAGCCCGGTATCCATACAGTTCATACACCCGGCCATCATCACTCGCCCGAATGTTCTCAAGCCAAACACGCCTTGAGCTACGTGTTCACGTTACTGACCACGGGTCTCCCAAATGCCCAAATCACGGCAGGGACAGACGTTGCTCGTATACCCCAAACGACATGAAGAGTCGTAGAGGATATTAAAGCGGGTCGGGTTACCTGCCACCCATGGGGCTCCACCCTTCAGCTTGTGCGCACTGGTGGACAGCGCTTACGTGCACCCCCCAAGACATAAAGCGTCCCGAGATGCACGATTTTCTGACATAAGCAAATAGTTTAGTATGCCACTTTACATACACTAATAACATCCTTATATGGGCTACTAACTCGTTCCTCGCTGAATTTTTTGAAAAAGATGACCTTTGTAGTGCGTTAAACCTCAAGCGAGCTCTGATACCACGCTGACAGGGCACCACGGCCTCGTCGAGCCAGGATCACGATGAGTGCTGTGTTGCACAGCACCGGATAACACACATCAAAGATACAAAGCGGAAGCAAAGTTTTATTACATAAACTAGTTTATGAACATTTTTACAATAAAATAAGTCCAGTCTACACTCACGGGCGTAGACTATGCATCGAGTTCACGTTCAGCCCGTGAACGTGTCCTCGCTAGCATGCACACACACTAACACGTCGGCGTGCACGACTCCCACTCGACGGGGTTCCCCTCCTGGGGTTCCGTCTCCTCCTCAGGAGTCCCTTCCTCATAAACCCCTGCAAAAGCTTCAAACACAAGCAGTGAGCACGATGGCTCAGCAAGATTGACCCATCTCTCCTATACATGAAACTTCTACATGAATGGTTGTAGGGTACATGAGGTAAAATAAGTTGCAAAGGACTCGCCTAATTATTTGAACCTTACTTTCAAGTTTTAGCAGCAGGTGATGGAGATCCTTACGCTAAGGCACATGAGAGAGCCACAATCAAACAAGAAACACATTTCTCTCATGTACTTTGCCCAAAGTTGAAAAGAACTTTAATTAGCTCTAAACTACAACAAGACATTAACAAGCAAAGTATATCTATCAAATCAGCAAACTTTTAACATGTATCTAACCTGTTCTTTCTACGTCACGGTACAGTGAACAAGTGGTACTCACTGACTGTGAGGGACGGCGATTATAATCGATTTACACCTGCAGGGTTACCCGAATAACCCGTCACGTACGCCCGTACTCGATGTTGCCTACAGCAACCATCACGGACGTCATACGCAACCACCTTTCACCCGTCAGCAAAATATTGAACCGGTCCTATCGTCCCGAGCAAGAGGTCTCTGCGCGCGCATCTACAGTGCCGCCAGCCGATTTACACCTCGAGCTCTCAACCTTCCCACTGAACGACAGGCAATGCCTCAATACCCGGCTACCCGAGTTACATCGGTTTCCCGGTTCCCATATAGCCGGTAGGTGTTCGGTACTGTTCTAGCTTGTTCAACAGGCCTGCACACGGCTCAGTCCTCAATCGACACAAGCAGAGCTATAGCACCCAGGCCCCAAAGTCATGCTGCCCTTACTCTCCGCTCGGTCTCATTTTTCTTGCCATGTATTTCATTTGCTATCTTTACCCGAGCAATGTGCCTCCAGCCTATTCTCGCGAGTAGTTCCAACTACTCAACTTGTACCAAATCCTATACTATCTTAGCATTGCAGTAGCTAACGAGGTTTTCAAACCTAATCCCAACCCAGGTTTTCTTGGCTATGCATTGGGGTTTCAATCAAGACTCTAATGCAAGAATTAAGTGAGTGCTCAAAGTAAGTTCTCAAAACAGTAAAAATTTGTAAAAAGGTTAATGCAAACCGGGGCTTGCCTTGCTGCTATTGGTCTTAGGCTAGCTTTTCCTCCGGAGTGACGAAGTCTAAGACTTCGGGTTCCTACTCAACCTTAGCGACTACATATGATAAATATAAACATGTGTCAATTTAGATGCATTTGAATTGAAGTTAAACTTGTGAGGACTGCAAATCTTACTAGACAGACCCAATGACTCTGAAATTTTTACTGTGGTTTGGATACAACCTAAACAGAGATTTGGCTAAGTTTCATTTGCAGCAAAGCTCATTTGAGCCCTCCACAAATAATTATGTACTTGGCTTAATTGGAGCTCCTAGGGTGTTCTAAGGATTTTCATGGAGCAAGCCATGACTTTCTGAAAACTAGATTTTCAGAGGGTTCAAATGGAGTTGGTTTTACTTAATTTGAAGGTTCCTAGCTAAAGATATGAGCTAAACAATTTCAGAGGAATTCTGAAAATGTTTCTGGACATTTTCTATTTTCTCTGGAACAGTTTTATTAATCACACCATTAGGTGGATCAAATGAGCTCAAATGGATCTGAATTTCTTATGGTAGCTCAGAGACATTTTGGTGAACATCTCAGCCAAATTTCAGAATTTTCCTCCAAGGGGTTCTCCAATTAAAATTCCCAACAGTTTAAAATTTGAAGAATTAATTCTGGAGAACTAAGGATTTTCATGAAGTGAAACTTAATTTATTGGAAAGTACTCAGAGAGCTGAATCCAACAAAATTTGCTTCACTCAATTTGGAGTTTTCTAGCAAAAGTTATGTGGGTTTGAAGTTTGAATTAAAACTAAAAATCGAGGAAATGTTTAAAACACTGCACGTGGGTCCCACGCAGTGTCGTCGTCTACCTCCCGTCAGCGCCCGAGCGCGCGAAGCCCAGCGATGGTGGCGCGGTTTGTTCTCGGCCGCTACTGCCTAATTTTCAACACGGTTTCTTCCTATGTGATCCTTGGAGCACGGCGCACACGCCGGGCAACCTCTCGGACCTCGACATCGCCGGAAACCTAGTTGGCGACGGCGGAGGTGGAAGATGAGCTCGGGTCCGACGGTGCCAGCTTGTCTCGGCGGTGAACCCGATCAACCAATGGGTCATAAAGCATCACTGGGGCACGGGGAAGCTAACCCTGCCCTCCTCTTGGCCGGAGATCGCCGGGAAAGTAGACTTCACCGGCGACCCGAGCCGTTTTCACCGGTGGTGGCCAAACTCAGGTGCTCTGCTCACTGGGTTGATCATCACCGCTAGGATTTGGCTGAGGTGACCGTGAGGTGCTACTCTAGCTTCAGCTCGACCAAGATTACCAGTGATCAAGTGATCGAGATGAATTTTGAGTTTTGGTTCTCGGCGTTCTATACGGTGATCATCGGAAAAAATTGAAATTCTGGTTAATCGGCGCTAAGAGGGAGCTAGGGAGTTCGGGGAGAGCTACTAGACTTCGATGCTAACCTCAGAGGCACGTTTGTCGTGCTGGAGAAGCTTAGATCTGCTCGGACGACAGCGTCGAGTCGAAGGAGCTTTCGGGTTGACAGAGCGATGGAAGATCGGCTCGGACAAGCTTAACCGAAGCTGATCACGAGCAGCTGAGGTCTGTAACACGTCGAGCACGGACCGGTGGTGCCGTTTGTGGCCTCAGCTTGCGGTGGAAGGGGTTGCTTCGGTCGGTTGACGGCGAGGTGGTGAGGTGGAGCTGTGAGGCGATCGGCTCAGGTTTCTCAGCGCTGGAAACATCGCGGCAACGGGAAAATGAGCTGCTGCCGGCGGCAGCTCACAGCTAAATAGCTGAGGATGTCGGTTCGTGGCTCTGATCGGCGACCAGGAGGTGGCAGCGGTCGGGCAGCGCCGTGGCGCAAGCGTGGTCGCGCGCAAGAACCGAGCTGCGGCGACTTCAGTCGGTTGAAACACTAGTGAGGCTGACATGTGGGTCCCACTCCGGTTTTAACCTCTGAAATTGAATTTTCCCCACTGCTCTAAATAGTAGAGACCCAAATAACCCTAGTCATTTGAATTATCTACCATCTGACCATTTGAATTGGATAGAATTTAAATTGGGGAGTGTTTGAATGAATTTTCAGCACATATGCAGTTTGAAATTCAAATTGAGTTTGAATTCACTAAACTTAGCTCATGTCAAGATCAACTCCAAATGGAGTGAAAATTGGTGTGTGAGCTCACAAAATTGTGCTGAGTAAGAATATGCCTCCCACTTTTGAACTCATGGGATGGAAGTGGTTTGAATTTGAATTTGGGTTCAAACTAACCCTTTTCTAGTTATACCCAAAAATACCTCAAAAAGATTTTGGATTTGGGTGAATTCTGGCATGAGCATTCCTAGCAAGGTGTTGGAGTTTTTCATATGCTCAGCGCCTAGATGATGCATGTGGGAAATGCCACTTTTGCATTTTGTGAGTTTATTCTCTAATAACCATGTTGATGGTGTTTACTTGCTCTTCAAATGTGTTCACAAAGTATCTTCAAATGAAGTGTGTGTGTGGTGATGAACACTTTGAATATGTGCCAAAACTTAGGCCCTCACAAGAACATGCCAGGAAAAAAGTGCCACCACAGGGCTAAATATGGGTGCGGTTTAGCTGACTAATTAGGTGTGTTGCTAGCTTGTTATGGACCATTGGATGGCGCGGGAATGGGAGTCGAGGAGGACTTCCTTGGGAACTGCATGGCACACGAGGGGGCTCAACGGTGGGAGAATGGAGATTCGAGCCTGGCGGCGAAGCCTCAGTTGGTCCGTACATTCTAGTAGCCCCTTTGTAAAGGCTATTTTGTGATCTCTTGGCTATAAACCGACAGTTGTGTAGTGGCAGAATGGAGGTTTTCTCTAGTCACCAATGAGTGACGAAATCACGAACTTGTGGGTAAAGTGGTGCCACCTATGCAGAGTGTAAAACTATTATGATAGCCATGCTTCTGGTTACAAGCACCTGGCCAACTTCCATGATTAGAGGCAAAACTTGGGATGTTTATTCGGGTATGGTTATGGTATTGTCATTGGAACTGGTTTTAGGACAGGTTTTGGTCATGAATATGAGATTGGAATCAGTTATATGAATATGTGTTGATCATGAGTATTTATGAATATGAGATGAACTTGAGAAAGATCATTGGCTGGTTGAGACTTGATAAATGATGAATTATGATGGTATGGAACATGAGGGATGATGAATTACTTGGTTATGTCGGGATTTGACTCACCTAGAGATAGTCGCTGTTTCTTATCATGATTGTGAAATAAAACTTGCTTGCTGCAATGAAACCGTTTATTTCCTACCTTGTTTGAAGCTACATGTCATACTTTTCCGGCACTTGCGGAGTACGACATGTACTCACCCTTGCATTCCCACATATACTTCAGCTACAGGAGAAGAATACTTCAAAGAGCAGGTGGAGTACTAGGGATGCGCACTACCGTCAACTTGCATGTGGAATTGAAGTTGGAGTCCATCGTCTTTAGTTATTTTCCGCTGTCGTATTGAGTCATCTGCTGCAGAATAAGTTAGATACTCATTATTGAGACATTGAGTTATTGTAGTAAAATACTTAAACACTATTTGTATGTGGTTACATTCTGAAATTCAGTTTGTGAAGTACATGTGTATGTGTGATGAACATCCTAGGAACACATGTGCATCACTTGGTTCATTTTTCGGAACCGGGTGTCACAAATTGGTATCAGAGCCAGGTTGACCATACGAAGCAAGCCTAGGAAGAATGGACACTCTAAAACGCATAGAAACACCCCTCTAAACTGCTATTTTCAAAATTTTTCTTGCTGCTGCACTTTATTTGTCAACTCATCCATCGCAAAGTGCTATGTTCAGCCCCTCTTTCTTCTTTTCATTTGGACAGTCACAATTTCTGTTTTCTTGCGTCATAGCTTCTGAAATTTTGGATGTATTTCTTTTTTATCTAAGTTTCTCATCTTTTATTTATAGATGTCGGTCACTAGGAGCACAGCATGCATGAGAACTTGTCCACCACCACTTGGGAGTCCACTTAACCCCATCGAGGTGTCTGATGGACCATATTGGGAGGAGGTGAAGATGGAAACCCATGATGAAGATGAAGTCAGTATCTCTATGCATGAGGAAGAGGATCCGGAAGAGGTGGAACCAATCGAAGACGACATGGAACAGGATTCATAAGAAGAACAATATTGGTACGCACCTCAGGAAGAATACCATGCGGGCTTACACCCAGCGGAGCCTCATGAAGCTGCACCGGAAGATGATGAATCCGAAGAGGAGCCACCCCCTGCTGAGGCTGAGAATGAAGATGATAAACGGGTTACCCGTTCTGTTCAGGAATTTCGGTCTGACGGGATGGAGGGAGGATACATAACAAGGGAGCTGAGAGAGTTCCTTGATTGCTGCAGTTTATACCCAGAGTACCTCCTCAAGAAAGTCCCTTGTCTCGTAGATGAAGAGTGGAAGGCTGAAGTAACCATCCTATCTAACGGTTGGGTTGTCACCCGGCACTTTGCACCTACATGGAGAGCTACAAGGGCAAAAGCTGTTGATGATACTGCATGGGATGCACTTACCGGACAGTGCTACGCTTTCCGTGGGCAGCTTGAGAACACTACCTTTGAGCCGCACCCACATCGGAAGAATAGTACAAGGGAGATCATTGGACCCTATGGAGGAGCTCTTTCTAACCCACAAGCTGCTGGCAAGTCTCAGAGAATGCTCATGGAGTTAGGAAACCGCTATGCAAGCGCACAAGAAGAGATCTGCTACCTCCGCAAGAAGCTGTACTTGCTGGAGAAACAAGAGGAGACTCGTGTCAACGCGGGACCAAATGGAGCACCAGCGTCATCTACCCCTACATGGACTGCTGACTCACCATGGCATGCGCCAATGTACGGACCACCCCCATGTAAAAGCCCAAAATTTTACTTGCTAGAGTGTTCATCACATCACCACATCACAGCTCATTTGGTGGAAGTCTCATGAACATTTGTGATAAACACCATCAAAAGGTGGATTAGAGGAAAAACCCATAACTCCAAAAAGTAGGAGCTCACACCTATAAACATGAGAGGCTTAGCTCACCCTTAGGCCCTAAATATTCTTAGGAGGGCTCATGCCAAGTTTCATGCAAATCCAAACCCTTTTGAGCCACTTTTGGAAACATTTGTAAAAAGGCTTTTTGAATGCAAATTCAAATTTCAGCCATTTTCATCACTTGGATTCAAAAGATTACTTCACATTCAAACTCGGCACATTTTTCTGAGTTAGCCCACAAATTTTCATCCTCATTGGAGTTCGTCTTGTCGGGAGCTATATTTGAATTAATTCAAAATTGAATTTGAATTTCAAATTCAAGTGTGATTCGAATTAGCTAACTCAGCTCAAATTTGAGGATTTCAAATTCAAAGCATGACTTGGTGATGAAGTCTAACAATTAAGTGTGAGTATGTCAGAAAATATCAAGGAAATAATGAAAAGAAGTAGAGGGGAGATGTGGGGCCACATTTCCAGCTGCACAAGCTCGAGAACCGCCTCTGTTTCCCCGAGAGTGCACCAGCGCGGGCTGCAGCTCGACCCCGAGCAGTGGTGGGAGTGCCACCTCCTGCTCAATTGTCCCGGTGGCCACAGGCTATAAGCACCGCGTTCAACCACGTGAACATCTTTCCCCGACCGTTCACACCCGTCCCTGCTCGGCCCCAAAGGAAAAGAACTCGCCGCCGATCGGTCGTTTCGGCTGTCTGGCGCCCGAGTGATACAAGCCCTCTCGTGGCCGACGATCAACACAAAAACCGACCACCGTAATGGCCTTGACATGCCGGTGCAAACCGCTCCTCCTTTCATGCACTGTCGAGGGAGAATTTCCCCGTTTGCTTTTCGGTTTTCATAGAACCGGGCCGCTCAAAACTCCAAAATTCGGGGTGATTAGTCCACCACAGCGTATGCCGACCTACACACACGTTCCCACGGCCATCCAGGATAAAAAATCATCAAAAACGGTCGAGTTTAGGCTCTGCTATTTGAGTTTTTTGAGTTGTCGCTGATATTGGACCTAGGTCGATGGTGAGCTCCCATCTCCAGCCGTTTTCACGGTGAACCAGCGCCATATCCGTGCTTAGCATGTCGCCACGGAGCTGTAGAGCCAAGGGTTGCTAGAAAGGAGCCTCTGTAGGAGCCGGGCGAGGTCGCCGGAGTTGCTCCATAGCCGCGGCACATCGCGGGTAGGGTTCCAGGCACTGGGAGCCTCGACCGACTCCGGGGATGAGTTCCTCGTGTTCTGAAAGGCAGGGGCGGCGAGTTTTAGCCCCAGAGGAGGCTGGGAAGTCCATTCTGACAAACCTCGCTGGAGAACACCACCACCCAAGCTCGGACGCGCGCGAGGAAGAAGAAGGCATGGGTGGGGCCCACGTGCAGAGTTTTTACTTTTCTTTGAATTTCAGACTTTTGGGTTAAACTTCAACTAGCCATAACTTTTGCTAGGAAGCTTCAAATTGAGTGAACCAAATTTTGTTGGATTCAGCTATTTGAGTACTATCAAGCAAAACAAGTTTCAGTTCATGAAACTTTTACTTTTCCAGAATTAATTCCCTAAATTTAAACTGTTGGGAATTTTATCTGGAGAATTCTTTTATGTAAAATTCTGAAATTTGGCTAGGATGTTCATTAGAAAATCCTTGAGTCACAGGAAAAAATTCAGGTCCATATAAGTTCATTTAGTCCACCTAATGGTGTGATTAAGTGAACTTCCCTGAGAAAATAGAAAAATGTACAGAAGCATTTTTCAGCTTTTCTCAAGTCTTGATTAGGGCATAACTTTTTCTAGGCTTCTTCAAGTGACATGAAAATAACTCCATTAGAACCATATCAAACTCTAGTTTCCAGAAAGTAATGGTTTGATCCATGAAAATCCCAGGAAATCCTTAGAAGCTCTAGTAATGACCATTTAGATTTTTATTTGGGCAGAGCTCAATTAGGCTTTGATTCAAATGAAATTCGGTCAAGTCTCTGGTTAGGTTCTTACCAAGCCATAGTAAAAATTTCAGAGCCAAAGGGGATGTTTATCTAGAGTTATAGTCTTTATATGCTAGATTCAACACTTTTGCATTTAAATTGACATGTCGATTAAATTCCTTACGTATAGTCGCTGAAGGCGAGGAGACCCCAGAGGTTCTGGACTTCCTACTTCTGGACGAGACACTAACACCTGACAAGCAGCAACGGCAAGCCTCAGTTTGCATTTAACAAGTTTTATCAAGTTTTGCTTTATACTCAATTAGTTTGAAGTATGTATGTGCATTAGGTGTAGGATGGATGAAACCCCACATGCATAACCAAATGATTCCAAAATGAGTGAGGGTAGTGTCTAAGTCCTCGAGTAGTTCATGCTTGGCTTGATGTTTATAGACTTCAGTACAAATCGAGTAGTTGGAATCTACTCACAAGTATAGGGTTTGCCACACGGGATTGGTTCGAGACGTGAGACAACTTTAGCAAGAAAAATGAGACTAGGCAGGGGGCTAGGATGCAGCAAGAGGAAGTCTTGTGTGCGTAGCCCGCCCTGTCCATGTCGATTGAGTACCGTTCCGTGTGCGGCCCACGCTGATCAAGTTTAAATGTACTGAAGGCATATCGGATATATGGGATCTGATAAACTGATGTAATCTAAACCTCCGGGCGTCGAGGCATAGCACACCGATTTATAGGTGTAGGTTGAAGGCAGCCAGGTGGAAATCTGCTAACGGGCATTGAGAGATGCTCCGTGCAGGGAACCTCCTGCTCATTTCGGTGTGACCGGTTCGACGTTTGGTCTGTTGGGTGAAAGGTTGTCCCATACGTCATCGAGTGAGCGTGTTGTGCAGCTCCATGGGTGGGTGCACGTGACGAGCTATTCGGGCATCCCTGCAGGTGTATATCTAGTCGATTCGCTACTGAGTCATGAGTCGTGACGTAGGTTAACATATGAAATGTTATGATTCCATACTGCTGATATGAATAAATTGTATTGCTACATGTGTGCCACCAAATATTGCTCACTAAATTTCATATCCATGAACCATTAACTTGTGGCTAAAAGATGAATTAAGGATGAACTTATAGGTGTGTCCTTTGCTGCAAATTTCCAAACTACCTTTAAATGACTTGCATGTAGAGTTTCATGTGTAGGAGCATCGGTTAAGACTTGCTGAGCTATCGTGCTCACGGTTGCTGCTATGAGTGTTTGCAGGTGAGGAGTACCCCACGGAATCGGAGTACGAGTCCACCGGTGAGGGCTACCATCCGTCGGGAACTACGGCTGAGTGGAAGCCATACACGCCGCGCTGAGGCTGAGTGCAGCTAGTGTGGGTTGTCCATAGGGCCGGACAACCAACTTTTGCTAGTTAGGTGGGCATGAGTTGTATAAATTATCTTCCACTGTAGTAAACTCTGTAATTAGCTGTAAACTGAAGGTTTGTACTACTTTTTCTACATATTCAGTTTGTTTTCATTGTAATACTATGGTTGCCTTCTGATGTGTGCTGTCGGGTGTCGCATCGTGCGGCACCACCCTCTGAGATCCTGGGATGTGCGGATTTCGGTCCATCCCAGGTTGGCATCAGAGCTGCATATAGGATAGCACACTAAATAAGGCCAGTATTACGGGAAAACTTAGGATTACGGTGAGGATTCGCTAGTATGACCAAATAAGGACTACTATATTAGTCTAATATGAAGGTGGCAACCTAAATTATGTGTTATGTCGGAAAATCATGCATCTCGGGACTTCATATGTCTTGGGAGTGCATGTAAGCGCTGTCCACCAGTGCGCACAAGCTGAAGGGTGGAGCCTCACGGGTGGCAGGTAACCCGGCCAGCTTTAGTATCCTCTACGGCTCTTCATGTCATTTGGGGGATTCGAGCAACGCCCTTCCCTGGCATGCTACGGGCAAGTATGGGAGACCCTGTCACGTGGTTAGTAACGTGGACACGTAGTTCACGGCGTGTTTGGCTTGAGAACACCCGTGTGAGTGATGACGGACGGGTGTATGAAACTGTATTGGGACCGGGTTCGGTGTGCAGCCGGACCTGATGATTGTGTGTAATTTATGCAGGTACTAACCATGAAACCGTAGTCCGAATAGGACACGTTTGCGAGTGATCGTCTTAGTGCCTCCGTTGGATACGTATATGCCGGTGTAAGCCGGTTAGGATTTTCCATTTTGTGAGGAACGTAGTACTGACAAGTAATAATCATGATTGTATTAATAAAAATGTTTAAAATGGAACTAATATAACCAAGTATTAATCTTTAGGACTCTGGTTTTGTAGAAAAATTCAAAAGTTGATTAGTTCAGCTCAAAGGACTTGAAAAACAGAGTGCTCTGTTTTTGGCAGGAAGTGTGCTGAACTTTAACGGAGCATAACTCACAGGTTACTTAGCCAATGTAGGTGTGGGATATAGTTCTGGAAAGAGGTTCAAGTGCTCTAAAATTTTGTTGTAGACTTCCAGAACAGAATCACACATCAAGCTGGTTGAAATTCCAGATGATTGTAAACTGTCCAGAAACAGGACAGGAAAAACACTCTCTGGACTGTGCTGTTTTTCAAGCATAACTTCCTAGAAAAATCTAAAAATTATCATATGATACATTTTTTGGAAAGTTTATGAGATGTGTTCCATCTTTGTAATTCAAAGTTTTTGCAGTTGCAGCACGGAATTCAGTGAAATTTAGAGTTGAAAACAGCAACTTCCAAAGGAGGTGCTGTTGAAATTCTTCCAGAAATTCTGTTGACTTTGAATTATCATAACTTTTTAACCAGAGCTGTCTGGGGGCAACTAAATACTCGTTGAAAATCTATTGAATTTATCTTTAGATTTGGTATTCAACTTGAGTCATGAAAATACCAGGTACCAGGTCAAAATCTGGGATATGTAGAAACTAGTCATTCTGGGCAGAGGGATGGACAGTTGAACTCATTTGAGAGATCGTTGTACCTTGGGGAGTTTGATTACTTCCAATGGGGTAGAACATACTCATGAGTGGTTATATTCATCTAGTGAAAGATTTGAGTATATTACATACTCAAGTTCTTTTGCTAGAGACATGTTTGTGTCATATTGAATATAAAGGGTAGTATACGTGATGACAAAGCGATATTAACACCTCGTAGTGACCAAATCTAGTGAGATGAATTTCCAAAGAGGGAGTCCATCAATTTGGATTTCACAAATTTATATTTGGTCTGGTAATGGTGTAGCTTGTGCAAAGTTATTACATTATCCATGTATGAGATGTATCACATGTTTACCGTCATTACGTTTTACTCCTATTTTATGGACTGCATGATGTATGCTGTGGGACTGATGTTATTGTCGTATGGTTGCAGATGGTACGTACCCGGACCACGCATGAGGTCAGGGGCTCTAGTCAGCAAGGAGGTGATGACTCCAAGCCACCTGCCTACGACAACAGCCCGCAGCAACAACCACCACCGCCGCCTCCGCTTACTCTAGCGGACGTGATTCCGGCGCTGGTGGGCTCTAGTGAGGAGCAGACCGACCTGCTCCGCATGATCGTGCAGAATACGTCCCAGGTGGGGTGGCGTCAAGAGAGGGGGCCTCGTGAGCTCTACATCACGACGTACTTGGATTTCATGAGTACGCATCCTCCGGTGTTCACTGAAGCGGCGGAATCACTGGAGGCCGACAACTGGCTGCGGACAATTGAGTCCAAGTTCGGGCTGCTCCAATGCACGGAGCGGCAGAAGACTCTCTTCATGGCTCAGCAGCTTCATGGTGCCGCCGGTGCATGGTGGGCAATCTATGTTGCCTCACTACCTGCTGGACACGGCGTCGAATGGCAGGAGTTCCGGGAGGCGTTCTGTGCCTATCACATACCTCCCGGGATGATGAAGAGAATGTTCCAAGAGTTCTTGGAACAGAAGCAAGGCGGGAGGAGTACCCAAGACTACTCCCGCGTGTTCAACGATCTGGTGTAGTACGCGTCAGATTATATCTCCACTGAGGATAGGAAGCGAGAGCAGTTCTATCGGGGGTTAAATCCCAAGATAAAGACGCATCTCGTGCAACGCAATCACGGCACCTTCAACGACCTTGTCAATGCCGCGATTATGCAATAGGATGCTCAGAAGCAATTTGCGGATGAGCAGCGGAAGAGCAACACTCCACCAAGCAGCGGGGGTGGAGCTCCTCAAAAATACTGCATGGTGTATCAGACACCATTGTCAGCAGTGGCATCCACCGGCACAACCTCAATAGTTTGGGGGTCGTCCTTATCAGCCACCCCCATTCCGACCGCCGATGCCACCACCATGACCGCAACAGCAGCAGCAGCAGCAGATGGTACCCAGGGTGTTTCCACCACCACAACGCGCCCCGGGATTCCGTCCACCGGTCAGCAGAGGACCGCCTCGCTACACATGCTATACGTGTGGCCAGGCGGGTCATTTCTCAAAGGACTGTGCACAGGGGCAGCAAAGCAGCGGCGAGCCCAATATCAGGGCGGTGCTCGAGGCTGACCACCAGTCAAGAAGGGGGGTCAGCAAACCGGGGGCGTTCGTTACATCGACAATGAGGACACC
The DNA here is from genome assembly GCA_030760725.1 of Neostapfia colusana. Lineage (NCBI taxonomy): Eukaryota > Viridiplantae > Streptophyta > Magnoliopsida > Poales > Poaceae > Neostapfia > Neostapfia colusana. Next base: position 48,369,006 of record JASWHV010000015.1, read on the forward strand.
CCAGAAGGAGAGAACGTGCGGGTGGGTACATTCACTCTCAATGACCGTGCAATCATCATCTTATTTGATTCGGGTGCAACCCACAGTTTCATAAGTGCATCCTATGTGGCTAAGCATCAACTGCAAGTCTTCCCAACCGATTATTCATATATGATTTGCTCACCGGGAGGGAAGATTTCAGCAAATATGATGATTCCAAAAGCACCACTGTGCTTAGGTGGGAAGATATATCCCACCACTTTGATAATCTTTACGGGACAAAAGATTGATGCAATCTTAGGGATGTCATGGTTACGCTACCATGGCGCTGTCCTGGAAACTCTATCATGGACGGTTCATTTGAATTCTCCATTCCACCATCCGCATTCAATCGTATTAGACTATCCCGTCCTGGAAGTTTCAGCAGCCTATAATACTGAAGCTCCCAAGTTAGAAGACATCCTCGTAGTCCGAGAGTACCCCGACGTGTTCCTGGACGATCTTCCAGGCATGCCACCTGAACGGGATGTGGAGTTCAAGATTGAACTTGCACCCGGGACTACAATCATCTCGCGGAAACCGTACAAGATGGCTCCGAACGAGCTGGATGGGTTGAAAGAACAGCTCAATGACTTGTTGAGCAAGGGTTTCATTAGGCCGAGTTACTTGCCTTGGGGATGCTCGGCGTTGTTCGTCAAGAAAAAGGATGAAACCTTGAGGCTGTGTGTGGATTACCGGCCGCTCAACGCTGTCACCATCAAGAACAGATATCCACTGCCCTGCATTGACATCCTATTCGATAAACTTGTGGGTGCAAGTGTGTTTTCAAAGATGGACCTTCGCTCTGGGTATCATCAAATAAAGATCCGGGCGGAGGATATCCTGAAGACGGCATTTTCAACAAGATATGGACTATATGAATATCTCATCATGTATTTTGGTCTCACCAACGCCCCGTCACGTTTCATGTACCTCATGAACTCGGTGTTCATGCCGGAGTTGGACAAGTTTGTGGTGGTGTTCATATATGATATATTGGTTTACTCCAAGTAAGAAGCAAAACACGCTGAACACTTGCGAATCGTTCTTCAACGATTGCGGGACCATAAACTCTATGCCAAGTTCAGCAAATGTGAGTTTTGGATCAACCAAGTGCCATTTTTTGTACATATCATCTTAGCAGAAGGCATTGCGGTTGAACCAAGCAAAATTGAACAAGTGCTGAAATGGAAAGCCCCTACTTCTGTCCATGAAGTCAGAAGCTTCCTCGGTTTAGCTGGATATTACCGGAGGTTCATCCCGAGCTTCTCCAAGCTTTCTAAGCCGATGACTGAATTATTGAAGAAGGGGACGAATATGTTTGGAACTCAGCTTGTGAAGGAGCGTTCCAAGCATTAGTGAAGCATCTCACAACAGCCCCGGTCTTAGCTCAACCGGATACAACCAAGCCTTTCGACGTATATTGTGATGTGACCGGTATCGGGCTTGGCTGCGTGTTGATGCAAGAAGGATGGGTGGTCGCATATGGGTCACGCCAACTTCGAAACCACGAGCAGCACTATCTGACTCATGATCTGGAGCTCGCTGCTGTGGTTTTGGCGCTGAAAATGTGGAGGCACTATCTCCTGGGGAATTCTGTGCATCTCTACACCGACCACAAGAGCTTAAAATATATCTTCACCCAGAAGGAGCTGAATATAAGGCAAAGGAGGTGGTTAGAATTAATCAAAGACTATGAGATTGAGATTCATTACCACCCCGGCAAGGTCAATGTGGTTGCCGACGTGCTGAGTCAGAAATCACATGTACATAACCTCACCATTACACCGATGTAAGAGGAAGAGCCGAGTTTATACTTGGTTCCATATGGATCACTCTACAACCTTGCTCTCATACCTACCATTAGGGAGGATATTATTGTAGCTCAGAAGGTTGACAAGGGCATGGCACATCTCCAGAGATGGATAGACAGCAGGGATATCAAATGTTTCCGGAAGGATGAAGAGGGGACGCTATGATTCAATAACCGCATAGTCGTACCCCGGAATATGGAGCTGAGAAAGAAAACCCTTGATGAAGCTCACTTGTATAAGTTCTCCATTCATCTAGGCAGCAACAAAATGTACCAAGATTTGAAGAGAAAATTTTGGTGGACACGGATGAAGCGGGAAGTTGCAAAGTACGTATCCGAGTGTGATACATGTAGACGAGTGAAGGCAGACCACATGAGAAAGTCAGGGCTGTTGCAACCCCTGAAAATTCCAGAATGGAAATGGGAAGATGTGAGCATGGATTTCATTGTGAGATTACCCATGACCTTTAACAAGCATGATTTCATTTGGGTAATCGTTGACCGGCTAACCAAGTCGGCTCACTTCATTCCCGTGCATACACATTTACATGCCAGCAGGTATGCGGAGTTGTACATTGCAAGAATCTTATGCTTGCATGGAGTACCCAAGACTATAATCTCAGATCGAGGGGCAATGTTCGTGGCTCGTTTCTGGGAGCAGTTGCACGCTGCTTTGGGTACTAAGCTTATTAGAAGCTCCGCCTATCACCGTCAGACAGATGGACAAACTGAGAGAGTGAATCAAGTGTTAGAAGAGATGTTGAGAGCGTGTGCCATCAACCACGGTAGAAATTGGGATGATCATCTACAGTTGGCGAAATTCTCGTACAACAATGGCTATCAAGCGAGTATCAAGATGGCACCATATGTGGCTCTCTACAGTCGCAAATGCCGCACCCCATTGAACTGGTGCGAGTCCGGTGAAAGGGTCACGTTCGGGATTGATTTGGTGAACGACGCCGAAGAGCGCGTTCGGATGATTCAAGCAAACTTGAAGATCACCCAATCCGACAGAAGAGTTACGCTGATAAGAGGCATAGGCCGTTGCACTTCAACGTTGGGGAACACGTGTACCTCCGTGTGTCTCCGATGAAAGGCGTGCACCGATTCGGCGTGAAGGGGAAACTCACCCTCCAATTTATTGGACCCTATGCCATTACCGAGAAGTGTGGACCAGTGGCGAATAGACTGGCACTATCAGCGTCTCTCGCTGGTATTCACGACGTGTTCCATGTTTCACAACTCCAGAAATGTCTGAAGTATATGGCTACAGTTCCCACTGAAGACATTGGCGAGCTACAACCAGATTTGACTTATGCTGAATATCCGGTGGAGATTATTGATGAGAAGGCTCGGACCACGCGTAACCGAACGCTGTGGTTCTACAAGATACTGTGGAGCAACCACACCGCTGAGAAAGCGACGTGGGAGAGCGAGGAGTTCCTTCGCTCAAACTACCCGGACTTCATGGCATCTTATCATGGGTAATTCCTCTTACATCTTCGTCTCTTCTTTTATAATCTCGGGACGAGATTCTTTTAAGAGGGAGGGATGTAAAAGCCCAAGATTTTACTTGCTAGAGTGTTCATCACATCACCACATCACAGCTCATTTGGTGGATGTCTCATGAACATTTGTGAAGAGCAAGAAAACACCATCAAAAGGTGGATTAGAGGAAAAACCAATAACTCCAAAAAGTAGGAGCCCACACCTATAAATATGAGAGGCTGAGCTCACCCTTAGGCCCTAAATATTCTTAGGAGGGCTCATGCCAAGTTTCATGCAAATCCAAACCCTTTTGAGCCACTTTTGGAAACATTTGTAAAAAGGGTTATTTGAATGCAAATTCAAATTTCAGCCATTTTCATCAGTTGGATTAAAAAGATGACTTCACATTTAAACTCGGCACATTTTTCTTAGTTAGTCCACAAATTTTCATCCTCATTAGAGTTTGTCTTGTCGGGAACTATATTTGGATTAATTCAAAACTGAATTTGAATTTCAAATTCAAGTGTGATTCTAATTAGCTAACCCAGCTCACATTTGAGGATTTCAAATTAAAAGCATGACTTGGTGATGAAGTCTAACAATTAAGTGTGAGTCGCTCAGAAAATATCAAGGAAATAATGAAAAGAAGTAGAGAGGGATGTGGGGCCACATTGTCAGCTGCACAAGCTCGAGAACCGCCTCTGTTTCCCCGGGAGCGCGCCAACGCGAGCTGCAGCTCGACCCCGAGCAGGGGTGGGAGCGCCACCTCCTGCTCAATTGTGCCGGTGGCCACAGACTATATGCACCGCGCTACCATGTGAACATCTTTCCCCGACCGTTCACACCCGTCCTCGCTCGGCCCCGAAGAAAAAGAACTCGCCGCCGATCGGTCGTTTCGGCTCTCCGGCGCCCGAGTAATACAAGCCCTCTCATGGCCAACGATCAACACAAAAACCGAGTTCCCTAAGGTGCTTGACATGCCGGTGCAAACCGCTCCTCCTTTCATGCACTGTCGAGGGAGAATTTCCCCGTTTGCTTTTTGGTGTTCATAGAACCGGGCCGCTCAAAACTCCAAAATTCAGGGTGATTAGTCCACCACAGTGTATGCCGAGCTACACACATGTTCTACCTGTTCCACGGCCATCTAGGATAAAAAACCATCAAAACCGTCGAGTTTAGGCTCTGCTCTTCGAGTTTTTCGAGTTGCCGTCGATATTGGATCTAGGTCGACGGTGAGCTCCCATCTCCGGCCATTTTCACGGTGAACCAGCGCCATATCCGTGCTTAGCATGTCTCCACGGAGATGTAGAACTAAGGGTTCCTAGAAATGAGCCTCTGTAGGAGCTGGGCGAGGTCGCTGGAGTTGCTCCATAGCCGCGGCACGTCGCGGGTAGGGTTCCGGGCACTGGGAGCCTCGGCCGACCCTTGGGATGAGTTCCTCGTGTTCTGAAAGTTAGATGCAGCCATTTTTAGCCTGAGAGGAGGCCAGGAAGTCCCGTCCGGCGAACCTCGCCGGAGAACACCGCCACCTGAGCTCGTACGCGCGCAAGGAACAAGAAGGCATGGGTGGGGCCCGCCCGCAGAGTTTAAATTTTCTTTGAATTTCAGACTTTTGGTTCAAAATTCAACTAGCCATAACTTTTGCTAAGAAGCTTCAAATTGAGTGAACCAAATTTTGTTGGATTCAGCTATTTGAGTACTATCCAGCAGAATAAGGTTCAGTTCATGAAACTTATTATTTTTCCAGAATTAATTCCCTAAAATTAAACTGTTGGGAATTTTATATGGAGAATTCTTTTATGGAAAAATCTGAAATTTGGCTAGGATGTTCATTGGAAAATCGTTGAGTCAAAGGAAAAGTTTCAGTTCCATCTAAGTTCATTTAGTCCCCTTAATGGTGTGATTAATTGAACTGCCCTGAGAAAATAGAAAAATGTACAGAAACATTTTTCAGCTTTTCTCACATCTTGATTAGGGCATAACTTTTTCTAGGATTATTCAAATGACATGAAACCAACTCCATTAGAACCATCTCAAACTCTAATTTCCAGAAAGTAATGGTTTGATCCATGAGAATCCCTGGAAATCCTTAGAAGCTCTAGTAATGACCATTTAGATTTTTATTTGGGCAGAGCTCAATTACGCTTTGATTCAAATGAAATTTGGTCAAGTCTCTGGTTAGGTTCTTACCAAGCCACAGTAAAATTTTCAGAGTTAAAGGGGATGTTTAGCTACAGTTATAGTCTTTATATGCTAGATTCAACACTTTTGCATTTAAATTGACATGTCGATTAAATTGATTACGTATAGTCGCTAAAGGCGAGGATACCCCGGAGGTTCTGGACTTCCTACTTCTGGACGAGACACTAACACCTGACCAGCAGTACCAAGGCAAGCCCCGGTTTGCATTTAACAAGTTTTATCAAGTTTTGCTTTATACTCAATTAGTTTGAAGTATGTATGTGCATTAGGTGTAGGATAGATGAAACCCCACATGCATAACCAAATGATTCCAAAAGGAGTGAGGGTAGTGTCTAAGTCCTCGAATAGTTCATGCTTGGCTTGATGTTTATAGACTTTGGTACAAGTCGAGTAGTTGGAATCTACTCGCGAGTATAGGGTTTGTCACACGGGATTGGTTCGAGACATGAGACTACATTAGCAAGAAAAATTAGACTAGGCAGGGAGCTAGGACGCAGCAAGAGGAAGTCTTGTGTGCGTAGCTCTGTCCATGTCGATTGAGGACCGATCCGTGTGCGGCCCACACTGATCAAGTTTGAATCTACCGAAGGCATATTGGATATATGGGCTCCGATAAACTGATGTAATCTAAACCTCCGGGCGTCGAGGCATAGCACACTGATTTATAGGTGTAGGTTGAGGGCAGCAAGGTGGAAATCAGTTAACAGCCATAGAGAGATGCTCCGTCTATGGAACCTCCGGCTCGTTTCGGTGTGACCGGTTCGACGTTTGGGCTGTTGGGTAAAAGGTTGTCCCATACGACATCGAGTGAGCGTGCTGTGCAGCTCCACGGGTGGTCGTACGTGACGTGCTATTCGGGTATCGCTGCAGGTGTATATCGAGTCGAGCCGTCCCTCGTGGAAATGAGTTCCAATTGGTCACTGAGTCGTGACGTAGGTTAAAATATGAAATGTTATGATTCAATACTGCTGATATGAACAATTTGTATTGCTACATGTGTGCCACCAAATATTGCTCACTAAATTTCAGATTCATGAACCGTTAACTTGTGCCTAAAAGACGAATTAAGGATGAACTTGTAGGCGTGTCCCTTGCTGCAAATTGCCATCCTACCTTTGTATGACCTGCATGTAGAGTTTCATGTGTAGGACCATCGGTTAAGACTTGCTGAGCCATCGTGCTCACGGTTGCTGCTATGAGTGTTTGCAGGTGAGGAGTTCCCCACGGACTCAGAGTACGAGTCCACCGGCGAGGGCTACCCTCCGTCCGAGACTACGGCTGACTGGGAGCCGTACACGCCGCGCTGAGGCTGAGTGCAGCTAGTGTGGGTTGTCTGTAGGGCCGGACAACAAACTTTTGCTAGTTAGGTGGGCGTGAGTTGTATAATTTATCTTCCATTGTAGTAAACTCTGTAATTAGCTGTAAACTGAAGATTTGTACTACTTTTTGTACATATTCAGTTTGTTTTCAATGTAATACTATGGTTGCCTTATGATGTGTGCTGTCGGGTGTCGCATCATGCGGCACCACCCTTTGAGATCCTGGGATGTGCGGATTTCGGTCCCTCACACCCCGTCACACGGCGAGAACAGCACCGGTTCTCAATATTAAGTTTAGGTTCCCTATTGAATGTAGTTGTAATAGGAACACTTAGATCATAGTAGTTTGAAATAAGAGTGGTGTGCTAAACCTTTGGTGATGATTGCTTATGTTTGTGTGCTTGGGTGTTAGTTGTGGGACGCTTCGGCGAATGTCCACATCCACACATAGTAGAGAGATGTGGGATGCTTCGACACTTGTTCACATCCTCATATAGGTTGATATTAATAAAGGAGTTGTTTAGTTCACGCACCTTCATGCATATAGTTGGGAAATCGCTTATTTCAATTCTAAATTCTATTCCGAGAGTAAGTGTTAAAATAAGGGGGGTAGACTTTCCTGCCAACCTTATTATCTTGGATTCCCAAGGGACTGATATAATACTTGGAGTGGACTGGTTAAGCAAGTACGACGGAGTGATTCAATGTGCTAAGAGGATCGTGCAGTTGACGAGTGAGCACGGTACCCATATCAAGTTTGAGGCAGCCCAACCCGCAACCGAGAAGGCATTGCTGAACCACGTGGAAGAAGTGACATTGGAAAGAATTTCTATAGTTCAAGAATATTCTGATGTGTTTCTGGAAGAATTGTCAGGTATGCCACCTGATCGGTACATCGAATTTGCCATTGATTTAGTACCCGGAACTGCACCTATAGCTAAGAGGCCACATAGGGTGCCTTCTAATGAATTAGTGGAGCTTAAGAAACAAATTCAGGAGCAGCTAGATAAGGGTTTTATACGCTCAAGCTCGTCACCGCGGGGAGCCCCCGTGCTCTTCATAGACAAGAAGGATGGAACCCAAATGATGTGCGTGGACTATAGGTCTCTCAACAAAGTGACGATCAAGAATAAGTACCCGCTGCCACGCATAGAGGACTTATTTGATCAAATGAAAGGTGCTCGGATCTTTTCTAAGATTGATCTTCGGTCGGGATATTTCCAGCTGAAGATTAAACCCTCCGACATACCCAAGACGGCGTTTCGAACACGGTATGGTTCGTATGAGTACACCGTCATGTATTCAGGTTGACGAATGCGCCCGCATACTTTATATACCTCATGAATAAGGTCTTCATAGAGTACATGGACAAGTTCATCATGGTTTTCATCGACAACATCATGGTGTATTCAAAAATCAAGGAAGAACATGAGGAACACTTGAGATTGACATTGCAGAAGCCGTGAGAGCATCAATTTTATGCCGAATTCAGCAAGTGTAAATTTTGGCTAAAGGAGATATCATTCTTAGGCCACATCATCTCAAAATGAGGAGTATCGGTTGATCCCGGAAAAGTGAGAGATGTTTTAAAGTGGAACAAACCGTAGAATGTGAGGGATATTCGGAGTTTCCTTCGGATGGCTGGATATTACCGCCGGTTCATCAAGGATTTCTCCAAAATAGAAAAGCCTATAACTGAATTGCTGATGAAAGAGGAAGTATTTCAGTGGACACAAGCGTGTCAAGACAGCATTGAGGAGTTAAAGAAGAGATTGACAACAGGACCAGTTTTGGTATTGCCGGACGTGAGCAAGAGCTTCGATATATATATATATATATATATATATATATATATATATATATATATATATATATATATATATATATATATATATATATATATATACACGCCTCAAGACAAGGACTTGGATGTGTCCTTATGCAAGAAGGCAAGTGGTAGTCTTTGCATCGAGGCAATTAAAGAAACATGAGCTGAATTACCCTACACACGATCCGAAACTCGCAGCAGTGGTACATGCCTTGGAGATTTAGAGGCATTACATCCTTGGTCACCGATGTGAGATCTATACGGATCACAAAAGCCTCAAGTATATTTTCACGCAAACAGATCTGAACTCGAGGCAACGTCGATGGTTAGAGCTCATCAAGGATTACGATGTTGGAATCAACTATCACCCTGAGAAGGCTAATGTAGTAGCAGATGCGTTGAGCCGAGAGGGAGCATGTCACCAACTTACGGTTCGGAAGCTGCCACCCGAGCTACGTAAGGAGTTTGAACGGTTACATCTCAGGTTCTTAAATGATATGGAGGTGATAGAACTAAGCTCAACGCTTGAACAAGAGATACGAGATGGCCAAGCAACGGATGAGGAGATAAAGGAAATGAAGGAAAGAATCCGACAAGGGATAGAGAAGGATTTCAAGGAAGATGAGAATGGCATGCTTTGGTTAGGAAAAAGGATTTCTGTGTGTAACGTCAAGCACATCCGCGACTCGATACTAAGGGAGGCACATGACTCGCCTTATTCTATACATCCTGGCTGTATGAAGATGTATAAAGACCTAAAAACATGCTATTGGTGGGATGGCATGAAAAGGGACATCCCTGAATATGTTTCCCTATGCGACACGTGCCAACGGGTGAAGGCCGAGCATCAAAGACCCGCTGGATTATTGCAACTGTTGAAAGTACCCGAGTGGAAATGGGAAGAAATCAGTATGGATTTCATAGTCGGATTGCCACGTACTCAGTCTAGCTATGACTCTATTTGGGTTATCGTGTACCCATTGACGAAATCAACCCACTTTATTCCTGTTAAGACCATGTACACCGTGGCACAGTTAGCCGAGCTGTATATGAAGCAAATAGTATGCTGTCATGGAGTTCAAAAGAGGATAGTTTCAGATCGAGGTTCTTGTCGGGGCCCGGTTGGACTTCGTTGGGTGGTGCCGTGCGATGCGGCACCCAACAGCACACGGGTGGAGAACAAACATCATATTACATAAAATATTAGCGGAAGCGTACAAAGAGTATTTTACAAATACTTATCTCAAAATAAGCTACAGCGAAAGACTATAACTCTCACGACTCATTTCTATCTTAGCATCAAAGAAACTGTCCGGCCCGTGGAAGTTTCTTACTAGCAACACGAAGAACAAACCGCAGCAGCGAGGATGCTACTGAGTAACCACTCGGAGGTTTCCGAGTCTCGTCAGCAACCCTTCTCATAAGCATAGTCAATACCTGCAAAATAACTCGGATAGCATCCGTGAGCATAACGCTCAACAAGACTTAACCGTCAAACCTAGACATGAAACTCTACATGAGGGTTTAAACATAAATTGGGATAGCATAATGCATAATGAACTCGCCTAAAAGTAAATCCGTACTTTTAGCTATTATTTGCAGCAAATTAAAAGTAACCTTTGGCACGCCACATCGGGAGTCCACAATCAAACAAGAAACGCTTTCCCCCGGTGTAATTTGCTCACGGTGTAAATGAATCGAGTTTGCTCTAACTATACATAAAAGATCCATCACAAAGCTAGTAAGAACTTCAAACCATGATTAGTTCCTTTCTCATGCAAGTTCTTACTACGTCAAGACTGTGAGAACAAGTATGCTCAATCCTTTTCCGCGAGCGATGGTGATTCGAATCAATAACACCCGGACTACACGACACGTATGCCCGTACTCGACGTTGCCTACAGCATCCATCACTGACATCGTACATGGCAGCCTTTCCCCGTTTCACCCACGTAGAATCGATCAAATCGTCCCATACAGTAGCCACCCTCATGGTGCACCTACCGACATGAGATGTCATGAGAGTGTGACCCACATACTGCACACCAGCCCTCTTGCCTGAGGCGACCCAAAAAAGGCTCAACGCAAGCTTCCCGAGGTACATCGGTTTACTGGGTCCCATATAGCCAGCATGATTCTGGTACACAACTCAAATTTGCTCAACAGGGCCACATACGGATCGGTCCTTGACCGACACGGACAGGTCTAACGCACCTAGGCCCCTATGTCCTGCTTCTCCTACAACCTGCCGATCTCAACTTCAACTTGCTAAAACATTTTCTGAACCAATCCCGTATGCCTCTATTTATCCTGATCATGCGAGTAGCATCTCACCACAATTCTTCTACCGAACGTTACTTAAGCATGGCAGTTCTACATGATGGAAAGACATCTACCAAATACTCCATGGGTTTATTTGGTCATGCAAGAGGAGTATCAAAACAACTAGACCTAATGCACATTTCATATCTTAACTGAAAGAGGGAATACAAAGTAAATCTTAGAAGCTGTTAAATGCAAACCGGAGCTTGCCTATTTTTCAGAGTAGTAGTATATATAAGCAGATAGTGATCCTTGCTCCCTTGATCCTCCGGGGTCTGATCCAACTTCAATGAATCGCTCCTTCGAATCCCCATTGTTGTGAATCCTATTGATATGTATATGCACAAATTTTACAATGCAATTCAAAGAGTTAAAGACTTGTTTTCTTAAGAATAGAGGCTGTGTGGAAATGCCAAGAATGGCTTTCTTTGCCTCTGTTGTGCAAAGAAACATGAATGAAACTAAATTTGTCTTATGGTTTTAGTTTATAACTAACTAAGTTTCATAATGAACATTAGAGATGACTAGAATGATTTGAACATAACTCAAGATTCTGATCTCCAATGACTTCGAAATTTTTACAGGAAGTCATACCCTACACAGAGACTTAGATTGCCGAATTGCAGCTAATGTGGATGAAAATTGTGTCTCCTACAATTTCCACAAAACTCTTATGTATTCCCCACATACATAAGCATGGAGAACAAGAACAGAGAGATCTAAGGCTCAACTTGAGCTGATAATTTGCATGTGAGTTCCTGGTCAAATGAAAGTAATTTGGTACAAAATTCGGACCTTTTACTTGAGTAGTTCCTCCAGAACAATTCTTTAAGCATTTCTACTCAAAAGAATTAATTCTGAAGTACTGTGCATTTTCATGCCCAATTCAGTGAACTATAATTTCAAGAATGACTCAGAGAGCTTGCCTGAGCTATGAATTGCCTAGAATAGATTTTACAAGTTGGGGTCATTTTCTGAAAGTGTTTCTGGACCACTTTGGACACAGCAGTTTGTATTTAGCAAATTCCTACTCAAATCATCTTCAAATGAGCTGAACATTTGCTAGAAGGTCAACAATATCCTAAAGAATATCCTGGCAAAATTTGAGGATTTTTGGATGAACCAAACTCCCTCAATAATTCTTTTCAGAAAAATTTCAAAGGATTTTCCAGAATTTAATATTGACTTTCATACAAATTGAGGTTCGTATTTTGATAGATCTTTGAAAAATGAATCCAACCCAATTTGAATCACTCAATTTGGAGGTTCCTACACAAAGATATGATTTTCCAAAGTTGGAACACAATCTGGAATTGTTTGCTATTGGAAATGAATTGGGCCCACGTGTTTAAACCTCAGCCAATGAAATTTGGGCCACACTGGGGCTACACTGTTTTGGCGCGCAGCCACAGGAGATCCGAGAGCCACAGCAGATCCAAATTTTAAACACTCGGTCGCTGACACGTGTGACCAGCCCGGTCTTCTTCCTCCCGTGTACTCCCTTGCGCGCGCGCCGTCCTCCCCTCGCCGGACCGCAACTGGAACTCGCCGGCCCAGCGTTTCCGGCCATCTCCCGGCCGGAAACTCGCCGCCTGTAAGTTTGAGAGGTCGGAGAGCATGATGGTGGGGCTAGCTCAGGCTGCCGGTGACCGGAAGTAGCTCGGCGATGTGCGGCGGCCTCGGGAGCACTTCGGCGCCGTCGGCCGAACTCTCTAGCCCACCAAACAATTGACCTAACCACTCTACAGCACCCTTGGAGCTTAGGGAAGATTGACAAGGCCTCAACATGGCTCGGAAATGGCTACAAGAAGGTCGTCACCGTGCGCCCACGGGGTGCCACCATGGATGCGCTCGGGAGACCTCAAAATACGCCGCTCCGAGTCGGTTTGAAACTAGGGTTGCTAAAGGAAAGATGATCGCCGGCTAGTCTGGCCCATGTGTGCAAGATTTGGTGAGCTAACAACAATTAGAGAGGGAGAATTTGGAATTCCCGTACTGTACTTCATGGCACACGAGGGGTACCGTGGGTGGGAGAATGGAGATTCGGGCCTGCCGGTGAAACCTCAGTGGGTCTGTACATTCTAGTATCCTCTTGGTAAAGGCTATTCTATGATCTCTTGAACATACACCGACAGTTGTGTAGTGGCATAATGGAGGTTTTCTCTAGTCGCCGACGGGTGATGAAATCACGAACTTGTGAGTAAAGTGGTGCCACCTCTGCAGAGTGTAAAACTATCATGATAGCCGTGCTTCCGGTTACAAGCACCTGGCCAACTTCGATGATTGGAGGCAAAACTTGGGATGTTTATTCGGGTATGGTTATGGTATTGTCATTGGAACTGGTTTTGGGACTGGTTTAGGTCATGAATATGAGATTGGAATCGGTTATATGAATATGTGTTGATCATGAGTATTTATGAATATGAGATGAACTGTAGAAAGAGCATTGGCTGGTTGAGACCTGATAAATGATAAATTATGATGGTTTGGAACATGAGGGATGATGAATTACTTGGTTTTGTCAGGATTTAACTCACCTAGAGATAGTTGTTGTCTTTATCATGATTGTGAAATAAAACTTGCTTGCTGCAATGAAACCGTTTATTTCCTACCTTGTTTGAAGCTACATGTCATACTTTTCTCGCACTTGCTGAGTACGACATGTACTCACCCTTGCATTCGCACATATATTTCAGCTACAGGAGAAGAATACTTCGAAGAGCAGGTGGATTACTAGGCATGCGCACTACCGTCAACATGACTGTGGAGTTGAAGTTGGAGTCCATCGTTTTTAGTTATTTTTTGCTGTCGTTTAGAGTCTTCCGCTGCAGAATAAATAATATACTCATGATCGTGACATTAAGTTATTGTAATAAAGTACTTCAACCCTATTTATACGTGGTTATATTCTGAAATTCAGTTTGTGAAGTATGTGTGTATGTGTGATGAACATCCTGGGCACACATGCATATCACTTGGTTCATTTTTCGGAACCAGGTGTCACAATACCCAACTCAATTATGCTTCCCGGAGACAAGGGAGGCTACCAAAACTAGTAAACTCCTACTGAAGGGTTTCTCATCAAGTTGACACGAGCTTGCAGTTTTCACAAGCAAAACAGTTTCAAAACTTAGGTTCAACATGATCAAGGGGCAGTTGCCTTGCTCCTGCGGTTAGTGTTGCTCAAGCGTCTTGAAGTCTTGGTGTTGTAGTTCCTCGTAGACGACCTCTTGAGCGTGTTGTTCTACTCACGATCACGTACATACAAATAATTCAATAATTCAATGTCATGCACACAATTTACTCAAGATGCAATGATGTGAATGAATGCAACTCCTATAGTGCAGCCTATAGTGATCAGTTTGCATGTGTTCTTGCAAGTTTTAGTGAGCTTTCATGGGGTTTTACGATGAATTTTGCTGCTGGAATGAAGTTTGGATGTGGCTATGATCCTAACTCGAGTAGTAGATAAATTCCACTGTCAAAACGTAACCGGAACGTGATCTACCTACCTGCAGTAGTTCCTGCTCGCAGGGGATGGAGAAAAACGGGTTTGTAGCAACAGCAGCGACGTGGTAAGAGGGGTGACGGTGAGCTACCTTTCTTCTTCCTCCTCTCCTCCTTGTGGCCGGCCCTTTTTCCATTGCACTGGCAGCAGCAGGGGTTTTTCCTTGGAGAAGAGTAGAGCTGCGGCTATGGCTGGATGTCCGGGTCTTCTTCTCAGGCGACGGCGAGGCGGGGCAGAGCTTCAACGGCGGCCAAACTCCAGCAGAGGTGGCGACCAGGGCTTGGAAGCAGGGAGAGGGTGGCGGCCAGGGTTTTTGGGGCAAAGGTGGCGGCTAGGAGGGGGGAGGATTTTATTTATAAGGGGAAAATAGCAAAGGGGGCTAGGATTTCGGCAACTCTTTTAATCAAGGGCTGAGATTTAATTTTAGGAAAGGTGGGAGCTAGGGGTTGATATTTAATCAAATATTTTCCAGCAAGGGCTGATATTATTTGGGGAAATAAAATCCCAAAGAAAACAAAAATTGGTGCGGCTAGCGTTTCTCCCCCTAAGGGGGTGTGGCCAGGGGGGAAGAAAATCCCCCAAAGTGGGGAAAATCCCTAGGGATTTGGTGCAGCTAAAATGTGGGGAAAAATCCCCCAAATGTGGGGGGAAATTCCCTGGGGGGATTTTAGGGGAAAATTAGGGGGGTTAGGGGGAAAATTTGGGGGAATTAGGGGGGGGGGGAATTGGGGGCGGCCAGGTTATATTATTTTTTATTTTTATTTTTATTCTTTTTATTTTTATTTCTTTTTCTTTTCTATTTATTTTTATTTCTGTTTCTTTTCTATTTATTTTTATTACTTCCTATTTTTATTTCCTTTTATTTATTTATTTATTTATTTATTTGTTTCTATATTCCTTCCTTCCTTTTCTTCTTCTTTATAAGTGCTTCTCTACATGAAAATGGATGCAATGCAAGGTCATAAATATGAGGGTGTTACATTTATACTCTAAATTATGTGCTCGACCTGGATACCGTGGTCTATTTTCTCTAACTCCAAGAAACAAGAATTGAACCAAAGAATATTGTATATCCTCCCGTTGATTTTCTATCATCTACTGAGCCAGCCCAGTCTGCATCTAAAAATGCATTGATTATCATTGAGTCGGACTTGTAGAGGATTAGTTCAACTGCCAAAGTTCCTTTTAGATATCTAAGAATTCTTTTTACAGCCCCCCAATGAGCTGTAGTAGGAGATTGCATGAACTGACACACTTTATTAACACTGAATGATATATCCTGTCTTGTGATCGTGAGATACTGTAATCCCCCCAACTATGCTTTTGTATTTGGTAGCTTCTTCTGTGTCCAAGGATTCACCATCGAGCTTTGATAATTTTTCAATAGCTATCATGGGAGCACTTACTGATTTGCAGTTTCCCATGTTTGCTTTCTTCAGTAGCTCTTCAGTATACTTCTTCTATGACAGCATTAGATTCTCTCCTTTTCTTGCAACTTCTATGCCAAGAAAATAATGTAATTCACCCAAATATTCTTCTGCTGCAAATTGAAGACCAAGATGTTTAACGAGAGCATATGTAGCTTGTGAAGAGGAACTAGTCACTATTATATCATCAATATATATTTAAACATCTGTCGTCACAGCTTTGTTCTTGTAAATAAATAACGAAGCGTCAGCCTTGGATGTTATGAATCTAAACTCTTGCAGTTTTGCGCTTAACCTTGAGAACCAGGCCCTAGGGACCTGTTTTAGACCATACAATGCCTTTTCCAACTTGCACAAATAATGCCCTTTGTGTTGCATAGCCTGGAGGCTGCTTCATAAAAACTCTCTTCCAGAAAACCATGCAAAAATGCATCTTGTATGTTAAGTTGTTTCATATTCCACCCTTGTGACACAGCCAATGACAGTATTAGTCGAATTGTAGTTGGTTTAATTACTGGGCTGAACATGTCTTCGTAGTTAGATCCATATCTTTGCTTAAAACTTTTGGCTACCAATCTTGCCTTATAGCGTTCAATGGCCCCATTAGATTTTCTCTTGATCTTACCTTGTTGTGGTGGCACAAGCTTCCAGGTGTTATTCTTCATAAGAGCATTGTACTCATCATCCATAGCTGCTTTCCATTTTGGTTGAGGAAGTGCATATTGATAGCTTGGAGGTTCTGAATCAACTTCTGAAACTCGACTTGCTGTCAGATATGATACAGTGCCATCAGTTCGCAATTTGGGCTTTCTAATATTTTCTTTTAACCTGGTTCTCATGCCATGTACAGGGCCAGATGATGCAGCTGCAGTTTCAGTTTGAACTATACTTTGTTCAGACACCTGTTCATTAATATTATCTCCCCTTGAATTTACATGACTTGTAGCATCAATAGTATTAGTATACACGGAGATAAGTCATTAGCAGATGCAGGTGGAAATACAGATTCATGATGCTGGTCATTTAATACACGGGACACTAAGGGTAAAAGAATAGCAGATTCATCAATGATCAGTGTAGATGAAGAACTAGAATGTTGTTCAGCGAAAGGAAATACATCTTCGTCAAAAACAACGTCTCTAGAAATGTATACTCTTCCAGTGGGGATGTGTAAACATTTGTACCCTTTATGAGAATTGCTATATCCAATGAAGACACATAGTTTGTGTTAGAATGTGCAATTAGTGGGATAATCAGGGGCAGTTTAGTCTTTTGGATGGGATTAGGGTTAGGGTCTTAATAGTCTTTTCCCCTCACCTAATCCCTCTATATATTGTACCGTTGATCCCTCAGAATTAATCTATCCAATTGTTTCCCCTCTAATATGGTATCATTAGCTATGTTAGTTTAGGATTAGGGCTTAACCCTAACCCTAATGGTGCAGCCACCGCCACCCTGGGCTGCCGCCCCTGCCACGCCGGGCCGCTGCCCTCGCCACCGCAGCGCACCAACCTGCCGCCGCCCCTACCAACACCGTCCTCATGCCACACCCTGCCGCCGTCCCTGCCACCGCCGTCCTTGCGCCACACCCTGCCGCCGCTGCCGGGGGGGGGGGTGGGGATTTGCCCCGCAAAGCGCTGCCGACTGGATTTGGGCCGAGCCTCGGCCGACAGGCGCCGGCCAATGCGCACGGGGGGGGGGGGGGGAGGGGGGTGCTCCGCGGCCAGCCTGCCAGGCATGGTAGGGGGGTTGCCGCTGGAACGGCTGGCGCCCCCCTCCCTTGGTCGGCCTGTTCTAGGGGGGTTGGCATGCCCCCCCATGGCCGGTCATCGCCGCCGCCGTGTCTCTGAGGATTGGACCGGCCGCCAGCGGACATCTTGTAGGTACCACCGGCAAACCTGCCAGCGCCGTCGTTTTCATGGAAGGTACTACCTACGGTCCTCATGATTCTGCCGCCACATCTACCGGTCTCGACATCGACGGGAGCACCACAACTACCATCCCGCGGGTGATCCCGTTTCCAGCTGCTACTGACAGCGCGGATACTGCCTCCATCTACGGCACCGACACGACAGACACCTCCAGCATCGCCGCAGCATTGGTTGCCTCTCGTGAGCGTGAGCGGCCACTCGCTCTTGCTCTGGAGCAGGAGCGTGCCTCTGTGGCTGCTCTATCTCATCATCTTTAGGAGAGTGCTCACCGACCGATGAGTGTTGCCTACGAGCCTCCCTCAGACGCTGGTACACACTTGTCTTCACTTGTGGCTGCTCTTCATGCACAGGCTGCCGGGATTCAGAACATTCGGACACTCGTGCAAGTTATCCTCAGTTCCGAGTCTACCTCATACGCCCGGTGGCGTGACCTGGTGCTCCTCACGCTTAGGCGTTTCCACCTCGATGACCATGTCCTCTAGGATGGCTCTCCGTTGGATGTCTCCTGGGTCAGTATGGACAGCCTGACCCTGTCCTGGATCCTTGGCTCCCTTTCTGAGGAGCTACAGGACATCATCGGGCAGTATGGTGGTGGCACTGCTCGTTGGGCCTGGCTGGTCCTAGAGCAGCACTTTGTGGGAAACCGTGTGACTCGAGCCCTCCACATCAGTGCGCGGTTCCAGAACAGAGTTCAGGGTGACCGCTCCGTCTTCGCCCACTGCCGTGAGATGAAGGGCATGGCGGATGCTCTACGTGACCTTAGCGAGCCGGTCACTGACAACGCTCTCGTCCTTCGGGTCCTTCAGGGCCTGAATAAGTGCTATTGTCACCTACGGACGTGCCTTCTCCGTCTGGAGCCACCCCCTACCTTTGAGAAGGTATGGTCTGATTTCGAGCTTGAGGAGATCACTGCAGGAGGCTCTACTGGCTCCGGGTCTGCCACAGCCTTTTACAGCTCTAGGCAGTCCTCTCGTCCACCTTCGCCAGCAGCTGGTGGACCACCGCCACGACCACCCACCACCCTAGGCACTCCTGCTAGCATTGGGGTTGGTAATCGTCGCCGCCGAGGTAAAAGTGGCGGTTGTGATGGAGGTAGCAGTGCAGGCGGCACTCCGACTTCCACTACTCCGGCTACTGGTGGTGGTGGTGGTACCGGCCAGGGAAGTGCACCCTGGCCCACATCCTACAACCCGTGGACTGGCCAGATCTATATGTGGCCTGGGCCGTCTCCGGGTACTCAGCTTCCACGACCACCACGTCCACAGCCAACGTTCGTAGCCCACCCAGGCTATAGTGGACCAGCCTACAGTGCTTGTGGGCCGCCGACTCAGGCCTACGATGGGCATGGCCATCCTTCTGGCAGACAGACGGCCTCGACCTATGGAGGCACCGACTACCCTGTTGGGTACTCGTAGCCGTTGGCACCACACCAAGAGCCACTCTCAACGTGGGATCGCCAGTCGCTGGCTTCCTCCTTCAGCACCATGCATCTTACTCCACCAGGTGCTGACTGGATAGCTGACTCCAGAGTGTCATATCATACCACTCCTAATGCTGGTATACTCTCTTGCACCCACCCTCCCAATCCCTCTTTTTCTTCATCTATCGTTGTTAGGAATCGGTTTGTTCTTCCGGTCACCTCGGTAGGTGATTCTGGTCTCCCGGGTTCCTTCCAGCTTAAAAACATTCTTTTTGCTCTGGATATCATTCAAAATTTGCTTTCTGTCTATCGTTTTACCAGTGACAACAATGTCTCCATTGAGCTTGATCCGTTTGGTTTGTCTGTGAAGGATCTTTCACCCGGCGACTTCTTTTTTGATGTGATAGCTCGGGACCCTGTACACGCTTTGACTTCCTACTTCTGCTGCATCACCGCCTTTTGCTTTGACTACGACAGCTCCATCAACCATTTGGCATCACCGGCTTGGACACCCTGGTGCAGATGCTATGTCAAAGTTGTCCAGTAGTTCTGTTATTTCGTGTTCTAAGGGCACACATGACTCTTTATGTCATGCTTGTTAGCTTGGTCGTCATGTTCGGCTCCCTTTTCCCATTTCTGTGACTCATGTTGAGCACGCCTTTGATCTTGTTTATTGTGATTTGTGGACATCACCCATTACCAGTGTATCGGGCTTTAATTATTACTTGGTAATCATTGATGATTTTTCTCACTTTTTTGTGGACTTTTCCTTTACGATTGAAGTCTAAGACTTCTGTTACTCTTTCTCAGTTCTACATTTGGATATCCACTCAGTTTGGGTGCACCATCCAAGCTGTCCAGTGTGATAATGGACACGAGTTCGATAACCCGGCGTTTCGTAACTTTCTCTCCGCACATGGAGTACAGCTACACATGTCTTGTCTGTACTCTCCTCAGAATGGCAAGGTTGAGTGCATGATTCGTACCACCAACGATGTCATGCGCACCCTGATGTTCTAGGAATATATTCCTACCCGATACTGGGTGGAGGCTCACCACACTGCCACTCTTCATATTAATCGCCTTCCTACCAAGCGATTTGTGCCTTCACCCCCTATTTCGCTTTATATGGCACCGATCCTCTTTACGACCACCTTCGAGTTTTTGGGTGTGCTTGCTACCCTAATCTTTCTGCCACTGCCCCACATAAGTGTAACACCCCAAAATCCTATCAAGAGGGGAATTTAAAAATTTTTGGACGTGTTGCATGTGTTGCAAAAATTCAAATTCAAACTGGAATTCAAATTAAACTCAAAACAGAAATGAAAAAGAAAAAGAAAAAGAAAAAAACAAACCTCCTCGGGCCAGTGGGCCGAAACCCACCAGCCGGCCCACCCAGCACCCGCGCCAGCCCGCAGCCGCGTGCCCGCGCTCCCTCTCGCAGACAGGTGGGACCCACCTGTCATCCCTAACCCCCGATCGTCTGAAACCCAGATTGTTCCCCGCGAGCGCGCGATCGCAACTGACCGGAAAATCCGGCGTTCCGAGCCGACTTCCGGACCCCGAAGACTCCAGCTCGATCTAAACCAACCCGCCGCCCTCCCCCATCTATAAAAACCCCGGCATCGTCCCGTTTTATCCCCACGATCCGCCGATTTTCCTTCCGGTGAGAACCCGAGCTTCTCCGGCGAATTCTGCTCGATCTACGCTCGGGAATTCCGATCTAACTAGCTGGTCTTGATCCACCGCCTCCGGGGAACCTCGCAGGTGCAGAAAACTCGGTGGTTTGCGGTTCAAACACAGCGCCGACGAGCCTCGCCATGAATACACCTCGGACCTCATCGCCGATCGCTTTACAGGACCTCCGAGCTCAAGAAAACCCCCGAGGTGAGATCCCCTACCTCCGCTCCACCGATTTATGCCATAAAATCACAGTTTTAGGAAGAATTGACGAAGATCCAAAACTCTACGGCGAGATCGCCGCCTCCCGCCGCCGTGCGCCGCCGGGCAGCGCCGCCCGCGCTCGATCAGAGTGACGTGGCCGATTGTGCGCCGTCTATTTTAAATCGCACGGTAGAGTTTAAATCCCCGCGTACCGGTTCGATGTTATAATCTCAGCCGTCTGTTTTAAATCGGACGGTCCACGTCAGCCCCGCGTTATAAAGGCTGGAATTCTTACGCGCTACCCCCTGGGGTTCTCGGAAAATAAGAGCTAGCCCCGGAAACTTCTGATCTAGCCCCTGGAACTTCAGAAAATCATGTAAATTCATTTAAAAATCAGTTTTAGCCCCTGGACTTAATAAAAATTAGGAAAAACCCCTCTGTTAAGTGTAGTTAGACCCCTGGAAATTCTTAAAATAATATAATGGACCTTGTAGTGGGGTGAGTTTACCTTTTTAACCCTATTTGATATTAAAGTTAGGAATTTGAATATGTGGCTAGTATTTAAAATTTAAAAGGTGGCACAAACATATTGTCAAATTCAAATTAAAAACTTTCCCAGTACTTAGAAAACCTTGGAGTGAGATAAAAATAGATTTTTGGCTGAAATGAATTTGTTTAATTGATTATTCACATTTATTAGTTATAGGGACACATATTCAAGTAGAGAATAATTCTGAAAATTAGAAAAATAAATGTAAAATAGTTTACATCAGAGGAGAAGTTTACAAACATAAATATGAATACATGTATAGTATACAAACATAAATATGAATACAAAAGTAGAAATCATATGCACATGTTTAAAAGTGCATGCAAGCCCAAAATCAAGCACACCTAGAGTAACCACAACACATTAAAATGTGAATGACTTTCATAAATGTGAATGTGTGGTTTGTATAAAGTGAAAGTGTGAACTATGTCTTATGGATTGTTATTTTCTTTTGTTATGTGGGATGATATGAGTAGAACCTGCCCCAGAGAAAGTTCTCCCTTTCCAAGACCAGGACTACCCATTTCAAGAGCAGCAGGAAGGAGGCAAGTGTCCTTGACCACTTTGATCCTATACTAGGATGTGTAGATAGAACTATTTGCATTGTCAATTGAAATATGAAACCCATGCTAGGATGTTTCCCTAGAATTGCATTACCTTGTTTCCTTGTAGCTTGGGTTGGGATTCATTTTATCATGTCATTTATTATTATGCATATGCTTAGCCATGCTTAGATGGGATATTTGGGATATGAGATCATCAGTTTATTTTACCATACTATTGAATGAGATATTGTGAGTTATGTAGAGGTAGGGATCAAGGCAAGTTGGATGTTTTGGTTGGTGCTGGGTGCACGAGACTCAGGTTTGTGTTTAGTACTTGCCTGGATCCTAAGGACCGGTTCATGGAGCATGTAACCTGTGGCTTTACCGTGCCAACCACATGCTGAGATGGGACAGCTTGGCCAATTAATTAGGTGTATCCCCGGCATAGTATGGGTGTGTTGGATGGTGCGGGGAATAGGCGTCAGCTGGACTACCATATGAACCGCAAGGCTCAAGAGGGGGTCACTGCAGCGGGGTTGGAGCCTCTTGTATGCTGTTAGGGGTGAAACCTCAGTGGGCCCACGCTCATCGGGAATTCCTTTGTAAAGGCTTCGTAGTGATCTCCTAGCTACACACCTGGGAAGTGTGAATTTGGTTCGTAGCCACTGGCATAATGGAGGTTCTTTTAGTCCACCCGGCAACGGGGGATGAAATCACTACATGTGGGTACAGTGGTGCAAACTCTGCAGAGTCAAAACTGTCATGACAGCCGTGCTCACGGTCAAGAGCGGCTTGGACTTATTCAGGATTAGAGTATGATGGCCCTGGGAGGGTGTGAGTGTTAAGCGGGGAGCTTAACATTGGAAATTGATGTTATGGTTATTTGATTATGATGATGGGATGGGAGATTGGGACCATTTCACCTGTGTAGTAATGTAGGTGCTTAATAAGCTAAGGTGATAGATATTAATTGCGTAGTGCTTTAACCCTGAGTTCAATCTCTCCTTGTTCTAGCCATGCATGACATAACTTTCCCACACTTGCTGAGTACCATCGTTACTCAACCTTGCATATTTGTTGGTTTATATTGCTGCTCAGGTCAAGATAATGAGGTGGTGTATAATGATCAAGACTTTGGACCCGAAGAAGGTTTCTAGGTTCATGGAGTCCCCCGGGCAACGCCTGTGACGGAGCCCACAAGAATAATTATTCCGCTGCTAGTTTATTTACTTGTGATGAACTTATTATTGTCCATCGAGACATTTGCTATGTAAGACTTATTTATATTCGACACCTGGCTTGTAATAAATGATGCTTCACTACTTGTCATCACATGTATGAGAAAATGATCCTGGCATACATGTGATATTCACTCGGTTGTTCTTCGGAAAAACCGGGTGTGACAGAAGTGGTATCAGAGCCCAGGTTGCCCATAAGAACGTGGACCTAGGTAGAAATGGACGTATTTAAGGGCCCTATTTTCTTAAAAACTATTTTACAAGGTGTGTGTTGAAAAGTGTTATTTAATAGTCACTTTCTTCATCTTACCCCAACCTTCATTCAAAATAAGATTTTTGTTTAAAAGTTTATCTAACTTAAGTCTAAATGCTTTCTGTTTTAGATGGTTCGCATGATTCGCACCGCTCGCAAGTCCACAGGAGGGAGAGTTCCCGTAGTTGCCCTTGCCCAAAGAGAGGAGAGACGTCTGGTGACGTACCTTTCCTACGGATCGGCAGTAGGAGCCTTGTTGCGCCGTCTTCGACGTATGCTCCAAGCCGCCAGCAATACGGGCAAGCTAATAATACACTATAGCTCCACCAGGACCATCCGTGAGAAGAGGGAAGAATGGAGTTTAGAGATGAGGATTATCCACGAAAATCAGCTGCTCAAGATTCACCACTCTCCAGCTTGTCGAGCGACACAGGTCGATGCGGAGAAGGATGTCACCTGGGAGGCAATCACCTGCCAGAGTCACATCTATCGTCGACACCTGGACAGAACTGAGTATATGTATGTCCTCCAGCGCGAGAGTGGTACAACGGAGTATAAGTACCCGCCAGTGCAGCAAGGGACTTCCCATGAGCACATGGACCTGTGTTTGGAGGATGCTGCTATGCTCAGCACTCGACTGCAGGAGTGTCAGCAGGAGCTTCAGGATGTTCGGGACACCCTGAAGGAAACCGAGGCGTTGCTTCGAGCCTGCTTGAGGGCAAGAGAGAGAGGAGATGGGAATGAACTGTGTGTCACCGTGAATGACACATGGACTCCTGACTCCCTAGATCGCAGGGCAATCAGGCGTCGTCGCACTTCTCCACCAGCAGCCTCCCCACCCAAAGCCGAGTCAGAAGGCAGTCGCAATGATGAGGAAGATCCCGAGGAGCCAGCTCAGTGATACGAGTAGTCGAGTCGTTATCTTAGTTAATGGTGTGTTAATGCTTGGTGTGTGACGTGAGTTGTGGAAGCCATGAGCAATTGTCCACAGTCTCGTCTTCAGATTGTTTTGCTTTGGTGTGAGAACCCACATGAAATAATAGTTCATTTATTTTTGTGTGAGACATGAACCCTCAGAAAAGTATAATAAAGCCTCAACACTTCATAGTACAAACAAGTGAAAGTAGTAAGATAATACGTAATGCTTTAAATTAACATTTGGTTGATCATGCTAGATGGCCGAAAGAGGAAAAGGTCGTGCTGCCAACCCCGCCAACAACAACGATGAGGCCTGCAACCCTCATCTTTCTGGAGGCCAAGACAGGGGTGGTCGCCGTGAAGGAGTTGATCCCCTCCACCAAATGCTTGAGAATCAAAATCAGCTCATCCAGAACTTGACTCAAGTGGTGGCCAACTTGCATCAAGTTCCACCTCCACAAGCTGCACCACGCCAACCAAGGTTGAGTGAGTTTCTAGGAACTCAACCTCCAAAGTTTGCATGTCCTGCTGAACCTCTGGAGGCAGATGATTGGCTAAAGACCATTGAGAGCAAGATGAGGATCATACAGTGCCAAGGGTATGAGAGGGTGCTGTTTGCCTCTCATCAATTGCATGGACCTGCTGCTGATTGGTGGACCGCCTACGTGGCCACCCATCATGACCCTGAGAGCATCACTTGGGAAGAGTTCAAGCGTAGCTTCCGCAACCATTACATACCAAGGGGTGAACTCAAAAACAAGAGGAAGGAGTTCTTGGGGTTGCAGCAAGGTAACATGACTGTGAGGGAGTACCTCACTAAATTTACTCAACTCTCCCGTTATGCCCCACGGGACATAGAGAATGATGAGCAGAAACATGGTTGTTTCGTGGAAGGACTTACCGCAGAAATGCAGTGTGCAATGTCCTCCAACGAGTATGAAAGATTCCAAAAGATGGTGGACAGAGTGTTTGTGGTAGAAAGGAAGCTGAAGGCCTTGGAAAATGAGAACAAGAGGAAGGCCGGATGGTCACATCAAGCCTCAGGGAGCAACACCCGCCCACGTCTGATGCACCAACCCGCAGGGAAGACGAACCGTGCTGCGGTACCCTACTCAGCATCAAGAGGGTACAACCTGAACTACAGGCCTCCGGCAGCACTAATACAGCCACAACGTCAGTTTGTACAGCAGCCTCGTCCCGCATATCCACCTCGACCAGCAGTACAAGGACCCCCAAACCAACCCCAAGACAACAAAGGCCAGGCACCTAAGATTGGGGTGCAATGTTTCAACTGTGGTGAAGTGGGGCACTATGCCTATAAGTGCCCAAAGAAGAAGCCCACGCAGCCACAACCGCAGAATGTAATGAGAGGACGGGTGAACCACGTCACCATCGAGGAAGCGCAAGAGGCACCTGACGTGGTAGTTGGTAAGTTTCCTACCAATTTACACATTGCAACCCTGCTGTTTGATTCTGGTGCTACCCACTCGTTCATTGCTCAAGGGTTTGTTAAGAAGCATGATCTAGCAACAACACAAATGAACCATATGCTAGCAGTAAACTCTCCAGGTGGAGAAATAAGGACAATACAAGTGTGTCCCAAGGTGAATCTAGACATTAGTGGGGTAGTATTTACTGCCAACCTCATAGTAATAGATTCCCAAGGGATCGATATTATTCTGGGCATGGAGGTTGACCAAACATAAAGGAATAATCCATTGTTCGACCAGAACGGTGGAACTAACGCACACTAGTGGCACAAAAGTAAAGTTTATAACAATACAAGAGCCTAGGAGGGACGCTAAATTAAATCAAATTGAGGTGAAAGTGGAGGAGATCAGGACCATCAGGGAATATCCAGATGTTTTCCGGAGGAGTTGCCAGGTATGCCTCCCGATCGTGAAGTGGAATTCGCAATTGAGCTAGTGCCGGGAACAGCCCCCATATACAAGAGACCTTATCGGATGGACTCCAAGCAGCTGGGAGAACTCAAGGATCATTTGAGAGAATTGACGGAGAAGGGGTATATTCGTCCTAGTTCCTCACCTTGGGGAGCCCCGGTCATATTTGTGCCCAAGAAGGACGGAACCCAAAGGTTATGCGTGGACTACCGTCCCTTGAATGAGGTAACCATCAAGAACAAGTACCCATTACCCCGCATTGAAGACTTGTTTGATCAGTTGAGGGGAGCTTGTGTGTTCTCGAAAATTGATCTCAGGTCGGGATACCACCAACTTAAGATAAGGCAAGCCGATATTCCAAAGACAGCTTTCGTATCTCGGTACGGATTGTATGAATACACCGTCATGCCTTTCGGGCTAACGAATGCCCCAGCATACTTCATGTATCTCATGAACAAGGTATTCATGGAATATCTGGACAAATTTGTGGTGGTTTTCATATATGACATTCTCGTCTTCTCCAAAGATGAAGAAGAACATGAGAAACATCTAAGGTTGGTGTTGTAGAGGTTGAGAGAACACCAACTATATGCCAAGTTGAGCAAATGTGAGTTTTGGCTGAAGAGAGTTCCCTTCTTAGGACATATCATCTCGGAAGGAGGAATCTTCGTAGATCCCACCAAAATCGAGGATATACAGAAGTGGAAGACCCCTGAAAATGTCGGGGAAGTTCGAAGCTTCTTGGGATTGGCAGGATACTATCGACGGTTTATTGAGGGATTCTCTAAAATCTCGAGACCCCTCTCCAAACTGTTGGAGAAGGGAATCACATTCATATGGACGCCACAGTGCGAGATGAGTTTTCAGGAGTTAAAGAAAAGATTGACAATGGCCCCAGTGCTGGTTATGCCAGATATGCAGAAGAACTTTACGGTGTACTGCGATGCCTCTGGAAATGGGTTGGGATGTGTTCTCATGCAAGAAGGGCATGTCGTGGCTTATGCATCCCGGCAGCTCCGGAAGCACGAGAAGAACTATCCTACACATGACCTAGAACTAGCCGCAGTGGTACACGCGTTGAAAATTTGGCGGCACTACTTGACGGGGAAGAGGACAGAGATATATACAGATCATAAGAGTTTGAAGTACATTTTCACACAGCCAGATCTCAACCTCAGACAAAGGAGATAGTAAGAGCTAATCAATGACTTTGATGTGGGCATCAACTATCATCCTGGGAAAGCAAACGTCGTGGCAGATGCTTTAAGTCGGAAAGTGCAGGTCAATAAGTTGAGCTTGAAGGACATGCCTGCAGAATTGAAGGACGAGGTTATAAGGCTCAATCTATGCCTTGTGAATAGTGGTGAAGCCATCGCCATGGAAGTGGACTCCACACTAGAGCAAGAAATATGCGAGGGTCAAAAGAATGACGAGAAGATACAAGAAATCAGGCAACTCATCAAGGAAAATAAAGCCCCTGGTTTCAGAGAGGATGAACAGGGAACGATGTAGCACGGGAAAAGAATCTGTGTGCCAGAAGTAAAGAAGATCCGTGAATTGATTTTGAGGGAAGCTCACGATTCTGACTATTTCATTCATCCTGGCAGTACGAAGATGTACCAGGACCTCAAGAGCAGGTATTGGTGGTATGGCATGAAGCGAGATGTCGCGGAACATGTTGCCCTATGTGACACATGTCAGTTGGTAAAAGCAGAACATCAACGACCCGCGGGATTATTGCAACCACTCAAAGTGCTTGAATGGAAATGGGAAGAAATCGGCATGGATTTCATAGTGGGATTTCCTAGGACCCAATCAGGATATGATTCAATATGGGTCATCATTGACAGGCTAACCAAGGTAGCTCACTTCATCCCCGTGAAGGAAAGCTACAGCGGATCCAAATTGGCGGACTTGTACATGTCAAGGATCGTGTGTTACCATGGAGTGCCCAAGAAGATTGTGTCAGATCGAGGGACACAGTTCACCTCAAGGTTCTGGCAAAAGTTGCATGAAACCATGGGAACCCATCTGAATTTTAGCTCTGCCTATCATCCCCAAACGGACGGGCAGACGGAAAGAACCAATCAGATTCTTGAGGATATGCTGAGGGCATGTGCACTCAAAAACAATCGGAGTTGGGACAAGAACTTACCGTATGCGGAATTCTCCTATAATAACAGCTATCATGCTAGTATGAAGATGTCACCGTTCGAAGCTTTGTATGGGAGGAAGTGCAGAACTCCCCTATTTTGGAACCAAACGGAGGAAAGTAAAGTGTTTGGTCCCGAAGTACTACAAGAAGCCGAGGCGAAGGTGAGGGAAATTCACAACAACTTGAGGATAGCACAGACACGCCAAAAGAGCTATGCTGATGTACGAAGAAGAGAGCTCATTTTCAACGTGGGAGACTATGTCTATCTCAAGGTGTCCCCTATCCGAGGACTTCATCGGTTCAAGGTGAAAGGGAAGCTGTCACCTCGATACATCGGTCCCTTTCAAGTTCTGGAGAGGAAAGGCGAAGTGGCGTATCAACTAGAGTTACCGGCTCGCCTATCGGATGTGCACGATGTATTCCATGTGTCATAGCTCAAGAAATGTCTGAGAACGCCTGAAGAGGTGTTACCCATGAATGAGATAGATGTAGCTGAGGATTTGTCTTATGCCGAGCAACCATCCAAGATTTTGGAGACAATGGAATGCCTCACAAGAAATAAAAGAATCCGGATGTGCAAGGTGCAGTGGAAGCATCACTCAGAAGAGGAAGCCACCTGGGAGAGAGAAGATGAGCTTAAGGCACAATTTCTGGAATTGTTTTCTTAGAACCACCAATCTCGAGGACGAGATTTCTTTTAAGAGGGGTAGAGCTGTAACATCCTAAAATCCTGTCAAGAGGGGAATTTAAAAATTTTTGGACGTGTTGCATGTGTTGCAAAAATTCAAATTCAAACTGGAATTCAAATTAAACTCAAAACAGAAATGAAAAAGAAAAAGAAAAAGAAAAAAACAAACCTCCTCGGGCCAGTGGGCCGAAACCCACCAGCCGGCCCACCCAGCCCCCGCGCCAGCCCGCAGCCGCATGTCCGCGCTCCCTCTCACAGACAGGTGGGACCCACCTGTCATCCATAACCCCCGATCGTCCGAAACCCGGACAGTTCCCCGCGAGCGCGCGATCGCAACCGACCGGAAAATCCCGCGTTCCCAGCCGACTTCCGGACCCCGAAGACTCCAGCTCGATCTAAACCAACCCGCCGCCCTCCCCCGTCTATAAAAACCCCGGCATCGTCCCGTTTTTCCCCATGATCCGCCGATTTTCCTTCCGGTGAGAACCCGAGCTTCTCCGGCGAATTCTGCTCGATCTACGCTCGGGAATTCTGATCTAACTCGCTGGTCTTGATCCACCGCCTCCGGGGAACCTTGCAGGTGCAGAAAACTCGGTGGTTTGCGGTTCAAACACAGCGCCGACGAGCCTCGCCGTGAATTCACCTCGGACCTCATCGCCGATCGCTTTCCAGGACCCCCGAGGTGAGATCCCCTACCTCCCCTCCACCGATCTATGCCATAAAATCACAGTTTTAGGAAGAACTGACGAAGATCCGAAACTCTCCGGCGAGATCGCCGCCTCCCGCCGCCGTGCGCTGCCGGGCAGCGCCGCCCGCACTCGATCAGAGCGACGTGGCCGCTTGTGCGCCGTCTATTTTAAATCGCACGGTAGAGTTTAAATCCCCGCGTACCGGTTCGATGTTATAATCTCAGCCGTCTGTTTTAAATCGGACGGTCCACGTCAGCCTCGCATTATAAAGGCAGGAATTCTTACGCGCTACCCCCTGGGGTTCTCGGAAAATAAGAGCTAGCCCCCGAAACTTCTAATCTAGCCCCTGGAACTTCAGAAAATCATGTAAAATTATTTAAAAATCAGTTTTAGCCCCTGGACTTAATAAAAATTAGGAAAAACCCCTCTGTTAAGTGTAGTTAGACCCTTGGAAATTCTTAAAATAATATAATGGACCCTGTAGTGGGGTGAGTTTACCTTTTTAACCCTATTTGATATTAAAGTTAGGAATTTGAATATGTGGCTAGTATTTAAAATTTAAAAGGTGGGACAAACATATTGTCAAATTCAAATTAAAAACTTTCCCAGTACTTAGAAAACCTTGGAGTGAGATAAAAATAGATTTTTGGCTGAAATGAATCTGTTTAATTGATTATTCACATTTATTAGTTATAGGGACACATTTTTAAGTAGAGAATAATTCTGAAAATTAGAAAAATAAATGTAAAATAGTTTACATCAGAGGAGAAGTTTAAAAATATATTATTATATATTTTAGACCCAAAACCTATTCTGTTCAGATGAGGTGTCTTACTATTTTTTATAATAAAGTTCACATTTAGGCATAGGAAATAAATCTGAAAATATAGCAAGCTAAGGATAAATAACTAGAAAATGATAAATGAAGTTTCCAAAATCCAAAGAATTCAGTTTAGGGTTGGTAGAAGGTCTGAAGACACATATGAAGTAGGAAAATACCTTTCATGCATACTTGGTAGCTAAAATGTGTATCAATTAAATATAAGGGATTTATTTAAATTAGAAATACATGTATAGTATACAAACATAAATATGAATACAAAAGTAGAAATCATATGCACATGTTTAAAAGTGCATGTAAGCCCAAAATCAAGCACACCTAGAGTAACCACAACACATTAAAATGTGAATGACTTTCATAAATGTGAATATGTGGTTTGTATAAAGTGAAAGTGTGAACTATGTCTTATGGATTGTTATTTTCTTTTGTTATGTGGGATGATATGAGTAGAACCTGCCCCAGAGAAAGTTCTCCCTTTCCAAGACCAGGACTACCCATTTCAAGAGCAGCAGGAAGGAGGCAAGTGTCCTTGACCACTTTGATCCTATACTAGGATGTGTAGATAGAACTATTTGCATTGTCAATTGAAATATGAAACCCATGCTAGGATGTTTCCCTAGAATTGCATTACCTTGTTTCCTTGTAGCTTGGGTTGGGATTCATTTTATCATGTCATTTATTATTATGCATATGCTTAGCCATGCTTAGAATGGATATTTGGGATATGAGATCATCAGTTTATTTTACCATATTCTTGAATGAGATATTGTGAGTTATGTAGAGGTAGGGATCAAGGCATGTTGGATGTTTTGGTTGGTGCTGGATGCACGAGACTCGGGTTTGTGTTTAGTACTTGCCTGGATCCTAAGGACTGGTTCATGGAGCATGTAACCTGGATTTACCGTGCCAACCACATGCTGAGATGGGGCAGCTTGGCCAATTAATTAGGTGTATCCCCGGCGTAGTATGGGTGTGTTGGATGGTGCGGGGAATAGGTGTCAGCTGGACTACCATATGAACCGCAAGGCTCAAGAGGGGGCCACTGCAGCGGGGTTGGAGCCTCTTGTATGCTGTTAGGGGTGAAACCTCGGTGGGCCCACGCTTGTCGGGAATTCCTTTGTAAAGGCTTCGTAGTGATCTCCTGGCTACACACCTGGGAAGTGTGAATGTGGTTCGTAGCCACTGGCATAATGGAGGTTCTTTTAGTCCACACAGCAACGGGGGATGAAATCACTACATGTGGGTACAGTGGTGCAAACTCTGCAGAGTCAAAACTGTCATGACAGCCGTGCTCACGGTCAAGAGCGGCTTGGACTTATTCATGATTAGAGTATGATGGCCCTGGGAGGGTGTGAGTGTTAAGCGGGGAGCTTAACATTGGAAATTGATGTTATGGTTATTTGATTATGATGATGGGATGGGAGATTGGGACCATTTCACCTGTGTAGTAATGTAGGTGCTTAATAAGCTAAGGTGATAGGTATTAATTGTGTAGTGCTTTAACCCTGAGTTCAATCTCTCCTTGTTCTAGCCATGCATGACATAACTTTCCCACACTTGCTGAGTACCATCGGTACTCAACCTTGCATATTTGTTGGTTTATATTGCTGTTCAGGTCAAGATAATGAGGTGGTGTATAATGATCAAGACTTTGGATCCGAAGAAGGTTTCTAGGTTCATGGAGTCCCCCGGGCAACGCCTGTGATGGAGCCCACGAGAATAATTATTCCGCTGCTAGTTTATTTACTTGTGATGAACTTATTATTGTCCATCGAGACATTTGCTATGTAAGACTTATTTATATTCGACACCTGGCTTGTAATAAATGATGCTTCACTATTTGTCATCACATGTATGAGAAAATGATCCTGGCATACATGTGATATTCACTCGGTTGTTCTTCGGAAAAACCGGGTGTGACAATAAGCTTGCGCCCCGCTCGACACGGTGTGTTTTCCTCAGGTATTCCCTTGATCATAAGGGTTACCGGTGCTTAGATCTCACCACTCACAGCCTTTTGATATCTCGACACATCATCTTCGACGAGTCCTCCTTTCCCTTCTCCACCACCTCTTCCGATTCCACCACAGAGCTGGATTCCCTTTTTCCCACTGACTCCGAGGCTGATCCCCAGCTGCCTTGGCCTCTTTATTCTGCAGGTTCGACACGCGCTATGCCACAGGTTCCCCAGACTTCACCTGCTGCACCACGGGCAGCATTGACGCCTCCATCATCACCTCCTGCACCTCGGGTGGCCCCTACGTCACCAGCTGCACCACGCGCGGCCTCGGCCAGCCCGACGTCACCTGCAGCGAGCCCGACGTACCCGACGTCCCCAGCTTCACCATGCGCAACACCGACTGTGACTCCAACTTGTCGCTTCGTGTAAAGGTCCCAAAAATGTGAATACAAAGAAACATGAGTTTGCACAAATATTGGAGTCATGTGTATGAAAAAGGGGCTTAGTTGAAACTTTTTCCCACATATGATAACATAGGTGAGATTCTTTTAAACAAACTTAGGGTTACTGCATGGATGGACCTCATGTGGATTAAAACCACAGAAATGAAGAGCTCAATTGCAATGGAAGGGTTTAAAAATCAGAGATGAACTAAATGTAAATTCAAAATTCAAGTGAGGGAAGGACACAATGGAAATTCAAAACTGTTGTGTCCAAACTATTGTTTGCAGTAGCTAACACAAGAATCAGATTGCATATTTGGATTCCTTAGGTCCAAATTAGTGGGTAGGCAAAGTTTCATTAATTTTTGAAAAGATTTGCTGCCCATTTTTCCAAATGGAGTTAAATGTGCAAAGAATTCAAATATACATTTGAATTTGGAGTAAATTTGTCCAACCATCCCAATGCAGCTCAGATTTCAACTTTCAAACATTTGGATTTGAATATTTGTCAAACCTTGGAGATCTTTTGAGGAGAAGGGGTACTGAATAGTGGGGCCCACATGTCATAGGAAGGAGCAGACTTAATCCCTAAGTATTTTCTCTGTTGCCTCACTCCACCGAAGCTTACTCCCGGGGCAACACCAAGCGGCTGCTCCACGCCCCAAGGCTCCACCTCCTGCTCCCATCTCGCGCCGGCCTGATCTTTACCTCGGGGCCAACTGCAGCACGATGGCTTCCTCATGTTGATCGCGCGCTCGCGGTGCTTCTCACGCGCGAACAGAAACCGGCACCCACCGCCGCCTTCTCTCTTCCCCGATCGCCGGCCCCCAACCGAGCCCCGGTTGCTCGCGCCGGCAACACAGAAAACAAACGTCCGTGCATGCTCTACCACACCAGCCCCGCAACACCGAAGCCCCTAGCCTGTGGCGCACACAATTCGGCAAACGGCGCCAAGAAACAGAGCTCCCCGGCGGGAGCCAACTCGGGTCACCGTGGACAGCGAGCTACGGCTCTCCGCACAATCCCTCCTCAAAACAAAAAAGGTGCGCCATGATCCCTAGTTTGTGTAGCTGCAAACCGTGTAGCGTTTGATCGACCGAGCTGAGAGAATTTCCAAAGTTCCCGAACCATGGTGCATGGGGTTAGGGGTCGGTCTAACCCGAAATTCGAGCGGCACAGTCCACCCAAGCTCGGGCGAGCTTGCACACAGCCTCTATACCTCGTAGCGGTCCTCCTGGAAGAAGAACCGAACGAAAACACCTAGAATCGACTGAGTTATAGCTGTTTTTCTTGCCGCCACGAAGAAATCGTCTCGGGTCACCGTGGAGCTCTATGCTGCCGGCCGTTTCATGAGGGTTGGCGCCCATTTCCAACACCCTCAAGCTCCCACGGTACTCTCCGAGCCATTCCCGACCCTTTTGATGCAGTGTAGGCGACTTCTGAGTTCACCGGAACCCTAATAGTTGCTGACCCCGGTGCGCAAGGTTTTCCGGCGATCTATGGCCGCCGGCGAGCCTCTCAACGTGTTCAGAAGGTCAGAATATGGAGGGGCGGAGAGCAGGGGACCAGGAGGTGGCCGGTAAGGTCGTTCCGGCGACGCTCGCCGGAGGGCGCCGCCGCGGCCTCTGTTCGGCCGAAGGTGGAAGACGACTCTGCAGGTCCCACGTGTCAGCGACCAGGAATTGAATTTCTGATCGGCTGCGGCGCTGGGATCTGGTGTGGCCGCGCGGGAAATACCCAGTAGCCCCGTGTGGCTTGCCCCGGCTAGTGACACCTGTCCCCTGGACCCACAGACAGCATTTGAATATTTTGGGGAATTTCAGTTTTTCAGTCAAACTTTGAATAGCTACAACTTTGGGTAGGAGAATCCAAAAATTGTGAAACAAATTTTGTTGGATTCCTCTGATAGAGTACTATCCAAATATAGAATCCAATTTGTATGAAACACTTTATTTAATTCTGGAAAATTCTTTAAAGCTTTACAGCAAAAGATTTTAGAGGGAGTTTGGTTAATCCAAAAATCTTCAAATTTTTCCAGAATATTATCTAGGATAATACTGAACTCCTGTAAAAATTTCAGACCATTTGGAGTTGATTTGATCAGGGCAATTCAGAAATTTATGGTGCTGTATCCAATTGAATACAGAAACATTTCAGGGAATTTCCAGAACTTGGAAATTCATTGCTGGGAGGTTCTTAGCTCCAAAAATCTTTGGAAAATTCATGCAAGTCCTATGATCTATAATTGAAATTGTAGTTCACTAAGTTCGGCATGAACATGCAAGTTTATTCAGAATTAATTCCTTTTGGCCTAAAGGCTTAGGGAATTATTCTGAGGAATCCACTCATTAGATAATCCCAAATATTGGCCCAGAGTGTTTTCTTGTGACAAGGAACTCACCTGAAAATTCTCAGCTCCATTGGAGCTCTGGATCACCCCAGTGCTGTTTAACCTCTGAAGGTCATTAATATAGAAAAGGGGAAAACCACTTAGCATTAATCATGTGTTTAGATCCAAACCTAAACCACTAGCACCAGTATCATTTTAAATTCTTAAACAAAGTTCCAGTTTGTGAAAACTTGTTATTAGGACTTGTAGCAAAGTCTTTACAATTAAACAATTGTGCATATGCATTACGTGTAGCATCTACGTGAAGGACTTCAAGTCATTGGAGTGGAGATCAAAGGAAGGAGGGAAGAGATAAAGCCAATTGATCTTCACTAACTGAGTTATATATATTAGCCCCGGTTTGCATCAAATTTACAAGTTTTTATTTGTATTCATTTCATACGTCTAGCATTTTATTTATTGCATTACGTCTACATGGTATGAAACTCCAAATGCATGACCAGAAAACCCTGGAGTCTAATGTAGGATATGTTATCAATTAATTATAACTGCTGATCTCAACAAAAGTGGATTAAAAGAGGCATAACTCGAGTGGGCAGATTCCTACTCATGAAACGGGGTTAAAGGGGGATCAATCGGAAGAGTTGGGAATTGATCCTCATAGTTGGGAATAGAGACCGGGCAGCGGATGGAAGGGTCAAGGACGTGGTCCTGTGAACCTAGTCTATGTCTGAGTCGATTAAGGCCCGTTCTCGTGTGCGGCCCGTTGGACAAGTTTGAGTTGTGTACCGGATGCATTATGGGACCCAGGAAACCGATGTAACATGTTAACCTGGGTGTCGAGGCATACCTCACCGTCTGATGCTGATGCTGAAAGGATAGAGAAGTCGGCTCTACGAGGGTTTGCCGTAGAGAGACTTAATCCCAGTCGGTGGGACCGGTTCGACATTTGGGTGTCGTGTGAAAGGTTGCCACATACGACGTCAGTGACGGTTGTTGTGTGCAACGTCGAGTACGGGCGTAGGTGTCGTGTCAGCCGGGTGTTTTTTATTGCAATCACCGTCGCTCGCGGTAGTGAGCATACTTGTTCTCTGCGTCGTGACGTAGTAATAAACTGGGAAAAGTTAATAATGCTTCGTGAGTAATCCTCATAATGGAGATGAGGAATGGTCAACACTTTCACTAAATTTATTTTCCAGGAGGCAAAGCGTTTCTTGTTTGATTGTGGAGTCTCGACGTTATGGCGCAAGGTCTGTATGAGTCTAGGGTAGCTCACTAAAGTTCCTTTCACCTCGGGCAAGTGACATCGAGATGAAGCGTTTCTTGTTTGATTGTGGAGTCTCGATGTAAGTTGTGCGAGGTCTATAAAAGTTGATTAAAACTTGAAGTAAGGACTCTCCTTTAGCTCAAGTTCATCATTTGTGCAAACTGCTATAATTAGCCCTCTATTTTCATCATGTAGAGTTTCATGACTAGGGTGACGGGTAAGTCTTGCTGAGCTTCGTGCTCACAGATACTGCACAAGTTGTTTTGCAGGTAATAACTGTACGCTGAGATGTACGGGTGCCCGATGAGACTCGGAACTCTCCGAGTGGTGAACTCATGGCAACCCTTGCCGCTGCTATTGTGATAGTGTTGCTAGCGAGAAGGGTCTGCGGGCTGGACACCTTCTCTGTTGCTTAGTATAGGTATGATACGTGAGTTGTAATAGTCTCCCGTTGTAGCATTATTTTGATAAGTATTTATAAAATCAACACTTTGTAAGCTTCCGCTTGTTTTATGTAATATGATGCTTTATTATGTGTGCTGTTGGGTGCCGCATCGCACGGCACCACCTAATGCGATTCCCGGGCGAGGTGCCCCCTCCCCGTGAGTGATCGGGACGGCGGGCCCTCACAGCGTGGTATCAGAGCCACATTGGTAATAGCACACGGAATAAGGATCGTATTACGACAAAAACTTAGGATACGGTGAGGAAACGATATTAGGCCCACATAAGGACTATAGTAGTATAGTTACTTAAAGTGGCAGCACTAACATATGTGTTATAATTCTGAATTTCGATTATGTAATGACGCACCTACGCTCAGGTAAGAATGGTAAGGAACGCCACCGAAAGCGGTTCAATTTCGGTTATCTCCCCTGATGAGGAAAGTGGTTCAGGGCTAGATCTCACAGCTTGTTGTGAGATGTTAATATGAAACTCTTGAACTCTTCATGTTCCTGAGTTCATATGAAACGCTGATCCCTAGCGTGCATTAGGCAAGTCAGTGGAGACCCCATCGCATGGTCAGTAACGCGAGAGTGTGTTCGTCTGGAAGTAGCTCAGGAGGACATACGCAGCGCTTGCCATCGGCGTGCCCTGCAGGGTAGTAGGTGGTATCCGTTGGGTTGATAACATTCCCAATCGTGATGACCCGTTCATGATATACTCGGGTTCCCCGTCGTGTGGTGTTGAAACACGATCACGTACCTTGAGACGTTACTTAACTCAAGGACGGCCGTATGGCAATGATACGGGCATTTGTATTTACTTTCAAATATGGACTGCCTGAAATGAAACAACCTTTGAGTGCACCACTATTGAGTGTTCTTCTGCAGGTACGAACCACGTACTTATTCCGTGTAGTACACGTGTGCGAGTGACCGTCTTAGTGCCACTGATTAAACGGATATGCCGGTATAATCCGGTTTAGGATTTTCTTTTGGAGAGGCAACGTAGTACCGACATGTTTCTTGCGGTGCATCGACACCGTACTACACTTAATAACCTCTTCCCTATGAAGAAATGATTCATGAGCTAACTTTCAACTAAAAATGGAAGTTTGAAATAAGTATTAGTTACTGAACTCTTATTTTGAACTAAGATTCAAATAAGAGAATGTCTAGGAATCAAAGGTTTCAAAAACAGAGTGCTCTGTTCCTGGCAGAAATTCTTGCTGGACTTTGACAGAGCATAACTCTGAGTAGTTTTAACCAATTAAGGTGTATGATACAGTTCTGGAAAGCTTTCAAGTGCTTTACAACTTCTTTGTAGACCTCCAGAACAAAATCACACGTTAAGATGGTGAAAAGTCCAGTTGAAGGCAAACTGTCCAGAACCAGGACAGCCGAAAAACTTCTCTGGACCTTTCTGTTTTTAAGCCATAACCCCCTGTAGAAAAATCCCTAAGGAGCCTGTGATACACCGTTGGAAAGGTTATGAGATATGCAACCTTGTTGTAGTGCAAGGGTTGTTCAGATTCTTGTTGTATTTTCATATACAACTGAGATAAAGTCAGCCACATACAAAGGAGATGCTGGCAAATTTTATCTAGAAAGTCTGTCAACTTTGTGAAATCATAACTTTTGATCCAGAAGTGATATGGGGGCATTTGGATACTCGTTGGAAAGATATTGAAGTTAAATTTAACTTTAGTATTCAATATGAGTTCTAAAAATGCTTTTAACTGGATCGAGATCTGGTTTGTTTAAGGACCGGTCAATCTGCTTTTAAATCCTTGCTGTTAGCTAATCAGTTTGTGATTAAATCATTTTGCTTACATGTTAAGATTTCATTATCAGTGTTGCACTACTTTGTTTATGGAATAAATCAAGTGATAGTGTTGAAATGATAATGAACTCGTGCAATTGCAGAATGATGCGAACTCGTTCCTTGAGTGAGGTGGGTGGTTCCAGTGGTGGTGGTGGTGATAACTCTCCACAGTGGGAGCAGCGAGCTCCGC
The DNA here is from genome assembly GCA_030760725.1 of Neostapfia colusana. Lineage (NCBI taxonomy): Eukaryota > Viridiplantae > Streptophyta > Magnoliopsida > Poales > Poaceae > Neostapfia > Neostapfia colusana. Next base: position 48,408,422 of record JASWHV010000015.1, read on the forward strand.
AACCGCAGCCTCCACCAGGACATTCACCCACGGTCACAATGGCGGACATTCTGGCTGCCATGAATGGTGCAAGTGATGAGCGAACCGACTTGCTCCACACCCTGGTGAGGAATACATCCCGTCAAGGGGGATGTCAAGATGAGGACTTGCGCCAACCTCAACTGAATTCCTATGTTGAGTTCTTAGCAACTCAACCACCGGTTTTCATTGAAGCTGAGGATCCTCTGGTGGCGGATAGCTGGACCTGTACCATTGAGTCTAAGTTCAGGTTGCTTCAATGCACAAAAACATCAGAAGGTTTTATACGCAGCGCAACAACTTCACGGGTCCGCCAGTGCATGGTGGGCAAATCAACTCGCCTCCTTACCAGCTGGACATGACTGTACATGGGAAGAATTCCGGAAGATATTTCTCGCGTATCATGTTCCGTCCAGAATAATTCAGCGGAAACTCGAGGAGTTTCTGGCCTTAAAACAAGGAGGGAGGGGTGCATACGAGCATTCGCGAGTGTTCAACAAGCTGGCACAGTATGCGCCTCAACATGTGAACGCCGAAGCACAAAAGTGTAAATGGTTCTTCCGCAGCCTCAATCCCAAGCTAAAGGAGAGACTCGTTTTAGCTGATCGAAAGAACTTCAACGAATTGATGAGTGCTGCCATCATGGTTGAAGATGCTCAGCGGGAAGTTCAGGCTGAGAAAAGAAAGAACCATATACCACCGGAGGGTAGCAGTAGTGCTCCTCAGAAATACCGGGTGGTAGACAGTACCTTGAACTGTCAGCTGATGCAGCCGGCTCGACGACTCCAGCAATATTCCGGTCGTTCGTCCCAATACTCTGAATTCGGACAGCTGCAACAATGGTATATGCAGCCACGTTATTCTGCTCCTGAAGTGTTCTTGCCGCAGCAGAATACCACTAATGTCCATGCACAGAGCAACCAGGAATCGGCTGAGAAACCGTGCTTCACGTGCGGGTACTTGGGTCACATCAGCAGGAAGTGTCCAGAAAAGATACACCATAGAGAAACTACACCGGGGCGGGGTATAAATCAACCCCGCGCTCAGCTTCAAGGAACAGCACCAAAATCCGGATGCATTTATCATACAGCTCTAGAGGATGTGCCAGATGGGGCACCTGCGTTAGCGGGAATGTTCACCCTCAATGGACTGCCCGTATTAATTTTATTTGACTCTGGAGCTACACACAATTTCATCAGCAGGTTGTTCGTGTGCAAAGCTGAGCTCTCCACCTCTACACCGAAGGATCACTATCTTATCCGCTCACCTGGTGAAAATATAGCTGCTAATGAAGTAGTGATCAAAGCACCCTTGTGCTTAGGTGGAAACTTATACCCCACAACCCTCATTGTATTAGAGGGACAGAAGATCAACGTGATTCTAGGAATGGCGTGGATGAACTACCATGGGGCTGTTCTTGACATTGGTCCACGGATTGTTAGTTTGGACTCTCCAATCTACGGTCTCCAAACCCTCATACTTGAAGCCGTGGATTCTAAAAATCCAGTGGTGTACCACAGTGTGACCACGAAACTGGAGGATATTCCAGTGGTCCGTGAGTACCCAGATGTGTTTCCCGACGATCTTCCAGGGATGCCGCCTGAGAGGGATGTGGTATTCAAGATCGAGTTAGCACCGGGAACCACACCAATATCTCGGAGGCCGTACAAAATGTTTCCGAAGGAATTAGCTGAACTGAAAGAACAGCTAAAGGACTTAATGGACAAAGGGTTCATCCGACCAAGCTCATCGCCATGGGGCTGTTCAGCCCTCTTTGTAAAGAAAAAGGATGAGTCACTTCGATTATGTGTGGATTATCAGCCGCTGAATGCAGTGACGATCAAAAATAAATATCCACTGCCGTGGATTGATATATTGTTTGATCAGTTGGTGGGTGCCAAGGTATTCTCCAAGATGGACTTACGGTCTGGTTATCATCAGATAAAAATCAGAGCGGAGGATATACCAAAGACGGCTTTCTCGACTAGATACGGGCTCTATGAGTATCTAGTCATGTCTTTCGGGCTAACAAATGCACCCGCACACTTCATGTATCGCATGAATTCTGTATTCATGCCAGAGTTGGATCAGTTCGTTGTGGTTTTCATCGACGACATTCTTGTATACTCCAAATCGGAGGAGGAGCACACCAAACATCTCCATATTGTGCTCCAACGCCTACGAGAACATAAGCTGTATGCCAAATTCAGAAAGTGTGAATTTTGGATCAGCAAAATACCATTCTTAGGCCACATTATTTTAGCAGAGGGTGTGGCCGTGGATCCAACTAAAATTGAGCAAGTCTTGAAGTGGGAGTCTCCAACATCGGTTCATCAAATCCGCAGTTTTCTAGGACTAGCGGGTTACTATCGGAGATTTATTCCCAGCTTCTCAAAGGTGGCTAAACCAATGACAGAGTTTCTGAAGAAGAGCAGTAAGTATGTGTGGACAGAGGCCTGTGAAGAGGCATTTCAAACTCTAAAGAAACATCTCACAACGGCACCGGTGTTAGCCCAACTGGATACAACAAAACCATTTGATGTTTATTGTGATGCCTCGGGCATTGGACTTGGCTGCGTTTTAATGCAAGATAGACGCGTGATCGCGTATGGGTCTCGTCAACTCCGCAACCACGAGCAGAACTACCCCACTCATGACCTAGAACTCGCTGCAGTGGTGCTTGCGTTGAAGATGTGGAGGCACTACTTACTTGGAAATTTAGTGCACCTCTACACCGACCATAAGAGCTTCAAATATATATTCACTCAGAAGGATATCAATATGAGGCAGTGGAGGTGGTTGGAATTGATCAAAGATTATGAGCTCGAGATCCATTACCATCCGGGCAAAGCTAACGTGGTGGCTGATGCACTCAGTCGTAAGTCCCACGTTAATAACTTGTCAGTTGTTCCGGATGCGGATGAAGAACCAAGGTTGCGGGTGATTCCGTATGGGGCGTTGTATAATCTTGCTCTTGTGCCTACCATTAGAGAGGAGATTGTACAAGCCCAAAATAGGGATAAAGGAATGCTGAGAATCCGGGCAAGAATCAATGAGGATAAGATGAAATGTTTCCGGGAAGATGAGCAAGGTGTGTTATGGTTTAACAACTGTATTGTGGTACCCCGGAACCTGAAACTAAGAAAGAAGATCTTGGACGAAGCTCATATGTCCAAGTACTCGATACATCCAGGGAGCAATAAGATGTATCAAGACCTTAAGACTAAATTTTGGTAGACTCGGATGAAGCGAGAAATTGCCAAGTATGTATCCGAGTGTGATACATGTCGGCGAGTCAAAGCTGATCATAGTAAGAAAGCGGGAATGCTCCAACCGTTAAGTATTCCGGCATGGAAGTGGGAGGACATCAGCATGGACTTTATTGTCGGACTGCCTCTCACATCTAGAAAGCATGACTCCATTTGGGTGATTGTTGATCGCTTAACAAAATCAGCCCACTTCATCCCAGTGAATACAAGATTTTCAACTAAGCAATATGTAGAGTTATATCTTTTAAGGATTGTGTGCTTACATGGAGTCCCCAAGACCATCATATTGGACCGAGATTCAATATTTGTTGCTCATTTCTGGGAGCAACTACATGAATCTCTGGGAACAAAATTAATCAGAAGCTCAGCATACCATCCTCAGACCGACGGTCAAACAGAGAGGGTGAATCAAATTTTAGAAGATATGCTGAGGGCATATGCCATAGATCATGGAAAGAACTGGGATAACCATTTGCCACTAGCAGAGTTCTCCTACAACATTGGTTACCAGTCCAGTATTAAAATGGCACCATACGAAGCACTTTATGGCAGGAAGTGCCGCACACCACTCAATTGGTGTGAATCGGGCGAGAGGGTGATTTTCAGCATTGATCTTGTAAAAGATGCCGAAGAGCGAATCCAGCTGATTCAAGAAAACCTCAGGGCTGCTCAATCTCACCAGAAGAGCTATGCGGACCAGCGACGCCGACCCTTGTATTTTGAAGTTGGAGATCACGTCTATCTCCGAGTATCCCCGATGAAGGGAATTCATCGATTCGGGGTCAAGGGAAAGCTAGCGCCTCGCTTTGTGGGTCCGTTTGTTATTACAGAACGGTGTGGGCCGGTGGCCTACCGTTTGGAGCTGCCGCCATCCTTATCGGGCATCCACGCCGTCTTCCATGTCTCACACTTGAGAAAGTGTTTGAAGCGACTGACGGAGATCTTTTCAGAAGACATGGAGATATTACAACCGGATCTCACCTACGCCGAGAAGCCCATCAAGATTATCGACGAGAAGAGCCGGATCACTCGAAATCGGACTTTGAAATTTTACAAAGTCCTGTGGAGTAATCACACACCGGAAGAAGCGACTTGGGAGAGTGAAGATTACATCCACAGGAATTATCCGGAACTTTTGTCGTAATTGTTGTAGTTACCATCTGCCTCATCTTTCTTTTGTAATCTCGGGACGAGATTCTTTTAAGGGGGGAGGATTGTAAAGGTCCCAAAAATGTGAATACAAAGAAACATGAGTTTGCACAAATATTGGAGTCATGTGTATGAAAAGGGGGCTTAGTTGAAACTTTTTCCCACATATGATAACATAGGTGAGGTTCTTCTAAACAAACTTAGGGTTACTGCATGGATGGACCTCATGTGGATTAAAACCACAGAAATGAAGAGCTCAAGTGCAATGGAAGGGTTTAAAAATCAGAGATGAACTAAATGTAAATTCAAACTTCAAGTGAGGGGAGGACACAATGGAAATTCAAAACTGGTGTGTCCAAACTATTGTTTGCAGCAGCTAACACAAGAATCAGATTGCATATTTGGATTTCTTAGGTCCAAATTAGTGGGTAGGCAAAGTTTCATTAATTTTTGAAAAGATTTGCTGCCCATTTTTCCAAATGGAGTTAAATGTGCAAAGAATTCAAATATACATTTGAATTTGGAGTAAATTTGTCCAACCATCCAAATGCAGCTCAGATTTCAACTTTCAAACATTTGGAGTTGAATATTTGTCAAACCATGGAGATCTTTTGAGGAGAAGGGGTATTGAATAGTGGGGCCCACATGTCATAGGAAGGAGCAGACTTAATCCCTAAGTATTTTCTCTGTTGCCTCACTCCACCGAAGCTTACTCCCGGGGTGACACCGAGCGGCTGCTCCACGCCCCAAGGCTCCACCTCCTGCTCCCATCTCGCGCCGGCCTGATCTTTACCTCGGGGCCAACTGCAGCACGATGTCTTCCTCATGTTGATCGCGCGCTCGCGGTGCTTCTCACGCGCGAACAGAAACCGGCGCGCACCGCCGCCTTCTCTCTTCTCCGATCGCCGGCCCCCAACCAAGCCCCGGTTGCTCGCGCCGGCAACACAGAAAACCAACGTCCGTGCGTGCTCTACCACACGAGCCCCGCAACACCGAAGCCCCTAGCCTGTGGCACGCACAATTCGGCAAACGGCGCCAAGAAACAGAGCTCCCCGGCGGGAGCCAACTCGGGTCACCGTGGACAGCGAGCTACGGCTCTCCTCACAATCCCTCCTCAAAACGAAAAAGGTGCACCATGATCCCTAGTTTGTGTAGCTGCAAACCGTGTAGCGTTTAATCGACCGAGCTGAGAGAATTTCCAAAGTTCCTGAACCATGGTGCATGGGGTTAGGGGTCGGTCTAACCCGAAATTCTAGCGGCACAGTCCTCCCAAGCTCGGGCGAGATTGCACACAGCCTCTATACCTCATAGCGGTCCTCCTCGAAGAAGAACCGAACGAAAACACCTAGAATCGACTGAGTTATAGCTGTTTTTCTTGCCGCCACGAAGAAATCGTCTCGGGTCGCCGTGGAGCTCTATGCTGCCGGACGTTTTACGAGGTTTGGCGCCCATTTCCAGCACCCTCAAGTTCCCACAGTACTCTCCGAGCCATTCCCGACCCTTTTGATGCAGTGTAGGCGACTTCCGAGTTCACCGGAACCCTAATAGTTGCTGACCCCGGTGCGCAAGGTTTTCCGGCGATCTATGGCCGCCGGCGAGCCTCTCAACGTGTTCAGCAGGTAAGAATATGGAGGGGCAACGAGCAGGGGACCGGGAGGTGGTCAGTAAGGTTGTTCCGGCGACGCTCGCCGGAGGGCGCCGCCGCGGCCTCTGTTCGGCCGAAGGTAGAAGACGACCCGGCGGGTCCCACGTGTCAGCGACCGGGAATTGAATTTCTGATCGGCTGCGGTGCTGGGATCTGGTGTGACCGTGCGGGAAATACCCAGTATCCCCGTGTGGCTTGCCCCGGCTAGTGACACCTGTCCCCTAGACCCACAGACAGCATTTGAACATTTTGGGTAATTTCAATTTTTCAGTCAAACTTTGAATAGCTACAACTTTTGGTAAGAGAATCCAAAAATTGTGAAACAAATTTTGTTGGATTCCTCTGATAGAGTACTATCCAAATAAGGAACCCAATTGTATGAGACCCTTTATTTAATTCTGGAAAATTCTTTAAATCTTTTCAGAAAAAGAATTTTAGAGGGAGTTTGGTTAATCCAAAAATCCTCACATTTTAGAAGATTATTCTCTAGGATAATAGTGAACTCCTGTAAAAATTTCAGACCATTTGGAGTTGATTTGATCAGGGAAATTTAGAATTTAAGGTGCTGTATCCAATTGAATACAGAAACATTTCAGGGAATTTCCAGAACTTGGAAATTCATAGCTGGGAGGTTCTTAGCTCCAAAAATCTTTGGAAAATTCATGCAAGTCCTATGAACTATAATTGAAATTTTAGTTCACTAAGTTTGGCATGAACATGCAAGTTTATTCAGAATTAATTCCTTTTTGCCTAAAGGCTTAGGGAATTATTCTGAGTAATCCACTCATTAGATAATCCGAAATATTGGCCCAGAGTGTTTTCTTGTGACAAGGAACTCACCTGAAAATTCTCAGATCCATTGGAGCTCTGGATCACCCCAGTGCTGTTTAAGCTCTTAAGGTGATTAATATAGAAAAGGGGGAAAACCACTTAGCGTTAATCATGTGTTTAGATCCAAACCTAAACCACTAGCACCAGTATCATTTTAAATTCTTAAACAAAGTTCCAGTTTGTGAAAACTTGTTATTAGGAATTGTAGCAAAGTCTTTACAATTAAACAATTGTGCATATGCATTACGTGTAGCATCTACGTGAAGGACTTCAAGTCATTGGAGTGGAGATCAAAGGAAGGAGGGAATAGATAAAGCCAAGTGATCTTCACTAACTGAGTTATATATATTAACCCCTCCAAAACAAAGGCAAGCCCCGGTTTGCATCAAATTTATAAGTTTTTATTTGTATTCACTTCATACGTCTAGCATTTTATTTATTGCATTACGTCTACATGGTATGAAACTCCAAATGCATGACCAGAAAACCCTGGAGTCTAATGTAGGATATGTTATCAATTAATTATAACTGCTGATCTCAACAAAAGTGGATTAAAAGAGATATAACTCGAGTGGGCAGATTCCTACTCGTGAAATGGGGTTAAGGGGGGATCAATCGGAAGAGTTGGGAATTGATCCTCATAGTTGGGAATGGAGACCGGGCAGCGGATGGAAGGGTCAAGGACGTGGTCCTGTGAACCTAGTCTATGTCTGAGTCGATTAAGGCCCGTTCTCGTGTGCGGCCCGTTGGACAAGTTTGAGGTGTGTACTGGATGCATACTGGCTATATGGGACCCAGGAAACCGATGTAACATGTTAACCTGGGTGTCGAGGCATACCTCACCGTCTGATGACGATGCTGAAAGGATAGAGAAGTCGGCTCTACGAGGGTTTGCCGTAGAGAGACTTAATCCCAGTCGGTGGGACCGGTTCAACATTTGGGTGTCGTGTGAAAGGTTGCCACGTACGACGTCAGTGACGGTTGCTGTGTGCAACGTCGAGTACGGGCGTACGTGTCGTGTCAGCCGGGTGTTTTTGATTGCAATCACCGTCGCTCACGGTAGTGAGCATACTTGTTCTCTGCGTCGTGACGTAGTAATAAACTGGGAAAAGTTAATAATGCTTCATGAGTAATCCTCATAATGGAGATGAGGAATGATCAACACTTTCACTAAATTTATTTTCCACCTTGAGTTAGTAGCATCGAGGCAAAGCGTTTCTTATTTGATTGTGGAGTCTCGACGTTGATTGCGTAAGGTCTGTATGAGTCTAGGGTAGCTCACTATAGTTCCTTTCACCTCGGGCAAGTGCCATCGAGATGAAGCGTTTCTTGTTTGATTGTGGAGTCTCGATGTAAGTTGCGCGAGGTCTATAAAAGTTGATTAAAACTTGAAGTAAGGACTCTCCTTTAGCTCAAGTTCATCGTTTGTGCAAACTGCTATAATTAGCCCTCTATTTTCATCATGTAGAGTTTCATGACTAGGGTGACGGGTCAGTCTTGCTGAGCTTCGTGCTCACAGATACTGCACAAGTTGTTTTGCAGGTAATAACTGTACGCTGAGATGTACGGGTGCCCGATGAGACTCGGAACTCTCCGAGTGGTGAACTCATGGCAACCCTTGCCGCTGCTATTGTGATAGTGTTGCTAGCGAGAAGGGTCCGCGGGCTGGACACGTTCTCTGTTGCTTAGTATAAGTATGAGACGTGAGTTGTAATAGTCTCCCGTTGTAGCATTATTTTGATAAGTATTTGTAAAATCAACACTTTGTAAGCTTCCGCTTGTTTTATATAATATGATGCTTTATTATGTGTGCTGTTGGGTGCCGCATCGCACGGCACCACCCAATGCGATTCCCGGGCGAGGTGCCCCATCCCTGTGAGTGATCGGGACGGCGGGCCCTCACCTTCGCCTACCCTGCACTTGTCTACCACTGACGAGTGCGGAATGGTGCCCCAGCTCTAGATGGGTCACGCGTGGCACCGGAGCCCTCCATGCCAGTCGTCGCGCCACACGCGGCCACGAGACCCACTCTCGTCTATCAACGACGGGAGCGGGGTGGTGCTCCAGCTCCCGCTCGCTCGGAGTGTCCATTGTACAATCCTCCTCTACTCCACAGGGATCTGGTGACGTTCACCCGATGGTGAATCGACGTGCATCCATGAGTCTCTGGCCGGTGTTTCTCCGGAGCTGTATTCTCTTCGACCATATTTCCACCGCCTGACTCTTCTTCAATTTTGCCCATATCAACTTCCGTATGTAGCGCCCTCGCCGACCCTCACTGGCGTCGCACTATGGAGGAAGAGTATGCGGCCCTGCTTACCAACAGGACCTGGTTCCCCTCCCCGGTCTCGACAATGTTGTCACGGGCAAGTGGGTATTCACACATAAGAAGAAGGCGGATGGTACATTGGAGAGGTACAAGGCTCGGTGGGTATTTCGGGGCTTCACTCAGCGCCCTGGAGTCGACTACGGCAATACCTTCAGCCCGGTGGTGAAGCCGGCGACGGTTCGTACCGTTCTGTCGTTGGCTCTCTCGCGTTCTTGGCCTGTCCACCAGTTGAACGTCAAGAATGCCTTCCTCCATGGTACACTGACAGAGACGGTGTACCGCAATCAGCCGACAGGGTTTGTTGACTCAGCTCATCCAGACATGGTCTGTAAGCTGAATAAATCCCCGTACGGTCTGAAGCAGGCACCGAGAGTCTGGTATAGCCGGTTCACCTCTTTCTTGGTATCACTAGGCTTCATCGAAGCCAAGTCGGACACTTCGCTGTTTGTCTATCGACGTGGCAGTGACACTGCTTATCTTCTACTGTACGTCGATGACATTGTACTAACAGCATCTAGTCCAGCTCTTCTTTAGTGTACTATCTCTGCTTTACAGCAGGATTTTGCTATGAAGGACTCGGGCTGCCTCCACTTCTTGGGTATTGCGGTCGAGGACCAACCAGGTGGCTTATTCCTTTACCAGCGACAGTACTGCCTAGACATCCTCCAGCGAGCGGGCATGGCTGAGTGCAAGCTGTGCTCCACTCCAGTAGATACCCAGGTGAAGCTCTCCGCCACCAACGGGACACCCGTCACTGACCCTACTGTTTATAGGAGTCTTGCAGGTGCTCTTCAGTACCTCACCTTCACCAGGCCAGATATCTCCTATGCGTACAGCAGGTGTGCCTCCGCATGCATGACCCGAGGGAGCCGCACCTCACCGCTGTGAAGCGGATTATTCGGTACTTGCGTGTCACCCTCGACTACGGCCTCCTCCTTCGGCTTTACATGGCTTCCGAGCTGATCGTGTACACCGATGCTGACTAGGCAGGCTGCCCAGACACTCGCCGGTCTACCTTTAGTTACGTCGTCTTCCTGGGCGGTAACCTCGTCTCTTGGTCCTCGAAGCGACAACACGTGGTGTCGCGCTCGAGTGTTGAGGCAGAGTATCGCGCTGTGGCTAACGGTGTGGCTGAGGCTTCCGGGCTTCAGCAGCTACTTCAGGAGCTCCACACTCCCGTCACCAGGAGCACTCTGATCTGCCGCGACAACGTCAACATCGTGTACCTCTCCACCAACCCGGTCCAACATCAGCGCACGAAGCATGTGAAGATTGACCTCCACTTTGTTCTTGAGCGGGTTGCACATGGCGAGGTTGGGGTACATCATGTCCCGAGATGACACAGTATGCCGACATCTTCACGAAGGGCCTCCTGTTGTCGTTGTTCTCCGAGTTTCGGTCCAGTCTCAACATCTGCAGTGGCTAGATGTTGTGACTGCGGGGAGTGTTAGATTGTGTAATTAGTGGGATAATCAGGATCAGTTTAGTCTTTTAGATGGGATTAGGTTTAGGGGCTTAATAGTATTTTCCCCTCACCTAATCCCTCTATATATTGTACCCTTGACCACTCAGAATTAATCCATCCAATTGTTTCCCCTCTAATATTTGCGAGGGCCTCACGGCCTTGCCGAGCCAGGATCACGCTGAGGGGTGCTGCGTTGCACAGCACCGGATAACACACATCAAAGGTACAAAGCGGAAGCAAAGTTTTATTACATAAATGAGTTTATGAACATTTTTACAAAAAAATATGTTCAGTCTACACTCACGGCGTAGACTACGTACCGAGTTCATTTTCAGCCCGTGAACGTGTCCCCGCTAGCACACACGCACACTAACATGGCGGCGTGCACGACTCCCACTCGACGGGGTTTCCCTCTTGGGGTCCGTCTCCTCCTCGGGAGTCCCTTCCTCATAACACCCTGCAAAAGCTTCAAACACAAGCAGTGAGCAAGATGGCTCAGCAAGTCTGACCCGTCTTTCCTATTCATGAAACTTCTACATGTTGGATCATGCGTATTTGGGAAAAGTAAGTTGCAAAGGACTCGCCTAATTATTTGAACCTTACTTTCAACTTTTAGCAGCAAATTGTGGAGAACCTCACGCTAAGGCACATAAGAGAGCCGCAATCAAACAAGAAACGCATTTCTCTCATGTACTTTGCCCAAGGTTTAAAAGAACTTTAATTTGCTCTAAAATACAACAAGTCATTAACATTCAAGGTATAGATTTCAATCAGCAACTTTTACATGACTCTAGCCTGTTCTTTCTACGTCATGGTACAGTGAACAAGTGGTACTCACTGACAGTGAGGGGCGGCAATTATAATCGATTTACACCTGCAGGGTTACCCGAATAACCCGTCACGTATGCCCGTACTCGATGTTGCCTACAGAAACCATCACGGACGTCGTATGCAACCACCTTTCACCCGTCAGCCAAATGTTGAGCCGGTCCAATCGTACCGAGCAAGAGGCCTCTGCGCGCGCATCTGCAGTGCCGCTAGTCGATTTACACCTCAAGCTCTCAACCTACCCTCTGAAAGACCAGCTATGCCTCAACACCCAGCTACCCGAGTTACATCGGTTTCCCGGTTCCCATATATCCGGTAGGTCTTTGGTACTGTTTTACCTTGTTCAACAGGCCCGCACATGGCTCGGTCCTCAATCGACACAAGCGGAGCTATGGCACCCAGGCCCCAATGTCCTGCTGCCCTTACTCTCCACTTGGTCTCATTTTTCTCGCCATGTGTTTCATTTGCTACCTTTACCCGAGTAGTGTGCCTCTAGCCTATTCTCGCGAGCAGTTCCAACTACTCGACTTGTACCGAATCCTACACTATCTTAGCATTGCAGTAGCTAATAGAGGTTTACAAACCTAAGCCCAACCCAGGGTTTTCTTGGCTATGCATTTGGGTTTTCAAACAAGACTCTAATGCAAAATTTAAGTGGGTGCTTAAAGTAAGTTCTCAAAACAGTAAAATTTATAAAAAGGCTAATGCAAACCGGAGCTTGCCTTGCCACTATTGGTCGTAGGCTAGCTGTTCCTCTGGAGTGATGAAGTCTAAGACTTCGGGCTCCTCCTCAACCTTAGCGACTACATGATATAAATACATATATGTATCAATTTGAATGCATTTTAATTGAAGTTGAATTTGTGAGGACTATAAGTCTTACGAGACAGGCCCAATGACTCTGAAATTTTTACTGTGGTTGGATACAATCTAAACAGAGACTTGGCCAAGTTTCATTTGCAGCAAAGCTCATTTGAGCTCTCCACAAATAATTGTGTACTTGGACTTAATTGGAGCTCTTAGGGTGTTCTAGGGGTTTTCATGGAGCAAGCCATGACTTTATGAAAACTAGATTTTCAAAGTGTTCTAATGGAGTTGGTTTCACTTAATTTGAATGTTCCTAGCTAGAGATATGAGCTAAACAATTTCAGAGAAATTCTGAAAATGTTTCTGGACATTTTCCATTTTCTCTGGAACAGTTTTATTAATAACACTGTCGAAGTGTGTGGTCGACACTTCCCCCGGACCTGCTCTGGGCAGCCCACGGAGGTTCTTTTTCGGAGGGGCTAGTCGCTTGCGGAGATCTTAAGCGTAAGGGACGAGTGTAGGAGGAGCTTGACACGGTGAGTTTTACATGGTTTGGGGCGCCGGAGCGTAAAACCCTACGTCCACGGTGAGCAGAGGTGCTCGCTGTATTGCTTGTAGCTCAGAACCGGAGTCCTGAGCTTGAGGATGAGTTATGCCTAGGGTGTGAGTTGCTGGAGTGCGAACCCTTGCTAACGTTGCCTACCCGAGCCTTTTATAGTCCAAGACTCGTGTGGCTTTTAAGGGGGGCTCAGGACCCGACAGGTGGTCTCGGGGAGATTGCCTGCCGACTATCGTATCCGCAGTTATTTCGGTAGTTGTCTTTGGCGAAGGCTTCCGAGTCTTCGTATTGCCGCCCTGCCCATGCCGCATGCTAGTCGTAGTGGTTGATGACGGCAGGGGCGGCAGGGGATGTCTTGTCGCTGTGTTTATTGGCTGGCAGGTTCTGACACTGCGCGCCAGTCTATGATGCGACTGGGCGCAACGGCACCTGACAGAGGCGTTCTCCGCATCTCCGCGTCTTGGGAAGGCGCGGTCCTTGAATACCTTGTACGGGCAAAGTATGGTGCGTCTTTACGCCCGCTGCCTACCGCTCGGGGGCAGGCAGCGATGTTCTGCTGGATACGTGGTGGGCCCGGAGCTCTCCTCTGAGGAGAGGGAGGTCCGGCCCCGCAGGACACGTGTAGCCTTCGGACCTCTCCCCGCGGAGGGGGGAGGTTCGGCTTCTGTCGGCCACGTGGCGGGCCATGAGCTCTCCTCTGAGGAGGGGGAGGTCCGGTCCTGCGGGACACGTGACGCCTTCGGAGCCCTCCCCACGTAGGGGAGGTCTGGCTGCTGTTGGCCACGTGGCAGGCTCGGAGCTCTCCTCTGAGGAGAGGGAGGTCCAGCCCCGCTGGACACGTGGCGCCTTCGGAGCTCTCCCTGCGGAGAAGGGCGAGATCCTTAGGCATTTTTCCTTGTGTGCGGGGGTACCCCATATCGCGGGTACCGACAGTGGCCCCCGGGCCCATCTCGGGGGAGATAGCGATCCCGAGGTGGGGCCTCCGTCTCTTCTGTTCCGCGCGCTTTCTCTAAGTCCCGCATTGACCGCTGCCGGAGCATGAACAGTCGCGGGATCGTGGGAGCGTGCGCCCACTTGATGGTTGCTTTTACTGTGGCGGTTCCCAAGGCTGCCACTTCTGCACGTTGCGGCGCTTTCTTCAGGAACCACCGAAGTGCCTTGCCGGCTCGTCTTCTTGGGAGACTGACTCCTTGACCCACCGCTTCAGCTGGACGGCTTGGGCCCACCTGTCATCGGCGCTCGGTCTTGGAGCCGATGCGGTTGCCGATGCGGTGTATTCGAAGGTTTTTAAATCACTCCAAATCGTTCCTAGAAAGTTTTAAAAGGGGATCTTACCCGCATCGCGGCTTCCCTTCGCACTTCCTAGCGCTCGCTCTTTCCTTGAACTCTTGCGCCTTTGTCTTCCTGTCCTTGAGCTCTCCCCAGCCATGGCTTCCAACTTGCTCCCGACGCGTCTCGTTCGTTCCGCCGAGCTTGGGCCAGTGCGCAGGTTGCTGGGCTGGCACACGGAGGAACAGAAACGCCGGCTCCGCCGGGGATCTCTCCCCCTGCTCCTGGAAAAGGGGGAGATGGTCTTCTTTACTGCTTATGCCCTGGCGCGGTTCGTCACGCCAATTTCCTCCTTCTTTGTCACATTGCTGGAGACGTGTGGTCTCCAGCTCCACCACCTCTCTCCCAACTCCTTCGCAATGGCCGCTGTCTCCGTCCACTTCTGTGAGATGTTTGTGGGGGTGCACGCTTCGGTGACGCTCTTCCGCTACTTCTTCGTGTTGCAGACGACCGGGCGCGGCTCGAAGACCCAGATGGGGCGTACTATTTCCAGCATCGCTGCATGGACACAAAGGTCTCTGGGTACCTTCTGCCTTTCAGTGCGTCGAGGTGGGAAAACTGGAGGGAGAGCTGGGTGGTCGTGCAGACCGACGAGCACGATCGCCTACAGCTCCCGACCGCTGGCCCAACCACCGAGCGTCGCTTCTGGGAGGAGGTCCCAGAGTTGGAGCAGGAGTACGCACCGGTCTTGGAGCGGATCCGGTTCTTGGCCAATGAGGGACTAACGTCCCTAATGGTGCTGATGGACTTCATGTCACGCCGTATTGCGCCCTTGCAGCAGCGCAGTCGCCCAGCGTGGTACTACACTAGCGAGCTGGACTGTACCAGGTTGGAGAGGGGTCCTGGCTCTGATCCTTCCGACGAGGAGCTGTACGAGATGGTGGGCAAGGTGAGCGGTGACTTCATCCCCAGTGGCGACCCCGCCCTTCCGTCCTCTGCCACTCCCCTCTTCTTAGAGCCGCAAAGGAGGTCAGAGCTACTGCGGAAGATGCCGAACCTCGACGACATCGGGATCGCCATCCGGCAGGTTGGAGATGCCTTCCAGGGCATCTCGATCCCGGGAACCGAGCGCTCCAGATCGGGGCGCGAGGCGTCTGTCGCTGTCCAACCCGTCCCAAGAGCCGGCGGAACTCAAGCCGCCGACAAGGGGAAGGGGAAGGAGCCGGCCCCCGGGCATCCAGAGAAGAAACGCGCCCGGTCTCCTCTAAAGGCGCCGCCTGCACTGAGTCAGGGAGCCGGAGCACCCTTGCACCCATCTCCCGGGGGCGCTGGTCCATCGAGTGGCAACCCGAAGAGGCCCTAGGTGTCCCACCCTAGCGGGTCTCTTCCCGGACAGCGGCAGTCCGAAGAACCCCAAGCGCCTCGTCATCCTTCCTCAGGCGGGGGGGGGGGGGGGGGGGGCTTCTAGGACGGATGCTGGTGGGGCGACGCCGGGGAGTGTGCCGGGGGTCCAGACGCCACAGCCCACGACCGTTCCAGCCGCAGGTCCTGGCGGTTCAACTACGGCCCAGAAGCCGGGGCTACAAGCCCGTTGGAGTGCTCATGTCGCCCAGTAAGTGTTGCTCCTTCTGGCTTGTAGGAGCAGCGTTCTCGTCCCCTCTCTTAGCTTGAGAGCTTTCTTTTCTTGCAGGGACCGACTGGCTGCCGGGGGCGGGCCTCTTACCCAGCCATCTCCAATTGGCGGAGGCTCCGCGCTACAACATCTGGGAACCGCGGTGGTTCCCATGGCCCCCAAGTCGGTGGGGGCTTCCTTTGTGCTAGCGAGTTCACCCTCCGCGGTGGCTGCAGCCGCACCTGTCCACCCTCCTTCACCAGCCCAGAAGTCCGGTCCTGAGACTAGGAGAGCCGCTGTAGGTGCACCTGCTGGCCCCCTGGCTCTCTCAGGACAGCGTCTCGCTCCGGTTGCTGAGGCACCAGCACCTCCGCCGGTCTTAGACATGACAGGGGGGGTCAGGGGCGCGACTCCTGTCCCCTCTGTCCCGGCGCCCATGTGGGATGCCCTGGGGCGTGTCCAGACCAGCGCCCGACAGTTCCAGGCCGCCTTCGAGCGGGAGCGGGGGGCACTGGCCGGAGAGAGGGAACGCCTTCTTAGCTGGGAGCACCTCCTGCAGCAGCGGACCCAGGAGGCTAGGGCGGAGCTTGACTCGAGGCAGTCAAGAATTGAGGCTATGAGTGCTCTGCTTGACACTTAGAAGAAAGCCATCAGCCGCCTGGAGTTAGAGACCGGCGGCTTCGCGCTTCCTACCGCGAGGCCCTGGCCCATGTTGAAGCCAAGGCCGAGGCGCGCTCTGCCGCCACGGAGGAGTTGCGGCTGCAGGTAGCTCGTCGAGAGTGCGCCGTCGCCGATCGGGAACGTGCTGCAGCGGCCGAGGAGGAGAAGATCGCCGCACGGCTGAAGGCCAAAGAGGGCGAGCTGAGGGCTCGGACCGAGGAGCTGGAGCTCCGTGAGTCGGCTGCTGATGCGAGGGAGGAGCAATTCTCCCAGGAGCGCCAGGCGGCGTTGGATCGCGAGTTGGCGGCTCGCCAAGAGGTAGAGAAGCTCCAGTCTTTGCGGTCTACCGAGGCCCAGGCGGTTTGGGGCTTTATTGCCGAGGTGGGGTCCGCCTTGGCTCCTCTTGGTTTCAGCCCGGTGCGGATGGAGGCTCCGGTGCAGGAGATGTCCGAGGCAATCCTGGCACTTGAGTCCATCGGCGGCAAGTTGGGCTGGCTCGAAGCGGTGATCGCCGACGAGCTTGAGGTGGAAGGACGGGGCCTGGTGAAGGAGGTCGCTACGCACATACTGGCGTGCTTCCGGAGCCAAGACCCTTCCTTCTCTCTGGAGCCAGTCTGTCTAGGACCCGTTGCCGAGCGGGAGGAAGCTGCCAAGGCCGAGGTCGAGGACGTGGCCGCCCTTGTGGCCTCTAGGTTCCAATGGGAGTCCGGGGACTCTTAGGCATCTTCCCCCGTGGACACAAGGCCCTGTACCTCCTTTTTTATTTTTGTTGAGTCTGTAGCCCAGCTCATGGAGCCTTGTATGAACACACTCTTGTTTTCTTCTGTGTCTGCGTGCTTTAGTCTTCTTCTTGGTTTTACCTGGCCGAGTCCTTAGCTCCGCAAGGTACTCAGAGGCCTTGACCAATCTCGAAGCTCTGCACAGACACCTTCCCGGGGTCCTTACTGTATTAAGGGCCCCGGAGGTCTCCAGGACCCGCCCCATGAGAATGGGGGGGGGTCCGGGTCTGCTAGCCACGTGGCGGGCCCGGAACTCTCCTCTGAGGAGAGGGAGGTCCGGCCTCGCGGGACACGTGGAGCCTTCGGACCTCTCCCCGCGGAGGGGGGAGGTCCGGCTTCTGTAGGCCACGTGGCGGGCCCAGAGCTCCCCCTGAGGAGAGGGAGGTCTGGCCCCGCTGGACACGTGGGACCTTCGGGTCTCGCCCCTGCGGAGGTGGCGAGGTATGGGTTCTTCGGTCTTACCTTGGAGTTTCGGTCTTGCGCGATCCCGTAGAGGCCCCCTGGTAGGTGCGTCCCATTGGTTGGATGTACCTACCATACTCCTGCGGGGAGCTGAGGCCGAGAGGTCCTGCACACAAGTAAGGAAAACGTAATTCTCCTTGGGGGCTCCCCCTCCTCTATCTCATAGTCTTATTTGGCTTACGGTCCCCATCCACTTATACGGTGCTTGGGGACTACCGTGCGCGAAGCGCCGGGAGCTCGGGGCCCCCCTGGCTATCAGCAAGTACCTCCAACGCAACCGCCTTTGGTAGGGCAGCAAATGCCGACTAGAGGTGAGAATGAGAAAAGGGAGTTGAGCGCATGGTGAGCATGCGCCAGAAGTGCAGTCATAAAAATTTAATACGTAATGTAAATGAGCACCAAGGATGAGCAAAGTAGGACAGGTTTCTTTCTATATAAATTTCCATAGGAGGAAGGCAGGCTAAACATGGAGGCCACGACCCGCCCCATTAAGAAGGGAAGCAAGACTCTACGCGCTTGGGGTCGGAACCAGGCAAAGCTGAATGTAGTCCTGGACCGTCCCCTGAGGCTTAGCTGCTCCGAGCACTGTTCCTGGACTCTATGGAATCTATTACAAAAAGTAGAGTCTGTCCTATTGTTGCTCTAGGGGTAGAACTTACGGAGGTGTTCTATGTTCCAAGGGTTCGGGAGCGGGTCCCCATCCTCGGTGGAAAGGCGTACGCACCCGGGACAGCACACTTTTGTGACTCGGAAGGGACCTTCCCAACTAGGGGAGAGTTTGTGGGTCCCTTCGCGAGAATGTATGCGCCAAAGCACCAGGTCGCCTTCCTGCAGCTCCCGGGCACGTACAAACCTCGGGTGGTAGCGGCGGAGCGCTTGGCTGTACCGCGCGTTACGGGGTGCTGCATGCAATCGGACCTCGTCGACGAGGTCGATTTCTCCACGCTGGAGGTTGTCCTGCTCGGCTTCGTCGTAAGCTCGGCCACGGTGAGACTTCATGGTGATCTCTGGGGGAAGCACAGCTTCGGCCCCATACACCATGAAGAAGGGTGTCTCTCCGGTGGGCCGGCTCTGGGATGTCCGGTTAGCCCATAGTGTGCTCGGAAGCTCATCCACCCAATTGGCACCATGTTTCTTCAGGCTGGCATATGTGCGAGTCTTGAGGCCCCTAAGAATCTCGGTGTTGACCCTCTCAACTTGCCCATTGCTCTTTGGGTGAGCAACAGAGGCATAGCACACCTGGATGCCAAGGTCTTCGCAGTAGTCTTGGAACGCTGCGCTGGTGAATTGGGTCCCGTTGTCGGTGATGATTCTGTTCGGGACCCCGAACCGGCAGACAATCGGCTTGATGAACTTTGCTGCGGATTGCTTGTTGATGGTGGCGACTGGTGTGGCTTCCGGCCACTTGGTGAACTTGTCGATGGTGACATAGAGGTACCGGAATCCCCCGACGGCTCTGTGGAATGGTCCCAGGATGTCCAGCCCCCATACGGCAAACGACCATGAGGGCGGGATCATCTGTACCGCCTGAGCCGGTGTATGGATCTGCTTGGTGTGGAACTGGCACGCCTTGCAGCTCTCGACCAGCTTGACAGCATCGTGGAGTGCTGTAGGCCAGTAGAAGCCATGCCAGAAGGCTTTACCGACAAGCGTGCATGAGTAAGAGTGAGTCCCACATTCGCCTCCATGGATCTCAGCGAGCAAGTCGCAGCCTTCCCCCTGGGTTATGCACCGCAATAGGACGTGGTTGGCGCCACGTCAGTAGAGATCCCCTTCCACCAACGCGTATCTCTTAGCCATGCGCATGATCCGTTCAGCGGGTACACGTTCGTCAGGGAGGATGTTGTCTTTCAAGTAGTCCCGGATCTCCGTGATCCATGCATTGGGTCTGACTTGAGCGTCTGGATCTTGAGCGCTGGGTTGCACGGAGTCCCCAGTGACGCTTATGATCCTTGGCGGCGTCCATGGCTGCAGGGACGCCGGGACCGCCAGCTTCGAGGTGCTGGTCCAGCCCCCTTCGCCCGGCTCGGCGGGCCGGGCTGTGGGCCGCAGCAACGTCCTCTCGAAGACTCCTTCGGGCACAGGGGCTCCGGTGGAGGCCTTCGTTGAGAGGTCGTCAGCTGCGGCATCGCCAGCGCGCGGTATGTGGCGCAGGTCCAAGGCGAGGAAGTCTTTCTCCAACATCTGCACATGGAGCAGATAAGCAGCTAGCTGTGGGTCATTGCAGGAGCATTCACCCTTAACTTGCTTGATAACTAGCTGGGAGTCGCCCTGTGCCAACAACTAGCGAGCGCCCAGAGACAGGGCTGTCTTTAGGCCAAAGATGAGTGCTTCATACTCTGCCATGTTGTTGGTTGCCTTGAAATTGAGATGCACCATATACCCAAACTGCTCCCCCGATGGCATGAGAAGCAGTACGCCGGCACCGGCCCCCTGCTTTCGCGAGGAGCCGTCGAAGAAGAGCGTCCAGTAAGGCCCGGTGAAGGCTGGAGCTCGGCGCTCTGGTTCACCGTCTTCATGGCCCCCTGGGTCAGCCTTCGCTGGCGTCCACTCAGCCACGAAGTCAGCCAGTGCTTGGCTCTTGACTGCGTGACGAGGAAGGAAGTCCAGCTCAAACTCCGCCAGCTCCGCTGCCCATTTAGCGACATTGCCAGTCGAGTGGCGGCTGTGGAGGACAGCCTTCAGCGGATAGGAGGTGACCACCGAGACCCGGTGGGCTTAGAAGTAGTGGCGGAGCTTCCTGGACGCCACGAGCACTGCATACAGCAGCTTATGGACCTCCAGGTACCTTGTCTTGGCGTCATGGAGGACCTCGCTGATGTAGTAGACAGGCCTCTGGATGGTCCGGACCCTCCCTCCCAGGTCAGAGATATCTTCATCCATGGGCTCAGTCCTACGGGAGGTGGGTGGGCCCAGGGAGGCTGCCGGGAGCTGATACTCGAAGGCTCCCAAGCCGTCTTGGACCTCCGGGAGGTCCCGCTGATTTCCCGGGAGCTCCGGGAGGTCCCGTTGGACATCCGGGAGGTTCCGTTGGACCTCCGGGGGGTCCCGTTGTACCTCCGGGAGGTCCTGCTGGTCCTCCGGGAGGTTGTCATGGGGGTCCGGGGGTCCGTTTTGGACCTCCGGGGGGTTGTCTCGGAGACCCGGGGGGTCATCTTGGACCTCTGGGGTTTCCTGGCGCCTGTCTCCTGCTACCGGAGCAGGCTGTGTCGATGAGAGGTCCGGCCGCTCTGCGACGAGGACCATACTCACCACTTCAGCCGTCGCCGCGATGTAGAGCAACATATGCTCTTCGGGCTCGGGGGCTACCATTATGGGTAGGGTCGTCAGGAGTTGCTTCAGCTCTTGGAAAGCTTCTTCTGCTTCGTCGGTCTAAGCAAATGGGCCGGATTTGTGCAGGAGCTTAAAGAAGGGTAGCGCTCGCTGTACTAACCTCGGTATAAACCGACTCAGCGCGGCTAGGCATCCCGTGAGTTTCTGGACTTCTTTGATGCGGGCGGGGGGCCGCATCAAGTCGATGGCTTTGATCTTCTCTGGGTTAGCCTCAATTCCTCGGTATGAGACCAGGAATCCTAAGAGTTTTCCAGAGGATACGCCGAACACACACTTGTCAGGGTTCAGCTTGGTGCGCGTAGAG
This sequence comes from Neostapfia colusana, assembly GCA_030760725.1. Taxonomy (NCBI): domain Eukaryota; kingdom Viridiplantae; phylum Streptophyta; class Magnoliopsida; order Poales; family Poaceae; genus Neostapfia; species Neostapfia colusana. Next base: position 48,429,741 of record JASWHV010000015.1, read on the forward strand.
CGCAGTTTGTCGAAGACTAAGGCCAGGTTATCTAGTAGGGATGAACTCTGCCTGACCTTAACAACGATGTCATCGACATACACCTCAACTAAGTCTCTTATCAACTCCCCGAAGGTTTTGTGCATTGCACGTACAAAGGTAGGGAGAGCGTTCTTTAGGCCATAAGGCATAGAGACATAACAATACAAACCGTCTACTGTGATGAAAGAGGTGTGCTCTTCATCTTCTCTAGACATAGGGATCTGATGGAAACCCGAGTAGGCGTCTAGGAAGCACAGCATATCGCAGCCTGATGTCGACTCTACTATTTGATCTATTCTAGGGAGAGGGAATGGATCTTTGGGACATGCCTTATTGAGACTGGTGTAGTCAATGCACATCCGGAGCTTCCCGCCGGCCTTCGGGACAACAACAGGGTTCGCCAACCACCGGGGGTGGTGGACTTCCCGTATGAAGCCAGCGTCCAGCAGCTTCATGATTTCTTCGCGGATGAAGTTTTGCCGCTCGATGGACTGCTTGCGGAGCTTCTGTTGGACTGGCCGGGCATCGGGGAAGACCTTTAAGTGGTGCTCGATCACCTCCGTAGGGATTCCCGGCATCTGCGACGGCTGCCATGCAAACACGTCGACGTTGTGCCGGAGGAAGGTGACAAGCGCGCCTTCCTATTTGCTATCCAGGCCCCCGGCTACCCGGGTGGTCTGGGTGGCATTGGCGCCGATTTGGACGAGCTTCAAGGGGATGTCGCCCTCGTCGAGGGGTTGCACACAGGGTGCTGAGGTAGAGGCACGGTGGCGTGCACTCGGGTGGAGGCGGTTTGGTTCTGAACTACCAGGCGTTGGTGCTCTAGCTGTTGTAAGCGCTTGGAGCTTTTCCAAGGCTGACACTGCGGCAGTGCAGTCTCCACGAATCCTGAGGACGCCTGTTGGTGTAGGCATCTTCAAGACGAGGTAGCCGTAGTGGGCTACTGCCATGAATTGGTACAGGGCTGGCCTGCCAATTATGGCGTTGAAGGGGAGGTCGATCTCCGCCACGTCGAACAGAATGTACTCTGTCCGATAGCTGTCCGGTGCCCCAAAGGTCACCGGGAGGCTGATGTGGCCATAGGGAACGACATGTCCTGGCCCTCCCCCTGAGAACGGGCTCGATGGGGTGAGCTTCTGGAAAGCTGCGCGACTGATGAGGTTCAGTCCAGCCCCGCCATCCACCAAAACGTAGTACATCCTCACGTTGGCGATGGTGGGGACCACCAAGAGCGGTAGTTGGCCGGCCCCAGCCATGTTCCTGGGGCAGTCGGTGGCATCAAAGCTGATGGGGGTACCCATCCACCTGAGGTGTGGTGCGGCACTCGGGAGTGGAGCCACCGACGCTACCGCTCGGCGCAGGGTCTTAACCGCGCTTTGGGACGAGGGGTCAGCGGACCCACCGTAGATGACGTAGAGCATCTTCCGGCGCTCGTCATCACTGGAGCTGGAGCTCTCATGATTGCGCACCACCTTCACGACGCGCTGAGGCTCCTGGAACTCCACCTGGTGGTCGACGTTGTCTGGGGCGTCGACCTTCTGCTTGCCCTCCCTTTGACGGTAGGGTGGGGCATCAGTTAGAAGCTGCTTCCCTTTCCAGAAGTGCTCCGCGAGCTTCTGGATCTCCCGGCCCTCGGCAGCAGTATGGTAACTGGTACCGTGCACGGGGCATAGCTCGCCCTGGCCACCGGCTGGAGCTGGTGACTGTCGCGGCCTTTTGTCGGGGCGCGGCCCCCGAGCTCCACTGGGTGCCGCTGCTGCGGCAACGGGGGCCGCAGCCGGCGGTTTCATCTTGCCACCGCCCCGGTTCTTGATCTTCCTGCTGCTTCCATAGGAAGCGGCGCCAGATCCTGGCTGCCCTCCTGACTCAGAGGCTGGCAGGGAGTGCCTCCGCCCTTCTGCTGCTCTGGCGCACTTGTCCGCCAGGCTGAAGAGCTCTGAGACGTCGCGGACCTCTCTGGTCGCGAGCTTCTCGAGCATCTTCTTGTCCCGAACGCCTTGCCGGAACGCCACCACCACAAAAGCATTTTGGATGTGTGGGATGGTGTTCCGTACCTGGGAGAACCGCTGGATGAAGGAGCGCAGCGACTCCCCAGGTTGTTGTTGGATGGCGTGGAGGTCGAGCTCCGTGCCAGGCCGGCTGTAGGAACTGCCGAAGTTGGCGGTGAACTGCCAGCAGAGCTCTCCCCAGGAAGTTATGGAACCCTGGGGGAGGTTCATGAGCCAAGACCGGGCTGGGCCGGTCAAGGCGACGGGGAAGTAGTTGGCCATGGCGGCCTCATCCCCTCCTGCGGCAAGTACGGCGGTGGAGTAGATCTGGAGGAACTCCGTCGGGTTGACGCTGCCGTCGTACTTCTCGGGCAGGTGCGGACAAAACTTGCGCAGCCACCTCGCGAAGCGAAGGTGGGGCGCCAGGGCCGCACATCCTGCTCCTGTTGCTGCAGGCGTTGGTGACGCGAACGCTTGGTTCGCCGCTGGCACAGTGTATCCCGGTATGGGCAAGGCTGCACCATAGACCGGGGACGCCATTTGCAGGGCATATGGCTGTGGCATATGCTGCGCGGCGTATGCCTGGGGCAGAGATCGTGTGGCGAAGGTCTGCGCCTCAGGCTGGGTCGAGGCTGACGTCATGCTGTCGCCAGCCTCTTGGTTACGACGCCTTTCTCGACGTCGCTCGAGGTACACCCGGGCATCCTGGCCTAAGTGGCACCGTTACAGCTCTGTCCTCAGGTCCGTCAACTGAAGTCTGGTGGAGCTGGAATCCGCCGTCTGCCCATCAACCGTTGGGGTGCACGTCAGCGACACAGCCGGTTGGCCAGAGTGTCGTCCCCGCCGAAGTCGAGGGTTTGCGGCGGCGACGACGAGACGGTCTACCTCACGAATCCACTGCTGGGTTGCTGCCTGAGGCGCGTCCCCAGCAGGCGGATTGCGCAGTAGCGCTCTTGCTGCAGCTAGCGCATCCCCGTGGGGAATGCTCAGCGCTGCAGAAGATCTCACGCTAGTTGGAGCCTGCCTTGCCGGAGTCGGCGTTGCCAGAGTCGGCTGCTGGCTTCCAGCTTGCGCTGACACACTCCGTCCTGAGTGCGTCGACACGTATTCCCCGCTAGTCACGGTCCATCATGAACGCGGGGGAGGAGAGCTTGCCGCTGAAGGTAGCTTCGTCATCTTCGTCGGCAGAAACTCGTCGTGCAAGGGAAAAGCCCCCTACCTGGCGCGCCAAATGTCGAAGTGTGTGGTCAACACTTCCCCCGGACCTGCTCTGGGCAGCCCGCGGAGGTTCTTTTTTGGAGGGGCTAGTCGCTTGCGGAGAGCTTAAGCGTAAGGGACGAGTGTGGAAGAAGATTGACACGGCGAGTTTTACGTGGTTCGGGCCACCGGAGCGTAAAACTCTACGTCCACGGTGAGCAGAGGTGCTCGCTGTATTGCTTGTAGCTCAGAACCGGAGTCCTGAGCTTGAGGATGAGTTATGCCTAGGGTGTGAGTTGCTAGAGTGCGAACTCTTGCTAACGTTGCCTACCCGAGCCTTTTATAGTCCAAGACTCGTGTGGCTTACAAGGGGGGCTCGGGACCCGACAGGTGGTCCCGGGGAGATTGCCTGCCGACTATCGTATCCGCTGTTATGTCGGTAGTTGTCTTTGGCGAAGGCTTCCGGGTCTTCGTCTTGCCGCCCTGCCCATGCCGCATGCTAGTCGTAGTGGTTGATGACGGCAGGGGCGGCAGGGGATGTCTTGTCGCTGTGTTTATTGGCTGGCAGGTTCTGACACCGTGCGCCAGTCTGTGATGCGACTGGGCGCAACGGCACCTGACAGAGACGTGCTCCGCGTCTCCACGTTTTGGGAAGGCGCGGGCCTTGAATACCTTGTACGGGCAAGGTATGGTGCGTCTTTACACCCGCTGCCTACCGCTCGGGGGCAGGCAGCGCTGTTCTGCTGGACACGTGGCGGGCCCGGAGCTCTCCTCTGAGGAGAGAGAGGTCCGGCCCCGTAGGACACGTGGATCCTTCGGACCTCTCCCCGCGGAGGGGGGAGGTTCGGCTTCTGTCGACCATGTGGCGGGCCCGGAGCTCTCCTCTGAGGAGGGGGAGGTCCGGTCCCGCGGGACACGTGGCGCCTTCAGAGCCCTCCCCACGGAGGGGAGGTCTTGCTGCTGTTGGCCACGTGGCGGGCTCGGAGCTCTCCTCTGAGGAGAGAGAGGTCCGGCCCCGCTGGACACGTGGCGCCTTCGGAGCTCTCCCTGCGGAGAAGGGCGAGATCCTTAGGCATTTTCCCTTGTGCGCGGGGGTACCCCATATCGTGGGTACTGACAAACACCATTAGATGGATCAAATTAGCTCGAATGGATCTGAAATTTTTAGGGTAGCTCAAGGATATTATGGTTAACATCCTGACCAAATTTCAGAATTTTCCTCCAAATGGTTCTCCAGTTAAAATTCTAAACAGTTTTAGTTTTGATGAATTAATCCTGGAGAAATAAGGATTTTTCATAAAGTGAAACTTGATTTGTTGGAAAGTACTCAGATAGCTGAATCCAACAAAATTTGGTTCACTCGATTTGGAGTTTCCTAGCCCAAGTTATGTGGGTTTGAAGTTTGAACTAAATCTGAAAACGGGAAAATGTTTAAAACACTGCACATGGGTCCCACGCACAGTGCCTTCTTCAACCTCCCGCCAGCGCCCGAGCGCGCGACGCACAGCGACGGTAACCGTTACTGCCTAATTCTCGACCCGGTTTCTTCCTACGTGACCCTTGGAGTACGGCGCACATGCCGGGCAACTTCTCGCGCCTCGACATCGCCGGGAACGTAGTCGGCGACGGTGGCGGCGGAATTGAGCTCGGGTCCGATGGTGCTAGCTCCTCTCGGCAGTGAACACGATCGACCAACGGATCACAAATCACCACTGGGGCACGGGGAAGCTAACCCTGCCCTCCTCTTGGCTGGAGATCGCAGGGAAAGTAGACTTCACCGGCGACCCGAGCCGTTTTCACCGGCGGTGGCAAAAATACGGTGCTCTGCTCACTGGGTTGATCATTATCGCTAGGATTTGGATGAGGTAACCCTGAGGTGCTACTCTAGCTTCAGCTTGACCAGGATCTCTAGTAATCAAGTGATCGAGATGAAATTTGGGTTTTGGTTCTCGGTGTTCTATACGACAATCGTTGGGAAAAATGAAATTCCGGCTAACCGGCGCTAAGATGGAGCTAGGGAGCTCGAGGAGAGCTACGATACTTCGATGCTAACCACAAAGACCAGTTGGCTGCGCCGGAGAAGCTTGGAGCTACCCGGGCGACGGTGTCAAGTCGGAGGTGCTTCGGAGTGAATCGGGAAGTGGAAGATCGGCTCGGAAAAACTCGAGGGGAGCTGATCACGAGCAACTGAGGGTTGGAGCACGTCGAGCAAAGGTCAGCGGTGCCGTTTGTGGCCTCAGCTCATGGTGGGAGGGATAGGTTTGCCGATCGACGGTGAGAGGGTGCGTCTCGGTGTGCGATGTAAAAGCCCAAGAAAAGGAACTTGCAAAAACTTTTTATCACCTCACAACACCACAGTTTTTGTTGTGGACATCTTGTGAAAAATTGTAAGGAGCAAGTAACCTCCATCAAAAGGGTGATTAGAGGAGAAAGCCCTAACCTTCCCAAAGTAGGGTTTCTACACATGAACATGAGAGGTTGAGCTCACCCCTAGGACTGGAGAAGTCTTGGGAAGGTTCAAGCCAAGTTTCATGCAAACCCAACACTTTTTGAGGCCATTTTTGGAGGCATTTGAAAAAGAGGCCAATTTGAATGTAAATTCAAATTGCAGCAACTTTCATCACTTAAATTCAAAAGTTAGCTTCATATTCAAACTCAGCATATTTTTCTGAGTAAGCCCACCAATTTCCATCCCCATTGGAGTTCATTTTGTCAAGAGCTAAATTTGCAAGAATTCAAAAACTGAATTTTAATTTCAGTTCAAACATGAAGCAAACATAGCCAAACAAAGTTCAAATTTGAGGACTCAAATTCAAACCAAAACTTGGGGGCTAAGTCTCACATTCAATTGTGAGTAGCTGGGAATATTTGAGTACCAACAGAATTGAAAAAAATTAGAAAAGGAATTAGAGGGAAGGCCCACATGTCAGCAGACTTCAGTCTGAAGTTTCCTCGGGGATTTTTCCTCCTTCGGCCGAGAAACCACGCCAGCTGCGGCCAGCACCGGTGCCCGACCACCCCGCTCTGCCACCTCCTGTTTTCCCTCTCGAGCTGGCGAGCTGCTCCCGGATCGATTGTCACACCCGGTTTTTCCGAAGAACAACCAAGTGAATATCACATGTATGCCAGGATCATTTTCTCATACATGTGATGACAAATAGTGAAGCATCATTTATTACAAGCCAGGTGTCAAATATAAATAAGTCTTACATAGCAAATGTCTCGATGGACACTAATAAGTTCATCACAAGTAAATAAACTAGCAGCGGAATATTATTCTTGAGGGCTCCGTCACAGGCGTTGCCCGGGGGTCTCCATGAACCTAGAAACCTTCTTTGGGTCCAAAGTCTTGGTCATTATACACCACCTCATTATCTTGACCTGAGCAGCAATATAAACCAAAAAAATATGCAAGGTTGAGCACCAATGGTACTCAGCAAGTTTGGGAAAATTATATCATGCATGGCTAGAACAAGGAGAGGTTGATCTCATGGTTAAAGCACTACGCAATTAATACCTATCACCTTAGCTTATTAAGCACCTACATTACTACACAAGTGAAATGGTCCCAAATTCCCATCCCATCATCATAATCCCATAACCATAACATCATTTCTGATGTTAAGCTCCCCGCTTAACATCCACAACTTCCAAAACCATCACTCCTCTAATCATGAATAAGTCCAAGCCGCTCTTGACCGTGAGCACGGCTGTCATGACAGTTTTGACTCCGCAGAGTTTGTACCACTGTACCCACATGTAGTAATTTCATCCCCCGTTGCCGGGTGGACTAAAAGAACCTCCATTATGCCAGTGGCTACGAACCACATTCACACTTCCCAGGTGTGTAGCCAGGAGATCACTACGAAGCCTTTACAAAGGGATTCCCGACGAGCGTGGGCCCACTGAGGTTTCACCCCTAACAGCATACAAGAGGCTCCAACCCCGCTGCAGTGGCCCCCTCTTGAGCCTTGCGATTCATATGGTAGTCCAGCTGACACCTATTCCCTGCACCATCCAACACACCCATACTACGCCGGGGATACACCTAATTAATTGGCCAAGCTGCCCCATCTCAGCATGTGGTTGGCACGGTAAAGCCAGGTTACATGCTCCATGAACCGGTCCTTAGGATCCAGGCAAGTACTAAACACAAACCCGAGTCTCGTGCACCCAGCACCAACCAAAACATCCAACTTGCCTTGATCCCTACCTCTACATAACTCACAATCTCTCAATCAAGAGTATGGTAAAATAAACTGATGATCTCATATCCCAAATATCCCATTCTAAGCATGGCTAAGCATAAGCATGTAAATAAATGACATGATAAAATAAATCCCAACCCAAGCTACAAGGAAACAAGGTAATGCAATTCTAGGGAAACATCCTAGCATGGGTTTCATATTTTCAATTGACAATGCAAATAATTCTATCTACACATCCTACTATAGGGACAAAGTGGTCAAGGACACTTGCCTCCTTCCTGCTGCTCTTGGAATGGGTAGTCCTGATCTTGGAACTTGCTCTTGAGCAGGTTCTACATCATACCATCACACATCGCAAAACAAAAACAACAATCCATAAGACATAGTTCACACTTCCACTTCATACAAACCACACATTCATATTTATGAAAGTCATTCACAATTATATGTGTTGTGGTTACTCTATGTGTGTTGATTTGTGGCTTGCATGCACTTTTAATCATGTGTATATGATTCTTACTTTTATGTTCACATTTACACTTACCTACTGTATATATATATGAGTTTCCCCTTTAAATAAATTCCTTATATTCAACTACTACACCTTTTCACTACCAAGTATGTATGAAAAGTATTTTTCTTCTCCATATGTGCCTTTAGAATTTCTACCAACCTTAAACTGAATTCTTTGGATTCTAGAAACTCCATTTATCATTTACTAGTTGCTATATTTTCAGATTTATTTTCCTATACATAAATGTGTTCTTTATTATGAAATTAGTAACACACATCATCTAAACAGAATAGGTTCTGGTCCTAAATAACTTAATAACATATTTTGACTTTTGCCTCTGATGTAAACTATTTCACAATTATTTTCCCTATTTTCTAAAACTATTCATTACTTAAAAATGTGTCCCTAAATGTGAATAATAAATTAAACAGACTCAATTCAGCCCAAAATATGTTTTTATCTCACTCCAAAGTTTTATAAATACTGAGAAAGTTTTTAATTTAATTTTGACAATATGTTTGTCCCACTTTTTAATTTTTAAACACTAGCAACATATTCAATTTCCTAAATTAAATACTAAACAGGGCTAAAAAGGTAAACTCACCCCACTACAGGGTCTATAATATTATTTTCAGAATTTCTAGGGGTCTAGCTACACTTATCAGAGGTGTTTTTCCTAATTTTTATTGAGTCTATGGGCTAAAACTGATTTTTAAATGAATTTACATGATTTTCTGGAGTTCCATGGGCTAGATCAGAAGTTTCCGGGGCTAGCTCTTATTTCCCGAGAACCCCAGGGGGTAGCACATAAGATTTCCAGTCTTTATAACGCGGGGCTGACGTGGACCGTCCGATCTTAAACCGACGGCCGAGATTATAACACCGAACCGGTACGCGGGGGTTTAAACCCTACTGTGCGATTTAAAATAAACGGCGCACAAGCGGCCACGTCGCTCTGATCGAGAAGCGGCGATCTCGCCGGAAACTTTTGGATCTTCGGGAATTCTTCCTAGAACTGTGATTTTATGGCATAGATCGGTAGAGGGGAGGTCGGGGATCTCACCTCGGGGGTTTTCTTAAGCTCGGAGGTCCTGGAAGGTGATCGGCGACGAGGTCCGAGGCAAAACCACGGCGAAGCTCGTCGGCGCTGTGTTTACACCGCAAGTCACCGAGTTCTCTGCACCTGCAAGGTTCCCCGGAGGCGGTGGATCAAGACCAGCGAGTTAGATCAGAATTTCCGAGCTTAGATCGGCCAGAATTCGCCGGAGAAGTCTCGGTTCTCACCGGAGTAAAAATCGGCGATCGTGGGGGAAAAACAGAACAAGGCCGGGGTTTTTATAGACGGGGGAGGGCGGCGGGGTGGTTTAGATCATGTCCGCGTCGCCTACGAACAGAATTCAGCGGGGATACGCCGAAATCCCGATCGGTTTTGATTCGGGTGCGAGGGAGTCCGGCGCTGTCGCGAGGTAGACGACGATTTGGTGGGTCCCACCGGTCAGTGTGAGGAAGCGGCGCGCGCAGCTGCGGGCTGGCGCGGGCGCTGGCTGGGCCGGCTGGTGGGTTTCGGCCCATTGGCCGGTTTTTTTCTGTTTTCTCTTTTTCTTTTTCTATTTCTTTTATGATTTGAGTTTAATTTGAATTCCAGTTTGAATTTGAATTTTTGCAAAACATGCAACGCGTCCAAAAATTTTTAAATCCCCCTCTTAACATGATTTAGGGTTTTGAATCAAAATTTTGGGGTGTTACAGCTCTACCCCCCTTAAAAAAATCTCGTCCTCGAGATTGGTGTTTCTAAGAAAACAATTCCGGAAATTGTGCCTTGAGCTCATCTTCCCGCTCCCAGGTGGCTTCCTCTTCTGAGTGATGCTTCCACTGCACCTTGCACATCCGGATTCTTTTATTTCTGGTGAGGCGTTCCATTGTCTCCAAAATCTTGTATGGTTGCTCGGCATAAGACGAATCCTCAGCTACGTCCACTTCATTCATGGGTAACACCTCTTCAGGCGTCCTCAGGCATTTCTTGAGTTGTGACACATGGAACACATCGTGCACCTCCGATAGACGAGCCGGTAATTCTAGTTGATACGCCACTTCGCCTTTCCTCTCCAAAACTTGAAAGGGTCCGATGTATCGAGGTGACAACTTCCCTTTCACTTTGAACCGACGAAGTCCTCTGATAGGGGACACTTTGAGATAGACATAGTCTCCCACGTTGAAAACGAGCTCTCTTCTTCGTACATCGGCATAGCTCTTTTGGCGTGTTTGTGCTATCCTCAAGTTGTTGCGAATTTCCCTCACCTTCGCCTCGGCTTCTTGTAGTACTTCTGGACCAAACACTTTACTTTCCCCCGTTTGGTTCCAAAATAGGGGAGTTCGGCACTTCCTCCCGTACAAGGCTTCAAACGGTGACATCTTCATACTAGCTTGATAGTTGTTGTTATAGGAAAACTCCGCATACGGTAAATTCTTGTCCCAACTCCGATTGTTTTTGAGTGCACATGCCCTTAACATATCTTCAAGGATCTGATTGGTTCTTTCCGTCTGCCCATCAGTTTGGGGATGATAGGCAGAGCTGAAGTTCAGATGGGTTCCCATGGTTTCATGCAACTTCTGCCAGAACCTTGAGGTGAACTGTGTCCCTCGATCCGACACAATCTTCTTTGGCACTCCATGGTAACACACGATCCTTGACATGTACAACTCTGCCAATTTTGATCCGCTGTAGCTTTCCTTCACGGGAATGAAGTGAGCTACTTTGGTGACCCATATTGAATCATATCCTAATTGGGTCCTAGGCAATCCCACGATGAAATCCATGCTGATTTCTTCCCATTTCCATTCAGGCACTTTGAGTGGTTGCAATAATCCCGCGGGTCGTTGATGTTCTGCTTTCACCAACTGACATGTGTCACACAGGGCAACATGTTCCGCGACATCTCGTTTCATGCCATACCACCAATACCTTCCCTTGAGGTCCTGGTACATCTTCGTACTCCCAGGATGAATGGAATAGTCGGAATTGTGAGCCTTCTTCAAAATCAATTCACGGATCTCCTTTACTTCAGGCACACAGATTCTTTTCCCGTGCCACACTGTCCCTTGTTCATCCTCTCTGAAACCTGGAGCTTTATTTTCCTTGATGAGTTGCCTGATTTCTTGTATCTTCTCCTCATTCTTTTGACCCTCGCGTATGTCTCGCTCTAGTGTGGAGTCCACTTCCATGGCGATGGCTTCACCAGTATTTACTAGACATAGATTGAGCCTTATAACCTCGTCCTTCAATTCTGCAGTCATGTCTTTTAAGCTCAACTTATTGACCTGCACTTTCCGACTCAAAGCATCGGCCACGACATTTGCTTTCCCGGGATGATAGTTGATGCCCACATCAAAGTCATTGATTAGCTCTAACCATCTCCTTTGTCTGAGGTTGAGGTCTGGCTGTGTGAAAATGTACTTCAAACTCTTATGATCCGTATATATCTCTGTCCTCTTCCCCATCAAATAGTGTCGCCAAATTTTCAATGCGTGTACCACTGCGGCTAGTTCTAGGTCATGTGTAGGATAGTTCTTCTCGTGCTTCCGAAGCTGCCGGGATGCATAAGCTACGACATGCCCTTCTTGCATGAGAACACATCCCAACCCATTTCCAGAGGCATCGCAGTACACTATGAAATTCTTCTGCATATCTGGCATAACCAACACTGGGGCTGTTGTCAATCTCTTCTTTAGCTCCTGAAAACTCGTCTCGCACTGTGGCGTCCAGGTGAATGTGATTCCCTTCTCCAACAGTTTGGTGAGGGGTCTTGAGATCTTAGAGAATCCCTCAATAAACCGTCGATAGTATCCAGCCAATCCCAAGAAGCTTCAAACTTCCCCGACATTTTCAGGGGTCTTCCACTTCTGGATATCCTCGATTTTGGCGGGATCTACAGAGATTCCTCCTTCTGAGATTATATGTCCTAAGAAGGGAACTCTCTTCAGCCAAAACTCACACTTGCTCAACTTGGCATATAGTTGGTGTTCTCTCAGCCTTTGCAACACCAACCTTAGATGTTTCTCATGTTCTTCTTCATCTTTGGAGAAGACGAGAATGTCATCTATGAAAACCACCACAAATTTGTCCAGATATTCCATGAATACCTTGTTCATGAGATACATGAAGTATGTCGGGGCATTAGTTAGCCCGAAAGGCATGACGGTGTATTCATACAGTCCGTACCGAGATACGAAAGCTGTCTTGGGAATATCAGATTGCCTTATCTTGAGTTGGTGGTATCCCGACCTGAGATCAATTTTCGAGAACACACAAGCTCCCCTTAACTGATCAAACAAGTCTTCAATGCGCGGTAATGGGTACTTGTTCTTGATGGTTACCTCATTCAAAGCACGGTAATCCACGCATAACCTTTGGGTTCCGTCTTTCTTGGGCACAAATATCACCGGAGCTCCCCATGGTGAGGAACTAGGGCGAATATACCCCTTCTCCGTCAATTCTCTCAAATGATCCTTGAGTTCTTCTAGCTGCTTGGAGTCCATCCGATAAGGTCTCTTGTACATCGGGGCTGTTCCAGGCACTAGCTCAATTGCAAATTCCACTTCACGATCGGGAGGCATACCTGGCAATTCTTCCGGAAAAACATCTGGATATTCCCGGATAATGCTGATCTCCTCCACTTTCACCTCAACTTGATTTAATTTAATGTCCCTCCTAGGCTCTTGTATTGTTATAAACTTTACTCTTGTGCCACTAGGGTGAGTTAGTTCCACCGTTCTGGTCGAACAATGGATGATTCCCTTATGTTTTGTCAACCAATCCATACCCAAGATAATATCTATCCCTTGTGAATCTATCACTATGAGGTTAGCAGTAAATACCACCCCATTAATGTCTAGGTTCACTTTGGGACACACTTGTCTTGTCCTTATTTCTCCACCTGGAGAGTTTACTGCTAGCATATGGTTCATTTGTGTTGTTGCTAGGTCATGCTTCTTAACAACCCTTGAGCAATAAACGAATGGGTAGCACCAGAACCAAACAGCAGGGTTGCAAGGTGCAAATTGGCAGGAAACTTACCAACTACCATGTCGGGTGCCTCTTGCGCTTCCTCCATAGTGACGTGGTTCACCCGTCCTCTCATCACATTCTGCTGTTGTGGCTGTGCGGGCTTCTTCTTTGGGCATTTATGGGCGTAGTGCCCCACTTCACCGCAGGTAAAACATTGCGCCCCAACCTTAGGTGCCTGGCCTTTGTTGTCTTGGGGTTGGTTTTGGGGTCCTTGCACTGCTGGTCGAGGTGGATATGCGGGGCGAGGCTGCTGCACAAACTGACGTTGCGGCTGTGCTGGTGCTGCCGGAGGCCTGTAGTTCGGGTTGTACCCTCTTGGTGCTGAGTAGGGTACCGCAGAACGGTTCGTCTGCCCTGCTGGTTGCTGCATCAGACGTGGGCGAGTGTTGCTCCCTGAGGCTTGATGTGACCAACCGGCCTTCCTCTTATTCTCATTTTCCAATGCCTTTAGCTTCCTTTCTACCACAAATGCTCTGTCCACCATCTTTTGAAAGCTGTCATACTCATTTGAGGACATTGCACACTGCATCTCCGCGGTAAGTCCTTCCACGAAACAGTCTTGTTTCTGCTCATCAGTCTCTATGTCTCGTGGGGCATAACGGGATAGTTGAGTAAATTTAGTGAGGTATTCCCTCACAGTCATGTTACCTTGTTGCAACCCCAAAAACTCTTTCCTCTTGTTTTTGAGTTCACCTCTTGGGATGTAATGGTTGCGGAAACTACGCTTGAACTCTTCCCAAGTGATGTTCTCAGGGTCATGATGGGCGGCCACGTAGGCGGTCCACCAATCAGCAGCAGGTCCATGCAATTGATGAGAGGCAAACAGCACCCTCTCATACCCTTGGCACTGTATGATCCTCATCTTACTTTCAATGGTCTTCAGCCAATCATCTGCCTCCAGAGGTTCAGCAGCACTTGCAAACTTTGGAGGTTGAGTTCCTAGAAACTCACTCAACCTTGGTTGGCGTGGTGCAGCTTGTGGAGGTGGAACTTGATGCAAGTTGGCCACCACTTGAGTCAAGTTCTGGATGAGCTGATTTTGATTCTCCAGCATTTGGTGGAGGGGATCAACTCCTTCACGGCGACCACCCCGGTCCTGGCCTCCAGAAAGATGAGGGTTGCATGCCTCATCGTTGTTGTTGGCGGGGTTGGCAGCACGTCCTTTTCCTCTTCCAGCCATCTGGCAGAATCAACCAATGTTAATTTGAAAGCATTTAGTATCATCTTACTACTTTCATCTGTTTGTACTTTGAGGCTTTATTATACTTTTACGAGGGTTCATATCTCACACCAAATAAATGCACTATTATTTCATGTGGGTTCACACACCAAAGCAAAACAATCTGAAGACGAGGCTGTGGACAATTGCTCATGGCTTCCACAACTCACGTCACACACCAAGCATTAACACACCATTAACTTAACGTAACGACTCGACTATTCGACATCTTGCTAACTAAGGGAAGGACTCTACACTACTCGTTTTCTTGAGCTGGCTCCTCGGGATCTTCCTCATCATTTCGGCTGCCTTCTGACACTGCTTTGGGTGGGGAGGCTGCTGGTGGAGAAGTGCGACGACGCCTGATCGCCCGGCGATCTGGGGAGTCAGGAGTCCATGTATCATTCACGGTGACACACAGTTCATTCCCATCTCCTCTTTCTCTCGCCCTTAAGCAGGCTCGCAGCAACGCTTCCGTTTCCTTCAGGGTGTCCCGGACATCCTGAAGCTCTTGTTGACACTCCTGCAGTCGAGTGCTGAGCATAGCGGCATCCTCCAAGCACAAGTCCATGTGCTCATGAGAAGTCCCTTGCTGCACCGGCGGGTACTTGTATTCCGTGGTACCACTCTCTCGCTGGAGGACATACATGTACTCAGTTTTGTCCAAGTGGCGACGGTAGATGTGACTCTGGCAGGTGATGGCCTCCCAGGTGACATCTTTCTCCGCATCGACCTGTGTTGCTCTACAAGCTGGAGAGTGGTGAACCTTAAGCAGCTGATTTTCGTGTATGATCCTCATCTCTAAACTCCATTCTTCCCTCTTCTCACGGATGGTCCTGGTGGAGTTATAATGGATGATTAGTTTGCCCGTATTGCCGGCGGCTTCGAGCATACGCCGAAGACGGCGCAATAAGCCTCCTACTGCCAATCCGTAGGAAAGGTACGTCACCGGACGGCTCTCCTCTCTCTCGGCAAGGGCAACTACGGGAACTCTCCCTCCTGTGGACTTGCGAGGTGCGAATCGTGCGAACCATCTAAAACAAAAAGAATTTAAAATTAGGTTAGATAAACTCTCAAACAAAAATCCTATTTTGAATGAAAGTTGGGGTAAGATGAAGAAAGTGACTCATTTAAATAACACTTTTCAACACACACCTTGTAAAATAGTTTTTAAGAAAATAGGGCCCTTAAATACGTCCATTTATACCTAGGTCCACGTTCCTACGGGCAACCTTGGCTCTGATACCACTTTCTGTCACACCCGGTTTTTCCGAAGAACAACCAAGTGAATATCACATGTATGCCAGGATCATTTTCTCATACATGTGATGACAAATAGTGAAGCATCATTTATTACAAGCCAGGTGTCGAATATAAATAAGTCTTACATAGCAAATGTCTCGATGGACACTAATAAGTTCATCACAAGTAAATAAACTAGCAGCGGAATATTATTCTTGAGGGCTCCGTCACAGGCGTTGCCCGGGGGTCTCCATGAACCTAGAAACCTTCTTCGGGTCCAAAGTCTTGGTCATTATACACCACCTCATTATCTTGACCTGAGCAGCAATATAAACCAACAAAATATGCAAGGTTGAGCACCAATGGTACTCAGCAAGTTTGGGAAAATTATATCATGCATGGCTAGAACAAGGAGAGGTTGATCTCATGGTTAAAGCACTACGCAATTAATACCTATCACCTTAACTTATTAAGCACCTACATTACTACACAAGTGAAATGGTCCCAAATTCCCATCCCATCATCATAATCCCATAACCATAACATCATTTCTGATGTTAAGCTCCCCGCTTAACATCCACAACTTCCAAAACCATCACTCCTCTAATCATGAATAAGTCCAAGCCGCTCTTGACCGTGAGCACGGCTGTCATTACAGTTTTGACTCTGCAGAGTTTGTACACTGTACCCACATGTAGTGATTTCATCCCCCGTTGCCGGGTGGACTAAAAGAACCTCTATTATGCCAGTGGCTACGAACCACATTCACACTTCCCAGGTGTGTAGCCAGGAGATCACTACGAAGCCTTTACAAAGGGATTCCCGACGAGCATGGGCCCACTGAGGTTTCACCCCTAACAGCATAAAAGAGGCTCCAACCCCGCTGCAGTGGCCCCCTCTTGAGCCTTGCGATTCATATGGTAGTCCAGCTGACACCTATTCCCTGCACCATCCAACACACCCATACTACGCCGGGGATACACCTAATTAATTGGCCAAGCTGCCCCATCTCAGCATGTGGTTGGCACGGTAAAGCCAGGTTACATGCTCCATGAACCGGTCCTTAGGATCCAGGCAAGTACTAAACACAAACCCGAGTCTCGTGCACCCAGCACCAACCAAAACATCCAACTTGCCTTGATCCCTACCTCTACATAACTCACAATCTCTCAATCAAGAGTATGGTAAAATAAACTGATGATCTCATATCCCAAATATCCCATTCTAAGCATGGCTAAGCATAAGCATGTAAATAAATGACATGATAAAATAAATCCCAACCCAAGCTACAAGGAAACAAGGTAATGCAATTCTAGGGAAACATCCTAGCATGGGTTTCATATTTTCAATTGACAATGCAAATAATTCTATCTACACATCCTAGTATAGGGACAAAGTGGTCAAGGACACTTGCCTCCTTCCTGCTGCTCTTGGAATGGGTAGTCCTGATCTTGGAACTTGCTCTTGAGCAGGTTCTACATCATACCATCACACATCGCAAAACAAAAACAACAATCCATAAGACATAGTTCACACTTCCACTTCATACAAACCACACATTCATATTTATGAAAGTCATTCACAATTATATGTGTTGTGGTTACTCTATGTGTGTTGATTTGTGGCTTGCATGCACTTTTAATCATGTGTATATGATTCTTACTTTTATGTTCACATTTACACTTACCTACTGTATATATATATGAGTTTCCCCTTTAAATAAATTCCTTATATTCAACTACTACACCTTTTCACTACCAAGTATGTATGAAAAGTATTTTTCTTCTCCATATGTGCCTTTAGAATTTCTACCAACCTTAAACTGAATTCTTTGGATTCTAGAAACTCCATTTATCATTTACTAGTTGCTATATTTTCAGATTTATTTTCCTATACATAAATGTGTTCTTTATTATGAAATTAGTAACACACATCATCTAAACAGAATAGGTTCTGGTCCTAAATAACTTAATAACATATTTTGACTTTTGCCTCTGATGTAAACTATTTCACAATTATTTTCCCTATTTTCTAAAACTATTCATTACTTAAAAATGTGTCCCTAAATGTGAATAATAAATTAAACAGACTCAATTCAGCCCAAAATATGTTTTTATCTCACTCCAAAGTTTTATAAATACTGAGAAAGTTTTTAATTTAATTTTGACAATATGTTTGTCCCACTTTTTAATTTTTAAACACTAGCAACATATTCAATTTCCTAAATTAAATACTAAACAGGGCTAAAAAGGTAAACTCACCCCACTACAGGGTCTATAATATTATTTTCAGAATTTCTAGGGGTCTAGCTACACTTATCAGAGGTGTTTTTCCTAATTTTTATTGAGTCTATGGGCTAAAACTGATTTTTAAATGAATTTACATGATTTTCTGGAGTTCCATGGGCTAGATCAGAAGTTTCCGGGGCTAGCTCTTATTTCCCGAGAACCCCAGGGGGTAGCACGTAAGATTTCCAGTCTTTATAACGCGGGGCTGACGTGGACCGTCCGATCTTAAACCGACGGCCGAGATTATAACATCGAACCGGTACGCGGGGGTTTAAACCCTACCGTGCGATTTAAAATAAACGGCGCACAAGCGGCCACGTCGCTCTGATCGAGCGCAGGCGGCGCTGCCGGCGGCGCACGGCGGCGATCTCGCCGGAAAATTTCGGATCTTCGGGAATTCTTTCTAGAACTGTGATTTTATGGCATAGATCAGTAGAGGGGAGGTCGGGGATCTCACCTCGGGGGTTTTCTTGAGCTTGGAGGTCCTGGAAGGTGATCGGCGACGAGGTCCGAGGCAAAACCACGGCGAAGCTCATCGGCGCTGTGTTTACACCACAAGTCACCGAGTTTTCTGCACCTGCAAGGTTCCCCGGAGGCGGTGGATCAAGACCAGCGAGTTAGATCGGAATTTTCCGAGCTTAGATTGGCCAGAATTCACCGGAGAAGTCTCGGTTCTCACCGGAGTAAAAATCGGCGATCGCGGGGGAAAAACAGAACGAGGCCGGGGTGTTTATAGACGGGGGATGGCGGCGGGGTGGTTTAGATCATGTCCGCGTCGCCTACGAACAGAATTCAGCGGGGATACACCGAAATCCCGATCGGTTTTGATTCGGGTGCGAGGGAGTCCGGTGCTGTCGCGAGGTAGACGACGATCTGGTGGGTCCCACCGGTCAGTGTGAGGATGCGGCGCGCGCGGCTGCGGGCTGGCGCGGGCGCTGGCTGGGCCGGCTGGTGGGTTTCGGCCCACTGGCCGGTTTTTTTCTGTTTTCTCTTTTTCTTTTTCTATTTCTTTTCTGATTTGAGTTTAATTTGAATTCCAGTTTGAATTTGAATTTTTGCAAAACATGCAACACGTCCAAAAATTTTTAAATCCCCCTCTTAACATGATTTAGGGTTTTGAATCAAAATTTTGGGGTGTTACATCGATCAACCCCGAGGCAGTCGGTCGCTCACAGCACAACCACACCGAGGCTCGGGTCCTATACGCACGAGGAGAGAACCCCGCGCACGCCGCCGGTTGCGTTCGATCAAGAACCCGGCAAATCACCGCGCACAGCGCCTCCTGAGCAGCAAAACCACAACGGGCGCTCGTCCTCCACCTCCTAAGCACCGAATCCAGCGAGTTGCTGCCTTCCCGACTCGAGATTGGCTCGTCGCCGCGGCGACCTAACTTCACAGCAGTTTGGGGCGCTCGTGGACAGCCTACACCAGGCCCTTTCACGCCCAAGCGAGGACATCCCCGGACACGCCGGTGAGTCCTGCTTCTTCCACCCACACCACAAGGCAAGCCGAGAACCACCGAGCGGGAATTCGGAAAAATTTCGCCGGCAGCCACAGAACGACATTCCGGTAGGAAATCTCCAAATTTCCACTCCCTTTTCATCTTTAGTTCACTAAACTGTGCTCAAAGGATCTAGACTCGAGGGTGACCCGATCCCCTCCCCAATCCTGGCTTGAAACCCCGTGTTAGCAGACCATTTCGAGTTTTCCGAGCGGCGATCATGGCGGGAACCGCGGGGCACACGGTGAACCCCCACCTGCCGCCGTTTCCGAGCCATGTTGAGGCCTTGCCAAGCTAGCCTGACCTCCACTGATGCTTTAGGGCGAATCCTCCAAACTTTTGGCGGGCTAGGGTACTCGGGCCACGGTGCCGAAGCTTCACCGAGGGGTGCGCACGTCGCCGACCATGTTCCGTCCACCGGCAGCCTGAGCCAACCCCGTAGACGTATTCCCCGACCTCCCAAACTAACAGGCGGCGATTTTCCGGCCGAGAGGCAGCCGGGAAGCCGCGTCCGGAGAGCTCCAGTGAGGTGCCGGCGAGGGGGCGGCGCGGGAAAAGAAACCGACCCGAGGAGGAAGACGACCGGTGGGCCCCGTGTGTCAGCGACGGGAGGTTTAAATTGCTGATCGATTGCGGCCCCGGGATCCAGTATGGCTGCGCGGGAAGGGGTCTGTGGCCCCATGTGGCTCAGCTCCAGCAGTGACACGAGTGTGATGGGCCCACGGTCAGAATTTAAACTTTTCCCCGGTTTATTTGGATTTTCAGATTTAGTCCAAACTTTAGAATCTCATAACTTTTGCTAGGAAGCTCCAATATTAGTGATTCAAATTGGGTTGGATTCATTTTGAATAGCTCTATCCAAATATGCAACCTAATTTGTATGAGACCCATTATTTATGTCTGGAAAATTCTTTAAAGCTTTTCAGCAAAAGAATTTTGGAGGGAGTTTGGTTCATCCAAAAATCCTCAAATTTTGCCAGAATATTCCTTAAGACGTTAGTAAACCCATGTAAAACTTTCAGACCATTTGGAGTTGATTTGTTCAGGGCAATTCAGATTTGAAGGTGCTGTGTTCAACTGAATACAGAAACATTTTCAGAGAATTTCCACAAATTGGAAATTCAGTTCTGGGCAAATCTTAGCTCCAAAAATGCTAGGAAAATTCATGCAAACTCTGTGAGCTATAATTGAAATTGTAGTTCACTAAGTTTGGCATGAACATGGGTGTTATCTCAGAATTAATTCTTCCTTGCTTAATTGCTTAGAAAATTATTCCGAACAAACCACTCAATGAAAAGTGCTAATTTTTGGTCCTGAGGGTTTTCGTGTGACAAGAAACTCACGCAAAAATTCTCAGCTCCATTGGAGCTCTGGATCACCCCTGTTCTGTTTAACCACTTAAGGTGATCAATATGGAAGGGGGGGGACAACTTAGCACTTGATCATGTGCTTAGGTCCAAACCCAAACCACTAGCCCCAGTTTTATTTTAAATTCTTAAACAGAGTTCCAGTTGTTTAAAACTTGTTATTAGAACTTGTAGCAGAAACATTACAATTAACTTTTGTGCATATTCATTAACGTGTAGTCGCTGAAGGCGAGGAGACTCCGGAGGTGCTCGACTTCCTCCTTCCGGACGAAGACCTAACTACTGACCAGCAGCAACAAGGCAAGCCCCAGTTTGCATTAAGCATTTTATAAAGTTTTACTTTGTTTACATACGTAGTGTGAAGTGTGTATGTGCATTAGGTGTAGGATGGATGAATACCAGCTGCATAACCAGAATTTTCCCCAAGAGTGAGGGTAGTGTCTAGGGCCTCGATTAGGCAGGCTATGCTTAATGATTCATAGGACTTCGGTACAAGTCGAGTAGTTGGAATCTACTCGCGAGTTAGGTTTGGGATACACGGGTTTGGTTCGAGTGATGTGAGATCACTTTAGTAATGAAAAAGAGACTAGGCAGGGGTTAGGGCGCAGCAAGAGGAAGTCTTGTGTGCGCAGCCCTGTCCATGTCGATTGAGGACCGATCCGTGTGCGGCCCTGCTGAACAAGTATTGAACGTACCAAAGGCATATCGGATATATGGGCGCCGATAACCGATGTAGCCTAAACCTCCGGGCGTCGAGGCATAGCACACCGATTTATATGTGTAGGTTGAGGGCAGCAAGGTGGAAATCTGCTAACAGGCATAGAGAGATGCTCCGTGTAGGGAACCTCCTGTCCGTTTAGGTGCGACCGGTTCGACGTTTGGGCTGTTGGGTGAAAGGTTGTCCCGTACGACATCGAGTGAGCGTGCTGTGCAGCTCCACGGGTGGGCGTACGTGACGTGCTCTTTGGGTTTCCCTGTAGGTGTATATCGAGTCGATTTGCCGTCCCTCGCGGTGACGAGTACCGCTTGTTCACTCCGTCGTAACGTAGATAATCTATGGAATGTTATGATTCAATATTGCTGTTATGATATAATTGTATTGCTACCTGTGTGCCACCAAATATTGCTTACTAAATTTCAGATTCCCGAACTGTTAACTTGTGGCTAAAAGATGAACTAAGGATGAACTTGTAGGCGTGTCCATTTGATGCAATGTTACTATCCTATGTTCATTGTACACCTCATGTAGAGTTTCATGCCTAGGTGGGTCGGTTAAGTCTTGTTGAGCCATCGTGCTCACGGTTGCTGCTGAAGTGTTTTTCAGGTAAGGAGCCACCCACGGACTCGGGTTACGAGTCCACCGGCGAGGGTTACCCTCTGTTGGGGACCATGGCTGAGTGGGAGCCGTACACGCCGCACTGAGCTACCAACTTTTGCAAGATAGGCGGGCGTGAGTTGTATAATTTAGACTTCCGCTGTGTGATATAAACATTAGTTTGTAACTGAAGTTTGTACCTGTTTGTACAGTTCAGTTGGTTTTCCATGTAATATATTGTGTCCTTGTGACGTGTGCTGTCGGGTGTCGCATCGTGCGGCATCACCCTCTGCGATCCTGGATGAGCGGATCCCAGTCCGCCACAGCCTAGTATCAGAGCCGCATTGGGGATAGCACAGTACTTAAGGGCTGTATTACGGGAAAACTTAGGTTACGGTGAGGATTCGGTAGTTTGCCCAAGTAAGGACTATATTAGCATAGTTATTTAAAGTGGCAAGACTAACATATGTGTTATAATTCTGAATTTTCATTATGTAACGACGCACCTACGCTCTGGTAAGAAGGGTAAGGAACGCCACCGAAAGCGGTTCAATTTCGGTTAGCTCCCCTGACGAGGAACGTGGTTCAGGGCTAGGTCTCACAGCTTGGTGTGAGACGTCAATATGAAACTCTTGGACTCTTCATGTTCCTGAGTTCATATGAAACGCTGATCCCTAGCGTGCATTAGGCAAGTAAGTGGAGACACCATCGTGTGGTCAGTAACGCGAGAGTATGTTCGTCTGAAAGTAGCCCAGGGGGACATACGCAGCGCTTGCCACGGCGTGCCCTGCAGGACAGTAGGTGGTATCTATTGGGTTGATAACATTCCCAAATGTGACGACCCGTTCATGACATACTCGGGTTCCCCGTCGTGTGGTGTTGAAACACGATCACGTACCTTGAGACGTGACTTAACTCAAGGACGGCCGTATGGCAATGATACGGGCGTTTGTATTTACTTTCAAATATGGAACTGCCTGAAATGGAAAAACAACCATTGAGTGCATCACTATTGTGTGGTCTTTTGCAGGTACTAACCACGTATGTATCCATGTAGTAAACGTGTGCGAGAGACCGTTTAGTGCCACAATTGAGACGTATATGCCGGTATAATCCGGTTAAAATTTTCTTTTGTGAGGAACGTAGTACCAAAATATTATAGGCATATGCATGAAAAATAATGATAACAAGGAATTAAAATCACTAAACTTCAATATTTAGGACCCTGGTTGGGTAGAAAAATTTGATAGTTGATCAGTGTAGTAAACAGGGATTGAAAAACAGAGTGCTCTGTTTTGGGCAGCAAGTTTGCTGAACTTTGACAGGGCATAACTCACAGATTATTTAGCCAAGGGAGGTGTGGGAGATAGTTATGGAAAGCGGTTTAAGCACTCTACAACTTTGTTGTAGACTTCCAGGGCTGAATCACACCTTAAGATGGCCTAAATTCCAGAGGGATGTAAACTGTCTAGGACCAGGACAGATTCAAAACACTCTCTGGACTGTTCTGTTTTTCAAGCATAACTTCCTGTAGAAAAATCTAAAATTATCATATGATGCATCTTTAGAAAGGGTAGAAGATGTGTTACATCTTTGTAATTTAAAGTTTCTGAAATTTCAGCACAGAATTCAGTGGAAATCACAGTTGAAAACAGCAACTTCACAAAGGTGGTACTGTTGAAATTCTTCCAGGAATTCTGTTGACTTCGAATTACCATAACTTTGTAACCAGGGCTGATCTGAGGGTAACTAAGTACTCGTTGGGAACATACTGAAGTTAACTTTAACTTTGGTATTCAGATTGAGTCATGAAAATGCCCAGAACCAGATCAAAATCTTGGATATGTAGAAACTGGTCATTCTGACAGAGGAATGACAGTTGAGCTCATGTGAGAGATTGTGGTACCCTAGAGGGGGTTTGAGTACTTCCAATGGGGTAGAACATGCTCATGAGAGGTTATCTTCAACTAGTGAAAGATCTGAGTATAGGTCTCACTCAAGTTTCTTTTACTAGAGACCATGTTTGTGTCGTATTGAAGATAAAAGGGTAGTATACGTGATGACAAAGCGATAGTAACGTCTCGTAGTGACCAAACCTAGTTGTTGTGAGCTTCCAAAGAGGAGGTTCATCAAGTTGTCAAACTAGCTTGTATTTGGTACGGTAATGCTGTAGCTTGTGCAAAGTTATTACATTATCTACATACGAGATGCATCGCATGTTTCAATGTCATTATGTTTTTACGCCTATTTCATTTAACTACATGAAAACTGATGGTTATTGTCGTATGGTTGCAGATGGTTCGCACTAGGACCACGCACGAGGTTGGTGGCTCTAGCCAGCAGGGAGGCGATGACTCCCAGCCACCTACCTACGACAGCACCACGCAGCAGCAACCACCACCGCCGCCTCCGCTTACTCTAGCGGATGTGATCGCGGCACTGGTGGGTGGTCGTGAGGAGCAGACCGACCTGCTCCGCACGATCGTGCAGAATACGTCCCAGGCGGGGGGGGGGGGGGGGGGGGGGGGGGGCGGGCGTCAAGAGAGGGGGCCCCGTGAGCCCCGTGAGGTGTCGTACTCGGACCTCATGAGTACGCACCCTCCAGTGTTCACTGAAGCAGAAGAACCACTGGAGGCCGACAACTGGCTGCGGACCATCGAGTCCAAGTTCGGGCTGCTCCAATGCACGGAGCGGCAAAAGACTCTGTTCACAGCGCAGCAGCTTCACGGTGCCGCTAGTGCGTGGTGGGCGAACTATGTCGCCTCACGTCTGGCTGGCCATGCCGTGGAGTGGGAAGAGTTCCGAGAGGCATTCCGCGCCTATCATATCCCTCCCGGGATAATGAAGAGGAAGTTCCAAGAATTTTTGGAACTGAAGCAGGGCAGGAGTGCCCATGACTACTCCCGTGCCTTCAACCATCTGGTGCAATATGCGTCAGACTACATCTCCACCGAGGAGAAGAAGCGGGAGCACTTCTGACACGACCCCACCGTCTCCTCTTCGGGAGTCCCTTCCTCATAGAACCCTGCAAAAGCTTCAAACACAAGCAGTGAGCACGAAGGCTCAGCAAGTCTGACCCGTCTCACCTAAACATGGAACTTCTACACGAGGGGTGATGGGTACATGAGGTAAAACCATTTGCAAAGGACTCGCCTAATTATTGGGACCTTACTTTCAAATTTTAGCAGCAGGTTGTGGAGAACCTTACGCTAAGGCACATGAGAGAGCCGCAATCAAACAAGAAATGCATTCCTCTCATGTACTTTGCCCAAAGTTGAAAGGAACTTTAATTAGCTCTAGACTACAGCAAATCATTAACAATCAAGTCCGTCTTTCAATCAGCAACATTTTAACATGTAACTAGCCTGTTCTTTCTACGTCATGGTACAGTGAACAAGTGGTACTCACTGACCGTGAGGGACGGTGATTATAATCGATTTACACCTGCAGGGTTACCCGAATAACCCGTCACATACGCCCGTACTCGATGTTGCCTACAGCAACCATCACAGATGTCGTACGCAACCACCTTTCACCCGTCAGCCAAATATTGAACCGGTCCCATCGTCCCGAGCAAGAGGTCTCTGCACGCGCATCTCAGTGCCTCCAACCGATTTACACCTCAAGCTCTCAACCTACCCTCTGAACGACGGGCAATGCCTCAATACCCAGCTACCCGAGTTACATCGGTTTCCCGGTTCCCATATAGCCGGTAGGTCTTCGGTACTGTTCTAGCTTGTTCAACAGGCCCACACACGGCTCGGTCCTCAATCGACACAAGCGGAGCTATAGCACACAGGCCCCAAAGTCCTGCTGCCTTACTCTCCGCTCGGTCTCATTTTTCTTGCCATGTGTATCATGTGCTATCTCTACCCGAGTCGAGTGCCTCTAGCCTATGCTCGCGAGTAGTTCCAACTACTCGACTTGTACCGAATCCTACTCTATCTTAGCATTGCAGTAGCTAACGGGGTTTTCAATCCTAATCCCAACCCATGGCTTTCTTGGCTATGCATTTGGATTTTCAAACCAGACTCTAGAGCAAGAAATACTGATACTCAAGTAAGTGCTCAAAACAATAAAACTTTGTAAAAAGGTTAATGCAAACCGGGGCTTGCCTTGCTGCTCTTGGTCGTAGGCTAGCTGCTCCTCCGGAGTAACAAAGTCTAGGACTTCGGGTTCCTCCTCGACCTTAGCGACTACATGATATACAAGTATACGTGTCAAATTAAATGCATTTGACTTGAACTACACTTGTGAAGCTTATAAGTCTTACTAGACAGACTCAATGACTCTGAAATTTTAACTGTGACTTGGTTACAACATAAACAGAGACTTGGTCAAGTTTTAGTTGCAGCAAAGCTCATTTGAGCCCTCCACAAATAATTATGTACTTGACCTTAATTGAAACTCTTACGGTGCCCTAGGGATTTTCATGGAACAAGCCATGACTTTATGAAAACTAGATTTTCAGAGGGTTCTAATGGAGTTGGTCTCACTTAATTTGAAGGTTCCTAGCTAAAGATATGAGCTAAACAATTTCAGAGAAAATTCTGAAAATGTTTCTGAACATTTTCTATTTTCTCTGGAACAGTTTCACTAATCACACCATTAGGTGGATTAAATGAGCTCAAATGGATCTGAAATTTTTATGGTAGTTCAGGGATATTTTGGTGAACACTCCAGTAAAATTTCAGAATTTTCCTCCAAGGGGTTCTCCAGTTAAAATTCCAAACTGTTTAAATTTTGAGGAATTAATTATGGATAATTAAGGATTTTCATGAAGTGAAACTTGATTTGCTGGAAAGTGCTCAGAGAGCTGAATCCAACCAAATTTGGTTCACTCGATTTGGAGTTTCCTAGCCCAAGTTATGAGGATTTAAAGTTTGAATGCAATCTGAAAATCGGGGAAAAGTTTAAATCTGCCGGGGGCCCGCGGTGACACGTGTTGGGCGTGGAGGCATCAGCACACTGAGGCCTACAGGGTTTTTGCATGCCAGCACATCAGATCCCAGCCGCAGCCCGATCCCGATTTAAAATATCTGCCGCTGACAGCTGGGGTCCACCCCCTTCGTCTACCTCTCGCCGCCCGCGCTCTGCCGCCGCGATACCTCGTCGGAGAGCTCGCCGGCAGCCTCTGTGGAGCTCCAAACTTCACGATTCCGGCCGCCCCTGCCTACTTTCACTCGGAGAACACGATTCCGGGCTCAGCTCGTCATGACAACGACCGGTACATGGTCGGCGACGAGCAGCCGCCTCGGGAAGACTTCGGCCGTGTCGGCCGACTTCCCTAGCACCCCAACTGACCGAGCAAACGGCCGGAAAGCATCAGTGGTACCTCAGGAACCTCGGCATGGGCTCAAGGCAGCTCGGGAGAGGTCCGAAGTAGTCCCTCACCATGCGCCCAATGCTTTCCGCATGCTCCGCCGTCGGTAAACTTTGAAATACGCCGGTTACAGAGGTTCTCAGGCCAAAGGTTGTGAAGGCAACTTGTGCGCTACCGTGTCTAGTTTGTGTGGGAACGGATTGAGGCCCTCTAATCCTTCTTAGAGTATGGATTCGACAGAACCGCACCCGAAGGTCGGTCTGTACCCAGAAAGGGGAAAACTGGAAATTCGCCGCCGGTGAGCAAACACTCGGGCTATGGCTCGGGGGTGAGCAGCACCGATCACCAGCGCGTACAAGGGTGCCTTGGCTCGGGCATGATCACCTCCCAGTTGGGCTGTCCACGGGAGCCCGAAGTGCGGCGGTTTTAGGTCACCGAATTGAACTCTCGGTATAGCCGAGATCGACAGGTTTCAGCTGAGTTCTAGCAACGGGGAAGAACGAGGAGGGTTCCTAGTACCTTTCCGTAGCTCTGTAGGGAACGGGGAGGCTGTGATCGGAGCTCTCCAATCGGTTCTGAGCGGCGGAAGAAAGTTTCCCGGTGCTGTGTTCTTGCGGGGAGAAAATGGCGAGGGCTTCGGACGAGGAGGGGGGCGCCTTAAGAAGGGGTCCGGAACCGAATTGTGCCCGTGCGTGGCCAAGCAGCTGCTGGCGCGGTGGCCTCCCTCGGTGGCGATCACAGCTGAAGCCCGGAGACCCGAGTGAGAAAGTCTCAGTCGGTTGAATCATCCCAGTGGCTAACATGTGGGTCCCATTTTCATTTTTAACCTCTGAGATTAAATCCTATTCACTGTTGTAAACAGTAGTTCCCACAAAGCCCCTGGTGATTTGAATTATCTACTCTTGAAATATTTGAATTGGTTAAAATTCAAATTGGTTTGGTTTGAATGAGTTTCAGCACATGTTCAGTTTGGAATTCAAATAAAGTTTGAATTTGCCCCACTTAGCTCATGTCAAGATCAACTCCAAATGGAGTGAAAATTGGTATGTGAGCTCACAAAAATGTGCTGAGCAAGAATATGCCTCCCACTTTTGAATTTATGGGATACAAACAGTTTGAATTTGAATATGAGTTCAAACTTCCCTCCTCCTAGCTATACCCCAAAAGTACCTCAAAAGGTTTTGGATTTGGGTGAAACTTGGCATGGACATTCCTAGCAATGTGTAGGAGTTTTCATATGCCCAGCCCCTGTATATCACATGTGGAAAATACCACTTTTGCAATATGTGAGTTTGTTCTCAAGTGAGCATGTTGATGGTGGTTACTTGCTCTTCAAATGTGTTTATCAACTTGCTTCAAATGAGGTGTGTGTGTGGTGATGACACTTCAAACATGTGTCAAAAACTGAGGCCCTTACAACTTCTATCGGGGATTACACTCCGAGATGAAGACACATCTCGTTCAGTGGAATCGCGGCACCTTCAACGACCTCGTCAATGCCGCGATTATGCAAGAGGACGCTCAGCGGGAGTTGGCAGCTGAGAAGCGGAAGCGCAGAGCTCCACCCAGCAGTGGGGGGGGGCGCTCCCCAGAAGTACCGCATGGTGTACCGAACACCATCCGGACAGCAGTGGCGTCCACCGGCGCGACCTCAGCAGTTCGGGGGACGTTCTTTCCAAGCACCCCCGTTCCGACCGCCGATGCCACCACCGCGACAGCAGAAGCAGCAGCAGGCGGCACCCCGGGCATTTCCACCACCACAACGCACCCCGGGTTTCCGTCCACCGATCAGCGGAGGACCGCCCCGCTTCACTTGCTTCACGTGTGGCCAGGCGGGTCACTTCGCGAAGGAATGTCCCCAGGGGCAGCAGAGCAGCGGGCAAGCCCAGTTCCAGGGCGGATCTCGAGGCCGACCTCCGGTCAAAAAGGCTGGGCAGCGGACTGGGGGCGTTCGCAACCTCGACAACGAGGACGCCCCGGAGGGAGGCAACATGCTGGCGGGTACATTCACTCTCAACAATCAAGCCATCATCATATTATTTGATTCTGGTGCAACCCACAGTTTTATAAGTGCATCCTATGTGGCTAAGCATCAAATGCAAGTCTTCCCAACCGACTGCACATATATGATTTGCTCACCGGGAGGGAAGATTTCAGCAAATAAGATGATTCCAAAAGCACCTCTGTGCTTAGGTGGGAATCTATATCCCACCACCCTGATAATCCTTACGGGGCAAAAGATTGATGCAATCTTAGGGATGTCCTGAATACTCGGACACGGACGGTTCATTTAAATTCTCCATTCCACCGTCCGCATTCCATGGTGCTAGACACTCCAGTCCGGAAAGTTTCAGAAATCCATAATACTGAAGCTCTCAAGTTAGAAAACATCACCGTAGTCCGGGAGTACCCCGATGTGTTCCCGGATGATCTTCCGGGCATGCCACCGGAGCGGGATGTCGAGTTCAAGATTGAACTTGCACCCGGGACTACGCCCATATCACAGAGACCATACAAAATGGCTCCAAATGAGCTGGCTGAACTGAAAGAACAGCTCAATGACCTGTTGAGCAAAGGTTTCATTAGGCCGAGTTCCTCGCCTTGGGGATGCTCGGCGCTGTTCATGAAGAAGAAGGATGAAACCTTAAGGCTCTGTGTGGACTACCAGCCGCTCAACGCCGTCACCATCAAGAATAAGTACCCACTGCCCCGCATCGACATATTGTTCGATTAACTTGTGGGTGCAAGTGTATTCTCCAAGATGGACCTTTTGTGGCGGACGGAATCCGCTCATCCAGGATCTCCGAGGGTGGTGCCGCGATGCGACACCCGACAGCACACGTCATAAGAACACATTATATTACATGGGAAAACAAACTGAATGTACAAAATAGTACACTTCTCAGTTACAAACTAGGGTCTTTTATTACACAGCGGAAGTTTCTTTTATACAACTCACGCCCGCCTATCTAGCAAAAGTGGTTGCCCAGCCCTAGGGCAACCCACACTAGCTGCACTCCTCAGCTCAGCGCGGCGTGTACGGCTCCCACTCAGCCGTGGTCCCCGACGGAGGGTAACCCTCGCCGGTGGACTCGTACTCCGAGTCCGTGGGTGGCTCCTCACCTGAAAAACACTTAAGCAGCAACCGTGAGCACGAAGGCTCAGCAAGGCTTAACCGACTCACCTAAGCATGAAACTCTACATGAGGTGTACAATTACATAGGATAGCAATGTTGCAGCAAATGAACACACCTACAAGTTCATCCTTAGTTCATCTTTTAGCATCAAGTTAACAATTCATGAAGCTGAAATTTAGTAAGCAGTATTTGGTGGCACACATGTAGCAATACAATTATATCATGACAGCAATATTGAATCACAGCATTCCATAAATTATCTACGTTACGACGCAGTGAACAAGCGGTACTCGTCACCGCGAGGGACGGTGAATCGACTCGATATACACCTGCAGGGAAACCCAAAGAGCACATCACGTACGCCCACCCGTGGAGCTGCACAGCACGCTCACTCGATGTCGTATGGGACAACCTTTCACCCAACAGCCCAAACGTCGAACCGGTCGCACCGAAACGAGCAGGAGGTTCCCCACATGGAGCATCTCTCTATGCCCATTGGCAGATTTCCACCATGC
Organism: Neostapfia colusana; assembly: GCA_030760725.1. Lineage (NCBI taxonomy): Eukaryota > Viridiplantae > Streptophyta > Magnoliopsida > Poales > Poaceae > Neostapfia > Neostapfia colusana. The sequence continues at coordinate 48,460,641 of JASWHV010000015.1, forward strand.
TGCCCTCAGCCTACACCTATAAATTGGTGCGTTATGCCTCGACGCCCGGAGGTTTAGGCTACATCGGTTTATCGGGGCCAATATATCCGATATGCCTTCGGTATGTTCAATACTTGTTCAGCAGGGCCGCACATGGATCGGTCCTCAATCGACACGGACAGGGCTGCACACACAAGACTTCCTCTTGCTGCACCCTAGCCCCTGCCTAGTCTCATTTTCATTACTAAAGTGATCTCACATCACTCAACCGAACCCGTGTGTCCCAATGCCTATCTCGCGAGTAGATTCCAACTACTCGACTTGTACCGAAGTCCTATGACTCATTAAGCATAGCCTGTCTACTCGAGGTCCTTGACACTACCCTCACTCTTTTAGGAACCTTTGGTTATGCAAGTGGGGTTTCATTCATCCTATACCTAATGCACATACATACTTCACATGACACATGTAAACAAAGTAAGACTTATAAAAAGGGTTAATGCAAACCGGGGCTTGTGTTGTTGCTGCTGGTCAGGGGTTAGTTCCTCTTCCGGAAGGAGGAAGTCCAGCACTTCCGGAGTCTCTTCTTCAATGGCTACACGTTTAATACAATACTATATGTTAATTTGAATGCAATGTGTGAACTGGAATACATCATTGCTAATAACTCTAGCTAGCCCTTCCATTTGGTTCTGAAATTTTTATGGTGAACTGGTAGGGTCCTAACCAGAGTTGTGACCAAGTTTTATTTGAAACAAAGTTCATTTGAACCTTGTACAAATAGAAACCCATTTGGTCAATATTTGAGCCTCTGGATGATTCCAGGGGTTTTCATGGCTCCAACCATTACTTTCTGGAAACTATACTTTAAGATGGTTCTAATGGAGTTGGTTTCATGTCATTTGAAGAATTCTAAAGAAAATTATGCCCTAATTAAGATTTGAGAAAATCTGAAAAATGTTTCTGTACATTTTTCTATTTTCTCAGGGCAGTTCTCTTAATCACCCCATTAGGGTAACTAAATGAACTTGGATGAGTCTGAAAATTTTACTGGGATTCAGGGATTGTCTAATGAACCTTTCAGCCAAATTTCAGAATTTTTCATAAAGTAGTTCTCCAGATAAAATTCCCAACAGTTTAAATTTTAGGGATTTAATTCTGGAAAACTATTCACTTTCATGAGCTGAATTTGGTATTGCTGGAAATTACTCAGAATTCTGAGTTCAGCAAAATTTGGTTCATCGAATTTGGAGTTTCCTAGCCAAAGTTCTATGCATTTGAAATTTGCACTAAAACTGGAAATTCCAAAAATGTTTAAATCCTGCGGGTGGGTCCACCGCCCACGTGTCAACCGCTGGAGCCGCGCCACACGGGGCCACAGACTCCTTCCCGCGCGGCCGCACTGGATCCCGGACCACAGAGAATCCCACCCATTTATCTCCAGCCGCTGACGCGTGGGGCCTACCCCTTCATCTTCCTCCGGCCACCCGCGCGACCCCGCCGCCAAGCTCGCCGGAGCTCTCGCCGGAGAGGGGTTCCGGTCCTCGGAGCTTGCTGAATCTCGCCGCCAGTGCCTATCTCGGCCTGAGGAACACAGTGGTGCCCTCCCCAGAACTTGACAACCACCGGAACAGTGCTCCCGGCGGCAACAGCGGCCGGGAGCTCACCGGTGACGTCCAACTCGGCATCCCATGCACCTTTTTCGATGTGGTTTGCTCGGGTTCCTATGTCCAAATCCCACTTTGTGAAAAGGAATACTTTCCCCTCTAATCACTCTTTTGATGAAGGTTACTTGCTCTTCACAATATTTCCTAAGATATCCACAATGAAAACTGTGGTGTTGTGAGGTGAAGAAAAGTTTTTGCAAGTCCCTTTTCTTGGGCTTTTACATCCCTCCCCCCTTAAAAGAATCTCGTCCCGAGATTACAAAAGAAGAGATAGCGATGTAGTAGGGACTCACCCGTGTTGAGAAGCCATGAACTCCGGGTACTTTGAGCGAAGGAACTCCTCGCTCTCCCACGTCGCTTCTTCGGCGGTGTGGTTGCTCCAGAGTATTTTGTAGAACCACAACGTTCTGCTACGCGTGGTTCGGGTTCTCTCATCAAGAATTCCCACCGGATACTCCTCATATGTTTTATCCGGTTTCAGCTCGCCGATGTCTTCGGTAGGAACAGCAGCTGTATGCTTCAAGCATTTTCGCAGTTGCGAAACATGGAAAACATCATGGACACCAGCCAGAGATGCCGGTAGTTCCAATCGATACGCCGCTGGTCCACACTTCTCGGTGATAGCGTAGGGTCCAATGAAACGGGGAGCGAGCTTCCCCTTCACACCAAACCGGTGCACGCCCTTCATTGGAGACACACGGAGGTACATGTGTTCCCCAACGTCAAAATGCAACAGTCTACGCCTCTTATCAGCATAGCTCTTTTATCGGGATTGAGCAGCCTTCAAGTTAGCTTGAATCACCCGAACACGCTCTTCGGCGTCGTTTACCACATCAACCCCGAATGTGACCCTTTCACCGGACTCGCACCAATTTAATGGGGTGCGGCATTTGCGACCGTAGAGAGCTTCGTAGGGTGCCATCTTGATACTCGCCTGATAGCCGTTGTTGTACGAGAATTCCACCAATGGTAGGTGATCATCCCAGTTCCTAACATGGTGGATGGCACATGCTCTCAACATGTCTTCCAGAACTTGATTCACCCTCTCTGTCTGGCCATCTGTTTGAGGGTGATAAGCGTAGCTCCTAATCAACTTAGTACCCAATGCAGCGTGTAGCTGCTCCCAAAAGCGAGATACAAATAATGCACCTCGATCTGAGATAATGGTCTTGGGTACCCCGTATAGGCATAGAATTTTTGCTATGTATAGCTCCGCATATTTGCCGGCATTGTAACGTGTATTCACCGGAATGAAGTGAGCCGTCTTGGTTAACCGATCCACGATTACCCATATGGAATCATGCTTGTTGGATGTTAGGGGTAATCCCACAATGAAATCCATGCTCACATCTTCCCATTTCCATGCCGGAATCTTCAGGGGTTGCAGCAGCCCTGATTTCTTCATGTGATCAGCTTTCACTCGTCTACACGTATCGCACTCGGATACGTACTTAGCTACCTCCCGCTTCATCCGTGTCCACCAAAATTTCTTTTTCAAGTCTTGGTACATTTTGTTGCTGCACGGATGAATGGAGTATTTAGACAAGTGGGCTTCGTCGAGGATTTTCTTCCTCAGTTCCATATCTCGGGGTACGACTATGCGGTCATTAAACCATAGCGCCCCCTCATCGTATTTCCGGAAACATTTAATCTCTCCATTGTCTATCCGTCTCCGTAGATGTGCCATGCCTTTATCATCTTTCTGAGCTGCAATGATGTCCTCCCTAATAGTAGGGATGAGGGCAAGGTTGTACAGCGATCCATAAGGAACCAAGTATAAACTTGGCTCTTCCTCCTCCACCGGTGTATTGGTGAGGTGATGGACATGTGATTTCCGACTCAGCGCGTCGGCAACCACATTCGCCTTGCCGGGGTGGTAGTGAATCTCAATCTCATAGTCCTTGATTAATTCTAACCACCTCCGTTGCCTCATGTTCAGCTCCTTCTGGGTGAAAATGTATTTCAAGCTCTTGTGGTCGGTGTAGAGATGCACCAAATTCCCCAGGAGATAGTGCCTCCACATTTTCAGCGCCAACACCACGGCAGCAAGTTCAAGATCATGAGTCGGGTAGTGCTGCTCATGGTTCCGAAGTTGGTGTGAGCCATAAGCGACCACACGTCCTTCCTGCATCAACACGCAGCCGAGCCCAATACCGGACGCGTCACAATACACGTCGAAGGGCTTTGTTGTATCCGGCTGAGCTAAGACCGGGGCTGTCGTGAGATGCTTCACCAATGCTCGGAACGCTCCTTCACACGCCGTGTTCCAAACATATTTCGTCCCTTTCTTCAGCAATTCCATCATCGGTTTAGCGAGCTTGGAGAAGCTTGGGATGAATCTCCTATAGTATCCCGCTAACCCGAGGAAGCTTCTGACTTCATGGACTGAAGTGGGAGCTTTCCATTTCAGCACTTGCTCTATTTTGCTTGGGTCAACCGCAATGCCTTCAGCTGAGATGATATGTCCCAAGAATGGCACTTGGCTGATCCAAAACTCGCATTTACTGAACTTGGCGTAGAGTTTATGGTCTCGCAATCGTTGAAGAACGATCCGCAAGTGTTCGGCATGTTTGGCTTCTGTCTTGGAGTAAACCAAGATATCGTCGATGAACACTACCACGAACTTGTCCAGCTCCGGCATGAACACCGAGTTCATGATATACATGAAATGGGCTGGAGCATTTGTGAGACCAAAGGACATGACGAGATATTCATATAATCCATATCTCGTCGAGAAGGCCGTCTTTGGGATATCCTCCGCCCAGATCTTTATCTGGTGATATCCAGAGCGAAGGTCCATCTTGGAGAATACACTTGCACCCACAAGTTGATCAAACAATATGTCGATGCGGGGCAGTGGGTACTTATTCTTGATGGTGACGGCGTTGAGCGGCCAGTAATCCACACACAGCCTCAGGGTTTCATCCTTCTTCTTCACGAACAACGCCGAGCATCCCCAAGGCGAGGAACTCGGCCTAATGAAACCCTTGCTCAACAGATCATTGAGCTGTTCTTTCAGTTCCGCCAGCTCATTTGGAGCCATCTTGTATGGTCTCCGTGATATGGGCGTAGTCCCGGGTGCGAGCTCGATCTTGAACTCGACATCCCGCTCAGGTGGCATGCCCGGAAGATCATCCGGGAACACATCGGGATATTCCCGGACTACGGGGATGTCCTCCAACTCGAGAGCTGCAGTATTGTGGATCACTGAAACTTCCCCGACTGGATTATCTAATAGGAGGGACTGCGGACGGTGTAATGGGGAGTTGAGGTGAACCGTCCGTGATGGGGTTTCCAGGACAGCGCCATGGTAGCTTAGCCATGACATTCCTAAGATTGCATCAATCTTTTGCCCCTCAAGGATAATCATAGTGGTGGGATATATCTTCCCACCTAAGCACAGTGGTGCTTTTGGAACCATCATCGTTGCTGAAATCTTTCCTCCCGGTGAGCAGATCATATACGAACACTCGGTTGGAAAGACTTCCAGCTGATGCTTAACCACATATGATGCACTTATGAAGTTGTGGGTTGCACCAGAATCAAACAATATGACAATGGCTTGATGGTTGAGAGTAAACGTACCCGCCAGCACGTTGTCTCCCTCTGGGGCGTCCTCATTGTCGAGGTTGCGGACGCCTCCAGTCCGCTGACCAACCTTCTTCACCAGAGGTCGGCCTCGAGCACCGCCCTGGAACTGGGCTTGCCCGCTGCTCTGCTGCCCCTGGGGACAGTCCTTCGCGAAGTGGCCCGCCTGGCCACACGTGAAGCAGGTGAAACGGGGCGGTCCCCCGCTGATCGGTGGACGGATACCTGGGGCGCGTTGTGGCGGTGGAAACGCCCGGGGTACCGTCTGCTGCTGCTGTTGCTGTTGCTGTCTTGGTGGTGGCATCGGCGGACGGAACGGGGGTGCTTGGAACGAACGTCCCCCGAACTGTTGAGGTCGCGCCGGTGGACGCCACTGCTGCCCGGATGGTGTTCGATACACCATACGGTACTTCTGAGGCGCGCCACCACCGCTGCTAGGTGGAGCGCTGCGCTTCCTCTGCTCAGCTGCCAACTCCCGCTGAGCATCCTCTTGCATGATCGCGGCATTGACTAAGTCGTTGAATGTGCCGCGATTCCACTGAACGAGGTGCGTCTTCATTTCGGGGTGTAACCCCCGATAGAAATGCTCCCTCTTCTTCTCCTCCGTGGAGATATAGTCTGACGCATACTGCACCAGATGGTTGAAGGCACGGGAGTAGTCGTGGGCACTCCTCCCGCCCTGCTTCAGCTCCAAGAATTCTTGGAACTTCCTCTTCATTATTCTGGGAGGAATGTGGTAGGCGCGGAACGCCTCCCGGAACTCTTGCCATTGCACGGCATGGCCAGCCGGACGTGAGGCGACATAGTTCGCCCACCACGCACCAGCGACACCGTGGAGCTGCTGTGCTGCGAACAGGGTCTTCTGTCGCTCGGTACACTGGAGCAGCCCAAACTTAGACTCGATAGTCCGCAGCCAGTTGTCCGCTTCCAGTGGTTCTTTGGCTTCGGTGAACACTGGAGGGTGCGTACTCATGAAATCCGAGTACGACACTTCACGGGGCTCACGAGGCCCTCGCTCTTGACGTCCCCCCGCCTGGGACGTATTCTGCACGATCGTGCGGAGCAGGTCGGTCTGCTCTTCATGACCTCCCACCAGTGCCGCTATCACATCCGCTAGAGTAAGCGGAGGCGGCGGTGGTGGCTGCTGCTGCGGGGTGCTGTCGTAGGCCGGTGGCTGGGAGTCATCGCCTCCCCCTTGGCTAGAGCCACCAACCTCGTGCGTGGTCCTAGTGCGAACCATCTGCAACCATACGACAATAACATCAGTCCCGCAAGAGAGTGCATGCAGTCCAAATGGAATAGGTGTAAAACATAATGACAATAAAAACATGCGATACATCTCGTAAGTAGATAGTGTAATAACTTTGCACAAGCTACACCATTACCAGACCAAACACAAGCTAGTTTAATCCAACTTGATGAACCTCCCCTCTGGAAGCTCACCATAACTAGGTTTGGCCACCATGAGACATTACTATCGTGTTGTCATCACGTATACCACCCTTAGGGTACAACACCCTTTCCAATAAGTTCAACTGTCATTCTTCTGTCAGAATGACCAGTTTCTACCTATTCCAAGTTTTGATCTGGTTCTGGGCATTTTCACGACTCAAGCTAAACACCAAAGTTAAAGTCAACTTCGGTATCTTTCCAAAGAGTACTCATTTGCCCCCAGATCAGCTTTGGTTAAAAAGTTATGCCAATTCAAAGTCAGCAGAATTTCTGGAAGAATTTTAACAGCACCTCCCTTGGAAGTTGCTGCTTCCAATTCGAGTTTCCACTGAACTCTGTGCAGAAATTTCAGGAATTTTGAATTGCAAAGATGTCACACATCTTCTATTCTTTCTAAGGATGTATTATATGACAATTTTAGATTTTTCTACTGGGAGTTATGTTTGAAAACAGAACAGTCCAGAGAATATTTTACTCTGTCCTGGTTCTGGACAGTTTACATTCCTCTAGGATTTAAGCCATCTTAAGGTGAGTTTCAGCTCTGGAAGTCTACAACAAAGTTGTAGAGTACTTCAATTCCTTTCCAGAACTATATAGCACACCTCTCTCGGCTAAAAGACCTGTGAGTTATGCCCTGTTGAAGATCAGCAACCTTGCTGTCCCAAAACAGAGCACTGTTTTTCAGTCTTTTTGGAACTACACTCATCACTATCCCATTCTTATACCAAACCAGGGTCCTAAATGTGGAACCTATAGATTTTAATTCCTTGTTATCATTATTTTCATGCATATGCCTACAATATCTTGGTACTACGTTCCTCACAAAAGAAAATCCTAACCGGATCATACCGGCATATACGTCTCAAGTGTGGCACTAAACGGTCTCTCGCACACGTTTTCTATACGGATACATACGTGGTTAGTACCTGCAGAAAACCACACAATAGTGATGCACTCAAAGGTTGTTCATTTCAGGCAGTTCCATATTTGAAAGTAAATACAAACGCCCGTATCATTGTCATACGGCCGTCCTTGAGTTAGGTCACGTCTCAAGGCACGTGATCGTGTTTCAACACCACACGACGGGGAACCCGAGTATGTCATGAACGGGTCGTCACGGTTGAGAATGTTATAAACCCAATAGATACCACCTACTGCCCTGCAGGGCACGCCGATGGCAAGCGCTGCGTATGTCCTCCTGGGCTACTTCCAGACGAACACACTCTCGCGTTACTGACCACGTGATGGGGTCTCCACTTACTTGCCTAATGCACGCTAGGGATCAGCGTTTCATATGAACTCAGGAACATGAAGAGTCCAAGAGTTTGATATTGACGTCTCACACCAAGCTGTGAGACTTATCCCTGAACCACGTTCCTCGTCAGGGAGAGCTAACCGAAATTGAACCGCTTTCAGTGGCGTTCCTTACCATACTTACCAGAGCGTAGGTGCGTCGTTACAATAATTGAAATTCAGAATTATAACACGTAAGTTAGTCTTTGCCACTTTAAGTAACTATGCTAGTATAGTCCTTACTTGGACAGCTACCGAATCCTCACCGTATACCTAAGTTTTCCCATAATGCAGTCCTTAAGTACTGTGCTATCCCCACTGCAGCTCTGATACCAGGCTGTGGCGGACCGGAATCCGCTCATCCAGGATCGCAGAGGGTAGTGCCGCGCGATGCGACACCCGACAGCACACGTCATAAGAACACATTATATTACATGGGAAAACAAACTGAATGTACAAAATAGTACACTTCTCAGTTACAAACTAGGGTCTTTTATTACACAGCGGAAGTTTCTTTTATTCAACTCACGCCCGCCTATCTAGCAAAAGTGGTTGCCCAGCCCTAGGGCAACCCACACTAGCTGCACTCCTCAGCTCAGCGCGGCGTGTACGGCTCCCACTCAGCCGTGGTCCCCGACGGAGGGTAACCCTCGCCGGTGGACTCGTACTCTGAGTCCGTGGGTGGCTCCTCACCTGAAAAACACTTAAGCAGCAACCGTGAGCACGAAGGCTCAGCAAGGCTTAACCGACTCACCTAAGCATGAAACTCTACATGAGGTGTACAATTATATAGGATAGCAATGTTGCAGCAGATGGACACGCCTACAAGTTCATCCTTAGTTCATCTTTTAGCATCAAGTTAACAATTCATGAAGCTGAAATTTAGTAAGCAGTATTTGGTGGCACACATGTAGCAATACAATTATATCATGACAGCAATATTGAATCACAGCATTCCATAAATTATCTACGTTACGACGCAGTGAACAAGCGGTACTCGTCACCGCGAGGGACGGCGAATCGACTCGATATACACCTGCAGGGAAACCCAAAGAGCACGTCACGTATGCCCACCCGTGGAGCTGCACAGCACGCTCACTCGATGTCGTACGGGACAACCTTTACCCAACAGCCCAAACGTCAAACCGGTCGCACCGAAACTAGCAGGAGGTTCCCCACACGGAGCATCTCTCTATGCCCGTTGGCAGATTTCCACCTTGCTGCCCTCAGCCTACACCTATAAATCGGTGCGTTATGCCTCGACGCCCGGAGGTTTAGGCTACATCGGTTTATCGAGGCCCATATATCCGATATGCCTTCGGTACGTTCAATACTTGTTCAGCAGGGCCGCACACGGATCGGTCCTCAATCGACACGGACAGGGCTGCGCACACAAGACTTCCTCTTGCTGCGCCCTAGCCCCTGCCTAGTCTCATTTTCATTACTAAAGTGATCTCACATCACTCAACCGAACCCGTGTGTCCCAATGCCTATCTCGCGAGTAGATTCCAACTACTCGACTTGTACCGAAGTCCTATGACTCATTAAGCATAGCCTGTCTACTCGAGGTCCTTGACACTACCCTCACTCTTTTAGGAACCTTTGGTTATGCAAGTGGGGTTTCATTCATCCTATACCTAATGCACATACATACTTCACATGACACATGTAAACAAAGTAAGACTTATAAAAAGGGTTAATGCAAACCGGGGCTTGTGTTGTTGCTGCTGGTCAGGGGTTAGTTCCTCTTCCGGAAGGAGGAAGTCCAGCACTTCTGGAGTCTCTTCTTCAATGGCTACACGTTTAATACAATACTATATGTTAATTTGAATGCAATGTGTGAACAGGAATACATCATTGCTAATAACTCTAGCTAGCCGTTCCCTTTGGTTCTGAAATTTTTATGGTGGACTGGTAAGGTCCTAACCAGAGTTGTGACCAAGTTTTATTTGAAACAAAGTTCATTTGAACCTTGTACAAATAGAAACCCATTTGGTAAATATTTGAGCCTCTGGATGATTCCAGGGGTTTTCATGGCTCCAACCATTACTTTCTGGAAACTAGACTTTAAGATGGTTCTAATGGAGTTGGTTTCATGTCATTTGAAGAATTCTACAGAAAATTATGCCCTAATTAAGATTTGAGAAAATCTGAAAAATGTTTCTGTACATTTTTCTATTTTCTCAGGGCAGTTCTCTTAATCACCCCATTAGGGTAACTAAATGAACTTGGATGAGTCTGAAAATTGTACTGGGATTCAGGGATTGTCTAATGAACCTCTCAGCCAAATTTCAGAATTTTTCATAAAGTAGTTCTCCAGATAAAATTCCCAACAGTTTAAATTTTAGGGATTTAATTCCGGAAAACTATTCACTTTCATGAGCTAAATTTTGTATTGCTGGAAAGTACTCAGAATTCTGCGTTCAGCAAAATTTGGTTCATCAAATTTGGAGTTTCCTAGCCAAAGTTCTATGCATTTGAAGTTTGCACTAAAACTGGAAATTCCAAAAATGTTTAAATCCTGCGGGTGGGTCCACCGCCCACGTGTCGACCGCTGGAGCCGCGCCACACGGGGCCACAGACTCCTTCCCGCGTGGCCGCACTGGATCCCGGACCACAGAGAATCCCACCCATTTATCTCCAGCTGCTGATGCGTGGGGCCTACCCCTTCGTCTTCCTCCGGCCACCCGCGCGACCCCACCGCCAAGCTCGCCAGAGCTCTCGCCGGAGAGGGGTTCCGGTCCTCGGAGCTTGCTGAATCTCGCCGCCAGTGCCTATCTCGGCCTGAGGAACACGGTGGTGCCCTCCCCAGAACTTGACAACCACCAGAACAGTGCTCCCGACGGCAACAGCGGCCGGGAGCTCACCGGCGACGTCCAACTCGGCATCCCATGCACCTTTTTCGATGTGGTTTGCTCGGGGAGCTCCTCTGACACCTGCTGGTCATGGACATGGACACCGATCCCCGTGAAAACGGCGGTAACTACGACCTCATCGGTGACCTAGGCCGGATATTGGCTGTGCTTCAGAAAACTTCAAAGAACCGTAAAACTAGCCCACGGTTCTTACTGGTTTTCGATCCTAGGTGGTCGTGGCAGTGTATAGAGCGTGTGCGTAACTCGGTTTGCCTGGTGATGAGCTAACCCCCACGAATTTTGGGATTTTGTGGGAGCTCGGTCTCAAGACCCCCGAAGCTTTCCCGGCGAAATACTCCCTCGACAGCCCATGAAATGAAGAGCGGTAGGGACTAGAAGAATCAGCACCTTAAGGCGGTCCTTTCTTGTGTTGCTCATCGGGCACGAGCGCGCCTGTGCTGGACGGACGCCTGCGATCAGAGAGGGCGGCGTTTCTGTGCTCGCGCGGAGTCGAGAAAGAAGCTCGGTAGGGGGGGGGGGGGGTTCTCGTTTGGAAAGCAGGAGGAAGGCGGCGTGGGCTGTGCGCTGGCCTTTGAGCCGCGGTTTGACACCGTGAGGTGGCCGATTGCTGCCTCGGTGGCTCGCCGCCGTTCCCTTGCTTGCGCGCGAAGTCGAGGTCGGCTGCAGCAACCGACTGCCCCTCGCGTGTGCCACTGACCTGTGGGCCTCCCCTTTATTCCTTTTTCTCTAATAATTCTTTTCTGTTTTTGCTAATGATCCCACCAGCTACTCACAATTTAATGTGAGACTTAGTCACCAAGTCTTGGTTTAAATTTGAATTCTCAAATTTGAACTGTGTTTGACTAAATTTGCTGCATGTTTAAACTGAAATTCAAATTCAGTTTTGAATTCTTGCAAATTTAGCTCTTGACAAGATGAACTCCAATGGACATGAAAATTGGTGGGCTTACTCAGAAAAATGTGCTGAGTTTGAATATGAAGCTAACTTTTGAATTTGGGTGATGAAAGTTGCTGCAATTTGAATTTACATTCAAATTGGCCTCTTTTTCAAATAACCCAAAAAGTGCCTCAAAAAGTGTTGGATTTCTATGAAACATGGACTGAACCTTCCCAAGACTTTTTAAGTTCTAGGGGTGAGCTCAACCTCTCATGTTCCTATGTCCAAATCCCACTTTGTGAAAAGGAAGACTTTCCCCTCTAATCACTCTTTTGATGAAGGTTACTTGCTCTTCACAATATTTCCTAAGATATCCACAATGAAAACTGTGGTGTTGTGAGGTGAAGAAAAGTTTTTGCAAGTCCCTTTTCTTGGGCTTTTACACCTTTGCTCTGGATATCACCAGATAAAGATCCGGGCGGAGGATATCCCAAAGACGGCTTTCTCGACGAGATATGGATTATACGAATATCTCGTCATGTCCTTTGGTCTCACAAACGCTCCAGCCCATTTCATGTATCTCATGAACTCGGTGTTCATGCCGGAGCTGGACAAGTTTGTGGTGGTGTTCATCGATGATATCTTGTTTACTCCAAGACAGAAGCCAAACATGCCGAACACTTGAGGATCGTTCTTAAACGATTGCGAGACCACAAGCTCTACGCCAAGTTCAGCAAATGCGAGTTTTGGGTCAGCCAAGTGCCATTCGTGGGACATATCATCTCGGTAGAAGGCATTGCGGTTGACCCAAGAAAAATAGAGCAAGTGCTGAAATGGAAAGCTCCCACTTCAGTCCATGAAGTCAGAAGCTTCCTCGGGTTAGCGGGATACTATCGGAGATTCATTCCAAGCTTCTCCAAGCTCGCTAAGCCGATGACAGAATTGCTGAAGAAGGGAACGAAATGTGTTTGGAACACGGCGTGTGAAGGAGCATTCCAAGCATTGGTGAAGCATCTCACAACAGCCCCGGTCTTAGCTCAACCGGATACAACCAAGCCCTTCGACGTGTATTGCGACGCGTCCGGTATTGGGCTCGGCTGCGTGTTGATGCAGGAAGGACGTGTGGTCGCATATGGCTCATGCCAACTTCAGAACCATGAGCAGCACTATCCGACTCATGATCTTGAGCTTGCTGCGGTGGTCCTGGCGTTAAAAATGTGGAGGCACTATCTCCTGGGGAATTTGGTGCATCTCTACACTAACTACAAGATCTTGAAATACATTTTCACCCAGAAGGAGCTTAATATGAGGCAAAAGAGGTGGTTAGAACTAATCAAAGACTATGAGATTGAGATCCATTACCACCCTGGTAAGGCAAATGTGGTTGCCGACGCGCTGAGTCAGAAGTCACATGTTCATAACCTCACCATTACCCCGGTGGAGGAGGAGGAGGAAGAGCCGAGTTTATACTTGGTTCCTTATGGATCGCTCTACAACCTTGCCCTCATCCCTACTATTAGGGAGGACATCATTGCAGCTCAGAAGATTGATAAGGGTATGGCACATCTCCGGAGACGGATAGACAATGGGGAGATCAAGTGTTTCCGGAAAGATGATGAGGGGACGCTATGGTTCAATGACCGCATAGTCGTACCCCGAGATATGGAACTGAGGAGAAAGATCCTCGATGAAGCTCACTTGTCTAAATACTCCATTCATCCGGGCAGCAACAAAATGTACCAAGACTTAAAAAATAAATTTTGGTGGACGCGGATGAAGCGGGAGGTAGCGCAGTACGCATCCAAATGTGATACGTGTAGGCGAGTGAAGGCGGATCATATGAGGAAGTCAGGGCTGTTGCAACCCCTGAAGATCCTGGCATGGAAATGGGAAGATGTGAGCATGGATTTCATTGTGGGATTACCCCCTAACATCCAACAAACATGATTCCATTTGGGTGATCGTTGACCGACTAATCAAGTCAGCTCACTTCATTCCCGTGCATACACATTTCCATGCCAACAGATATGCGGAGTTATATATTGCCAGGATCCTATGCTTGCATGGTGTACCCAAGACCATAGTCTCAGACCGAGGTGCATTGTTTGTATCTCGCTTTTGAGAGCAGTTGCACGCTGCTCTGGGTACTAAACTGATTAGAAGCTCCGCCTATCACCCTCAGACAGATGGCCAAACAGAGAGGGTGAATCAAGTTCTGGAAGACATGTTGAGAGCATGTGCCATCCACCACGGTAGGAACTGGGATGATCACCTACCGTTGGCGGAATTCTCGTACAACAATGGCTATCAAGCGAGTATCAAAATGGCACCCTACGAAGCTCTCTACGGTCGCAAATGCCTCACTCCATTAAACTAGTGCGAGTCCGGTGAAAGTGTCACATTCGGGGTTGATGTGGTGAACGACGCCGAAGAGCGCGTTCGGACGATTCAAGCTAATTTGAAGGCCGCTCAATCCCGGCAGAAGAGCTACGCTGATAAGAGGCGTAGACCGTTGCACTTTGACGTCGGTGAACACGTGTATCTCCGTGTGTCTCCGATGAAGGGCGTGCACCGGTTCGGTGTGAAGTGAAAGCTTGCTCCCCGTTTCATTGGACCCTATGCTATCACCGAAAAGTGTGGACCAGCGGCGTATAGACTGGAGCTACCGGCATCTCTTGCTGGTGTCCATGACGTTTTCCATGTCTCACAACTGAGAAAATGTCTGAAGCATACCGCTGCTGTTCCTACCGAAGACATCGGCGAATTGCAACCGGATTTGACGTATGATAAGTATCCGGTGGCAATTATTGATGAGAAGGCCCGAACCACGCGTAGCCGAACGTTTATGGTTCTACAAAATACTCTGGAGCAACCACACCGCCGAAGAAGCGACGTGGGAGAGCGAGGAATTTCTTCACTCCAATTACCCAGAGTTCATGGTGTCTCAACACAGGTGAGTCCCTATTACATCACTGTCTCTTCTTTTGTAATCTCGGGACGAGATTCTTTTAAGGGGGGGATGTAAAAGCCCAAGAAAAAGGACTTGCAAAAAGTTTTCATCACCTCACAACACCACAGTTTTTTTGTGGACATCTTGTGAAAAATTGTAACGAGCAAGTAACCTCCATCAAAAGGGTGATTAGAGGAGAAAGTGCTAACCTTCACAAAGTAGGGTTTCTACACATGAACATGAGAGGTTGAGCTCACCCCTAGGACTGGAAAAGTCTTGGGAAGGTTCAAGCCAAGTTTCATGCAAACCCAACACTCTTTGAGGCCATTTTTGGAGGCATTTGAAAAAGAGGCCAATTTGAATGTAAATTCAAATTGCAGCAACTTCCATCACTTAAATTAAAAAGTTAGCTTCATATTCAACTCAGCATATTTTTCTGAGTAAGCCCACCAATTTCCATCCCCATTGGAGTTCATTTTGTCAAGAGCTAAATTTGCAAGAATTCAAAAACTGAATTTGAATTTCAGTTCAAACATGGAGCAAACTTAGCCAAACAAAGTTCAAATTTGACGACTCAAATTAAAACCAAAACTTGGTGGCTAAGTCTCACATTCAATTGTGAGTAGCTGGGAATATTTGAGTACCAACAGAAATGAAAAGAATTGGAAAAGGAATTAGAGGGGAGACCCACATGTCAGCAGACTTCAGTCTGAAGTTTCCTCGGGGATTTTTCCTCCTTCGGCCGAGAAACCGCGCCAGCTGCGGCCAGCACCGGCGCCCGACCACCCCGCTTGCCACCTCCTATTTTCCCTCTCGATCTGGCGAGCTGCTCCCGGATCGATCAACCCCGAGGCAGTCGGTCGCTCACAGCACAACCACACCGAGGCTCGGGTCCTATACGCACGAGGAGAGAACCCCACGCGCGCCGCCGGTTGCGTTCGATCAAGAACCCGGCAAACCACCACGCACAGCGCCTCCCGAGCAGCAAAACCACAACGGACGCTCGTCCTCCACCTCCTAAGCACCGAATCCAGCAAGTTGCTGCCTTCCCGGCTCGAGATTGGCTCGTCGCAGCGGCGACCTAACCTCACAGCGGTTTGCGGTGCTCGTTAACAACCTACACCAGGCCCTTTCACTCCCAAGTGAGGACATCCCCGTACGCGCCGGTGAGCCCTGCTTCTTCCACCCACACCACAAGGCAAGCCGGGAACCACCGAGCGAGAATTCGGAAAAATTTCGCCGGCAGCCACAGAACAACGTTCCGGTAGGAAATCTCCAAATTTCCACTCCCTTTTCATCTTTAGTTCACTAAACTGTGCTCAAAGGATCTAGATTCGAGGGCGACCCGATCCCCTCCCCAATCCTGGCTTGAAACCCCGTGTTAGCAGATCATTTCAAGTTTTCCGAGCGGCGATCATGACTGGAACGCGGGGCACACGGTGAACCCCCACTTGCCGCCGTTTCCGAGCCATGTTGAGGCCTTGCCAAGCTAGCCTGACCTCCACTGATGCTTTAGAGTGAATCCTCCGAACTTTTGGCGGGCTAGGGTACTCGGGCCACAGCGCCGAAGCTTCACCGAGGGGTGCGCACGTCGCCGACCGTGTTCCGGCCACTGGAAGCCCGAGCCAACCCCGTAGACGTATTCCCCGACCTCCCAAACTCACAGGCGGAGAGTTTCCGGCCGAGAGGTGGCCGGGAATCCAGGTACGGCGAGCTCCAGTGAGGTGCCGGCGAGGGGGCGGCGCGGGAAAAGAAACTGTCCCGAGGAGGAAGATGACCGGCGGGCCCCGCGTGTCAGCGATGGGAGGTTTAAATTGCTGATCGATTGCGGCCCCGGGATCCAGTATGGCTGCACGGGAAGGGGTCTGTAGCCCCGTGTGGCTCAGCTCCAGCAGTGACACGTGTGTGATGGGGCCCTCGGTCAGAATTTTAACTTTTCCCCGGTTTATTTGGATTTTCAGATTTAGTCCAAATTTTAGAACCTCATAACTTTTGCTAGGAAGCTCCAAATTTAGTGAATCAAATTGGGTTGGATTCATTTTGAATAGCTCTATACAAATATGCAACCCAATTTGTAATAAACCCATTATTTATTTCTGGAAAATTCTTTAAACCTTTTCAGCTAAATAATTTTGGAGGGAGTTTGGTTCATCCAAAAATCCTTAAATTTTGCCAGAATATTCTTTAGGATGTTAGTGAACCTCTGTAAAAGTTTCAGACCATTTGGAGTTGATTTGATCAGGGCAATTAAGATTTTAAAGTGCTGTGTTCAATTGAATACAGAAACATTTTCAGAGAATTTCCACAACTTGGAAATTCAGTTCTGGGTAAATCTTAGCTCCAAAAATGCTAGGAAAATTCATGAAAACTCTGTGAGCTATATTTGAAATTGTAGTTCACTAAGTTAGGCATGAACATGGGTGTTATCTCCGACTTAGTTCTTCCTTGCTTAATTGCTTAGAAAATTTTTCTGAATAAACCACTCAATGAAAAGTGCTAATTTTTGGTCCAGAGGGTTTTCTTGTGACAAGGAACTCACACAAAAATTTTCAGCTCCATTGGAGCTCTGGATCACCCCTGTTCTGTTTAACCACTTAAGGTGATCAATATGGAAGGGGGGGGGGACTACTTAGCACTTGATCATGTGCTTAGGTCCAAACCCAAACCACTAGCCCCAGTTTTATTTTAAATTCTTAAACAGAGTTCCAGCTGTTAAAAACTTGTTATTAGAACTTCTAGCAGAAACATTACAATTAACTTTTGTGCATATTCATTAACGTGTAGTCGCTGAAGGCGAGGAGACCCCGTAGGTGCTCGACTTCCTCCTTCCGGACGAAGACCTAACTACTGACCAGCAGCAACAAGGCAAGCCCCGGTTTGCATTAAGCCTTTTATAAAGTTTTACTTTGTTTACATACGTAGTGTGAAGTGTGTATGTGCATTAGGTGTAGGATGGATGAATACCAGCTGCATAACCAGAATTTTCCCCAAGAGTGAGGGTAGTGTCTAGGGCCTCGATTAGGCAGGCTATGCTTAATGATTCATAGGACTTTGGTACAAGTCGAGTAGTTGGAATCTACTCGCGAGTTAGGTTTGGGACACACGGGTTTGGTTCGAGTGATGTGAGATCACTTTAGTAATGAAAATGAGACTAGGCAGGGGTTAGAGCGCAGCAAGAGGAAGTCTTGTGTGCGCAGCCCTTGTAAAAGTCCCAAAAACGTGAATGCAAAGGAACGGATGATGGAACGTCATTGTGTCTTTGTTCATGAAAAATGGGACTTACAAAAAATTTCTTACATGGGATGGTATACATGAGGTGCAACCACATGGGTTCAAGCATGCCTTTGAAGGTGTTGGACCAAGTTGGAGTTAAACTCATGTGTAATCATACATGTACATGAGAAAGAATAAAAATAAGGTATTTAGTCTCAAAGGCTCAACTCAAATTGCTGCCAAACTTTTGTATACACATGGAGCCTCATACATTTGAATTGAGGAGAATGTGGTGGCAACTTTCTGATTTGAGGGTGAGCCAAAAGGGGAATGGACTATGATCATGATGAGTTCATGCTGAATTCAAACATGTTAGACAAGGGAAATGACTTGAGTTATGTCACCTAAAATAATAAACTCAAACATGGACATGTGGGAAGAGCTAAAAATCTTCTTTAACTCTGGTTGAACACATGTTAACTTAGGGAAGAATTTCACTCCCAAAAAGCTAACTCATATGCACATTCTCTATGAGTAGAGGGGAGGGAAGTTTAAACCCCATTTTTGAACCCTTGCAAATCATTCATGGTCAGATGGTCCAAAAGCATATATATGAGATGACCATTGCAGTCCTCAGGTATTAAAGAGCTTAAGTTCCAAAATTGGAGAGTGTTTGAGCTTATATGCCAATTGTTCAAAGCCTTGTTTGAGATCACCTCGAATTCAAATTTGAGGGGCATAGCCAAACTGAACTTGTGAAGTTCAGCTTGGGACCAAGATTGATCAAGCATGGGTTAGGAGCAAACCAAAGTGTTTCACCCAAATTCAGATGGGTCATCACCAAAGAGGACTTAAATATCCAGTTTGAATTAAAGGAGTTACTTCAAAGAGAAGAAGCCCCTTTCCAAAAAGGAAATTCAAACTGTTGTTTGAAAATTTGTATTTGCAGTGGCCAACTCAAAGATCAGAGGGCATATTCAAACTCTCCAGGTTCAAATTATGAAGAAGGCAAATTTTGAGAAAATTTGGAGGTGCTTTGATATGTGTATCAAAGATACTTGTGAATTGTCATTGAAATTTGAATTCGAATTTGAAACTGAAGTAAAAATTTCCAAATTTCCAATTGGCCTTTGAATTTGAGCTCTTCATAGCTGAATTTGCCATGTGCCAAAATCTGGAGATATTTGAGAAAGAAACTTGGTGGGGCCCAATTGTCATAGAAGAGGAGGAAAACTTAGCACCTAAGTCTTTGCTCTTGGGTTAGACTGAGCTCCCGGCGCCACCGAGGCAGCAGCCACCGCCACCTCCTGCTCGAGCTGCCCCCCCCCACGCGCGGGCGCCAGAGGTGGTCCACCCGGCGCCTATCCTTCCCACCGAGGCAAACACGAAGCTCTTCACTCGTGCTTGCGGCTTTCTTCTGCTCCCGCGCCCGAAAAGCCACCGCCGGCGACACCTCTGTTTCATTCCATTGTCCACCAGCTCACGCGCCCGGTTGCTCGAGCCGTCCACACGAAAAGGGAGCGCCAGCGAGTGCACAAGAGGTTCCCCAGCTCAGCTCCGGCGTTTGGGGCTGCTGTTGGCCGTAATCTGAGGATCAGCGCCGAAGCCGAGGGGTAAATGTTGGAAACCGACGTCGGACTCACGTGGACAGCGCCACCAAGAGGCTTTCACGGCCGAGCTGGGACACCCAGAGGAGCGCCAGAGTTCCCTGCTGCTCCTCGCCAAACCTCCACTCGAGCCATGACCTCCTGAGCAAGAATTTGGCGATTTGCTCTCGGCACGTGCGAAGAGACCCCGGGTAAGAAATCCTCAAAATTCAATCGTAATTGTTGTTTTTAGGCCACCAAATCGTGCACATGAGCACTAGACTGGCTAGCGGTTAAGTCCCCTTCACAACCCTAGCTAGAAACCTCGGGTTAGCGACGGATTCCAAGCTTTCCGATCGGCGGCTATGGCGGGAACGCGTGGGCGCACGGTGACAACTGAGTTGCCGCCATTTCCTAGCCAGTTTGATGCCATGCCGAGCTTGCCTGACCTTCACTGGTGCTTTAGAGCAAATTCTCCAACCCTTTGGTGGGCTAGGATGCTCGGACCACGGCGCCGAAGCTTCACCGAAGGGTGCGCACGTCGCTGACCTAGTTCCGAGCGCCTTTAGCTTGTGCTGACCCCGTAGATGAGTTGCTCGCCCCTGAAAACCCCCAGGCGGCGAGTACCGAGCCGGGAGACGGCCGGGAAGCCGACTCCGGCGAGCCCCGACGAACTTCCTGCGAGGGGGCGGCGCGGGAAAAAGAGAACGGCCTGAGGTTGAAGACGACCGGCCGGTCCCACCTGTCAGTGGCGATATTTTAAATCTTCGATCCGCTGCGGCCCCGGGATCCTTTGCGACAGCGCGGGAAGTAGTCTGTGGCCCCGTGTGGCTTAGATCCGGCAACCGCACGTGTAGAAGGGACCCACCGTCAGAGTTTGAACTTTTCCCGAATTAATTTGAATTCCAGATTTAGTTCAAACTTTAGAACCTCATAACTTTTGCTAGGGAGCTCCAAAATTAGTGATTCAAATTGGGTTGGATTCAGGATGGAAAACTCTATCCAAATATGCAACCCAATTTGCAAGAAAATCAATAGAAAATTCTGGAAAATTCTTTAAAAATTTTCAGCAAAAGAATTTTAGAGGGTGTTTGGCTCATCCAAAATTCCCCAAATTTTGCCAGGATATTCTCTAAGATATTAGGAGACTCCTGTAAAAGTTTCAGCGCATTTGGAGTTTATTTAGTTAGGTTAATTCTAATTCCAAGTTTCTGTATTCAAATAAATACAGAAACATTTTCAGCGGATTTCCAAAACTTGGAAATTCAGTTCTAGGCATTCCTTGGCTCCAAAAATCCTAGGAATATTCATGCATACTCCCTGAGCTATGTATGAAATTATAGTTCACTTGCATTTGCATGAAAGTGCAAATTTATTCAGAATTAATTCCTCTTTGCCTAAATGCTTAGGGAATTGTTCTGGGTGATCCACTTAGTGAAATATTCTGAATTTTGGTCCAGAGGACTTTCTTGAGACAAGGAACTCACAAGAAAATTTCCAGCTCCATTGGAGCCATGTATCATTATGTCCTGTTCAACCTCATTAGTTGATCCCCACCCAAGTGATGAAATCCCACTCATCACTTGATGATAGTGCTTAAACACAAACCCAAACCACTAGAACCAGTTTCATTTTAAATTCTTAAACAAAGTTCCAGTTTCAAACTTGTCTTTAGCACTTTTTAGAAAATGTTTTACAATTAAACATGTATGCATCTTCATAACGTGTAGTGATTAAACGTGGATAAGTAAAGAAGAAGTTGAGCTTGGATCAAGGAGCAAGAAGGCAGGGATTAAGCCTCAAGTCATCATCAGCAACTAACTTCATCTTAGCTGACTTAAGTCACCTGCAAAACCAAGGCAAGCCCCGGTTTGCATTTAAGTTGTTTTCTAAAGTTTTTACTTTGTTCACTACTATGGGTCAAAGTTTGTATGTGCATTAGGTCAACGGTGTTTTATACTCCACTTGCATAACCAAACATGAACCCTGAGGTCAAGGGTAGCATTGTGTCATTGCCGTAGAATAAGGCCATGCTAAATAGACCGGTACAAGACGAGTAGTTGGAATCTACTCGCGAGCTATAGTCCAGAATATCATAAGTGTGGTTGGGGAAGAAGGCAAACTAAAGTTTACATTTCTAAATATGAGACCGGGCAGAGGGGTTAGGCTGCGACGAGACGAGGTCTTGGTCGAGTAGCTCTGCCTGTGTCGGTTAAGGACCGATGCGTATGCCACGTCCAGGAGCAAGTATTGAGTTGTACCGGATGCTTACTGATATATGGGAACCAGGAAACCGATGTACCAGGTTCACTGGGTTGTAGAGGCATACCACATCGTCTTGTTAGACCTATGATCCCGAGACGGCGCGACCGGTTCTACAGTCTAGTGTCCTGAGAAAGGTTGCCACATACGACGTAATGAAGGACGACAGAGTTGGGTCTTCAGAGGCGGGCGTATGTGTCGAGTTATCCGGGTAGTGTTTGATTCGAATCACCGTCCCTCGCGGTTATTGAGTACCGCTTGCTCCCATGTTGTGACGTAGTTAATCAACTTGTGTGGAAACAGTTTGCAAAAGTATAATTGCTGTTATGATTACGTTAAGTTGCATGAAAACCATGTTTGAAGTAGAAATAGAGCAAACTAAAGTTATTTTTCCACCTTGGGACAAGTAACATTGGAATGAAGCGTTTCTTGTTTGATTGTGGAGTTCCAGTGTTGCTGGGCGCAAGGTCACTACTATTATGGCTAAAACCTGAAAGTTAAGGATGAACTCGTAAGCGAGTCTTTTCGCAAAGGACAGGCTTAAGTCTTAGGTTACTTTCATATAGAGTTCCATGCTTTAGGAGAGATGGTTAAGTCTTGCTGAGCCTTTGTGCTCACTCTTGCTATATAAGTGGTTTTGCAGGTAAACCTCGACGCTATAAAGAAGGTTGTCCGGTGACACTCGGGAACTTCCGAGTCATGTCACCTTGGAGAACCTAGCCGCTGCATTGTCTTCGTGTTGCTAGCGAGAGGAGTCCATGGGCTGGATCTCTTCTCGAGTGCTTCTTAGATATTCATCGTGAGCAGTTTATAGACTTCTGCTGTAGCTATTTTTGTGTAAGTTATTTACAAAGAATAATTGTAAGCTTCCGCTTTTGATTTATGTAATATTGTGTTCCTTATATGTGTGCTGTTGGGTGCCGCATAACACGGCACCACCCAATGCGATTCCTCGGGCAAGGCGGCACGACCCCGTGATCAGGACCGGGCCCCCTCAGCCCTGTCCATGTCGATTGAGGACCGATCCGTGTGCGGCCCTGCTGAACAAGTATTGAATGTACCAAAGGCATATCGGATATATGGGCCCCGATAAACCAATGTAGCCTAAACCTCCGGGCATCGAGGCATAGCACACCGATTTATAGGTGTAGGTCGAGGGCAGCAAGGTGGAAATCTGCTAACGGGCATAGAGAGATGCTCCGTGTAGGGAACCTCCTGTCCGTTTCGGTGCGACCGGTTCGACGTTTGGGATATTATGTAAAGGGTTGTCCCGTACGACATCGAGTGAGCGTGTTGTGCAGATCCACGGGTGGGCGTACGTGACGTGCTCTTTGGGTTTCCCTGCGGGTGTATATCGAGTCGATTCGCCGTCCCTCGCGGTGACGAGTACCGCTTGTTCACTTCGTCGTAACATAGATAATTTATGCAATGTTATGATTCAATATTGCTGTTATGATATAATAGTATTGCTACATGTGTGCCACCAAATATTGCTTACTAAATTTCAGATTTCCGAACTGTTAACTTGTGGCTAAAAGATGAACTAAGGATAAACTTGTAGGTGTGTCCATTTGATGCACTGTTACTATCCTATGTCCATTGTACACCTCATGTAGAGTTTCATGCCTAGGTGAGTCGGTTAAGTCTTGTTGAGCCATCGTGCTCACGGTTGCTGCTTAAGTGTTTTTCAGGTAAGGAGCCACCCACAGACTCGGGTTACGAGTCCACCGGCGAGGGTTACCCTCCGTCGCGGACCACGGCTGAGTGGGAGCCGTACACGCCGCGCTGAGCTGAGACTTGCAGCTAGTGTGGGTTGCCCTAGGGCTGGGCAACCGACTTTTGCTAGATAGGCGGGCGTGAGTTGTATAATTTAGACTTCCGCTGTGTGATATAAACATTAGTTTGTAACTGAAGTTTGTACCTGTTTGTACAGTTCAGTTGGTTTTCCATGTAATATATTGTGTCCTTGTGACGTGTTCTGTCAGGTGTCGCATCGTGCGGCATCACCCTCTGCGATTCTGGATGAGCGGATCCCAGTCCGCCACATGCGGCGCGTTTTCTGTGCAGGAGAGCGTCGTTACACCGATGATATCCGTCTGTGGAGGCTTGGGCGCGAGGATAAGAAGACAGAGGAGCGACTCGATGGCCAGAGGCGGCAATCAGCTGGTGGCAAGCTGCCCTCTCCGTGGCGTCCGCTCGATCGCACGCGAGAAACCAAGTGAACAGAGCTGGAGTCGGTTCACTTCGGCTATCACACTGACAGTGGGTCCCACCTCCATTTTAACCTGAAATTAACTTCCTCCCACTGCTCTAAACAGTAGTTCCACTAATACCCTCTGAAATTTGAATTATCTACCAAATTCCCATTTGAACTTTATTGAATTCAAATTGTGAAGTGTTTGAATATATTTACAGCACATATGCAGTTTGAAATTCAAATTGAATTTGAATTTGCTAAAATTGGCTCATGTCAAGATCAACTCCAAATAGAGTGAAAATTGGTGTGTGAGCTCACAAAAATATGCTGAGTGTGAATATGAATCCCACTTTTGAATTCATGGGATGAAAGGAATTTAAATTTGAATTTGAGTTCAAACTAGCCTCTTTCTTATTATACCAAAAATACCTCAAAAAGGTTTTAAATTTGGGGTGAAACTTTGTAAGGGCCTCAGTTTTTGACACACATTTGCAGTGTTCATCACCACACCACACACCTCATTTGAGGAAGAATGATGAACACAAATGAAGAGCAAGTAACAATTATCAACATGCTCATTAGAGAACAAACTTACACATTGCAAAAGTGGTATTTCCCACATGTGATATAGATGGGCTGGACATATGAAAACTCCTACACTTTACTAAGGATGTCCATGCCAAGTTTCACCCAAATTCAAAACCTTTTTGAGGTCAGTTTGGGTATAGTTAGGAAGAGGGCAGTTTGAAACCATATTCAAATTCAAACTGTTTTTATCCAATGAATTTAAAAGTGGGGGGCATATTCTTACTCAGCACATTTTTGTGAGCTCAAACACCAATTTTCACTCCATTTGGAGTTGATCTTGACATGAGCTAAGGGGGGGGGGAATTCAAACTTTATTTGAATTTCAAACTGAACTTGTGCTGAAATTCATTCAAACCAAACCTCATTTGAACTTGGATCAATTCAAATGGCTCATGGGTGAATAATTTGAATTGCCAAGGGTAGTATGGGGTTCACTGTTTACAACAGTGATTAGGAGTAAATTTCAGAGGTTAAAATGGGGGGTGGGACCCACCTGTCAGCCTCTACTTCAGCACAAACCGACTGAAACGCAGCTCCATCGGTTCCCGGGTGCAGTGTGCGCGCGCCACCGAGGGGGCAGCCGGCGCCAGCTCCTGCTGCGCACCCCAAGCCGGAGACCAGTCACCGGGCTACTTATCCCCTCCCCGGCGTGCTTCAGTCGCCCATTCCCCGAGCTGCCGACGTGCACGACCTGTTCTTCCACTGCCATCGCCGCCGCCCGAGCTCACGCTTGATCAAGCCGATCACTCGCGAGCACAGCCTCCTCCACAGAAAAACGGCACCAAGAGGTCGTGAGCAACCTCCTAGACCCCGTGTTGTCCAGTGAGCAAGCGTCCTCGAGCTGTACGAGCCATTTCTCCGGCGAGCCGAACATCGCCGCCGATCGGGCTCCCGTGGACAGCACGGCACAGCCGTTGTCACGTCCTCTTCTCTACACAAGAAAGGTGTGTGATTGTATGTAGATGGAGTAGCCGAAAGCCGTTTGGCGATTGATCAACCCTCGGCCGAGAATTTCCAAATTTACTCTTGATCAGTTCATAAGGACCGAGCTCACCTTCGGGTGAAATTCGTGCTCTATGCACGAGGGTTGGACGAGCTCGTTACCTAGTAGCTTCTACGCACGATAGCGCCCACGCTCGAACTGGAATTAGAGAAAACCATCGAGAATCGGCCATGATATGGCTGTTTTCCCCGCCGCCATGGCTGAACACCTCGGCTCACCGTCGAGAGCCTAGTTGCCGGTATTTCTAGCTTCCACCCAGCCCTGGTTCGTCTTTCCCATGCTCTACTGATGCTCTCCGACCGGTTTCCGGTCGATTTGGTGCATGGGAGAGCGGGACCGACCTCACCGGAACCCTAGCAGGTGCTGTCATCGGTGCGCACGG
The DNA here is from genome assembly GCA_030760725.1 of Neostapfia colusana. Lineage (NCBI taxonomy): Eukaryota > Viridiplantae > Streptophyta > Magnoliopsida > Poales > Poaceae > Neostapfia > Neostapfia colusana. The sequence continues at coordinate 48,486,554 of JASWHV010000015.1, forward strand.
GTTTCCGGTCATCGCCGGTGGCCGGCGACCCCACCATCGAGTCCAGGGGGTCAGTAAAGGGGCAGGCGGCAAGTTTCGGGCCGGGGGGTGGCCGGGAACTCAGTTCCGGCGAGGGTCGCCGGAGATCGCCGCCGCCGCGCAGTTGGCGCGAGGAGGGAGACGACGCACTGTGTGCGGGGCCCACAAGCCAGAGTTTAAACTTTTCCCGAATTTCAGTTTCAGTTCAAACTTCAAATACTTATAACTTTGGCCAGAAAGCTCCAAATTGAGTGAACCAAATTTTGCTGGATTCATCTCTCCGAGTACTTTCCAGCAAATCAAGTTTCACTTCATGAAAACCCTTAATTTTCCAGAATTAATTCCTCAAAATTTAAACTGTTAGGAATTTTAACTGGAGAATCCTGTGGAGGAAAATCCTGAAATTTTGCTGGGATATTCACCAAAATATCCCTGAACTACCATAAAAATTTCAGGTCCATTTGAGCTCATTTAATCCACCTAATGGTGTGATTAGTGAAACTGTTCCAGAGAAAATAGAAAATGTTCAGAAACATTTTCAGAATTTTCTCTGAAATTGTTTAGCTCATATCTTTAGTTAGGGACATCCAAATTAAGTGAGACCAACTCCATTAGAACCCTCTGAAAATCTAGTTTTCAGAAAGTCATAGTTTGTCTCATGAAAATTCCTAGAACACTCTAAGAGTTCCAATTAAGGTCAAGGACATAATTAATTGTGGAAGGCTCAAATGAGCTTTGCTGCAACTAAAACTTGACCAAGTCTCTGTTTAGGTTGTAACCAAGCCACAGTAAAAGTTTCACCGTCATTAGGTCTGTCTAGCAAGGGGGATAGACTTCACAACTTCAAAGATAATACAAATGCGTTTAAATTAATACATACATTGCTCTTATCATGTAGTCGCTAAGGTCGAGGAGGAACCCGAAGTCCTAGACTTCGTTACTCCGGAGGAACAGCTAGCCTACGACCAAGAGCAGCAAGGCAAGCCCCGGTTTGCATTAACCTTTTTACAAATGTTTATTGTTTTGAGCACATCTTTGAATATTGTTCTTTGCATTAGAGTCTTGATTGGAAAACCACTGCACAGCCAAGAAAACCATGGGTGGGGTTTAGGATTGAAAACCTCGTTAGCCACTGCATTGCTAGGATAGAGTAGGATTCGGTACAAGTCGAGTAGTTGGAACTACTCGCGAGAATAGGCTAGAGGCACATTGCTCGGGTAGAGATAGCACATGATACACATGGCAAGAAAATGAGACCGAGCGGAGAGTAAGGGCAGCAGGACTTTGGGGCCTGTGTGCTGTAGCTCCGCTTGTGTCGATTGAGGACCGAGCCGTGTGTGGGCCTGTTGAACAAGCTAGAACAGTACCGAAGACCTACCGGCTATATGGGAACCGGGAAACTGATGTAACTCGGGTAGCTGGGTATTGAGGCATTGCCCGTCGTTCAGAGGGTAGGTTGAGAGCTCGAGGTGTAAATCGGCTGGCGGCACGGAGATGCGCGTGCAGAGACCTCTTGCTCGGGACGATGGGACCGGTTCAATATTTGGCTAACGGGTGAAAGGTAGTCGCGTACGGCGTCCGTGATGGTTGTTGTAGGCAACATCGAGTACGGGCGTACGTGACGGGTTGTTCGGGTAACCCTGCAGGTGTAAATCGATTATAATCGCCGTCCCTCGCGGTCAGTGAGTACCACTTGTTCACTGTACCGTGACGTAGAAAGAACAGGCTAGTTACATGTTAAAATGTTGCTGATTGAAAGCTGGACATTGATTGTTAATGATATGCTGTAGCTTAGAGCTAATTAAAGTTCTTTTCAACTTTGGGCAAAGTACATGAGAGAAATGAGTTTCTTGTTTGATTGCGGCTCTCTCATGTGCCTTAGCGTAAGGTTCTCCACAACCTGCTGCTAAAACTTGAAAGTAAGGTTCTACTAATTAGGCGAGTCTTTGCAAATGATTTTTACCTCATGCAACCATTACCCTCATGTAGAAGTTCCATGTTTAGGTGAGACGGGTCAGACTTGCTGAGCCTTCGTGCTCACTGCTTGTGTTTGAAGCTTTTGCAGGGTTCTATGAGGAAGGGACTCCCGAAGAGGAGACGGAACCCCAGGAGGGGAACCCCGTCGAGTGGGAGTCGTGCACGCCGCAGAGTTAGTGTGCGTGTGTGCTAGCAAGGACACGTTCGAGGGCTGAACGTGCACTTGATGCTTAGTCTACGCCCGCGAGTGTAGACTGAACTTATTTTGATGTAAACATGTTCATAAACTTGTTTATGTAATAAAACTTCCGCTTCCGCTTTGCACCTTTGACGTGTGTTATACGGTGCTGTGCAACGCAGCACCCCTCAGCGTGATCCTGGCTCGACAGGGCCAATGGGGTCGTGTCAGCATGGTATCAGAGCTTGCTTGAGGTTTAACACAGTACAAAGGTCTTCTTTTTCAAAAATCCAGTGAGGAACGAGTTAGTAGCCCGTATAAGGATGTTATTAGTATATAGAAAGTGGCTTATTAACCTATTTGTTATGTCGGAAAATCGTGCATCTCGGGACGTTCATGTCTTGGGGGGTGCACGTAAGCGCTGTCCACCAGTGCGCACAAGCTGAAGGGTGGAGCCCCACGGGTGGCAGGTAACCCGACCCGCTTTGATATCCTCTACGACTCTTTATGTCGTTTGGGGTATTCGAGCAACGTCTGTCCCTGGCGTGCGTGGTGCAACATGGGAGATCCCGTCACGTGGTCTGAAACGTGAACACGTAACTCAAGGCGTGTTTGGCTTGAGAACATCCGGGCGAGTGATGACGGCCGGGTGTACGAACTGTATGGATTCCGGGCTCGGTGTGCAGCCGAGTCTGATGATTGTTTGAGTTTCTGCAGGTAGCCTGACCACGAAACGGTAGACGTGTAGCATCCGTGTGCGAGTGACGTTTAGTGCCACTGAAATAACGAAGCCGGCTAAGTCCGGTATAGGTTTTTCTTTGTGAGGACGTAGTACCGACAAAATCTGGTGACGCATCGACGTCACACCCAACTAAATAAACAACTTCATTGTAAAAAAAAAAACTGGAAGGTTTTAATCCAAAGTAGTAAAACTTGATGTAACTCCTTCCCTTGAACAGGATATTCAAAGTTAACAAGCTTTCAACTTATAGGATGTTAAGGACAGAGCACTCTGTTTTAAGCTGAAGCAAGGCTGAAGTTAATCAGAGGTTAGAGGTTGAGTTCTTTCGAGGTTGGGGTCGTCTGATATATTTCTGGAAAGCGTTGGAAGAGCTTTACAACTCTTCTGTTGAGGTCCAGAGGTGTTTCGTCCCTTAACCACTCGAAAAATGCAGTAGAGTTGAAACTGTCCAGAAAACAGGACAGAGCAAAGACTCTATGTAAACTCTCTGTAAATTAAGCATAACTTCCTTCTTAAAATCCAAAAATAGGAAATGAGGTACTTCTGGAAAGCTTATGAGATGGGTTACGACTTTGTAACAGAAAGTTTTGTCAGATTAGGAACAGAATTAACTGGGATTCTTGGATCAAATCAGTACCTAAGGCAGGGAGGTGCTGTCCAATTGTTTCCAGAAATTCTGTTAACTTTGACATCTTATAACCTTTAAACCAGGACAGATCTTAGGCCAAGCAAATACTGTCTGGAAAGCTATTGAAGTTAGCTTCAACTTTGATGTTGAGCTCCAGGACTGGTTTTGCTTTTAACCAGGCCTAAATCAGGTTGAAATGGAAACTGGTCAAGGCTGTCATGGGAACAGCAGATCAGCAGTCAAATTTGTTTAAAAATTTGAACTATGTTTCCAAGTGTTATGGGTTCAATGACATATCTTATGTTATAACTCAATGGTTTACTGTTTAAATAAATATTTGACATTTCTCAAATATATTTTTACAGATGGCAGCAGATAAACAGTTGGAGAACGGGTGGGTAGTTTCCCACTGTTCTGACCGTAGCGGCTACCCGGAAGCATTATGGCAAATGCTCCAATATTTTGGGTACAACCAGATGCCGCAATACTTCGCCAAGGAAGAAGGCGAAGAGGGGAACAAGACGTGGACGATCCATGTCGAGGTTTCCGCAGGACCTACGCCACCCGGTTGGGTGCCATTCACCGTCACGGTGAGAGGGAGACAACCGGAAGGGATGTGGCAAGTGGCAGCCCGTGACACTATGTCACGTTTCTGCCAACTACATGTGCAGGCTATGGAGGGTACTCCATACGCACTCGTTCCGGTGGAGGGACGAGCTCAGCATGTGTGGGAAGAGAGGTACCTGGAGGCAACAGACCCGAGTTGCCCAAGGTACAACCCCGCGGAGGCAAATCTCAGCCTCCAAATGAGGGCGGGAAACGCTGTGATGGACAGCCAAGCTGTTCATACGGAGCATCTCGCCACCAAGCTCAAGGAGAGCACAAGCCGTGGAGATCATTTCGAGAGTGCTCACAGCGCACTCCGCAATGTGCTCCTTCCGACGATCAAGCGACTGAATGAACAACACAATCAGTTGCGTCGTCTGAAGAAGGCAAAGAAGAAGAGCCGTGTTGACATCGCGGCGTTGCAAGAGCTGGTGCAGACACTAACCCAGCAGAATGAGGACCTTGCTCAGGAGCGGGACGACGCTATCGAGGAAGGCCAAGGCTGGGAAGAGGACTACAACCAAGCTATGGACGAGGTGCATGCCTTGCAGGACCTCGTGCCCCCGGTATTGGGCGTACCGGTAGTCTTGGGTCTTCCAGCCATGGGAGAACCTGGAATGGGAGAAGAGGTGGTAGACCCCGAGCCACCAGCAGAGGTACCGGAGGAGGACGACCCACAGGAGGTCGAGTTCTACTCCGAGTAGGGGGTTACGGTTGCCAAATAGGGCAGCTAGGGTAGCGTAACCCAACTTTTGTAATCGGTGACATGTCGTGTAGACAGTAGCGTATGTATAGGTAGTGACGACATGAGCACGACTTCTCGGAGATCCGAGAATAATGTATCTTGTATAAAGTTTATGCTTTATCAATATATGTGAATGTTGTGCAAATTAATCATGTGTCACTTCAATACCTACTGTTGCGTATGGAATTTTAAGTAAGACATGTGCTAATTGCTGCTGTTTTGAATTTCAGAATGACGTGTACTCGTGCCAACCCTGACGTTGGGGGTACCAGTCAAGGGGGAGAGACCTCCCAACCACCTCCCGAGGACTCCTCGGGACAGCAGCAGCAACAGCAACAGCAAACACCGCCACCGCCACTACCAACGGTTACATTGTCGCGGCAATGGCGGGCTCGCATCAGCAGCACACAGAGTTGCTGCAGAATCTCATCGCCAATACGTCTCGCCCAGAGAGACGTCAAGATTGTGAGGAGCGCCAACAGAGCTCCTACTCCGACTTCCTGGCGACTCATCCCCCTGTATTCTCAAGGGCGGATGAACCACTTGACGCGGACAACTGGCTCCGCGCCATAGAGATGAAGTTCGGGCTGCTCCAAATCAGCGAGCAGCGCAAGACTCAGTTCGCGGTCCAGCAGCTCCAAGGATCCGCGAGCGCATGGTGGGCCAACTTCTGTGCTTCACAACCCACCGACCGAGTGATGACCTGGGCGGAGTTCCGGACGGCCTTCAGGGCCTATCATATACCGCCAGGTCTGATGAAGAGGAAGACACAGGAGTTCCTACACCTGCAACAAGGGAGCCGGAACGCGCTGGAATACTCCAGAGCGTTCAACGATCTCGCGCTCTACGCGTCGTATCACGCGGATACAGACGAGAAGCGGCGAGACCATTTTTACCAGGGGCTTAACCCGCTCCTGAAGGACAAGTTGGCGATCTTCAATCGCGGCAGCCTCAACGACATCATTGATGCTGCGATTGTTCAGGAGGACTCCGGCAAGGAGTTGGCGGCGGCAGAGCGAAAGCGAAGCGCACCGCAGAGCAGCGGAGAAGGAGGCGGTCCTTCTCAGAAGTTTCGGATGGTGAATCGCCCACCATCAGGCCCACGCTGGCAGCCACCACAGCGGTTGATGCCGTTCCGCAGTCGGCCGTACTCCTCACCGGCATTCTGGCCGGCACTGCCAGTACCACCGCAACAACAACAGCAGCAGCGGGCGATGCCGCGTGCGTTTGCACCTCCGCAACGCATGCCGGGCTTTCGTCCACCGAGTACTCCACCAGCAGCGGCCACATGTTACAAGTGTGGTCGTCCAGGACACTTCGCGAGCAGTTGCCCGGAGAGGCAAGGCGGCGGAGTGGCACCACAGTTTCCGGGGAGGAATCAACCCCGGAACCCTACTAATGCGCGGCGGGCAAACCCTAGGCCCGGCACTGTCCACCAACTTGCCATTGAGGACGTGCCGGAGGGCGAGCCAATCCTTGCGGGTATGTTCCAACTCCACCAGCATCCCGCTATAGTACTGTTTGATTCAGGCACCACGCATAATTTTATTAGCCAAGCTTTCATTGCTAAACACAGTTTGCCAATACTACCCACCGATAGTCCATATTTAATTTGTTCACCGGGTGGGAAGATTTCAGCAAGCGTAATGGTCTCCAAAGCACCATTATGCTTAGCGGGTAGAGTGTACCCCACGTCTCTCATTATCTTAGAGGGACAGAAGGTCGATGTCATCCTAGGGATGTCGTGGTTAACCTGCCACGGCGCTGTTTTAGACACCGTCCTTCGAGTCGTGCACTTAAACTCAGAGGTGCACGGTTCTCACTCATTATTTCTGGACAGTCCAGAAATAAAACTTTCAAGTGTCTATCAAGCCACAACCATCAGATTGGAAGACATTCCAGTGGTCCGAGAGTTCCCTGATGTATTCCCGGACGATTTGCCGGGGATGCCGCCTGATAGAGAGGTGGAGTTCAAGATTGAACATGCACCGGGAACCATGCCAATATCCCGAAGGCCGTACAAGATGGCGCCCAAGGAGTTGGCTGAACTGAAGACTCAGCTCACGGACCTTCTGGAGAAGGGTTTTATTAGGCCGAGCTCCTCGCCATGGGGCTGTTCGGCATTATTTGTCAAAAAGAAGGATGAAACGTTGCGGCTTTGCATGGACTACCGTCCATTAAATGCCGTAACCATCAAGAACAAGTACCCGTTGCCACGGATCGACATGTTGTTTGATCAGTTGGTCGAAGCAAAGATCTTTTCCAAGATGGATTTAAGATCCGGGTACCATCAGATTAAGATAAGGGCGGAGGACATTCCAAAGACAGCTTTCTCGACAAGGTACGGACTTTATGAGTACCTGGTCATGTCCTTTGGCCTCACCAATGCTCCAGCTCACTTCATGTACTTAATGAACTCGGTGTTCATGCCGGAGCTGGACAAGTTTGTCGTGGTCTTCATCGACGACATCCTGGTATATTCCAAGTCGGATGAAGATCACAAGAAACATTTGCGTATAGTCTTGCAACGGCTGCGGGACCATAAGTTATACGCAAAATTCAGCAAATGCGAGTTTTGGATATCGCAAGTGCCTTTCCTCGGGCATATCATCTCAGCGAAAGGTATTGCTGTGGACCCGAGCAAGATCACTCAAGTGCTGAATTGGAAATCCCCGAGAACTGTTCATGAGGTACGGAGTTTCCTCGGACTCGCGGGATATTATCGAAGGTTCATTCCGAACTTCTCGAAGATTGCCAAGCCAATGACAGAGCTGCTGAAGAAGGCTACCAAATATGTTTGGAGTCCAGCATGTGAAGCAGCATTCAAGGCTTTAGTCAAGCACCTGACATCAGCACCGGTTTTGGCGCAGCCAGACACAACAAAACCGTTCGATGTGTACTGCGATGCATCCGGCATTGGGCTCGGGTGTGTGCTGATGCAAGACCGAAGAGTGGTCGCGTATGGATCACGGCAGCTTAGGAACCATGAGCAGAATTATCCAACTCATGACTTGGAGCTCGCTGCCGTGGTACTTGCACTGAAGATGTGGAGGCACTACCTACTCGGTAACCTCGTACATTTATATACCGACCACAAAAGCCTCAAGTACATATTCACTCAGAAGGAGCTGAACATGAGGCAACGAAGATGGTTAGAACTGATAAAGGATTACGAGATAGAGATCCATTATCATCCGGGCAAGGCAAACGTTGTGGCAGATGCGCTGAGCCGCAAGTCACACGTCAATAATCTGACCATCACACCGTTGGAAGAGAGCGAACCACCACTCCATGTGATTCCACACGGAGCTCTCTACAACCTAGCTTTGATCCCCACCATCCGTGAAGAGATAGCGGCAGCCCAGAAGAATGACAAGGGCATGTCACATTTACGGAGACGTGTAGACAGTGGGGAGTTGAAATGTTTCCGGAAGGACGGAGACGGCGTCCTATGGTTCAAGGACCGGATCGTCGTACCCCGAAACCCGGAGTTACGGAAGAAAATATTTGATGAGGCTCACTTATCAAAATTTTCTATTCACCCGGCAGCAACAAAATGTATCAAGAACTCAGAAGAAAGTTTTGGTGGACACGGATGAAGCGAGAGACTGCAAAATACGTGTCCGAGTGTGATACATGTCGAAGGGTGAAGGCAGACCACATGCGGAAACCGGTACTGCTGCAACCACTGGGCATTCCTGCCTGGAAGTGGGATGACGTGAGCATGGATTTCGTCGTCGGTTTACCCACCACCTTACAGAAACATGATTCGGTGTGGGTGATCGTCGATCGGCTCACCAAAGTTGCCCATTTCATCCCGGTCAACACCAACTACAACGCCAAGAAGTACGCTGAACAGTACATCTCACGGATCCTATGCTTATACGGCGTACCCCGTACCATCATATCGGACCGGGGCACTTTATTTGTGTCCCGTTTTTGGGAGCAGCTACATGCTGCCTTGGGGACGAAGCTGATCCGTAGTTCAGCCTACCACCCGCAGACGGATGGGCAAACCGAGCGGGTAAATCAAATCCTAGAAGACATGCTACGAGCTTGCGCTATCAACCACGGCAAGAATTGGGATGATCACTTGCCGTTAGCCGAGTTCTCGTACAACAATGGGTACCAAGCCAGCATCAAGATGGCGCCCTACGAGGCGCTATACGGAAGAAAATGCAGCACACCATTGAACTGGTGTGAGTCTGGCGAAAGGGTTACCTTCGGGATTGACCTTGTCAACAACGCGGAAGAAAAGGTTCGACTAATTCAAGCGAACCTAAAAGCCGCTCAATCCCGTCAGAAACAGTATGCGGACCGGAGAAGGCGCCCATTACAATTCGAAGTTGGGGACCACGTATATCTACGGGTGTCTCCAATGAAGGGTGTAAATAGATTTGGGGTGAGGGGAAAGTTAGCACCCCGCTTCATCGGTCCATTCCAGATTACCGAAAGATGTGGATCGGTGGCATACCGGCTGAAATTACCAGAAGCACTTTCCGGTGTGCACGACGTCTTTCACATTTCCCAGCTGAGGAAGTGTCTCAAGCTATCAACTACCGTTCAGCTGGAAGACATTGAAGAACTGCAACCGGATCTCACCTATCGGGAGGAACCGGTGCAGATTATTGATGAAAAGGCCCGAACCACACGCAACCGTACGTTGTGGTTCTACAAGGTTCTATGGAGTAATCACTCCATGGACGAAGCGACATGGGAGAGCGAAGAATTCCTTCGCAGTAACTACCCCGACTTTTTCACGTCGCATATCCGGTAATTTTCCACAGTCCTCTCTCTCATTTTCACTTTATAATCTCGGGACGAGATTCTTTTAAGGGGGGAGGAATGTAAGGGCCTCAGTTTTTGACACACATTTGCAGTGTTCATCACCACACCACACACCTCATTTGAGGAAGAATGATGAACACAAATGAAGAGCAAGTAACAATTATCAACATGCTCATTAGAGAACAAACTTACACATTGCAAAAGTGGTATTTCCCACATGTGATATAGATGGGCTGGACATATGAAAACTCCTACACTTTACTAAGGATGTCCATGCCAAGTTTCACCCAAATTCAAAACCTTTTTGAGGTCAGTTTGGGTATAGTTAGGAAGAGGGCAGTTTGAAACCATATTCAAATTCAAACTGTTTTTATCCAATGAATTTAAAAGTGGGGGCATATTCTTACTCAGCACATTTTTGTGAGCTCACACACCAATTTTCACTCCATTTGGAGTTGATCTTGACATGAGCTAAGGGGGGGAATTCAAACTTTATTTGAATTTCAAACTGAACTTGTGCTGAAATTCATTCAAACCAAACCTCATTTGAACTTGGATCAATTCAAATGGCTCATGGGTGAATAATTTGAATTGCCAAGGGTAGTATGGGGTTCACTGTTTATAACAGTGATTAGGAGTAAATTTCAGAGGTTAAAATGGGGGGTGGGACCCACCTGTCAGCCTCTACTTCAGCACAAACCGACTGAAACGCAGCTCCATCGGTTCCCGGGTGCAGTGTGCGCGCACCACCGAGGGGGCAGCAGGCGCCAGCTCCTGCTGCGCGCCCCAAGCCGGAGACCAGTCACCGGGCTACTTATCCCCTCCCCGGCATGCTTCAGTCGCCAATTCCCCGAGCTGCCGACGTGCACGACCTGTTCTTCCACTGCCATCGCCACAGCCCGAGCTCACGCTTGATCAAGCCGATCACTCGCGAGCACAGCCTCCTCCACAGCAAAACGGCACCAAGTGGTCGTGAGCAACCTCCTAGACCCCGTGTTGTCCAGTGAGCAAGCGTCCTCGAGCTGTACGAGCCATTTCTCCGGCGAGCCGAACATCGCCGCCGATCGGGCTCCCGTGGACAGCACGGCACAGCCGTTGTCACGTCCTCTTCTCTACACAAGAAAGGTGCGTGATTGTATGTAGATGGAGTAGCCGAAAGCCGTTTGGCGATTGATCAACCCTCGGCCGAGAATTTCTAAATTTACTATTGATCAGTTCATAAGGACCGAGCTCACCTTCGGGTGAAATTTGTGCTCTATGCACGAGGGTTGGACGAGCTCGTTACCTAGTAGCTTCTACGCACGATAGCGCCCACGCTCGAACTGGAATTAGAGAAAACCATCGAGAATCGGCCATGATATGGCTGTTTTCCCCGCCGCCATGGCTGAACACCTCGGCTCACCGTCGAGAGCCTAGTTGCCGGTATTTCTAGCTTCCACCCAGCCCTGGTTCGTGTTTCCCATGCTCTACTGATGCTCTCCGACCGATTTCCGGTCAATTTGGTGCACGGGAGAGCGGGACCGACCTCACCGGAACCCTAGCAGGTGCTGTCATCGGTGCGCACGGGTTTCCGGTCATCGCCGGTGGCCGGCGACCCCACCATTGAGTCCAGGGGGTCAGTAAAGGGGCAGGCGGCAAGTTTCGGGCCGGGGGGGTGGCCGGGAACTCAGTTCCGGTGAGGGTCGCCGGAGATCGCCGCCGCCGCGCATGTGGCGCGAGGAGGGAGACGACGCACTGTGTGCGGGGCCCACAAGCCAGAGTTTAAACTTTTCCCGAATATCAGTTTCAGTTCAAACTTCAAATACTTATAACTTTGGCCAGAAAGCTCCAAATTGAGTGAACCAAATTTTGCTGGATTCAGCTCTCCGAGTACTTTCTAGAAAATCAAGTTTCACTTCATGAAAACCCTTAATTTTCCAGAATTAATTCCTCAAAGTTTAAACTGTTAGGAATTTTAACTGGAGAATCCTGTGGAGGAAAATCCTGAAATTTTGCTGGGATATTCACCAAAATATCCCTGAACTACCATAAAAATATCAGGTCCATTTGAGCTCATTTAATCCACCTAATGGTGTGATTAGTGAAACTGTTCCAGAGAAAATAGAAAATGTTCAGAAACATTTTCAGAATTTTCTCTGAAATTGTTTAGCTCATATCTTTAGTTAGGGACTTCCAAATTAAGTGAGACCAACTCCATTAGAACCCTCTGAAAATCTAGTTTTCAGAAAGTCATAGTTTGTCTCATGAAAATTCCTAGAACACTCTAAGAGTTCCAATTAAGGTCAAGGACATAATTAATTGTGGAGGGCTCAAATGAGCTTTGCTGCAACTAAAACTTGACCAAGTCTCTGTTTAGGTTGTAACCAAGCCACAGTAAAAGTTTCACCATCATTAGGTCTGTCTAGCGAGGGGGATAGACTTCACAACTTCAAAGATAATACAAATGCGTTTAAATTAATATATACATTGCTCTTATCATGTAGTCGCTAAGGTCGAGGAGGAACCCGAAGTCCTAGACTTCGTTACTCCGGAGGAACAGCTAGCCTACACCAAGAGCAGCAAGGCAAGCCCCGGTTTGCATTAACCTTTTTACAAATGTTTATTGTTTTGAGCACATCTTTGAATATTGTTCTTTGCATTAGAGTCTTGATTGGAAACCCAACTGCACAGCCAAGAAAACCATGGGTGGGGTTTAGGATTGAAAACCTCGTTAGCCACTACATTGCTAGGATAGAGTAGGATTCGGTACAAGTCGAGTAGTTGGAACTACTCGCGAGAATAGGCTAGAGGCACATTGCTCGGGTAGAGATAGCACATGATACACATGGCAAGAAAATGAGACCGAGCGGAGAGTAAGGGCAGCAGGACTTTGGGGCCTGTGTGCTGTAGCTCCGCTTGTGTCGATTGAGGACCGAGCCGTGTGCGGGCCTGTTGAACAAGCTAGAACAGTACCGAAGACCTACCGGCTATATGGGAACCGGGAAACTGATGTAACTCGGGTAGCTGGGTATTGAGGCATTGCCCGTCGTTGAGAGGGTAGGTTGAGAGCTCAAGGTGTAAATCGGCTGGCGGCACGGAGATGCGCGTGCAGAGACCTCTTGCTCGGGACGATGGGACCGGTTCAATATTTGGCTAACGGGTGAAAGGTAGTCGCGTACGGCGTCCGTGATGGTTGTTGTAGGCAACATCGAGTACGGGCGTACGTGACGGGTTGTTCGGGTAACCCTGCAGGTGTAAATCGATTATAATCGCCGTCCCTCGCGGTCAGTGAGTACCACTTCTTCACTGTACCGTGACGTAGAAAGGACATGCTAGTTACATGTTAAAATGTTGCTGATTGAAAGCTGGACATTGATTGTTAATGATATGCTGTAGCTTAGAGCTAATTAAAGTTCTTTTCAATTTTGGGCAAAGTACATGAGAGAAATGCGTTTCTTGTTTGATTGCGGCTCTCTCATGTGCCTTAGCGTAAGGTTCTCCACAACCTGCTGCTAAAACTTGAAAGTAAGGTTCTACTAATTAGGCGAGTCCTTGCAAATGATTTTTACCTCATGCAACCATTACCCTCATGTAGAACTTCCATGTTTAGGTGAGACGGGTCAGACTTGCTGAGCCTTCGTGCTCACTGCTTGTGTTTGAAGCTTTTGCAGGGTTCTATGAGGAAGGGACTCTCGAAGAGGAGACGGAACCCCAGGAGGGGAACCCCGTCGAGTGGGAGTCGTGCACGCCGCAGAGTTAGTGTGCGTGTGTGCTAGCAAGGACACGTTCGAGGGCTGAACGTGCACTTGATGCTTAGTCTACGCCCGCGAGTGTAGACTGAACTTATTTTGATGTAAACATGTTCATAAACTTGTTTATGTAATAAAAACTTCCGCTTCCGCTTTGCACCTTTGACGTGTGTTATACGGTGCTGTGCAACGCAGCACCCCTCAGCGTGATCCTGGCTCGACAGGACCAATGGGGTCGTGTCAAACTTGGCATGAGCATTCCTAGCAAGGTGTAGGAGTTTTTCATATGTTCAGCCCCTATATGATGCATGTGGGAAATACCACTTTTGCATTTTATGAGTTCATCCTGTAATGACCATATTGATTGTGATTACTTGCTCTTGAAATGTGTTTATAAGTTGTCCTCAAATGAGGTGTGTGTGGTGTGATGAACACTTTGGATGTGTGCAAAAACTTAGGCCCTTACAATAGTTTGGATCGAAAATCTAGCTTGTGACTATTATATGGTCTCAGGTGTGGCCAACAGGCACACCCAAAAGTTCAAAGTATGGACAGGTCAGATTGTGCATGATTGAGACGCTCAATTGGAGAAACAAAATTGATAACTCTACTAGGAAATCAATTAATAATAGAATAGGATGTTGTAAAGGCATCTCCCCAGAATTTCAAAGGAACAGATGAGTGAGCAAGAAGAGCCAAGCTGGTTTCAACAAGATGCCTACGTTTTCATTCTGCACAACCATTTTGCTGTGATGTATGAGGGCAAGATTTGCGGTGTGATATTCCTATATTCTGAAAGAATGAGTCGAGTTTGTGATACTCTCCACACCAGTCAGTTTGCACATGGAGAATTTTCTTATGCAACAATCTTTCTACATGATTTTGAAACTAATGAAAAATATAGAAGACATCAGATTTTTGTTTAAGCAGAAAAATCCATGTAAAACAACTATAAGCATCAATGAAGCTAACATAATATTTTTGTCCACTAACTGTATTTCTAGCAGGACCCCATACATCTGAAAAAATCAACTCAAGTAGACCTGTAGCTGTATTATTGGATAGGCTAAATGGAAGCTGGTGATTTTTTGTTTGTTGACAAGCGCCAAAGACACGATTATTGGACTTGGATACAAAAGGTAGACTGAAATGATGGATGTCTCTTTGGACTGTTTGTTGAGCAGCATGACCGAGTTGATGATGCCATCGGTCAGGAGTGACTCTAGATCTGAAGAAGGCACCTATGACAAAGACAGCAGCATCCTCTAGAGAGTAGAGTCCCTCTTGACATTTTCCTTTAATTATTGTTTGCTTCATGACCTGATACAACAACAGCAACAACCAAGCCTTTATCCCAAGCCTGTTGGGGTCGGCTAGACATGAAACCCAATATCAATGAAGTAAAAAAGAGGAATAGATATAAGAACAAGGAAAAAAGAAAAAAAGAAAAAAGAAAAAGAAAAAAAAAAGAAAAAAGAAAAGGAAAAAAACAAGACTACGATTTTGGCACATGAATTGCTACTTTCCATGCGGTCCTATCATGAGCTAAGTCTCTGGATACATTCCAATCTCTCAAATCTCGTTTTACCGCCTCCTCCCAGGTCAACCTTGGTCGTACTCTACCCCTCCTAATATTTTCTCTACCTCTTAAAATCCCACTGTTAACCGGTGCTTCTAGAGGTCTCCGTTGGATATGTCCAAACCACCTAAGTCGATGTTGGACTAACTTCTCTTCAACCGACGCCACCCCTACCTTATCACGAATCGCCTCATTCCTTATTCGGTCTCTTTTCGTGTGCCCGCACATCCACCGTAGCATGCGCATCTCTGCAACACTCATTTGTTGGACATGTTGCCGTTTAGTTGGTCAACATTCCGCCCCATAGAGCATCGCGGGTCTGATTACCGTCCTATAGAACTTCCCTTTTAGCTTTTGTGGGACTTTCCTATCACATAGGATTTCAGAGGCTTGTTGCCATTTCATCCACCCTACCTTGATCCTGTGGCAAACATCCTCATCAATATCGCCATTGTTTTGTAACATTGATCCTAAGTATCGGAAAGAGTCCCTTCTAGGTACTATTTGTCCTTGTAGACTAACATTTCCCTCTTCACGACCAACATCACTAAAGTCACACCTCATATACTCGGTTTTGGTCCTACTAAGTCTAAACCCCTTGGACTCTAAGGTTTGTCTCCATAACTATAATTTCTTATCAACACCATCTCTAGTTTCATCTACCAGCACTACATCATCAGCAAAGAGCATGCACCAAGGGATATCCCCTTGTATATCCTTCGACACCTCATCCATCACCAAGGAAAAGATGTATGGGATCAAAGCTGATCATTGATGTAGTCCTACCGTGATAGGAAATGCATCAGTCTCACTATCACTTACGCGCACACTTGTCCTAACATTATTGTACATATCCTTGATAAGGGTAATGTACTTTGTTGGCACTTTATGTTTCTCTAGTGCCCACCACATGACTGACCTTGGTATCTTGTCGTACGCCTTCTCCAAGTCGATGAACACCATATGCAAGTCCTTCTTCTGCTCCCTATCTCTCTCCATAAGCTGACGAAGAAAGAAAATCGCCTCCATTGTAGACCTCCCAGGCATAAAACCAAACTGGTTTTTAGTGACATTGGTCACTTTCCTCAGGCGGTGTTCAATCACTCTCTCCCAAAGCTTCATAGTATGACTCATAAGCTTAATACCTCGATAATTAGTACAACTTTGAATATCTCCTTTATTTTTGAAGATAGGTACTAATATACTTTTCCTCCATTCTTCAGGCATCTTGTTTGACCGAAAAATGTGGTTGAATAGCTTTGTGAGCCATACTATTGCCACGTCCCCAAGACATCTCCACACCTCAATAGGGACATCGTCAGGGCCGAGGGCCTTTCCTCCTTTCATCCTTTTTAAGGCCTCCTTAACCTCAAACTATTGTATCCTCCGCACGAACCGCCTGTTGGAGTCATCAAAGGAGTCATCCAACTCAACCTTAGGGCTCCCATTCCCATCATTGAATAGCCCATTAAAGTAATCACGCCATCTATTCTTAATCTCTTCATCCTTCACTAGAATGCGGTCAGTCTCATCTTTGATGCATTTAACTTGATTCAGATCCCTCATCTTTCTCTCGTGGATTTTTGCTACCTTGTATATGTCCTTTTCACCTTCTTTTGTCTCTAGTCTCTCATATAACTTATCATAGGCATGTCCTCTTGCCTTACTCACAACCCGCCTTGCATTCTTCTTAGCCTCTTTGTACTTAAGCATGTTGCTTGCGCTTCTATCATTATGCCAACTCTTGTAACACTCCTTCTTCTCCTTAATGGCCTTTTGTACATCCTCATTCCACCACCAAGTGTCTTTATCTACAAGTTTTTTCCCTTTGTCACACCGAACACGTCACTAGCTACCTTCCTAATGCAAGTTGCCATCTTCATCCACATACTATATGCATCTCCATTTTCTGCCCAGGGTCCTTCTGTGATCACCCTATTTTTAAAGGATTCTTGTGATTCTCCTTTCAACTTCCACCATTTTGTTCTTGCAATTTTGACACCTTTGTCCCGCAAAGAACATGTATGGAAGCGAAAGTTAGCTACCACAAGCTTATGTTGTGTCACAACACACTCCCCCGGGATCACCTTACAATCTAGACACTCCCGTCTATCCTTTCTCCTAGTGAGGACAAAGTCAATCTGGCTAGAGTGTTGGGCACTACTAAAGGTCACTAGGTGAGATTGCCTCTTCCTAAAGAGGGTGTTAGCTATCAACAGATCATAGGATACGACAAAGTCTAGGATGTCCTTACCCTCTTGATTTCTATCGCCGCATCCAAAACCTCAATGTACTCCCTCAAATCCTAGGTTAGTTGCACCCACATGACCATTGAGATCTCCCCCTATGAGGAGTTCCTCGGTTATCGGTACACTACTAACCATATCCTCCAAGTCCTCCCAAAATTGCCTCTTAGCACTCATGTTGAGCCCAACTTGTGGGGCATAAGCACTAATGATGTTCAAGACAATGTTCCCAATTACTATCTTGATTAATATGATCCTATCCCCTCGTCTTCGAACATCCACTACTCCATCCTTAAGACTCTTATCTATTAGAACACCTACGCCATTCCTAGTCCCAGCCGAACCAGAATACCAAAGCTTGAAACCGATATTCTCAACTTCTCTCGCCTTTTGACCCGCCCATCTAGTCTCTTGTACACAAAGGATATTTACTCGTCTCCTAATAGCAACATCTACTAACTCACGTAGCTTCCCCGTCAAGGATCCTACATTGCAACTACCCACCCGAAATCTATGTTCCTCGGCTAGCTTCCTTACGCTTTGCACTCGTCGAGTAAGATGCAAAGACCCTTGCTCACTTATCACTACATCCGGGCGATGATGTAGTGTGCCACTAAGGTGGTGGCGATCTGGCACTTGCTCATTTAACACCATATCTGGGTTCCGATATGGCGCGCCACTAAGGCGGTGGCGACCCGGCCCTTGCCCACTTAACACCGTACCCGGGTTCCGATATGGCGCGTCGCTAAGAGGGTTACGCCCCAACGAATTTCTATTGGGTTTCATTTCCATGAGAATGGCTAAGTGTAGTTGTTGGCTCGCCAAGCCTATCACAACCCCCTGCTCCTTTACCCGGGCTTGGGTGTGACACCCTGATTTCTAGTGTGAGCATATATTCATGTTTTATGAAGAGAAAATGTTTTTTGAAAAGTAGGAACAGAAAAAATATCAAAAGGATAGCCAGTAAGAGCCAAATCCAGTCCATAGAGAGCGTCGAAGACAACTTCCGTGGCCCGCTAGCCACGTGGCGTGTTCGGAGATCATCCCTGCGAATTGGGGAGAGGTCCGCCGCTAAAATGGCTACGTGGCAGGCTCGGGGCTCATCTCCGAAAAAGGGGAGAAATCCGACCCTGTGGAACACGTGTTACCCTTGGAGCTAGCCTATGCGGAAGAAGCAAAAGCATTTCCGCAGACATGTCACCTTCGGAGCTAGTCACCATGAAAATCAGAGGACCAGTCGCACGGGATGCGTGTCGATCTCGGAGCTTACCACCGAGAGGTTCGGTTCCATTGAACACATGTCGCCACCAGAGGTTATCTCCGAGAAGTCCATCACTGTTGGACACGTGTCGACTTCGGAGATCGTCTCTGAGGAAAGAAGAGAGGAATGGTCCAACACTGACACATGGCATGTGTGGAGCCACCTCCAAATAAGAGAGGAGGGCCCGACCGCTAGGATATGTGGCGCACGCGGAGCTCATCTCCGAAGGAGAGGGGAGTCTTGCTCACTTGACACGCGGCGCAACCGGAGCTCGTCCCTGCGGAGAGGGAGAGACCAGGACCCGGTGGACACGTGGAGCCTCCGGAGCTCATCACCGAGGAGGTAACGAGTTCTAGGGATGGTTTTTGGAATCTGTACGCGTAGAAATACCGGAACAGAAACTGACCTGACTTCCACAATGATACCGCACCAAATCAACTAAAGATAAGTTGTAAGATTCAATGACAAATTTGAACAGGACTCTTATTCGGGATACAATCAGATTAGGACTCTTCTCTTCCCGATTATAAATAGAACCCAGAACCTTTGGCCGAAACCACAAACTTCTTTTCCAACTACTGAGCCGACGACTTAGAGCCCTAGCCCCCAACTCGCCGAGAAAGCCATCGCCGGAGCTCAGCAAGGAAGATCGCCGGAGGAAAGCCCAACGATCTGAGGGGGACCTCGAGACCGAGAAGAACGTAAGGTAGGTCTCCAATACCACCTTACAACATCGTTACATTTTCTTTGCATCTGTTCTTTGATTCCTTTCGGACAGAAGCCTTCTCGTGGACATATCACTTGATGATCAGGTTGATCTAAAGACAAGATCATCACCACGTCCAACTTTGATTCGAACACCTCTGTTCATCATAAAATCCATGCAAGCCATGCAAGAACACATACAAATCAATCTAATAAAACTGGTCATAGGATAGCATGCATATGCATCATCGCGTCTAGTTTAAGGTTTGTGCATGATATTGATTGCTGTGAATCTTGTATGCACGTGATCCTACATAGCAGGACATGCTCAGGGAGCTGTCTACGACAAACTGCAGCAACAAGGTTTTGAGATCCAAGAACAACCGGAACCGCAAGAACAAGGCAAGTGCTCCTTGACCATATTGATCCTATGTTTTGGGTAAAACAGTTTTGATTTGCGAAAAGGTGTGCGTGCTGAGTCAAACATGATGGGAAACCCTTTTATAGGAGTTTACTAGCTTTGGTTAAACCACCCTTGTCGCCAAGGAAGTTTATGAGTCGGGTATGGTTTTTTTTTTACTTTTATGCTTCGTTGAGTCCATGGGAATGGGAAGCGAGATATATGTGTCTAGCTAACTGCACTCGTAATGATAATAAGAAACTGATGATGTTAATGAACATGGATCGGAGGGAGGTCTAGGCAAGCCTGGGTTTGTGAATGAGGTAGCATGAGATGGTGGTTTACTTGCCGTAGATCTAAGGACCGGTTCATGCATGCACATGCCAGGATAACAGTGCCACCACAAGGCCAAGTGTGGGTGCGGCATAGCTGACTAATTAGGTAAGTTGCTAGAGTGTTATGGACTGTGGAAGGCGCGGGGAATGGGAGTCGAGTGAGGACTGCCCTGGGAACTGCATGGCACAAGAGGGGGCCCGTGGGTGGGAGAATTGTTGATTCTAGCCTACCGGTGAAACCTTAGTGAGTCCATACATCTAGTAACCCCTTTGTAAAGGCTATTTTGTGATCTCTTGATCATACACCGACGGTTGTGTACTGGTATAATGGAGGTTCTGCAGTCGCCGATGGGTGACGAAATCACAAACTTGTGGGTAAAGTGGTGCAAAATCTGCAGGGTTCTTAAAAACTATCATGATAGCCGAGCTTACGGTCACGAGCGCCTGGCCAACTGCCATGATTAGTTGGGATGGTTATTGGGATGGTTCTTGGTTATGGTTATTGATTATGGTTATGGTTTGGTTTTGGGACTGTTGAGTCCGGGTGATAAGATGGTTGCATGACTGTTGAGTCATGGCAACGAGATTGGTCTCGGTGTGAGACGAAGTTGTTTATGAGATAAGATGGTAGCGAATACGAGAAGTTATTCGTGAGATGGTAGCGAATACGAGGAGGTATTCGTGAGTAAGAATGAAGTTGGCTAATGTTCGGGTGGAACATGGAAAGTGATGGAGGTATGTTGGTAATTTAATACATGTTGGGGTTACATTCATCTAAAGTTAAGTTGTTGTTTTATCATGGTTTTATAAATCTGCTTTTCTGCAAATGAGCCTTTTTATACCTACCTTGTTATGAGCTACATATCATGTTTTTTTCCGCACTTGTTGAGTATATCATTGTACTCAAACTTGCATTATTATTTCATCAGCAGCAGCAGGAGAAGACTACTATGAAGACTAAGTAGAGCATTAAGACGTGTGATCTGTTCTCAACCTTGCCTGTGGAGGGAGTAGAGATAGAGCCACTTCTTCTTAGATTTGCTTCCACATTAGTTAGATTGCTTCCGCATTAGAATAAAGACTTCCGCTGCATAGAAATAAAGACTTCCGTTGTGAGCATGAGTCCAAGACTCATGAGACGTTGTAATAAACTCGGTTATTCGTGGTTATATATATATTCTGAATTCAGTTTGTGGAATATATGTGTATGTGTGATGAACGTCCTGGGCACACATATGCATTAGTTCTCGGTTCCGTGGTTTTCCACAGAATTGAGGGCGTCACAGATTGGTATTAGAGCCACGGGTTGATAGTAGGTTACACGCCTAGATAGAAATCTCAGATTGATATTAGCGCCACGGGTTGACAGTAGGTTACACACCTAAATAGGAATTACAGATTGGTATTGGACACATATTGGTAGCTAAAGCCACGCTGACCATAGGAAGCACCTAGGACGCTTAGATTGGCCTTGAAACTACCTTGACATAGGAAGCCATCCTTGAATAGGAGTTGTGTGAGCCCTTGTGATGGTTGGTTGTGAATTGTGTGCTTAGTGTGAGTCGTGGGACATCTCAGAACGTTGTACATATCCACACGTAAGTATAAAGAGGTGTGAGATGTTTCAGCACTTGTTCACATCCTCATCTGGGCTAATATATATAGTCCAACTCACCTTGATGCATATAGTTGAGGGAATCTACCTAACCTTCTGACATTCTATTCTATTTCGATCTCTCTCACAGATGGTGAGAGAAAACGCCGGCCGAAGGAACATCCGTGACAACCAAGAGGATGGTCACGAGGAAGTTCCTGTTAACCCCGGAGCTGGTGAAAACCACCTGGAACGGTTGATGGCTATGCAGAACCAGCTTATGCAAACCATGATCCAAACTTTGGGTCAATTGCAGGCCAACAACAACCCTGTTCCAGCACCACCGCCACCACCACCGCCAGCACACGACAGACTGGGAGAGTTCATGAGGACTCGACCACCCACCTTTGCTCAAGCTAGTGACCCCATGGAGGCCGATGATTGGTTGAAATCCATGGAGAAGAAGCTTGCCATTGTTCAGTGCAATGACCGAGAGAAGGTTCTCTTTGCGTCGCACCAACTTATGGGAGCTGCCGCTAACTGGTGGGATGCCCTATGCAACGCCCATGTCGACCCGGAGACAATCACTTGGACTGAGTTCAAGGAGAGTTTCCGCTCTCATTACATCCCTGCTGGTGTAATGATGCTCAAGAGGCAGGATTTTGAAGGTCTCCGCCAAGGACAGAAAAGTGTGAATGAGTATCTCAACAAGTTCACACAACTGTCCCGGTATGCCCCCGAAGATGTCAACTCAGACCAGAGGAAGCAATACCTGTTCATGAGAGGGTTGAACAACGAGATTCAGGTTCAGCTCCTCAACAATGACTACGTAAGCTTTCAGAAGCTGGTTGACAAGGCCATAGTGGTTGAAAACAAGATCCGAGAGATCGAGCGAGAGTGCAAGAGGAAGATGCCATACCAGCCCCAAGGGAGCAATGTACGACCTCGGTACATGCCCCCAGCAGCACCGCAGTATGGATCGACCACTCCTGCATACCGCCCTAGTCAGCCACCACAGCAACGACATGTTGCACCAGCACTTCGTGTGCCCACGCCTCCTATGTCCCGACCTAGCGTGGGAGCTCCTGTTCAAAACCCCCGTCCCAACGTACCTGCTGCCGTAAGCAACAGGGCATGCTTTGCATGCGGGGAAATAGGACACTTCGCGAACCAGTGCCTGAGGAGAGGCCCTGGACAGCAAGGTAACGTGCCCAAGCAGAACCCGCGACCGAACGGAGGGGACAATCAAGGAAATCGGGGACAGCAGAACTATGCTCGCGGCAACGTGAACCATGTCTCTGCTGAGGAAGCACAACAGGCTGAGGACGTCGTAATTGGTATGTTCCTTGCCAACTCCAACCCAGCCACCATCTTATTTGATTCTGGAGCATCGCATTCCTTCATATCATCCAAGTATGTTGCCAAACATCACCTACCCGTATCCAACTTAGAATGTGCTATGTTAGTAAATTCTCCCGGAGGAGAAATGAGGACTAATATAGTATGTCCGAAAGTAAGCCTTAAAATAAGGGGGGTAGACTTCCTTGCCAACCTTATTGTCCTGAATTCCCAAGGGATTGACATTATACTCAGGATGGATTGGTTAAGCAAGCACAACGGGGTAATCCAATGTGCTGAAAATAGCGTGCAATTGACAAATGAGCACGGCATCCGTGTCGAGTTTGAGTCAGCCCAACAAACCACTGAACAGGCAAATTTGAACCACGTTGAAGGAGCAACAGTGGACAACATTCCGGTGGTTCAGGAATTTTCAGACGTGTTCCCGGAAGAGCTTCCTGGTATGCCCCCTGATCGGGACATTGAGTTTGCCATTGATTTGGTACCAAGAACTGCACCCATATCCAAGAGACCCTATAGGATGCCCGTCAATGAACTAATAGAACTCAAGAAGCAAATTCAAGAGTAGTTGGGAAAGGGTTTTATACGTCCAAGCTCGTCACCATAGGGAGCTCCTGTGCTCTTTGTAGACAAGAAGGATGGAACCCAAAGGATGTGCGTGGACTATAGGTATGTCAACGAGGTAACAATCAAGAACAAATACCCTCTGCCCCGTATAGAGGACCTGTTCAACCAAATGAAAGGAGCCTGAGTGTTCTCCAAGATTGATCTTCGGTCGGGATATTTCCAGCTGAAGATTAAGCCCTCCGATATACCCAAGACTGCCTTTCGAACATGGTATGGTTCGTATGAATACACCGTCATGTCTTTTGGATTAACAAATGCACCCGCATACTTCATGTACCTCATGAACAAGGTTTTCATGGAGTACTTGGATAAGTTCATCGTGGTTTTCATTGACGACATTATGGTGTATTCAAAATGTGAGGAGGAGCATGAAGAACATTTGAAATTGACCTTGCAAAAATTGTGTGAGCATCAATTGTATGCCAAGCTTAACAAGTGTCAATTTTGGCTAAAGGAAATATCATTCCTAGGCCACATTATCTCCAAGGAAGGGGTATCGGTTGATCCCGGAAAAGTGAGAGATGTTCTGAATTGGGACCAACCACAGAGTGTGAGGGATATTCGGAGTTTTCTTGGGATGGCTGGATACTATCGACGCTTCATTAAAGACTTCTCTAAGATAGCAAAGCCTATGACGGAGTTGCTAATGAAGGGAAAAGTCTTCCAATGGACACCAGCATGCCAAGGAAGTTTTGAGGAACTCAAGGAAAGGCTAACCACAGCACCGGTTCTGGTATTGCCGGACGAAAGTAAGAGCTTCGACATATATTGTGACACATCCAGACAGGGGCTCGGATGTGTGCTCATGCAAAAGGGACAAGTGGTAACCTATGCCCCACGATAATTAAAGAAGCACGAGCTCAATTATCCTACACATGACTTGGAGCTAGCAGCAGTCGTGCATGCATTGAAGATTTGGAGACATTATATCCTTGGTCATCGATGTGAGATCTATACGGATCATAAAAGCCTTAAGTACATATTTACCCAAACGGACTTGAATTTGAGGCAACGTCGATGGTTGGAACTCATCAAGGATTATGATGTTGGAATCAACTACCACCCTGGAAAGGCCAATGTAGTAGCTGATGCATTGAGCCGAAAGGGAGAAAGTCACCAACTCACAGTTCGGGAGCTACCACCCGAACTACGTAAGGAGTTTGAACGGTTGCACCTTGGATTCTTGAACAACATGGAAATGATGGAGATCCACTCCACATTGGAGCAAGAGATAAGAGATGAACAAGCAACGAATGAGGAGATCAAGGAGATCAAGGAAAGAATACGACAAGGAATAGAGAAGGATTTCAAAGACGATGAGAAGGGTACGCTTTGGCTAGGAAAAAGGATTTGTGTGCCTAACATGAAACACCTCCGTGATATGATATTGAGGGAGGCACATGATTCACCCTATTCTATAGATCCCGGAAGTACCAAAATGTACAAGGACTTGAAAACTTGTTATTGGTGGGATGGTATGAAGAGGGATATAGCTGAATACATTGCTCTATGCGACACATGCCAACGGGTGAAGGCCGAACATCAAAAACCCGCTGGATTGTTGCAACCTTTGAAGGTACCAGAGTGGAAGTGGGAGGACATCAGTATGGATTTCATCATCGGATTGTCACGTACTCAGTCGGGTTACGACTCTATCTGGGTTATCGTGGACCGATTGACGAAAACCACCCATTTTCTCCCTGTAAGGGCCAATTACAACGTTGCACAATTAGCCGAGTTGTACATGGAGCAGATCGCGTGCCATCACGGAGTCCCAAAAAGGATAGTCTCTGATCGAGGTTCTCAGTTTACCTCTAGATTCTGGAGGAAGCTGCAGAAATCTATGGGTATAGGACTGGATTTTAGCTCCGCCTATCACCCACAAACTGATGGGCAAACCGAAAGGACAAACCAGATTTTGGAGGACATGTTGAGAGCTTGCGCCTTGAAACGTGGGCGTAGTTGGGATAGGAGTTTACTGTATGCCGAATTCTCCTATAACAACAGCTATCAAGCTAGCTTGGAGATGTCGCCTTTCGAAGCATTATATGGTAGGGGTGTAGAACGCCACTGTTCTGGAACAAGACCGGAGAGAACCAGGTGCTTGGACCCGAAGTGCTACAAGAGGCCGAAAAGCAAGTCCAAACGATACGGGAGAACTTAAAGGCTGCTCAGTCACGACAGAAAGGCTATGCGGACAATAGGCGAAGGAAGTTGACCTTCGAAGTAAGAGACTTCGTATACCTTAAGGTGTCGCCTATCCGAGGCCAACAATGTTTCAATGTCAAAGGCAAGCTAGCACCTCGCTACATCGGACCATTTAAGATTTTGGACAAGCGAGGAGAAGTAGCCTATCAACTAGAGCTCCCAACGCACCTCTCCGACGTACATGACGTGTTTCATATATCCTAGCTCAAGAAGTGCTTGAGAGTACCAGAGGAGCAAATACCAATGGAAGAGTATGAACTTCAAGAGGACCTGACCTATACGGAACACCCTGTCCGAATTTTGGACGTGAAGGAAATGGTCACCAGAAACAAAGTAATTTGATAGTGCAAGGTGCAATGGAGCCATCACACCGAAGCTGAAGCCACATGGGAACATGAAGAAGACATCAAGGCAGAATTTCCTTATCTATTCTCTACCAACGAATCTCGAGGGCGAGATTCAATTCAAGGGGGGTAGATTTGTGACACCCTCATTTATGGTGTCAGCATATATTCATGTTTTATGAAGAGAAAACATTTTTAGAAAAGTAGGAACAGAGAAAAATATCGAAAGGATAGCCAGTAAGAGCCGAATCCAATCCACAGAGAGCGTCGAAGACAACTTCCATGGCCCACTGGCCACGTGGTGTGTTCGGAGTTCATTCCTGCGAAGTGGGGAGAGGTCCACCGCTAAAATGGCTACGTGGCAGGCTCGGGGCTCATCTCCGAAAAAGGGGAGAGATCCGACCCTGTGGAACACGTGTTACCCTCAGAGCTAGCCTCTGTGGAAGAAGCAAAGGCATTTCTGCAGGACACATGTCACCTTCGGATCTAGTCACCATGAAAATCAGAGGACCAGTCGCACGGGATGCGTGTCGATCTCGGAGCTTACCACCGAGAGGTCCGGTTCCATTGAACACTTGTCACCACTAGAGCTTATCTTCGAGAAGTCCGTCACTGTTGGACACATGTCGACTTCGGAGCTCATCTCTGATGAAAGAAGAGAGGAAAGGTCCAACACTGACACATGGCGTGTGTGAAGCCACCTTCGAATAAGAGAGGAGGGCCCGACCGCTAGGATACGTGGTGCACGCGGAGCTCATCTCCGAAGGAGAGGGGAGTCTTGCTCACTTGACACGCGGCGCAACCGAAGCTCGTCCCTGCAGAGAGGGAGAGACCAGGACCCGGTGGACACATGGAGCCTCTGGAGATCATCACTGAGGAGGTAACGAGTTCTAGGGATGGTTTTTGGAATCTGTACGCGTAGAAATACTGGAACAGAAACTGACCTGACTTCCACAATGATACCGCACCAAATCAACTAAAGATAAGTTGTAAGATTCAATGACAAATTTGAACAGGACTCTTATTCGGGATACAATCAGATTAGGACTCTTCTCTTCCCGATTATAAATAGAACCCAGAACCTCTGGCCGAAACCACAAACTTCTTTTCCAACTCCTGAGCCGACGACTTAGAGCCCTAGCCCCCAACTCGCCGAGAAAGCTATCGCCGGAGTTCAGCAAGGAAGATCGCCGGAGAAAAGCCCAACGATCTGAGGAGGACCTCGAGACCAAGAAGAACGTAAGGTAGGTCTCCAATACCACCTTACAACATCGTTACGTTTTCTTTGCATCTGTTCTTTGATTCCTTTCGAACAGAAGCCTTCTCATGGACATATCACTTGATGATCAGGTTGATCTAAAGACAAGATCATCACCACGTCCAACTTTGATCCGAACACCTCTGTTCATCATAAAATCCATGCAAGCCATGCAAGAACACATACAAACCAATCTAATAAAACTAATCATAGGATAGCATGCATATGCATCATCGCATCTAGTTTAAGGTTTGTGCATGATATTGATTGCTGTGAATCTTGTATGCGCTTGATCCTACATAGCAAGACAAGCTCAGGGAGCTGTCTACGACGAACTGCAGCAACAAGGTTTTGAGATCCAAGAACAACCGGAACCGCAAGAACAAGGCAAGTGCTCCTTGACCATATTGATCATATGTTTTGGGTACAACTGTTTTGATTTGCGAAAAGGTGTGCGTGCTGAGTCAAACATGATGGGAAACCCTTTTATAGGAGTTTACTAGCTTTGGTTAAACCACCCTTGTCGCCAGGGAAGTTTATGAGTCGGGTATGGTTTTTTTTTACTTTTATGCTTCGCTGAGTCCATGGGATTGGGAAGCGAGATAGATGTGTCTAGATAACTGCACTCGTAATGATAATAAGAAACTGATGATGTTAATGAACATGGATCGGAGGGAGACCTAGGCAAGACTGGGTTTGTGAATGAGGTAGCATGAGATGGTGGTTTACTTGCCGTAGATCTAAGGACCGGTTCATGCAAGCACATGCCAGGATAACAGTGCCACCACAAGGCCAAGTATGGGTGCGGCTTAGCTGAGTAATTAGGTAAGTTGCTAGATTGTTATGGACTGTGGAAGGCGCGGGAAATGGGAGTCGAGTGAGGACTGCCCTGGGAACTGCATGGCACAAGAGGGGGCCCATGGGTGGGAGATTTGGAGATTCTAGCCTGCCGGTGAAACCTTAGTGGTCCATACATCTAGTAACCCCTTTGTAAAGGCTATTTTGTGATCTCTTGACCATACACCGATGGTTGTGTACTGGTATAATGGAGGTTCTGCAGTCGCCGATGGGTGACGAAATCACAAACTTGTGGATAAAGTGGTGCAAACTCTGCAGGGTTCTTAAAAACTATCATGATAGCCGAGCTTACGGTCACGAGCGCCTGGCCAACTCCCATGATTAGTTGGGATGGTTATTGGGATGGTTCTTGGTTATGGTTATTGATTATGGTTATGGTTTGGTTTCGGGACTGTTGAGTCCAGGTGATAAGTTGGTTGCATGACTGTTGAGTCATGGCAACGAGATTGGTCTCGGTGTGAGACGAAGTTGTTTATGAGATAAGATGGTAGCGAATACGAGAAGTTATTTGTGAGATGGTAGCGAATACGAGGAGGTATTCGTGAGTAAGAATGAAGTTGGTTAATGTTCGGGTGGAACATGGAAAGTGATGGAGGTATGTTGGTAATTTAATACATGCTGGGATTACATTCATCTAAAGTTAAGTTGTTGTTTTATCATGGTTTTATAAATCTGCTTTTCTGCAAATGAGCCTTTTATACCTACCTTGTTATGAGCTACATATCATGTTTTTTTCCGCACTTGCTGAGTACATCATTGTACTCAAACTTGCATTATTGTTTCATCATCAGCAGCAGGAGAAGACTACTATGAAGACCAAGTAGAGCATTAAGGCGTGTGATCTGTTCTCAACCTTGCCTGTGGAGGGAGTAGAGATAGAGCCACTTCTGCTTAGATTTGCTTCCGCATTAGTTAGATTGCTTCCGCATTAGAATAAAGACTTCCGCTATGAGCATGAGTCCAAGACTCATGAGACATTGTAATAAACTCTGTTATTCGTGGTTATATATATATATATATATATTCTGAATTCAGTTTGTGGAATATATGTGTATGTGTGATGAACGTCCTGGGCACACATATTCATTAGTTCTCGGTTCCGTGGTTTTCCACAGAATTGAGGGTGTCACATTGGGACCGGCTATGGCATTACAACATAGGCGGAGTTCTTCGTAACCTGATCCTTAACAAAAAAAAAAGTAGGGATGGAATTCAAAAAATACAATATTATCACGAGCAAACTTATGAACTGAAAAAAGATTTTTTCACTGAGGGAACAAGGAGAATATTTTTCAGGTCTAAGGAGCGAGGGGGTGCATGAATTTAGAATGGCCAACATAATGAATTTTCATACCTGACCCACTTGCAGTCATGACTTGCTCCTTGCCATTATATTTTTCCTTGATATTCAGATTATCTAGATCATTTTGTGAGATGATCAGTAGCCCCAGTGTCAGCATACCAATTTGTATTAACCCTATAACTCGGTGTTGCAGCCACATTTGCAGAGTGTTCATCTTCAGGCTTGTAGCCTTGATCAAAGCGATACCAACACTTAAGTGCATCATGACCAGTCTTTCCACAGATTTGACACAGTGGACGACCGTTTCCATGATTCCCAGCTCCACCAGCATTGCTGAAATGGCGCTGAGAATTGTTGTTTCTGCCACGACCTCTACCTGATCCTCCTCTACTGTTTTGATGGCCACGGTCTCTTCCACTCATGGCGAGATTAGCCAAGTGATCTTCAATCTTGACACTAGATTGACGACTTTCAACACGTTGCTCATGAATGATTAGATGAGCAAAGAGTTCATTGATACCCACTGGTTCAGATTGAGTTGTCATAGAGCTGACAAATGAATTATATGTTCTATCAAGTACAGCGAGAAGGTATGCAGTGAACTCATCTTTGAGTGGTTGCCCTGTCATGGCCAGGGTGTCTGCAATTGTCTTTATTTTGTTGAAGTAATCCATCGCATATAGGCCTCCTTTCTTGAGATTGGCCAACTGAACCCGAAGCTGCATAGCTCTAGCTCGCGATGCTCTAGAATATCTCACAGCCAGGCTAGCCCGGACCTCACGTGAGGTGTTGAAGAGGACCACCTGACTAAGGATGCTCTCTGAGAGATATGACGCATTGCTCCTAAAATTGCCTGGTTTTGCTGATACCAGGTCAAATACGCAGGATTCAGTTCTTGCATGACACCACTAGGTGTTGTTTTGTTGATGAATTTTGCTGGCGCTTGTGCTGTGCCATCAACAAAGCCCATGAGTTGATTACTTCATAGGTATGGCGGGAATCAAGCTCTCCAAAGTAGATAGTTGTCACGCGTGGGTTTGATGGTGATGAGATGAGCGAAGGAGGGTACAGCAGGGGTTGGGTTTGGACTTGCCATGGGAGATGCAATTTCGAGATTGTTGTCTGTGGTGAAGGAGATGGCAGACATGGACGGGCAATGGATCTCTCAGGCTCTTGGTACCATGTTAAACAAAGAATAACAGAGTAATTCCGCACAATCAAGGCCGCCGATCGTTCTACATTATGTAGCCATCGTAAGATAATGTTTAGTAACAGAAACAGAGTTTATCTCTGTTTTCAGTTGCATATTTACAGCAGATAAATTACATTTTGTTACAAATGAATCATGGAGAGTTTATCTCTACTTCTTCATCTCTAATTTTGATATTTCAACACTTAGCACTACTTCCAGCCCGCCGAGCTCTCCTGCCGATCCAAGTCCATCGTCCCCTGATGAAGCCCGTAGAGTACGATGTGGGTCGCGGCCCAAGAAGCCCAGCACACGCTACACTGGCTCGGACTGGTTCTGGCTGTAACAACTTGTAAGGGTTAAAGGAGAGAACACTGGAGGGGAGAGGAACTCGAACAGAATACAGCTATCTGCTGCCCCTGAAATCATCGTTCTTATCTCCACTTCCCTCATTCCTCCTCTGAATTCCTTCCGAGCATGCTCCGCACCTAACAAATTGGTATCAGATTCACAGATACGCCCGAGCTGGAGGAGCACCACCACTATACCCAGCGTCGGAAGCTCTCGGCGCCATGGAACCTAACACCAAGTTGTTTATTGAGGAGATGATGAAGCAGGTCCATGGTGAAATCTCTAAGGGATTCACCGAGCACAACGATGCTCTCGACAGGCTTTTCGCAGAGATTACTGTGGCCGAGCAGCAACAGATCGAACGGATGCTCGCACAGGAGTCATCCGCTGAAGAGTCTGACAGGAGTTTCGGTTCCTGGAAACCAGAGATCGAATCTTTTGTGGAGGCCGTCAAGTTGGAGATCATCAAGTTGAACAAATTCTTCGATCGTGAGGTGCGTGAGCATTCAGAACACCACCCAGGTGTCCTCGCCATTGAGTCGGCGTCCGAGCGCCCATCTGCAGGAGTACACGCTGACGGCCCAACTGGGCACCTCGTCGACCATCATCACCGGGATAGTGGGTTTGGGTCCGTCTTCACCCATACTCATATCCCAGTCAAGGGTACGTCCGATTCTGACAACTCTAGCGCCAATTGTTTATTCAGTCCTCCACATGATCGTCATACTTAGTACTCCATTGGGGCTAAGGGCAATTTACCCAAGATGCAATCTCCTAAGTTTGATGAGGAATACGCTAGGCTCTAGAAATCCCACTGCGAAACATATTTTGATATTGTAGGATCGAAGAGCACGTGAAAAGCTACAAGAGGGGGGTGAATGGTAGATTTAAACTTTTAGCGGAAGCAACAAAAACCCTCTCGGCAGAAAATCGATCTGTTAAAGAAACCATGTATCCGATTGATCTAAATGTGTTCAACCATGACAAAAGTGGTATATATTATAGAGAATCAAGTCACAAAGATATAACAACAAGAATCACAGAAATCAGTCAAGAAAAACTCAAGTTATGATTGAAAGATCAAACGAGGGTCATTCTGTTCTACTCGAGTAAAAACCAGATCTGCGACACTGCAAAGAAACTCATGTAGATCAGAAACTACCAATCTAATGATCGTGAAATTTTCATAGGTGATAGATAATCAAGTTGTGAAGACAACTCAAAAAGAATCACGTCAATTGTATCTGTAAAACTCGAGTTATGATCAAAACACCGAAGCACTGTCGTGCTGTCCAGAAACTCGACGAGAAAGACTTGACAAAAATAAATCGGACGAACAAGGTACAAAAGCTCCTCTAAATTACGAATTTAATTGATCAAAACATAAGAGGAACAGCCCAAGGTCATCTACTCACGAGCTCTGGCCTCCCTTGCTTATATAACCAGCCCAGAGGCCAACCCAATTCAAACTAGGACTCTAATCCTACTCAGTTTCTGAATCGAAACTTTCCATAACTGCTCAAGACTCTTCTATACGCAGATAGAAGCAATCTTAAGACTTCCAAACACCTTAGAAACATATACCACATTCCTAAAATAACTCAACTTCATGTCCCACACGAAATCCTATCATAACTAACTCAAATCTTTCCATATTTGAGCTATAACCGACTCAGCCGCAACCTGAGTCTATAATCCAGCCGGTTGGACCTTTCCTTCCAATTCTTTACGTCCACATCTCTTCATCACGCCTTGGAACCATGTTGCCACGTCCATGCACCCCTTGCACACGTGCAAACACCTTCCAATGACCACACTACCTTCATATGCATTGTTCTTGATCCAAACATGTTGCGCGACCTCCCGATCAACTCAACCACAATTCCTCCCGAACTTGGTTTTTAAACCTCATCTTTTCCCTAAGACTAGTTAAATAGATCCCATCACCAGCCATATCTTGAACTCAAGCAACACCTGCACATGAATAAACAACCAGTACTTTCTAGCACAAGTCCGTGACTTGACTCACATTAGTTCCGAAAACCACAACACCTTACGTGAACACATCACATAAGCATGTTCCAAAGCAAAGCAAAATGCTAACCACCGTAAACAGCCATAACACTTAAAAAACTTAGTAAAAGAATACTAAGCAAACTTTTCATAGATGTAAAGCAAGTTCAAAACATTTGCATGGTAAAAACAGAACCATTGTGATTTAGCTCCGGACCTTGCCAAAGCTAACTGGACCTTGAGCCGGAGCTTACCAAAGCTAGCAGAACCTAGCACTGGAACTTACCAAAGCTAGTCGGGCCTACCGCCGGAGCTAACCAAACACATGTTAGACCCAGCCATAGCAAGTCGGACCTTACG
The DNA here is from genome assembly GCA_030760725.1 of Neostapfia colusana. Taxonomy (NCBI): domain Eukaryota; kingdom Viridiplantae; phylum Streptophyta; class Magnoliopsida; order Poales; family Poaceae; genus Neostapfia; species Neostapfia colusana. Next base: position 48,519,954 of record JASWHV010000015.1, read on the forward strand.
TCGGATCTTGTCGAAGCTCAGACCTAGAGTCGGACCTTGACAAAAAGAGTGTTTTGGCAGAATTCAAAACTTTTATCGTCATAGCCAATGTATTCAACACACATAGATCTCACAATCTCCCCCTTGATGAATGCATTGGCAACACCACTTAAAATCCGAACATTGGCTTATTCACATGAAAAGTTTTGAAAACTATCAAATGAGAAAGAAATTTCAAAACAAAAATTCCCCCCCCCCCTTTGTAAATCAGAAATAAAATGAGAAGAAAAACAAAATTTCTCCCCCTTAGAAGAATCGCGCCAAAACACTTGTGACTCATGCAATGTGTGATCACTTTCTCTCCTTTGACAATGTATTCAGCAAGGTTCAAAAGAGAAATTTTAATTGTTATGAGCATAATTTATAACATATACATATAAAACAAAGCTTATCCAAGCCATACTATCAAGTAACTTACACTATCAAATCAATGAGATACATAAAGTAGTGTCAGCCATGCTAGAGATCAAGTGTAATTCTCAATTTAAACAAGTCATGATCTCACAAACTTAACTATGTCAAGACCTGAAAGCATGAGACTTGTTGCTTCATTTTAATTATTTTTCAAAGCACAAATTCAGATCATATGATATTTGCAAGAGATTATATGCCGCATTAGCCTTATTCTAACCAACCAAGCCAAGCCTATGTCATTTGATAATCAGAAGCTTAAGGACATGGTTTTAGTCATACACAACTTCTTCCAAGTTCATATCTAAGTGCAATGATAAGCCATCTCAAAAGAAGAAGTGTGATGCATGCATATTCTCTTGATCTTTTCTCAATTTTTCATTTGGACATAAAAGCTCAAATTGTGAATAGTTGATTGATTATTTTTTTCATTATTAAAGGCACTTGTGAGCATACAACAAGTTTAAAATAGCAAGAAAGTTCGATCATGACCAGATTTAGTGTAAATAATCATTCCAATTACTAGTCATGGCAAAAACTACAAAATGTATAACATGAGTAATGTAGTAAGAACTTTCAGCATATAAAAGGAATCACAAAGTCATATATGTATGAAATAATATGCTCATATTATTTTAAATTCAGATTCACACATAGACTTCTCAAGTTTTAAAACTCCCCCTCAATTTAAGCCATGAGGATGCATAACCCCTATTTCACTATGAATGAAACAAAAATGAGTGAAATCCAAAGGTTTTGTAAAAATGTCATCCAATTGTTGTTCAGTATCTACATGGTGAAGCACAATGTTTCCTTTTTCAACATTATCACGGAGAAAGTGATACCTAATGCCAATGTGCTTTGTTCTTGAATGTTGCACGGGGTTTTTAGCAATGCAAATGTCACTAGTGTTATCACAAAATAGTGGAACACTATCTAGATCAACCCCATAGTCTTTAAGTGTTTGAACAATCCAAAGAATTTGTGAGCAAGCGCTAGTAGCAGCTACTATTCAGATTCGACTGTGGATTGTGCAACTGAATTTTGTTTTCTACAGGACCAAGCAACAAGTGAATTACCAAGAAAATGACAAGCACCCGAAGTACTTTTCCTATCAATTCTACAACCCCCAAAATCAGCATCCGAAAAAGCTTTCAAAGTAACGGTTGAGGACGAAGGAAGAAAAATCCCAAATTCTTGAGTTCCATGTAAGTACCTGAGAATTCTTTTAACGGCTTGACGATGTGAAGCACTTGGGGAAGCTTGAAATCATGCACAAAGACATACGCTGAATTGTATGTCCGGTCTTGATGCCGTGAGGTACAAAAGTGATCCAATCATACTTCTATATTCTTTTTAATCCACGAGTTCACTATATTCATCAAGTTCAAGTGTCGTTGCTGTACAATTGGTGTCCGAAGAGACTTGCTTTTGTCCATGTTGAAGCGCTTAAGAAGGTCTCTTGTATACTTTGTTTGATGCACAAAAGTATCCTCCTTGGTTTGCTTGATTTGCAGCCCAAAAAGTATGTGAGTTCTCCCATCATACTCATCTCAAATTCTAAACTCATCATAGCTGAAAACTTGGACACAAGATCATGAGAAACACAACCAAAGATAATATCATCCACATACACTTGAACGAATAATGAGTCATGGCCATGCTTAAGCACAAAAAGAGTTTTATCAACCTTGCCCATGGTAAACCCCTTTTCAAGTAAGAATGCTTTTAACCTATCATACCATGCTCTAGGGGCTTGTTTAAGATCATACAAAGCTTTGGACAGTTTGTAAACATGATTAGGAAAATTTGGATTTTCAAAACCCGGTGGTTGCTTGACATAAACCTCCTCATCTATGTAGCCATTAAGAAAAGCACTTTTAATACCCATTTGATACAAATTGAAACCTTTAGATGCAGCAAATGCTAACAAAATTCTTATGGCTTCTAATCTAGCAACAGGAGCAAAAGTTTCATCAAAATCTAGTCCTTCAAATTGTGTGAGACCTTGAGCAACCAACCTAGCCTTATTTCTAACCACAACCCCATCCTCACTTTGTTTATTTTTAAACACCCATTTAGTTTCGATTAGAGTGTGACCTTGAGGTGGAGGTACAAGTTTCCAAAGATTATTTCTTTCAAAATTTTCTAACTCTTCCTTCATGGCAATAACACAAGATTCATTATTGAGTGCGTGTGATATATCTTTGGGTTTAAAAGAAGCAACAAATGCAGAATGAGCGTGAGAAATTGGATCACAAAACCTGAACCGTGTGACTCATTCGTGCAAGCTTCCAATCATTTATTGTGGAGGATGACATTTGAGGACCCGAAGGGGAGTAGACAATTCACAAGCTCCTTCTTCTTCATGTTCATCACAAATTGAAGAATTTGTGACTTGAGGACAATCTGGACCAGCAATGGTGATCGTCAGTGCTGGTTGTGAATCAAAATCAGGAGCTGGAACAATGTCATTAGCTCCTGAATTTTTGGGCAGCGGCATCACTTCTTCATCTTCTTCGATGAAAATACTCTCCCCCTGCGGATATGGGTCTGGTCCTGCAATATTAGAGCTAGTACCTGGGCTAGCTTCATCAAAAGAAACCTCACAAGTCTCCACAATTTTGTTAGTGTCATGTAAAATCACACGGTAGCCTCTAGTATAAGATGGGCAACCAAGGAACATGCCATCAACAGATCTAGGTTCAAATTTATCAAGATTACCATGTTTCTTAACAAAGCATTTGCAACCAAAGACCCGAAAGTGTGTGACACTAGGCCTATGTCCAAAGCGAAGTTCATATGGTGTTTTACCTAGCTTAGCATGCAAGAAAACACGATTTGAGACATAACAAGCAGTTGCAATTGCATAAGCCCAAAATTTCTAGGAGTTTGATATTCAGCAAGCATAGTCCTAGCCATCTCAACTAAGGTTCTGTTCTTTCTCTCTACAACACCGTTTTGTTGAGGTACATATGGTGAAGAAAATTGATAATCTATTCCATTTTCAGCATAAAAGTGATCAAACAATTTATTTTTAAATTTGGTTCCGTTATCACTTCTAATTGCTTTTAAAGATCCTGGGTGATGAATTGATAATCTAAAAAATAAGGTTCTAAAGTGACTAAAAGTTTCATTCTTAGATGCCATAAAATAAACCCAAGAGTATCTAGAATAGTCATCAACAATCACAAGAACATACAATTTAGCTCCAAAGGATTGAACACGTGAAGGTCCTACGGTGTCAAGGTGCAAAAGTTGACCCGGTTCAGTTGTCATGGTCATTGTGAGAGGAGCATGTGAACCTGCAACCATCTTAGCATGTCTACAAGAAGAGCACATAATTTATTTATCCCCTTTAAGCTTAGGCAAAAAAATATAAGTCTTTTGAATCATTAGCAACTAGACATCTATGCTTAGAGGATGACATATCAAAATCAGCTTTAAAAACTCTTCCAAACCGAGACTTTTTAAAAATGAGCTCACTATTTGAATCTACAACCTTGCAATAATTTTTAGTGAAAATAATTTCCAGATTTTCATCTAACAATTGTGAAACAGAAAGCAAGTTGCATTTCAAATTTTTAACAAGTGCCACATCTTTTAAATTGTAGTGATTACTTACTCTAACCGAACCCTTAGCAATTATAGGAGTTGAAGAATTATCGGGAAAAGTAACTTTTATTACATGTGACACAAAAGAGAGGGAGGAGAACCATTCTTTTTTACCGGTCATGTGGCATGAGCATACTGAATCCACAATCCAAATGTTCTCCTTCCTGAAGCGTGTAACCTACATAGAAGTATAATACATCGATGACTCAATACTGGGGTTAGTCAAAAGGCATTTAGGAATCCAGTACTGAGTCACACGACGTCCAGCAGAAGTAACACGCAAAGGCTGAGATAAAACAGCAGGTTTGTGAGCCAAAGTTTGAGGATTTTTATACCCAACTACTGACCTATGAGGTGTTACATGAGTAGCATTAAAAACAGTAGGTCCGGAAGCAAACTTTGCATGTTTTTGACTCATTACAACAGGTTGCGTATTCCAATCATTCGGTTCAGCACACACAACAGGTTTTGCACAGTTGTTATATGATCTAACAATCAATTTTTCCTTTTTCTGTTGCTTAGCTAGTCTATAACAAAAGTCTATGACATGACCATCTCTACCACAGTAGGTATAATGAAATTTAACTTTATGTTCATGTCTAGATAAGCAGACAACATGTTTATTTGAAACCGAATGAGACAACACTGCTGCAGATTTAAAAACCACTTCTTTTTGTTTAGGAACTGTTTTAATCAAACCACTTCCTAGTAACTTTACAATTATAGGTGGATGTGCTTTAGCATGAGCATGGGAATCAAAACCTAAACCAGTTTTATCATTGCAAGATTTAAAAGAATTCAACAGCAAGTTCAGATTCTTATTCCCATTATAAAACCGCTTTAGTGTCCTATTCATGTCATCAAGTTTCTTAGACAAGTCTAGGCAGTTTTGACATGAAGTTTTTCCTTTTAGTTTGCAATTGGAACAATACTTAACTTCAAGAGAACGTAAAGCATTGTTCAATATAGAAATTTCATTCATAGCATCTTGTAGTTTCTTGTTAAGATTATCACAAGTAGAACAATGCAAATCAATTGTATAATAATAAGCATCTTTCAAGTTTTTATCATTAAGTGCAGCAAGCTCTCCGTTCTTTTCAATCTCTAACTCAAGTTTATCAAGTGTGGAGGTATGTGCACTTCTTAGAGAGGACAATTGTTCATATATTAAATCACATGAGAAACAAGAATCATCACCAGGAATCAAATATTTCAAACGATTAATTTCAGATTCTAGTGACTCAATTTTAACAGCATTGTCCCTAAGATGTTTGTCCTTTTTCTTAACTATAACAGTGGCACGAGAAATAGCATCACACATTTCTTCGCAAGTAGGACATACCTCTTCATTGTCGTTGTTGTGTTCTGCCTCCCCCATACTTGAAGTTGACTTGCCCGCCATGAAGCATAAGTTTGCCAAATAATCTTCATCTTCATCACTTCCAATGTCCACATCGCTCAATCCAAGTTCTTGAAGTGCGGACATAAAACTATTTACCAATTGGCGTCCTATAAAACCCTTCTTCTTTTTCTTATTGTTTGCAGAGGAGTGCTGCGTCCTAGTTTGCTTTTCATCACAGGAAGTAGGACCTGAAAGGTTAGGGAAATCCGTACGAAAATGTCCTGTCTTACCACATCCGAAGCATCGTTGAGGTCCGGCACTTCTTCTCCTTCTAGTTCTCACATTTTGCAATGCTTTTGAGAACCAAGTAGAGATGAGTGCAAGTTCTTCCTCTGGAAACTCTTCAATATGTACAAAGGTTAGAGAGGACAACAAAGAAAGTGTACCACAAGGTGAAGATTGACTAGAGCTAGGCATGTCACGTTGTGAAATAAATGCAAGAGACTTGTTGGGGTTCTTACATGATATTATGTCAATTTCATGAGTTTTTAACTTAGAATATAGCACATCTAATGTAAGTGTACTCATGACAGTAGATTCACGAATAGATGCAACTTTCATCTCCCAAATTGACATGTCTAATGCACTTAGTAATTGCCTAGCATTTTCAGCATCTGAAAAATTAACGTCGACACTACGCAAGTTGCTGAGAATTTTATTTAAGCGAGCAAAGAGGTCATCGATTGACTCACCGGGTTGCATCTCGAAGCGCATGTATTCTTTCTTGAACATATCTTGTCTTACCTCATTGATCGTATTGGATCCTTCATGGTAGTCACAAAGTGCTTTCCACTCATCGTTTGCAGATCAGAGGTGTGCAACACGGTCGAAGTCACTTTGAGTTAATCCTTGTATGATCAAGGTTCGTGCTTTGCTGTTGTTGTCGACATCTCTCATGTTCGTAGCCGTGACTTGATCATTTGGCGTCACGTCATAAGTCTTGTACACCTTTTCCCATATTGTGAAGCCTTGCGCCTTGATGAAAGCCTTCATACGTGTCTTCCAAACCTGAAAATCAATGCCACTGAGCACACAAGGTTTTGCGGAGTATTTCTCCATGATGATTTGTCAAAACACGTGCAAATCATAAAGATTAGAGTACCGTGGCTCTGATACCAATTGTAGGATCAAAGAGCATGTGAAAAGCTACCAAAGAGGGGTGAATGGTAGTTTCAAACTTTTTAGCGGAAGCAACAAAAACTCCCTCGGTAGAAAATTGATCTGTTAAAGAAACCTTGTATGCGACTGATCTAAATGTGTTCAACCATGACAAAAGTGGTATGTATTATAGAGAATCAAGTCACGAGGATATGACAACAAGAATCACGTATATCCGTCAAAAAAAACTCAAGTTATGATTGAAAGATCAAACAAGGGTCAATCTGTTCTACTCGAGTAAAAACCAGATCTGAATACTGCAAATAAACTCGTGTAGATCAGAAACTACAAATCCAATGACCGTGAAATTTTCAGATATGATGGATAATCAAGTTGTGAAGCCAACCCAAAAAGAATCACGTCAACTGGATCTGTAAAACTCGAGTTATGATCAAAACACCGAAGCACTGTCGTGCTGTCCAGAAACTCAACGAGAAAGACTTGACAAAAACAAATCAGACGAACAAGACACAAAAGCTCCTCTAAATTACGAATTTTATTGATCAAAACATAAGAGGAAAAGCCCAAGGTATCTACTCACGAGCTCTGGCCTCCCTTGCTTATATAACAAGCCAAACTAGGACTCCAATCCTACTCGGTTTCTAAATCGAAACTTTCCATAATTGCTCAAGACTCTTCTATACGCAGATAGAAGCAATGTTAAGACTTCCAAACACCTTAGGAATGTATACCATATTCCTAAAACAACTCAACTTTATCTCCCACATGAAATCCTATCATAACCAACTCAAATCTTTCCATATTTGAGCCATAACCGACTCAGCCGCAGCCTGAGTCCATAATCCAGCTTGGTTGGACCTTTCCTACCGATCCTTTACGTCCACATCTCTTCATCACGCCTTGGAACCATGTTGCCACGTCCATGCACTCCTTGCACACGTGCAAACACCTTGCAATGACGTCCACGATACCGTCATATGCATTGTCCTTGATCCAAATATGTTGCGCGATCTCCCGATCAACTCAACCACAATTCCTCCAGAACTTGGTTTTTGAACCTCATCTTCTCCCTAAGACTAGTTCAATGAATCCCGTCACCAGCCATATCTTAAACTCAAGCAACACCTGCACATGAATAGCCAACCAATACTTTCGAGCACAAGTCCACGACTTGACTCACGTTAGTTCTGAAAACCACAACACCTTACGTGAACACCTCACATAAGTATGTTGCAAACCATAGCAAAATATTAACCACCGTAAACAGCCATAACACTTCAAAAACTTAGTAAAAGAATACTAAGTAAACTTTCCATATATGTAAAACAAGTTCGAAACATTTGCATGGTAAAAACAGAATCATTGCGATTTAGCTCCGGACCTTGCCAAAGCTAACCGGACCTTGAGCCGGAGCTTACCAAAGCTAGCAGAACTTAGCACCGGAACATACCAAAGCTAGTCGGACCTACCGCCGGAGCTAACCAAACACATGTCGGACCTAGCCATAGCAAGTTGGACCTTACATCGGATCTTGTCGGAGCTCAGACCTAGAGTCGGACCTTGACAAAAAGAGTGTTTTGGCAGAATTCAAAACTTTTATCGTCATAGCCAATGTATTCAGCACACATAGGTCTCACAGACATGTATTCGGTTGATCAGAGTCTTTGGATCGAAATTGCCTCTCTGCACTTTGAGAGTGCTACCTGTAGATGGTTACAGTACATTGAAAGGAGAATCACTTTGCCTCTTAGGATATATTTCGTTCCTTGGTCATGAAGCGTTTCGGTAGGAACCGGCATGAACTTCTTATAAGGAAGTTGTTCCACATTAGGCAAACCGAATCGGTGGCTGATTACATTACTCAGTTTTCTGAACTGATAGACCAACTACATGCTTATGAATCCTCCACCGATCTATTATACAACACCACACGTTTCATAGATGGCCTTAGAGAGGATATACGTGCTGCAATTCTAGTTCAGAGACCTTCCGACTTCGATACTGCTTGCGTTTTGGTATCTTTGCAGGAAGAAATATCCGACCCTCCGAAGAAGGACGACAGAAGATTGGATTTCTCCTGGTCTAATACCTCTGAATCCCCCAATACTTTCAAGTCTACCTCTCGGGCAGCCTATCCTCTGTTACTCCCACCTCGCAATGAGAAGAATTCCTTGACTTCTACCTTTGACGAAAAGTGTGGAACAGAGAACGCTAATCTCCAATCCTCTCGTGACAAGTTGGAAGCTCTTAAAGCTTATCGTATGGCTAAAGGGCCTCTGCAAAATCTGTGCAGAAAAATGGCACAAGGGGCACAGATGTTCACCAGCAGTTCACCTCCATGCTTTTCATGGGCCCTAGGAAATACTCAACATTGAGGAACCACTATCATCAGAACAAGACATAGATATCAATCAGCAAGTCTTCTTTACCCTCTCCAAGGCTGGCCTCACTGGACAAGAGGCACCTAAAACTATGAAAATGATGGGTTCTGTACAGGGCAAACATATATTCATTTTATTCGATAGTGGTAGTTCTCATTCATTTCTAAGCTCCCATGTGGCAGGACAGCTATCTGGTGTTTTACAAATGGCTAAACCTATTAAGGTTTCAGTGGCAAATGGTGATATTCTGGTTTGTCAGACTGAACTTAAGCATATTGGTCGATTCATCACTGCAACTTTATTTCTGATTTCAAGATCTTACCACTCCATTGTTATGACCTAATTCTTGGCATGGATTGGCTGGAAGAATTTAGCCCCATGGAAGTGCAATGGAAACAGAAATGGATGTCAATCCCATATCTAGGTTATCAAGTCCTGCTACAGGGTTTTCTGCCCGAGCTCCCACCCTACACAGTGGTTCAGGTTCTTTCCCTATCGACCTCTGGCAACTCTGTCTCTAGACAGGATATTCCTGAGGACATTGAACACATTCTGGACGAATTTGCTGAATTATTCCAAGCCCCTAGTGGCCTACCTCCAAGCAGCGCTTGCGACCACTCCATACCCTTAATTCATGGGGCCAGACCGGTTAATATAAGACCTTATAGGTACCCTCCCAAGCTTAAAACAGAAATTGAGAGGCAAGTTCACGAAATGCTTAACAACAGTACCAGTGAATTTAATTCTCCAGTCTTCATGGTTAATAAGAACGATCATACTTGGAGGTTTTGTGTTGATTTCCGCCACCTGAATGCCATGACCATCAAAAGACAATTTCCAATACCAATCATGGAAGACATATTCTATGAGCTGACCCCATGCCAAGTGGTTTACCCAGCTGGATCTCTGGGCGGGTTTTCACCAGATTTTACTCCAACCAGAAGAGGAACATAAAACAGCATTTTCAACACAGGAGGGCCATTTCAAATTCCGGGTACTTGCCTTTGGATTGACAGGAGCACCAGCAATCTTTCAAGGGGCTATAAATGCAACCTTATCTTCTCTCCTCATGAAATATGTCATGGTTTTCTTTGATGACATATTGGTTTACAGCCCGGACTATAACACTCACCTGTCCCACCTTCGGCAAGTGTTACATCTACTACTTAAGGATAATTGGAAAATCAAATTATCTAAATGTTCTTTTGCCCAGCAGCAATTTAAATACCTTGGGCACATTGCCAGCTCTAAGGGGATTGCCACTGACACTGCCAAGATATCTGCAAACGTGGACTGGCCAACGCCGTCTAATTCTAAAGAATTACGCAGCTTCCTGGGCCTTGCTGTTTATTACAGGACGTTTGTGAAGCATTTTTCGGCTGTTATGAATATGACTTGTATTATTGAGGAGGCTAGAGGCCTCTATAAATAGATGTACATGTTGAATAATTTAGTTAGTTTCAGTGTGTGTGCGTGTGTGCACCCGTCCTGTCATGTTGCACCGAAGGCATGATGGAGCGTGTGTGTTGATCGGATCATGGCGGTGAGAACCAGGTCTGCATGCAACCGTACGTGGGTGAGTTGTTGGGAGAGTCGCGGGTCCTCACCATGCACGATCTGCATGGAGGCATGGCCGGGAGCTCGGTTTTGTTTTATGTAAACACTCAGCAGTGAAGGAATAACGGACACCGAGATCCACTGCCAAAACTTTGAACTGTTCGTGAGTACTTCTTTGGTCTATCGCGCTGAACCAGAGATCGTTCATTTGATTTCCAGGCCAGCAGTTGGCATCAGAGCCGGGGTTTTATCTTCTACGATGTCGAGCACCACTCCACCACGTCGAGGGAGGTCACGTCATCATTCTTTGTCGCCGCCGGGGAGCTTGCGAGGACGCGGCGGTGGTAATGCCGGGCAGCAGTCTGTCGGAGGAAGCGCTGGACAGCCGGTCATGGTACTGTTGCAATTCCAGCCCCAAAACTTATTTGTTCTTGCTGTACAAACTGATTTGCCCTAGCAGATCAATCTGAACTCAGGCTTTGATGGCTGCTGAACCAAACTTGGTGGCGGCTAGGGTTGAGGAGGGAGGCAGCAGCTTGGGGAAGATGATGCTCTGGTGCCGGCTGGTACAGCAGAACACCTGGCGGCGGCTGGAACAGCAGCAGTCTTGGGCAGCGGCTGGAACAGCAGGCGGTGGCTGGAGACAGCAGCAGTCTTGGGCGGCTGCTGGAGACCTGGGCGGCGGTGGACCCTAGCCCTTGCGGCGTCTAGGGTTTCTGGTGGTGGCGCCGACTTGGGAGAAGAAGAGGGGGGCGGCGGCTGCAGCAGGGGAGAGAGGGGGCTAGGGCAGAAAAACTGGAGGAAAATTTTCTTTTATTCAACTCTCTCAACTTTTGGGGTGTTTTGGCTTGTATATATAGCCCCCCTTACAAGAGTCCTAATCTATTACGAAAGGATCTTTTAGTCTATCTCTAAGAAGATTAAACTCAAATTTCTTCTAGAAAGGGGCCCGGCCTGGGCCAGGGCAGACCAGCCCACTCTGCCCAGTTCTGGCCGCCCTGGGCCAGGGGTAGATCAGCCCACATTCTCCTCCTGATCCTGACACTGGCCCACGTCTAGGATCTCGATCCTTCTCCTCATCTCCACGAACTTTTGTCTTCCAAGGGCCTTGGTCAAGATGTCCGCCATCTGGTCTTGAGTGAAGATTTGCTCAAGCACAATAGTACTGATGTCCACACACTCCCGTATGTAGTGGTACTTGACGTCGATGTGCTTGCTTCTGTCATGGTGTACCGGGTTCTTGCTCAAGTCTATAGCTGACTTGTTATCAACCCGCAGCACCGGCGCCTTTGATTTTTCAGCTAAGTCCTCCATCAGCCGTGCCATCCATACACCTTGACATGCCCCTTGAGCTGCTGCGATATACTCTGCTTCACATGAGGACAAGGCCACCACCTTCTGCTTGCAGGAATGCCATGAAACGGGGCTGTTTCCAAGACAAAACAGCACCCCACTTGTGCTCTTGCGGTCCTCCACGTCTCCCGCATAGTCACTATACGAGTACCCAACAAACTCCATGTCTCCTCCTCTTGCATAGAAGACTCCATAGTTGATTGTACCCGCTATGTAGCGTACAATGCGTTTGACTGCAGCAAAGTGATCCTCCTTGGGCTCCTCCAGAAACCGACTCACATACCCGACCGAGTAGGCGAGATCGGGACGTGTGTTCACCAAGTATCGCAGCCCTCCAACCAAGCTCTTATAGTCCGTTGCATGCACCAACGGTCTATCACTTGTCTTGCAAAGTTTGAGGCCTTGCTCCATGGGGAATGCACAGGGGTTGCATCCTCCCAGTCCAGCTTTTGCGACAAGTTTGGAAGCGTAGGCCGCCTGCTCAATGCTTATCCCTGCATTAGTCTGCCGCACCTCCAAGCCAAGATAATATGACAAGGGACCCAAGTCGCTCATCTTGAACCTCTTCATCATCTCCCCTTTGAACTTCTTGAGATCGCCTCCTCCTATGATCACAAGATCGTCGACGTACACACCAACGATGAGCTTCTCATCTTCAGCTCCACGGAAATAGATCCCGTGCTCGTTCGTACTCTTTTGGAAACCAAGCGATAGCAAGCTATCGTTGAGCTTGGCATTCCAGGCCCTGGGCGCTTGACGAAGTCCATATAAAGCCTTCTTGAGCCGATACACCTTGTGTTCGGCTCCGTCGATGATGAAGCCAGCGGGTTGGGAGACGTACACCTCCTCCATTAAGTCGTCGTTCAGGAAGGCGCTCTTCACGTCCATGTGGTGTACCTCCCACCCCTTGTGCGCAGCAACTGCAAGGAGCAAGCGAACAGATTCGAGACGAGCTACAGGCGCAAATACCTCGTCAAAATCTATTCCTTGTCGTTGGACATAGCCTTTTGCCACCAATCGATCCTTGTGCTTCACCACCTCCCCATGCTCGTCCTTCTTTACCTTAAACACCCATTTGAGGCCAATGGGCTTGTGTCCTGTAGAAAGATCAACAAGTTTCCATGTCTTGTTTTCTTCTATGGACTCCATCTCCTCGAGCATGGCCCGTCTCCAGCACAGGTGTTCCTCAGCATCAGCAAAGGACGTGGGCTCCTCCGCGGTGGTGAACATGAGCTCCCCCTCCTCCAAGCTTGGTGGACGCTCAGCCCGACCAGGAGGGGTGAGGGTTCCATGTATGTTGCGCATTGTACGGAACTGTAGTTTCGCGTCCTCGTCGTAGTAGGCGTCGACGACGTTGCTGCCGGGGTCCGACAGCGGTGTGGCGAAGCAGATGGGCCGTGGAGGATTCCGGGGCGTGACGAAGGTGCTGGAATCTTCAAGTCTGGAACCCCCCGCTGCTGCTTACCCCCGTGCAGGACTGTCCCAGCCCTGTTCTGCGCTGGACAGTCCCTGTAGGAGCCTTTGGGCCGACGCCGTGGGTGCTGGACCCCCTCCAGCAGGTGTGGAGGCTGGCGCAGGAACTCCTAGGGTCTGGACAGACCCTTCTGTGCCCCTCCTGGGCACTACAGGGGTGCTGTTCGGCCCCTCCGGACCCTGCAGCACCTCTCCGGGTGCTGGAACAGCAGGTCCAGCACCTGCTGGACCTAAGAAATCGACGTGGAAGGCAGTGTAGTCCTCTTCTCCGGCTCCTTCTCACCAGTCCCACTTGGCCGCCTCGTCGAATATCACGTCACGTGATATGTGTCTGCGCCCATTAGCCGGATTATACATCCGATAGCCCTTCGTTCCTGCAGCATAGCCAAGAAAAATCATCGGAGTACTCCGGTCTTCCAACTTTTTCAGGTGGGGGCACGTGTTCTTGACATGCCCCACACACCCAAAAGTTCAGAAAATAAGTGACGGCTGGTCGCTCTCCATGCCAAGCTTCATATGGCGTCTTTCCGTCGAGGCCACGGGTGGGGATCGATTTAAGATGTAGACAGCCGTGATAACTGCCTCACCCCAAAAAATCCTGGGCATTCCCTTCGCCTTCAACATGCTCGTCACCATGCCGACCACCGTCCGGTTGCGCCGCTGCACAACCCCGTTTTGCTGCGGCGTATACGGGGCTGTGAGCTGACGATGTACTCCGTGCTGAGCGCAGTACTCGCCGAACTCCCGTGAGGTGAACTCCCCTCCGCGATCAGTATGGAGTAGCTTCAGCCTCCTCCCGGACTCTAATTCAGCTGTCGCCTTGAATTGCCGAATTAAGCCGGGCGCCTTGTCCTTGGTTGCTAGAAGATAGAGCCACATATAGCGACTCATGTCATCCACTAGCAACAAGAACATCTTCTTGCCACCTGGAGTCATCGGCGTGATCGTCCCGCAGATATCGCCCTGGACAAGGTCGAGCGCGCCCTCCGCGCGCCGCCGAGCTTGCTTGGGGAAGCTGGAGCGCCTCTGCTTCCCGACCAAGCAAGCTTCGCACAATTGATTGACGTGATCAATTTGCGGAAGCCCGAGCACCATCTCCTTTTGTGCCAACTTCCAAAGCGCCTGGAAGCCGATGTGTCTGTAGCGTTCATGCCAACGCCACGCAACATCATCACGCCTCGCAGTTAGACAAACCGGACGTGTGATGTTGAGCCTGATGGAGTACAGCTTGCTGTCGTCGCGCTAAACTCGTGTGAGGAGATTCTGTTGCTCATCCCGTATGTGCATCACTCCTCCTTGCACCGTGATGCTGTAGCCATCCTCATCCAGCTGGCTGACACTGATGAGGTTGGTGGTGAGGCGCGGGATGAGGTAGACGCCGGTGAGCCTCCTGTGCTCACCCGTCTTGGCGGCGAATAGGACCGTACCCTTCCCCTGGATACGCACGACGAAGTTGTCACCGAACTTGATGGTTCCAACAACGTTTTCGTCGAGCTCGGAGAAGACGGCGCGCGAACCCATGATGTGGTTGGTCGCGCCAGTGTTGAGGTACCAACGAGTGTCGTCAAAGTCGCCGTTGTTGCTGCGGTGAGCAAAGATGTGTCCCTCCACTATCTCCAGTGGACGCGTAGGAAGTTCCTATACAGGCTCCTGTACAGAGGCCACCCTTGTCATAAACAAGGCACCCTCCTTCTCCGCCTTCGCCACGAAAGCCTGCTGCTGTGGCTCCTCCTTAGGCTTTGACCGACACTGCCTGGCCCAGTGGCCCTTCTTCCCGCACTTCCTACACTGGTCCCGCTGAATATCCTTCCCGGAACCTCCCTTCTTGCCTTCGTTCTTCTTGGGTGAGCCCTTCCGGCCACCCTCTTAGAAGAACCCCCGGACTGGGTAGACCGCTCCTCCTTCCGCTGTGCCTCCCACTCCTCCTGAGTGAGGTACAGCTTGCCACTGTGTACTCCTCCCTTCCGCTGTGTCGAGTCAAAGGCGCTCTCAGCCGCCCTGAGACGCCCCGTCACCTCCGACAAGGTGAGGGTCGACACGTCCAGCAGTGTCGTGATCGCCACCACGATCTGTTGGAAGCGTTCTGAAACGCTTCGTAGGAGCTTCTCCACAACCCTCTCTTCTCCTATCTCCTCCCCTAGCGATGCAAGCCGTGATAGCAAGCCGCTCAGGCAGAGGGAGAAGTCCTCCACGCTTTCGCCATCCTTGAAGACAGCGTCTTCGAACTCCTTCCGGAGTTGCTGTGCTGTTCTCTTCCTCACGCGGTCGGCCCCGATCCGCATGATGGCGATCGTGTCCCATGCCTCCTTCGCCGTCCTCTTTTCTCCTATCGTCGTGATCATCTCCGGAGGGACAGCGCTGACCAAGATGTCAAGCGCCATCATGTCTTCCTGCTCGCTCATGTTCCCCTCCTCCATGGCCTTCCAAAGCATCCGTGCCTTCAGCTTGATCTTCATCATGACAGCCCACTCCGCGTAGTTGGTCTTGGTGAGCACAGGGAACCCCGTCCCGGTGTTCACCTCACGAGCTGCCGGTGAGGGTGTCCCATGGATGATGGCACTGCCGCTGCTTATAGGTGTAGATGACATCTTGCAGAATTCAGCCTAGGGTTGAAAACCGTCTCTGATACCACGAATGTTGCAATTCCAGCCCCAAAACTTCTCTGTACTTGCTGTACAAACTGATCTGCCCTAGCAGATCAATCTGAACTCAGACTTTGATGGCTGATGAACCAAACTTGGTGGCGGCTAGGGTTGAGGAGGGAGGCAGCAGCTTGGGGAAGATGATGCCCTGGCGCCGGCTGGTACAGCGGAAGACCTGGCGGCTGCTGGAACAGCAGCAGTCTTCGGCGGTGGCTGGAACAGCAGGCGGCGGCTGGAGACAGCAGCAGTCTTGTGCGGCTGCTGGAGAGGCGGCGGCAGACCCTAGCCCTTGCGGTGGCTAGGGTTTCTGGTGGTGGCGGCGACTTGGGAGAAGAAGAGGGGGGCGGCGGCTGCAGCAGGGGAGAGAGGCGGCTAGGGCAGAAAAACTGGAGGAAAATTTTCTTTTACTCAACTCTCTCAACTTTTGGGGTGTTTTGGCTTGTATATATAGCCCCCCCCCTACAAGAGTCCTACTCTATTACAAAAGGATCTTTTAGTCTATCTCTAAGAAGATTAAACTCAGATTTCTTCTAGAAAGGGGTCCGGCGTGGGCCAGGGCAGACCAGCCCACTCGACCCAGTTCTGGCCGCCCTGGGCCAGGGGCAGATCAGCCCACAGGTACATCACAAGATCAAGGAGGCGTTGGGTGCAATTCAGTACCCTATGTTGTCAAAGACCAACTACCCCAAGTGGGAGTTGCTGATGAAGATCAATCTCCAAGTGCAAGGCCTGTGGGCTGCAGTCGAGCTCGGGGATGTGGAGTACCGTGAGGATCGGCTGGCGATGGCGGCGATCACTCGCTCCATTCCGTTGGAGATGCTATCAGCCATCGGGAGGAAGCCCACTGCGAAAGATTCTTGGGATGCCATCAGGAGTATGCGTGTTGATTCTGATTGCATGCGAGAAGGAAACGTGCAACGACCGCGTCATGAGTTCAACAACCTCACGTTCAAGGAGGAAGAGACCATCGACGACTTCTACATGCGCATCATCGGCCTTGTGAACAACCTTCGACTTCTCAGAGATGAGATGGAAGAAATTGAGGTCGTGCGCAAGATGTTGCAGGTGGTTCCTGAACGCTATGAGCAAGTCGCCATCTCCATTGAAACCTTTCTGGACATTGGTACAATGTCAGTGGAGGAGGTCACCGGGCGCCTTCGTGCGGTTGAACAGAGTAACGAGGCGCGTAGATTGTCTGCTGAGATGGGATTGCGCCTTCTTCTTTCGTCCAAGGAGGAGGAGGTGATCCGGAGGATGCAGCAGCGCAACAAAGGTGGATGGCAAGATGGCAGTGGCAATGCAGGAGGAGGACACTCGGGCATCGGTACGTCGAACAATGCACATTCAGGCATGTTCAAGAATGGCCGAGGTATGGGTTCCCCTTGCAAGGCTTCCAAGTCTGACCAATGTCGATATTGCAAGAAGTTGGGACATTCAGAACGGGATTGTAGGAAGAAGAAACATGATGAGGAGGCACATCTGGTTCAGGCACATGAAGATAGTGATGATGAACCGGCTTTGATGATGGCATGTGTAGCTGACCTCAATACTCATGTTCCAGTTGAAAGGGAGCAAGGGAGTCACATTCTCCCGTTGAACGAGGAGAGAGCTGTGGTGAAGCTAGGAGTTTCCCCGGAACATGAAGAAACTCGCGGCGTATGGTACCTTGACTCGGGTGCTTCAAACCATATGACCGGAAACAGATCTGTTTTCACTGAGATTGATCAAACCATCACTGGCTCGGGAAAGTTTGGAGACGGGTCTCAGGTTGACATAGCAGGGCGAGGTATGATCATTTTCTCTGGCCAAAAGGGAAATCTCGCGTTCTGACTGGTGTTTATTACACACCCCGTATCCGGAGTAACATCATCAGTTTGGGCCAACTTGATGAAGTTGGGTGCAAGATCTTGATTGACTAGGGAATTTTAAAGGTGCGTGACCCTCAGGAAGGTCTGCTTATGAAGGTGTGTCGCTCCCAGAACAGACTCTACACGGTCGAGTTGTTGGTTGCACAGCCGGTTGCACTACTTTCACGTGACAACAATGATGCCTGGCGCTGGCATGATAGATTCGGTCATTTGAGCTTTGAGGCACTTTAGAGGCTCGGTCGCATGGATATGGTCAGAGGTCTATCTTTGTTAGAACATGTTGATCAGATATGTGAAGCTTGTCTCATCGGGAAGCAGCGGCGTGCATCGTTTCCACGTGAAGCAAAGTTTCGTGCATAGGAGCGCCTCGATCTCGTGCATGGGGATCTCTGTGGTCCGATTCATCCACCGACGAACGGAGGACTCAGGTACTTCTTGTTACTTGTGGATGATGCAACCCGGTATATGTGGATCGTGTTGTTGTCAGGTAAATATGAAGCAACTGAAGCTATCATCAGGTTTCAAGATGGTGTGGAGAATGAGACCTGGCGGAAGCTGCATGCATTGAGTACCGATCGTGGTGGGGAATTCACTTCGGTCACTTTTAGAGAGTATTGTGCAGGGAAAGGCGTCCAACGACAGCTCACGGTGCCATATTCTCCACAACAGAATGGCGTTGTAGAGCGTCAGGATCAAACGGTGGTTGCAATGGCGAGGTGTCTTCTCAAGGCCAGAGGTATGCCGAGCACGTTTTGGGGGGAGGCAGTCCTCACCACAGTGTTCATTCTCAATAGATCACCCACTAAAACTTTGAAGGGGTAAGTCCATATGAAGCGTGGCATGGGAAGAAGCCCACAGTTCACTACATGTGCATGTTTGGATGCATAGAATATGTGAAGATAACTAGACCCCATGTGAAGAAGCTCGATGACCGAAACATGAGGATGATCTTCATAGGTTATGAGCAAGGTACGAAGGGATATCGTGTGTATGATCCTGTGAGTGGTCGTGTTCACGTGACATGGGATGTCATCTTTGATGAATCAAAGGGATGGTCATGGGCAGTGGAGAAGGAGAAAGATGTACCAGAGACCTTTACCGTGGAATATGTTGTAAGTAGGATTCTGGACACCCCAACTCTTCCTGCAGGGCATGGTGTTTCACAAACTTCAGGCAATAAGAGCAAGCTTCATCGGTGCAACGACATAGCACACCTGAAGTTGAGTTCGTTTCACCACCATCAAATGTGTTGACACAATTGGATCAACCAAGAAGGTATCGCAGTGTGCAAGACTGTCTTGATACGTCTGATCCTGTGGAGCTAAGCCAACAAGACTTGCTGTTTGCTGCCCAGGAGGAGCCAACCAGTTTTGATGAAGCAAGAGGTGAACCTTTTGGAGGAAGCAATGAAAGAAGAGATGAAAGCTATTACTGAGAATGGGACTTGGTGCCTGAGTGATCTTCCATCTAGACATCGCCCCATTGGTTTAAAGTGGGTTTACAAACTCAAGAAAAATGCACTCGGTGAAGTGATCCGGCACAAGGCTCGACTCATAGCGAAGGGGTACGTCCAGAAACCAGGCATTGACTTTGAAGAAGTTTTTGCGCCGGTAGCAAGACTGGACTCCGTGAGATCACTTTTGGCCATTGCAGCACATGAAGGATGGGTGGTACATCATCTCGACGTGAAGTCGGCATTTTTGAACGGAGATCTAGCTGAAGAGGTCTATGTTGTTCAGCCTCCGGGGTTTGTTGTGGAAGGTCGTGAGCACAAGGTGCTCAAACTTCACAAAGCTCTCTATGGACTTTGTTAAGCTCCTCGTGCTTGGAACTTGAAACTTGATGATACTTTGGTAAGGCTCGGGTTTTTGCAGGTGTGTAGATGAACATGACATTTACACCTGTGGTACCAGTGACAAAAGGATACTACTTGGTGTGTATGTCAATGATTTGATTGTTACAGGAGCCGATCCGTTGGAAATGGAGAGTTTCAAGAAGGATATGATGAACACTTTCAAGATGAGTAATCTCGGGTCTTTGAGCTATTACTTAGGGATTCAGGTGACTCAATCTGCTGGGAAGATTACATTGTCTCAAGCAGCTTATGCAGCAAAGCTCCTGGAGAAGGCAGGAATGTTGGGCTGCAATCCAGTGCATGCACCAATGGATGGTCGGCTAAAATTGAGTAAGAGTAGTAAAAACCCTCCTGTTGATGCTCAAATATTTCGCAGCATAGTTGGTAGTCTGAGATACCTAGTGCATACAAGACCAGATATCAGTTTTTCTGTTGGGTATATCAGCAGATTCATGGAGAGTCCAACAACCGAACACTTGGCTGCTGCTAAGCACATACTCAGATATGTTGTTGGCACGATGCATTATGGTTTGTTCTACACCAGAGGGTAAGGGGAACTTACACTCAATGGGTATAGTGATGCAGACATGGCAGGTGATGTAGATGATTGCAAGAGCACTACGGGAGTTCTGTTCTGTCTGGGGACATCACCAGTCACTTGGCAATCACAGAAGCAATCAGTGGTAGCATTATCCTCATGCGAAGCAGAGTACATAGCAGCTTCAACAGTGGCATGTCAAAGACTTTGGCTGGGGAACTTGATTGGAAATCTCTACAGAAGAGCAGCTAGAGAGGCTACCATTTATGTTGACAATCAATCAGCAATTCAGCTGTGTAAGAATCCAGTGCTCCATGGAAGGAGCAAGCATATCAAGACAAGGTTCCATTTCATCAAAGAATGTGTTGAAGATGGAAGGATCATTGTCAAGAAAATCCACACCAATGATCAGTTGGGAGGCATACTCACCAAGCCGCTTGGGCGAGTAAGGTTCCTACAACTTCGTGCGAAGATTGGTGTTGTTGATGTGGAAAAGAACTAGATTAGGGGGAGTATTGTTGAATAATCTAGTTAGTTTGAGCGTGTGTGCGTGTGTTCACCCATCCTGTCATGTTGCACCAAAGGCAAGATGGAGCGTGCGTGTTGATCGGATCATGGTGGTGAGAACCAGGTCTGCATGCAACCGTACGTGGGTGAGTTGTTGGGAGAGTCATGGGTCCTCGCCATGCACGATCTGCATGGATGTACATGGTGGCATGGCTGGGAGCTCAGTTTTATTTTGTGTAAACACTCAACAGTGAAGGAATAACGGACACCAAGATCCACTGCCAAAACTTTGAGCGTTCGTGAGTACTTCTTTGGTCTATCGTGCTAAACGAACCAGAGATCGTTCATTCGATTTCCAGGCCAACAGTACAGGGATAACAATTATGCAGAAAAGCCCTTATGCAAAAGGAAAAATACAAATATACCCCTACATCTCTAACACCCCCCTCAAACTCAAGGTGCATCACGAACACCGAGTTTGGAGAGATAAAAACCATGTTGAGCACGGGTTTGTGCCTTCATGAAGAAATCAGCCAGCTAAAGCTCTGAAGACACATACTTAAGATCAACAAAACCATACTGTACTTGTGCTCCTGTATAAGAAGCATCAACACCAATATGCTTGGTAAGCTCATGCTTGACCGGATCACGAGCAATACTGATAGCACCTGTACTTTCAGACAAAAAGAGGAGTGGGCATACCAACAGAAACTCCAAAGTCCTTAAGCAACAACCGCAACCAAGTAACCTCTGCACTCAAAAGAGCCATAGCACACAACTCAGCCTCTGCACTCGAACGATAAACTGCTACCTGCTTCTCATTCTTCCAAGCAATGAGGGAACCGTCAAGAAAAATACAATAGGCAGAAAGAGATCGACGATCAAAGGGATCACTATCCCAAGTAGCATTAGAGTATGCTTTGAGTTGTAAAGTACTAGAGCGTGGAAAGAATAAGCGTCTAGAGATAGTCCCACGAAGATAACGCTAGACACGAAGAATGTGACTATAGTGGACCTGGGTGGGAGCCGAAACAAACTGACTCAGAATGTGAACAAAGTACGAGATATCAGGATGAGTGACACCAAGACACGCTAGACTCCCAACAATATGATGGTAATGAGTAGGATCATCAAGAGGCTCAGCATCAGTGGCACCAAGATGGACATCGAGTTCCATGGGAGTCTCAACAGTCCTGCGATCAGTAAGTGAAGCCCATTCAAGAAGATCCTGAATGTACTTTTCCTAAGATAGATAAATTCCCTTAGAGGAGAAGGAAACCTCAATCCCAAGAAAGTAGCGAAGAAGACCAAGATCGTACATAAGAAACTGCTCACTGAGATGAGACTTCACAAAGGCAATGTACTCAGAATGGTCTCTGGTGATGATCATGTCATCAACATAGAGAAGAAGAATAGTGCGACCATGAGACAAAGTGTGCATAAATAGAGCAGGATCATGAGCACTGGTAGGGAAACCAGCGGCAGTGACCACAGATGCAAAACGCTGAAACCAAGCGCGAGGAACCTGCTTAAGGGCGTAAAGAGAACGACGAAGGCGACAAACCATACCCTCAGGAGCAGAATACCCAGGTGGTGGATGCATATAAACCTTTTCTCGCAACTAACCATTAAGAAAGGCATTCTTCACATCAAGCTGAGACATGGACCAGGCACGAACAGGGGCCACAGCAAGTAGAGTGTGAACAGTGATCATATGAGCGACAGAAGCAAAGGTCTCATCATAGTCACGTCCATGTTCCTGCCGAAAAGCACTAGCGACTAGTCGAGCCTTATAGCGCTCAAGTTGATCCATCAGAGCAGGTCTTAACCTTATAGAACCACTTACATGTGATAGGGCGAACACGTGGGGGACAGGGCACAAGTTCCCACGTCCCGATGCGCTCGAGAGCAGCAATCTTCTCGGCCATCGCAAGATGCCATTCCTGATAAGGAACAACATCACGATACATAGCCAGCTCAGGTAGAGCAGTAGCAGCAAAGCTAGAAGGAGAAAACCGATCAAGAGGATGTCGAGGATGATGACCACGTCCAAAGGGACTGTCCAGGAGAAGAATCATCGGAAGGAGATGATACCTCAGGAGAAGAGGGCATACCAGGAGAAGCAGACTGAGCTGGAGTGGACGGTGCATCAGAAGAAGATGGCACATCTGAGGGAGAAACAACTTGTCGAGTATAGACCTGTGTCACAAGAGCCTTCAAAATATAATCGGGGACCGAAGAAGAAGGTTCCGAAGAGGGAGAAACCATGGAACGAGGTACTGAGTGTGAAACAGGTACAATCGTAACTGGAGCATCAGGAAGGAACATGAACGAAATAGGATCAACAACAGACACAAAAGAAGTATCAGAAGATGGTCGAGGATAGAAAGGGCGTGTCTCATCAAAAACAACATCCTGTGAAATCCTCATCCGTCGACCAACCGGATCCCAATGACGATATCCCTTATGCTCCGAACGGTACCCTAGGAAGACACACTCGACATACTGAGCAGTCATCTTAGTGCGCTCACGTGGTGCGAGCAACACGTAGCACACACAACAAAAGAGACGTAGGCTGGTGTAGTCAGGCATCTTGCCCGTATGGCGCTTAGAAGGAATCGCACCATTAAGAGCATACGAGGGCTGAATGTTAATTAAGTAAGTGGCAGTAGAAACAACCTCAGCCAAAAAATGAGGTGGAACAGAAGAAGCGATCAGAAGAGTACGAGTTGTCTCAAGGAGATGATGATGCTTGCGCTCAGCAACGCCATTCTGAGCATGAGCACCTAGACAAGAAAACTGACCAAGAGTACCTTGCTCAGAAAGAAACTGAGGAAGAGCATCAGAGAGATACTCACCAGCAAAATCAGCTCGAAAAATACGAATAGGAGTGTCATACTGAGCACGGATCATAGCCGAGAAGGATTTATAGATAGATAATGCCTCACTACGATGTTTTATAAAGTAAACCCATGTGTGGCGAGAAAAATCATCTATAAAAAGGATATAATATCAATGTCCTCCTTTCGAAGCAAAAGGAGCAGGGCCCCATACATAAGAATGAATAAAATCAAAATGACGCTCAGGCACTAACTCGCTAGAAGAATAAGGAAGTTTGCGACTATCACTAACACTGAGATAAAGACTCACAACTAGAGACTGATCCTCAAAGACCATGATGAACTAGAACGGACAGACGAGAGCCACAAAGATGACCCAAATGGTGGTGCCACTGAGCAAACATCGAAATGGATGAAGCAACAAGACTGGAGCCGACTGAACTGGCAGGCGCAGCGGAAGGAAGACGAAGCCAGTCAAGCTCCCAAAGACACTGTGAATCACGACAATGAGGGCCAGTACCAACCAGGCGACCCGTGCGACGATCCTGAATGTAACAAAGATCATGATCAAGAATCACTCGACAATCATTATCAGTGAGTTTACCAGCAGATATAAGCTGCACTTTAAGTCCAGGAATAAAGGAAACATCAGGAACAACAAAAGAGTTAGATAAAAGAGTGCCCTATCCAACAACTGAAAGAGAAGAACCATCGGCGGTATGAACAGTAGAAGAATGAAATGAAGGACTAAAGGAATACAAATTGGTACGATAAGGAGTCATATGGAACGAAGCACTAGAATCAAGAATTTATGGACAAGTACCTGGAGCAGAAGTAGAAGGTGGTCCCTCAGTGGAAGACGAAAAAGCAGCAGCAGTACTCAAAGGTGCAGAAGACTGAGTCACAGACCAGCAGCTCCCGATTGTGTAGAAGTAGCGTGACAACGAAGAAGCATGAGTAATTGTGCATCTGTAGTAGCAGAACTCCCCTGAGATCCTCCAGTACTATCACCACCAGCACCCTGTGAAGACCGACGAGCCTGAGCCTTCTTCTTCCTGAAACAATACGCCTCCACATGACCATCTTTACCATAATAATCACAGTGAAGAGCACCATGCCCTCCAGCCATAGAAAGAGGAGCAACTGAAGATGGGACAGTCGGTGGAGGAGTCGTGTGCGTAGGTGTCGTAGAGCGAGCCGCCAACACCAAAGAAGTAAGCAGTAACCCAGCAGCATGAAGACGAGTCTCCTCATTACGAACACTTGTCAGAGCGTCCATAAGAGGGACACAACGGTGACGAGCAAGTAGCTGAGCACAAAGAGGCTCAAATTCTGCACGAAGACGGGTCAGAAAATCATAAGTGCGTCGAACCTCAAGTGCAACCTTCTGACTCTGATAAGACTGACAAGTATCTGTCGACAATCAATGACCAAGAGCATCAAGCTGACGCCAAATAGCAGACATCTGACCGAAGAACTCCTCCACTGTAGCATCTCCGTGCTGTAACAACTGCTCCTGACGAATAGTAGCAAGATAGGTAGTCTGTCCAGTAGGTTCATAACGAGAGCGTAGAAAATCTCACATCTAATGTGCATACTCAAACTCAACTATATCAGCAGCAAGACGGTCATCCATACTAGCAGTAAGAATAGCAGCAACTCTAGCATCATCATCCAACCAAGTCTTGTATAGACTGAAGTGAGACTCGTGCGCAGATAGACGAGTCCTGTAATCCGCAAACAATTTCTTCTTATCATCATCAGTAGCCTTATCTGAAACAACAGGCTGAGAAGGAACTGCGGGACAAGGGGACATTTGCGATCGCCCGTCAGAAACTTCTAGAGTTGTAGACCACGCATATGTATATGAGGAACCCAATCACGGTGACAGGTGACGGCAAGAGCGCAGAAAATAAGCGGTGGAAGCTGCAATTTTTTCTTTTTTTTTCTTTCTTTAGAGTAAACTAAGCCCTAGCTTCACTGAACAGCACCGCCAGCCCACGAAACAGATGATCTCAGGAAATTGACGGCGCCCGAAGCAGACCGCTAATCGTTGACGAAGAAAAACTCACGAAGCACGAACACGTTGACGAGCGTCTTGCTCCAGCAGCACAGCCCCCGAGGAAAACTCACGAAGCACCGCCTCCGAAGAAAAACAGCCCGATCGTCTTGCTCCAGCTGCACTGCCCCCGAGGAAAACGCTGCACGCGCCAATCGTTGCCAGCAGGACGCGCGGGTTGAATCCACCAGAGGCAGCTGGACACGCCGGCGTAGCAGTGCAGGGCGGCGGCTGAATCAATCTGCAAACGCGAACATGACGGGACAGCTAAAAGAGAAGCGCCCAAAAGAAGTCGGCAGCAGATCCGAAGAGAGCAGCGGTCGCGAGAAAAATTAGGTAGAAGAACTAAATCTTTGACTACTATGTTATTATTGAGGCTAAAGAGCTCTATAAATAGATGTACAGTGATAACAATTATGTAGAAAAACTCTTATGTAAAAAGGAAAATACAAATATACCCCTACATCGACATCATTGTATATCTGGATTGCCGACCATGAACAAGCATTCCAGGCTCTGAAGTCCGCATTATCAACAGCACCAGTATTGGCCCTTCCAGACTTCTCAAAACCCTTTTGTATTAAGAATGATGCCAATGGATTCGGAGTTGGAGCGGTACTCATGCAAGACAACCACCCCATAGAATTTGTCAGCAGACCATTGGGGTCTAAAACCATGGGCTTATCCACATATGAAAAAGAATATTTGGCAATCCCTCTTGCTAGCGAACAGTGGCATCCCGATCTATAGTATGGTGAATTTCTAATCCAAACCGACCAACACAATCTTTCTCACATCTCATACCAAAGACTGCACACACCCTGGTAGCAGAAGGTATTCACGAAGCTCCTAGGCTTGCAATACAAAATCATATACATGCAAGGCTCTGTGGGCGACGCACTATTAAGACTGCCTCATCCTGAAGCTCACTCTCTAGCAGTCTCGGCAGCAACGCCCTCTTGGTTGTCTGATATATCTGCCAGTTACACCTCTGACAACAAGGCCCAAGACCTTATCACAGCTCTGTCAATCAACCCATCTGCAGTTCCTAATTTCAGTCTTAAAAGTGGCATTATTCGTTATAATGGAAGAATCTGGGTGGGAGCAAATTTGGAGCTGCAAAAGATTCTCATTGCATGATAGTGCCGTGGGAGGCCACTCATGAATTCCTGTCACACTGAGAGGAATCAAGCAACTATTTGCTTGGCAAGGTCTCAAATTTTTTATGGTCGGAAATGTCAATTCCTGCCACATTTGTCAGCAAGCAAAACCCAACCGATCCTGCTACCCAGGGTTGCTTCAGCCTCTTGAAATTCCACCCTCAGCTTGGCACCCCGTCTCATTGGATTTCATAAAGGGTCTTCCAAAGTCTGGCCCTGCTAACTGCATATTAGTGGTGGCCGATAAATTTTCTCGGTATGCATATTTCTTGCCTCTGCATTACCCTTATGCCCCCTCATCAGTAGCGAGATTATTCATCGACAATATCTACAAACTTCATGGCATGCCACTGGCACTAATCTTGGACAGAGACCCTGTATTCACAAGCAAACTCTTGCGAGAGCTGTTTTCCATTGCAGGTGTGCAGCTATGCATGAGTTCCTGCGATCATCCTAATTCCGACGGGCAAACAAAATGTATTAATCAGTGTATAGAGACACGTCTTCGATTAATGCAAATGCTTGCCCCTCCCAATAGATCAAATGGTTACCCCTAACTGAATTCTGGTACAACACCAGTCTGCACTCAGCTCTGGGAAAATCTCCCTTTGAAGTACTCTATGGACATCAACCGAACTATTTTGGTATCTTCGCTGGCACTTCCTGCTCTCACCCAGAACTGGCATCCTGGTTACAAGACAAACCTCTTATGACTGATCTTGTGCATCAACATCTGATCCATGCGCAACAGTGCATGAAGAAGCAAGCTGACAGGAACAGGTCCGAGCGCTCCTTTCTAGTGGGCGACTTGGTTTTTGTCAAGACCCAACCATTTGTACAGTCTTCTATATCTAAACATTCTTGTCAAAAGCTCACATTCATGTACTTTGAGCCTTTCAGAATCCTCTCCCGCATTGGATCAGTGGCTTACAAGCTCGACTTGCCCTCCTCATCATCAGTGCATCCTGTATTCCACGTCCAGGGCCGGCCCTGAGGCAGGGCGTGAGGGGCGACCACCCCGGCCCCCATAACTAAGGGCCCCTCTTTAGATGTACATATATTGTATAAAATTTTGGTCTCAGACATGATCTCATAAGTATTCTTAAACTGTAACACAAGCCGATTAAAAAATAATATCGTTAGATTGTCTAAAACCCACCTGCGACTTCACTAGCAGATATGTATAAAATCCCATCCCTGATTGATTTACCTCGTTAATGCAAGTTACATACACAAATCGTTTGTTATCCGGCTCGTCGCTTCCGTTTCTCCTTGAATAAATGCAGCCACCGCGTTGCTAGATTGGGTTAAGTGACGATGTTAAAATTCTGGTTCCCATCCTCTGCTCCTCTTCAATATCGAGAAATCAGGCAAAGAGATCGTGAACTGAACGGAACACAATTGGTAAAGTATAGCAAACTAAATGATTTTATTTTAGCACTACATGAGATTCAATTAGTGTGGTTTTTTCTCAATTTACAAGATTGCTCTTATCTAGTTTTTATAAAATGTTTTTGTAGAGTGCCTTTCGTAGTAGTTTGTGTGTTGTACTTATCAAATTTATTTAAATTATATTTATATAGTGTTTTTCGTTGTAGTTTGTGTGCTATAATATCAGTATATTGTTGCTACCGGTGATACGATTTTGCAATGCCGAGATTATTATATATCTTTTTAGAGAAAATCTGGTTCTTCTGTATCGTCTTTTCTTATACATAAAATACATATGCAGTATTTTTATATTTTATAACTAAAGGGTCCCTATTTTAGTTTCGCACCGGGCCACTGAAATCTCAAGACCGGCCCTGTCCACGTCTCGCAATTAAAAGCAGCAAGAAGTGGGCCGCAACAGGTGAGTTCTACACTACCAGACACTTCCATGTTCTTACAGATTCCTCATTGCATTCTCTAGGAGCAGCAAATTTCCCGAGGAGGCTCAATGGTACGCCAGGCCTTGATCAAGTGGTCTCATCTCCCTGAAGACCTTGCTACATGGGAGGATGTTGATCGTCTCCAGCAAGAGTTTCCTCGGGCTCCTGCTTGGGGGCAAGCAGGCTCTCAAGGGGGAGGGGATGTTAGCACTACTTCCAGCCTGCCGACCTCTCCTACTGATCCAAGTCCATCATCCCCTTATGAAGCCCGTAGAGTACGACGTGGGTCGTGGCCCAAGAAAGCCCAGCACCTGCTACGCTGGCTCGGACTGGTCCTGACTGCAACAATTTGTAACAGTTAAAGGAGAGAACATTGTAGGGGAGAGGAACTCGAACAGAATACAGCTATATTCCGCCGCCCCTGAACTCATTGTTCCCATCTCCTCTTCCCTCATTCCTCCTCCGAATTCCATCCGAGCATGCTAGCCCCTAACAGGGAAAGTAGCTCGCCATGGCTGCACTCGACCGGCAAGGGAGGCTGGGCATAGATTTTTCCGAGGATGAGGGAAGACGTGGAGGCGTCCTGTATCCATTTCACTAGATCCGCCTTGAACTACAAGCCGGCTCCAGTCAAGGAAAAATTTTTTAGCTGAAATTTCAGAAACTCTGTATTTATCGGTAGGGTCCGATAAAAAAATATCTCATTTTTATCATTCAAGTTTGTTCAAAATTGTTCAGATTTCATTCAAATCTATTTAAATTTGAATCCAAAATTACAAAATTGCAGTAATTTTATTTTTATATTTTTTGTGTACCAATAATTTTTTCCCCGGCTCCAGTTGGCTGGAATTTAGGCGTTGGGGTTTGGCACAGCTCGGCTCAACTCCATAGTGAAGTTTGGAGTTGGAAGTTATACCAAACACGTCCGTTTCATAACACTCCAAACAATAATAAGTCAGGTAATAGCTTCCTTGCAAATAGCATCTTATGATTTTTTAAAAACCGGACTGGTTGTACAGTAACATTGAAATACCCAGACAGTCCAACATTCCAACTACCTCATTAAAAAAAGGGAAAAGTCTATTTTATTACTCTCAAGTTATCTGCATTGTTCACTTGACCCCCTAAACAAATTTTTTGTTTTCAATTTATTTACTCTAAATATTAGATTTACTCAATTTGCCTCCTTATAGCCTACTCCAACATGCTTGGGATAAAGACTTGGTTGTTGTTGGCCTCCTTATATTTTTTTATTTTTTCTATTTATATGAGTTATGCTTATATTTACAATTTTATAGGACGGTATATGTCATCATACACAATGCTAATATAATTCTTCTAAAGCTTTTCATAAATGCTTTCTTGTATTATTTCATCTTCTATGTCAAATATGTATTACATGGTTCCAACATAAAAAAATCAAAGAATTCTTAAACAATTTTTCTAACACATGTTATGTTGTAGCTTATGATCTCATAAAAATTTACCCTCACATTATTTTTGAGCAAGAAAAATAGCAGGAAGATCCTACTGTTAAATATTACTAAAAGATAAAACTGTACATAATGGCAACATGGCCAGTTTTAATTTGAATTACAGAAGATTATCAATCCAGCATTCCCAGAATATTTTTTGATCTTCTCTAAATCTAAAAGCTTGCAATCTACATTCCTTCTTAAACATGTGCCGACAATCATTGAAGTCGGGATCTTTATTATTATAGATTTTGTTGTTCTTTTGAAGCTAGATAACCCAACAACCAATTATCATACTTTGTATAAAGAAAATACTCTTGAATTCCATCTTAGCGTATTTGATCATATCAAAGAAGGGCAAACGAAGATTCCAATTGATACCAGTCCATTTCCATATTTGGACTGAAAATGTGCATTTGAAAAATAGATGCATCGTCGTTTCTTCTAAACATTTTTTACATAGCACACAAGTAAAATCATTATTCAACACTTTTTGCTTATTTCTTCTAAGGATATTTCTTGTATTGAATCTATCCATTAACTTATTATTACATCTAGCCTTCCAAAGATGAATGAAGGGTTGTGGTGGTGATATCGATTGAAAGGGCATATTATATAATTTTTTGATGAATATTTCTTGCCCCATAAATAAATCCAACAATCTCTTTCATAAACCTGTATATCTTGTAACATATGATTAAGCTTATGAAGTTCCTCATAAGCTTGTACTGATAACGGGAGAGAAAATAGGTGTTCCAGTTGTGTTTTGAGAAGGAAATTATAAACAGATATTTTCTTTGGAGTGTTGTAACACCCTCAATTTCACTACCCTGCATTGCATACATTTTTCATGTAGAGAAGCATTTAAAAAGAAAAAAGAAATGGAGAAAAGAATATAGAAATGGGGAAATGAATATAGAAATGGAGAAAGGAATATAGAAATGGAGAGTAATGAAAATAAAATAGCTAAATTGAGCCATCCCAAATTTCCCCAAAATTCCCAAAATTCCTCTAGGGGGAATTTCCCCTACATTTGGGGGGAATTTTCCCCCAAATTGGCCGCACCAATTAGGGGGGAGACTCCTTGGCCGCAGCCCTTGAGGGGGGAACCCTATCCCCCACCTCTAGGACTCTTTGGTTAAGTCCCCCACCTCTAGGACTCTTTGGTTAAATCCCCCACCTCTAGGACTCTTTGTTTCCACCCCTAGGACTCTTTGGTTGAGTCACATATTGCTAGGACTCTTTATTTCCACCCCTAGGACTCTCTTCCCCCCTCCCCCTTATAAATACAACCCCCCTAGCCGCACCCCTATTCCCTTTGGCCGCCGCCCCCCCTCAGCCCAAAGTCACTGAGTTGCCCTCCCCTCTGCCCAAGTCGTCGAGCCCCCCCCCCCCCCCCTTGCTGGAGTTTGGCCGCCGTCGAGCCCCACCGTCGAGGCCCGCCATCGAGCTCCGTCACGCCTCGCCGTCGCCGGAGAAGAAGCCTGATGTTCTACCCTACCATAATTCTCCGCAGAAAAATCCTCCGCTGCTGCCATTGCTAGGAGGGAGGCCCTGCCACAAGGAAGAAGCGAGGTAGGCCTTAATTACCCCTCTTACGACGGCGTCACTGTTTCTACGCACCCGTTTTCTTTACCCCTTCGAACAGAAACTTTTGGCGTGTGGACAGATCATGTTTTGGTCGATTTTTTTCATAGAATTGATATACATCTTGTGTCAAGATCATCACCACGTCCACACTTGATCCCAGCACCCTTGTTTATAAAAAGAAACCCATGAAAGCCCATTAAAAATGCAGGAACACGGACAAACTGGTTTTGTAAAACTACACTATAGGATTTGCATTCATCTATCCCATTGCATCTTGAGTAAAGTTATTGCATGATGATTGATTGCTGCAAATTTTGTATGTGTGTGGTCGTAAGTAGAAGGACAAGCTCAAGAGGCCGTCTACGAGGAACTACAACACCAAGACTTCGAGACGCTTGAGCAACACGAACCATGGGGGCAAGGCAAGGGCCCCTTGACCATATTG
The DNA here is from genome assembly GCA_030760725.1 of Neostapfia colusana. NCBI lineage: Eukaryota > Viridiplantae > Streptophyta > Magnoliopsida > Poales > Poaceae > Neostapfia > Neostapfia colusana. The sequence goes on from JASWHV010000015.1 coordinate 48,552,154, forward strand.
ATCCCATGTTTTCGAAACTGTTTTGCTTGCGAAAACTCGTATGCTTGAGTCAACTTGATGGGACACCCTTTATTGAAGTTTACTAGTTTTATTAACCATCCTTGCCGCCGAGAAAGTTAATGAGTCGGGTATGGTCGTTTTTCCTTTTTTGCTTCGCTTAACTTACGGGATACGGGAAGCCAAAATAAAACATGGTTAGCTACTGCACTCATATGAATAATGATGATGAAAACATGATGATGTTGATGAGCATGGAATCGGGGAGATCTATGCAAGCTTGGTTTGTGGATGTTGGTGATTGAGTCGGTGGTTTACTTGTCGTAGATCTATGGACCGGTTCATGCGAGCACATGCCAGGAAAACAGTGCCACCACAAGGGCAAATATGGGTGTGGCTTAGCTGACTAATTAGGTGTGTTGCTAGCTTGTTATGGACCGTTGGATGGTGCAGGGAATGGGAGTCGAGAGGGACTGCCCTAGAAACTGCATGGCACAAGAGGGGGCCCGTGGGTGGGATAATGGAGATTCGAGCCTGCCGGTGAAACCTCAGTGGGTCCGTACATCCTAGTAGCCCCTTTGTAAAGGCTATTTTATGGTCTCTTGGCCATACACCGACGGTTGTGTATTGGTATATGGAGGTTTTCTCTAGTCGCCGACGGGTGACGAAATCACGAACTTGTGGGTAAAGTGGTACCACCTCTACGGAGTGTAAAACTACCATGATAGCCGTGTTTCCGGTTATAAGCATCTGGCCAAGTTCCATGAATAGAGGCAAAAACCTAGGATGTTTATTCGGGTATGGTCATTGGGATTGGTTTTGGGACTGTTTTGAGTCATGATAATGAATTTGGCTTCGGCTATATGAAGATGAGATGGTTATGAATAATTATGAGTATAATATGTGTAAGGGCCTCAGTTTCTGACACGCATTTGCAGTGTTCATCACCAAACCACACACCTCATTTGAGGAAGGATGATGAACACAAATGAAGAGCAAGTAACAATTATCAACATGCTCATTAGAGAACAAACTCACACATTGCCAAAGTGGTATTTCACACATGTGATATAAGGGGGCTGGACATATGAAAACTCCTATACATTGCTAAGGATGTCCATGCCAAGTTTCACCCAAATTCAAAACCTTTTTGAGGTCATTTTGGGTATAGTTAGGAAGAGGGCAGTTTGAAACCATATTCAAATTCAAACTGTTTTTATCCCATGAATTTAAAAGTGGGAGGCATATTCTTACTCAGCACATTTTTGTGAGCCCACACACCAATTTTCACTCCATTTGGAGTTGATCTTGACATGAGCTAAGTGGGACAAATTCAAACTTTATTTGAATTCAAAACTGAACTTGTGTTAAAATTCCTTCAACCCAAACCCAATTTGAATTCTACTCAATTCAAATGGTTCATGACACGACCCCATTGGTCCTGTCGAGCCAGGATCACGCTGAGGGGTGCTGCGTTGCACAGTACCGTATAACACACGTCAAAGGTGCAAAGCGGAAGCGGAAGTGTTATTACATAAACAAGTTTATGAACATGTTTACATCAAAATAAGTTCAGTCTACACTCGCGGGCGTAGACTAAGCATCAAGTGCACGTTCAGCCCTCGAACGTGTCCTTGCTAGCACACACGCACACTAACTCTGCGGCGTGCACGACTCCCACTCGACGGGGTTCCCCTCCTGGGGTTCCGTCTCCTCTTCGGGAGTCCCTTCCTCATAGAACCCTGCAAAAGCTTCAAACACAAGCAGTGAGCACGAAGGCTCAGCAAGTCTGACCCGTCTCACCTAAACATGGAACTTCTACATGAGGGTAATGGTTGCATGAGGTAAAAATCATTTGCAAGGACTCGCCTAATTAGTAGAACCTTACTTTCAAGTTTTAGCAGCAGGTTATGGAGAACCTTACGCTAAGGCACATGAGAGAGCCGCAATCAAACAAGAAACGCATTTCTCTCATGTACTTTGCCCAAAGTTGAAAAGAACTTTAATTAGCTCTAAGCTACAGCATATCATTAACAATCAATGTCCAGCTTTCAATCAGCAACATTTTAACATGTAACTAGCCTGTTCTTTCTACGTCACGGTACAGTGAACAAGTGGTACTCACTGACCGCGAGGGACGGCGATTATAATCGATTTACACCTGCAGGGTTACCCGAACAACCCGTCACGTACGCCCGTACTCGATGTTGCCTACAACAACTATCACGGACGCTGTATGCGACTACCTTTCACCCGTTAGCCAAATATTGAACCGGTCCCATCGTCCCGAGCAAGAGGTCTCTGCACGCGCATCTCCGTGCCGCCAGCCGATTTACACCTCGAGCTCTCAACCTACCCTCTGAACGACGGGCAATGCCTCAATACCCAGCTACCCGAGTTACATCAGTTTCCCGGTTCCCATATAGCCGGTAGGTCTTCGGTACTGTTCTAGCTTGTTCAACAGGCCCGCACACGGCTTGGTCCTCAATCGACACAAGCGGAGCTACAGCACACAGGCCCCAAAGTCCTGCTGCCCTTACTCTCCGCTCGGTCTCATTTTCTTGCCATGTGTATCATGTGCTATCTCTACCCGAGCAATGTGCCTCTAGCCTATTCTCGCGAGTAGTTCCAACTACTCGACTTGTACCGAATCCTACTCTATCCTAGCAATGCAGTGGCTAACGAGGTTTTCAATCCTAAACCCCACCCATGGTTTTCTTGGCTGTGCAGTTGGGTTTCCAATCAAGACTCTAATGCAAAGAACAATATTCAAAGATGTGCTCAAAACAATAAACATTTGTAAAAAGGTTAATGTAAACCGGGGCTTGCCTTGCTGCTCTTGGTCATAGGCTAGCTGTTCCTCCGGAGTAACGAAGTCTAGGACTTCGGGTTCCTCCTCGACCTTAGCGACTACATGATAAGAGCAATGTATGTATTAATTTAAATGCATTTGTATTATCTTTGAAGTTGTGAAGTCTATCCCCCTTGCTAGACAGACCTAATGATGGTGAAACTTTTACTGTGGCTTGGTTACAACCTAAACAGAGACTTGGTCAAGTTTTAGTTGCAGCAAAGCTCATTTGAGCCCTCCACAATTAATTATGTCCTTGACCTTAATTGGAACTCTTAGAGTGTTCTAGGAATTTTCATGAGACAAACTATGACTTTCTGAAAACTAGATTTTCAGAGGGTTCTAATGGAGTTGGTCTCACTTAATTTGGAAGTCCCTAACTAAAGATATGAGCTAAACAATTTCAGAGAAAATTCTGAAAATGTTTCTGAACATTTTCTATTTTCTCTGGAACAGTTTCACTAATCACACCATTAGGTGAATTAAATGAGCTCAAATGGACCTGAAATTTTTATGGTAGTTCAGGGATATTTTGGTGAATATCCCAGCAAAATTTCAGGATTTTCCTCCACAGTATTCTCCAGTTAAAATTCCTAACAGATTAAACTTTGAGGAATTAATTCTAGAAAATTAAGGGTTTTCATGAAGTGAAACTTGATTTGTTGGAAAGTACTCGGAGAGCTGAATCCAGCAAAATTTGGTTCACTCAATTTCGAGCTTTCTGGCCAAAGTTATAAGGATTTGAAGTTTGAACTGAAACTGAAATTCGGGAAAAGTTTAAACTCTGGCTTGTGGGCCCCGCACACAGTGCGTCGTCTCCCTCCTCGCGCCAACTGCGCGGCGGCGGCGATCTCCGGCGACCCTCGCCGGAACTGAGTTCCCGGCCACCCCCCGGCCCGAAACTTGCCGCCTGCCCCTTTACTGACCCCCTGGACTCGATGGTGGGGTCGCCGGCCACCGGCGATGACCGGAAACCCGTGCGCACCGATGACAGCACCTGCTAGGGTTCCGGTGAGGTCGGTCCCGCTCTCCCGTGCACCAAATCGACCGGAAATCGGTCGGAGAGCATCAGTAGAGCATGGGAAACACGAACCAGGGCTGGGTGGAAGCTAGAAATACCGGCAACTAGGCTCTCGACGGTGAGCCGAGGTGTTCAGCCATGGCGGCGGGGAAAACAGCCATATCATGGCCGATTCTCGATGGTTTTCTCTAATTCCAGTTCGAGTGTGGGCACTATCGTGCGTAGAAGCTACTAGGTAACGAGCTCGTCCAACCCTCGTGCATAGAGCACGAATTTCACCCGAAGGTGAGCTCGGTCCTTATGAACTGATCAAGAGTAAATTTGGAAATTCTCGGCCGAGGGTTGATCAATCGCCAAACGGCTTTCGGCTACTCCACATACATACAATCACGCACCTTTCTTGTGTAGAGAAGAGGACGTGACAACGGCTGTGCCGTGCTGTCCACGGGAGCCCGATCGGCGGCGATGTTCGGCTCGCCGGAGAAATGGCTCGTACAGCTCGAGGACGCTTGCTCACTGGACAACACGGGGTCTAGGAGGTTGCTCACGACCTCTTGGTGCCGTTTTGCTGTGTAGGAGGCTGTGCTCGCGAGTGATCGGCTTGATCAAGCGTGAGCTCGGGCGGCGGCGATGGCAGTGGAAGAACAGGTCGTGCACGTCGGCAGCTCGGGGAATGGGCGACTGAAGCACGCCGGGGAGGGGATAAGTAGCCCGGTGACTGGTCTCCGGCTTGGGGCGCGCAGCAGGAGCTGGCGCCGGCTGCCCCCTCGGTGGCGCGCGCACACTGCACCTGGGAACCGATGGAGCTGCGTTTCAGTCGGTTTGTGCTGAAGTAGAGGCTGACAGGTGGGTCCCACCCCCATTTTAACCTCTGAAATTTACTCCTAATCACTGTTGTAAACAGTGAACCCCATACTACCCTTGGCAATTCAAATTATTCACCCATGAGCCATTTGAATTGATCCAAGTTCAAATGAGGTTTGGTTTGAATGAATTTCAGCACAAGTTCAGTTTGAAATTCAAATAAAGTTTGAATTCCCCCCCCCCTTAGCTCATGTCAAGATCAACTCCAAATGGAGTGAAAATTGGTGTGCGAGCTCACAAAAATGTGCTGAGTAAGAATATGCCTTCCACTTTTAAATTCATGGGATAAAAACAGTTTGAATTTGAATATGGTTTCAAACTGTCCTCTTCCTAACTATACCCAAACTGACCTCAAAAAGGTTTTGAATTTGGGTGAAACTTGGCATGGACATCCTTAGCAAAGTGTAGGAGTTTTCATATGTCCAGCCCATCTATATCACATGTGGGAAATACCACTTTTGCAATGTGTAAGTTTGTTCTCTAATGAGCATGTTGATAATTGTTACTTGCTCTTCATTTGTGTTCATCATTCTTCCTCAAAGGAGGTGTGTGGTGTGGTGATGAACACTGCAAATGTGTGTCAAAAACTGAGGCCCTTACATTCCTCCCCCCTTAAAAGAATCTCGTCCCGAGATTATAAGGTGAAAATGAGAGAAAGGACGGTGGAAAATTACCGGATATGCGACGTGAAAAAGTCGGGGTAGTTAGTGCGAAGGAATTCTTCGCTCTCCCATGTCGCTTCGTCCATGGAGTGATTACTCCATAGAACCTTGTAGAATCACAACGTACGGTTGCGTATGGTTCGGGCCTTTTCATCAATAATCTGCACCGGTTCCTCCCGATAGGTGAGATCCGGTTGCAGTTCTTCAATGTCTTCCAGCTGAACGGTAGTTGATAGCTTGAGACACTTCCTCAGCTGGGAAATGTGAAAGACGTCGTGCACACCGGAAAGTGCTTCTGGTAATTTCAGCCGGTATGCCACCGATCCACATCTTTCGGTAATCTGGAATGGACCGATGAAGCGGGGTGCTAACTTTCCCCTCACCCCAAATCTATTTACACCCTTCATTGGAGACACCCGTAGATATACGTGGTCCCCAACTTCGAATTGTAATGGGCGCCTTCTCCGGTCCGCATACTATTTCTGACGGGATTGAGCGGCTTTTAGGTTCGCTTGAATTAGTCGAACCTTTTCTTCCGCGTTGTTGACAAGGTCAATCCCGAAGGTAACCCTTTCGCCAGACTCACACCAGTTCAATGGTGTGCGGCATTTTCTTCCGTATAGCGCCTCGTAGGGCGCCATCTTGATGCTGGCTTGGTACCCATTGTTGTACGAGAACTCGGCTAACGGCAAGTGATCATCCCAATTCTTGCCGTGGTTGATAGCGCAATCTCGTAGCATGTCTTCTAGGATTTGATTTACCCGCTCGGTTTGCCCATCCGTCTGCGGGTGGTAGGCTGAACTACGGATCAGCTTCGTCCCCAAGGCAGCGTGTAGCTGCTCCCAAAAACGGGACACAAATAAAGTGCCCCGGTCCGATATGATGGTACGGGGTACGCCGTATAAGCATAGGATCCGTGAGATGTACAGTTCAGCGTACTTCTTGGCGTTGTAGTTGGTGTTGACCGGGATGAAATGGGCAACTTTGGTGAGCCGATCGACGATCACCCACACCGAATCATGTTTCTGTAAGGTGGTGGGTAAACCGACGACGAAATCCATGCCCACGTCCTCCCACTTCCAGGCAGGAATGCCCAGTGGTTGCAGCAGTCCCGGTTTCCGCATGTGGTCTGCCTTCACCCTTCGACATGTATCACACTCGGACACGTATTTTGCAGTCTCTCGCTTCATCCGTGTCCACCAAAACTTTCTTCTGAGTTCTTGATACATTTTGTTGCCGCCGGGGTGAATAGAAAATTTTGATAAGTGAGCCTCATCAAATATTTTCTTCCGTAACTCCGGGTTTCGGGGTACGACGATCCGGTCCTTGAACCATAGGACGCCGTCTCCGTCCTTCCGGAAACATTTCAACTCTCCACTGTCTACACGTCTCCGTAAATGTGACATGCCCTTGTCATTCTTCTGGGCTGCCGCTATCTCTTCACGGATGGTGGGGATCAAAGCTAGGTTGTAGAGAGCTCCGTGTGGAATCACATGGAGTGGTGGTTCGCTCTCTTCCAACGGTGTGATGGTCAGATTATTGACGTGTGACTTGCGGCTCAGCGCATCTGCCACAACGTTTGCCTTGCCCGGATGATAATGGATCTCTATCTCGTAATCCTTTATCAGTTCTAACCATCTTCGTTGCCTCATGTTCAGCTTCTTCTGAGTGAATATGTACTTGAGGCTTTTGTGGTCGGTATATAAATGTACGAGGTTACCGAGTAGGTAGTGCCTCCACATCTTCAGTGCAAGTACCACGGCAGCGAGCTCCAAGTCATGAGTTGGATAATTCTGCTCATGGTTCCTAAGCTGCCGTGATCCATACGCGACCACTCTTCGGTCTTGCATCAGCACACACCCGAGCCCAATGCCGGATGCATCGCAGTACACATCGAACGGTTTTGTTGTGTCTGGCTGCGCCAAAACCGGTGCTGATGTCAGGTGCTTGACTAAAGCCTTGAATGCTGCTTCACATGCTGGACTCCAAACATATTTGGTAGCCTTCTTCAGCAGCTCTGTCATTGGCTTGGCAATCTTCGAGAAGTTCGGAATGAACCTCCGATAATATCCCGCGAGTCCGAGGAAACTCCGTACCTCATGAACAGTTCTCGGGGATTTCCAATTCAGCACTTGAGTGATCTTGCTCGGGTCCACAGCAATACCTTTCGCTGAGATGATATGCCCGAGGAAAGGCACTTGCGATATCCAAAACTCGCATTTGCTGAATTTTGCGTATAACTTATGGTCCCGCAGCCGTTGCAAGACTATACGCAAATGTTTCTTGTGATCTTCCTCCGACTTGGAATATACCAGGATGTCGTCGATGAAGACCACGACAAACTTGTCCAGCTCCGGCATGAACACCGAGTTCATTAAGTACATGAAGTGAGCTGGAGCATTGGTGAGGCCGAAGGACATGACCAGGTACTCATAAAGTCCGTACCTTGTCGAGAAATCTGTCTTTGGAATGTCCTCCGCCCTTATCTTAATCTGATGGTACCCGGATCTTAAATCCATCTTGGAAAAGATCTTCGCTTCGACCAACTGATCAAACAACATGTCGATCCGTGGCAACGGGTACTTGTTTTTGATGGCTACGGCATTTAATGGACGGTAGTCCACGCAAAGCCGCAACGTTTCATCCTTTTTCTTGACAAATAATGCCGAACAGCCCCATGGGCAGGAGCTCGGCCTAATAAAACCCTTCTCTAGAAGGTCCGTGAGCTGAGTCTTCAGTTCAGCCAACTCCTTGGGCGCCATCTTGTACGGCCTTCGGGATATTGGCATGGTTCCCGGTGCAAGTTCAATCTTCAACTCCACCTCTCTATCAGGCGGCATCCCCGGCAAATCGTCCGGGAATACATCAGGGAACTCTCGGACCACTAGAATGTCTTCCAATCTGATGGTTGTGGCTTGATAGACACTTGGAAGTTTTATTTCTGGACTGTCCAGAAATAATGAGTGAGAACCGTGCACCTCTGAGTTTAAGTGCACGACTCGAAGGACGGTGTCTAAAACAGCGCCGTGGCGGGTTAACCACGACATCCCTAGGATGACATCGACCTTCTGTCCCTCTAAGATAATGAGAGACGTGGGGTACACTCTACCCGCTAAGCATAATGGTGCTTTGGAGACCATTACGCTTGCTGAAATCTTCCCACCCGGTGAACAAATTAAATATGGACTATCGGTGGGTAGTATTGGCAAACTGTGTTTAGCAATGAAAGCTTGGCTAATAAAATTATGCGTGGCGCCTGAATCAAATAGTACTATAGCGGGATGCTGGTGGAGTTGGAACATACCCGCAAGGATTGGCTCGCCCTCCGGCACGTCCTCAATGGCAAGTTGGTGGACAGTGCCGGGCCTAGGGTTTGCCCGCCGCGCATTAGTAGGGTTCCGGGGTTGATTCCTCCCCGGAAACTGTGGTGCCACTCCGCCGCCTTGCCTCTCCGGGCAACTGCTCGCGAAGTGTCCTGGACGACCACACTTGTAACATGTGGCCGCTGCTGGTGGAGTACTCGGTGGACGAAAGCCCGGCATGCGTTACGGAGGTGCAAACGCATGCGGCATCGCCCGCTGCTGCTGTTGTTGTTGCGGTGGTACTGGCAGTGCCGGCCGGAATGCCGGTGAGGAGTACGGCCGACTGCAGAACGGCATCAACCGCTGTGGTGGCTGCCAGCGTGGGCCTGATGGTGGGCGATTCACCATCCGAAACTTCTGAGAAGGACCGCCTCCTTCTCCGCTGCTCTGCGGCGCGCTTCGCTTTCGCTCTGCCGCCGCCAACTCCTTGCCGGAGTCCTCCTGAACAATCACAGCATCAATGATGTCGTTGAGGCTGCCTCGATTGAACATCGCCAACTTGTCCTTCAGGAGCGGGTTAAGCCCCTGGTAAAAATGGTCTCGCCGCTTCTCGTCTGTATCCGCGTGATACGACGCGTAGAGCGCGAGATTGTTGAACGCTCTGGAGTATTCCGGCGCGTTCCGGCTCCCTTGTTGCAGGTGTAGGAACTCCTGCGTCTTCCTCTTTATCAAACCGGGCGGTATATGATAGGCCCTGAAGGCCGTCCGGAACTCCGCCCAGGTCATCACTCGGTCGGTGGGTTGTGAAGCACAAAAGTTGGCCCACCACGCGCTCGCGGATCCTTGGAGCTGCTGGAGCGCGAACTGAGTCTTGCACTGCTCGCTGATTTGGAGCAGCCCGAACTTCATCTCTATGGCGCGGAGCCAGTTGTCCGCGTCAAGTGGTTCATCCGCCCTTGAGAATACAGGGGGATGAGTCGCCAGGAAGTCGGAGTAGGAGCTCTGTTGGCGCTCCTCACGATCTTGACGTCTCTCTGGGCGAGACGTATTGGCGATGAGAGTCTGCAGCAACTCTGTGTGCTGCTGATGCGAGCCCGCCATTGCCGCGACAATGTCGGCCAATGTAACCGTTGGTAGTGGCGGTGGCGGTGTTTGCTGTTGCTGTTGCTGCTGCTGTCCCGAGGAGTCCTCGGGAGGTGGTTGGGAGGTCTCTCCCCCTTGACTGGTACCCCCAACGTCAGGGTTGGCACGAGTACGCGTCATTCTGAAATTCAAAACAGCAGCAATTAGCACATGTCTTACTTAAAATTCCATACGCAACAGTAGGTATTGAAGTGACACATGATTAATTTGCACAACATTCACATATATTGATAAAGCATAAACTTTATACAAGATACATTATTCTCGGATCTCCGAGAAGTCGTGCTCATGTCGTCACTACCTATACATACGCTACTGTCTACACGATATGTCACCGATTACAAAAGTTGGGTTACGCTACCCTAGCTGCCCTACTTGGCAACCGTAACCCCCTACTCGGAGTAGAACTCGACCTCCTGTGGGTCGTCCTCCTCCGGTACCTCTGCTGGTGGCTCGGGGTCTACCACCTCTTCTCCCATTCCGGGTTCTCCCATGGCTGGAAGACCCAAGACTACCGGTACGCCCAATACCGGGGGCACGAGGTCCTGCAATGCATGCACCTCGTCCATAGCCTGGTTGTAGTCCTCTTCCCAGCCTTGTCCTTCCTCAATAGCGTCGTCCCGCTCTTGAGCAAGGTCCTCATTCTGCTGGGTTAGGGTCTGCACCAGCTCTTGCAACGCCGCGATGTCAACACGGCTCTTCTTCTTTGCCTTCTTCAGACGACGCAACTGATTGTGTTGTTTATTCAGTCGCTTGATCGTTGGAAGGAGCACATTGCGGAGTGCGCTGTGAGCACTCTCGAAATGATCTCCACGGCTTGTGCTCTCCTTGAGCTTGGTGGCGAGATGCTCCGTATGAACAGCTTGGCTGTCCATCACAGCGTTTCCCGCCCTCATTTGGAGGCTGAGGTTTGCCTCCGCGGGTTGTACCTTGGGCAACTCGGGTCTGTTGCCTCCAGGTACCTTTCTTCCCACACATGCTGAGCTCGTCCCTCCACCGGAACGAGTGCGTATGGAGTACCCTCCATAGCCTGCACATGTAGTTGGCAGAAACGTGACATAGTGTCACGGGCTGCCACTTGCCACATCCCTTCCGGTTGTCTCCCTCTCACCGTGACGGTGAATGGCACCCAACCGGGTGGCGTAGGTCCTGCGGAAACCTCGACATGGATCGTCCACGTCTTGTTCCCCTATTCGCCTTCTTCCTTGGCGAAGTATTGCGGCATCTGGTTGTACCCGAAATATTGGAGCATTTGCCACAATGCTTCCGGGTAGCCGCTACGGTCAGAACAGTGGGAAACTACCCACCCGTTCTCCAACTGTTTATCTGCTGTCATCTGTAAAAATATATTTGAGAAATGTCAAATATTTATTTAAACAGTAAACCATTGAGTTATAACATAAGATATGTCATTGAACCCATAACACTTGGAAACATAGTTCAAATTTTTAAACAAATTTGACTGCTGATCTGCTGTTCCCATGACAGCCTTGACCAGTTTCCATTTCAACCTGATTTAGGCCAGGTTAAAAGCAAAACCAGTCCTGGAGCTCAACATCAAAGTTGAAGCTAACTTCAATAGCTTTCCAGCCAATATTTGCTTGGACTAAGATCTGTCCTGGTTTAAAGGTTATAAGATGTCAAAGTTAACAGAATTTCTGGAAACAATTGGACAGCACCTCCCTGCCTTAGGTACTGATTTGATCCAAGAATCCCAGTTAATTCTGTTCCTAATCTGACAAAACTTTCTGTTACAAAGTCGTAACCCATCTCATAAGCTTTCCAGAAGTACCTCATTTCCTATTTTTGGATTTTTAAGCAGGAAGTTATGCTTAATTTACAGAGAGTTTACAGAGAGTCTTTGCTCTGTCCTGTTTTCTGGACAGTTTCAACTCTACTGCATTTTTCGAGTGGTTAAGGGATGAAACACCTCTGGACCTCAACAGAAGAGTTGTAAAGCTCTTCCAACGCTTTCCAGAAATGTATCAGACGACCCCAACCTCGAAAGAACTCAACCTCTAACCTCTGATTAACTTCAGCCTTGCTTCAGCTGAAAACAGAGTGCTCTGTCCTTAACATCCTATAAGTTGAAAGCTTGTTAACTTTGAATATCCTGTTCAAGGGAAGGAGTTACATCAAGTTTTACTACTTTGGATTAAAACCTTCCAGTTTTTTTTACAATGAAGTTGTTTATTTAGTTGGGTGTGACGTCGATGCGTCACCAGATTTTGTCGGTACTACGTCCTCACAAAGAAAAACCTATACCGGACTTAGCCGGCTTCGTTATTTCAGTGGCACTAAACGTCACTCGCACACGGATGCTACACGTCTACCGTTTCGTGGTCAGGCTACCTGCAGAAACTCAAACAATCATCAGACTCGGCTGCACACCGAGCCCGGAATCCATACAGTTCGTACACCCGGCCGTCATCACTCGCCCGGATGTTCTCAAGCCAAACACGCCTTGAGTTACGTGTTCATGTTTCAGACCACGTGACGGGGTCTCCCATGTTGCACCACGCATGCCAGGGACAGACGTTGCTCAAATACCCCAAACGACATGAAGAGTCGTAGAGGATATCAAAGCGGGTCGGGTTACCTGCCACCCGTGGGGCTCCACCCTTCAGCTTGTGCGCACTGGTGGACAGCGCTTACGTGCACCCCCCAAGACATGAACGTCCCGAGATGCACGATTTTCCGACATAACAAATAGGTTAATAAGCCACTTTCTATATACTAATAACATTCTTATACGGGCTACTAACTCGTTCCTCACTGGATTTTTGAAAAAGAAGACCTTTGTACTGTGTTAAACCTCAAGCGAGCTCTGATACCACGCTGACACGACCCCATTGGTCCTGTCGAGCCAGGATCACGCTGAGGGGTGCTGCGTTGCACAGCACCGTATAACACACGTCAAAGGTGCAAAGCGGAAGCGGAAGTTTTATTACATAAACAAGTTTATGAACATGTTTACATCAAAATAAGTTCAGTCTACACTCGCGGGCGTAGACTAAGCATCAAGTGCACGTTCATCCCTCGAACGTGTCCTTGCTAGCACACACGCACACTAACTCTGCGGCGTGCACGACTCCCACTCGACGGGGTTCCCCTCCTGGGGTTCCGTCTCCTCTTCGGGAGTCCCTTCCTCATAGAACCCTGCAAAAGCTTCAAACACAAGCAGTGAGCACGAAGGCTCAGCAAGTCTGACCCGTCTCACCTAAACATGGAACTTCTACATGAGGGTAATGGTTGCATGAGGTAAAAATCATTTGCAAGGACTCGCCTAATTAGTAGAACCTTACTTTCAAGTTTTAGCAGCAGGTTGTGGAGAACCTTACGCTAAGGCACATGAGAGAGCCGCAATCAAACAAGAAACGCATTTCTCTCATGTACTTTGCCCAAAGTTGAAAAGAACTTTAATTAGCTCTAAGCTACAGCATATCATTAACAATCAATGTCCAGCTTTCAATCAGCAACATTTTAACATGTAACTAGCCTGTTCTTTCTACGTCACGGTACAGTGAACAAGTGGTACTCACTGACCGCGAGGGACGGCGATTATAATCGATTTACACCTGCAGGGTTACCCGAACAACCCGTCACGTACGCCCGTACTCGATGTTGCCTACAACAACCATCACGGACGCCGTACGCGACTACCTTTCACCCGTTAGCCAAATATTGAACCGGTCCCATCGTCCCGAGCAAGAGGTCTCTGCACGCGCATCTCCGTGCCGCCAGCCGATTTACACCTCGAGCTCTCAACCTACCCTCTGAACGACGGGCAATGCCTCAATACCCAGCTACCCGAGTTACATCAGTTTCCCGGTTCCCATATAGCCGGTAGGTCTTCGGTACTGTTCTAGCTTGTTCAACAGGCCCGCACACGGCTCGGTCCTCAATCGACACAAGCGGAGCTACAGGACACAGGCCCCAAAGTCCTGCTGCCCTTACTCTCCGCTCGGTCTCATTTTCTTGCCATGTGTATCATGTGCTATCTCTACCCGAGCAATGTGCCTCTAGCCTATTCTCGCGAGTAGTTCCAACTACTCGACTTGTACCGAATCCTACTCTATCCTAGCAATGCAGTGGCTAACGAGGTTTTCAATCCTAAACCCCACCCATGGTTTTCTTGGCTGTGCAGTTGGGTTTCCAATCAAGACTCTAATGCAAAGAACAATATTCAAAGATGTGCTCAAAACAATAAACATTTGTAAAAAGGTTAATGCAAACCGGGGCTTGCCTTGCTGCTCTTGGTCGTAGGCTAGCTGTTCCTCCGGAGTAACGAAGTCTAGGACTTCGGGTTCCTCCTCGACCTTAGCGACTACATGATAAGAGCAATGTATGTATTAATTTAAATGCATTTGTATTATCTTTGAAGTTGTGAAGTCTATCCCCCTTGCTAGACAGACCTAATGACGGTGAAACTTTTACTGTGGCTTGGTTACAATCTAAACAGAGACTTGGTCAAGTTTTAGTTGCAGCAAAGCTCATTTGAGCCCTCCACAATTAATTATGTCCTTGACCTTAATTGGAACTCTTAGAGTGTTCTAGGAATTTTCATGAGACAAACTATGACTTTCTGAAAACTAGATTTTCAGAGGGTTCTAATGGAGTTGGTCTCACTTAATTTGGAAGTCCCTAACTAAAGATATGAGCTAAACAATTTCAGAGAAAATTCTGAAAATGTTTCTGAACATTTTCTATTTTCTCTGGAACAGTTTCACTAATCACACCATTAGGTGGATTAAATGAGCTCAAATGGACCTGAAATTTTTATGGTAGTTCAGGGATATTTTGGTGAATATCCCAGCAAAATTTCAGGATTTTCCTCCACAGGATTCTCCAGTTAAAATTCCTAACAGTTTAAATTTTGAGGAATTAATTCTGGAAAATTAAGGGTTTTCATGAAGTGAAACTTGATTTGCTGGAAAGTAATCGGAGAGCTGAATCCAGCAAAATTTGGTTCACTCAATTTGGAGCTTTCTGGCCAAAGTTATAAGGATTTGAAGTTTGAACTGAAACTGAAATTCGGGAAAAGTTTAAACTCTGGCTTGTGGGCCCCGCACACAGTGCGTCGTCTCCCTCCTCGCGCCAACTGCGCGGCGGCGGCGATCTCCGGCGACCCTCGCCGGAACTGAGTTCCCGGCCACCCCCCGGCCCGAAACTTGCCGCCTGCCCCTTTACTGACCCCCTGGACTCGATGGTGGGGTCGCCGGCCACCGGCGATGACCGGAAACCCGTGCGCACCGATGACAGCACCTGCTAGGGTTCCGGTGAGGTCGGTCCCGCTCTCCCGTGCACCAAATCGACCGGAAATCGGTCGGAGAGCATCAGTAGAGCATGGGAAACACGAACCAGGGCTGGGTGGAAGCTAGAAATACCGGCAACTAGGCTCTCGACGGTGAGCCGAGGTGTTCAGCCATGGCGGTGGGGAAAACAGCCATATCATGGACGATTCTCGATGGTTTTCTCTAATTCCAGTTCAAGTGTGGGCGCTATCGTGCGTAGAAGCTACTAGGTAACGAGCTCGTCCAACCCTCGTGCATAGAGCACGAATTTCACCCGAAGGTGAGCTCGGTCCTTATGAACTGATCAAGAGTAAATTTGGAAATTCTCGGCCGAGGGTTGATCAATTGCCAAACGGCTTTCGGCTACTCCATCTACATACAATCACGCACCTTTCTTGTGTAGAGAAGAGGACGTGACAACGGCTGTGCCGTGCTGTCCACGGGAGCCCGATCGGCGGCGATGTTCGGCTCGCCGGAGAAATGGCTCGTACAGCTCGAGGACGCTTGCTGACTGGACAACACGGGGTCTAGGAGGTTGCTCACGACCTCTTGGTGCCGTTTTGCTGTGGAGGAGGCTGTGCTCGCGAGTGATCGGCTTGATCAAGCGTGAGCTCGGGCGGCGGCGATGGCAGTGGAAGAACAGGTCGTGCACGTCGGCAGCTCGGGGAATGGGCGACTGAAGCACGCCGGGGAGGGGATAAGTAGCCCGGTGACTGGTCTCCGGCTTGGGGTGCGCAGCAGGAGCTGGCGCCGGCTGCCCCCTCGGTGGCGCGCGCACACTGCACCCGGGAACCGATGGAGCTGCGTTTCAGTCGGTTTGTGCTGAAGTAAAGGCTGACAGGTGGGTCCCACCCCCCATTTTAACCTCTGAAATTTACTCCTAATCACTGTTGTAAACAGTGAACCCCATACTACCCTTGGTAATTCAAATTATTCACCCATGAGCCATTTGAATTGATCCAAGTTCAAATGAGGTTTGGTTTGAATGAATTTCAGCACAAGTTCAGTTCGAAATTCAAATAAAGTTATAATTCCCCCCCCTTAGCTCATGTCAAGATCAACTCCAAATGGAGTGAAAATTGGTGTGTGAGCTCACAAAAATGTGCTGAGTAAGAATATGCCTTCCACTTTTAAATTCATGGGATAAAAACAGTTTGAATTTGAATATGGTTTCAAACTGTCCTCTTCCTAACTATACCCAAACTGACCTCAAAAAGGTTTTGAATTTGGGTGAAACTTGGCATGGACATCCTTAGCAAAGTGTAGGAGTTTTCATATGTCCAGCCCATCTATATCACATGTGGGAAATACCACTTTTGCAATGTGTAAGTTTATTCTCTAATGAGCATGTTGATAATTGTTACTTGCTCTTCATTTGTGTTCATCATTCTTCCTCAAAGGAGGTGTGTGGTGTGGTGATGAACACTGCAAATGTGTGTCAAAAACTGAGGCCCTTACAGTTCATGGGAGAATAATTTGAATATCCAGGGTTATTTTGGGCCTTACTGTTTACAACAGTAATTAGGAGTGAATTTCAGAGGTTAAAAACCGGGTGGGTCCCACATGTCAGCCACTGAGAAGAAACAAACCGACTGAAACACAGCTCACTCGGTTCCCGGGTGCAGTGTGCGCGCGCCACCGGGGGGGCAGCCGGCGCCAGCTCCTGCTGCGCGCTCCAAGCCGGAGACCAGTCGCCGGGCTACTTATCCCCTCCCCGGAGTGCTTCGATCGCCCATTCCCCGAGCTGCCGACGTGCTCGACCTGTTCTTCCACTGCAATCGCCGCCGCTCGAGCTCACGCTTGATCAAGCCCGATCACTCGCGAGCACAGCCTCCTCCACAGCAAAACGGCACCGAGAGATCGTCAGCAACCTCCTAGACCCCGTGTTGTCCAGTGAGCAAGCGTCCTCGAGCTGTACGAGCCGTTTCTCCGGCGAGCCAAGCGTCGCCGCCGATCGGGCTCTCATGGACAGCACAACACAGCCGCTGTCATGTCCTCTTCTCTACACAAGAAAGGTGCGTGATTGTATGTAGATGGAGTAGCCGAAAGCTGTTTGGCGATTGATCAAACCTCGGCCAAGAATTTCCAAGTTTACTCTTGATCGGTTCATAAGGACCGAGCTCACCCTCGGGTGAAATTCATGCTCTATACACGAGGGCTGGACAAGCTCGTTCCCTAGTAGCTTCTACGCATGATAACGCCCACACTCGAACTGGAATTAGAGGAAACCATCGAGAATCGGCCGTGATATGGCCGTTTTCCCCGCCGCCATGACTAAGCACCTCGGCTCACAGTCGAGAGCCTAGTTGTCGGCATTTTTAGCTTCCACCCAGCCCTGGTCCGTGTTCCCCATGCTCTACTGATGCTCTCCGACCGATCCCCGGTCAATTTGGTGCACGGGAGAGCGGGACCGACCTCACCGGAACCCTAGCAGGTGCTGTCACCGGTGCGCACGGGTTTCCGGTCATCGCCGGCGGCCGGCGACCCCACCATCGAGTCCAGGGGGTCGGTATAGGGGCAGGCGGCGAGTTTCAGGCCGGGGGTGGCCGGGAACTCGATTCCGGCGAAGGTCGCCGGAGACCGCCGCCACCGCGCGGATGGCGCGAGGAGGGGGACAACGCACTGTGTGCGGGGCCCACAAGCCAGAGTTTAAACTTTTTCCCGAATTTCAGTTTCAGTTCAAACTTCAAATCCTTATAACTTTGGCTAGAGGGCTCCAAATCGAGTGAACCAAATTTTATTGGATTCAGCTCTCGGAGTACTTTCCAGCAAATCAAGTTTCACTTCATGAAATTCCTTATTTTTCCAGAATTAATTCCTCAAATTTAAAATGTTTGGAATTTTAACTGGAGAATCCCTTGGAGGAAGTTCCTGAAATTTTTCTGGGATGTTCACCAAAATATCCCTGAACTACCATAAAAATTTCAGACCCATTGGAGCTCAATTAATCCACCTAATGGTGTGATTAGTGAAACTGTTCTAGAGAAAATAGAAAATGTTCAGAAACATTTTCAGAATTTTCTCTGAAATTGTTTAGCTCATATCTTTAGTTAGGAACTTCCAAATTAAGTGAGACCAACTCCATTAGAACCCTCTGAAAATCTAGTTTTCAGAAAGTCATAGTTTGTTTCATGAAAATCCCTAGAACACCCTAAGAGTTCCAATTAAGGTCAAGGACATAATTAATTGTGGAGGGCTCAAATGAGCTTTACTGCAACTAAAACTTGACCAAATCTCTGTTTAGGTTGTAACCAAGCCCCAGTAAAAGTTTCAGTCATTGGGTCTGTCTAGCAAGGATTATAGACTTCACAACTTCAAACTTAATACAAATGCATTTAAATTGATACATGTATTCCTTCTATCATGTAGTCGCTAAGGTCGAGGAGGAACCCGAAGTCCTAGACTTCGTAACTCCGGAGGAGCAGCTAGCCTACGACCAAGAGCAGCAAGGCAAGCTCAGGTTTGCATTAACCTTTTTACAAATTTTTATTGTTTTGAGCACATACTTGTTTACTTTATTCTTTGCATTAGAGTCTTGTTTGGAAATCCAAATGCATAGCCAAGAAAACCCTGGGTTGGGTTTAGGATTGCAAACCCCGTTAGCTACTGCAATGCTAAGATAGTGTAGGATTCGGTACAAGTCGAGTAGTTGGAACTACTCGCGAGCATAGGCTAGAGGCACTCGACTCGGGTAGAGATAGCACATGAAAACACATGGCAAGAAAATGAGACCAAGCGGAGGGTAAGGGCAGCAGGACTTTGGGGCTTGTGTGCTGTAGCTCCGCTTGTGTCGATTGAGGACCGAGCCGTGTGCGGGCCTGTTGAACAAGCTAGAACAGTACCGAAGACCTACCGGCTATATGGGAACCGGGAAACTGATGTAACTCGGGTAGCTGGGTATTGAGGCATTGCCCGTCGTTCAGAGGGTAGGTTGAGAGCTTGAGGTGTAAATCGGCTGGCGGCACTGAGATGGGCGTGCAGAGACCTCTTGCTCGGGACGATGGGACCGGTTCAATATTTGGCTGACGGGTGAAAGGTAGTTGCGTACGGCGTCCGTGATGGTTGTTGTAGGCAACATCGAGTACGGGCGTACGTGACGGGTTGTTCGGGTAACCCTGCAGGTGTAAATCGATTATAATCGCCGTCCCTCGCGGTCAGTGAGTACCACTTGTTCACTGTACCGTGACGTAGAAAGAATAGGCTAGTTGCATGTTAAAATGTTGCTGATTGAAAGATGGACATGATTGGTAATGATTTGCTATAGTCTAGAGCTAACTAAAGTTCTTTTCAACTTTGGGCAAAGTACATGAGAGAAATGCGTTTCTTGTTTGATTGCGGCTCTCTCATGTGCCTTAGCGTAAGGTTCTCCACCACCTGTTGCTAAAACTTGAAAGTAAGGTTCCACTAATTAGGCGAGTCCTTTGCAAATGATTTTATCTCATGTACCCATCACCCCTCATGTAGAAGTTCCATGTTTAGGTGAGACGGGTCAGACTTGCTGAGCCTTCGTGCTCACTGCTTGTGTTTGAAGCTTTTGCAGGGTTCTATGAGGAAGGGACTCCCGAAGAGGAGACGGAACCCCAGGAGGGGAACCCCGTCGAGTGGGAGTCGTGCACGCCGCAGAGTTAGTGTGCGTGTGTGCTAGCAAGGACACGTTCAAGGGCTGAACGTGGACTTGATGCGTAGTCTACGCCCGCGAGTGTAGACTGAACTTATTTTAATGTAAACATGTTCATAAACTTGTTTATGTAATAAAATTTTGCTTCCGCTTTGTACCTTTGACGTGTGTTATCCGGTGCTGTGCAACGCAGCACCCCTCAGCATGATCCTGGCTCGACAAGACCGTGGGGTCGTGTCAATATGAACTTGAGAAAGATTAATGGCTGGTTGAGACATGATAGATGGTGAATTATGATGAAGGAAATTTTATGATTAATTTGGTTATGATAGGATTGAACTCACCTAGAAATAGTTGCTGTTTTTACCATGTTTGTGAAATAAAATTTGCTTGCTGCAATGAACCATTTTATTCCCTACCTTGTTGTTAGATACATGTCATACTTTTTCCGCATTTGCTGAGTACGACATGTACTCACCTTTGCATTCCCACATATACACCAGCTACAGGAGAAGAGTACTTCGAGTAACATGTGGAGTACTAGGCATGCGCACTACCGTCAACATGCCTGTTGAGTTGAAGTTGGAGCCTGCTGTTTTAGTCATTTTCCGCTGTCGTTTAGAGACTTCCGCTGCAAGAATAAGTTAGATATTCATGAGTGAGACATTTAGTCAATGTAATAAAGTACTAGTTTGTGGAATACATGTGTATGTGTGATGAACATCCTAGGCACACATATGCATTCACTTGGTTCATTTTTCGGAACCGGGTGTCATAAATTGGTACTAGAGCCACGTTGACTGTAGGACGCATGCCTAGGTAGAATAGACACTCTAAAACACATAGGAACACCCCTCTAAACTGTTATTTTTAAAAATTGCTTGCTGCTGCACTTTATTTATCAACTCAGCCACCGCAAGTGCTATTTTCAGTCCCTCTTTTCTCTTCTATTGGACAGTAACATTTTTGTTTTCTTGCTTCATAGCTTCTGAAGTTTTGGAGTTATTTTCTTCTTCTCTAAAGTTTCTCATGTCTTATTTATAGATGCCGGTGACTAGGAGCACAGCACGCATAAGGACTCGTCCACCACCACGTGGGAGTGCACTTAACCCCATTGAGGTGTCCGATGGACCATATTGGGAGGAGGTGAAGATGGAACCTCATTATGAAGATGAAGTCAATAGCTATATGCATGAGGAAGAGGATCCGTAAGAGGTGAAACCATTCGAAGATAACATGGAGGATGATCCACAAGAACGGCATTGGTACGCACCTTAGGAGGAGTTTCACACGGGTTTACACCCCGTGGAGCCTCATGAAGCTATGTCAGAAGGAGATGAATCCGAAGAGGAGCCACCCCTGACTGAAGCCGAGAATGAAGGTGATGAACAGGACAACCGTTCAGTTCAAGAATTCCGGTCCGACGGAATGGAAGGAGGAAAGATATCCAAGGAGCTCAAAGAATTTCTGGATTGCTGCAGCCTATACCCGGAGTATATTCTCAAGAAAGTCACTCATCTTGGACATGAAGAGTGGAAGGCTGAAGTATCCATCCTATCTAACGGTAGGGTTGTCACTCGGCACTTTGCACCCACATGGAGAGCTACAAGGGCAGAAGCTATCGATGATGTTGCATGGGATGTACTCATCAGACTGTGCTACGCCTTCCGTGAGCAGCTTGAGAACACTACTTTTGAGCTGCACCCGTATCGGAAGAGTGGTACAAGGGAGATCATTGGACCCCATGGAGGAGCTCTTTCCAACCCACAATCTGCTGATAAGTTTCAGAGTTTGCTCGTGGAGTTAGGAAACCGCTATGCAAGCGCACAAGAAGAGATCCGTTACCTCTGCAAGAAGCTGTATTTGCTGGAGAAACAAGAGAAGACTCATGCCAACGCGAGAACAAATGGAGCACCAGCGTCATCTATACCTACATGGACTGCCGACTCACAATGGCGTGCACCCATATATGGACCAACCCCGTCAAATGGCGAGAACAGCACCGGTTCTCACGATTAAGTTTAGGTTTTGTGGGGACCACCCCGTGGTTCACCCACTCTAGGATCGCATAGGGTGGTGCCGTGCGATGCGGCACCCAACAGCACAGACGAAAAGAATAAAGAACAACATACAAACTTTTATTTGATATAAAACAGTGGAAGTCTTTTTACAAAACCTATTCATACGGCGGAAGTAATATACATATATGGCCTCTCATCCTAGCTATGCAAAAGTGCAGCCGTCCAGCCCAGGGACGCTACACGCTAGCAGCAAGGAACCGGAGAATCACGGCGGCGTGCAGGGCTCCAGCTCGGCCGTGTACCCCGACGGGGGCATCGCCTCGTCCTCGGAACCTTCCTCATAACTCTCACCTGCACACAGCTCAAATATTGCAACCGTGAGCACAAAGGCTCAGCAAGTCTTAACCGTCAACCCTAGGCATGGAACTCTACATGCAAGGATGTGTAAGGTAGGAAAGGACTTTGCAATAAAGACACGCCTATAAGTTGATCCTTACTTTCAGTTTTATAGCAGAAGATTCATGTGCCTTAGGCAGCCCTCACATCGGAAGTCCACAATCAAACAAGAAATGCTTTCCTCCGATGTGGTGATGCCCAAAGTGGAATATAAACTTAATTAGCTCTATAACTACAGCATACAAGGTTTCAAGACATTAATAGTTCAATACAGCATTTTCAGTTGGCTTAATTCACTTCTTACTACGTCACAGCGCAGTGAACAAGCGGGTACTCAAATAACCGCGAGGGACAGTGATTGCAATCAAGACACACCTGGATAACACGTCACATACACCCACTTTCAGAAGCGTGATTCAACACCCCTTCCTACTCTGTTGTATGCGACAACCTTTCAAAGGCAACCCAAATGCCGAACTGGTCCATCCGTAACGGGCAGGAGGTCCCCGCGTGGAGCATGACTGTGCCCACCGGCAGATTTACACCTTGCTACCCTCAACCCACTCCTATTTACGGTTGGGTAAGCCTCGGCACCCAGGTTAACCAATTACATCGGTTTCCTGGTTCCCATATGCCAGTATGCATCCGGTACTGTTCGATACTGGTCCAGCAGGGCCGAACACGGACGGTCCTCAACCGACACCAACAGGGCTACGCACATGAGACCTCTGCTCACTGCATCCTATCCCCCCTGCTGGGTCTCATTTTTATAACTCAAGACATTTTCTACCTCTTTTCATTCCGTGTGATAAGTATTATCTCGCGAGTAGCTTCCAACCACTCGACTTCTACCGAGATCCTAAACATTAGCATGGCATTCTCTACTCGTCGAGTTTGTAAACTACCCAACCCTTTATAGGATTTAAAAGTTATGCAAGTGGGGTTTCAATCACCCTGACTCTAATGCAAACATTCACCTTAGACATAAGTGATACAAATAAAGAAGTTTATAAAAGGTACTTAAGTGCAAACCGGGGTTTGCCTGGTTGCGAGTTAAAGGGGAAGTCAGCTTCTGGTGGGAGGACGTCCAACGGCTCCGGTGCGTCCTCAACTTCGGTCACTATATGAGATGTAACAAAATATATGTGTAAGCATTAAGGATTTATAAGAAGTAAACTTCTATTCATAGCTACTGCTATTTAGAATCCTTAATTGGCCTTGGAATTTTTACAGTGGATACTAGACTCTCTAAGGATGATCTGAGAAAAATTTGGAGACATGTCATTGCACAATGTAGTCTTTAAAATTCCTACAAGTATAATGCTTCTCTGAATTTTGGGCCCAAATAAGGAGCTTTGACATAGCTAACAGTGGAGGAACTGATTAGGGTAAGCCACCATGGTTCTAACAAAATTTGTTTCACTATTTTTGGAGCTACCAACAGAGAGATATGAATTTTTGAAGTTGGACAGGAGTTCTGAAAAGTTTCTGTTTAAATTTGAATTTTCAAATAAATGCTGAACTTTGGAAGACAATTTGACCTAGCAAATGAACTCCAATTAAGCTCAAATTTTTACTGGAGATCAGTTACTATGAAACGGATTGGCTGTCCAAATTTTGGAATATTTCATAAAGAATTGCTCCTGTAATAAATCCCTAAAAATTTACTAAAAACAATTATGCAGAAATTTCTGGACATTTTCATAGCAAGAAATTTGCTCCTCTGTGAAGTACTTCTCATGAGGATTCCAACAAAATTGGTCTCACCCTTTTTGGAGTTTTCTACACAAAGTTATGAGCCTCCAAAGTTTAAACTGTATTAGGAAATTCTGGAAATGTTTAAATCCCAGCGGTGGGTCCCACCCATCAGTTCTTTCTTCTCCCTCGCGCCAACAGAGGAGCCCGCGACGTTTACTCCGGGAGGGTGGTGGGAACGGCTTTCCCGGCCATCTCCCAGGCCCAAACTCGCCGCTCCTCCATTATCGACCCCGCTGAACATTCTAGTGGTGTCGCCGGCGGCTAAAACCCACCGGAAGATGGCGCACACCGGTGACAGCTAGGTTTCAAACTCCGGCGAGATCGGGAAACCTCCTTCCGCCACCAAACGATCGGTTTTTGGGCTCTAGAGCACCAGTGGAAGATGTAGGAGCTAGAATGGGCTGCCTTGCCTGATGAAACAGCCGGCAAACTAGGGTTCAACGGTGAGCCGAAGCGTTTTCCCCATGGCGGCGCGAAAATTGACTAGAACACGGCCAACACTTGATGGTTTTCCTTGGTTCTTTGTCGGGGACAGGCGCTAGAGAGTGCAGAAGCTATGTGCACGTGAGCTCGAGGCGTGGTTGATCGTGCAACCCGAATTTGGGTATGAACCGAGCCTCGTTCTTCTAAACTAGGCTTTGGGAAACAATGAAATTTGAGCTACTCGATGAATCATTTGCCATACGGCTGACGGATACACCATCCAGGGCTACCCACGCACCTTTCTTGTATAGAAAGTCGGGGGAGAGGGTGGCCGGATGAGGCTGTCGACGGTGAGCCGAACGGCGAGTTCCGGTGCACCTCTGAGCTTTGGCGCCAATCCGAGTTTTTCGAGCAGCTTTGATCGGTAGACCTTGGAGGAACTTTGGAGACGGCTAGAGCACGTCCAGGCGCTACTCTTTGCTGTAGAGGGCTCGAGCAACCAAGCTCAGAAGGCTGTGGTCAATCGGGAGAGAGAGCTATCGGTGGTGTTCGGTGTGAACGAAGCAACCGCGGCAACCGAGCTGAGGAGGAGGAGAAATAGAGCTGGGGCACTCGGGCGGCCGCTCTTATTGCCCACGCGCGCGCCGACATCAGGCAGCGAGAACCAGCTCGGTGGAAGCGTCGGGCGAAGGGTCGGCCGGGAGCTGGCGCGCGGTGATCAACTCGGAAAACAGAGAGAGAGAGAGAGAGGGAAATTGGTTCTGTGAGGCTGACTGCTGGGTCCCACCTCCCTCTCTTTTAATCCAATTTTTCTCTGATATTTTACCCCAGCAACTTAACATTGAAGGCTAGACTTTCACACCAAGTTAAGGTTTGAATTTGCTGAATTCAAATGGTTTGAATTCTGGTGTAACATTTGAATTGTGTTTGACCCTTTGAATTTGAAACGGAGTTTGAATTCTCTACTTGGGTTTGTCCCAAACACATAGCAAACCAGCCCCAAAATTTCCAATTTTTGGCATGGCTGCTCATTCAAAGGTGGAGAATACATTTGTGAAACCCAATTTTCAAATTGAGGGAATTGAAATTTGAAACTGAATTTGAAATTTAGATTAGAGGGATTTTCCTTTTAATCCCAAACAAATATGAAAACTCCTCCAAATGAGCTGAAATTTGGAAGGGTGAATATTTGAAATATGAAAGATCCAAGCTGTGAATTTAGATCTCCATGTTTGGAAGTTTTGGGAAGTCTAAACCCTCACTTTGAACTTACACCATTATAATTCAAAGTTTTAATTCCCCTCATTTTTCATAAGTGTATATGAGCTGAATTTTCTTGCTACCACTTTTGGGGATTTTATAAGTTTCTATTGAATAAAGCTGTAATAGGAACATTTAGAACGTAGTAGCTTGAATAAGAGTGGTGTGCTGAAATTTTTGTGATGATTGCTTGGTGTGTGTGCTGATGTGAGTTGTGGGATGCTTCGTCGAATGTCCACATCCACACATATTGGAGAGATGTGAGATGCTTTGACACATGTTCACATCCTTATATAGGCTGAAATTAATAAAAGAAGATACTTAGTTCATACACCTTGATGCATATAGTTGGGGGGATCAATCTAAATTTCTATTTCCTACTCTACTCTCTCCCCCACAGATGGTGAGGGAAAACTCCAACCGCCAAAGGAGGAACGCTCATGGTAACAACGAAACACAAGAAGATGGCAATGTTGAAGTTCCTGAAAATGCCAACCATGGGGCTGATGCAAGCCTTGAACGGTTGATGGCTATGCAGAACCAGCTCATGCAAACTATGATACAAACATTGGGTCAGCTGCAGGCCAACAACAATAATCCTAAGCCCGTTCCTACACCCCCACCGCCGCCGCCACCACCACCGCCGGCTCACAACAGATTCGGAGAGTTCGTGAGGACTAGGCCGCCTACTTTTGTATAAGCCAATGATCCTATGGAGGCTGACGACTGGCTGAAGCCTATGGAAAAGAAGCTTGCTATTGTTCAGTGCAATGATCGGGAGAAAGTTTTCTTCGCATCGCACCAACTCATGGGAGCAGCCGCTAACTGGTGGGACACTCTTTACAATGCTCATGTCAACCAGGAGACTATTACTTGGGCTGAATTCAAGGTGAGTTTTCGCTCTCACTATGTCCCTGCAGGAGTCATGATGCTTAAAAGGCAAGAGTTTGAAGGTCTCCGCCACGGAAGGAAGAGCGTGAATGAGTACCTCAACAAGTTCACGCAACTGTAAAGGTATGCTCCAGAAGATGTCAACTCGGATCAAAAGAAGCAGTACTTGTTCATTAGAGGATTAAACAATGAAATTCAAGTTCAGCTGCTCAACAATGACTATGCAAACTTCCAAAAGCTCGTTGACAAAGCTATAGTGGTTGAGAGCAAGATCCGTGAGATTGAGCAAGAGGGCAAGAGGAAGATGCCCTATCAAGGACAGCCACAAGGGAGTAATGTACGTCCCCGTTTCATGCCACCAGCTGCACCACATTATGGCTCGTCCGCTTCTACTTTCCGCCCTGCAAATCCACCTCGCTCTAATCAGCCACCGCAGCAACGCCCTGTTATGCAAGCACCTCGTATGCCTATGCCTCCTGCGCCCCGTCCCAACATGGGCGCCTATGCTCAAAACCAGCCTCGCTCCAACATTCCTGCTGTTATGGGCAATAAGGCATGTTTTACATGTGGAGAGGCGGGACACTTTGCAAGTCAGCACCCGAAGAAAGGCCTTGGACAGCCAAGCAACACACTGAAGCAGAACCCACGGTCGGATGGAGGAGCTAATCAAGGTAACCGTGGACAGCAGAACTATGCTCGTGGCAATGTGAATCACGTCTCCGCTGAGGAAGCACAACATGCTGAGGACATCGTGATTGGTATGTTTCTCGCCAACTCCAACCCAGCCACTGTTTTTATTTGATTTCGGAGCATTGCATTCATTCATCTCGTCCAAGTATGTTGCCAAGTATAACATGCCCATATCTCATATGAAACAAACTATGTTGGTTAATTCTCCCGTGGAGAGATGAGGACTAATATAGTATGTCCGAAAGTAAGCCTTAAAATAAGGGGGGTAGACTTTCTTGCCAAACTTATTGTCTTGGATTCCCAAGGGATTGACATAATACTTAGAATGGACTGGTTAAACAAGCACAATGGAGTGATTCAATGTGCTCAGAGGATTGTGCAGTTGACGAGTGAGCACGGTACTCGTATTGAGTTTGAGGCAGCCCAACCTGCAACCGAGAAGGCAGTGCTGAACCACATCAAAGAAGCGACATTGGAAAGCATTCCAGTGGTTCAAGAATATTCATATGTATTCCCGAAAGAATTTCCTGGTATGCCACCTTACCGGGACATTGAATTTCCCATTGATTTAGTACCAGGAACTGCACCTATAGCAAAGAGGTCATATAGGATGCCTGTTAATGAATTAGTGGAGCTCAAGAAGCAAATTCAGGAGCAGCTAAAAAAGGGTTTCATATGCCCAAGCTTGTCACCGTGGGGAGCCCCCGTGCTCTTCGTAGACAAGAAAGATAGAACCCAAAGGATGTGTGTGGACTATAGGTCTCTCAACGAAGCGACGATCAAGAATAAGTACCCGCTGCCACGCATAGAGGACTTATTCGGTCAAATGAAAGGTGCCGGAATTTTCTCTAAGATTTATATTCGGTCGGGATACTTCCAGCTGAAGAGTAAGCCCTCCGACATACCCAAAACTGCATTTCGAGCACGGTATGGTTCGTATGAATATACTGTTATGTCTTTTAGGTTAATGAATGCACCCGCATACTTTATGTACCTCATGAATAAGGTCTTCATGGAGTACTTGGACAAGTTCATCGTGGTTTTCATCAACGACATCATGGTTTACTCAAAAAACGAGGAAGAACACGAAGAACACTTGAGGTTAACATTGCAGAAACTGCAAGAGCATCAATTGTATGCCAAGTTCAGCATGTGTCAGTTTTGGCTAAAGGAGATATCGTTCCTAGGCCACATCATCTCCGGGGGAGGAGCATCGGTTGATCCTAGAAAGGTGGGAGATGTTTTGAAGTGGAACCAACTGCAGAATGTGAGGGATATTCGGAGTTTCCTTGGGATAGCTGGATACTACCGTCGGTTCGCCAAGGATTTCTCCAAAATAGCGAAGCCTATGACTGAATTGCTCATGAAAGGGAAAGCATTCCAGTGGACACCAGCATGTCAAGACAGCTTTGAGGAGCTCAAGAAGAGATTAACAACAGTGCCAGTTTTAGTATTGTCGGACATGAGCAAGAGTTTCGGTATATATTGTGATGCATCATGACAAGGGCTTGGATGTGTGCTCATACAAGGAGGACAAGTGGTAGCCTATGCATCGAGACAACTAAAGAAACATGAGCTGAATTGCCCCACACATGACTTGGAACTTGCAGCTATGGTACATGCCTTGAAGATTTGGAGGCATTATATCCTTGGTCACCGATGTGAGATCTATACGGATCACAAAAGCCTCAAGTATATATTCACGCAAACGGATCTGAATTTGAGGCAACGTCGATGGTTGGAACTCATCAAGGATTATGATGTTGGAATCAACTATCACCCCGGAAAGACCAATGTAGTAGCTGATGCGTTGAGCAAAAAAGGAGCATGTCACCAACTCACGGTTCGGGAGCTGCCACCCGAGCTGTGTAAGGAGTTTGAACGGTTACATCTCGGGTTCTTGAACGAGATGGAGGTGGTAAAACTGAACTTAATGTTGGAACAAGAGATACGAGATGGCCAAGCAACGGATGAGGAAAAGAATCCGACAAGGGATAGAGAAAGATTTCAAGGAAGACAATGGTACGCTTTGGTTAGGGAAAAGGATTTGTGTGGCTAACGTGAAGCACATCCGCGACACAATACTAAAGGAGGTACATGGCTTACCTTATTCCATACACCCCGGCTGTGCAAAGATTGCCAACACCTGAGAACATGCTATTGGTGGGATGGCATGAAAAGGGATATTGTTGAATATGTTGCCCTATGCGACACGTGCCAACGAGTGAAGGCCGAACATCAAAGACCCGCTGGATTGTTGCAGCCATTAAAAGTACTCGAGTGGAAGTGGGAAGACATCAGCATGGATTTCATAGTCGGATTGCCTCGTACTCAGTACGGCTATGACTCCATTTGGGTTATCGTGGACCGATTGACGAAAACAGCCCACTTCCTTCCTGTGAGAACCAAGAACACCGTCGCACAACTAGCCGAGGTGTATATGGAGCAAATCGTGTGTCGTCATAGAGTTCCGAAGAGGATAGTTTCAGATTGAGGTTCTCAATTTACCTCTTTGTTCTGGAGAAAGCTGCATGAAGCCATGGGTACACGATTGAATTTCAGCTCCACATATCACCCGCAAACCGACAGGCAAACTGAGAGGACAAATCAAATTTTGGAAGGCATGTTGAGAGCTTGCGCCTTGAAACATGGGCGTAGTTGGGATAAGAGTTTGCCATATGCTGAATTCTCGTACAACAAGAGCTACCAAGCCAGCTTGAAGATGTCACCTTTCGAAGCATTGTATGGTAGACGGTGTAGAGCACCACTGTTCTGGAATGAGACCATAGAAAGCCAAGTATTTGGACCCGAAGTGCTGCAAGACGCCGAAAAGCAAGTCCAAACAATACGTGAAAACTTGAAGGCCGCTCAGTCACGACAAAAGGGTTATGCGGACAATGGGCGAAGAAGATTGACCTTCGAAGTGTAAGACTTCGTGTATCTTAAAGTGTCGCCTATCCGAGGCCAACGACGGTTCAACGTCAAAGGCAAGTTAGCACCTCGCTACATCGGGCCATTCAAGATTTTGGGCAAGGAAGGAGAAGTAGCCTATCAACTGGAGCTTCCAACGCACCTCTCCGACGTGCACAACGTGTTTCACGAATCCCAACACAAGAAGTGTCTAAAAGTACGGGAAGAACAAGTACCGATGGATGAGTTAGAGCTTCAAGAGGATCTGACCTACGCAGAACACCTCATCAAAATTTTAGACGTAAAGGAAAGGATCAGGAGAAACAAAGTGATCCGTTGGTGCAAGGTACAATGGAGTCATCACACGGAAGCCGAAACTACATGGGAACGTGAGAAAGA
Organism: Neostapfia colusana; assembly: GCA_030760725.1. NCBI lineage: Eukaryota > Viridiplantae > Streptophyta > Magnoliopsida > Poales > Poaceae > Neostapfia > Neostapfia colusana. Next base: position 48,582,654 of record JASWHV010000015.1, read on the forward strand.
TCTCAAGGCGGAACTCCCCCATCTTTTCTCCAATCTATCGAATCTCGAGGGCGAGATTCATTTTAAGGGGGTAGCTTTGTAACACCCTCAATTTCACTACCCTGCATTGCATACGTTTTTCATGTAGAGGAGCATTTAAAAAGAAGTAGAAATGGAGAAAAGAATATAGAAATGGAGAGTAATGAAAATAAAATAGCTAAATTGAGCCATCATAATTTTTTCCAAATTTCCCCAAAACTCCCCTAGGGGGGATTTCCCCCACATTTCGGGAGAATTTTCCCCAAAATTGGCCGCACCACACTACAGGAAAACGACCAATTTTCGTGGGCCAGGAACCCACGACAATGCACGAAAAGCTCACAACATTACTTATTTTCGTGGGTTTTTTCATTATTTTCGTGTGTCTCCGGCTCACGAAATTAAAGCGTTGAAAATAACTTTTTTTCGTGGGCCGCACACGAAAATACGAATATTTTCGTGTGCCAGGTCCGGCCCACGCAAATAAACTTAATTTCGTGGGCTCTTCTTGGCTCACGACACTATTATTTTCGTGGGTCCGGAAAAGCCTACGAAAACAATATTTTCGTGGGCCAATCGAGGGGCCCATGAAAATATTATTTTCGTGGGCCCTGAGTGGCCCACGAACATAATATTTTCATGGGCCAGGACGGGCCCACGAAAATAATATTTTCATGGGCCTGGGTGGCCCACGAAATTAATTTGGTTATATTTTTGTGGGCCTTCACTGGCCCACGAAAATAATTTGACCATATTGTCATGGGCTCTTTTGAGGCACACGAAAATAGTGTGCCCATATTGCCTAAACCATCAATTTATCCACAAATTTCACACATTTGACAAACTATACACACATTAAGTAAAGAAAACATTCATCACATGTCATATAGAAAACATTCAACACACATTACATAAAACATCAAACATCACAATTGTTACAAACGCTTTATTACAATCGTTTGATACATTCATTTTTCACCATCAACACACACACATTAAAAACAAAGTAAATTGATCGCCCGTCAACCTATCGCCTTCAGCAACATGTAGTATTATCTTTAGCGAGACTGCAAGTATGAAAATATAAGATATTAGATAATAATGCTATCCCATTTACTCTCACAGAATAGGAATCATTTAGACAAGATGTTATCTCATTCAAACAACTAACCTAGTTGCTACCGCCAGTAGCAAAGTATTGATCGATAGAGTTGTCGTCTCCACAATGTCCCGCTGGAGACGGAGTTTGCAAATTTCTAACTGGCATTGACGATGATCTCTTAAAATTAAAAATGAGACATGTTACAATATTACTACCATTTTATAATAAAAAAAGAATCTAACGAGTATATATACCTGTGTTCCTGCGGTAAAAGGGGGTGTAGACATCGGTTGCGAAGGATACGCCGGAAACTGTGGAGGCGGCGGCAACGGTGGCATGGCGATAGGCAATCCAAGTTGAGAAAAATATCCCTAAATTGTTTTAAACTGTTTAGCACAACCTCTATATATTGATTATATAAATACTTCAGCTCTTAATAACGTACCTGCATCTGTTGTTGCCATGTTGCAAGACTCGAGAAATATTCATTTTGAGATTTTATAAACTCCTCTTGTTGTCGCATGCGTTCCTCCACTATTCTTAACCTAGAGTCATTTTCTGAACGCAATCGCTATGTAGAACTCTGTCCACTCTGTAATGACCGTGACTCCGAGAGAACCACATCAGAGTTCATAATACCATTAAACATCGAATATCTACAATTATAATTATAAAATTCACAATTGAAAAGCAATTTATGTATGAGAATAAAGAAATAAGAGATGTACATGTCACCTCCCGTGACGCTTTCCTCCACTGGATTGGTACAAAGCAACGACGTCGACATCTTGCTTTCTCCAATCATAGTCATCTCCGTGACGTCGCACCACTTCTTTAGCATATTTCTCCTACGAGAAAAAATAATTGTAAACCAACTACACTACAATTATTTTGTCGAATCATTAGCATAAGTAATATGACGCACCAAGTTTTGAGTGGCTGTCGGAGTGCAAAGTTGATTTTCGTCGGTGCCTCTATGCCCTTTTATATAAGTATCAATGAAAGATGGCTCCTCGCCACTTTCTGCAGCCTACATGGACATATTAAAAACCATGAATGTTTTAAAGCATATAACCTATCAATAAAATGTAAATATACTAAACTCACCATTCGTTTTGAAAGATGAATATGACCATCTCCACCGTAACGGTGAAGAACTTGACCACCGGCTTCACGGTTCGTTCTTTTTGAGATAGATTTATCTTTATACTCCTTCGATGCCCAATAAGAACAAAAAGCATAATAAGCGTCAGAACACTTAACCATCCAAGGAATCATTACCTGGCGGTATTGATCCTCTTCTAGGTAAATTTTTGAAGCTCCTAGACGCTTGTTCATCATTTGTCCAAGCTTCTCCTTGTAATACATGCACACAGCTGTGATTCGTGCATTAGACATCATGTCATTTACCACTTTGCGCGCTGCTTTATGAAAGACTTTATGTGTTTGTGACTCGAGGGCAGCGTCATGATCATCGGGCAAGCGATATCGTTCCTTTAAGTACAATATATAATGTATTAGAAAAATATTATCGAGTAAACATAATGAATTATTAGAAAATCGTACCCAAAAGTCGTGCCAGATGGCTCCTGCCACATTTTCATGCACGGGATGTGGAGCAATCTTGTAGTGCTCCCAATTTGTTGCAGGTTTTTCTTCGCCTTTGATAGTAACAAGACCAGGATAATGGTGACGACAAATGGCACCCAACACCGCATTAGGCTGCCTACGGTGTTGTTTCCCATCCCAATCCAAGTCATCCCATTGCCTGCAAGTCATGTTAACAAAATATTATATTTGTCAAATAATTCATGTCACTAATTATTACTAAATAATATATTACTAACCAGTCGCCGATGGGAGTGATCCTTATTCTCTATTGTTGAGGCACGGCCAGCGGGAGAGAGTTTGTAGACCGATACCTAAAAGATGGTGCCAAATCTCCCATATCTCTATCATCCTCCTCGCCATCCCCTTCATCATCATTCTCAACTTCCTCATGAATATCGTCTCTAACTGTTGTTTGTTGTTCTTCCGGTGCAGAAACTTCTTCCCCTACATTTTCTTGACTTTCCACGTGACCATCCGGATCCTGAATATCCTGTTGCACCTGTTGTTAGAGAAATTAAGTTTCACATATTAAAATTAGATTAATACAATAGAAATAGAGAGACACAAACCTGTTCATTAGTTTCTTCCATACATCTTCTAAATGCTTCGCGTCTGCTATTATTTGAGGCACTACCCTGAAAAAGAGAGTCTTGGCTACGAGAAGAGGTTACGGACCGGCCCCCAGACTTGCTTGAGGAACCAAAAAGCCCCTTAGCGATACTCTTCACACTACGCGGCATCCTGTTGAAAAGAAAAATTGGTAAGAAAAAATACAACAAACATAAAGTAACAAAAGCAATAATAACTGTAGCATAAAAAATATTACAGGATTAAAATTCATCATGATCCGAAGTTTCTTCTATAGCGTTTTGCCGACCAACTTTCTTCTTCTGTCGAACCTTTACTTTTTTAGCTCTTGGTCGCTTTCTTTTAGCCATTAGAACCTCCGCTGCTTCATTGTATTCAACATCACCTACTAATGTATCGAGTCCTATACCATCATCGATGTTAAAAGATAGTGGGCCATCATCTTCTTGATACACTTCATCCTGTTCATCTCGGTAACCAGCGTCACTTGGGGCATATAAACGTTCTCGTGGATTAACTTTATAAACGACCCACCAAGCATTTAACTTTGGACAAAGATACGGTAGATAGTAAACTAACTCAACTTGATGAGCAAGAACGTAATTATCACATCCACGAAGTCTTTCTTCATGTTTCACCTCGACTATACCAAATTCATCTTGTCGTGTTCCTCTGTTATTATCAAACCATTCACAGTGGAAGAAAGTAACTCTAAGATCTTTAGAACCGCCAAATTTGAACTCCACAATGTTTTGAATTATCCCATAGTAGTTCATTTCTTGTCCCTCTGCATCACATGCTCTAGTCACAACCCCACTATTTGTCGTGGCCGCAAGAGGGTGTTTTGCTTCAAATTTGGCTGAACGAAACCGGAACCCATTTACGTCGTAACGACCGAAACTCTTTGCTGTTATTGTACCTTGAGAAAGTTGTCGTAGGTCCTCATGAACGTTTGCATCGACCATGCACTTGAAATTTAACAAAATATTAGTTGCATTAATCATATTAACCTAGCAAAAGTACAAGTAACATATAAGAAGAGATTGTTACATGCTTGTGAAACCAATTGACAAAGTTAGGCCCTCCATGAAGACCATCACGTCGCATTTTATCTAATTGTTTGCTTGTTGGTTGACGCGTGGACTTCCAATATTGTTTGTCAAACTTGCTGTATACAGAAAAGTATGCCTATATTAGAATATCACCTACTAGAGTTTGAGGTTTTTAGTCTTGCTATACTTGAAAAAAACTTACATAAAATATTGATCCATATCTTCAATATTTGTGTACATGTATAACATACATGAATTCCATTCTTCTTCTGAAACCACATGCCTACTGCTGCCACCAACTGTTTTTCCCTTCCATCCAAAAATATTTAGATTACTGGAAGGAGTTTGTTCATCTATGTTGTACCGTATTGTGGGAGCGTACACATTGTGTTCGTCTGAAAAAAAGGTACTTGAGAAGTATGCTACCTCTTTTAGAGCAAATGCTTCTGCAATACAGCCTTCTACTCTTGCTTTATTCAAAACCATTGCTCTAAGTTTTTTTAGTGTCCTTTCAATGTGGTACATCCATCGATATTGCACGGGCCCACAAACTTTAGCTTCATACGGCAAATGTACAAGTAGATGTTGCATTACATTCATAAATCCTGGCGGGAATATCTTCTCCAATTTGCATATGAGTGCAGGTATTTCTTTTTCCAATTTCTCCATCATTTCAACTTTAATTTCCTTAGCACATAATTGTCTATAAAAAAGCTAAGTTCTGCAAGTACTCTCCACACATCCTGATGTTCATATCCACGAAACATTACAGGAAGAAGTCTTTCCATTATTATATGATAATCATGGCTTTTAAGATTATTTAATACCCAATTTTCAAGATTTATTGTGCGTCTCAACCCAGCACAATAACCGTCTGGAAACTTCAGTTGTTGTAACCAGTTCAACACCTCTCTCTTTTCTTTAACTTTAAGGCAAAACGGAGCACGTGGCATTTTTTGCTTACCATTACCATCTTGACTGATTTCTAAGGTTGGACGATTACAAATTTCCGCTAAATCTTTTCGAGCCTTCATATTATCTTTTGTCTTTTTCAAATGAAAACATGTGCTAATGATGCTTTCGGCTACGTTGCGTTCCTGATGCATGACATCGATGTTGTGCAGAAGTAACAATGACTTAGCATAAGGAAGATCCCATAATCCGCATATATGAGTCCAGTTGTGCTCCTGACCAAAACCAACAAACCCATCATCTGTAGGGACAAGTTTATTGAGCCATTCAACAATCTCACCACTAGACAATCGTTCAGGCGGACCCTTTGTTACAATAGTATCTTTCCGAAATGTATTGGCTTGCCTCCTAAATGGGTGATTTGCTGGAAGAAAACGTCGGTGCCAATCAAAAAAACACACTTTGCCCCCATGAGTAAGTCTAAAGCAATCAGAATCTGAACCACAGATTGGACAACAGAGTTTACCGTGTGTGCTCCATCCTGAAAAAACACCATATGCAGGAAAATCATGAACCGACCACAAGTATGCAGCTCGTAAGTTGAAGTTCTGTTTTTTATAGCTATCATATGCTTCTACTCCGATCCATAATTCTTTTAATTCCTCGATCAACGGTTGAAGAAACACCCCTAAACGTTTTCCTGGATGCTTACGACCGGGAATTATAAGAGACAAGAATATGTAATCATATTTCATACACATAGCAGGTGGCAGGTTGTATGGAATAGCAAACACTGGCCAGCGTGAGTATGAGGCTGCAGAAGTGTTGAACGGTGTGAAACCATCGGTAGCCAAACCAATACGAACATTTCTAGGATCTTTTGCAAAATCTGCATCAAAAGAGTCCAGCGCCTTCCAAGCCTGAGCATCAGATGGGTGTGTCATTACTCCCTCTGTTTCACGCAAACCATCCTTATGCCACCGCATGTGTTTAGCAGTTGATTTAGATAGAAACAACCGTTTCAGCCTAGGTGCAAGAGGCATGTAACGAAGTTGTTTCGCTGCCACTTTTGTCTGTACTAATTCACCGTCCTCATTTGTGATCTCAATGTATCGTGATTTTTTACAAACTGAGCAATGTGTCGCATTTGCATCCTCCTTCCTAAAAAGCATACAATTGTTACCACAACAATCAATCTTTTCATATTTCATACCAAGCCCTGCCAACAATTTCTTGGACTGGTACATGTCTCTCGGCAACTTATGATTTGTCGGAAGAATGTCCGATATCAAGTCGCTTAGATCATCATAGCACTTGTTCGACAAATTATATTTTGATTTTATAGACATGAGCCGAGTCACGGTCACAAGTACAGACACTTTAGTGTGCTCATGCAACTGTTCATGCGATGCTGAGAGAATTCTATAAAACTCTTCAACTTCGGGTCCAGGAATTTCCACAGATTCATCAGCACCACATTCACGATCTAGTGCTTCGACCATGTCACCTATTTTATCCTCGGTTTCATCTTCCCTCACATCAACAGCAGCATTGCTATGGTACAACTCACCGTGCTCATACCATATTTCATAACCTGGCATAAAACCAAATATACAAATGTCTCGTTCCATCTCCAACTTTTCCTTGCATAAAGAGTTACGACACTTGTTGCACGGACATTTCACAAAACGGTTGGTCGATAATGAGAAAGCACGACTTATAAAAGCCTTAGTATTAATGGCCCATTCATTAGAAGGTGCTACATTCTTCCGCCAACCCTCATACATCCATCCTCTATGATTACTCATGGTCTATATAATAAAATGCAAGAACAAAGATCTAAGATATCGAAATGACAATACCATATCAAAAGGTTAAATAAGTTTATGGGAACTAGGTTTTAATGAAACAAAACTTGTTACCTGCAATGTGCTGAGGCGGTAAGTCGACAATTGATGTACTTTCCTTTCACTGCATACAATTCTGAAAAATAGACAAAACTTATTAATATACTTAATAATCAAAAATAGAGTTTCGATATAGTATTATTCCACATCAGATAGATGTTTGCAAAAGAAGCATATAGTATTATTCTTATCATGACTAATTTATCTAGTATTTTGTAACTCCTATAAAAAACAGACTACACACTTTATTTTTTATTAGCACCGGGAAAATAGTATGATGACATAAATTAATTACTTTATTGTTACAAATAACGACCACAGTTTGTACATGTAGTTGTATCAACTATATACGCCTATACATCACTAGCAGCTATACATGTTGTTTTATATATCAATGTATATAATGGCAAGTAATGCGGGCTACAAATAATCATTCAAATGCTATAACTACTGTGTCATCACATATGCTCTCTTTCGAGACCCTTTGCTCCATGAATTCATATGTGACAAAATTCCATATCAAGTCTAAGCAACGGCTCAATATCCACTTATGCTGTCACAAATTCTCACAAAATCACACATGAGTTCATCACTACTGACCTAGCCGGCTTTGGAGGTGGCTCGGGCGGCGTCCGGAGTGAGAGGCCGGAGATTGGCGGCGTTCGGCACCGACGGCGTGCGTGGCGGCCGGGGGCAGCCCGGAGAAGATGAACTTCGATGGCGGGAGGAGCTGGGCCGGCGGCTCCGGGAGGGGCGGGCGCCGGGATACCTACACTGTATCGTTGATACGGTAGCTCATCGGTCACAAATGAACATTGTAAAGAAACAATGTTGTAAAAAACTGTAATCGTTCTAAACATTGCATATATAAAGAAACAAGTATGGTAGCTTATAACTATACTTGAGTTATAACCCACACTGCATCGTTCTAAAAAATAATGTTATAAAGAAACAAGTATGGTAGCTTATGGGTCACAACTAAACATTGCATCGTTGATATGTCTAAATACAGTTACCTTTGCAGTGGCGCACGGGGCGACAGCGAAGACGGTTCGCCGCAATATGGCCGGTGCTGAGCAGGAGGTCGTAGGGCAAGGACCGGGCTGAGCAGGGTTTGGGGCGAGGACCGGCGGCCCGACGGGCAACCGAGCAGGCGCGCAGCCGGGCAGGAGCGAGCCGGAATTGACTCGGGCGCCGCACAGAGGTCCGAGGAGCGTGGAGGGCGGCGATGCTGGCCAAAGGACAGGCGGCTGGGGCTAGCAACACTACTGTGGCGGGGCCCCTGCTGCCGGCGATGCTGGCCCAAGGACCGGCGGCCGGGGCTGTGGTTGCAGCGCGGCCCTGCTGCCGGCGACACTGACAGGCGCCCAGGGCTGCTTGCGGCGCGGTCCTGCTGCCGGCGACGATGGCCCAAGTACAGCTGGCCGGGTCTGTGGTTGCGGCGCGGCCCTGCTGCTGGCGACGCTGACAGGCGGCCGGGTCTGGTAGCGGCCGGCGCTGCTGCCGGCGATGCTGACAGGCGTCCGAGGCTGGTTGCGGCCGGGGCTGCTGCCGGCGACGCTGGCGCAAGAGCAGGCGTACGGCGCTGGTTGCGGCCGGGGCTGCTGCCGGCGACGCTGGCGCAAGAGCAGGCGGCCGGCGCTGGTTGCGGCGGCGTCGGTGAGGCGCGGCGCGGCAAGAAATTTTCGTGTCGGCGGCCGGAAGCGAATAGCAACTGAGATCGAGTCGACGCTTGGTAGATATCGGAACTATTTTCGTGAGCCAGGAGAACAACCCACGACAATATATATATAATTTCGTGAGCTTCAGGCGACACCCACGACAATAGAGTTACTTTCGTGGGCCAACCGGGTGGCCGACGACAATACAGTACAATAATTTCGTGAGCCCGACTCTTGGCACACGAAATTATCTCCTTGATCTTAACGCCCCGTGGAACCCTACTTTAATTTCGTGGGCCGCCCCGGAAACCCACGAAGATAGTCCAATATTTTGTGAGCTGCACAGAAACCCACGAAAACGGATCTGTAACCGATGCTTAAAGTCGTGGGCCTCCCTGAAACCCACGAAAACAGCCTCGCTTTCATGCGAAATATCACTAAAATTTCGTGAGCTCAAGTGCGAGCCGACGAAGATATCAATTATTTTGTGAGCACACGTGCTGGCCGACGAAAACAACTATTATTTTCGTGAGCACATGTGCTGGCCGACGAAAACACACAATATTTTCATGGGCTACGTACTAGCTCATGAAAATAAATTTATTTTCGTGGGGGCCGACGAAAATATGTCTGGCCCACGAAATTATAACGTTTTCTTGTAGTGACCAATTAGGGGGGAGACCCCTAGGCCGCACCCCTTAAGGGGGGAACCCTATCATCCACCTCTAGGACTCTTTGGTTAAGTCCCCCACCTCTAGAACTCTTTGTTTCCACCTCTAGGACTCTTTGGTTGAGTCCTATACTGCTAGGACTCTTTGTTTCCACCACTAGGACTCTCTTTTTCCCCCCTTATAAATACAACCCCTCCTAGCCGCACCCCTATTCCCTTTGGCCGCCCCCCATCCCCAAGTCGCCGAGTTGCCCTCCCCTCTGCCCAAGTCGCTGAGTTCCCCCCCTTGCTGGAGTTTGGCCGTCGTCGAGCCCCATCACGCCTCGCCGTCACCGGAGAAGAAGCCCGACGTTCTGCCCTACCATAATTCTCCGCAGAAAAATCCCCCGCTGCTTCCATTGCTAGGAGGGAGGCCCTACCGCAAGGAAGAAGCGAGGTAGGTCTTCATTACCCCTCTTACGACGTCGCCTCTGTTTCTATGCACCCGTTTTCTTTGCCCCTTCGAGCAGAATTTTTTGGCGTGTGGACAGATCATGTTTTGGTCGATTTTTGACGATGGAATTGATCTACATCTTGTGTCAAGATCATCACCACGTCCAGACTTGATCCCAGCACCGTTGTTCATCATAAAAGCCCATTAAAACATGCAAGAACACAGACAAACTGGTTTTATAAAACAGCACTATAGGATTTGCATTTATCTATCCCATTGCATCTTGAGTAAAGTTTGTGCATGATGATTGATTGCTGTAAATTTTGCATGTGCGTGGTTGTAAGTAGAAGGACAAGCTCAAGAGGTCATCTATGAGGAACTACAGCACCAAGACTTTGAGACGCTTAAGCAACACGAACCACGGGAGCAAGGCAAGTGCCCCTTGACCATATTGATCCCATGTTTTCAAAACTGTTTTGCTTGCAAAAACTCGAATGGTTGAGTCAACTTGATGGGACACCCTTTTATAGGAGTTTACTAGTTTTGTTAACCATCCTTGTCACCGGGAAAGCTAATGAGTCGGGTATGGTCGTTTTTCCTTTTTGCTTCATTTAACTTACGGGATAAGGGAAGCTGAAATAAAACATGGTTAGCTACTGAACTCATATGAATAATGATGATGAAAACTTGATGATGTGGATGAACATGTAATCGGGAAGATCTAGGCAAGCTTGGTTCGTGGATGTTGCTGACTGAGATGGTGGTTTACTTGCCGTAGATCTAAGGATCGGGTCATGCAAGCACATGCCAGAAAAAAAGTGCCACCACAAGGCCAAATGTGCGGCTTAGCTGACTAATCAGGTGTGTTGCTAGCTTGTTATGGACCATTGGATGGTGCGGGGAATGGGAGTTGAGAGGGACTGACATGGGAATTGCATGACACAAGAGGGGGCCCGTGGGTGGGAGAATGGAGATTCGAGCCTGCCGGTGAAACCTCAGTGGGTCTGTACATCCTAGTAGCCCCTTTGTAAAGGCTATTTTGTGATCTCTTGGCCATACACCGACGGTTGTGTACTGGTATAATGGAGGTTTTCTCTAGTCGCCGACGGGTGACGAAATCATGAACTTGTGGGTAAAGTGGTGACACCTCTGCAGAGTGTAAAACTATCATGATAGCCGTGCTTCTGGTTACAAGCACCTGGCCAACTTCCATGATTAGAGGCAAAAACCTAGGATGTTTATTCGGATATGGTTATGGTATAGTCATTGGGATTGGTTTTGGGACTGTTTTGAGTCATGACAATGAATTTGGCTTCGGCTATATGAAGATGTGATGGTTATGAATAATTATGAGTATGATATGAACTTGAGAAAGATTAATGGCTGGTTGAGACATGATAGATGGTGAATTATGATGAAGGAATATTTATGATTAATTTGGTTATGATGGGATTGAACTCACCTAGAAATAGTTGCTTTTTTTACCATGTTTGTGAAATAAAATTTGCTTGCTGCAATGAACCATTTTATTCCCTACCTTGTTAGCTACATGTCATACTTTTCCCGCACTTGCTGAGTATGACATGTACTCAACCTTGCATTCCCACATATACATCAGCTACAGGAGAAGAGTACTTCGAGGAACATGTGGAGTACTAGGCGTGCGCACTACCGTCAACATGCCTGTGGAGTTGAAATTGGAGCCTGCTGTTTTAGTCATTTTCCGCTGTCGTTTAGAGACTTCCGCTGCAAGAATAAGTTAGATATTCACGAGTGAGACATTGAGTCAATGTAATAAAGTACTTAAACATTATTCGTACGTGGTTATATTCTGAATTTCAGTTTGTGAAATACATGTGTATATGTGATGAACATCCTGGGCACACATATGCATTCACTTGGTTCATTTTTCGGAACCGGGTGTCAGAAGTGCCAAAGAGAATAGGTTTGGAAATTCATTGTTCAAGAGACAATTATTCCATACGTCTTTCCAAAATCAACATGTTTCCATTACCCATTTTACAATTAGCAATACCTTTAAATTTGTTGTGAAGTTTTAAATTATCCTTCCACCAGAACGATCCTTTTCCTCATTTGATTTAGGGATTTCACCATTTGGATAATATGATGACCATAATAATTGTACCCATGGTATATTCCTTGTATTATAAAATTTGTCCAAAAACTTCATCGACAATGCCTCATTTTGGTTTCTTAAGTTGACAATTCCAAGTCCCCCTTTACACTTTGGTCTTGTACATTTATCCCAAGCTATTAAAGCCTTAGTTTTTGAAGTGAAATATGAATCATTCCACAAACAATGCTTTCTATAATATACACATTGCATATGTAGGGAGTGATGATAAAACCGAGTTGACGATTTGTAATCTTCCGACTTGATTGAGTAATCTGGATGTTGCAGATAGCCTCTTCTCTACTTTACTCATGAGAGAGGTGAAGTCACTCAACCTTGGTTTATTGATACTTAATGGAAGACCCAGATAATTTATTGGGATATTTTCAAATTGACAATTGAAAACTCCGGCCAATGTGGAGGCAAATAGATTGTCAATATTTATAGGGATTAGACAAGATTTGCTATAGTTTATCTTAAGTCCCGTTGATTGAGAGAATGAATATAAAATTCCTTTTAAACAGAATAGTTCTTTTTGAGATGCTTTCATGATTAATGTATCATCAGCATATTGAATGATAGGAAAATTACCATGAGATCCTTCTTGAAGAGGCCACAAAATAATTTTAAGTTGTGCTACCTTGTTAATAATATATTGTAAAAATTCTGCTGCGATAACAAAAAGAAGTGGTGATAGTGGATCCCCTTGTTTGACTCCCCTTTACATTGAAATGGTCGTCCTGGTACTCCATTTAGTAAGATAGCTGAGGAACTAGAATTAAGTATTTTCTCAACCCATTTTACTCATTTTTCTGGGAAACCCAATTTTCGGAGCATCAATATTATTACACTATGTTCTACTGTATCAAAAGCCTTGGTGAAATCCAATTTTTTTCTCAAATGCGCAAGAGAGATGCACAACTTTGTATTAGGAGAAGAAAGAAGCGAACCCCGTTATAGCAAAGCCATCTCATATGGCGTCCAGGTATGAGAGGCTCAATACAAGATAAAGGATGTTAAAATGAACTATCTGACGTAAACATGGATTAGGTTCCTAAAGTCTGCTGCAAATTGAGGGCTTGGAGTTTTTTGCTCCAGCAAAGCACCGTAATTTGTTTTCATCCGAGAGGGTCCTCATGACCTCACTAATGGAGGGAGACACACCGTCGAAGACGCAAGCGTTTTGCTGCTTCCAGATGAGCCACGCGCCCAAGATGATTAGAGAATTTACTCCCTTCTTGTGCTCCTTTGAAACTTTACTAATAGTGCGACCCCACCAGTCTCCAAAAGACCCCTCAGTTATCGTTGGTACAACATTTGACATGTGAATCAACAGTGGCACTCTGAACGAAATCTGCCTTGCAAACACACACGTCAAAAGAATATGTTGGATGGTCTCCTCCTCTTGGTCAAATAAGGGACATTTCTCAGGGTGCGGCAGTCCGTGTCTAGAGAGGCGATCAGATGTCCAACATTTGTTATGAAGCATCAACCACAAAAAGAACTTATATTTTGCAGGAGCTCAAGATTTCCATAAACGCCTCCATGGTTCAAAAAGGATGGCACCAGCCAAATAAGCTCGATAAGCAGATTTTGAAGAATAGTGTCCAGAGGCCTCAAAGCGCCATAGGGGTTGATCTTATGGTGCTGATAATGTCACATTTTTGACACTTGACCACAACTGAAAATATTCTGTTGAACCATCCAAATGTAACCCCCCCCCCCCCGAGATATCACTCACCCAAACATTCTCATGTAAAGCTTCACCCACTAGTCTGCGTTGTCGTATTCTGCCTGGCACATGTCGAAACACAAGCGGTGACAACTCAACTATAGTCGCTCCATGCAGCCAACGATCTGTCCAGAATAGAGTGTTTGTTCCATTTCCGACTTGAGTGGTCATGGAAACTGCAAGCAGCGCAAGTGTGTTTGGATGTGATCGGAGTTCAAGCTCAGTCTAAGGCTGATCAACTCTGACTCTTTCGAACCAGTTCCATCGCAATTGAAAAGCCCATGCCACGATTTCCAGATTAGGAATACCTAACCCCCCAAGATCAATGGATCTGGTTACCTTGGCCCACTGAACTAAACAGCAGCAACCATTGGCTTGTTCTTTTCCTTGCCACAAGAATCCTCTACGGAGTTTGTCGATCGCCTTGATAAACCATTTTGGAACTCATGATGCAATCAGCAAGTGTATCGACATAGCAGAGATGACAAAGCGGACTACAGTGGCTCGACCAGCTCTATTCATTAAAGATGCCTTCCATCGCGGCAATTTTTCCGCCACCTTCTCAACCCATGGCTTCAAATCTCTCTTTCTCAGTTTCTTGTGTGAAAGCGGGAGACCCAGATAGTTGCACGGGACCTGAGATGCTACGCAATGCGAAGCATCAGTTACTATCGGTAGTAGTTCTTCACCACATCTTATTGAAATGATGTTACTTTTTTGCAAGTTGGTCTGCAGTCCAGAAACTTCTCCAAAGATATTGAGTAAATCTTTAGTAACCTGCAGCTCCCCTTGCTCTGGACGAATAAATAAAGCAACGTTATTAGCATAAAGAGACATCCGCTGTCCCACACGGTGTTCTAGGGGATGCAACAATCTCATATTAGCAGCTTTGTCAAATAGACTATTTAACACATCCATGACCATGATGAACAACATGAGGGATAGAGGATCCCCCTAGCGCACTCCTGTTGAATAGTTTCTCCTGGTTCACTATTTACTAGGATACGCGTAGTTGCTGTGGAAAGTAAGTTGGAGATGATGTTGCGCCATGAAGTACCAAAGCCAAGGTGGGTAAGAACTTCCAACAGGAAAAGCCATGAGACGGAATCAAATGCCTTGGATATATCCAATTTTAGGAAGAGACTAGACACGTTCCGACGGTGTAGCCGCTTGACCACTTGTTGCACCAATATGAAGTTATTGTGAATACATCTTCCACGGATAAAAGCACTTTGGTTTTCAGAAATCATCGAGTCAAGCCGGGGCGCCAATCGGTTTGCTAAAATTTTGGCAATCAGTTTTGGAAAACCGTGTATTAAGCTGATTGGGCGAAAACCTTTGGCCAGTATTGCTTCTGCCTTCTTTGGAACGACAGTAAGATAGGCTGAATTCAGGAGCCTAAATTTCCTCGCATCTCCGTGCTGTAAGGAAACAATAGAAGCCATGTAATCTGATTTTGTTATGGTCCAGCAAGCTTTATAAAAACGACCGGTGTAAACATCTGGTCCTGGTGCCCTGTCTGCTGGCAGCCCCTTAATAGTTTGCCATACCTCTTCCTTGGTGATTGGAACATCCAAATCAGCTAGGTCCAAGCCCGCCCTATGAAAATATGCCAGATCAAAGGTTACCGGTCGTTGAGTTGCAGTGCCAATGAGATTCTCATAAAACTGGAACATGATCTGGTGTTTCTCTTCCTGTGATGTGGCAATACGATCATCATCCATCAATTTTGGGATAAAGTTTTTCCTTTTGCGAAAACCAGCCTGCTTATGAAAGAAAGAGGGTGTTTGCATCACCTTCCTTTAGATAACAGATTCTAGACCTGAGTTGTGCCATTGTTCTCTCTAGGGAGGCAAGAACGAGACAATGTCGCTTAAGCATTCTCCTGAGCTAGTATTCCATTGTGCTCAATAGCCGCTGGTCCTGCACCATCTCTAGACGGTGCAACACTTCATGTGCCACGACAAGTTGAGATTTCACGTGTCCTACTTGCTTAGCACTCTAAGATTGAAGCTCTCGTGTTAGTCTTTTCAACTTGATGGAAATGTTCTCCATAGGACAAGGACATGACACAGGCTTGTTCCACGAACTTGCTACTGTATCTTGAAAACCTGGAAGTCTAGTCCAAAAGCTTTCAAAATGAATGCGCTTTGTCCCACCGACTCCATCTTTGAGTCCCAAGATCAGAGGACAATGGTAGACATCTCTGAGGCATAGCTTTGTAGGATGCAGTTTGGATATAATCCCTCCCAGTCTGACGTCCGCAGGACTCGATCAAGCTTAACAAGTGTAGGTTCTTCTCTCTCACTCGACCAAGTATACTTTCTGCCCAGAAGTGGGACCTCCTTCAGTTAAAGAGAATTGACAAAGCGATGAAAACGTCCCATCAATGTTCATTTAATGTTATCATTGTTTTTATCGTCTGAGCTATATATCATGTTAAAATCCTCTGCCAACAACCACGGACCAGAAGAGTACCTTATGACCTCTCTTAACTCAGCAAGAAAGGATGGCTTCTCAGTGTCAATGTGTGGACCATAGACACCTGTAAACCACCAAGGTGGCTCACCTTCAATATGCAGATTAACCGAGATGGAGTGTCGATGCACACGATGAGAGAGAGCTGAAAAGAAACCATTGCGCCAGGCCACCAAGATGCCTCCCCTGGTCAGTAGGGCTGGGAGGTATACAAAAGAGCTGAAATCTTGTCCCAAAAGAGAAAGAATGTCTCTTTCTGAAATGTAAGCTAGCTTGGTTTCTTGGATACAAACTACAGCAGGTTGACTAGCATCCACCACCTTACGAACCATATCACGCCGCGCTCTACTATTCAGACCACGCGCGTTCCAGATCAAGATATTGTGCCTAGTCATTGGAAACCTCTGGCGGAACGACCAACAAACAGCCATTTTAAGTGACGGATACAAAATCCGTCGACGTGACCTCTTCATCTGCAGGAAACTCCCACCCAAAGAGAGCAGCAAGCGCCATAATATGCGCACGACAAAGTGGTTGATTAAACACCTGAGAATATCTTTCCATAGCAGAAGGCTCGTGACTGTCAACTTGGTCCTGGAAACCCAATTGGTGACGGACTATGGTCACAACATTGGCGTCAATCTCAGGAGGTAACTTGGCCATTCGACGGCTCCGTCGCTGTGAGGGCCCGGTCCCGATCACGGGGCCGTGCCGCTCGCCCGGGAATCGCATTGGGTGGTGCCGTGCAATGCGGCACCCAACAGCACACACAATAAAGCATCATATTACATAAATCAAGCGGAAGCTTACAAAGTGTAAATTTTACAAATACTTCTCAAAATAATCTACAGAGGAAGACTATTACAACTCACGTCTCATACCTATGCTAAGCAACAGAGAAGGTGTCCAGCCCGCGGACCCTTCTCGCTAGCAATACTATGACAATAGCAGCGGCAGGGGTTGCCATAAGTTCACCACTCGGAGAGTTCTGAGTCTCATCGGACACACGTACATATCAGCGTATAGTTATTACCTGCAAAACAACTTATGCAGTATCCGTGAGCACGAGGCTCAGCAAGACTTAACCGCCTCCCTAGTCATGAAACTCTACATGCTGAAAATAGAGGGCTGAATATAGCAGTTTACACAAAAGATGCTCTTGAGCTAAAGGAGGGTCCTTACTTTCAGTTTTAAGCAACTTTTATAACCATCGCGCAATTCACATCGAGACTCCACAATCAAACAAGAAACGCTTCATCTCGATGTCACTTGCCCGAGGTGAAAGTAACTTTAGTGAGCTACCCTAGACCCATACAGACCTTGCGCTATCAACGTCGAGACTCCACAATCAAACAAGAAACGCTTTGCCTCGACGCTACTAGTCCATGGTGAAAAATAAATTTAGTGAAAGTGTTGACTCATCTCCATTATGAGGATTACTCACGAAGCATTATTAAGGTTTTTCCCAGTTTATTACTACGTCATGACGCAGGGAACAAGTATGCTCGGTCCATTCCGCGAGCGACGGTGATTGCAATAAAAAACACATGGCTGACACGACACGTACGCCCGTACTCGACGTTGCACACAACAACCGTCACTGACGTCGTACGTGGTAACATTTAACACACCACCCAAATGTCGAACCGGTCCCCCCGACTGGGATTAAGTCTCACTACGGCAAACCCTCGTAGAGCCGACTTCTCTATCCTTTTAGCATCTGCATCAGACGGTGAGGTATGCCTCGACACCCAGGTTAACATGTTACATCGGTTTCTTAGGTCCCAAATAGCCAGTATGCATCCGGTACACAACTCAAACTTGTCCAACGGGTCGCACACGAGAACGGGTCTTAATCGACTCAGACATAGACTAGGTTCACAGGACCACATCCTTGAGACTTCCATCCACTGCCCGGTCTCCATTCCCAACTATGAGGATCAATTTCCAACTCTTCCGATTTATCCCCCTTAATCCTGGTTCACGAGTAGGAAACTACCTACTCGAGTTATGCCTATTTTAATCCACTTTTATTAACTTGAGATCAGCAGTTATATAATCAATTAATAATCTACTCTACATTGTACCGCAGGGTTTTCTAGGTCATGCATTTGGAGTGTCATACATCTAGACTTAATGCAATAAACTAAATGCTAGACAATATAAAGTGAATACAAATAAAAACTTGTAAGTTTTGATGTAAACCGGGGCTTGCCTTTGTTTTGTAGGGGACTTATATATATGAGGTTCAGTTAGTGAAGATCACTTAGCTTGATCAAGTGCTTTCCTCCTTCCTTGATTTCCACTCCGACGACTTCAAGTACTTCACGTAGATGTTACACGTTATGAATATGCATATGGATTTAATTGAAAAGATTTTGCTAACAAATTCTAATGACAAGTTTAAAAACTGGAAATCTGTTTAAGAATTTAAAATGACACTGGTTCTAGTGGTTTGGGTTTGGGTTTGGGTCTAAGCAACATTATTAAGTGATAAGTGTATTTTATCACTTGTGTGTTACTCCTCTAAATAGGTTGAACATAACAGTGATGATCCAGAGCTCCAATGGAGCTGGAAATTTTCTAGTGAGTTTCTTGTCATAATAAAGTCATCTGGACCAAAATTTGGAATTTTTCAATGAATAGATCACTCAGAACAATTCCCGAAGCATTTAGGCAAAAGGAATCAATTCTGAATAAACTTGCACTTTAATGCAAATTCAAGTGAACTAAACTTTCCAACAAAGCTCAGGGAGTATGCATGAATTTTCCTAGAATTTTTGGAGCTCAGAATTTCCTAGGACTGAATTTCCAAATTTTGGAAATTTTCTGAAATTGTTTCTGTACTCATTTGAACACAGCAACTTCAAATCTGAATTCCCCTAATCAAATCAACTTCAAATGAGCTGAAACTTTTACAGGAGTTCACTAACATCCTAAAGAATATTTGGAAAAAATTTGAGAATTTTTGGATTAACCAAACTCCCCCTAAAATTCTTTTGCTGAAAAGCTTTAAAGAATTTTTCAGAATTAATTAATGAGTTTCATACAAATTGGGTTGTATATTTGGACAGAGCTATTTAATATTAATCCATCCCAATTTGAATCACTAAATTTGGAGGTTCCTATACCAAGATATGACCTTTACAAGGATTGGGGAAAATCTGAAAATGAGCCCTGTTCTATTTTTTCCAATTTTCAGAGGCATAAGAAATTAACACCACATTTAGCCAAGCAAATGAGGTCCAATGCTTCTTAAATTTTTACTGGAGTTCAAGTATTTTTGGAAGAATCTCCTTCCCAAATTTGGGAATTTTCCAATACACAGAACTCCTGGAAAAATTCCTACAAGATTTTCCTTATATGAATTAATGTGCCAAATCCAGGTATTTGCATAAACATTGGGCTGTACCCATGGATAAGTACTCTCTGAGAGGAATCCAAAATATTTTGTTTCACAGTTTATGGACATTCCTACACCAATTTGTGGCTCTTCAAAGGCTGAACTGAAAATTGGAAATCCTAAAATGTTTAAACGCCTGCTAGTGGGTCCCACCCGGCAGATCGTCTTCTTCCTCGCGCCAAACAGAGACCGCGGCGGCGCCCTCCGGCGAGTGTCGCCGGAACAGCCTTCCCGGCCATCCCCTGACCTAAAACTCGCCCCCCCCCCCTTAATTTGTGGCGCTGAACCCATCTAGAGGGTCACCGGCAGCCGTAGATCAGCGGAACAGGGTGTCCGACGGCGGCAGCGGCCGTTAGGGTTCCGGCATGGTCGGAAATCTGCTACACCGCATCAAAACGGTCGGGAATTGATTGGAGAGCACCGTGGGAGCTTGAGGGTGTCGGAACTGGACGCCAAACCTCGTGAAAAGGCTGGCAACATCGAGCTCCACGGTGACCCGAGATGTTTTTCCATGACGGCCCGAAAAACAGAAAGAACACGGTCGTTTCTGGATCATTTAGCTCGATTCTTGGTCGAGGAGGGCCGCTAGGAAGTGTAGAATCTGTGTGCAACCTCGCCCGAGCTTTGGTGAACCGTGCAACCAAATTTTCGGGGTAGACCGAACCCTACCCGCATGTACTAGGTTTCGGGAACATTGAAAATTCTCCACGCTCGGTTGATCACTTGCTATAAGGGTTGCAGCAACACGATCTGGAGGTTAAGGCACACCTTTTTCGTGTAGAGAAGGGACGGTGAAAACGGCCGTGGCGTGCTGTCCACGGAGACCGACTTTGGTTTTCCGCCGGTGGGCTTCGGTTCTCGGCGGCGATCGTCAAACTGTGATCAATCAGGGCGACGACGCTGCGAAGTAGCGAGTTGAGTAGCTAAAGTACGTGTTGGCGCTCACTTTTGTCGTGGATCACTCAAGCAATGGAGGAGCAACGCCGGTTTCCAAACGGGAAAAGCAGAAGCCGCCGGCGGACATCTATTGTGCGCGAGAGCGGAAACAGAGAGCGAAGCATGAGCTGCGGTGATAAGAAAGGGGTAAACAGGTCGCCAGCTCAAGGAAATCAAAGAGGAGGTAGCTCCGGTTTGTCCCTGTGGCGCACGGCGGGAGCCTCGGCTTGTCTCGGTGGCGCGGTTGCTTCGAGTGGAGAACAAAAAACAGAGACCGTGCGCTGCCAGAACTGAAGATCTTTTTGGGCATATGACAAGTGGGCCCCACCTTCCCCTTATCCCCTCTCATTTTCTCACAAATATCTCCTCATTTTGGCAAATGCTGGAAACCAAATTGTGAGAATTCAAACCTGTATTGTGTTTGGATAATTTGGACAAGTTTCATCCAAATTCAAATGTATATTTGAATTCATTGCAAATTCAAGTCCATTTGGAAAATGGATAGCAAATATCTACAAAAATTCATGAGACTTTGCCTACCCCCTAATTTTGACCTAAAGAATTCAAATATGAAATCTGTTCTTTGATTTGGCTGCTGCAAATGATATTTTTAACACAACAGTTTGAAAATCATTGTGTCACTCTCATTTGAATTTTTGAGTTGAACAAGGTATTCCAAAATCTGACTTTAACTTTCTCACACATATGGAATCTTCCCATTTTTGTTTTAGATCCCTCTTGGGTTACAAGTCTTCAAATAAATATTTGAACTTGTGTGAAGAGAGCTCCCATGTGTATTATCACATGTGAAAAAGTTTAAACAAGTCCCATTTTTTATACATAGGAAATCAACTTGGTGCAAACAAGAGTTTCTTTGTATTCATATTTTTGGGAACTTTACACGTCGTAGCTTCAGTCTGAAGGTATCACCTTCTTTTGCCTTTTCGGTATTGTCGGAGCCTGCAGAATCCCCTTGACTGGCTTGATATCTTGGAAAGGAAGGGAGTCTTGGGTGATGACGGTGTTTGAGTAGTCCTCGCCCTCCTATTGTAAACCCTTGTGACTGTACCTGCCGTTGATGACATTTCATCATCGCCTGCCTTTTCAGGGGTTATGGAAGGCTGATTTAGGGAGTGGTGGTGCTGCACCACAGCCGGTAGAGTTAACTTGGACGGGGAAGGAGATGCAGCCCAATCCCAGAATCAGCCGGATCACCGTTGAAGATATCGGTAGGTCGTCGAAGCAAGTCTGTCGGGGACTCCATCTGCATATGAATGGGAGAATCTACCACGACATGTGGTACACTCCTCGATGGTGTAATATCATGCGACACCGCCGGCGGTGTCATCTTTGCTAGGGACGGAGGACTGTGATCGACCTCTGTGTCTCTCTACTGTTCGGGTGATGCTCAGTTCCGGTAGCGAGACCATTAATGATTTCATTCCTGCTGAACTAAGAGGTGCCTGGAAAGACCCTTCCGCCCCCTGTAGCCTCGACTGCGGGTAATACAGTATAAGCAATGGTATCCAATTTAAGCACCACAACTTCCTTTTTAGACTGTTTACACTGATATATGTATTCATATACCCAACCAAGAGAATCCTGTATTGTTCTTTGCTTGATAAATCCATACTAATTTTCATGTATCTGCCAACAACTTAGTAATCAACTTCATGGTTGAGTTGAGTAAATAAATTGGCTTGAAGTCATTCATGTTTTTTGGACTATTAATCTTGGGGATAAGTGTGATGAAGGAGATGTTAATGGCCTTCAAATCCAAATTACCTTTGGAGATTTCTTCGCAGAGGGAATAGAAATCTTCTTTAATCACTGACCAACAATTTTTTATAAAACATCCATTGAAACCATCAGGCCCTGGAGCTTTACCAGCTGGAAATTTCATAATCACTTGATCAATCTCTTCTTTTGAAAAGTCATTTGCTAAGAAATCCAGATGATTAAATCTTGGTATTAGATCATCCAAATCAAATAACATCACTGGATTACTAGTACAGCCTAGTCTGTTCTTGTATTCTTTCCAAAGTACTTGAGCTTTTCCTTGACGTTCTGAAATTTTCGTTCCATCATCTAGTTCTAACATTGAAATAGTATTTATTCTGTTTCTCTCTGTGGCTGCCGCATGAAAAAAAATTTGTAGATTGATTTCCGAGTTGGGTCCATCTGGTAGTGTTTCCAGTATTTATTCTTGAAATGCAGAAGTTTGATGACATGCTTCCTTAAAATGTTCCTGAAATTAAATTCTTGAATAAAAATACATCTTCTCTCCTCAAGTTTATCTACAAATAATAAAATTTCTTCACATTTTTTTATTGTTCTTGCCAGATTATTTATTGGCTTAGGCCAATTTTTAAGCTCTCTTCTTAGGCTCTTGAATTTGGCAAAAATACATATGGCACTATTTTTGGCCCTGATATCCATCTTTCATACTCTTTGCACCAATTCCATAAATCCTGGCAACTCCTTCCAAAAAATTTCAAACCTGAAAACCTGTGCTTTTGGAATATCTGTTCCAATTTGTATTTTGATTGGAATATGATCTGAGATCATTTTGGCCAATGGGAAAGCATTAGTATTCGGATAATTACTGATTCAATCTGATGAGGTGAAACACCAATCAATTTTTTGTAAAAATAGCTTTGCTTGCATATTACCAAGAAATAACCATGTTGTCTGACACACAGCACACTTCAAAATGATGATATTGCAAATTAATCTAATTAAGCATCCATCTTCCATCTTTATCGCCTCATCTTCAATCTTGAAGATCTTCCACCACCCTTTTTTCTTTATCATTCTTACCATATTCCTTGGATGAAGTCATCAGAATTTCTGTTGTGATCTTCAAAGGAGATAACTTGCATTGTCCCACCGCTACTATTTGTATTGTGATAATAGGGATTTCAGGATATGTTTCAGCAATATTATCAAGATCATTCGGACCAGGAAAATCATTAGAAGTGTTATACAAAGTAAAGGAAGAGTTACCATCAGTCTTTTTTCTCTTCTTGTTTTTTTCCATAGAATTCTTTTGCATTATTGTAGTCTGAAAATCCTTCTTACCTTTATTACACTCCTTAATTCTGCTACTTCTTCTAAGATTTATATAAACAATATGATCTTGGGTTGACTTCTACAATAAATCCCTAATAATTGTTCTCTGTATTGGATAGGGTTGACTCTTAATAGGGTCATCTATATTTAGTTTCAAATACTGAATTTCAGTATCCTGGACTGACATCAAGGATCCCTTGGTTCTTTGTTCAGTATCAGCATGTCTTTATATTTTTTTCATCCTTCGCCTAACATAAGTGTTTATGATAGGAGCTTTTTTCCATTAAGAGATAAGGGATCCGGCCTTATTTTTCTCTGCTATATATAGGAGTGATTATGTCATGTCCGGGCGTTTCGGCCACACATACACTAGGTGTCGTCGAGCACGGGATGTGCGACGTGCAGCGGTACTCGTGGGGCGCACAGCGGGCGCGCGTGAAGAGGTAGTCACGGCAAGTGGCTAAGATGGAAAATAGAGATAGCTTTCTATTAATAAGTTCCTAAGATGGAAAATAGAGATAGCTTTCTATTAATAAGTTAAGTTCCCTCATATTATTAGTAGTTCCTTCCTATTATTAGTGGGCTGATGACCATATATTCTTGTAACCGCACATGGTAGAGGCAAGCAAGAAACTATTTCCTAATCTCTTCTTCTCTCGCTAGCTTGCGGTTGAGGGTCTAACCTCACCAGAGAAGACGGACGGCGACTACGAGCTACGTAGCCGAGGTCCGGCCAGTCAGGGGTTCGACGCCCTTGACAACCTGGTATCACAATCCTAGTGATCCTCGCCTACTCGACCCACTTCATCATCACCAGCGGCTGACCCTTCATCA
The DNA here is from genome assembly GCA_030760725.1 of Neostapfia colusana. Lineage (NCBI taxonomy): Eukaryota > Viridiplantae > Streptophyta > Magnoliopsida > Poales > Poaceae > Neostapfia > Neostapfia colusana. The sequence goes on from JASWHV010000015.1 coordinate 48,607,197, forward strand.
CTGGGCTCCGTTACTTCCTGCGTCACGCTTGCCATTGGGGACGACCTCAAGACCACCGTCGAGAACCTCGCCAAGGCCGTCCAAGCCACTGCCGAGGCCAACGCCAAGGCAATACAAGCCCTGTCCACCGATCAGTCGTCGTCCGCAGGCCCCCAACCGACCGGCGAACACCACAACGATCGCCCGCCCAGGTTCCAAAAGATGGATTTCCTGCACTACGCTGGCAAGTCTGATCCGCTGATCTTCATCAACCGTTGTGAGTCCTATTTCCATCAACAGCGAACCATGGCGGAGGAGAAGGTCTGGATGGCATTCTACAACCTCGAGGAAGTGGCCCAGCTGTGGTACATCCAGCTGCAGGAGGACGAAGGAACACCGCGCTGGGGTCGATTCAAGGACCTCCTCAACTTGCGGTTTGGGCCGCCCCTCCGCTCGGCGCCATTGTTTGAGCTCGCCGAGTGTCGGTGCTCTGGGACCGTGGAAGAGTACTCGAACCGCTTCTAGGCCCACCTTCCTTGCGCGGGTCGACTTGATGAGACCAGGCTGAATGTGGCCTAGAGGGGGGGTGAATAGGCCTTTAAAGAATTCCTGCACACTTAATAAAGTTATCAGAAACTTGACTGACCGGACTAGTCCGGTTGTGTGGGCGGACTAGTCCGGTGTGCTGAATTATTTGAGTTGATTAAGTGTGTCTCACAAATTTAATCTTATAGCAGCGGAATAAGAACAACAGTTTTTATAACTTAAATTTATTGTATGGATGCACGTGTAAACTTGTAAGGAACTCAAACGATGACTAGCAAACTAGTGATCTAATGTGTCAAGATGTAAAACAAATGAGAGACAAAAGACACGAATTTTTACCGAGATTCGATCTCACCAAGAGATCTACGTCCTCGTTGAGGAAGCTCACACAGAGCCGGGTTCCCAACCCTTTCCCTCTTCAAGTCACCACACAGGCCGACTTGACTTCACTATCAAGTGTAATCACCGTGTTTATGGGGCAACCTCACACGTTGAGGGCTCCCACAAGAATTACAATGAGAAGTTGATCAAATACACTAAAAAAGATTACAATGCAGAATATGAGTGTAGAGAGATCAAACCCCAAGATCTCAAAACGAAGGAACGACGGTCTCCCAATCCCAAATCCAAGTATTTTATTGATCTTCACCTTTTTGCACCTTAGATGTGTGGGGAGACATGTTTTTGGGCTCTTGGGACAGGTGGCGGCGCTAGGGTTTCAGTTTTTGACAGTATGAGTCGTGTCTTCTTGGGGAAAAGACGAAGGACCTCTTTTTATAGGCTTTCCCAAAAAGTTACCGTTGTTAAACCTACTACCGGACTAGTCCGGTATATGAGCGGACTTGTCCGGCCTACTTCCAGTGGGTTAACCGGACTAGTCCGGTCCACAAACCGGACTTGTCCGGTGCTATGTGAGATGAGGTTTCAGAAACTTTAGCGGACTAGTCCTGTTGCTTGGATGGACTAGTCCGTAGTCCTCTAAAGAGGACAACAGAGACATGACCGGACTAGTCTGGTCTAAAACCGGACTTGTCCGGTTGCATTCAGGTGAGCTGACCGGACTAGTCCGGTTCACAAGGCGGACTAGTCCGGTGCACTATGTTTGCGTCTTTCAGAAAGTTAAACGGACTAGTCCGGTCCATGAACGGACTAGTCCGGTTTTCAGTGGATTTTAGTTGATTTTTAAACCCCTTACCCTTACGCAAAGTCATGAGCTCTTGGGATGTGTCTCTTTCACACACAACCTATATATTTATATCAACTTTGCTCCTCTAAATTCCACTAACGTCTTCCTTTTCGGGCATCACTCTATTTTTCATCTTTTTGTGTGTGTGCCGAGCCAGTTCACTTTGTTTATCCTGCAATCATCTTAATAGTTTCATTAGGATCTCATATGTTCATCATCAATTAGCCAAAACCCACAAGGGATATCCTAGATGCACTTACAATCTCCCCCTTTTTGGTGATTGATGACAACCATTTGAGATATCACAATTGAGAATAAAAGGTTGATTTTCATAAGGTGTGTACATATGAGAATAATAAAGAATTCACAAAACGCTTCTCACATATGCACACACCTTATGGTGGGGTGCCTCACAGGTGTGTGATAAATAAAATATGATAAATTAAAGACAAACAGTAGTGAACATGTAAGTGGGCATTAGAGCATAGTACATCACACATAAGAAAAGAAATAGTGCATTACAAGATTTCAAAAATAGGTACATGTCCTTGATCACAAAAGATCTTAATGACTAATACTAGATAGAAAAAGTCCAAGTCTAATCTCAATCTTCCATCTCAATCTCTCCCCCTTTGGCATCAAGACACCAAAAAGGGAAAAATTGAGAGGAATCACTCATCGCAGCCTCCTCCGTCAGTCTCAGTCTGATCTTCATCTTCAGCATCCACGGGAGCAGGATCTTCCTCTGAGTCCTCGGAGGCGGGCGGTGATCCAAGAGGCTCAATCTCAAGCTTTGCACAGATAGACTTGATATTTGCATTGACGTACTGTTGATGTTTCTTCCTTGCAAGCTTTTCTTTGCGTTGCCTGTCTTCGATCTTACGGCAGCAGGCAAAGATATAGGAGAGCATCTTGAGGATGCCGCTAGATGATTCTTGGGCAGGTGGAGAACCAGGAGGAGCAGCTGCAGACCTAGTGTCATCATGAGCTTGCTTTGATCTCCTCTCCACTGGTGGAGAGGACGGGGCAGTTGGAGCCGGAGGGAGAGTGTACTCGGTGGGTTTTTGCGGCTTCAACCCCGTATGCTTGACATCCTTGACAAACTCGAGTCCCGTCACTTTCTCAATCATGTACATGATATACGGTGCGTATCCACAGGACCTATTGGGGGTAATTGAGATGTTCACAATGTCGTTGTAGATATACTCAAAGACATTGAATGGTCTCCTCCCACTAATGACCTTCATGAGAGTCCTCAAGGTTCCTTGTATAGTTCCTGCATCTCCATCCTTCAGAGCTATCGTCTTTCTCAAGACTCTATTTAGGACCACAAAGAAGGGCTTTAGATATTTGATGGTGGGAGGAACATATGGCATCCTTGTGTCATAGAGAAACTCAAGCTCTTCCTTCTCCAGGGGTTTCAGATTATGGATGACCAGTTCATGATCCAAAGTGTTTTGGAGGTGAAGAATCCTAGCAAATTCATCATACATGACACTATACCTTGAACCATGAGTCATCCAAGTAAGACTGTCTCCATCATCCCGAGCAAAGTAGAGAGTGGAGTAAAACTGGGTAATGACTTCATCGTTCCAGTCAATACTCAAAGGATAGCAGGTCCGTCAGACCGTGCCTCTCTAAGGCCTCCACCATCTTACGAATGGCAGGATACCTCTTCGACTTCAGGTATTCAACATTTAGCCATTGACTCTCTACTACGGGATTCTTCATCTTCATGTACACATGCTCGTAGTAGTCTGCATGGAAGTTGCTCCAGAACCTAGGATCAGAACATTGTTTAGGTCGGCCATACACTTCAATCTTCCTGAAGTTATCAGCTAGCTCATTCCCTTTTCTAGTGAAATCCTCACTTGAAGGCTGCTTGTTGCGGTGAACGAGATTTTTTAATTTCAGAGGCCCAATGGGGCCACTAGCAAGTGCCTTCCCTTTATTGAGAACTCTTCTTGGCCCTGACGAGCCCTCAGCAGCATCTTTCCTTTGAGGCCTTTTGATAATGACTTTCCTCTTCTTAGGTAGATTGTCGTCGGAGGGTGGAGTGTGAGCATTGACATCATGTCTCTTCTTCATCACTCCCTCCTTAGCTCTCCTCACTCTTTCACGTTGAACTTCTTCGTCAATGTGAAAAGAGTCGTCATCTGATCCTGAAGACATGATGCCTGATAAGGAGTTTAAGGATTAGATGCAAACGGACGCATTATCGACTTCAAATGGGAATGTAGGAGTTCAGCTTTCAGAGACCGGACTTGTCCGGTTTCAGAGTGCGGACTAGTCCGGTGGACCGGACTTGTCCGCATCTGAACGCCGGACTAGTCCGGCCTAGCATAAGAACCCTAAATTGAATGTTTCATTTGAAGCAAATCTCCTATCTAAGGACACAAGGATAGGAAAGTGGTAGGAATACATCTATTTATGCAATGTACATCCTTTTGAAATCAAAGGAAACTAGCTAGAGCTAGAAAAATTGAGATTTTGGTTTTTGGGGGGATTTACCAAGATTTGAAGATTCGCGTTGAAGGAGTGGAAATCAGTCCGGATGAGTCCGGAAAGTAGGATCCCCTCGTCGAGAAGAGGCTTTTTCACGGAGAAAACTCCGAGTTTGAGGGCTCAACTCGAAAATTACTTTGAGAGCTAGGGTTTAGGAGAGAGGGTGAGACAAAGTGCTTATGAGTGGAGAGGGAGGCGTTTAGTCCGGCTAACTGCTTCTATATGCGACTGACCGGACTAGTCCGGTCATGGTAGCGGACTAGTCCGGTACCTCTGAGTTAACATAATTGTTGTTTGTCCGGACTAGTCCGGTTGGAAATCGGACTAGTCCGTTTCCAACAGACTTGATATATATATAGATAACTAATAGTGATCCAAGGACAACAATTTTGCAAGTAGTCTTGGTGATTACGACCAGTAGGCAATCAACAATCGAACAATGGTCATAATCCACAAGATTTATTCATTAAGAATAGTTTTCTGAGTAGAAAGGAGAGGAGGAGCATTTTTGACAATACGGAGGAACAATTTAAGTTGCAACCAGGTATGCAATGTTTCAAGCCACATTTCGAGAGTCAAGAATGTTTAACTCATTTCTTAGTTCACAGAACCTTTTCTCATCTAATGGTTTGGTAAAAATATCTGCAAGTTGTTTTCCAGTCCTAACATGTGAAATAGCTATGTCACCTTTTAATGAATGATCTCTAAGAAAGTGATGACGGATGTCTATGTGCTTAGTTCTTGAGTGCTCTACAGGGTTGTGTGCAATCTTTATAGCACTTTCATTATCGCATAGAAGCGGGATATGACTTAGATTGTAGCCGTAGTCCCTAAGAGTTTGTTACATCCAAAGCAGTTGCGCACAGCAACTACCGGCTGCAACATACTCTGCTTCCGTTGTGGAAAGAGCAATGGAGTTTTGCTTTTTAGATGACCAAGAAACTAGGGACCTACCAAGAAATTGACAAGTTCCTGACGTGCTCTTTCTATCGACTTTGCATCCTGCATAGTCGGCGTCGGAATACCCTATCAAGTTAAACTTGGATCCTTTGGGATACCAAAGGCCCAAGTTAGGTGTGTGCACAAGGTACCTTAGGATTCTTTTTACAGCAATTAAGTGACACTCTTTAGGTGCGGCTTGAAACCTTGCACACATGCAAACACTAAGCATAATATCTGGCCTAGATGCACATAAGTATAGTAAGGAGCCAATCATGGACCGATATACCTTTTGGTCCACATTTGGACCGTCTTCATTGAGGTCGAGATGTCCGTTGATGGCCATGGGTGTCTTGATGGGCTTGGCTTTGTCCATATTGAATTTCTTGAGAATGACTTGTGTATATTTAGTTTGGCTTATAAATGTACCTTCTCTCAGTTGCTTTACTTGAAATCCCAAGAAGAACTTCAATTCACCCATCATTGACATCTCGAACCTGTTTGTCATTATTTTGCTAAATTCTTCACAGAAGGACTTGTTAGTGGATCCAAAGATAATGTCGTCAACATAAATTTGACATAAGAATAAATGATCATCAAAATGTTTAGTAAAGAGTGTATAGTCAGCTTTACCAATTTTGAATCCATTTTGAATCAGAAAATCTCTAAGGCACTCATACCAGGCTCGAGGAGCCTGTTTGAGGCCATAGAGAGCCTTACGCAGTTTATAGACATGGTTGGGATACTTCTGATCTTCGAACCCCGGTGGCTGCTCCACATAGACTTCCTCCTTTATCGGACCATTGAGAAAGGCACTCTTGACGTCCATTTGATACAACTTAAAATTATGGTGAGTAGCATATGCCAATAAAATGCGAATGGACTCAAGTCTAGCTACAGGAGCGAAGGTTTCATCGAAATCCAAACCTTCCACTTGAGAATAACCTTTGGCCACCAACCTCGCTTTATTTCTTGTCACTACTCCATGTTCATCTTGCTTGTTCCGAAAGACCCATTTGGTTCCAATGATGTTCTCCCTTGGTCTTTCCACCAGCTCCCACACTTCATTTCTTTTGAAATTGTTCAGCTCCTCTTGCATCGCAATCACCCAGTCTGAATCCATTAAGGCTTCTTCTACCCTGTATGGCTCCAGAAAACACACAAAAGAATAATGTTCACAAAAATTTGCAATTTGAGATCTAGTAGTTACTCCCTTAGCAATATCTCCAATGATATTGTTGACAGGATGGTCCCTTTGCACACACTGATGTACTCTTGGGTGTGGAATTTGTATAGTTGTTTGTTCTTCATTGTCTTCATGTGTCATGTCTCCCCCTAGATCATTGCTTCCATGATCATCTTGATTTTCTTGATCCTCCTCAACTTGATCTTGTGTAGGAGCTCCCCCTTGATCATTGCTTCCTTGTTGAAATTCATCTTGTGTCTCCTCTCGTGGTAGGATATCACCAAGTGCCATTTTCTTCAGCGCTTCACATGGAGCTTCCTCCTTATCTAGCATAGACTTATCGACTTGCTCCACTTGTGAGCCGTTAGCTTCATCGAACACTACGTCACGCTCTACTTGAACAAGGCCGGACACCTTGTTGAAGACACGATAGGCGTAGGCGTTCGATTCATATCCGAGCAAGAATCCTTCATCGGACTTCGAAGCAAACTTCGAGGCCCTTGGTTTCTTGTTCAGAATAAAACATTTGCAACCAAAAACTTTGAAATAGGAAACGTTAGGCTTTTTACCCATGAGAAGCTCATATGGAGTTTTCTTCAGAAGTCGCTGAAGGTACAACCGATTTGTGGCATGACAAGCGGTGTTCACCGCTTCTGCCCAAAATCGGTCTGACGTCTTGTATTCATCCAACATTGCTCTCGCCATTTCGATCAATGTTCTGTTCTTCCTTTCATCCACCCCGTTTTGTTGAGGAGAGTAGGGTGCCGAGAATTCATGCTTTATACCTTCTTCATTGAGATATTCTTCAACTTGGGTGTTCTTGAATTTTGTCCCATTGTCACTTCTGATATTCTTTACGGTTGATGAGAATTCATTTTGAGCTCTTTTCAAGAACTTCTTGAGGATTCCTTGAGTTTCTGATTTATCATACAAGAAAAATACCTAGGTAAATCTTGAAAAATTATCAACAATTACTAAACCGTCTTTGTTACCGCCGATGCTGATGTACGCAATTGGACCAAAGAGATCCATGTGGAGAAGTTCCAGCGGTTTAGCGGTGGTCATCACATTCTTGGCGGGGTGTGGTACTCCAACCTGTTTTCCTACTTGACAAGCGCTGCACGACCTGTCTTTTTCAAAAACCACATCCTTAAGACCACGGATGTGACCACCTTTTAGAAGTTTCTGCAGATTTCTCATTCCAACATGGGCTAGCCGTCTATGCCACAGTCATCCCATGTTGGTCTTAGCAACCAAGTAAGTGTTGAGTTCGGCTTTATCTTTGTTGAAGTCAACAAGATAAAGCTTTCCCTTCAACAATCCCTTGAATGCAATCGAGCCATCGCTTCTTCTAAAGACGGTCACACCCTCATTAGTGAATAAACAGTTGTAACCTTTGTCGCATAGTTGAGATATTGATAAAAGATTATAATCTAGAGAGTCTACATGTAAAACATTAGATAAGGTGTGTTGAGAGGATATTTCAATGTTACCACTACCAAGGACCTTTCCTTGGCTGTTATCTCCAAAGTATATACCTTCACTTGGATCCTTGTTGCACTCGTATTCCACAAACATACCTCTCTCTCCGGTCATATGATTTGTGCATCCGCTATCTAGCACCCACTTAGATCCACCGGAGGAGTAAGCCTGCAAAATAGAATTATTTCTGGATTTTAGGTACCCAAGCTTGCTTGGGTCCTCTTAGGTTAGTCACAAGAGTCTTGGACACCCACACACAAGTTTTCAAGTTCTTGTGGCGTGGCCCTGTATATTTAGCAATGACTTTTCCATACTTGTTTTTCATGAGAACATAAGAAGCATCAAATGTATGGAACAGTGTTTGTAGCTCAGATTCATGGGATCTTTCTTTAACAAAAATGATCCTATTCTTAGCATGATTAGAAGTAGACATGTGTTTATTCCTGTCGAAGCCAAGTCCATCTTTGACATTGGGAGGTCTAGTGATCATATATGCACTTCGTGCATATTTGATCTTCTCCTTATCAAAGATGCCGTTTTGAGAAGAATGCATGTCATGTGGGGTTAAAGCATTAGAAATTACATTCTTCTTACTAGAGCAAGTGCAGGTTCTTACTGTTGTCGAGCTCATGTCTTTGGAGGAAGAGCTCTTGGAGGAAGAGGAGTCACTTTGTTTGAGCGACTCAACTTGCACCTCAAGGATTTTGTTAACTTTTGACAAGTTAGCAAGTTCTTCCTTGATCGCAATGTGTGAGTCCTCTAACTTTGAGTAAGTTTCCTTACTCAAGGCTATCTCTAACTCAAGTGACCCATTCTTCTCTCTTTCAAGCTCAAGAAGCTTTTCGACTTCTTGATATCTCTTCCTCTCACGAATGAGCATATCTTCTTGTCGGTTGACAAGTTCCTCCTTTTCAAAGATTTCGTTTAACAACATTTTCATTTTCTTTAAAGCAATTTTACTTAGCCCTCTAAACAATTCTTCATTATCACTAGAGCTATCAAAGTCATCAATGGAGGAATTTAGCACAGGAGGAGTAAGTCGAACCTTTTTCTTGCCTTCCTTAGCCATAAGACAAGTGTGGTTGTTCATGTCCCGTCCTCACATGTTCGGAAAGAGTGTGGCTCTCATAGTTGGTTTCTTGACTGCGAAAGTGGCCATCTCTTCTTCTTCATCGGAGGAGGACTCGTCGTTTGAGTCCCACTCCTTCCCAATGTAAGCTTGATGGGCTTGTCTTCTTTTTCTGAAATTTTTCTTTTCTTGAGATCTTGGTTCCTTCTTCTTTTTGTTTTCCTCATAAGTACAGTCCACCATGAAGTGACCATACTCTCCGCAGTTGTAGCAAGTGCGACGAGCCTTGGATTTTCCTTTATCCTTGCTTTTGCCTTCATGTGAATTGTTGCCGTGTCTTCTCTTCATCATGCGTTTGAACTTTTTGATGAAGAGTACCATTTCTTCGTCATCAAGATCGGTGCTTTCGTCGCTTGTATCGCCATCGTCTTGGTCTTCACGAGTTTCTTTGAGTTTGGGTCTGCACGTTGCTTTGAGGGCAACTTCTTTCTTTTTAGAAGAGGTGAGCTCGGCTAAGTCTTTGACGTATTGAGCCTCTTTCTCCATCATTTTATGATTTATGATCTTTCCGAATAACTCATCGGGAGTCATTTTATGAAACCCGGGGCTTTCTCTAATCATTGAGCAAAGTGTGACGTTTCTCGGCATGAAGGCTCTAATCATTCTTTTGACCACTTCGTGATCTGTCCATTTCTTACTTCCATAAGCACGAATTTTGTTGATGAGTGCTTTCATCCGGTTGTACATGTCTTGAGGTGATTCGCCTTCTTCAATAGCAAATCTCCCCAACTCTCCTTCAAGCATTTCGATTTTGGCTTCACGAACTGACCTATTTCCTTTGTGAGCTGTCTTGAGGGTATCCCAGATTTCTTTTGCACTTTCTAACCCATCGATCTTGGTGAATTCCTCTCTGCTTAGTGATGATGTGATCACGGCGACGGCTTGTGCGTTTCTGTGAATCTCTTGTTCTTATTCTGGGGTGAGTTCATCATCCGTGTCCGGAATATCGATGCCTGTGCAAACAATGTGCCACAGACTAGGGTTCAGGGATATCAGATGCATCTTCATGTTGTACTTCCACATGGTGTAGTCACTTCCGTCAAACTGTGGGGGCTTTCCCATAGGAATAGAGAGATAATGATTATTTGAATTGAGACGGTTGTAGTTGTAAGGATACCGGGAGTAGTCGTGATGACCACTCCCCATCGTCTTTTCTTCCTCTTTTCCCTTTTGTGCCATTAACTTCTTTCTCAGTAATATCTTTAGCTGTCTCACTTCATCATCGTCATGTGGATTTTCTTTCAGCACATCGAAGGCTTTGGCTTCTTGCTCCTCATCGTTGTTGTTCGTCTTCAGGATATCGTTGTTTTTCTCAGAGGCCATTGATCTCTCCGAGATGTGAGTCTCGTTGATGGAGAACTTGACTCTGATACCAATTGAATGTGGCCTAGAGGGGGGGTGAATAGGCCTTTAAAGAATTCCTGCACACTTAATAAAGTTATCAGAAACTTGACTGACCAGACTAGTCCGGTTGTGTGGGCGGACTAGTCCGGTGTGCTGAATTATTTGAGTTGATTAAGTGTGTCTCACAAATTTAATCTTATAGCAGCGGAATAAGAACAACAGTTTTTATAACTTAAATTTATTGTCTGAATGCACGTGCAAACTTGTAAGAAACTCAAACGATGACTAGCAAACTAGTGATCTAATGTGTCAAGATGTAAAACAAATGAGAGACAAAAGACACGAATTTTTACCGAGGTTCGATCTCACCAAGAGATCTACGTCCTCGTTGAGGAAGCTCACACAGAGCCGGGTTCCCAACCCTTTCCCTCTTCAAGTCACCACACAGGCCGACTTGACTTCACTATCAAGTGTAATCACCGTGTTTATGGGGCAACCTCACACGTTGAGGGCTCCCACAAGAATTACAATGAGAAGTTGATCAAATACACTCAAAAAGATTACAATGCAGAATATGAGTGTAGAGAGATCAAACCCCAAGAGCTCACAATGAAGGAACGACGGTCTCCCAATCCCAAATCCAAGTATTTTATTGATCTTCACCTTTTTGCACCTTAGATGTGTGGGGAGACGTGTTTTTGGGCTCTTGGGACAGGTGGCGGCGCTAGGGTTTCAGTTTTTGACAGTATGAGTCGTGTCTTCTTGGGGAAAAGATGAAGGACCTCTTTTTATAGGCTTTCCCAAAAAGTTACCGTTGTTAAACCTACTACCGGACTAGTCCGGTATATGATCGGACTTGTCCGGCCTACTTCCAGTGGGTTAACCGGACTAGTCCGGTCCACAAACCGGACTTGTCCGGTGCTATGTGAGATGAGGTTTCAGAAACTTTAGCGGACTAGTCCTGTTGCTTGGATGGACTAGTCCGTAGTCCTCTAAAGAGGACAACAGAGACATGACCGGACTAGTCCGGTCTAAAACCGGACTTGTCCGGTTGCATTCCAGTGAGCTGACCGGACTAGTCCGGTTCACAAGGCGAACTAGTCCGGTGCACTATGTTTGCGTCTTTCAGAAAGTTAAACGGACTAGTCCGGTCCATGAACGGACTAGTCCGGTTTTCAGTGGATTTTAGTTGATTTTTAAACCCCTTACCCTTACGCAATGTCATGAGCTCTTGGGATGTGTCTCTTTCACACACAACCTATACATTTATATCAACTTTGCTCCTCTAAATTCTACTAACGTCTTCCTTTTCGGGCATCACTCTATTTTTCATCTTTTTGTGTGTGTGCCGAGCCAGTTCACTTTGTTTATCCTGCAATCATCTTAATAGTTTCATTAGGATCTCATATGTTCGTCATCAATTAGCCAAACCCACAAGGGATATCCTAGATGCACTTACACAGGCGCGTCCAACTATACACCGGCGGCCTGCTTCCGCCGCTAAGCCACGCGGTTCGCATCCACAACCCGGAGACGCTCGCGGCGGCGTAGAGCCTGGTGCGCCAGGTTGAATTGATGGAGATTGACAGGCCGGCGCTGGTTCCAGCTCGTCCAGCCACGCGCGTTCTTTTTCCAGACCCGACGTCATGCCCATCGCTCACTGCGCCCCCTCACCCGCTCGCGCTCCCGATGCCACCGGTGGGCGTTCCCCCGACCCACTGCGCGGGCAGCCAGAGGCGGCTGAACCTGGAGGGACAGACAGAGCGTCGTCGTCTGGGGCTCTATTTTAACTGTGATTAAAAATATTCTCGTGGCCACAACAGATTTTGCAGGCACATTTTCTTCGTTGACGGGGTGGAGATCGACGACACCGATGACGCCGCGGCCAGGGCTGACAACGAGGCACCTTGCTTCTCTCTGCAGGCCCTGGCCGGTGTGCCCATGGCGGACATTATGCAGATTGCTTTGACGCTTGGGGCCACACCCCTCGTCGCGCTCCTCGATTCCGGCAGCACGCACAACTTCATCTCGGAAGAGGCCGTGCGGCGCTCCGGCATGCCGCTCCGACAGTGGCCCCGTCTCACGGCCATGGTCACCAATGTCGAGAGGATCACCTGCGAGGGCGTCATCCGTGACACGCCCCTCCTCATCGCTGGTACCCTGTTCCCGACGGACCTCTTCGTCATGCCACTGGTTGGGTACGATGTTGTCCTCGGCACCAAGTGGCTCAGCGCGCGGGGACCTATCGTCTGGGACCTCGCTCACCGGCGCATGTTGTTCCAACACGAGGGCCACAACGTCTACTAGCAAGGCGTGCCATCACCGACTGCGCCGCGACTACGGGCAACCGTGGCAGTGGCCGCGGACGCCCCCCTCGACGGGCTGTTGGGCGCCTTCACCGACATCTTCGCTGAGCCGACCGGTCTACCACCAGCCCGGGGTCACGACTACCGCAACATCCTCAAGCCCAATGCTTCCCTGGTGGCGGTACGCCCGTACAGGTACCCGGTCGTCCACAAGAACGAACTCGAGCGGCACTGTGCCGCCATGATAGAGCAAGGCATCGTCCGCCACAGTGACTCACTGTTCTCTTCGCCGGTCCTCCTCGTCAAGAAACCGGATGGGTCGTGGTGATTCTGCGTGTATTACCGCGCCTTGAATGCGCTCACCGTCAAGGACGTTTTTCCCATTCCGGTGGTCGACGAGCTCCACGGTGCGCGCTTCTTCACCAAGCTTGACTTACGGTAGGGTTACCATCAAGTGCGGATGCGGCCCGAGGATATGCACAAGACCGTGTTTCGTACTCATGATGGCTTGTACGAGTTCCTGGTGATGGCGTTTGGCCACTGCAACGCTCCGGCCACATTCCAGGTGCTCATGAACGATGTTCTCCGGCCGTTCCTCCGTCGATTTCTCCTCGTCTTCTTTGATGACATTTTAATTTACAGCAAGACATGGGCTGACCACCTGCGCCACCTCCGTGTCGTCTTCTCCGAGCTTCAGCACCAGCAACTCTTCGTCAAGCGTACCAAGTGTGCTTTCGGCGCCATCTCGATCACATACCTCGACCACGTCATCTTCTAAACGGGCGTCGCCATGGATCCGACCAAGGTGCAAGCCATCCATGAGTGGTTGGCTCCACGTTCAGCTCGGGCGGTCCGCGGCTTCCTCGGCTTGGCGGGGTACTATCGCAAGTTCATCCGCAATTACGGGACCATCACCGCCCCCCCGACTGCCCTTCTGAAGAAGGATGGTTTCGAGTGGTCCGAAGCGGCAGCAACGGCCTTCGACGCCCTCAAGGCGGCTGTCTCCTCAGCTTCGATCCTCGCCATGCCAGACTTCACCAAGTCGTTCATCGTTGAATGCGACGCTTCGTCGCACGGCTTCGGCGCGGTCGTCGTCCAGGAAGGCCACCTGGTGGTGTTCTTCAGCAGGCCAGTAGCGCCACGCCACCGCGCCCTCGCCGCTTATGAGCGCGAGCTCATCGGCCTGGTCCAAGCCATCCGCAATTGGCGGCCTCATCAGATTCTGATGACCCCGAACCCATGCCGTCCAGGAGGTCAAGACACCGGTGAACTGGAGCCTAGACCTCCAATGCTCACCGGACCTCATTGGACACTTTACTTCGACGGTTCCCCGCGAAAGCAGGGAGCCGGAGCGGGGGTCCTGCTCATCTCACCTATGGGGGAGCAGTTCAAGTACATGGTGCATCTCGACTTCAAGGCTACGAACAACATGGCGGAATATGAAGCTCTCATATTTGGGATGAGTGCCGCCCTGTCTCTGGGTGTGCAGCAGATGTTAGTCAAAGGAGACTCTCAGCTTGTTATCAAACAAGTCAGGCGTGAGTGCTCCTGTAATGACCCTCAACTAACCTCCTACCTATTCATGTGCAGAAGATGGAAAAAAATTCCATGCCTTGGAGTTGTGCCATATCCCCCGCGTCGACAACGCAGTAGTAGACGACCTTTCCACGAAAGCCTCTACATGGGCCACAGCCCTCGAAGGTGTGTTTGAAAGGAAGCTACAACGTCCAACAGTCTGGCCTGCCGGACTAGGCGAAGGGGGTGAGTCCAGCACCTCAAAGCTGGCAGTCCTGGCGGCCCTGCAACCATGGCGCCCACCAAGGATCGTTTGCGTTACTAGGGACTCTGTGCAACCCGGCGCCCAAGATCCAAATGCTCAGGTAGGACCCGATGCATGGATCACGGAGATCCGGTCCTACTTGAAAGAAAATATCCTTCCTGATGAACATGTATCTGCTGAACGGATCATTCGTATGGCTAAATAATAAACATTGGTGGATGGGGATCTCTACTGGTGTGGTGCCAACAACATTCTATTGCGGTGCATAACTCGAGAAGAGGGTTGCGAGCTACTCGTAGAGATCCATGGAGGTGAGTGCGGGCAACCACGCTTCGTCCTGCACGCTGGTCGGTAAAGCCTTTCGACATGGCTTCTACTAGCCGACAGCTCTCCTGGATGCCTTCGAGTTGTTCAAGAGATGCAAAGTGTGTCAGTTCCATGCTAAGCAGATCCACACACAAGCGCAGACGCTACAGATGATCCCGCCTTTATGGCCATTCGAAGTATGGGGGTTGGATATCCTGGGGCCGTTCCCCAGGGCCGTCGGAGGGTACTGGTACCTCTACGTCGCTGTAGACAAGTTCACCAAGTGGCCGGAAGCAACCCCTGTGGTCACCATCAATAAGCAGTCCGCAGTAAAGTTCACCAAGTCGATAATCTGCTGGTTTGGGGTCCCGAACAGGATAATTACTGATAAAGGGACCCAGTTCACCAGTGCAACATTTCAAGGATACTGCGAGGACCTTGGTATCGAGGTCTGTTATGCATCTGTTGCCCATCCAGAGAGCAACGATCAAGTTGAGAGAGCCAAATGCTGAGATACTCAGGGGCCTCAGGACACGTACCTACGCTAACCTAGAAAAGCATGGTGCCAACTTGATTGAGGAGCTTTCGTGCGCACTATGGGCTAGCCGGACATCACCCAACCAACCCTCCGGAGGTCACCTTGGGTTCCCCTCGTGTCAAGGCATATGACGAGGCCACGCAGGACCAAACCTCGCGTGAAGATCTCGAGCTTGTCGACGAGCACAGATGACAGGCTACAATCTGTAATGCGCGGTACCGCCAGGCGCTCCGACGTTATCACCAACGGACCGTAAGGAGCAGAGGACTACAGATCGATGATCTTGTGCTCCGGCGAATACTTAGCCGAGAGGGGTCTAACAAGCTTTCCCCCCATTTGGATGGACCCTTCTGGGTTACGCAAGTATGCCGACCAAGATGCGTCCGCCTGGTGACGGAGGACGATGACCCGGTCCCAAATCCCTGGAACATCGAGCACCTCCGCAAGTTTTACCCGTAGCTTAGGGTAAGGCGTTTTTCCTTGTAAAAGGGCCGCAGACTCAGCACACCCCAAGAAGTCCCAGACCTGTTGGACTTCTACTGTGCGTGAAGACCGAAGCTCTTGAAGCTTGTGCCAAGCTGCTGCTAGGGCTGCTGCGTCGCACTCAGAGAGTCTCCTCTCCTTGGCAGCAAGTGTTGCCGCTCGAGCATCAAGCTCATGGGCACGGTGCTGCAACCCCTCCTCACGGAGCGAGATGTCGAACACTACAGCCCGGAGGTCTTGATGCTCCTTCGCCTGCCTCTCCCGCTCCTTGTTCAAAGAGACTTCCAGGCGGTCCAAGTCATCGGTCCGAGACTTCAGCTCAGGTTGTTCCCGCTGGAAGCACGATGAAACCTCCGCCTCCTTCACCGATAGCTCGTGCTCGCGCTCACCTATGGCGGCCTCACGATGAGTCAGCGCTAGCCGCAGCTTCTCTAGGGAAGCGAGACGACCGTCAGCTCTCTGGTGGGCCTCCTTGGCTTCTTCCTAGAGCTTCTTGGACTGCTCGTCCAGCCGATCGACTAGATCCCGCTGCCGGTTGGTCAGCTCTTGCTCCACCCATAGACGAGCCTCTTTCACCTCCAACCTTCTCTGTGTCTCCCTGGTCCGGAGCTTGAGCAGTTTTTCCTAGCCAATGAGGCGCCCCTCCTCCTGGATGGCTCCTTGCTCCTTTCCAGTGACAGCTGAACCCAACGGAGACTTGCTTGAGCCAGAGCCACAGCCTCAGACAACGGAACCCGCTCGACGCGTGTCGGGGCCTCCTGGGCATCGTCCTCCAGAGTAGGCACGGGGAGATAGGGCCTCAGGGAAGTTTCGGTCCATCCCTCGGAAGGGGGCAGGCAAGCTCCTGGCTGGGGAACGCTACCTTCTGGTATGGGGGCTGCGACATCTGACACGCCTTCGTCAGCCGCGAGAGAGGGCTCGACATTGTGAGCTGGCGAAGCCTTATCAGCTACGACCGGCTCCGAATCAGGCATCGGAGCCTAGGCTGACGGGAAGTCCTGGCTGGAGTCTCCGACGTCGGGGGCCGTCGGAGGAACATCTACGGAAGAGGTAGGAGGTTTGAACGTCATTAGTACGGACGGATCCGCCTCCCAACCTGGAGCAGTCCCGGTAGCCGCCGGTGGACCACCAGACACTGCGGGCACTGGAGCGCTCCCAGAAGCTCCCGTAGACGGAGCCCTATGTAGAGTGCAGAAGTCAGCAGACAACCTCAAAGCATGGAAAAACAGACAAGCAGTAGAGTACGGTCTTGGGTGACCTACCTAGGGCCAGCGAAATCCCATGAGGCGGCTCAAAGACGCTTATTTGGGCCTCTAGGGCCACCAGAACCTCCGGCACCAACCGGCCTCTTCGCCGATAGAGGAGGCGTTGGAGTTGCAGCAGCACCCCTTGTGGACGCGGACGCATGACCGGCCATACCGCTTTCAGACGCACCCCTCAAAACAGCCACCGGCGCACTTGGGGCCGCCGTGGACATCACAGGGCTAGGTGCGGAGACAGATCCCCCGTCCATGTTAGTCAGCCTCCGCTTCCTCCCAAGGGAACTGGGCTGGGGGTCCACGGGTGCTTTCCCCTTCCCCTTGTCCAGGATTGGGTGGAGGAAGTCGAAGCAGCCGGGACTGGGACAGAAGAGGCAACGCTTCCACCACTCGCTCCAGTTACCCCGGGGATCGTTATCCCACGAGAAGCATCACCGATCTGCCGAGGAGCGACGTCGATGTCATCCGGTTTTGGCATCGTCCTTAGGAGTTGCGATCTCAGCCCCTGGTCCATGAAGATGGGCATACACGGCGCCGGAGGGATGTTGAGATCGTCGGAGATTGGGCGAGCCCCAACGTCAGCGCATATCGTCCCCAGCAGAGCGTTTAGGAGCTCAGCCCTCAGGTTGGTCCGAGACCACGCTCTAGACGAGTGGAGTCGTTATCGCCGGTGTACATCCAGGACGCCTGGCGGCGGCTCTGGAGGGGAGCGATGCGCCAGCCTAGGAAATCGGCCAACAACATCAGCGAGGAAAACACCTCGTCTGCCAGGAACCTAATCCTCGCTAGCACCGGGGAATAGATGCTCTCAAGGTGCAGTGCCTCCTCCCAGTCAGATCGCGTAGTCGAAAGAGGGGAAGTCAGCAGATCCAGCCGGTCGTAGACGTCGGTCTTCACGATGATCCAGTCTTCCCTCCAGTGCTCCCACTTGCTAGAGGAGAAGGGAGAGATGTACGGTGTCGCGGGTCTAGTGCGGTGGTGGAAGTAGTAGGCACCTAGGAAGCTCGAGCTCCTTCCAGACGACTGGAGAACGAAGAATGCCCGGAACAACCGCACAGACGGTCGCACCCCCATGAGATGGACGAAAACTGATACCATCACGAGGGAGTGCGGTGTCAAGTGCTGAAGCTGGAGCCCGTAGGACTCTAGCAGAGTCAAGAAGAAGGGAGAAGCAGGAAAGGCGAGCCCCGCCAGTATGTACCCGAGGAAGGCGACGACATCGCCAGGCTCAAGGTCTACGAGCGGGAGGGATCCGCACTAAACCCTCTCATCATGGCAAGGAGCTTGCCAGCCGATCAGGCGCCTCACGCGCCTCACGTCGCTGGCACTCTTGAGGTGAGACTCTCGGAGGATCGACACCATCAGAGCAGGAGGAGAAAGCTAGAAGATGAAGCGCAAGAGAACAGATGGAGGGGAGAACCCCTGCTAACATCGGAGGGTCTCTTTATTTGCCCCGGATTCCTCAGGAACCGTCAATCGAGACGTGCCTGAAATAATCACGCCCCCATCAACCGAACCGTCGAGACCGAAGATACAGGGCCCACTCGACAGACAGTATGAGCAGATTGCAGCGCGGTTAAGGTAGGAAAAAGTGGTACCCCGATAAAGCCTGACAAGAGGAAGAACAGGAGTCGTGCAGGGAACCGACGCAGACGATACAACAGCTGTACAAAACGTGCATCCCCACGACACTCCAGCAATGAAGAAGCGCCCGTTTGTGACGACAAAGAAGTCTTGTTGACCGAGGGCAAGCAACCTCTTCGTCTCCCAAGAACGACCGCTCGCCCACTACATGGGAATCACGCCTCCGCTTGATTCCCAGGAATTGGAAGACCAAACCCATGACGCGGAAGAGAGAGGGGCCCCCACCTGCGGGCTCAATACCTCCCCCGAGATTGGTCCGGGGGCCACAGTCGGTACCCTGCGAATGAGGTACCCCCACGTAGTGGGTAAAAAGCACCTAGGCCCCGCCTTCCCAATTTAGGAAGGCCCCACCGTAAGCTATGCGCCCTATATGCCCCATGGGCTGTCCCAGGGTTGCCACATGTCTTCAGGCTCTGAGCCTGACTACTGGCCGATGGTGGCTCGGGGGCCGACACGTGTCCAGTAGAACCGGATCCCATCCTCCACCAAGGAGGGCTCCAGCTCTACCACGTGCCCGGAGCCACCAAGTCACACCCCTCGGCAGAAGAGGGCTCCGGAGGAGCCACACGTTCTGCAGCTCCGAATCCGACCTCCATCGTGGAGGCCGCCGGTGCTGCCACATAAGCAGCGGCTCCGGGCATACCTTCCCCCTGAGGGAAGGCTCCAGATGTGCCACGTGTCCCGCAACCCTAGATCCGACCTCCAGCATAGGAGGGCTCCGGTGCTGCCGCGTGCATGACTCTAGAACGCCCACTACTTCACGAGACGACTCCGATAGAGACGCATGTCTCGGGGGTCATCCGCCCAAACATCACCTTAGCAAGCAGCAGGCGGATAGAAGGTGCGTTGTCAGACCAAGCATTCAATGATCGAGCCTTCCCCAGAAACATGGCGCATGACACACGCCTCCGTTCCCTGTCTACGAACCATTACGATGAAAGATAGGGCGGCGAGGCGTGACGGCGTAACAGTGTCGTCCAACAGTACAGAGCCGCCTAATAGGGCAAGGAGACGCGGCGACAAGACGGGGACTTCATCATCACCTGCTACCCGGGCAGAAGCGTCCGGCGGTGCCTTGTAACTCCGCCGACAGCGACAATACGTGTAGCTGTAAATGGCTAGATCATGTATAGGGCCAGAGAACCGCGGGGCCACCTGTCGGGTCTCGGGCTGCATTGTAACTGCCCCGACCTTGAGCTATAAAAGGAACAGGGCAGCCTCCGAGCAAGGGGATCGCGACCCAGCCAACTCATCGTCATACGCGAGCAAGTAATACACCAAGCACTCCCGTGGACATAAGATTTTACGCTCCGACGGTCTGAACCACATAAATTCTCGTGTCTCTCCCGCTTTTGTGTTCAGACCTTTGTGATCCACTGTGTATGTTCACTTGAGCCAGAATCCCAAACAAATAAACACCGTGCCATTATGTGCAATAATGCGTGCATGATCTATTCAGTTATCACCACCATGTGCCTCTAAGAAAAATGTGAAATTAAAACTGATCATTGCACTGAAAATATTTGAAAGGCCGGATTATATGCCTCAAACGACTCACAAATAAAAAAATGGCATGAATCGGCTATCATCAGAAGGCTAAAATTTCACGTGTAGTGAATTATCTTTTAAACCAGGCAACTGCTCGAATATAAATATACTCAGTGTAAAACAAGCCTAATAGAATGCAACATTGCAACCCCATAAACTAGCAGCAATGGCAGCTAGAGTTGATGGGTTTAAGACATGCCCCCCCCCCCCCACACACACACCTTCTACCAGTAATTAGATCTTCGCTGTTTACAAATCCAGTCTGGATGGCTCAAAATCCGTCGGTCTTGTTCACAGCCTTCTCGGATTTTTGTCGCTGTTCCAAATCATGGTTTAAGGCAGCATCCAAAGCCTGCACCACAACAACAAATAAGGCATCGAAATGAAAATGGTTTATTTGTAATTACAATGAAACTCATACAATATTGAGAAAATAAAAACCAAGCAAGGAATGCTACAAACCTGAGCCATGGGCTTTACTAGCTGAGATATTTCATGCCTTACATCAGGCTGTGCTGATTCCTTTATAGTCTGCAATCAGAAGAAGCACAAGTGATGCATTATTTTCATACACCTATTGACCAATACATAGTACACAAATTCTACACTACTGAACATAGGAAAAGAGTTCAAAGGCAACTTCAATACACAATCTGCTAGGAGCTTTATAGCTCAAAACAGCATATGAATATATCAACCAGTCACCAGTGCCCATAGATATGATGAGCATGAGTAAGGAGGGTAAAGGGAGAGAGACAAGGAACAATTGTGGTGATAAAGCTTTACCTGCAGCTTATGATATATCTGTGTCATTGCATCCTTAACCCTTTGGACCTTCAAAAAGGTAGATTGGAAACTAAGCAATAGAATTTATTGAGACGAATGTCTACAGTTCAAGAAATATTTTGCTCCATGAAAACTCATGTACCGAGATATAGCCATTGTAAGCTTTTCAAGTCCCAAGTTTTTTTGGGCCGTGTGGCATATAGTACTCTACCAAGCTTAGGTAGCCTATCCACAATAGTAACATAACTACAGTAGAAACAAAATCTACTTACTGTGACATTTTCAAACTACAATTCTTTGGTAGGCAAGTAATATACTGGAATAAACAATATGACAAGCTATGTCAGCAATGGTTCTCTTACTAAATGAATGAAGTGTACAAAATCTAACTGCCGAAAAAATGGTAGCTGTTGGAATGTGTGTATGTGGTAGCGATGTAAGCGGTGTGGGTCTGCCCGCTACGCCGCCGGGTTCACCCGCGCCGCAGTCCCGCTAACAGCCCGCATAATGGCCTGCTTCTGCATAACGGGACTCGCTGCTCGTCTTGTTTCTGCCTACGCGCCGCAAGCCCGCATCGTCAAGATTCGGCGGAACCCTAGCCTAAGACTGTGAGCTTTGGGCTAAGCCATCCCCAAGCCGCCACCTACGACGAAGCCCCAAAACCAACTCCACGCAACCCGATCGACAACCACTTCACTACACAGGCTGCAACCTGCGAAGCCGCGCAGCAGTGCAAACATCGCCCGCACACAGCGGGGAACAAACCAATGACGACAACCCGTCCCCTCCTCCTCTGCCTCGCCGTCATGGCACCCCACCACGCGGCGTGCGCCGCCGTGCTCCGGGCGTCGGCCATCTCAGCGGCGCCCGAGTACCCCAGGCAACACTCCCGCTCCCATTCCACGCTCCCGCCGGCGTTGTCGCAGAGGACGGCTCCGCGGCGCCGCCGTCCTACACCATGCCCACCATTCCCAGCCCTCCTAACCCGGACGGGCTCGAACCCAACTCCGCGCCTATCGTCGATGCGCAGTCCCGCGCGCTGGCGCCGCTGCCGGGGGCGAGCATGGCGTGGGCCCTCCCCGTGGGCCTGCTGGCCATGTGGTTGCTGTTGTTTTCTTGGCATAGGACGAACAAATTGCAAACGGGGTTATACGGCTTACACGGGACAGCCGTCGTATGCAACGGCTTACACGGGACAGCCGCATATACCCGTAACGAATCTGCGGCGCGCGCGGGACGCGGGGCGGGCAGCCGCAACCGGCCCCGCTTTCACCGCTAGTATGTGGGGTGTATTGGGCTTGGCCCATGTATCTAGCCCTCTGGGCTATATGTACCCTTAACACCCTATTGGAAACCCTATTCATTTTCCCTTTCAATTTGGTATCAGTCAACTCTCTCTCTCTCCTCTCTTTCTCCCGACATGCACCCGAGATGGCCGCCGCCGCCGCCCGCCCCCACCCTCCTTCCTTCCCCCCCCCCCCCCCCGCTTCGCCCCTCTGACTTTCGCTGCTGCCGCCGCCCCGCCCTCGGGATCGGCCGTGCCGCCCTAGGCCGCCGCCACCTAGAGCCGCCCCGTCCTCGGGCTTGGCCGCGCCGCCACGGGTTGCCGCTGCCTCACCAGCGCCGCCCTGGGCCGCCGACGCCTCACTAGCGCCGCCCCGGGCCACCGCCGCCGCCCTAGGCCGTGGGCGCCTCGCCTGCGCCGCCTTGGGCCGCCCCGCCCCCGGGATCGGCTGTCGCCTCCTCGTCTGCGCCACTGCCGGGTCATCTCCATCCGCCGCCCCCTGGCTTCTTCCCGCCGTCGCCGTCGGGCACTCAGCCGCCACCGGCACCTGGTCAGCCGTCGCCGGCGGCCCCTGATGTGTGGCCGCTACCAGTCCCTCATGTATGGCCACAGTCGGCTGCCTCGTCGCCACTGGCGCCGGTTGCCGTCTTCGCTACCCTCACCGATCTGGTGGCTCCCGCCGGTGGTACTGGTCAGCCGTCTGCGACTGCCTCTGGCATCGTCGCTGCTCTGGCGGCTGCTCACGAGCGTGAGCGGACTCTCGCTCTTGCTTTGGAGTAGGACCGAGCGTCCATGGCGGCTCTCACTCACTAGCTCGAGGAGGCCACGCACGGGCAGTGGAGTGCCACCCGTGAGCCCTCCCCAGGCGATGGAGCTGCCTACAGCACCTACGCGGCTTCCCTCGTCGCTGCACTCCACGCTCAGACGGCTGGTGTCCAGAACATCCAGGTGCTCGTCTCGGTTGTCCTCAGCACCGACTCCACCTCGTACGCCAGGTGGCATCACCTGTTTCTCCTCACGTTGAGGCATTTTCGCCATGACGATCACGTCCTCTGGGACGACTCCCCATTGGACGATTCCTAGATCAACATGAACAGCCTGGTCCTTGCCTGGATCCTCGATTCCCTCTCTGAGGAGCTGCAGGATATTGTCGGGCAGCATGGTGGCGGCACTGCTCGTCAGGCATGGCTCATCCTCGAGCAGCGCTTCCAGGAGAATCGCGCGACCCGCGCTTTTCACATCCGGGCGTAGTTCGGGGCTGCTGTCCAGGGTACCTGTCGGTCTTCGCCTACTGTCGTCGGATGAAGGGTATGGCAGATGCCCTTCATGACCTTAGTGACCACGTTCCGGAGACTTCTCTTGTTCTTCAGGTCCTGCAGGGCCTGACCGAGCGTAACTCCCACCTCTGGACTGTGATTCTTCGCGAGGAGCCGCTTCCGACCTTCGAGAAGGTCTGGTCTGATCTCGAGCTCGAGGAGATCACTTCTAGAGGTCCTATCGTCTCCTCGACTGCCACCGCCTTCTACGGCTATAGGCAGCCCTACCGACCTCCTCCACCTGCTGTTCCTTCAGGGGGACAGCCGTTGCGTCCGCCTACCACTTCAGGGGCCCCTGCCAGCTCTGGCAGTGGTAATCGTCATCGGGGTGGCCGTAAGCGCGGTGGCCGCGGAGGTTTTACAGGAGGAGGTGGTACTACTGGCGGTGGCGGCACCGGTCAGGGTGGTGGCGCAGGTGCTCTGCAACCCTGTCCCACTCCCTACAACCCGTGGACCGGCCAGATCTCCATGTGACTTGGGTCGTCTCCAGGTCTCCCACCACCTCGACCTTCGCGACCTCAGGCAGCCTACGTGGCCACTCCTACCCACAGCGGGGTTGGCTACCCACCTGGCAGACAGTGGACTCTCGACCTCTGGCGAGCCGTCCACCAGCTGGGGCTCAGGTGCTGAGTCCTCGGCGCAGCACACCACTCCTGACGGGTGGGACCGTCAGTCGTTGGCTTCCTCCTCCAGCACGATGACTCTCGCTCCACCCGGTGCTGTCTGGGTTGCTGATTCCGGCGCATCGTACCACACCACTCCTGATGCCGGTATCCTCTCTTCTAGCCACCCTTCCCACCCTTCTTATCATTCATCTATCGTTGTTGGGAATGGGTCTGTTCTTCCTGTCACCTCAGTAGGTGACTTGGGTTCTTCAGGTTCTTTCTAACTCAGAGATGTTCTCGTTGCTCCTGACATTATTCAGAATCTTCTTTCTGTTCGTTGTTTTACCACTAACAACCATGTTTCTATTGAGTTTGATCCTTTTGGTTTATCTGTGAAGGATATTACTACCCGACGTCTTCTTCACCGCTGTGAGAGTTCGGGGCCCCTATACACGTTTCGTCTTCCTGCTTCCGCTTTAGCTTCGCCTTTTGCCCTGGCTACGACAGCTTCTTTCACGATTTGGCATCGCCGGCTCGGCCACTCTGGTGTTGATGTCCTGTCTAAGTTGTCTAGTAGTTCAGTGATTTCGTGTACTAGGGGCACTCATGAGTTTGTGTGTCATGGTTGTCAGCTTGGTCGCCATGTTCGACTTCCATTTCCACATACTGTTACTCATGTTGAGCGGCCTTTTGATCTGATTCACTGTGATATTTTCACTTCTCCTATTCTTAGTGTTTCGGGTTATAAATATTACTTGGTGATACTCGATGATTTTTCACACTATTCGTGGACTTTTCCTTTGCGACAGAAGTCTGATACGTTCGTCACTCTTTTTCACTTCCTCGCTTAGGTGTCCACCCAGTTTGGGCGTATTATTCGAGCCGTCCAATGCGATAACGGGCGTGAGTTCGATAACTCTGCGTTTCGTGACTTCCTTCTCTCTCGCGGTGTTCAGTTGCGCATGTCTTGCCCGTACACTTCCCCTCAGAACGGCAAGGTCGAACGCATGATTCGTACCACCAACGACGTCATGCGTTCCTTGATGTTTCATGCCTCCATTCCTGCTCGGTACTGGGTGGAGGCTCTTCACACCGCCACTTTCCTCATTAATCGCCTTCCTACTAAGGCGATTAGTGCCCCCACACCTCACTTTGCTCTTTTCGGCACCACTACTCTCTATGACCACCTTCGAGTCTTTGGGTGCCGCATGCTACCCTAACCTGTCCGCCACAGCTCCTCATAAGCTTGCACCTCGTTCGACTCGGTGTTTTTTCCTCGGGTACTCCCCTGATCATAAAGGGGTATCGGTGCCTTGACCTTGCTACCAGTCGTATCTTGGTCTCCCGACACGTCGTCTTCGACGAGTCTTCCTTTCCCTTTTCCACTTCGTCCTCTGACTCGGTCGCTGAGTTGGATTCTCTTTTTTCTACTGACCCTGAGGCCGCTCTTATGCAGCGACTTTGGTCTTTACACTCTGCGGGTTATTCACCCACTGCGCCCCATGCGGCCCCGACGTCGCCCGATGCGCCACGCACGGCCCCGGCATCTCCCGCTGCGCCACGCGCGGCCCCGACGTCCCCGACATCGCCCGCTGCGCCACACGTGGCCTCGGCGTCCCCGACGTCGCCTGCTGCGCCCCGTACGGCCTCGGCGTCGTGGTACGCTGACCCCGCTCTTGTCTATCAGCAACGAGCGAGGGTTGGTGCACCGACCTTTAACTGCCCCGAGTCTCTGTTGTACCACCACAACTGAGGGACCCCAGTCACGTCCACCCGATGGTGACTCGACGGGCAGATGGGGTTGTCCATCCGGTTGAGCGGTTTTCTGGTGTCGTTCCTCTCCTCAATGACCTCCCCACCGCCTGCCTCTTCACCCATCTCGCCTATCCCCTCTTCTGTCCGTAGTGCCCTCGCCGATCCCAACTGGCGTCGGGCTATGGAAGAAGAGTATGCGACCCTGCTTGCCAACCAGACCTGGGACTTGCTACGCCGTCCTGGTCGTGGCAATGTTGTCGCGCGCAAGTGCGTATTCACGCATAAGCGGAAGGCGGGCGGGTCCTTGGAGAGATACAAGGCTCGGTGGGTCCTTCGGGGCTTCACTTAGCACCCTTGCTTCGACTACGACGAGACCTTCAGCCCGGTGGTGAAGCCGGCGACGGTTCGGACCGTTCTGTCGTTGGCTCTCTCGCGTTCTTGGCATGTCCACTAATTGGACGTCAAAAACGCCTTCCTCTACGGCACGCTAACGGGGACGGTATACTGCAGTCAGCCGACAGGGTTTGCTGATTCCGACTCGTCCAGACATGGTCTGCCGGCTGAACAAGTCCCAGTACGGCCTAAAGCAGGCGCCCCGGGCTTGGTACAGCAGGTTCGCCTCCTTCCTGGCCTCGCTCGGTTTCATCGAGGCCAAGTCGGACACCTCGCTCTTCGTCTACGGCCGTGAGGGGGACACTGTGTACCTCCTGCACGTCGATGACATCGTCCTCACAGTGTCCAATTCGGCTCTCCTTCAGCGCACGATCTCCGCCCTGCAGCGGGAGTTCGCAATGAAGGACTTGGGCAGCTTCACCACTTCCTGGGCGTGACGGTCGAGCACCGATCGGGCGGCCTGTTCCTTCACCAGCGATAGTACAGCTTGGACATCCTCCAGCGAGCGGGCATGGCTGACTGCAACCCGTGCTCTACTCCGGTGGATACCCAAGCGAAGGTCTCCTCCGCCGATGGCGCTCCTGTTGCTGACCCCACTATTTATAGGAGTCTTGCATATGCTCTCCACTACCTCACCTTCACTAGGCCGGATATCTCCTATGCAGTTCAGCAAATGTGCCTCCACATGCATGATCCACGGAGCCGCATTTCACTGCTGTGAAGCGGATACTTCGGTACTTGTGCAGCACCCTCGACTACGGCCTCCTCCATCGGGGTGACTCGGCATCTGAGCTGGTCGTCTACACCGACGATGACTGGGCGGGCTGCCCGGACACCCGTCGGTCCACCTCTGGCTACGCTGTCTTACTGGATGGCATCCTCGTCTCCTGGTCCTCGAAGCGGCAGCCCGTGGTGCCATACATAAGTGCTGAGGCAGAGTACCGCGTCGTAGCCAACGGCGTGGCTGAGACTTCCTGGCTTCAGCAGCTGCTTTAGGAGCTCCACTCCCTCGTCGCCAGGAGCACATTGGTCTACTACGACAACGTCAGTGCCGTCTACCACTTCACCAATCCAGTCCAGCATCAGCGCACGAAGCATGTGGAGATTGATCTTCACTTTGTTCGTGAGCGGGTTGCTCGTGGCGAGGTACGGGTCCTCCACGTCACGACGACGTCGCAATTCGTCGATATCTTCACGAAGGGTCTCCCTTCGTCGTTGTTCACCGAGTTTCGGTCTAGTCTCAACATCTGACATGGCTAGATGTTAGGACTGTGGAGGGGTGTTGGAATGTATGTATGTGGGGTGTATTAGGCTTGGCCCATGTATCTAGCCCTATGGGCGATATGTACCCTTAACATACTATTGGAAACTCTAATTCATTTTTCCCTTCCAATTGTAGTGACCCAAAACTGATCCAATAATTAAGCACTTATGCCTAATCAAGAGCTTTACTTGCATTGCATCCTTGGAAAAATATTAAGTCTACAAAATCATTCTAGGAAAAGAAGTCACTTGGATAGGTCAAAGTCCACCCGAATGCACCCATGCATAACAAAAAGGATAATTCTTTTCATATCACTGCAAATGTTCCCGATCTGGGACCTGCCATCGCAAAAACACTAATAAAAAATCCACCATCCATGTTATTATTGTTACACATATTTGCAATTGTTGAATGGTCAACATTTAATGGAGACATGAAATGACCAGAATACCCCTCTCTTTCATGTTTGCTTTTTCCTTCCTTTTCTATGGCACTTTGCATATTTGAAGGTCAAGTACAGGTACGGTGACACGTTCTGGCTCCAGAACCATCTCATTATAGATTGCAAGGTCGGCCACGTCAGGAACATGGTGTCGCTCTTGCTCGAGCGCCGCCACAAACTCATTTCTCTCGCTCACTGTCTATCACATCCACCATTGTTATGAGTTTGAGCAAGCCCTAGCACCACCGTCACTTGGTCCCCCTCGAGCTAGGTCACTGAAAGCAACGCAGGTAGTCCTAGACCTGCTCCCGTGCTCAAATCGTCTCTACCTCATAATATTTGGAGATCCATGACTTTCTTTCCCAGGCTAAGTAAACTAGACCACCACCACCTCACCGTCCGTAACAACCTCAAATTTTGAGAGGAAATGAAAATCACTTCAAATTTGAATTTGGATATCAAAATAAAAAAGGAAAAGGAAAACAACCTCTCTTCCCCCTCCAGCCGCGACCCACCCTCCTCCCCTAGATCATTTCTCTCCCCCTCTCCCGCGTGGGCTGCTTCCCTCTCCCTTTCCTTCTTTGCGGCCCAGCCCCTTTTCTCTTCTTTCCCCTCCACCCACGCGACCCGACCCGGCACTGTGCTTCCTCCTTTCTCTCGCCCGCGGTGCCTGCACGGCTCGATCCGAGAATCCCGGTGATGGGAAGCTTCCCAGTCGCGTCGCGGCGCGCCACCCATTGCTCAACCGCCTCTATCCATCACCATTAACCGGCCAACGTCCACGTCCCTAAAATCCAACGGCCTCCTTTACCGCGCGTGAGAAATATCTCCGATACCTCGCCACCGCCTCTGTCGGCTATAAAGCGCCCCCTCCAACTGAGCGCACCACCACCCTCAGGCTTCCACTATTCCATTTGAGTGCAGACCGGCCGATTCGAGCGGGAAATTTGGAGTTTCCCCCACCTTCCCCGACGCTGGCCAACTCCAATTCGTCACCAGTGAGCCTCCTTTCCTTCCCCTTGCCTCTTTTAGCACCCCTAATTGTGTGCCTAGCCCCCCAACACCCCTGCCTCGGTGGAGAAGACACAGGTGCCCGCGCAACGAAGCTCCGGCAAGCCTGCCGCTCGCTCACATCGCTGGCCGCCATGGAGCACTCCCCGACTTGGCCAAGCCCTCTAAAATTCTCCTACCACCTCAGTGAACGTGTATAACACCAAAGAATCGATAGAAAACAGCCTCACGCACACATCCACCGAGCGTCGCCGCCACCACCGAGTCCGGCGAGCTGCCATCGTCGATCTAGTGAACCCCACCGTCAGGAACCCTCCCAACAGACTCCACGTGTTATTTAGATAACCGGCATGCCCTTGGTTTCCTCAACCAACAACAACAATAAAGCCTTTGTGTTGGACTGTACGTGTATTAGGGGGCATTTTAGTCTTTTGTATTAGGGTTGCTTAGCCCTTAAGCTGTGTCCCCCTATATATGTACCCTCTTTGACAGGCTGTTGATATACTAATCATTTTTCCTAATCTAACTTGATATCAGATTGCCTCTACCCTTCTCTCTCTCCCAGCTGCCGCACCGACAGACCGTGCCGCCGCCGCGCCGACAGACCGCGGGCCGCCGCCGCCCCCCCCCCCCCCCCGTTATCTCCGTCGTCGCCGCACCTCCACCGCCGCCGCGCGCGGCCTTCTCCGCGGCGCCCCAGCCGCCGCATCGTGCCGCGCGGGCCGCCGCCACCCCCCGTTATCCCCGTGGTCGCCGCGCCTCCACCGCCGCCGCGCGCGGCCTTCTTCGCGGCGCCCCTGCCGCCGCATCGTGCCACGCGGGCCGCCGCCGCCCCCCGTTATCCCCGTGGTCGCCGTGCCTCCACCGCCGCCGCGCGCGGCCTTCTTCGCGACGCCCCCAGCCGCATCGTGCCGCGCGTGCCTGCCCCCCGAGCACGTGCGCGCCTTCCCCCACCGCGCACCGGCGACCTGGCCAAGCGGCGCGCGCAGCAGCCCCTGGCCCCGTGCGTGTCTGCCGCCTACCTCTAGAACGTGTGCGCACATGTCCGTCTGTCGTCTGCCCGAGAGGCGAGAGCGCGGCCTGCGACCTGCGCCTGCCGTCAGCGCGCCCTCCAGCCCCACGCGGGACCATCACCTCGGCGGCGCCTGCTTCTACAGCGCCCCGGCAAGCCCCACCCGCGTCGGCTGCCTTGACCTCAACCTCGACTTCTCCCGCTTCCAGTTCCCTTCGGCCGCTGCGATGTCCTCCGCCGACGAGCTCTTCTGCAACGGCCAGATCCGGCCCGTCCGCCTCGAGCGCGGCCTCGATGCGGCCGACCAGCGCCGCCCGTGTCTCGACGGCCAGTGCAGAGAGGACACCCACTTCTGGAGGACTGATGCTGGTGTTCGTCCCGCCACCAACTTGGCAGTGCCGCCCTGGGCCACCGCTGCCCCACCAGCCACGTTGCCGCTGTCCGCCCGGGCCGCGCCACTGCCGGACACATGGGCTGGGATGCCACTCTCGGCCGCTGCCGCCTCGCCTCGGCCGTCACCATCGGCCTATATCCGGCCATCACCAGCTCTGACATGGCAGCCAACGCCACCTTACGCCGTGCCGCCGTCTTCAGCCGACGCCGCCTTATGCCATGTACCTAAGACGGGTGTTGCCTACTCTGTTGGCACCACCGTCGCGGGTCCGGACGCATTGCCTTCCTTCCCGACGCCGCCACCGCCGGGGCATGTCGCGACCCGTTCTACACAGTCAGTCTACCTGCGGGGTCTCACGTCGGCTGGCCCTAACTGGGTGGTGGACTCCGGTGCCTCGTACCACACCACCCCTGACGTCGGTATCCTTTCTTCTACCCGCCCTTCCCGTCCCTCTGATCCTTCATCTATCGTTGTTGGGAATGGGACGACTCTTCCAGTCACCTCAGTAGGTGATTTGGGTTCGCCGGATTCGTTTCAGCTACGTGATGTTCTTGTTGCTCCTAACATCATTCAACATCTTCTTTCCGTTCGTCGTTTTACTACTGACAACCATGTTTCCCTTGAGTTTGATCCTTATGGTGTAACTGTGAAGGATCTTACTACTCGACGCGTTCTCTTTCGTTGTGATAGTACGGGTCCCCTGTATACGATGTGTCTTCCTGCTTCCGCTCCGCCTCTTGCCCTGACTACGACAGCTTCTTCGACTATTTGGCATCGTCGGCTTGGCCACCCTGGTGTTGATGCTATGTCGAAGTTGTCTGGTAGT
Source organism: Neostapfia colusana (assembly GCA_030760725.1). Classification (NCBI taxonomy): domain Eukaryota; kingdom Viridiplantae; phylum Streptophyta; class Magnoliopsida; order Poales; family Poaceae; genus Neostapfia; species Neostapfia colusana. The sequence continues at coordinate 48,638,446 of JASWHV010000015.1, forward strand.
TCAGCGATTCCGTGTACTCGGGGTACTCATGAGTCTCTTTGTCATGCTTGTCAGTTGGGTCGTCACGTTCGACTTCCCTTTCCGCATTCTGTCACTCGTGTCGAGTGCATCTTTGATTTGATTCATTGTGATCTTTGGACTTCACCTATTCTCAGTGTTTCTGGATATAAGTATTACTTGGTGATCGTTGATGATTTTTCGCACTATTCATGGACTTTTCCCTTGCGACAGAAGTCTGATACGTTCGACACTCTTTCTCACTTCTTTGCTTGGGTGTCCACCCAGTTTAGGCGCATGATCCGTGCGGTCCAGTGCGATAACGGGCGCGAGTTTGACAACTCTACGTTCCGTGACTTTCTGCTTTCTCGCGGTGTTCAGTTGCGCATGTCTTGCCCGTACATTTCCCCCCAGAACGGCAAGGCTGAGCGCATGATTCGAACCACCAACGATGTCATGCGCTCCCTAATGTTTCAGGCTTCTACCCCCGCTCGTTACTGGGCGGAGGCGCTTCACACCACCACCTACCTCATTAATCGCCTTCCTACTAAGGCGATTAGTGCTCCCACCCCTCACTTCGCTTTGTTCGGCACCCCTCCTCTCTATGACCACCTTCGGGTCTTCGGGTGCGCGTGCTACCCTAATCTCTCTGCCACCGCCCCTCATAAGCTCGCGCCTCGCTCGACTCGGTGTGTCTTCCTTGGGTACTCCCCTTACCATAAGGGGTACCGGTGTCTCGACCTTACCACTCGACGTATCTTGGTCTCTCGACATGTCGTGTTCGACGAGTCCTTTCCTTTCGTCGGGTCCTCTGACTCGTTCTCCGGGTTGGACTCTCTTTTTTCCACTGACCCTGAGACCGCTCCTGTCCAGCGACCCTGTTTTTTACCTTCTACAGGTCTTCCTCTAGCTGCGCCAGACACGACCACGGTGTCTCAGACACCACCTGTTGCGTCTCCCGCGGCTCCGGCGTTCTTGCCGCCACTGGCCGTTCCTCCGACGGCCCCGACGTCATCCGCTGCGCCACGCGCGGCCCCGGCGTCGTCGACGTCGCCCACCGTGTCACGCGCGGCCCCGACCTCCCTGACGTCGTCAGCCACACCTCGCGTGGCCCCAGTGTCGCCCGCCGTGCCACGTGCTGCCCCGGTGTCCCCGACGGCGTCCCCGACGTCACCCGCCGTGCCACGTGCGGCCCCGACGTCCACGACGGCGTCCCCGATGTCATCCGTCGCGCCTCGTGCGGCCCCGACGTCCATGACGGCGTCCCCGACGTCGTCCGTCGCGCCTCGCGCGGCCCCGACGTCCATGACGGTGTCCTCGACGTCGTCAGCCGCACCACCCGCGGCCCCTGGACCGCGGTACGCCGATCCCGTTCTCGTCTATCAGCGACGAGCGCGGGTTCGTGGACCGTCCTCTTCGCGTCCTGAGGATCTGGTATACCACCCTCCGTTGCTTCACCGGGACCCTCGTCACGTTCACACGATGGTGACTCGACGGGCCGCCGGCGTTCTTCGTCCTGTGGAGCGCTTCTCCGGGGTTGTTCTCTCGTCCTCGACCTCCTCGCCGCCTGCCTCGTCACCCATCTCGCCTATCCCCTCTTCTGTCCGTAGCGTCCTCGTTGATCCTCATTGGCGTCGGGCTATGAAAGAAGAGTATGCGGCCCTACTTGCCAACCGAACCTGGGACTTGGTTCCCCGTCCTGGTCGTGGCAATGTTGTCACGGGCAAGTGGGTGTTCACGAATAAGAGGAAGGCGGATGAGTCTCTGGAGAGATATAAGGCACGGTGGGTGCTTCGCGGTTCCACGCAGCGTCCCGGCGTCGACTACGACGAGACTTTCAGCCCGGTGGTAAAGCCGGCGACGGTTTGCACCGTTCTGTCGCTGGCTCTGTCGCGTTCTTGGCCCGTCCACCAGCTGGACGTCAAGAATGCCTTCCTCCACCGGACGTTGACGGAGACGGTGTATTGTAGTCAGCCGACAGGGTTTGTTGATTCAGCCCGTCCAGACATGGTCTGTCAGCTGAACAAGTCCCTGTACGGGCTGAAGCAGGCGCCTCGGGCTTGGTACAGCCGGTTCGCCTCCTTCCTGGCTTCGCTCGGCTTCGTCGAGGCCAAGTCGGACACTTCGCTCTTCGTCTACAGGCGTGAGGGTGACACTGTCTACCTCCTCCTGTACGTGGACGATATTGTCCTCACGGCGTCTAGCCCGGCTCTTCTTCAGCGCACGATCTCTGCCCTGCAGCGCGAGTTCGCGATGAAGGACCTTGGCCAGCTCCACCATTTCCTGGGCGTTGCGGTCGAGCACCGCCCGGGTGCTCTGTTCCTCCACCAGCGCCAGTACTGCCTGGATATCCTCAAGCGAGCGGGCATGGCTGATTACAAGCCGTGCTCCACTCCCGTGGACACCCAGGCGAAGGTGTCTTCAGCCGACGGCGCCCCGGTCGCCGACCCTACCACTTACAGGAGTCCTGCAGGTGCACTACAGTACCTCACCTTCACCAGGCCGGACATCTACGCGGTTCAGCAGGTGTGTCTTCACATGCATGATTCGCGGGAGCCGCACCTCACGGCGGTGAAGCGGATCCTTCGGTACCTGCGTGGTACCCACGACTACGGCCTTCTTCTACGGCGCGACTCTGCCTCCGAGCTGGTTGTCTACACCGACGCTGACTGGGTGGGTTGCCCGGACACCCGCCGGTCCACCTCCGGCTACGCCGTCTTCCTAGGCGGCAACCTTGTCTCCTGGTCCTCGAAGCGGCAGCATGTGGTGTCCCGCTCGAGTGCTGAGGCGGAATACCACGCCGTGGCCAACGGTGTGGCCGAGTCCTCCTGGCTTCAGCAGCTGCTTGAGGAGTTACACTCCCCCCATCGCCCGGAGTACGTTGGTCTACTGCGACAACGTCAGCGCCGTCTACCTCTCCACCAACCCGGTGCAACATCAGCGCACAAAGCACGTAGAGATTGACCTTCACTTTGTTCGTGAGCGGGTGGCTCTCGGGGGAGGTGCGAGTCCTGCACGTTCCGACGTCGTCGCAGTTCGCCGACATCTTCACCAAGGGACTTCCTTCGACGGTGTTCACCGAGTTTCGGTCCAGTCTCAACATCTGTCGTGGCTAGATGTTGGGACTGCGGGGGGGTGTTGGACTGTACGTGTATTAGGGGGCATTTTAGTCTTTTGTATTAGGATTGCTTAGCCCTTAAGCTGTGTCCCCCTATATATGTACCCTCTTTGACAGGCTGTTGATATACTAATCATTTTTCCTAATCTAACTCTTTGTACCAAGCACGTTGGGATAGACTAGACATGAAACCCAACAATTTTTTAGTTTTTTTAATGTAGTAAAAGAGAGAGGAAGATATATAAAAGTAATAAAAAAACTAAAATTCCGGCACATGAATTTTTACTTTCAAGGCAGTCCTGTCATGAGCTAAATCTCTAGATACATTCCAATCTCTCTAAGTCTTCCCTCCTAATATTTTTTTTACCACTTAAAATCCCACTGTTAGCCGGTGCTTCTGGAGGTCTTCGCTGGATATGTCGAAACCACCTTAGTCAATGCTGGACTAACTTGTCTTCAATTGGTGTCACCCTACCTTATCACGAATCACCTCGTTCTTAATTCGATCTCTTCTTGTGTGCCCGAACATCCACCGCAGCATGCACATCTCCGCGACACTCATTTCTTGAACATGTTGCCTTTTAGTTGGCTAACATTCTGCCCCATATAGCATCGCGGGTAACACTGTCCTATAAAACTTCCCTTTTAGCTTTTGTGTGACCTTCCTATCACATAAGATTCAAGAGGTTTATCCCTGTCGGAGTGTGTGAGCTGTGACACTCCTCCCGGCCTGCTATGGAAGCAACCCGCGAGGTTCTTTAATCGGAGGGGGCTTGGCACCCTACGCGACCGGGCTCGAGAGAGCGGATGAACATCAAGATTTACGTGGTTCAGGCCGCAGGAGCGAAATACCCTACGTCCACGGGAGTGTTTGCTGTATTGTTTTTATGAGGGTGCCTATGCGGAAACCGCAGAACCCTTTGTCGGGTGGTCACCCCGGTCCTTTTATAGTCCAAGGCCAGGGTGGTTACAATGTGGCTTGGGGCCCGACAGGTGGCCCCAAAGATGTGCGAACCCTATACATGATCTACAGTCTTGTACTCTGAGTAGAGTAGTCGGAGGTGGAGTTAAGTCCCGCCGCCTGGCGCGCTGAGCGTCCCTGACCGTGTGTCAAGAGATAATGAAGACGCCGTCTTGTCACCGCAACTTCTCGCCCTGTTTTACGGCTTCGTGCCGTTAGGCGGCACTGTATCGTTGTCACGCATTGTTGTCCTGTCTTGTCAGCATAATGGCGAACGGGCAGAGGACAGAGGCGTGCATAGTGCGCCATGCTTCTGGGGAAGGCGCGAGCCTTTAATGTGCGGCCTGACATTCCTTGACTTCGTTGACCCATGGCCCCCGACAGATCGTGGGGCACGTGGCGGCTTCGGAGCTCTTATCAATGGGTTTGGAGCCTAGAGACACGTGGCAGCTCCGGACCTCACCTCGGCGGGGAGGCTCGGACCGGAGCCCAGGGCACGTGTCAGCTCCGGAGCTCACCTCAACAGGGAGGAGGCTCTGAGCCAGGGGACACGTGGCAGCTCCGGACCTCACCTCGGCGGGGAGGCTCGGACCGGAGCCCAGGGGACATGTCAGCTCCGGAGCTCACCTCAGCAGGGAGGAGGCTCTAAGCCAAGGGACACGTGGCAGCTTCGGACCTCACCTCAGCGGGGAGGCTCGGACCAGAGCCCAGGGCACGTGTCAGCTTCGGAGCTCACCTCAGCAGGGAGGAGGCTCTGAGCTAGGGGACACGTGGCAGCTCCGGACCTCACCTCAGCGGGGAGGCTCGGACCGGAGCCCAGGGCATGTGTCAGCTCCGAAGCTCACCTCAACAGAGAGGAGGCTCTGAGCCAGGGGACATGCGGCAGCTCCGGACCTCACCTCAGCGGAGAGGCTCGAACCGGAGCCCAGGGCACGTGTCAGCTAGGGACCTCACCTCAGCAAAGAGGAGGCTCTGAGCCATGAGACACGTGGCAGCTCCAGATCTCACCTCAGCGAGGAGGTTCGAACTGGAGCCTAGGGCACGTGTCGGCTCTAGAACTCAAGCGCATGTGGCATCCCCAGGGCTGACCTTGGGGCCAAGGACACGTGGCTACGCTGGGGCCCGCCTCAGCAGGGAGGCGGAGCCTAGGCTGTCTTTTAACCACTACGCGGGGGTACCCGGTCTGCAGGATACCAACAATGTCCCCCAGGCCCATATTGGGGGAGGTAACGAGCCCGTAGGTGGGGCCTCCATCTCTCCCGCATGGTGGTTTTGAACCTGCACTTTGGAAGCCGAAGTGGTGGAGAGATTTCTGCATAGTGGACGGACGAGTGGTTGTACCTAGGAGACGAAAAGGTTGCACGTCCTTAGCGTAGTGGGCGTATTCGCCAGTCGAAGCGGCAGCAAGTAGTCGGCATAGTGGACACATGTTTGCTCCTGACTGGTGGGTCGTGGCGACGTGCTCGAGGGGTTGCCTCAGGGTATTTACTGCGGCAGCCCTTGGGTCGACCGTTGCAGTTCCACCGTGTCGCTTTCCTCGGGAACCGCAAGACGCTCCCGAGAAGTTACCCGCCTGGCCCCCAGTGTCTGACGGGTGGACCTGGGTCCTACCCATCGTTGAGGGAGGCAGATAGCCCGCGGCATGGTACGGCGAAAACCCAAACGTCACGCCTGTTGCCCTGCCAGAGGTTGCGGACGTAGAAAGGGATGCCTTACGGAGAAGGACGGTTCCTTTCCGCCTTTTGCAATCTTCGTCTTCCTCCTGTGCACTCGAATCCTCCGCTCCCCAACGGTCATAACCTTTTCTCGCCACCATGTCTTCCGGCCTCTGTCCATCCAGGTTTCGCAGCGATGGCGACATCGCTATTGTAAGACGCCTGCTTGGCTGGCAGTCGCCACGTTTGACGGAAAGATCCGTCACGGGAGGGTCCCGCTGACCGACATGCAACCCGGCGAGGTGGTTCTCTTCACCTCGTACGTGCTTCCGAGTTCGCACTCCCGACGTCGTCCTTCCTCCTCACCCTGCTGGAGGTGTATGGGCTGCAGCACCTCACGCCACACACTCTCGCACTAGTGGTCGTCTTCGTCCACTTCTGCGAGATGTTTGTGTGCGTGTGGCCTTCGGTGCGGCTCTTCAGGGTGTTCTTCTCCTTAAGAGCATCGGGGAGAAGCACAAGCCAGCTGGGGGCTTACTACTTCCAGCACCGAGGGAGGAACTCCGCGCCCTACATCGCGCCCTTTACTCCCGGGAAGTGGGAGCATTGGAGGGAGGACTGTGAGATTGCCCAGACTAACGTTCACGACTGCCTGGAGCTATCGAGTGGCCCGCCGATGGCCGAGGTGGCTGTTGGGGATGAGATCCCCGACCTGCAGGACGCCTACACATCGGTGCTGGAGAGGATTAGGTACTTGGCGGAGGAAGGCCTGACCTCGCTGATGGTTCTGGCTGACTTCCTGTCCCGCCGGATCGCCCCTCTCCAGCAGCGCGTCCGGGCCGCTTGGCAGTACACCAGTGAGGGCGACATGACCCGATTGGAGTGCGGAGCGGGGTCATCGCCGAATCGGGAGATGCTGGAGACGATGCTGCAGAAGCTCTCCTATGACCCGATCACCGACGACTCCATCTCCCCGCCAGCGAGCTGCCAGCCCGTCTACCTCAACCCGCAGGCGCGGTCGAGGCTGTTGAAGGAACTGCCAACGTTGGACGACATCGATGTCCCAGTACGACAGATCGGTGACCCCTCTCGGGGGCATCGACATCCCCGAGCAGGTGAACAGGCAGGGCCTGCGCCGAACTCACTTCCAAACAGAGAGGAGGGTCGTTAGGGAGGCTTGCGCCTGCGGCGCGCCCTCGTTCGCCACCCAAGGATGCCCCGAAATCAGGCAGGGTGCCGAAGAGGAAGTTGGTCCGTCCTGACGGAAGCTTTGCCTCTGGCCCCCAGGTGGGGGGTTCTCAAGCTTCCCGTAGTCCCGCACTGTGCACGGCGACTGGCGCCGGGGGGCAGCTCTGGAGCTGCCGCTGCCGGAGCAGTCCTGGCAGCCACGAAAAGGACGCCTGGCGCTGCGGGAGCTTCAAGGCGGGCCCTGACGCACCTGGGCGAGCGGGCCGCGAGACTGGCCACCAAGGAGCATGTCCTGGTTGCTCGGGAGCAGGAGCTGTTGCCCGGGAACAGGATCTGGCGAGGAGTTCGGCGGGGAGCTGGCTTCTTCCGCCAAGGTGGCCGAAGACTTCTAGGCTTCTCGTGCCACTGAGGCAAAAAGGTTTGGGACTTCCTCGGCCGCGTGGAGGCGGCTCTGGAACCCTTCGGCCTTGGCCCCTTGCGCCCCGGAGGGCCAGTCCAGGAGGTGAGCCAGGTGCTCCCTGCCCTTGACTCAGTCGGGGAGAAACTCCTGGCGCTGGAGAATGTCGCTAGGGAGCATCTGGAGGCCGAAGGCAAAGCTCTGGCTCAGATGGTGGCAGGGCATGTGCTCACTTGCCTTCGGAGTTGCGACCCCAGCATCTCCCTGGAACCTGTGGTACAGGGCCACAGCGCAGAGTTGTCGGGGGCGGGGAAGTCTTCCGTGGAGGTTGCCCGACTTGTAGCTGCTAGGTTCTAGCACGGGTAGCTCCTAGGTCTCGCGCTTGCCTTGTATCCTCCTATGTATGCCGGAGCTCTGTTGATGGTAAAGACTTTTTGTTTCAAGTCTTATGTTGCCTTGAAACTCCGCCTATGTTGTAATGACATAGACGGTCCCAAGCCCGGGTAAAGGAGGAGGGGTTGCGATAGGCTTGGCGAGCCAACAACTACACTTAGCCATTCTCATGGAAATAAAACCCAATAGAAATTCGTTCGGACGTAACCCTCTTAGCGACGCGCCATATCGGAACCCGAGTATGGTGTTAAGTGGTCAAGGGCCGGGTCGCCACCGCCTTAGTGGCGCGCCATATCGGAACCCGGATATGGTGTTAAATAGGCAAGGGCCGGATCGCCACCACCTTAGTGGCGCGCTACATCGCCCGGATGTAGTGATAAGTGAGCAAGGGTTTTTGCATCTTACTCGACGGGTGCAAAGCGTAAGGAAGCTAGCAGAGGAACATAGATTTCGGGTGGGTAGTTGGAATGTAGGATCCTTGACGGGGAAGCTACGTGAGTTAGTAGATGTTGCCATTAGGAGACGAGTAAATATCCTTTGTGTACAAGAGACTAGATGGGCGGGTCAAAAGGCGAGAGAAGTCGAGAATACCGGTTTCAAGCTTTGGTATTCTGGATCGGCTAGGACTAGGAATGGCGTAGGTGTTCTAATAGATAAGAGTCTTAAGGATGGAGTAGTGGATGTTCGAAGACAAGGGGATATGATAATTTTAATCAAGATAGTAATTGGGGACATTGTCTTGAACGTCATTAGTGCTTATGCCCAACAAGTTGGACTCAACATGAGTGCTAAGAGGCAATTCGCAGAGAAAGATGAGGGATTTCAATCAAGTGAAATGCATCATAGATGAGACTAACCGCATTCTAGTGAAGGATGAAGAGATTAAGAATAGATGGTGGGATTACTTTAATGGGCTATTTAATGATGGGAATGGGAGCACTATGGTTGAGTTGGATGACTCCTTTGATGACTCCAACAGGCGGTTCATGCGGAGGAGACAAGAGTTTGAGGTTAAGGAGGCCTTAAAAAGAATTAAAGGAGGAAAGGCCCTCGGCCCTGATGATGTCCCTGTTGAGGTGTGGAGATGCCTTGCGGACGTGGCAATAGTATGGCTCACAAAGCTATTCAACCACATTTTTTCAATCAAACAAGATGCCTGAAGAATGGAGGAAAAGTATATTAGTATCTATCTTCAAAAATAAAGGAGATATTCAAAGTTGTACTAATGATCGAGGGATTAAGCTTATGAGTCATACTATGAAGCTTTGGGAGAGAGTGATTGAACCCCGCCTGAGGAAAGTGATCAATGTCACTAAAAATCAGTTTGGTTTTATGTCTGGGAGGTCTACTATGGAGGCGATTTTTTTGCCTCGTCACCGTATGGAGAGATATAGGGAGCATAAGAAGGACCTACATATGGTGTTCATTGACTTGGAGAAGGCGTACGACAAGATACCAAGGTCAGTCATATGGTGGGCACTAGAGAAACATAATGTGCCAACAAAGTACATTATCCTTATCAAGGATATGTACAACAATGTTAGGAAAGGTGTGCGCGTAAGTGATAGTGAGACTGATGCATTTCCTATCACGGTAGGACTACATCAAAGATCAGCTTTGAGCTCATACATCTTTTCCCTAGTGATGGATGAGGTGTTGAAGTATATACAAGGGGACATCCCTTGGTGCATGCTCTATGCCGATCATGTAGTGCAGGACCCCTCCGGAGCTTAGCTGTTCAAAGCGCTATTCCTATACACTATGGCACCTTTACAAAGAAAGAGAAAAAGAAAAAAATACCCTACCACTGCACTAAGGATAGAACTTACAGAGGTGTTCTATGTTCTGTGAATTGGGTAGAGGTACCCATCCTCCGTGGCTAGGCAGGCGCACCTGGTGCAGCATACTTGTGCTGCTCGGAAGGGACCCTCCCAGCTGGGGTAGGGTTTGTCACCCCTTCTCGACAAAGTGTTAGCCGAGGCACCATGTGGCCCTACCTTGGGTGTCTACTCTGCGTGTACCGTTGTTGATATCGCCGGAGCGCTTAGCGGTGTAGCGCATTTCGAGCAGCCTCTAGCCACGTTGTCTCGTCGACGAGGTTGATATCTTCACACAGAAGCTAGTCCTGCGTGGCTTTGTCGTATATCTGGACACGAGATGAGCCCTTGGTGTGTTCCGGGGGGAGGGCGGCCTCGACCCCCTACACCAGTGTAAGAGGGTGTTTCCCTTGTCGCACGACGGGTGGAACGTTTGGTTAGACGTGGAGCGTCTTGCGTCGCTCGTTGTCGGCGCTGGAGTCGGAGTGGTCGTAGACGGCTTTCAACGCCCGCTCGGCGTCTTGATACTCCATCTCTTGCTCAGCGATGGCTTTAGGTTTGGCCTTTTGTTTGCCCTCCCGCTGGCGGGAGGGTGCACCGTCTTGGCACGGCCACTGCTGTTGCAGCTCACAGAAGCGCTCCGCAAGCTTCTTGATCTCGCAGCAGTCGCTAGCGTCGTGGCGACTGGAGTTGTGCATCGGGCACCACTAACCGTCATTGCTGGCAGGCGACGGTCATGGGCGCTTGTCAGTGCACGGGGCTCGGCCCCCATCGGCCGCTGCTAGAGCGGCAGCAGGTGCCCTGGCCAGAGGCTTGTTCCTGCTCCCGGCCTCATTCTTCTTGCTGCTGCGCGGAGTAGCAGCCTCTCCGGCACTCCCTACCGCAAAGGCAGGGCGTGAGTGTCAGTCTCGGCCTTCCGCCGCCCTGGCACATTTGTCAGCCAGGCTGAAGAGCTCCGAGACGTCTTGCACGTCGTGCGTGGCTAACTTCTCGAGCATCTTCTTGTCGCGGACGCCTTGACGGAAGGTGACGACAACGGAGGCATTGGAGATGCGGGCGATGGTGTTCCTGACCTGGGAGGACCGTTGGATGAAGGATCACAGCGACTCCCCATCACGCTAGCGCACAGCGTGGAGGTCAAGCTCAGTGCCGAGGCGCGTGTCGAAACTCCCGAAGTTGGTTGTGACTCTCCAGTACAACTCTTCCTAGGACGTTATGGAGCCTGGGGGAAGGTTCATGAGCCATGACCGCTCTGTGCCGGTCAGAGCCACGGGGAAGTAGTTGACCATGACGGCCTCATCCCCTCTTGGAGCTAGGATGGAGGTGGAGTATATCTGCAGGAACTCAGCGGGGTTGACCGTCCCGTCGTATTTTCCCGGTAAGTGAGGCCGGAACTTTGGTGGCCAGACCACCATACGAAGGTGCGGGGCGAGCGCCATGCAGCCCCCTACTACCCCCGGAGAGGCAGGTGTAGGCGGAGCGCATCCCACTGGTACAGCTCTCGGAGAGCGCTCTCTCATTCGAGGTTGTGACGCCTCTCTCGGCGTCGTTCGATGGTGGTGCGACCATCTTCGCTTGCGAGACGGCGGTTCAGCTCGACCCTGAGGTCAACTGTGGTCGACGCGCGTGCGGCCGCCATCCCACGGGCCACCGTCGGCGTATGCGACTAGGCCAGCGAGGGCCCAGTCTGCTGTCTCCTGTAGGCAGGAGAGTTCATGGCAGCAGCGACGAGATGGTCAACATCGTGTCGCCACTGCTGTGCCGCCTCGAGGGTGGCGCCCTCGCCCGGAGGGTTGTGGAGCAGAGCACGCTCTCCGGGCTCGGTCACGGTGGTGTTGTCGCCACCGTTGGAGTGAAGGGCTGCCGAGAGGAAGCGGCCACTGGCGGTGTTAGCGTCGACGACACACCGACCGTACGGTCGCCGGCCCATCCCGACCTGGGCGCCGTGGGACACAGGCTGCCGGTTCGACTGGATTTGTGCGCTACAGGTGCCGCTGGTACGCCGTTCGTCTGATCGCCGGCCTGGCCAGACCTGCCCGCTCTGGAGCGGGAGGTAGCCTCGTCGTCTCCCGCCTGGAGACGATGGCGAGTTGGGCGAGAAGGCTCGCCATGGGAGGTGATGTTCTCCATGGTCGCGTGGAGAGGGTGAAAGCCCCCTACCTGGCGCGCCAAATGTCGGAGTTTGTGAGCTAGGACACTCCTCCCGGCCTGCTACGGAAGCATCCTGCGAGGTTCTTTGATCGGAGGGGGCTTGGCGCCCTACGCGACCGGGCTCGAGAGAGCGGATGAACACCGAGATTTACGTGGTTCAGGTCGCCAGAGTGTAATACCCTACGTCCACGGGAGTGCTTGTTGTATTGTTTGCTTGTATGTGTTTGTGAGGGTTGCAATTGTGTGAATCGCGGAACCCTTTGTCGGGTGGTCACCCTGATCCTTTTATAGTCCAAGGCGGGGCTGGTTACAATGTGACTTGGGGCCCGACAGGTGGCCCCAAAGCTGTGCGAACCCTATACATGATCTAGGGTCTTGTACTCTGAGTAGAGTAGCCGGAGGGGGAGTTAAGTCCCGCTGCCTTGAGCGCCCCTGACCGTGTGTCAGGTGATGATGAAGACGTCGTCTTGTCGCCGTGACTTCTCGCCCTGCTTAGGCGGCTTCATGCCTTGCCGTCCTGTCTTGTCAATGTAATGGTGAACGGGCAAAGGACAGAGGCGTGCGTAGTGCGCCGTGCTTCTGGGGAAGGTGCGAGCCTTGAATGTGCGGCCTGACAGGCCCACTTCCTCTTTGACTTCGTTAACCCACAGCCCCCGACGGATCGTGGGGCACGTGGCGGCTTCAGAGCTCTTATCAACAGGTTTGGAGCCTATAGACACGTGGCAGCTCCGGACCTCACCTCAGTGGGGAGGCTCGGACCGGAGCCTAGGGCACTATCAGCTCCGTAGTTCACCTCAGCAGGGAGGAGACTCTGAGCTAGGGGACACGTGGCAGCTCCGGACCTCACCTCAACAAGGAGGCTCTGACTGGAGCGCAGGGCACGTGTCAGCTCTGGAGCTCACCTCAGCAGGGAGGAGGCTCTGAGCCAGGGGACACGTGGCAGCTCCGGACCTCACCTCAGCGGGGAGGCTCGGACCGGAGCCCAGGGCACGTGTCAGCTCCGAAGCTCAGCTCAGCAGGGAGGAGGCTCTGAGCCAGGAGACACGTGGCAACTCCGGACCTCACCTCAGCGGGGAGGTTCGGACTAGAGCCCAGGGCACGTGTCGGCTTTGGAACTCAGGCGCATGTGGAAGCCCCAGGGCTGACCTTGGAGCCAAGGACACGTGGCTACGCTGGGGCCTGCCTCAGCAAGGAGGCTGGGCCCAGGCTGTCTTTTACAGCTACGTACTGTAGCAAGCAAATAAGGAGTTTGCCGAGGAACCTGAAGATCCGGATTACAAAGAACTTCTAGAAGATTGTGAAGGCAAGCTCTTACCTCCTTGATCATATTGAACCTATGATTTTGCAATTGTTCCTATTAGCCTGTTTTATCTTGCATGACTGTGTGACTATTTTAAAGACTGGTGTAGCTAAGACCCACTTGACTAGTGTTAGCAACATTATGTTGGTGACTCGACATTTATGTTAGTTATATGACTTCATAACGATAACTTAATATTGATGGTGGTTACTTGCTCATTGATAACGTAGCATGATGTCATTACCAATCATATGGATCTTGACATCAGCTATCCGTTATACTTGCAAGTAACATTACACTCATTACGGTTACTCGTTACCAAAGCCTAAAAGTCTGACATTATGTCGATCACTTGACAATAATGTGGAATGTCATAGACCCTCCTTGACTTTGATAACTCTCCTCTCCCTTTGACAACCCAACAACTTCGTCAACACACTATAGTGGTGACGAGAGCACCACCTTGCAGTAGAAATACTTAAGAACCCCTGCGATACTCACATCGTAGCCCAGTACAACTACCCACCTGATTTGCGAAAAGTGTTAAAAGGTACTTGGTGGTCTGAGTTAGTAAGTGGGTTGGGAATTGTGCCAAACAACTGATATTAAGAGAAGTGGGGATGGTGTGGCTGAGGCGGGATGTGGTGAATAAGTAGATGTGTGCTTCGGTTAGGGATGAAAACGGACGGATATGGACGGATGAAATGCTTTTCCATATCCATATCCATATTAAAAATTTCAGAAACGGATCGGATCGGATATTATCGGAAACGGATATGATATCGGATATGTCGGATGTATCGGAAACAGATTCATCGGATCGGAAAAATATGGATATCGGACGGAATTCGGATATTTGTTTCGGAAAAACAATTCACAAGTAACATATAATTTATAGTTCATACATCTAATACAAAGTACATCCACATGAAATTCATATATGGTTCGTACATGAAACTTGAAACAATATGGATATCCCGACATTGTTTCAATTTAGCCTCCGTTTAGTCTATTTATGGATATATCCGCATATGACCCTGTTTTCTTAAATTGAATAAATAGATTGACCCTGCTCCGTTTAGTCTATTTAACGATGTTAAGTTCATGACAAAAAGATACTTTTACCCTTGCACCATTGATACCACTTTTTAGTGCAGAACTATTAATATTATTATAGTAAAATTTCAAAAACAGTTTAAACATGTTTTTATCAATAAACTGACCGTGATCAAATTTGTAAATAGTAATAAATTTGGATTTAGAGAATTTCGGCAGCAATTTCACTATATTTTCACCATTCTTCATATGCAAAATACTATATTTTTCCTATTCGATTGTGGCTGCAGCGTTTCCTTGCTTTGGACGAACGCTGGCGCCAGCACCCGTCAATGCCCATCACGTGAGGCTCGCGCCCAGTGCGCTCGCGCCTAGCACCTCTCATCGCGGGCGCACACACGCGACCTCGCCCACCGCCGCACATCGCGCGAGGCCCGCGCCTGCTGCCGCCTATCGCGTGCACCTGCGTCCGCAGTTCTGCACTCGCGTCCGCAGTTCCGCGCCCGTCACCGCCCGTCCCTGCTGCCGCCTGCCGGCCGTCTTGCGAGCACCTGCCCTCGTTGTCGCCTGTCTTGCGAGCACCTGCCCTCGCTGCTGCCCGTCTTGCGCGCACCCGCCACACAGCGCTTGTTCTGCCGCCGCCATCGCGTGTGCTAGGTTTTCTCTAAATCCAAATAGACTAAACGGATTATATGTTTCACATCCACATGACATTGTTTTCTTAAATATGGATATTCAATTTAAGAAAACTTGAAAATAATATGGATAAATAGACTAAACGGAGGCTAAATTGGGTCGGATATGTCTCGGACATTGTTCGGATATATCCGACCCAATATGAATATCCGACAAAACGGACGGATTTTGACGAAAACCATATCCGATCCGATATCCGATTTACAATATCCGAATCCATATCCGTATCCGAAAAAAATCCGACCAAAATGGATATGGATCGGATATCTTCGAAAACGGTTGCGGACGGATCGGAAAATATCCGATCCGTTTTCATCCCTAGCTTGGGTGTAGTCCGCCTGTCATAGACTGGATGAATCTACCTCACCAACATAAGGAGCGGTTCATATGACCTCAACATAGTGATTTCAAACAACCACAAAACCTGTATGGGCGGGACTCCCTCCACCTTCTTAGTGACTTTCACATGAGCCATCTGGTGGCCTGTAGGGCATGGGGAACCAGGAGAAGACACGGGGGAGTCATTACCCATGATCCGGCTGGGATAGTAATTGCCCAAATAGCTCTTGGGTGCGTCCCAAGATGTGATTGTGGGATTACTCGGGAAAGATGAGGCGAGCGTTATGTCACTCCCTTGCAAGGAGTGCATAACCTGTGGATAAAGTGTACAACCTCTGCAGAGTATTAATCATCCGAATATCCGTTGTCACAGTCATTGATGCACTATGTCTTGAGCTCCTGTTGATTAGTCTTAGTATACCTCCTTGATTTAAGTTGTGTGGCAGTTGCTTTGGATATTATGGTAGTGCCAGAGCTAGTAGGACTATAGGGCCCAAACACTCGAGTAAAACTTAGAAAACTGGCAGGATAGAGTTCAACTCCCCCAGGTCCCACCAACTAAAATAATGATTCATCCACTTCCTCCTTTTGCAAACCTCTTACAAAGGGAACCTTGCATGGAATGCTTTTGGCAAATCTATGTCGTATGGCCTATCCTTGCTAAAGCACTCTTGCATGAAACACTTCACCTTAAGTAGTGTTAGGGCTTGCTAAATACCTTTTGTACTCACTCGTGTATAACATATGACCCTTAGAGGATAGTGAAAAAGATGACGAAGAAGGCAAAACGCATGACGATGACGAGTAGGTCTAGTCCTATCCCAAGGTTGCCTGATGAGCAGGGTGTCATTCGCTCCGTTGTTGTTCCACTCTTTTGTTTCCAGTGGCCTTGCAGGCCACACGAATTGTAATCTAAGGCATGCTTGTAAAACCGTAATGGTCCCGTTGAAAAAAATTATAGTATGATACACGGTACATTCTGTTGTACGTACCAACTACTGATCCAGAGATTGGTACGCGAAGCATAAGTAGACCCCGGTAAAGGTGGATTTTTACGCCATCGATCCTCGCCACGATGTGTTTTGGTTTAGTTGTTCGCGGTTGTAGCTGTCTCACACCCTCGTGCCCACATTTGACCACTTCATAGTGCCTCATCATAGTCGAGATTGCCAGAATTTGTGTTTTTGTCACCCTTTTTTTACCACCATGCACCTGCCCCTATTGGACTCTACACCAACCGTTTCTCATCGTCGACATCACCCAAGCCGAGTTGCACAATGATGAGGTGGTGCTCCCGAGATGATTCCCCACCCTCATGCTCTGATTGCTTCGCACGGCTCCACTAAACGTTGCTTGAGTTGCCTGGCTAGTCGTTGTTCTTGTTCTACGCATTGGGTCTAGCCAAGAGCCCCTGGGCTGATGCGCGCTTGTGAACTAGCAAGGTGGGGAGCCCCTGGACCTAGTCTGAGGCGTCATTGAGTCGCAGGCAAGCGCTCTGGCTAGAAGCCTTCACATGTTGAAGGGTGTCTCAAGCTAAAAGACGAACAATTTGGGCAATACAAAAAAAATTCAACGAAAAAATCTATCATCTTGACAGCGATGGCAAATATGTTCAAGGACTGCAACCTGAATGGTATATTTTTCATTAGCGGTTTTGCGATGGCAGATCGAAGATTGTGAACAATTGCGATGGCAAAAAAATTATTCCTAACAAAAATGCAGACAAAGATAGTGGAGGTATACCTTATTGTAGAGGACCACACTAGTCATTGGATACGATGACCAAAAGTGATGCAGCAATTCCTCGATGGCCCCCCAAAGCTGAGCAAAACAATTTAATGAAATTCTAGCAACAAACAGGAATTCATATAAGATAAAATCAAGTAAACAGATTGTTGTAATTCCGGTGTCTCAACACCAGAACCACCGCTGAGCTTCTTGTTTTTGAAGTACAGAGGCTACACAGCACCCTGCCTGAGTGCTGCTGGTTGCTGACGCCAATAGCAAAAAGACACAGGAGGCTGGCGTGTGTGTAGGAGAGAACAGGGGACCCCTACTGCAGTAGAGAGCAGAGCACAGGGATTGCTGTTGGTGCTGCTGTAGACAACAGAGCACTTTATTGCTGGATGTGCTGCACAGGATGATCTGCTGTAGCAGTTGGCTTCTGCAGAGGTTTTGCTATGCGCAGAACAGAGAGAGAGAGAGACAGGCGCATGGAGGGGAGGCGCAGGTGGATTAGGCAGCTATGAATTATATCTATATTGGATGATTTATTCCTGGAGTGTTGGCTTTATTATATAGCCCCCTTACAAGAGTCCTAGCTCTATTACAACTCAAGAATATAAAGTCCTGCCTATTTTGTGCTGCTGCACCATAGACTCCAAACCGGACTCTAGGTCCTGGTGGCCGCACACAGGGGGAGTCCAGTTCGGACTCCCTGTTCCTGGCCGCCCTAGACCCCTACGGCAGGATCATCCTACAAAGATTTTATAACGACAGCACAAATCATGTCTTCAATTAACAAAAATGGCAACAACACATTGTATCCAAGGAAGTATTATCCTAGCACAAAAGGATGAAAGTACAGTAAGTCAACATATAAAATCAGGTCAAACATCTCACATCCATAAGTTCATCCCGCGTGTGTACAGGCAGCCGGCCAAGATGACTTTCTTGAGGATTCTTATGATTTAGTCTCCTTGAACGTGAAATCCCTTCATTCAATTCCATAAGAACCTAGGCACATACCATTTAGGTAGTTAGGTTTTCCTTCTCATGCAATTTAGTAACTAAGAACAGAAAATGCAAAATCATAGAAAACATAACAGTGTACAATTGGAGTCCCTAGGTGTTGACAATTTTAAATAGTCACCAAACAGACCTGCATGCTCATATGTGATGCACATACGCATATGTGTAGGTGAACAGCAGACTATCTATATGTGCATGCATGCACACAACTCTCTGCTATAGGCAGCCCTACCCACCCAGCCAGGACCAACTCTAGCTACAACATTGTAGGAAGGGTTCTAACTAGGGGCATCATGCGCTTCCATGAACCGTGTATGAAATCTAAGTGTTGAAGGAACTCAAGTGATAGGTTACGCAATATTTCACCCTGAATTCTCGATTCGCCTTAAGTTTCCACCGTGCTACGATACTGCCCATGTAAGGTCCCACAACTACCAATACAACTCTTTTACATTGGCCAGCCCCATTGATGGGATTATTGATGATTCATCGGTGGTTTTGACTAGGAATGTTGTCTAATTTTCATCGTGCTATGATACTCCCATGTAAGGTCCCACAACCACCAATACTGCTATCTTTTACATCAGCCAGCCCCATTGATAGGATTATTGATAATGCATCGGTGGTTTTGACTAGGATTGTTGCTTATGGTCACAATGCTTGGTGAGAAGCAAGGTGTCTGCCTTGTTGCGATACAGATGGGAATAAAAGAAAAATGCTGGCAGCAACGGTTGCATTCTTTAACAAAACAGCAACAAAATCTTCTGGTTGTGAGCTGATTGGGGTAAGTTAGAGATGAAACTCATAACAAAACCCCAAAACACCGGTATCACCTTATAGGGTCGTGTATATACATTGGACGGACAACATTGACCATGCTAGTGACTACTGTGGCCGACTTGCCAACTGGGCTGAAAGTCTCGTCGTAGTCGATGTCGGGCTGCTGGGTGAAGCCGTGGAGGACCCAGCGAGCCTTGTGCCGCTCCAGGGTACTGTCGGCGTTGAGCTTGTGCTTGAAGATCCATTTGCCAGTGACGATGTTAGAACCAGGTGGACGAGGCACCAAGTCCTAAGTGTGGTTGGCCATCAAAGCTTCGTAGTCGTCCTCCATGGAGCGCCACCAGTTGGGGTCGGCAAGGGTGGCGCGACATGAAGTGTATACCGGGAAGAGAGCAGTGGGTGCTGTCAGGAGAGCTGAGGCAGGCTGTAGGCTGTCGGTACCCCTGCTTCCAACGGGTGGCCGTGGCATGTTGGTTGTTCACTAGAGCAATCGGGGCCGCGTCTTTAGGGGGGCGCGCGTCTTCCGGTCGTACGGTGCCGAACAGGAGTTGTCATACCTCCAGTGGCACGGGCGGAGGGGTCGTAGCTGCGCGTGGACGCCGCGTGTAGACCTGGGGTGGGGAGGCGGTCGGTGCTACTGTTGAGGTGCTCACCAGCTTGGCGTGGGACACCGGCGAGCTCGGCGGTCGGCAGTGGGCCAAACCCTGGTGGCGGACCGGAGGGTGGCGAGGCGCGGTGCGGAGACCTAAGGTTTGGTGGCAACGCTGGAGAGGGGGGCATGTGGCTAGCCGGGGACTGGCGCTGTCCCACACGCGCAGTCGCGGAGCGAGGCAGGCGCAGCCTAGCGTCGAGGTGGCAGCGTCACGCGGCGGCATAGGGAGTCACGCAACGGCTGGGGCGCCACCGGGGGGATAGGCCGGCATGTTACCGGAGGGAGAGGCTTGCGCAGGACTCAGGGCACCGAGTGGTAGGGCACCGAGTGGTGTCGCAGGGAGGCGCGCGGCGCTGCCAGAGGGTGAGAGCAGCACTGGACAGGGGGCGCTGGAGTTGTGCACCATGGTTCGGACCGCCGGGGTACCTGCAACAGTGAATGGAGTCCAAATAGCGGGTTTCTACGCAGACAAAAAGTGTAAATCATCATTTGTAGAGGTGGGCGAGGCCGCGAAGGGAAAGTCGGCCTTATCAAACACGTGTCGAGAAATCACAATGCGGTTTGTGGAGAGATCAAGGCAGCGATACCCCTTGTGATCGGATGAGTAGACAAGGAAGACATATCGAGAGGAGCGAGGAACGAGCTTATGAGGGGCGGTGGCGGACATGTTGGGATAGCAGGCGCACCCAAAAACTCGTAAATGCTCGTCGGAGGGAGGTGTGCCATAAAGGGCAGTGTGTGGGCATGATGCGGCTATGGCCTTGGTGGGTAGTCGGATGAGGAGGTAGGTGGCAGTGTGAAGACCCTAGACCCAATACATAGCAGGGAGTGACGCCTGAAAAGGCAAACACCAGATTGAAAGAGGGCTAATGATGATTGTATTGAGATGATTGAAAAGCTGAGTACAGGTGTGATTATATAGAGGGATTAGGAGGGGAGAAAAGACTAAACTACCCCTAACCCTAATCCCTCTCTAATGACTAATATACCCCTGTGTCACACCCCTAATTACAGTGTCTAACACAGATGATGTTGTTAGTGGAACGAATAATGCGTTTCGCTTTACCATTCTGTGGGGAGGTATGGGGGCAGGACATGCGGATGGTGACGCCATGAGTGAGAAGGAAGTTTCGTGCGCAGGTGTTGTCGAATTCCCGGCCGTTCTCGCATTGGAGGCTTTTGATGGTGCATCCGAACCGAGTGGACACAAAAGAGAAGAAATGCGATAAAGTGGTGAAGGTGTCAGGCTTGCGCCGCAAAGGAAAAGTACACAGAAAGTGTATAAAATCATCCCGAACCACAACTAATATTTATAACTTGAAATGCTTAAAACAGAAGATGCCCATATATCACAATGCACGAGTTCGAATTTCTGTGTGGTGCAGGATGAAGATAAAGCAAATGGCAACCTAATGTGGCGACCGAGCTGGCACGCATGGCAGAGCGAGGGGTCGGTGCCTTTATTATATGTGATGGCGGAGGAACAAGCCAATTTGGATAACACGTCCGAGCTAGGGTGACCAAGACAATGATGCCACGTAGAGGATGACACGGCAGTCAATGCACGAGCAGGAGGTGACCTGATCCAGGATGAGAGGCGCAAGGTGTAGAGGGGACCGTCACTATTGCACCAAAGGATCACGTTCCTGGTAGCCAGATCCTTCACGGAAAGACCAAACGGGTCAAACTCTATGAAACAAAGATTATCAGTGGTGAAACGTCGAACAGATAGAAGGTTAGCAATGATGTCAGGGGTGAATAAAATATTGTTAAGGTAGAACGGGCCGGGAAGAACCGAGTCTCCTACTGAGACGAGCAAAATGGACCCGTTGCCGACATTGATAGAAGGAGACACGGAGTTGGGTGGGCGAAAAATAGAGATTTTATCGGGATCGGGCGTGGTGTGGTTGGATGAGCGGAAGTCGGCCACCCAGTCAGTCACCGCCTGAGCCTTTATTATATGTGATGTCGGAGGAACAAGCCAAGTTGGACAACACGTCCGAGCCAAGGTGACCAACACGACGATGCCACGTAGAGGATGACACAACAGTCAATACACGAGCGGGAGGTTATCTGATCCAGGATGGGAGGCGCAAGGTGTAGAGGGGATCGTCACTATTGCACCTGAGGATCACGTTCCTAGTAGCCAGATCCTTCACAGAAAGACCAAACGGGTCAAACTCCATTGATATTGGGTTTCATGTCTAGCCGACCCCAACATGCTTGGGATAAAGGCCTGGTTGTTGTTGTTTGTTTGTTGCTGTAGAACAGGCCGGGAAGAACCGAGTCTCCTACTGAGGAGATGGGCAGAATGGACCCCGTTGCCGACAACGATAGAAGGAGACGCAGAGTTGAGTGGGCAAAAGTAGAGATTTTACCGGGGTCGGACGTGGTGTGGTTAGATGCGCTGGAGTCGGCCACCTAGTCGGTCACCGTCGGAGGGAGGGATCAGCGACATCGTGCTGTCCCAAGAGCCCGTCCACTGCGTCCATGGCTGAGGCGTTGATTGCTGTGGTGGTGGCGCTGGGATCGACGCGAGTAGCGGAGTGAAATGGGGCCCCACGGCCCCAAGAGGCTACTGGGGGCGCTGCCAACGCCCGGGGAAGTGAAGAAAGCCGACTGCTGAGGGTGCGGCTGCTGGACCCCCTCCCCCCACCACCCCCCGGTTCACCGGGCCAGGCCACATGGTGATGTGGCCAGTCCAAGGGTTGTAGAAGGAGGGCCAAGTGCCCTGTCCACCGCTAGTGGAGGAGTTGCCACCGCCACCACGTCCACGGCCACGCCCTTTGCCACGGTCGCCTGAGGTGGTGTTGGGTGCTGCGAGCTGAGTAGCAGGCGGGGTGGCGCCGAGGTTCGAGGATGCCGTACCCGAGGCGCGCTGCTGCTGCTGGTTGGAGGAAGGGTCGTTGACCGCGGTTGCCATGCCGATGTGTCCCGGGGAGTCGAGAGTGATCTCCTCAAAAAGTAGTATCATTCTGAACGTGGTGGAAGGAGGGGAAGGGCATGGTCCGCTTGATGAAG
Source organism: Neostapfia colusana (assembly GCA_030760725.1). Lineage (NCBI taxonomy): Eukaryota > Viridiplantae > Streptophyta > Magnoliopsida > Poales > Poaceae > Neostapfia > Neostapfia colusana. The sequence goes on from JASWHV010000015.1 coordinate 48,660,718, forward strand.
ATCTTGAGGTGATTGTACTTATTGTTCAAGCCTTGTAGAAGGTTGAGAACAAGAGCACGGTCTGACCTGTTTTTACCGAGGGCGTGTAGAGCGTCAGCCATGTTCGTCATCTGTCGACAATAGTCGTTGACATTAAGATCGCCCTGCTGAAGGACGCGGAATTGAGCATCAAGATGAAGCATCCTAGTCTCACGATTGCCGGGAAACTGGGCTTCGATGGCGACCCAAGCTTGGCGCGCCGACTCGTTAGGCTCTCGGACGATCTCCTAGAGCTCGATGGTGATTGTGCCGAAGAGCCACGAGAGGACGATGTCGTCCAACCAGTAGAGGGAGGGAGTGTCGAGGACGATGTTGTTGAGGACGTGTTGCTCCAAAGCGTAGCACCGAAGTGTGAGGAGCATGAGATCGCGCCACCTCGTGTAGTGGGAAGAGAGGGGGTCAAGCACGACGGACACGAGGGAGCGGATGTTGTGAACAGCCTCTGCTTGGGCATGGAGGTTGTCGACCTCCGTTGCCTCGACGACATTGCCCTCGCCCGTAGTAGACCGGCCGACGGCGAGGGCGGCTGCACGCACACGGGCGAGGATGGCAGAGACGGCTCCGTGAACCTTAGCCAGGGCTGCCGCCAGTTTGGCTTGGTCCTTCTCCTTGACTGCTTCAGCAGCCACGTTAGCCGCAGCCGCCTTCTCCACTTGCGAGGCGCAAGGCGTCGACAGGGGTGCCTGCTATGGCTGGCTAGGAGGAGAGCCAGTCGGGTGTGAGAGAGAGGAGAAAAAAAATGTGTCTAAACTAAGGGAGCGGAAGCGAGATACTAGGTCTCGTAGGTATAGAAGGTGTGCTGCCGAGGAATGGATAGATTGATATGGAGGAGAGGTATATATAGGGCAGCAGCCTTGCACTCCCAAGACTAGCTGTAATCACAACACTAATGGCCCCCCTCTAATGAAGCACTAATGGCTGTAATCACATCATTAATGAGGTCAAATGACAGTATCTAATGAAAGCATGGTGCCCCCTAATAATAGCAGTAAGGAGGTCTAATTACAGCACTAATAAGGCCTAAATACAGACTATTCTAATATGTTATGAGGAGAAGTATCTTTGTGTTGTAGGCATGTCACAGTCTTCTTCAGCTCTTGGTTGCTCTTTCTTCCTCTCAAGCCACTGCTCCAAGGATGGTGCCTTCCTTAGTGGCTCCTTCCATATGTGGAGGGAACGGTGGTCTTCAATGTGATCATGTGGTAGAGATAGACATGTGGAGGACTTTTGTTTCAAGAAGAAGACTCATAGAACTAAGTCTCACTGTTCTTCAGAGGGTTCTAGTGATGCTAGTACTAGAGGATCTTAGAGGAGTCCGGACTGCATTCCTCAGTATTAGATTTGGGGATGTAGCTTAAATGGTAGACTGCTTGCTTTGCATGCGAGAGGCACGGGGTTTGATCCCCTGCATCTCCACTTGCCTGTTTCTATTCAACTCCGACTATGCTGTAATGGCATAGCTGATCCCAAATCCGGACTATGCTGTAATGGCATAGCTGATCCCAAATCCGGGTAAAGGAGGGGTTGTGATAGGTTTGGTGAGCCAACAACAACACTTAGTCATTCTCATGGAAATGAAACATAATAAAAATTGATGATGTCCCTATTAAGGTGTGAGATGCCTTAGTGATGTGGCAATAGTATGGCTCGCGAAGCTATCCAACCACATTTTTCAGTCAAACAAGATGTCTGAAGAGTGGAGAAAAAGTATATTAGTACCCATTTTCAAGAATAAATAATATATTGAAAGTTGTACCAATTATCAGAGGATTAAGCTTATGAATCATACCAAGCTTTGGAAGAGAGTGATTGAACAACGCTTGAGGAGAGTGGCCAATGTCACTAAAAACCAATTTGGTTTATGTGTGGGAGGTCTACCATGGAGGCATTTTTTTGCTTTGTCGGCTTATGGAGAGATATAGAGAGCAGAAGGACCTACATATGGTGTTGATTGACTTGAAGAAGACATATGACAAGATACCAAGGTTAGTCATTTGGTGGGCGCTAGAGAAACATAAAAAGGGTGTACCCAGTGCCGACGGCTCCCACACATGTGGGGTCTGGGGAAGGGTTATTTCTAGACAGCCTTACCCCTACTTTTGCAGAGAGGCTGGTTCGAACCCAAGACCTTAGGACACAAGTGGAGACACACTACCACTGCGCTAGAGAAACATAGTGCTAAAAAAAATTACTCTTATCAAGGATATGTACAATAATGATGTGACAAATGTGCGTGTAAGTGATAGTGAGATCAATACATTTGCTATGACAAGGATCAGCTTTGAGCCCATACATCTTTTCCTTAATGTTGGATGAGGTGTAGAAGGATATACAAAAGGATATCCATTGGTGCATGCTCTTTGCTAACGATGTAGTGTTAATAGATGAAACTAGGGATGGCGTTCATAAGAAATTAGAGCTATGGAGACAAACCTTAGAGTCCAAGAGATTTAGACTTCAGTGGTGTGGGATGTGAAGAGGGGAATGTTAGTTTACAAGGACAAATAATACCTAGGAGTGACTATTTGGATCAATGTTAGAAAGCAATGGCGAATTGACGAGGATGTTTGTCACAGGATCAAGGTAGGGTGGATGAAATGACGACAAGGCTCTGTAATCCTATGTGATAGGAAGGATCCACGAAAGGTAAAAGGGAAGTCCACCTGCATGCTATATTGGGCAGAATGTTGGCCAACTAAAAGACAACATGTCCAACAAATGAGTGTCGCGGAGATACGCATGCTACGGTGGATGTGTATCACACAAGAAAAGACCGTATTAGTAACAAGGCGATTCGTAAATAGGGTGAGGGTGGCACCGATTGAAGAGAAGCTAGTCCAGGATCGACTAAGGTGGTTTGGACATACCTAGCAGAGACCTCCAGAAGCACCGGTTAACAGTAGGATTTTAAGAGATAGAGAAAATATTAGGAGGGACCGAGGACGACCAAGATTAACTTGGGAGGAGGCGGTAAAATGAGACTTTAGAGATTGGGATGTATCTAGAGATTAAACTCATGATAGAACCGCATGAAAATTAGTAATTCATGTGCCAAAATATTTTTTTATATATTTTGTTACTCTTATATCTCTTACACTCTTTTTCTTTTTAAAAAGTAAAAAAATTATTGGGTTTCATGTCTATTAGAGGGATAATTCTAGACTGTATCAGATGATAATAATCAAGAGGGTACAGGGTCCATTATATAGAAGGATTAGGTGAGGGAAAAAAACTAAACTACTCCTAACCCTAATCCCTCACTAATGACAAAACTGCCCCTGTGTTACCCATGTAATTACAGAGACTGGACTAAAACTCTGAAAACAGCGACAACGGGAGCCCGTTCGTGAAGAAGTCAGCAAATTGTGTCGTCGTCGGAACATGGTGTACCCGAACCTCACCGCGTGCAACCCGCTCACGAACAAAGTGGAGGTCAATCTCCACATGCTTCGTGTGCTGATGCTAGACAAGGTTCGTGGAGAGGTACACGGCGCTAACGTTGTCGCAGTAGATGAGAGTGCTCCTGGCGACTAGAGTGTGGAGCTCCTGAAGTAGCTGTTGAAGCCACGTCGTTAGCCACAGCGCGATGCTTCGCCTCAGCACTCGAACATGACACCATGTACTGTCGCTTCAAGGACCAGGAGACGAGATTACCGCCCAGGAAGACGGCGTAGCCAGAGATAGACCGACGAGTGTCCAGACAGCCTGCCCAGTCAGTGTTGGTGTACACGACCAGCTCGGAGGCCGTAGTCGAGGGTGCCACGCAGGTACCGAAGAATCCACTTTACAGCGGTGAGGTGCGGCTCCCTCGTGTCATGCATGTGGATGCACACCTGCTGAACTGCATAGGAGATATCCGGCCTGGTGAAGGTGAGGTACTGAAGAGCACCTGCAAGACTCCTGTAAGAAGTGTGGTCAGTGACGGGTGTCCCGACGGTAGCGGAGAGCTTCACCTGAGTATCCACTAGAGTGGAGCACAGCTTGCACTCAGCCATGCCCGCTCGCTGGAGGATATCTAGGCAGTATTGTCGCTGGTGAAGGAACAAGCCGCCTAGTCGATCCCTCGACCGCAATACCCACGAAGTGGTGGAGGCGGCCCAAGTCCTTCATAGCGAACTCCTGCTGTAAAGCAGAGATAGTGCGCCGAAGAAGAGCCGGACTGGACTGTCAGTACAATGTCATCGACGTACAGTAGAAAATAAGAAGTGTCACTACCACGTCAATAGACAAACAACGAAGTGTCCGACTTAGCTTCGACGAAGCCCTGTGAGACCAAGAATAAGGCGAACCGGCTATACCAGGCTCTCGGTGCCTGCTTCTAACCGTACAGAGATTTGTTCAGCTTATAGACCATGTCTGGATCAGCTGAGTTAACAAATTATGTCGGCTGACTGCAGTACACCGTCTCGGTCAGTGTACCGTGGAGGAAGGCATTCTTGACGTCCAAGTGGTGGACGGGCCAAGAACGCGAGAGAGCCAACGACAGAACGGTACGAACCGTCACCGGCTTCACCACCAGGTTGAAGGTCTCAAAGTAGTCGACTCCAGGGCGTTGAGTGAAGCCCCGAAGTACCCATCGATCCTTGTACCTCTCCAAGGTACCGTTCGCCTTCTTATGTGTGAATACCCACTTGCCCGTGACAACATTGCCACGACCGGGGCAGGGAACCAGGTCCCTGGTCCGGTTGGCAATCAGGGCCTCACTCTTCCTCAGCGCGACGACAGTGAGGGTCGACGAGGGCGCTACGGATGGAAGTCGGTATGGGTGAGATCGAAGAAGAGTCAGTCGGTGGAGACGACGTCGACGAGAAGACAGCTCCGGAGAAGCGCTCAACACGCTAGAGACTCCCGGACGCAAGTCGAGTCACCATCGAGTGGACGTGACCAGGATCCCTGTGGAGCAGAGGAGGATTGTACACCGGGCGCTCGGGTACAATAACCCGCTCCCGTCGTGGATAGACGAGAGTGGGTCTCGAGGCCGCGCGTGGCGCAGCGACTGGTGCAGAGGGCTCCGGTGCCGCACGTGGCGCAGCTGGAGCAGGGGCCCCATCCCGCGCTCGTCGCTGGTAGACAATGCGGGGTCGGCGAAGCGAGAAGTCGGGGTCATCGTCGGTGTTGCGTCTGGTGCGACTGGTGACGTCGAGGACATCGAGCTCGCTGCAGGTGACATCGGGGAAGTTGAGGCCATGCGTGGCGCAGCTGGTGACGTAGGGGTCACCCGATGCGCGGCACGCAACACCGGAGACGTCGATGTCGCGCGTAGCGCAGCTGATGACGGCGGGGCCACCCGAGATACAGGAGGTGACGTTGGAGGCGTCGATGCCGCACGTGGTGTAGCAGGTGTCGTCGGAGGCACCTGAGGCGTAGCGTGTGTCGAACCTGCAGAAGAAAGAGGCCAAGGCAGCTGGGGAGCAGCCTCGGGGTCAGTGAAAAAAAGGGAATCCAGCTCTGTGTTGGGACCGAAAGAAGTGGTGGAGAAGGGAAAGGAGGACTAGTCGAAGACGACGTGTCGAGAGATCAAAAGGCGGTGAGTAGTGAGATCTAAGCACCAGTACTACTTATGATCAAGGGAATACCCGAGAACACACCGTGTCGAGCGGGGCGCAAGCTTATGTGGGGCAGTGGAGGAAAGGTTAGGGTAGCAAGCGCACCCGAAAACTCGAAGGTGGTCGTAAAGAGAATTGGTGCCATATAAAGCAAAATAGGGGGTGGAGGCACGAATCGCCTTTGTAGGAAGGCGATTAATCAGAAGTGTGGCAGTGTGAAGAGCCTCCACCCAGTATCGGGCTGGAACAGACGCCTGGAACATCAGGGAGCGCATGATATCATTAGTGGTGTGAATCATGCGCTCTGCCTTGTCGTTCTAAGTAGAGGTGTACGGACAAGACATGCGCAGCTATACTCTATGTGCGGAGAGAAAGTTACGGAACGTAGAGTTATCGAACTCGTGTTCGTTATCACACTGGACAGCTCGGATGGTGCGCCCAAACTGAGTGGAAATCCAAACGAAGAAGTGAGATAGAGTAACAAAAGTATCAGACTTCAATCGTAATAGAAAAGCCCACGAAAAGTGAGAAAATCATCAATCATCACCAAGTAATAATTAAAGCTCGATACACTGGTAATAGGTGATGTCCACAAATCACACTGTATAAGATCAAAAACGTGCTCAACATGAGTCACAAAAGTGGAAAAGGGAGCCGAACATGGCGACCAAGCTGACAAGCATGACATAAAGAGTCATGTGTACCCCTAGAACACGAGATAACAGAACTACTGGACAACTTTGACATAGCATCTGCACCAGGGTGGCCAAGCCGGCGATGCCAAATGGTGGATGAAGCTGTTGTAGTCAAAGCAAAAGGCGGTGATGCAGCAGAAGTAGGAAGTCGAAGTGTGTACAGGGGCCCCGAGCTATCACATCGAAAAAGAGGTCGCCGGGTAAAAAGATCCTTCACAGACAAAGCAAACGGATCAAACTCAATGGAAACATTGTTGTAAGTGGTAAAACGACGGACAGAAAGCAAGTTTTGAATGGTATCCGGGGCGACAAGAATGTTTTTTAAGCTCGAAAGAACTCGAGAGACCAGAATCACCTACTAAGGTGACTAGAAGAACAAACACATTCACAACAACGATAGATGAAGGAAAAGAGGGATTGGGAGGGTGGTTGGAGGAGAGTATACCAGCATTTGGAGTGGTATGGTATGACGCTCTGGAGTCAACTATCCAGTCGGCACCTGGTGGAGTAAGGTGCATGGTGTTGAAGGAGGAGGCTAGCAATTATCGATCCCATGTCGAGGGTGGCTCCTGGAGAGGTGCCGATGGCTCCGAGTACCCAACAGGATAGTCGGTGCCTCCGTAGGAAGAGGCTGACTGTCCGCCAGAAGGGTAGCTAGGCCCACCGTACGCCTGACTTGGCAGCCCACCAGCACTGTAGGCTGGTCCACTGTAGCCCGGGGTGGCTACGAACGCCGGCTGGGGGCGTGGTGGTCATGGAGGCTAAGAATCCAGGGTCGGCCTATGCCACATGTAAATGTGGCCAGTCCACGGGTCGTAGGGTGTGGGCCAGGGTGCACCTCCCCGGCCAGTACCACCACTACCACCAGTAGCCGGAGTAGTGGATGTAGGAGTGCCGCCTGCACTGCTACCTCCATCACGGTCGTTGCGTTTTCCTCGGCGGCGAAGATTTCCACCCCAGTACTAGCAGGAGTGCCTGGGTGGAAGGTGGTCGTGACGGTGGTCCACCAGCGGCTGGAGAGGGTCAGCGAGGGGACTGCCCAGAGCCGTAAAAAGCTGTGGCAGACCCTGAGACAGTGAAGCCTCCTGCAGTGATCTCCTCAAGCTCGAGATCAGACCATATCTTCTCGAAGTAGGGGGTGGCTCAAGACGGAGAAGCCACGTCCGTAGGTGACAGGAGCGCTCATTCAGGCTCTGAAGGACCCGAAGAACGAGAGCATTGTTGCTGAGCGGCTCGCCAAGGTCACGTAGAGCATCCGTCATGCCCTTCATCTCCCGGCAGTAGGCGGAGACAGAGCGGTCACCCTGGACGATGTTCTGGAACCGCGCGCTAATATGGAGGGCTCGACTCGCGCAGTACCCAAGAAACCGTTGCTCAAGGGCCAGCCAAGCTCGTCGAGCAGTACCACCACCGCGTTGCCTGACGATGTCCTGTAGCTCCTCAGAGAGGGAGCCAAGGATCCAGGATAGGACAAGGTTGTCCATGCTGATCCAGGAGACATCCGCCAAAGAGTCGTCCTGGAGGATGTGGTCGTCGAGGCGGAAACGCCTCAGCGTGAGGAGCACCAGGTCACGCCACCGAGCGTATGAGGTAGATTCGGAGCTGAGGACAACCGGCACGAGTGTCCGGATGTTCTGAATCCCGGCGACCTGTGCATGAAGAGCAGCCACAAGTGAAGCCAAGTACGTACTAGCGTCTGAGGGAGGCTCGTAGGTAGAACTCATCGGTCGGTGAACGCTCTCCTCAAGCTGGTGAGATAGAGCGGCCACAGAGGCACACTCCTGCTCCAGGGCGAGAGCAAGTGCCCACTCGCGCTCGCGAGAGGCAGCCAGGGCTACGGCGATGCCAGAGGTGTCTGTCGTGTTGGTGTTGTAGACTGAGGCAGTAGTCGCGGTGTCAGCAGCGGCACCAGCTATTGGAAACAGGATCGGCGGGACGGTGGTCATGGTGCTCCCATCAATGTCAAAGCCTGTAGACGTGGTGATAGAATCATGTGGCTCGGAGGTACCTGCCATGAAAATAATAGCGGTGGCTGGTTTACCGGTGGTACCTACAAAGGTCCGCCGACGACTGGTCTGGTCTTCGGAGACACGGTGGCGATGACAGCGCCTCCCGGAGCAGAGACGACGGCCGGTCGAGGGAGGGGCGCGCCAACCCCCCCACCCCCCCCCCAGAACAGAGACGGCGGTCGGCCAAGGGTTGGCGCCCCCCTGTTGAGACACCTCCCAGGGCGGTAGCGAAGCCCCCTGTGTGCGTTGGTTGGGTGCAGCGCAGGCCTGCCGTAGCCTCCCGGTGATGCGCCTGGAAGGCCGGCGGCGACTGCCCCCCCCCCCTGAGCGCGCCGGCCAAGTGCGGCGCCGGCTGGCCGCGGCCCTGCAGCGGCATCCCGAAGCCAGGCGGGGCAGTAGAGAGGTAGGGTTGGGCGCCGACGGCGTGGTAGTGCGGCGGAGTAGCAAGATCGGCAGTGGCGAGATCGGCAGCAGCGGCAGCGCCAGCAGCACTGGCCCAGAGAGAAGGCGGCTGTGAAGGGGCGGCAGGGTGGTGCAGCAGTGGCTCACCCGCGGATAGCGCGCCAGCGTGGGCAGCGGCAGCGCTGGCCCAGGGAGGCGGCAGTTGTGAAGGGGTCATTAGGGTTAGGATCCTAATTAGGCTGATACTATATTAGAGGGATAATTCTAGACTGTATTAGATGATAATAATCAAGAGGGTACAGACTCTATTATATAGAGGGATTAGGTGAGGGGAAAAGATTAAACTACCCCTAACCCTAATCCCTCACTAATAACTAAATTATCGCTGTGTTATTCATGTAATTACAGAGTCTACAGAGTCTAACAATGTCTAGTGTACCCCAATGTGTTTGGGACAAAGCCTTTGTTGTTGCTGTTGTTGCATCACAGTATTAGAAAAAGGACGCCGGTGAAGTCACTAAATTAGAGATCAATGTCTAATATAACCATTATTGTCACATACTCATAACATAGTGAGTTTTCTATAGTCACATGTGAGTTTTATTGCATCATGTCATACTCTGTACTGGAGATCTTCTTTTTTCTTCTACAAAGCCTTTATCTCAAAGCATGTTGAGGTGGGCTAGATATGAAACCTAAATTGGATTTCATATCCATATTAATGGCTGGTTTTGATGTTGACTCGCCAAGCCTATCACAAACCTCCACCTTTACCCGGGCTTGGGACCGGCTATACCTAGAAAGGTATAGACGGAGACATTTCATTTATTTTTTTAGAAACATGCGGCCAAGAAGATGACCGTTGTTGCTTCAAATCCTACCCCATCTTTCGTTGAAATAGTTGTGAAATAGCAAACTCAAAAACTAGAGCGATGACTTGAAGAAACTATGAACCTATGACGTCGCTCCCGCCATCTACCCCACCAGTGTCACCACTACCGGTTTACAATATCAATCGCCTTCCACATGATCCAGGTCAAAGCAAGCTCATTCAAAATTATTTTATTAATGATCAACATGCAATTCAAACAGCATGTATTATTAGAGGTCCATTCCAACCTTATGCACATGGTTTTCCAAGAAAAGATTGGAAACGGATAGTCAATTCAATTATGTTCGGATGTACAAATATGATTGACTTGAATATAGTATCAAGGATTGTGTATTTTGTTTAACATGTTACTTATTCAAGAAAGGTATTGGATCATCTTAGAGTATATGTATTAAGGGTTAGAGGGCAATTTGGTCATTAGCCAATAAGCTACTTGGCCCCCAAGTCTTGTACCCTATATATGCACCCTTGGCACACAATCAATATAATTAATAAGTTATTTCCCTCCAATATGGTATAAGGCTGAAACCCTAGCCCTCTCTTCCCTCCTCTCCTCTCCCCTACAGCCGCCGCCACCCCTGGCCACCTTCCCCCCTTCTCCCCACGGTCGCCCCTCTGGCAGGCGCCGCTGCCACCACCTGGCCAGCGCCCCTCTAGCCAACACGCCTCTGGCTGCCACGGCCCTGGCCAGCGCGCGCCTCTGTACAGCGCCGCCACGCCCCTGGCCACCACCGCCTCACCCTAGATCGGTGTGCCCCTCGTTGGATCTGGGCACAAGGCCTCCTTCCCCGACGCCACCACCTGCTCTTGGCCCGGATCGTAGACAAATAGGGGAGCCCCCACCCCTACCCCCCTAGGCTTTAGGCTACCAACTCGGGCCCCTGCCTCTCCTGGTCCTTGGCTGGGTATCCCCACCACTCCCTGGCTAGGCACCACTACCTCCATCGCCGACCACCGGGTTCGTGCAGCGGCAGATCCGGAACCTTCCACCCTAGGCCCGGCCTGATCCAGCTCCATCGTCACATTCACATATCTAGCTACGATTTCACGTGATGAGGCATTACACTCTGCCCTCGCCACCGCTCTTGTCGTTGCTCGAGAGCGCGAGCGAGCGATCGCCCTCGCCTAGGAGGAGCGTGCCTCTGCGAACGCTCCTACACGTCGGCTTGCGGAGGTCAAGCATTAGTTCAGGAGTGTTGCAGTCGACGTCACTCATCTTCCCAACGACGAAGTTGCGGATCACCTCTCGTAAGAGGCTTCCATCGTCGCCAACCTCGACGCCTAGGCCGCCGGTGTGCAGAACATCTGGTCACTGGTCCCGATCGTTGTCGATCCCGCCGCCTTCAACTACGCTCGATGGCGCGACCTCGTCCTCCTCACCCTACGGCTTTATGCCCTCGACGACAAAGTCCTCACTGACGGGTGCCCAACAACTCCCTTTTGGATCTGCAAGGACAGTATGGTCCTCTCTAGGATCCTGGGATCCATCACCGTCGAGTTGCAGGACATCGTCCACGAGCGGGGGAGCACTGCTCGCCAGGCCTGGGTTTCCATCAAGGTCCGCGAGCGGGGGAGCACTGCTCGCCAGGCCTGGGTTGCCATCGAGGAGCATTTCCTCGACAACCGGTAGGCCCAGGCTTTCTACCTCGACGTGGCCTTCCGGATCTTCGTCCAGATTAACCTCTCCGCCACCGAGAACTACCGCCAGATGAAGGGCATGGTGGACTCCCTCCATGACCTTGCCAAGCCGGTCTCTGATCTTACACTCGTCCTTAACCTCCTTCGAGGCCTCGATGAGCGTTACAAGCACCTGCAGACCCGGATCGTACGGTTCGTTCCGTTCCCCACCTTCTAGCAGGTCCGATACGATCTCATCCTCGAGGAGATCACCAAGGGAGCTACGGTACACTCTAACCCCGCCGCGGCCCCCTACGGATCCGGCTCCAGGCAGCCTCAGTGCCCTCCTACGTCCTCGACTACCTCGCGCCTCCTTGGTCCACCGCCGTCTAGCTCACTTCGTCCTCCTGCCACTCCTATAGCCCTTCCCAGCTCTAGTGGTGGCAACTGTCGCCGCCGTCGACGTGGTTGCGACGGTGGGGGTGGAGGCTCCGGTCAGGGTACCGCTCCCTGGCCGTCTCTCTACAACCCATGGACCAGTCAGATCACTATGTGGCCTAGCCCATCTCCGGGTGGCTCGGCACAGCGTCCCCAGTTGGCTCTCCTTGCCACTCCGGTTCCTGGCGGGCACGACTGTCCTCCTGGATACCCTCCTTCAGTTGTCTCGGTGCCGCACCAGCTTCCGCTACTTCCCCAGCCACCACAACAGCCACACCCGGCTCCATCCTGGCCGCCGTACACTGCCGAGTGGGATCAAGAGTCACTTGCTAACTCATTTAGCACGATGACCCTGACTCCTCCCATCACTGACTGGGTGGTTGACTCAGGTGTCTCCTACCACACCCCTCCTTAGTAGGCGACTCGGATCCTCGTGGACCTTTTCATCTTTGCAATGTTCTTGTCACCCCTAGCATTATTCAGACTCTTTGTTGTCAGTTTACCGCTGACAACTCCTATTCCATGGAGTTTGACCCATTTGGTTTATCTATGAAGGATCTTCCTACCCGTCCTCTTCTCCTTCAATGTGATAGCTCTGGGCCCATGTATAATCTACGGCTTCCTGCTTCTTCATCCACACCGCACGTTTTGACTACTACAGCTTCGTCCACCATGTGGCACCGTCGACTTGGTCACCCCGATCCTGATGCTTTGTCCAAGCTGTCTAGTAGTCCATCCATCTCTTTTACTAGGGACACTAATTAGTCTTTATGACATGCCTGAGAGTTAGGTCGCCATGTTCAGCTTCCCTTTTCTACCTCTACTTCTCAGGCAGCGCATATTTTTGAAATCATACACTGTGATCTATGGACCTCTCCTGTCATCGGTGTTTCTGGATATAGATACTACCTAGTTGTTCTCGATGATTTCTCACACTACTCGTGGACTTTTTCCCTTATGTTTGAAATCTGATACATTCTCCACGCTCTCTCACTTCTTCGCTTGCGTGTCCACTCAGCTCAGCCGCACCATTTGAGTTGTTCAGTGTGACAACGGGCGCGAGTTTGATAACTCCGCATCTCGTGCCTTCTTCCTCTTTCATGGTGTACAGTTGCGCATGTCTTGCCCGTACACCTCTCCCTAGAACGGCAAGGTTGAGCGCATGATTTGCACCACTTAACAACATCATGCGCTCCTTGTTGTTCCATGCCTCCGTTCCTACTCGGTTCTGGCCTGAATCCCATGACACCGCCACCTACCTCTTTAATCATCTTCCTACGAAGGCGGTTAGCTCTCCCACTCCTCATTTTGACTTATTCGGCACCACTCCCACCTATGATCACCTTAGAGTCTTCGGGTGCATTTGCTACCCTAATCTTGCCGCCACTGCTCCTCACAAGCTTGTGCCCCGCTCGACTCATTGTGTCTTCCTCGGGTACTCCACTGACCACAAGAGGTACCGATGTCTTGATCTTTCCAGCCACTGCCTCTTAATCCCTCGGCACGTCGTCTTCGATGAGTCCTCCTTTCCTCTCTCCACTTCCATCTCTACCTCCAAATCTACTACACAGTTGGACTCCCTGTTTGACACTAACCCTATCGCTGCCCCAATACAGCCACCTGTTTTTCTGCCTCCTGCAAGTCAGGTTGCGCCATGCGCAGCCCCGGCATCTTCGGTCGCGCCGCGTGCGGGCCCGACGCCACCCACGACACCACGGGTGACCCCGACGTCCCCGACTGCGCCACGCGTAGGCCCGACATCACCTGTCGTCCCATTCGCGGCCCAGACGCCACCTACCGCGCCATGCACGGCCCTGACGTCCATGACTGCGCCACGTGTGGCCTCGACGTCACCAAGCGTGCTGAGGACGACTCCGACGCCTCCTGCCACCGGCGCGGTTACATCACGTTTCGCCCAGCCCGTGCGCGTCTAGTAGCGACGTGTGCGGGCAGGTGCACCGGCTTGTGTCCCTACTGACCCTCCGGTGTGCCCTCCTCCGCTTCTTCACCGAGACCCCCGTCACGTCCACCCGATGATAACTCGGCGGGCTTTCGGAGTCCTCCGGCCTGTCAACCACTTCTCCAGCCTCGCCCTCTCGTCGGCCACACCTTCACCGCCCTCTGTGTGTAGCGCTCTCGCCAATCCTCACTGGTGACGCGCTATGGAGGAATACGCGGCCCTGCTTGCCAACAAGGCCTGGAATTTGGTGCCACGTCCCTCTCGTGGCAACATTGTTACTGACAAGTGGGTGTTCACGCGCAAGAAGAAGGCGGATGGCTCTCTTGAGAGGTACAAGGCTTGTTGGGTCGTTTAGGGTTTCACTCAGCGGCCTGGAGTTGACTACGGCCTGGAGTTGAGAGGTACGTTGGTTTACTACGACAACGTCAGCGCCGTCTACCTCTCCACCAACCCGGTGCAGCATCAGCGCACGAAGCACGTGGAGATAGACCTTCACTTCGTTCGTGAGCGGGTGGCTCTCGGGGAGGTGCGAGTCCTGCACATTCCGACGTCGTCGCAGTTCGCCGACATCTTCACCAAGAGACTCCCTTCGACGGTGTTCACCGAGTTTCGGTCCAGTCTCAACATCTGCCGTGGCTAGATGTTGGGACTGCAGGGGGTGTTAGACTGTACGTGTATTAGGGGCAGTTTAGTCTTTTGTATTAGGGTTACTTGGCCCTTAAGTTTTGTGCCCCTATATATGTATCCTCCTTGACAGCCTGTTTAGTTAATCTAATCATTTTTCTCTAATCTAATTGGGAGTCTTGTTTATCTTGATGTCACTTGTCCTAGGCTACTGTCATCTCGTACCATATGCATATTTTGAGTCAGTTTATTTCAGCCTTCACCAGCATCACTAGTCACCTTTAAGTCTTTTGTTATCTTCGTAGGATTATTTCTTGTCGGTTGTTCTTTCCATGTTCCAACTATTTACAGCTCCAAGCATATTGTGATGCTACCTGAGCTAATCATTCCTCTAATCGTAGATCTTTTTCTACCTTTTGTGTTTTTCTTGGTGGTTCCCTCATTGTTTGTAAGACAAATTCAGATAGTAGTTAATCGTTCAAATGTGGAAGTTGAGTTACATACTACGGCTCTTGAGACAGCACAGGTGAGTTGGTTGCAGTGGATGCTTCAGGATTTTGGTGTTTTTGTTTCTGTGATAGCTCCACCTTTGTCTAAGTGCTATTAATATTGCTCGTTGTTAAAAAGTGAATTGCACACCTTTCCCTATCAGCTTAAGCTCTTGGGTGCAAGCGGTCGGTGCATAGTGCCTTAACATGGTATCAGGGCTCGAGGTCTCAAGTTCGAATCCTAACGGGCGCGATTTATTAAAATAAATTGCAGCCGACTCCTATTCCACTTTGCGGCCCAAGAGAGCCTGCACGTGAGAGGGATGTTGAAATATAAGTGAATTGTCCACCTTTCCCTATTAGCTTAAGCTCTTGGGTGCAAACGGTCGATGCATAGTAGCTTAACACTCGTGATCCAGTGAAGCATGAGCTCACCAAGCATATTGATAGCTTTTACACACAAGCACAAGTTCAAGATAGTATTTGCCTTCAGAGTTGCGTTGCAGTTGGTTGATTTCTCCCAAAGGCACAGACCAAGGCTCAACACAAATTTTATCTCTCCAAATTTCGTAATCTTGATCAACCGTAAGTTTGAGAGGGGGGCGTTAGATGTATATTATTATTGTATTTTGCCTATTGTATAAGAAGTTTTGTGCATATTTGTATACACTTGTACATGTATATATTTGGGGCTAGTACCTTTATAGATACAAGTGCTACTCATAGCACAACAATGCCTTGTGTGGCCTCGCATTGCGCTGCAAATGGCCAGCAGAAGGTTAGGGGAGGGAAGCTGCTGGTTCCAAAACATTTTGTAGCCTATGTAGTAATAGGTAAGTAACAAAAAAAGAACACTCTAAATGGACTCAGGATAGCTCAGGATGATAATTACACGAATTTAGTGGTTCAAGGGTGTAATGTGCGCTTAAAGTAAGGAGCTTAGATGCTCTAGGGGTTCCTGCATCCCCATCCTACAATAAACAAAATATCTTAGTTCATGAAGTTCATTAACTGTACGTTAAACCTTCTTTGAAAATTTTGATGATCCTGAGCAGCAAATGATGTCATCCCAGAAAGAAATATCAGCTTTTGTTGGTTCCCAATAGACTAATCAAGTGGGAGTGCAGGATGACAACCATTTTTGCTTGAATCTTTGACTCGGTTGTTGTAGAGAACTAAAAATGTTAACCGATAAGGAATTGAAAGGAAGCTTGACAACTCAGTATCATAGTTATTAAGGCGTCCTTAAGGCATCCTGGGGTGACCTTAAGGCGCTATTAAGGCGATGCCTTACTCAGTGTTTAGATTTATCTCAGCCCTGCCCAATAACAGAGGAAGAGGGAGTCAGGTACTTGAGAGATGGGAGTGTTATCTAGTGCACTAGTACTACTATCTATTAGTTATGTTAGACTTTTTGTCTATTATGTTGGTTTATGTTGAACTACTTTTATTTGTTAATTGCTACTTTTATCCTTATCTATTTAGGATTTAGGATTGTATTTCTAATTTTTTCTATATCTATATATTAATAAGGCGTCGCCTCGCCCTACGCTTTATCTCTTAAAAGGTAAAAAGGGGTATGTCACCTTACCGCCAGGCTTTGAAACTGGCGCCTGGACGCCCAGGCGCCCGCCTAGGCGCTCAGCCAGGCGGCCGACGGTGGCACGGCGAGGAGGAGTGCCGGCAGCGGCAGCACAGCGAGGAGCAGAGACCGCGGGCGCGGGTCGAGGAGGGAAGGCGGCGTCGGGTCTGAGTAGGGGAGGCAAGGCAGCGTTAGAGATGAGCTAGGCTGGGCATTGAGAGTCAGTCTGGTTGATGTTAACCTTTGGACAAGATCCAGCGGTCCTCCTTTCAGATGGAGTATATCAAAACTCTTCCTCTTTTATCCTAACCCTACTTTTTCTCTCCTCATTCCTCCCCTTCCCCTCTCCAACCGGCGGCAGCGGCGACCCAACGACGGCGACACGGCGGCAACAGCGACCCGGCGACAGTGGCCCGGCGGCAGCGATGACCTGCTAGCTTGACGCCGTGAGGGGCGGGAGGCAGCGGCGAAATAGCGAGGGGGTGAGCGGCGCTGGCGCAGGACGGCGGCGACCAGGCGAGTCGACCGACCATGGCGTCCAGGCCGGAGCGCCTGAACGCCTAGGCGGCGCCTTTTAAATGCTGCTTACCGCATTAATAACTATGCTCAGTATTCAATGTACTAGTCAATGTTATCCTAAACGGTAAACGGTAGACAGTCGGTGGAGGTCTGTTTACCGTTTAGTCTGTCTAAACGGTGTTTAGACGGATTAAACGGTTTGTACTGTAGCTACATTGTTGCAGCAAGTAAAATATATAACTTTAATCTATAAATCCCCGTCTTCACAACTAAAGTACATAACTTGCAATAAATCACATGTAGGTTATTTAGATAAATTAGAACCCAACTCTTATTGAGTTTCAGCTGTCCTGCAACTCTCTAACATGAAAATCTAGCAAGTTACAAAATAAAAGGCTAATAAAAGATGCAACTCACATGTGCCATATGTATACTCTATGTTCCTGATATGAGAAAGCGCGCGGGGAGACTGAGCTGCGTGTGCCGCGCAGGGACTCGAGTACACGGGTTCGGAGTATGTGGCACAGAGATGGTGTGAGAGGGCGATCAAGCTACGCGTGGGCGGTGGCTGATGACGGGCTACTTCGGTTGCGAGCTAAGGGAGCGGGGCATACCTGGTGGCAGCGGATCGACGGCAGATCGAATACTACAACAGACCCGTGTCGGCGTAATCAATAGGAGTCTTTGACCGCGTGCAGCTTAATGGACTGAAAAAACCTGGTTCTAACATTTTCACTTTGGCTAAACGGGTCAAAACGTGTTTAAACACGAATAAAAATCATTTTGTTTAATCCGTTTACACCGTTTAAACGGTCATTGACCCGTTTAAATGGTCATTGACCCGTTTAAACGGGTCAACCGTTTAAATGTCCGTTTAGGGCCTAAACTACACAGTAAGTGTCTGTTTACCGTTTAAACACGTTTAAACGACCGTTTAGGATAACACTGGTACTAGTCCCCAAAACTCTGTACATTCCTCTTGATTTTACCATTACCCCCAATTTGTTGAGCACCGAATAAGACATTGATAGAATGAACTCAACAAAAAATGATTTGCTAAGAGAATTTAATCAGCATGAAACTAGAAGCAATCAGCCTTTCCATAAAACTGTTTACCTTAAGGGACATGTCTGGCTGAATAACTGGACAGTTCAACTTATTAATTTTAATATAAGATATTTGATCTCTCAAATGGTGGAACACATCATCAGTGCTTAAGCTGCAGTTGCGAAATTTTCTTCCATTGTTCCTACAACCAAAAGACCTCAGAGCATTCGCTTGTTGGGAATCAAAATAATCTCGAGGATCCTGACAAGAAAAAGAGATGCAATAAACCATCATTATACTATTTTGGCATGTAAAAAAGGGTGTACTCAGTGCCGAAAGCTCCCACACATTGTGGGGTCTGGGGAAGGGTTATTTTTAGGCAGCCTTACTCCTGTTTTTTGCAGAGAGGGTGATTCAAACCCAAGACCTCAGGCACAAGACGTACCTTTATACGGAGGGGTGGGTACATACCTTTATACAGAGGGGTGCATACGAGAGGCTTCGTGGAGCTTGCAGATCATCTATCTCAGTCATGCGGGCCACCTTTACCATCCTTTCACGATTTGCATCATCAATGAAACATGAGGAAGATGACTCTGTAGTTAATAATTCATTAGCACGAAGTGGGGAATTAATATGATAACAACTCAATGAATTCTGCTGTGATTCCTAACCTTTATTAAACCTCGCGAGTGCTTCAGCTACGGTCTTCGCATCAGTTAATTCAACATCTGCAAGACACGCATAATACAGTACAATCAGCATCTGGATTGAAAGAATAGTGTGCCAACATTGGCAGTATGCAAATGAAGAATAAAAAATGCAACAGAATGCAGGAATTGTAAGTGCTGCGAAGGGGATTCAATAGACTGATCAGAAAGTCACAAAGCAGTTACTACAACATATACCAGGTATTCAAAATATACAACTGTATAATGATTATAGAATTATGATCAGAACAAATTATGCAAATGGGTGACAAATTAAATGACTGGCTGTTTTATTCAGCCGCAGTAGAACTATTATTGTACTAGAATTCCAGAGAAAAGTACCATCTCAGGACTGATCTCTAATAACATCATAAAAACATTCTAACACAAGGAATCAGTTCTATGTATCTAAGAAAACAAAATATACACTGAAAAGTTCTTAAGCTGAGTCCAAAATTTGACCTGAAGCTCTCCCTTCGAGAACAACAGCAGCATGCCGATTCAGGTCCTGAGACAGAGTTCTCCTTGCCAATTCACATTCATTATCAACTGTCTCCTTACTGCCATAACAGAGAATTCCATGGTCCTGCATGCCCAAAAATATAACAAATAAAAAGTAGTTCCATCATAGGATTAGCAGTCCATGACAATATGTTTTCACAACAACAACAACCAAGCCTTTATCCCAAGCATGTTGGGTAGGCTAGACATGAAACATGTGACGGCTGATCTCTCTCTTTTGGTTAGATCGCAGGTTATAGGCATGGGAGACCGGAGGACGGGGGCGCACCCACCGAACCTGTCGACTGCTCGCCGGCGGCGTCGTGGCATCGCTAACTCGCAGGGCCAGGAGGTAAATAATTGACTCAAATAACTCTTCCTTTATTCCTCAAATATATATATTCTTAGGGATAGAACCCCTTTTATTTGACATGGACTTTGATTCTAACTCTGATCTCCTAAACGGACTGGAATATATATATATATATATATATATATATATATATATATATATACATATATATTCTTAGGGATAGAATCCCCTTTTATTTGACATGGACTTTGATTCTAACTCTGATCTCCTAAACGGACTGGAATCTTCTCTTCCTAACCGACCTGAGTTTTAAAACTCTTAATGACAGCTACTAATTATGCTGTCTACGGATATCCCTTGCCCGGCGATGGTATTGTAATCCGACCATCACATCTCTCCCTCCCTCGAGAAAAAGCTCGTCCTCGAGCTTGAACATTGGATATGCCTTCTTGAATTCTGAAACATCTTCCCAAGAAGCATCTGAGCTAACACTTCCTTCCCAGTGTACTAAAATCTGCCAAGTGCCTCTGTAGAGTCTTGATTGTAGGACTGTGGCTGGTGTTCGAGTTGTCCTACCATTTTGTATTGCTGGTAAGTTTGGAGGTGAAGACGGAGGTGTTCCAATGAATGGTTTGAGTAGGCCCACATGAAAGACTGGATGAATCCGACATTTTGGTGGTAATTCAAGTGTATAAGCAACTTGATCAATCCTTTGTACAATCTTATATGGACCATAGAAACGTGGGGATAACTTTGTTTTTGGTCCTTGTATTCCTGCAGTTGAGGGCCTATTATGAATTCTGGGCCAAACCCATTGGCCTATTTCAATTCCATCGGTTGATGCTTGATGTTGTAGTAATGATTATCATGTTGTTGGGTCTGATGGAGTCTTTTCCTCACTTCTTGTAAGAACTGATCTCGTTCTATAAGAGTTGTGTCCACAGCAAGGACTCTAGCATTAGTGCCTTTAGTATAAGAGTGAAGCTGAGGAGGATCACGACCATAAACAACTTTAAAGGGAGTAGACTGGAGAGAGGTATGATAGGATGTGTTAGAACACTTCAGCCCACGGTAACCATTGAATCCATTGGCGAGGTCTATCTCCTGTCATGCATCTTAAGTACATAGCAATGACTTTATTAACAGCCTCAGATTGACCATCTGTTTGTGGGTGGAATACAGTGTTTAGCAATAATTGAACTCCTTGTAACTTGAATAATTTTTGCCAGAATTTACTGCTAAAAACCGGGTCTCGGTCAGACACTGTTGTAGATGGCATCCTGTGGAGGCGAACAATTTCTGAAAAGAAGGCTTTTACAACAATTTCTACAGTATAAGGATATGAGGGGTATAAAGTGCGCATACTTTGAGAACCGATCTACCACTGTTAAGATAACTGATTTTCCAAAGACTTTAGGTAAAGCCTCAATGAAACCATAGCCACATCTTCCCAGTAGCGATTGTAGATGTCCTGCTAGATGTTGATTAAATGTTTTGTTCTGCTGACATATTACACAAGTCTTTACATAATCTTCTACTGTCTTGTGCACACCATGCCAAGCAAAATCCTGGCAATCACGGTGTAGTGTTTTTTCCACTCCATGTCGATTGCCATGAGCTGATTGCAGGATCGTAGCTATAGTAGGTGAGTTGTGATGGGCATAAATACGTTTTTTGTGTACTATAAGTCTGTCACAGACGGACTAATCTGCCCCCATAACTCATTCAGATATTTTGGACTGTAGAGAAATTAAGTTAGGGTGCTCCATGACTTCCTTTCTGATGTCTTAAAGTAGATCAAAATTGGGGCCCGAAAGTATCAATAGATTAGTTGGCTCTAAATCTCTACGTGACAGGGCATCGGCTACTGTGTTTTGGCGCCTTGGTTTAAATTGTACTGAGAAGTTGAATCCAAATAACATCCAAATAACTTGCTCACCCAGTGGTGTTGTGGTATCGTAGAGAGCCTCTGGTCAAGCAAAAATTTAAGACCATAATGATCAGTACATACCAAAAACGGTCGTCCCCATAGATATGGTCTCCAATGACAAACGGCGTAGATGAGGCCAATGAGTTCTCGCTCATAAGCAGCCATAAGCAGCCAGATTAGAATGTCTTGGCAGTATTGGCCGACTAAAATAAGCTAATGGGCCCTTTCCTTGGTGCAGAATTGCACCAAATCCTGTTCCAGAGGAATCGCATTCAATGACAAAGGTGGATGAAAAATCTTGGAACTGTAAAATCGGAGCTGATGTCAACGCATGTTTTAAGGATAAGAAGGCTGATTCTACTTCGCTTGACCAAAAGAATCCTTGTTTGGAAAGTAATTTAGTAAATGGAGCTACGATAGATCCGAAGTTTTTAATAAACTTTCGATAATACCCTGCAAGGCCCAAAAATCCATGTAGTGCCCAGACTAATTTTGGAAAGGGCCACTGTTGGACTGCTTCTACCTTCGAAGTGTCCATGGAAACACCTTGTTTGGAGATGACATGTCCTAGGTAAGCCACTCATTCTTCAGCAAAAGCACATTTAGATTGCTTCAGAAAGAGTTGACGTAACAAAAGGAAGAGCATTCGGATATGTTGCAAATGTTCTGACCATGTTTTACTGTATATCAGTATATCATCAAAGAAGACTAGCACAAAACGTCTTAAGTAAGGCTGTAAAATGGAGTTCATCAAAGCCTGAAATGTAGTCGAGGCGTTGGTCAAGCCGAAAGGCATTACCATAAATTCAAATAGCCTTTCATGTGTTCTGAAAGCAGTTTTTGCTATGTCATCTGCAAACATGCGCACTTGATAATATCCCGAGCATAGGTCAAGTTTAGTGAAGAAGCAACTCCTATTAGGTTCATCTAATAATTCATCTACCACGGGGATTGGAAACTTATCTTTTACTGTTTTGTCATTGAGGGCCCGGTAGTCAATACATAATCTCCAAGTGTCGTCATGCTTTTTTACAAGGATCACTGGTGATGAATATGTAGATGTGCTCCTGCGGATGAACCCTTGCGCTCTGCACATTGGCGTTCTAGCTCAGCTTTCTGAGTTGGAGGATATCGGGTATGGTCTTACGACAATAGGTGTCGTTCCTCGAAGCAAATGTATTCTGTGGTCACATTCTCGTGTTGGGGGTAAACCCGTGGGTGCTACAAAAATATTAGTGAATTCCTCCAAGGAGTACGCAGACAGAGCAGGATTGGTGGTGTTTCTTGAACAATTTGTGAGCCGGCAATCCTTCCCAGATTATTTTCTGTCTTGCCAAAAGGACATTGTCATGGTATCAAAATTCAATAGAATTGGTCCTAATGTCCTGAGCCATTGTACACCCAATACCACATCATGACCTCCAAGTAGTATAGTGAGAAATCTATCTAAAAAATAGTGTCCTTGATCTGGGATGTTACATTGTAGCAAAATCCGGGACTGCCCACCTTGTCGCCATTGGCCAATGTTACCTTTAACCCTTGATGTGAATATGTGATGATAGGTGCAACCCAGCTTTTCTAGTTGCTTCGTCTGATATGAAGTTATGTGTTGCTCCTGAGTCAATGAGGGCAATGAGGTGCTGACCTCGAATCTGAATGGGGATTTGCATTAAGTCTCTACTTTTAATTCCAATGATGGAGATTTCTGGGGTTTGTTCATGATCATCTTGGACATAAAGGTTGCCCCTTGCATCCATATCCAGCGCAATATGGAATAACTTTGGGTAAGTTTTCTTGTGTTCCATAGAAAACTTTTCATCACAATTGTAACAAAGACATTTAGCTTTTCTCTCAGCCATCTCATCTCTGTTGAGAAATCTGAATATATGCCTTGTGTTCCCGGTGGATGATACAGAATTTGCATGGTTTGGAGCCTCACCTTTGTCTCGGACCGCAGATATAGCCCGGAACGGCCTCTGTTTAACTTCTGATGTGAATGTACAGCATTGTTCATATGCGTGGGCTAAGCTCATAGCCTCTTCCAAAGAAGAAGGTCTCTATAATTCCAAATCAGAGCGTAGTGGTTGTCGAAGCCCTGCTGTGAATAAATTCATCGCACTTTTATCCCCCATTGGATCGCATCTGCATAAAAGTTGCAGAAATTGTTCCTGATATTCTGAAACTTGACCCACTTGGCTTAGTTTGGCAAACTCCCTTAGTGTGTGTTGGAGCTCAATGGGGGGCCGAATCTCTGGTGGACAAATGAGACAAACTCCCGCCACGATGGTTCACCATGGTCACGTGAAAGACGGTAGTACCACAGATCCGCTACGCCTTCTAAGTGTAGCGTGGCGTACCACACTTTATCTTCTTCTTGTATCTCTTGCCCTTTAAAGAATTGCTGGCACTTGTTCAGCCATGGTAAGGGATCTGTGGAGCCATCATATACTGGGAATCAGATTCGATGAAGCTGCTACGGGAATCTATGGCCTTGCCGACGGTCATTGTTCCCGCTGGTTTTGTGTTCACCACCGTCATGCTCCTCCTGATCAGCAGCAGGGTTATCCACAGGGTGCCCTACTGATGCACCATTTCCTTCGCTATGTTCACCCTGAATTACAGGCTCAAACTCCCCTCTGTTCTGCGCGCTGGGGCTTTTCTCCAATCGCGAAATATCTATAGTATGCGCAGAAAGTTGCTGCTTGACATCATGCACGTCCGCTTTGATCGATGTCATGCCCGCGAGTTGGGAGGCTTGAAGCTTCACTTGTCCTCCGATTTCATTGACAGAAATGTTAAACCTAGCGAGCTTCTCGCTGATATCTCTGAACGCCGCGCCCAGGGCTTCGATTGCTTCTTTGGTGTCGCCCATTGGATCGGCTTTGGATGCTGATACCAAGTTGTGACGGCTGATCTCTCTCTTTTGGTTGGCTCGCAAGTTATAGGGATTGGAGACCAGAGGACGGGGGCCCACCCGCCGATCCTGTCGGCTGCTCGCCGGCGACGTCGTGGCGCTGCCAACTCGCAGGGCCAGGAGGTAAATAATTGACTCAAATAACTCTTCCTTTATTCCTCAAAGATGGCTAATATATATAGCCGGACAGAACACATCTTAGGGATAGAATCCCCTTTTATTTGGCATGGACTTTGATTCTAACTCTGATCTCCTAACCTGACTGGACTCTTATCTTCCTAACCGACCTGATTACGACTCGACTCAATTTATTCCTAACTGATTAAGACTCTTAAGGGCAGCTACCTCTACTAATTATGCTGTCTACGGATATCCCTTTCCCGTATTGTAATCCGACCATCAGAAAACCTAACAGTTTTTTATATATTTTTTAAAAATCAAGTAAAAGAGAGGAAGAGATACAAGAGTAACAATAAAAAAAGACTAAGATTTTGGCACATGAATTGCTACTTTCCATGCAGTCCTATCATGAGCTAAGTCTCTAGATACATTCTCATCTCTCAAATCTCGTTTTACCGCCTCCTCCCATGTCAACTTTGGTCGTCCTCTACCCCTCCTAATATTTTCTCTACCTCCTAAAATCCCACTGTTAACCGGTGCTTCTGGAGATCTCCGTTGGATATGTTCAAACCACTTTAGTCGATGTTGGAGACAATATGTTTTCACAGGGGGAGATAAATTTGGACAATAGAGAAAATAAAGAAATTATTTTTGTCCATGAGCTCATAAGAAAATGGAAGGTGGGAAAAACACACTGAAACATGGATGTAATCATCCCCCACGTCTGCCTCCATGTCTAACGTTGGATCAACTCGTTTTATCTGCAACCAAGATTTCAATCACTACACAGAAGAAAAAGTGTATGAAACGACACCATGGAAATGACAAGATGTTCAGTGGTACAGCAAAAACTTGTACCTTGGACTTTGCCTCCTTTGCCAATATATCATCATCTTTCAGGAAGACGGCTAACTCCTCATCTTCAGCAGCCTCAGCTGCTGCTGCCATAGTATTTTTTGTTCTAAGTAGATACTCCGCTCTACAGTATTTTGTCCAAAAATCTTTCTCTGACATCTGTCCTTGACAGATATAAATAGATGAAAGGGTGACAAGTGAGCAGAATAAAGCACTATCAGAAGTCAGCACTAAAAGTACATAATCATAGGCCCAAAATCGTTAAATATATATACTTACACATTGAATAATATGAGATATTACCTTTTTTGGAACAAAATCTAAAAATGCCCTACGAACAGCAGGTTTTTCGGCAAAAATCTGCAAAAGAGAAGGATAAATACTGCTAATAAGTTAGGTGAGCTACTTGTTTCACATCATCCCTTTTATTCCACAATCCAGGTATACAATCAAATAATCCAGCACATGTTTCAGAGAACAATACACCCTCACGTAGACAAACATATTTTCAGGGCAAATAGAACCCAGCATGTTTCAAAGATTGGGTCAAACAGGGTTTGAGAACTCCCTAGCACCACCAAATGATCAGTCATAGTTGAACCATACCCAGTGGGAATTCCATTTGAGGTAAAAGAAAAGCTTAATCGGGTATCACTCTAACTTTTCGATTCTGTTCTGCTCTGGCCGTTGGAATGGAACATTCCAGTACTGTTTTGTACCGCTGTACCATTTCAGCCTCTAAGTTAATAATATTATATAATATACTTATACAAACAAGTATATATGTGTGTCAAGGGCGTTGGCGTCCAAAACAGCGGGTCCCCGGCTTCGGAGGTCGTATCCCCGAGAGGAAGAGGCGCCGGAGGTTTTGCTCGGCGGCCCGATGGCGGAAGATGGGATCGGAAGAGGGAAGAGGAGAAGGAGAGCAGGTAGATAATACTTCTTTCTTATTCCTCAATGATCCTATTGCTTCTAATATATAGGCTTATAGCCAACTAACAAGGAAACAAACTCAATCTTATCTCTAACAACTCAATCTTATCTAACTGATTATTCTCCTAAAATCTTGCCTAGCCCCTCATTGTGGGCTGTTGCGCCCGATCCTTGGATCGGCGCTGGTACTTGCGGCCCCACATGACATCTCTCCCCCCCTCGAGAAGCAGCTCGTCCTCGAGCTGGAAATCCGGGTAGCGGTCGATGAAATTTTCGATGTCTTCCCATGTTGTCGATGCTGTTGTTTCCCCCTTCCAGTGAACCAGTAGTTGTCGGACACCCCTGGCCAAGCGAGAGTGGAGAACTCGCTCTGGTTCCAGCACCGCTGCCCCATTATGGATTCGAGGAAGGGGTGGTGGCGAGCAGCGGGGGTGTACCAATGAACTTTTTCAAGAGGCCCACGTGAACACGTCGTGGAGACGAGCTCGAGGAGGTAGTTCCATCCTGTAGGCGACGTCGTTGATGATATTGGTGATGTGGTACGGCCCGTAGAAGCACGGTTTGAGCATTCCTGATGTCGGTAGTTGAAGCGACGAGGCAGCCCGTTGGTGTAGTCGTAACCATACCCAGCCGCCTTCCTTAAATTGAACATCCCTGTGATGCTTGTCGTAGTGACGCTTGTAGATGGCTTGGGCTTGCTCGAGGCGGAGACGGACATCCGCTAGGAACTCATCTCGTTCCGCCATAGTCTTTGCTACCGCTGCCACCCGTGTTTCCCCCTTTTCATAGGATCGGATGGACGGAGGGTCACGGCCATAGACCACCCGGAACGGCGTGTTGCGGAGTGCGGACTGATATGCGGTGTTGTAGGTGTACTCCGCCCAAGGTAGCCAACGAAGCCATTGTCGAGGGCGGTCTCCGGTGAAGCAACATAGATACATAGTGATCACTTTGTTGGCAGCTTCCGTCTGTCCGTCGGACTGGGGATGAAAAGCCGAAGTCATGTGTAACTTGGTGCCGACGAGCCGCATCAGTTCCCTCCAGAAAATGGAGGTGAAAACGGGATCCCGATCCGAGACCATGGATTGGGGTAACCTGTGAAGGCGCACGATCTCGGCGAAGAAGACCTTTGCCACCGACTCCGCCGTGTACGGGTGTGAGATGGCGATGAAGTGGCAGTACTTGCTGAATCGATCCACCACCGTGAGGATGACAGATTTCCCGCCGACACGTGGTAGCGCCTCGATGAAGTCCAACCCAATGTCCGTCCATACCTCCGTGGGCACGGGTAGAGGAAGGAGCAGCCCGCCGGATGTAGGTGGTCGGATTTGTACCGTTGGCAAGTGGAGCAGGAGCGGATGTAGTCCTGAACTGCTTGTCGGAGGTGGTCAGTCTTGAACGCCGGGGTGATGGCGGTCTTGAGTGCCTTGAATGCCGCTTTTGCCTTGGCTGTCCAAGTGAATGTGGGCTGATCTGCCCCTGGCCCAGGCCGGCCCCTCCCTGGCCCAGGGCGGCCAGAACTGGGCCAAGTGGGCTGGTCAGCCCTAGCCCAGGCCGGGGCCCCTTTCTAGAAGGTTTTTGAGTTTAATCTTCTTAGAGATAGATTAAAAGATCCTTTGTAACAAATTAGGACTCTTGTAAGGGGGGGCTATATATACAAGCCAAAAACACCCCAAATTGTGAGAGAGATCAATACAGAAAATTTTCCTCCACTTTTCTAACCCTAGCCGCCTCTCTCTCCCTCCTGCCCTAGCCGCCGCACAGCTTCTGCCCTAGCCGCCGCCCAGCTGCTGCCCTAGCCGCCGCCTCCTCTGCAGCCCTAGCCGCCACCAGGGGCTAGAACCAGCCGCCGCCCCTGTTTTTCCCTCTGTTCTGCGCCTCCAACAAAACCAGAACAGATCGGGCATCTCCTGATTTCTTCCCTGATCTGTTCTCCCAAGAACAGAATCAATCTGCTCAGTTTTCTGCACCAGAACTGTTCTTCTACTTGTTGTTATTCCTCTGTTGCTGGCTGAAGAAATTTTCTGGTCTGTCTTCAAGGAAGACAGATCGATCTGCTAGGGCAGATCGGTTTATTCAGCAAGAACAGGGACAGTTTCAGCGCCGGAATTGCAACATTCGTGGTATCAGAGCCGGTTTCAACCCTAGGCTGAATTCTGCAAGATGTCGTCTACACCTACAAGCAGCGGCAGCGCCATCAGCCATGGCACACCCTCACCGGCAGCTCGTGAGGTGAACACCGGGACGGGGTTCCCCGTGCTCACCAAGACCAACTACGCGGAGTGGGCTGTCATGATGAAGATCAAGCTGAAGGCGCGGCTGCTTTGGAAGGCCGTGGAGGAGGGGAACGTGAGCGAGCAGGAAGACATGATGGCGCTTGACATCTTGGTCAGCGCTGTCCCGCCGGAGATGATCACGACGATCGGAGAAAAGAGGACGGCGAAGGAGGCATGGGACACGATCGCCATCATGCGGGTTGGGGCCGACCGCGTGAAGAAGACGACGGCGCAGCAACTCCGGAAGGAGTTTGAAGACGCTGTCTTCAAGGATGGCGAAAGCGTGGAGGACTTCTCCCTCCGCCTGAGCGGCATGCTATCACGGCTTGCGTCGCTAGGGGAGGAGATAGGAGAAGAGAGGGCCGTGGAGAAGCTCCTGCGAAGCGTTCCAGAACGCTTCCAACAGATCGTGGTGGCGATCACGACACTGCTGGACGTGTCGACCCTCACCTTGTCGGAGGTGACGGGGCGTCTCAGGGCGGCTGAGAACGCTTTCGACTCGACGCAGCGGAAGGGAGGAGTACACAATGGCCAGCTGTACCTCACTCGGGAGGAGTGGGAGGCACAGCGGAAGGAGGAGCGGTCTACCCAGTCCGCGGGTTCTTCTAAGAGGGGCGGCCGAAAGGGCCCGCCCAAGAAGAACGGAGGCAAGAAGGGAGGTTACGGGAAGGATATTCCGCGGGACCAGTGCGGGAAGAAGGGCCACTGGGCCAGGGAGTGTCGGTCGAAGCCTAAGGAGGAGCCGCAGCAGCAGGCTT
Organism: Neostapfia colusana; assembly: GCA_030760725.1. Lineage (NCBI taxonomy): Eukaryota > Viridiplantae > Streptophyta > Magnoliopsida > Poales > Poaceae > Neostapfia > Neostapfia colusana. Next base: position 48,689,886 of record JASWHV010000015.1, read on the forward strand.
TCGTGGCAAAGGCGGAGGAGGAGGGCGCCTTGTTTATGACAAGGGTGGCCTCAGTACAGGAGGAGTCTGTACAGGAACGTCCTATGCGCCCACTGGAGATAGTGGAGGGACGTGTCTTCGCTCACCGCAGCAACGACGATGACTTTGATGACACTCGTTGGTACCTCGACACGGGCGCGACCAACCACATGACGGGTTCGCGCGCCGTCTTCTCCAAGCTCGACGAAAACATCGTCGGAACCATCAAGTTCGGCGATAATTCCGTTGTGCGTATCCAGTGGAAGGGTACGGTCCTATTCGCCGCCAAGACGGGTGAGCACAGGAGGCTCACCGGCGTCTACCTCATCCCACGCCTCACCACCAACCTCATCAGCGTCGGCCAGCTGGATGAGGATGGCTACAGCATCACGGTTCTAGGAGGAGTGATGCACATACGGGATGAGCAGCAGCGTCTCCTCACACGAGTTCAGCGCGACGACAGCAAGCTGTACTCCATCAGGCTCAACATCACACGTCCGGTTTGCCTAACCGCGAGGCGTGATGATGTTGCGTGGCGTTGGCACGAACGCTACGGACACGTCGGCTTCCAGGCGCTTCGGAAGTTGGCGCGAGAGGAGATGGTGCTCGGGCTTCCGCAAATTGATCATGTCGATCAATTGTGCGAAGCTTGCTTGGTCGGGAAGCAGAGGCGCTCCAGCTTCCCCAAGCAAGCTCGGCGGCGCGCGGAGGGCGCGCTCGACCTTGTCCACGGCGACATCTGCGGGCCTATCACGCCGACGACTCCAGGTGGCAAGAAGATGTTCTTGTTGCTTGTGGATGACATGAGCCGCTATATGTGGCTTTATCTTCTAGCAACCAAGGACAAGGCGCCAGACTTAATTCAGCAATTCAAGGCAACAGCTGAATTAGAGTCCGGGAGGAGGCTGAAGTTACTCCGTACTGATCGCGGAGGGGAGTTCACCTCACAGGAGTTCGGCGAGTATTGCGCTCAGCACGGAGTACAACGTCAGCTCACAGCCCCGTATACGCCGCAGCAAAACGGGGTTGTGGAGCGGCGCAACCAAACGGTGGTCGGCATGGCGAGGAGCATGTTGAAGGCGAAGGGTATGCCCGGGATATTTTGGGGTGAGGCAGTTATCACGGCTGTCTATATCCTGAATCGATCCCCTACCCGCGGCCTTGACGGGAAGACGTCATATGAAGCTTGGCATGGAGAGCGACCAACCGTCAATTATTTCCGAACTTTTGGGTGTGTGGGGCATGTCAAGAACACGCGCCCCAACCTGAAAAAGTTGGAAGACCGGAGTACTCCGATGATTTTTCTTGGCTATGCTGCAGGGACGAAGGGATATCGGATGTATAATCCGGCTGATGGGCGTACACACATATCACGTGACGTGATATTCGACGAGGCGGCCAAGTGGGACTGGGGAGAAGGAGCAGGAGAAGAGGACTACACCACCTTCCACGTCGACTCCTTAGGTCCAGCAGGTGCTGGACCTGCTGTTTCAGCACCCGGAGAGGTGCTGCAGGGTCCGGAGGGGCCGAACAGCACCCCTGCAGTGCCCAGGAGGGGCACAGAAGGGTCTGTACAGACCCTAGGAGTTCCTGCGCCAGCCTCCAGACCTGCTGGAGAGAGTCCAGCACCTGCAGCGTCGCCCCAAGGGCCCCTGCAGGGGCTGTCCAGCGCAAATCGGGGCTGGGACAGTCCTGCACGGGGGTCAGCAGCAGCGGGGGATTCCGGACTTGAAGATTCCAGCACCTTCGTCACGCCCCGGAATCCTCCACGGCCCATCCGCTTCGCCACGCCGCCGACGGACGTCGGCAGCAACGTCGACGCCTACCACGACAACAACGCTGCACTTCGGTTCCGCACGATGCGCAACGTGCTGGGAACCCTCACCCCTCCTGGTCGGGCTGAGCGCCCACCAAGCTTGGAGGAGGGGGAGCTTATGTTCACCACCGCGGAGGAGCCCACGTCCTTCGCCGATGCTGAGGAACACCCGTGCTGGAAACGGGCCATACTCGAGGAGATGGAGTCCATAGAAGAAAACAAGACTTGGCAACTTGTTGATCTTCCTGCAGGACACAAGCCCATTGGCCTCAAATGGGTGTTTAAGGTGAAGAAGGACGAGCATGGGGAGGTGGTGAAGCACAAGGCTCGACTGGTGGCAAAAGGCTATGTCCAACGGCAAGGAATAGACTTTGACGAGGTATTTGCTCCTGTAGCTCGTCTCGAATCTATTCGCTTGCTCCTTGCAGTTGCTGCACACAAGGGGTGGGAGGTACACCACATGGACGTGAAGAGCGCCTTCCTGAACGGCGACTTGATGGAGGAGGTGTACGTCTCCCAACCCGCTGGCTTCATCATTGACGGAGCCGAACACAAGGTGTATCGGCTCAAGAAAGCTTTATATGGACTTCGTCAGGCGCCCAGGGCCTGGAATGCCAAGCTCAACGATAGCTTGCTATCGCTTGGTTTCCAGAAGAGTACGAGCGAGCACGGGATTTATTTTCGTGGAGCTGAAGATGAGAAGCTCATCGTCGGCGTGTACGTCGACGATCTTGTGATCACAGGAGGAGGCGATCTCAAGAAGTTCAAAGGGGAGATGATGAAGCGGTTCAAGATGAGCGACTTGGGCCTCTTGTCGTATTATCTTGGCCTGGAGGTGCGGCAGACTGAAGAAGGGATAAGCGTTGGGCAGGCGGCCTACGCTTCCAAACTTGTCTCTAAAGCTGGCCTGGAAGGATGCAATCCCTGTGCATTTCCCATGGAGCAAGGCCTCAAGCTTTACAAGACAAGTGATAGCCCGTTGGTGCATGCAACGGACTATAGGAGCTTGGTTGGAGGGCTGCGATACTTGGTGAACACACGTCCCGATCTTGCCTACTCGGTCGGGTACGTGAGTCGGTTTCTGGAGGAGCCCAAGGAGGATCACTTTGCTGCAGCCAAACGCATTGTACGCTACATAGCGGGTACAATCAACTATGGAGTTTTCTATGCAAGAGGAGGAGACATGGAGCTTATTGGGTACTCGGATAGTGACTATGCGGGAGACGTGGAGGACCGCAAGAGCACAAGCGGGGTGCTGTTTTGTCTTAGAAACAGCCCCGTTTCATGGCAGTCCTGCAAGCAGAAGGTGGTGGCCTTGTCCTCATGTGAAGCAGAGTATATCGCAGCAGCTCAAGGGGCATGTCAAGGTGTATGGATGGCACGGCTGATGGAGGACTTAGCTGGAAAATCGAAGGCGCCGGTGCTGCGGGTTGATAACAAGTCAGCTATAGACTTGAGCAAGAATCCGGTACACCATGACAGGAGCAAGCACATCGACGTCAAGTACCACTACATACGAGAGTGTGTGGACAACGGTACTATTGTGCTTGAGCAAATCTCCACTCAAGACCAGATGGCGGACATCTTGACCAAGGCTCTTGGAAGACAAAAGTTCGTGGAGATGAGAAGAAGGATCGGGATTCTAGACATGGGCCAGTGTCAGGATCAGGAGGAGAATGTGGGCTGATCTGCCCCTGGCCCAGGCCGGCCCCTCCCTGGCCCAGGGCGGCCAGAACTGGGCCAAGTGGGCTGGTCAGCCCTGGCCCAGGCCAGGGCCCCTTTCTAGAAGGTTTTTGAGTTTAATCTTCTTAGAGATAGATTAAAAGATCCTTTGTAACAGATTAGGACTCTTGTAAGGGGGGCTATATATACAAGCCAAAAACACCCCAAATTGTGAGAGAGATCAATACAGAAAATTTTCCTCCACTTTTCTAACCCTAGCCGCCTCTCTCTCCCTCCTGCCCTAGCCGCCGCACAGCTTCTGCCGTAGCCGCCGCCCAGCTGCTGCCCTAGCCGCCGCCTCCTCTGCAGCCCTAGCCGCCACCAGGGGCTAGAACCAGCCGCCGCCCCTGTTTTTCCCTCTGTTCTGCGCCTCCAACAAAACCAGAACAGATCGGGCATCTCCTGATTTCTTCCCTGATCTGTTCTCCCAAGAACAGAATCAATCTGCTCAGTTTTCTGCACCAGAACTGTTCTTCTACTTGCTGTTATTCCTCTGTTGTTGGCTGAAGAAATTTTCTGGTCTGTCTTCAAGGAAGACAGGTCGATCTGCTAGGGCAGATCGGTTTATTCAGCAAGAACAGGGACAGTTTCAGCGCCGGAATTGCAACAGTGAATCCCTCCTTGCGGAGGAGTGAGGTGAGCGGTGCGGCTGTTGCGCCAAAGTTCTTGACGAACTTGCGGTAGTAACCAGCAAGGCCGAGGAAGCCTCGCACCGCTCGCGCCGATCGGGGGACTGGCCAGTCCACCACTGCTTGAACTTTGGCTGGATCAATGGCGACGCCTGAGGCGGATATGATGTGCCCGAGGTAGGCGATGGAGTCAGTGCCGAAAGTGCACTTTGATCTCTTGGCGAAGAGACGGTGTTGGTGGAGAATGTCGAGGACGGCGCGCACATGTCGGAGGTGGTCAGTCCACGTGGTGTTGTAGATGAGAATGTCATCGAAGAAGACGAGGACGAACCGTCGGAGGAATGGCCGCAAGATGTCGTTCATGAGTGCATGGAACGTCGCCGGGGCATTGCACAATCCAAACGGCATGACCAGGAATTCATAGAGGCCGTCATGTGTTCGAAACGCCGTCTTGGAATGTCCTCTTCTCGCATCCGAACCTGATGATAGCCGGAGCGGAGATCCAGCTTGGAGAAGAAACGCGCGCCGTGGAGCTCATCGAGGAGTTCGTCGACCACGGGGATTGGGTATGCGTCCTTGACCGTGATGGCATTCAAAGCACGATAGTCGACGCAAAAATGCCAAGAGCCATCCGTCTTTCGTACCAGCAGCACCGGGGAGGAAAATGCCGACGAGCTCCTACGGATGATCCCTTGCTCGAGCATGGTTGCACATTGGCGTTCCAACTCATCCTTGTGTGCGGCGGGGTACCGATAGGGTCGTACTGCCACTGGTGTTGACCCCGGTAGTAGTGTGATATTGTGGTAGCGGGAACGTGGCGGTGGCATGCCCTTAGGTTCGGTGAAGACTCCCGCAAAAGCGTCGAGGAGGGCGGATAGTAGATCGTCCCCGGTGCACGCTCGGATTGCCGGACTGGCCGGTCCCGCCTAGCCGTGCCAGCACACCTGGTGGTCGCCCCGCCAGAAGGACATTGTCGATGCCCCGAAGTCCCATAGGATGGGTCCCAGAGACGCTAGCCACTGCGTTCCCAGGACCATATCATAGTCGGCGAGCGGCAGGGCGTAGAAGTCTGCGGAGAACGCCTCAGCATTGATGCAGAATGTTGCGCCCCGGTACACGCCTGGCATGGTACGCGGTCGTTGTTAGCCACTGTGACCTGTACTCTCCCGCCCGACCAAAGCTTAAATGAGGTCCGAGAGGCTGCCTCCTCGGCGATGAAGTTGTGGGTGGAGCCGGAGTCCAATAGGGCGAGGAGGGCAGTGCCGCCAATGAAGACGCACAATTGCATTGTTTCGCTGGTGCGGATCCCGGTAATTGCATGGACTGAGATGTGTGGCTCGTCTAAAGGCAGCTCTTCTGCCCCGCCGTCCTCATCATTGTCTTCATGCGCCAAGTCGAGGAGGAAGATGTGTTGGCACACTCGATTGTGACCACGCCCGAACTTCTCATTGCAGTTGAAGCAAAGACCCAAACGGCGTCGCTCTTCCATCTCTGTCTGGGACAGTCTCCTGATCTGTCGCCCCTCGACCGTGGCCGGTGTCTGATGGGGAGGCAGCTGAGAACCAGACGCCGGTAGTGCGAAGCGTGGCGAGGGCGTTGGTAGCAGACCCCGCTGGCCTGTATGGCGCTGTTGTGGCGCGGAGGCTCCCGCACACTGATCGCGTAGCTCCAATTTGCGCGCGAGACTCATGGCGATGGCGAGTGACTGCGGGTTATGGATCTCAACGTCCAGGCTGAGAGGCGGTTGTAGACCGGCGGTGAAAAGCTGCACTTTTTGGGTCTCAGTGAGTGCGCCGGCGCGGGGAAGCAGGGCCTCAAACCGGTCCTGGTACTCGACGACCGAGCCCGTGCGCCTACACGCCACGAGTTCACCGAGAGGGTTGGAACGCAAGGGCGGCCCAAACCGGGTGTTGAGCAGTTCGGTGAAGCGTCTCCATGATGGTGTGCCTTCGTCGCGTTGAAGCTGCATGAACCACAAATGTGCTCCTGCCTCCAAGTTGTACGATGCCATCCACACTTGTTCCTCATCCGTGATGCGTTGTTGGTAAAAGTAGGACTCACACCTGTTGATGAATGCGAGGGGATCAGTTTTCCCATCAAACTTGGGAAAGTCCAGCTTCTGGAATCGCGGCGGCCTATCGTGGAGTTCGCCACCCTGCATCCTTCTGGGTCCCGATGCCGATGACCCTGTGGTGCGTTGCTCGATCGTCTCGATCTTGGCTTGCAGGGACGCTACTGTCTCGGTCAACTTGGTGATTAGCGCCACCAGATCGGTTGACGACGGCGCTGCCATTAGCGTTGGTTCCTACGCTGTTTGGAGCGGCGGCGCGGCGGAAGCAGCCTCGTGCAGCGGCGGTGTGGTAGAGGAGGAGCGCCTGGATCGTGATACCAAGTTGTCAAGGGCGTTGGCACCCAAGACAGCGGGTCCCCGGCTTCGGAGGTCGTATCCCCAAGAGGAAGAGGCGTCGGGGGTTTTGCTCGGCGGCCCGATGGCGGAAGATGGGATCGGAAGAGGGAAGAGGAGAAGGAGAGCAGGTAGATAATACTTCTTTCTTATTCCTCAATGATCCTATTGCTTCTAATATATAGGCTTATAGCCAACTAACTAGGAAACAAACTCCATCTTATCTCTAACAACTCAATCTTATCTCTAACAACCCAATCTTATCTAACTGATTATTCTCCTAAAATCTTGCCTAGCCCCTCATTGTGGGCTGTTGTGCCCGATCCTTGGATCGGCGCTGGTACTTGCGGCCCCACATGACAATGTGACACATGATTTCATTTGTATTCTTGCTTAGATGGATATTTGTTGTCCACAATGATCACATCTAGAGCAGCCACAATGTAATACCAAACAGAACCATGAGGAGAGAGAACAAGCGGTTTGGCTTGAATTATACGTTGCAGCGCTCAAACCATGTAAAAAGATTCATTGGTTCGCATCTTCGACTCGAGTCGAACCGAAACGAATAAAAAATTCTGCTGGCACACTTCCTAATGTCTGGTTATTCCTGCCATGCAACGGAAGTGGAGAGGCAACAGTGTCTTTCTTTTCCTTTTTATATTTAGCTTTTGGTCCCCCTAAAACTAACTCAGCACTACAGGAATCGAACCATCCTGGGCATATGAACCATGGGATCCAGGTCAGTACAAAAAATCAAACCAACGATACCGATGCTCTTAGTACAATATTGAGATGAGACTCATTTAAACGAGTGTTACTTTGAACCCAGAACTGGTAGTCCAGAATGATTAGTCAGGCGACTAGCGTGTCTGGGCAATCAGGCAATTAGCTCAGAAGTTTTTATTGGGCCTTGCTGTTTGTTTCTTTTATTTAGCTGTTGCGGTTTTTTATTGTCTGAACTCTGAGCTGTTGCTGATCTGAAGTTCTGAACTGTTTCGAAATTTTTATTGTCTCTGTTTCTAATGTGAACTGTTGCTGAACCTGAAATTCTAATTCTGCACTGTGAGTATATGTTTCTCCTAATTAACTATTGACTATTCCATCTTGTTTATATACGACACTGAAAAATTATGAACTCTTCCACCTTATTTACTAGTGCAGACTGCAGAGTCCATGGAGAGCTGAACAAATTAGAATCTTGCAGTTCTGTTAAACATGGCTACTTTATCAGGTAACATTATTATCATAGAATCTGCTGTTAATGCTCTGTTTTGTCATTCCGTTTCAGCATGTTTGGTTAACCACGTTTGTTCATACAGATGGACAGTGTTTAACAGGTGTCGCCTAGGAGACACCTAGTCGCCGCCTAGGCATCCAGGCGCTCCAGCCTGGACGCCATGGCCGGCCACCGCTGCGCCGTGGCCGCCGCCTTGCCATCGGTTGACAGGAGCTACCGCCGCCACTTTTGCAAAGGAGAGAGAGAGAGGGGGTGAGGGGAAAATGGCTAGGGTTAGGGTAGGGATAGTTTTTATATGTCTTCACCTAAAATGTGGACCGTCGGATGAGATCTGACGGCTCACACTAACTGGGCCGCTTCGTCACCCCCTCAGCCCGCTCCTCACCCCGTGAATTGAAAACATTGACTGGTATGGACCGGTATTAGCCGGTACTAACAGGTACTGGCCGGTATTGACCAGTATTTTGGCTGGTACGAGATGGAGGCCGTTGTGAACCGGTTAGGGCACCAGAATGGAACATACCAGCCATTCTAGCTGGTACCAGAAAGGGATGAATAAGTAAGATATCACCCACCAAGCAAACACAATGATTTGCAGAGAGCGCATCATTAAAAATATTTGAAAAACGGTTGGAAACTTCATCACCCACAAAGTAAGGAATAGTTTGTTGAATTTTTTATAACATTGTCAAATTTGCGATATGATAGTGTGGAAATAGGACTTTGCCCATTTTTGTTTCAACATTGCCGGTCCCGACACTGGATAATGTAGGGGTATGTGATATGCTTGGCGAACAAACAACTATAACTAGTCATTCTTATGGAGGTGGAATCACAAAGAGATTTGTTGTTGATACTTGATAGTGTGAAAATTAAAAGCCATTTTACTTGCAGATCTCAATCCAGATGATGATTCATGAATAATAGTTGGAAGTATAGAAAGGTCATACCTGATGGATTATCTCAGTTGTGAGATTGAACGTGATTTTATTTGTCTGAAATGTACAAAGTAGAAATAAGTATATTAACGGCCATCACTTTGATATATTTGAATGGAGCACAAAATTCCATAACATAATACACACATCCTAGTATAATATTATGAGCATATGAACTACATCTACGGGATTCCACATACCCGACCATCAGCTGAAGGCCTAACATCTGTTAGCATTGCACTCTTGAAACCTGGCTTTTGCTTTGTTTCCTTATTTGCTTCATCATCAAGTAAATTCTACAAGATGCCATTAAAGACAGTGCTTCAAGAAAAAAACAAGAAATTCAACATAAAATTTGAATAATGTATATGCATGCAATGTTATCTATGGATTTTACCTTTCTTGTAGCCCAAAATTCAGATTCTTGGAGAATATTCCCAAGAACAAACTTCTTATGCAATTTCTGCAGTTCACTGTAACAAATAACATTCAACAAATCTGAGCAATACAAGGTGCTTTAATTTCTGTTGGGTACGATAGTTTGCGTACTTGTTTGCGATGTTTTAGCTAACAACAATATGGATATTTGAAGCATATTTCTGAAGAAAACAAATTTCTAACAATAAACGGAATGATTACGCCAATTGTGGGAAAAAAAAAAGAAAGTAGAAATAACATAAGAATTATGCAAGAGAAAATAAACATTCCACATTTATGCTTCACTTCATCTCTCTGAAGTGTGAAACATGTATAGAATAGAAAAGCCAACATCCATGTCACCTGTATTTGTAGCAAAGCAGGATAAACTGGATAAAAGACTACAAAAGCTCTAATACACTTTCAAACTGCAAGAATATAAGAATACTCGCATGGTTAACAATGGAAAAAATATTAATCAGCCATAAATTGTACGAGCACTTGAAAGTACATAGAGCTCAAGAAGTTCCTTGGGGGCAAAGAGAAACTAAAAATTGTGTTAGCTTATAGAATTGGATTAGCCTTGATAGTTCATGCAACCATGGCAACAAGAAACCAGTGTCAGTGATCCAAATAGTCATGTTACCTATCTTCTCGCAACAATTTCATCCGCCGGTCGACTTCTGCAGCACTTAGTTGCTTCGGACCAGTTGAAGCTACTAAGTTTTCTGGAGTAACATTCGGTCGAGGGGGCATTATCCCTTGATGTTTGCCCAAAACTCTTGCTGAAAGGAAGAAATGTATGACATGCATGTCTTTTATTTGGTAACAGGAATATATAAACTAATATATGATGCTTCCCAAGAGTATTATTGTCATATAAAACATGCTACAACAAATAACAATTGCAATTCATTCAGAATTTGAGCATGTTCCAAACAAAATGTGGTATAGTTAAGAAATATGGTATAGCTAGATTTATGTAACACCTGCACTAAACAAGATCTAGGAGAAATTGAGGTAGATAAAAAAAGGGCAGCCCGGTGCATGTAGCTCCCGCTTGCGCAGGGTCCGGGGAAGGGTCCGACCCATTTGGGTCTTTTGTACACAGCCTTTCCCTGCATTTCTGCAAGAGGCTGTTTCCAGGACTCGAACCCATGACCTCATGGTCACAAGGCAACAGCTTTACCGCTGCGCCAAGGCCCCCCTTCGAGAAATTGAGGTAGATGATAAGTTAATTTGTAGTGTAAATAAGGCTTACATAAAATGGCTGCTTATAATTGCAGTTTCCTTTAATTTCATTCCGACATTCAAAATTATCCGAAGAAAAGATTAGCAATTCTAAATAGCATTCACTAACTGTAAAATGAACATTACCTACAAAGTCTCGACACAGGTCACGGTTAGAAACATTGTCGAACTCAAAAATGTAGCCTCCACCCTAAGAAAGATAGATATGCATGTGATGTTATACCCAGTTATAATAACACTTGTAGGGTAAATGCTTAGGCATTGCTCATACCTTATCGGAATCTTTAAATAGATTCAATAAAGGTGGTGCTGGTTTGCTACCATCTACTTTGTTAAACTTGTGACCTGCGACGCAATGTTAGGGATAGACAGCAAAATTACTATGAAGCATAAGCAGTATACTTGAAATTAAGTTATCTGTAGATGACCGACACACACGTCTTAAATCATTATCTCAACTTAAGTTATTCTTTACTATTTATTTAGTCGTGTGAAACGATCACATGGTACATGAGATATCAGAACATGAGCCTCGCGGCCATGAAAAACATATAGCTGGTTTGCCTTCTACTAAAACATCAGAAAAAACAACACATTAATTATCTATGCTCCAATGCTCTCTTCTGGAACCATCTGATCATCACCGTGTGTGGGGTATACAGAAAGTACCTTTGATGCCTCGGAACTCAACATTAAGCTTCATTGCCGACCGTGGATCATTAGGTGTGAAGGAGAACTTATCTTCGATCTGCAATAAATAGGAAATAAACTGGGCGGTGCTTATGAAGATCATGTAAACCTAGTTGTGCTATTGAAGAGCACTCAAAGCAAATACAAGGTTATGCACCGACCAAATGTTTTAGCTTGAGGAGCAATTTAGAGTAAGTCCCAAAGACAGAGGGGCAGATGATTCAGCTTAGGTCGCCCCTCTGCAATGAAACCCATGTGCTGAGGGTTAACCCTACTCCACACAGATCTCCACGCAAGTCAATTCATCCGATTCGATCGATCTCCCACCCTCGCAACTGATTGGGTATAATCATAGATCGATTCCACGCAACCGCAGCACATCTCGGCAGCTCGTACCGTTCGGAGGCAACAGAGCCACGCGACCAAACCACGCGCACGACCGGCGGAGATGCAAAAGGCAACGGAGGTAGGGATTGGGACGAATGGTACGCACCATGCGGAGGATGCCAGGGGTGCCGGGGTCCTTGACCGTGGTCTTGTACTTGGCCCCGATCGTCATGGAACTCATCGCAGACACGCTACGGAGATTTGCCTCTCGCTTCCTCGCCGGCGTCAAGGTGGAGACTCGGAAGGAAGGGAAGCGAGGATGGGGGAGGGGCAGGCCCGCTACGGAGATTTGCCCCTCTCGCTTCCTCGTCGGCGTCAGGATGGAGCCTGGGAAGGAAGGGAAGCCAGAGGATGGGGGAGAAAATTGCTACTCCAAGCAATTTACTCGAAGCCAGAGGATGGGGGAGAAATAGAACTTTTACCATGTGCTTCTATTATTCTAAACGTTGACGCAATTATAGCCTAATTAAAGTCATTTTTTCTATTTTCAATTGTTATCATATCAGCTGAGATATGTATTTTTCTTTTTTCTTTTTCTGTTCGATTTCCTCCGTATCTTATTGACTGCTACAGCCACCAACCCTATTCCAGGGCTGGCTCTAGGCGGGAGGGGTGACCGGGCCAGTCCAGAGGGGGCCTAAAAATTTAGGCAAATTAGGTAGTCTTCTGGTATCTGCGAGGAAGATTAGGCCTGCGTTGCGTCCACAAGGAAGGCAGAAAGCCTGTGCGGCACCCAACACTTATTGATTTTCTATTCCACCAGGCGTAACCGCGTAGGGCAGAAGACGGAGCCGCCGCCGCTGCTTTTATCGTCTTCGTAACTCATATGATCACGTGGTTGGACGCCGATCAAATTGAGGGAAGGAGACTGGCATTACAATATTGCCTGGCTGATTACTGCAGCAGATTAGTGCAGCTGTCTGGTGACATCAAATTGAGGTAAAATAATTTGATTATAAATTGGGAATCTCTTAATTATATATGTGAGTATTTTGTATCATTAATTTATATATAATTATAGGTGTTACAATGTTGCCTAAAAATATCCATCCGGTGCTGCGAAAAGAAATAAAAGAAAACGTGAGAATCAACTTATTAAATCACGGAAAGGTGCTTTAAATAAATATTTTTCGTCATCAAGTAGTGTGGATGTCAACAACAATAATCAAACACAAGATCCTAACGACGAAGAGGATGATGATCACAATTCAGATGTACCTACTCAGGTCACTGAGCAATTCTTGGATGAAAGTAAGTAACTACTAACTGGGCATTGAAGGTAGTAGAGATGACTTGTACTGATGATGCAGCTGTTGTAAGTGATGCTCAAGGTTTGATTACTGCACTTGAGAATTTTGAAACTTTAGTTGGTATGGTTATTTGGCATGATGTTCTATTTTCTTTAAATATGGTGAGCAAAAAGTTACAGGAGAACATTGTGTGCATTGATGCTACCCTCAAACACATTGAAGGGGTGATCTTCTATTTTCAAAAATACAGACATGAAGGGTTCTATTCTGGTATTGAGATTGCTAAAGTCATTGCGTCAGATATGGGCATAGAGTCAATTTTTTTCACAAAACGTCAAAGTAAAAGAAAGAAACATTTTGATGAAATCAATGATGAAGATGAAGAACTGCAATTGTCAGCTAAGGAATCTTTTAGAGTCCCTTACTTTCTTGTCATTGTTGATGCTGCAATTGCTTCATTGACTAGTCGTTTTGAGCAGCTGAAGACATTTGAATACCTGTTTGGTTTTTTATTGAATTCAAACAATCTGAAGTTCTTGGATGATACTGATCTACACAAATGTTGCACTACTTTCGCTGAAACTTTTGCTCATGGTGAATCATCTGATGTTGATCTTGATGATTTTTTTCTGAAATAAAAGTATTGCAAGTGACTTTGCCAGATGATTTGATGTCCGCTTATGAGATCCTTCAATTTGTTACAACCTCTGATTGTTATCCAAATGTCGTTGTTGCTTATCGGATCTTATTGACTATACATGTGACTGTAGCCTCAGCCGAAAGAAGTTTCTCTAAATTGAAGCTCCTGAAAAATTGTTTGAGATCGACTGTGTTACAAGATAGATTGAATGAATTGGCTATATGTTGCATCGAGAAGGATATCCTGAACAATATTGATCTTGATACTATTTTATATGATTTTGCATCAAAGAATGCTCAAAAAACTTTCTTTGTGAAACACTGAAATATAATTGTCATTGAAGTTAGTATAATTTAGTACTTATTTGAGGTAAGTGTACGTTCATTCTAGCATATTTTTAATACTTTTATTTTTATGTCAATATGTCATAGTATATTTTAATACTCTAAGGGCCCATGCTCTTGATTTCGCCAAGGGCCCTCTAAAACTTAGAGCCGGCCCTGCCCTATTCCCGTCGGTGTCACATACGTCTGCACCCGTCGCCCCCTGCTCCCAACCATAGCGACGGCGAGCCCAACGGTGCCGGCCCTGCTCCCGGCTCCGTCGCTCTTTGTCTTTGCTTTAAGCAAATTGATAAGATAAATGATTAATGCAGCAATTTTAGAGTAGAACAAGTTGTTTTAGTGTAACACAAGTTGTTATAGTCCTATGTGAATTTTTAGGCTATTTTAAAGTAACATAGGATATTTTGTTAGTAAAGGGGATTTTGGTCAAGATAAAAGTCAATCTGGTCATTTTATATGGCCTAAAAATAAGAAAAGAATAGAAATGATTTAATTAGATCATAATCCTAATTTAACGGTGGGTCAGCATTGAGAGTCCTATTTTATCAAAACTCATCATAAGAGTTCTATTTTGTCGAAACCCCACGAAAGAAGTTCTATATTAGCAATTTTCTCGAGGACGGGGAGCCTCAGGAGTGACGAATTGTTTTAATAAAATAAAGCAAATAATCTATTTTACCCCCTCTTTGTATGTATACTGTTCACTTAACCCCTAAACAAAATTTTAATCAAATTTACACATCTAAACTATTTGGATTTGTTTAGTTTGTCTCTTAGTGAATTTTTTCTCTTTGTTGTGTTATGATTGGAGTTCTAATTTGGTAGAATGGTATATGGCATTATACACAATGTTTAAAAAAATCGTTCCATAATTTTTCATAAATGTTTTCTTGTATTTATTTATCTTTTATGTTAGATATATATTACATGCTTTTAACATACGATATATTGTAACTTATAATCTCAACATTGTTTACCCTCAAACATGACATAAACATAGAGAAACAAAGAAAAAGGAAAACCTTCATTAGAGGGTGAATGGAACCAATCTAAAAAGCTCAGGAGGGTAACTTGGACCAAAATTTAATTTAGAGGGTTAAGTGGACAATGTAGGTATTGAGAGTAATAAAATGATTTGTTTTATAATAATAAATGATTGTTTGATTATTTAATAAAAATAACCAAGTGACTTCAAAACTTAGGCGACTAGGAAAACTCGTCCAATAAATGGGTGGGCGCTCACGTGGCATTAACATGGAGGCCTATTGCGGTGTTGGTATTTGCTAACGTCTATTATTCATCCTGGCAATGAATATCAGCAATGTTTGTGACAACTAGGCTAACCTAGGCCTGTTGCGGGCGCTAGCTGTGAAGTGTGGCAGAGTTATGGATAGTGTAGGACGTTCTAATGTGAAACCAAGTAGGATGGATAGATAGATAATGAGGATAATGTGAGACACACTTTGGCTATCTAATCTAAAGGTTAATGTTGTACTAGTGAAAAGTTAGACTAAGACAAGGGCTTGTTCCTAAAGTGCTCCTATTATGTATATGAATAGCCTAATAATATACACATGGATATGCTAGGGGTGAATACTAATGTTTAGTGGTTCAACACATCGGGCACAGGCTTACCTGTGGCAAAACCATAGAGACTCCCACTAACAGTGTGTGGCATAGCAGAACTTGGGGGAGTACAAAGGACGAACAGAGCTGTCACCACCTGTCGTCTACGGCTACAATCCTTGGGACTACGTGACATTCAATGCTACTTAACTATCCAAACACCACACTTGCATGTTAAGCAAAGACCTTAAGAGTTACAATACAAGTACCATCATAAGATAATGACTAACCTAAACATCATTGAACCAATGTTGTATCTTAGCACTGATGTGTTCATACTAGTATATTCACATATTATCTAATTAGACTATAATGAGGGATTATGATGTTTATGATTACATAATAATATTATTAATACATTATCATAATAACAAGTATACCTATCACATATATGAAATCCACAATCAAACAAGAAAGGCTTCATAATAATAAAACACTATTATTATAAATAAGTATAAAGCCACAATAAAGAAAAAGATACACGAGTCATACCTTTCCCAAGATAAACTTGGGAACTAGAAGCTCCTCTCTACCGTCTTAACTCTACTAAGGACTAAGATAAATGTTTATAAAAGAAAGTGATGTTCAAGTGGTGTGTGTTAACTAGGGGTGGGCATGTTTAACCGTAGAGGATGACACAACAGTCAATACACGAGTGGGAGGTTATCTGATCCAGGATGGGAGGCGCAAGGTGTAGAGGGGATCGTCACTATTGCACCTGAGGATCACGTTCCTAGTAGCCAGATCCTTCACAGAAAGACCAAACGGGTCAAACTCCATTGATATTGGGTTTCATGTCTAGCCGACCCCAACATGCTTGGGATAAAGGTCTGGTTGTTGTTGTTGTAGAACAGGCCGGGAAGAACTGAGTCTCCTACTGAGGAGATGGGCAGAATGGACCCCGTTGCCGACAACGATAGAAGGAGACGCAGAGTTGAGTGGGCAAAAAGTAGAGATTTTACCGGGGTCGGACGTGGTGTGGTTAGATGCGCTGGAGTCGGCCACCTAGTCGGTCACCGTCGGAGGGAGGGATCAGCGACATCGTGCTGTCCCAAGAGCCCGTCCACTGCGTCCATGGCTGAGGCGTTGATTGCTGTGGTGGTGGCGCTGGGATCGACGCGAGTAGCGGAGTGAAATGGAGCCCCACGGCCCCAAGAGGCTACTAGGGGCGCTGCCAACGCTCGGGGAAGTGAAGAAAGCCGACTGCTGAGGGTGCGGCTGCTGGACCCCCTCCCCCCACCACCCCCGGTTCGCCGGGCCAGGCCACATGGTGATGTGGCCAGTCCAAGGGTTGTAGAAGGAGGGCCAAGTGCCCTGTCCACCGCTAGTGGAGGAGTTGCCACCGCCGCCACGTCCACGGCCACGCCCTTTGCCACGGTCGCCTGAGGTGGTGTTGGGCGCTGCGAGCTGAGTAGCAGGCGGGGTGGCGCCGGGGTTCGAGGATGCCGTACCCGAGGCGCGCTGCTGCTGCTGGTTGGAGGAAGGGTCGTTGACCGTGGTTGCCATGCCGATGTGTCCCGGGGAGTCGAGAGTGATCTCCTCAAAAAGTAGTATCATTCTGAACGTGGTGGAAGGAGGGGAAGGGCATGGTCCGCTTGATGAAGATCTTGAGGTGATTGTACTTATTGTTCAAGCCTTGTAGAAGGTTGAGAACAAGAGCACGGTCTGACCTATTTTTACCGAGGGCGTATAGAGCGTCAGCCATGTTCGTCATCTGTCGATAATAGTCGTTGACGTTGAGATCGCCCTGCTGAAGGACGCGGAATTGAGCATCAAGATGAAGCATCCTAGTCTCACGATTGCCGGGAAACTAGGCTTCGATGGCGACCCAAGCTTGGCGCGCCGACTCGTTAGGCTCTCGGACGATCTCCTAGAGCTCGATGGTGATTGTGCCGAAGAGCCACGAGAGGACGATGCCGTCCAACAGGTAGAGGGAGGGAGTGTCGAGGACGATGTTGTTGAGGACGTGTTGCTCCAAAGTGTAGCACCGAAGTGTGAGGAGCATGAGATCGCGCCACCTCGTGTAGTGGGAAGAGAGGGGGTCAAGCACGACGGACACGAGGGAGCGGATGTTGTGAACAGCCTCTGCTTGGGCATGGAGGTTGTCGACCCCCGTTGCCTCGACGACATTGCCCTCGCCCGTAGTAGACCAGTCGACGGCGAGGGCGGCTGCACGCACACGGGCGAGGGTGGCAGAGACGGCTCCGTGAACCTTAGCCAGGGCTGCCGCCAGTTTGGCTTGGTCCTTCTCCTTGACTGCTTCAGCAGCCACGTTAGCCGCAGCCGCCTTCTCCACTTGCCAGGCGCAGGGCGTCGACAGGGGTGCCTGCTATGGCTGGCTAGGAGGAGAGCCAGTCGGGTGTGAGAGAGAGGAGAAAAAAATGTGTCTAAACTAAGGGAGCGGAAGCGAGATACTAGGTCTCGTAGGTATAGAAGGTGTGCTGCCGAGGAATGGATGGATTGATATGGAGGAGAGGTATATATAGGGCAGCAGCCTTGCACTCCCAAGACTAGCTGTAATCACAACACTAATGGCCCCCTCTAATGAAGCACTAATGGCTGTAATGACATCATTAATGAGGTCAAATGACAACCTCTAATGAAAGCATGGTGCCCCCTAATAATAGCAGTAAGGAGGTCTAATTACAGCACTAATAAGGCCTAAATACAGACTATTATAATATGTTATGAGGAGAAGTATCTTTGTGTTGTAGGCATGTCACAGTCTTCTTCAGCTCTTGGTTGCTCTTTCTTCCTCTCAAGCCACTGCTCCAAGGATGGTGCCTTCCTTAGTGGCTCCTTCCATATGTGGAGGGAACGGTGGTCTTCAATGTGATCACTGTGGTAGAGATAGACATGTGGAGGACTTTTGTTTCAAGAAGAAGACTCATAGAACTAAGTCTCACTGTTCTTCAGAGGGTTCTAGTGATGCTAGTACTAGAGGATCTTAGAGGAGTCCGAACTGCATTCCTCAGTATTAGATTTGGGGATGTAGCTTAAATGGTAGACTGCTTGCTTTGCATGCGAGAGGCACGGGGTTTGATCCCCTGCATCTCCACTTGCCTGTTTCTATTCAACTCCGCCTATGCTGTAATGGCATAGCTGATCCCAAATCCGGGTAAAGGAGGAGGGGTTGTGATAGGTTTGGTGAGCCAACAACAACACTTAGTCATTCTCATGGAAATGAAACATAATAAAAATTGATGATGTCCCTATTAAGGTGTGAGATGCCTTAGTGATGTGGCAATAGTATGGCTCGCGAAGCTATCCAACCACATTTTTCAGTCAAACAAGATGTCTGAAGAGTGGAGAAAAAGTATATTAGTACCCATCTTCAAGAATAAATAATATATTGAAAGTTGTACCAATTATCAGAGGATTAAGCTTATGAATCATACCAAGCTTTGGAAGAGAGTGATTGAACAACGCTTGAGGAGAGTGACCAATGTCACTAAAAACCAATTTGGTTTATGTCTGGGAGGTCTACCATGGAGGCATTTTTTTGCTTTGTCGGCTTATGGAGAGATATAGAGAGCAGAAGGACCTACATATGGTGTTGATTGACTTGAAGAAGACATATGACAAGATACCAAGGTTAGTCATTTGGTGGGCGCTAGAGAAACATAAAAAGGGTGTACCCAGTGCCGACGGCTCCCACACATGTGGGGTCTGGGGAAGGGTTATTTCTAGACAGCCTTACCCCTGCTTTTGCAGAGAGGCTGGTTCGAACCCAAGACCTCAGGACACAAGTGGAGACACACTACCACTGCGCTAGAGAAACATAGTGTTAAAAAAAATTACCCTTATCAAGGATATGTACAATAATGATGTGACAAATGTGCGTGTAAGTGATAGTGAGATCAATACATTTGCTATGACAAGGATCAGCTTTGAGCCCATACATCTTTTCCTTAATGTTGGATGAGGTGTAGAAGGATATACAAAAGGATATCCATTGGTGCATGCTCTTTGCTAACGATGTAGTGTTAATAGATGAAACTAGGGATGGCGTTCATAAGAAATTAGAGCTATGGAGACAAACCTTAGAGTCCAAGAGATTTAGACTTCAGTGGTGTGGGATGTGAAGAGGGGAATGTTAGTTTACAAGGACAAATAATACCTAGGAGTGACTATTTGGATCAATGTTAGAAAGCAATGGCGAATTGACGAGGATGTTTGTCACAGGATCAAGGTAGGGTGGATGAAATGACGACAAGGCTCTGTAATCCTATGTGATAGGAAGGATCCACGAAAGGTAAAAGGGAAGTCCACCTGCATGCTATATTGGGCAGAATGTTGGCCAACTAAAAGACAACATGTCCAACAAATGAGTGTCGCGGAGATACGCATGCTACGGTGGATGTGTATCACACAAGAAAAGACCGTATTAGTAACAAGGCGATTCGTAAATAGGGTGAGGGTGGCACCGATTGAAGAGAAGCTAGTCCAGGATCGACTAAGGTGGTTTGGACATACCTAGCAGAGACCTCCAGAAGCACCGGTTAACAGTAGGATTTTAAGAGATAGAGAAAATATTAGGAGGGACCGAGGACGACCAAGATTAACTTGGGAGGAGGCGGTAAAATGAGACTTGAGAGATTGGGATGTATCTAGAGATTAAACTCATGATAGAACCGCATGAAAATTAGTAATTCATGTGCCAAAATATTTTTTTATATATTTTGTTACTCTTATATCTCTTACACTCTTTTTCTTTTTAAAAAGTAAAAAAATTATTGGGTTTCATGTCTATTAGAGGGATAATTCTAGACTGTATCAGATGATAATAATCAAGAGGGTACAGGGTCCATTATGTAGAGGGATTAGGTGAGGGAAAAAAACTAAACTACTCCTAACCCTAATCCCTCACTAATGACAAAACTGCCCCTGTGTTACCCATGTAATTACAGAGACTGGACTAAAACTCCGAAAACAGCGACAACGGGAGCCCCTTCGTGAAGAAGTCAGCAAATTGCGTCGTCGTCGGAACATGGTCAATCTCCACATGCTTCATGTGCTGATGCTAGACAAGGTTCGTGGAGAGGTACACGGCGCTAACGTTGTCGCAGTAGATGAGAGTGCTCCTGGCGACTAGAGTGTGGAGCTCCTGAAGTAGCTGTTGAAGCCACGTCGTTAGCCACGGCGCGATGCTTCGCCTCAGCACTCGAACATGACACCATGTACTGTCGCTTCAAGGACCAGAAGACGAGATTACCGCCCAGGAAGACGGCGTTGCCAGAGGTAGATCGACGAGTGTCCAGACAGCCTGCCCAGTCAGTGTTGGTGTACACGACCAGCTCGGAGGCCGTAGTCGAGGGTGCCACGCAGGTACCGAAGAATCCACTTTACAGCGGTGAGGTGCGGCTCCCTCGTGTCATGCATGTGGATGCACACCTGCTGAACTGCATAGGAGATATCCGACCTGGTGAAGGTGAGGTACTGAAGAGCACCTGCAAGACTCCTGTAAGAAGTGTGGTCAGTGACGGGTGTCCCGACGGTAGCGGAGAGCTTCACCTGAGTATCCACTGGAGTGGAGCACAGCTTGCACTCAGCCATGCCCGCTCGCTGGAGGATATCTAGGCAGTATTGTCGCTGGTGAAGGAACAAGCCGCCTAGTCGATCCCTCGACCGCAATACCTAGGAAGTGGTGGAAGCGGCCCAAGTCCTTCATAGCGAACTCCTGCTGTAAAGCAGAGATAGTGCGCCGAAGAAGAGCCGGACTGGACTGTCAGTACAATGTCATCGACGTACAGTAGAAAATAAGAAGTGTCACTACCACGTCAATAGACAAACAACGAAGTGTCCGACTTAGCTTTGACGAAGCCCTGTGAGACCAAGAATAAGGCGAACCGGCTATACCAGGCTCTCGGTGCCTGCTTCTAACCGTACAGAGATTTGTTCAGCTTATAGACCATGTCTGGATCAGCTGAGTTAACAAATTCTGTCGGCTGACTGCAGTACACCGTCTCGGTCAGTGTACCGTGGAGGAAGGCATTCTTGACGTCCAAGTGGTGGACGGGCCAAGAACGCGAGAGAGCCAATGACAGAACGGTACGAACCGTCGCCGGCTTCACCACCAGGTTGAAGGTCTCAAAGTAGTCGACTCCGGGGCGTTGAGTGAAGCCCCGAAGTACCCATCGATCCTTGTACCTTTCCAAGGTACCGTCCGCCTTCTTATGTGTGAATACCCACTTGCCCGTGACAACATTGCCACGACCGGGGCAGGGAACCAGGTCCCTGGTCCGGTTGGCAATCAGGGCCTCACTCTTCCTCAGCGCGACGCCAGTGAGGGTCGACGAGGGCGCTACGGATGGAAGTCGGTATGGGTGAGATCGAAGAAGAGTCAGTCGGTGGAGACAACGTCGACGAGAAGACAGCTCCGGAGAAGCGCTCAACACGCTAGAGACTCCCGGACGCAAGTCGAGTCACCATCGGGTGGACGTGACCACGATCCCTGTGGAGCAGAGGAGGATTGTACACCGGGCGCTCGGGTACAATAACCCGCTCCCGTCGTGGATAGACGAGAGTGGGTCTCGAGGCCGCGCGTGGCGCAGCGACTGGTGCAGAGGGCTCCGGTGCCGCACGTGGCGCAGCTGGAGCAGGGGCCCCATCCCGCGCTCGTCGCTGGTAGACAATGCGGGTTCGGCGAAGCGAGAAGTCGGGGTCATCGTCGGTGTTGCGTCTGGTGCGACTGGTGACGTCGAGGACATCGAGCTCGCTGCAGGTGACATCGGGGAAGCCGAGGCCATGCGTGGCGCAGCTGGTGACGTAGGGGTCACCCGATGCGCGACACGCAACACCGGAGACGTCGATGTCGCGCGTAGCGCAGCTGATGACGTCGGGGCCACCCGAGATACAAGAGGTGACGTTGGAGGCATCGATGCCACACGTGGTGTAGCAGGTGTCGTCGGAGGCACCTGAGGCGTAGCGTGTGTCGAACCTGCAGAAGAAAGAGGCCAAGGCAGCTGGGGAGCAGCCTCGGGGTCAGTGGAAAAAAGGGAATCCAGCTCTGTGTTGGGACCGAAAGAAGTGGTGGAGAAGGGAAAGGAGGACTAGTCGAAGACGACGTGTCGAGAGATCAAAAGGCGGTGAGTAGTGAGATCTAAGCACCAGTACTACTTATGATCAAGGGAATACCCGAGAACACACCGTGTCGAGCGGGGCGCAAGCTTATGTGGGGCAGTGGAGGAAAGGTTAGGGTAGCAAGCGCACCCGAAAACTCGAAGGTGGTCGTAAAGAGAATCGGTGCCATATAAAGCAAAATAGGGGGTGGAGGCACGAATCGCCTTTGTAGGAAGGCGATTAATAAGAAGTGTGGCAGTGTGAAGAGCCTCCACCAGTATCGGGCTGGAACAGACGCCTGGAACATCAGGGAGCGCATGATATCATTAGTGGTGTGAATCATGCGCTCTGCCTTGTCGTTCTAAGTAGAGGTGTACGGACAAGACATGCGCAGCTATACTCTATGTGCGGAGAGAAAGTTACGGAACGTAGAGTTATCGAACTCGTGTTCGTTATCACACTGGACAGCTCGGATGGTGCGCCCAAACTGAGTGGAAATCCAAACGAAGAAGTGAGAAAGAGTAACAAAAGTATCAGACTTCAATCGTAATAGAAAAGTCCACGAAAAGTGAGAAAATCATCAATCATCACCAAGTAATAATTAAAGCTCGATACACTGGTAATAGGTGATGTCCACAAATCACACCGTATAAGATCAAAAACGTGCTCAACATGAGTCACAAAAGTGGAAAAGGGAGCCAAACATGGCGACCAAGCTGACAAGCATGACATAAAGAGTCATGTGTACCCCTAGAACACGAGATAACAGAACTACTGGACAACTTTGACATAGCATCTGCACCAGGGTGGCCAAGCCGGCGATGCCAAATGGTGGATGAAGCTGTTGTAGTCAAAGCAAAAGGCGGTGATGCAGCAGAAGTAGGAAGTCGAAGTGTGTACAGGGGCCCTGAGCTATCACATCGAAAAAGAGGTCGCTGGGTAAAAAGATCCTTCACAGACAAAGCAAACGGATCAAACTCAATGGAAACATTGTTGTAAGTGGTAAAACGACGGACAGAAAGCAAGTTTTGAATGGTATCCGGGGCGACAAGAATGTTTTTTAAGCTCGAAAGAACTCGAGAGACCAGAATCACCTACTAAGGTGACTAGAAGAACAAACACATTCCCAACAACGATAGATGAAGGAAAAGAGGGATTGAGAGGGTGGTTGGAGGAGAGTATACCAGCATTTGGAGTGGTATGGTATGACGCTCTGGAGTCAACTATCCAGTCAGCACCTGGTGGAGTAAGGTGCATGGTGCTGATGGAGGAGGCTAGCAATTATCGATCCCATGTCGAGGGTGGCTCCTGGAGAGGTGCCGATGGCTCCGAGTACCCAACAGGATAGTCGGTGCCTCCGTAGGAAGAGGCTGACTGTCCGCCAGAAGGGTAGCTAGGCCCACCGTACGCCTGACTTGGCAGCCCACCAGCACTGTAGGCTGGTCCACTGTAGCCCGGGGTGGCTACGAACGCCGGCTGGGGGCGTGGTGGTCATGGAGGCTAAAAATCCAGGGTCGGCCTATGCCACATGTAAATGTGGCCAGTCCACGGGTCGTAGGGTGTGGGCCAGGGTGCACCTCCGCGGCCAGTACCACCACTACCACCAGTAGCCGGAGTAGTGGATGTAGGAGTGCCGCCTGCACTGCTACCTCCATCACGATCGTTGCGTTTTCCTCGGCGGCGAAGATTTCCACCCCAGTACTAGCAGGAGTGCCTGGGTGGAAGGTGGTCGTGACGGTGGTCCACCAGCGGCTGGAGAGGGTGAGCGAGGGGACTGCCCAGAGCCGTAAAAAGCTGTGGCAGACCCTGAGACAGTGGAGCCTCCTGCAGTGATCTCCTCAAGCTCGAGATTAGACCATATCTTCTCGAAGGTAGGGGTGGCTCAAGACGGAGAAGCCACGTTCGTAGGTGACAGGAGCGCTCATTCAGGCTCTGAAGGACCCTAAGAACGAGAGCGTTGTTGCGAGCGGCTCGCCAAGGTAACGTAGAGCATCCGTCATGCCCTTCATCTCCCGGCAGTAGGCGGAGATAGAGCGGTCACCCTGGACGATGTTCTGGAACCGCGCGCTAATATGGAGGGCTCGAGTCGTGCAGTACCCAAGAAACCGTTGCTCAAGGGCCAGCCAAGCTCGTCGAGCAGTACCACCACCGCGTTGCCTGACGATGTCCTGTAGCTCCTCAGAGAGGGAGCCAAGGATCCAGGATAGGACAAGGTTGTCCATGCTGATCCAGGAGACATCCGCCAAAGAGTCGTCCTGGAGGACGTGGTCGTCGAGGCGGAAACGCCTCAGCGTGAGGAGCACCAGGTCACGCCACCGGGCGTATGAGGTAGATTCGGAGCTGAGGACAACCGACACGAGTGTCCGGATGTTCAGAATCCCGGCGGCATGTGCATGAAGAGCAGCCACAAGTGAAGCCAAGTACGTACCGTCGTCTGAGGGAGGCTCTTAGGTAGAACTCATCGGTCGTTGAACGCTCTCCTCAAGCTGGTGAGATAGAGCGGCCACAGAGGCACACTCCTGCTCCAGGGCGAGAGCAAGTGCCCACTCGCGCTCGCGAGAGGCAGCCAGGGCTACGGCGATGCCAGAGGTGTCTGTCGTGTTGGTGTTGTAGACTGAGGCAGTAGTCGCGGTGTCAGCAGTGGCACCAGCTATTGGAAACGGGATCGGCGGGTCGGTGGTCATGGTGCTCCCATCAATGTCAAATCCTGTAGACGTGGTGATAGAATCATGTGGCTCGGAGGTACCTGCCATGAAAATAATAGCGGTGGCTGGTTTACCGGTGGTACCTACAAAGGTCCGCCGACGACCGGTCTGGTCTTCGGAGACACGGTGGCGATGACAGCGCCTCCCGGAGCAGAGACGACGGCCAGTCGAGGGAGGGGGGGTCAACCCCCCCTCCGTCCCCCCCGGAACAGAGACGGCGGTCGGCCAAGGGTTGGCGCCCCCCTGTTGAGACACCTCCCAGGGCGGTAGCGAAGCCCCCTGTGTGCGTTGGTTGGGTGCAGCGTAGGCCTGCCGTAGCCTCCCGGTGATGCGCCTGGAAGGCCGGCGGCGACCGCCCCCCCCTGAGCGCGCCGGCCAAGTGCGGCACCGGCTAGCCGCGGCCCTGCAGCAGCATCCCGAAGCCAGGTGGGGCAGTAGAGAGGTAGGGTTGGGCGCCGACGGCGTGGTGGTGTGGCGGAGTAGCAAGATCGGCATTGGCGAGATCGGCAGCAGCGGCAGCGCCAGCAGCACTGGCCCAGAGAGAAGGCGGTTGTGAAGGGGCGGCAGGGTGGTGCAGCAGTGGCTCACCCGCGGATAGCGCGCCAGCGTGGGCAGCGGCAGCGCTGGCCAAGGGAGGCGGCGGTTGTGAAGGGGTCATTAGGGTTAGGATCCTAATTAGGCTGATACCATATTAGAGGGATAATTCTAGACTGTATTAGATGATAATAATCAAGAGGGTACAGACTCTATTATATAGAGGGATTAGGTGAGGGGAAAAGATTAAACTACCCCTAACCCTAATCCCTCACTAATAACTTAATTATCGCTGTGTTATCCATGTAATTACAGAGTCTAACAATGTCTAGTGTACCCCAATGTGTTTGGGACAAAGCCTTTGTTGTTGCTGTTGTTGCATCACAGTATTAGAAAAAGGACGCCGGTGAAGTCACTAAATTAGAGATCAATGTCTAATATAACCATTATTGTCACATACTCATAACATAGTGAGTTTTCTATAGTCACATGTGAGTTTTATTGCATCATGTCATACTCTGTACTGGAGATCTTCTTTTTTCTTCTACAAAGCCTTTATCTCAAAGCATGTTGAGGTGGGCTAGATATGAAACCTAAATTGGATTTCATATCCATATTAATGGCTGGTTTTGATGTTGACTCGCCAAGCCTATCACAAACCTCCACCTTTACCCGGGCTTGGGACCGGCTATACCTAGAAAGGTATAGACGGAGACATTTCATTTATTTTTTTAGAAACATGCGGCCAAGAAGATGACCGTTGTTGCTTCAAATCCTACCCCATCTTTCATTGAAACAGTTGTGAAATAGCAAACTCAAAAACTAGAGCGATGACTTGAAGAAACTATGAACCTATGACGTCGCTCCCGCCATCTACCCCACCAGTGTCACCACTACCGGTTTACAATATCAATCGCCTTCCACATGATCCAGGTCAAAGCAAGCTCATTCAAAATTATTTTATTAATGATCAACATGCAATTCAAACAGCATGTATTATTAGAGGTCCATTCCAACCTTATGCACATGGTTTTCCAAGAAAAGATTGGAAACAGATAGTCAATTCAATTATGTTCGGATGTACAAATATGATTGACTTGAATATAGTATCAAGGATTGTGTATTTTGTTTAACATGTTACTTATTCAAGAAAGGTATTGGATCATGTTAGAGTATATGTATTAAGGGTTAGAGGGCAATTTGGTCATTAGCCAATAAGCTACTTGGCCCCCAAGTCTTGTACCCTATATATGCACCCTTGACACACAATCAATATAATTAATAAGTTATTTCCCTCCAATATGGTATAAGGCTGAAACCCTAGCCCTCTCTTCCCTCCTCTCCTCTCCCCTACAGCCGCCGCCACCCCTGGCCACCTTCCCCCCTTCTCCCCACGGTCGCCCCTCTGGCAGGCGCCGCTGCCACCACCTGGCCAGCGCCCCTCTAGCCAACACGCCTCTGGCTGCCACGGCCCTGGCCAGCGCGCGCCTCTGTACAGCGCCGCCATGCCCCTGGCCACCACCGCCTCACCCTAGATCGGTGCGCCCCTCGTTGGATCTAGGCACAAGGCCTCCTTCCCCGACGCCACCACCTGCTCTTGGCCCGGATCGTAGACAAATAGGGGAGCCCCCACCCCTACCCCCCTAGGCTTTAGGCTACCAACTCGGGCCCCTGCCTCTCCTGGTCCTTGGCTGGGTATCCCCACCACTCCCTGGCTAGGCACCACTACCTCCATCGCCGACCACCGGGTTCGTGCAGCGGCAGATCCGGAACCTTCCGCCCTAGGCCTGGCCCGATCTAGCTCCATCGTCACATTCACATATCTAGCTACGATTTCACGTGATGAGGCATTACACTCCGCCCTCGCCACCGCTCTTGTCGTTGCTCGAGAGCGCGAGCGAGCGATCGCCCTCGCCTAGGAGGAGCGTGCCTCTGCGAACGCTCCTACACGTCGGCTTGCGGAGGTCAAGCATTAGTTCAGGAGTGTTGCAGTCGACGTCACTCATCTTCCCAACGACGAAGTTGCGGATCACCTCTCGTAAGAGGCTTCCATCGTCGCCAACCTCGACGCCTAGGCCGCCGGTGTGCAGAACATCTGGTCACTGGTCCCGATCATTGTCGATCCCGCCGCCTTCAACTACGCTCGATGGCGAGACCTCATCCTCCTCACCCTACGGCTTTATGCCCTCGACGACAAAGTCCTCACCGACGGGTGCCCAACAACTCCCTTTTGGATCTGCAAGGACAGTATGGTCCTCTCTAGGATCCAGGGATCCATCACCGTCGAGTTGCAGGACATCGTCCACGAGCGGGGGAGCACTGCTCGCAAGGCCTGGGTTTCCATCAAGGTCCGCGAGCGGGGGAGCACTGCTCGCCAGGCCTGGGTTGCCATCGAGGAGCATTTCCTCGACAACCGGTAGGCCTAGGCTTTCCACCTCGACGTGGCCTTCCGGATCTTCGTCCAGATTAACCTCTCCGCCACCGAGAACTACCGCCAGATGAAGGGCATGGTGGACTCCCTCCATGACCTTGCCAAGCCGGTCTATGATCTTACACTCGTCCTTAACCTCCTTCGAGGCCTCAATGAGCGTTACAAGCACCTGCGGACCCGGATCATACGGTTCGTTCCGTTCCCCACCTTCTAGCAGGTCCGATACGATCTCATCCTCGAGGAGATCACCAAGGGAGCTACGGTACACTCTAACCCCGCCGCGGCCCTCTACGGATCCGGCTCCAGGCAGCCTCAGTGCCCTCCTATGTCCTCGACTACCTCGCGCCTCCTTGGTCCACCGCCGCCTAGCTCACTTCGTCCTCCTGCCACTCCTATAGCCCTTCCCAGCTCTAGTGGTGGCAACTGTCGCCGCCGTCAACGTGGTTGCGACGGGGGGGGGGGGTGGAGGCTCCGGTCAGGGTACCGCTCCCTGGCCGTCTCTCTACAACCCATGGACCAGTCAGATCACTATGTGGCCTAGCCCATCTCCGGGTGGCTCGGCACAGCGTCCCCAGTTGGCTCTCCTTGCCACTCCGGTTCCTGGCGGGCATGACTGTCCTCCTGGATACCCTCCTTCAGTTGTCTCGGTGCCGCACCAGCTTCCGCTACTTCCCCAGCCACCACAACAGCCACACCCGGCTCCATCCTGGCCGCCGTACACTGCCGAGTGGGATCAAGAGTCACTTGCTAACTCATTTAGCACGATGACCCTGACTCCTCCCATCACTGACTGGGTGGTTGACTCGGGTGTCTCGTACCACACCCCTCCTTAGTAGGCGACTCGGATCCTCGTGGACCTTTTCATCTTTGCAATGTTCTTGTCACCCCTAGCATTATTCAGACTCTTTGTTGTCAGTTTACCGCTGACAACTCCTGTTCCATGGAGTTTGACCCATTTGGTTTATCTATGAAGGATCTTCCTACCCGTCCTCTTCTCCTTCGATGTGATAGCTCTGGGCCCATGTATAATCTACGGCTTCCTGCTTCTTCATCCACACTGCACGTTTTGACTACTACAGCTTCGTCCACCATGTGGCACCGTCGACTTGGTCACCCCGATCCTGATGCTTTGTCCAAGCTGTCTAGTAGTCCATCCATCTCTTTACTAGGGACACTAATTAGTCTTTATGACATGCCTGAGAGTTAGGTCGCCATGTTCAGCTTCCCTTTTCTACCTCTACTTCTCAGGCAGCGCATATTTTTGAAATTATACACTGTGATCTATGGACCTCTCCTGTCATCGGTGTTTCTGGATATAGATACTACCTAGTTGTTCTCGATGATTTCTCACACTACTCGTGGACTTTTTCCCTTATGTTTGAAATCTGATACATTCTCCACGCTCTCTCACTTCTTCGCTTGCGTGTCCACTCAGCTCAGCCGCACCATTTGAGTTGTTCAGTGTGACAACGGGCGCGAGTTTGATAACTCCGCATCTCGTGCCTTCTTCCTCTTTCATGGTGTACAGTTGCGCATGTCTTGCCCGTACACCTCTCCCTAGAACGGCAAGGTTGAGCGCATGATTTGCACCACTTAACAACATCTTGCGCTCCTTGTTGTTCCATGCCTCCGTTCCTACTCGGTTCTGGCCTGAATCCCATGACACCGCCACCTACCTCTTTAATCATCTTCCTACAAAGGCGGTTAGCTCTCCCACTCCTCATTTTGACTTATTCGACACCACTCCCACCTATGATCACCTTAGAGTCTTCGGGTGCATTTGCTACCCTAATCTTGCCGCCACTGCTCCTCACAAGCTTGTGCCCCGCTCGACTCATTGTGTCTTCCTCGGGTACTCCACTGACCACAAGAGGTACCGATGTCTTGATCTTTCCAGCCACTGCCTCTTAATCCCTCGGCACGTCGTCTTCGATGAGTCCTCCTTTCCTCTCTCCACTTCCATCTCTACCTCCAAATCTACTACACAGTTGGACTCCCTGTTTGACACTGACCCTATGGCTGCCCCAATACAGCCACCTGTTTTTCTGCCTCCTGCAAGTCAGGCTGCGCCATGCGCAGCCCCGGCATCTTCGGTCGGTTATTTGGCATGATGTTCTATTTTCTCTAAATATGGTGAGCAAAAAGTTACAAGAGAACATTGTGTGCATTGATGCTACCCTCAAACACATTGAAGGGGTGATCTCCTATTTTCAAAAATACAGACATGAAGGGTTCTATTCTGGTATTGAGATTGCTAAAATCATTGCGTCAGATATGGGCATAGAGCCAATTTTTTTCACAAAACGTCAAAGTAAAAGAAAGAAACATTTTGATGAAATCAATGATGAAGATGAAGAACTGCAATTGTCAGCTAAGGAATCTTTTAGAGTCCCTTACTTTCTTGTCATTGTTGATACTGCAATTGCTTCATTGACTAGTCGTTTTGAGCAGCTGAAGACATTTGAATACCTGTTTGGTTTTTTATTGAATTCAAACAATCTGAAGTTCTTGGATGATACTGATCTACACAAATGTTGCACTACTTTCGCTGAAACTTTTGCTAATGGTGAATCATCTGATGTTGATCTTGATGATTTTTTCTCTGAAATAAAAGTATTGCAAGTGACTTTGCCAGATGATTTGATGTCCGCTTATGAGATCCTTCAATTTGTTACAACCTCTGATTGTTATCCAAATGTCGTTGTTTCTTATCGGATCTTATTGACTATACATGTGACTGTAGCCTCAACCGAAAGAAGTTTCTCTAAATTGAAGCTCCTGAAAAATTGTTTGAGATCGACTGTGTTACAAGATAGATTGAATGAATTGGCTATATGTTGCATCGAGAAGGATATCCTGAACAATATTGATCTTGATACTATTTTATATGATTTTGCATCAAAGAATGCTCAAAGAACTTTCTTTGTGAAACACTGAAATATAATTGTCATTGAAGTTAGTATAATTTAGTAGTTATTTGAGGTAAGTGTACGTTCATTCTAGCATATTTTTAATACTTTTGTTTTTATGTCAATATGGCATAGTATATTTTAATACTCTAAGGGCCCATGCTCTTGATTTCGCCAAGGGCCCTCTAAAACTTAGAGCCGGCCCTGCCCTATTCCCGTCGGTGTCACATACGTCTGCACCCGTTGCCCCCTGCTCCCAACCATAGCGACGGCGAGCCCAATGGTGCCAGCCCTGCTCCCAGCTCCGTCGCTCTTTGTCTTTGCTTTAAGCAAATTGATAAGATAAATGATTAATGCAGCAATTTTAGAGTAGAACAAGTTGTTTTAGTGTAACACAAGTTGTTATAGTCCTATGTGAATTTTTAGGCTATTTTAAAGTAACATAGGATATTTTGTTAGTAAAGGGGATTTTGGTCAAGATAAAAGTCAATCTGGTCATTTTATATGGCCTGAAAATAAGAAAAGAATAGAATTGATTTAATTAGATCATAATCCTAATTTAACGGTGGGTCAGCATTGAGAGTCCTATTTTATCAAAACTCATCATAAGAGTTCTATTTTGTCGAAACCCCACGAAAGAAGTTCTATATTAGCAATTTTCTCGAGGATGGGGAGCCTCAGGAGTGACGAATTGTTTTAATAAAATAAAGCAAATAATCTATTTTACCCCCTCTTGGTATGTATACTGTTCACTTAACCCCTAAACAAAATTTTAATCAAATTTACACATCTAAACTATTTGGATTTGTTTAGTTTGTCTCTTAGTGAATTTTTTCTCTTTGTTGTGTTATGATTGGAGTTCTAATTTGGTAGAATGGTATATGGCATTATACACAATGTTTAAAAAAATCGTTCCATAATTTTTCATAAATGTTTTCTTGTATTTATTTATCTTTTATGTTAGATATGTATTACACGCTTTTAACATACGATATATTGTAACTTATAATCTCAACATTGTTTACCCTCAAACATGACATAAACATAGAGAAACAAAGAAAAAGGAAAACCTTCATTAGAGGGTGAATGGAACCAATCTAAAAAGCTCAGGAGGGTAACTTGGACCAAAATTTAATTTAGAGGGTTAAGTGGACAATGTAGGTATTGAGAGTAATAAAATGATTTGTTTTATAATAATAAATGATTGTTTGATTATTTAATAAAAATAACCAAGTGACTTCAAAACTTAGGCGACTAGGAAAACTCGTCCAATAAATGGGTGGGCGCTCACGTGGCATTAACATGGAGGCCTATTGCGGTGTTGGTATTTGCTAACGTCTATTATTCATCCTGGCAATGAATATCAGCAATGTTTGTGACAACTAGGCTAACCTAGGCCTGTTGCGGGCGCTAGCTGTGAAGTGTGGCAGAGTTATGGATAGTGTAGGACGTTCTAATGTGAAACCAAGTAGGATGGATAGATAGATAATGAGGATAGTGTGAGACACACTTTGGCTATCTAATCTAAAGGGTAATGTTGTACTAGTGAAAAGTTAGACTAAGACAAGGGCTTGTTCCTAAAGTGCTCCTATTATGTATATGAATAGCCTAATAATATACACATGGATATGCTAGGGGTGAATACTAATGTTTAGTGGTTCAACACATCGGGCACAGGCTTACCTGTGGCAAAACCATAGAGACTCCCACTAACAGTGTGTGGCATAGCAGAACTTGGGGGAGTACAAAGGACGAACAGAGCTGTCACCACCTGTCGTCTACGGCTACAATCCTTGGGACTACGTGACATTCAACGCTACTTAACTATCCAAACACCACACTTGCATGTTAAGCAAAGACCTTAAGAGTTACAATACAAGTACCATCATAAGATAATGACTAACCTAAACATTATTGAACCAATGTTGTATCTTAGCATTGATGTGTTCATACTAGTATATTCACATATTATCTAATTAGACTATAATGAGGGATTATGATGTTTATGATTACATAATAATATCATTAATACATTATCATAATAACAAGTATACCTATCACATATATGAAATCCACAATCAAACAAGAAAGGCTTCGTAATAGTAAAACATTATTATTATAAATAAGTATAAAGCCACAATAAAGAAAAAGATACACGAGTCATACCTTTCCCAAGATAAACTTGGGAACTAGAAGCTCCTCTCTACCGTCTTAACTCTACTAAGGACTAAGATAAATGTTTATACAAGAAAGTTCGCCCCTGCGGAGGGGGCGAGGTCCGGCCTTCTGGGCCACGTGGCAGGCCCGGAGCTATCCTCTGAGGAGAGGGGAGCTCCGGCCCTACTGGACACTTGGCGCTTCGGAGCTCGCCCCTGCGGAGTGGACGAGGTCCTTAGGCGGTTTCACCCTATGCGCGGGGGTACCCGGTATTGAGGGTACCGACATGGCGCTTTTGAGTCTGTCGTTCGTTTGGCCATCTCAGGTCGTTTCTCCCTTACCCTGGGTCGTTCCATGCGGTTCTTTCGACCTATTTATTAGGTAGACCTTCGAACCCAGAACTTTGATTGTGATTTGGTAAAACGGGCCTTAGAAACTTGTCTACTCGCGCGGGTTTTTAATTCGTGGGGCCCTAGAATGTTGTGCACATTGGAGGTGAAAAATAAAAAAGGAGGTGCGTTGTGCGGGTTGCAATTCTGGTGTCTTGCAATTATCGTCAATCCACAGTTATGGTGGATTCCTTGTCTTGCAATTCCAAGGGTTGCGTGCCCGATTGTGGACGGGCGAGTCTATCGAGGGGCGCATGCGTTCACAGGTCCTATAGTTGAGCTTAGTTCGTATCATTCCCCGTCTGCAAACCGTCGAAGGCCTGGAGGGTTGAGACGACTAGGAATTTACCTCAATGGCCGAATTACTAGGCTCGGTGAGTTGCCTAACGGGTTAGTCCGAGTGGAAACGCGCTGCCTCTTCACAGGGACTGGGGAACCAGGTTTATACCCAGTCAGGACTCGATCCCGCGTTCCATGAGATCCTACCTGGGGACACTCACGCAGAACCTGGGCCTTTCGAGAGCCCAGGCGGCTATGCGACGACCCCCTCTAGGAGCAACTATTGAGTCGGCGAGGCGAGACTCGGATACCAGAGCGTTGGAGATGTCAGGAGCATCTGGGTGCTCCTGAGTCCGCCGTTTGTTTGGCCATCTCATGTTGTCTGTCTCTCACTCTAGGTTGCTTCGGGCGGGCCTTTCGACCTATATATATGTATTAGGTGGACCTCCGAACCCGAAACTTTGATCGTGCTCTAGGGGCAAGCTGAAAAAAGATTTTTTGATTCGCCTAGGCCTCCATGCGTGAGACTGGGGGTGCCATGTGGGTAGCAGGTGAAAAGGCGTGGCGCGGATGTTACAAGAATGTTGAATTGTTAATGTTGCCTGGAATCATCAAGTTCTTATTGTAACATCATCCTGTAAGATTTTGTTCGGTCGCTTTCCCCTTTGCCTTGTAATGTAAAACACACTAGCCCTTCATGGCTCTTCTAATGAAGAAGAAAAAAGCAAAGAAGTTCTTCCGATGTGTGTGATACTCTTGCTCTTTGTGTTTTGTGGTTTGTGATTCTGAGAACTTTCGCAGCTCTTGTCCGCGGGACACGAACAATAGGTTGAAGATGGAAAACGAATGTGTCGCTTTCACTTTTGTGCCTTGCTTGACCTGTTGCCTCTAGCCGTAGGCTGCATAGAGTGAGGAAGGTACTAAGGAAATTTTTTGTCGATGTCTTAAGGGAAGTAGCCCCCGAGTGACATATGGCGTCGGAGCTGGTCGGGACGCCATGTGACCCTTAAGACGTGTGGGTTCGTCCGGGCTCTCATTGTTCGGGGTCGGGAGTTTTCGGTCTCCTTGGCGAAATGATGCGCTCGGGCTCAAGCCCGGGCAATAAGGTCTATATTCGACATGGGAGTAATGGTTCGACGATAAAAGCACAACAGGTGGGGTTTGAGCACTTATCTTTGGTTTCCTGACTTTCTTTCTGTTGCTCGGAGGTCGCAGCTTCCACGTGCGGAGCTCTGGAATGTTCGATGTCTACATTGTCGAGGAAGATGGCCCCTTCGGCGTCTTTTGTCAGCTCGTGCTGGGTCGCAGAGCGTCTGCTGCCGCGTCCGAGCCTTCCCTTCAGGAGGGCGACTTGCGTCCGTCCTCATCATTCTGGGTCTTTCGGAGAGCGGGGTGTTGACCTCAAAAAGCATGAGGTCGGGGTCGTCGTCATCAGCGGCAACCGAGTGCTTGCTAGTCACTTTGTGCTTCTAGGAGAGTGGTGTCGAGGGCTTTCTTTTTGCCTTGTTAGCTTGTCGCTGATCGCGAGGGAGGCGAAAGAGCCTCCCGGGTGTCCTGTTGAGGAGGAGTCAAGGAGGTCGAGTCCCTGGTCGACGAGAAGCTTCCCGGGGGGATGGTCTAGAGGTTTTGTGAGTGCCGGGTGAAATACTACCGACCTCTGCTGGGGAGTGCGGTCTTCGCTTTCATCGGCTGGGGGTCATTCAACTCGAGCAGGAGGCTCATGTGTATCTTCCCCTTCGGTTAAGGCAGCAAGGGAAGAAGTCGCTCATCGGCTGGCCGCTTTGGCTGGGAGTGTGAAATCCCACTTTTACACATATGGATCAGTACAAAAATTTGGAAGAAATTCAAATTTCCAATTGAATTTGCAGCTAGCTATGCAATTAGGTCAACAATGCAAATTCAAATCTGAAATTTTTTCTTCAAATCTTGTCAAATGGAATATTTGATTTCACCAATGTGTTCATCACATCTTAATTAGCATCTCAGCCAAAATTTATCCATTTTGTACTTTGTGTGCTATGTATTTGGATCAATTGAAGAGGAGGGATTCAAATACAAATTCAAATTCAAATGTCCAAATGCAATTCAATTCAATTCTCAGAAACTGAATTCAGTTTTAATTCAAATTGAGTCTATGAATTTGGGAGTAAGTCTTGACTTTAATTTTCAGTTGGGGAGGAAAAGATCGGTAGCAAATTTGGAAAAATTTAGAGGGGGTTGGACCCACATGGCAGTGACCGAAGATTGCAACCGACTCCACCTCCCAAGCTCGGTTCTCCCAGTTGATCACAGCAGCGCCACGTGAAATCCACCCAACTCCCGATCACCAGCTCACGGTGGAAAAATTTGGCCTCAAAGTCCAGCGTGCCACACTGCTCTCACCGTTCTCACCGCTCCCGAGCCGAGCTCAGCCCACACCTGCTCCATTTCTCGGTTCCGCGCGCGAGTTTCACTAACGCCACCACTGCTCATCAGCGACTGTCCGTTCTAGCTGTTTTCACGCGTCGCTCCCGAAGAAGAAAAGGTGCGCCCATGGATGTTGATCCTCTCACTGAAAGCCTCGCTCCATTTCATGCACTATCGAGCGAGTATTTCTCGTTTTTCTCCACGGTGTACATTAGGAGCCGAGCTCGATCATTGGTGAAATTCTTCTTTCACGTGCAACCCTTGCTCGAGATGTGCATCGAACCTATTCTAGACAACCTAGTGCACCTCCTCGATCAAGAAGCATCGAGTTCTCTGAGTTTTTCATGCCGGTGGCCGAAAACAGAGCACCTCGCCGTCGAGGTCCTACTTGCGGCTGTTTTGACGACCATCGGGGTTCAGTTCCGTGTTCAGCACCTCACAACGGTGCTCTAGGAAAAAGACTCGCCAAAAAAGGTGTAGAAACCATGGAGTTCGACGTCGCTGATGAGCTAACATCCGATGTCGCCATTGCGCGCACTGTTCTGGTCATCGCTGAACTCCGGGGTGTGCACCCGCATATTCCCTGCGTTGAGTTGAGCACATGCAGCGAGTTTGGGTGGAGGATAGGCACGGAAATGACTAGCAGCTAGGCCTCCGGCGAAGCGCCGCCGCGGGATGCATGGATGGTGCAAGGAGGAAGAAGAACCATGGGTCCCGTGTGGCAGTGAGAAAATAAAATCAGGCCGGATCTTCTGTGTCTCGGGGATCCTGTGTGGCTACACAGTAAATTGTGTGGGCCAACGTGCGGCTTCACTGTAGTGGTGATACGTAGCCTTGGAGGCCACCAACCGAGTTTGAACTTTTTCATTTTCGGTTTCTATTTCCAGATTTTGGCCAAACTTTGAAGAACCATAACTTCCTGTAGTATTGTCCAAAAATTATGAAACAATTTTTTTTGGATTCCTTTCAACCAATACTTTGCAGTAATGCAAATTAATTGGTATGAAAATCCTTGGAATTTTCTCCAAAATTCTTCAAAGTTAGATCTTTTGGATTTAATTCCAGGCGATCCCTGTTATGGAGGTTACCAATTTTGGCCAGAATGTCCTCCATAAATCTACTGTTCTTCAGTAAAAATTTGATCAGAATTGGATTTAATGTACTGGGTCTAATGGTGTTCCAATTGCTTATGTTCTAGAAAAATAGGAAAAACATTAGAATTCAATTTCAGTTTTTATCCAAACTTAGGAATTCCATATCTCCCTGTAGGAAGCTCCAAAATAAGTGAAACCAATTCTTAGAGACTCAGAAAATTTTGATTGCAGCATGACGAACTTTCAGGTTTGGCTTATTAATTCAGAGAAGGAAAATGACTTGGAGAATCCTTTAGAGCACACACCTAATTAATTTTCCCTGAATTTTGGCTACCAATACCTGTATGCCATGTGTGAATCTCTGTGAAAACCCCAAGTCCATTATAACTTATTTTATGCAGATTTCAATTAAATCCTTAAAACTGCTTGTATAGACTTAATAACTTAATCATGTGCATTTGTTTGCATTTCGATTAGTTGCCGAGCTCGAAGAGGCACCGGAGGCCCTTTAATTACTTCCCTCGGAAGATAACTTCACTGACTTACAGCAGCAAGGCAAGCCCCGGTTTCATTTAACAACCTTAGCAAGTTTTTGATTTGTGTCACTATAGTATGAGGTACTTATGTGCATTAGGTTTATAATGTTTTAATACCCCACTTGCATAATGATATCATCCCAGGGAGAGTGATGATAGTGGTTAAGTCCTCAAGTAGTATATGTAGAGCTTAATGTATATAGGCTTCGGTACAAGTCGAGTAGTTGGAATCTACTCGCGAGGTTAGGATTGGCTACATACGGGATTGGCTTAAGACGTGAGGTTCACCTAATCTGAAAATTGAGACCATACAGGGGTGTAGGAGGCAGCAAGATGGTGTCTTGCGTGCGTAGCCCTGCTTGTGTTGGTTGAGAACCGATCCTTGTGCTGCTCCTCTGAATAAGTTTGAATGTACTGAAGGCATATCGAATATATGGGGTCCGATAAACCGATGTAGCTTGTACCTCCGGGCGTCGAGGCATAACGCACCGATTTATAAGTGTAGGTTGAGAGCAGCAGGTGGAAATCAGTTAACGAGTACAAAGTTGCCCCATGTAGGCAACCTCCTGCCCGTTTCGGTGCGATCGGTTCGACTTTTGGGCTGTCGGGTGAAAGGTTGTCCCGTACGACATCGGTTGGGCGTGCCGTTGCAGCTCCGAGGATGGGCGTACGTGACGTGCCATTCGGGTATCCCTACAGGTGTATATCGAGTCGATTCGCCGTCCCTCGTGGTCATGAGTACCGCTTGTTCACTGTGCCATGACGTAGTAAATAATTGAGCTGAATATGATGAATTATTTGCTGTTATGATATAATTATATTGCAACATGTGTGCCACCAAAAATTTCTCACTAGTTTTCAGATCCTTGAACACTAATCTGATGCTAAAAATTGAACTAAGGATGAACTATTAGGCGTATCTCTTTGCTGTGATTTACTATCCAATTATCGGTATGACCTGCATGTAGAGTTTCATGCGTAGGTGAGTCAGATAAGTCTTGCTGAACAATCATGCTCACGGTTGTTGTCATAAGTATTGTTGCAGGTGAGGAGTATCATGCTGCTATGGATTACGGGTTCACTGGAGAGGCTTGTCCCCCTTTGGGGACTACGGCCAAGTGGGAGCCCTGCAAGCCGCTGTGAAGACACTACTTGCTGCTAGTGTGGGCTGTCCGTAGGGATGTGTCGGTACCCTGCAAACCGGGTACCCCCACTTAGTGGGTAGAAGACAGCCTGGGCCCTGCATCCCCGCCGAGGAGGGCCCCAGCGTAAGCCACGTGCCCTTGGCCCCATGGCCAGCCAAGGGCTGTAACGTGCGCATGAGCTCCGGTACAGACACGTACCCCGGGCTCCGGCCTGAGCCTCCCCGCTGAGGTGAGGTCCGAGGCTGCCACGTGTCCCCTGGCTCCAAGCCACCTCCCCGCTGAGGACAACTCCGGTACAGACACGTGCCCTGGCCTCCGGCCCGAGCCTCCCTATTGAGGTGAGGTCCAGGGCTGCCACGTGTCCCCTGGCTGCAAGCCACCTCCCAGCTGAGGACAACTGCAGTGCTGACACGTGCCCCGAGCTCCGGTCCGAGCCTCCCCGCTGAGGTGAGGTCTGGGGTGAAAGTGCA
This sequence comes from Neostapfia colusana, assembly GCA_030760725.1. Lineage (NCBI taxonomy): Eukaryota > Viridiplantae > Streptophyta > Magnoliopsida > Poales > Poaceae > Neostapfia > Neostapfia colusana. The sequence continues at coordinate 48,729,375 of JASWHV010000015.1, forward strand.
TCTAGGTAATCCCCGTGGGTTTTGGATGATTGATGACGAAAATTAAGATACTAATGAGTTTTATGGAGTATGAGCACAGGTCCTTGTGAGGGGCCACCCGACACCCGTGTCATGGGGCCGTGCCTCTCGTCCGAAAATCGCATTGGGTGGTGCCGTGCGATGCGGCACCCAACAGCACACATAAGAAAGCATCATATTACATAAATCAAGCGGAAGCTTACAAAGTGTTAATTTTACAAATACTTCTCAAAATAATCTACAATGGAAGACTAATACAACTCACGTCTCATATCTATGCTAAGCAACAGAGAAGACGTCCAGCCCGCGGACCCTTCTCACTAGCAACACGATTGTAGTAGCAGTGGCAGTGGTTTCCATGAGTTTACACCTCGGAAAGTTCCGAGTCTCATTGGACAACCGTACTCGGCAGCGTAGTGTTATTACCTACAAAACAACTCGTATAGTATCCGTGAGCATAACACTCAGCAAGACTTAACCGTCGGCCCTAAGCATGAAACTCTACATGATGGTAAAAACATAACATAAGATAGTACATTGCATATGAACTCGCCTAAATATGGATCCTTACTTTCAGGTATTATTAGCATCAAATTAAGTGTAACCTTGGGCACCTCACATCGGGAGTACACAATCAAACAAGAAACGTTTTCTCCCGATGTAACTTGCTCATGGTGAAAATGAATCGAATTTGCACTAACCTATTCACAAGAGATAACATTACATTACTAGTATCAACTTCAAACCAATGGTGATTAATCCTTATCTCAGTGCAAGTTACCTCTACGTCAAGACGCAGTGAACAAGCGGTACTCATAACCGTGAGGGACGGTGAATCAACTCGTTATACACCTGCAAGGATACCTGAATAGCACGTCACGTACGCCCATACTCGAAGCTGCACACAGCACGCCCCACTGATGTCGTACGGGACAACCTTTCACCAAACAGCCCAAACATTGAACTGGTCGCACCAAAATGAGCAGAAGGTTCCCTACACGGAGCATCTCTCTATGCCCGTTAGCAGATTTCCACCTTGCTGCCCTCAACCTACACCTATAAATCGGTGTGTTATGCCTCGACGCCTGGAGGTATAGGTTACATCGGTTTATCGGGTCCCATATATCCGATATGTCTTCGGTACGTTCAAACTTGTTCAGCGGAGCCGCACACGAATCGGTCCTCAACTGACATAGACAGGTCTAAGCACCCAGGCCACCATGTCCTATTGCCCCTACACTCTGCCCGGTCTCATTTTAACTTACTAACAACGTTTTGAACCAATCCTCTGATGCTCCCAATTTCCAATACTCATGAGTAGCGTCCAACCACTCGACTTCTACCGAGTCCTATTTAAGCATGGCAGTTTCTACACGGTGGAAGAACAGCTACCCAAAAACTCCATAGGTTTTCTGGTCATGCAAGAGTAGTATCAAACATCTCGACTTAATGCACAATTCATCCTAACCGACGTATTGTATACAAAGTAAAACTTAGTGGCAGTTAAATGCAAACCGGGGCTTGCCTGTTTTGCAGGGTCTAATAGTATATAATTTAGTTAGAGTCTTGTCTCCCTTGAGGCTTGATCAACTGATCCCCTTCAATGGAATCACTTCATCGAACTTCTCCATTGATTGCCTCCGTCATAAGTCCTATTGATATGTATATGCACATGTTCTTATAATGCAATTTAAAGAAGTAAAGACTCAACTTGTTAATAACAGGGAACTGTGTGGGAGTACTAAGAATGAAGTTCTTGTTCCTGTTGTTCAGAGGAATTAGCGAAAAAACCAACTGTCCATAAGGAGCTCCATTAACATGTTCTATGGTTCCTAATGGACATGTGACATGAGTTGAAATGGGTTGAAAGGAACTAAAGGTCCTGATCCCCAATAACTTCGAAATTTTTATATGAAGTCATAAACTACACATAGACTTAGCTTGCCAAATTGCAGCTAATGTGGGTGGAAATTGTGTCTTCCATAATTCCCACCATAATTCTCTACGTGTTGCTCACATACATAAGCATGGAGAACAAGAACAGGTAGATATAAAGCTCAACTTGAGCTGAAACTTTACATGTGAGTTCCTGGTCACATGAAAGTGATTTGGTCCAAAATTCAGGACTTTTCATTGAGTAGTTCCTCGAGAATAATTCTATAAGCAGTTATGCTACAAGGAATTAATTCTGAAGTAATGTGCATTTTTATGCCCAATCAAGCATACAGCCATTTCAAGTATGGCTCATAGAGTGTGTATGAATTTTCATATGATTTTTGGAGCTAAGGATTGCCCAGAGCTGACTTTACAAAGGAAAACTATTTTCTGGAAAAGTTTCTGGACAATTTTGAGCACAGCAGATTGTACTCTGGAAATTCCTACTCAAATCAACTCCAAATGAGCTGAAACTTTACTGAAAGTTCAATAATCGTCTAAATAATATTCTGGCAAAATTTGAGGATTTTTGGACGAACCAAACTCCCTCAATAATTCTTTTTTCGGAAAACCTTAAAAGAATTATCCAGAATTTATCATTGACTTTCATACAAATTGGGGTTCATATTTGGATATATATTTGCAAAATGAATCCAAACCAATTTGAATCACCCAATTTGGAGTCTCCTACACAAAGTTATGAATTTTCAAAGCTGGAGCTGAAACTAGAATTGTTTTGCTATTGAAAAATTGACTTGGCCCCACGTTTTAAACTACAGCCAATGAAATTCGAGCAACACCGGGCTACGGGGTTACCACGCACACAGCCACAGATGATCCCGAGCCACATCTGGGTTTAAAATTTACTCACTGACCGGTGGGCCAGCCCCACCCTTCTTCTTCCTCCGGCCTTTTCTTCCCGCGCGTGCGCTCTCCTCGCCGGCAGCTCCTCCTCCACCTTGACCCCTCGCTCCCAGGTCATCTCCCGGCCCAAATTTTGCCGCCTAGGGTTTTTGGAGGTCGGGGAAACCGTTTTTGGGGTCGGTGTGGGCTCTAGAGGTCCGCAAGGGTTGAGCGACGGGTGGCGGCTTCGGACCAAGTCCGGCGACATCGGCCGTCTCCTCTACCGACCCAAACCCGCGGCTTCTTCGTTCTAGAGCATCAGTGGCTCATGGAAAAGGTCGTCATGTAACCAAAGGGCTTGGAAACGCCTCCAAACACCATGTCACTGTGCACCCTAGGTCGAAAACCAGCGGCAAGGGCTAAAACTCGAAGAACACCGTTGTGGCTCAATGATTTTCCTTTCTTTTCGGTCTCAGTGACTCGCAAGGTGGTCTGTAGCTTACCCTATGATCAAAATGGCCAAAGAAACAATATTGATCACGAATTTTGGGAAAGTCTACCCCCATGGCCTATGAACATGTTGCGGTATTTTAGAAATTCATGTGGCTCCCGTGGAGGAATGGACTAGGGTTTTCGGCAGCGTGAAGAGAAGGAGTTGGCGCACCTTTTTGCTGTTCAACACTCGGTGTGAAACACTTTGTATTGCCGGGACGTCGAGGAGGCATGGCGGCAACTCAAACTGGAACTCCGATGAAAATTCTTGCTCTGCGCCACGCACAGAGAGTGATGGACCGGCTTGGGCAGCTCGAGGAGGTCTAGTGGAGTCTTGCGCATGCTCTTTCGGTCACTGGTGGTCACGGAATGGCCTAGCGGCGCCGAGTGGCGATCGGGTCTGAAGAGTGGGCGGGCGGCAAGAAAATATCCGGCTCGGGCGTGCTTCTCTCGGGAAAATGGGGAGAAGACTGAGGTGTTGTGTTTGGGTTGCTCCATTGAAGCATTACGTGTGAGGAATTTCAGTCCAGAAGCTGCACTTCGACGCCCCGGTGGCCAGCGCTGTCTCTCCCGGTGACTTACGCGTGAAGCAGAGAACCGACTGAGAAAATTCATGTGTGCAGCTGACATGTGGGTCCCACTTAGGCTCTCACCTCTCTGCACTGCTGGCTGACCCTTATCTCCTCAAAAAAATCTTCTCCATGTCCATCTCTTTAATTCAAAAACTCTGAATTTCAAAAGTGGCCTAAAGTTTGAATTCGCCAACTTCAGTTTACCTTTGTATTGTAACTTTGAATTCAGTTTGAATTTGAACCTGCTCATGCCATTCAAAATTTTCCCAAATTGCAAAAGTATGAGATTTCATGTGAGAGGGGGAAATAGCGCTCGGGGTTGCAGTTTTATGAGAAAAAGATCACGACGAGACTACTCAATACTACGAGCTGGTTGCCAACACGACGGATGTAGCGAGGAGGTGGCCTCTACTTGCAGCTCAGTTTGTGAGTGGGAGGATCACGGCGTGGGGTGTGGAAACCATGAGTAGGTCACCAGCTCGATGCAAGAAGCTGGAGGTGGCTACCTGTCACACCCGGTATTCTCCGAAGAACAACCGAGTGAATATCACATGTATGCCAGGATCATTTTCTCATACATGTGATGATAAATAGTGAAGCATCATTTATTACAAGCCATGTGTCGAATATAAATAAGTCTTACAAAGCAATTGTCTCGATGGACGATAATAAGTTCATCACAAATAAATAAACTAGCAGCGGAATATTATTCTTGTGGGCTCCATTACAGGCGTTGCCCGGGGGACTCCATGAACCTAGAAACCTTCTTCGGTTTCAAAGTCTTGATCATTATACACCACCTCATTATCTTGACCTGAGTAGCAATATAAACCAACAAATATGCAAGGTTGAGTACCGATGGTACTCAACAAGTGTGGGAAAGTTATATCATGCTAGGCTAGAACAAGAAGAGGTTGAACTCATGGTTAAAGCACTATGCAATTAATACCTATCACCTTATCTTATTAAGCACCTACATTACTACACAGGTGAAATGGTCCCAAACTTCCATCCCATCATCATTATCAAATAACCATAACATCATTTCCAATGTTAAGCTCCCCGCTTAACATCTTTAACTTCCAAAACCATCACTCCTCTAATCATGAATAAGTCCAAGCCGCTCTTGACCGTGAGCACGACTGTCATGACAGTTTTGACTCTGCAGAGTTTTACCACTGTACCCACATGTAGTGATTTCATCCCCCATTGCCGAATGGACTAAAAGAACCTCCATTATGCCAGTGGCTACGAACCACATTCACACTTCCCAGGTGTGTAGCCAGGAGATCACTACGAAGCCTTTACAAAGGGATTCCCGACGAGCGTGGGCCCACTGAGGTTTCACCCCTAACAGCATACAAGAGGCCCCCTCTTGAGCCTTGCGGTTCATATGGTAGTCCAGCTAACACCTACTCCCTGCACCATCCAACACACCCATACTACGCCGGGGATACACCTAATTAATTGGCCAAGCTGCCCCATCTCAGCATGTGGTTGGCACGGTAAAGCCAGGTTACATGCTCCATGAACCGGTCCTTAGGATCCAGGCAAGTACTAAACACAAAGCCAAGTCTCGTGCACCCAGCACCAACCAAATCATCCAACTTGCCTTGATCCCTACCTCTACATAACTCATAATATCTCATTCAAGAGTATGGTAAATAAACTGATGATCTCATATCCCAAATATCCCATTCTAAGCATGGCTAAGCATATGCATAATAATAAATGACATGATAAAATAAATCCCAACCCAAGCTACAAGGAAATAAGGTAATGCAATTCTAGGGAAACATCCTAGCATGGGTTTCATATTTTCAATTGACAATGCAAATATTTCTATCTACACATCCTAGTATAGGATCAAAGTGGTCAAGGACACTTGCCTCCTTCCTGCTGCTCTTGGAATGGGTAGTCCTGATCTTGGAAAGGAAGAACTTGCTCTGGAGCAGGTTCTACTCATACCATCACACATAGCAAAAGAAAACAACAAGTCATAAGACATAGTTCACACTTCCACTTCATACAAGCCACACATTCACATTTATGAAAGCCATTCTCATTTCCATGTGTTGTGGTTACTCTATGTGTGTTGATTTTGGCTTACATGCACTTTTAAACATGTACATATGATTTCTATTTTTGTATTTATATTCATGTTGGCATACTATATATGAATTTAAATAAATCCCTTATATTTAATTGATACACATTTTAGCTACCAAGTATACATGAAAGGTATTTTCCTACTTCATATGTGTCTTCAGACCTTCTACCAACCCTAAACTGAATTCTTTGGATTTTGGAAACTTCATTTATCATTTTCTAGTGACTTATACCTAGCTTGCTATATTTTCAGATTTATTTCCTATGCCGAAATGTGCACTTTATTATGAAAATAGTAAGACACCTCATCTAAACAGAATAGAATTTGGGTCTAAAATATTAAATAATATATTTTTGAACTTCTCTTCTGATGTAAACTATTTTACATTTATTTTACTAATTTTCAGAATTATTCTCTACTTAAAAATGTGAAGGTAGTTTGGAGTTTCGGGATTTGTCCCTATTACTAAGAAATGTGAATAATCAATTAAACAGATTTATTTCAGCCAAAAATCTATTTTTATCCCACTCCAAAGTTTTCCAAATACTAGGAAAGTTTTTTAATTTGAATTTACAATGTGTTTGTCCCATCTTTTAAATTTTAAATACTAAACATATATTCAAATTCCTAAATTTAATATCACATAGGGTTAAAAAGGTAAACTCACCCCACTACAGGGCCTATTATATTATTTTAAGAATTTCCAGGGATCTAACTACACATAACAGAGGGATTTTTCCTAATTTTTATTAAGTCAGGTGCTAAAACTGATTTTTAAATGAATTTACATGATTTTCTGAAGTTCCAGGGGCTAGATCAGAAGTTTCTGGGGCTAGCTCGTATTTTCCGAGAACCCCAGGGGGTAGCACGTAAGAATCCCGGCCTTTATAACGCGGTGCTGACGTGGACCGTCCGATTTAAAACAGACGGCTGAGATTATAACATCGAACCGGTACGCGGGGATTTAAATTCTACCGTGCGATTTAAAATAGACGGCGCACAAGCGGCCACGTTGCTCTGATCGAGCGCGGGCGGCGCTGCCCGGCGGCGCACGGTGGCGAGAGGCGGCGATCTCGCCAGAGAGTTTTGGATCTTCGTCAATTCTTTCTAAAACTGTGATTTTATGGCATAGATCGGTAGAGGGGAGGTCGGGGATCTCACCTCGGGGGTTTTCTTGAGCTCGGAGGTCCTGGAAAGCGGTCGGCGACGAGGTCCGAGGTGAATTCACGGCGAGGCTCGTCGGCGCTGTGTTTGAGCCGCAAACCACCGGGTTTTCTGCACCTGCGCAGTTCCCCGGAGGCGGTGGATCAAGACCAGCGAGTTAGATCAGAATTCCCGAACGAAGATCGAGCAAAATTTGCCGGAGAAACCCGGGTTCTCACCGGAGAGAAAAACGGCGGATCGTGGGGAAAAATGGGACGATGCCTTGGTTTTTATAGACGGGGGAGGGTGGCGGGTTGGTTTAGATCGAGCTGGAGTCTTCTGGGACCGGGAGTCGGCTGGGAACGCGCGGTTTTCCGGTCGGTTACGATCGCGCGCGCGCGGGGAACAGTCCGGGGTCGGCGCGATCGGGAGCTCGGGGATGACAGGTGGGTCCCGCCTGTCTGCGAGAGGTGCGCGGGCGCGCGGTTGCGGGCTGGCGCGGGGGTTGGGTGGGCCGGCTGGTGGGTTTCGGCCCACTGGCCAGGGGGGTTTATTTTTTTCCTTTTCTTTTTCTTTTTCATTTCTGTTTTGAGTTTAATTTGAATTCCAGTTTGAATTTGAATTTTTGCAACACATGCAATACATCCAAAATTTTTTAAATTCCCCTCTTAACAGAATTTTTGGGTGTTATACTACCCTCGGTGGCGCTCGTTGAGCGTTCGGCTGCTCGAGTGAAACAAAGAACGTCGGCTGCTTCAGTGGAAACAGAGAAGAGTTGCTTAGGGTGCAAGTCATAGTTTTTGCCCAATGACATGTGGGCCCCACTGCCCCCCTTGCACATGAGAGCTTACACATGGGTTTTTAACTTAACTTTGTCCCCCAAACACTCACTTGATCCTAGGCTAGAGTGGTGGGACACTCATGTGTGTCATCACATGTAGAAAAATTTAAACAAGTCCCAATTTTTATGAACCCAAAACACTATGATGCTCAAACATCCGTTTCTTTGCATTCACGGTTTTGGGACTTTTACAGTCCTTATCAAAAGCAATGGATGTGGAGTCTCTCAAGAAGCAACAAGGAAAAGAAGAAGACTGGAGTATAAAATAGAATTTTTCTATTGAATTTCACATTTTCTAGTTGTGTACAGGGTCTCCTCCTTTTAGAGTGCTTGAGAATCATTAGAGAGCTCAAATTTTAGCTAGAATCGTGAGAGGAAATAGTCATAGGTATGGCTGAAAAAGCAGACTGGACTTGTCCGGACTAGAGGCCGGACTAGTCCGTTCCCAACCGGACTACTCCGTTTCTGACCGGACAAGAAGTCTCTGAGTGAGTTCGGACTCGTCCGTTTTAGGCCGGACTAGTCCATTTTCGAATGAGTGTGAGCCTTTATGAGACTAAGTCCCAGAAGGCCGGACTAGTCCGCCCATGGGGCCGGACTAGCCCGCTAAGCGGACTAAGCCGTTTAGGTCCGGAGAAGGAGTGTCTGAGTGACCTCGGACTAGTCCGCTCCATAGGCCGGACTAGTCCGGTACCTTCAGACTAGTCCGGTTTAGGACAGAACAAAGGTTCCTGTGTGAGTTCGGACTAGGCTGGATATGGCCAGACTAGTCCGCAATCTAAGATTAGAGAGTTATCAAGACTAAGTCTGGTAAGACCGGACTAGTCCGCCCCTTGCCAGACTAGTCCGTTCTCATCCGGAAAAAAAGGTTCCTGAGTGAGATCGAACTGGTCCGGGATTTTATGACCGTTTGAATCCAACGGTCACGGGACTTTATGTGACACCCGGTTCCGAAAAAGAACCAAGTGAATGCATATGTGTGCCCAGGATGTTCATCACACATGCACATGTAATCCACAAACTTAATTCAGAATATAACCACGAATAAATAGAGTTTAAGTACTTTATTACAATGACTCAAAGTTTCACTCATGAATCTCTAACTTATTCTTGCAGCGGAAGTCTCTAAACGACAGCGGAAATAAATAAACAGCAGGCTCCAACTTCAACTCCACAGGCATGTTGACGGTAGTGCGCACACCTAGTACTCCACATGGTCCTCGAAGTACTCTTCTCCTGTAGCTGATGTTTATGTGGTAATGCAAGGGTGAGTACATGTCATACTCAGCAAGTGCGGAAAAAGTATGACATGTAGCTTACAACAAGGTAGGAAATAAAAAGGCTCATTGCAGCAAGCAAATTTTATTTCACAACATGATAAAAACAACAACTATTTCTAGGTGAATTATCCCCTCATAATCAAGTAATTCAGCAACATTCTCTCATCATAATTCACTATTTATCATGCTTCAACCAACCAATAATCTTTCTCAAGTTCATCTCATGCTCATAAATATTCATAACCATCTCATATTCATATAGCCAAAACCAAACTCATTTTCATGACTCAAAACAGTTCCAAAACCAATCCCAATGACCATACCATAACCATACCGAATATCCATCCCAAGTTTCCCCTCTAATCATGTGAGTTGGCCAGGTGCTTGTGACAGGAAGCACGGCTATCATGATAGTTTTACACTTTGCAGAGGTGGCACTACTTTACCCATAAGTTCGTGATTTTGTCACCCGTCGGTGACTGCAGAACCTCCAATATACCAGTACACTACCATCGGTGTATGACCAAGAGATCACAAAATAGCCTTTACAAAGGGGCTACTAGATGTATGGACCCACTGAGGTTTCACCGGCAGGCTCGAATCACCATTCTCCCACCCACGGGCCCCCTCTTGTGCCATGCAGTTCCCAGGGCAGTCCCTTTCGACTCCTATTCCCCGCGCCATCCAATGGTCCATAATAAGCTAGCAACACACCTAATTAGTCAGCTAAGCCACACCCATATTTGACCTTGTGGTGACACTGTTTTCCTGGCATGAACCGGTCCTTAGATCTACGACAAGTAAACCACCATCTCATTCAGAAAGATCCAAGAACCAAGCTTGCCTAGATCTCCCCGATTCCATGCTCATTAACATCGTCAAGTTCTCATCATCATTATTCATATGAGTGCAGTAGCTAGACATGTTTTAATTCAGCTTCCCGTATCCCGTAGATTAAGCAAAGCAAAAAGGAAAAATGGCCATACCCGACTCATCAACATTCCCGGCAACAAGGATGGTTAACAATACAAGTAAACTCCTATAAAAGGGTGTCCCATCAAGTTGACTCAAGCATACGCGTTTTCGCAAACAAAACAGTTTCAGAACATGGGATCAATATGGTCAAGGGGCACTTGCCTTGCTCCCGTGGCTCTTGTTGCTCAAGTGTCTCGAAGTCTTGGTGCTGTAGTTCTTCGTAGATGGCCTCTTGAGCTTGTCCTTATCCTCACAAACATGCACATACAAAATTCACAGCAATCAATCATCATGCACAAACTTTACTCAAGATGCAATGGAGTAGATAGATACAAATCCTATGGTGCTGTTTTATTAAACCAGTTTGTACGTGTTCTTGCATGTTTTAATGGGCTTTCATGGGTTTTTATGATGAACAAGGGTGTAGGGATCAAGTGTGGACGTGGTGATGATCTTGACCCAAGATCTAGATCAATTCCACCGTCAAAAATCGATCAAAACGCGATCTATCAACACGAAAAAGTTTCTGTTCGAAAGGGGCGAAGAAAACGGATGCGTAGAAACAGCGGCGACGTCGTAAGATGGGTAACGGGGACCTACCTCACTTCCTTTTGGTGGCAGGGCCTTCCTTCTAGCAATGGCAGCAGTGGGAAAATTTTCTATGGAAGATTTTGGTAGGACAGATCGTCGGGCTTCTTCTCCGGCGACGGCGGGGCTCGACGGGGCTCGACGGCGGCCAAATTCCGGCAAGGGGGGGGGGACTTGGCGACTTGGCAGCAAGGAAGGGGGCTTGGCAGCAGGGGGGACGACCAAAAGAGAGAGGATTTCAGCCAGGGGGTGGGGTTATATTTATAAGGGGGAAAAAGAGGAGTCCTACTCCAATTGGAGCTCAAATAAGAGTCCTATTCAATTTTTTTGGATCTTAACAAACTTATCTCTTGTGGTGTGGCAGCCTTTGGGATTTTATCCCCAAAATGTGGGGAAAATTCCCTTTTTTGGGAATTGGGGAATTTAGAAATTTTGGGGTAAATTTGGGAATGGCTCATTTCAGCTATTTTTTCCCATTCCTCACCATTTCTATGTCACTTGCCCATTTCTACATTCTCCTCTCCATTTCTATGTCCCATTCTCCATTTCTACATTCCCCTCTCCTTTTCTATGTCCCATTCTCCATTTCTACATTCCCCTCTCCATTTCTATGTCCCATTCTCCATTTCTATATTGCTCTTCTCCATTTCTATGCCCCATTCTCCATTTCTACATTGCCCTTCTCCATTTCTATGCCACATTCTCTATTTCTATATTCCCTTCTCCATTTCTGTGGTTTTTCCTCCTTTTCTATGGTTCCTTCCTCCATTTCTATGGTTCCTTCCTCCATTTCTATGGTTCTTTCTCCATTTCTATGGTTCTTTCTCCATTTCTATAGTTCTTTCTCCATTTCTATAGTTATTTCTCCATTTCTACTTCTTTTATAATGTTTCTCTACATGAAAAATGTATGCAATGCATGGAAATGAATTTGAGGGTGTTACAAACCTACCCCCCTTAAACTGAATCTCGCCCTCGAGATTCGATAGAGTGGAGAATAGATGAGGGAATTCTGCCTTGAGGTCTTCCTCATGCTCCCATGTAGTTTCGGTTTCCGTGTGATGGCTCCATTGTACCTTGCACCAACGGATCACTTTGTTCCTTGTGACTCTCTCCTTCACTTTCAAAATTTTGACGGGATGCTCCGCGTAGGTCAGATCCTCTTGAAGCTCGAGCTCATCCATCAGTACTTGTTCTTCCGGTACTCTTAAGCACTTCTTGAGTTGGGATACATGAATCACGTTGTGCACGTTGGAGAGGTGCGTTGGCAGCTCTAGTTGATAGGCTACTTCTCCACGCTTGTCCAAAATCTTGAATGGCCCAATGTAGCGAGGTGCTAATTTGCCTTTGATGTTGAACCGTCGTTGGCCTCGGATAGGCGATACCTTAAGATACACAAAGTCTCCCACTTCGGAGGTCAATCTTCTTCGCCTATTGTCCGCATAACCTTTTTGTCGTGACTAAGCAGCCTTCAAATTTTCTCGTATCGTTTGGACTTGCTTCTTGGTGTCTTGCAGCACTTCGGGTCCAAACACTTGGCTCTCTCCGGTCTCATTCCAGAACAGCGGCGTTCTACACCTTCTACCATACAAGGCATCGAAAGGTGACATCTTCAAGCTGGCTTGGTAGCTGTTATTGTACGAGAATTCAGCGTATGGCAAGCTCTTATCCCAACTACGCCCATGTTTCAAGGCGCAAGCTCTCAACATGTCTTCCAAAATTTGATTTGTCCTCTCAGTTTGCCCATCGGTTTGCGGGTGATAAGTGTTGCTGAAATTCAGTCGTGTACCCATGGCTTCATGCAACTTCTTCCAGAACCTAGAGGAAAATTGAGAACCTCGATCTGAAACTATCCCCTTCGGAACTCCATGGCGACACACGATTTGTTCCATATACAGCTCGGCTAGTTCTGCGACGCGGTACGTGGTCCTTATAGGAAGGAAATGGGCTGTTTTCGTCAGTCGGTCCACAATAACCCAAATGGAGTCGTAACCAGACTGAGTACGTGGCAATCCGACGATGAAATCCATGCAGATGTCTTCCCACTTCCACTCGGGTACTTTCAATGGCTGCAACAGTCCAGCGGGTCTTTGATGTTTGGCCTTCACCCGTTGGCACGTATTGCATAAGGCAACATATTCAGCTATGTCCCTTTTCATACCATTCCACCGATAGCAAGTTTTCAGGTCCTTGTACATTTTTGTACAACCGGGATGTATGGAATAAGGTGAGTCATGTGCCTCCTTTAATATCGTGTCACAGATGTGCTTCACGTTAGGCATACAAATCCTTTTTTCCTAACCAAAGCGTGCCTTTCTTGTCTTCCTTGAAATCCTTTTCTATGCCTTGTCATATTCTTTCCTTGATTTCCTCATCCGTTACTTGGCCATCTCGTATCTCTTGTTCCAGTGAGGAGTTCAGTTCTATCACCTCCATCTCGTTCAAGAACTCGAGATGTAACCGTTCAAACTCCTTGCGCAGCTCGGGAGGCAGCTCCCGAACCGTGAGTTAGTGACATGCTCCCATTCGGCTCAACACATCAGCTACTACAGTGGCCTTTCTGGGGTGATAGTTGATTCCAACATCATAGTCCTTGATGAGTTCCAACCATCGATGTTGCCTCAAATTCAGATCCGTTTGCGTGAATATATACTTGAGGCTTTTGTGATCTGTATAGATCTCACATCAGTGACCAAGGATATAATGCCTCCAAATCTTCAAGGCATGTACCACGGCTGCAAGTTCCAAGTCATGTGTGGGGTAATTCAGCTCGTGTTTCTTTAGTTGTCTCGACGCATAGGCTACCACTTGTCCTTCTACCATGAGCACACATCCAAGCCCTTGTCTTGATGCGCCACAATATATGTTGAAGCTTTTGCTCACGTTCGGCAATACCAAAACTGGCACTGTGGTTAGTCTCTTTTTGAGCTCCTCAAAGCTTTCTTGACACACTGGTGTCAACTGAAATGTTTTTCCCTTCATTAGCAATTCAGTCATAGGCTTCGCTATTTTGGAGAAATCCTTGATGAACCGGCGGTAGTATCCAGCCATCCCAAGGAAACTATGAATATCTCTCACATTCTGCGGTTGGTTCCACTTTAAAACGTCTCCCACTTTTCCGGGATCAAACGATACTCCTCCCTCGGAGATGATGTGGCCTAGGAATGATATCTCCTTTAGCCAAAATTGACACTTGCTGAACTTGGCATACAATTGATGCTCTCGCAGTTTCTGCAACGTCAACCTCAAGTGTTCTTCATGTTCTTCCTCGTTTTTCGAATACACCATGATGTCGTCGATGAAAACCACAACGAACTTGTCCAAGTACTCCATGAAGACCTTATTCATGAGGTACATAAAGTATGCGGGTGCATTCGTTAACCCAAAAGACATAACAGTATATTCATACGAACCATACCGTGTTCGAAATGCAGTTTTGGGTATGTCGGAGGGCTTAATCTTCAGCTGGAAGTATCCCGACCGAAGATCAATCTTGGAGAAAATTCGGGCACCTTTCATTTGGTCGAACAGGTCCTCTATACAGGGCAGTGGGTATTTATTCTTGATCGTCACTTCATTGAGAGACCTATAATCCACCCACATCCTTTAGGTCCTGTCCTTCTTGTCTACGAAGAGCACGGGGACTCCTCATGGTGACGAGCTTGGTCGTATAAAACCCTTTTCTAACTGCTCCTGAATTTGCTTCTTAAGCTCCACTAGTTCATTAGTGGGCATCCTATACGGCCTTTTAGTTATAGGTGCAGTTCCAGGTACTAAATCAATGGCAAATTCAATGTCCCGGTCAGGTGGCATACCTGACAGTTCTTCTGGGAACACATCTGAAAATTCTTGAACCACCGGAATGCTTTCCAATGTTGCTTCTTCGACATGGTTCAACGCTGCCTTCTCGATTGCCGGTTGGGCTGACTCGAACTCAATACGAGTACCATGCTCATTTGTCAACTGCACGCCCCTCTCAGCACATTGAATCACTCCGTTGTGCTTGCTTAACCAATCCATTCCAAGTATTATATCAATCCCATAGGAATCCAAGACAATAAGGTTGGCAAAAAAGTCTACCCCCCTTATTTTAAAGTTTACTTTTGGACACACTATATTAGTCCTTATCTCTCCACCGGGACAATTAACCAACATAGTTTGTTTCATGTGTGATATGGGCAGATTATACTTGGCAACACACTTGGATGATATGATTGAATGCGATGCTCCGGAATCAAATAAAACAGTGGCTGGGTTGGAGTTGGCAAGGAACATACCAATCACGACGTCCCCAGCTTGTTGTGCTTTCTCAGCGGAGACATGATTCACATTGCCACGAGCGTAGTTCTGCTGCCCATGGTTACCTTGCGTAGCTCCTCCATTCGGCCGTGGGTTCTGTTTTGGTGCGTTGCTTGGCTGTCCAAAGCCTTTCTTCGGGCACTGACTTGCAAAGTGTCCCGCCTCTCCGCATGAAAAACATGCTTTGCTGCCCACAACAGCAGGAATGTTGGGGCGAGGCTGGTTTTGAGCATAGGCGCTCATGTTGGTACGGGACGCAGGAGGCAAAGGCATACGAGGTGCTTGCATAACAGGACGTTGCTGCAGTGGCTGATTAGGGCAAGGTGGATTTGCAGGGCGGAAAGTAGAAGCGGACGAGCCATATTGTGGTGCAGCTGTTGGCATGAAATGGGTACGTACATTGCTCCCTTGTGGCTGTCCTTGGTATGGCATCTTCCTCTTGCCCTCTTGCTCGATCTCACGGATCTTGCTCTCAACCACTATAGCTTTGTCAACGAGCTTCTGGAAATTTGCATAATCATTGTTGAGCAGTTGAACTTGGATCTCATTGTTCAATCCTCTCATGAACAGGTATTGCTTTCTTTGATCCGAGTTGACATCTTCTGGAGCATATCTTGACAGCTGCGTGAACTTGTTGAGGTACTCATTAACGCTCTTCCTTCTTTGTCGGAGACCTTCAAACTCTTGCCTTTTAAGCATCATGACTCCAGCAGGGACGTAATGAGAGCGGAAACTCTCCTTGAATTCAGCCCAAGTGATAGTCTCCTGGTTGACATGAGCATTGCAAAGAGCGTCCCACCAGTCAGCGGCTGCTCCCATAAGTTGGTGCAATGCGAAGAGAACTTTCTCCCGGTCATTGCACTGAACAATAGCAAGCTTCTTTTCCATGGACTTCAACCAATCATCAGCCTCCATAGGATCATTAGCTTGTGCAAAAGTAGGCGGCCTAGTCCTCATGAACTCTCCCAATCTGTTGTGAGTCGGCGGTGGTGGCGGTGGCGGCGGTGGGGGTGCAGGAACGAGGTTAGGATTGTTGTTGTTGTTGTTGGCCTGCAGCTGATCCAACGTTTGTATCATAGTTTGCATGAGCTGGTTCTGCATAGCCATCAACCGTTCAAGGTTGCTTGCATCAGCCCCGGGCTTAGCATTTTCAGGAACTTCAACGTTGCCATCCTCTTGTGGTTCATTGTTGCCATGATCTTTCCTCCTTTGACAGTTGGCGTTTTCCCTCACCATCTGTGAGAGAGAGTAGAGTAGAATAGAAAATAGAAGTTAAGATTGATCCCCCAAACTATATGCATAAGGTGTATGAACTAAATATCTTCTTTTTTTAATTCCAGCCTATATGAGGATGTGAACACGTGCCGAAGCATCTCACATCTCTCCACTATGTGTGGATGTGGATATTTGCCGAAGCGGCCCACAACTCATATCAGCACACAAACCAAGCAATCATCACAAAATTTCAGCACACCACTCTTATTCAAGCTACAACGATCTTAACGTTCCTATTACAGCTTTATTCAATGGGAATCCTAAACTTAATCATGTGAACCGGTGCTGTTCTCACCGTGTGACAGGGGTGTGAGAGGGCCCCGACACCGCCTGTTCAGTCACAGGGACGTGACACTCGCCCGGGAATCGCATTGGGTGGTGCCGTGTTGTGCGGCACCCAACAGCACACATATAAGGAACAATGTATTACATAAAACAATTGCAGAAGCTTACAAGTTTTTCATTGTAAATAATTTACATCAAGTAGCTACAGCGGAAGTTTATACACAACTCACGTCGAATAACTAAAGAGCACTCGAGATGAAGTCCAGCCCGCGGACTCGTCTCGCTAGCAACACAAAGACAACAACAGCGGCTGGGTTCTCCATGTGTTACATGACTCGGAAGTCTCCGAGTCTCACCGGACAACCTTCTTCTTAGCATCGATGTTAACCTGCAAAACCACTTATATAGCAAGCGTGAGCACATAGGTTTGTTGCGACTTTCAGATTTTAAGCCTCATTGTGCAGACCTTGAGCCGAACAACATTGCAACTCCACAATCAAACAAGAAACGCTTTGTTGCGATGCTCCTTGCACAAGGTGAAAGTAAAGTTTAATGAGCCTATCTCTAATTCAATCATGGTTGCAATACAAGTTACATCACAGTCTTATCAAGTTCAAAGAAAAACAGTTCAGTTGTTACTACTTCAAGACGCAGTGGGCAAGTATGCTCATATAACCGTGAGCGACGGTGATTCGAATCAGTACATGCCCGGACTACACGACACATACACCCGTACTCCGAGTTGCTGGCAGCAACCTCGACTGACGTTGTACGCGGCCACCTTTACCAAGATCTTCCACACGGGATGCGGTCTAACTGCCCCGAGTCCGCAAGCTCCCTCAAGGTACATACCCGCAGTGGTATGTTCTTGAGCGAGTTACCTCCTGCTACCCTGACGCCAAAAGCCTAAGGCAGTTAGAAAAGTTCCAATGTGGATCTTCCGAGGTACATCGGTTTCCTGGGTCCCATATAGCCAGTATGTGCCCGTTACACAACTCAAACTTGTCCAACAGGGCCAAGTACGAACGGGCCTTAACCGACACAGGCAGGGCTATGCACGCACGGTCCGCAGCCTGCTGCATCTAAACCTCCCTGCCCGGTCTCCATTTCTTATGTGTGAACTTTCCTCATCATTTCTATTTTTTACCCGTTCCGAGTAAACCAGCCCTGAACTCGCGAGTAGCTTCCAACTACTCAATTTCTACCAGGCCTTTCCTCCTAACATTTAGCATAGCCAAATCCACTCGGGAAGGTGCTATTCTACCCTTTCTCTCTTAGGTATTTCTGGTCATGCAGTTGGGGTTTTCAATATCAACTAGACTTAATGCAATCAAATGTTTCAAAGCTATGATCTCTAGAAATGGAAATGCTTTAAAAATTTGTTCAAATGCAAACCGGGGCTTGCCTGTTTTGCAGGTGATTAAGAATACAATCAGTTAGTGACGATCACTTGGAGCTTGATCACTCGCCTTCCTACCTCCTTGATCTTCACTTCAAGTCCTCACGTTCTCACGTATATGCTACACGATATGAATATGTATATGCATTTAATTGTAAAGCTTTTTCTAATAAGATCTAATGACAGTTTAAAAACTGGAACTCTATTTAAGAATTTAAAATGACACTGGTGCTAGTGGTTTTAGGTTGGGTTTAAACACTATGATCAAGTGTTGAGTGCTATCTCCACTTGTGTGTTGATTATCTCAAGAGGTTACACAGAACAGTGGTGATCCGGGCTCCAATGGAGCTGAAAATTTTTATGTGAGTTACTTGTCACAATAAAGTCCTCTGGGCCAAAAATTAGCACTTTTCATTGAGTAGTTTATTCAGAACAATTCTCTAAGTATTTAAGCAAAGAGGAATTAATTCTGAGGTAACACCCATGTTCATGTCGAACTTAGTGAACTAAAATTCCAATTATAGTTCATATAACCAGCATGAATTTTCCTAGGACTTTTGGAGCTAAGAATTTCCCAGAACTGAATTTCCAAGTTTTGGAAATTCTCTGAAAATGTTTCTGTATTCATTTGAACACAGCAACCTTAAATCTGAATTCCCCTGAACACATCAACTCCAAATGAGCTGAAATTTTTACAGAAGTTCAATAACACCCTAAAGAATATTCTGGCAAAATTTTAGGATTTTTGGATGAACCGAACTCTCTCTAAAATTCTTTTTCTGAAACGATTTAACGAATTTTCCAGAATTACATAATGACTTTCATACAAATTAGGTTGCATATTTGGATAGAGTTTGTCAATATGAATCTAACCCAATTTGAATCACTAAATTTGGAGTTTCCTAGCAAAAGTTATGCTCTTCTAAAGTTTGGGGAAAATATGGGATTTGAATAAATCATGGAAAAGTTTAAATCTGACTGTGGGACCAGGGGACACGTGTAACTCGCTGGAACTCAGCCACACGGGGCCACAGGATTATTTCCCGCGTTGCCACAGTGGATCCGAGTCCACAGATGATCCGGCCTTCTCCTCAGCGCCACTGACACGCGGGCCCGGCGACCTCGTCTTCAACCTCGCGCGCCCGCGCCGCCTGAGCTCGCCGGAGCTTGCCGGTTTCCGACTTCCCGGCCTTCTCTCTAGCTGCCACTCGCCGCTAGGCCCTAACTTTGTGCGAGGAACACGATGGGATGACTTTCCCGGACCGGCAAAGTCCCTAAACTATCTTGCACCGGTGCAGCGGCTCGGAGGAAGTCCGGCGACGTCGCCCCGACGCACTAAGCCCTCCAAGCTTCGGTTTCCAAGCTCTAAAGCACCGTTGGATGCTAGGGAAGGTCGACATGGGGGTGAAATGGCTCGGGAATGGCTCTACCCTAGCTTTCATCATGCGCCCGATGCTTCCTATCACGGCCGCCATCGGAAAAGCTCGGAGTAGGCCTTCTACCGTGGGTTTCATGCCAAGGTTTGTGAAGAAGAAAGATTGCTAAGCAAGTCTAGCCTCTGTGTGTGAATTTTCCTGGACTCTAAACAAGTATTGATCACGAATTTTACACTTTCTTACCCGCGGGTCCGTTTACACCGGCCGGAAGAAATTTGCAAAATTCACCGTCGATGATCCGCGGTTGGTCCTGAGCTTCGGTGTTGAGCTGCGTGGACGTCGTGCACGTCCAGAGGTGGCCTAGCTCGGCCGTGACAAGCCTCGGTTGAGGCTGTCCACGAGAGCACCTCGTGACGGTGTCTTTCGGCCGCCGTGGGAACTCGACGTTCTCAGTTTTTTGGAGGCTAAGCTCACGTGGAAATGACGCAAGGATGTCGTGGGAAAGACCGTGGTGCCATTTTGCTGCTCTGATTGGGCTTGCACACAAGATTTTGGTGTGGCCGAGTGATCGACGAGCGGCGGCAGCGCTCTGGTCGGTCCTTCCGCGAGGGAGGAGAAAACAGAGCCGGTTCTCAGTTTGGTGAGGTGCACAACCTCGGTGGGAGCTGATAAGGGCGAGGGAAAAATGCCAGCAGCTGCTCGGGAGCTGTCGCCGGCTTGCCTCGGTGTCGACCGGCGCTGCACACTCGAGTGAACCGACTGAAACAAGCAAACCAGAGACTGTCCTCTCTACTGAAGATCTTTTGCAATTTTAGCTCCCTCAATGACATGTGGGTCCCACAGTTCAGTGCCTCCTTATCCCTCTCCAAAATATCTCCCAAAGTTTGAATATAATGGGATTCAATTATGGGAATTCACATCTGATGTGTATTTGGACAATTGGGCAAGTTTCATCCAAATTCAAATGGGCATTTGAACTCTTTGCTATTTAAAGTCCATTTAGAAAAATGAGTTGCAAAATATTTCAACAAATCATGAAACTTTGCATACCCACTAATTTGGACCTAAGGAATTCAAATATGAAATCTAATTCTTAATTTGGCTGCTGCAAATGAGAATTTTAGCACAACAGTTTGAATTTCATTGTGTTGCTCTCATTTGAATTTTGAGTTGAAAAAATTTGTTCCAAATCTAACTTTAGCTTTCTCACACATATGGGAAATTCCCATCTTGGTTTTAGACCCCTCTTGGGTTCCAAGTTTTCAATTAAACATTTGAACTTGTGTGAAGAGAGCTCTCATGTGTGTTATCACATGTGGAAAAAGTTTTAACAAGTCCCATTTTTCATACATATGAAACCAACTTTTGCAAACAAGAGTTTCTTTGTATTCACAATTTTGGGACCTTTACATTCCTCCCCCTTAAAAGGAATCTCATCCCCGAGATTACAAAAGAAGAACGAGAAGGGAGGGTAATTACAAAGTCTATGACAAAAGTTCCGGATAATTCTTGTGGATATAATCTTCGCTTTCCCACGTCGCCTCTTCCGGGGTATGATTACTCCACAGGACTTTTTAAAATTTCAAAGTCCGGTTTCGGGTTATCCGGGTCTTTTCGTTGATAATCTCTACAGGCTGCTCGACATAGGTGAGATCCGGCTTCAACTCGTCGATGTCTTCGGTGCGGATAGCAGCGGTAAATTTGAGACACGCAGCTGGGACACGTGGAATATGTCGTGGATACCGGCAAGGTTTGCCGGTAGTTCCAGCCGGTAGGCTACAGTCCCACACTTCTCCGTGATGGCAAATGGACCAATGAATCAGGGAGCAAGTTTCCCCTTGACACCGAACTGATGAATCCCTTTCATCGGAGACACACGAAGATACACGTGCTCTCCGATGTCGAAATGCAGCGGTCGACGCCTCTGATCCGCATAGCTCTTTTGACGAGATTGGGCAGCTTTGAGGTTCTCTTGTATTATCCAAATTCTCTCTTCGGCTTCATTGACAAGATCAACCCCGAACGTTACTCGTTCACCGGACTCGCACCAATTCAATGGTGTACGGCACTTCCGGCCGTATAGAGCTTCATATGGTGACATTTTGATGCTCGTCTGATATCCGTTGTTGTACGAGAACTACGCCAATGGTAAGTGATCATTCCAGCTCTTACCGTGGTGGATGGCACATGCCCTTAGCATATCTTCCAGTATTTGAATCACCCTCTCAGTTTGCCCATCGGTTTGAGGGTGATACACAAAGCTTCTAATCAGTTTGGTTCCCAAGGATGGGTGTAGCTGCTCCCAGAAACGGGCTACGAACAGCGATCCACTATCTAACACAATGGTACGGGGAACTCCATGTAAGCACAAGATCCGTGCTATGTACAGCTCTGCATACTGTTTTGCATTATATCTTGTATGCACAGGGATGAAGTGTGCTGATTTGGTTAATCGATCAACGATTACCCAAATCGAATCATGGTTGTGGGAGGTCATCGGCAACCCGACGATGAAGTCCATACTCAAGTCTTCCCACTTCCATGCCGGTACATGCAATGGCTGCAACAGGCCCGACTTGTTCACATGGTCGGCCTTGACTCTTCGACACGTATCGCATTCCGAAACGTACTTTGCAACTTCACGTTTCATACGTTTCCACCAAAACTTCTTCCGGAGGTCTTGGTACATTTTATTGCTGCCCGGATAAATGGAAAACTTGGACAATTGAGCTTCATCCAATATTTTCATCCGTAGTCCCATATCCCGGGGTACTATAATCCGGTCGTTGAACCACAAAGTACCTTCATTGTCCTTTCGGAAGCATTTCATTTCTCCGTTGTCTATTCTCTGTGCATATGTGAGACATACCCTTGTCTTTTCGTTGAGCTTCAATGATCTTCTCTCGGATGGTAGGAATGAGAGCGAGATTATAGAGAGCTCCATACGGGATGACACGGAGGCTTGGTTCTTCATCATCCATTTCAGCAATAGTCAGGTGATGGATATGCGCCTTACGACTGAGCGCATCGGTGACCACATTCGCCTTTCCTGGATGATAATGAATCTCAACTTCATAATCTTTAACGAGCTCTAGCCATCTTCATTGCCTCATGTTTATTTCTTTCTGAGTGAAGATGTACTTCAAGCTCTTGTGGTCGGTGTAGAGGTGTATAAGATTTCTGAGTAAGTAATGCCTCCACATCTTTAAAGCAAGGACCACAGCAGCTAACTCAAGATCATGAGTTGGATAACGCTGCTCGTGATTTCTGAGTTGATGAGATCCATAAGCGACCACTCGTCCTTCTTGCATCAGCACGCAGCCAAGACCGATGCCAGATGCATCGCAATAGACGTCGAATGGCTTCGTCGTATCCGACTAAGCAAGAACTAGGGCTGTTGTGAGATGCTTCACTAAAGTCTTGAAGGCTTGTTCACACACAACACCCCGCACAAATCTGGTATTATTCTTTAATAATTCCGTCATCGGCTTAGCAATCTTGGAGAAACCCGGAATGAACCTCCGGTAGTAACCTGCTAAATCGAGGAAGCTACGGATTTCATGCACAGACTTTGGTGACTCCCATTTCTGCACTTGGATAATCTTACTCGGATCAACAGTGATGCCCTCCGCTGAAATAATGTGCCGGAGAAAAGGTACTTGATTAATCCAGAATTCACACTTGCTGAATTTTGCATAGATCTGATGATCTCAATCTTTGTAGCACAATATGCAGATGTTCAGCATGTTCTTCCTCTGACTTGGAGTACACCAAGATATCGTCGATGAAACAACGACGAATTTATCCAAGTCCGACATGAACACTGAATTCATCAGGTACATAAAGTGTGCCGAGGCATTGGTCAAACCAAAAGACATAACGAGATACTCATACAGCCCGTATCTCGTTGAGAATGCCGTCTTCAGAATATCTTTTGCCCGGATTTTAATCTGGTGATATCCGGACTGAAGATCCATCTTCGAAAATACCTTCACACCCACTAATTGATCGAAGAGCATATCAATGCGAGGTAGTGGATACTTGTTCTTGATGGTAACGGCGTTCAAAGGACGATAATCAACACAAAGACATAGTGTTTCGTCCTTGCTCATTAGGTCATTCAGCTGTCTTTTCAATTCTGCCAGTTCATTGGGTGCAATCTTGTACGGCCTTCGTGATATCAGTGTTGTTCCCGGTATAAGCTCAATCTTGAACTCAACGTCTCGCTCGGGCGGCATGCCCGGTAAATCATCGGGAAACACATCCGGATACTCACGTACCACCAGAATGTCCTCTATCTTAACAGCTTCCGTGTGGTTCACTGTTGCAATCTGTTGCCGTCTAGCGCCCAGAATTAATATATGAAGACCGTGCTGTGGGGAGTTGAGCTCAACGGTCCTAGAGCTGATGTTAAGAACCACATTGTGGTAATTCAACCACGACATCCCCAAAATGATGTCGATCTTCAGACCCTCAAGAATAATGAGAGTCGTAGGGTATATTCTACCCCCAAACAAAGAGGTGCTCGGGAGACAACCTCGCTTGCGGTACTGCTGCCCCCGGGCGAAGATATGAGGTATTGCCTCTTTGTATAAGCTGTTTGCATCTGATGTTGAGCCACAAAAGATTGGCTAATGAAATTGTGTGTGGCACCGGAATCAAAGAGAATTAAAACCGGTAGTTGATTCAGAGAACACACCCCTGCTAAAGCGGCTTCTCCTTCCAGAACATCATCAATCACAGTATAGTGAATATTGCCCCTTATCCACCCTCCTGTCTGCAGATTGATGTACGGGTCGTATTGTTGTAAATATGATGACCCGCAGCCTCGAGTTCCCTCCGTACAATGCCTAGTATAATGGCCCATACGCCTACAAGTGAAACACGGATGTCTCTCCGGTTCTTTGTTGACTTGCGGTTGGATGCTAGGTACACATGGCTGCAGCGATGGAGCACAAACCACCGTCTGATGCTGCGGCTGTGGAGGTGGTGCAAGTTGTAAAACTTGACCAACAATCAATCTCTGAGGAGTTGATCATACAGGTGACCTCCATCTTTCACCGGGTGGCGTTTGATACACCAAACGGTAGTTTTGAGGCACATAACTTGTGCTGGCCTGCTTGATCTCACTCATCTTTCTCTTCTCAGCTTGCCACTCAAGTGTCGACTTCTCTTGGATGAGAGCTGCATCGACCATGTCGGTGTAACTGCCGTTATTGTGCACGGCCAACTTCTCCTGTAATATGGCACTTAGGCCATGGAAGAATAAGTCACACCGCACCTCTTCTTTTGTTACATATTCGGGAGCATATTGGGCCAAAAGGTTAAACCTTTTGACATACTCGAGGACACTCATGTCCCCTTGCTTCAAGCCCAAAAATTCCTCACGCTTTGCCTTGACAATACCTAGTGGTATATGACGAGTACGAAAGGCTTCACAAAACTCACTCCACGGCACTTGATGGTCCTCCGGAATGGTGGCAAGATGTTCAACCCACCAGTTTCCGGCGGCTCCATGGAGTTGCTGAGCGGCAAACTTGGTCTTCTGGTATTCATCACACTCGAATACTCCGAATTTTGACTCCACGACACGAAGCCACTGATCTGCTTTCACAGGTTCGGTAGCTTCAGTAAAGATTGGCGGTTGAGTCGCCAAGAAAACCAGATAAGTGTTCCGAGGTGGAACGACTTGTTGCGTGTTCTGGAGTACGCCTTGCTGTACCAAAGCTTGGAGTAAGCGTGTGTTCTCTTGAGTCGCTTCTTGGAGTAGCCTTGTGTTCTCTTGATTAGACTCGATGACTCGAGTCATAAGATCCATCCATCCCGTGGATGGTGGTTCTGACGGTGGAATAGAAGCATCACCGCCTCGGCGAGAACTTCCGGCCCTACTCCTAGAACGAGTACGAACCATACTGCAAAAATGTAGTTGAGATGAGTTAAACAAGAACTCAGCAGTATGTGAGACTAATGAAAACATGAATATGTCAAAACTTTATGAAAGCAGTAACAAAATCCATGTTTACACAACTCCTTAGTAGGCATAGCTAACCAGCCTATCTGTACAGAACAGACCTTTATGCACTATCTCCAGATTTTGATCTAGTTAAAGGTAAATTCATAACTCAAGTTGAATACCAAAGTTAACGTTAACTTCAGTATATTTCCAAAGAGTACTCATATGCCTTCAGATCATCTCTGAGCTAAAAGTTATGATTTTACAAATTTGACAGAATTCCTGGATAAAATTTGCCAGCATCTCTTTTGTATGTGGCTGATTTATCCCAGTTGTATATGCAAATACAATAAGAATCTGAACAAACTTTGAACTACAAAAATGGTGTACAATTCATAACCTTTCCAACGGTGTATCATAAGCTCCTTAAGGGTTTTTTTACAGGAAGTTATGGCTTAAAAACAGAAATGCCCAGAGAGGTCCTACTGCTGTCCTGGTTCTGGACAGTTTATTTTCAACTGGATTTTCCACCAATTTAACTTGTGATTTTGCTCTGGAGGTATAAAAAGAAGATATAGATAACTTGAAAATCTTTCCAGAACTGTATCATACACCTTAATTGTGTCAAGCTACTCAGAGTTATGCTCTGTTAAATCCAGCAAGAATTCCTTCCGAAAACAGAGCACTCTGTTTTTGAAATCTTTGAAGCCTAGTCTTCCTCTCATTTGAATCTTAGCTCAAAATAAGAGCTCAGTAACTAATATTTGTTTCAAACTTCCAATTTTAGTTGAAAGTTAGTTCATGAGTCATTCCTTCAGAGGGAAGAGTTTATTAGGTTTAGTACGGCGTCGATGCACCGTAAGAAGCATGTCGGTACTATGTAGCCTCACCAAAAGAAAATCCTAACCGGATTATACCGGTATAATGTATCATAGGTGGCACTACAACGGGCACTCGGAAACGTGTTCTACTCGCACTACGGTTTCATGGTTACTACCTGCAGAAGAATACTCAATGATGATGCACACATAGGTTTTTCTCATTTCAGGCAGTTCCATATCATACTAAAAACATACGCCCCGTATCATTTCCATACGGGCCGTCCTTGAGTCAATCCACGTCTCAAGGTACATGGTCGCATTTTCACACCACACGACGGGGAACCCAAGTAGAGCGCGAACGGGCCGTCACGGTTGGGAATTGTATCAACCCAACAGATACCACGTACTGCCCTGCAGGGCACGCCGATGGCAAGCGCTGCATATGTCCTTCTAGGCTATTTCCAGAAGAACACACTATCGCGTTACTGACCACATGATGGGGTCTCCACTTTCTTGCCTCTAGGGATCAGCGTTTCATATGAACTCAGGAACATGAAGAGTTCAAGAGTTTCATATTAACGTCTCACACCAAGCTGTGAGACCTATCCCCGACCACATTCCTGTTCAGGGGAGCTAACCGAAATTGAACCGCTTTCGGTGGCGTTCCTTACCATTTTTACCTGAGCGTAGGTGCGTCGTTACATAATCAAAATTCAGAATTATAACAAGTATGTTAGTCCTGCCACTTTAAGTAACTATACTACTATAGTCCTTATGTGGGCCTAATACAGTTTCCTCACCGTATCCTAAGTTTTTGTCATAATACGATCCTTATTCCGTGCGCTATTACCAATGCGGCTATGATACCACGCTGAGAGGGCCCCGACGCCGCCCGTTCAGTCACGGGGACGTGGAACTCGCCCGGGAATCGCATTGGGTGGTGCCGTGTTGTGCGGCACCCAACAACACACATATAAGGAACAATGTATTACATAAAACAATTGCGGAAGCTTACAATTTTTTCATTGTAAATAATTTACATCAAGTAGCTACAGCAGAAGTTTATACACAACTCACGTCGAATAACTAAAGAGCACTCGAGATGAAGTCCAGCCCGCGGACTCCTCTCGCTAGCAACACGAAGACAACAGCAGCGGCTGGGTTCTCCATGTGTTACACGACTCGGAAGTCTCTGAGTCTCACCGGGCAACCTTCTTCTTAGCATCAATGTTAACCTGCAAAATCACTCATATAGCAAGCGTGAGCACATAGGCTCAGCAAGACTGATCCGTCTCTCCTAAACAAGAAACTCTACATGCTCGATGGTTACAATTGGGTTAGCTAGATTTGCATAAAGGACTCGCCTAAAGTTGATCCTTAACTTTCATATTTTAAGCCTCATTGTGCAGACCTTGAGCCGAACAGCATCGCAACTCCACAATCAAACAAGAAACGCTTTGTTGCGATGCTCCTTGCACAAGGTGAAAGTAAATTTTAATGAGCCTATCTCTAATTCAATCATGGTTGGAATACAAGTTACATCACAGCCTTATCAAGTTCAAAGAAAAACAGTTCAGTTGTTACTACGTCAAGATGTAGTGGGCAAATATGCTCATATAACCGTGAGCGACGGTGATTCGAATCAGTACATGCCCGTACTACACGACACGTACACCCGTACTCCGAGTTGCCGGCAGCAACCTCGACTGACGTTGTACGCGGCCACCTTTCCCAAGATCTTCCACACGGGACACGGTCTAACTGCCCCGAGTCCGCAAGCTCCCTCAAGGTACATACCCGCAGTGGTATGTTCTTGAGCGAGTTACCTCCTGCTACCCTGACGCCAAAAGCCTAAGGCAGTTAGAAAAGTTCCAATGTGGATCTCCCGAGGTACATCAGTTTCCTGGGTCCTATATAGCCAGTATGTGCCCGGTACACAACTCAGACTTGTCCTACAGGGCCAAGCACGGACGGGCCTTAACTAACACAGGCAGGGCTATGCACGCACGGTCCACAGCCTGCTGCATCTAAACCTCCCTGCCCGGTCTTCATTTTTTATGTGTGAACTTTCTTCATCATTTCTATTTTTGACCCGTTCCGAGTAAACCAGCCCTAAACTTGCGAGTAGCTTCCAACTACTCGGCTTCTACCGGGCCTTTCCTACTAACATTTAGCGTAGCCAAATCCACTCGGGAAGGTGCTATTCTACCCTTTTTCTCTTAGGTATTTCTGGTCATGCAGTTGGGGTTTTCAATATCAACTAGACTTAATGCAATCAAATGTTTCAAAGCTATGATATCTAGAAATGGAAATGCTTTAAAAAATTGTTCAAATGCAAACCGGGGCTTGCCTGTTTTGCAGGTTATTAAGAATACAATCAGTTAGTGACGATCACTTGGAGCTTGATCACTCGCCTTCCTCCCTCCTTGATCTTCACTTCAGTTCCTTCTCATGTTCTCACATATATGCTACACGATATGAATACGTATATGCATTTAATAGTAAAGCTTTTGCTAATAAGATCTAATGACAGTTTAAAAACTGGAACTCTGTTTAAGAATTTAAAATGACACTGGTGCTGGTGGTTTTGGGTTGGGTTTAAACACTATGATCGTGTTGAGTGCTATCTCCACTTGTGTGTTGATTATCTCAAGAGGTTACACAGAACAGTGGTGATCCAGGGCTCCAATGGAGCTGAAATTTTTCATGTGAGTTCCTTGTCACAAGAAAGTGCTGTGGACCAAAATTTAGCACTTTTCATTGAGTGGTTTATTCAGAACAATTCTTTAAGTATTTAAGCAAAGAGGAATTAATTCTGAGGTAACACCCATGTTCATGTCAAACTTAGTGAACTAAAATTCCAATTATAGTTCATAGAGCCTGCATGAATTTTCCTAGGATTTTTGGAGCTAAGAATTTCCCAGAACTGAATTTCCAAGTTTTGGATATTCTCTGAAAATGTTTCTGTATTCATTTGAACACAGCAACTTTAAATCTGAATTCCCCTGATCAAATCAGCTCCAAATGAGCTGAAATATTTACAGGAGTTCAATAACACCATAAGGAACATTCTGGCGAAATTTTAGGATTTTTGGATGAACCGAACTCCCTCTAAAATTCTTTTGATGAAAAGCTTTAAAGAATTTTCCAGAATTAAATAATGACTTCCGTACAAATTGGGTTGCATATTTGGATATAGTTTGTCAATCTGAATCTAACCCAATTTGAATCACTAAAATTGGAGTTTCCTATCCAAAGTTATGCTCTTCTAAAGTTTGGGTAAAATCTGGGATTTGAATAAATCATGGAAAAGTTTAAATCTGACTGTGGGACCAGGGGGCACGTGTCACTCGCTGTAACTCAGCCACACGGGGCCACAGGACTATTTCCTATATTGCCACAGTGGATCTGAGTCCAATGACGATCCGGCCTTCTCCTCAGCTGTGACACCCTCATCCCTGATTTCTGCATGTATTCATATTTCATGTAGAGAAACATTTTTAAAAAAGTGGGAACAGAGAAAATACCGAAAAGATAGCCAATAAGAGCCGAATCCAGTTTCTGTAGAGAGCCGAAGACAACTTCCGCGGCCCGCTGACCACGTGGCGTGTCCGGAGCTCATCCCAGCGAAGTGGGGAGAGGTCCGCCGCTAAACTGGCTACGTGGCAGGCTCGGGGCTCATCTCCGCAAAAGGGGAGAGGTCCGACCCTGTGGGACACGTGTTGCCCTGAGCTAGCCTCTGCGGAATAAGCAAAGGCATTTTCCGTAGGACACATGTCACCTTCAGAGCTAGTGACCACGAAAATCAGAGGACCAGTCGCACGGGATACGTGTCGATCTCGGAGCTCACCCCCGAGAGGTCCGGTTCTATTAAACACATGTCGCCACCAGAGCTTACCTACGGGAGGTCCGACACTGTTGGACACGTGTCTACCTCGGAGCCGTCTTTGAGGAAAAAAGGGAGGTCCGGGATGGATACATGGCACACCCGGAGCTACATCCGGTGAGAGGGAAAGACTGGCACTAACACGTGGCGTGCGCGGAGCCACCTTCGAATAGAGAGGAGGTCCCGACCGCCAGGATACATGGCGCATGCGAAGCTCACCTCCGAAGGAGAGGGGAGTCTTGCACACTTGACACACGGCACAACCGGAGCTTGTCCCTGCGGAGAGGGAGAGACCAGGACCCGGTGGACACGTGGAGCCTCCGGAGCTCATCATCGAGGAGGTAACGAGTTCTAGGGACGGTTTTTGGATTCTGTACGCGTAGAAATACCGGAACAGAAACCGACCTGAATTCCACAATAATACCGCACCAAATCAACTAAAGATAAGTTGTAAGATTCAACGACAAATTTGAACAGGAGCCTTATTCGGGATACAATCAGATTAGGACTTTTCTCTTCCCGATTATAAATAGAACCCAGAACCTCTGGCCGAAACCACAAACTTCTTTTCCAACTCCTGAGCTGAAGACTTAGAGCCCTAGTCCCAACCCGGCGAGTAAACCATCGCCGGAGTGCAGCAAGGAAGATCGCCGGAGGAAAGCCCAACGATCTGAGGAGGACCTTGAGACCGAGAAGAACGTAAGGTAGGTCTCCAATACCACCTTACGACATCGTTACGTTTTCTTTGCATCTGTTCTTTGATTCCTTTCGAACAGAAGCCTTCTCGTGGACAAATCACTTGATGATCAGGTTGATCTAAAGACAAGATCATCGCCATGTCCACTTTTGATACGAACACCTCTGTTCATCATAAAATCCATGCAAGCCATGCAAGAACACGTACAAACCAATCTAATAAAACTAATCCTAGGATAGCATGCATATGCGTCATCGCATCTAGTTTAAGGTTTGTGCATGATATTGATTGCTATGAATCTTGTATGCACGTGATCCTACATAGCAGGACAAGCTCAGGGAGCTGTCTACGGCAAACTGCAACAACAAGGTTTTGAGATCCAAGAACAACCGGAACCGCAAGAACAAGGCAAGTGCTCCTTGACCATATTGATCCTATGTTTTTGGTGAAACTATTTTGTTTTGCAAAAAGGTGTGTGTGCTGAGTCAAATATGATGGGAAACCCTTTTTATAGGAGTTTACTAGTTTTGGTTAAACCACCCTTGTCGCCAGGGAAGTTTATGAGTCGGGTATGGTTTTTTACTTTCATGCTTCCCTGAGTCCATGGGATTGGGAAGCGAGATAGATGTGTCTAGCTAACTGCACTCGTAATGATAATGATAAACTGATGATGTTAATGAACATGGATCGGAGGGAGATCTAGGTAAGCCTGGGTTTGTGAATGAGGTAGCATGAGATGGTGGTTTACTTGCCGTAGATCTAAGGACCGGTTCATGCATGCACATGCCAGGATAACAGTGCCACCACAAGGCCAAGTATGGGTGCGGCTTAGCTGAGTAATTAGGTAAGTTGCTAGAGTGTTATGGACTGTGGAAGGCGCGGGGAATGGGAGTCGAGTGAGGACTGCCCTGGGAACTGCATGGCACAAGAGGGGGCCCATGGGTGGGAGAATTGGAGATTCTAGCCTGCCGGTGAAACCTTAGTGAGTCCATACATCTAGTAGCCCCTTTGTAAAGGCTATTTTGTGATCCCTTGACCATACACCGACGGTTGTGTACTGGTATAATGGAGGTTCTGCAGTCGCCGACGGGTGATGAAATCACAAACTTGTGGGTAAAGAGGTGCAAACTCTGTAGGGTTCTTAAAAACTATCATGATAGCCGAGCTTACGGTCACGAGGGCCTGGCCAACTGCCATGATTAGTTGGGATGGTTATTGGGATGGTTCTTGGTTATGGTTATTGATTATGGTTATGGTTTGGTTTTGGGACTGTTGAGTCCGGGTGACAAGATGGTTGCATGACTATTGAGTCATGACAACGAGATTGGTCTCGGTGTGAGACGAAGTTGTTTATGAGATAAGATGGTAGCGAATACGAGAAGGTATTCGTGAGATGGTAGTGAATATGAGGAGGTATTCGTGAGCAAGAATAAAGTTGGTTAATGTTCGGATGGAACATGGAAAGTGATGGAGATATGTTGGTAATTTAATACATGCTGGGATTACATTCATCTAAAGTTGAGTTGCTGTTTTATCATGGTTTTATAAATCTGCTTTTCTGCAAATGAGCCTTTTTATACCTACCTTGTTATGAGCTACATATCATGTTTTTCCCGCAATTGCTGAGTACATCATTGTACTCAAACTTGCATTATTATTTCATCATCAGCAGCAGAAGAAGATTTCTACGGAGACCAAGTGGAGCATTAGGCGCGTAATCTGTTCTCAACCTTGCCTGTGGGAATGAAATAGAGATGGAGTCATCGCTGCTTAGAATTGCTTCCACATTAGTTGAATTGCTTCCGCATTAGAATAAAGACTTCCGCTGCATAGAAATAAAGACTTCCGCTGTGAGCATGAGTCCAAGACTCATGAGATATTGTAATAAACTCTGTTATTCGTGGTAATATATAATCTGAAATTCAATTTGTGGAACGTATGTGTATGTGTGATGAACATCCAGGGCACACATATGCATTAGTTCTCGGTTCCGTGGTTTTCTACAGAATTGAGGGCATCACATCAGCGCCACTGACACACGGGCCCGGTGACCTCGTCTTCAACCTCGCGCTCCCGCGCGCCCGCGCCGCCGGAGCTCGCTGGTTTCCGACTTCCCAGCCTTCTCTCGAGCTGCCACTCGCCACTAGGCCCTAAATTTGTGCGAGGAACACGATGGGATGACTTTCCCGGACAGGCAAAGTCCCTAAACTATCTTGCACCGGTGCAGCGGCTCGGAGGAAGTCCGGCGACGTCGCCCCGACGCCCTAAGCCCTCCAAACTTCGGTTTCCAAGCTCTAAAGCACCGGTGGATGCTAGGAAGGTCGACATGGGGGTGAAATGGCTCGGGAATGGCTCTACCCTAGCTTTCATTGTGCGCCCGATGCTTCCTATCGCTGCCGCCATCGGAAAAGCTCGGAGTAGGCCTTCTACCGTGGGTTTCATGCCAAGGTTTGTGAAGAAGAAAGATTGCTAAGCAAGTCTAGCTTCTGTGTGTGAATTTTCCTGGACTCTAAACAAGTATTGATCACGAATTTGACACTTTCTTACCCACGGGTCTGTTTACACCGGTCGGAAGAAATTTGCAAAATTCACCGTCAGCGATCCGCGGTTCACTTGATTGGGAATGAAAATGCACATTACTTCAGAATTAATTCTTTTTAGCATAACTGCTGAAGGAATTATTCTGGAGGAACTACTAAAGTAAAAATCTTGAACTGTGGATAAAAACACTTTCATGTGACCAGGAACTCACATGCAAAGTTTCAGCTCAAGTTGAGCTTTAGATCCTCCTGTCCTTATTCTCCATGCTTATGTATGTGGGAAATACATAGGAAATCTTGTGGGAATTAATTAGGAGACAATTCCCATCCACTTTAGCTGCAATTTGGCAAGCTAAGTCCCTGGGTAGTATAGAACTTGCAGTAAAAGTTTTGAAGTCATTGGAGTTCCTGATTGTAAAATCCCCAAAAAGTGGTAGCAAGAATTTCAACACATTTAGACTTAGGAAAAATGAGGAGAATTAAAACTTTGAATTATAATGGTGTGAGTTCAAAGTTATGATTCAAACCTCCCAAAAACTCCCAACATGGAGATCTAAATTCATAACTTGGGTCTTCATATTTCAAATATTCAACCTTCCAAATTTCAGCTCATTTGGAGGGGCTCTAATATTGGTTAATTAAAAGAGGAAGCCCTCTAATCTGAATTTAAATTTCAGTTTCAAATCCCAACTTCCTCAATTTGCAAATTTGGTTCCACAAATGTGTTCTCCACATTTGAATTAGCAGCCATGCCAAAATTCAGAAATAATTGAGTTGGTTTGCTATGTTTTTGGAACAATGGAAATGAATGATTCAAATTCCATTTCAAATTCAAATAACGTAACTCAATTCAAACTCCACACCAGAATTCAAATCATTTGAACTCAACATTTCAAACCATGAATTTGAGGTGAAGCAAAGCATTCAATTGTGAGTAGCTGCGGGAAAATTTTGATTAAGAAATGAGGGGGTGGGACCCATCTGTCAGCCACATACCCAATACAAACCGATGCTGTCTCTGTTTCTCTCGGGTGCACATGCGCGCAGCAGCCCACCGGAGCCGACCTCGGCCGATTTCTCCGGTGCTACCTCCTGCTACTCGATATTTTGCTCGGCCTGATCACCACAGAGCATGCACCGAAGCTACTTTGCTTCTTCCACTCGCTCTCGAGCCTCGGTTGTTTTCCTCGCGAAGAACACAGCCGCTCGGTTCCTCCCCGATCAACCACAGCAACCCGAGCTCGGTTGCTCGAGCGTTACACAGCAAAAATCTTCACCAATACGTGCTCTAGCATCCACCATCCCTACTCCTTCGGTCTCTGCCGGTTGGAGCTCGAAAATTCCGGAGTTGTAGCTGTGCCGCAGTGAACACCGAAGGTTTCCATTTCCGGTCACCGTGAATAGCCCAAACCAAGGAAGATCAAGCTCAAGTGAGCCACTCCCTCGGTGCACCCGTGAACTGAGTTGCTGACCCCCAAAACTCAGCTCAAGCCGTGACTCCTCGGAGGAGTATTTGGAAATTTTTCCCTGGGCAGCGCAACTCGACCCTGAGGTAAAGATTTGCAAAATTCATCTTCAATTCGTGTTGTGAGTGGTTCAAACTTCGCACATAGGTTCTAAACTAGCTAGCGCCCTTCCTCCCTCGATTCTAGGCTGGGAAATTAAGTGTAGAGCGAGAATTCCACGTTCTTGCTGCGGGAAAACCTTCGGACCACTTCGGGCGCACGGTGCCAATGTCTTTGGAGGGCTCCCTGGCGGATTTGGTTGCCATGTCTAGCTTCTACATCTCCCACTGGTGCTCTAGAGACCGAGAGCCAATCGTTTGATGGAGAAAGGAAGCATCCCGACCTTGCCGGAGCCCTAAACCTTGCTGTCACTGGTGCACGCGTATTTCCGGTGAGTTTCGGCCGCTGGTGACACCACCATCGTGCTCAGCGGGTTGAAAAATGGGGGGGGGGGCGACTATGGAATCGGGAGGCGGCCGGGAAGGCCGTTCCGGCCACCCTCGCCGGAGGGCGCCACCGGGTCCTCTGTTTGGCGCGCGGTGGAAGAGAGTGCTGACATGTGGGCCCACCGCAGCGTTTAAACATTTCCCGGATTTTCCTATTTCAGTTCAAACTTTAAAGAGCCATAACTTTGTGTAGGAATGTCCAAAAATTGTCAAACACATTTTGTTGGATTCCCTCAGAGAGTACTATCGAAGGGTGCAGCCCAATGTTTATGAAAATCTCTTGATTTGGCTCATTAATTCATTTATACAAAATTTTGTAGGAATTTTCACAGTTCTGTTTATTGGAAGATTCCTAAATTCGGGCACGGCATTCTTACAAAAATCCTTGAACTCCAGTAAAAATTTTAGAGTCATTGGACCTCATTTGCTTGGCCAAATGTGGTGTCCATCCTTTACGTCTCTGAAAAATGGGAAAATAAACAGAGACATTTTCAGCATTTCTTATCAACTTCAAAAATTCATATCTCTCTGTTGGTAGCTCCGAAAATGGTGAAACAAATTTTGTTAGAACCATGGAGACTTACCCTAATTATATATTCCACTGTTAGACATGTTAAAACTCTAGATTTGGGCTCAAAATTCAGAGAAGACTTGTACTTGGGGGAATTTCGGAGACCACAAGGTGCAATGAAATTTCTCCAAATTTTGCCCAGATCATCCTTAGAGAGCCTAGTATCCACTGGAAAAATCCCAAAGCCAATTAAGGAAACTAAATAGCAGTAGCTATGAATAAAAGTTTACTTCTTATAATTCCTTAGCACTTATGCATATATTTTGCTACATTTCATATAGTGACCGAAGTTGAGGATACGCCGGAGCCGTTGGACGTCCTCCCACCCGACGCTAACTTATCTTTTGACTCACAACCAGGAAAGATCTGGTTTGCATTTAATTACCTTTTACAAAGCCTTTCATTTGTATCACTTATGTCTAGGTTGAAATGTTTGCATTAGAGTTAGGGTGTTTGAAAATCCACTTGCATGACTTTAAATCCTATAAAGGGTTGGGTAGTTTACAGACTCGATGAGTAGAGAATGCCATGCTAATGTGCTTAGGATCTCGGTAGAAGTCGAGTAGATGGAATCTACTCGCGAGGTAAGGTTTTATCACACGGTACGAAAAAGAGTAGAGAATGGCTTAAGAATTGTGAAACTGAGACCGAACAGGGGGGATAGGATGAAGTGAGCGGAGGTCTCACGTGCGTAGCCTTGTTGGAGTCGGTTGAGGACCGAGTCGTGTGTGGGCCTGCTGAACAAGTATCGAACAGTACCGGATGACATACTGACATAAGCAGGAAACCAATGTAATTGGGTAACCTGGGTGCCGAGGCTTACCCAACCGTTTTATAGGAGTGGGTTGAGGGTAGCAAGGTGTAAATCTGCCGGTGGGCACAGTCACGCTCCACGCGGGGACCTCCTGCCCATTACAGATGGACCGGTTCAGCATTTGGGTTTCCATTGAAAGGTTGTTGCATACAACAGAGCAGGAAGATGTGAAGCACCACACTTATGAAAGTGGGTGCATGTGACGTGTTGTCCGGGTGTCTCCTGATTGCAATCACCGTCCCTCGCGGTTATTTGAGTACCACTTGTTCACTGTTCTATGACGTAGTAAGAAGTGAAAGAAGCCAGATGAATGACATTATGCTGTGATGAACTATTAATGTTTTGAAATCATGTCTGCTGTAGATGTAGAGCTAATTAAGTTTATCTTCCACTTTGGGCATCACCACATCGGAGGAAAGCGTTTCTTGTTTGATTATGGACTTCCGATGTGAAGGCTGCCTAAGGCTCATTAAACTGCTGCTATAAAACTCAAAGTAAGGATTAACATGTAGGCGTGTTTTTATTGCAATGTCTTTATCCCATATTACTAATCCCTGCATGTAGAGTTTCATGATTAGGGTTGTCGGTTAAGCCTTGCTGAGCCATCATGCTCACGGTTGCAATATTTGAGCTGTGTGCAGGTGAGAGCTATGAGGAGGGGGCGAGGACGAGGCGGTTCCCAAGTCGGGGTACACGGCCGAGCTGGATCCCTGCACGCCGCCGTGACCTTCGTTTGAGTGCTGCTAGTGTGTAGCGTCCCCGGGCTGGATGGCTACACTTTTTGCTTAGTTAGTAGAAGAGTGTAGTATGTATAATACTTCCGCTGTACAGTAAGTTTGTAAAAGACTTCCGCTGTTTTTATATCAAATAAAAGTTTGTATGTTGTTCTTAATCTTTTCTTGCGTGTTGTTGGGTGCCGCATCGCACGGCACCACCGTATGCGATCCCGGAGTGGGTGAACCACGGGGTGGTCCCCACACTGATCTTCATTTTCATTCAAATCTTTTTCAGCTCATCTCACATCTCCATTAGAAACCATAGAACATGGGAATGAAATTTCTTATGGGCAGAGGGTTTTGCCTTAATTCCACTACACAACAGGGACCCCAAACTCATTCTTAGAACTCCAACAGTTTTTCCTGTCAATAACAATTTTAAGTCTTTAATTATCTGATTTGCATTATAACAACTTATGCATATTCATGTCGATAGTGTTCACGACAAAGGAGTTCAACGG
This sequence comes from Neostapfia colusana, assembly GCA_030760725.1. Lineage (NCBI taxonomy): Eukaryota > Viridiplantae > Streptophyta > Magnoliopsida > Poales > Poaceae > Neostapfia > Neostapfia colusana. The sequence goes on from JASWHV010000015.1 coordinate 48,767,275, forward strand.
AGGTCATCACTTGAAGTTGGATCAAGTCAGGAGGATCAAGTGATAAAAGAATACTAACTGATTATATATTTTACTCCCCTGCAAAACAGGCAAGCTCCGGTTTGCATTTCACAACTTTAAAGTTTTTACTTTGTATTCACTATGTTGATTAGGAAATGAAATGTGCATTAGGTCTAGTTGCTTTGATACTCCTCTTGCATGACCAGAGAAACCTATGGAGTATTTGGTAGGTGTCTTTTAATCATGTAGAAACTGCCATGCTTAATTAGGGTTCGTGTAAGGGCCCAAGTTTTTCATTTGCTAAAAAGTGTTCATCACACCACACTCACCTCATTTGAGGAAATCATATGAACACCTTTGAAGAGCAAGTAACCACCATCAAGAAACTCATTAGGAGATAAACTCACAAAATGCAAAAGTGGGATTTCCCACATGCATCATATAGGGGCTGAGTATATGAAAAACTCCTAAACCTTGTTAGGAATGCTCATGCCAATTTCACCCAAATCCAAAACCTTTTGAGGTATTTTTGGGTACAATTAGAAAAGGGCTAGTTTGAACTTAAATTCAAATTCAAACTCATTTCATCCCATGAATCCGAAAGTGGGATTCATATTCACACTCAGCACATTTTTGTGAGCTCACACACCAATTTTTACTCCATTTGGAGTTGATCTTGACCTGAGCTATTTTGGCTAAATTCAAATCAAATTTGAATTTCAGTTAACCTTTGCTGCAAATTTGATCAAATCAAATCACACTTTGAATTATTCAAAGTCAACTGCCATTTTGATGTTTGATCAAAGCACAAGGGGTATTAGGGTCCCCAAGAATTAAGAGCAGTAGAGTTTAATTTGTGAGGTTAAAACTGGGGGTGGGGCCCTAAAGTCAGTCACCCAAGTGATCAAACCGACTGAAGCCGCTGTGCTCGGGTTCTTGCGCGCAACAGAGCGGACGCCACGGTGAGGTCGGCTTGCCAGCAGCTGCTTCCCGCCTCTGGCCACCGAGCCGCCCCTCTGCTCTCTTATCCTCGCGCCCGAGCCTCGACAGGCCTGTTTCACCAGTGCCCCGACACTCTCCCGCACGGCAACCCCGTTACACACCGCCGCTCACCCGGACTCTCTGTGCCACCGTCGACTGGCCGAAGCAACGGCTTGCACACTGAACTGAGGTCGCAAACGAGGTCACCGACCTTCACTCGGCATGCTCCGGCCCTCGGCAGCGTGTGATCAGCTTCCTTCAAGCTTCACCGTGTCGTTTATTCTTCCTCATTTCAACCCGAGCCGCCGCAATGAGAAGATCTCGTCCGGCCACCACAGCCCGTGTTTCCCCGAGCTGTGAACAGCAAAGAGGTTTGTCAAAGTCTTCTCTTCCTTCACCGCAAGCCCTGGCTGCATGCCATGGGCTGCCGTCGCTGGAATTTCACGTTTTTGCGCCAGTGTACAAAAGAGACCGCCGGATAACGTCGCAAAATCTGTGCTACACACTGCACCACTCATCACCAAACTTAGTAAACTACTTCTAGACGCCCGTGCGAGTCCATAGGATCGGAAACTTTGGAGAACCATAGGGTATAGCCACTGTTCTCCGGGTTTTGCTAGTTTTCCCGATTTTCGACCTAGGTCGCATGGTGACATGCTAGTTGGAGCCGTTCCCGAGCTTATTTGAGTTCATGATGACCTTCCCTAGGGTGCACTAATTCTGTACGACCTTTTGCTCGAGCATTTGGGGTGCTAGGGAGCCCGGCCAACACGGCCGAAGTTCTTCCGAAGCTTCCGCATGTCGCCGGCCATGTTCCGGTCACCGCCTACCACCGCCGACCCCACCAATGTGTTCCTCGCGTCGGACTAGGCCCTAGTGTCATGTTTCGTGAAGCATGGCACAGGGGATCGGCCGGCGGCGAGCTTCGCCGGAGTGCACCGCCATGGGGCTGTTGGGTGTAACGAGGAATATGAAGCCGGCAGGGCCCAGCGGTCAGCCACTGTCTGAAGCGCGTGTGCGCCGCTTTTAAACAAAGCGGTGGGCCCCATTGTCAGCAGCTGAGTCAGCTCGGGAATGAATTTCCTATTGGAAAATAAATCTGAATTCAGCTCAACTTTGGAAATTCATAACTTTGGCTAGAAATGTCCAAATTAGGTGAACTAAATTTTGTTGGATTCAGTTCTCTTAGTACTTTCCGATAAACCCAGTTTAACTTTATGAAAATCTTTAGTTCTCCAGAATTAATTCTTCAAACTTTAAACTGTTTAGAATTTTAACTGGAGAACCCTTTAGTGGAAAATTCTGAAATTTGGCTAGAATGTTCTTGGTAATATCCCTGAGCTACCCAAAAATTTAAGATCCATCTGAGCTCATTTGATCCACCTAATGGTGTGATTAATGAAACTGTTCCATAGAAAATGAAAAATGTCCAGAAACATTTTTCAGATTTTCTCTGAACTTGTTTAGCTCATATCTTTTGCTAGGAATCTTCAAATTAGGCGAAACCAATTCCATTAGAACTCTTTGAAAATCTAGTTTCCAGAAAGTCATGACTTGCTCCATGAAAATCCTTAGAACACTCTAAGAGCTCTAGATAAGGTCAAATACACATTTATCTGTGGAGGGCTCAAATGAGCTTTGCTGCAAATGAAATTTGCCCAAGTTTCTGTTTAGGTTGTATCCAAACCACAGTAAGCATTTTAGAGTCATTAGCACTGTCTAGCTATATGTATAGACTTAATAATATAACCTTCAAACTCATGTTTATTTAAATTGACATGCATGTATGGTTATCTAATGTAGTTGTAAACATGTTCAAAAACAGTTTATTGTAATAAAACTTTTGCTTCCGCTTTGTACCTTTTTGTGTGTTATCCGGTGCTGTGCAACGCAGCACCCCTCAGCGTGATCGGGGCTAGCCGAGACCGTCGGGTCCTCGCAGCATGGTATCAGAGCTTGCTTAAGGTTAAATGCACTTAAAAAGGTCATCTTTTCAAAAACTCAGTGAGGAACGAGTTAGTAGCCCATATAAGGATGTTATTAGTGTATAGCAAGTGGCAACACTAACCTATCTGCTTATGTTGGAAAATCATGCATCTCGGGATGTCATATGCCTTGGGGGTGCATGTAAGCACTGTCCACCAGTGCGCACAAGCTAAAGGGTAGAGCCCCACGGGTGGCAGGTAACCCGTCCAGCTTTAGTATCCTCTACGACTCTTCATGTCATTTGGGGTATTCGAGCAACGCCCTTCCCTGGCGTGCTAAGGGAAAGTTTGGGAGACCCGTCACGTGGTTAGTAACGTGAACACGTAGCTCAAGGCATGTTTGGCTTGAGAACAACCGCACGAGTGATGACGAACGGTTGTATGAACTGTATTGGGACCGGGTTTGGTGTGCAGCCGAGCCTGATGATTGTGTGGTTTATTTGCTGGTAGTATAACCATGAATCGATAGACGAGTAGCACACGTGTGTGAGAGACGTTTAGTGCCACTGAACTAACGAGGCCAGCTAAGTCCGCTATAGGTTTTATTTGTATGGAACGTAGTACCTACATGAACTAGTGACGCTTCGACGTCACGCCCCACTAAATGACCAAACTCATTGTAAAACTTGAAATTTTTGATCCATATCACTAAAACTTTTATTTAACTCCTTCCCTTAATCAGGATGTTCAAAGTTAACAGGTTTTCAACTTATAGGATATTAAGGACAGAGTCCCCTGTTTTCAGCTAAAATAATGCTGAAGTTACACAGAGGCTAGAGGTTGAGTTCTTTCGATGTTGGGGTCGTATGATACATTTCTGGAAAGAATTAGAAGAGCTTTACAACTTTTCTATTGATGTCCAGAGGTGTTTCATCACTTAACTGGTCGAAAAATTCAGTAGAGTTGAAACTGTCCAGAAAACTGGGCAGAGCAAATACTCTCTGTAACTCTCTGAAAAATAAATATAAATTCCTGCATAAAAATACAAAATGATTTAGTTCTGAAAAGTTCATGAGATGAGTTACCACTTTGTAATAGCGCACAGAATAAGAATCATATTATGACAAAAACTTAGGATACTGTGAGGAAACGGTATTAGGCCCACATAAGGACTATAATAGTATAGTTACTTAAAGTGGCATTGCTAACTTACTTGTTATAATTCTGAACTTTAATTATGTAACGACGCACCTACGCTCTGGTAAGCATGGTAAGGAACGCCACCGAAAGCGGTTCAATTTCGGTTAGCTCCCCTGATGAGGAAAGTGGTTCAGGGATAGGTCTCACAGCTTGGTGTGAGACGTTAATATGAAAATCTTGAACTCTTCATGTTCCTGAGTTCATATGAAACGCGGATCCCTAGCATGCATTAGACAAGTAAGTGGAGACCCCATCGTGTGGTCAGTAACACGATAGTGTGTTCGTCTAGAAATAGCCCAGGAGGACATACGTAGCGCTTGCCATCGGCGTGCCCTGCAGGGCAGTAGGTGGTATCCGTTGGGTTGATAACATTCCCAACCGTGACGACCTGTTCATGATATACTCGGGTTGCCCGTCGTGTGGTGTAAAAACACGATCACGTACCTTGAGACGTGGCTTAACACAAGGATGGCCGTATGGAAATGATATGGGCGTTTGTATTTACTTTCAAATATGGAACTGCCTGAAATACCAACAACCTTTGAGTGCACCACTATTGAGTGTTCTTCTGCAGGTTTCTTACCTTATTCATTCGCCAGGTGGAGACGTATCGACTAATGAAGTCATTTCTCGAGCACCACTTTGTTTGGGTGGAAAAATTTATTCTACCACCCTCATTATTCTTGAAGACCAAGGAATCAATGCCATATTGGGAATATCATGGTTGACCTTCCATAAGGCTGTTCTGGACATCGAGAACAGGAGTGTTCATTTGGATTCTCCACTTCACGGGCGTCAAACATTGTATCTCGGCAAAGCGGTTTCCAAAGACCCGGAAGTATGTAATGCCGAGGCTTGCAAGTTAGAAGACATTCCGCTAGTCCGTGAATATCCGGACGTGTTTCCCGAAGATCTTCCAGGCTTACCACCTGAGCGCGAGGTGGAATTCAAAATAGAGTTGATACCGGAACCACGCCGATCTCTCGGAGACCATACAAAATGACTCCGAATGAACTGGCAGAACTGAAGGAGCAACTCAAAGATCTGATGGACAAGGGGTTCATTCGTCCAAGTTCATCACCATGGGGTTGCTCAGCTCTATTTGTGAAGAAGAAGGATGAGACGCTGAGGCTCTGCGTCGATTATCGTCCTTTAAATGCTGTGACAATAAAGAACAAGTATCCACTACCAAGAATTGATATTCTTTTCGATCAGCTAGTGGGTGCTAAAGTCTTCTCCAAGATGGACTTAAGGTCGGGATATCATCAACTCAAGATTCAAGCAGAAGATATCCCAAAAACAGCATTCTCGACAAGATATGGACTCTATGAGTATCTTGTCATGTCATTTGGGTTGACCAATGCTCCGGCTCACTTTATGTATCTTATGAACTCAGTGTTCATGCCGGAGCTAGATCAGTTCGTCGTGGTATTCATCGACGACATCTTGGTCTATTCCAAATCTGAAGAGGAACACGCTAAACATTTGCATATTGTGCTCCAACGACTGAGAGATCACAAGCTCTATGCAAAGTTTAGTAAATGTGAATTCTGGATGAACCAAGTGCCATTTCTTGGACATATTATTTCAGAGGAAGGCATTGCTGTTGATCCAAGCAAGATTGAGCAAGTGCTGAAGTGGAAGTCTCCAACATCAGTCCATGAAGTTCGTAGCTTCTTGGGTTTGGCGGGATATTATCGGATGTTCATCCCAGGCTTCTCAAAAATCTCCAAACCTATGACGGAGCTACTGAAAAAGGGCATCAAATATGATTGGAGCAAGCCATGTGAGGAATCTTTTCAAACGTTGGTGAAACACCTCACAACAGCCCCGGTTCTAGCTCAACCGGATACAACCAAGCCTTTTGATGTTTATTGTGATGCGTCCGACATCGGGCTTGGTTGTGTAATCATGCAAGGAGGACGCGTGGTCGCATATGGATCACGACAATTACGGAATCATGAGCAACATTATCCAACTCATGATCTCGAGCTTTCTGCCGTGGTGTTAGCCTTGAAGATGTGGAGACATTACCTGTTGGGGAATCTAGTTCATGTCTACACCGACCACAAAAGCTTGAAGTACATATTCACTCAGAAAGAGTTGAATATGCGGCAACGACGATGGTTGGAGCTGATCAAGGACTATGAGATTGAAATTCATTATCATCCGGGCAAGGCAAATGTGGTTTCCAATGCACTCAGCCGGAAGTCTCATATTCATAATCTGACCATTATGCCAATAGAAGAGGAAGAACCAAGTCTCTACTTGGTTCCATATGGAGCTTTACACAATCTGGCTCTCATACCCACAATAAGAGATGAGGTCATGGAAGCTCAAAAGAAAGACAAGGGCATGGCTCATATCAGAAGGAGGTTGAAAAACAGGGAGATGAAATGTTTCCGGTTAGATGATGAAGACACCCTATGGTTCAAGGACCGGATAGTCGTACCCCGTGATATAAGGCTGCGGAAGAAAATTTTGGATGAGGCTCACTTATCCAAATTTTCTATTTATCCTGGCAGCAATAAAATGTACCAAGACCTCTGGAAGAAGTTTTGGTGGACACATATGAAACGTGAAGTTGCAAAATACGTTTCAGAATGCGATACGTGTCGAAGAGTTAAGGCCAACCACGAGAAGAAGTCGGGCCTGCTGCAACCACTACAAATACATGCATGGAAGTGGGAAGACTTGAGTATGGATTTCATCGTCGGGTTGCCGATGACCTCCCACCACCATGATTCGATTTGGTTAATCGTGGACCGGTTAACCAAATCAGCATGCTTCATCCCCGTGCACACCAGATACACCGCCAAGCAGTATGCGGAGTTGTACATAGCACAAATCTTGTGCCTACATGGAGTTCCCCGGACGATCATCTCCGGTCGAGGCGTTGTTTGTTGCTCGTTTCTGGGAGCAGCTACACAAATCCTTGGGAACCAAATTGATTCGAAGCTCCGCGTATCACCCTCAAACCGATGGGCAAACTGAGAGGGTGAATCAAATACTTGAAGATATGCTGAGAGCATGTGCCATCCACCACGGTAAGAGCTGGGATGATCACTTACCGTTGGCGGAGTTCTCATATAACAACGGGTATCAATCAAGTATCAAAATGGCACCTTATGAAGCTCTCTACGACCGGAAGTGCCGCACACCCTTGAACTGGTGTGAATCCGGTGAGAGAGTTATTTACGGGATTGATCTCGTAAATGAAGCTGAACAGCGGGTAAGGCTTATTCAAGCAAATCTTAAAGCCGCTCAGTCCAGACAAAAGAGCTATGCGGATAAGAGGCATCGTCCTCTGGAATTTCAAATTGGGGACCATGTATATCTCCGCGTATCTCCTATGAAGGGCATTCACCGGTTCAGAGTGAAAGGGGAATTAGCTCCGCGTTTTATCGGTCCCTTCGCCATATTGAAAGGTGTGGACCCGTGACATACCGTTTGGAGCTACCAGCAGCCTTAGCCGGAGTTCAAAACGTCTTCCACATCTCTCAGTTGCGGAAGTGTTTGAAAGTTCCGGCGAAGATTCTCACGGAGGCCATAGCAGATTTGAAGCCGGACCTCACTTATGTCGAGCATCCAACCTGAATAATTGATGAAAAGACTCGCGAAACCAGAAACCGGACGCTGCGATTTTTCAAGGTGCTATGGTAAAATCACACGTCCAACGAAGCTACATGGGAAAGCGAGGAGTATTTGCAACGCAATCATCTAGAGTTATTAGAGGCTTATGTTCCGTGGTCATCCTCCCCGCAGTGTTCTTAATCATGAATCTCGGGACGAGATTCTTTTTAAGGGGGGAGGAATGTAAAAGTTCCAAAACTTGTAAAGGGAAAACTGTAGTGATGAATAAAGTTCAGTTGAAATTCAAGAAATGGGACTTGCAAAAACTTTTGTAAAACATGTAAAGATGGTCCTGAGCAAGCCTAGGCATTCAAGTTCCCTTTTTATTTCAAATGATCATGTGACTCCAAAGGTGGCCATTTCCAAAATAAGGGTTCCAAACTGTTGGTTGAAAACCCTTATTTGCAGGGGCCAACTCAAGAATCAGATGGCATATTTGAATTCATCAGGTCCAAATTATTAGGAAGGCAAATTTTGAGCAAATTTGGAGGTGCTTTGATAGTAGTATCAAAGGGCTTGTGAATTTTCATTGAAATTTGATATCAAATTTGAAACTGAGGTAAACTTGTCAATTTGCCAAATAGGTTTCAAATTTGAGATCCATATGAGTGAATTTGCACTATGCCAAAAATTGGAGATCTTTTGGAAGAGAGGAGCTGTGGGCCCCAATTGTCATTGAGAGGGGGGAATGACTTACTGCCTAAGTCGGCTCTGTTTCTCGGTTCACCACACGAGCTTGGAACAAGCCATCGCGAGCTGCCACCGCGCTGCCGACCGAGAACCGTGGAAGCCACCTCCTCGTGGAAATTTATCGCGCTGTCGACCTGCCCGACGTTTCACCGCACCCTCATACCTTCACGGCAGCGCCCTGTTCGGTCATGAACCGCCACACCGAGCCCCGACAGTTTTTCTGCCGTCGCCTCTCTGTGCCGATCAAACACTGGCAGAAGCTCGCACGAGCCGCCTTCCCGAGCTGAAACACAGCAGCGCCTGGTCGCCCTACTCCTCCTCAGCGTGACAGCCCACGGTTTCCGACGCTCTCAACGCTAGGACAGTTTCCCCGGGCGGCGACTCAAAACAACCGAGAACCGGTGTGCACGTGGACAGCCCCCACCGGGGACTTTCACGCCCGAGCAAGGATGCCCCCGGAAGCGCTGGTGGTCCGTGCTGCTCACCTCCGAATCACAAGTAAAGCCGTGGACTACCGAGTGGGAATTTTGGAAAACTTCGCCGGCGGCCACAAACCGATGATCCGGTATGAAAACCCAAAATTCTCATCTGTTCTTCGTTCTTAGCTCATCAAATCGTGCACAAATAATCTAGACTGGCTAGCGATCCGATCCCCTTCACAACCCTAGCTTGAAACCCCGTGTTGGCGGCTAATTTCGAGTTTTTCGATCGGCGGCCATGGTGGGGACGCCCGGGCGCACAGTGACAACCGGATTGCCGCTGTTTCCGAGCCATGTTGAGGCCTTGCCGAGCTAGCCTGTCCTCCACTGATGCTTTAGAGCGAATCCTCCGAACGTTTGGCAGGCTGGGGTGCTCGGACCACGGCGCCGAAGCTTCACCGAGGTGTGCGCACGTCGCCGACCGATTTCCGGTCACCGGCAGCCCGAGAGCACCGCACCAATGAATTTCTCGTAGCTGGAAGCCCCTAGGCGGAGAGTACCGAGCCGAAAGGCGGCTGGGAAGCCGACCCCGGCAAGCTCCGACGAGACTCCGGCGAGGGGGGGCAGCGCGGGAGGGAAAACGGCCCGAGGAGGAAGAAGGTCGGGCAGGCCCCGCGTGTCAGCGACGGAAGATTTAATTTCCTGATCGGCTGCAGCTCCGGGATCCAGTGTGGCTGCGCGGGAAGAATTCAGTGACCCCGTGTGGCTCGGTTCCAGCAGTGGACATGCGTACCTGGGACCCGCGGTCAGAGTTTGAACTTTTCCCGGTTTATTTGAATTTCCAAATTCAGTTCAAACTTTGGAACCTCATAACTTTTGCTAGGAATCTCCAAATTTAGTGATTCAAATTGGGTTGGATTTAGGATGAAAAACTCCATCCAAATCTGCAACCCAATTTGCATGAAAACCAATAGAAAATTCTGGAAAATTCTTTAAAGCTTTTCAGCAAAAGAATTTTAGAGGGAGTTTGGTCCATTCAAAAATCCCCAAATTCTGCCAGCATATTCTATAGGCTGTTGAAACCCATGTAAAAGTTTCAGCTCATTTGGAGTTGATTTAGTCAGGGTAATTCTGATTTCAAATTTCTGTATTCAAATGAATACAGAAACATTTTCAGGGAATTTCCAAAACTTGGAAATTTAGTTCTGGGCAGTCCTTAGCTGTAAATATCCTAGGAAAATTCATGCATGGTCCCTGAGCTATGTATGAAATTGTAGTTCACTTGAATTTGCATGAAAGTGCAAATTTATTCAGAATTAATATCTTTTTGCCTAAATGCTTAGAGAATTGTTCTGAGTGATCTACTTAGTGAAATATTCTGAATTTTGGTCCAGATGACTTTCTAGTGACAAGGAACTCACAAGAAAATTTCCAGCTCCATTGGAGCCCTGGATCAGTAGTGTTCTGTTCAACCTCATTAGGTGATCACCACCCAAGTGATGGAACCCCACTCATCACTTGATCCTAGTACTTAAACACAAACCCAAACCACTAGCACCAGTTTCATTTTAAATTCTTAAACAGGGTTCCAGTTTTGAACTTGTCTTTAGAACTTGTTAGCAAAAGTTTTATAATTAAACATATATGCATATTCATAACGTGTAGTGATTAAACGTGGAAGAGTGGAGGAAAAGTGAAGATTGGATCAAGGAGCAAGAAGGCAGTGATTCAGCTTCAAGTCATCAGCAACTAACTTCATATTATCTGACTTTAGTCACCTGCAAAACCAAGGCAAGCTCCGGTTTGCATTTAAGTTATTTATAAAGTTTCTACTTTGTTCACAGTTATGATGTAGAGTTTGTATGTGCATTAAGTCAAGGATGTTTTACACTCCAAATGCATGACCAAATGAACCCTGGAGTTGAGGGTATAAAAGGGTCACCGCTGTAGAATAATGCCGCGCTAAATAGCTTAGGCTATCCGGTAAAAGTCGAGTAGACGGAATCTATGGCGAGTTATAGTCAGGATTACACGGGTGTAGATGGAAAAAAAGGGCAAACTAAAGTTTATGTTTCTAAAGATGAGACTGGGCAGGATGGTTAGGCAGCGACAAAACGAGGTCTTGGTCGGGTAGCTCTGCCTGTGTCGGTTAAGGACCGATGCGTGTGCGGCACCCAGGAGCAAGTATTGAGTTGTGTACCGGATGATTACTGACATATGGGAACCAGGAAACCGATGTACCAGGTTCACTGGGTTGTAGAGGCATACCACATCATCTCGTTAGATCTATGAGCCCAAGACGGCGCGACCAGTTCTACTGTCTAGTGTCCTGCGAAAGGTTGCCACATACGACGTAATGAAGGACGCCAGATTTGGGTCTTCAGAGGCGGCCGTATGTGTCAAGTTATCCAGGTAGTGTTTGATTCAAATCACCGTCCATCGCGGTTATTGATTACCGCTTGCTCCCTGTGTCGTGACGTAGTAACCAAGTTGTGTGGAAATAGTTTGCAAAGTTTTAAATGTTGTTATGATAAATGGAAATTGCATGAAAACCATGTTTGAAGTATAGATAGAGCAAACTAAATTTATTTTCCACCTTGGGACAAGTAACATTGGAATGAAGCGTTTCTTGTTTGATTGTGGAGTTCCAATGTTGCTGGGCGCAAGGTCACTACTATTATGGCTAAAATCTGAAAGTTAAGGATGAACTCGTAGGCGAGTCTTTTCGCAAATGACATGTTTAAGTCTTAGGTTACTTTCATGTAGAGTTGCATGTCTTAGGAGAGGCGGTTAAGTCTTGTTGAGCCCTGGTGCTCACTCTTGCTATATGAGTAGTTTTGCAGGTTAAGACGATGCTCATAAAGAAGGTTGTCCAGTGAGACTCGAAAACGTCCGAGTCGGGTAACACATGGAGGACCTAGCCGCTGCCATGTCTTCGTGTTGCTAGCGAGAGGAGTCCGCGGGCAGGACCTCTTCTCGAGTGCTTCTTAGAAATTCGACGTGAGCTGTTTATAGACTTCCGCTGTAGCTATTTTATGTAAATTATTTGCAAAGGATATTGTAAGCTTCCGCTTTTGATTTATTAATGCAGTATTCCTTAGATATGTGCTGTTGGGTGCCGCATAACATGGCACCACCCAATGCGATTCCCGGGCGAGGTGCCCCATCCCTGTGATTGGGCGGGATCGGGGGCCCTCTTAGCGGGGAGAGGTGGACCCCATCTGTCAGCTACACAGGAAGTGAACCGACTCTGTTCTGTTTCTCAGGTGAGCCACGCGCGACAGCAGCCGACTTTGACCGATCATCGCAGGCGCCACCTCCTGGTTTCCTCACGGTCGCTCGTCCTGATCAACACCACGAGTGCCACAACCCTTTTTCGCTTTCTCCCTGATCGAGCTCGCTCTCGTGGTTTCTCCTGCACGCAGAAAACAGCCGCTCGTACGCTCTCGGTTCTTCTCTTATCAAACCACAGCAACCTGAGCACTGATTTCTCGAGCCCCCAACAGCAAAGAGCTGCGCCCCTGAGTGCTCTAGCCGGCTACCAACTTTTCCCCACGGCCCCGAGCTCGTTAGCACCGGAAATCAGCAAAGAATCTGCAGCTCTCGGGTAAACGCTGAAAAACCGGAACTGATCGCCGTGGCCAGCCCAAACCAGGGGTGATCACGCCCAAGCAAGCCACCACATCGGTGCATCTACAAGTCTAGTTGCTCGCCGGAGGGAGCCGCCACTGCTCTGTTTGGCGCGAGGCTGGAGGTTAGGGATGACGAGTGGGACCCACTGTCGGCATTTAAACATTTTCCAGATTTTCCCATTTCAGTTCAAACTTTGGAGAGCCATAACTTTGTGTAGGAGTGTCCAAAAATTGTGAAATAAATTTTGTTGAATTCCTCTCAAAGAGTACTATCCAGAGATGCAATCCAATATTTATGAAAATCCCTGGATTTGTCTCATTAATTAATTTAAAGAAAATCTTGTATGCCATGGAGGGCTCGCACTAGCAGCACACCGAGCTGCTGCAAACGCTGATTGCGAATACGTCTCGACCAGAGAGGCATCAAGACCGTGAAGAACGTCAGCAAAGTTCTTACTCGGATTTTCTGGCTACTCATTCCCCGGTATTCTCAAGGGCGGATGAACCCCTCGATGCGGACAACTGGCTCCGCACGATGGAGATGAAGTTCGGGCTGCTCCAAGTTAGTGAGCAGCGGAAGACGCAGTTCTTGGTCCAGCAACTTCAGGGGTCCACGAGCGCTTGGTGGGCAAACTTCTGTGCCTCGCAACCCACCGAGCAAGTGCTGACCTGGGAGGAGTTCCGGACGACCTTCAGGGCCTATCACATACCGCCGGGTCTGATGAGGAGGAAGACGCAAGAATTCCTCCGTCTGCAGCAAGGCAGCAGGAACGCGTTGGAGTACTCCAAGGCGTTCAATGATGTCGTGCTCTACACCTCCTATCACGCCGATACTGATGAGAAGCGGCGGGATCATTTTTACCAGGGGCTGAATCCGCTCCTGAAGGACAAGCTGGCGATGTTCAATCGCGGCAGCCTCAATGATATTATTGATGCTGCGATTGTGTGAGAGAACTCCGGCAAGGAGTTAGCAGCAGCGGAGAAAAAGCGAAGCGTGCCGCAAAGCAGCAGAGAGGTAGGTGGTCCTTGTGAAATCCCAAAACTCTAGCAAGTGGAGCTGCAAGTCACACCGAGAAAATGAGAGGGAATTTAAACTTTTGAATTTAACGGTGTGAGCTCCAAGTCTAAACTTGAACTTGCAAAAATTCCCGAACACGGAGATCTAAAGCTATCATTTGGTTCTCCACACATCCAATAATAGCCCGGCAAATTTTCAGAGCATTTTAAAAGGATTTCCTATTCGTTGGAATTTAAACGGGAGAAAATTCGAACTTGAATTTAAATCTCAGTTTCAAATTCTGACTTCACCGAAATTCATATTTGAGTGCACCGTTGTGTTGCTCACATTTCTTTTGGCCTACCCTCCGAGTTTGATCAAATTTGGAGCTCGTTTGCTATTTTTAAACGGAAATTAGGGGATAAGGGGGAGAGGTGGACCCCACATGTCATACACACAAGGCTTCAACCGACTCTGTCTTTCCTCCCTCGCTCCAGCTCCCGACAGCACACCGGCAGGGGACTTCGGGGGAAAGTTTTGGGCGCCACCTCCTGCTTTGCCTGATCTTTTGCCCATCCTGATCAACGTCACGAGTGCCACAGCCCTCTTTTGCTTTCTCTCGCTGGTGCACGTTCGTTGTTTCCTTCCGAGAAGAACAGCCGGCCGCTGTGTTTATCTCCATCGCCAGCCACAAACTGAATTGCCTTTGCCCGAGCTCCCCACAGAAAAAGGCTTCGCCCACGAGTGCTCTAGCCAGCTAGCAACTTCCCCCCACGGTTCCGAGCTCGTTGGCACCGGAAAACAGCAAAGGTTCTGCAGCTCTCGGGTAAAAGCTGAAAAACCAAACTGGTTGCCGTGGCCAGCCCAAACCAGGGGTGATCACGCCCAAGAAAGCCACCCCATAGGTGCACCTACAAGTCTAGTTGCTCACCTCCGAAACTCAGCCCTAGCCATTGATCACAGAGGGAGAATTTCAAGTTTTTCTCCCGGGCGGCAGAAACTGACCTTGAGGTAAGGAATTGCAAAATTCATCCTCAAATCGTGTTTGTTGTGTTTCAAACTTCACACACAGGATGTTAACTGCCTAGAACACCTCCTGCATCGATTTTAGACCACGAAATTGAGTGTAGAGCGAGGAATCCGAGTTCTTTTCGAGGTTATACCGCTGGACCATATCGGGCGCATGGTGCCGATAGGTTTGGAGCACACCACGGCTGCTTTAGACCTCATGTCGGTCTTCTACACGATCCCCTGGTGCTTTAGAGACCAAGAATCGACCATTTGGTGGAGAATTTACCGTGCACGACCTCGCCAGAGCCCTAGGGTTTGCAGTTGCCGGTGCGCCCTGTTTTCCGGCGAGTTTCAGCCGCCGGCGACCTTACCAACGTGTTCAGCGTGGGGGAAAATGGGGGGGGGGGGCGGCCAGCAGGGGGTCCGGAGGTGGCTGGGAAGTGCCTTTCTGGAGACCTCGCCGGAGGGAGCCGCCACTGCTCTGTTTGGCGCGAGGCTGGAGGTTAGGAATGACGAGTGGGACCCACTGTCGGTATTTAAACATTTTCCAGATTTTCCCATTTCAGTTCAAACTTAGGAGAGCCATAACTTTGTGTAGGAACCTCCAAAAATTGTGAAATAAATTTTATTGGATTCCTATCAAAGAGTACTATCCAGAGGTGCAGTCCAATATTTATGAAAATCCCTGGATTTGGCTCATTAATTCATTTAAAGAAAATCTTGTATGAATTTTTACAGGAGTTCTGTTAATTGGAAAATTTCCAAATTTGGGCAGGACATTCTACCAATAATCCTTGAACTCCAGTAAAATTTTCAGAGGCATTGGACTCCATTTGCTGTACCAAATGTTGTTTGAATCCTCTATGTCTCTGAAAATGGGAAAATGAATAGAGACATTTTCAGACTTTTAACCAAGTTTGGAAAATTCATATCTCTGTGTAGGAAGCTCCAAAAATGGTGAAACCAAGTCCTATGGACTCATGAGACTCTCAAGTTTCTGAAAAACCAAATTTGGAGCATGACAAGACACTATAATTGCCATAGGATTTCAGAGAAGCCAAATAGTAAGAAAATTCCCTAGGCCACTTCTTCCATCAACTTTGTCTGAAATTTTGCAAGCCATACCTCTGTATGATCTATGGTCCACTGTTAAAATTTCAGAGAAAGTTGAGATCAGCTTTTCCAGTTTTCTGCTGGTTCCTTCCACTAGCTTTCTTATGTCCATTATAAATAGCTCTTTGCATTTTCTCCAACAACCATCCACTGCCACCTAAAGGTATCCTCTGTTTCTGTCCATAACAGAGCTCATATCTCACTTTAGAGTTGGTCTAAACCATTCTTAGTTCCTAAAACACATTTGTTTTATAATTCAGTTACTCGTATTAAAACTGTGCATATTCATATCGGTAGGAAACACGTCGAAGGAGTTAGACGAGGAACTCGACTCGGATCAGCAAGTTGAAGATTTAATCTTCGCCAAGATACAGACTATAAAGTAGAACTAAACCTGCAGCAACATAAGGCAAGCCCCGGTTTGCATTTAACAGCTTTTACTTATATTTTATTTTGTATCACTTTTATGGGTCTAGTATGTATTGTGCATTAGGTCAAGGTGATTGATACTCGAAATGCATGACCACAAAACCTTGGGGTTACAGGGTAGAACAGGTTACCTTCGTGTAGTTTTCTGCTAGGCTTAAGTTGTATAGGATCCGGTACAAGTCGGGTAGTTGGAAACTACTAGCGAGTTTAGGATGTTGGTTCAGTGGGGTATGATTCTAGAGAATGAAAGTTATGGAATGGAAAATGAGACCGAGCTGAGAGTAGGAGTAGCAGGACGTTGGGCATGTTTGGCTATAGCTCTGTTTGTGTCGGTTAAGGACCGATGCATATGCCGCCCTGGTGAGCAAGTTTGAACAGTACCGGATGCATACTGGAATTATGGGGTCCAGGAAACCGATGTAACTCGGGTACTCTCGTGTCGAAACTTATACGGCCGTCCTTTGAGGGTTGGTGTCAGAGGTGTAAACCCGCTAGCGGAGCAACTTTGACGTGTTCCGTGTAGTGGCCCTTCTGATGGGTCGGCGGAACTGGTTCGGCATTGGAGTGACGGGTGAAAGGTTGCTGCATACAACGTAAGAAAGAGCTCACGTGAGTCTCTCGAGGCGGGTGTATGTGTCGTGTATTCCGGGTGTGTCCTGATTGCAATCACCGTCCCTCGCGGTTAATGAGTACACTTGTTCACTGAGTTGTGACGTAGTAATAAATTCCAGATAAAGTGTGATGAATCATTGCTGATGTGAAGTTCTTAAATTCATTGTATTGCCAACCATGTATGCTGTAGTTGTAGAGCTCATTAAGTTTATTTTCCTCTTTGGGCATCACCACATCGGAGGAAAGCGTTTCTTGTTTGATTGTGAACTTCCGATGTGAGGGCTGCCTAAGGCATAATAATCTGCTGCTATTAAACTGAAAATAAGGATTAACATGTAGGCGTGTCGTTATTGCATCATACTTTTCCTATGTTAGTAATCCCTGCATGTAGAGTTTCATGTTTAGGAGTGTCGGTTAAGTCTTGCTGAGCCATCGTGCTCATGGTTGCATTATTAGTGTTTTGCAGGTTATAAAATTTGCTATGAAGATGGTTGTTCGGTGAGCTATCAGAGACTCACCGGAAACCCTGCCGCTGCACTTATCTTTGTGGAAGCTAGTAAGAAGCGTCTGCGGGCTGGACGTCTTCTCTTTTGCATAGTTAGGACCGAGAGTAAGTGTGTATGTATATACCGCTGCGTGTACCTTGGTGGTACACTATTTTGTAGATGACATTATCTTGAGAAATAAAAGACTTTGTACTTTAAGGTTCTTTTCGTGTATGCTGTTCGGTGCCGCATCGCACGGAACCACCGAATGTGTATCCTGGAGAGTGGATCCCGGAAGGGGTTCCCCACAAATTCGATGTAGAATTAACTGGAATTCTTGGATAAAATCAGTACCTCAAGCAGGGAGGTGCTGTCCAATTGTCTCCAAAAATTCTGTCAACTTTTGAACCAGGATTGATTTGAGGGCAAACAAATACATTCTGGAAAGCTTTTGAAGTTAACTTTAACTTTTATGTTGAGCTCCAGAACTGATTTTGCTTTTAGCATGGTTTAAATCAGCTTAAAAGGAAAACTGGTCAGGGCTGTCAGTTTGGGCAGCAGACCGGCAAACAAATTTGTTCTAAGTTTGATACGTGGTTCCATGTTTTATGAGTTCAATGACATGTTTTATGTTATAACTCAATGATATACTGTTGAATGAATATTTGACCTTTTTGAAATATGTTTCTACAGATGGCAGAGGATCAGCGACTGGAGAACAGGTGGGTAGTATCCCACTGTTCTCAACGCAGCGGTTATCCGGAACTGTTGAAGCTAATGATGCAATATTTCAGGTACATGGAGAAGCCGCGTTACCTTGCCAAGGAAGAAGGTGAGGAGTGGAACAAGACATGGACCGTCCATGTCAGAGTTCCAGCAGGACCTACGCCACCGGGTTGGGCACTGTTCACCGTCACGGTGAAAGGTAGACAACCCAAAGAGATGTGGCAGGTGGCAGCCTGCGACACCATGTCGCGTTTCTGCCACCTACACGTGAGAGCTATGGAGGGCACTCCATACGCGCTTGTCCTGGTGGAGGGGCGAGCTAATCATGTTTGGAGGGAGAGGTACTTTGAGGCAACAAATCCGAGTTGCCCAAGGTACAATCCAGCAGAGGCAAACCTCAGCCTCCATTTGGCGGCAGGAAAGACCATGATGGACAGCCAAGCTGTCCACACAGCTCGACTTTCCGTGGACCTCAAGGAGAGTACCATCCGTCGAGACCATTTCGAGAGTGCTCACAGCGCACTCTGTAATGTGCTCCTTCCGACGATAAAGGGACTGAATGAGAAGCACAATCAGTTGCGTCGTCTGAAGAAGACGAAGAAGAAAAGCCGTGTTGACATCACGGCTTTGCAGCAGAAGATACAGACCTTGACCCAGCAGAACGAGGTCCTGACTCAAGAGTGTGATGATGCTATTGAGGAGGGGCAGGGCTGGGAAGAAGACTACAACCAGGCCATGGACAAGGTGCATGCGTTGCAAGACCTCGTACCTCCGGTAGTGGGCCTACCGATGGTAGGTGCAGTACCAGTTGTTTTGGGTATTCCGGCAATGCCGGAACCTGAACCTGAAGAGGAGGTCATGGACCCTGAGCCACAAGCAGAGGTAGCGGAGGAGGACAACCCACAGGAGGTCGAGTTCTACTCCGAGTAGGGCAGCGAGGATGGTGTGTAGAAACTTCTGTAACAGGTGACATGTCGTGTAGACAATAGTATGTGTATAGGTAGTGGCAACATGAGCACGACTTCTCGGGGATACAAGAGTAATGTATCTTGTATAAAGTTATGCTTTATCATATGTGAAAGTTGTGCAATTTTATTCATGTGTCACTGCCATATCTACTGTTCTCCATGGAATTTTAAGAATGACATGTGCTGATCGTTGCTATTTTGAATTTCAGAATGACTCGTACATGTGCCAACAAGGAGGTTGGTGGTTCTAGTCAGGGGAGAGAGGCCTCCCAACAGCCTCCCGAGACTTCCTCCGGACAGCAACAGCAACAACCACCACCACCACCGCCAACGGTCACGTTTGCTGATATTGTTGCGGCCATGGCGGGCTCGCACTAGCAGAACACCGAGCTGCTGCAAACCCTGATTGCGAATACGTCTCGACCAGAGAGGCATCAAGACCGGGAAGAACGTCAGCGAAGTTCTAACTCGGATTTTCTGGCTACTCATCCCCCGGTATTCTCAAGGGCGGATGAACCCCTCGATGCGGACAACTGGCTCCGCACGATGGAGATGAAGTTCGGGCTGCTCCAAGTTAGTGAGCAGCGGAAGACGCAGTTCGTGGTCCAGCAACTTCAGGGGTCCACGAGCGCTTGGTGGTAAAACTTCTGTGCCTCGCAAACCACCGAGCAAGTGCTGACCTGGCCGGAGTTCCGGACGGCCTTCAGGGCCTATCACATACCGCCGGGTCTGATGAGGAGGAAGACGCAAGAATTCCTCCGTCTGCAGCAAGGCAGCAGGAACGCGTTGGAGTACTCCAAGGCGTTCAATGATGTCGCGCTCTACGCCTCCTATCACGCCGATACTGATGAAAAGCGGCGGGATCATTTTTACCAGGGGCTGAATCCTCTCCTGAAGGACAAGCTGGCGATGTTCAATCGCGGCAGCCTCAATGATATTATTGATGCTGCGATTGTGCGAGAGAACTCCGGCAAGGAGTTAGCGGCAGCGGAGAAAAAGAGAAGCGTGCCGCAAAGCAGCGGAGAGGGAGGTGGTCCTTGTGAAATCCCAAAACTCTAGCAAGTGGAGCTGCAAGTCACACCGAGAAAATGAGAGGGAATTTAAACTTTTGAATTTAACGGTGTGAGCTCTAAGTCTAAACTTGAACTTGCAAAAATTCCCGAACATGGAGATCTAAAGCTATCATTTGGTTCTCCACACATCCAATAATAGCCCGGCAAGTTTTCAGAGCATTTGAAAAGGATTTCCTATTTGTTGGAATTTAAATGGGAGAAAATTTGAATTTGAATTTAAATCTCAGTTTCAAATTCTTACTTCACCAAAATTCATATTTGAGTGCACCGTTGTGTTGCTCACATTTCTTTTGGCCTACCCTCCGAGTTTGATCAAATTTGGAGCTCATTTGCTATTTTTAAACGGAAATTAGGGGATAAGGGGGAGAGGTGGACCCCACATGTCATACACACAAGGCTTCAACCGACTCTGTCTTTCCTCCCTCGCTCCAGCTCCCGACAGCACAGCGGCAGGGGACTTCGGGGGAAAGTTTTGGGCGCCACCTCCTGCTTTGCCTGACCTTTTGCCCGTCCTGACCAACGTCACGAGTGCCACATCCCTCTTTTGCTTTTTCTCGCTGGTGCACGTTCGTTGTTTCCTTCCGAGAAGAACAGCTGGCCGCTGTGTTTATCTCCATCGCCAGCCACAAACTGAATTGCCTTTGCCCGAGCTCCCCACAGAAAAAGGCTTCGCCCACGAGTGCTCTAGCCGGCTAGCAACTTCCCCCACGGTTCCGAGCTCGTTGGCCCCGGAAAACAGCAAAGGTTCTGCAGCTCTCGGGTAAAAGCTAAAAAACCAAACTGGTCGCCGTGGCCAGCCCAAACCAGGGGTGATCACGCCCAAGAAAGCCACCCCATCGGTGCACCTACAAGTCTAGTTGCTCACCTCTGAAACTCAGCCCTAGCCATTGATCACAGAGGGAGAATTTCAAGTTTTTCTTTCGGGCGGCAGAAACTGACCTTGAGGTAAGGAATTGCAAAATTCATCCTCAAATCGTGTTTGTTGTGTTTCAAACTTCACACACAGGATTTTAACTGCCTAGAACACCTCCTTCATCGATTTTAGACCAAGAAATTGAGTGTCGAGCAAGGAATCCGAGTTCTTTTCGAGGGTATACCGCTGGACCATATCGGGCGCACGGTGCCGATAGGTTTGGAGCACACCACGGCTTGTTTAGACCTCATGTCGGTCTTCTACACGATCACCTGGTGCTTTAGAGACCAAGAACCGACCATTTGGTGGAGAATTTACCATGCACGACCTCGCCGGAGCCCTAGGGTTTGCTGTTGCCGGTGCGCCCTGTTTTCCAGCGAGTTTCAGCCGCCGGCGACCTCACCAACGTGTTCAGCGTGGGGGAAAATGGGGGGGGGGGGGCGGCCAGCAGGGAGTCCGGAGGTGGCTGGGAAGTGCCTCTCCGACAACCTCGCCGGAGGGAGCCGCCACTGCTCTGTTTGGTGCGAGGCTGAAGGTTAGGGATGACGAGTGGGACCCACTGCCGGCATTTAAACATTTTCCAGATTTTCTTAATTCGGTTCAAACTTTGGAGAGCCATAACTTTGTGTAGGAACCTCCAAAAATTGTGAAATAAATTTTGTTGGATTCCTATCAAAGAGTAATATCCAGATGTGCAGCCCAATATTTATGAAAATCTCTGGATTTGGCTCGTTAATTCATTTATTGGAAAAATTGTAGGAATTTTTACAGGAGTTCTGTTTATTGGAAAATTCCCAAATTTGGGAAGGACACTCTTCCAAAAATCTTTGAACTCCAGTAAAATTTTCAGAGGCATTGGAATTCATTTTCTTGGCCAAATGTTGATTCAATCTTGTATGTCTCTGAAAATTAGGAAAAAATAAAAGAATGATTTTCAGCTTTTAGCCCCAACTTCTAAATTCCATATCTCGGTGTAGAAAGCTCCAAAAATGGTAAAACCAAGTCCTATGGACTCATGACACTCTAAAGTTTCTGAAAAACCAAATTTGGAGCCTGACAAGACACTAGAATTGCCATAGGAATTTAGAGAAACCAAATAGCTAAAGAAATTCTTTAGGCCACATCTTACATCAACTTTTTTTCAAATTTTGCAAGCCATACCTCTGTATGATCTAGGTACCACTGTAAAAGTTTCAGAGCAAGTTGTGATAATCTTCTCAAGTTTCTGCTAATCCTTTCTAGTTTCATCCTTATATCCTTTACCTAGTTCTTTGAACTTGAGTTCCAAAATTCTCCAAAGCTCACAATGTTCATGTCTCTGTTCCAGCACATAGCCAAACCAAATTCTTGAGTCTTAGTTAGTTAGAACCCTTTCTGAAGTTATAAAACATTTTTGTTTTATAATGTCTTTACTTGCAACATAAAACTGTGCATATTCATGTCGGTAGGAAATACGACGAAGGAGGTCGACGAGCAACTTGACTCGGAGCAGCAAGTTGAGGCTTAACTCATCGCCAAACTACTGACTATAAATTAGAACTAAACCTGCAGCAACATAAGGCAAGCCCCGGTTTCCATTTAACAGCTTTTACTTATATTTTATTTTGTATCACTTTTATGGGTCTAGTATGTATTGTGCATTAGGTCAAGGTGATTGATACTCCAAATGCATGACCACAAAACCTTGGGGTTACAGGGTAGAACAGGTTACTTTCGTGTAGTTTTCAGCTAGGCTTAAGTTGTATAGGATCCGGTACAAGTCGGGTAGTTGGAAACTACTCACGAGTTTAGGATGTTGGTTCAGCGGGGTATGATTCTAGAGAATGAAAGTTCTGGAATGGAAAATGAGACCGAGCAGAGAGTAGGAGCAGCAGGATGTTGGGCCTGTGTGGCTATAGCTCTGTTTGTGTCGGTTAAGGACCGATGCGTATGCCGCCCTGCTGAGCAAGTTTGAACTGTACCGGATGCATACTGGAATTATGGGGTCCTGGAAACCGATGTAACTCGGGTACTCTCGTGTCGAAACTTATACAGCCATCCTTTGGGGGTTGGTTTCAGAGGTGTAAACCCGCTAGCGGAGCAACTTCGACGTGTTCCGGGTAGTGGCCCTTCGGATGGGTCGGTAGAACTGGTTTGGCATTGGAGTGACGGGTGAAAGGTTGCTGCATACAACGTAAGAAAGAGCTCGCGTGAGTCTTTCGAGGCGGGTGTATGTGTCGTGTATTCCGGGTGTGTCCTGATTGCAATCACCGTCCCTCACGGTTATATGAGTACCACTTGTTCACTGAGTTGTGGCGTAGTAATTATTTCTAGATGAAGTGAGATGAATCATTTCTGTTGTGAAGTTCATAAATTCATTGTATTACCAACCATGTATGCTATAGTTGTAGAGCTCACTAAGTTTATATTCCACTTTGGGCATCACCACATCGGAGGAAAGCGTTTCTTGTTTGATTGTGGACTTCCAATGTGAGGGCTGCCTAAGGCATAATAATCTGCTGCTATTAAACTGAAAGTAAGAATTAACATGTAGGCGTGTCGTTATTGCATCATCCTTTTCCTATGTTAGTAATCCCTGCATGTAGAGTTTCATGGTTTAGGAGTGTCGGTTAAGTCTTGCTGAGCCATCGTGCTCACGGTTGCATTATTAGTGTTTTGCAGGTTATAAAATTGGCTATGAAGATGGTTGTTCAGTGAGCCATCTGAGACTCACCGGAGACCCTGCCGCTGCACTCATCTTTGTGGAAGCTAGTAAGAAGCGTCCGTGGGCTGGACGTCTTCTCTTTTGCATAGTTAGCACCGAGAGTAAGTCTATATGTATATTCCACTGCGTGTACCTTCGTGGTACATTATTTTGTAAATGACACTATCTTGAGAAATAAAAGACTTTGTACTTTATGGTTCTTTTCGTGTATGCTGTTGGGTGCCGCATTGCACGACACCACCCAATGTGTATCCTGGAGTGTGGATCCCGGAAGTGATTCCCCACAAGCGTGGTATCAGAGCCGCATTGGGAATAGCACACATGAAAAGAGCTTATTTTTGAAAACTTCAAAGTATACGAGTGAGGAACGTGTAGTATGCCCACATAAGGACTATTGTTAGCATAGTTACTTAAGGTGGCAAGCTAACAGTGTGTTACATTCAGTATTTTAATTCTGTAACGACGCACCTACGTGGAGGTAAGAGGTAAGGTACGCCACCGCAGGCGGATCAATTGCGATAACTCGTCATACGAGTAATATGTATGGAATGGTATACCGTGGCTTGACACGGTAGTTAATATGAGTCTATGAACCTCTCTATGGTTCTGAGAGCATATGAAAACGCTGATCTCCAGCATGCTTTAGGCAAAAGTGAGAATACCCCATCGCGTGGTAAGCAACACGATAGTATGCAACTCTTGAACGTTCAATGTTCAAAGGGCCATACGCAGCGCTCGCCATCGGTGTGCCTCAACGGTCATGAGGAAGTAGGTGGTATCTGTTGGGTTGATAAAATTCCCAACCGTGACGACCCGTTCGTGCTCTACTCAGGTTTCCCGTCGTGTGGTGTGAAAACGCGACCATGTACCTTGAGACGTGACTTGACTCAAGGACGGCCCGTATGGCAATGGTACGGGGCGTATGTTTTTACTATGATATGGACCTGCCTGTAATGGAAAACCGCTGTTTGCATCACTATTGATTATTTTTCTGCAGGTACCTTAACCACGTTACAACATTGCGTTTAGAAAACGTTTGTGAGTGATCGTTTTAGTGCCACCACTTGAGACGTATATGCCGGTATGACGCCGGTTAGGATTTTGATTTGGTGAGGAAACGTAGTACCGTGAAATGTTCCTAACTGCATGAAAAAGAAAGTTTTCAAAGAAAAGAGTAAATTTGGAGTCTAGGATTCTATTAGGGATTAATTAACCCCTATATTGAACAAAGAGTCAATGGGGAGTATAGTTTCCATTTCAAACCATTAGAAACAACCTCCCCTGTTTTCAGCAGAATTTTTGCTGAACTTGAACAGGGCATAACTTTTGATTGGTTGAACCAATGGAGGTGAAGGATACATTTATGGAAAGATTTTCAAGTTTTCTACAACTTTTCTGTAGAACTCCAGAACATAATCTCCCTCCAAATGGATGAAAATCTCAGATGAGTGTTAACTGTCCAAAGACAGGGCAGACCAAAAATGCTCTCTGGAATTTCCTGTATACCATAACCTTTTGCAGAAAAATCTTTAAGGGTCATGTAAGACATCGTTGGAAATTTTGTGATATGTGCTATGACTTTGTAGTTCAAAGGTTCTCTAGATTTGGAGTTTAAGTGTATGAAATCTTGCGGACAAAACAGCTACTTCCAAAGGAGGTGCTGTCAAAATTGTTCCAGATTTCTTTCAACTTTGAAATATCACAACTTCTGATCCAGAACAGATATGAAGGAAAATAAATACTCCTTGGAAAGATATTGAAGTTATGTATAACTTTGATATTCATCTTGAGACATAAAACTGCCATTTTCATAATCAAATTCTGGGATTAAGGTCCAAGGGTCATACTGAACAGAGCATTGCTCATTGCCCATGTAACTTAGGACTTGTTGTGGACATGAAGGTTTTTATACTTCTCTAAGTTCCATGACATATTCATTAGTTATATTTCATCATTCCTTGTTGTTGGTTAAGAGTTTGACAAACTTCAACAATCATTGGTTATATTTCGGAATTGTCAAAAACCTTGTCTCCTTCACGTATGCTGCACTGTTGATGTGATGTTTTTGCGGTTAATAATTTTGAGTTCAAGTTGAGTACATCTTGGATATTAACCGTAAAATGCTCACTCTTGCAGTATGGATCATACTCATTCTGGGTATGAGGTTGGTGGTTCCAGTCGGGATGGAAATGATTCGTCGCAGCGACGATCACCGCCATCATCAACCGGACTGGCAGAGGTGTTGGGAAGAATGGCTGAGTCTCTTGAGATGTTGGTGCAGCAAGGCATCCGACAAGAGAGCTCACAGCAAAACCCCACACTAAATACGTATCTGGATTTTCTAGCAAGACAACCACCGGTATTCTTGGAAGCTAAAGAAGCCTTGGAAGCAGATCATTAGCTCCGGGTTATTGAAACTAAATTGGGAATGCTCCAGTGTGATGAATATGAGAAGGTTTTATTTGCCACTCAGCAACTTCATGGATCCGCTGGGGCTTGGTGGTCTGAATATCTTGCTAAGATCGCTGAAGGACATCGAGTGATGTGGACAGAGTTTCGTGATGCTTTCCGTGCACGTCATATCTGTGAGGGCATCGTCAAAACCAGAATTAAAGAGTTCTATGAACTCAAACAAGAAGGCATGAGTGTCATGAAGTACTTTACGGAATTAACCGTTTAGTACAATATGCATCCGCTTATGTGCATAACAGGACGATGAAGTGTCATTACTTCTTCTGAGGCCTTGATGTGAAGCTTCAGACAGAAGTGGCACAATGCAATATAGCGAGTTAGTCAATGCCGCTATGATTCAAGAAATAGCTGAACTCAAGCACAAGGAAAGTAAGAGGAAGAGAAAATTATCACTGGCAAGTACGTATGATTATCATCAAGAACAATCGGTGATATATTGCTTACCATCCGGGGTGGAAATTCAGTCCTTTGACGGGCCACCTCAGATCCAATACTGTTCATATTAACCCATGGAGGTTCAGCCACTGCTGCAACAGCAGCAAATGAGTATTTGTGCACCCCCACCTCAGCAAAGTGCACAAGAATATCAACCACTTCCATATGGTGAAGATCCCGAGCTCGCATCGGATAACACTTGTAGCGATGTAGGGCATATTCCTAAGGAGGGTCAAGTGACCAAACAGAGCAGCAGTCATATTTCATCCCAAGCTTCAAAGAAATTCCGTGGTCGGTCAAGGAGAACAGCACTGAAAGTGGGAAATATAAACTATATGGCAGTTGAAGACGTTCCCGTAGGAGAACCCGTGTTGGCGGGCATGTTCAGCCTACGTGATTAGCCCACGCTCGTGTTGTTCGACTCAGGTGCTACACATGATTCTATCAGCAAAGATTATGTGGTTAAGCACCAAGTACTATCAACCACCTTGGCCGCATCTTATCAGATTAATTCACCGGGAGGTAGTAGGACAGCGGGCAGAATTGTTGCTCGAGCGCCTATATGTTTGGATGGGCGGATATATCCTACTACTCTTATCATCCTGGAAGGCTTGCGGATTGACATCATCTTGGGAATGGCTTGGTTGACACATCACCAAGCTATCTTTGATATTAGTTCACGAACGGTGCAGCTGAATTCAAAGAAGCACGGGCAACACACGTTGATTCTGAGAAATGTTGCACCGGAAGTCACTGCTGTCCACACTGTTGAAGATAAGAAACTGGAGGACATTCCAGTGGTCCGGGAATATCCGGACGTGTTTCCCGATGATCTACCGGGCATGCCGCCCGATCGTGAAGTGGAGTTCAAAATTGAACTAGCACCGGGAACCACACCCATATCTCGGAGGCCATAAAAAATGGCACCGAAGGAACTTGCAGAGCTGAAGGAGCAGCTGAATGATTTGTTAAGCGAAAGCTTCATTCGACCCAGTTCATCACCATGGGGATGCTCCGCGCTGTTCGTCAAGAAAAAAGACGAGACTCTGAGGTTGTGTGGACTATCATCCGCTAAATGCCGTAATGATCAAGAACAAGTATCCACTACCACGTATCGATATGCTTTTCGATCAACTAGTGGGTCCTAAGGTTTTCTCGAAGATGGATCTTCGGTCTGGATATCATCAGATAAAAATCCGGGCGGAAGACATACCCAAGACGGCATTCTCGACGAGATACGGGTTGTATGAGTATCTCGTCATGTCATTCGGACTCACTAATCCTCCGGCTCATTTTATGTACTTGATGAATTCAGTCTTCATGCCGGAGTTGGACAAGTTCATCGTGGTCTTCATCGATGATATATTGGTATATTCTAATCGGAGGAAGAACACGCCGAACATCTGCATATTGTGCTCCAACCCCTACGGGATCACAAACTATATGCAAAATTCAGCAAGTGTGAGTTCTGGATCAACCAAGTGCCATTTTTTGGGCACATTATTTCTGCGGAGGGCATTGCAGTTGATCCGAGCAAGATCGTCCAAGTGCTGAATTGGAGTTCACCAAAGTCAGTCCATGAAGTCCGTAGTTTTCTCGGTTTAGCGGGTTACTACCGGAGATTCATTCCGAATTTCTCCAAGGTCTCTAAACCGATGACGGAACTTCTGAAGAAAGACAAGAAATATGTGTGGAGTGAAGCATGTGAGGAGACGTTCAAAGCATTGGTAAAGCACCTCACAACAGCCCCCGTGTTGGCGCAGCCCGATACAACTAAGGCTTTTGATGTTTATTGCGATGCATCCGACATCGGCCTTGGCTGCGTGCTTATGCAAGAAGGGCGAGTGGTCGCGTATGGATCCAGGCAGCTTCGGAATCATGAGCAGAATTATCCAACACATGATCTCGAGCTAGCTGCTGTGGTTCTTGCTCTAAAGATGTGGAGGCACTATTTGCTTGGAAACTTAGTCCACCTCTACACCGACCACAAAAGTTTGAAATATATCTTCACACAAAAGGAACTAAATGTGAGACAGCAAAGATGGTTAGAGTTAATCAAGGATTATGAACTGGAGATTCATTACCATCCTGGAAAAGTGAATGTGGTTGCCGATGCACTTAGTCGGAAATCACATGTGCATAATATAACCATGGCTGCAATAGAAGAAGAAGAACCGAGCCTGCGCTTGGTTTCCTATGGGTCATTGTTTAACCTTGCCCTCATTCCTACAATTCGTGATGAAATTGTAGAGGCTCAAAATAAAGATAAGGGCATGGCCCATATCCGGAAGAGAATAGACAAAGGAGAAGCTAAGTGCTTCCGGAAAGATGAGAATGGTAAGCTATGGTTCAAGAACCGTATAGTCGTACCGAGGAACATGAAGCTTCGTAAGAAGATATTAGACGAAGCTCATTTATCAAAATTTTCCATTCATCCGGGCAGCAACAAGATGTATCAAGATTTGAGAAACAAGTTTTGGTGGACACGGATGAAGTGGGAAATAGCAAAATACGTATCCGAGTGCGATACGTGTCGAAGGGTCAAAGCAGATCACATGAAGAAACCTGGTTTGCTGCAGCCCCTTCATATTCCGGCATGGAAGTGGGAAGATGTGAGTATGGATTTTATTGTCGGACTGCAGCTCTCGAGTAAAAGCTGAAAAACCGAACTGGTCGCCGTGGCCAGCCCAAACCAGGGGTGATCACGCCCAAGAAAGCCACCCCGTCGGTGCACCTACAAGTCTAGTTGCTCACCTCCGAAACTCAGCCCTAGCCATTGATCACAGAGGGAGAATTTCAAGTTTTTCTCCCGGGCGGCAGAAACTGACCTTGAGGTAAGGAATTGCAAAATTCGTCCTCAAATCGTGTTTGTTGTGTTTCAAACTTCACACACAGGATTTTAACTGCCTAGAACACCTTCTGCATCGATTTTAGACCAAGAAATTGAGTATAGAGCGAGGAATCCGAGTTCTTTTTGAGGGTATACCGCTGGACCATATCGGGCGCACGGTGCCGATAGGTTTGGAGCACACCCCGGCTTGTTTAGACCTCATGTCGGTCTTCTACACGATCCCCTGGTGCTTTAGAGCCCAAGAACCGACCATTTGGTGGAGAATTTACCGTGCACAACCTCGCCGGAGCCCTAGGGTTTGCTGTTACCGGTGCACCCTGTTTTCCGGCGAGTTTCAGCCGCCGGCGACCTCACCAACGTGTTCAGCGTTGGGGAAAATGGGGGGGGGGCGGCCAGCAGGGGGTCCGGAGGTGGCTGGGAAGTGCCTTTCCGACGACCTCGCCAGAGGGAGCCGCCACTGCTCTGTTTGGCGTGAGGCTGAAGGTTGGGGATGACGAGTGGGACCCACTGTCGGCATTTAAACATTTTCCAGATTTTCATAATTCGGTTCAAACTTTGAAGAGCCATAACTTTGTGTAGGAACCTCCAAAAATTGTGAAATAAATTTTGTTGGATTCCTCTCAAAGAGTACTATCCCGAGGTCCATCCCAATATTTATGAAAATCTCTGGATTTGGTTCATTAAGTCATTTATTAAAAAAACGTGTAGGAATTTTTACAGGAGTTCTTTTTATTGAAAATTCCCAAATTTGGGAAAGACACTCTCCAAAAATCCTTGAACTCCAGTAAAATTTTCAGAGGCATTGGACCTCATTTGCTTGGCCAAATGTTGATTCAATCTTGTATGTCTCTGAAAATTAGGAAAAATAAGAGAATGATTTTCAACTTTTAGCCCCAACTTCTAAATTCCATATCTCGGTGTAGGAAGCTCCAAAAATGGTTAAACCGAGTCCTATGGAATCATGCACTCTAAAGTTTCTGAAAAACAAATTTGGAGCCTAACAAGACACTAGAATTGCCATAGGAATTTAGAGAAGCCAAATAGCTAAGGAAATTCTTTAGGCCACATCTTACATCAACTTTGTTTGAAATTTTGCAAGCCATACCTCTTTATGATATAGGGACCACTGTAAAAATTTTAGAGCAAGTTGAGATCATCTTCTCAAGTTTCTGCTAATCCTTTCTAGTTTCATCCTTATATCCTTTACCTAGTTCTTTGAACTTGAGTTCCAAAATTCTCCAAAGCTCACAATTTTCATGTCTCTGTTCCAGCACATAGCCAAACCAAATTCTCGAGTCTTAGTTAGTTAGAACCCTTTCTTAAATCATAATTATGTTTTATAATGTCTTTACTTGTAACATAAAACTGTGCATATTCATGTCGGTAGGAAATACGACGAAGGAGGTCGACGAGCAACTTGACTCGGAGCAGCAAGTTGAGGCTTAATTCATCGCCAAGCTACTGACTATAAAGTAGAACTAAATCTGCAGCAACATAAGGCAAGCCCCGGTTTGCATTTAACAGCTTTTACTTATATATTTTTTTTTGTATCACTTTTATGGGTCTAGTATGTATTGTGCATTAGGTCAAGGTGATTGATACTCCAAATGCATGACCACAAAACATTGGGGTTACAGGGTAGAACAGGTTACCTTCGTGTATTTTTCTGCTAGGATTAAGTTGTATAGGATCCGGTACAAGTCGGGTAGTTGGAAACTACTCGCGAGTTTAGGATGTTGGTTCAACGGGGTATGACTCTAGAGAATGAAAGTTCTGGAATGGAAAATGAGACCGAGCAGAGAGTAGGAGCAGCAGGACGTTGGGCCTGTGTGGCTATAGCTCTGTTTGTGTCGGTTAAGGACTGATGCGTATGCCGCCCTGCTGAGCAAGTTTGAACAGTACCGGATGCATACTAGAATTATGGGGTCCAGGAAACCGATGTAACTCAGGTACTCTCGTGTCGAAACTTATACGGCCGTCCTGTGGGGGCTGGTGTCAGAGGTGTAAACCCGCTAGCGGAGCAACTTCGACGTGTTCTGGGTAGTGGCCCTTCTGATGGGTCGGCAGAACTGGTTCGGCATTGGAGTGACGGGTGAAAGGTTGATGCATACAACGTAAGAAAGAGCTCGCATGAGTCTTTCAAGGCGGGTGTATGTGTCGTGTATTCCGAATTGTCCTGATTGCAATCACCGTCCCTCGCGGTTATATGAGTACCACTTGTTCACTGAGTTGTGACGTAGTAATTATTTCCAGATGAAGTGAGATGAATCATTTCTGTTGTGAAGTTCATAAATCCATTGTATTGCCAACCATGTATGCGTTGTAGAGCTCACTAAGTTTATATTTCACTTTGGGCATCACCACGTCAGAGGAAAGCGTTTCTTGTTTGATTGTGGACTTTCGATGTGAGGGCTGCCTAAGGCATAATAATCTGCTGCTAGTAAACTGAACGTAAGAATTAACATGTAGACGTGTCGTTATTGCATCATCCTTTTCCTATGTTAGTAATTCCTGCATGTAGAGTTTCATGGTTTGGGAGTGTCGGTTAAGTCTTGCTGAGCCATCGTGCTCACGGTTGCATTATTAGTGTTTTGCAGGTTATAAAATTTGCTATGAAGATGGTTGTTCGGTGAGCCATCAGAGACTCACCGGAGACCCTGCCGCTGCACTCATCTTTGTGGAAGCTAGTAAGAAGCGCCCGCGGGCTGGACGTCTTCTCTTTTGCATAGTTAGGACCGAGAGTAAGTGTGTATGTATATTCCGCTGCGTGTACCTTCGTGGTACATTATTTTGTAAATGACACTATCTTGAGAAATAAAAGACTTCGTACTTTATGGTTCTTTTTGTGTATGCTGTTGGGTGCCGCATCGCACGGCACCACCCAATGTGTATCCTGGAGTGTGGATCCCGGAAGGGGTTCCCCACAGTCCTCCCAAAAAATATCGGATGGTGTATCGCTCACCATCGGGTCCAAGCTGGCAGCCACCGCAGCGATCGATGCAGTTTTGCAGTTGACCGTATTCACCACCGGCATTCCGACTGGCATTACCAGCACCACCTCCGCAGCAACAACAGCAGCAGTGGACGATGCCACGTGCGTTTGCACCCCAGCAGCGCATGCCGGGCTTTCGTCCTCCCAGCACGGGCCATCCACCAACCGCATGCTACAAATGGGATCACCAAGGGCACTTCACCAACAACTGCCCCGAGAGACAAGGCGGCTGAGTGGCACCACAGTTTCCAGGGAGGAATCAACCCCGGAACCCCATTAATGCGTGATGGGCAAACCCTAAGCCCGGCACCGTCCACCAACTTGCCGTAGAGGACGTGCCAGAGGGAGAACCAATCCTTGCGGGTATGTTCCAACTCCACCAGCATCCCGCCATAGTTTTATTTGATTCAGGTACCACGCTTAGTTTCATTAGCTAAGATTTTATTGCTAAATACCGCTTGCAAATACTACCCACCAAAAGTACTTACGTGATTTGTTCGCTGGGTGGGAAAATTTCAGCAAGCATGATGGTTTTGAAAGCGCCATTATGCTTAGGGGGTATAATATACCCTACATCTCTCATAGATTTAGAGGGACAAAAGGTCGATGTAATCTTAGGGATGTCGTGGTTAACCCGCCACGGTGATGTTTTAGACACTGTCCTCCGAGTCGTGCATCTACACCCAGAAATGCACGAGTCTCACTCATTATTTCTGGACAATCCATAAAGAAAACTTCCAAGTGTATACCAATCCACCACCATCAGATTGGAAAACATTCCAGTAGTCCATGAGTTCCCATACGTGTTCCCGGATGATTTGCCAGGGATGCCGCCCGACCGAGAGGTGGAGTTCAAGATTGAACTTGCACCGGGAACTATGCCAATATCCTGAAGGCCGTACAGAATGGCGCCAAGAGTTGGCAGAATTGAAAACTCAGTTGACAGACCTGCTGGAGAAGGGTTTTATTAGGCCGAGCTCCTCGCCATGGGGGTGTTCGGCATTATTTGTGAAGAAGAAAGATGAGACATTGCGGCTTTGCGTGGACTATCGTCCACTAAACACCGTGACTATCAAGAACAAGTACCCGTTACCACAGATTGACATGTTGTTTGATCAGTGGGTCGAAGCAAAGATCTTTTCTAAGATGGACTTAAGATCCAGGTACCATCAGATTAAGATACGGGCTGAGGACATTCGGAAGACAGCTTTCTCGACGAGGTACGGGCTATATGAATACCTGGTCATGTCCTTCAGCCTCACCAACGCTCCAGCTCATTTCATGTACTTGATGAACTCGTTATTCATGCTGAAGCTGGACAAGTTTGTTGTGGTCTTCATCAACGACATATTGGTATATTCCAAGTCAGAGGAAGAACACGCGAAGCATCTGCGTATAGTCTTGCAATGGCTGCGGGATCACAAGCTATACGTGAAATTCAGCAAGTGTGAATTCTGGATATCGCAAGTGCCTTTTCTCGGGCATATTATCTCAGCGGAGGGCATCGCTGTAGACCCGAGTAAGATCACACAAGTGCTGAATTGGAAGTCCCCGTGGTCTGTCCACGAGGTACGAAGTTTCCTCGGACTCACGGGATATTATCAGAGGTTCATTCTGAACTTCCCGAAGATTGCCAAGCCTATGACAGAGCTGCTGAAGAAGGCTACCAAATATGTTTGGAGTCCAGCATATGAAGCAGCGTTCAAGGCATTAGTGAAGCATCTAACATCAGCACCAGTTTTGGTGCAGCCAGACACAACAAAACCGTTCAATGTGTACTGCGGTGCATCCGGCATTGGGCTCGGATGTGTGCTGATGCAAGACCGAAGGGTGGTCGCATATGTATCACGGCAGCTCAGGAATCATAAGCAAAATTATCCAACTCATGACTTAGAGCTTGCTGCCGTGGTACTCGCACTCAAAATATGGAGGCACTACCTACTCGGTAACCTCGTACATTTATATACCGACCACAAGAGCCTCAAGTACATATTCACTCCGAAAGAGCTGAACATGAGGCAACGAAGATGGTTGGAGTTGATAAAGGATTACGATATCGAGATCCATTATCACCCCGGCAAAGCAAACGTGGTGGCAGATGCGCTGAGTCGCAACTCACACGTACACAATCTGACCATCACACCGTTGGAAGAGAGCGAGCCTCCATTGCATGTGATTCCACATGGAGCTCTCTACAACTTAGATCTTATCCCCACCATCCGTGAAGAGATAGCGGCAGCTCAGAAACATGACAAGGGCATGCCGCATTCGCGGAGACGTGTAGACAGTGGGGAGTTGAAGTGCTTCCGGAAAGACGGAGACGGCTTTCTGTGGTTCAAGGACAGGATCGTCGTACCCCGTAACCCGGAGTTACGGAAGGAAATCTTTGATGAGGCTCACTTGTCAAAGTTTTATATTCAACCCGGCAGAAACAAGATGTATCAAGAACTTAGAAGCAAGTTTTGGTGGACATGGATGAAGCGGGAGATCGCAAAGTACGTGTCCGAGTGTGATACATGCCGAAGGGTGAAAGCTGACCACATGAGGAAACCGGGACTGCTACAACCGCTTGGCATTCCTGCCTGGAAGTGGGAGGATGTGAGCATGGACTTCATCGTTGGTTTACCCACCACATTTCAGAATAATGATTCAGTGTGAGTGATCGTCGACCGGCTCACCAATGTTTCCCATTTTATCCTGGTCAACACTAACTATAACGCCAAGAAGTATGCTGAATTGTACATCTCACGGATCCTGTGCATATACAGCATACCCCGTACCATCGTCTCGGATCGGGGCACTTTATATGTGTCTCATTTTTAGGAGAAGCTACATGCTGCATTGGGGATGAAGCTGATCCATAGTTCAGCATACCACCCGCAAACGGATAGGCAAACCAAGCGGGTAAATCAGATTTTATAAGACATGTTACGAGCTTGTGCTATCAACCACGGTCAGAATTGGGATGATCACTTACCGTTAGCCGAGTTCTCATACAATAATGGGTACCATGCCAGCATAGAGATGACGCCCTACGAGGTGCTATACGGGAGAAAATGCCGCACACCGCTGAATTGGTGTGAGTCTGGCGAAAGGGTCATCTTCGGGATTGATCTTGTCAATAATGCAGAAGAAAAAGTTTGGCTGATTCAAGCAAACTTAAAAGCCGCCCAATCCCGACAAAAACAGTATGCGTACCAGAGAAGACGTCCTTTACGATTCTATGTTGGGGATCATGTGTATCTACGTGTGTCTCCAATTAAGGGCGTGAACAGATTCGGGGTGAGAGGAAAGTTGGCACCCCGATTCATCGGTCCATTCCAGATTATGGAAAGATGTGGATCAGTTGTATACCGGCTGGAATTACCAGCGACACTCTCCAGTGTGCACGACGTCTTTCACATTTCTCAGCTGAGGAAGTGCCTCAAGCTTTCAACCGCTGTTCAGCTGGGAGATATCGAAGAACTGAAACCGGATCTCACTTATCGGGAGGAACCGGTTCAGATTATTGATGAGAAGGCATGAACCACACGCAATCGTATGTTGTGGTTCTATAAAATTCTATCGAGTAATCACTCCATAGATGCAGCGACATGGGAGAGCGAAGGCTTTTTCTTCGCGTTAACTACCCCGACTTTTTAACATCGCACATCCGGTAATTTTCCACCGTCCTCTCTCTTATTTTTACCTTATAATCTCAGGACGAGATTCTTTTAAGGGGGGAGGAATGTAAGGGCCCAAGTTTTTCATTCACTAAAAAGTGTTTATCACACCACACTCACCTCATTTGAGGAAATCATATGAACACCTTTGAAGAGCAAGTAACCACCATCAAGAAACTCGTTAGGAGATAAACTCATAAAATGCAAACGTGGGATTTCCCACATGCATCATATAGGGGCTGAGTATATGAAAAACTCCTACACCTTGTTAGGAATGCTCATGCAAAATTTTACCTAAATCCAAAACCTTTTGAGGTATTTTGGGTACAATTAGAAAAAGGCTAGTTTGAACTTAAATTCAAATTCAAACTCCTTTCATCCCATTAATCTAAAAGTGGGATTCATATTCACACTCAGAACATTTTTGTGAGCTAACACACCAATTTTCACTCCATTTAGAGTTGATCTTGACATGAGCTATTTTGGCTAAATTCAAATCAAATTTGAATTTCAGTTAACCTTTGCTGCAAATTTGATCAAATCAAATCACACTTTGAATAATTCAAAGTCAACTGGCTATTTTGATGTTTGATCAAACCACAAGGGGTATTAGGGTCCCCAAGAATTAAGAGCCGTAGGAGTTTAATTTGTGAGGTTAAAACTGGGGAGTGGGGCCCTCATGTCAGTCACCCAAGTGATCAAACTGACTGAAGCCGCTGTGCTCGGGTTCTTGCGCGCAACAGAGCGGACGCCAGGGCGAGGTCGGCTTGCCAGAAGCTGCTTGCCTCCTCTGGCCATCGAGCTGCCCCTCTGCTCTCTTATCCTCATGCCCGAGCCTCCACAGGCCTGTTTCACCGGTGCCCCGACAATCTCCCGCACAGCAACCTCGCTACACATCGCCGCTCACCCGAACTCTCTGTGCCACCGTCGACCGGCCGAAGCAACGGCTTGCGCGCTGAACTGAGGTCACAAACGATGTCACCGACCTTCACTCGACGTGCTCCAGACCTCGGCACCATGTGATCAGCTTCCTTCGAGCTTCACCGCGCCATTTATTCTTCCTCAGTTCAACCCGAGCCACCGCCACGAGAACATCTCATCCGGCCACCACAGCCCGTCTTTCCCCAAGATGTGAACAGAAAAGGGGTTCGTCAAAGTCTTCTCTTCCTTCACCGCAAACTCCGGCTGCATGCCATGGGCTGCCATCGCTGGAATTTCACGTTTTTGTGCCGGTGTACAAAAGAGACCGCCGGACAATGTCGCACAATTCATGCTACACACCGCACCACTCATCACCAAACTTAGTAAACTACTTCTAGACGCCCGTGCGAGTCCATAAGATCTGAAACTTCAGAGAACCATCGGGTATAGCCACTGTTCTCCGGGTTTTGCTAGTTTTCCTAATTTTCGACCTAGGTCGCACGGTGACATGCTAGTTGGAGCCGTTCCCGAGCTCATTTGAGTTCATGACGACCTTCCATAGGGTGCACTGATGCTGCACGACCTTTTGCTTGAGCATTTGGGGTGCTAGGGAGCCCGGCTGACACGTCCGAAGTTCTTCTGAAGCCGCCACATGTCGCCGGCCATGTTACGGTCACCACCGACCCCACCAACGTGTTCCTCATGTCGGACTAGGCCCTAGCGGCAAGTTTCGTGAAGCTTGGCGCAGGGGATCGGCCGGCGGCGAGCTTCGCCAGAGTGCGCCGCCGTGGGGCTGTCGGGTGTCGCGAGGAAGATGAAGCTGGCGGGCCCTAGCGGTCAGCCTCTGTCTGAAGCGCGCACGCCACGTTTAAATTAAACAAAGCGGCGGGCCCTGTTGTCAGCGGCTGAGTCAGCGCGGGAATGAATTTAAATCCGAATTCAGCTCCAACTTTGGAAATTCATAACTTTGGCTAGAAATGTCTAAATTAGGTGAACCGAATTTTGTTGGATTCAGCTCTCTTAGTACTTTCCAACAAACCCAATTTCACTCTATGAAAAACTTTAATTCTCCAAAATTAATTCATCAAAATTTAAACTGTTTAGAATTTTAACTGAAGAACCCTTTAGTGGAAAATTCTGAAATTTGGCTAGGATGTTCTTGGTAATATCCCTGAGCTACCCTAAAAATTTAAGATCCATCCGAGCTCATTTGGTTCACCTAATGGTGTGATTAATGAAACTGTTCCAGAGAAAATGAAAAATGTCCAGAAATATTTTTCAGATTTTCTCTGAACTTGTTTAGCTCATATCTTTGCTAGGAATCTTCAAATTAGGTGAAACCAATTGCATTAGAACCCTATGAAAATCTAGTTTCTAGAAAGTCATGGCTTGCTCCATGAAAATCCTTAGAACACCCTAAGAGCTCTAGATAAGGTCAAATATACATTTATTTGTGGAGGGCTCAAATGAGCTTTGCTGCAAATGAAATTTGGCCAATTTTCTGTTTAGGTTGTATACAAACCACTGTAAAAATTACATAGTCATTACCTCTGTCTAGCTATATGTATAGACTTTATAATATCAACTTCTAACTCATGCGCATTTAAATTGACACGCATGTATGGTTATCTAATGTAGTCGCTAAGGTTGAACAGGAGCCGGAGGTGTTGGATTTCATCACCCCAGAGGAACAGCTAGCATACAACCAGAAGCAAGGCAAGCTCCAGTTTGCATTAGCCATTTTAAA
The DNA here is from genome assembly GCA_030760725.1 of Neostapfia colusana. Taxonomy (NCBI): domain Eukaryota; kingdom Viridiplantae; phylum Streptophyta; class Magnoliopsida; order Poales; family Poaceae; genus Neostapfia; species Neostapfia colusana. The sequence continues at coordinate 48,805,866 of JASWHV010000015.1, forward strand.
TTTTTATTGTTTTGAGAACTTACATTGACTATCCACTTCAATTGTGCATTAAAGTCTTGATTGAAAACCCAATTGCATAGCCAAGAGAACCTGGGTTTTGGGCTTAGGTTTTAAACCTCAAGTAGCCACTGCAATGCTAAGATAGTGTAGGATTCAGTACAAGTCGAGTAGTTGGAACTGCTCGCTAGAATAGGCTAGAGGCACACAACTCGGTTAGGGATAGCAAATAGAACACATGGCAAGAAAAATGAGACCGAGCGGAGAGTAAGGGAAGCAGGACTTTGGGACCTGGGTGCCATAGCCTCCTTTGTGTCGATTAAGGACCGAGCCGTGTGCGTGCCTGTTGAACAAGCTAGAACAGTACCGAAGACCTACCGGATAAATGGGAATCGGGAAACTGATGTAATTCGGGTAGCGATCTGTTGAGGCATAGCTTGTTGTCCAGAGGGTAGGTTGAGAGAATGAGGTGTAAATCGGCTGGTGGCACTGCGGATGCGCGTGCAGAGACCTCTTGCTTGGGAGGGTAGGACCAGTTCAACACTTGGCTGACGGATGGAAGGTGGTTGCGTACGACGTCCGTGGTGGTTGCTGTAGGCAACATCGAGTACGGGCGTATTTGACGGGTTATTCGGGTAACCCTGCAGGTGCAAATCAATTATAATCACCGTACCTCATGGTCAGTGAGTACCACTTGTTCACTGTACCGTGACGTAGAAAGAACAGGCTAGAGTCATGTTAAAAGGTTGCTGATTGAAAGATGTACTTTGGTTGCTAATGATTTGTTGTAGTTTAGAGCTAATTAAAGTTCTTTTGAACCTTGGGCAAAGCACTTGAGAGAAATGCGTTTCTTGTTTGATTGTGGCTCTCTTATGTGCCTTAGCACGAGGTTCTGCCACAACTTGTGCTAAAAACTTGAAAGTAAGGTTCAACTAATTAGGCATGTCCTTTGCAACTTTCATTCCATTACACACTGCAAACCCAACATGTAGAGTTTCATGTATAGGTAAGACGGGTGAGTCTTGCTGAGCCATCATGCTCACTGCTTGTGTTTGAAGCGTTTGCAGGGTGCTATGAGGAGGAGGCTCCTGAGGAGGAGACGGACCTCCAAGAGGGCAACACCGTCGAGTGGGAGTCGTGCACGCTGCCGTGTTAGTGTGTGTGCGTGCTAGTGGGAACACATTCACAGGCTGAACGTGAACTCTTTTGCTTAGTCTACGCCCGTGAGTGTAGACTTGATGTATTTTATTGTAAACATGTTCAAAAACAGTTTATTGTAATAAAACTTTTGCTTCCGCTTTGTACCTTTTTGTGTGTTATCCGGTGCTGTGCAAGGCAGCACCCCTCAGCGTGATCTGGGCTAGTCGAGACCGTCGAGTCCTCGCAGTTCGGTAGAAGTCGAGTGGTTGGACGCTACTCACATGAATAGGGGGAAAAGGAGCACACGGGATTGGTTCAGAAATTTGTTAGCAAGCTGAAGTTGAGACCGGGCAGGTTGTAGGAGCAACAGGACATAGGGGCCTGGGTGCATTAGACCTCTCTGTGTCGGTCAAGGATCGATCCACATGCGGCCCTGTTGAGCAAGTTTGAGTTGTGTACCAGACTCATGCTGGCTATATGGGACCTAGTAAACCGATGTACCTCGGGAAGCTTGCATTGGGACTTTTCCAGTCGCCTCAGGCAGACGGCCGGTGTGCAGTATGTGGGTAACTCTCTCATGACATCTCACGTCAGTAGGTGCACCATGAGGTGAGGCTACTGTACGGGACGATCACATCGATTCAACGTAGGTGAAATTTGGGAAAGGCTGCCACGTACGACATCAGTGATGGTTGCTGTAGGCAACGTCGAGTACGGGCGTACGTGTCGTGTAGTCCGGGCGTGTCCTTGGTTCGAATCACCGTCGCTCGTGGTTATATGAGCATACTTGTTCTTACAGTCATGACGTAGTAAGAACTTGCATTGAGATAAGAACTAATCACTATAATTTGAAGTTGATACTAGCATTGTGCTGTTACCTGGTATGCATAGATCAGAGCAAACTCGATTCATTTCCACCATGAGCAGTTTACATCAGGGGAAAGCGTTTCTTGTTTGATTGTGAACTACCGATGTGAGGTGCCCAAGGTTACTTTTAATTTTCTGCTAATAACACCTAAAAGTAAGGATTCACATTTAGGCGAGTTCATTATGCCTTTTACTATCCTATATGTACATCGTTACCTTCATGTATAGTTTCATGATTAGGTTCGACGGTTAAGTCTTGCTGAGATTTATGCTCACGGATACTATACTAGTTGTTTTGCAGGTATTGACTTTATGCTATGAGTACGGTTTTCCAATGAGACTCAATTAGGCCCTAAACATGTAAACATAAGGGGCTGAGTGTAACACCCTCAATTTAACTACCATGCATTGAATACATTTTTCATGTAGAGAAGCATTTAAAAAGAAGAAGAAATGAAAAAAGAATATAAAAGCTACTAAAATGATAAAAGGAAATAGAAATAGAAAATAATGAAAATAAAATAGCCAAATTGAGCCACCCCAATTTTCCCCAAATTTCCCCCTTCCCCAATCTTTCCAAATTTTTCCAATTTTCTAAATTTTTCTCAAAATTCCCCTAGGGGGAATTTCGCCCACATTTGGGGGGAATTTTCCCCCAAATTGGCCGCAAAAAATTAGGGGGGAAACCCTCATTGGGCACACCCCCCTTGGCCGCAGCCCATTGGGGAAGGAACCCTAGTCCCCCACCTCTAGGACTCTTGGGTTAGTCCCCCACCTCTAGGACTCTTGGATTAGTCCCCCACCTCTAGGACTATTTGGTTAAGTCCCCCACCTCTAGGACTCTTTGTCTCCCACCTCTAGGACTCTTTGGTTAAGTCTCCCACCTATAGGACTCTTTGGTTAAGTCCTCCACCTCTAGGACTCTTTGTCCCCCGCCTCTTGGACTCTTTGGTTAGTCCCCCACCTCTAGGACTCTTTGTTCCCCACCCCTAGGACTCTTTTTCCCCCTTATAAATATAACTCCACCCTAGCCACACCCCTCTTTCTTTTTGGCTGCCGCCCCCCTGCTGCAAGTTGTGCCCCCTTGCTGCCAAGTCGGCGAGTCCCCCTTGCCGGAATTTTGCTGCCGTCGAGCCCCGTCACGCCTCGCCGTCGCAGGAGAAGAAGCCCCCGATGTTCTGCCCTACCGGCAGCCCCATAATTCTGCCTAGAAAATCTCCCGCTGCTGCCGTTGCTAGGAGGGAGGCCCTGCCACAAGGAAGAAGTGAGGTATGTCTTTGTTACCCCTCTTACAATGTCGCCGCTGTTTCTACACACCATTTTCTTCACCCCCTGTGAGCAGAAAAATTCTGCGTGTGGACAGACCATGTTTTGGTCAATTTTTGTCAGTGAAATTGATCTATATCTTGTGTCAAGATCATCACCTGGTCCACACTTGATCCCAGCAACCTTGATCACCATAAAACCCATGGAAGCCCACTAAAACATGCAAGAACACGTACAAACTGGTTTATAAAACTGCACCATACGAATTGCATTCATTCACCCCATTGCATCTTGAGTAAAGTTTGTGCATGACAATTAATTGCTGTAAATTTTGTATGTGCGTGGTCGTGAGTAGAAGGAAAAGTTCAAGAGGCCATCTACGAGGAGCTACAGCACCAAGACTTCGAGACGCTTGAGCAACATGAGCCACAGGAGCAAGGCAAATGCCCCTTGATCATATTGATCCTATGTTTTCGAAACTGTTTTGCTTGCGAAAGCTCGTATGCTTGAGTCAACTTTATGGGACACCCTTTTTATAGAAGTTTACTAGTTTTGTTATCCATCCTTGTCGCAGGGAAAGTTGATGAGTCGGCTATGGTCATTTTTCCTTTTTGTTTCACTTAACTTACGGGATACGGGAAGCTGAAATAAAACTTGTTAGCTACTGCACTCATGATATCAAAGATGATGAGAACTTGATGATGCTGATGAGCCTGGAATCGGGGAGATCTAGGCAAGCTTGGTTCATGGTGCTGAATGAGATGGTGGTTTGCTTGCCGTAGATCTAAGGACCTGTTCATGCGAGCACATGCCAGGAAAACAGTGCCACCACAAGGCCAAATATTGGTGCGGCTTAGCTGACTAATTAGGTGTGTTGCTAGCTTGTTATGGACCGTTGGACGGTGCGGGGAATGGGAGTCGAAAGGGACTGCCCTGGGAATTGCATGGCACAAGAGGGGGCCCTTGGGTTCGAGAATGGAGATTCGAGCCTGCCGGTGAAACCTCAGTGGGTCCGTACATCCTAGTAGCCCCTTTGTAAAGGCTATTTTCTGATCCCTTGGCCATACACCGACGGTTGTGTACTGGTACAATGTAGGTTCTTTCTAGTTGCCGATGGGTGACGAAATCACGAACTTGTGGGTAAAGTGGTGCCACCTCTACAGAGTGTAAAACTATCATGATAGCCATGCTTCCCATTACAAGCACCTGGCCAACTTCCATGATTAGAGGCAAAACTTAGGATGGATATTTGGGTATGGTCATTGGTATTGGTTTTGGGACTGTTTTGGGTCATGAAAATGAGTTTGGTTTCGGTTATATGAATATGAGATGGTTATGAATATTTATGAGTATGAGATGAACATGAGAAGGATTAATGGCTGGTTGAGACTTGATAAATGGTGAATTATGATGAAGGAATGTTGATGAAATACTTGGTTATGATGGGATTAAACTCACCTAGAAATAGTTGCTGTTTTTACTATATTTGTGAAATAAAATTTGCTTACTGCAATGAACCATTTTATTTCCTACCATGTTGTAAGCTACATGTCATACTTTTCCCACACTTGCTGAGTATAAAATGTACTCACCTTTGCATTCCCACATATACATCAGCTACAGGAGAAGAGTACTTCGAGGAACATGTGGAGTACTAGGCGTGCGCACTACCGTCAACATGCCTGTGGAGTTGAAGTTGGAGCCTGCTATCTTAGTCATTTTCCGCTGTTGTTTAGAGTGTTCCGCTGCAAGAATAAGTTAGATAATCATGAGTGAGACATTGAGTCATTGTAATAAAGTACTTAAACATAATTTATACGTGGTTATATTCTGAATTCAGTTTGTAGAATACATGTGTATGTGTGACGAACATCCTGGGCACACATATGCATTCACTTGGTTCATTTTTGGAACCGAGTGTCACACCGAGCTTACAATTAGGCCCTAAACATTATGAGGAATACTCATGCCAAGTTTCATGTAAGTTCAAACCCTTTTAAGGCACTTTTGGATACAGTTGCAAAAAGGGCTAATTTGAATGCAAATTCAAATTTCAGCTACTTTCATCACTTGGATTCAAAAGGTGACTTAACATTCAAACTTAGCACATTTTTCTGAGTTAGTCCACCAATTTTCATCCTCATTGGAGTTCATCTTGTCGGCAGCTACATTTGAAGTAATTCAAAACTGAATTTGAAATTCAATTTCAAATGTGAATCAAATTTATCCAAACCAACTTCAATTTGAGGAATTCAAATTCAACTCATGACTTGGGAGTGAAGTCTAAAATTTAATTGTGAGTAGCATAGAAATTTGCAGGGAAAACAAAAGAAAAGAGATAAAAGGGAAAGAGGGCCCACTGGTCAGTGAGCCACTTAGTCTTGCAACCGAAGTCATCGAGACTCTGCTCTCGGTTCAGACTCGAAGCAACCAAACGCACCTCCGGGTGCCACCGCGTGAACCACAGAGGCCACGTCCAGCTTCCTCCCACTAGATGGCGACCTGCTCACGACTTTGTCACCTCACGAAGCTGTCGTGCGCTCACAGAACCGCCACCCCGAGGCTCTGTTCCTCCTCGCACAAGAAAAGAACCGAGCTCACTGCCGCCTCTAGAAATCGATCGAAAACTCGGCAAAACCACTGCGCACAGCACCCTCTGAGCTGCAAAACGGATCTGGAAGTCCTCCCTCTACCTCCTCGTCGCAAAACCGAGCGGATTCCGGCTGCCACAAACCAAGAATGTTGTTTGCCGCGGCGACCGAACCTCATGGCGGCTCGGTGTTCACGTGGACAGCCCACACCGGTATTTCACGCCTGACCAAGGACACCAAAGGATGCGCTGTTGATCCATGCTGCTCATTCTCAAACCTCAAGTCGAGCCGTGGACCACTGAGAGCCAATTCGAAATTTTTCCTTCAGAGGGTGCAACTCGACCTTCCGGTATGAGATGATCAAATTCAGTTGCAATTCATGTTTTTAAATCACCAAATATTGCACACGGGAGCTAGACTAGCTAGCGATCCAATATCCTTCACAACCCTAGCTAGAAACTGATTTTACACAAGCTAATTTGAGTTTTTCTGAGCTCAAACATGGCGGAACGCCTCGGGTGTACGATGAAACCCTACTAGCCGCCTCTCCCGAGGGTATTTGCTTGCTTGTCAATCTTCCTCAAGGTCTGCTGATGCTTTAGAGCAGATTCCCCAAACTTTTTGCGGGCTAGGGTGACCGGTCATCGGCTCCGAAGCTTCACCGAAGCCGCCTCCCGCCGACGACCTAGTTCCGGCCATCAACAACTACTGTCGACCCCACAAAACAATTTCCCATAGCTGAAAACCACGAGGCGGCAAGCCTCCGTCCGGGAGACGGCCGGGGACCCCACTCCGGCGAGGGGGAGGGCGCGCGCGGGAAGAAAGCGAGAAAAAGAGGAAGGGTGGGGCTGGCCCACCTGTCAGCGAGTGGAGTTTAAAATCAGGATCGGTTGTGGCCCAGGATATTTTGTGGCTACACAGTTAGAACCCCGTGGCCCCGTGTGTTCTTGCGTCTCATTGGTTGGAACTTAAACAGTGGGACCAGCTCAATTTTCAGTGGGGAAAACAATTCCAGATTTCAAGCAAACTTTGGAAATTCATAACTTTGTGTAGAAGTACCCAAAATTAGTGAAACAAATTTTGTTGTATTAAGCTCTCCGAGTACTATCTATAAAAACAAGTTGCAGTTCAAGAAACTTATTATTTTCCATAATTAATTCCCTAAATTTTATACTGTTGGGAATTTTATCTGGAGATTTCCTTTATGGAAAATTCTGAAATTTGGGCAGGAGGTTCATATGAAATTCCTTGAGTCACATGAAAAATTTCAGATCCATCCAAGTTCATTTAGTCCCCCTAATGGTGTCATTAAGTGAACTTCCCTGAGAAAATAGAAAAATGTACAGAAACATTTTTCAGAATTTTCTCAAATCTTGTTTAAGGGAATAACTTCCTCTAGGATTCTTCAAATTACATGAAACCAACTCCATTAGAACCATCTCAAACTCTAGTTTCCAGAAAGTAATGGTTTGATCCATGAAAATCCCTGGAAATCCTTAGAAGCTCTAGTAATGACCATTTAGACTTTTATTTGTGCAGGGCTCGAATGAGCTTTGTTTCAAATGAAATTTGGTCGAGTCTCTGGTTAGCTTCTTACCAAGCCACAGTAAATATTTCAGAGCCAAAAGGATGTCTAGCTAGAGTTATGGTCTTTATATGCTAAATTCAACACGTTTGCATTTATTTTGACATATCGCTAAATTGATTACGTGTAGTCGCTGAACGCGAGGAAACCCCGGAGACTTTAGACTTCATAGCTCCGGAGGAGACACTAACCCCTGACCAGCAGCAACAAGGAAAGCCCCTGTTTGCATTTAACAAATTTTATCAAGTTTTGCTTTATAGTCACTTAGTTTGAAGTATGAATGTGCATTACGTGTAGGATGATTGAAACTCTAATTGCATGACCAGGTCCTCCTAAAGAGAGTGAGGATAGTGTCTAAGTCCTTGCGTAGTATATGCCTTGCTTAATGAAAAATAGGCTTCAGTACAAGTCGAGTAGTTGGAATCTACTCGCGAGTATAGGATTCGCTACATACGGTATTGGTTCGAGATGTGAGATAACTTTAGTAAGAAAAATGAGACTAGGCAGGGGCTAGGACGCAGCAAGAGGAAGTCTTGTGTGCGTAGCCATGTCTGTGTCGATTGAGGACCGATCCGTGTGCGGCCCAAGCTGATCAAGTTTGAATGTACCGAAGGTATATCGGATATATGGGTCCGATACACTGATGTAACCTATACCTCTGGCCGTCGAGGCATAACACACCGATTTATAGGTGTAGGTTGAGGGCATCAAGGTGGAAATCCGCTAACGGGCATAGAGAGATGCTCCATGTAGGGAACCTCCTGTTTGTTTCGGTGCGAACGGTTTGATGTTTGGGCTGTTTGGTGAAAGGTTGTTCTGTACGACATTGAGTGAGCGTGCTGTGCAGCTCCGAGGATGGGCGTACGTAACGTGCTATTCGGGTATCCCTGCAGGTGTATATCGGGTCGATTCACCGTCCCTCGCAGTAATGAGTACCACTTGGTCACTGAGTCGTGACGTAGGTTAAAATATGGAATGTTGTGATACAATACTGCTGATATGAATAACTTGTATTGTTACATGTGTGCCACCAAATATTGCTCACTCAATTTCAGATTTGTGAACCGTTAACTTGTGGCTAAAAGATGAATTAAGGATGAACTTGTAGGCGTGTCCTTTTGCTGCAAACTTTCATCCTATATTCGAGTACGACATGCATGTAGCGTTTCATCTGTAGGAGAGTCGGTTAAGACTTGCTGAGCAATCGTGCTCACTGTTGCTGCTATGAGTGTTTGCAGGTGAGGAGTATCCAACGGACTCGGAGTACGAGTCCACCAGAGAGGGCTACCCTGCGTCGGGGACTACGGATGTGTGGGAGCCGTACGCGCCGCGGTGATGCTGAGTGCAGCTAGTGTGGGTTGTCCGTAGGGCTGGACAACCAACTTTTGCTAGTTAGGTGTTGGCTTGAGTTGTACAAATAATTTCCGCTGCAGTAGACTCTGTAAATAGACGTAAACTGAAGGTTTGTACTACTTTTGTACAAATTCAGCATGTTTCAATGTAATACTATGTTTCCTTATCGTGTGTGCTGTCGGGTGTCGCATCGTGCGGCGCCACTGTTGAGGTGTGTAGCCGACACTTCCCCCGGGCCTCCTCTGGGCAGCCCGCGGAGGTTCTTTTTCGGAGAAGCTAGTCACTCACGGAGAGCTTTCACGTTAGGGACGATGGAGGGAGAAGCTTGACACAGGGATTTTTACATGGTTCAGGCCGCCGGGGCGTAATACCCTACGTCCACGGTGAGCAGAGATGCTCATTGTATTGCTTGGTGCTCAAGAGCGAACCCTGCGTGAGAGTGTAAAATGTCGAACAGCTAAAGTGCAAACCCCTGCTAACGTTGCCTACCCGAGCCTTTTATAGTCCGAGGTTCGGGCGGCTTACAAGGTGGGCCCGGGTCCCGACAGGTGGTCCCATGGAGATTGCCTGTCATCTACCGTATCCGCAGTTACGCCGGCAGTTGTCTCTGGCGAGGGCTTCAAAGTCTTTGTTCTGCCGCCCTGCCCATGCCGCAAGCTAGTCGTAGTGGTTGGCAGGGGCGGCAGGGGATGTCTTGTCGCTGTATTTATTGGCGTGCAGCATCTGACGCGGCACGCTAGTCTTCACTGCGATGTGATTGGGCACAACAGCACCTGACAGAGGCGTGCTCCGCGTCTCCGCGCCTTGGGAAGGCGCGGGTCTTGAATACCTTGTACGGGCAAGGTATGGCGCGTCTTTACTCTTGCTGCCTACCGCGTGGGGGCAGACAGCGCTGCTCTGCTGGCCACGTGGAGGGCCCGGAGCTCTCCTCTGAGGAGAGGGAGGTCCAGCCCCGCTGGACACGTGGAGCCTTCGGAGCTCTCCCCGTGGAGGGGGGAGGTCCGGCTCTACTGGCCATGTGGCGGGCCCGGAGCTCTCCTCTGAGGAGAGGGAGGTCCGGCCCCGCTGGACACATGGAGCCTTCGGAGCTCTCCCCGCGAAGGGGGAATGTCCGGCTCTACTGGCCATGTGGCGGGTCCGGAGCTCACCTCTGAGGAGAGGGATGTCCGGCCCCGCTGGACACGTGGCACCTTCGGAGCTCTCCCTGCGGAGAAGGGTGAGGTCCTTAGGCAGTTTCCCCTGTGGGCGGGGATACCCCATATTTAGGGTACCGACAGCCGCCCTCTATGATCCTGGAATGTACGGATTTCGGTCAGTCACACAGGGGTATGTCTCTCATATGGAGAAGAATAGACAACGAAGAGATGAAGAGTTTTCGGAAGGATCATGACGGTACTCTATGGTTCATTGACCGTTATAAAAGTCCCAAAACTTGTAAATGGAAAACTTGAGCTATGAATAAAGTTGAGTTTAAATACAAGAAATGGGACTTGCAAAAACTTTTGTATACTCATGAAAGTGTTGGCATGTGCAATAAAACTTTGAATTCAGTTTGAACTACAAGGGTCACTTCAAAAAGATGAAGGCCATTCTCAAAAGAGGGAGATTTAAACTGTTGTTTAAGAAGTGGTATTTGCAATGGCCAACTCAAGAATCAGAGGGCATATTTGAATTATTCAGGTCCAAATTATGAGGAAGGCAAATTTTGGGCAAATTTGGAGGTGTTTTGATATGAATATCAAAGGGACTTGTAAATTCCATCTAAATTTGAATTCAAATTTGAAACTGAGGCACAACTTGTCAAATTTCCAAATGACTTTTGAATTCGAGTACCTCATGGCTGAAATTGCACTAGGCCAAAATTTGGAGATCTTTTGGGGGCAGAGAGGAGCTGTGGGATCCACATGTCATGGACTGAAAGTGGAGGAGACTTGCAACCGAAGCAAAACCCTTGCTCTGTTCAGACCGAGCCCGAAGCGGACAGCCGTGGCGCTCCACGGAGGCAGCAGTCACCGCCACCTCCCGAGCTGCTCAGGGAGCGATTTTCGTTGCTCTTATCGCCTCCACCGAGAGCACAGTACCTCACACCGCCTCACAGCCGCTGCTAACCGATCGCTGCGTGCCCTCGGTGATAAACGCGACCGCACAGAGGAGAGCCGTCGGTTCACCGCCGCCCGGCTGCTCCACCCCGTTGTTGAGTACTTCTGGAGGTTTAATCAGTGTTAGTTTCCTTGTGTTTCAAGGGAAATAAAGCACACATGACAAGAACCAAGGGTGTGTCCTGAGTCACATGGGTTGCACCGAGTCCTAGTGTGTGTGTGAGGGTGTTTTTGTTATGTTTCAAACAACCAGGGGGTTTGGGCCGTTTTCAAATTTGTATGGTGTAAAACCCGGGCTGACGTTGTTGAAAACCTGTGGCTTCCGGCTAATAAAAAGAGGGGAAAGCGCTGGTGTTTGTTGAGCGCCGCCACAACTCATCCAAGCCATTTTTCATTCGGTTCTCCACTTGTGTTTGGATCTACACCACATCTCTAGACTTCCAACACGATTTGCATCACAAATCAGTGAGAGTTCTGTGAGGAAAACATCCAACAATTGGCATCAGAGCCGATTACGTTGCCTGGAACCGTGACACGGCCATTGAGTGGGCGTTGATGTCGCGGAGGAGATCTTCATCGCCAGCCCGACGTTCATGGAGGGACGTCACACCGCCGGGAGGCACCAGCAGGGCAGGAGGAGGATCAGGGGCATTGGTGATTCATCGCATCACGAAGGAAGTCAGCAGTGGTGGTACGTATCCGATGCTCACAAAGACAAACTATCATGATTGGTCGGCACTTATGCGGGTGATGTTGCAAGCGAGAGGCTTGTGGACTGCTGTGAGTCTTGGCACCGATGATTACATTGAACATCGGATGGCTTTGGAGGCTCTCACCAAGGCTGTGCCACCAGAAATGATAGGGATCATTACCGGGAAGGAGTCAGCCAAGATTGCATGGGATGCAATCAAGTTGCACAACGTTGGAGCCGAACGTGTGCGCAAGGCCAGGGCAAGCACATTGGGTAGGGAGTTTGATGCACTCAAATTCCACGATGGTGAAACGGTTGATGAGTTTGGTGTGCGTATGAGCCGGATCACATCTCAACTTGCGGCACTTGGGAGTGAACGTTCGGAGGAGGAGATTGTCCGGAAGTTCCTTCAGGCGGTACCACAAAAGTTTGAGCAGATTGCGGCCTCCATCAAGACATTGCTTGACTTAAGTGATATGTCCGTTGATGAGTTGATTGGTAGACTCAAGGCTGCAGAAGAAAGGCTTGGTGCAAGCACTTGGGAGGGCAACACACATGAGAAGTTGCATCTGAGTGAAGAAGAGTTGCTTGCAAGGTTGTCGACACGTCTCAAGATGTCTGGGGGAACTGGACAGGAACGACACAAAGACTCATTTGCACCAAGGAAAGATCATGGTCGAGGACGTGGCCGTGGTTGAGGTAACCGTGGTGGTGGAAACTCAGGCCGTGGAGTGGCCAAAGATGAGTGTCGCTACTGTGGTAAGAAAGGTCATTGGGCTAGAGAGTGCAGGAAGAAAAAGAAGGATGAAGAGGTGAACACAGCTCAAGTTGATCATGAGTTTGAATCCAGCCTCTTGGTGGCGTGTGCCAACACCAAGGCTGATCAAGACATGTCCCAGGAAGAGGTATGCCTCAACAATGATATGTTACACATTCAAGTTGGAGACTTGGAGGGAGGAGGCAGTACCCGGTGGATCCTGGACTCCGGTGCAACAAATCACATGACTGGGAAACGGGATGTGATTACAAAACTTGATAACACGGTGCATGGTACTGTACGTTTGGGAGATGGCTCATTGACAGAGATTGATGGCCAAGGAACTGTGGTGTTCCAAGGTAAGAGAGGTGGACGAAAGGAGTTGGCTGGGGTCTACCTTATTCCTCAGCTCAAGGCAAACATTATCAGCCTTGGACAGCTTGAGGAGGAGGGACACCGAATCTTGATGGTGAATGGTTATGTCAAGATTTGGGATAAAGATGGAACCCCTGTGGCAATGGTGAAACGGGGAGTGAACCGGTTGTACACTATTGATCTTAAGGTAGTGCAACCAAGGTGTCTCATGGCACAAGGGTGCAATGCAACATGGATGTGGCATGCAAGGATGGGGCACTTAAACTTTCGGAGTCTCAGAAGACTTGCCAAAGAGCAACTTGTGTATGGATTGCCAACCATCACTCAAACTGAGGAGAAGTGTGATAGCTGTTTGGCTGGGAAACAAAGACGTCAACCATTCCCATGCATGGCAAAATACCGAGCTGAGAAGAAACTTGAACTTGTGCATGGAGACCTCTGTGGACCAGTGAAGCCAGCAACTCCAAGAGGCAGCAGGTTTTTCTTTCTTCTTGTGGATGATCTCAGTAGATACATGTGGGTGTTTTTGATTAGCACAAAGGATCAAGCTATGAGTACTTTCATGGGTTTTCAGTCAAGTGTTGAAGCTGAGGCAGGGAGGAAGATTGGAACTTTTCACACCGATCGTGGTGGAGAGTTCACAGCTCGGGCTTTTTTGAGTATTGCACCAAGGAGGGTGTTCAACGTCACTTGACATCTCCATATTCTCTTGAGCAGAATGGTGTGGTTGAGAGAAGAAACCAAACTGTTATGGGAATGGCAAGAAGCATGTTGAAGGCAATGAATATGCCCGGTTGGTTCTGGGGGGAGGAAGTAACCACTTGCAGTGTATGTTTTGAACCGTTCTCCTACTCGGAGTGTTGAGAAAATGACTCCATGAGGTATGGCATGACAAGAAACCTAGTGTACATCATTTGCTCACTTTCGGTTGTGTGGCACACGTGAAACAGGGAAGCAAACGCCTTAGCAAACTGGAAGATCGAAGTACACCAATGGTTTTCATTGGATATGAGCAAGGAAGCAAGGCATGGAGGTTTTACAATCCAAACACGGAGAGTGCTCATGTGTCACGTGATGCTGTGTTTGAAGAAAACCTCCCATGGAAGTGGGATGCAGCTGAGTCAAGTGAAATGGTGAATGATGAAGACATCTTTCAGGTAGAATACATCTTTCGTGATGAGAACCCTGGTGGAGTGAGTTCTTCCTCTTGTGACACAGGTCAAGGTGACAAAACCCCAGCTGAGGGAGTGTCTTCTATGACACAACTAAAGCAACAAGCATCCAAGGATGTGGAGTTTGTGTCACCTCCTTCCATGTCACCAGAAATGGATAGTGAGCTAAAAGAAGCACCACTTCGTTATCGTTCCATGAGAAATATTCTTGAGGAGGTGCCAAATTATGAACCAGAAGAGGGAGGAGTAGATGAACTTCTTGTTGTCATAGGTGAAGAGCCATGCACAGCAGATGAGGCCTTGAGGGTCAAGGAGTGGCGCATTGCCATGATTGAGGAGCTCACATCCATTGAAGAGAACAAAACATGGTCATTGGTACAACTTTCGGAGGGTTATCGTGCCATTGGCTTGAAATGGGTTTTCAAGTTGAAGAAAGATGAACATGGGAATGTCATACGTCACAAAGCAAGGCTAGTTGCAAAGGGGTATGTGCAGAAGCAAGGAGTTGATTTTGAAGAAGTTTTTGCACCAGTTGCCAGGATGGAGTCTGTGAGGATTGTGTTAGCTGTTGCAGCTCATTTTGGGTGGCATGTTCATCACATGGATGTGAAGTCAGCCTTCTTGAATGGGAGTCTAGAAGAGGAGATCTATGTCACTCAACCTCCGGGTTTCATAGCTGAAGGCAAGGAGAAGTGGGTTTTAAGACTTCACAAGGCATTGTATGGCTTGAGACAAGCTCCTCGAGCATGGAACTGCAAACTTGATGAAAGTCTCAAGCAACTCGGTTTCATACGGTGCAAATCAGAACATGGCTTGTATACTAAGTTTGGAGGTGAGGCAAGGCTCATTGTGGGTGTGTATGTTGATGACTTACTGATTGTGGGAGAAAACATGGAGGAAATCAGTCGGTTCAAGGAGAAAATGAAGGAGATGTTTTGCATGAGTGACTTAGGAAGCTTGTCTTACTATCTTGGTATTGAAGTAAAGCAAGGAAGACATGGTATTGACTTGTGTCAAGGAGCCTATGCTGCAAAATTGCTTGAAAGAAGTGGGATGATAAATTGTAATGGGTGTGCCACTCCCATGGAATCCCGGTTGAAGCTTACCAAGAGAAGTACAGCTCCACTCACTGATCCAACCACTTATCGCAGCATAATTGGTGGACTCAGGTATATTTTACATACTCGGCCTGATCTCAGTTTTGGTGTGGGGTACTTAAGTAGGTTCATGTCAGAACCTCAAGAAGAACACATGGTGGCTTTGAAACATTTACTTCGGTATGTGGCATCTACAATGAGGTATGGCTTGTCTTACAACCGAGGTGAAGGGAGTCTTGAGTTAAGAGGCTATAGTGATAGTGATTTTGGGGGAGATGTGGATGACAGGAGAAGCACAACAGGAGTTATATTCTTCCTGGGTGAAAATCCTATCAGCTGGTTGTCTCATAAGCAAAAGGCTGTGGCAAAGTCCACATGTGAAGCTGAGTATGTGGCTGGAGCAGCAGCAGCAAGTCAGGCTGTTTGGCTCAGGCATGTGTTAGAAGAAGTAACAAGTTTTCAAGTACCTCCACCAGTGATTAAGATGGATAACACAGCAGCAATTGCTTTGGCAAAGAATCCAGTTTTGCATGATAGAAGTAAACACATTGACATCAAGTTTCACTTTGTCAGAGAATGTGTTGATAGAGGAGAAGTCATCTTGGAGCATGTTGGCACAAAATATGAGCTTGCTGATATCCTCACAAAGCCACTGGGACGTACACAATTTCAGGAACTTCGTGAGAAGATTGGAGTCCAGGAGATCAAACCTCAGAAGTAGGGGGAGATTGTTGAGTACTTCTGGAGGTTTAATCAGTGTTAGTTTCCTTGTGTTTCAAGGGAAATAAAGCACACATGACAAGAACCAGGGGTGTGTCCTGAGTCACATGTGTTGCACCGAGTCCTAGTGTGTGTGTGAGGGTGTTTTTGTTATGTTTTAAACAACCAGGGGGTTTGGGCCATACGTGCATGGCACATGCATGTGCTGCATGTTTTCAAATTTGTATGGTGTAAAACCCGGGCTGAGGTTGTTGAAAACCTGTGGTTTCCGGCTAATAAAAAGAGGGGAAAGCGCTGGTGTTTGTTGAGCGCCGCCACAACTCATCCAAGCCATTTTTCATTCGGTTCTCCACTTGTGTTTGGATCTACACCACATCTCTAGACTTCCAACATGATTTGCATCACAAATCAGTGAGAGTTCTGTGAGGAAAACACCCAACCCCCGTTGCACGACAAGCTAAGCTGCCCCACAGCACCGCCGGACCTCCCTCAGCGTGGCAGAAGCAAGAACCGGGCGCTAGCTCTGTCGGAACGTCGGCGTCGAGCTGATCTTCCTCCACGGAACCGAGGGGAGCCGCCGCGACAAAAACAAGCCGCCCGGCCGCCACAGAGCATCTCCCATCGTGCTGTAAAAGCAAAAATGTGCGCCTGTAACCCTTCTTGCTCCACCGCAACCCCGGCTGCCTGTCACAGACGGTGCTCGCCGGAATTCCGTTTCTGCCGTCGACATGCAATAATAACCGAAGGGAGAAACTCGGCAAATTCGCCTGACACATCGAACCACTCCTCACCAGACCTGGGAACCTAGCTGTAGACGTTCGTGCGAGCACGTGGGATCAAGAACTAGGGAGAACCGTTGAGGAAACCCTCAGTTCTTCGAGTTTTTCCAGTTTTCCCCGAAATCGCCCTAGGTCGCACGGTGAGCCCGTAGTTGCTGACGTTTCTCGCGAGATCAGAGCCCTGGATGTTGCTCCCTAGGTCGTGGTGATGCTGTAGGAGCTAACCGGAGCAAGGTTAGAGCATTACAGTGCCCTAGCGACGTCACCGAAGTTGCCGCAGCTACTGTCGCCGTCGCGCCTAGGTTTCCAGCCATCCTCGATCCTAGGTAAGGCCGGCAACGTGTTCCTCACGCGAAAATATACAGTGGCGGCGAAAATCAGCAAGTTCCGAGGACCGGAACCCCTTCCCGGTGAGAGCTCCGGCGAGCTCGGAGGCGGTGTCATGCGGGGGGCTGGAGGAAGACGAGGGGGGGGTCGGCCCCACTCGTCAGCGGCTGGAATTAAACGTGCAGGATTTTTTGTGGTCCAGGATCCAGTGTGGCTGCGCGGGAAAGGGTCTGTGGCCCCTTGTGGCTCGGCTCCAGCAGTTGACACGTGTGCGATGGACCCACCTGCAGGATTTAAACATTTCCCAATTTATTTGAATTCCAGATTCAATTCAAACATTAGAACCTCATAACTTCTCCTAGGAAGCTCCAAATTTAGTGATTCAAATTGGGTTGGATTCAGGATGAGAAGCTCTATCCAGATATTCAGCCCAATTTGCATGAAAACCAATAGGAAATTCTGGAAAATTCTTTAAAGCTTTTCAGAAAAAGAATTTTAGTGGGAGTTTGGTTCATCCAAAAATTCCCAGATTTTGCCAGGATATTCTTTAGGATATTAGGAAACTCCTGTAACAGTTTCAGCTCATTTGGAGTTGATTTAGTTAGGGTAATTCTGATTTCAAGTTTCGGTATTCAAATGAATACAGAAACATTTTCAGAGAATTTCCAAAACTTGGAAATTCAGTTCTGGACATTACTTAGCTCCAAAAATCTTAGGAAAATTCATGCATGCTCCCTTAGATATGTTTGAAATTGTAGTTCACTTGAATTTGCATGAAAGTACAAATTTATTCAGAATTAATTCCTCTTTGCCTAAATGCTTAGGGAATTGTTCTGGGTGATCTACTTAGTGAAATAGTCTGAATTTTGGTCCAGATGACTTTATTGTGGCAAGGAACTCACATGAAAAATTTCAGCTCCATTGGAGTCCTGGATCAATACTGTCCTGTTTAACCTATAGATGATTAACACACACAAGTGATGAAAAATATATCACTTGATCATGTTGCTTCACCCAAACCAAACCACTAGCCCCAGTGTCATTTTAAATTCCTAAACAGAGTTCCAGTTTTAAACTTGTCTGTAGAACTTGTTAGCAAAGGTTTTATAATTAAACATGTATGCATATTCATCACATGTAGTGATTAAACGGGGGAAGTGAAGAAGGAAAAGTTAAGCTTGGATCAAGGAGCAAGAAGGGCAGGAATTGAACTTCAAAGTCATCAGCAAATAACTTCAAAATTATCTGACTTAGTCACCTGCAAAACCATGGCAAGCCCCGGTTTGCATTTAAGTTGTTTTCTAAAGTTTTTACTTTGTTCATTACTATGGGTCAAAGTTTGTATGTGCATTAGGTCAAGGATGTTTTATACTCCACTTGCATGACCAAAAAGAAACCTGGGATCAAGGTTAGAATGGTTCCATCACTGTAGAATAAGGCCGTGCTAAATAGGCTAGGATATCTGGTAGAAGACGAGTAGTTGGAATCTACTCGCGAGCTATAGTTCAGAATATCATAAGTATGGTTGGGGAAGGAAGCAAACTAAAGTTTACAATTCTAAAGATGAGACCGGGCAGAGGGGTTAGGCAGCGACAAGATGAGGTCTTGGTCGAGTAGCTCCGCCCGTGTCGGTTAAGGACCGATGCGTGTGCCGCGTCCAGGAGCAAGTATTGAGTTGTGTACCAGATGCTTACTGATATATGGGAACCAGGAAACCGATGTACCAGGTTCACTGGATTGTAGAGGCATACCACATCGTCTCGTTAGACCTATGAGCCCGATACGGCGCGACCGGTTCTACAGTTTAGTGTCTTGAGAAAGGTTGCCACATACGACGTAGTGAAGGACGCCAAAGTTGGGTCTTCAGAGGCGGGCGTATGTGTCGAGTTATCCGGGTGGTGTTTGATTCGAATCACCGTCCCTCGCGGTTATTGAGTACCGCTTGCTCCCATGTTGTGACGTAGTAATCAACTTGTGTGGAAACAGTTTGCAAAATTTAATTGCTGCTATGATTACTGCAAATTGCATAAAAACCTTGCTTGAAGTAGATATAGAGCAAACTAAAGTTATTTTCCACCTTGGGACAAGTAACATTGGAATGAAGTGTTTCTTGTTTGATTGTGGAATTCCAATGTTGCTGGGCGCAAGGTCACTACTATTATGGCTAAAATCTGGAAGTTAAGGATGAACTCGTAGGCGAGTCTTTTCGCAAATTACAGGATTAGGTCTTAAGTTATCCTCATGTAGAGTTGCATGCTATAGAAGAGACGGTTAAGCCTTGCTGAGCTTTTGTGCTCACTCTTGCTATATGAGTGGTTTTGCAGGTTAATACGACGCTATAAAGAAGGTTGTCCGGTGAGACTCGGAAACGCCCGAGTCATGTTACACATGGAGGACCTAGCCGCTGCCATGTCTTCGTGTTGCTAGCGAGAGGAGTCCGCGGGCTGGACCTCTTCTCGAGTGCTTCTTAGATATATGACGTGAGCTGTTTATAAACTTCCGCTGTAGCTAATTTATGTAAATTATTTACAAAGAATATTTGTAAGATTCCGCTTTGATTTATGTAATACAGTTTTCCTTATATGTGTGCTGTTGGGTGCCGCATAACACAGCACCACCCAATGCGATCCCCGGGCGAGGTGCCCCGTCCCCGATGCGAACCGGGAGGTCGGGTCCCGTCAGCGTGGTATCAGAGCCGCATTGGTAATAGCGCACGGAATAAGGATCGTATTACGACAAAAACTTAGGATATGGTGAGGAAACGGTATTAGGCCCACATAAGAACTATAATAGTATAGTTACTCAAAGTGGCATGCTAACTTACTTGTTATAATTATGAATTTTGATTATGTAACGACGCACCTACGCTCAGGTAAACATGGTAAGGAATGCCACCGAAAGCGGTTCAATTTCGGTTAGCTCCCGTGACAAGGAAAGTGGTTCAGGGCTAGGTCTCACAGCTTGGTGTGAGACGTCAATATGAAACTCTTGGACTCTTCATGTTCCTGAGTTCATATGAAACGCTGATCCCTAGCGTGCATTAGGCAAGTAAGTGGAGACCCCATCGTGTGGTCAGTAATGCGATAGTGTGTTCGTCTGGAAGTAGCCCAGGAGGACATACGCAGCGCTTGCCATCGGCGTGCCCTGCAGGGCAGTAGGTGGTATCCGTTGGGTTGATAACATTCCCAACCATGACGATCCGTTCATGATATACTCGGGTTCCCCGCCGTGTGGTGTTGAAACACGATCACGTACCTTGAGACGTGACTTAACTCAAGGACGGCCGTATGGCAATGATACGGGCGTTTGTATTTACTTTCAAATATGGAACTGCCTGAAATGAAACAACCTTTGAGTGCACCACTATTGAGTGTTTTTCTGCAGGTACTAACCACGTACGTATCCCGTGTAGTACACGTGTGCGAGAGACCGTGTTAGTGCCACTGATGATACGTATATGCCGGTATAATCCGGTTAGGATTTTCTTTGGTGAGGCTACGTAGTACCGACATGTTTCTTACGGTGCATCGACACCGTACTACACTTAAAAACTTCTTCCCTATGAAGAAATGAATCATGAACTAACTTTCAACTAAAAATGGAAGTTTGAAACAAGTATTAGTTAATGAACTCTTATTTTGAGCTAAGATTCAAATAAGAGAATTATTAGGTTTCAAAGTTTCCAAAAACAGAGTGCTCTGTTTCTGGCAGAAATTCTTGCTGAACTTTAACAGAGCATAACTCTGAGTAGCTTGACCAAATTATGGTGTATGATACAGTTCTGGAAGGATTTTCAAGTGCTGTACAACTTCTTTGTAGACCTCCAGAGCAAAATCACACGTTAAGTTGGTGAAAAGTCCAGTTGAAGGCAAACTGTTCAAAACCAGGACAGTAGCAAAAACCTCGCTGGACCTTTCTGTTTTTAATCCATAGCTTCCTGTAGGAAAATCCTTAAGGAGCATATAAGTACTCGTTGGAAATATACTGAAGTTTGCTAAAACTTTGGTATTGAACTCAAGTCAAGAATCTGTAGATAACTTGAGTAAATTTTGGAGTTTGTGTGGACAGGTCAGGGTAGTCCAGCTGATTAGTTTAGCGTACTTAAGATTTGTTTAAACATGAATGTGGTTATGCTTTCATAAAGTTCATGACATGTTCATGTTTTACTTACCTTTACTTAATACTGAGATAGAATTTTGATTGACTCAAAATTTTGTTTCGTGCAGTATGGTACACGCACACTCTCAAATGGAGATTGGAGGTTCAAGTCGAGGTGGGAATGACTCGACTTCATCACAAGAGTCATCGCCAACCGGATTGGCTGAAATTATGGCAAGGATGAATGAAACTCTCCAAACTCTAGTTCAGCAAGGCATAAACAGAGAAGCTCAACATCACATACCAACCCAAAGCACTTATCTGGATTTCTTGGCGACACAACCGCCGGTATTCTCTGAGGCGGCTGACCATTGTGAAGCAAATCACTGGTTACGTGTCATTGAGTCCAAGTTTGGGTTGATCCAATGTGATGAATGTTCAAAGACCCTATTTGCCGCTCAGCAGATTCATGGCTTTGCTGGAGCATGATGGGCAGAGTACCTTGCTGTCCAACCAGCAGGGCATCGTGTCACATGGGCGGAGTTCCAGGCTGCATTTCGTGCTCGTTTCATCCCTGCGGGCATAATGCAAACAAGCCATGATGAATTCTGGAACCTAAAGCAAGGTGAAATGAGTGTTATTGAGTATGCGAAGGAATTCAATCGCTTAGCTCAATATGTCCCTGACTATGTGAAGTCACCAGCCATGAAGGGTTATCACTTTTACCGAGGGCTGACCGTTAGGCTGCGATGTGAATTGGCTCAGGTTAGCAAAGAGAATTTTGATGAGTTTGTGAGCTGTGCTATCACTCAGGAATATTATTCCAATCTCTACCTCAAAGAAAAGAGGGAGAGGGACTCATCACAGGATGAATGCAATCATCTACCTCAGAAGTATCGGTTGGTGATCCGTTCACCTTCTGGTCGAGAGATTCCACAAGAGGTGCAATCATTCTGGGAGGGTGACGATTCTTCTACTCCCCATAGGTTTTATTCACCTCCGCCGCAGCAGCAAGTTATTTCTTATGCACCTCAGTATCAACAAGGTGCAACAGAATACTATTTCCCTCAAGAGGTTGAAGATGAACAAGGTGATTTCTCAGCTGAACCAAGTGCTGTCCCACTTCACGTTGACAATGAGCTCAACGTCAATGAAGCAACTGAACCGAGCAGCAACATTGTGTCAGCGGGTCCAGTTCCACAGTGTGATCTTGGGCAGCAAAGAAAAGCTATGTCCAAGGTGGGGACAGTTAATTATGTATCAGTCGATGATTTGCCAAAGGGAGGACCTGTTCTTGCCGGCAGGTTCACCTTAAATGACAAGCCATTGTCATTTTATTTGACTCGGGTGCAACACATAACTTCATTAGCAGGGCGACGGTGATACGGGATCAGATCTCCACAACTGTGACAAAAGGTTCTTACCTTATTCATTTGCCAGGTGGAGACATATCAACTAATGAAGTCGTTTCTCGAGCACCACTTTGTTTGGGTGGAAAACTTTATCCTACCACCCTCATTATTCTCGAAGACCAAGGAATCAATGCCATATTGGGAATATCATGGTTGACCTTCCATAAGGCTGTTCTAGACATCGAGAACAGGAGTGTTCACTTGGACTCTCCACTTCACGGACGTCAAACATTGTATCTCGACGAAGCGGTCTCCAAAGACCCGGAAGTGTGTAATGCCGAGGTTTGCAAGTTAGAAGGCATTTCGGTAGTCCGTGAATATCTGGACGTGTTTCCCGAAGATCTTCCAGGCTTACCACCTGAGCGCGAGGTGGAGTTCAAAATAGAGTTGATACCGGGGACAATGCCGATCTCTCGGAGACCATATAAAATGGCTCCGAATGAACTAGCAGAACTGAAGGAGCAACTCAAATATCTGATGGACAAGGGGTTCATTCGTCCAAGTTCATCACCATGGGGTTGCTCAGCTTTGTTTGTGAAGAAGAAGGATGAGACACTGCGGCTATGCGTCGATTATCGTCCTTTAAATGCTGTGACGATAAAGAACAAGTATCCACTGCCAAGAATTGTTATTCTTTTCGATCAGCTAGTGAGTGCTAAAGTCTTCTCTAAGATGAACTTAAGGTCGGGATATCATCAAATCAAGATCCGAGCGGAAGATATCCTGGAAACAGCATTCTCGACAAGATATGGACTCTATTAGTATCTTGTCATGTCATTTGGGTTGACCAATGCTCCGGCTCACTTTATGTACCTTATGAACTCGGTATTCATGCCGGAGCTAGATCAGTTCGTTGTGGTATTCATCGACGACATCTTGGTCTATTCCAAATCTGAAGAGGAACACGCTAAACATTTGCATATTGTGCTCCAATGACTGAGAGATCACAAGCTCTATGCAAAGTTTAGTAAATGTGAATTCTGGATAAACCAAGTGCCATTTCTTGGACATATTATTTCAGTGGAAGGCATTGCTGTTGATCCAAGCAAGATTGAGCAAGTGCTGAAATGGAAGTCTCCAACATCAGTCCATGAAGTTCGTAGCTTCTTGGGTTTGGCGGGATATTACCGGAGGTTCATCCTGAGCTTCTCAAAAATCTCCAAACCTATGACTGAGCTACTGGAAAAGGGCATCAAATATGATTGGAGCAAGACATGTGAGGAAGATTTTCAAGCTTTGGTGAAACACCTCACTACAGCCCTGGTTTTAGCTCAACCGGATACAACCAAGCCATTTGATGTTTATTGCGATGCGTCCGGCATCGGACTTGGTTGTGTACTCATGCAAGGAGGACGCATGGTCGCATATGGATCACGGCAATTACGGAATCATGAGCAACATTATACAACTCATGATCTTGAGCTTGCTGCCGTGGTATTATCTTTGAAGATTTGGAGACATTACCTATTGGGAAATCTGGTTCATCTCTACACCGACCACAAAAGCTTGAAGTACATATTCACTAAAAAAGAGTTGAATATGCAGCAACGGCGATGGTTAGAGCTGATCAAAACTATGAGATTGAAATTCATTATCATCCGGGCAAGGCAAATGTGGTTGCCGATGCACTCAGCCGGAAGTCTCATATTCATAACCTGACCATAACACCAATAGAAGAGGAAGAACCAAGTCTCTACTTGGTTCCATATGGAGCTTTACATAATCTAGCTCTCATACCCACAATAAGAGGGGAGGTTATGGAAGCTCAAAAGAAATACAAGGGCATTGCTCATATCAGAAGGAGGTTGAAGAACGGGGAGATGAAATGTTTCCGGTTAGATGAGGAGGACACCCTATGATTCAAGGACCGGATAGTCGTACCCCGTGATATGAGGCTGCGGAAGAAAATTTTGGAGGAGGCTCACTTATCCAAATTTTCTATTCATCCTGGTAGCAATAAAATGTACCAAGACCTCCAGAAGAAGTTTTGGTGGACACGTATGAAACATGAAGTTGCAAAATACGTTTCAGAATGTGATACGTGTCGAAGGGTTAAGACCGACCATGTGAAGAAGTCGGGTCTGTCGCAACCGCTACAAATACCAGCATGGAAGTGGGAAGACTTGAGTATGGATTTCATCGTTGGGTTGCCGATGACCTCCCACCACCATGACTCGATTTGGGTAATCGTTGACCGATTAACCAAGTCAGCACGTTTCATTCCAGTACATACCAACTACAACGCCAAGCAGTATGCGGAGTTGTACATAGCACGGATCTTGTGCTTGCATGGAGTTCTCCGTACCATTGTCTCCGACAGAGGATCGCTGTTCATGTCCCGCTTCTGGGAACAGCTACACGCATCCTTGGGAACTAAATTGATTCGAAGCTCCGCGTATCACCCAGAGACCGATGGGCAAACTGAGAGGGTGAATCAAATCCTTGAAGATATGCTAAGGGCGTGTGCCATCCACCACGGTAAGAGCTGAGATGATCACTTACCGTTGGCGGAGTTCTCGTATAACAACGGTTATCAAACGAGCATAAAAATGGCACCTTATGAAGCTCTCTACGGCCGGAAGTACCGCACACCCTTGAACTGGTGTGAATCTGGTGAGAGGGTAATTTACGGGATTGATCTCATAAATGAAGCAGAAGAGCGGGTAAGGCTTATTCAATCAAATCTTAAAGCCGCTCAGTCCAGACAAAAGAGCTATGCGGATAAGAGGCGTCATCCTCTGAACTTCCATGTTGGGGACCACGTATACCTCCGCGTATCTCCTATGAAGGGCATTCACCGATTCGGAGTGAAAGGAAAATTATCTCCACGTTTTATCGGTCCCTTCGTCATCATTGAAAGGTGTGAACCCGTGGCATACCGTTTGGAGCTACCGGCAGCCTTAGCCGGAGTTCATAACGTCTTCCACATATCTCAGTTGCGGAAGTGTTTGAAAGTTCCAACGGAGATTCTCACGGAAGGCATAGCAGATTTGAAGCCGGACCTCACCTATGTTGAGCATCCAACCCGGATAACTGATGAAAAGACTCGCGAGACCAGAAACCGGACGCTGCGATTTTTCAAGGTGCTATGGGAAAATCACACGTCCGATGAAGTTACATGGGAAAGCGAGGAGTATTTGCAACGCAATCATCTGGAGTTGTTAGAGGCTTATGTTGAGTAGTTGTCCTCTCCACGTTGTCCTTAATCATGAATCTCAGGATTAGATTCTTTTTAAGGGGGGGGGGAATGTAAAAGTTCCAAAACTTGTAAATGGAAAACTTGAGCTATGAATAAAGTTGAGTTTAATATAAGAAATGGGACTTGCAAAAACTTTTGTATACTCATGAAAGTGTTGGCATGTGCAATAAAACTTTGAATTCAGTTTGAACTAAAAGGGTCACTTCAAAAAGATGAAGGCCATTCTCAAAAGGGGGAGATTTAAACTGTTGTTTAAGAAGTGGTATTTGCAATGGCCAACTCAAGAATCAGAGGGCATATTTGAATTATTCAGGTCCAAATTTTGAGAAAGGCAAATTTTGGGCAAATTTGGAGGTGCTTTGATATGAATATCAAAGGGACTTAAATTCCATCTAAATTTGAATTCGAATTTGAAACTGAGGCACAACTTGTCAAATTGCCAAATGACTTTTGAATTCGAGTACCTCATGGCTGAATTTGCACTAGGCCAAAATTTGGAGATCTTTTGGCGGAAGAGAGGAGCTGTGGGACCCACATGTCATGGACTGAAAATGGAGGAGACTTGTAACCGAAGCAAAACCCTTGCTCTGTTCAGACCGAACCCGAAGCGGACAGCCGTGGCGCTCCACCGAGGCAGCAGTCACCGCCACCTCCCGAGCTGCTCAGGGAGCGATTTTCGTTGCTCTTATCGCCTCCACCAAGAGCACAACACCTCACACCGCCTCACAGCCGCTGCTAACCGATCGCTGCGTGCCCTCGGCGATAAACGCGGCCGCACAGAGGAGAGCCGTCGGTTCACCGCCACCCGGCTACTCCACCCCGTTGCACGACAAGCTAAGCTGCCCCACAGCACCGCCGGACCTCCCTCAGCGTGGCAGAAGCAAGAACCGGGCGCTAGCTCTGCCGGAACATTGGCGTCGAGCTGATCTTCCTCCACGGAACCGAGGGGAGCCACCGCGACGAAAACTCGCCGCCCGGCCACCACAGAGCATCTCCCATCGTGCTGTAAAAGCAAAAAGGTGCGCCTGTAATCCTTCTTGCTCCACCACAACCCCGGCTGCCTGTCACAGACGGTGCTCGCCGGAATTCCGTTTCTGCCGTCAACATGCAATAATAACCGAGGGGAGAAACTCGGCAAATTCGCCTCACACATCGAATCACTCCTCACCAGACCTGGGAACCTAGCTGTAGACGTTCGTGCGAGCACGTGGGATCAAGAACTAGGGAGAACCGTTGAGGAAACCCTCAGTTCTTCGAGTTTTTTCCAGTTTTCCCCGAAATCGCCCTAGGTCGCAAGGTGAGCCCCTAGTTGCCGACATTTCTCGGGAGATCAGAGCCCTGGACGTTGCTCCCTAGGTCGTGGCGATGCTGTAGGAGCTAACCGGAGCAAGGTTAGAGCATTACAGTGCCCTAGCGACATCGCAGAAGTTGCCGCAGCTACTGTCGCCGTCGCGCCTAGGTTTCCAGCCATCCTCGATCCGAGGTAAGGCCGGCAACGTGTTCCTCACGCGAAAATATGCAGTGGCGGCAAAAATCAGCAAGTTCTGAGGACCGGAACCCATTCCCGGCGAGAGCTCCGGCGAGCTCGGCGGCGGGGTCGCGCGGGGGGCTGGAGGAAGACGAAGGGGGGTCGGCCCCACTCGTCAGCGGCTGGAATTAAACGTGCAGGATTTTCTGTGGTCCAGGATCCAGTGTGGCTGTGCGGGAAAGGGTCTGTTGCCCCGTGTGGCTCGGCTCCAGCAGTTGACACGTTTGCGATGGACCCACCTGCAGGATTTAAACATTTCCCAATTTATTTGAATTCTAGATTCAATTCAAACTTTAGAACCTCATAACTTCTCCTAGGAAGCTCCAAATTTAGTGATTCAAATTGGGTTGGATTCAGGATGAGAAGCTCTATCCATATATGCAGCCCAATGTGCATGAAAACCAATGGAAAATTCCGGAAAATTCTTTAAAACTTTCCAGCAAACGAATTTTAGAGGGAGTTCGGTTGATCCAAAAATTCTCAGATTTGGCCAGGATTTTCTTTAGGATATTAGGAAACTCCTGTAAAACTTTCAGCTCATTTGGAGTTGATTTAGTTAGGGTAATTCTGATTTCAAGTTTCTGTATTCAAATGAATACAGAAACCTTTTCAGAGAATTTCCAAAACTTGGAAATTCAGTTCTGGACATTCCTTAGCTCTAAAAATCTTAGGAAAATTCATGCATGATCCCTTAGATATGTTTCAAATTTTAGTTCACTTGAATTTGCATGAAAGTACAAATTTATTCAGAATTAATTCCTCTTTTCCTAAATGCTTAGGGAATTGTTCTGGGTGATCTACTTAGTGAAATAGTCTGAATTTTGGTCCAGATGACGTTCTTGTGGCAAGGAACTCACATGAAAAATTTCAGCTCCATTGGAGTCCTAGATCAATACTGTCCTGTTTAACCTATAGATGATTAACACACACAAGTGATGAAAAATACTTATCACTTGATCATGTTGCTTCAACCCAACCAAACCACTAGCCCCAGTGTCATTTTAAATTCTTAAACAGAGTTGCAGTTTCAAACTTGTCTGTAGAACTTGTTAGCAAAGGTTTTATAATTAAACATGTATGCATATTCATCACGTGTAGTGATTAAACGAGGAAAGTGAAGAAGGAAATGTTAAGCTTGGATCAAGGAGCAAGAAGGGCAGGAATTGAACTTCAAAGTCATCAGCAACTAACTTCAAAATTATCTGACTTAGTCACCTGCAAAACCAAGGCAAGCCCTGGTTTGCATTTAAGTTGTTTTCTAAAGTTTTTACTTTGTTCATTACTATGGGTCAAAGTTTGTATGTGCATTAGGTCAAGGATGTTTTATACTCCACTTGCATGACCAAAAAGAAAACCTGGGATCAAGGGTAGAATGGTTCCATCGCTGTAGAATAAGGCCGTGCTAAATAGGCTAGGACATCCGGTAGAAGACGAGTAGTTGGAATCTACTCGCGAGCTATAGTTCAGAATATCATAAGTATGGTTGGGGAAGGAAGCAAACTAAAGTTTACAATTCTAAAGATGAGACCGGGCAGAGGGGTTAGGCAGCGACAAGACGAGGTCTTGGTCGAGTAGCTTCGGCTGTTTCGGTTAAGGACCAACGTGTGTGCCGCGTCCAGGAGCAAGTATTGAGTTGTGTACCGGATGCTTACTGATATATGGGAACCAGGAAACCGATGTACCAGGTTCACTGGATTGTAGAGGCATACCACATCGTCTCGTTAGACCTATGAGCCCGAGACGGCGCGACCGGTTCTACAGTTTAGTGTCCTGAGAAAGGTTGCCACATGCGACGTAGTGAAGGACGCCAAATTTGGGTCTTCAGAGGCGGGCGTATGTGTCGAGTTATCTGGGTAGTGTTTGATTCGAATCACCGTCCCTCGCGGTTATTGAGTACTGCTTGCTCCCATGTTGTGACGTAGTAATCAACTTGTGTGGAAACAGTTTGCAAAGTCTAATTGCTGCTATGATTACTGCAAATTGCATGAAAACCTTGTTTGAAGTAGAGATAGAGCAAACTAAAGTTATTTTCCACCTTGGGACAAGTAACATTGGAATGAAGCGTTTCTTGTTTGATTGTGGAGTTCCAATGTTGCTGGGCGCAAGGTCACTACTATTATGGCTAAAATCTGGAAGTTAAGGATGAACTCGTAGGCAAGTCTTTTCACAAATTACAGGATTAGGTCTTAAGTTATCCTCATGTAGAGTTGCATGCTATATAAGAGACGGTTAAGACTTGCTGAGCATTTGTGCTCACTCTTGTTATATGATTGGTTTTGCAGGTTAATACGATGCTATAAAGAAGGTTGTCCGGTGAGACTCGGAAACGCCCGAGTCATGTTACACATGGAGGACCTAGCTGCTGCCATGTCTTCATGTTGCTAGCGAGAGGAGTCCGCGGGCTGGACCTCTTCTCGAGTGCTTCTTATATATATGACGTGAGCTGTTTATAGACTTCCGCTGTAGCTAATTTATGTAAATTATTTACAAAGAACATTTGTAAGCTTCCGCTTTGATTTATGTAATACAGTTTTCCTTATATGTGTGCTGTTGTGTGCCGCACAACACGGCACCACCCAATGCGATCCCCGGGCGAGGTGCCCCGTCCCCGTGATGCGAACCGGGAGGTCGGGCCCCGTCAACCGTAGAGTTGTATTGCGGAATATGAAGCTCCAGAAGAAGATCTTAGATGAAGCCCACTTGTCAAAGTTTTCCATTCAACCCGGCAGCAACAAAATGTACCTAGATTTAAAACAGAAATTTTGGTGGACGCGGATGAAGAGGGAAATTGCTAAGTACGTATCTGAGTGTGATACATGTAGACAGGTTAAGGCTGATCATATGAGGAAAGCCGGATGTCACACCCGGTTTTTCCGAAGAACAACCAAGTGAATATCACATGTATGCCAGGATCATTTTCTCATACATGTGATGACAAATAGTGAAGCATCATTTATTACAAGCCAGGTGTCAAATATAAATAAGTCTTACATAGCAAATGTCTCGATGGACAATAATAAGTTCATCACAAGTAAATAAACTAGCAGCGGAATATTATTCTTGAGGGCTCCATCACAGGTGTTGCCCGGGGGTCTCCATGAACCTAGAAACCTTCTTCGGGTCCAAAGTCTTGATCATTATACACCAATTATCTTGACCTGAGCAGCAATATAAACCAACAAATATGCAAGGTTGAGTACCGATGGTACTCAGCAAGTGTGGGAAAGTTATGTCATGCACGGCTAGAACAATGGAAGGTTGAACTCATGGTTAAAGCACTACGCAATTAATACCTACCACCTTAGCTTATTAAGCACCTACATTACTTCACAAGTGAAATGGTCCCAATCTCCCTTCCCATCATCATAACCAAATAACCATAACATCATTTTCAAATGTTAAGCTCCCCGCTTAACATTCACAACTTCCAAAAACCATCACTTCTCTAATCATGAATAAGTCCAAGCCGCTCTTGACCGTGAGCACGGCTGTCATGACAGTTTTGACTCTGCAGAGTTTGTACCACTGTACCCACATGTAGTGATTTCATCCCCCGTTGCCGGGTGGACTAAAAGAACCTCCATTATGCCAGTGGCTACGAACCATATTCACACTTCCCAGGTGTGTAGCCAGGAGATCACTATGAAGCCTTTACAAAGGGATTCCCAACGAGCGTGGGCCCACTGAGGTTTCACCTCTAACAACATACAAGAGGCTCCAACCCCGCTGCAGTGGCCCCCTCTTGAGCCTTGCGGTTCATATGGTAGTCCAGCTGACACCTATTACCCGCACCATCCAACACACCCATACTACGCCGGGGACACACCTAATTAATTGGCCAAGCTGCCCCATGTCACACCCGGTTTTTCCGAAGAAACAACCAAGTGAATATCACATGTATGCCAGGATCATTTTCTCATACATGTGTTGACAAATAGTGAAGCATCATTTATTACAAGCCAGGTGTCGAATATAAATAAGTCTTACATCGCAAATGTCTCAATGGACACTAATGCTTCATCACAAGTAAATAAACTAGCAGCGGAATATTATTCTTTTAGGGCTCCATCACAGGCGTTGCCCGGGGGTCTTCATGAACCTAAAATCCTTCCTCGGGTCCAAAATCTTGGTCATTATACACCACCTCATTATCTTGACCTGAGCAGCAATATAAACCAACAAATATGCAAGGTTGAGTACCAATGGTACTCAGCAAGTGTGGGAAAATTATATCATGCATGGCTAGAACAAGGAGAGGTTGAACTCATGGTTAAAGCACTACGCAATTAATACCTATCACCTTAGCTTATTAAGCACCTACATTACTACACAGGTGAAATGGTCCCAATCTCCCATCCCATCATCATAATCCAATAACCATAACATCATTTCCAATGTTAAGCTCCCCGCTTAACTTCCAAAACCATCAATCCTCTAATCATGAATAAGTCCAGGCCGCTCTTAACCGTGAGCACGGCTGTCAAGACAGTTTTGACTCTGCAGAGTTTGTACCACTGTACCCACATGTAGTGATTTCATCCCCCGTTGCCGGGTGGACTAAAAGAACCTCCATTATGCCAGTGGCTACGATCCACATTCACACTTCCCAGGTGTGCATCCAGGAGATCACTACGAAGCCTTTACAAAGGGATTCCCGACGAGCGTGGGCCCACTGAGGTTTCATCCCTAACAGCATACAAGAGGCTCCAACCCCGCTGCAGTGGCCCCCTCTTGAGCCTTGCGGTTCATATGGTAGTCCAGCTGACACCTACTCCCCGCACCATCCAACACACCCATACTACGCCGGGGATACACCTAATTAATTGGCCAAGCTGCCCCATCTCAGCATGTGGTTGGCACTGTAAAGCCGGGTTACATGCTCCATGAACCGGTCCTTAGGATCCAGGCAAGTACTAAACACAAACCCAAGTCTCGTGCACCCAGCACACAACCAAAACATCCAACTTGCCTTGATCCCTACCTCTACATAACTCCCAATAGCTCATTCAAGAGTATGGTATAATAAACTGATGATCTCATGTCCCAAATATCCCATTCTAAGCATGGCTAAGCATATGCATGTAAATAGATGACATGACAAAATGAATCCCATCCCAAGCTACAAGGAAACAAGGTAATGCAATTCCAGGGAAACATCCTAGCATGGGTTTCATCTTTCATTTGACAATCAAATAATTCTATCTACACATCCTAGCATAGGTTCAAAGTGGTCAAGGACACTTGCCTCCTTCTTGCTGCTCTTGAAAGGGGTAGTCCTGATCTTGGAAAGGAATAACTTGCTCTTGAGCAGGTTCTACTTCATACCATCACACATAGCAAAAGAAAAACAACAATCATAAGACATAGTTCACACTTCTTACTTCATACAAACCACACATTCATATTTATGAAATTCATTCACCCTTATATGTGTGTGTTTCAGTCTTAAATAAATTTCTTATATTAAACTACTACACCTTTTCACTACCAAGTATGTATGAAAAGTATTTTTCTTCTCCATATGTGCCTTCAGAATTTCTACCAACCCTAAACTGAATTCTTTGTATTTTAGAAACTCCATTTATCATTTACTAGTTGCTATATTTTCAGATTTATATTCCTATGCATAATTGTGTATTTTATTATGAAATCAGTAATACACATCATCTAAACAGTATAGGTTCTGGTCCTAAATAATTTAATAACATGTTTTGACCTTGGCTTCTGATGTAGACTATTTCATAATTATTTTCCCTATTTTTCTATAACTATTCTTTACTTAAAAATGTGTCCCTATACTAATAAATGTGAATAATAGATGAAACAGATTCATTTCAGCCCAAAAATATATTTTTATCTCACTCCAAAGTTTTCTAAGTACTGAGAAAGTTTTTAATTAATTTTGACAATTATGTTTGTCCCCCTTTTTAATTTTTAAACACTAGTTACATATTCAATGTTTTAAATTAAATACTAAACAGGGCTAAAATAATGAATTCACCCCATTACAGGGTCTATAATATTATTTCCATAATTTACAGGGGTCTAGCTACACTTAGCAGAGGTGTTTTTCCTAATTTTCATTAAGTCCAGGGGCTAAAACTGATTTTTAAATGAATTTACATGATTTTCTGGAGTTCCAGGGGCTATATCTGAAGTTTCCGGGGCTAGCTCTCAATTCCAGAGAACCCCAGGGGGTAGCACATAAGAATTCCAGTCTTTATAATGCGGGGCTGACGTGGACCGTCCGATTTTAAACCGACGGCTGAGATTATAACATCGAACCGGTACGCGGGGTTTTAAACCCTACCGTGCGATTTAAAATAAATGGCGCACAAGCGGCCACGTCGCTCTGATCGAGCGCGGGCGGCGCTGCCGGCGGCGCACGGCGGCGGAAAGCGGCGATCTCGCCGGAAAGTTTCGGATCCGCAAGAATTCTGCCTAGAACTGTGATCTTATGGCATAGATCGGTAGAGGGGAGGTCAGGGATCTCACCTCGGGGGTTTTCTCGAGCTCGGGGGTCCTGGAAAGTGATCGGCGGCGAGGTCCGAGGCAAAACCACGGCGAAGCTCGTCGGCGCTGTGTTTACACCGTAACTCTCCGAGTTTTCTGCACCTGCAAAGTTCCCCGGAGGCGGTGGATCAAGACCAGCGAGTTAGATCAGAGTTTCCGAGCTTAGATCGGCCAGAATTCACCGGCGAAGTCTCGGTGCTCACCGTAGTAAAAATCGGCGATCGCGTGGGAAAAACCGATCGGGGCTGGGGTTTTTATAGCCGGGGGAGGGCGGTGGGTCAGTTGTGATCGAGTTGGATTCTTCTGGGACCAGAATTCGGCTGAGGAACGCGGTTTTTCGATCGGTTAAGATCGCACGCGCGGGAGAGAGTCCGGGGTCGCGGGGTTGAGGATGACAGGTGGGTCCCACCTGTCTGTGAGAGACAGCGCGGCGCGCGCGGGGGTGGGCTGGCGCGGGGAAACTGGGCCGGTTGGCGGGTTTCGGCCCACTGGCCGGTTTTTTTCCCGTTTCTCTTTTTCTTTTTCCATTTCTTTTCTGTTTTGAGTATAATTTGAATTCCAGTTTGAATTTGAATTTTTGCAAAACATGCAACACGTCCAAAAATTTTTAAATTCCCCTCTGAACATGGTTTAGGGTTTTGAATCAAAATTTGGGGTGTTACAGCTCTACCCCCCTTAAAAGAAATCTCGTCCTCGAGATTGGTGTTTCTAAGAAAACAATTCCGGAAATTGTGCCTTGAGCTCATCTTCCCGTTCCCAGGTGGCTTCCTTTTCTGAGTGATGCTTCCACTGCACCTTGCACATCCGGATTCTTTTATTTCTGGTGAGGCGTTCCATTGTCTCCAAAATCTTGTATGGTTGCTCGGCATAAGACAAATCTTCAGCTACATCCACTTCATTCATGGGTAACACCTCCTCAGGCGTCCTCAGGCATTTCTTGAGTTGTGACACATGGAATACATGGTGCACGTCCGATAGATGAACCGGTAACTCTAGTCGGTACGCCACTTCGCCTTTTCTTTCCAAAACTTGAAAGGGTCCGATGTATCGAGGTGACAACTTCCCTTTCAACTTGAACCGACGAAGTCCTCTGATAGGGGACACCTTGAGATAAACATAGTCTCCCACGTTGAAAACGAGTTCTCTTCTTCTTACATCGGCATAGCTCTTTTGGCGTGTTTGTGCTATCCTCAAGTTGTTGCGAATCTCCCTCACCTTCGCTTCGGCTTCTTGTAACACTTCTGGACCAAACACTTTACTTTCTCCTGTTTGGTTCCAAAATAGGGGAGTTCTGCACTTCCTTCCATACAAAGCTTCAAACGGTGACATCTTCATACTAGCTTGATAGCTGTTGTTATAGGAAAACTCCGCATACGGTAAGTTCTTGTCCCAACTCCTATTGTTTTTGAGTGCACACGCTCTTAACATATCTTCAAGGATCTGATTGGTTCTCTCCGTCTGCCCGTCAGTTTGGGGATGATAGGCATGTGACAGCTCTTCTGATGCCACGCTGAGACGGCCCCACGGGACCTCGTTGGGTGGTGCCGTGTTATGCGGCACCCAACAGCACACGGGTCGATGAACACCCATCATATTACATAAATAGTTTGCGGAAGCGTACAAGATTGTTTTACAAATAAATATATATCAGAGTAAACTACAGCGGAAGACTATCACTCTCACGACTCATATCTAAACTAGCAACAAAGAAACAGTCCAGCCCGCGGACGTTTCTTACTAGCAACACGAAGATCAATCTGCAGCGGCGAGGATGCTCTTTGAGTAAACACTCGGAGGTTCCCGAGTCTCATCGGCATCCCTTCTCATAATCAGCGAGTCAATTACCTGCAAAACAACTCGGATAGCATCCGTGAGCATAACGCTCAGCAAGACTTAACCGTCACCCTAAACATGAAACTCTAAGTGAGGTTATGGACCTAACATAGGATGGCATAAGCATAAGTAAACTCGCCTAAAAGTGAATCCTTACTTTCAGTATTAATTGCAGTATTTTAAGTAACCCTGGGCACGCCACATCGGGAGTCCACAATCAAACAAGAAACGCTTTCCCCCGATGTAAATTGCTCATGACATAAAATAATCGAGTTTGCACTAGCCTATTCATCAAGCTCCAATACAGGGTAGAATAATACTTCACATCAAGATGATTAGTTCCTTTCTCATGCAAGTTCTTACTACGTCACGACTGTGAGAACAAGTATGCTCGGTCCATTCCACGAGCGACGGTGATTCGAATCAATAACACCCGGACTACACGACACGTACGCCCGTACTCGACGTTGCCTACAACAACCATCACTGACGTCGTACGTGGCAGCCTTTCCCCCGTTTCACCCCCGCTGAATCGATTAAGTCGCCCCGTACAGTAGCTACTCTCATGGTGCACCTTCCGACGTGAGATGTCATGAGAATATTCCCCACATACTGCACACCGGCCGTCCGCTTGAGGCGACCAGAAAAGTCCCAACGACAGCTTCCCGAGGTACATCGGTTTACTGGGTCCCATATAGCCAGCATGAGTCCGGTACACAACTCAAACTTGTTCAACAGGGCCGCATACGGATCGGTCCTTGACCGACACGGACAGGTCTACAGCACCCAGGCCCTATGTCCTGCTGCTCCTACAACCTTCCGGTCTCAACTTTAACTTGCTAATTCAATTACGAACCCATCCCGTATGCCCCTGTTGTCCCTAAATCTGCGAGTAGCATCTCACCACTCGACTTCTACCGAATCGTACTTAAGCATGGCAGTTCTACACGGTGAAAGACACCTACCCAATACTCCATGGGTCATTTGGCTATGCAAGAGGAGTATCAAACACTAGACCTAATGCACAGTTCAAATCTTAACCAAAGGTGAATACAAAATAAAAACTTAACAGCTGTTAAATGCAAACCGGAGCTTGCCTGTTTTGCAGGGTAGTCGTATATAAGCAGTTAGTATCCTTGCAGATCCACCCTTGACTCTCCGGAGCTTGATCCACTTTGATGAATCACTCCTTTGAGTCCCCTTCGTTGTGGTCCCTATTGAAATGCATATGCATATGTTTCATGGGATGTAATGGAAAGAAGTTATAGAATTACTTTCTTAAGAACAGAGGTTGTGTGGAAAAGCCAAGCATGGCTTGGTTTGCCTCTGTTGTGCAAAGAACAGAATTAACTAATTTGACCTTAAGGCCCTTAGCTATACACTAACCCTTTTCTCTAATGAATATAATAGATAAGCTGAAAAGATTTGAGTGCAACTGAAGAACAAGAACTCCAATGGCCTCAAAACTTTTACAGCAGGTTCTATACTACCTAAGGATTTAGCTTGCCAAATTGCAGCTAATGTGGAGTCATATTGTGTCCTCCATAATTCTCACAATATCTCTTATGTATTTATCCCTTATACATAAGTATGGAGAATAAGGACAGGGAGTTCCAGGACTCATCTTGGGCTGATAATTTACATGTGAGTTCTTGATCACATGAGAGTCATCTGGTCCAAAATTCAGCCCTCTCACTTGGGTAGTTCTCCCAGAACAATTCTTTAAGCATTTGTACTCAATAGAATTAATTCTGTAGTAATGTGCATTTTCATGCCCAACTAAGTGAACTACAATTCCAAGTATGTCCCATAGAGCTTGCCTAAATTTTCCTATGATTTTTGGAGCTATGAATTGCTCAGAACAGATTTTTGAAGTGGGAAACATTTTCTGAAAATGTTTCTGGACTCTTTTGAACACAGTGGTTTGCATTTAGCAAATTCCTACACAAATGATCTTCAAATGAGCTGAAAATTTGCTAGTAGGTCAATAATATGCTAAAGAATATTTTGGCAAAATTTGGGTATTTTTGGATAACCCAAACTCCCTCAATAATTCTTTTTCAGAAAACCTTCAAAGAATTTTCCAGAATATAATATTGACTTTCATAGAAATCTGAGTTCATATTTGGATAGAACTCAGAGAGATGAATCCAAACCAATTGGAATCACTCAAATTGGAGTTTTCTACAGGGAGATATGAATTTCTAAAGATTGAGCTAAGTCAGGGATTATTTTCCTATTGCAAATCCCATTGGGCCCGCTTTTTTTTAAACCCCAGCCAATCAGATTGGGGCCACAGCGGTTCACAGGATTGTACCGCGTAGCCACAAAAGATCCTAGCCACAACAGATCCTCTTTTTAAACTCTACAGGCACTGACGGCTGGGACCCACCGGTCTTCTTCTTCCTCCCGTTGTTTTCCCGCGCCCGCGCTGCCCCTCGCCGGCCCGACGCCAGAGCTCACCGGCTCG
The DNA here is from genome assembly GCA_030760725.1 of Neostapfia colusana. NCBI lineage: Eukaryota > Viridiplantae > Streptophyta > Magnoliopsida > Poales > Poaceae > Neostapfia > Neostapfia colusana. The sequence goes on from JASWHV010000015.1 coordinate 48,843,735, forward strand.
CCTTCTCCGGCCACCGCCCGAGCTGAGGTTTGCCGCCAGGGCGTTTATGATGTCGAGGAACATATCTGCGGGGTCATCTAGGGTTGCCGGTGACCGGAAACACCCCGGCGACGTGCGGCGGTCCTTGCTGCCTTTCGGCACCGTCGACCAGGGTTCCTAGTCCTCTAACCAAGCGACAAACACGTGCTACAGCATCAGTGGTCGATCGCCAAGCTTGGCATGGCCCTCAAATGGCCCTGGACTGGCCGCAAACCGGACGTCACCGTGCGGCCGACCGGTTCCGCCGTGATCACGCTCGGTAGAGCTCCAAATTCGCGGTGCCCAGTTAATGTCATGCCTCGGATGCTAAAGAGGTTATGACCGCCTGCTAGTCCAGCTCCTCCGTGCAAAGTTTGACGAGCTAAGAACGAACAGAAGTGGAGAATTTTGGATTTCCATACCGGATGCTCGGGTTGAAGCCGCCGGAGGAAAACCTCGGAATTCGCCGGCTACGCCCCACGACTTGCTCCAAGTTTTGGGTGAGAGCAATAACACAGCAGAACGCTCCTGTGGCCGTGATTGATTGGGCTTGGGAGCTTCTGTGGAGAGCTGTCCACGTGAAGCCGACCGTCGATTCTTTTGAGGTCGCCGCGGAATGGTCGATTGGGGGCTCGGGAACGCCGGGACTTGGTGGTTTCTGGGTCGGGGGAAGTGAGCAACGGTTGCGCCTCTGTGTTTAGCCCCTCGGAGGCAGTGGGCGCGATGGTCTCCGCTGGTTTCCCGATCGACCAAGAGCGAACGAGGGAAGAACGGCTGTGTGGCGTTCACGCGAGAGGAGGAGAGCAATCCGGTCTTTGCTCAGCCGAGGGCATGATAACGTCGAAGGAAACCGCCTTCGGTGGCCGCGCGTGGGGGGGGGAAAGGCAGCAGGAGGTGTCGGGTCCAGTTCCCCGGGGCGCGGTGGAACTCCTCGGTGGCGCCCGAGCAGAACAGAAGCCAAACTCATTTGCTTCTTGGTTAAGTTTAAGCCTCCAGCTCACTGCCATGTGGGTCCCCTCCCACATTCTAACCCCCAAATATTTTGTCCAAGTGATCCTCTCAATTCCCACAATTCTGAGTTTAAAGTGTGGGTTAGAATTTGAATCCTTCCAATTCAGTTTGAATTTGCTTTCCAAATTTGAATTTGGTTGAAATTTGCAAATTCTCCTCTTTAACCCCTTTTTGAGCCCACCCTATGTGTGAACTTTGAATTTCAAATCTGAATTTTAAACTTTCATGCAAAGAGGTATTTAACTCCTTATTGGTCCAACACTTTTAAGTAAAAAGGTGAACCTCATGTTGGATGTTCATCCATGTATTACCTTGCATGAAGAAAAGTTTTAGCAAGTCCCATTTTTCATGTCTTTGCCGCACATATGAACTCAAACTTTAGTTTTTATTCATACACGTTTTTGGGACTTTTACATTCCTCCCCCCTTAAAAGAATCTCGTCCCGAGATTACAAAAGAGGAACGAGACGGGAGAGGTAATTACAAACTGTACAAAGATAAAAGTTCCAGGTAGTTGGTGCGGAGATAATCTTCACTTTCCCACGTCGCCTCTTCCGCGGTGTGATTACTCCACAGCACCTTGAAGAATCTGATCGTCCGGTTCCGGGTTACCCGGGTCTTTTCATCCAAAATCTGGACCGGTCGCTCGGTGTAGGTCAGGTCTGGTTTCAATTCGTCGATGTCCTCAGTGCGAACAGCAGCGGTGAATTTGAGGCACTTCCGCAGCTGTGAAACATGATATACATCATGAACACCCGCTAGACTTGCCGGTAATTCCAGCCGGTAGGCTACGGGTCCGCACCTCTCCGTGATAGCAAAAGGACCAATAAATCGGGGAGCGAGCTTCCCCTTTACACCAAACCGGTGAATTCCCTTCATCGGGGATACACGAAGATAAACGTGTTCTCCGACGTCAAAATGTAATGGCCTACGCCTCTGATCCGCGTAGCTCTTCTGTCGGGATTGTGCAGCCTTTAAGTTCGCTTGTATCAACCGAACTCGGTCTTCGGCTTCGTTGACAAGATCAATCCCAAACAGAACTCTTTCACCGGACTCACACCAATTTAATGGTGTGCGACACTTCCGGCCGTAGAGAGCTTCATACGGTGCCATTTTAATACTCGCTTGATAACCGTTGTTGTATGAAAACTCCGCCAGCGGTAGGTGATCGTCCCAGTTCCTACCGTGGTGGATGGCACACGCTCTCAACATGTCCTCGAGCACTTGATTCACCCTCTCAGTTTGTCCATCGGTTTGAGGGTGATATGAGGAGCTTCTAATTAGCTTGGTGCCCAACGAGGCATGCAGCTGCTCCCAAAACCGAGCAACGAACAACGCACCTCGATCTGAAACGATGGTCTTTGGGACACCATGTGAGCAAATAATTCTAGAAATGAATAACTCCGCATATTGCCTGGCTCGATAATGAGTGTTCACCGGTATGAAATGAGCCGACTTTGTCAACCGGTCGACAATCACCCATATCGAGTCATGCTTCCTGGATGTGAGCGGTAATCCGACGATGAAGTCCATACTCACATCCTCCCATTTCCACGCCGGAATCTTCAAAGGTTGTAGCGGTCCGGCTTTCCGCATATGATCAGCCTTGACCCGTCTACACGTATCGCATTCGGATACGTATTTAGCAATCTCCCTCTTCATACTCGTCCACCAAAATTTCTGTTTCAAATCTTGGTACATCTTGTTACTTCCGGGATGAATGGAAAACTTTGACAGGTGGGCTTCATCCAAGATCTTCTTCCGGAGTTTCATATTGCGCGGTACCACTATACGGTTGTTAAACCATATTGTACCGTTCTCATCCTTCCGGAAACATTTCACCTCTCCGTTGTCTAGTCTTCTCCGTATGTGAGACATACCTCTGTCTCTTCTTTGAGCCTCAACAATCTCTTCACGGATTGTTGGAATGAGCGCGAGATTATAAAGCGCGCCATACGGAATAACACGGAGGCTTGGCTCTTCATCTTCCAACTCAGCAACCGCTAAGTTGTGAATGTGGGCTTTCCGACTAAGCGCGTCGGCAACCACGTTGGCTTTCCCCGGGTGATAGTGGATCTCAATTTCATAATCTTTTATGAGCTCCAACCATCTCCGTTGTCTCATATTCAGCTCCTTCTGCGTGAAGATGTACTTCAGGCTTTTATGGTCGGTGTAGAGGTGAACAAGATTACCAAGTAGGTAATGCCTCCACATCTTTAACGCCAACACCACTGCAGTAAGCTCAAGATCGTGAGTTGGATAATGCTGCTCGTGGTTTCGCAGTTGACGAGACCCATAGGCGACCACACGCCCTTCTTGCATCAGAACGCAGCCGAGACCGATGCCGGATGCATCACAGTATACGTCGAATGGCTTCGTCGTGTCCGGCTGAGCAAGAACTGGAGCCGTTGTGAGATGTTTCACCAAAGTTTTGAATGCGGCTTCACATGCTGCATTCCACATGTATTTAGTGCTCTTCTTCAGCAGCTCCGTCATTGGTTTAGCAATCTTTGAGAAGCTCGGAATAAACCTCCGATAATATCCTGCTAAACCTAGGAAACTTCGGACCTCGTGGACTGATTTGGGAGATTCCCACTTCAGCACTTGTTCAATCTTGCTGGGGTCCACGGCGATACCTTCTGCTGAAATAATATGGCCTAGGAAAGGCACTTGATCGATCCAGAACTCGCACTTGCTGAACTTGGCATATAACTGGTGCTCCCGCAACCGTTGTAGCACAATGCGCAGATGTTCAGCATGCTCTTCTTCAGATTTGGAGTAAACCAATATGTCGTCGATGAATACCACGACAAACTTGTCTAACTCCAGCATGAACACAGAATTCATCAAGTACATGAAGTGTGCCGGAGCGTTGGTTAATCCAAATGACATGACGAGGTACTCATAGAGTCCGTATCTCATCGAGAAAGCTGTCTTTGGTATGTCCTCCGGTCGGATCTTGATTTGATGATATCCCGACCGAAGATCCATCTTCGAAAATACCTTTGCACCCACCAGCTGATCAAACAGGATGTCGATGCGGGGCATAGGATACTTGTTCTTGATTGTGACAGCATTGAGAGGACGATAGTCAACACATAGCCGTAGTGTTTCGTCCTTCTTCTTAACGAACAGCGCTGAGCAACCCCAAGGTGAAGAACTTGGTCGTATGAAACCCTTGCTCATGAGTTCATTCAGTTGCTCTTTCAACTCCGCTAGCTCGTTAGGTGCCATCTTGTAAGGCCTTCGTGAAATAGGCGTCGTTCCCGGCGCCAGTTCAATTTTGAACTCGACGTCCCGTTCGGGCGGCATGCCCGGTAAGTCATCGGGAAATACGTCGGGATAATCACGTACCACCGGAATATCTTCAATCTTCAGCGCTTCCGTGTGGTAGGCCTCTACCATATCTGGATCTTCGCTGTCTAAAAACAGCGTGTGCTGTCCGTGAATCGGCGAGTCAATCTGGACAGTCCGGTTACCGATATTGAGAACGGCACCGTGATGATTTAACCAAGACATCCCCAATATAATGTCTATCTTCTGCCTATCCAACATAACCAGGGATGTTGGGTATATTTTTCCGCCCAAACACAAAGCTGCTCGGGACACAATCTGATTGGCAGAGATATTTCCTCCCGGTGAACGTATGAGAAAACTCGTTGTGGGAGTATTGGTGGATAATTGGTGCTGATCCACGCATGTTTTGCTGATAAAATTGTGGGTTGCACCTGAATCAAAAAGTACCAATACGGGCACGTCCTTGAGAGTAAACATGCCCGCTAACACCGGTGCTCCCTCCGGGACATCCTCAATCGCAAGATGTTGCACACTCCCGGATTGCAATGCTGTTATGTTGACTGGAGCAGGTGGCGGCATACCACCTGATGATGATTGCTGTCTGGTGTTTACCAACTTCTCCCGGCATTCCTGCCTAAAATGCCCAAAACGGTGGCAATAAGAACACGGAGGTTTCCCCGGTTCTTCGTTGACTTGTGGTTGAGAAGTTGAGGCACTTGGCTGCAGCAATGATGCAACAGGTATCATTCGTTGCTGCGGTAATGGCGCTGCTTCAAGATAAGATTCTTGAGCAGGAAATCTGTACGGAGTTGATCTCCCTGGTGCTTGCCATATCTCATCGGATGGTGTGTGATACACCACACGGTATTTACGAGGAACGATTGGTGTGTCTTCTTGCACATCCTCCCGGTCCCTCTTCTCTGCTTGACACTCAAGTGTCGCTTGTTCTTGCAGCAGAGCAGCACTGATCAACTCGGTGTAACTGCCTTGATTGAACAAAGCTAACTTCTCTTTTAGTATGGCACTCAAGCCATAGAAAAAGTAGTCACACATTGCAGCTTCGCTCGTCGCATAAGCAGGAGCATATTGTGCCAGAAGGTTGAATCTTCGGACATAATCGAGGACACTCATGTCCCCCTGCTTCAAGTTTCTGAATTCTTGCTGTTGGGCCTTCATAAAACCCATAGGAATGTGACGAGCACGGAATGCTTCACGAAATTCCGTCCATTCCACTTGATGGCCTTCCGGAACGGTGGCGAGATACGCAAACCACCAATTTCCGGTGGCTCCATGGAGCTGTTGAGCTGCAAATGATGTCTTCTGATACTCGTCGCACCCAAACACTCCAAACTTGGACTCCATAACTCGAAGCCACTGATCAGCTTCCACTGGTTCATTGGCCTCCGTGAAAATTGGCGGTTGTGTCGCCAAGAAATCCAAGTAGGCGTTTCGAGGTGGAACGTCCAGTTGCGCGTGTTGGAGTAACCCCTGTTGTACCAAGGCTTGGAGTAGTCTTGTGTTCTCTTGACTTGACTCGACCATCTGAGCCATGATATCCGCCCATACCGTTGATGGCGGTGCCCCTGGTGGAGTCGAGTCATCACCGTCTCGATGAGAACTATCAACCCTACTCGGAGAATGAGTACGCACCATACTGCACAAAGATAATTTTTGAGGGGAGTCAAAACATGATCTCAGCAGTATGTGAAAGTATGTAAAACATGAACATGCTAAAACTTTATGAAAGCATAACAAAATTTCATGTTTACGCATCTTTCTAAAGCCAACATATCCAGTCCCTCATTCGGTACAAAACAGACCTTTCAGTACTTAACCCAGAATTTGATCCAGTTACTAGCATTTTCATAACTCAAGTTGAATACCAAAGTTAAAGTTAACTTCAGTATATTTTCAACGAGTACTCACATGCCCCTAGATCATTTCTGGAACAACAGTTAGGATTGTTCAAAGTTGACAGAATTTCTGGCTAAAATTTGCCAGCACCTCCTTTGTATGTGGCTGTTTTCATCACAGTTCTACATACAACTGGGTTACAATTCTGAACAAACTATGAACTACAAAATCGTTGCAAATTTCCTAACCTTTCCAACGGTGTATCATATGACCCTTAGAAATTTTTCTACAGACTGTGACGGCTAATTTACAGCAACATCCAGAGAAGTCTGCAGCTGCTCTGTTTTCTGAACAGTTTGCATTCATCTGGACGTTCAACCAAGTTGGTGTCGGATTTGGCTCTGGAGTTCTACAGAAAAGTTGTAGAGCACTTAATAAACTTTCCAGAACCGTATCAAACACCTCCATTGGGTCAAACTAATCAGAGTTACGCTCTGTTAAAGTTCGGCAAAACTTCTGCCAGAACAGAGCACTCTGTTTTTGAGATCAAAAGAAGCCTAGTAATTCTCTTCTTTGAAACTTAGTTCAAATGAAGAGTTCAGTAACTAATATGTGCTTTATCACATCCATTTTTAGTTTGAAAGTTAGTCATGAATGATTTCTTCATAGGTAAGAATACTATCCAGTGTAGTACGGTTACGATGCACCGTAAGACATATGACGGTACTACGTTGCCTCACCAAAGAAAAACCTAACCGGATTACACCGGCATACACGTATCATTAGGTGGCACTAAAACGATCACTCGCAAACGTGTTCTACACGCACTAAGGTTTTCGTGGTTAGTACCTACATAAGCCACACTCAATCATCAGGTCCGGCTGCACACCGAACCCGGTATCCATAATAGTTTGTACACCTGGCCGTCATCACTCGCCCAGGTGTTCTCAAGCCAAACACGCCTTGAGCTACGTGTTCACGTTACTGACCACGTGACGGGGTCTCCCAAATTGCACCACGCACGCCACGGAAGACATTGCTCGAATACCCCAAACGACATGAAGAGTCGTAGAGGATACTAAAGCGGGTCGGGTTACCTGCCACCCGTGGGGCTCCACCCTTCAGCTTGTGCGCACTGGTGGACAGCGCATACGTGCACCCCCCAAGACATAATCGTCCCGAGATGCACGATTTTCCGACATAACAAATAGGTTAGCTTGCCACCTTCATATTATGCCAATAGTAGTCCTTATGTGGGCCTAGTACCGTTATCTCACCGTATCCTAAGTTTTTGACATAATATGATGCTCAATCCGTGCTCTGTTCCCAACGCGGCTCTGATACCATGTGTGACAGCTCTTCTGATGCCACGCTGAGACGGCCCCACGGGACCTCGTTGGGTGGTGCCGTGTTATGCGGCACCCAACAGCACACGGGTCGATGAACACCCATCATATTACATAAATAGTTTGCGGAAGCGTACAAGATTGTTTTACAAATAAATATATATCAGAGTAAACTACAGCGGAAGACTATCACTCTCACGACTCATATCTAAACTAGCAACAAAGAAACAGTCCAGCCCGCGGACGTTTCTTACTAGCAACACGAAGATCAATCTGCAGCGGCGAGGATGCTCTTTGAGTAAACACTCGGAGGTTCCCGAGTCTCATCGGCATCCCTTCTCATAATCAGCGAGTCAATTACCTGCAAAACAACTCGGATAGCATCCGTGAGCATAACGCTCAGCAAGACTTAACCGTCACCCTAAACATGAAACTCTAAGTGAGGTTATGGACCTAACATAGGATGGCATAAGCATAAGTAAACTCGCCTAAAAGTGAATCCTTACTTTCAGTATTAATTGCAGTATTTTAAGTAACCCTGGGCACGCCACATCGGGAGTCCACAATCAAACAAGAAACGCTTTCCCCCGATGTAAATTGCTCATTGCATAAAAGAATCGAGTTTGCACTAGCCTATTCATCAAGCTCCAATACAGGGTAGAATAATACTTCACATCAAGATGATTAGTTCCTTTCTCATGCAAGTTCTTACTACGTCACTACTGTGAGAACAAGTATGCTCGGTCCATTCCGCGAGCGACGGTGATTCGAATCAATAACACCCGGACTACACGACACGTACGCCCGTACTCGACGTTGCCTACAACAACCATCACTGACGTCGTACGTGGCAGCCTTTCCCCCGTTTCACTCCCGCTGAATCGATCAAGTCACCCCATACAGTAGCTACTCTCATGGTGCACCTTCCGACGTGAGATGTCATGAGAATATTCCCCACATACTGCACACCGGCCGTCCGCCTGAGGCGACCCGAAAAGTCCCAACGACAGCTTCCCGAGGTACATCGGTTTACTGGGTCCCATATAGCCAGCATGAGTCCGGTACACAACTCAAACTTGTTCAACAGGGCCGCATACGGATCGGTCCTTGACCGACACGGACAGGTCTACAGCACCCAGGCCCCTATGTCCTGCTGCTCCTACAACCTTCCGGTCTCAACTTTAACTTGCTAATTCAATTACGAACCCATCCCGTATGCCCCTGTTGTCCCTAAATCTGCGAGTAGCATCTCACCACTCGACTTCTACCGAACCGTACTTAAGCATGGCAGTTCTACACGGTGAAAGACACCTACCCAATACTCCATGGGTCATTTGGCTATGCAAGAGGAGTATCAAACACTAGACCTAATGCACAGTTCAAATCTTAACCAAAGGTGAATACAAAATAAAAACTTAACAGCTGTTAATTGCAAACCGGAGCTTGCCTGTTTTGCAGGGTAGTCGTATATAAGCAGTTAGTATCCTTGCAGATCCACCCTTGACTCTCCGGAGCTTGATCCACTTTGATGAATCACTCCTTTGAGTCCCCTTCGTTGTGGTCCCTATTGAAATGCATATGCTTATGTTTCATGGGATGTAATGGAAAGAAGTTATAGAATTACTTTCTTAAGAACAGAGGTTGTGTGGAAAAGCCAAGCATGGCTTGGTTTGCCTCTGTTGTGCAAAGAACAGAATTAACTAATTTGACCTTAAGGCCCTTAGCTATACACTAACCCTTTTCTCTAATGAATATAATAGATAAGCTGAAAAGATTTGAGTGCAACTGAAGAACAAGAACTCCAATGGCCTCAAAACTTTTACAGCAGGTTCTATACTACCTAAGGATTTAGCTTGCCAAATTGCAGCTAATGTGGAGTCATATTGTGTCCTCCATAATTCTCACAATATCTCTTATGTATTTTTCCCTTATACATAAGTATGGAGAATAAGGACAGGGAGTTCCAGGACTCATCTTGGGCTGATAATTTACATGTGAGTTCTTGATCACATGAGAGTCATCTGGTCCAAAATTCAGCCCTCTCACTTGGGTAGTTCTCCCAGAACAATTCTTTAAGCATTTGTACTCAATAGAATTAATTCTGTAGTAATGTGCATTTTCATGCCCAACTAAGTGAACTACAATTCCAAGTATGTCCCATAGAGCTTGCCTAAATTTTCCTATGATTTTTGGAGCTATGGATTGATCAGAACAGATTTTTGAAGTGGGAAACATTTTCTGAAAATGTTTCTGGACTCTTTTGAACACAGTGGCTTGCATTTAGCAAATTCCTACACAAATGATCTTCAAATGAGATGAAAATTTGCTAGTAGGTCAATAATATGCTAAAGAATATTCTGGCAAAATTTGGGTATTTTTGGATAACCCAAACTCCCTCAATAATTCTTTTTCAGAAAACCTTCAAAGAATTTTCCAGAATATAATATTGACTTTCATAGAAATCTGAGTTCATATTTGGATAGAACTCAGAGAGATGAATCCAAACCAATTGGAATCACTCAAATTGGAGTTTTCTACAGGGAGATATGAATTTCTAAAAATTGAGCTAAGTCAGGGATTATTTTCCTATTGCAAATCCCATTGGGCCCGCTTTTTTTAAACCCCAGCCAATCAGATTGGGGCCACAGCGGTTCACAGGATTGTACCGCGTAGCCACAAAAGATCCTAGCCACAACAGATCCTCTTTTTAAACTCTACAGGCACTGACGGCTGGGACCCACCGGTCTTCTTCTTCCTCCCGTTGTTTTCCCACGCCCGCGCTGCCCCTCGCCGGCCCGACGCCAGAGCTCACCGGCTCGCCTTCTCCGGCCACCGCCCGAGCTGAGGTTTGCCGCCAGGGCGTTTATGATGTCGAGGAACATATCTGCGGGGTCATCTAGGGTTGCCGGTGACCGGAAACACCCCGGCGACGTGCGGCGGTCCTTGCTGCCTTTCGGCACCGTCGACCAGGGTTCCTGGTCCTCTAACCAAGCGACAAACACGTGCTACAGCATCAGTGGTCGATCGCCAAGCTTGGCATGGCCCTCAAATGGCCCTGGACTGGCCGCAAACCGGACGTCACCGTGCGGCCGACCGGTTCCGCCGTGATCACGCTCGGTAGAGCTCCAAATTCGCGGTGCCCAGTTAATATCATGCCTCGGATGCTAAAGAGGTTATGACCGCCGGCTAGTCCAGCTCCTCCGTGCAAAGTTTGACGAGCTAAGAACGAACAGAAGTGTAGAATTTTGGATTTCCATACCGGATGCTCGGGTTGAAGCCGCCGGAGCAAAACCTCGGAATTCGCTGGCTACGCCCCACGACTTGCTCCAAGTTTTGGGTGAGAGCAATAACACAGCAGAACGCTCCTGTGGCCGTGATTGATTGGGCTTGGGAGCTTCTGTGGAGAGCTGTCCACGTGAAGCCGACCGTCGATTCTTTTGAGGTCGCCGCGGAATGGTCGATTGGGGGCTCGGGAACGCCGGGACTTGGTGGTTTCTGGGTCGGGGGAAGTGAGCAACGGTTGCGCCTCTGTGTTTAGCCCCTCGGAGGCAGTGGGCGCGATGGTCTCCGCTGGTTTCCCGATCGACCGAGAGCGAACGAGGGAAGAACGGCTGTGCGGCGTTCACGCGAGAGGAGGAGAGCAATCCGGTCTTTGCTCAGCCGAGGGCACGATAACGTCGAAGGAAACCGCCTTCGGTGGCCGCGCGTGGGGGGGGGGGAAGGCAGCAGGAGGTGTCGGGTCCAGTTCCCCGGGGCGCGGTGGAACTCCTCGGTGGCGCCCGAGCAGAACAGAAGCCAAACTCATTTGCTTCTTGGTTAAGTTTAAGCCTCCAGCTCACTGCCATGTGGGTCCCCTCCCACATTCTAACCCCCAAATATTTTCTCCAAGTGATCCTCTCAATTCCCACAATTCTGAGTTTAAAGTGTGGGTTAGAATTTGAATCCTTCCAATTCAGTTTGAATTTGCTTTCCAAATTTGAATTTGGTTGAAATTTGCAAATTCTCCTCTTTAACCCCTTTTTGAGCCCACCCTATGTGTGAACTTTGAATTTCAAATCTGAATTTTAAACTTTCATGCAAAGAGGTATTTAACTCCTTATTGGTCCAACACTTTTAAGTAAAAAGGTGAACCTCATGTTGGATGTTCATCCATGTATTACCTTGCATGAAGAAAAGTTTTAGCAAGTCCCATTTTTCATGTCTTTGCCGCACATATGAACTCAAACTTTAGTTTTTATTCATACACGTTTTTGGGACTTTTACAAGGCAGAGCTGAAGTTCAGATGGGTTCCCATGGTTTCATGCAACTTTTGCCAAAACCTCGAGGTGAACTGTGTCCCTCGGTCCGACACTATCTTCTTTGGCACTCCATGGTAACACACAATCCTTGACATGTACAATTCTGCCAATTTGGATCCACTGTAGCTTTCTTTCACAGGGATTAAATGAGCTACCTTGGTTAGCCGATCAATAATGACCCATATTGAATCATACCCGGATTGGGTCCTAGGCAATCCCACGACAAAATCCATGCTGATTTCTTCCCACTTCCATTCAGGCACTTTGAGTGGTTGCAATAATCCCGCGGGTCGTTGATGTTCAGCTTTCACCAACTGACATGTGTCACATAGGGCAACATGTTCCGCGACATCTCGCTTCATGCCATACCACCAATACCTGCTCTTGAGGTCCTGGTACATCTTCGTACTCCCAGGATGAATGGAATAGTCGGAATCGTGAGCCTCCTTCAAAATTAACTCACGGATCTCCTTTACTTCTGGCACACAGATCCTTTTTCCGTGCCACACCATTCCCTGTTCATCCTCTCTAAAACCAGGAGCTTTATTTTCCTTAATGAGCTGTCTGATATCTTGTATCTTCTCATCATTCTTTTGGCCCTCGCGTATGTCTTGCTCGAGTGTGGAGTCCACTTCCATGGCGATGGCTTCACCACTATTTACTAGACATAGATTGAGTCTTATAACCTCGTCCTTTAATTCTGCCGGCATGTCCTTCAAACTCAACTTATTGACCTGCACTTTCCGACTCAAAGCATCGGCCACGACGTTTGCTTTCCCGGGATGATAGTTGATGCCCACATCAAAGTCATTGATTAGCTCCAACCATCTCCTTTGTCGGAGGTTGAGATCTGGCTGTGTGAATATGTACTTCAAACTCTTATGATCCGTATATATCTCTGTCCTCTTCCCCATCAAATAGTGCCACCAAATTTTTCAACGCGTGTACCACTGCAGCTAGTTCTAGGTCATGTGTAGGATAGTTCTTCTCGTGCTTCCGAAGCTGCCGGGATGCATATGCCACGACATGTCCTTCTTGCATGAGAACACATCCCAACCCATTTCCAGAGGCATCGCAGTACACTGTGAAATTCTTCTGCATATCTGGCATAACCAACACTGGGGCTGTTGTCAAACTTTTCTTTAGCTCCTGAAAGCTCGTATCGCACTGTGGCGTCCAGGTGAATGTGATTCCCTTCTCCAACAGTTTGGTGAGAGGTCTCGAGATCTTGGAGAATCCCTCAATAAACCGTCGATAGTATCCAGCCAATCCCAAAAAGCTTCGAACTTCCCCGACATTTTCAGGGGTTTTCCACTTCTGGATATCTTCGATTTTGGCGGGATCTACGGAGATTCCTCCCTCCGAGATTATATGTCCTAAAAAGGGAACTCTCTTCAGCCAAAACTCACACTTTCTCAACTTGGCATATAGTTGGTGTTCTCTCAGCCTCTGTAACACCAACCTTAGATGTTTCTCATGTTCTTCTTCATCTTTGGAGAAGACGAGAATATCATCTATGAAAACTACCACAAATTTGTCCAGATATTCCATGAATACCTTGTTCATGAGATACATGAAATATGCCGGGGCATTGGTTAGCCCGAAAGGCATGACAGTGTATTCATACAGTCTGTACCGAGATACGAAAGCTGTCTTGGGAATATCAGATTGCCTTATCTTGAGTTGGTGGTATCCCGACCTGAGATCAATTTTCGAGAACACACAAGCCCCCCTCAACTGATCAAACAAGTCTTCAATGCGGGGTAATGGGTACTTGTTCTTGATGGTTACCTCATTCAAGGCACGGTAATCCATGCATAACCTTTGGGTTCCGTCTTTCTTAGGCACAAATATCACCGGAGCTCCCCATGGTGAGGAACTAGGGCGAATATACCCCTTCTCCGTCAATTCTCTCAAATGATCCTTGAGCTCTTCTAGCTGCTTGGAGTCCATTCGATAAGGTCCTTAAATACGTCCATTTCTACCTAGGTCCACGTTCCTACGGGCAACCTTGGCTCTGATACCACCTCTGTCACACCCGGTTTTTCCGAAGAAACAACCAAGTGAATATCACATGTATGCCAGGATCATTTTCTCATACATGTGTTGACAAATAGTGAAGCATCATTTATTACAAGCCAGGTGTCGAATATAAATAAGTCTTACATCGCAAATGTCTCAATGGACACTAATGCTTCATCACAAGTAAATAAACTAGCAGCGGAATATTATTCTTTTAGGGCTCCATCACAGGCGTTGCCCGGGGGTCTTCATGAACCTAAAATCCTTCCTCGGGTCCAAAATCTTGGTCATTATACACCACCTCATTATCTTGACCTGAGCAGCAATATAAACCAACAAATATGCAACGTTGAGTACCAATGGTACTCGGCAAGTGTGGGAAAATTATATCATGCATGGCTAGAACAAGGAGAGGTTGAACTCATGGTTAAAGCACTACGCAATTAATACCTATCACCTTAGCTTATTAAGCACCTACATTACTACACAGGTGAAATGGTCCCAATCTCCCATCCCATCATCATAATCCAATAACCATAACATCATTTCCAATGTTAAGCTCCCCGCTTAACTTCCAAAACCATCAATCCTCTAATCATGAATAAGTCCAGGCCGCTCTTAACCGTGAGCACGGCTGTCAAGACAGTTTTGACTCTGCAGAGTTTGTACCACTGTACCCACATGTAGTGATTTCATCCCCGTTGCCGGGTGGACCAAAAGAACCTCCATTATGCCAGTGGCTACGATCCACATTCACACTTCCCAGGTGTGCAGCCAGGAGATCACTACGAAGCCTTTACAAAGGGATTCCCGACGAGCGTGGGCCCACTGAGGTTTCACCCCTAACAGCATACAAGAGGCTCCAACCCCGCTGCAGTGGCCCCCTCTTGAGCCTTGTGGTTCATATGGTAGTCCAGCTGACACCTACTCCCCGCACCATCCAACACACCCATACTACGCCGGGGATACACCTAATTAATTGGCCAAGCTGCCCCATCTCAGCATGTGGTTGGCACTGTAAAGCCGGGTTACATGCTCCATGAACCGGTCCTTAGGATCCAGGCAAGTACTAAACACAAACCCAAGTCTCGTGCACCCAGCACACAACCAAAACATCCAACTTGCCTTGATCCCTACCTCTACATAACTCCCAATAGCTCATTCAAGAGTATGGTATAATAAACTGATGATCTCATGTCCCAAATATCCCATTCTAAGCATGGCTAAGCATATGCATGTAAATAAATGACATGACAAAATGAATCCCAACCCAAGCTACAAGGAAACAAGGTAATGCAATTCTAGGGAAACATCCTAGCATGGGTTTCATCTTTCATTTGACAATGCAAATAATTCTATCTACACATCCTAGCATAGGTTCAAAGTGGTCAAGGACACTTGCCTCCTTCTTGCTGCTCTTGAAAGGGGTAGTCCTGATCTTGGAAAGGAATAACTTGCTCTTGAGCAGGTTCTACTTCATACCATCACACATAGCAAAAGAAAAACAACAATCATAAGACATAGTTCACACTTCTTACTTCATACAAACCACACATTCATATTTATGAAATTCATTCACCCTTATATGTGTGTGTTTCAGTTTTAAATAAATTTCTTATATTAAACTACTACACCTTTTCACTACCAAGTATGTATGAAAAGTATTTTTCTTCTCCATATGTGCCTTCAGAATTTCTACCAACCCTAAACTGAATTCTTTGTATTTTAGAAACTCCATTTATCATTTACTAGTTGCTATATTTTCAGATTTATATTCCTATGCATAATTGTGTATTTTATTATGAAATCAGTAATACACATCATCTAAACAGTATAGGTTCTGGTCCTAAATAATTTAATAACATGTTTTGACCTTGGCTTCTGATGTAGACTATTTCATAATTATTTTCCCTATTTTTCTATAACTATTCTTTACTTAAAAATGTGTCCCTATACTAATAAATGTGAATAATAGATGAAACAGATTCATTTCAGCCCAAAAATATATTTTTATCTCACTCCAAAGTTTTCTAAGTACTGAGAAAGTTTTTAATTAATTTTGACAATTATGTTTGTCCCCCTTTTTAATTTTTAAACACTAGTTACATATTCAATGTTTTAAATTAAATACTAAACAGGGCTAAAATAATGAATTCACCCCATTACAGGGTCTATAATATTATTTCCATAATTTCCAGGGGTCTAGCTACACTTAGCAGAGGTGTTTTTCCTAATTTTCATTAAGTCCAGGGGCTAAAACTGATTTTTAAATGAATTTACATGATTTTCTGGAGTTCCAGGGGCTAGATCTGAAGTTTCCGGGGCTAGCTCTCAATTCCAGAGAACCCCAGGGGGTAGCACGTAAGAATTCCAGTCTTTATAATGCGGGGCTGACGTGGACCGTCCGATTTTAAACCGACGGCTGAGATTATAACATCGAACCGGTACGAGGGGTTTTAAACCCTACCGTGCGATTTAAAATAAACGGCGCACAAGCGGCCACGTCGCTCTGATCGAGCGCGGGCGGCGCTGCCGGCGGCGCACGGCGGCGGGAAGCGGCGATCTCGCCGGAAAGTTTCGGATCCGCGAGAATTCTGCCTAGAACTGTGATCTTATGGCATAGATCGGTAGAGGGGAGGTCAGGGATCTCACCTCGGGGGTTTTCTCGAGCTTGGGGGTCCTGGAAAGTGATCGGCGGCAAGGTCCGAGGCAAAACCACGACGAAGCTC
Source organism: Neostapfia colusana (assembly GCA_030760725.1). NCBI lineage: Eukaryota > Viridiplantae > Streptophyta > Magnoliopsida > Poales > Poaceae > Neostapfia > Neostapfia colusana. Next base: position 48,860,310 of record JASWHV010000015.1, read on the forward strand.
GTCGGCGCTGTGTTTACACCGTAACTCTCCGAGTTTTCTGCACCTGCAAAGTTCCCCGGAGGCGGTGGATCAAGACCAGCGAGTTAGATCAGAGTTTCCGAGCTTAGATCGGCCAGAATTCACCGGCGAAGTCTCGGTGCTCACCGGAGTAAAAATCGGCGATCGCGTGGGAAAAACCGATCGGGGCTGGGGTTTTTATAGCCGGGGGAGGGCGGTGGGTCAGTTGTGATCGAGTTGGATTCTTCTGGGACCAGAATTCGGCTGAGGAACGCGGTTTTTCGATCGGTTAAGATCGCACGCGCGGGAGAGAGTCCGGGGTCGCGGGGTTGGGGATGACAGGTGGGTCCCACCTGTCTGTGAGAGACAGCGCGGCGCGCGCGGGGGTGGGCTGGCGCGGGGAAACTGGGCCGGTTGGCGGGTTTTGGCCCACTGGCCGGTTTTTTTCCCGTTTCTCTTTTTCTTTTTCCATTTCTTTTCTGTTTTGAGTATAATTTGAATTCCAGTTTGAATTTGAATTTTTGCAAAACATGCAACACGTCCAAAAATTTTTAAATTCCCCTCTGAACATGGTTTAGGGTTTTGAATCAAAATTTGGGGTGTTACACCCCATCTCAGCATGTGGTTGGCACTGTAAAGCCAGGTTACATGCTCCATGAACCGGTCCTTAGGATCCAGGCAAGTACTAAACACAAACCCGAGTCTCGTGCACCCAGCACACAACCAAAACATCCAACTTGCCTTGATCCCTACCTCTACATAACTCACAATATCTCATTCAAGAGTATGGTAAAATAAACTGATGATCTCATATCCCAAATATCTCATTCTAAGCATGACTAAGCATATGCATGATAATAAATGACATGACAAAATGAATCTCAACCCAAGCTACAAGGAAACAAGGTAATGGAATTCTAGGGAAACATCCTAGCATGGGTTTCATATTTCAATTGACAATGCAAATAATTCTACCTACACATCCTAGTATAGGATCAAAGTGGTCAAGGACACTTGCCTCCTTCCTGCTGCTCTTGGAATGGGTAGTCCTGATCTTGGAAAGGAATAACTTGCTCTTGAGCAGGTTCTACATCATACCATCACACATAGCAAAAGAAAAACAACAATCCATAAGACATAGTTCACACTTCCACTTCATACAAACCACACATTCACATTTATGAAAGTCATTCACCATTATATGTTTTGTGGTTACTCTATGTGTGTTGATTTGTGGCTTGCATGCACTTTTAATCGTGTGTATATGATTCCTACTTTTGTGTTCACATTTATACTTACCTACTATACATATATGAGTTTCCAATTTAAATAAATTCCTTATATTCAACTACTACACCTTTTTACTACCAAGTATGTATGAAAGGTATTTTTCTGCTCCATATGTGCCTTCAGAATTTCTACCAACCCTAAACTGAATTCTTTGGATTTTAGAAACTTCATTTATCATTTACTAGTTGCTATATTTTCAGATTTATTTCTTATGCTTAAATGTGAGCTTTATTATGAAAATAACAAAATACATCATCTAAACAGAATAGGTTCTGATCTAAAATATTTATTAATATATTTTTGCCCTTTTCCTCTGATGTAAACTATTTTACATTTATTTTCCCTATTTTCTAGAACTATTCTTTACTTAAAAATGTGTCCCTAAATGTGAATAATAAATTAAACAGATTCAATTCAGCCCAAAATATGTTTTTATCTCACTCCAAAGTTTCCTAAATACTGAGAAAGTCTTTAATTAAATTTTGACAATATGTTTGTCCCACTTTTTAATTTTTAAGCACTAGCAACATATTCAATTTCCTAAATTAAATACTAAACAGGGCTAAAAAGGTAAACTCACCCCACTACAGGGTCTATAATATTATTTTCAGAATTTCCAGGGGTATAGCTACACTTATCAGAGGGGTTTTTCCTAATTTTTATTAAGTCCAGGGGCTAAAACTGATTTTTAAATGAATTTACATGATTTTCTGAAGTTCCAGGGGCTAGATCAGAAGTTTCCGGGGCTAGCTCTTATTTCCCGAGAACCCCAGGGGGTAGCACGTAAGATTTCCAGTCTTTATAACGCGGGGCTGACGTGGACCGTCCGATTTTAAACCGACAGCTGAGATTATAACGTCGAACCGGTACGCGGGGATTTAAACCCTACCGTGCGATTTAAAATAAACGGCGCACAAGCGGCCACGTCGCTCTGATCGGACGCGGGCGGCGCTGCCGGCGGCGCAAGGCGGCGGGAAGCGGCGATCTCGCCGGAGACTTTCGGATCTTCGAGAATTCTTCCTAGAACTGTGATCTTATGGCATAGATCGGTGGAGGAGAGGTCGGGGATCTCACCTCGGGGGTTTTCTTGAGCTCAGAGGTCCTGGAAGGTGATCGGCGACGAGGTCCGAGGTGAATTCACGGTGAGGCTCGTCGGCGCTGTGTTTACACCGCAAGTCACCGATTTTTCTGCACCTGCAAGGTTCCCCGGAGGCGGTGGATCAAGACCAGCGAGTTAGATCGGAATTTCCGAGCTTAGATCGGCCAGAATTCGTAGGAGAAGTCTCGGCTCTCACCGGAGGAAAATCGGCGGATCGTGTGGGAAAAACAGAACGAGGACGGGGTTTCTATAGATGGGGCAGGGCGGATGGTTGGTTTAGATCGAGTTTGCGTCGCCCCCGAGCTGAATTCGGCTGGGATTCGCAGAAATCCCGATCGGTTTTGATTCGGGTGAGAGAGAGTCCAGCGCGGGCGCGAGGTAGACGATGAACTGGTGGGCCCCGCCTGTCAGTGGGAGGAAGCGGCGCGCGCCGCTGCGGGCTGGCGCGGGCGCTGGTTGGGCCGGCTGGTGGGTTTTGGCCCACTGGCCGGTTTTTTTTCTGTTTTCTCTTTTTCTTTTTCTATTTCTTTTCTGATTTGAGTTTAATTTGAATTCTAGTTTGAATTTGAATTTTTGCAAAAGATGCAACACGTTCAAAAATTTTTAAATTCCCCTCTTAACATGATTTAGGGTCTTAACAATATTTTTGGGGTGTTACAGCTCTACCCCCCTTAAAAGAAATCTCGTCCTCGAGATTGGTGTTTCTAAGAAAACAATTCCGGAAATTGTGCCTTGAGCTCATCTTCCCGCTCCCAGGTAGCTTCCTCTTCTAAGTGATGCTTCCACTGCACTTTGCACATCCGGATTCTTTTATTTCTGGTGAGGCGTTCCATTGTCTCCAAAATCTTGTATGGTTGCTCGGCATAAGACAAATCCTCAGCTACATCCACTTCATTCATGGGTAACACCTCTTCAGGCGTTCTCAGACATTTCTTGAGTTGTGACACATGGAACACATCGTGCACATCCGATAGATGAGCCGGTAACTCTAGTTGATACGCCACTTTGCCTTTCCTTTCCAGAACTTGAAAGGGTCCGATGTATCGAGGTGACAACTTTCCTTTCACCTTGAACCGACGAAGTCCTCTTATAGGGGACACCTTGAGATAGACATAGTCCCCCACGTTGAAAACGAGCTCTCTTCTTCGTACATCGGCATAGCTCTTTTGGCGTGTCTGTGCTATCCTCAAGTTATTGCGAATTTCCCTCACCTTCGCCTCGGCTTCTTGTAGTACTTCTGGACCAAACACTTTACTTTCCCTTGTTTGGTTCCAAAATAGGGGAGTTCTGCACTTCCTCCCGTACAAAGCTTCAAACGGTGACATCTTCATACTAGCTTGATAGCTGTTGTTATAGGAAAACTCCGCATACGGTAAGTTCTTATCCCAACTCCGATTGTTTTTGAGTGCACAAGCTCTCAGCATATCCTCAAGAATCTGATTGGTCCTCTCCGTCTGCCCGTCAGTTTGGGGATGATAGGCAGAGCTGAAATTCAGATGGGTTCCCATGGTTTCATGTAACTTCTGCCAGAACCTTGAGGTGAACTGTGTCCCTCGATCCGACACTATCTTCTTTGTCACTCCATGGTAACACACGATCCTTGACATGTACAACTCTACCAATTTGGATCCGCTGTAGCTTTCCTTCACGGGGATGAAGTGAGCTACCTTGGTTAGCCTATCAATGATGACCCATATCGAATCATATCCTGATTGGGTCCTAGGCAATCCCACGATGAAATCCATGCTGATTTCTTCCCATTTCCATTCAGGCACTTTGAGTGGTTGCAATAATACCGCGGGTCGTTGATGTTCTGCTTTCACCAACTGACATGTGTCACATAGGGCAACATGTTCCGCGACATCGCGCTTCATGCCATACCACCAATACCTGCTCTTGAGGTCCTGGTACATCTTCGTACTCCCAGGATGAATGGAATAGTCAGAATCGTGAGCTTCCCTAAAAATCAATTCACGGATCTTCTTTACTTCAGGCACACAGATTCTTTTCCCGTGCCACACCGTTCCTTGTTCATCCTCTCTAAAACCCGGAGCTTTATTTTCCTTGATGAGTTGTCTGATCTCTTGTATCTTCTCATCATTCTTTTGACCCTCGCGTATGTCTCGCTCTAGTGTGGAGTCTACTTCCATGGCGATGGCTTCACCACTATTTACTAGGCATAGATTGAGCCTCATAACCTCGTCCTTCAATTCTGCAGGCGTGTCCTTCAAGCTCAACTTATTGACCTGCACTTTTCGACTCAAAGCATCGGCCACGACGTTTGCTTTCCCGGGATGATAGTTGATGCCCACATCAAAGTCATTGATTAGCTCTAACCATCTCCTTTGTCTGAGGTTGAGATCTGGCTGTGTGAAAATGTACTTCAAACTCTTATGATCCGTATATATTTCTGTCCTCTTGCCCATCAAATAGTGCCGCCAAATTTTCAACGCGTGTACCACTGCGGCTAGTTCTAAGTCATGTGTAGGATAGTTTTTCTCGTGCTTCCGAAGCTGCCGGGATGCATATGCCACGACATGCCCTTCTTGCATGAGAACGCATCCCAACCCATTTCCAGAGGCATCGCAGTACACTGTGAAATTCTTCTGCATATCTGGCATAACCAACACTAAGGCTGTTGTCAATCTCTTCTTTAGCTCCTGAAAACTCGTCTCGCACTGTGGCGTCCAGGTGAATGTGATTCCCTTCTCCAACAGTTTGGTGAGAGGTCTCGAGATCTTGGAGAATCCTTCAATAAACCGTCGATAGTATCCAGCCAATCCCAAGAAGCTTCGAACTTCCCCAACATTTTCAGGGGTCTTCCACTTCTGTATATCCTCGATTTTGGCAGGATCCACGGAGATTCCTCCCTCCGAGATTATATGTCCTAAGAAGGGAACTCTCTTCAGCCAAAACTCACACTTGCTCAACTTGGCATATAGTTGGTGTTCTCTTAGCCTCTGCAGCACCAACCTTAGATGTTTCTCATGTTCTTCTTCATCTTTGGGAAGACAAGAATGTCATCTATGAAAACCACCACAAATTTGTCCAGATATTCCATGAATACCTTGTTCATGAGATACATGAAGTATGTCGGGGCATTAGTTAGCCCGAAAGGCATGACAGTGTATTCATACAGTCCGTACCGAGATACAAAAGCTGTCTTGGGAATATCAGATTGCCTTATCTTGAGTTGGTGGTATCCCGACCTGAGATCAATTTTTGAGAACACACAAGCTCCCCTCAACTGATCAAACAAGTCTTCAATGCGGGGTAATGGGTACTTGTTCTTGATGGTTACCTCATTCAAGGCACGGTAATCCACGCATAACCTTTGGGTTCCGTCCTTCTTGGGCACAAATATCACCGGAGCTCCCCATGGTGAGGAACTAGTGCGAATATACCCCTTCTCCGTCAATTCTCTCAAATGATCCTTGAGTTCTTCTAGCTGCTTGGAGTCCATCCGATAAGGTCTCTTGTATATCGGGGCTGTTCCAGGCACTAGCTCAATTGCAAATTCCACTTCACGATCGGGAGGCATACCTGGCAATTCTTCCGGAAAAACATCTGGATATTCCCGGATAATCCTGATCTCCTCCACTTTCACCTCAACTTGATTTAATTTAATGTCCCTCCTAGGCTCTTGTATTGTTATAAACTTTACTCTTGTGCCACTAGGGTGAGTTAGTTCCACCGTTCTGGTCGAACAATGGATGATTCCCTTATGTTTGGTCAACCAGTCCATGCCCAAAGAATAATATCGATCCCTTGGGAATCTATCACTATGAGGTTGGCAGTAAACACTACCCCATTAATGTATAGATTCACCTTGGGACACACTTGTCTTGTCCTTATTTCTCCACCTGGAGAGTTTACTGCTAGCATATAATTCATTTGTGTTGTTGCTAGGTCATGTTTCTTAACAAACCCTTTAGCGATGAATGAGTGGGTAGCTCCAGAATCAAACAGCAGGGTTGCAAGGTGTAAATTGGCAGGAAACTTACCAACTACCACGTCGGGTGCCTCTTGCGCTTCCTCCATAGTGACGTGGTTCACCCGCCCTCGCATCACATTCTGCTGTTGTGGCTGTGCGGGCTTCTTCTTTGGGCATTTGTGGGCGTAGTGTCCCACTTCACCGCAGCTAAAACATTGCACCCCAACCTTAGGTGCCTGACCTTTGTTGTCTTGGGGTTGGTTTGGGGGTCCTTGTACTGCTGGTCGAGGTGGATATGCAGGGTGAGGCTGCTGTACAAACTGACGTTGTGGCTGTGCTGGTGCTGCCGGAGGCCTGTAGTTCGGGTTGTACCCTCTTGGTGCTGAGTAGGGTACCGCAGCACGGTTCGTCTGCCCTGCTGGTTGCTGCATCAGATGGGGGCGGGTGTTGCTACCCGAGGCTTGATGTGACCAACCGGCCTTCCTCTTATTCTCATTTTCCATGGCCTTTAGCTTCCTTTCTACCACAAATGCTCTGTCCACCATCTTGTGGAAGCTTTCATACTCATTTGAGGACATTGCACACTGCATCTCCGCGGTAAGTCCCTCCACGAAACAATCTTGTTTCTGCTCATCAGTCTCTATGTCCCGTGGGGCATAACGGGATAGTTGAGTAAATTTAGTGAGGTATTCCCTCACCGTCATGTTTCCCTGCTGCAGTCCCAAAAACTCCTTCCTCTTGTTTTTGAGTTCACCTCTTGGGATGTAATGGTTGCGGAAGCTACGCTTGAACTCTTCCCAAGTGATGTTCTCAGGGTCATGATGGGCAGCCACGTAGGTGGTCCACCAATCAGCAGCAGGTCCATGCAATTGATGAGAGGCAAACAGCACCCTCTAATACCCTTGGCACTGTATAATCCTCATCTTGCTCTCAATTGTCTTAAGCCAATCATCCGCCTCCAGAGGTTCAGCAACACTTGCGAACTTTGGAGGTTGAGTTCCTAGAAACTCACTCAACCTTGGTTGGCGTGGTGCAGCTTGTGGAGGTGGAACTTGATGCAAGTTGGTTACCACTTGAGTTAAGTTCTGGATGAGCTGATTCTGATTCTCCAGCATTTGGTGGAGGGGATCAACTTCTTCACGGCGACCACCCCGGTCCTGGCCTACAGAAAGATGAGGGTTGCATGCCTCATCGTTGTTGTTGGCGGGGTTGGCAGCACGTCCTTTTCCTCTTCCGGCCATCTGGCAGAATCAACCAATGTTAATTTGAAAGCATTTAGTATTATCTTACTACTTTCACTTGTTTGTAATTTGAAGTGTTGAGGCTTGGTTATATTTTTCTGAGGGTTCATTTCTCACACAAAAAATAAATGCAATATTATTTCATGTGGGTTCACACACAAAAGCAAAACAATCTAAAGACGAGGCTGTGGACAATTGCTCATGGCTTCCACAACTCACGTCACACACCAAGCATTAACAGACCATTAACTTAACGTAACGACTCGACTATTCAACATCTTGCTAACTAAGGGAAGGATTCTACACTACTCGTTTTCTTGAGCTGGCTCCTCAAGATCTTCCTCATCATTGCGGCTGCCTTCTGACTCCGCTTTGGGTGGGGAGGCTGCTGGTGGAGAAGTGCGACGACGCCTGGTCGCTCGGCGATCCGGGGAGTCAGGAGTCCATGTATCATTCACGGTGACACACAGTTCATTCCCATCTCCTCTTTCTCTCGCCCTTAAGCAGGCTCGCAGCAACGCCTCCGTTTTCTTCAGGGTGTCCCGGACATCCTGAAGCTCTTGTTGACACTCCTGCAGTCAAGTGCTGAGCATAGAAGCATCCTCCAAGCACAAGTCCATGTGCTCATGAGAAGTCCCTTGCTGCACCGGCGGGTACTTGTATTTCGTGGTACCACTATCACGCTGGAGGACATACATGTACTCAGTTTTGTCCAAGTGGCGACGATAGATGTGACTCTGGCAGGTGATGGCCTCCCAGGTGACATCTTTCTCCGCATCGACCTGTGTCGCTCTACAAGCTGGAGAGTGGTGGATCTTAAGCAGCTAATTTTCGTGTATAATCCTCATCTCTGAACTCCATTCTTCCCTTTTCTCACGGATGGTCCTGGTGGAGTTATAGTGGATGATTAGCTTGCCCGTATTGCCGGCGGCTTCGAGCATACGTCGAAGACGGCGCAACAAGCCTCCTACTGCCAATCCGTAGGAAAGGTACGTCACCGGACAGCTCTCCTCTCTTTGGGCAAGGGCAACTACGGGAACTCTCCCTCCTGTGGACTTGCGAGCGGTGCGAATCATGCGAACCATCTAAAACAAAAAGAATTTAAACTTAGGTTAGATAAACTCTTAAACAAAAATCCTATTTTGAATGAAAATTGGGGTAAGATGAAGAAAGTGACTCATTAAATAACACTTTTCAACACACACCTTGTAAAAATAGTTTTTAAGAAAATAAGGCCCTTAAATACGTCTATTTCTACCTAGGTCCACGTTCCTACGGGCAACCTTGGCTCTGATACGACTTCTATCACACCCGGTTTTTCCGAAGAACAACCAAGTGAATATCACATGTATGCCAGGATCATTTTCTCATACATGTGATGACAAATAGTGAAGCATCATTTATTACAAGCCAGGTGTCGAATATAAATAAGTCTTACATAGCAAATGTCTCGATGGACAATAATAAGTTCATCACAAGTAAATAAACTAGCAGCGGAATATTATTCTCGTGGGCTGCGTCACAGGCATTGCCCAGGGGTCTCCATGAACCTAGAAACCTTCTTCGGGTCCAAAGTCTTGATCATTATACACCACCTCATTATCTTGACCTGAGCAGCAATATAAACCAACAAATATGCAAGGTTGAGTACCGATGGTACTCAGCAAGTGTTGGAAAGTTATGTCATGCATGGCTAGAACAATGGAAGGTTGAACTCATGGTTAAAGCACTACGCAATTAATACCTACCACCTTAGCTTATTAAGCACCTACATTACTACACAAGTGAAATGGTTCCAATCTCCCTTCCCATCATCATAACCAAATAACCATAACATCATTTTCAAATGTTAAGCTCCCCGCTTAACATCCACAACTTCCAAAAACCATCACTTCTCTAATCATGAATAAGTCCAAGCCGCTCTTGACCGTGAGCACGGCTGTCATGACAGTTTTGACTCTGCAGAGTTTGTACCACTGTACCCACATGTAGTGATTTCATCCCCCGTTGCCGGGTGGACTAAAAGAACCTCCATTATGCCAGTGGCTACGAACCACATTCACACTTCCCAGGTGTGTAGCCAGGAGATCACTACGAAGCCTTTACAAAGGGATTCCCGACGAGCGTGGGCCCACTGAGATTTCACCCCTAACAGCATACAAGAGGCTCCAACCCCGCTGCAGTGGCCCCCTCTTGAGCCTTGCGGTTCATATGGTAGTCCAGCTGACACCTATTCCCCGCACCATCCAACACACCCATACTACGCCGGGGATACAGCTAATTAATTGGCCAAGCTGCCCCATCTCAGCATGTGGTTGGCACTGTAAAGCTAGGTTACATGCTCCATGAACCGGTCCTTAGGATCCAGGCAAGTACTAAACACAAACCCGAGTCTCGTGCACCTAGCACACAACCAAAACATCCAAGTTGCCTTGATCCCTACCTCTACATAACTCACAATATCTCCTTCAAGAGTATGGTAAAATAAACTGATGATCTCATATCCCAAATATCCCATTCTAAGCATGACTAAGCATATGCATGATAATAAATGACATGACAAAATGAATCCCAACCCAAGCTACAAGGAAACAAGGTAATGCAATTCTAGGGAAACATCCTAGCATGGGTTTCATATTTCAATTGACAATGCAAATAATTCTACCTACACATCCTAGTATAGGATCAAAGTGGTCAAGGACACTTGCCTCCTTCCTGCTGCTCTTGGAATGGGTAGTCCTGATCTTGGAAAGGAATAACTTTCTCTTGAGCAGGTTCTACATCATACCATCACACATAGCAAAAGAAAAACAACAATCCATAAGACATAGTTCACACTTCCACTTCATACAAACCACACATTCACATTTATGAAAGTCATTCACCATTATATGTGTTGTGGTTACTCTATGTGTGTTGATTTGTGGCTTGCATGTACTTTTAATCATGTGTATATGATTCTTACTTTTGTGTTCACATTTATACTTACCTACTATACATATATGAGTTTCCAGTTTAAATAAATTCCTTATATTCAACTACTACACCTTTTTACTACCAAGTATGTATGAAAGGTATTTTTCTGCTCCATATGTGCCTTCAGAATTTCTACCAACCCTAAACTGAATTCTTTGGATTTTAGAAACTTCATTTATCATTTACTAGTTGCTATATTTTCAGATTTATTTCTTATGCTTAAATGTGAGCTTTATTATGAAAATAACAAAATACATCATCTAAACAGAATAGGTTCTGATCTAAAATATTTACTAATATATTTTTGCCCTTTTCCTCTGATGTAAACTATTTTACATTTATTTTCCCTATTTTCTAGAACTATTCTTTACTTAAAAATGTGTCCCTAAATGTGAATAATAAATTAAACAGATTCAATTCAGCCCAAAATATGTTTTTATCTCACTCCAAAGTTTCCTAAATACTGAGAAAGTCTTTAATTAAATTTTGACAATATGTTTGTCCCACTTTTTAATTTTTAAACACTAGCAACATATTCAATTTCCTAAATTAAATACTAAACAGGGCTAAAAAGGTAAACTCACCCCACTACAGGGTCTATAATATTATTTTCAGAATTTCCAGGGGTATAGCTACACTTATCAGAGGGGTTTTTCCTAATTTTTATTAAGTCCAGGGGCTAAAACTGATTTTTAAATGAATTTACATGATTTTCTGTAGTACCAGGGGCTAGATCAGAAGTTTCCGGGGCCAGCTCTTATTTCCCGAGAACCCCAGGGGGTAGCACGTAAGATTTCCAGTCTTTATAACGCGGGGCTGACGTGGACCGTCCGATTTTAAACCGACGGCTGAGATTATAACGTCGAACCGGTACGCGGGGATTTAAACCCTACCGTGCGATTTAAAATAAACGGCGCACAAGCGGCCACGTCGCTCTGATCGGACGCGGGCGGCGGGAAGCGGCGATCTCGCCGGAGACTTTCGGATCTTCGAGAATTCTTCCTAGAACTGTGATCTTATGGCATAGATCGGTGGCGGAGAGGTCGGGGATCTCACCTCGGGGGTTTTCTTGAGCTCGGAGGTCCTGGAAGGTGATCGGCGATGAGGTCCGAGGTGAATTCACGGCGAGGCTCGTCGGCGCTGTGTTTACACCGCAAGTCACCGAGTTTTCTGCACCTGCAAGGTTCCCCGGAGGCGGTGGATCAAGACCAGCAAGTTAGATCGGAATTTCCAAGCTTAGATCGGCCAGAATTCGCCGGAGAAGTCTCGGCTCTCACCGGAGGAAAATCGGCGGATCATGTGGGAAAAACAGAACGATGCCGGGGTTTTTATAGATGGGGGAGGGCGGCTGGTTGGTTTAGATCGAGTTTGCGTCGCCCCCGAGCGGAATTCGGCTGGGATTCGCAGAAATCCCGATCTGTTTTGATTCGGGTGAGAGAGAGTCCGGCGCGGGCGCGAGGTAGTCGATGAACTGGTGGGCCCAGCCTGTCAGTGGGAGGAAGCGGCGCGCGCGGCTGCGGGCTGGCGCGGGCGCTGGTTGGGCCGGCTGGTTGGTGCGGGCTGGCGAGGGAGGATGTGAGTATGGATTTCATCGTCGGATTACCGCTCACATTCCGGAAGCATGACTCAATTTGGGTGGTCATTGACCGGTTAACGAAATCAGCTCAATTTATTTTGGTGAACACTCATTATTGAGCCAAGCAATATGCGGAGTTATACATCTCAAGAATTGTATTCGTACATGGACCATTGTTTCAGATCCGGGTGCGCTGTTCATTGCTCGTTTTTGGGAGCACCTGCACACCTCATTGGGCACTAAGCTGATTAGAAGCTCCGCATATCACCTTCAAACCAACATTTAAATGGAGAGGGTGAACCAAATACTAGAAGATATGTTGAGAGCATGTGCCATCTACCATGGTAAGAATTGGGATGATCACTTACCGTTGGCGGAGTTTTCGTACAATAATGGCTATCAAGTGAGTATAAAAATGGCACCATACGAGGCTCTCTACGGCCGGAAATGTCACACACCGCTGAATTTTTGTGAGTCCGGCGAAAGATTACTGTTTGGGGTTGATCTTGTCAACGAAGCCGAAGACCAAGTTCGGTTGATACAAGAAAACTTAAAGGCCGCACAATCCCGACAGAAAATTTACGCAGATCAGATGCGCCGACCTCCGCATTTTAACGTCAGAGAACACATTTATATTCGTGTGTCTCCGATGAAGGGAATTCACCGGTTCGGTGTAAAGGGGAAACTCGCTCCCTGATTTATAGGTCCATTTGCTATCACGGAGAAGTGCGGACCTGTAGCCTACCGGCTGGAATAACCGGCAAGTCTTGCTGGAGTTCCTGACGTATTCCTTGTGTCACAGCTGCGGAAGTGTCTTAAATTTACCGCTACTGTCCACACCGAAGAAATCGACGAGTTGAAGCCGGACCTCACTTGCATCTAGCGACCGGTCCAGATTATTGATGAAAAGACCCGGATCACCCGGAACCAGGCAATAAAATTTTACAAGGTGCTGTGGAGTAATCATACTGTGGAAGAAGTGACGTGGGAAAGTGAGGATTACCTCCTCACCAATTATCTGGAACTTTTATCATCATACAGTTTGTAATTACCTCTTCCATCTCGTTCTTCTTTTGTAATCTCGGGACAAGATTCTTTTAAGGGGGGGAATGTAAAATCCCACATTTGTTTTGCCATGTAAACTGAATTTGCGAGGTTCAGCTCATGAACTTGAGTGATTTATGACAGGGCCCGCCGATCCCGCTCACGGGGACGGGGCACCTCGCCCAGGAATCGCATTGGGTGGTGTCGTGTTATGTGGCACCCAACAGCACACATATAAGGAACACTGTATTACATAAATCAGAAGCGGAAGCCTACAAATGTTCTTTGTAAATAATTTACATCAAATAGCTGCAGCGGAAGTCAATAAACATCTCACGTCGAATAACTAGTGAGCACCCGAGAAGAGGTCCGGCCCGCGGACTCCTCTCGCTAGCAACACGAAGACATGGCACCAGCTAGGTCCTCCATGTGTAACATGACTCGGAAGTCTCCGAGTCTCACCGGACAACCTTCTTTTTTGCGTCAATATTAACCTGCAAAACCACTCATATAGCAAGAGTGAGCACAAAGGCTCAGCAAGACTTAACCGTCTCTCCTAAACATGCAACTCTACATGAAAGTAACTTAAGACTTAATATGTAATTTGTAAAAGGACTCGCCTACGAGTTCATTCTTAACTTTCAGATTTTAGCCATCATAGTAGTGACCTTGCTCCCAGCAACATTGGAACTCCACAATCAAACAAGAAACACTTCATTCCAATGTTACTTGTCCCAAGGTGGAAAATAACTTTAGTTTGCTCTATCTCTACTTCAAACAGGGTTTTCATGCAATTTACAATAATCATAGCAGCAATTAAAACCTTTTCAAACTGTTTCCACACAACTTGATTACTACGTCACAGCGCAGTGAGCAAGCGGTACTCATAACCGTGAGGGACGGTGATTCAAATCAAACACTACCCGGATAACTCGACACATAAGCCCGCCTCTGAAGACCCAAATCTGGCGTCCTTCATTACTTCGTATGTGGAAACCTTTCGCAGGTCATTCGACTGTAGAACCGGTCGCGCCGTCTCGGGCTCATAGGTCTAACGAGACGATGTGGTATGCCTCTACAATCCAGTGAACCCGGTACATCGGTTTCCTGGTTCCCATATAGCAGTAAGCATCCGGTATACAACTCAATACTTGCTCCCAGGGCCGCACACGCTTTGGTCCTCAACCGACACAGGCAGAGCTACTCGACCAAGACCTCATCTTGTCGCTGCCTAACTCTCCTGCCCGGTCTCATCTTTGAAAATGTAAACTTTAGTTTGCTTCTTTTCCAACCACACTTATGTCATCCTAAACTATAGCTCGTGAGTACATTCCAACTACTCGTCTTCTACCGGATGTCCTAGCCTATTTAGCACGGCTTTATTCTACAGCGATGACACCTTTCTACCCTTGACCCCAGGGTTCATTTTGGTTATGCAAGTGGAGTATACAACATCCTTGACCTAATGCACATACAAACTTTAAACCATAATTGTGAACAAAGTAAAAACTTTATAAATAACTTAAATGCAAACCGGAGCTTGCCTTGGTTTTGCAGGTGACTAAAGTCAGATAATTGTGAAGTTAGTTGCTGATGACTTGAAGCTTCACCACTGCCCTTCTTGCTTCTTGATCCAAACTTCACTTCTTCACCTTTCCACGTTTAACAACTACACGATATGAATATGCATATATGTTTAATTGTAAAACTTTTGCTAACAAGTGCTAAAGACAAGTTTAAAACTGGAACTCTGTTTAAGAATTTAAAATGACACTGGTGCTAGTGGTTTGGGATTTGGGGCTAAGCACTATGATCAAGTGATAATTATTTTTTATCACTTGTGTGTGTTGATCATCTATAGGTTAAACAGGACAGTATTGATCCAGTACTCCAATGGAGATGAAATTTTTCATGCTAGTTCCTTGTCACAAGAAAGTCATCTGGACCAAAATTTAGAATTTTTCACTGAGTAGACCACTCAGAACAATTCCCTAAGCATTTAGGCAAAAACGAATTAATTCTGAATAAATTTGCACTTTCATGCAAATTCAAGTGAACTACAATTTCAAACATAGCTCAGAGAGTATGCCTGACTTTTACTAGGATTTTTGGAGCTAAGAATTTCCTAGAACTGAATTTCCAAGTTTTGGAAATTCTCTGAAATTGTTTTCTGTATTCATTTGAACTCAGAAATTTGATTTCAGAATTGTCCTAACTGAATCAACTCCAAATAAGCTGAAACTTTTACAGGAGTGTCCTGACACCCTAAAGAATATTCTGGCAAAATATGAGGATTTTTGGATGAACCAAACTCCCTCTAAAATTCTTTTGCTTAAAAGTTTGAAAGAATTTTCCAGAATTATCTATTGACTTTTCATACAAATTAGGTTGTATATCTTGATAGAGTTTGTCATCCTGAATCCAACCCAATTTGAATCACTAATTTTTGAGCTTCCTAGCAAAAGTTATGAGGTTCCAAAGTTTGAATCAAATCTGGTATTTGAAATAAACCGGGAAAAAGTTTAAACTCTGACCGTGGGTCCCGGTACACGTGTCAACTGCTGGAACCAAACCCCACGGGGCCACAGAGTCTTTCCCGCGTTGCCACGGTTCGATCCGAGACCACTGAAGATCCCGCACGTTTAAATCCAGCCGCTGACGAGTGGTGCCGACCCCCCTTTGTCTTCCTCCCGCTCCCGCGCGACCCCCGACGCCGGAGCTCACCGGAAAACTTCGGAAGCCGGTCGTCCGTCCATCTCCCGTGCTTAAACTTGCCGCCAGCCCCTAATTTCGTGCGCTGAACACATGGGGAGGGTTTCCCCACATCGACGTCGGCCCTAACCGAGCTCGCGACAGCGTGGCGGCTTAACTGAGCTTTGACGGCGTAGCGCCGACGTTCTAGCTTGCCAAAAACACGAAGGATTGGTGCTACAGCATCAGTGGAAGGTGTAGCTCATCGACGTGTGCACAAATTTACTTGGGGAGGCCGCTAGCTATGCCGTTACCGTGCGCCCGAGACGGTTTTCGCGACGACGGAGAAAAACTTGGCGTTCTTCGGCTAGAGTTGATGGAATCGTGCTCTGTTTGGTCGAGGAGGTCCGTAGGAGGCTAAGGATCATGACACCAGAGCACAACCGGGAGCCTCTACACCTCGGAAGAGGATTTCCTGGTTTGGCGCCGGCTACCCAAAGAACCCGCCGTGAGGAAAACTTAAAATTCCGGCTAGGTGGTCCTATGAAATGATCCCAAACTTGCTGGACAGCAAGGGGAGGGGGTAACACAACCTTATTCGTGGCTTTGTTGTGCGTGAAATGCCAAAGATACTCGGTTTGAAGTGAAGCCGCCGAGGTCGGTCCGCCGGGGAAGAAAAGGCTTGCCGACGTGATTGTAGCCCACTGCACTCTCAAAACTCGCTTTGACAGGCTTCAGGGAGTGTGGGCGACGCTGCTTCTGAGTTTGTCCGGGTGTCAGAGCTCGGGAAGACAG
The DNA here is from genome assembly GCA_030760725.1 of Neostapfia colusana. Taxonomy (NCBI): domain Eukaryota; kingdom Viridiplantae; phylum Streptophyta; class Magnoliopsida; order Poales; family Poaceae; genus Neostapfia; species Neostapfia colusana. Next base: position 48,876,953 of record JASWHV010000015.1, read on the forward strand.
TTGGCGATGGGGAACCGATCATGTGTACGCGGCGGCAGCAAAAACTCCCGGGAACGGCGCTGTGGAGTGGAAGGGGTGTAGCTCGGGCGTTTTCTCGGTGTTGTGAGGAGTAGACTGTGGCGGACCGGAATCCGCTCATCCAGGATCGCAGAGGGTGGTGCCGCACGATGCGACACCCGACAGCACACGTCATAAGAATACATTATATTACATGGGAAAAACAAACTGAATGTACAAAGTAGTACACTTCTCAGTTACAAACTAAAGTCTTTTATTACACAGCGGAAGTTTCTTTTGTACAACTCACGCCCGCCTATCTAGCAAAAGTCGGTTGCCCAGCCCTAGGGCAACCCACACTAGCTACATGTCTCAGCTCAGCGCGGCGTGTACGGCTCCCACTCAGCCGTGGTCCCCGACGGATGATAACCCTCGCCGGTTGACTCGTACTCCGAGTCCGTGGGTGGCTCCTCACCTGAAAAACACTTAAGCAGCAACCGTGAGCACGATGGCTCAACAAGGCTTAACCGACTCACCTAAGCATGAAACTCTACATGAGGGGTACAATGACATAGGTTAGTAATATTGCAGCAAATGGACACGCCTACAAGTTCATCCTTAGTTCATCTTTTAGCAACAAGTTAACAGTTCGGAAATCTGAAATTTAGTAAGCAATATTTGGTGGCACATATGTAGCAATACAATTATATCATAACAGCAAGATTGAATCATAACATTTCATACATTAGTCTACGTTACGACGCAGTGAACAAGCGGTACTCGTCACCGTGAGGGACGGCGAATCGACTCGATATACACCTGCAGGGAAACCCAAAGAGCACGTCACGTACGCCCACCCGTGGAGCTGCACAGCACGCTCACCCGATGTCGTACGGGACAACCTTTCACCCAACAGCCCAAACGTCGAACCGGTCACACCGAAACGAGCAGGAGGTTCCCCACACGGAGCATCTCTCTATGTCCGTTGGCAGATTTCCACCTTGCTGCCCTCAGCCTACACCTATAAATCGGTGCGTTATGCCTCGACGCCCGGAGGTTTAGGCTACATCAGTTTATCGGGGCCCATATTTCCGATATGCCTTCGGTACGTTCAATACTTGTTCAGCAGGGCCGCACACGGCTCGGTCCTCAATCGACACGGACAGGGCTGCGCACACAAGACTTCCTCTTGCTGCGCCCTAGCCCCTGCCTAGTCTCATTTTCATTACTAAAGTGATCTCACATCACTCAACCGAACCCGTGTGTTCCCAAGCCTAAACTCGCGAGTAGATTCCAACTACTCGACTTGTACCGAAGTCCTATGAAACATTAAGCATAGCCTGTCTACTCGAGGTCTTAGACACTACCCTCACTCTTTTAGGAACCTTTGGTTATGCAAGTGGGGTTGCAATCATCCTATACCTAATGCACATACATACTTCACCCTAGGTATGTAAACAAAGTAAAAACTTTATAAAAGAGTTAATGCAAACCGGGGCTTGCCTTGTTTCTGCTGGTCAGGAGTCAGTTCTTCCTCTGGAAGCAGGAAGTCGAGAACCTCCGGAGCTTCCTCGCCTTCAGCGACTACACGTTATTGAAATACTACATGTTAATGACTATGCATACAATTTTATTGTTATACTGCTGCTATTAGTTCTAATAACCAGTTTCTAACAACTGGAACTCTGTTTAAGAATTTAAAGATGAACTAGGGTTTAGTGGTTTGGGTTTGGACCTAAGTACATGGTTAAGTGCTAAGTGGTTTCCCCCTTTTTCATATTAATCCCTCAAGTGGTTAAACAGGACAGGGGTGATCCAGAGCTTCAATGGAGCTGAGAATTTTTGTGTGAGTTCCTTGTCACAAGAAAACCCTCTGGACCAAACATTAGCACTTTTCATTGAGTGGTTTGTTCAGAATAATTCTTTTAGAAATTAAGCAAAGAAGAATTAATTCTGAGGTAACACCCCTTTTCATGCCCAACTTAGTGAACTACAATTTCAATTATAGCTCATAGAGTTTGCATGAATTTTCCTATCATTTTTGAAGCTAATATTTGCCCAGAACTGAATTTCCAAGTTTTGGAAATTCTCTGAAAATGTTTCTGTATTCAAATGAACACAGCACCTTCACATTTGAATTGCTCTGACCAAATCAACTCCAAATGGTCTGAAACTTTTACATGGGTTCACTAACATCCTAAGGAACATTCTGGAAAAATTTGGGGATTTTTGGATGAACCAAACTCCCTCTAAAATTCTTTTGCTGAAAAGATTTAAAGAATTTTCCAGAATTAAATAATAGGTTTCATACAAATTGAGTTGCATATTTAGATAGAGCTATGCATGCTGAATCCAACCCAATTTGAATCACTAAATTTGGAGCCTCCTAGCAAAAGTTATGAGGTTCTAAAGTTTGGGGAAATTCTGGAATTCGAATTAACCGGGAAAAGTTCAAATTCCTGACAGCGTGCCCGGCCCCCACGTGTCACCACCTAGGCTGCGCCACACGGGGCCACAGGACTGTTCTCCGCGTGGTCACAGCTGATCTGGTGCAACAGAAAATCCCCACGCTGTGCAACGAGGGGCTGACGAGCGGGCCCGGCCGGCTCGTCTTCTTCCTCGCGCCCGCTCTTTTTCCCGCGCCGCCCCCTCGCCGGCACACCTCGGAAGCTCGCCGGACTTGGCTTCCCGACCGCCTCCCGGCCGGAAACTCGCCGCCTGGGCCTACTTTCGCGCGCTGAACACGATGGTACCGACTGCTCCGGTCGGCGGTGGCCCTAACCTAGCCGGCGACGGTGCAGCGGCTCTGACTCCCTTCGGTTATGCCACCCGGCCAGCTCAGCCCGCCAAAACCTCAGTGGAAGGGCTCTACAGCACCGGGGAATCTCAGAGAAGGTCGACAAGGCCATGCCAGGGCTCGGGGAGAGCTCTAACCTAGCCGTCACCGTAAGCCCGACCCTTCCCGCCATAACCGCGGCTGGAAAACCGGGAAATACGCCGGCTAGAGCAAAAATTAAACTAGGGTTGCGAAGCAAACTTGGGCGCCGTCAAGTCTAGCTCCTGTGAGTGCAGTTTGATAAACTCTAAGCAAGCATATGTCGGAAATTTATGGGTTTCTTACCCGAGGGTAGTTCTGCACCGGTTGGAGATGTTTTGCGAAATTCGCCGGCGATGATCGGTCACTGGTTCTAGGCTTTGGGGTCGAGCAGCGTGGAGCCTAGGCGCGTCCAAAACCGCTCCTTCTTGGTCGTGACAAGTCCTCTACCGAGCTGCCCATGGGAGCACCTTGGCTCGGTTCTTCCCGGCTGCCATGAAGAACGTCGTTTGCGCAGTTTGTGGTGGCTCAGCTCGATCGGAAGTGGTGCGGGGAGTGCGTGGGAGGTCTGGGAATACTTGTTTGCTGAGCTGCCGATGCTTTCACGCGAGCTGCGATCACTCCCGAGCGATTTGGTGATGGCGGCGGCGCCTCTGTTCTCTGGCGGTGAGAGTGAGGGAACGGGCTTCTCTCGGTGCTGTGGCTCGCTGAGCCCGGCCGAGAGTTAAGGCCCCCCCACGAGGAGCTCGCCAGCGCGTGCTGTTCAGCAGGAGGTGGCATCCGGCTTTCCCCCGCGGTGTCGCTCGGTGGAGCCTCGGCTCTGTTCCGAGTGCAATACTTAGCCCCTAAGGCTGTTGACTTTTGTGCAATTTGATCCTCCCCAATGACATGTGGGACCCCACTTGTCAGTGCTCCCCCACCCCTCAAAAGATCTCCAAAACTTGGCAAGAGATGAATTCAAATGTTTGGAGTTTCAAACTGAACTACATTTGTATGGTTGGGCAAATCTCCCCCAAATTCAAATGTATATTTGAATTCTTACACATTTGGATCCTTTTTGGACAAATGGGTAGCAAACCTTTTCAAAAATTATTGAAACTTTGCCTCCCCACTAATGTGGTCCTGAGGAATCCAATTATGCACTTTAATCTTTGTTTTAGCTGCTGCAACCATGAGTTTGAATGCAACAGTTTTGAATCACCCCCTCATGTGTCATGTCTAAAATTCCCACTTTGTGAAAGTGTAGGCTTCCTCTCTAACCACTCTTTTGATGGAGGTTACTTGCTCTTCCCACTTTTTCACCATCTATCCACAACAAGAACTGTGGTGTTGTGAGGTGAAGAAAAATTTTGCAAGTCCCTTTTCTTGGGCTTTTACATACACTCCCGGTGGAAAACTGATAAGGGCGAGGAGGCTCCAGCAGCTGCTCGGGAGGTGGCGCCGGTTGCCTCGGTGTCGGCCTGCCGCTGTTTGCTCCGAGCTCGGGTCTGAACAGAAAACATGTTTCCTTCAGTTGTAAGTTTCCTTCCAATGACATGTGGGTCCCACAGCTCCTCTCTCCCAAAAGATCTCCAATTTTCAGCACAGTGCAAATTTCAGCCCTGAAGAGCTCAAATTCAAAAGCTGTTTGGAATTCTGACATGGTGTACTTCAGTTCAAATTTGAATTTAAATTTCAAGGAAAATTCACAAGCCTCTTTGATATACCTATCAAAGCACCTCCAAATTTTCTCAAAATTTGCATCCTTCATAATTTGAACCTGGAGAATTCAATTATGGATTCAAACTTTTAATTTGGTGGCTCTAAAGTGAAGGTTTACCACCACAGTTTGCATCCTTAATTTAAAATGACCCCTTTGCATTTACATGATCATTTAAATAAAAAGGAAACTTGAATATATGTGCCTGCTCATGACCATCCTCACATGCTTTTAGAAAGGTTTTTGCAAGTCACATTTCTTGGATTTAACTCAACTTTATTCATCATTAAAGTTTTCCATTTACAAGTTTTGGGACTTTTACAATTTAGTTGTTCTACAAAGCAAATAGAGTGTTTACTCGAATTTAAATTTGGTCATCACAAAATGAGGACTTCAAAACTGTTGGTTAAAATTCTAGGTTTGCGCCATCCAAATTGGAAATCTGATCCCCTCATTGAAATCCTAAGCTCCAAATTTGTGGGGATACAAATTTTCACAACATTTGGAGGTGTTTTGACTAAGTATTTGCAAGAGGACATTAAATAGCATTTGAATTCAAATTCAAATTCGAACTTGGAAGAAATATTGCCACATGTCCAAATGAATCCCAAAAATTTAGCTGTCCATATTTGAATTGATCAACTGCTAAATTTGGAAGATATTTGGGAAGATCTTTTGAGGAGGAAAAATCGGGTGGACCCCAGTTGGCAGTGAAACGCTGTGACTTGCAACTGAAGTCTCGGTTCTCTATTTTCCACTCAAACACCCGAGCTCGCCCATGGCGCCACCGAGCTGCAAACCGAGCCACGTCCTTGTTGATCCAATCATGCTGGCGAGCAGCTCGTGGTTTCTCTGAGCCCCCGGCATGACCGTTTTGCTCACCAAGTGCAAAACCGCAGCTTTGTTTCCTCCTCTCGCGCAAGAACTCCGACGCTCACCGCGGCCTCTGTAAAATGATCAGGAGGCGGCAAAATCTCGCGCACACTACCCCTCCGAGCAGCAAAACTGCACCGGTTGACCACTACCCACTTCCTTGGCGCGAAAACTGACCAAGCCTCAGCTCTACTTCCCCGAGTACACATATTCCTCACGATGGCCGAGCTGTACCGACAACCGGGCTCACGTAGACAGCCCACACCAGAGGCTTTCATGTACAAGCAAGGACGGCTAAAGGGGCGCACGACCTCCATGATGATTCCACCCAAGCCTCAAGTCGAGCCATGAACCGCTGAGCTCCAATTTGGAGTTTTTGCTCCGGCGGGTGCAAACCAAGCGACCAGTATGAAAATCCCAAATTCTCACACCCTATTCGTTTTTGGATCACCAACTCTTGCACTCAGAGGATGGACTAGCTGGTGATCATTTTCTTTTTCGCAACCCTAGCTCAGGGATGCACGTAGACAGCCTAATTGCCATGTTTTCTGAGCTCAAACGTGGCAGACCTCTCGTTTGCATGGTGACAACCCATGTCGAGGCTTTCCGAGCAAGTTTTATGCTATGTCAATCATCCTCGAGGTCCACTGGTGCTGTAGCGCCATTCACTTGAATGTTTGGCAGGATAGAATGGTCGGTCATCGGCGCCGAAGTGCTCCCGCAGTCGCCGCGTGCTGCCGACCGGTTTGCGGCCACTGGCCGCCCGAGAAAACCTCACCAACGGATTCCACGTCCTCAAAAACACCCAGGCGGCAAAATTCGGGCCTGGAATTGACCGGAGGGCGACGGCCCGAGGGGGGAGCTGCTGCTGCTGACAAGGTCCCCGCAGGCGCGCGAAGGGATGCGGAGGGAAGAAGAAGCCAGTGCCGGCCCCACACGTCAGTGAGTGAAAGTTAAAAACTGGGATCGGTTGTGGCTCTCTGATCGGCTGTGGCTGCGCGCGAGGAACCTAGTGGCCACATGTCGTTTTGCAATAGAAATTTAATTCCAGCTTTAGCCACAACTTTGGAAATTCATAGATTTGTGAAGAAAACTCCATATTGGGTGATTCAAATTGGGTTAGATCCAGCTTGCAAATATCTATCGAAATTTGCACCCCAATTAGTATGAAAGTCAATAATAAATTATGGAAAATTCTTTGAAGGGAGTTCGGATCATCTAGAAATCTCTAAATTTTGCCAGAATATCTGTGAGACCTATGTGTGCTGAATACATTGGCTTTGACGATAAAAGTTTTGAATACTACCAAAACACCTTTTTAACAAGGTCCGACTCTAGGTTCGAGCTCCTGCAAGGTCCGACGATAGGTCCGACTTGTTTTGGGTAGCTCCGGCAACGTCCGTCGTAAGGTCCAACTTGCTTTGTCTAGGTCTGACTTATTTTGGCTAGGTCCGACTTGTTTTTGCTAGCTCCGGTGCTAGGTACGACTAGCTTTGGTAAGTTCCGTGCTAGGTCCGACTAAGCTTTAGTAAGCTCCGGCGCTGGGTCCGACTAGCTTTGGTAAGCTCCGGTTCAAGGTCCGGTTAGCTCTGGTAAGGTTCGGAGCTTGATTGCAATGGTTCTGCTTTTAACTTCCAATGTTTCGAACTTGCTTTACTCTTATGGAAAGTTTGCTTAGTATTATTTTACTAAGTTTTTGGTGTGTTTTGGTGGTTATGGCTGATATCATTTTGCTATGGTTTACAACATGCTTATGTGAGGTGCTCACGTAAGATGTTGTAGTTTCAGAACTAACGAGAGTCTAGTCGAGGACTTGTGCTCGGAAATATTGGTTGTTTATTCATGTGCAGGTGTTGCTTGAGTTCAAGACAAGGCTGGTGACGGGATCCATTGAACTAGTCTTAGGGAGAAGATGAGGTTCAACAACCGAGTTCGGGAGGAATTGTGGTTGAGTTGATCGGGAGGTTGCGCAGTATGTTTGAATCAAGAACAATGCATATGAAGGTATCTTGGACATCGTTGGAAGATGTTTGCACGTGTGCACGGAGTGCATTGATGTGGCTGCATGGTTCCAAGGCGTGATGAAGTGATGTGGACGTAAAGAATTGGTCGGAAAGGTCCAACCGACTAGGTTATGGACTCAGGCTGCGGCTGAGTCGTGTTTGACTCAAATATGGAAAGTTTTGAGTTGGTTATAATAGGATTTCGTGTGGGTCACGAATTTGAGTTGTTTTAGGAATGTTTGGGACGTTACTAAGGTGTTTGGAAGTCTTAAGATTGCTTCTATCTGCGTGTAGAAGAGTCTTGAGCAGTATTGGAAAGTTACAGTTTGAATCCAAGTAGGAGTCCTAGTTTGAATTGGGTTGGCCTTAGGGCTGGTTATATTAGCAAGGGAGGCCAAGGCTCGTGTGCACACGACTTTGGGGCTGTTCCTCTTGTGTTTTGATAAATAAAATTCGTATTATAAAGGAACTTTTGTGCCTTGTTTGTCCGACTTGTTTCAGACAAGTTTTTCTCGTCGAGTTTCTGTTCAGCACTACCTTGCTTCGGTGGTTTTATCATAACTCGAGTTTTACAGATCCAATTGATGTGATTATTTTTGGGTTGTCTTCACAACTTGATTATATATCATATGTGAAAATTTCACGGTCATTGAATTTGTGGTTACTTATGTACACGAGTTTCTTTGCAGTATTCCAGAACTGTTTTTCTCGCGTAGGACAGATTGACCTTTGTTCGATCTTTCGATCGTAACTTGAGTTTCTCTCAACGGATTTTCATGATTCTTCTTGTGACGTCTTCGTGACTTGATTCTCTACAATCTATACTAGTTTTGTGACAGTTGAATACGTTTAGATTAGTCGCACACACGGTTTCTTTAACAGATCGGTTTTCTAATGAGGGGTGTTTTGTTGCTTCCGCTGAAAAGTTTTTATCTACCATTCACCCCCTCTGGTAGCCTTACACGTGTACTTCGATCCTACAATTGGTATCAGAGCCAGGTTGCTCTAATATTTGTGATTTGCATGTGTTTTGACTAATCATCATGGAGAAATACTCCGCCAAACCTTGTGTGTTTAGTGGTATTGATTTTCAGGTTTGGAAGGCACGCATGGAAGCTTTCATCCAGACGCAAGGCTTTGCAATATGGGAAAAAGTGTACAAGCCTTACGATGTGCCTTCAAACGATCAAGTCACGGCTACAAAAATGAGAGATGTCGACAACAACAACAAGGCTCGGAACTTGATCATACAAGGACTAACTCAGAGCGACTTCGACCGTGTTGCACACCTCCGATCGGCGTACGATGTGTGGAGAGCACTTTGTGACTACCACGAAGGATCCAACACGATCAAGGAGGTAAGACAGGATATGTTCAAGAAAGAATACATGCACTTTGAGATGCAACTCGGTGAGTCCATTGATGACCTCTTTGCTCGCTTTAATAAAATTCTCAGCAACTTGCGTAGCGTCAATGTTAATTTTTCAGATGCTGAAAATATTAGGCAATTACTAAGTGCATTAGACATGTCAATTTGGGAGATGAAAGTAACATCCATACGTGAATCCACTGTCATGAGTACTCTTACATTAGATGTGCTTTATTCTAAGCTAAAAACTCATGAAATTGACATTATATCACGTAAGAACCCAAATAAGACTATTGCATTTGTCTCACAACGTGATATGCCTAGCTCCGGCCAATCATCTAGCAATACACTTGCTTTGCCGTCTTCACTAACCCTGGAACAGATTGAGGAGTTTCTAGAGGAGGAGCTAGTACTTCTTTCTACTAGGTTCTCAAAAGCATTGCAAAATGTGAGAACTAGAAGGAGAGGAAGCTCCGGACCTCATCGATGCTTTGAATGTGGTAAGACAGGACACTTCCGTACAGATTGCCCTAACCTTTCAGATCCTTCTAACAGATTGCCCTAACCTTTCAGATCCTTCTAACAGATTGCCCTAACCTTTCAGATCCTTCTAACCGTGATGAAAAGCAGAATAAAGTCAAGTCCTCTTTTGGTAACACCAACAAGAAAAAGAAGGGTTTTACAGGACACAAGCTGATAAACAGTTTCATCACCGCACTTCAAGAACTTGGCTCGAGTGATGTAGACATTGGAAGTGATGAAGATGAAGATGATCTGGCAAACTTGTGCTTCATGGCGGGCAAATCAAAATCAAGTATGGAGGATGCAGAACACAACAGTGACAACGAAGTGGTATGTCCTACTTGCGAAGAAACGTGTGATGCTATTTCTCGTGCCACTATTATTGTTAAGAAAAGGGACAAAAATCTTAGGGACAATGCTGTTAAAATCGAGTCACTAGAATCTGAAATTAATCGTTTAAAATCGTTGATTCCTACTGATGATTCTAGTTCCTCATGTGATTTAATATATGAATAATTTTCCTCTCTAAGAAGTGCACACACCTCCACACTTGATAAACTTGAACTTGAAATCGAAAAGAACAAAAATCTTGCTGCACTTAATGATAAAAACTTGAAAGATGCTTGTTGTTCTACAATTGATTTGCATTGTTCTACTTGCGATGATTATGATAAGAAACTACAAGATGCTATGAAAGAAATTTCTATATTGAACAATGATTTATGTTCTCATGAAGTTAAATATTGTTCCAATTGGAAATTAAAAGGAAAAACTTCATGTGAAAATTGCCTTGATCTATTAAATAAACTTGATAACATGCATAGGACATTAGATCAGTTTTGTAATGGGAATAAGAACCTAAACTTGCTGCTGAATTCTTCCAAATCTTGCAATGATAAAACTGGTTTAGGTTTTGATTCACATGCTCATGCTAAGGAACATTCACCTAAAATTGTAAAATCATTAGGAAGTGGTTTGATTCAAACAGTTCCTAAACAAAAAGAAGTGGTTTTTAAATCTGCAGGAGTGTTGTCACATTCGGGTTCAAATAAGCATACTGCATGCTCATCTAGACATGAACACAAAGTTAAATTTCATTGTACCTATTGTGGTAGAGATGGTCATACCATAGATTTTTGTTATAGACTAGCTAAACAAATAAAAAAGGAAAGAACGCAAGGTAGATCTTATAACTCTCATGCAAAATTTGCTACACATACTAAACTGAATGTCAGGAACATGCAACCTGCTGTTATGAGTCAGAAATATTCAAAGTTTACCTCCGGAGCTTCAGTTTTTGCCTCCGGACCTTCTGTTTTTGCCTCCGGAACTACTGATTTTCGTGCTACACAAGTAATACCTCATAGGTCAGTAGTTAAGAACAAAAAATCTAAAACTTTGACTCATAAACTTGCTGTTTTATCTCAGCTTTCGCATGTTATTCCTTCTGGACATCGTGTGACTCAGTACTGGATTCCTAAATGCCTTTTAACTAACCACGGTATTGAGTCATCGACGTATTGTGCTTCTATGTAGGTTACACGCTTGAGGAAGGAGAACATTTGGATTGTGGATTCAGGTTGCTCACGCCACATGACCGGTAACAAAGAATGGTTCTCCTCTCTCTCTTTTGTGTCACGTGTAGAGAATGTTACATTTGCCGATAATTCTTCAACTCCTATAATTGCTAAGGGTACGGTTAGAGTAAATGATCACTACACTTTGAACGATGTGGCACTTGTCGAAAATTTGAAATTGTAACACCCCAAAACCTGCTAAAGAGGTGAATTTAAAATTTTTTGGACGTATTGCATGTGGTGTAGCAATTCAAATTCAAACTGGAATTTAAATTTGAATCAAAACAGAAAAATGAAAAGGAAAAAGAAAAAGAAAAAGAAAAAAAAACCGGCCAGTGGGCCGAAACCCACCCAGCCGGCCCAAAAACTCGCACCTGCTTTCTCCCCCTCCCCCTCTCTCTGACACGCGGGGCCCATGTGTCATCCCCCTCCCCGCGCGCGCCCCCAACCGCTCCGGCTCTCTCGCACCCGATCGCAACTGCCGCTTCCGGAACCCGCGCTCCCAGCCCGGTTCTCGGTCCCGGGCACCCCAGCATGATCTCAACCGACCCCGCCGCCCTCCCTCGCAATTTAAACGCCGAAAATCCGCCCCTTCCTCCCCGATCGGCCACACCCGACGCAAGGTGAGAACCGCCGCCGCTGTTGCACTTTTTCCAGCTCCCTCTTCCGTTTTTTCCAACGCTAACGTGCTTGCAGTGCTTGACCGCCTCCAGAGAAGCTCATCGCCGAAGAAAATCCGAGGAGGAACGACCCCATCGCTCCCCCACCGAAGCTCACCTTCGGTCGCCGCTCCTCGCCGCCGTTAAGCCCTCCCGACCCCTTCGGATCCAAGAAAACTGCACTGGTGAGCTCTCCTTCCTCCCCTCTGCCGTTTGCTACCAAAAGGGCGGATGTTAGCGTCTGTAGATGAAGATCCACAGCCTCGCCGGTGAGATCGCACCGCTGCCGCCATGCACCGCCGCGCGCGCGGGCGAAATCCGGCCAGGAGCGACGTGGCCTCTTGTAGGCCGTCTATTTTAAATTGCACGGCAGAAATTAAATCGGCGCATACCCCTTCGGCGATCTAATCAGAGCCGTCTGTTTTAAATCCAATGGCCCACGTCAGCCCCGCATTATAAAGGCCAGGATTCTTACGCGCTACCCCCTGTGGATCTCGGAAAACACGAGCTAGCCCCGGAAACTTCTGATCTAGCCCCTGGACCTTCAGAAATTCATGTAAATTCATTTAAAAATCAGTTTTAGCCCCTGGACTTAATAAGAATTAGGAAGACCTCCCTGTTTTGCACACATAGACCCCTAAAAATTAGAAATTAGGAAATGGGGCCCCACAGTAGGGTGGATTTGCACATCAGCCCCTGAGGGTTATTAAATTTCAGGAAATCGAGTATGTGAATAGGATTTAAAATTCAAACATAGGTATATGATCAGTTTAATTATTCTAACCCTGTGGAAAATTGGTTGAAATAATCTAAGATCTGAGTTTAGAGGGGAGATAAACTTTTAAACTCAATAAGATTACTGTTTTGTAATTTATATCAGAAATATGCTCTTTAGGCATAAAACAAGTTTAAACTGTGGGAAAGTGAGTCTAAATAACCAAAAAGGGATAGGAAAAATTTATGAAGGTTATGTTTGGGAAATTGGAACAGAAGAAAATTTTTTAGGAATTTAGGTTGCTGTTTTATTGGTGGAAATTCATTTCTAGACTAGAAAACAATTCAGAAAATGGGTAAAAATGACTTTAAATTGGTTTCTATCAGAGAGGAAGTCAAAGAATATTTTATTGAACATTTTAGATCAGAACATATTCTGTTTAGGAGATATGCTTTATTATTTTAATACTAAAGTTCAGTTTTAGGCATAGAAAATAAATCTGAAAATATAGGAAAATAGGCATGCATAATTACAAAATGATAGATGTGGTCTCTAAATCCGAAAAACTTCAATTTAGGATTTTGTAGAAGATCTGAAAACCTGTTTGGAGTAGGAAATTATCTTTCATGCAAACTTGTGGCTAAAAAGTGTATTAATTAAATATAGAGAATTTGTTCAAATTGGAAATTCATCTATAGTGTACAAATAGAAATCTGAATATAAAAGTTAGAGATAATATATAAATGTTTAAAAGTGTATGTGGGCCTAAAATAAACACATCTAGGGTAACCACAACACTTAGAAATGTGAATGATTTTCAAATGTATGTATGTGTGGTTTGCATGAGTGGAAGTGTGGACTATGGCTTATGGATTGTTTTTTCTTTTGCTATGTGTATTGGCATGAGTAGAACCAGCCCCGGAGCAGGTTCTCACCTTTCAAGACAAAGGCTTTCCATTCCCAGAGTAGCAGGAAGAAGGCAAGTGTCCTTGACCACTTTGATCCTATACTAGGATGTGTAGCTAGAATTAATTTGCATTGTCAATTTGGAATATGATACCCAAGCTAGGAAGTTTCCCTAGATTTTCATTATCTTATTCCCTTGTAGCCTGGGTTGGGATTTATTTTATTATGTCATTTATTTATATACTTATGCTTAGCCATGCTTAGAATGGGATAAGTGGGATATGAGATCATCAACTTATTTACCTTACTCTTGAATGAGATATTATGAGTTATGTAGAGGTAGGGATCGAGGCAAGTTGGATGATTTGGGTGGTGCTGTGTGCACGAGACTCAAGTTTGTGTTTAGTGCTTGCCTAGATCCTAAGGACCGGTTCATGGAGCATGTAACCTGGCTTTACCGTGCCAACCACATGGTGAGATGGGGCAGCTTGGCCAATTAATTATGTGTATCTCCGGCGTAGTATGGGTGTTTGGATGGTGCAGGGAATAGGTGTCAGCTGGACTACCATATGAACCGCAAGGCTCAAGAGGGGGCCACTGCAGCGGGGTTGGAGCCTCTTGTATGCTGTTAGGGGTGAAACCTCAGTGGGCCCACGATCGTCGGAGATCCCTTTGTAAAGGCCTCGTAGTAATCTCCTGGCTACACACCTGGGAAGCGTGAACGTGGTTCGTGGCCACTGGCATAATTGAGATTCTTTTAGTCCACCCAGCAATGGGGGATGAAATCACTACATGTGGGTACAATGGTACAAACTCTGCAGAGTCAAAACTATCATGACACCGTGCTCACGGTCAAGAGCGGCTTGGACTTATTCATGATTAGATGATGATGAATTGGGAAGTTGAGGATGTTAAGCGGGAAGCTTAACATTGGGGATGAGATTAGGGTTACTTAATATTGATGATGGGTTGAGGGATTGGCACCATCTCACCTGTGTATTAATGTAGGTGCTTAATAAGCTAAGGGGATAGGTATTAATTGCGTAGTGCTTTAATCATGAGTTCAACCTCTCCTTGCTCTAGCCATGCATGACATTATTTTCCCACACTTGTTGAGTACCAACGGTACTCAAACTTGCTTTTCTGTTGGTTTAAATTGCTGCTCAGGTCAAGGAGATGATGTGGTGTTCAATGACCAAGACTTTAGTTCCGAAGAAGGATTCTAGGTTCACGGAGTCCCCCGTGCAAAGCCTGTGATGGAGCCCACAAGATTTATATTCCGCTGCTGCTTTATTTACATGTTATGAACATATTATCGTCCATCGAGACGTATGCTATGTACAACTTATTTATATTCGAACACTTGGCTTGTAATAAATGATGCTTCACTATTTGTCATCACATGTATGAGAAAATGATCCTCGCATACATGTGATATTCACTCGGTTGCTCTTGGAGAAATCGGGTGTGACAGAAGTGGTATCAGAGCCAAGGTTGCCCGTAGGAACGTGGACCTAGGTAGAAATGGACGTATTTAAGGACCCTATTTTCTTAAAAACTATTTTACAAAGATGTGGGTTGAAAGTGTTATTTAATGGGGTCACTTTATTCACCTTGTCCCAACTTTTATTCAAAATACAATCTTTATTTAATTTTTATCTAACTTAATTTTAAATGCTTTATGTTTTAGATGGTTCGCATGATCCGCAACCGCCCGCAAATCCACCGTAGGGAGAGTTCCTGTAGTTGCCCTTGCCTTGAGAGAGGAGAACCGTCCGGTGACGTACCACTCCTATGGGTTGGCAGTAGGAGGCTTGTTGCGCCGTCTTCGGCGTATGCTCCACGCCGCCGGCAATGTGGGCAAGCTGATCATACACTACAGCTCCACCAGGACCACCCGTGAGAAGCGGGAAGAATGGAGCTCAGAGATGAGGATTATCCATGAAAATCAGCTGCTCAAGATCCACCGCTCTCCAGCTTGTCGAGCGACTCAGGCCGACGCTGAGAAGGATGTCAACTGGGAGGCCATCACGTGCCAGAGTTACATCAACCGTCGCCACCTGGACAGGACTGAGTACATGTATGTCCTCCAGCGTGAGAGTGGCACCGCGGAGTACAAGTACCCGCCAGTACAGCAGGGGAGTTCCCACGAGCACATGGACCTGTGCTTGGAGGATGCTGCTATGCTCAGCACTCGACTGCAGGAGTTCCAGCAGGAGCTTCAGGATGTTCGTGACACCCTAAAGGAGACTGAGACGTTGCTTCACGCCAACTTTAGGGCGAGAGAAAGAGGAGATGGGAATGAACTGTGTGTCACCGTGAATGACACATGGACTCCAGACTCCCCAGATCGCCGGGTGAGCAAGCGTCGCTGCACTTCTCCACCAGCAGTTCCCCACCTAAAGCGGAATCAGAGGGCAGCCGCAATAATGAGGAAGACCCCGACGAGCCAGCTCAGTGATACGAGTTGTTTAGAGTCATTTCCCTTATTTCAGCAGGCTATCGAGTAGTCGAGTCAATACCCTATTTATTTGTGTGTTAATGTTTGGTGTGTGACGTGAGTTGTGGAAGCCATGGGAATTTGTCCACAACCTCGTCTTTAGGTTGCTTTGCTTTGGTGTGTGAACCGCTATGAATCAATAGTGCATTTTATTTTCGCGTGAGACGTGAAGCCCAAAGATCTACGTGAAATCTTCAGAAATTGTTTAAATATTAAGGCCTCAAAAGTTTAAGTTTAAACAAGCAATTTGGGAAGTTAATACGTAATGCTTTAAGTTAACATTCGGCTGATCATGATAGATGGCTGGAAGAGGAAAAGGTCGTGGTGCCAACCCCAACAACAACAACGATGAGGCCGGCAATCCTCACCTTTCTGGAGGACAAGACAGGGGTGGTCGCCATGAAGGAGCTGATCCTATCTATCAAATGATCAAAAATCAGAATCAGCTCATCTAGAGTCTAACTCAAGTGGTGGCCAACTTGCACCAAGCTCCACCCCCACAAGCTGCACCACGTCAACCAAGGTTGAGTGAGTTTCTGGGAACTCAACCCCCGAAGTTTGCAAGTGCTGCTGAACCCCTGGAGGCAGATGATTGGCTAAAGACCATTGAGAGCAAGATGAGGATCATACAATGCCAAGGGTATGAGAGGGTGCTGTTTGCCTCTCACCAATTGCATGGACCTGGTGCTGATTGGTGGACCGCTTACGTGGCAGCCCATCATGACCCCGAGAACATCACTTGGGAAGAGTTCAAGTGCAGTTTCCGCAACCACTACATACCAAGGGGTGAACTCAAAAACAAGAGAAAGGAGTTCTTGGGACTGCAGCAAGGCAACATGACCGTGAGGGAATACCTCACTAAAATCACCCAACTATCCCGTTATGCACCACGGGACATCGAAACCGATGAGCAGAAACAGGACTGTTTTGTGGAAGGACTTACCGTGGAGATGCAATGTGCAATGTCCTCCAACGAGTATGAAAGCTTCCAAAATATGGTAGACAGAGCATTTGTCGTGGAGAGGAAGCTGAAGGCCTTGGAGAATGAAAACAAGAGGAAGGCGGGATGGTCACACCAAGCCTCAAGTAGCAACACACGTCCACGTCTGATGCAGCAACCTGCAAGGCAGATGAGTCGAGCTGTGGTACCCTACCTGACACCGAGAGGGTACAACCCGAACTTCAGGCCTCCATCAGCACTAGTACAGCCGCAACGTCAGTTCGTCCAGCATCCACGCCCCACATATCAACCTCGACCAGCAGGACAAGGGCCACCAAACCAACCCCAAGACAACAAATGCCAGGAACCTAAAGTTGGGGTGCAATGCTTCAACTGTGGTGAAGTGGGGCACTACGTCCATAAGTGCCCAAAGAAGAAGCCCATGCAGCCACAGCAGCAGAATGTGATGTGAGGACGGATGAACCACGTGACCATGGAGGAAGTGCAAGAGGCACCTGACGTGGTAATTGGTAAGTTTCCTGCAAATTTACACATTGCAACCCTATTGTTCGATTCTGGTGCTACCCATTCGTTCATTGCTCAAGGGTTTGTTAAGAAGCATGATCTAGCAACAACACAAATGAACCATATGTTAGCAGTGAACTCTCCAGGGGGAGAAATAAGAACAAGACAAGCGTGTCCCAAGGTGAATCTAGACATTAATGGGGTAGTATTTACTGCAAACCTTATAGTGATAGACTCCCAAGGGATAGATATTATTTTGGGTATGGATTGTTTGACCAAACATAAAGGTATCATCCACTGTTCGACCAGAACGGTGGAACTAACTCACACTAGTGGCACAAAAGTGAAGTTCATAGCCGTGCAAGATCCTAGGAGGGACATTAAACTCAATAAAGTTGAGGTGGAAGTAGGAGAGATAAGGATTATCAAGGAATATCCAGATGTTTTTCCGGAGGAGTTGCCAGGTATGCCTCCCGATCAGGAAGTGGAGTTCGCGATTGAGCTAGTGCCTGGAACAACCCCAATACACAAGAGGCCTTATCAGATGGACTCCAAACAGCTGGAAGAGCTCAAGGAGCATATAAGAGAATTGACAGAGAAGGGGTATATTCATCCTAGTTCCTCACCATGGGGAGCTCCAGTGATATTTGTGCCCAAGAAGGACGGAACCCAAAGGTTATGCGTAGACTACCGTGCGTTGAATGAAGTAACCATCAAGAACAAGTACCCATTACCCCGCATTGAAGACTTATTTGATCAGTTGAGGGGAGCTTGTGTGTTCTCAAAAATTGATCTCAGGTCGGGATACCACCAACTGAAGATAAGGCAAACCGACATTCCAAAGATAGCTTTCGTATCTCGGTACGGGCTGTATGAATACACCGTCATGCCGTTCGGACTAACTAATGCACCGGCATATTTCATGTATCTCATGAACAAGGTATTTATGGAATATCTGGACAAATTTGTGGTGGTTTTCATTGATGACATTCTCATCTTCTCCAAAGACGAAGGACATGAGGGACATTTAAGATTGGTGTTGCAAAAGCTGAGAGAACACCAACTATATGCCAAGTTGAGCAGGTGTGAGTTTTGGCTGAATAGAGTTCCCTTCTTAGGACATATAATCTCGGAGGGTGGAATCTCCGTAGATCCTGCCAAAATCGAGGATGTGCAGAAGTGGAAGACACCTGAAAATGTCGGGGAAGTTCGAAGCTTCTTAGGATTGGCTGGGTATTACCGACGGTATTGAGGGTTTATCCAAGATCTCGAGACCCCTCACCAAATTGTTAGAGAAGGGAATCACATTCACATGGACACCGGAGTGTGAGACGAGCTTTCAAGAACTGAAGAAAAGATTGACAACAGCCCCAGTGCTAGTTATGCCAGATATGCAGAAGAATTTTTCGGTGTACTGCGATGCATCTGGACACGGGTTGGGATGTGTTCTCATGAAAGAGGGGCATGTCGTGGCTTATGCGTCCCGACAGCTCCGAAAACACGAGAAGAACTATCCTACACATGACCTAGAGCTAGCTGCAGTGGTACACGCATTGAAGATTTGGCGGCATTACTTGATGGGAAAGAGGACAGAGATATATACGGATCATAGGAGATGGTTAGAGCTAATCAACAACTTTGATGTGGGCATCAACTATCATCCTGGGAAAGCGAACGTCGTGGCTGATGCTTTAAGCCGGAAGGTGCAGGTCAATATGTTGAGCTTAAAGGACATACCTACAGAATTGAAGGAAGAGATTGCAAAACTCAATCTATGTCTGGTGAATAGTGGTGAGGCCATCGCCATGGAAGTGGACTCCACATTAGAGCAAGACATACGCAACGTTCAGAAGAATGACGAGTAGATACAAGAAATTAGAGAACTCATCAAAGAAAATTGTGACACCCTCATCTCGGGTGTCAGCATATGTTCATGTTTTATGAAGAAGAAAAATATTTTAAGAAAAGAAGGAACAGAGACAAGTATCAAAAGGATAGCCAATAAAACTCTCCGAGAACACCGAAGACAACTTCCACGACCAGCAGACCACGTGGCGTGTTCGGAACTCATTCCCGAGAGATAAGGAGAGGTCCGACGCTAAACTGGATACGTGGCAGGCTCGAGGGTCACCTCCGCAATTGGAAAGAGGTCCGACCCTGTGGGACATGTGCTGCCGCGGAGATAGCCTCTGCGGAAGAAGCAAAGGCATTTTTCATAGGACACGTGTCATCCACGGAGCTAGTCCTCGCGGAAATAAGAGGACCAGTTGCGGGGGATACGTGTCAATCTCGGAGCTCATCTCAGAGAAGTCCGGATCTATTGAACACGTGTCGCCACTGGAGCTTATCTCCGGAGGTCCGTCGCTGCTGGACACGTGTCGACCTCGGGGCATGTCCCTGAGGGAAAGAAAAGGCGGAAAGACCGGCACCCACATGTGGAGTGCACGGAGCTCGTCTCCGAAGAAGAGGGAGGTCTCGCTCGTGACACGCGGCACAACCGGAGCTCGTCTCTATGGGAGAAGAGATACCAGGCTCGGAAGGACACGTGGAGCTTCCGGAGCTCATCATCACGGAGGTAACAAGTCTGGAGCAGTTTTTACGCGTGAAGATACCAGTACGCAACGAAAACCGATCCAAACTCCACAATGTTACCAAAGATAAGACGTCAGGATCCAACAAGATCTGAATAAGAATTTTATTCGGGATCCAATTAGATTAGGACTCTTCTCTTCTCGATTATAAATAGAACCCGAAACCTCTGGCCGAAACCACGAACTTCTCTTTCAACTCCTGAGCCGACAACTTAGCGCTCTAGCCCTAACTCGCCGAGCAAAACATCGCCGAAAGCACAACAAGGGAGATCATCGGAGAAGAACCGAGTGGTCTGAGGAGGACCTCAAAGTCAAGAAGAGCGTGAGGTAGGACTTCAATACCACCTTACGACATCATGTTGTTCATCTCTTTGCATCTGTTCTTCGATTCCTTTCGAACAGAAGCCTTTTCGTGGACAGATCACTCGATGATCAGTTTGATCTAAAAACAAGATCATCGCCATGACCATCTTTGATCCGAACACCTCTGACCATGCAAGCCATGCAAGAATACGTACAGATCAATCTAATGAAACTAATCATCGGATAGCATGCATGTGCATCATCGCATCTAGTTTAGGGTTTTGTGCATGATATTGATTGCTGTGAATCTTGTATGCACGTGAATCCTACATAGCAGGACAGGTTCAGGAAGCTGTCTACGACGAACTACAACAACCAGGTTTTGAGAATCAAGAACAACCGGAACCGCAAGAACAAGGCAAGTGCTCCTTGACCATGTTGATCCTATGTTTTGGGTAAAACGATTTTGTTTTGCGAAAAGGTGTGTGTGCTGAGTCAAACATGATGGGAAGACCCTTTTTGTAGGAGTTTACTAGTTTTGATTAAACCACCCTTGTCACCTGGGAAGTTTTATGAGTCGGGTATGGTTTTTGTTTTATGCTTCGCTGAGTCCATGGGATTGGGAAGCGAGATAGATGCGTCTAGCTAACTGCACTCATAATAATAATGAGAAACTGATGTTAATAATGAACATGGATCGGAGGGGGATCTAGGCAAGCCTGGGTTTGTGTATGAGGTAGCATGAGATGGTGGTTTTACTTGCCGTAGATCTAAGGACCGGTTCATGCATGCACATGCCAGGATAACAGTGCCACCACAAGGCCAAGTATGGGTGCGGCTTAGCTGAGTAATTAGGTAAGTTGCTAGAGTGTTATGGACTGTGGAAGGCGCGGGGAATGGGAGTCGAGTGAGGACTGCCCTGGGAACTGCATGGCACAAGAGGGGGCCCGTGGGTGGGAGAATTGGAGATTCTAGCCTGCCGGTGAAACCTTAGTGAGTCCATACATCTAGTGACCCCTTTGTAAAGGCTATTTTGTGATCTCTTGACCATACACCGACGGTTGTGTACTGGTATAATGGAGGTTCTGCAGTCGCCGACGGGTGACGAAATCACAAACTTGTGGGTAAAGAAGTGCAAACTCTGCAGAGTTACTAAAACTATCATGATAGCCGAGCTTACGGTCATGAGCACCTGGCTAAACTGCCATGATTAGATGGGATGTTTACTGGGATGTTTACTGGGATGGTTACGGGAATGGTTATTGGGAAGGTTCTTGGTTATGATCATTGATTATGGTTTGGTTTGGGACTGTGAGTCCGGGAGATGAGATGGTTGCATGACTGGTGGGTCATAACATGAGATTGGTCTCAGTACGAGACGAGGTTGTTTTATGAGATGAGATGGTAGCGAATACGAGGAGATATTCGTGAGTATGAGTAAAGGATTGGTTAATGTTCGGATGGAACATGGGAAGTGATGGAGGTATGTTGGTAATTTAATACATGCTGGGACTACATTCATCTAAAGTTAAGTTGCTGTTTTATCATGATTTTATAAATTTGCTTTTCTGCAAATAAGCCTTTTATACCTACCTTGTTTATGAGCTGCATATCATGTGTCATTCCCACACTTGCTGAGTACATCATTGTGCTCAAACTTGCATTATTATTTCTTCATTAACAGCAAAAGAAGGCTACTATGAAGACCGATTAGAGCATTATGGCGTGTGATCTGTTCTCAACCTTGCCTGTGGAGGGAATAGAGATGGAGCCACTTCTGCTTAGTTTTGCTTCCGCATTAGTTTTTGCTTCCGCATTTAAATAAGATTTCCGCTGCGTAGAAATAAGGACTTCCGCTGTGAGCATGAGTCCAAGACTCATGAGGTGTTGTAATAAACTATGTTATTCGTGGTAATATATAATCTGAATTCAGTTTGTGGAACGTATGTGTATGTGTGATGAACATCCTGGGCACACATATGCATTAGTTCTCGGTTCCGTGGTTTTCCACAGAATTGAGGGCGTCACAGATATAAAGCCCCTGGGTTCACAGAGGATGAACAAGGTACGGTGTGGCATGGGAAAAGAATCTGTGTGCCTGAGGTGAAGGAGATCCGTGAACTGATTTTGAAGGAGGCTCATGATTCCGACTATTCCATTCATCCTGGGAGTACGAAGATGTATCATGACCTCAAGAGCAGATATTGGTGGTATGGCATGAAGCGAGATGTCGCGGAACATGTTGCCCTATGTGACACATGTCAGTTGGTGAAAGCAGAACATCAACAACCCGCGGGACTATTGCAACCACTCAAAGTGCATGAATGGAAATGGGAAGAAATAGGTATGGACTTCATAGTGGGACTCCCTAGGACCCAATCGGGATATGATTCGATATGGGTCATCATCGACAGGCTAACTAAGGTAGCTCATTTCATCCCCGTGAAAGAAAGCTACAGTGGATCCAAGTTGGCAAAATTGTACATCTCAAGAATCGTATGTTTTCATGGAGTGTCAAAGAAGATAGTGTCGGATCGAGGGACACAATTCACCTCAAGGTTCTGGCAGAAGTTACATGAAACCATGGGAACTCATCTGAATTTTAGTTCTGCCAATCACCCCCAGACTGACGGGCAAACGGAAAGAACCAATCAGATCCTTGAGGATATGCTGAGAGCGTGTGCACTCAAGAACAATAGGAGTTGGGACAAGAACTTACCGTATGCGGAGTTCTCCTACAACAACAGCTATCAGGCTAGTATGAAGATGTCACCATTTGAGGCATTGTATGGGAGGAAGGGCAGAACTCCACTATTTTGGAACCAAACAGGGGAAAGTAAGGTGTTTGGGCCCGAGGTACTACAAGAAGCCGAGGCGAAAGTGAGGGAAATTTGCAACAACTTGACGATAGCCCAGACCCGACAAAAGAGTTATGCCGATGTACGGAGAAGAGAGCTTATTTTCAACGTGGGGGATTATGTTTATCTCAAGGTGTCCCCTATTCGAGGACTTCGTCGGTTCAAGGTGAAAGGGAAATTATCACCGCGATACATCGGACCCTTCCAGATTCTGGAGAGGAAAGGAAAAGTGGCATATCAACTAGAACTACCGGCTCGCCTATCAGATGTGCACGATGTATTCCATGTGTCACAACTCAAGAAATGTTTAAGAACACCCGAGGAGATGTTACCCATGAATGAGGTGGACGTACGAGAGGATCTTTCTTATGCCGAGCAACCAATCAAGATTTTGGAGACAATGGAACACCTCACAAGAAATAAAAAAATCCGAATGTGCAAGGTGCAGTGGAAGCATCACTCGGAAGCATAAAGCACAGTTTACGGATTTGTTTTCCTAGAATCACCAATCTCGAGGACGAGATTTCTTTTAAGGGGGGTAGAGCTGTAACATCCCAAAACCTGCTAAAGAGGGGATTTTAAAATCTTTTGGACGTATTGCATGTGGTGTAAAAATTCAAATTCAAACTGGAATTTAAATTTGAATCAAAACAGAAAAAGGAAAAGGAAAAAGAAAAAGAAAAAGAAAAAACCGGCCAGTGGGCCAAAACCCACCCAGCCGGCCCAAAAACTCACGCCCGCTTTCTCCCCCTCCCCCTCTCTCTGACACGCGGGCCCGCGTGTCATCCCCCTCCTCGCGCGCGCCCCCAACCGCTCCGGCTCTCTCGCACCCGATAGCAACCGCCGCTTCCAGAACCCGCGCTCCCAGCCCCGATTCTCGGTCCCGGGCACCCCAGCATGATCTCAACCGACCCCGCCGCCCTCCCTCGCCATTTAAACGCCAAAAATCTGCCCCTTCCTCCCCGATCGGCCACACCCGATGCAAGGTGAGAACGCCGCCGTTGCTGCCCTTTTTCCAGCTCCCCCTTTCGTTTTTCCCCATGCTAACGTGCTTGCAGTGCTTGACTGCCTCCAGAGAAGCTCATCGCCGAAGAAAATCCGAGGAACGACCCCATTGCTCCCCCACCGAAGCTCACTTTCGGTCGCCGCTCCTCGCCGCCGTTAAGCCCTCCCGACCCCTTCGGATCCAAGAAAACTGCACTGGTGAGCTCTCCTTCCTTCCCTCTGCCATTTGCTACCAAAAAGGGTGGATGTTAGCGTCTGTAGATGAAGATCCGCAGCCTCGCCGGCGAGATCGCACCGCTGCCGCCGTGCGCCGCCGCGCGCGCGGGCGAATTCCGGCCAGGAGCGACGTGGCCTCTTGTAGACCGTCTATTTTAAATAGCACGACAGAAATTAAATCGGCGCATACCCCTTCGGCGATCTAATCGGAGCCGTCTGTTTTAAATCCAACGGCCCACGTCAGCCCCGCATTATAAAGGCCGGGATTCTTACGCGCTACCCCCTGGGGATCTCGGAAAACACGAGCTAGCCCCGGAAACTTCTGATCCAGCCCCTGGACCTTCAGAAATTCATGTAAATTTATTTAAAAATCAGTTTTAGCCCCTGAACTTAATAAGAATTAGGAAGACCTCCCTGTTTTGCACACTTAGACCCCTAAAAAATTAGAAATTAGGAAATGGGGCCCCACAGTAGGGTGGATTTGCACATCAGCCCCTGAGGATTATTAAATTTCAGGAAATTGAGTATGTGAATAGGATTTAAAATTCAAAGATAGGTATATGATCAGTTTAATTATTCTAACCCTGTGGAAAATTGGTAGAAACAATCTAAGATCTTAGTTTAGAGGGGAGATAAACTTTTAAACTCAATAAGATTACTGTTTTGTAATTTATATCTGAAATATGCTCTTTAGGCATAAAACAAGTTTAAACTGTGGGAAAGTGAGTCTAAATAACCAAAAAGGGATAGGAAAAATTTATGAAGGTTATGTTTGGGAAATTGGAACAGAAGAAATTTTTGTAGGAATTTAGGTTGCTGTTGTATTGGTGGAAATTCATTTCTAGACTAGAAAACAATTCTGGAAATGGGTAAAAATAACTTTAAATTGGTTTTCATCAGAGAGGAAGTCAAAGAATATTTTATTGAACATTTTAGATCAGAACATATTCTGTTTAGGAGATATGCTTTATTATTTTAATACTAAAGTTCACTTGTAGGCATAGAAAATAAATCTGAAAATATAGTAAAATAGGCATGCATAATTAGAAAATGATAGATGTGGTCTCTAAATCCAAAAAACATCAATTTAGGATTTTGTAGAAGATCTGAAAACCTGTTTGGAGTAGGAAATTATCTTTCATGCAAACTTGTGGCTAAAAAGTGTATTAATTAAATATAGAGAATTTGTTCAAATTGAAAATTCATCTATAGTGTACAAATAGAAATTCGAATACAAAAGTTAGAGATAATATATACATGTTTTAAAGTGTATGTGGGCCTAAAATCAACACATCTAGGGTAACCACAACACTTAGAAATGTGAATGATTTTCATATGTATGTATGTGTGGTTTGCATGAGTGAAAGTGTGGACTATGGCTTATGGATTGTTGTTTTCTTTTGCTATGTGTATTGGCATGAGTAGAACCAGCCCCAGAGCAGGTTCTCACCTTTCAAGACCAAGACTTCCCATTCCGAGAGCAGCAGGAAGAAGGCAAGTGTCCTTGACCACTTTGATCCTATACTAGGATGTGTAGCTAGAATTAATTTGCATTGTCAATTTGGAATATGATACCCAAGCTAGGAAGTTTCCCTAGATTTTCATTATCTTATTCTCTTGTAGCCTGGGTTGGGATTTATTTTATTATGTCATTTATTTATATACTTATGCTTAGCCATGCTTAGAATGGGATAAGTGGGATATGAGATCATCAACTTATTTACCTTACTCTTGAATGAGATATTATGAGTTATGCAGAGGTAGGGATCGAGGCAAGTTGGATGATTTGGGTGGTGCTGTGTGCACGAGACTCGGGTTTGTGTTTAGTGCTTGCCTGGATCCTAAGGACCGGTTCATGGAGCATGTAACCTGGTTTTACCGTGCCAAACACATGCTGAGATGGGGTAGCTTGGCCAATTAATTAGGTGTATCTCCGGTGTAGTATGGGTGTTTGGATGGTGCGGGGAATAGGTGTCAGCTGGACTACCATATGAACCGCAAGGCTCAAGAGGGGGCCACTGCAGCGGGGTTGGAGCCTCTTGTATGCTGTTAGGGGTGAAACCTCAGTGGGCCCACGCTCGTCAGAGATCCCTTTGTAAAGGCCTCGTAGTGATCTCCTGGTTACACACCTGGGAAGTGTGAACGTGGTTGCGGCCACTGGCATAATGGAGGTTCTTTTAGTCCACCCGGCAACGGGGGATGAAATCACTACATGTGGGTACAGTGGTGCAAACTCTGCAGAGTCAAAGCTGTCATAACAGCCGTGCTCACGGTCAAGAGCGGCTTGGAATTATTCATGATTAGAGGATGATGAGTTGGGAAGTTGAGGATGTTAAGCGGGAAGCTTAACATTGGGGATGAGATTAGGGTTACTTAATATTGATGATGGGTTGAGCGATTGGGACCATCTCACCTGTGTAGTAATGTAGGTGCTTAATAAGCTAAGGGGATACGTATTAATTGCGCAGTGCTTTAACCATGAGTTCAACCTCTCATTGCTCTAGCCATGCATGACATTATTTTCCCACACTTGCTGAGTACCAACGGTACTCAAACTTGCTTTCCTGTTGGTTTAAATTGCTGCTCAGGTCAAGGGGATGATGTGGTGTTCAATGACCAAGACTTTCGTCCCGAAGAAGGATTCTAGGTTCACGGAGTCCCCCGGGCAACGCCTGTGGCGGAGCCCAAAAGATTTATATTCTGCTGCTGCTTTATTTACATGTTATGAACATATTATCGTCCACGGAGACGTATGCTATGTAAGACTTATTTATATTCGAACACTTGGCTTGTAATAAATGATGCTTCACTATTTGTCATGTATGAGAAAATGATCCTGGCATACATGTGATATTCACTCGGTTGCTCTTTGGAGAAATCGGGTGTGATAGAAATACAACTTGCTTTCTGTTTCACAATTGCTAGATGAAAATCTGGAAATTATTTTCAATAAAAAACTGCTGCAAAGTTGTATATTCAAATAGTGAGCTTATTTTTAACATGTCTCGGTTTGGAAGAGTTTTTAAAACTGATTTTTATATGTCTTCCTCTAAGCATAGATGTCTAGTTGCAAATGATTCCAAAGATTTATATTTTTGGCATCGTATTCTTGGTCACGTAGGCTTTAATCATCTCACGCGTGTTAGTGCTCTTTATCGCATACGTGGGCTGCCTAAGCTTAAAGGGGACAAATAAATTGTGTGCTCTTCTTGTAGACATGCTAAGATGGTTGCAGATTCACGTGCTCCTCTCACAATGACCATGACAACTGAACCGGGTCAACTTTTACACCTTGACACCATAGGACCTTCACGTGTTCAATTTTTCGGAGGTAAATGGTATGTTCTTGTGATTGTTGATGACTATTCTAGATACTCTTGGGTTTACTTCATGGCATCTAAGAATGAAGCTTTGAGTCACTTTAGAACTTTATTTCTTAGATTATCAATTGATCACCCAGGATCTTTAAGAGCAATTAGAAGTGATAATGGAACCGAATTTAAAAATCAATCGTTTGATCACTTTTGTGCTGAAAATGCAATAGATCATCAATTTTCTTCACCATATGTACCTCAACAAAACGGTGTTGTAGAGAGAAAGAACAAAACCTTTGTTGAGATGGCTAGGACTATGCTTGATGAATATCAAACTCCTAGGAAATTTTGGGCTGATGCAATTGCAACCGCTTGTTATGTCTCAAATCGTGTTTTCTTGCATGCTAAGCTAGGTAAAACACCATATGAGCTCAGGTTTGGACATATGCCTAGTGTCACATACTTTAGGGTCTTTGGTTGCAAATGCTTTGTTAAGAAACATGGTAATCTTGATAAATTTGAAGCTAGATCTGTTGATGGCATGTTTCTTGGTTATCCATCTCATACTAGAGGCTACCGTGTGCTTTTACTTGATACTAACAAAAGTGTGGAGACTTGTGAAGTTTCTTTTGATGAAGCTAGCCCAGGTACTAGTTCAAATATTGCAGGTCCGGATCCATATCCGCAGTGGGAGAGTATTTTCGTTGAAGAAGAGGAAGAAGTGGTGCTGCTGCCCGAAAATTCAGCAGCTAATGACATTGTTCCAGCTCCTGATCTTGATTCACAGCCAGTACCGACGACCACCATTGCTGGTCCAGATCCTCCTCACGTCACAAGCTCATCTATTTGTGATGAACATGAAGAATAAGAAGCTTGTGAAGTGTCCACTCCCCTCCGGATTCTCAAAAGTAATCCTCCACAACAAATTATTGGGAGCTTGCATGAACGAGTTACAAGATCCAGGTTTTTCGACCCCAATTCTCATGCTCATTCTGCTTTTGTTGCTTCTTTTGAACCCAAAGATATATCACACGCACTCACTATGAATCTTGGATTATTGCCATGCAAGAAGAGTTAGAAAATTTTGAAAGAAATAATGTTTGGAAACTTATACCTCCACCTCAAGGTCATACTTTAATTGGAACTAAATGGGTGTTTAAAAATAAACAAAGTGAGGATGGGGTTGTGGTTAGGAATAAGGCTAGGTTGGTTGCTCAAGGTTCCACACAAGTTGAAGGTCTAGATTTTGATGAAACTTTTGCTCCTGTTGCTAGATTAGGGGCCATAAGAATTTTGTTAGCTTTTGCTGCACCTAAAGGTTTTAAGCTATATCAAATGGATGTTAAAAGTGCTTTTATTAATGGCCACATAGATGAGGAGGTTTATGTCAAACAACCACCTGGTTTTGAAAATCCAAATTTTCCTAATCATGTTTACAAACTGTCCAAAGCCTTGTACGGTCTCAAACAAGCCCCTAGAGCATGGTATGATAGGTTAAAAACATTCTTACTTGAAAAGGGGTTTACCATGGGCAAGGTTGATAAAACTCTTTTTGTGCTTAAGCATGTCAATGACTCATTATTCGTTCAAGTGTATGTGGACGATATTATCTTTGGTTGTGCTTCTCATGATCTTGTGTCCAAGTTTTCAGCTATGATGAGTTCAGAATTTGATATGAGTATGATGGTAGAACTCACGTATTTTTTGGGGCTGCAAATCAAGCAAACCAAAGAGGGTACCTTTGTGCATCAAACAAAGTATACAAAAGATCTCCTAAGGCGCTTCAACATGGACAAAATCAGGCCTCTTCGGACACCAATGGGAACAGCAAACAACACTTGAACTTGATGAAGATTGTGATCCCGTTGATCAAAAAGAATATAGAAGCATGATCGGATCACTTTTGTATCTCACGGCATCAAGACTGGACATACAATTCAGCGTATGTCTTTGTGCACGGTTTCAAGCCTCCCCACGTGCTTCACATCATCAAGCCGTCAAAAGGATTCTCAGGTACTTACATGGAACTCAAGAATTTGGTATTTTTCTTCCTTCTTCCTCAACCGTTACTTTGAAAGCTTTTTCCGATGCTGATTTTAGGGGTTGTAGGATTGAGAGGAAAAGTACTTATGCTGCTTGTCATTTTCTTGGTAATTCACTTGTTGCCTGGTCCTCTAGAAAACAAAGTTCAGTTGCACAATCCACAGCCGAATCTGAATATGTAGCTGCTGCTAGTGCTTGCTCACAAATTCTTTGGGTTGTTCAAACACTTAAGGACTATGGGGTTGATCCAGATAGTGTTCCACTGTTTTGTGATAACACTAGTGTCATTTGTATTGCTAAAAACTCCGTGCAACACTCGAGAACTAAGCACATTAACATTAGGTATCACTTTCTCCGTGATAATGTCGAAAAAGGGAACATTGTGCTTCACCATGTAGATACCGAACAACAATTGGCTGACATTTTTACAAAACCTTTGGATTTCACTCGTTTTTGTTACATTCGTAGTGAAATAGGGGTTATGCATCCTCATGGCTTAAATTGAGGGAGAATTTTGAAACTTGGGAAGTCTATGTGTGAATCTGAAATTAAAATAATATGAGCATAGTATTTCATGCATATATGACTTTGTGATTCCTTTTTCATGCTGAAAGTTCTTACTACATTACTCGTGTTATACATTTTGTAGTTTTTACCATGTCTAGTAATTGGAATAATTACTTACACTAAATCTGGTCATGGTCAAACTTTCTTGCTGTTTTGAACTTGTTGCATGCTCACATGTGCTTTTAATCATAAAGAATTAATCAAGTAATCAACTCACATGTTGAGTTTTTATGTTCAAATAAAAAAATGAGAAAAGATCAAGAGAATATGCATGCATCACACTTCTTATTTTGAGATGGCTTATCATTGCACTTAGATATGAACTTGAAATCAGTTGTGTATGACTAAAACCATGTCCTTAAGCTTCTGACTGTCAAATGACATAGGCTTGGCTTGGTTGGTTAGAATAAGGCTGATGCTGCATATAATCTCTTGCAAATGTCATAAGATCAAAATTTGTGCTTTAAATGTCAAATAAAATGCAGCAACAAGTGTCATGCTTTCAGGTCTTGAAATGGTTATGTTTGTGAGATCATGACTTGCTTAAATTGAAAATTACACTTGATC
Organism: Neostapfia colusana; assembly: GCA_030760725.1. Taxonomy (NCBI): domain Eukaryota; kingdom Viridiplantae; phylum Streptophyta; class Magnoliopsida; order Poales; family Poaceae; genus Neostapfia; species Neostapfia colusana. The sequence goes on from JASWHV010000015.1 coordinate 48,907,517, forward strand.
TCTAGCATGGCTTACACTACTTTATGTATCTCATTGATGTGTTAGTGTAAGTTACTTGATAGTATGATTTGGATGAGCTTTTTTATATGTATATGCTATAATGTGCTCATAACAAATTAAAATTTCTCTTTTGTACATTGCTGAATACATTGTCAAAGGGGGAGAAATTGATCACACATTGCACACATTCACAAGTGTTTTGGCACGATTCTTCTCAAGGGGAGAATTTTTGGTATTTCTGTTTTTCTTGTCATTTTATTTCTGATTTACAAAGGGGGACAAATTGTTTTCAAAACTTTTCATGTGAATAAGCCAATGTTCGGATTTTAAGTGGTGTTGCCAATGTATTCATCAAGGGGGAGATTGTGAGACCTATGTATGCTGAATACATTGGCTTTGATGATAAAAGTTTTAAATACTACCTAAACACCTTTTTAACAAGGTCCGACTCTTGGTCCGAGCTCTTGCAAGGTCCGATTATAGGTCCGACTTGTTTTGGGTAGCTCCGGCAAGGTCCGACGTAAGGTCTGACTTGCTTTGTCTAGGTCTGACTTATTTTGGCTAGGTCCGACTTGTTTTTGCTAGCTCCGGTAATAGGTCCAACTAGCTTTGGTAAGTTCCGTGCTAGGTCCGACTAAGCTTTAGTAAGCTCCAGCGCTGGGTCCGACTAGCTTTGATAAGCTCCGGTTCAAGGTCCGGTTAGCTTTGGTAAGGTTCGGAGCTTGATTGCAATGGTTCTGCTTTTAAATTGCAATGTTTTGAACTTGCTTTACTATTATGGAATGTTTGCTTAGTATTATTTTACTAAGTTTTTGGTGTGTTTTGGTGGTTATGGCTGATATCATTTTGCTATGGTTTACAACATGCTTACGTGAGGTGCCCACGTAAGATGTTGTAGTTTCGGAACTAACGAGAGTCAAGTCGAGGACTTGTGCTCGGAAATATTGGTTGTTTATTCATGTGCAGGTGTTGCTTGAGTTCAAGACATGGCTGGTGACGGGATCCATTGAACTAGTTTTAGGGAGAAGATGAGGTTCAACAACCAAGTTCGGGAGGAATTGTGGTTGAGTTGATCGGGAGGTTGCGCAATATGTTTGAATCAAGAACAATACATATGAAGGTATCTTGGACATCATTGGAAGATGTTTGCACGTGTGCAAGGAGTGCATGGACGTGGCTGCATGGTTCCAAGGCGTGATGAAGAGATGTGGACGTAAAGAATTGGTCGGAAAGGTCCAACCGACTAGGTTATGGACTCAGGCTGCGGCTCAGTCGTGTTTGACTCAAATATGGAAAGTTTTGAGTTGGTTATGATAGGATTTCGTGTGGGTCACGAATTTGAGTTGTTTTAGGTATGTTTGGGATGTTACTAAGGTGTTTGGAAGTCTTAAGATTGCTTTTATCTGCGTGTAGAAGAGTCTTGAGCAGTATTGGAAAGTTACAGTTTGAATCCAAGTAGGAGTAGGAGTCCTAGTTTGAATTGGGTTGGCCTTAGGGCTGGTTATATAAGCAAGGGAGGCCAAGGCTCGTGTGCACACGACTTCGGGGCTGTTCCTCTTGTGTTTTAATAAATAAAATTCGTATTGTAAAGGAACTTTTGTGCCTTGTTCATCCGACTTGTTTCAGACAAGTTTTTCTCGTCGAGTTTCTGTTCAGCACTACCTTGCTTCGGTGGTTTTATCATAACTCGAGTTTTAAATATCCAATTGATGTGATTCTTTTTGGGTTGTCTTCACAACTTGATTATATATCATCTGTAAAAATTTCACGGTCATTTAATTTGTGGTTTCTGATCTACACGAGTTTCTTTGCAGTATTCCAGAACTGTTTTCCTCGCGTAGGACAGATTGACCTTTGTTCGATCTTTCGATCGTAACATGAGTTTCTCTCAATGGATTTTCATGATTCTTTTTGTGACGTCTTCGTGATTTGATTCTCTACAATATATACTAGTTTTGTCACAGTTGAACACATTTAGATTAGTCGCACACACGGTTTCTTTAAAAGATCGGTTTTCTGCTGAGGGGTGTTTTGTTGCTTCCGCTGAAAAGTTTTTATCTACCATTCACCCCCCCTTCTGGTAGCTTTACACGTGTACTTCGATCCTACAATATCCTTTAGGAGATTATTGAACTTCATGCAAAGTTTCAGCTCATTTGGAATTAAATTGAGTAGAAATTTCCAGAATATATCCTGCTGTGTTCCAAATACTACAGAAACTTTTGCAGAAAAGGGTCTATCGGTATCCTGCAGACGGGTACCCCTGCATAGTGGGTGAAAGACAGCCTGGGCCCCGCCTCCCTGCTGAGGCGGGCCCCAGCGTAGCCACGTGCCCTTGGCACCATGGTCAGCCCTGTGGCTGCCACGTGCGCATGAGCTCCGGTACAGACACGTGCCCTGGGATCCGGCCCAAGCCTCCCTGCTGAGGTGAGGTGTGGGGCTGCCACGTGTCCCCTAGCTCCGAGCCGCCTCCCCGCTGAGGACAGCTCCAGTACAGACACGTGCCCTGGGCTCCGCCCCGAGCCTCCCCGCTGAGGTGAGGTCCGGGGCTGCCACGTGTCCCCTGGCTCCGAGCCACCTCCCCGCTGAGGACAGCTCCGGTGCTGACACATGCCCTGGGCTCCGGTCCGAGCCTCCCCGCTGAGGTGAGGTCCGGGGCAGACACGTGTCCCTTGGCTCCAAGCTACCTCCCTGCTGAGGACGGCTCCGGTGCTGACACGTGCCCTGGGCTCTGGCCCAAGCCTTCCCGCTGAGGTGAGGTCCGGAGCTGCCACGTGTCCCATGGCACCAAGCCCGTCGATAAGAGCTCTAGAGCTGCCATGTGCCCCACGCCCATCGTGGGCCGTGGGTCGACGAAGTCAAGAAGGAAGTGCACTGTCAAGCTTCGCCATTCAAGGAGTGCGCCTTCCTCAGAAGCATGGCGCACTGCACACGCCTCTGTCTTTTGCGCGTTCGCCATTACAGTGACAAGACAGGACGGCAAGGCGTGACAGCAGTACTCTGCCGTCCAACGGAACAAACCCGCCCAAGCAGGGCGAGAAGACGCGGCAACAAGACGGCGTCTTCATCATCACCTGACACGCGGTCAGGGACGCTCAGCACGTCGGACGATGAGAGTTGACTCTCCCGCCGGCCACTCTACTCAGAGGATGAAGCCCTATATCATGCATAGGGTTTAGGTAGCTCTGGGGCCACTTGTCGGGTCCCAGACCACATTGTAACCACCCCGGCCTTGAGCTATAAAAGGACCGGGGTGACCACCCTGCAGAGGGTTCCCGATTTTTGCACCCCAGATCCCACAACACACAAGCACACACTAAAGCAATAGAACAAGCACTCCCGTGGACATATGGTATTACGCTTCGACGGCCTGAACCACGTAAATCTTGGTGTTCCTCCACTCTGTGGAGCCTAGGTAGCGTAGGGCGCCAAGCCCCCTCCAGAAAAAAAGAACCTCGTGGTCTGCTTCCGAGCAGGCCAGGAGGAGTGTCGCAGCTCACACTCCATCATTTGGCGCACCAGGTAGGGGGAGGGCTTTCCACGCTCTCCACGCGACCATGGTGAACATAACTTCTCAGGTGAGCCTTCTCGCCCAGCTCGTCGTTGTCTCCAGATGAGATACGACGAGGCTACCTCCCACTCCAGGGCGGGCAGGTCTAGCCAAGCCGGTAGCCAGGCGGCCGGCACACTCTTTGTGATGTACGAGGGTTCTTCCGGTATCTCGTCCAGACGAGCCGTTAAGACTCTCCGTCGAGAAGTGGCAGCAGCCGCCACAGTCCCAGGGCCGGCACCACATCGCAAATGGATGGAGACGCCGATTAGCTTCGACGCCTCCGACTGCCCCAGAACATGGCAGGCGCCGGGCAGCTGCCTCTTCTCGTCGCCTTGACCATCTCCAATGTGAAGCTCTACCACGTGTTGATCGATGGTGTGGCGACCCTCAGCGTCATTAGCCTTGCAGATTTCAAGAAGCTGCAAATCCCTATGTCCCAGCTTACCCCCTCGAGACCATTCTCGGGGGTAGGATGGGACCCAATCTTCCCTTGTGGTAGCATCTCCCTCCCGCTGACATTCGGGACGCCTGAGAACTACCATAAAGAGAGCGTCTTCTTCGACGTTGCGGAGGTCAGCCTTCCCTTCAACACCATAATCGGCAGACCAGCTCTGTACCAGTTCATGGAAGTAGCTCGCTACGGCTACTTAGTTCTGAAGATGCCAGCCCCGAGTGGCGTCCTCAAGATCCTCGGTGACCGCACCATGGCTGTCTCGGTGCTAGAAAAGCTCCAGGCGCTGGCATCAGTGCAGGAGGCCGCTTCTGGTCACGCTGAAGCTAGTCGGCCGCCTCCAAGCATGCGGCAGCGAGGGGTGACATCTGCACCCCGTGTGCAGCCCTCAGATGGTGAGGACGTACCAGTCAAGGTCATCCAAGTCGGTCCTGATGTCGCCCAGACCACCCGAATAGCTAGGGGCATGGGAGGCAAATAGGAAGATGTGCTCGTCACCTTTCTCCCGTCCAATGTCGACGTGTTTGCCTGACAACCGTCGGAAATGCCCGGGATCCCCAGGGAGGTGATTGAGCACCAACTAGAGATCCATCCCGACACCCGACCGGTCCAACAGAAGCCTCGAAAACAATCCATCGAGCGGCAAGACTTCATCCATGAAGAAATCAAGAAGCTGCTCGATGCTGGATTCATCCAAGAGGTGTCCATCATCCACGATGGTTGGCCAACCCTATTGTCATCCCCAAGGCTGGCGGGAAGCTACGCATGTGCATCGGCTACACCACCCTTAATAAGGCATGTCCAAAGGATTCGTCCCCTCTCCCCTGTATAGACCAAATAGTCGATTCCACATCTGGCTGTGATATACCGTGTTTCCTAGATGCGTACTCAGGTTTCCACTAGATACCTATGTCTAGGGAAGATGAAGAACGTACCACCTTCGTCAAAGTAGATGGTTTATACTGCTATGTGTCCATGCCTTATGGTCTTAATAATGCTCTTCACACTTTTGTGCATGCAATGCACAAGACATTCGGGAACCTCATTCGGGACCTTGTCGAGGTTTATGTCGATGACATCGTAGTGAAGGTTAAGTCGCAACATCTCTCGTCGACAACCTAGCCCTATTCTTTGATGGACTGCATTCCACACGCACGAAGTTGAACACAGACAAATGTGTCTTCGGGGTCTCTGCCGGGAAGCTGCTCAGTTTCTTGGTCTCACACGGAGGGATCGAAGCTAACCCAGAGGAGATTAAGGCGACAGAACTGATGCGTCCCCGTGCCCGCATCAAGGATGTGCAGAAGCTTACCGGATGTTTGGCTACGCTCAGTCGGTTTGTCTCTAGACTGGCCAAGCTGGCTCTTCCGTTCTTCAAGCTTCTACGTAAGTCTGGTCCATTCATATAGAGCAATGAGGCAGATGAGGCGTTCGAGGAGCTGAAGAAGTTCCTCACAACGCTACCAATTACATTGGCCCCTGAACAAGACTCTGCAATAAATCCTTGGATAGGGAAGTAATCAGGTGCCAAACAGGTGGACCTGATGATCGGTGCATATTTGGGTCCGAGCTCCCAGAATGCAGTTTCGGACCCAGGGGCCTAGGGGCCCCCAGTCCCGGACCTCCCCAAGAAGAACTAGTCGGGTCTAGGCGTGCATCTGGTCCGAGCTCCTAGAGTGCAGTCCTGGACCAGGGGGCCAGGGGCCCCCAGGTCCCGGACCTTCCAAAGAAGAACCAGACGGGTTCCAGCCATCTGGACCCGGCAACAGGCGTGCATCTAGGTCCGAGCTCACTGAGTGCAGTCCCGGACCAGGGGGTCAGGGATCCACGGGTCCCGTACCTCACCAAGAAGAACTGGTTCGGCCTCATACGCCTAGACTCTACAACTGGTGTGCACCTGGGTCCGAGCTCCCAGTGTGCAGTCCCAGGCCCGAGGGCCGGTGGCCCCTGAGTCACGGACCTCTACAAGAAGATGCTTCGGACCCCTCCGGGAGGGTCTGGACCATCCAGCGTCAGGTCTACATCATCAGCGAGATATCTGGAGGTGCACAAACTGCTCTATGCAGTCCTCGTTGCATCAAGGAAGCTGCACCATTACTTCAAGGATCACAAGATCTCAGTGGTTACCTTGTACCCAAAGAGAACCGTCCTCCACAGCCCCAATGCCACTGGAAACATAGCTAAATGGGCTGTAGAGTTGGTGGACATTGAGCTTGACTTCTTACCGCGCCATGCGGTGAAAAGTCAGGTGTAAGCTGACTTCGTGGCAGAGTGAACTCCACCACCATGCTAGCCAAGGGGCCAGGACATCGGTGAACCAGAGCCCAGAGCTCCGGTCGTCACTAGGACCTACTAGACTCTCTACATCGACGGCTCCTTATGGAAACAGGGTGCCAGAGCCCTACGACGACTCTCTACATCGCCGTAGACAAGTTCACCAAGTGGCTGGAAGCTACCCCTGTAGTAACTATGAACAAGCAGTCAGCAGTCAAGTTCATCAAGTCAATCGTCTGCCGGTTCGGGGTCCCGGACAGAATCATCACCGACAACGGGGGCCAGTTCACCAGTGCAGTATTCCAAGACTGCTGCGATGACCTCAGAATCCAAGTTTTCTATGCTTCTGTTGCTCAACCAGAGAAACGGTCAAGCCAAAAGAGCTAATGCCGAGATACCCGGGGGACTCACGACGCGCACCTACAACAGCTTGAAGAAGCACGGTGCCAAATGGGTTGAAGAGTTTTTGTGCACACTGTCGGCTAGCCGGACGTCCCTCAATCGCTCGACAGGGGAAACGCCCTTCTTCCTGGTGTATGGGGCTGTGGCCGTCCTTCCCTCGGAAATCACCATGGGCTATCAACTATAAACGGGCAAGCCACGTGTAAAAGCCCAAGAAGTGACTTGCAATAAAAATGTTCATCACCTCACAACATGACAGCTCATGTGGTGGATATCTCATGAACAATTATGAAGAGCAAGTAAACACCATCAAAAGGGTTATTAGAGGGGAAAGCCCTAACTTCAAAAAGTAGGAGTCCTACACATAAACATGAAAGGTTGAGCTCACCCCTACACCTTAAATAGTCTTGGGAAGGCTCAAGCCAAATTTCATACAAATCCAATACTTTTTGAGGCAGTTTTGGATACATTTGTAAAAAGGGCCAATTTGAATGCAAATTCAAATTGCAGCCACTTTCATCACTTGAATTCAAAAGTTGACTCCATGTTCAAACTCAGCACATTTTTCTGAGTTGCTCCACCAATTTTCATCCTCATTGGAGTTCATCTTGTCGGGAGCCAAATTTGCAATAATTCAAACTGAATTTGAATTTTCAAATTCAAATGGGTAGCAAATTTAGCCAAACCAATTTCAGTTGAGGAATTCAAATTAAAACCATAACTTCAGGGCTAAGTCTTTCATTCAATGGTGAGTTTCTGGGATCTTTTCAGTGAAAACAAAAATGAAAAACAGAAAAAAGAATTAGAGGGGAGAGGGACCCACTGATCAGTGACTGCACTCAGAGGGAAACCGACTCAACCCGAGGAAATCACTCGGGCGACCGCCGAGCGCCGCGTGCAGGCTGCTCACCGATGGAGAGGACACCACACGGTGAAAATCGTGAGCCAGCACAACAGCCACTCGGTCATTTTCACTGTGCCCCGGCTGAACCGACGCTCACCCACCCCGCAGTTTCTTCTGCTCGCGAGTGTTTCACCGCCGCTCTCTGATCACCGGCAAATGGCCGATCCCGGCTGCTTCACGCGCTGCCACCAGAGAAGAAAAGGTGTGCCTGCTTGTGAGGGAGCTGTTGGAGGAAACTGTTCACCGTTTCATGCAGGGTAGAGCGAGAATTCCGAGTTTTACTCCACGGTGTACCTTAGGGTTAGCAATCGGTCATCGGCAAAATTCATTGCACAGAGGCAACCGCCGGTCGAGCTGCAGCTCACACACGCTCTAGACACCCGTGCGCTTCTCCTCGAGCAAGAACCCGCAAGAACAACCACCCAAACCCTAGTTTCACCGATAAACAGTCCGGCGGAAGAGAGGGTCACCGGTGAGGTCCGGGTTGCCGGCCGTTTAGGTCCCAACCGAGGTTATGCAGATCTTCCCGAGGCTTCCCTGGACGTGGTGACGCGATTAGCGCGTGAAAGGGGTGGTCAGAAGGACGGGAACGCATTGCCGATGTGGCACAGGGACATAGCGCTCGTCGCCGGCGAGCTACAGCGGTTAGCCGGCGGCAGCATGGTGTCCAGCGTGTTCAGCGTCCAAAGTTACGTAGGGGCGGCAAGTCTCACCGTCGCCGGCGAGCTAGGTCGCCAGGAACGCTGACCTTGCCGGAGCTCCGGTGGCTCGGGGCGGCGGTGTTGCGAGGTAGACGAAGGTGCGGGTCCCACGTGTCAGCCGCTGAGCTAAGCGTGCACTCGGTTAGTTTAATTTAAACGGCAGGCCCCGCTGTCAGTCACCGGTTAAGCGCGGGAGGAGCTTTTCTGTAGTAAAATAATTTAGGAATCAGCCCAAACTTTAGAAATTCATAACTTTGGTTAGAAGTGTCCAAATCCAGTGAACCAAATTTTGTTGGATTCATCTCTTCGAGTACTATCCAGCAAAACAAGTTTCAGCTTATGAAACTTACTATTGTTCCAGAATTAAGTCCCTAAATTTTAAACTGTTAGGAATTTTATCTGGAAAATTACTTTATGAAAAATTCTGAAATTTGGCTGGGAGGTTCATTGGAAAATCCTTGAGTCACAGGAAAAATTTCAGATCCATCCAAGTTCATTTATTCCCCCTAATGGTGTGATTAAGTGAACTGCCCTGAGAAAATAGAAAAATGTACAAAAACATTTTTCAGATTTTCTCAAATCTTGTTTAGGACATAACTTCATCTAGAATGCTTCAAATGACATGAAACCAAATCCATTAGAACAATCTCAAACTCTAGTTTCCATAAAGTAATGGTTGGAGCCATGAAAATCCCTGGAAATCCTTAGAGGCCCTACTAATGACCAAATAGGCTTTTATTTGTACAGAGCTCAAATGAACTCTGCTTCAAATAAAACTTGGTCAAGACTCTGGTTAGGATCCTACCAAGCCACCATAAAAATTTCAGGGCCAAAGGGGAGGGCTATTTAGAGTTATGGTCTTTACATAGTCATTTCTAAACATTGCATTTAAATTGACATGTAGTATATTGCTTACGTGTAGTCGATGAAGGCGAAGAAACTCCGGAAGTGCTGGACTTTCTGTAAGAGCCCAAGAAAAGGGACTTGCAAAAACTTTTCTTCACCTCACCACACCACAGTTTTTGGTGGCGATATCTTAGGAAATATTGTGAAGAGCAAGTAACCTCCATCAAAAGAGGGATTAGAGGGGAAAGCCTTCACTTTCACAAAGTGGGATTTTTACACATGAACATGAGAGGTTGAGCTCACCCCTAGAACTTAAAAAGTCTTGGGAAGGTTCAGTCCAAGTTTCATGGAAATCCAACACTTTTGAGGCACTTTTGGAGGTATTTGAAAAAGAGGCCAATTTGAATGTAAATTCAAATTGCAGCAACTTTCATCACTCAAATTCAAAAGTTAGCTTCATATTCAAACTCAGCACATTTTTCTGAGTTAGCCCACCAATTCTCATCCCTATTGGAGTTCATCTTGTCAGGAGCTAAATTTGCAATAATTCAAAACTGAATTTGAATTTCAGTTTCAACATGAAGCAAATTTAACCCAACAAAGTTTAAATTTGAGAACTCAAATTCAAACAAATACTTGGGGGCTAAGTCTCCCATTCAATGTTCAGTAGCTGGGATATTTACAAAAGAAAGGGGGAGAAAGAATTAGAGGAGAGAAGAGGGCCCACTGGTCAGCCACCCAGAGATCAAACCGACTCAGGCACGCGGTCGAACACCCCTACGGCCGACAGCGCACGGGGTCGACCCCGTCCCAACGCGGCCACCGCGCCACCTCCTGCTCGGGGAATGAGGACGCCGGCTACAATACACGTGATCGCACCCTGGTCTGCGTGAATTCCCTCCCCATTCTCTCGGTTCCACCCGCCCACATCCGAAGCAGCGTACCCGGAGTCGCCGCCCTCTGATCGCCGGCGCCCGGACAGCACAGGTTTCTTCGTGCCTGACGCTCAACACAAGAAACGACCGCCATAAGGTGCTGGTTCTGCTGGTTCTTACCGTTCGGTATTTCATGCACGTCGGGGGAGAATTTCTCCCGGGAACATTTCGGTGTTCTTAAGGCCGAGCTACACCAAATCCTAAAATTCACGGGTGTCGGCTTATCACCGGGCGTACCTAGATAAACACATGTTCTACACGTCCCCACGGCCATCTAGGATCCAAAACCATCGAAAACCGTCGAGTCTTTGCGCTGATATCCGAGTTTTTCGAACAACAACCGATATCGGGCCTAGGTCGACGGTGAGGTCCTAGTTCCGGCCATTTCCATGGCCAACCGAGCTCATATTCGTGCGCAGCATGCCATGGCGGAGCTGTAGGAGCAAACCGATTGAGAAATAAGGCCCGGAGTAGCCCGGGCGACGTCGCCGGAGTGGAGGGAAGCTCTGTCACCGTCGCGGGCATAGTTCCGGCCATTGCCGAGCTCCGGTGAGGGCACCAGCGTGTTCTCCGAGTCGAGTTAGGCACAGGCGGCAAGTTTCGTCGAAGCTCGGGCGGTGAAACGCCCGGCGGCGAGCGCTCCGGCGAAGCGCCGCCGCGGGAGCTGCGGGAGAGCGCGAGGTAGACGAAGGGGGGGCCGGGTCCACCGGTCAGCCTCTGATCTCGCGCGGGGATCAGTTTGCGGGGGGGATTCGGTGCGGCAGCACGGGTAAAACCCCGTGAGCCGTGGTGTGGCCGCATTCTGAGTGGGCCGGCTCGAGGAGTGGGCCCCACCCGCAGGATTTAAACATTCTTGGAATTTCCAGTTTTAGTTCAAACTTCAAATGAATAGAACTTTGGCTAGGAAACTCCAAATTCAATGAACCAATTTTTTCTGAACTCAGAATTCTGAGTACTTTCCAGCAATACCAAATTCAGCTGATGAAAGTGAATAGTTTTCCAGAATTAAATCCCTAAATTTTAAATTGTTGGGAATTTTATCTGCAGAACTACTTTATGAAAAATTCTGAAATTTGGCTGAGAGGTTCATTGGAAAATCCCTGAATCCCAGTAAAATTTTCAGACTCATCCAAGTTAATTTAGTTACCCTAATGGGGTGATCAAGAGAACTGCCCTGAGAAAATAGAAAAATGTACAGAAACATTTTTCAGATTTTCTCAAATCTTAATTAGGGAATAACTTTATGTAGGATTCTTCAAATGACATGAAACCAACTCCATTAGAACCATCCTAAATTCTAGTTTCCAGAAAGTAATGGTGGGAGCCATGAAAAACTATGGAATTACATAGAGGCTCAAATATTGACCAAATAGGCTTTTATTTGTACAAGATTCAATTGAACTTTGTTTCAAATAAGACTTGGTCACGGCTCTGGTTAGGACTCTACCAATCCACCATAAAAATTTCAGAACCAAAGGGGAGGGCTAACTAGAGTTAATAGCAATTATGTATTCAACTTCACACATTGCATTTAAATTGACATGTAGTATTTCATTAACGTGTAGTCGCTGAAGGCGAAGAGACTCCGGAAGTGCTGGACTTCCTTCTTCCGGACGAAGAACTAACCCCTTACTAGCAGCAACAATGCAAGCCCCGGTTTGCATTAACCTTTTTATAAGTTTTACTTTGTTTACATGTGTCATATGAAGTATGATTGTGCATTAGGTATAGGATGGATCGAACCCCACTTGCAAAACCAGAATTTTTCCCTAAGAGTGAGGGTAGTGTCTAGGACCTCGAGTAGAAAGGCTATGCTTAATGATTCATAGGGCTTCGGTACAAGTCGAGTAGTTGGAATCTACTCGCGAGATAGGCTTGGGACACACGGGTTCGGTTGAGTGATGTGAGATCACTTTAGTAATGAAAATGAGACTAGGCAGGGGCTAGGGTGCAGCAAGAGGAAGTCTTGTGTGTGCAGCCCTGTCTGTGTCGTTTGAGGACCGATCCATGTGCGGCCCTGCTGAACAAGTATTGAACGTACCGAAGGCATATCGGATATATGGGCCCCGATAAACCGATGTAGTCAAAACCTCCGGCCGTCGAGGCATAACGCACCTATTTATAGGTGTAGGCTGAGGGCAGCAAGGTGGAAATCTGCCAACGGGCATAGAGAGATGCTCCGTGTGGGGAACCTCCTGCTTGTTTCGGTGCGACCGGTTCGACGTTTGGGCTGTTGGGTGAAAGGTTGTCCCGTACGACATCGAGTGAGCGTGCTGTGCAGCTCCACGGGTGGGCGTACGTGACGTGCTCTTTGGGTTTCCCTGCAGGTGTATATCGAGTTGATTCGCCGTCCCTCGCGGTGACGAGTACCGCTTGTTCACTGCGTTGTAACATAGACTAATGAAAGAAATGTTATGATTCAATATTGCTGTTATGATATAATTGTATTGCTACATGTGTGCCACCAAATATTGCTCACTAAATTTCAGCTTCATAAACTGTTAACTTGTTGCTAAAAGATGAACTAAGGATGAACTTGTAGGCGTGTCCATTTGCTGCAACATTGCTATCCTATGTCATGTTACACCTCATGTAGAGTTTCATGCTTAGGTGAGTCGGTTAAGCCTTGCTGAGTCTTCGTGCTCACGGTTGCTGCTTAAGTGTTTTTCAGGTGAGGAGCCACCCACGGACTCGGAGTACGAGTCCACCGGCGAGGGTTACCCTCCGTCGGGGACCACGGCTGAGTGGGAGCCGTACACGCCGCGCTGAGCTGAGACGTGCAGCTAGTGGGTTGCCCTAGGGCTGGGCAACCGACTTTTGCTAGATAGGCGGGCGTGAGTTGTACAAAAGAAACTTCCGCTGTGTAATAAAAGACCCTAGTTTGTAACTGAGAAGTGTACTACTTTGTACATTCAGTTTGTTTTCCCATGTAATATAATGTGTTCTTATGACGTGTGCTGTCGGGTGTCGCATCGTGCGGAACCACCCTCCGCGATCCTGGATGAGCGGATTCTGGTCCGCCACAGCCTGGTATCAGAGCTGCATTGGGGATAGCACAGTACTTAAGGACTGCATTACGGGAAAACTTAGGTATACGGTGAGGATTCGGTAGTAGTCCATGTAAGGACTATACTAGCATAGTTACCTAAAGTGTCAAAGACTAACCTATGTGTTATAATTCTGAATTTCAATTATTGTACCGACGCACCTAAGCTCTGGTAAGTATGGTAAGGAACGCCACCGAAAGCGGTTCAATTTCGGTTAGCTCCCCTGACGAGGAACGTGGTTCAGGGATAGGTCTCACAGCTTGGTGTGAGACGTTAACATGAAACTCTTGGACTCTTCATGTTCCTGAGTTCATATGAAACGCTGATCCCTAGCGTGCATTAGGCATGTAAGTGGAGACCCCGTCGCGTGGTCAGTAACGCGAGAGTGTGTTCGTCTGGAAATAGCCCAGCAGGACATACGCAACGCTTGCCATCGGCGTGCCCTGCAAGGCAGTAGGTGGTATCTGTTGGGTTGATAACATTCCCAACCGTGACGACCTGTTCATGACATACTCGGGTTCCCCGTCGTGTGGTGTTGAAACACGATCACGTACCTTGAGACGTGACCTAACTCAAGGACGGCTGTATGACAATGATACGGGCGTTTGTATTTACTTTTAAATATGGAACTGCCTGAAATGAACAACATTTGAGTGCATAACTATTGTGTGGTCTTCTGCAGGTACTAACCACGTATGTATCCGTGTAGTAAACGTGTGCGAGAGACCGTGTAGTGCCACACTTGAGACGTATATGCCGGTATAATCCGGTTAGGATTTTCTTCTGTGAGGAACGTAGTACTGAGATATTGTAGGCATATGCATGAGAATAATGATAAGAAGGAATTAAAATCACTAGGTTAAACATTTAGGACCCTGTTTGGGTAGAAAAATTTGAGGGGGTTTGAGTGTAGTTCCAAAAGACTGAAAAACAGAGTCCTCTGTTTTGGGCAGCAAGTTGCTGATCTTCAACAGAGCATAACTCACAGGTCTTTTAGCTCAGGGAGGTGTGGTATATAGTTCTGGAAAGGTAATTGAGTACCTTACAACTTTGTTGTAGACTTCCAGATCTGAAACTCACCTTAAGATGGCTGAAATCCCAGACGAATGTAAACTGTCCACAACCAGGACAGAGTAAAACATTCTCTGAACTGTTCTGTTTTTCAAACATAACTCCCAGTAGAAAAATCAAAAATTTTCATATGATACATACTTAGAAAGAGTAGAAGATCTGTGACATCTTTGCAATTCAAAGTTTCTGAAATTTCAGCATCATATTTCATTGGAAACTCGAATGGAAAACAGCAACTTCCAAAGGAGGTTCTGTTGAAATTCTTCCAGAAATTCTGTGAACTTTGAATTACCATAACTTTGTAACCAGAGATGATATGTGGGCAAATGAGGTTGGAAAGATACTGAAGTTAACTTTAACTTTGGGGTTCAGCTTGAGTCATGAAAATGCCCAGAACCAGATCAAAACTTGGAATAGGTAGAAACTGGTCATTCTGACAGAAGAATGACAGTTGAACTCATTGGAGAGGGTGTTGTACCCTAAGGGTGGTATACGTGATGACAACGCGATAGTAATGTCTCGTAGTGACCAAACCTAGTTATGGTGAGCTTTCAAAGAGGAGGTTCATCAAGTTGGATTAAACTACCTTGTGTTTGGTCTGGTAATGGTGTAGCTTGTGCAAAGTTATTACATTATCTACGTATGAGATGTATCGCATGTTTTATTGTCATTATGTTGTTACGCCTATTTTTATTGGACTGCATGCAATCTGTTGCGGGACTGATGTTTATTGTCGTATGGTTGCAGATGGTTCGCACTAGGACCATGCACGAGGTTGGTGGCTCTAGCCAAGGGGGAGGCGATGACTCCCAGTCACCGGCCTACGACAGCACCCCGCAGCAGCAGCCACCACCGCCGCCTCCGCTCACTCTAGCGGATGTGATTGCGGCACTGGTGGGAGGTCGTGAGGAGCAGACCGACCTGCTCCGCACGATCGTGCAGAATACGTCCCAGGCGGGGGGGAAGGGGGGGCGTCAAGATAGAGGGCCTCGTGAGACCCGGGAAGTGTCGTACTCGGATTTCATGAGTACGCACCCTCCAGTGTTCACTGAAGCCGAAGAACCACTGGAGGCGGACAACTGGCTGTGGACCATCGAGTCCAAGTTCGGGCTGCTCCAATGCACGGAGCGGCAGAAGACTTTGTTCGCAGCGCAGCAACTCCACGGTGCCGCAGGTGCATGGTGGGCGAACTATGTCGCCTCACGTCCGGCCGGCCATGCCGTGGAATGGGAAGAGTTCCGGGAGGCGTTCCGCGCCTATCATATTCCTCCCGGGATCATGAAGAGGAAGTTCCAAGAATTCTTGGAACTGAAGAAGGGCGGGAGGAGTGCCCACGACTACTCCCGTACCTTCAACCATCTGGCGCAATATGCGTCAGACTACATCTCCACTGAGGAGAAGAAGCATTAACACTTCTATCGGGGGTTACACCCCGAAATGAAGACACACCTCGTTCAGTGGAATCGTGTCACCTTCAACGACTTAGTCAATGCCGCGATTATGCAAGAGGATGCTCAGCGGGAGTTGGCAGCTGAGCAGAGGAAGCGCAGCGCTCCACCCAGCAGTGGGGCTGGCGCTCCTCAGAAGTACTGTATGGTGTATCGGACACCATCCGGGCAACAGTGGCATCCACCGGCGCGACCTCAACGGTTCGGGGGACGTCCCTTTCAGGCACCTCCGTTCCGTCCGCCAATGCCACCACCAAGACAGCAGCAGCAACAGCAGACGGCACCCCAGGCATTTCCACCGCCACAACGCGCCCCGGGATTCCGTCCACCGATCAGCGGGAGACCGCCCTGTTTCACTTGCTTCACGTGTGGCCAGGCGGGCCACTTCGCGAAGGACTGTCCCCAGGGGCAGCAGAACAGTGGGAAAGCCCAGTTCCAGGGCGGTGCTCGAGGCCGACCTCTGGTGAAGAAGTTTGGTCAGCGGACTGGGGGCGTCCGCAACCTCGACAATGAGGACGCCCCAGAGGGAGAGAATGTGCTGGCGGGTACGTTCACTCTCAACCATCAAGCCATCATAATATTGTTTGATTCTGGTGCAACCCACAACTTCATAAGTGCATCATATGTGGTTAAGCATCAGCTGGAAGCCTTCCCAACCGAGTGTTCTTATATGATCTGCTCACCGGGAGGAAGGATTTCAGTAACAATGATGGTTCCAAAAGCACCACTGTGCTTAGGTGGGAAGATATATCCCACCACTATGATTATCCTTGAGGGGCAGAAGATTGATGCAATCTTGGGAATGTCATGGCTAAGCTACCATGGCGCTGTCCTGGAAACTCTAGTACGGACGGTTCACCTAAACTCCCCATTACACCGTCCGCAGTCCCTTCTATTAGAAAATCCAGTACGGGAGGTTTCAGCAATCAACAATACTGAAACTCTCAAATTAGAGGACATCCCCGTAGTACGGGAGTACCCCGACGTGTTCCCGGATGATCTTCCCGCATGCCACCTGAGCGGGATGTTGAGTTCAAGATTGAACTTGCACCCGGGACTACGCCCATATCTCGAAGACCATACAAAATGGCTCCAAATGAGCTGGCTGAACTGAAAGAACAGCTCAATGATCTGTTGAGCAAGGGTTTCATTAGGCTGAGTTCCTCGCCTTGGGGATGCTCGGCGCTGTTTGTAAAGAAGAAGGATGAAACCCTGAGGCTGTGTGTGGATTACCGACCGCTCAACGCCGTCACCATCAAGAATAAGTACCCACTGCCCCGCATTGACATATTGTTTGATCAACTTGTGGGTGCAAGTGTGTTCTCCAAGATGGACCTTCGCTCTGGATATCATCAGATCAAGATCCGGGCGGAGGATATCCTAAAGACGGCCTTCTCGACGAGATATGGACTATATGAATATCTCATCAAGTCCTTTGGTCTCACAAACGCTCCAGCCCATTTCATGTATCTCATGAACTCGGTGTTCATGCTGGAGCTGGACAAGTTCGTGGTAGTGTTCATCGACGATATCTTGGTTTACTCCAAGACAGAAGCCGAACATGCCGAACAATTGCAGATCGTTCTTCAACGATTAGGAGACCACAAGCTCTATGCCAAGTTCAGTAAATGTGAGTTTTGGATCAGCCAAGTGCCATTCTTAGGACATATCATCTCAGCAGAAGGCATTGCGGTTTGACCCAAGCAAAATAGAGCAAGTGCTGAAATGGAAAGCCCTAACTTCAGTCCATGAAGTCAGAAGCTTCCTCGGGTTAGCGGGATACTATCGGAGATTTATTCCAAGTTTCTCCAAGCTCGCTAAGCCGATGACATAATTGCTGAAGGAAGGGACAAAATATGTTTGGAACACGGCGTGTGAAGGAGCATTCCAAACATTGGTGAAGCATCTCACCACAGCCCCGGTCTTAGCTCAGCCGGATACAACAAAGCCCTTCGACGTGTATTGTGACGCGTCCGGTATTGGGATCAGCTGCGTGTTGATGCAGGAAGGACGTGTGGTCGCGTATGGCTCACGCCAACTTCGGAACCATGAGCAGCATTATCCCACTCATGATCTTAAGCTTGCTGCCGTGGTGTTGGCGCTAAAAATGTGGAGGCACTATCTCCTGGGGAATCTGGTGCATCTCTACACCAACCACAAGAGCTTGAAATAAATTTTCACCCAGAAGGAGCTGAACATGAGGCAAAGGAGGTGGTTAGAACTGATCAAAGATTATGAGATTGAGATCCATTACCACCCCGGCAAGGCGAATGTGGTTGCCGACGCGCTGAGTCGGAAATCACATGTCCATCACCTCACCATTACACCGGTGGAGGAGGAGCCGAGTCTATATTTGGTTCCTTATGGATCGCTGTACAACCTTGCTCTCATCCCTACCATTAGGGAAGACATCATTGCAGGTCAGAAGACGGATAAAGGTATGGCACATCTCCGGAGACGGATAGACAATGGAGAGATCAAGTGTTTTCGGAAGGATGATGTGGGGACGCTATGGTTCAATGACCGCATAGTCGTACCCCGGGATATGGAGCTGAGGGTGAAAATCCTCGATGAAGCTCACTTGTCTAAGTACTCCATTCATCCGGGCAGCAACAAGATGTACCAAGATTTGAAAAAGAAATTTTGGTGGACACGGATGAAGCGGGAGGTAGCGAGGTACGTATCCGAGTGCGATACATGCCGACGAGTGAAAGCTGATCACATGAAGAAATCAGGGCTGCTACAACCCCTGAAGATCCCGGCATGGAAATGGGAAAATGTGAGCATGGATTTCATTGTGGGATTACCCCTAACATCCAACAAGCATGATTCCATTTGGGTAATCGTTGATCGGTTGACCAAGACGGCTCACTTCATTCCGGTGAATACACGTTACAATGCCGGCAAATATGCGGAGCTGTACATAGCGAAAATTCTATGCCTATACGGGGTACCCAAGACCATCGTCTCAGATCGAGGTGCATTATTTCTATCTCGCTTTTGGGAGCAGCTACACGCTGCATTGGGTACTAAGTTCATTAGGAGCTCCCCCTATCACCCTCAGACAGATGGGCAAACAGAGAGGGTGAACCAAGTATTAGAGGACATGTTGAGAGCATGTGCCATCCACCATGGTGGGAACTGGGATGATCACCTACCATTGGCGGAATTCTCGTACAACAACGGCTATCAGGCGAGTATCAAGATGGCACCCTATGAAGCTCTCTACGGTCGCAAATGCCACACCCCATTAAATTGGTGTGAGTCCAGTGAAAGGGTCACATTCGGGGTTGATGTGGTGAACGACGCCGAAGAGCGCGTTCGGATGATCCAAACTAATTTGAAGGCCGCTCAATCCCGGCAGAAGAGCTACACTGATAAGAGGCGTAGACCGTTGCACTTTGACGTTGGGGAACACGTGTACCTCCGCGTGTCTCCGATGAAGGGCATGCACCAGTTCGGTGTGAAGGGGAAGCTCGCTCCCCGTTTCATTGGACCCTATGCTATCACCGAGAAATGTGGACCAGCTGCGTATCGATTGGAGCTACCGACATCTCTTGCTGGTGTCCATGATGTTTTTCATGTTTCGCAACTGCGAAAATGTTTAAAGCATACAGCTGCTGTTCCTACTGAAGACATCGGCGAGCTGAAACCGGATTTAACATATGATGAGTATCCGGTGGGAATTCTTGATGAGAAAGCCCGAACCACGCGTAGCAGAACGTTGTGGTTCTACAAAATCCTCTGGAGCAACCACACCGCTGAAGAAGCGACATGGGAGAGCGAGGAGTTCCTTCGCTCAAATTACCCGGAATTCATGGCATCTCAGCACGGGTAAGTCCCAATTACATCGCTATCTCTTCTTTTGTAATCTCGGGACGAGATTCTTTTAAGGGGGGAGGGATGTAAAAGCCCAAGAAAAGGGACTTGCAAAAACTTTTCTTCACCTCACCACACCACAGTTTTTGGTGGGGATATATTAGGAAATACTGTGAAGAGCAAGTAACCTCCATCAAAAGAGGGATTAGAGGGGAAAGCCTTCACTTTCAAAAAGTGGGATTTTTACACATGAACATGAGAGGTTGAGATCACCCCTAGAACTTGAAAAGTCTTGGGAATGTTCAGTCCAAGTTTCATGGAAATCCAACACTTTTTGAGGCACTTTTGGAGGTATTTGAAAAAGAGGCCAATTTGAATGTAAATTCAAATTGCAGCAACTTTCATCACTCAAATTCAAAAGTTAGCTTCATATTCAAACTCAGCACATTTTTCTGAGTTAGCCCACCAATTTTCATCCCTATTTGAGTTCATCTTGTCGGGTGCTAAATTTGCAATAATTCAAAACTGAATTTGAATTTCAGTTTAAACATGAAGCAAAATTTAACCCAACAAAGTTTAAATTTGAGAACTCAAATTCAAACCAATAAGTGGGGGCTAAGTCTCCCATTCAATGTTCAGTAGCTGGGATATTTACAAAAGAAATGGGGAGAAAGAATTAGAGGGGAGAAGAGGGCCCACTGGTCAGCCACCCAGGGATCAAACCGACAAAGGCACGCGGTCGAACACCCCTACGGCCGACAGCGCACGGGGTCGACCCCGTCCCAACGCGGCCACCGCGCCACCTCCTGCTCGTGGAATGAGGACGCCGGCTACAATACGCGTGATCGCACCCTGGTCTGCGTGAATTCCCTCCCCATTCTCTCGGTTCCACCCGCCCACATCCGAAGAAGCGTACCCGGAGTCGCCGCCCTCTGAACGCCGGCGCCCGGACAGCACAGGCTTCTTCGTGCCCGACGCTCAACACAAGAAACGACCGCCATAAGGTGCTGGTTCTGCTGGTCCTTACCGTTCGGTATTTCATGCACGTCGGGGGAGAATTTCTCCCGGGAACGTTTCGGTGTTCTTAAGGCCGAGCTACACCAAATCCTAAAATTCACGGGTGTTGGCTTATCACCGGGCATATCGAGCTAAACACATGTTCTACACGTCCCCACGGCCATCTAGGATCCAAAACCATCGAAAACCGTCGAGTCTTTGCGCTGATATCCGAGTTTTTCGAACAACAACCGATATCGGGCCTAGGTCGACGGTGAGGTCCTAGTTCCGGCCATTTCCATGGCCAACCGAGCTCATATTCGTGCGCAGCATGCCATGGCGGAGCTGTAGGAGCAAACCGATTGAGAAATAAGGCCCGGAGTAGCCCGGGCGACGTCGCCGGAGTGGAGGAAAGCTCTGTCACCGTCGCGGGCATAGTTCCGGCCATTGCCGAGCTCCGGTGAGGGCACCAGCGTGTTCTCCGAGTCGAGTTAGGCACAGGCGGCAAGTTTCGTCGAATCTCGGGCGGTGAAACGCCCGGCGGCGAGCGCTCCGGCGAAGCGCCGCCGCGGGAGCTGCGGGAGAGCGCGAGGTAGACGAAGGGGGAGCCGGGTCCACCGGTCAGCCTCTGATCTCGCGCGGGGATCGGTTTGCGGGCGGGATTCGGTGCGGCAGCGCGGGTAAAACCCCGTGAGCCGTGGTGTGGCCGCATTCTGTGTGGGCCGGCTCGAGGAGTGGGCCCCACCCGCAGGATTTAAACATTCTTGGAATTTCCAGTTTTAGTTCAAACTTGAAATGAATAGAACTTTGGCTAGGAAACTCCAAATTCAATGAACCAATTTTTTCTGAACTCAGAATTCTGAGTACTTTCCAGCAATACCAAATTCAGCTGATGAAAGTGAATAGTTTTCCAGAATTAAATCCCTAAATTTTAAATTGTTGGGAATTTTATCTGCAGAATTACTTTATGAAAAATTCTGAAATTTGGCTGAGAGGTTCATTGGAAAATCACTGAATCCCAGTAAAATTTTCAGACTCATCCAAGTTAATTTAGTTACCCTAATGGGGTGATCAAGAGAACTGCCCTGAGAAAATAGAAAAATGTACAGAAACATTTTTCAGATTTTCTCAAATCTTAATTAGGGCATAACTTTATGTAGGATTCTTCAAATGACATGAAACCAACTCCATTAGAACCATCCTAAATTCTAGTTTCCAGAAAGTAATGGTGGGAGCCATGAAAAACTCTGGAATTACTTAGAGGCTCAAATATTGACCAAATAGGCTTTTATTTGTACAAGGTTCAATTGAACTTTGTTTCAAATAAGACTTGGTCACGACTCTGGTTAGGACTCTACCAATCCACCATAAAAATTTCAGAACCAAAGGGGAGGGCTAACTAGAGTTAATAGCAATTATGTATTCAACTTCACACATTGCATTTAAATTGACATGTAGTATTTCATTAACGTGTAGTCGCTGAAGGCGAAGAGACTCCGGAAGTGCTGGACTTCCTTCTTCCGGATGAAGAACTAACCCCTTACTAGCAGCAACAAGGCAAGCCCCGGTTTGCATTAACCTTTTTATAAGTTTTACTTTGTTTACATGTGTCATATGAAGTATGATTGTGCATTAGGTATAGGATGGATCGAACCCCACTTGCAAAACCAGAATTTTTCCCTAAGAGTGAGGGTAGTGTCTAGGACCTCGAGTAGAAGGGCTATGCTTAATGATTCATAGGGCTTCGGTACAAGTCGAGTAGTTGGAATCTACTCGCGAGATAGGCTTGGGACACACGGGTTCGGTTGAGTGATGTGAGATCACTTTAGTAATGAAAATGAGACTAGGCAGGGGCTAGGGTGCAGCAAGAGGAAGTCTTGTGTGCGCAGCCCTGTCTGTGTCGATTGAGGACCGATCCATGTGCGGCCCTGCTGAACATGTATTGAACGTACCGAAGGCATATCGGATATATGGGCCCCGATAAACCGATGTAGTCGAAACCTCCGGCCGTCGAGGCATAACGCACCTATTTATAGGTGTAGGCTGAGGGCAGCAAGGTGGAAATCTGCCAATGGGCATAGAGAGATGCTCCATGTGGGGAACCTCCTGCTTGTTTCGGTGCGACCGGTTCGACGTTTGGGCTGTTGGGTGAAAGGTTGTCCCGTACGACATCGAGTGAGCGTGCTGTGCAGCTCCACGGGTGGGCGTACGTGACGTGCTCTTTGGGTTTCCCTGCAGGTGTATATCGAGTTGATTCACCGTCCCTCGCGGTGACGAGTACCGCTTGTTCACTGCGTTGTAACATAGACTAATGAAAGAAATGTTATGATTCAATATTGCTGTTATGATATAATTGTATTGCTACATGTGTGCCACCAAATATTGCTCACTAAATTTCAGCTTCATGAACTGTTAACTTGTTGCTAAAAGATGAACTAAGGATGAACTTGTAGGCGTGTCCATTTGCTGCAACATTGCTATCCTATGTCATGTTACACCTCACGTAGAGTTTCATGCTTAGGTGAGTCGGTTAAGCCTTGCTGAGCCTTCGTGCTCACGGTTGCTGCTTAAGTGTTTTTCAGGTGAGGAGCCACCCACGGACTCAGAGTACGAGTCCACCGGGGAGGGTTACCCTCTGTCGGAGAGCACGGCTGAGTGGGAGCCGTACACGCCGCGCTGAGCTGAGACGTGCAGCTAGTGTGGGTTGCCCTAGGGCTGGGCAACTGACTTTTGCTAGATAGGCGGGCGTCAGTTGTACAAAAGAAACTTCCGCTGTGTAATAAAAGACCCTAGTTTGTAACTGAGAAGTGTACTACTTTGTACATTCAGTTTGTTTTCCCATGTAATATAATGTGTTCTTATGACATGTGCTGTCGGGTGTAGAATCATGCGGCACCACCCTCTGCGATCCTGGATGAGCGGATTCTGGTCCGCCACACTTTCTTCTTCTGGACGAAGCCCTGACCACTGACCAGCAGCAACAAGGCAAGCCCCGGTTTGCATTAACCAATTTTACAAAGTTTTGTTTTATTTATAATTAGTATGTAGTATGTATGTGCATTAGGTGTAGGATGGATGAAACCCAAGGGCATAGCCAGATTATTCCCACAAGAGTCAGGGTAGTGTATAAGTCCTAGAGTAGTATACGCTGTGTTTAATGTTCATAGAACTTCGTTACAAGTCGAGTAGTTGGAATCTAATCGCGATTTTAGGAGTCGGGACATACGGGATTGGTTTGAGTGTTGTGAGATCATTTTAGTAAGAAAATGAGACTAGGCAGGGGCTAGGGCGCATCAAGAGGAAGTCTTGTGGGCGCAGCTCTGTCCGTGTCGATTGAGGACCGATCCGTATGTGGCCCCGCTGAGCATATTTGAATGTACCAAAGGCATACCGGATATATGGGGTCCGACAAACCGATGTTCTCTAAACCTCCGGGCGTCGAGGCATAGCACACCGATTTATAGGTGTAGGTTGAGGGCAGCAAGATGGAAATCTGCTAACGGGCACAGAGAGATGCTCCGTGTAGGGAACCTCCTGTCCGTTTCGGAGCGACTGGTTCGACGTTTGGGCTGTTGGGTGAAAGGTTGTCCCGTACGACATCAGTGGAGCGTGCTGGGCAGCTCTGAGTGTGGGCGTATGTTACGTGCTATTTGGGTATCCCTGCAGGTATATATCGAGTCGATTCGCCGTCCCTCGCGGTTATGAGTCGCTTGTTAACTGTGTCGTGATGTAGATAAATTATGAAATGTTATGATTCAATTCTGCTGATATGTACAATTGTATTGCTACATGTGTGCCACCAAATATTGCTTACTAAATTTCAGATTCATGAACTGTTAACTTGTGGCTAAAATATGAAATAAGGATGAACTTGTAGGCATGTCCGTTTGCTGTAAATTACCATCCCATGTTCGTTATAAACTGCATGTAGAGTTTCATGCCTAGGTGAGTCGGTTAAGCCTTGTTGAGCCATCGTGCTCATGGTTTCTGCTATAAGTGTTTTTCAGGTGAGGAGTATCCCACGGACTCGGAGTACGAGTCCACCGGCGAGGGCTACCCTCCGTCGGGCACCACAGCTGAGTGGAAGCCGTACACACCGCGCTGAGCTGAGGAGTGCAGCTAGTGTGGGTTGCCCGTAGGGCTGGGCAACCGACTTTTGCTAGGTAGATGGTGTGAGTAGTATAAACATAGCTTCCACTTTTGTAATCCAAATACTAGTTTGTAACTGAAGTCTTGTACTAGTTTGTACATATTCAGTTGGTTTTCTATGTAATACAATATGTTTTCTTATGATGTGTGATGTCGGGTGTCGCAGCGTGAGGCACCACCCTCTGCGATCCTGGATGAGCGGATTCCGGTCCGCCACAGGCTGGTATCAGAGCCGCATTGGGGATAGCACACCAATTAAAGACTGTATTACGGGAAAACTTAGGTTAACAGTGAGGATTCGCTAGTTGCCCAAGTAAGGACTATATTAGCATCGTTACTTAAAGTGGCAAGACAAACATATGTGTCATAATTCTGAATTTTAATTATGTAACGACGCACCTACGCTCAGGTAAAAATGGTAAGGAACGCCACAGAAAGCGGTTCAATTTCGGTTAGCTCCCCTGACGAGTAATGTGGTTCAGGGATAGATCTCATAGCTTGGTGTGAGACGTTAATATGAAACTCTTGGACTCTTCATTGTGAGGTGTAAAGGTCCCAAAATATGAATAAAAAGAAACTCTTGTTTGCACAAATTTGGTTTCATATGTATGAAAAATGGGACTTGTTAAAACTTTTTCCACATGTGATAACACACATGAGAGTTTTTTCACACAAGTTCAAATCTTTATTTGAAAACTTGGAACCCAAGAGGGATGTAAAACCAAGGTGGGAAGATCAACCGGGTTGTATTAAAAACCAAGGTGAAACTTTGAAAATTTGTTCAACTCAAAAATTCAAATGAGGGTAACACAATTATTATCAAACTGTTGTGTTAAAAACCTCATTTGCAGCAGCCAAACCAAAAATCAGGTTTCATATTTGAATTCCTTAGGTCCAAATTAGGGGGTAGGCAAAGTCTCATGAATTTTTGAAGATATTTGATATCCATTTTCCAAATGGACTTAAATTTGCTATGAATTCAAATATACATTTGAATTTGGATGAAGCTTGTCCAAATCATTCAAACACAATACAGATTGGAATTCCCACAATTTGATTTCCAGCATTTGCCAACTTTGAGATCTGTTGAGAGGGGATAAGGGGGAAGGTGGGGCCCACTTGTCATATGCCCAAACATCTTCACCTAGGCAACCCAGTCTCTGTTTTGCCACTGGAGTCAGCCGAGGCTTGTGTATCCCACTCAAACGCCGAAGACTCTCCGGGCGACACACCGAGCAGGTCACCACGCCACCTCCTGCTCCCTGCACAATTTCTCCTCCAGCTCTTATCCTTCCCACGGAAGCAACACCCGAATTGCTCACTCTCAGCTCGTGCTCTCGCTCGCTGTTTCCGCTCCTGCGCACAAAATATGGCCACTGGCCCAGCTCCGAAATTTTTCCACCGCACACCGGCGTCCGATCGACCTTTGCTCGAGCCATCAACACAAAAAGGAAGCACCTACATGTGTACGTGTCGTTTCCCCGCTCAACTCCAATGCTCGGGTTTCTGTTGGCTGTAAATTGAGGATCAGCGAGGAGCACCGAGGTGCA
Source organism: Neostapfia colusana (assembly GCA_030760725.1). NCBI lineage: Eukaryota > Viridiplantae > Streptophyta > Magnoliopsida > Poales > Poaceae > Neostapfia > Neostapfia colusana. The sequence goes on from JASWHV010000015.1 coordinate 48,933,663, forward strand.
AACGGCGGAACCGCAACCGGCTCACCGTGGGCGGCACGCCACAGCCGTTTTCACCGTCCCTCCTCTACACGAAAGAGGTGTGCCATATTCCCTAGGTCGTGTAGATGCAAACCGTATAGCGATTGATCAACCGGGTGAGGGGAATTTCCAGATTTTCCGAAACATAGTGTATTCGGGTAGAGCTCGGTCTACCCCGAAATTCAAGTTACTCGGGTAGCTACTGGCCGAGCAAACTTGCAAGCACCATCCTTACATCCTAGCGCTCCTCCTCGGCCAAGAATCAAGCTAAATGATCCAGAAACGACCGAGTCCTTTCTGTTTTTCGGGCCGCCATGGAAAAACATCTCGGATCACCATGGAGCTCGATGTTGCCGGCCTTTTCACGAGGTTTGGCGTCCATTTTTGACATCCTCAAGCTCCCACGGAGCTCTCCGAGCAATCCCCGACCGTTTCGATGCGGTGTAGAAGGTTTCCGACCTCACCAGAACCCTAGCGGTCTCTGCCGCCGCCGCGCGCCACTTTCCGGCGATCTACGGCTGTCGGGGACACCCTAGATGAGTTCAGCGCCACGAATTAAGGGGGGGGGGCGGCGAGTTTGAGGTCGGGAGATGGCCGGGAAGGCCGTTCCGGTGACGCTCACTGGAGGCCGCCGCCGCTGCCTCTGTTTGGCGCGAGGAAGAAGACGACCTGTTGGGTGGGACCCACTAGCAGGCGTTTAAACATTTTAGGAATTTCAGTTTTCAGTTTAAACTTTGGAGAGCCACAACTTTGTGTAGGAGTGTCCAAAAATTGTCAAATAAATTTTGTTGGATTCCTCTCAAAAAGTAGTATCCAGGGGTATAGCCCAATGTTTATGAAAATACCTGGATTTGGCTCATTAATTCATATAAGGAAAATATTGTAGGAATTTTTCCAGGAGTTCTGTGTATTGGAAAATTCACAAATTTGGGCAGGAGATTTTTCCAAAAATACTTGAACTCCATTAAAAGTTTCAGAAGCATTGGACCTCGTTTACTTGGCCAAATGTGATGTTAATTTCTTATGTCTATGAAAATTGAAAAAATAGAACAGGGTTCAATTTCAGATTTTTCCCCAAACTTTAAAACCTCATAACTTTTGCTAGGAAGCTCCAAATTTAGTGATTCAAATTGGTTTGGATTCAGGTTGGAAACCTCTATCGAAATATGCAACCCAATTTGTACGAAACTCAGTATTTAATTCTGGAAAATTCTTTAAATCTTGCCAGAAAAAGATTTTTTGGGGGAGTTTGGTTCTTCCAAAATTTCTCAAATTGTGCCAGAATATTCCTTAGGATGTTAGTGAACGTATGTAAAAATTTCAGCGCATTTGGAGTTGATTTGATTAGGGAAATTCAGATTTGAAGTTGCTGCGTTCAATTGAATACAGAAACATTTTCAGAGAATTTCCAAAACTTGGAAATTCAGTTCTGGGTAATTCTTAGCTCCACAAATCCTAGAAAAATTCATGCAATTCCTATAAGATATAATTTAAATTGTAATTCACTAAGTTTGGCATGAACATGGAAGTTACTTCATAATTAACTCCTGTTTGCTTAATTGCTTAGAGAATTGTTCTGAACAAACCACTCAAGGAAAAGTGCTAATTTTTGGTCCAGAGGACTTTCTTGTGATAAGGAACTCACATGAAAATTCTCAGCTCCATTGGAGCGCTGGATCACCCCTATTCTGTTTAACCTCTTGAGATGATCAACATAGAAGAGGGGAAAACACTTAGTACTTAATCATATTGCTTAGACCCAAACCAAAACCACTAGCACCAGTGTCATTTTAAATTCTTAAACAGAGTTCCATATTTTAAACTTGTCATTAGAACTTGTTAGCAAAATCTTTACAATTAAATCCATATGCATATTCATTGCGTGTAGCATCTACGTGAAGAAGTTGAAGCAATTAGAGTGGAAATCAAAGAAGGAGGGAAGCGAGTGATGAAGACTCAAGTGGTCTTCACTAACTGAACTTCATATATATATATATAAGTCCCCTGCAAAACAAAGGCAAGCCCCAGTTTGCATAAAAACTTACAAGTTTTCATTTGTATTCACTTTATAATATCTAGCATTTTATTTATTGCATTAAGTCTAGGTGGTATGACACTCCAAATGCATGACCCAGAAAACCCTGGAATATAATGTAGAGTAGGTTATCAATTGATTATAACTACTGATTTCAAGTAAACAAAAGTGGATTAAAAGAGGCATAACTCGAGTAGGCAGTTTCCTACTCGTGAACCGGGATTAAGGGGGATCAATCGGAAGAGTTGGGGATTGATCCTCATAGTTGGGAATGGAGACCAGGCAATGGATGGACGGTTCAAGGACGTGGTCCTGTGAACCTAGGCTATGTCTGAGTTGATTAAGGCCCGTTCTCGTGTGTGGCCTGTTGGACAAGTTTGAGTTGTGTACCGGATGCATATTGGCTATACGTGACCCAGGAAACCGATGTAACATGTTAACCTGGGTGTCGAGGCATACCTCACCGTCTGATGCAAATGCTGAAAGGATAGAGGAGTCGGCTCTACGAGGGTTTGCCATATTGAGACTTAATCCCAGTCGGTGCGACCGGTTCGACATTTGGGTGCCGTGTGAAAGGTTGTCACGTACGACGTCAGTGATGGTTGCTGTGTGCAACATCGAGTACGGGCGTACGTGTCGTGTCAGCTGGGTGTTTTTGATTGCAATCACCGTCACTCGCGGAATGGACCGAGAATACTTGTTCTCTGCGTTGTGACGTAGTAATAAACTGGGAAAATCTTAATAATGCTTTGTGAGTAATCCTCATAATGGAGATGAGGAATGATCAACACTTTCACTAAATTTATTTTCCACCTTGGGCTAGTAGCATCGAGGCAAAGCGTTTCTTGTTTGATTGTGGAGTCTCGACGTTGTTGGCGCAAGGTCTGTATGGGTCTAGGGTAGCTCATTAAAGTTATTTTCACCTCGGGCATGTGACATCGAGATTAAGCGTTTCTTGTTTGATTGTGGAGTCTCGATGTAAATTGTGCGAGGGCTATCAAAGTTGCTTAAAACTTGAAGTAAGGATTCTCCTTTAGCTCAAGTTCATCCTTTGTGCAAACTTCTATATTCAGCCCTCTATTTTCAGCATGTAGAGTTTCATGACTAGGGTGACGGGTAAGTCTTGTTGAGCTTCATGCTCACGGATACTACATGAGTTGTTTTGCAGGTAATAACTGTCCACTGATATGTACGGGTGTCCGATGAGACTCGGAACTCTCTGAGTGGTGAACTCATGGCAACCCCTGTCGCTGTTATTATGATAGTGTTGCTAGCGAGAAGGGTCCGCGGGCTGGACACCTTCTCTATTGCTTAGCATAGGTATGAGACGTGAGTTGTAATAGTCTTCCGCTGTAGATTATTTTGAGAAGTATTTGTAAAAATTTACACTTTGTAATCTTCCACTTGATTTATGTAATATGATGCTTTATTATGTGTGCTGTTGGGTGCCGCATCGCACGGCACCACCCAATGCGATTCCTGGGCGAGCGGCACGGCCCCGTGATCGGGCCGGGCCCTCACAGCGTGGTATCAGAGCCGCATTGGTAATAGCGCACTGAATAAGGATCGTATTAGGACAAAAACTTAGGATACGTTGAGGAAACGGTATTATACCCACATAAGGACTATAGTAGTATAGTTACTTAAAGTGGCAGCACTAACATACTTGTTATAATTCTGAATTTTGATTATGTAACGACGCACCTACATTCAGGTAAAAATGGTAAGGAACGTCACCGAAAGCGGTTCAATTTTGGTTAGCTCCTCTGACAAGGAATGTGGTTCAGGGATAGGTCTCACAGCTTGGTGTGAGACGTCAATATGAAACTCTTGGACTCCTCATATTCTTGAGTTCATATGAAACGCTGATCCCTAGCGTGCATTTGGCAAATAAGTGGAGACCCCATCGTGTGGTCAGTAACACGATAGTATGTTCATCTGGAAATAGCCCAGGGGGACATATGCATCGCTTGCCATCAGCGTGCCCTGCAGGGCAGTAGGTGGTATCTGTTGGGTTGATAACATTCCCAACCATGACGACCTGTTCTCGCTCTACTCGGGTTCCCCGTCGTGTGGTGTGAAAACGTGACCATGTACCTTAAGACGTGACTTGACTCAAGGACGTCCCTTATGGAAATGATACGGGGCGTATGTTTTTAGTATGATATGGAACTGCCTGAAATGAGAAAACCTATGTGTACATCATCATTGAGTGTTTTTCCTGCAGGTACTAACCACATACGTATCCCGTGTAGTACACGTGTGCGAGAAACCGTTTAGTGCCACAATTGAGACGTTTATACCGGTATAATCCGGTTAAGATTTTCTTTGGTGAGGCTACGTAGTACCGACATTGTTCTTACGGTGCATCGACACCGTACTACACTTAATAATCCTTTTCCCTATGAAGAAATAATTGATGAGCTAACTTTAAACTAATAATGGAAGTTTGAAACAAATATTAGTTACTGAACTCTTATTTTGAGCTAAGATTCAAATAAGAGAATGTCTAGGTTTCAAAGATTTCAAAAACAGAGTGCTCTGTTTCTGGCAGGAGTTCTTGCTGGATTTAACAGAGCATAACTCTGAGTATATTTAACCAATTAGGGTGTATGATACAGTTCTGGAACTATTTTCAAGTGCTCTACAACTTCTGTGTAGATCTCCAGAGCAAAATCACACGTTAACTGGGTGAAAAGTCCAGTTGAAGGCGAACTGTTCAGAACCAGGACAGCAGAAAAACCTCTCTGGACCTTTCTGTTTTTAAGCCGTAACTTCCTGTAGAAAAATCCCTAAGGAGCCTGTGATACACCTTTGGAAAGGTTATGAAATGTGCAACTTGGTTGTAGTTCAAAGTTTGTTCAGATTCATATTATATCTGTGTATACAACTGTGATAAAGTCAGCCACATGCAAAGGAGATGCTGACAAATTTTATCCAGAAATTCTGCCAACTTTGAGCAATCATAACTTCTAATCCAGAAATGATCTAGAGGCATAAGAGTACTCGTTGGAAAAATATTGAAGTTATCTTTAACTTTGGTATTCAACTTGGGTTATGAAAATGCTTTTAAACGGATCAAAATCTGGGTTAGGATAGAAGAGTTTGTTCTTCACAGCAAAGAGAACGATTGAAGGAGCAACTAAGTGAACTCATGAGCAAATGAGTTATACGAACAAGCTCATGACCTTGGGGTTGCTCTGCGCTGTGTAGTAGGAAGGAGGACGAAACACTATGGCTTAGTGTTGATTTTCATCCGCTTAATATTGTGACAATCAAGAACAAGTACCCGTTACCACAGATCGACATATTGTTTGATCAGTTGGTCAATGCAAAGATCTTTTCCAATATGGACTTAGGATCAGGGTATCATCAGATTGAGGTGTGGGCTGAGGCTATTCCGAAGACAGCTTTTCGATGACGTACGGAGGTTATGAGTACCTTGTCATGTTCCTTGGCCTTTCCAATGCTCCAGCTCAGTTCATGTACTTGATGAACTTGGTATTCATGCCGGAGCTGGATGTATTTGTCGTGGTCTTCATCGACGACCTACTAGTTTATTCCAAGTCGGAGGAAGCACACGAGAAGCACCTGCATATAGTCTTGCAACGGCTGTGGGATCACAAGCTATACGTGAAATTCAGCAAGTGCGAAATTCTAGATATCACGAGTACTTTGTCTCGGGCATATCATCTCAGCGAAGGGCATCGCTGTAGACCCGAGTAATATCGCACAAGTGCTGCATTGGAAGTCCCGGTCTATTAACGAGTACGGAAAAAATTCCTCGGACTCACGGGATATTATCGGAGATTCATTTCGAACTTCTCGAAGATTGTCAAGCCTAGGACATAGCTGCTGAAGAAGGCTACCAAATAAATTTGGAGTCCAGCATGTAAAGCAGCGTTCAAGGCATAGGTGAAACACCTAACATCAGCACCGGTTTTGGCGCAGCCAAACACAACAAGACCGTTCGTTGTGTACTGTGATGCATCCGGCTTTGGGCTAGAATGTGTGCTGATACAAAACCAAAGGGTGGTCCTGTATGGGTCAAGGCAACTCAGGAATCATGAGAAACACTATCTGACTCAAGATTTAGGACTCACTGCCGTGGTACTCGCACTCAAAATGTGGAGGCACTACTTACTCGGTAACCTCGTGCATTTATATACTGACCACAAGCGCCTCAAGTACATATACACTCGGAAAGAGTGAAACGTGAGGCAGCAAAGATGGTTGCAGTTAATAAAGGATTACGAAATAGAGATCCATTATCACCCTGGCAAGGCTAACATGGGTGAATGCGGGAGTCGCAAGTCACACATTCATAATCCAACCATCACCCCGTTGGGAGAGAGCGAGCCACCATTACGTATGGTTCCCTCTAGAGCTCTCTACAATTGGTGGCAGCCCAAAGACATGACAAGGGCATGTCACATTTGCGGAGATGTATAGACAGTGGGGAACTGAAATATTTCCGAAAAGACGGAGACGGCGTCCTGTGGTTAAGGACAGAGTCATCGTACCCAGTAAACCGGAGTCGAGGAAGAATGATTTTTAAAGAGGCTCACATGTCATAGTTTCTACCCATCTCGATTCATCGGTTCATTCCAGGTTATGTAAAGATGTGGACCCGTTGCATACCGGCTGGAATTACCAGCGATATTCACCGGTGTGTACGACATCTTCCACATTTCTCAACTGAGGAAGTGCCTCAAGTGTTCAACCACCATTCAGCTGGGGAATATCGAAGGACTGAAACCAGATCTCACACATTAGGAGGGACTGGTTCAGATCATCGACATAAAGGACCGAACCACACGCGACGGTACGTTATGGTTCTATAAAGTTTTATGGAGTGATCACTCCAAGGTTGAAGCGACATGGAAGAGCGAAAGATTTCTTCGCACCAATTATTCCGACTTTAGACGTCGCACATTAGTTAATTTTCCACCATCCTCCTTCTCATTTTTACCTTATAATCTCGGGACAAGATTCTTTTAAGGGGGGAGGAATGTAAAGATCTCAAAATATGAATACAAAGAAACTCTTGTTTGCACAAAGTTGGTTTCATATGTATGAAAAATGGGACTTGTTAAAACTTTTTCCACATGTGATAACACACATGAGAGTTTTCTTCACACAAGTTCAAATCTTTATTTGAAAACTTGGAACCCAAGAGGGATGTAAAACCAAGGTGGGAAGATCCCATATGTGTGAGAAAGCTAAAGTCAGATTTTTGAACAAATTTGTTCAACTCAAAAATTCAAATGAGGGTAACACAATGATTTTCAAACTGTTGTGTTAAAAACCTCATTTGTGGCAGCCAAACCAAAAATCAGGTTTCATATTTGAATTCATTAGGTCCAAATTAGGGGGTAGGCAAAGTCTCATGAATTTTTGAAGATATTTGCTATCCATTTTCCAAATGGACTTAAATTTACAATAAATTCAAATATACATTTGAATTTGGTTGAAACTTGTCCAAATCATTCAAACACAATACAGATTGGAATTCCCACAATTTGATTTCCAGCATTTGCCAACTTTGAGAGCTGTTGAGAGGGGATAAGGGGGAAGGTGGGGCCCACTTGTCATATGCCCAAATATCTTCACCTAGGCAACCAAGTCTCTGTTTTGCCACTGGAGTCAGCCGAGGCTTGTGTTTCCCACTCAAACGCCGAAGACTCTCCGGGCGACACACCGAGCAGGTCACCACGCCACCTCCTGCTCCCTGCACGATTTCTCCTCCAGCTCTTATCCTTCCCACCGAAGAAACACCCAAATTGCTCACTCTCAGCTCGTTCTCTCGCTCGCTGCTTCCGCTCCCGCGCACAAAAGATGGCCACCGGCGCCGCTCCGCAATTTTTCCGCCGCACACCGGCGTCCGATCGACCTTTGCTCGAGCCATCAACACAAAAAGGAAGCGCCTACATGTGTACGAGTCGTTCCCCTGCTCAACTCCAACGCTCGGGGTTTCTGTTGGCCGTAAATTGATGATCAGCGAGGAGCACCGAGGTGCAAACGGCGGAACCGCAACCGGCTCACCATGGGCGGCATGCCACAGTCATTTTCACCGTCCCTCCTCTACCCGAAAGAGGTGCGCCATACTCCCTAGATCGTGTAGCTGCAAACCGTATAGCGATTGTTCAACCTGGTGAGGGGAATCTCCAGATTTTCCGAAACATAGTGTATTCAAGTAGAGCTCGGTCTACCCTAAAATTCAAGTTACTCGGGTAGCTACTGGCAGAGCAAACATGCAAGCACCATCCTTACATCCTAGCGCTCCTCCTCGACCAAGAATCAAGCTAAATGATCCAGAAATGACCGAGTTCTTTCTGTTTTTCGGGCCGCTATGGAAAAACATCTCGGGTCACCGTGGAGCTCGATGTTGCCGGCCTTTTCACGAGGTTTGGCGTCCATTTTCGACATTCTCAAGCTCCCATGGTGCTCTCCTAGCAATCCCTGACTGTTTCGATGCGGTGTAGAAGGTTTCCGACCTCACCGGAACCCTAGCGTGTAAAAGCCCAAAAAAAGGGACTTGCAAAATTTTTATGCACCTCACAACACAACAGTTTTGTTGTGGGTAGATTGTGAAATATTGTGAAGAGCAAGTGGCCTCCATCAAAGGAGTGATTAGAAGGGAAAGTCTTCACTTTCACAAAGTAGGGTTTACACACATATGATCACACATGGGAGGGAAATTTCAAACTGTTGCATTCAACTTCAGGATTTCAGCAGCTAAAACAAGGAGTAAAGGGCATACTTGGATTCCTCAGGTTCAAATTAGTGGGGAGGCAAAGTCTCAATAATTTTTGCAAGGGTTTGCTACCCAATGGTCCAAAAAGGAGCCAAATAGGCAAGAATACAAATATACATTTGAATTTGAGGGAAACTTGTCCAATCATGCAAATGTGGCTCAGTTTGAGACTGCAAACATTTGAATTACTTATTTGCCAAAAATTTGGAGATATTTTGGGGCAGAGGGGAGCTGTGGGCCCCACTGGTCAGTGAGAAGAGAGGGGAGAAGCTTACTGCCTAAGTTAATCGGTTCCACAGTTCACACTCGAGCGAGTTGCGTTCTCCCACCGGCTGCCACCGCACGGACAACCGACGACCGAAGCACCTCCCGAGCTGCTTCGAGTGTCGGTTCCCCCGCGCCTTCATCTCCCCTATGCCACGCTCTGTCGGCCACAACAACCCTCCCACGAGCTCTGTTATCTTTCCTCCCGAGCAAACAAGCCGCCGGCGCCGCGCCGGTTCGTCCCGATCCTAAACCGGCATCGCGTCCCGACTGCTCAAGCGATCAACGCGAAAAAGGAGCGCCAGCGCGTGCACAAGAGTTTCCCCAGCTCAGCTCCGGTGTTCGGGGTTCCTGTCGGCCGTATTTCGAGTATCAGCACCGAAGCCGAGGTGCAACCGGTGGAAACCGACGTCGGGCTCCCGTGGGCAGCTCACACCAACCAGTTTCACGACTGAGCGAGAGCACCCCAAGGTGCGCCAACTCCCTGCGCTGCTCCTCTCCAAATTTCAGAGCAATCCGTGCGACGTAGCTTCGGAATTTCGAGTTTTTCCCTCGGAAGAGGAAAACCTAACCGCGGGTAAGAACTGCGGAAATTAACGCTTAATTCTCGGTTAAAGTTATTCATTTTGCGCACACCAGAGCTAGAGAGGATAGGGAACCTTTTCCCTCCACAACCCTAGCTAGAAACGCCGTGGTTACAGCTAATTTCGAGCTTTTCGGTCGGCGGCCATGGCGGGAACACCCGGGCGCACGGTGACAACCGGTTTGCCGTCGTTTCCGAGCCAGGTTGAGGCCACGCCGAGATTTCCTGACCTCCACTGATGCTTTAGAGCGGATCCGCCGAGCTTTTGGTGGGCTAATGTGCTCGGGCGACGGTGCCGATCATCACCGAAGGCCGCGGCTCGTCGCCAGCCTACTTCCAGCCACCGGCAGCCCGAGCCAACCCCGTAGACTTGTTCCCCGACCCTGAAAACCCCCAGGCGGCGAGTCCCGGCCGAAAGGTGGCCGGGCAGCCGGGTCCGGCGAGCTCCAGTACAGCGCCGGCGAGGGGGAGGCGCGGGAGCGAGAGGAAGAAGAAGACCCGCCGGGCCCACGCGTCAGCAGCTGAAGATTAAAACTCCGGATCAGCTGTGGCGTGTGATCCCGTGTGGTGGCGCGGGAAAAGGTCTGTGGCCCCGTGTGGCGTGATTCCGGGGTTGACACGTGTAGGGTGGACCCACAGGCAGAGTTTGAACTTTTCCCGAATTAATTTGAATTCCAGAATTGGTTCAAACTTTGGAACTGCATAACTTTTGCTAGGAAGCTCCAAATTTAGTTATTCAAATTGGGTTGGATTCATCTTGCCTAGCTCTGTCCAGATATACAACCCAATTTGTATGAAACCCATTAATTAATTCTGGAAAATTCTTTAAAGCTTTTCAGCAAAAGAATTTTAGAGGGAGTTTGGTCCATCCAAAAATCCCCAAATTTTGCCAGAATGTTCTTTAGGACATTAGTAAACCCCTGTAAAAGTTTCATACCATTTGGAGTTGATTTGGTCAGAGGAATTCAAATTGGAAGGTGCTGTGTTCATTTGAATGCAGAAACATTTTCAGAGAATTTCCAAAACTTGGAAATTCAATTCTGGGCAAACCTTAACTCCAAAAATGCTAGGAAAAATTCATGCAAACTCTAGGAGCTATAATTGAAATTGTAGTTCACTAAGTTGGGTATGAACAGGGGTCTGACCTCAGAATTAATTCCTCCTTGCTTATTTGCTAAGAAAATTATTCTGAGCAAACCACTCCATGAAAAGTGCTAATGTTTGGTCCAGAGAGTTTTCTTGTGACAAGGAACTCACACAAAAATCCTCAGCTCCATTGGAGCTCTAGATTACCCCTGTCCTGTTTAACCACTCAAGGGATTAATATGGAAAAGGGGGAAAACCACTTAGCATTTAGCCATGTGATTAAGTTCAAGCCAAACCACCAACACCAGTTCATCTTTAAATTCTTAAACAAAGTTCCAGGTGTTAGAGGCTGGTTATTAGAACTAATAGTCGAAGTCTTACTCTAAAACTCACATTTGCATATAAATTAACATGTAGTATTTCATTAACGTGTAGCCGTTGAAGAAGAGACTCCGGAAGTGCTGGACTTCCTCCTTCCGGACGAAGACTTAACCCCTGAGCAGCAGCAACAAGGCAAGCCCCGGTTTGCATTAACCCTTTTTATAAGTCTTACTTTGTTTACATGTGTCATGTGAAGTATGTATGTGCATTAGGTATAGGATGAATGGAACCCCACTTGCATAACCAAAGGTTCCTAAAAGAGTGAGGGTAGTGTCAAGGACCTCGAGTAGACAGGCTATGCGTAATGAGTCATAGGACTTCGGTACAAGTCGAGTAGTTGGAAGCTACTCGCGAGATAGGCATTGGGACACACGGGTTCGGTTGAGTGATGTGAGATCACTTTAGTAATAAAAATGAGACTAGGCAGGGGCTAGGGCGCAGCAAGAGTGAGTCTTGTGTGCGCAGCCCTGCCCGTGTCGATTGAGGACCGATCCGAGTGCGGCCCTGCTGAACAAGTATTGAACGTACCGAAGGCATATCGGATATATGGGCCCCGATAAACCGATGTAGCCTAAACCTCCGGGCGTCGAGGCATAGCACACCGATTTATAGGTGTAGGTTGAGGGCAGCAAGGTGGAAATCTGCCAACGGGCATAGAGAGATGCTCCGTGTGGGGAACCTCCTGCTCGTTTCGGTGCGACCGGTTCGACGTTTGGGCTGTTGGGTGAAAGGTTGTCCCGTACGACATCGAGTGAGCGTGCTGTGCAGCTCCACGGGTGGGCGTACGTGACGTGCTCTTTGGGTTTTCCCTGCAGGTGTATATCGAGTCGATTCGCCGTCCCTCGCGGTGACGAGTACCGCTTGTTCACTGCGTCGTAACGTAGACTAATGGATGAAATATGTTGATTCAATGATGCTGATTGATATAATTGTATTGCTACATGTGTGCCACCAAATACTGCTTACTAAATTTCAGATTTCATGAACTGTTAACTTGTTGCTAAAAGATGAACTAAGGATGAACTTGTAGGCGTGTCGTTTTGCTGAAATGTTACTATCCTATGTCCATTGTACACCTCATGTAGAGTTTCATGCTTAGGTGAGTCGGTTAAGCCTTGCTGAGCCTTCGTGCTCACGGTTGCTTCTTAAGTGTTTTTCAGGTGAGGAGCCACCCACGGACTCGGAGTACGAGTCCACCGGCGAGGGTTACCCTCCGTCGGGGACCATGGCTGAGTGGGAGCCGTACACGCCGCGCTGAGCTGAGACGTGCAGCTAGTGTGGGTTGCCCGAGGGCTGGGCAACCGACTTTTGCTAAATAGGCGGGCGTGAGTTGTATAGTGTAGTCTTCCGCTGTGTAATAGAACAATAGTTGTAACTGAAGTTTGTACCTGTTTGTACAGTTTCAGCTGTTTTTCCCATGTAATATATTGTGTTCTTATGACGTGTGCTGTCGGGTGTCGCATCGCGCGGCACCACCCTCTGCGATCCTGGATGAGCGGATTCCGGTCCGCCACAGCCTGGTATCAGAGCAGCAGTGGGGATAGCACAGTACTAAAGGACTGCATTATGGGAAAAACTTAGGTATACGGTGAGGATTCGGTAGTTGCCCAAGTAAGGACTATATTAGCATAGTTACTTAAAGTGGCAAAGACTAACTTATGTGTTATAATTCTGAATTTCAATTATGTAACGACGCACCTACGCTCTGGTAAGTATGGTAAGGAACGCCACCGAAAGCGGTTCAATTTCGGTTAGCTCTCCCTGACGAGGAACGTAGTTCAGGGATTGATCTCACAGCTTGGTGTGAGATGTCAATATGAATCTCTTGGACTCTTCATGTCCCTGAGTTCATATGAAACGCTGATCCCTAGCGTGCATTAGGCAAGTAAGTGGAGACCCCATCGCGTGGTCAGTAACGCGAGAGTGTGTTCGTCTGGAAATAGCCCAGGAGAACATACGCAGCGCTTGCCATCGGCGTGCCCGGCAGGGTAGTAGGTGGTATCTGTTGGGTTGATAACATTCCCATCCGTGACGACCCGTTCATGACATACTCGGGTTCCCCGTCGTGTGGTGTTGAAACACGATCACGTGCCTTGAGACGTGACTTAGCTCAAGGACGGCTGTATGACAATGATACGGGCGTTTGTATTTACTTTTAGATATGGAACTGCCTGAAATGAACAAACTTTGAGTGCACCATCATTGTGTGGTCTTCTGCAGGTACTAACCACGTATGTATCCGTGTAGAAAACGTGTGCGAGAGACCGTTTAGTGCCACACTGGATACGTATATGCCGGTATGATCCGGTTAGGATTTTCTTTTGTGAGGAACGTAGTACCGAGATATTGTAGGCATATGCATGAAAATATTTAGAACAAGGAACAAAAATCATTAGGTTCAACAATTTTGACCCTAGTTGGGTATAAAAATGGGATAGTGAAGTAGGATAGCCAAATGGATGAAAAACAGAGTGCTCTGTTTTGGGACAGCAAGTTTGCTGATCTTCAACAGGGCATAACTCACAGGTATTTTAGCCGAGAGAGGTGTGCTATATAGTTCTGGAAAGGTATTTAAGTATTCTACAACTTTGTTGTAGACTTCCAGAGCTGAAACTCACCTTAAGATGGCTTAAATCCCAGAGACATGTAACTGTCCAGAACTAGGACAGTGTTAAAACATTCTCTGGACTGTTCTGTTTTTCAAGGATAAACTCCCAGTAGAAAAATCTAAAATTGTCATATAATACATCCTTAGAAAGAGTAGAAGATGTGCGACACCTTTGTGATTCAAAGTCCTGAAATTTCAGCACAGAATTTAGTGGAAATCAGGGTTGAAAACAGCCACTTCCAAGGGAGGTGCTGTTGAAATTCTTCCAGAAATTCTGCTAACTTTGAATTAGCATAACTTTTTAACCAAAGCTGATCTGGGGGCAAATGAGTACTCGTTGGAAAGATACTGAAGTTAACTTTAACTTTGGTATTCAACTTAAGTCATGAAAATGCCCATAAAGGGATCAAAACTTGGAATAGGTAGAAACTGGTCATTCTGACGGAAGAATGACAGTTGAACTCAGTGGAGAGGGTGTCGTACCCTAAGGGTGTTATACGTGATGACAACGCAATAATAATGTCTCGTAGAGACCAAACCCAGTTATGGTGAGCTTCCAAAGAGGGGGTTCATCAAGTTGGATTAAACTAACTTGTGTTTGGTCTGGTAATGGTGTAGCTTGTGCAAAGTTATTACATTATCCACTTACGAGATATTTCGCATGTTTGGTTGTCATAATGTTTTTACGCCCAGTTCTATTGGACTGCATGCAAAATGTTGCGGGACTGATGTTTAATGTCGTATGGTTGCAGATGGTTCGTACTAGGACCACGCACGAGGTTGGTGGCTCTAGCCAAGGTGGAGGCGATGACTCCCAGCCACCAGCCTACGACAGCACCCCGCAGCAGCAGCCACCACCGCCGCCTCCGCTTACTCTAGCGGATGTGATAGCGGCATTGGTGGGAGGTCGTGAGGAGCAGACCGACCTGCTCTGTACGATCGTGCAGAATACGTCCCAGGCGGGAGGACGTCAAGAGCGAGGGCCTCGTGAGCCCCGCGAAGTGTCGTACTCGGATTTCATGAGTACGCACCCTCCAGTGTTCACCGAAGCTGAAGAACCACTGGAGGCGGACAACTGGCTGCGGACTATCGAGTCCAAGTTCGGGCTGCTCCAGTGTACGGAGCGGCAAAAGACACTGTTCGCAGCACAGCAGCTCCACGGTGCCGCTGGTGCGTGGTGGGCGAATTATGTCGCCTCACGTCCGGCTGGCCATGCCGTGGAATGGCAAGAGTTCTGGGAGGCGTTCCGCGCCTATCACATCTCTCCCGGAATAATGAAGAGAAAGTTCCAAGAATTTTTGGAACTGAAGCAGGGCGGGAGGAGTGCCCACGACTACTCCCGTGCCTTCAACCATCTGGCGCAGTATGCGTCAGACTACATCTCCACGGAGGAGAAGAAGAGGGAGCACTTCTATCGGGGGTTACACCCCGAAATGAAGACCCACCTCGTGCAGTGGAACCGCGGCACATTCAACGACTTAGTCAATGCCGCCACCATGCAAGAGGACGCTCAGCGGGAGTTAGCAGCTGAGCAGAGGAAGCGCAGCGCTCCACCCAGCAGTGGGAGTGGCGCTCCCCAGAAGTACCGTATGGTGTATCGGACACCATCCGGGCAGCAGTGGCGTCCACCGGCGCGACCTCAACAGTTCGGGGGACGTTGGTTCCAAGCACCCCCGTTCCGTCCGCCGATGCCACCACCAAGGCAGCAGCAGCAGCAGACGGTACCCCGGGCGTTTCTACCGCCACAACGCGCCCCGGGATTCCGTCCACCGATTAGCGGGGGACCACCCCGTTTCACCTGCTTCACGTGTGGCCAGGCGGGCCACTTCGCGAAGGACTGTCCCCAGGGGCAGCAGAGCAGCGGGCAAGCCCAGCTCCAGGGCGGTGCTCGAGGCCGACCTCCGGTGAGGAAGGTTGGTCAGCGGACTGGAGGCGTCCGCAACCTCGACAATGAGGACGCCCCAGAGGGAGACAACGTGCTGGCAGGTACGTTTACTCTCAACAATCAAGCCATCGTCATATTATTTGATTCTGGTGCAACCCACAGCTTTATAAGTGCATCCTATGTGGCTAAACATCAATTGCAAGTCTTCCCAACCGACTGCACTTATATGATATGCTCACCGGGAGGGAAGATTTCAGCTAATACGATGATTCCAAAGGCACCTCTGTGCTTAGGTGGGAAACTATATCCCACCACCTTGATAATCCTTATGGGACAAAAGATTGATGCAATCTTAGGGATGTCATGGCTGCAATACCATGGCGCTGTCCTAGAGACTCGGACATGGACGGTTCACTTAAATTCTCCATTCCACCGTCCGCATTCCATGGTGTTAGACACGCCAGTCCGGGAAGTTTTAGCAATTAATAATGCTGAAGTTCTCAAGTTAGAAGACATCCCCGTAGTCCGGGAGTATCCTGATGTGTTCCCGGATGATCTTCCGGGCATGCCACCTGAGCGGGATGTCGAGTTCAAGATCGAGCTCGCACCCGGGACTACGCCCATATCACGGAGACCATACAAGATGGCTCCAAATGAGCTGGCGGAACTGAAAGAACAACTCAATGATCTGTTGAGCAAGGGTTTTATTAGGCCGAGTTCCTCGCCTTGGGGATGCTCGGCGCTATTTGTAAAGAAGAAGGATGAAACCCAGAGGCTGTGTGTGGATTACCGGCCGCTCAACGCCGTCACCATCAAGAATAAGTACCCACTGCCCCGTATTGACATCTTGTTTGATCAACTTGTGGGGGCAAGTGTATTCTCAAAGATGGACCTTCGCTCTGGATATCACCAGATCAAGATCCGGGCGGAGGATATCCCGAAGACGGCGTTCTCGACGAGATACGGCTTATACGAATACCTCGTCATGTCCTTTGGTCTCACAAATGCTCCAGCCCATTTCATGTATCTCATGAACTCGGTGTTCATGCCGGAGCTGGACAAGTTCGTGGTAGTGTTCATCGACGATATCTTGGTTTACTCCAAGACAGAAGCCGAGCATGCCGAACACTTACGGATCGTTCTTCAACGATTGCGAGACCACAAGCTTTACGCCAAGTTCAGCAAATGCGAATTTTGGATCAGCCAAGTGCCATTCTTGGGACATATCATCTCAGCTGAAGGCATTGCGGTTGACCCAAGTAAAATCGAGCAAGTGTTGAAATTGAAAGCTCCCACTTCAGTTCATGAAGTCAGGAGTTTCCTCGGGTTAGCGGGATACTACCGGAGGTTCATTCCAAGCTTCTCCAAGCTCGCTAAGCCGATGACAGAGTTGCTGAAGAAAGGGACGAAATATGTTTGGAACACGGCGTGTGAAGGAGCGTTCTGAACACTGGTGAAGCATCTCACAACAGCCCCGGTGTTAGCTCAGCCGGATACAACAAAGCCTTCGACGTGTATTGTGACGCGTCCGGTATTGAGCTTGGCTGCGTGTTGATGCAGGAAGGACGTGTGGTCGCTTATGGCTCACGCCAACTTCGGAACCATGAGCAGCACTACCCGACTCACGATCTTGAACTTGCTGCCGTGGTGTTGGCGCTAAAAATGTGGAGGCACTATCTCCTGGGGAACTTGGTGCATCTCTACACCGACCACAAGAGCTTGAAATACATTTTCACCCAGAAGGAGCTGAACATGAGGCAGAGGAGGTGGTTAGAACTGATCAAAGATTATGAGATTGAGATCCATTACCACCCCGGCAAGGCGAATGTGGTTGCCGACGCGCTGAGTCGGAAATCACATGTCCATCACCTCACCATTACACCGGTGGAGGAGGAAGAGCCAAGTTTATACTTGGTTCCTTATGGATCGCTGTACAACCTTGCCCTCATCCCTACTATTAGGGAGGACATCATTGCAGCTCAGAAAACGGATAAAGGCATGGCACATCTCCGGAGATGGATAGACAATGGAGAAATTAAATGTTTCCGAAAAGATGGTGAGGGGACGTTGTGGTTCAATGACCGCATAGTCGTACCCCGAGATATGGAGTTGAGGAAAAAGATCCTCGATGAAGCTCACTTGTCCAAATACTCCATTCATCCGGGCAGCAACAATATGTACCAAGATTTGAAAAAGAAATTTTGGTGGGCACGGATGAAGCGGGAGGTAGCTAAGTACGTATCCGAGTGCGATACGTGTAGACGAGTGAAAGCTGATCACATGAAGAAATCAGGGCTGCTGCAACCCCTGAAGATCCCGGCATGGAAATGGGAAGATGTGAGCATGGATTTCATTGTGGGATTACCCCTAACAGCCAACAAGCATGATTCCATATGGGTAATCGTTGATCGGTTAACCAAGACGGCTCACTTCATTCCGGTGAATACACGTTACGATGCCGGCAAATATGCGGAGCTATACATAGCGAAGATTCTATGCCTATACGGGGTACCCAAGACCATTGTCTCAGATCGAGGTGCATTATTTGTATCTCGCTTTTGGGAGCAGCTACACGCTGCATTGGGTACTAAGTTGATCAGGAGCTCCGCTTATCACCCTCAGACAGATGGCCAGACAGAAAGGGTGAATCAAGTCCTGGAAGACATGTTGAGAGCATGTGCCATCCACCATGGTAGGAATTGGGATGATCACCTACCATTGGCGGAATTCTCGTACAACAACGGTTATCAGGCGAGTATCAAGATGGCACCCTATGAAGCTCTCTACGGTCGTAAATGCCGCACCCCATTAAATTGGTGCGAGTCCGGTGAAAGGGTCACATTGGGGGTTGATGTGGTGAACGACGCCGAGGAGCGCGTTCGGACAATTCAAGCCAATTTGAAGGCCGCTCAATCCCGACAGAAGAGCTACGCTGATAAGAGGCGTAGGCCGTTGCACTTTGACGTTGGGGAACACGTGTACCTCCGCGTGTCTCCGATGAAGGGCGTGCACCGGTTCGGTGTGAAGGGGAAGCTCGCTCCCCATTTCATTGGACCCTACGCTATCACCGAGAAGTGTGGACCAGCAGCGTATCGATTGGAGCTACCGGCATCTCTGACTGGTGTCCATGATATTTTCCATGTTTCGCAACTGCGAAAATGCTTGAAGCATACAGCTTCTGTTCCTACCGAAGACATCGGCGAGCTGAAACTAGATTTAACATATGATGAATATCCGGTGGGAATTCTTGATGAGAAAGCAAGAACCACACGCAGCAGAACGTTGTGGTTCTACAAAATACTCTGGAGCAACCACACCGCCGAGGAAGCGACGTGGGAGAGCGAGGAGTTCCTTCGCTCAAATTACCCGGAGTTCATGGCTTCTCAACACGGGTAAGTCCCTATTACATCGCTATCTCTTCTTTTATAATCTCGGGACGAGATTCTTTTAAGGGGGGAGGGATGTAAAAGCCCAAGAAAAGGGACTTGCAAAATTTTTATGCACCTCACAACACAACAGTTTTGTTGTGGGTAGATTGTGAAATATTGTGAAGAGCAAGTGGCCTCCATCAAAGGAGTGATTAGAAGGGAAAGTCTTCACTTTCACAAAGTAGGGTTTACACACATATGATCACACATGGGAGGGAAATTTCAAACTGTTGCATTCAACTTCAGGATTTCAGCAGCTAAAACAAGGAGTAAAGGGCATACTTGGATTCCTCAGGTTCAAATTAGTGGGGAGGCAAAGTCTCAATAATTTTTGCAAGGGTTTTCTACCCAATGGTCCAAAAAGGAGCCAAATAGGCAAGAATACAAATATACATTTGAATTTGAGGGAAACTTGTCCAATCATGCAAATGTGGCTCAGTTTGAGACTGCAAACATTTGAATTACTTATTTGCCAAAAATTTGGAGATATTTTGGGGCAGAGGGGATCTGTGGGCCCCACTGGTCAGTGAGAAGAGAGGGGAGAAGCTTACTGCCTAAGTTAATCGGTTCCACAGTTCACACTCGAGCGAGTTGCGTTCTCCCACCGGCTGCCACCGCACGGACAACCGATGACCGAAGCACCTCCCGAGCTGCTTCGAGTGTCGGTTCCCCCGCGCCTTCATCTCCCCTACGCCACGCTCTGTCGGCCACAACAAGCCTCCCACGAGCTCTGTTATCTTTCCTCCGGAGCAAACAAGCCGCCGGCGCCGCGCCGGTTCGTCCCGATCCTAAGCCGGCATCGCGTCCCGACTGCTCAAGCGATCAACGCGAAAAAGGAGCGCCAGTGCGTGCACAAGAGTTTCCCCAGCTCAGCTCTGGCGTTCGGGGTTCCTGTCGGCCGTATTTCGAGTATCAGCACCGAAGCCGAGGTGCAACCGGTGGAAACCGACGTCGGGCTCCCGTGGGCAGCTCACACCAACCAGTTTCACGACTGAGCGAGAGCACCCCAAGGTGCGCCAACTCCCTGCGCTGCTCCTCTCCAAATTTCAGAGCAATCCGTGCGACGTAGCTTCGGAATTTCGAGTTTTTCCCTCGGACGAGGAAAACCTAACCGCGGGTAAGAACTGTGGAAATTAACGCTTAATTCTCGGTTAAAGTTATTCATTTTGCGCACACCAGAGCTAGAGAGGATAGGGAACATTTTCCCTCCACAACCCTAGCTAGAAACGCCGTGGTTACAGCTAATTTCGAGCTTTTCGGTCGGCGGCCATGGCGGGAACACGCGGGCGCACGGTGACAACCGGTTTGCCGTCTTTTCCGAGCCAGGTTGAGGCCACGCCGAGATTTCCTGACCTCCACTGATGGTTTAGAGCGGATCCACCGAGCTTTTGGCGGGCTAATGTGCTCGGGCGACGGTGCCGATCATCACCGAAGGCCGCGGCTCGTCGCCAGCCTACTTCCGGCCACTGGCAGCCCGAGCCAACCCCGTAGACTTGTTCCCCGACCCTGAAAACCTCCAGGCGGCGAGTCTCCGGCCGAAAGGTGGCCGGGAAGCCGGGTCCGGCGAGCTCCAGTACAGCGCCGGCGAGGGGGAGGCGCGGGAGCGAGAGGAAGAAGAAGACCCGCCGGGCCCACGCGTCAGCAGCTGAAGATTAAAACTCCGGATCAGCTGTGGCGTGTGATCCCGTGTGGTGGCGCGGGAAAAGGTCTGTGGCCCCGTGTGGCGTGATTCCGGGGTTGACACGTGTAGGGTGGACCCACAGGCAGAGTTTGAACTTTTCCCGAATTAATTTGAATTCCAGAATTGGTTCAAACTTTGGAACTGCATAACTTTTGCTAGGAAGCTCCAAATTTAGTGATTCAAATTGGGTTGGATTCATCTTGCCTAGCTCTGTCCAGATATACAACCCAATTTGTATGAAACCCATTAATTAATTCGGGAAAATTCTTTAAAGCTTTTCAGCAAAAGAATTTTAGAGGGAGTTTGGTCCATCCAAAAATCCCCAGATTTTGCCAGAATGTTCTTTAGGACATTAGTAAACCCCTGTAAAAGTTTCATACCATTTGGAGTTGATTTGGTCAGAGGAATTCAAATTGGAAGGTGCTGTGTTCATTTGAATGCAGAAACATTTTCAGAGAATTTCCAAAACTTGGAAATTCAATTCTGGGCAAACCTTAACTCCAAAAATGCTAGGAAAAATTCATGCAAACTCTAGGAGCTATAATTGAAATTGTAGCTCACTAAGTTGGGTATGAACAGGGGTCTGACCTCAGAATTAATTCCTTCTTGCTTATTTGCTAAGAAAATTATTCTGAGCAAACCACTCCATGAAAAGTGCTAATGTTTGGTCCAGAGAGTTTTCTTGTGACAAGGAACTCACACAAAAATCCTCAGCTCCATTGGAGCTCTAGATTACCCCTGTCCTGTTTAACCACTCAAGGGATTAATATGGAAAAGGGGGAAAACCACTTAGCATTTAGCCATGTGATTAAGTTCAAGCCAAACCACCAACACCAGTTCATCTTTAAATTCTTAAACAAAGTTCCAGGTGTTAGAGGCTGGTTATTAGAACTAATAGTCGAAGTCTTACTCTAAAACTCACATTTGCATATAAATTAACATGTAGTATTTCATTAACGTGTAGCCGTTGAAGAAGAGACTCCGGAAGTGCTGGACTTCCTCCTTCCGGACGAAGACTTAACCCCTGAGCAGCAGCAACAAGGCAAGCCCCGGTTTGCATTAACCCTTTTTATAAGTCTTACTTTGTTTACATGTGTCATGTGAAGTATGTATGTGCATTAGGTATAGGATGAATGGAACCCCACTTGCATAACCAAAGGTTCCTAAAAGAGTGAGGGTAGTGTCAAGGACCTCGAGTAGACAGGCTATGCGTAATGAGTCATAGGACTTCGGTACAAGTCGAGTAGTTGGAAGCTACTCGCGAGATAGGCATTGGGACACACGGGTTCGGTTGAGTGATGTGAGATCACTTTAGTAATAAAAATGAGACTAGGCAGGGGCTAGGGCGCAGCAAGAGTGAGTCTTGTGTGCGCAGCCCTGCCCGTGTCGATTGAGGACCGATCCGTGTGCGGCCCTGCTGAACAAGTATTGAATGTACCGAAGGCATATCGGATATATGGGCCCCGATAAACCGATGTAGCCTAAACCTCCGGGCGTCGAGGCATAGCACACCGATTTATAGGTGTAGGTTGAGGGCAGCAAGGTGGAAATCTGCCAACGGGCATAGAGAGATGCTCCGTGTGGGGAACCTCCTGCTCGTTTCGGTGCGACCGGTTCGACGTTTGGGCTGTTGGGTGAAAGGTTGTCCCGTACGACATCGAGTGAGCGTGCTGTGCAGCTCCACGGGTGGGCGTACGTGACGTGCTCTTTGGGTTTTCCCTGCAGGTGTATATCGAGTCGATTCGCCGTCCCTCGCGGTGACGAGTACCGCTTGTTCACTGCGTCGTAACGTAGACTAATGGATGAAATATGTTGATTCAATGATGCTGATTGATATAATTGTATTGCTACATGTGTGCCACCAAATACTGCTTACTAAATTTCAGATTTCATGAACTGTTAACTTGTTGCTAAAAGATGAACTAAGGATGAACTTGTAGGCGTGTCGTTTTGCTGAAATGTTACTATGCTATGTCCATTGTACACCTCATGTAGAGTTTCATGCTTAGATGAGTCGGTTAAGCCTTGCTGAGCCTTCGTGCTCACGGTTGCTGCTTAAGTGTTTTTCAGGTGAGGAGCCACCCACGGACTCGGAGTACGAGTCCACCGGCGAGGGTTACCCTCCATCGGGGACCACGGCTGAGTAGGAGCCGTACACGCCGCGCTGAGCTGAGACGTGCTGCTAGTGTGGGTTGCCCGAGGGCTGGGCAACCGACTTTTGCTAAATAGTCGGGCATGAGTTGTATAGTGTAGTCTTCCGCTGTGTAATAGAACAATAGTTGTAACTGAAGTTTGTACCTGTTTGTACAGTTTCAGCTGTTTTTCCCATGTAATATATTGTGTTCTTATGACGTGTGCTGTCGGGTGTCGCATCGCGCGGCACCACCCTCTGCGATCCTGGATGAGCGGATTCCGGTCCGCCACATAGCGGTCACTGCCGCCGCTGCTCGCCACTTTCCGGCGATCTACGGCCGCCGGCGACACCCTAGATGAGTTCAGTGCCACCAATTAAGGTGTAACACCCCAAATTTTGATTCAAAACCCTAAAACATGCTCAGAGGGGAATTTAAAAATTTTTGGACGTGTTGCATGTTTTGCAAAAATTCAAATTCAAACTGGAATTCAAATTAAACTCAAATCAGAAAAGAAATGGAAAAAGAAAAAGAGAAAACGGAAAAAAACCGGCCAGTGGGCCGAAACCCGCCAGCCGGCCCAGTTTCCTCGCGCCAGCCCGCCCCCGCGCGCGCCGCGCTGTCTCTCACAGACAGGTGGGACCCACATGTCATCCCTAACCCCCGCTCGCGCCGACCCCGGACTCTCTCCCGCGCGCGCGCGATCGCAACCGACCGGATTTCCGCGTCCCGCAGCCGAATTCTGGTCCCAGAAGAATCCAACTCGATCACAACTGACCCACCGCCCTCCCCCGGCTATAAAAACCCCAGCCCCGATCGGTTTTTCCCACGCGATCGCCGATTTTTACTCCGGTGAGCACCGAGACTTCGCCGGTGAATTCTGGCCGATCTAAGCTCGGAAACTCTGATCTAACTCGCTGGTCTTGATCCACTGCCTCCGGGGAACTTTGCAGGTGCAGAAAACTCGGAGAGTTACGGTGTAAATCCAGCGCCGACGAGCTTCGCCGTGGTTTTGCCTCGGACCTCGCCGCCGATCACTTTCCAGGACCCCCGAGCTCGAGAAAACCCCCGAGGTGAGATCCCTGACCTCCCCTCTACCGGTCTAGGCCATAAGATCACAGTTTTAGGCAGAATTCTCGAGGATCCGAAACTTTCCGGCGAGATCGCCGCTTCCCGCCGCCGTGCGCCGCCGGCAGCGCCGCCCGCGCTCGATCAGAGCGACGTGGCCGCTTGTGCGCCGTTTATTTTAAATCGCACGGTAGACTTTAAAACCCCGCGTACCGGTTCGATGTTATAATCTCAGCCGTCGGTTTAAAATCGGACGGTCCACGTCAGACCCGCATTATAAAGACTGGAATTCTTACGTGCTACCCCCTGGGGTTCTCTGGAATTGAGAGCTAGCCCCGGAAACTTCAGATCTAGCCCTTGGAACTCCAGAAAATCATGTAAATTCATTTAAAAATCAGTTTTAGCCCCTGGACTTAATAGAAATTAGGAAAAACACCTCTGATAAGTGTAGCTAGACCCCTGGAAATTATGAAAATAATATTATAGACCCTGTAATGGGGTGAATTCATTATTTTAGCCCTGTTTAGTATTTAATTTAGAAAATTGAATATGTAACTAGTGTTTAAAAATTAAAAAGTGGGATAAACATAATTGTCAAAATTAATTAAAAACTTTCTCAGTACTTAGGAAACTTTGGAGTGAGATAAAAATATATTTTGGGCTGAAATGAATCTGTTTCATTTATTATTCACATTATTTAGTATAGGGACACATTTTTAAGTAAAGAATAGCTATAGAAAAATAGGGAAAATAATTATGAAATAGTTTACATCTGAGGCCAAGGTCAAAACATGTTATTAAATTATTTAGGACCAGAACCTATACTGTTTAGATGATGTGTATTACTAATTTCATAATAAAATACACAATTATGCATAGGAATATAAATCTGAAAATATAGCAACTAGTAAATGATAAATGGAGTTTCTAAAATCCAAAGAATTCAGTTTAGGGTTGGTAGAAATTCTGAAGGCACATATGGAGAAGAAACATACTTTTCATACATACTTGGTAGTGAAAAGGTGTAGTAGTTTAATATAAGGAATTTATTTAAAACTGAAACACACACACACATATATATATATATAGTATGTAAGTATAAATATGAACACCAAAGTAGGAATCATACACATATAAATAAAAGTGTATGCAAGCCACAGATCAGCACACAAGGTAACCACAACACGTATAATGGTGAATGAATTTCATAAATATGAATGTGTGGTTTGTATAAAGTAGAAGTGTGAACTATGTCTTATGATTGTTGTTTTTTCTTTTGCTATGTGTGATGGTATGAAGTAGAACCTGTTCAAGAGCAAGTTAACCCTTTCCAAGATCAGGACTACCCATTTCAAGAGCAGCAAGAAGGAGGCAAGTGTCCTTGACCACTTTGATCCTATGCTAGGATGTGTAGATAGAATTATTTGCATTGTCAAATGAAATATGAAACCCATGCTAGGAAAGTTTCCCTAGAGTTGCATTACCTTGTTTCCTTGTAGCTTGGGTTGGGATTTATTTTGTCATGTCATTTGTTTACATGCATATGCTTAGCCATGCTTAGAATGGGATATTTGGGATATGAGATCATCAGTTTATACTACCATACTCTTGAATGAGACATTGTGAGTTATGTAGAGGTAGGGATCAAGGCAAGTTGGATGTTTTGGTTGTGTGCTGGGTGCACGAGACTTGGGTTTGTGTTTAGTACTTGCCTGGATCCTAAGGACCGGTTCATGGAGCATGTAACCCGGCTTTACAGTGCCAACCACATGCTGAGATGGGGCAGCTTGGCCAATTAATTAGGTGTATCCCCGGCGTAGTATGGGTGTGTTGGATGGTGCGGGGAGTAGGTGTCAGCTGGACTACCATATGAACCGCAAGGCTCAAGAGGGGGCCACTGCAGCGGGGTTGGAGCCTCTTGTATGCTGTTAGGGGTGAAACCTCAGTGGGCCCACGCTCGTCGAGAATCCATTTGTAAAGGCTTCGTAGTGATCTCCTGGCTGCACACCTGGGAAGTGTGAATGTGGATCGTAGCCACTGGCATAATGGAGGTTCTTTTAGTCCACCCGGCAACGGGGGATGAAATCACTACATGTGGGTACAGTGGTACAAACTCTGCAGAGTCAAAACTGTCTTGACAGCCGTGCTCACGGTTAAGAGCGGCCTGGACTTATTCATGATTAGAGGATTGATGGTTTTGGAAGTTAAGCGGGGAGCTTAACATTGGAAATGATGTTATGGTTATTGGATTATGATAATGGGTTGGGAGATTGGGACTATTTCACCTGTGTAGTAATGTAGGTGCTTAATAAGCTAAGGTGATAGGTATTAATTGCGTAGTGCTTTAACCATGAGTTCAACCTCTCCTTGTTCTAGCCATGCATGATATAATTTTCCCACACTTGCTGAGTACCATTGGTACTCAACCTTGCATATTTGTTGGTTTATATTGCTGCTCAGGTCAAGATAATGAGGTGGTGTATAATGACCAAGATTTTGGACCTGAGGAAGGTTTTTGAGGTTCATGAAGACCCCCGGGCAACGCCTGTGATGGAGCCCTAAAGAATAATATTCCGCTGCTAGTTTATTTACTTGTGATGAAGCATTAGTGTCCATTGAGACATTTGCGATGTAAGACTTATTTATATTCAACACCTGGCTTGTAATAAATGATGCTTCACTATTTGTCAACACATGTATGAGAAAATGATCCTGGCATACATGTGATATTCACTTGGTTGTTTCTTCGGAAAAACCGGGTCTGACAGAGGTGGTATCAGAGCCAAGGTTGCCCGTAGGAACGTGGACCTAGGTAGAAATGGACGTATTTAAGGGCCCTATTTTCTTAAAAACTATTTTCCAAGGTGTGAGTTGAAGAGTGTTATTTAAGGAGTCATTTTCTTCATCTTACCCCAAATTTTCCTTCAAAATGGGATTTTTGTTTAAAAAGTTTATCTAACCTAATTTTTAAATTCTTTTTGTTTTAGATGGTTCGCATGATTCGCACTGCTCGCAAGTCCACGGGAGGGAGAGTTCCCGTAGTTGCCCTTGTCGAAAGAGAGGAGAGTCGCCCCGTGACGTACCTTTCCTACGGATTGGCAGTAGGAGACTTGTTGCGCCGTCTTCGGCGTATGCTCGAAGCCGCCGGCAACACGGGCAAGCTAATCATCCACTATAACTCCACCAGGACCATCCGTGAGAAGAGGGAAGAATGGAGTTCGGAGATGAGGATTATACACGAGAATCAGCTGCTTAAGATTCACCACTCTCCAGCTTGTCGAGCAACACAAGTTGACGCGGAGAAAGATGTCACTTGGGAGGCCATCACCTGCCAGAGTCACATCTATCGTCGCCACTTGGACAAAACTGAGTACATGTATGTCCTCCAACGTGAGAGTGGTACCACGGAGTACAAGTACCCACCGGTGCAGCAAGGGACTTCCCATGAGCACATGGACTTGTGCTTGGAGGATGCTGCTATGCTCAGCACTCGACTGCAGGAGTGTCAACAAGAGCTTCAGGATGTTCGAGACACCCTGAAGGAAACGGAGGCGTTGCTGCGAGCTTGCTTAAAGGCGAGAGAAAGAGGAGATGGGAATGAACTGTGTGTCATCGTGAATGATACATGGACTCCTGACTCCCCGGATCGCCGAGCGATCAGGCGTCGTCGCACTTCTCCACCAGCAGCCTCCCCACCCAAAGCCGAGTCAGAAGGTAGCCGTAATGAGGAGGAAGATCCCGAGGAGCCAGCTCAAGAGGACGAGTAGTGTAGAGTCTTTCCCCTAGCTAGCAAGAGGTCGAGTAGTCGAGTCGTTACGTAGTTAATGGTGTGATGATGCTTGGTGTGTGACGTGAGTTGTGGAAGCCATGAGCAATTGTCCACAGCCTCGTCTTCAGATTGTTTTGCTTTGGTGTGTAAACCCACAGGAAATAATAGTGCATTTATTTGGTGTGAGATATAAACCCTCGTAAAATTTCAACAAAGCCTCAACACCTTAAAGTACCAACAAATGAAAGTAGTAAGATGATACAAAATGGTATCAAATTAACATTGGTTGATTCTGCCAGATGGCCGGAAGAGGAAAAGGACTTGCTGCCAACCCCGCCAACAACAATGATGAGGCATGCAACCCTCATCTTTCTGGAGGCCAGGACAGGGGTGGTCGCCATGAAGAAGTTGATCCTCTCCGCCAAATGCTGGAGAATCAAAATCAGCTCATCTAGAACTTGACTCAAGTGGTGGCTAACTTGCATCAAGTTCCACCTACACAAGCTGCACCACGCCAACCAAGGTTGAGTGAGTTTCTAGGAACTCAACCTCCAAAGTTTGCAAGTGCTGCTGAACCTCTGGAGGCAGATGATTGGCTGAAGACCATTGAAAGTAAGATGAGGATAATACAATGCCAAGGGTATGAGAGGGTGCTGTTTGCCTCTCATCAATTGCATGGACCAGCTGCTGATTGGTGGACCGCCTACGTGGCCGCCCATCATGACCCTGAGAACATCACTTGGAAAGAGTTCAAGCGTAGCTTCCGCAACCACTACATCCCAAGAGGTGAACTCAAAAACAAGAGGAAAGAGTTTCTGGGACTGCAGCAGGGAAACATGACGGTGAGGGAATACCTCACTAAATTTACTCAACTATCCCGTTATGCTCCACGAGACATAGAGACTGATGAGCAGAAACAAGATTGTTTCGTGGAAGGACTTACCGCAGAGATGCAGTGTGCAATGTCCTCAAATGAGTATGAAAGCTTCCAAAAGATGGTGGACAGAGCATTTGTGGTAGAAAGGAAGCTAAAAGCCCTGGAAAATGAGAATAAGAGGAAGGCGGGGTGGTCACATCAGGCCTCAGGGAGCAACACCCGCCCACGTATGATGCAGCAACCTACGGGGCAGACGAGCCGTGCTGCGGTACCCTATTCAGCACCAAGAGGGTACAACCCAAACTACAGGCCTCCCGCAGCACCAGCACAGCCGCCACGTCAGTTTGTGCAGCAGCCTCGCCCCGTATATTCACCTCGACCAGCAGTGCAAGGACCCCCAAACCAACCCCAAGACAACAAGGGCCAAGCATCTAAGATTGGGGTGCAATGTTTTAGCTGCGGTGAAGTGGGGCACTACGCCCACAAATGCCCAAAGAAGAAGCCCGCGCAGCCACAACAGCAGAATGTGATGCGAGGACGGGTGAACCATGTCACCATGGAGGAAGCACAAGAGGCACCCGACGTGGTAGTTGGTAAGTTTCCTGCCAATTTACACCTTGCAACTCTGCTGTTTGATTCTGGTGCTACCCACTCGTTCATTGCTCAAGGGTTTGTTAAGAAGCATGACCTAGCAACCACACAAATGAACCATATGCTAGCGGTAAACTCTCCAGGTGGAGAAATAAGGACAAGACAAGTGTGTCCCAAAGTGAACCTAGACATCAATGGGGTAGTATTTACGGCTAACCTCATAGTGATAGATTCACAAGGGATAGATATTATTTTGGGTATGGATTGGTTGACCAAACATAAAGGAATCATCCATTGTTCGACCAGAACGGTGGAACTAACTCACCCCAGTGGAACAAGAGTAAAGTTCATAACGATACACGAGCCTAGGAGGGACATTAAATTAAATCAAGTGGAGGTGAAAGTTGAGGAAATCAGGACTATCAGGGAATATCCAGATGTTTTTCCGGAGGAATTGCCAGGTATGCCTCCCGACCGTGACGTGGAATTCGCAATTGAGCTAGTACCGGGAACAGCTCCGATATACAAGAGACCTTATCGAATGGACTCCAAGCAGCTAGAAGAGCTCAAGGATCATTTGAGAGAATTGACGGAGAAGGGGTATATTCGCCCTAGTTCCTCACCATGGGGAGCT
This sequence comes from Neostapfia colusana, assembly GCA_030760725.1. NCBI lineage: Eukaryota > Viridiplantae > Streptophyta > Magnoliopsida > Poales > Poaceae > Neostapfia > Neostapfia colusana. The sequence continues at coordinate 48,963,460 of JASWHV010000015.1, forward strand.
CCGGTGATATTTGTGCCCAAGAAAGACGGAACCCAAAGGTTATGCGTGGATTACCGTGCTTTGAATGAGGTAACCATCAAGAACAAGTACCCATTGCCTCGCATTGAAGACTTGTTTGATCAGTTGAGGGGAGCTTGTGTGTTCTCAAAAATTGATCTCAGGTCGGGATATCACCAACTCAAGATAAGGCAATCTGATATTCCCAAGACAGCTTTCGTATCTCGGTACGGACTGTATGAATACACTGTCATGCCTTTCGGGCTAACCAATGCCCCGGCATATTTCATGTACCTCATGAACAAGGTATTCATGGAATATCTGGACAAATTTGTGGTGGTTTTCATAGATGATATTCTCGTCTTCTCCAAAGATGAAGAAGAACATGAGAAACATCTAAGGTTGGTGTTGCAGAGGTTGAGAGAACACCAACTATATGCCAAGTTGAGCAAGTGTGAGTTTTGGCTGAAGAGAGTTCCCTTTTTAGGACATATAATCTCGGAGGGAGGAATCTCCGTAGATCCCGCCAAAATCGAAGATATCCAGAAGTGGAAAACCCCTGAAAATGTCGGGGAAGTTTGAAGCTTTTTGGGATTGGCTGGATACTATCGACGGTTTATTGAGGGATTCTCCAAGATCTCGAGACCTCTCACCAAACTGTTGGAAAAGGGAATCACATTCACCTGGACGCCACAGTGCGATACGAGCTTTCAGGAGCTAAAGAAGAGATTGACAACAGCCCCAGTGTTGGTTATGCCAGATATGCAGAAGAATTTCACAGTGTACTGCGATGCCTCTGGAAATGGGTTGGGATGTGTTCTCATGCAAGAAGGACATGTCGTGGCTTATGCATCCCGGCAGCTTCGGAAGCACGAGAAGAACTATCCTACACATGACCTAGAACTAGCCGCAGTGGTACACGCGTTGAAAATTTGGCGGCACTATTTGATGGGGAAGAGGACAGAGATATATACGGATCATAAGAGTTTGAAGTACATATTCACACAGCCAGATCTCAACCTCAGACAAAGGAGATGGTTAGAGCTAATCCATGACTTTGATATAGGCATCAACTATCATCCTGGGAAAGCAAACGCCGTGGCCGATGCTTTGAGTCGGAAAGTGCAGGTCAATAAGTTGAGCTTGAAGGACATGCCCGCAGAATTGAAGGACGAGGTTATAAGGCTCAATCTATGTCTAGTAAATAGTGGTGAAGCCATCGCCATGGAAGTGGACTCCACACTCGAGCAAGACATACGCGAGGGCCAAAAGAATGATGAGAAGATACAAGAGATCAGACAGCTCATCAAGGAAAATAAAGCTCCTGGTTTTAGAGAGGATGAACAAGGAACGGTGTGGCACGGGAAAAGGATCTGTGTGCCAGAAGTAAAAGAGATCCGTGAATTAATTTTGAAGGAGGCTCACGATTCCGACTATTCCATTCATCTTGGGAGTACGAAGATGTACCAGGACCTCAAAAGCAGGTATTGGTGGTATGGCATGAAGCGAGATGTCGCGGAACATGTTGCCCTATGTGACACATGTCAGTTGGTGAAAGCAGAACATCAACGACCCGCGGGATTATTGCAACCACTCAAAGTACCTGAATGGAAGTGGGAAGAAATCAGCATGGATTTTGTTGTGGGATTGCCTAGGACCAAATCCGGGTATGATTCAATATGGGTCATTATTGATAGGCTAACCAAGGTAGCTCATTTCATTCCTGTGAAAGAAAGCTACAGCGGATCCAAATTGGCAGAATTGTACATGTCAAGGATTGTGTGTTACCATGGAGTGCCAAAGAAGATAGTGTCGGACCGAGGGACACAGTTCACCTCGAGGTTTTGGCAAAAGTTGCATGAAACCATGGGAACCCATCTGAACTTCAGCTCTGCCTATCATCCCCAAACTGACGGGCAGACAGAAAGAACCAATCAGATCCTTGAAGATATGTTAAGAGCATGTGCACTCAAAAACAATAGGAGTTGGGACAAGAACTTACCTTATGCGGAGTTTTCCTATAACAACAGCTATCAAGCTAGTATGAAGATGTCACCGTTTGAAGCTTTGTATGGAAGGAAGTGCAGAACTCCCCTATTTTGGAACCAAACAGGAGAAAGTAAAGTGTTTGGTCCAGAAGTGCTACAAGAAGCCGAGGCGAAGGTGAGGGAGATTCGCAACAACTTGAGGATAGCACAAACACGCCAGAAGAGTTATGCTGATGTACGAAGAAGAGAGCTCGTTTTCAACGTGGGAGACTATGTTTATCTCAAGGTGTCCCCTATCAGAGGACTTCGTCGGTTCAAGGTGAAAGGGAAGTTGTCACCTCGATACATCGGACCCTTTCAAGTTTTGGAAAGAAAAGGCGAAGTGGCGTACCAACTAGAGTTACCGGTTCATCTATCGGATGTGCACGATGTATTCCATGTGTCACAACTCAAGAAATGCCTGAGGACGCCTGAAGAGGTGTTACCCATGAATGAAGTGGATGTAGCTGAAGATTTGTCTTATGCCGAACAACCATACAAGATTTTGGAGACAATGGAACGCCTCACCAGAAATAAAAGAATCCGGATGTGCAAGGTGCAGTGGAAGCATCACTCAGAACAAGAAGCTACCTGGGAACGGGAAGATGAGCTCAAGGCACAATTTCCGGAATTGTTTTCTTAGAAACACCAATCTCGAGGACGAGATTTCTTTTAAGGGGGGTAGAGCTGTAACACCCCAAATTTTGATTCAAAACCCTAAAACATGCTCAGAGGGGAATTTAAAATTTTTTGGACGTGTTGCATGTTTTGCAAAAATTCAAATTCAAACTGGAATTCAAATTAAACTCAAATCAGAAAAGAAATGGAAAAAGGAAAAGAGAAAACGGAAAAAAACTGGCCAGTGGGCCGAAACCCGCCAGCCGGCCCAGTTTCCCCGCGCCAGCCCGCCCCCGCGCGCGCCGCGCTGTCTCTCACAGACAGGTGGGACCCACATGTCATCCCTAACCCCCGCTCGCGCCGACCCCGGAATCTCTCCCGCGCGCGCGATCGCAACCGACCGGATTTCCGCGTCCCGCAGCCGAATTCTGGTCCCAGAAGAATCCAACTCGATCACAACTGACCCACCGCCCTCCCCCGGCTATAAAAACCCCAGCCCCGATCGGTTTTTCCCACGCGATCGCCGATTTTTACTCCGGTGAGCACCGAGACTTCGCCGGTGAATTCTGGCCGATCTAAGCTCGGAAACTCTGATCTAACTCGCTGGTCTTGATCCACTGCCTCCGGGGAACTTTGCAGGTGCAGAAAACTCGGAGAGTTACGGTGTAAATCCAGCGCCGACGAGCTTCGCCGTGGTTTTGCCTCGGACCTCGCCGCCGATCACTTTCCAGGACCCCCGAGCTCGAGAAAACCCCCGAGGTGAGATCCCTGACCTCCCCTCTACCGGTCTAGGCCATAAGATCACAATTTTAGGCAGAATTCTCGAGGATCCGAAACTTTCCGGCGAGATCGCCGCTTCCCGCCGCCGTGCGCCGCCGGCAGCGCCGCCCGCGCTCGATCAGAGCGACGTGGCCGCTTGTGCGCCGTTTATTTTAAATCGCACGGTAGACTTTAAAACCCCGCGTACCGGTTCGATGTTATAATCTCAGCCGTCGGTTTAAAATCGGACGGTCCACGTCAGCCCCGCATTATAAAGACTGGAATTCTTACGTGCTACCCCCTGGGGTTCTCTGGAATTGAGAGCTAGCCCCGGAAACTTCAGATCTAGCCCCTGGAACTCCAGAAAATCATGTAAATTCATTTAAAAATCAGTTTTAGCCCCTGGACTTAATAGAAATTAGGAAAAACACCTCTGATAAGTGTAGCTAGACCCCTGGAAATTATGAAAATAATATTATAGACCCTGTAATGGGGTGAATTCATTATTTTAGCCCTGTTTAGTATTTAATTTAGAAAATTGAATATGTAACTAGTGTTTAAAAATTAAAAAGTGGGATAAACATAATTGTCAAAATTAATTAAAAACTTTCTCAGTACTTAGGAAACTTTGGAGTGAGATAAAAATATATTTTGGGCTGAAATGAATCTGTTTCATTTATTATTCACATTATTTAGTATAGGGACACATTTTTAAGTAAAGAATAGCTATAGAAAAATAGGGAAAATAATTATGAAATAGTTTACATCAGAGGCCAAGGTCAAAACATGTTATTAAATTATTTAGGACCAGAACCTATACTGTTTAGATGATGTGTATTACTAATTTCATAATAAAATACACAATTATGCATAGGAATATAAATCTGAAAATATAGCAACTAGTAAATGATAAATGGAGTTTCTAAAATCCAAAGAATTCAGTTTAGGGTTGGTAGAAATTCTGAAGGCACATATGGAGAAGAAACATACTTTTCATACATACTTGGTAGTGAAAAGGTGTAGTAGTTTAATATAAGGAATTTATTTAAAACTGAAACACACACACATATATATATATATATATATATATAGTATGTAAGTATAAATATGAACACCAAAGTAGGAATCATACACATATAAATAAAAGTGTATGCAAGCCACAGATCAGCACACAAGGTAACCACAACACGTATAATGGTGAATGAATTTCATAAATATGAATGTGTGGTTTGTATAAAGTAGAAGTGTGAACTATGTCTTATGATTGTTGTTTTTTCTTTTGCTATGTGTGATGGTATGAAGTAGAACCTGTTCAAGAGCAAGTTAACCCTTTCCAAGATCAGGACTACCCATTTCAAGAGCAGCAAGAAGGAGGCAAGTGTCCTTGACCACTTTGATCCTATGCTAGGATGTGTAGATAGAATTATTTGCATTGTCAAATGAAATATGAAACCCATGCTAGGAAAGTTTCCCTAGAGTTGCATTACCTTGTTTCCTTGTAGCTTGGGTTGGGATTTATTTTGTCATGTCATTTGTTTACATGCATATGCTTAGCCATGCTTAGAATGGGATATTTGGGATATGAGATCATCAGTTTGTACTACCATACTCTTGAATGAGACATTGTGAGTTATGTAGAGGTAGGGATCAAGGCAAGTTGGATGTTTTGGTTGTGTGCTGGGTGCACGAGACTTGGGTTTGTGTTTAGTACTTGCCTGGATCCTAAGGACCGGTTCATGGAGCATGTAACCCGGCTTTACAGTGCCAACCACATGCTGAGATGGGGCAGCTTGGCCAATTAATTAGGTGTATCCCCGGCGTAGTATGGGTGTGTTGGATGGTGCGGGGAGTAGGTGTCAGCTGGACTACCATATGAACCGCAAGGCTCAAGAGGGGGCCACTGCAGCGGGGTTGGAGCCTCTTGTATGCTGTTAGGGGTGAAACCTCAGTGGGCCCACGCTCGTTGGGAATCCCTTTGTAAAGGCTTCGTAGTGATCTCCTGGCTGCACACCTGGGAAGTGTGAATGTGGATCGTAGCCACTGGCATAATGGAGGTTCTTTTAGTCCACTCGGCAACGGGGGATGAAATCACTACATGTGGGTACAGTGGTACAAACTCTGCAGAGTCAAAACTGTCTTGACAGCCGTGCTCACGGTTAAGAGCGGCCTGGACTTATTCATGATTAGAGGATTGTTGGTTTTGGAAGTTAAGCGGGGAGCTTAACATTGGAAATGATGTTATGGTTATTGGATTATGATAATGGGTTGGGAGATTGGGACCATTTCACCTGTGTAGTAATGTAGGTGCTTAATAAGCTAAGGTGATAGGTATTAATTGCGTAGTGCTTTAACCATGAGTTCAACCTCTCCTTGTTCTAGCCATGCATGATATAATTTTCCCACACTTGCTGAGTACCATTGGTACTCAACCTTGCATATTTGTTGGTTTATATTGCTGCTCAGGTCAAGATAATGAGGTGGTGTATAATGACCAAGATTTTGGACCCGAGGAAGGTTTTTGAGGTTCATGAAGACCCCCGGGCAACGCCTGTGATGGAGCCCTAAAGAATAATATTCCACTGCTAGTTTATTTACTTGTGATGAAGCATTAGTGTCCATTGAGACATTTGCGATGTAAGACTTATTTATATTCGACACCTGGCTTGTAATAAATGATGCTTCACTATTTGTCAACACATGTATGAGAAAATGATCCTGGCATACATGTGATATTCACTTGGTTGTTTCTTCGGAAAAACCGGGTGTGACATAAGGGGGGGCGGCGAGTTTGAGGTCGGGAGATGGCCGGGAAGGCCGTTCCGGTGATGCTTGCCAGAGGCCGCCGCCGCTGCCTCTGTTTGGCGCGAGGAAGAAGACGACCTGTCGGGTGGGACCCACTAGCAGGTGTTTAAACATTTTAGGAATTTCAGTTTTCAGTTTAAACTTTGGAGAGCCACAACTTTGTGTAGGAGTGTCCAATAATTGTCAAAGAAATTTTGTTGGATTCCTCTCGAAATGTAGTATCCAGGGGTACAGCCCAATGTTTATGAAAATACATGGATTTGGCTCATTAATTCATATAAGGAAAATCTTGTACGAATTTTTCCAGGAGTTCTGTGTATTGGAAAATTCCCAAATTCGGGCAGGAGATTTTTCCAAAGATACATAAACCCCAGTAAAATTTTCAGAAGCATTGGACCTCATTTGCTTGGCCAAATGTGGTGTTAATTTCTTATGTCTATGAAAATTGGAAAAATAGAACAGAGTTCAATTTCAGATTTTTTCCCAAACTTTAAAACCTCATAACTTTTGCTAGGAAGCTTCAAATTTAGTGATTAAAATTGGGTTGGATTCAGGTTGGAAAACTCTATCCAAATATGCATCCCAATTTGTATGAAACTCAGTATTTAATTCTGGAAAATTCTTTAATACTTTCCAGCAAAAAATTTTTGGGGAGTTTGGTTCATCCAAAATTTCTCAAATTTTTCCAGAATATTCCTTAGGATGTTAGTGAACTCCTGTATAAATTTCAGCTCATTTGGAGTTGATTTTGTTAGGAAAATTCAGATTTGAAGTTGCTGCGTTCAATTGAATACAGAAACATTTTCAGAGCATTTCCAAAATTTGGAAATTCAGTTCTGGGTAATTCTTAGCTCCAAAAATCCTAGTAAAATTCATGCAAGTCCTATGAGCTCTAATTTAAATTGTAATTCACTAAGTTTGGCATGAACATGGAAGTTAATTCAGAATTAACTCTTTTTTTCTTAATTGCTTAGAGAATTGTTTTGAACAAACCACTCAAGGAAAAGTGCTAATTTTCGGTACAGAGATTTTCTTGTAACAAGGAACTCACATGAAAATTCTCAGCTCCATTGGAGCTCTGGATCACTTCTGTTCTGTTTAACCTCTTGAGATGATCAACATAGAAGAGGGGGAAAACACTTAGCACTTACTCATATTGCTTAGACCCAAACCCAAACAACTAGCACCAGTGTCACTTTAAATTCTTAAACAGAGTTCCAGATTTTAAACTTGTCATTAGAACTTGTTAGCAAAATCTTTACAATTAAGTCCATTTGCATATTCATTACATGTAGCATCTACGTGAAGAAGTTGAAGAAATTAGAGTGGAGATCAAAGGAGGGAAGCGAGTGATCAAGCCTCAAGTGGTCTTCACTAACTGAACTTCATATATATATAAGTCCCCTGCAAAACAAAGGCAATCCCCGGTTTGCATAAAAACTTACAAGTTTTCATTTGGATTCACTTTATAATGTCTAGCATTTTATTTATTGCATTAAGTCTAGGTGGTATGACACTCCAAATGCATGACCCAGAAAACCCTGGAATATAATGTAGAGTAGGTTATCAATTGATTATAACTGCTGATCTCAAGTAAACAAAAGTGGATTAAAAGAGGCATAACTCGAGTAGGCAGTTTCCTACTCGTGAACCGGGATTAAGGGGGATCAATCGGAAGAGTTGGGAATTGATCCTCATAGTTGGGATGGAGACCGGACAGCGGTTGGAAGGATCAAGGACGTGGTCCTGTGAACCTAGTCTATGTCTGAGTCGATTAAGGCCCGTTCTCGGGTGTGGCCCGTTGGACACGTTTGAGTTGTGTACCGGATGAATACTGGCTATATGGGACCCAGGAAACTGATGTACATGTTAACCTGGGTGTCGAGGCATACCTCACCGTTTGATGCAGATGCTGAAAAGATAGAGGAGTCGGCTCTACGAGGGTTTGCCGTAGTGAGACTTAATCACAGTCGGTGGGACCAGTTCGACATTTGGGTGTCGTGTGAAAGGTTGCCACGTATGATGTCAGTGATGGTTGCTGTGTGCAACATCGAGTACGGGCGTACGTGTCGTGTCAGCCGGGTGTTTTTGATTGCAATTACCGTCGCTCGCGAAATGGACCGAGCATACTTGTTCTCTGCGTCGTGACGTAGTAATAAACTTGGATAACATTAATAATGCTTCGTGAGTAATCCTCATAATGTAGATGAGGAATGATCGACACTTTCACTAAATTTATTTTCCACCTTGGGCTAGTAGTGTTGGTCATCCCTCATCTCCATTATGAGGATTACTCACGAAGCTTATTAAATTTTTCCCAGTTTATTACTACGTCACGACGCAGAGAACAAATATGCTTGGTCCATTCCGCGAGCGACGGTGATTGCAATCAAAAACACCTGGCTGACATGACATGTACGCCCGTACTCGACGTTGCACACAGCAACCGTCACTGACGTCGTACGTGGCAACCTTTCACACGACACCCAAATGTCGAACCGGTCCCAGCGACTGGGATTATGTCTCACTACGGCAAACCCTCGTAGAGCCGACTTCTCTATCCTTTCAGCATCTGCATCAGACGGTGAGGTATGCCTCAACACCCCGGTTAATATGTTACATTGGTTTACTGGGTCCCATATAGCCAGTATGCATCCGGTACACAACTCAAACTTGTCCCACAGAGCCAGACACGAGAACGGGCCTTAATCGACTCAGACATAGACTAGGTTCACAGGACCACGTCCTTGAGCCTTCCATCCACTGCCCGGTCTCCATTCCCAACTATGAGGATCAATTCCCAACTCTTCCGATTGATCCCCTTAATCCCGGTTCACTGGTAGGAAACTGCCTACTCGAGTTATGCCTCTTTTAATCCACTTCTGTTAACTTGAGATCAGCAGTTATAATCAATTGATAACCTACTCTACATTTTACTCCAGGATTTTCTGGGTCATGCATTTGGAGTGTCATACCACCTCGACTTAATGCAATAAACCAAATGCTAGACATTATAAAGTGAATACAAATAAAAACTTGTAAGTTTTGATGCAAACTGGGGCTTTCCTTCGTTTTGCAGGGGACTTATATATATATATGAGGTTCAGTTAGTGAAGACCACTTGGCTTGGTCAATAGCTTTCCTCCTTCTTTGATCTCCACTCCGATGACTTCAAATCCTTCACGTAGATGCTACACGTAATGAATATGCATAAAGATTTAATTGTAAAGATTTTTATAATAAGTTTAAAAGCTGGAACTCTATTTAAGAATTTAAAATGACACTGGTGCTAAGGTCTTGGTTTGGGCTAATCATCATGATCAAGTGCTAAGTATTTCCCCCACTCATGTTTTGAGCACCTAAGGAGGTTAAACAGAATAAGGGTGATCTAGAGATCCAATGGAGCTGAGAATTTTCATGTGAGTTCATTGTCACAAGAAAGTCATCTGGACCAGAAATTAGCACTTTTCATTGAGGGTTTGTTCAGAATAATTCTCTAAGTAATTAAGCAAAAAGAATTAATTCTGAAATAACTCACATGTTCCTGCCAAACTTGGTGAACTACAATTTCAATTATAGTTCATGGGGCCTGCATGAATTTACCTAGGATTTTTGGAGCTAAGAATTTCCCAGAACTGAATTTCTAAGTTTTGGAAATTCGCTGAAAATATTTCTGTATTCAATTGAACACAGCCCCTTCAAATCTGAAGTCCCCTGAGAAAATCAACTCCAAATGATCTGAAATTTTTACAGGAGTTTAATAATATCCTGAAGAATATTCTGGAAAAATTTGAGGATTTTGGATAAACCAAACTCCCTCTAAAATTGTTTTGCTGAAAAGCTTTAAAGATTCTCCAGAATTAAATAATGAGTTCCATACCAATTGGGTTGCATATTTCGATAGAGTTTTCCAACCTGAATCTAACCCAATTTGAATCACTAAATCTGTATGTTCCTACACCAAGACATGACCTTAACAAAGATTGGTGAGAAACTAAAAATGTTTCTTTTATTTTTTTCCAATTTTCAGAGACATAAGGAATTAATACCACATTTGGCCAAGCAAATGAAGTCCAATGCCTCTGAAATTTTTACTGGAGTTCAAGTATTTGCGGAAGAATCTTCTGTCCAATTTTGGGAATTTTCCAATACACAGAACTCCTAGAAAAATTCCTACAAAATTTTCTTTATATGAATTAATGAACCAAATCCAGGTATTTTTCATAACTATTGGGCTGTACCCCTGGATACTACTCTCTGAGAGGAATCCAACAAAATTTGTTTGACCATTTTTGGACACTCCTACACAAAGTTGTGGTGGTTCAAAGTTTGAACTGAAATCTAGAATTTCTAAAATGTTTAAATGTCTGCTACTGGGTCCGGGCCACGTGTCCCCCTCTGAGACAAAGCCACACAGGGCCACTGATCTCTCCCCGTGCAGCCACAATAGATCCCAGAGCCGCAGCAGATCAGAAACTTAAATCTCTGTCGCTGACAAGCGGGACCCGCCGGGTCTTCTTCAACCTTCGGCCGCCCGCGCCCGCACGCCGCAGGGCTCGCCGGAGATGCGCTGAAACCTGACGTCCGGCTAGCTCCCGAGGTCTCCCTCGCCGCTAGGGCCTAATTCCACAGGTTGAACACGATGGAACAACTTCCCCCGACCGGCGGTGGCTCTAACATTGCCGGTGACGGTGCGGCGTCTCGTCACACCATCGGCAACGTCGGCCGGCTAACCTAGCCCGCCAAAACATCGGTGGGAGGACACTACAGCACCGGGGGATGCTCAGGAAGATCGAACTGTTGGAGAAACAGCCCGGAGATGGCTCTAACCTAGCTTTCACCGGGAGCCCGATTCTCCACGTCGTAGCCTCCGTTGGAAAAGTGGGAAATACACCGTGTACAGTGGGTTTCATGTGTCGGTTGCAAAAAGGCAAATGATCGCCGGCTAGTTGCAGTCCCGTGTGCAAGATTTGGCGACCTAAGAGCGAGAATAGAGGTCGAATTTGAAGTAACCGTGCCGGAAGGTTGGTTTGTGCTCGCCGGAGAACTATTCTCAAATTCGCGCTCGGTAGTTCATGTCATGGATTGAGCTTCGCAGATGAGCACCACAGGGTTCTAGCGCGTCCGAGGATGCTCTTGCTTGGGCATGACAAGCTCTCTGCAAAGCTGTCACGGTGACCTCCGTTCGGTAGCGGTTCGACCTCTGTGGAAGCTCGGTGAGCACGGGGTTGTGAAGGTCGAACTTCCTCAGTTGTGATCTGAGGAGGCTGTGGGAGTTGTGTTGATTCGGTTTTGCTGCCCAACTGAGGTTTTCACACGAGCTTTTGTGCGCTCGAACGATCCACGGGATGGCGCCAGCCGCTGTGAGGTTCCAGCGCGAGGAGCAATGAAGCTGAGCCGGTTCTGAGTGTCGTGAGCAAAAGGAGCACGGGCTGAGGTGATGAGAACGGGGAACCAGCTCGCCAGCGTGGAGGAAACTCATGAGGAGGTGTCCTCGGTGCTGCACGGTGTCGCCCGGTGGAGTCTCGGTGTCGTCTCGGTTGCTTCTAGTGGAATAGAAGACAACCGACTCAATCTAGATATTTGGGTGCATATGACAAGTGAGCCCCACATTCCCCCTTATCCCCTCCCAACAGCTCTCACATTTGTCAAATGCTGAAAATCAAATTGTGGGAATTCCAATCTGTATTGTGTTTGGATAATTTGGACAAGTTTCATCCAAATTCAAATGTATATTTGAATTCATTACCAATTTAAGTCCATTTGAAAAGTTGTCACACCCGGTTTCTCCGAAGAACAACCGAATGAATATCACATGTATGCCAGAATCATTTTCTCATACATGTGATGACAAATAGTGAAGCATCATTTATTACAAGCCAGGTGTCGAATATAAATAAGTCTTACATAGCATGCGTCTCGATGGACGATAATAAGTTCATAATATGTAAACAAAACAGCAGCGGAATATAAATCTTGTGGGCTCCGTCACAGGCATTGCCCGGGGGACTCCATGAACCTAGAATCCTTCTTCGGGTCCGAAGTCTTGGTCATTGAACACCACATCATCCCCTTGACCTGAGCAGCAATTTAAACCAACAAATATGCAAGTTTGAGTACCGTTGGTACTCAGCAAGTGTAGGAAAGTTATGTCATGCATGGCTAGAGCAAGGAGAGGTTGAACTCATGGTTAAAGCACTACGCAATTAATACCTATCACCTTAGCTTATTAAGCACCTACATTACTACATAGGTGAAATGGTCCCAATCTCCCAACCCATCATCAACATCAAATAACCATAACATCATTTCCAATGTTAAGCTCCCCGCTTAACATCCACAACTTCCAAAGTCATCATCCTCTAATCATGAATAAGTCCAAGCCGCTCTTGACCGTGAGCACGGCTGTCATGACAGTTTTGACTCTCCAGAGTTTGCACCACTGTACCCACATGTAGTGATTTCATCCCCCGTTGCCGGGTGGACTAAAAGAACCTCCATTATGCCAGTGGCTACGAACCACATTCACACTTCCCAGGTGTGTAGCCAGGAGATCACTACGAAGCCTTTACAAAGGGATTCCCGACGAGCGTGGGCCCACTGAGGTTTCACCCCTAACAGCATACAAGAGGCTCCAACCCCGCTGCAGTGGCCCCCTCTTGAGCCTTGCGGTTCATATGGTAGTCCAGCTGACACCTACTCCCCGCACCATCCAACACACCCATACTACGCCGGGGATACACCTAATTAATTGGCCAAGCTGCCCCATCTCAGCATGTGGTTGGCATGGTAAAGCCAGGTTACATGCTCCATGAACCGGTCCTTAGGATCCAGGCAAGTACTAAACACAAACCCGAGTCTCCTGCACCCAGCACCAACCAAATCATCCAACTTGCCTCGATCCCTAGCTCTACATAACTCATAATATCTCATTCAAGAGTAAGGTAAATAAATTGATAATCTCATATCCCAATTATCCCATTCTAAGCATGGCTAAGCATAAGCATATAAATAAATGATATGATAAAATAAATCCCAACCCAAGCTACAAGGAAACAAGGTAATGCAATTCTAGGGAAACTTCCTAGCATGGGTTTCATATTTCAATTGACAATGCAAATAATTCTATCTACACATCCTAGCATAGGATCAAAGTGGTCAAGGACACTTGCCTTCTTCCTGCTGCTCTGAGAATGGAAAGTCTTGGTCTTGGAAGGGGAGAACTTGCTCTGGGGCAGGTTCTATTCATGCCAATACACATAGCAAAAGAAAACAACAATCCATAAGACACAGTTCACACTTTCACTTCATACAAACCACACATACATACCTATGAAAGTCATTCACATTTCTAAGTGTTGTGGTTACTCTACATGTGTTGATTTTTGGCCTACATTCACCTTTAGACATATGTATATTATTTCTAACTTCTATGTTCAGATTTCTATTTGCACACTATATATGAAGTTCCAATTTGAACAAATTCTTTATATTCAATTATTACACTTCTTAGCCACAAAGTTTGTATAAGAGGTATTTTCCTATTCCAAATAGGTTTTCAGATCTTCTACCAAATCCTAAGCTGAAGTTTTTAAATTTGGAGACTTCATTTATCATTTTCTATTTATGCATACCTATTTTTCTATATTTTTCAGATTTATCTTCTATGTCTAAAATGAGTTTTAATGTTAAATAGTAGGACATATCTTCTAAACAGAATAGGTTCTGACCTAAAATATTTAAAATATATTTTTAAACTTCTCCTCTGATGTGAGCTAATTTAAATTTATTTTATCAGTTTTCAGAATTACTTCCTAGCCTAAAAAGGTATTTCTAGAACTAATAAATATGAACAACAATTAGACAGATTCATTTCAACCAAAAATCTATTTTTAGTTTATTCTAAAGTTTTCCAAGTGCTAGAAGAGTTTAAATTTGAACTTGTACATATGTTTGCCTTACCTTTAAATTTAAATCCTAGTCACATATTCAAATTTCTGAATTTATTATCATATAGGGTCAAAAAGGTAAATCCTCCCTACTACAGGGTCTAATTTATCATTTTACAAATTTCCAGGGGTCTAACTAAACATAACAGAGGGGTTTCGCTAATTTTTATTAAGTCCAGGGGCTAAAACTGATTTTTAAATGAATTTACACGAATTTCTGAAGTTCCGAGGCTAGATCAGAAGTTTTCGGGGCTAGCTCGTATTTTCCGAGATCCCCAGGGTGTAGCGGGTAAGAATCCCGGCCTTTATAACGCGGGGCTGATGTGGACCGTCCGATTTAAAATAGATGGCTGAGATTATAACGCGAAGCGGTACGAGTTAGATCTAATAGGAACCGCACGCTTTAAAATGGACGGGCCTAAGGGGGCCACGTCGCCCTGGCCGTGCGCGGGCGGCGCTGCCCGGCGGCGCGCGGCGGCGGGAGGCGGCGATCTCGCCGGAGATCTTCGGATTTTCGTCTATACCTCCTAAAACTTGGATTTCATGGCACAGATCGGTAGAGGGGAGGTCAGGGATCTCACCTCGGGGTTTTTCTTGAGCTCGGAGGTCCTGGAAGGCGGTCGGCGGTGAGGTCCGAGATGATGTAGCGGTTGTGCTCGCCGGAGCTGCGTCTAGGGTGCAAAACACCGAGTTTTCTGCACCTGCGTGATTCCCCTGGAGGCGGTGGAACATGATCGGCGCGTTAGATCAGAAACCCCAAGCAAGGATCGAGAGAAAACGGTGATCGGAGCTTCGGTTCTCACCGGAGAGAAAATTGGAGTGCGCTGGGGAATTCGGCGAGTTTCTGTGCGAGAACTTCACGAGGGGAGGCGGCGGAGGATCGACTTGGTTAAATAGCAGCGTCCGGGGCCAGAGATCAGGCTGTTGGCGCGGTTTTTCGGAGGTTGTTTGGATTCGGGAGAGAGGAGAGTCCCGGGGTCGGCCGAGCGCGCGGAGGTGGGGGATGACATGCGGGCCCCGCGTGTCAGTGAGAGGAAGAGAGGGGCACGGGTTCGGGGCTTGCGCGTGGAGAGTGGGCCGGCTGGTGGGTTTCAGCCCACTGGCCGGTGGGGTTTTTCTTTTTCTTTTTATTTTTCCATTTCTTTTCTGTTTTGGTTTGAATTTAAATTCCAATTTGAATTTAAATTTCTGCACCACATGCAATACGTCCAAAAATTTTTAAATTCCCCTCTTAACCGAATTTTGGGGTGTTACAAAAGTGGATATCAAATATCTTCAAAAATTTATGAGACTTTGCCTACCCCCTAATTTGGACCTGAGAAATTCAAATATGAAACCTAATCTTTGATTTGGCTGCTGCAAATGAGATTTTTAGCACAACAGTTTGAAAATCATTGTGTTACTTTCATTTGAATTTTTGAGTTGAACAATTTGTTCCAAAATATGACTTTAGCTTTCTCACACATATAAGTACTTCCCACCTGTGTTTTAGATCCCTCTTGGGTTCCAAGTTTTCAAATAAATATTTGAACTTGTGTGAAGAGAGCTCCCATGTGTATTATCACATGTGAAAAAGTTTAAACCAGTCCCATTTTTTCATACATAAGAAACCAACTTGGAGCAAGCAATAGTTTCTTTGTATACATATTTTGGAACCTTTACATTCATGTTCCTGAGTTCATATGAAACGCTGATCCTTAGCGTGCATTAGACAAGCAAGTGGAGACCCCATCGCATGGTCAGTAACGCGATAGTGTGTTCTTCTGGGAATAGCCTAGGAGGACATATGCAGCACTTGCCATCGGCGTGCCCTGCAGGGCAGTAAGTGGTATCTGTTGGGGTGATAAAATTCCCAACCGTGATGACCCGTTCGCACTCTAGTCGGGTCCCCCGTCATGTGGTGTGAAAACACGATCACGTACCTTGAGACGTGGCTTAACTCAAGGACGGTCGTATGGCAATGATACGGACGTTTGTATTTACTTTTAAATATGGACCTGCCTGAAATGAAAATAACCTTTGAGTGCATCATTATTGGGTATTCTTCTGCAGGTACTAACCACGTATGTATCCCGTGTATTATACGTGTGCGAGAGACCGTTTAGTGCCACAATTGAGACGTATATGCCGGTATAATCCAGATAGGATTTTGTTTTTGTGAGGAACGTAGTACAGACATATAATAGGAATTTGCATGAAAGATAATGTTAACAAGGAACTAAAATCACCATGTTTCAACATTTAGGACCCTGGTTGGGTAGAAAAAATTCAAGAGTTGATCAGTGTAGTTCAAAGGGATTGAAAAACAGAGTGCTCTGTTCTGGGAAGCCAGTTTGCTGAACTTTGACAGAGCATAACTCACAGATTATTTAGCCAATGGGGGAGTGGGATATAGTTCTGGAAAGGGTTTTAAGTACTCTACAACTTTGTTGTAGACTTCCAGAGCTGAATCACACCATAAACTGGCTTAAATTCCAGATGATTGTAAACTGTCCAGAACCAGGACAGAGTCAAAACACTCTCTGGACTGTTCTGTTTTTCAATTATAACTTCCTGTAGGAAAATCTAAAATTATCATATTATACATATTTGTAAAGGGTAGGAGATGTGTTACATCTTTGTAATTCAAAGGTTCTGCAATTTCATCAAGGAATTCAGTGGAAATTAGAGTTGAAAACAGCAACTTCCAAAGGAGGTGCTGTTGAAATTCTTCCAGAAATTCTGTTGAATTTGAATTATCATAACTTTTTAACCAGAGCTGATCTGAGGGCAAATAAATACTCGTTGGAAAGATACTGAAGTTAACTTTAACGTTGGTATTCAGCTTGAGTCATGAAAATTCACAGCACCAGATCAAAATCTGGAATATGTAGAAACTGGTCATTCTGGCGGTACCCTATTGGGTTTAAGTACTTCCAATGGGGTATAACATACTCATGAGTGGTTATCTTCAACTAGTGAAAGATTTGAGTAGGTTCTTACTCAAGTTTCTTTTGCTAGAGACCATGTTTGTGTCGTATTGAAGATAAAAGGGTAGTATACGTGATGACAAAGCGATATTAACGTCTCGTAGTGACCAAACATAGTTGAGATGAACTTCCAAAGAGGAAGTCCGTCAAGTTGGATTTAACTAGCTTGTATTTGGTCTGGTAATGGTGTAGCTTGTGCAAAGTTATTACATTATCTATATACGAGATGTATCGCATGTTTTACTGTCATTATGTTTTATCGCCTATTTTATTGGACTGCATGAAGTAGGTTGCGGGACTGATCTTTATTGTCGTATGGTTGCAGATCGTTTGCAAACGGGTCACGCATGAGTTCGGTGGCTCTAGCCAGCAGGGGGGTGATGACTCCCAGCCACCTTCCTACGACAGTACCCCGCAGCAACAACCACCACCACCACCTCCGCTTACACTAGCGGATGTTATCGCGGCCCTGGTGGGTAATCGTGAGGAGCAGACCGACCTGCTCCGCACGATCGTGCAATGAAAAATACGTCCCTGGCGTGGGGCGTCAAGAGAGGGGGCCTTGTGAGCCTCACATTGTGACGTACTCAGATTTCATGAGTATGCACCCTCCTGTGTTCACTGAAGCAGCAGAACCCCTGGAGGCCGACAACTGGCTGCGGACAATTGAGTCCAAGTTCGGTCTCCTCCAATGTACAGAACAGTAGAAGACTCTTTCGCGGTGCAGCAGTTTCATGGTGCCGCTGGTGCGTGGTGGGCGAACTATGTCGCCTCACTGCTGGCTGGCCATGCTGTGGAGTGGGAAGAATTCTGGGAGGCATTCCGCGCCTACCATATCCCTCCCGGGATAATGAAGTGGAAGTTCCAAGAGTTTTTGGAGCTGAAGCAGGGCGGGAGGAGTGCCCACGACTACTCCCGTGCCTTCAACCATCTGGTGCAGTATGCGTCAGATTATGTCCCCACGGAGGAGAAGAAGCGAGAGCACTTCTATCGGGGATTAATCCCGAGATGAAGACGCATCTCGTCGAATGCAATCACGGCACGTTCAACGATCTCGTCAACGCCGCGATCATACAAGAAGACGCTCAGCGTGAATTGGCGGCTGGCAGCGAAAGCGCAGCACTCCACCCAGCAGTGGGGGTGGAGCTCCTCAGAAATACCGCATGGTGTATCGGACACCATCCGGTCAGCAGTGGCATCCACCGGCGAGACCTCAGCAGTTCGGGGGTCGTTATGTCCAGTCACTCCTGTTCCGACCGCTGATGCCACCACCGCGACCGCAACAGCAGCAGGAGATGGTGCCCCGGGCGTTTTCACCGCCACAACGCGCCCCGGGTTTTCGTCCGCGGATCAGCGGAGGACCACCTCGCTACACTTGCCTTACGTGTGGCCAGACAGGCCACTTCTCGAAGGACTGTCCCCAGGGGAAGCAGAGCAGCGGGCAAGCCCAGTATCAGGGCAGTGCTCGAGGCCGACCTCCGATCAAGAAGGTTGGTCAGTGAACTGGGGGCGTTCACAACCTCGACAATGAGGACGCCCCGGAGGGAGAAAACGTGCTGGCGGGTACGTTCACTCTCAACGACCAAGCAATCATCATTTTATTCGATTCGGGTGTGACCCACAGTTTCATAAGTGCATCCTATGTGGCTAAGCATCAAATGCAAGTCTTCCCAACCGACTGCTCATATATGATCTGCTCATTGGGAGGGAAGATTTCAGAAAATATGATGATTCCAAAAGCACCTCTGTGCTTAGGTGGGAAGATATATCCCACCACCTTGATAATCCTTACGGGACAGAAGATTGATGTAATCTTAGGGATGTCATGGTTACTCTACCATGGCGCTGTCCTGGACACTCTGTCATGGATGGTTCATTTGATTCCCCATTCCACCGTCCGCATTCCATGGTGTTAGACAACGCTGTCCTGGAAGTTTCAGCAACTTATAACACTGAAGCTCTCAAGCAAGAGGACATCCCCGTAGTCCGGGAATACCCCGATGTGTTTCTGGATGATCTTCCGGGCATGCCACCTGAGCGGGATGTAGAGTTCATGATTGAGCTTGCACCCGGGACTACTCCTATCTCACGGAGACCATACAAAATGGCTCTGAACGAGCTGGCTGAATTGAAAGAGCAGCTCAATTATCTGTTGAGCAAGGGTTTCATTAGACCGAGTTCCTTGCCTTGGGGATGCTTGGTGCAGTTCGTAAAGAAAAAGGATGAAACCTTGAGGCTGTGTGTGGATTACAGGCCGCTCAACGCAGTCACCATCAAGAACAAATACCCACTGCCCCGCATTGACATCCTGTTTGATCAACTGGTGGGTGCAAGTGTGTTCTCCAAGATGGACCTTCGCTCCGGGTATCATCAAATAAAAATCAGGGCGGAGGATATCCCGAAGACGGCATTCTCGACAAGATATGGTCTATACGAATATATCGTCATGTCTTTTGGTCTCACCAATGCTCTGGCACATTTCATGTATCTCATGAACTTGGTGTTCATGCCGGAGCTGGACAAGTTTGTTGTGGTGTTCATTGATGATATCTTGGTCTACTCCAAGACAGAGGTAGAACACGCCGAACACTTAAGAATCGTTCTTCAACGATTGCGGGACAACAAGCTCTATGCCAAATTCAGCAAATATGAGTTCTGGATCAGCCAAGTGCCATTTTTGGGACATATCATCTCAGCGGAAGGCATTGCGGTTGATCCGAGCAAAATTGAACAAGTGCTGAGATGGAAAGCTCCCACTTCTGTCAATGAAGTCAGAAACTTCCTCGGTTTAACAGGATATTACCGGAGATTCATTCCAAGTTTCTCCAAGCTTGCTAAGCCGATGACAGAATTATCGAAGAAGGGAACAAAATATGTTTGGAACGCAGCATGTGAAGGGGCGTTCCAAGCATTGGTGAAGCATCTCACAACAGCTGCGGTCTTAGCTCAACCGGATACGACCAAGCCCTTTGACGTGTATTGTGATGCGTCCGGTATCGGGCTCGGCTGTGTGTTGATGCAAGAAGGACATGTTGTCGCATATGGCTCACGCCAACTTCGAAACCATGAGAAGCACTATCCAACTCATGATCTTGAGCTTGCTGCTGTGGTTTTGGCGCTGAAAATGTGGAGGCACTATCTCCTGGGGAATTTGGTGCATCTCTATACTGACCACAAGAGCTTAAAGTATATTTTCACCCAGAAGGGGCTGAATATGAGGCAAAGGAGGTGGTTAGAACTAATAAAAAATTTATGAGATTGAGATTCATTACCACCCTTGCAAGGCGAATGTGGTAGCCGACGCGCTGAGTCAGAAATCACATGTCCATAACCTCACCATTACACCGGTGGAGGAGGAAGAGCCAAGTTTATACTTGGTTCCTTATGGATCAATCTACAACTTGCCCTCATCCCTACTATTAGGGAGGAGATCGTTGCAGCTCAGAAAGTGGACAAGGGCATGGCACATCTCCGGAGGCGGATAGAAAATGGGGAAATCAAATGTTTCCGGAAGGATGATTAGGGGACACTGTGGTTCAATGACCGCATAGTCGTACCCCACAATATGGAGCTGAGGAAGAAGATACTTGATGAAGCTCACTTGTCTAAATTCTCCATTCATCTGGGCAGTAACAAAATGTACCAAGATTTGAAGAGAAAATTTTGGTGGACACGGATGAAGCGGGAAGTGGCTAAATACGTATCCGAGTGTGATACGTGTAGACGAGTGAAAGCGGATCACATGAGGAAATCAGGGCTGCTGCAACCCCTAAAAATTCCGGCATGCAAGTGGGAAGATGTGAGCATGGATTTCATTGTGGGGTTACCCCTGACTTCCAACAAACATGATCCAATTTGGGTGATCGTTGACCGGTTAACCAAGTCGGCTCACTTTATTCCCGTGCATACACATTGCCATGCCAGCAAATATGTGGAGTTGTACATTGCAAGGATTCTATGTTTACATGGGGTACCTAAGACTATAATCTCAGATCGAGGCGCACTATTTGTATCTCGTTTCTGGGAGCAGTTGCACGCCGCATTGTGTACTAAGCTGATTAGAAGCTCCGCCTATCCTCAGACAGATGGGCAAACAGAGAGGGTGAATCAAGTACTAGGAGACATGTTAAGAGCGTGTGTCATCCACCACGGTAGAAACTGGGATGATCATCTACCATTGGCGGAATTCTCGTACAACAAGGGCTACCAAGCGAGTATCAAGATGGCACCATATGAGGCTCTCTACGGTCGTAAATGCCGCACCCCATTAAACTGGTGCGAGTCCAGTGAAAGGGTCACATTCGGGGTTGATGTGGTGAACGACGCCGAAGAGCACGTTCGGATGATTCAAACCAACTTGAAGGCTGCTCAATCCCGGCAGAAAAGCTACGCTGATAAGAGGCGTAGGCCGCTGCACTTTGACATCGGGGAACACGTGTATCTCCGATGAAAGGCGTGCACCGGTTCGGCGTGAAGGGGAAACTCGCTCCCCGATTCATTGGACCCTATGCTATCACCGAGAAGTATGGAGCAGTGGCGTATAGACTGGAGCTACTGGCATCTCTCGCTGGTGTTCACGACGTTTTCCATGTTTTGCGACTACGAAAGTGTCTGAAGTATATGGCTGCTGTTCCCACCGAAGACATCGACGAGTTGCAACCGGATTTGACATATGCTGAATATCCAGTGACAATTATTGATGAGAAGGCTCGGACCACACGTAGCCAAAGTTGTGGTTCTACAAGATACTGTGGAGTAACCACACCGCCGAAGAAGCGACGTGGGAGAGCGAGGAATTGCTTCGCTCAAACTACCCGGATTTCATGGCGTCTCATCATGGGT
Organism: Neostapfia colusana; assembly: GCA_030760725.1. Classification (NCBI taxonomy): domain Eukaryota; kingdom Viridiplantae; phylum Streptophyta; class Magnoliopsida; order Poales; family Poaceae; genus Neostapfia; species Neostapfia colusana. Next base: position 48,985,423 of record JASWHV010000015.1, read on the forward strand.
AATCTCCTCTTACATCATCGTCTCTTCTTTTATAACATCGGGACGAGATTCTTTTAAAGGGGGAGGGATGTAAAAGCCCAAGAAAGTGACTTGCAAAAAATTGTTCATCACCTCACAACACCACAGCTCATGTGGTGGATATCTCATGAACAATGGTGAAGAGCAAGTAAACACCATCAAAAGGGTGATTAGAGGGGAAAGCCCTAACTTCAAAAAGTAGGAGTCCTACACATAAACATGAAAGGTTGAGCTCACCCATAGACCTCAAATAGTCTTGGGAAGGCTCAAGCCAAATGTGAGGGACCACAGGACCTCGGTGGGTGGTGCCGTGATATGCGGCACCCAACAGCACACGGGTCGAAGAAACTCATAATATTACATAAATAGTTTGCGGAAGCGTACAAGAAAGTTTTACAAATACTTGTATCAGAGTAAGCTACAGCGGAAGACTATCACTCTCACGTCTCATATCTAAACTAGCAACAAAGAAACGGTCCAGCCCGCGGACGTTTCTTACTAGCAACACGAAGACAATCTGCAGCGGCGAGGATGCTCTTTGAGTAAGCACTCGGAGGTTCCCGAGTCTCATCGGCACCCCTTCTCTTAAGCATCGAGTCAATTACCTGCAAAACAACTCGGATAGCATCCGTGAGCATAACGCTCAGCAAGACTTAACCGTCACCCTAAACATGAAACTCTAAGTGAGGTTACGAACCTAACATAGGATGGCATAAGCATAATTAAACTCGTCTAAAAGTGAATCCTTACTTTCAGTATTAATTGCAGTATTTTAAATAACCCTGGGCACGCCACATCGGGAGTCCACAATCAAACAAGAAACGCTTTCCCCCAATGTAAATTGCTCATGGCATAAAAGAATCGAGTTTGCACTAGCCCATTCATCAAAATCCAATACAAAGGTAGGATAATACTTCACATCAAAATGATTAGTTCCTTTCTCATGCAAGTTCTTACTACGTCACGACTGTGAGAACAAGTGTGCTCGGTCCATTCCGCGAGCGACAGTGATTCGAATCAATAACACCCGGACTACACGACACGTACGCCCGTACTCGACGTTGCCTACAACAACCATCACTGACGTCGTACGTGGCAGCCTTTCCCCCGTTTCACCCCCGCTGAATCGATCAAGTCGCCCCGTACAGTAGGTACTCTCATGGTGCACCTTCCGACATGAGATGTCATGAGAATATTCCCCACATACTGCACATCGGCTGTCCGCCTGAGGCGACCCGAAAAGTCCCAACGACAGCTTCCCGAGGTACATCGGTTTACTGGGTCCCATATAGCCAGCATGAGTCCGGTACACAACTCAAACTTGTTCAACAGGGCCACATACGGATCGGTCCTTGACCGAAACGGACAGGTCTACAGCACCCAGGCCCCTATGTCCTGCTGCCCCTACAACCTTCCGGTCTCAACTGTAACTTGCTAATTCAATTATGAACCAATCCCGTATGCCCCTGTTGTTCCTAAATCTACGAGTAGCATCTCACCACTCGACTTCTACCGAACCATACATAAGCATGGAAGTTCTACCTGGTGAAAGACATCTACCCAATACTCCATGGGTCATTTGGCTATGCAAGAGGAGTATCAAACACTAGACCTAATGCACAGTTCAAATCTTAACCAAAGGTGAATACAAAATAAAACTTAACAGCTGTTAAATGCAAACCGGAGCTTGCCTGTTTTGCAGGGTAGTCGTATATAACAGTTAGTGTCCTTGCAGATCCACCCTTGATTCTCCGGAGCTTGATCCACTTCAATGAATCACTCCTTTGAATCCCCTTCGTTGTGGTTCATATTGAAATGCATATGCGCATGTTTTATAGAATGTAATGGAAAGAAGTTATAGAATTAATCTCTTAGAAACAGAGGTTGTGTGGAAAAGCCAAGAATGGCTTGGTTTGCCCCTGTTGTGCACAGAACAGAAATAAACTAAATTGACCTCAAGGCCTTAGCTATATACTAATCATGTTCCCTAATGAACATAATAGATAAGCTGAAAGGATTTGAGTGTAACTGAAGAACAAGAACTCCAATGGCCTCAAAACTTTTACAGCAGGTTCTATACAATTTCAACTATGTCCCAGAGAGCTTGCCTGAATTTTCCTACGATTTTTGGAGCTATGGATTGCTCAGAATAGATTTTGAGGTGAGAAACATTTTCTGAAAATGTTTCTGGACTCCTTTGAGCACAGTAGTTTTCATTTAGCAAATTTCTCCTCAAATGATCTCCTAATGAGCTGAAAATTTGCTAGAAGGTCAACAATATGCTAAAGAATATTCTGGCAAAATTTGGAGATTTTTGGATAAACCAAACTCCCTCAATAATTCTTTTTCAGAAAAACTTCCAAGAATTACCCAGAATAAACTATTGGCTTTCATACAATTCTAAGTTCATATTTGGATAGAGCTCTGAAAGATGACTCCAACACAAGTGGAATCACTCAAATTGGAGTTTTCTACAGGGAGATATGAATTTCCAAAGATTGAGCTAAGTCTGGAATTATTTTCCTACAGCAAATTCGGCTGGACCCACAGTTTTGAATTCCCGCCAATAGAAACGAAGCCACACCGGGCCACAGTATCTCTGCGCGCCAACACACGGGATCCCGGCCACACCCGATCCAGGGTTTAAATTTTCTTCTGCTGACAGACGGGTCCCACGCCTCGTCTTCTTCCTCCGGATCCTCGCTCGCGCCCTCGCGATCCCCTTCGCCGGAGTAACCGGAAGCTCGCCGGACCGGCCTTCCCGGCCACCGCCTGAGCCCGGACTTGCCGCCAGGGGGTTTAGGGCCTCGAGGAACATGGCTGTGGGGTTTGCTAGGGCTGCCGACGACCGCAACATGGCTGGCGACGTGTGACAGCTACTGTGAAGGTCCGGCGGCGTTGCCCAAGGTACCCAGCCCGCCAAAACCTGTGCCGACGAGCCCTACAGCACCAGTGGATGATCGCAAGGCTCGGCATGGCCCCTAAATGGCTCAGGAACAGCCGCAAGTCGGTCGTCGCCGTGCGCCCAATTCGGTCCACCGGAGAAGTGCTCGGTAGACCTCAAAATACGTCGCCCCAAACGGTTTTCATGCGACGGATGCTAAAGAGGACATGATCGCCGGCTAGTCCAGCTCCTACGTGCAAAGTTTGATGAGCTAAGAACGAATAGAAGTGGAGAATTTTGGATTCCCGTACCGGATGCTCAGGTTGAAGCCACCGGAGCAAAAACTTCGAATTCGCCGGCTACGCTCCACGAATTACTCCAAATTTTGGGCGAGAGCAGTAATACAGCAGAACGCTCCTGTGGCCGTACTTAATCGGGCTTGGAAACTTCTGTGGAGAGCTGTCCACATGAAGCCGACCGCCGGTTCTTTTGAGGTGGCCGCGAGATGGTTGATTGAGGGCTCGGGAACGCTGGGACTTGGTGGTTTTTGGGTCTGGGGAAGTGAGCAACGGTTGTGCCTCGGTGTTTAGCTGCTCGGAGGCAGTGGGCACGATGGTCTCCGCCGGTTTCCCGATCGACCGAGAGCGGACGAGGGGGAAGTGGCTGTGCGGCGTTCTCGCGAGGGGAGGAGATCAATTGGGTCTTTGCTCGGCCGAGGGCACGATAACGTCGAAGGAACCGCCTTCGGTGGCCGCGCGTGGGGGGAAAAGGGCAGCAGGAGGTGGCGGGTTCAGTTCCCCGGGGGCGCGGTGGAACCCCTCGGTGGCACCCGAGCAGAACAGAAGCAACAGTTCATTTGCTTCATGGTTAAGTTTAAGTCTCCAGCCCACTGCCATGTGGGTCGCACCCCACATTCTACCCCCCAAATATCTTCTCAAAGTGATCCTCTAAATCCCCAAAATTCTGAGTTTAAAGAGTGGCTAGAATTTGAATTCCTCAAATTCAGTTTAAATTTGCAAGACTAAATCTGAATGGTTTAGAATTTGCAATTTCTTCTCTTTAACCCTCTTTTGAGCCCACCCTACAAATAGAAAGTTGGTGATCAAAATCCTCCCTATAATTCCAACTATATGGCTGCATTTTTAATCCAAAGTCCTTGGCCACCCCATGTGTGAACTTTTAATTTCAAATCTGAATTTTAAACTTACATGCAAAGAGGTATTTAACTCTTTATTGGTTCAACACTTTTAAATAAAAATGTGAGCCTCATTTTTGGATGGTCATCCATGTATTACTTTGCATGAAGAAAAGTTTTAGCAAGTCCCATTTTTCATGTCTTTGCCACACATATGAACTCAAACCTTAGTTTTTATTCATACACATTTTTGGGACTTTTACATTCCTCCACCCTTAAAAGAATCTCGTCCCGAGATTACAAAAGAGGAACGAGACGGGAGAGGTAGTTACAAACTGCACAACGCTAAAAATTCCGGATAGTTGGTGCGGAGGTAATCTTCACTTTCCCACGTCGCCTCTTCCGCGGTGTCATTACTCCACAGCACCTTGAAAAATCTGATCGTCCGGTTCCGGGTTACCCGGGTCTTTTCATCCAAAATCTGAACCGGTCGCTCGGTGTAGGTAAGGTCCGGTTTCAATTCGTCGATTTCCTCGGTGCGAACAGCAGCGGTGAATTTGAGGCACTTCCGCAGCTCTGAAACATGAAATACATCATGAACACCCGCTAGACTTGACGGTAACTCCAGCCGGTAGGCTACGGGTCCGAGCTTCATACGGTGCCCTTTTAATACTCGCTTGATAACCGTTGTTGTATGAAAACTATGCCAGCGGTAGGTGATCGTCCCAATTCCTACCGTGGTGGATGGCACACACTCTCAACATGTCCTCGAGCACTTGATTCACCCTCTCAGTTTGTCCATCGGTTTGAGGGTGATACGCGGAGCTCCTAATCAGCTTGGTGCCCAACGAGGCATGTAGCTGCTCCCGAAAACGAGCAACAAACAGCGCACCTCGATCTGAAATGATGGTCTTCGGGACACCATGTGAGCATATAATTCTGGAGATGAATAACTCCGCATATTGCCTTGCTCGATAATGAGTGTTCACCGGTATGAAATGAGCTGACTTTGTCAACCGGTCGACGATCACCCATATCGAGTCATGCTTCCTGGATGTGAGCGGTAATCCGACGATGAAGTCCATACTCACATCCTCCCATTTCCATGCCGGTATCTTCAAAGGTTGTAGCGGTCCGGCTTTCTGCATATGATCAGCCTTGACCCGTCTACACGTATCGCATTCGGATACGTATTTAGCAATCTCCCTCTTCATCCTCGTCCACCAAAATTTCTGTTTCAAATCTTGGTACATCTTGTTACTTCCGGGATGAATGGAAAACTTAGACAGGTGGGCCTCATCCAAGATCTTCTTCCGGAGTTTCATATTGCGCGGTACCACTATACGGTCATTAAACCATATCGTACCGTTCTCATCCTTCCGGAAACATTTCACCTCTCCGTTGTCTAGTCTTCTTCGTATGTGAGACATACCTCTGTCTCTTCTTTGAGACTCAACAATCTCTTCACGGATTGTTGGAATGAGCGCGAGATTATAAAGCGCGCCATATGGAATGACACAGAGACTTGGTTCTTCAGCTTCCAACTCAGCAGCCGCCAAGTTGTGAACGTGGGCTTTCCGACTAAGCGCGTCGGCAACCACGTTGGCATTTCCCGGATGATAGTGGATCTCAATTTCATAATCTTTGATGAGCTCCAACCATCTCCGTTGTCTCATATTCAGCTCCTTCTGCGTGAAGATATACTTCAGGCTTTTATGGTCGGTGTAGAGGTGAACAAGATTACCAAGCAGATAATGCCTCCACATCTTTAACGCCAACACCACTGCAGCAAGCTCAACATCGTGAGTTGGGTAATGCTGCTCATGGTTTCGCAGTTGACGAGACCCATAGGCGACTACACGCCCTTCTTGCACCAGAACACAGCCGAGACCGATGCCGGATGCATCACAGCATACATCAAATGGCTTCGTCGTGTCCGGCTGAGCAAGAACTGGAGCTGTGGTGAGATGTTTTACCAAAGTTTTGAATGCGGCTTCACATGCTACATTCCATATGTATTTAGTGCCCTTCTTCAGCAGCTCCGTCATCGGTTTAGCAATCTTTGAGAAGCTCGGAATGAACCTCCTATAATACCCCGCTAAACCTAGAAACTTTGGACCTCGTGGACAGATTTGGGAGATTCCCACTCCAGCACTTGATCAATTTTGCTGAGGTCCACGGCAATGCCCTCTGCTGAAATAATATGGCCTAGGAAAGGCACTTGATCAATCCAGAACTCGCACTTGCTGAACTTGGCATATAGTTGGTGCTCCCGCAACCGTTGTAGCACAATGCGTAGATGTTCCGCGTGCTCTTCTTTAGATTTGGAGTAAACCAATATGTCGTCGATGAATACCACGGCGAACTTGTCTAACTCCGGCATGAACACAGAATTCATCAAGTACATGAAATGTGCCGGAGCGTTGGTTAACCCAAATGACATGACGAGGTACTCGTATAGTCCGAATCTCATTGAGAAAGCTGTCTTTGGTATGTCCTCCGGTCGGATTTTGATTTGATGATATCCCGACCGAAGATCCATCTTCGAAAATACCTTTGCAGCCACAAGTTGATCGAACAGGATGTCAATGCGAGGCAAAGGATACTTGTTCTTGATCGTGACAGCATTTAGAGGACGATAATCAACACATAGCCGTAGTGTTTCGTCCTTCTTCTTAACGAACAGCGCTGAGCAACCCCAAGGTGAAGAACTTGGTCGTATGAAACCCTTTCTCATGAGTTCATTCAGTTGCTCTTTCAACTCCGCTAGCTCGTTAGGTGCCATCTTGTAAGGCCTTCTTGAGATAGGCGTCATTCCCGGTGCCAGTCAATCTTAAACTCGACGTCCCGTTCGGGCGGCATGCCCGGTAAATTATCGGGAAATACGTCGGGATAATCACGTACCACCGGAATGTCTTCAAGCTTAAGTGCTTCCATGTGGTAGGCCTCTACCATATCTGGGTCTTCGCTGTCTAAAACAGCGTGTGCTGTCCGTGAATCTGCGAGTCAATCTAGACAGTCCAGTTACCGATATTGAGAACGGCACCGTGATGATTAAACCATGACATCCCCAATATAATGTCTACCTTCTGCCTATCCAACATAATCAGCGATGTTGGGTATATTTTTCCGCCCAAACACAAAGCTGCTCGGGACACAATCTGATTGGCAGAGATGTTTCCTCCCGGTGAACGTATGAGAAAACTCGTTGTGGGAGTATTGGTGGATAATTGGTGCTGATCCACGCATGATTTGCTGATAAAATTGTGGGTGGCACCGGAATCAAAAAGTAGCAACACAGGCACGTCTTTGAGAGTGAACATGCCCGCCAACACCGGTGCTCCCTCCGGGACATCCTCAATAGCAAGATGTTGCACACTCCCGGATTGCAATGCTGTTATGTTGACTTGAGCAGGTGGCGGCATACCACCTGACGATGATGGCTGTCTGGTGTTTACCAACTTCTCCCGGCATTCCTGCCTAAAATGCCCAGAACGGTGGCAATAAGAACACGGAGGTTTCCCTGGTTCTTCGTTGACTTGTGGTTGAGAAGTTGATGTACTTGGTTGCAGCAATGATGTGACAGGTGTCCTTCGTTGTTGCAGCAATGGTGTTGCTTCAAGACATGATTCTTGAGCAGGAAATCTGTATGGAGTTGATCTCACTGGTGCTTGCCATATTTCATCGGATGGTTTGTGATACACCACACGGTATTTACGAGGAACGACTGGTGTGTCTTCTCGCACATCCTCCCGGTCCCTCTTCTCTGCTTGACACTCAAGCGTCGTTTGTTCTTGAAGCAGAGCAGCACTGACCAACTCGGTGTAACTGCCCTGATTGAACAAAGCTAGCTTCTCTTTTAGTATGGCACTCAAGCCATAGAAAAAATAGTCACACATTGCAGCTTCGCTCGTCGCATAAGCAGGAGCATATTGTGCCAGAAGATTGAATCGTCTGACATAATCGAGGACACTCATGCCCCCCTGCTTCAAGTTTCTGAATTCCTGCTGTTGGGCCTTGATAAAACCCATAGGAATGTGACGAGCACGGAATGCTTCACGAAATTGCGTCCATTCCACTTGATGGCCTTCTGGAACGGTGGCGAGATGAGCAAACCACCAATTTTCGACGGCTCCATGGAGCTGTTGAGCTGCAAATAATGTCTTCTGATACTCTTCGCACTCAAACACTCCAAACTTGGACTCCATAACTCGAAGCCACTGATCAGCTTCCACTGGTTCATTGGCTTCCATGAAGATTGGCGGTTGTGTCGCCAAGAAATCCAAGTAGGCGTTCCGAGGTGGAACGTCCTGTTGTGCACGCTGGAGTAAGCCCTGTTGTACCAAGGCTTGGAGTAGTCTTGTGTTGTCTTGACTTGACTCGACCATCTGAGCCATGACATCCGCCCATACCGTTGATGGCGGTGCCCGTGGTGAAGTCGAGTCATCACCGTCTCGACGAGAACCTTCAGTCCTACTCGGAGAATGGGTACGCACCATACTGCAAAAGAATAACTTTGAGGGGAGTCAAAACTTGATCTCAGCAGTATGTGAAAGTATGTAAAACATGAACATGCTAAAACTTTATAAAAACATAACAAAATTTCACGTTTACACATCTTTCTAAAGCCAACATATTCAGTCCCTTATTCTGTACAGAACAGACCTTTCTGTACTTAACTCAGAATTTGATCCAGTTACTAGCATTTTCATAACTCAAGTCGAATACCAAAGTTAAAGTTAACTTCAGTATATTTCCATCGAGGACTCACATGCCTCTGGATCATCCCTTCATCAGAAGTTATGATCGTTCAAAGTTGACAGAATTTTATGGATAAATTTTTGCCAGCACCTCCTTTGTATGCGGCTGTTTTCATCACAGTTTTACATACAAATGGAGTACAATTCTGAACAAACTATGAACTACAAAATCGTTGCAAGTTTCATAAACTTTCCAACGGTGTATCATATGACCGTTGGACATTTTTCTACAGACTGTGACGGCTAATTTGCAGCAACATCCAGAGAAGTTTGCAGCTGCTCTGTTTTCTGAACAGTTTGCAATCATCTGGACATTCAACCAAGTTGGTGTGGGATTTAGCTCTGGAGTTCTACAGAAAAGTTGTAGAGCACTTAATAACCTTTCCAGAACTGTATCAAACACCTCCATTTGGTCAAGCTAATCAGAGTTACGCTCTATTAAAGCCCAGAGAAATTTCTGTCTGAACAGAGCACTCTGCCTTTGAGATCAAAAGAAGCCTAACAAGTGTCTTCTTCGAAACTTAGTTCAAATGAAGAGCTCAGTAACTACTATGTGCTTTATCACATCCATTTTTAGTTTGGAAGTTAGTCATGAATGATTTCTTCATAGGTAAGAATACTATCCAGTGTAGTACAGTGACGATGCACCGTAAGACATATGATGGTACTACGTTGTCTCACCAAAGAAAAAACTAACCGGATTACACCGGCATATACGTATCCTTAGGTCGCACTAAAACGGTCACTCACAAACGTGTTCTACACGCTCTAAGGTTTTCATGGTTAGTACCTACATAAGCCACACTCAATCATCAGGTTCGGCTGCACACCGAACCCGGTATCCTTAACAGTTTGTACACCCGGCCGTCATCACTCGCCCAGGTGTTCTCAAGCCAAACACGCCTTGAGCTACGTGTTCACGTTACTGACCACGTGACTGGGTCTCCCAAATTGCACCACGCACGCCAGGGATGACGTTGCTCGAATACCCCAAACGACATGAAGAGTCATAGAGGATACTAAAGCGAGTCGGATTACCTGCCACCCGTGAGGCTCCACCCTTCAGCTTGTGCGCACTGGTGGACAGCGCATACATGCACCCCCCAAGACATAAACGTCCCGAGATGCACGATTTTCCGACATAACAAATAGGTTAGCTTGCCACCTTCATATTATGCTAATAGTAGTCCTTATGTGGGCCTAGTACCGTTATCTCACCGTATCCTAAGTTTTTGGCGTAATATGATGCTCAATCCATGCTCTGTTCCCAACGAAGCTCTGATACCACGCTGTGACGGACCACAGGACCTCGTTGGGTGGTGCCGTGATATGTGACACCCAACAGCACACGAGTCGAAGAAACTCATCATATTACATAAATAGTTTGCGGAAGCGTACAAGAAAGTTATACAAATACTTGTATCAGAGTAAGCTACAGCGGAAGACTATCACTCTCACGTCTCATATCTAAACTAGCAACAAAGAAATGGTCCAGCCCGCGGACGTTTCTTACTAGCAACACGAAGACAATCTGCAGCGGCGAGGATGCTCTTTGAGTAAGCACTCGGAGGTTCCCGAGTCTCATCGGCACCCCTTCTCTTAAGCATCGAGTCAATTACCTGCAAAACAACTCGGATAGCATCCGTGAGCATAACGCTCAGCAAGACTTAACCGTCACCCTAAACATGAAACTCTAAGTGAGGTTATGAACCTAACATAGTATGGCATAAGCATAATTAAACTCACCTAAAAGTGAATCCTTACTTTCATTATTAATTGCAGTATTTTAAGTAACCCTGGGCACGCCACATCGGGAGTCCACAATCAAACAAGAAACGCTTTCCCCCAATGTAAATTGCTCATGGCATAAAAGAATCGAGTTTGCACTAGCCTATTCATCAAGATCCAATACAAAGGTAGGATAATACTTCACATCAAAATGATTAGTTCCTTTCTCATGCAAGTTCTTACTACGTCACGACTGTGAGAACAAGTATGCTCGGTCCATTCCGCGAGCGACGGTGATTCGAATCAATAACACCCAGACTACACGACACGTACGCCCGTACTCGACGTTGCCTACAACAACCATCACGGACGTCGTACGTGGCAGCCTTTCCCCCGTTTCACCCCCGCTGAATCGATCAAGTTGCCCCGTACAGTAGCTACTCTCATGGTGCACCTTCCGACGTGATATATCATGAGAATATTCCCCACATACTGCACACCGGCCGTCCGCCTGAGGCGACCCGAAAAGTCCCAACGAAAGCTTCCCGAGGTACATCGGTTTACTGGGTTCCATATAGCCAGCATGAGTCCGGTACACAACCCAAACTTGTTCAACAGGTCCGCATACGGATCGGTCCTTGACTGACATGGACAGGTCTACAGCACCCAGGCCCCTATGTCCTGCTGCCCCTACAACCTTCCGGTTTCAACTTTAACTTGCTAATTCAATTATGAACCAATCCCGTATGCCCCTGTCGTTCCTGAAACTGCGAGTAGCATCTCACCACTCGACTTCTACTGAACCGTACTTAAACATGGAAGTTCTACACGGTGAAAGACATCTACCCAATACTCCATGGGTCATTTGGCTATGCAAGAGGAGTATCAAACACTAGACCTAATGCACAGTTCAAATCTTAACCAAAGGTGAATACAAAATAAAACTTAACAGCTGTTAAATGCAAACCGGAGCTTGCCTGTTTTGCAGGGTAGTCGTATATAACAGTTAGTGTCCTTGCTGATCCACCCTTGATTCTCCGGAGCTTGATCCACTTCAATGAATCACTCCTTTGAATCCCCTTCATTGTGGTTCCTATTGAAATGCATATGCACATGTTGTATAGAATGTAATGGAAAGAAGTTATAGAATTAATCTCTTAGAAACAGAGGTTGTGTGGAAAAGCCAAGAATGGCTTGGTTTGCCCCTGTTGTGCACAGAACAGAAATAAACTAAATTGACCTCAAGGCCTTAGCTATATACTAATCATGTTCCCTAATGAACATAATAGATAAGCTAAAAGGATTTGAGTGTAACTGAAGAACAAGAACTCCAATGGCCTCAAAACTTTTACAGCAGGTTCTATGCTACCTAAGGATTTAGCTTGCCAAATTGCAGCTAATGTGGAGTCATATTGTGTCCTCCATAATTCTCACAATATCTCTTATGTATTTTCCCTTATACATAAGTATGGAGAATAAGAACAGGGAGTTCAAGGACTCATCTTGGGCTGATAATTTACATTTGAGTTCTTGATAACATGAGAGTAATCTGGTCCAAAATTCAGTCCTTTTACTTGAGTAGTTCTCCCAGAACAATTCTTTAAGCATTCCTACTCAAAAGAATTAATTCTGAGGTAATGTGCATTTTCATGCTCAATTAAGTGAATACAATTTCAAGTATGTCCCAGAGAGCTTGCCTAAATTTTCCTATGATTTTTGGAGCTATGGATAGCTCAGAATAGATTTTTGAGGTGAGAAACATTTTCTGAAAATGTTCCTGGACTCCTTTGAGCACAGTAGTTTTCATTTAGCAAATTCCTCCTCAAATGATCTCCAAATGAGCTGAAAATTTGTTAGAACGTAAACAATATGCTAAAGAATATTCTGGCAAAATTTGGGGATTTTTGGATAAACCAAACTCCCTCAATAATTCTTTTTCAGAAACTATTGGCTTTCATACAATTCTAAGTTCATATTTGGATAGAGCTCTGAAAGATGAATCCAACCCAAGTGGAATCACTCAAATTGGAGTTTTCTACAGGGAGATATGAATTTCCAAAGATTGAGCTAAGTCTGGAATTATTTTCCTACAGCAAATTCGGCTGGACCCTCAGTTTTGAATTCCAGCCAATAGAAACGAAGCCACACTGGGCCACAGTATCTCTGTGCGCCAACACACGGGATCCCGGCCACACCCGATCCCGGGTTTAAATTTTCTGCTGCTGACAGACGGGTCCCACACCTCATCTTCTTCCTCCGGCTCCTCGCTCGTGCCCACGCGCTCCCCTTCGCCGGAGTAACCGGAAGCTCGCCGGACCGGCCATCCCAGCCACCGCATGAGCCCGAACTTGCCGCCAGGGGGTTTAGGGCCTCGAGGAACATGGCCGTGGGTTTGCTAGGGCTGCCGACGACCGGAACATGGCCGGCGACGTGCGACAGCTACTGTGAAGGTCCGGCGGCGTTGCCCAAGGTATCCAGCCCGCCAAAACCTGTGCCGACGAGCCCTACGGCACCAGTGGATGATCGCAAGGCTCGGCATGGCCCCTAAATGGCTCGGGAATAGCCGCATGTCGGTCGTCGCCGTGTGCCCGATTCGGTCCGCCGGAGAAGTGCTCGGTAGACCTCAAAATACGTCGCCCCAAAGGGTTTTCATGCGACGGATGCTAAAGAGGACATGATCGCCGGCTAGTCCAGCTCCTACGTGCAAAGTTTGATAAGCTAAGAACGAATAGAAGTGGAGAATTTTGGATTCCCGTACCGGATGCTCGGGTTGAAGCCGCCAGAGCAAAAACTTCGAATTCGCCGGCTACGCTCCACGAATTGCTCCAAATTTTGGGCGAGAGCAGTAACACGGCAGAACGCTCCTGTGGCAGTACTTGATCGGGCTTGGAAACTTCTGTGTAGAGCTGTCCACGTGAAGCCGACCGCCGGTTCTTTTGAGGTGGCCGCGAGATGGTTGATTGAGGGCTCGGGAACGCCAGGACTTGTTGGTTTTTGGGTCGGGGGAAGTGAGCAACGGTTGCGCCTTGGTGTTTAGCCGCTCGTAGGCAGTGGGCGTGATGGTCTCTGCCAGTTGCCCGATCGACCGAGAGCGGACGAGGGGGAAGTGGCTGTGCGGCGTTCTCGCGAGGGGAGGAGATCAATTGGGTCTTTTCTCGGTCGAGGGCACGATAACGTCGAAGGAACCGCCTTCGGTGGCCGCGCGTGGGGGGAAAGGGGTAGCAGGAGGTGGCGGGTTCAGTTCCCCGGGGGCGCGGTGGAACCCCTCGGTGGCACCCGAGCAGAACAGAAGCAACAGTTCATTTGCTTCATGGTTAAGTTTAAGTCTCCAGCTCACTGCCATGTGGGTCCCACCCCACATTCTACCCCCCAAATATCTTCTCAAAGTGATCCTCTAAATCCCCAAATTCTGATTTTAAAGGGTGGCTAGAATTTGAATTCCTCAAATTCAGTTTGAATTTGCAAGACTAAATCTGAATTTGGTTTAGAATTTGCAATTTCTTCTCTTTAACCCTCTTTTGAGCCCACCCTACAAATAGAAAGTTGGTGATCAAACTCCTCCCTATAATTCCAACTATATGGCTGCATTTTTAATCCAAAGTCCTTGGCCACCCCATGTTTGAACTTTTAATTCCAAATCTGAATTTTAAACTTACATGCAAAGAGGTATTTAACTCCTTATTGGTTCAACACTTTTAAATAAAAATGTGAGCCTCATTTTTGGATGGTCATCCATGTATTACTTTGCATGAAGAAAAGTTTTAGCAAGTCCCATTTTTCATGTCTTTGCCACACATATGAACTCAAACCTTAGTTTTTATTCATACACATTTTTGGGACTTTTACACCAAATTTCATACAAATCCAATACTTTTTGAGGCACTTTTGGAGACATTTGTAAAAAGGGCCAATTTGAATGCAAATTCAAATTGCAGCCACTTTCATCACTTGAATTCAAAAGTTGACTTCATGTTCAAACTCAGCACGTTTTTCTGAGTTACTCCACCAATTTTCATCATCATTGGAGTTCATCTCGTCGGGAGCCAAATTTGCAATAATCCAAACTGAATTTGAATTTCAAATTCAAATGAGTAGCAAATTTAGCCAAACCAATTTTAGTTGAGGAATTCAAATTCAAACCATAACTTCAGGGCTAAGTCTTTCATTCTATGGTGAGTAGCTGGGATCTTTTGAGTGAAAACAAAAATGAAAAACAGAAAAGGAATTAGAGGGGAGAGGGACCCACTGATCAGTGACTGCACTCAGAGGGAAACCAACTCAACCCGAGGGAAATCACTCGGGCGACCGCAAAGCGCCGAGTGCAGGCTGCTTACCGATGGAGAGGACACCGCACGGTGAAAATCGCGAGTCACAGCGCCAGCACGACACCCAATCGGCCATTTTCGCTGTGCCCCGGCTGAACCGACGCTCACCCACCCCGCAGTTGCTTCCGCTCGCGAGTGTTTCACCGCCGCTCTATGATCACCGGCGACCGGCCGATCCCGGCAGCTTCACGTGCCGCCACCAGAGAAGAAAAGGTGCGCCTGCTTGTGAGGGGGCTGTTGGGGGAAACCGTTCACCGTTTCATGCGGGGTAGAGCGAGAATTCTGAGTTTTCCTCCACGGTGTACCTTAGGGTTAGCAATTGGTCGTCGGCGAAATTCATTGCACAGAGGAACCCGCCGGTCGAGCTGCAGCTCACACACGCTCTAGACACCTGTGCGCTTCCCCTCAAGCAAGAACCCGCAAGAACAACCACCCAAACCCTAGTTTCACCGATAAACAGTCCGGCGGAAGAGAGGGTCGCCAGTGAGGTCCGGGTTGCCAGCCATTTAGGTCCCAACCGAGGTCATGCCGAGCTTCCTGAGGCTTCCCTGGACGTGGTGACACGATTAGCGCGCAAAAGGGGTGGTCAGAAGGACGGGAACGCGTTGCCGATGTGGCACAGGGACATAGCGCTTGTCGCCGGCGAGCTACGGTGGCTAGCCGGTGGCAGCATGGTGTCCAGCGTGTTCAGCGTCCAAAGTTACGTAGGGGCGGAAAGTCTCACCGTCGCCGGCGAGCTAGGTCGCCGGGAACGCCGACCTTGCCGGAGCTCCGGCGGCTCGGGGCGGCAGCGTCGCGAGGTAGACGAAGGCGCGGGTCCTACGTGTCTGAAAGGACATCTAGATAATCCCCGTGGTTTTGGTTGATTGATGACAATTAAGATGCTAATAAGTTTCTACTGAGTATGAGCACAGGTGTTTATCAAAGAAATGGATGTGGAGTCTCTCAAGAAGCAAAAGGAAAAGAAGAAGACTTGGAAGAGTTGAAAATAGCATTTTCTATTAATCTTCACATTTTTTTTAGTTGTGTATAGGGTCTTCTCCTTTAGAGTGCTTAAGAATCACTAGAGAGCTCAAACGAAGAATAGAACGTTAGAATCAAGAGATGAGGTAGTCATAGACATGAAGAAAAGGGAAGACCGGACTTGTCCGACAAATGGCCAGACTAGTCCGTTCAGAAGCGGACTAATCCGTTTTAGACCGGACAAAGAGTTCCTGAGTCAGCTCGGACTAGTCCGATAAAGGCCGGGCTAGTCCGTTGTTATGTGAGTCTGAGCCATTATGAGACTAAGTCTCAGAAGGCCGGACTAGTCCGCCCAAGAGGCCGGACTAGTCCGCTAAGAGGACTAAGTCACTTAGATCCGGAGAAGGAGTCTCTGAGTGTCATCAGACTAGTCCGCTCCACAGGCCGGACTAGTCCGATCTTTTCAGACTAGTCCGAAATAGGATGGAACAAAGGTTCATGTGTGAGCTCGGACTAGTTCGAGGTTGGCTGGACTAGTCCGCAGCTCCAGTTGAGAGAGTCTTTTAGACTAAGTCTGGTAAGACCGGACTAGTCCGTCCTTACCAGACTAGTCCGTTCTCATAGGGAAAAAAGGTTCCTGACTAAGATCGGACTAGTCCGCTCTTGGCCGGTCTAGTCCGGGGTTTCATGACCGTTTGGATTCAACAGTCACTAAAACTTTATTTGGTAAGCCGTGACGTGAGTGGTCCCTCAAGATCGGACTAGTCCGGGGTTGGGACCGGACTAGTCCGGACTTTAGTTGGTAACGGCTAAATGCCGGGATTTCTATAAAAGGAGACCCCCCGGCTGAGAATAGATGTGACACGATTTATCCCGAGGTTCGATTCCACACAGGAATCTACGTCCTCGTTGAGGAGTCCACCAAGGACCGGGTCTTTTCCAACCCTTCCCTCACCGAGCGATCACCAAGATCAAGCCCGGGTTTTCTCACTATCAATAGAATGTAATTACAACGATCTTAGGGGCTACTCACACTTTGAGGCTCCCTACACCAACCAAGTAGTACTAGAATTCAAAGTACGACTGTTAACAATTCAAAATAACAGTTAGAGTGCAAAGGAATCAAACCGAGAGCACAAACGTCGGTCACCACTTCTTTCCTCTCACAAAAACTACTACCACCTTAAGATCCAATCTTAGGGGTCTAGAAGGTGAGGAATTACCGATGTGGCACAGGGACATAGCGCTCGTCGCCGGCGAGCTACGGTTGTTAGCCGGTGGCAGCATGGTGTCCAGCGTGTTCAGCGTCCAAAGTTACGTAGGGGCGGAAAGTCTCACCGTCGCCGGCGAGCTAGGTCGCCGGGAACGCCGACCTTGCCGGAGCTCCGGCGGCTCGGGGCGGCGGCGTCGCGAGGTAGACGAAGGCGCGGGTCCTACGTGTCAGCCGCTGAGCTAAGCACGGGCAGTTAGTTTAATTTAAATGGGCGGGCCCCGCTGTCAGTCACCGGTTAAGCGCGGGAGGAGCTTTTCTGTAGGAAAATAATTCAGGAATCAGCCCAAACTTTAGAAATTCATAACTTTGGTTAGAAGTGTCCAAATCCAGTGAACCAAATTTTGTTGGATTCATCTCGAGTACTATCCAGAAAAACAAGTTTCAGATTATGAAACTTACTATTTTTCCAGAATTAATTCCCTAAACTTTAAACTGTTAGGAATTTTATATGGAGAATTACTTTATGAAAAATTCTGAAATTTGGCTGGGAGGTTCATTGGAAAATCCTTGAGTCACAGGAATAATTTCAGATCCATCCAAGTTCATTTATTCCCCCTAATGGAGTGATTAAGTGAACTGCCCTGAGAAAATAGAAAAATGTACGGAAACATTTTTCAGATTTCCTCAAATGTTGTTTAGGGCATAACTTCATCTAGAATGCTTCAAATTACATGAAACCAATTCCATTAAAACCATATCAAACTCTAGTTTCCAGAAAGTAATGGTTGGAGCCATGAAAATCCCTGGAAATCCTTAGATACCCTACTAATGACCAAATAGGCTTTTATTTGTACAGAGCTCAAATGAACTATGTTTCAAATAAAACTTGGTCAAGACTCTGTTTAGGACCCTACCAAGCCACCATAAAAATTTCAGAGCCAAAGGGTAGGTCTAGCTAGAGTTATGGTCTTTACATAGTCATTTCTAAACATTGCATTTAAATTGACATGTAGTATATTGCTTACGTGTAGTCGTTGAAGGCGAAGAAACACTGGAAGTGCTGGACTTTCTTCTTCCAGATGAAGCCCTAACCACTGACCAGCAGCAACAAGGCAAGCCCCGGTTTGCATTAACCAATTTTACAAAGTTTTGTTTTATTTATAATTAGTATGTGGTATGTATGTGCATTAGGTGTAGGATGGATGAAACCCAAGGGCATAGCCAGATTATTCCCACAAGAGTGAGGGTAGTGTATAAGTCCTCGAGTAGTATACGCTGTGCTTAATGTTCATAGAACTTCGGTACAAGTTGAGTAGTTGGAATCTATTCACGAGTTTAGGAGTCGGGACATACGGGATTGGTTCGAGTGTTGTGAGGTCATTTTTAGTAAGAAAATGAGACTAGGCAGGGGCTAGGGTGCAGCAAGAGGAAGACTTGTGGGCGAAGCTCTGTCTGTGTTGATTGAGAACCGATCCGTATGCGGCCCCGCTGAGCAAGTTTGAATGTACCGAAGGCATATCGGATATATGGGGTCCGATAAACCGATGTACCCTAAATTTCCGGGCGTCGAGGCATAGCACACAGATTTATAGGTGTAGGTTCAGAGCAGCAAGGTGGAAATCTGCTAACGAGCATAGAGAGATGCTCCGTGTGGGGAACCTCCTGTCTGTTTCGGTGCGACCGGTTCGACGTTTGGGCTGTTGGGTGAAAGGTTGTCCCATACGACATCAGTGGAGTGTGCTGGGAAGCTCCGAGTGTGGGCGTACGTGACGTGCTATTCGGGTATCCCTGCAGGTGTATATCGAGTTAATTCGCCGTCCCTCACGGTTATGAGTACCGCTTGTTCACTGTGTCATGACGTAGATAAATTATGAAATGTTATGATTCAATTCTGCTGATATGTATAATTGTATTGCTACATGTGTGCCACCAAATATTGCTTGCTAAATTTCAGATTCATGAACTTTTAACTTGTGGCTAAAAGATGAAATAAGGATGAACTTGTAGGCGTGTCCGTTTGCTGTAAATTACCATCCCATGTTCGTTATAAACTGCATGTAAAGTTTCATGACTAGGTGAGTTGGTTAAGCCTTGTTGAGCCATCATGCTCATGGTTGCTGCTATAAGTATTTTTCAGGTGAGGAGTATCCCATGGACTCGGGGTACGAGTCCACCGGCAAGGGCTACCCTCTGTCGGGGACCACGGCTGAGTGGGAGCCGTACACGCCGCGCTGAGCTGAGAAGTGCAGCTAATGTGGGTTGCCCATAGGGGTGGGCAACCGACTTTTGCTAGGTAGATGGTGTGAGTTGTATAAACATAGCTTTCGCTTTTGTAATCCAAATACTAGTTTTTAACTGAAGTCTTGTACTAGTTTGTACATATTCAGTTGGTTTTCTATGTAATACAATATGTTTTCTTATGATGTGTGCTGTCAGGTGTCACAGCGTCTGGCACCACCCTCTGCGATCCTGGATGAGCGGATTCCGGTCCGCCACACCACGTGCCCTTGGCCCTAAGGTTAGCCCTAGGGCTGCCACGTGCACTTGAGTTCTAGAGCTCACACGTGCCCTGGGCTCCAGCCCGAGCCTCCTTGCTGAGGTGAGGTCTGGGGCCACCACTTGTCCCCTAGCTCCGAGCCGCCTCCCCGCTGAGGACGGCTCCGGTGCAGACATGTGCCCCCAGCTCCAGCCCGAGCCTCCCTGCTGAGGTGAGGTCCGGAGCTGCCACATGTCCCTCTGCGACAAGCTGACGACAAGGACCGATCTTCCCTTAGGTCCTTACGCCGCCAAGGACCCAGAAGGAGTGGTGTAAGAGCTCAAGTTTTGCATACACTCAAAGTGTTCATCACACCACACACCCCTCATTTGAGGAAGTTTTATGAACATCTTTGAAGAGCAAGTAAACACCATCAACATAGTCATTAGATGATAAACTCACAAAATGCAAAAGTGGTACTTCCCACATGCATCATATAGGGGCTGACCATATGAAAATCTTCTACACCTTGCTAGGAATTCTCATGCCAAATTTCACCCAAATCCAACACCTTTTGACGTATTTTTGGGTATAATTAGAAAGAGGCTAGTTTGAACTTAAATTTAAATTCAAACTCCTGTGGCGGACCGGAATCCGCTCATCCAGGATCGTAGAGGGTGGTGCTGCACGATGCGACACCCGACAGCACACGTCATAAGAACACATTATATTACATGGGAAAACAAACTGAATGTACAAAATAGTACACTTGTCAGTTACAAACTAGGGTCTTCATTATACAGCAGAAGTTTCTTTTATACAACTCACGCCCGCCTATCTAGCAAAAGTGGTTGCTCAGCCCTAGGGCAACCCACACTAGCTGCACTCCTCAGCTCAGTGCGGCGTGTACGGCTCCCACTCAGCCGTGGTCCCCGACGGGGGGTAACCCTCGCCGGTGGACTCGTACTCCGAGTCCGTGGGTGGCTCCTCACCTGAAAAACACTTAAGCAGCAACCGTGAGCACGAAGGCTCAGCAAGGCTTAACCGACTAACCTAAGCATGAAACTCTACATGAGGTGTACCATGACTCAGGATAGTAATGTTGCAGCAAATGGACACGCCTACAAGTTCATCCTTAGTTCATCTTTTAGCAACAAGTTAACGGTTCATGAAGCTGAAATTTAGTGAGCAATATTTGGTGGCACACATGTAGCAATACAATTATATCATAACAGCAATATGGAATCATAACATTTCATTCATCAGTCTACGTTACGACGCAGTGAACAAGTGGTACTCGTCACCGCGAGGGACAGCGAATCGACTCGATATACACCTGCAGGGAAACCCAAAGAGCACGTCACGTACGCCCACCCGTGGAGCTGCACAGCACGCTCACTCGATGTCATACGGGACAACCTTTCACCCAACAGCCCAAACGTCGAACCGGTCGCACCGAAACGAGCAGGAGGTTCCCCACACGGAGCATCTCTTTATGCCCGTTGGCAGATTGCCACCTTGCTTCCCTCAGCCTACACCTATAAATCGGTGCGTTATGCCTCGACGCCCGGAGGTTTAGGCTACATCAGTTTATCGGGGCCCATATATCCGATATGCCTTCGGTACGTTCAATACTTGTTCAGCAGGGCCGCACACGGATCGGTCCTCAATCGACACGGACAGGGCTGCGCACACAAGACTTCCTCTTGCTGCGCCCTAGCCCCTGCCTAGTCTCATTTTTATTACTAAAGTGATCTCCCGTCACTCGAACCAAACCCGTGTGTCCCGGCCTATCTCGCGAGTAGATTCCAACTACTCGACTTGTACCGAAGTCCTATGAATTATTAAGCATAGTCTGTCTACTCGAGATCTTAGACACTACCCTCACTCTTATGGAAAAATTCTGGTCATGCAAGTGGGGTTCCATCCATCCTATACCTAGTGCACAATCATACTTCACATGACACATGTAAACAAATTAAAACTTATAAAAAGGTTAATGCAAACCGGGGCTTGCCTTGTTGCTGCTGGTCAGTAGTTAGTTCTTCGTCCGGAAGAAGGAAGTCCAGCACTTCCGGAGTCTCCTCTTCAATGGCTACACGTTGAATACAATTCTACATGTAAATTTAAATGCAATGTGTAAGCTTGAATACTTATTTACTACTAACTCTAGCTAGCCCTCCCCTTTGGTTCTGAACTTTTTATTGTGGCTTGGTAGGGTCTTAACCAGAGTTTTGACCAAGTTTCATTTGGAATAAAGTTCATTTGAACCTTGTACAAATAAAAGCCCACTTGGTCAATATTTGAGCCTCTGAATAATTCCAGGGGTTTTCATGGCTCCAACCATTACTTTCTGGAAACTAGACTTTAAGATGGTTCTAATGGAGTTGGTTTCATGTCTTTTGAAGAATTCTACAGAAAGTTATGCCCTAATTAAGATTTGAGAAAATCTGAAAAATGTTTCTGTACATTTTTCTATTTTCTCAGGGCAGTTCTCTTAATCACCCGTTTAGGGTAACTAAATGGACTTGGATGAGTCTGAAATTTTTACTGGTATTCAGGGATTTTCCAATGAACCTTTCAGACAAATTTCAGAATTTTTCATAAAGTAGTTCTCCAGATAAAATTCCCAACAGTTTAAACTTTAGGGATTTAATTCTGAAAAACTATTCACTTTCATGAGCTGAAATTGGTATTGCTGGAAAGTTCTCAGAGAGCTGAATCCAACTAAATTTGGTTCACCCGATTTGGAGCTTTCTAGCCAAAGTTATGAGGATTTGAAGTTTGGAAGAATTCTGAAAATCGGGGGAAAAGTTTAAACTCTCGGCGCCAGCGGGGACACGTGTCGAGCGCGGAGGTGTCAGGCACACCGGGGATACCACACATGTCGAGCGCGGAGGTGTCCGGCACACCGGAGCTCACAGGGTATTTGCACGCCAGCACAGCCGATCCCTGGCCCGATCCCGATTTAAATTCTACAGCCGCTGACAGGTGGGTCAGCCGGCTTCGTCTTCCTCCCGCCGTTCTCTCGCGCCCGCGCCGCCGACCTCGCCAGAGCGGACTCGGGGCTCGCCGGCTCGCCGCTGCCGGACCTCCCACGGTCTGAAACTCGTCGCCAGGGGGTTGTCGACGTCGAGGAACACGTCGGGGTGACAGGTCGCGCTGGGGGTGACCAGAAATAGCTCGGCGACGTGCCGCGGCCTCGGTTGAGGTTCGACACCGTCGACCGTGGTTTCTAAACCCGCCAACACCTCGAACAAATGGCCCTACAGCATCAGTGTACCTCTAGGAAGCTCGACAAGGTGTCAAAAGGGTTCAGGGATGGCGGCAAGTCGGTCGGCACCGTGTGACCGATCGTGCCCGCCATGACCGCCCTCGATCGAGCTTGAAATTCGTCACTCCTAGACAGTTTCACGCTGCAGATGCAGAAAAGAACTTGATCGCCGGCTAGTCCAGCGTCTATGTGCAAGATTTGATGACCTTCGAAAGATCATAGAGCGAGAATTTAAAGAAACCATACCGGAAGCTCGGTTTACGGTCGCCGGAGCAAAAACTAGAAATTCTCTGCGGATTCTTCACGGTTGGCTTCCAAACTTGGAGGGGAGCAGCACGGTGGTCGCGCACTCCTGTTGCCTCTCTCGCTGGACCGTGAAAATGCATGTGGAACGCTGCCCACGGGCGCCTGACTCTCAGCTGAGGCTAGGTCGCCGCGGTGGCGATCGTCTTTGGGCAAAGGAGGTCGGAGCTCGAGGTTTCTGGCGTTGGAGAGGTGGAGTGCGAGCTCAGGTGGCTGTCTAGCAGCTCAGGGACGAAGGAGGAGATGGTTTTGCTGGTTTTCCCGATTGAGCAGAGATCTGCGGCGAGAAACAATGCCGCTGCTCGGGTTTGCCCGCGAGAAGATAAAGCCGGCCGACTCCTGCTCGGCTGAGGCGGTGCCGGTCGCGTGGGGGCGCGAGCCAGCCGCCCTGGGCGCCAACGCGCGGAGAGGGAAGCAGCTGGTGGCGCCGGTAGCTGCTCGGTGCCACAGCCGACAGCTGCTCGGCGGACTTTCCCACCAAGACTCTGACTTTGGGTGCAAGTTTCTCCTTCTCCCCTCTATGACATGTGGGTCCCACCTGGGGTTTTAACCTCTGGAATTTACTCCTAATCACTGTTGTAAACAGTGAGCCCCATAATACCTCTGGTGATTCAAATTATTCACCCCTGAGCCATCTGAATTGAATAGAATTCAAATTGGGTTCGGTTTGAGTGAATTTCAGCACAAGTTTAGTTTTGAATTCAAATAAAGTTTGAATTCGTCCCACTTAGCTCATGTCAAGATCAACTCCAAATGGAGTGAAAATTGGTGTGTGAGCTCACAAAAATGTGCTGAATAAGAATATGCCTCCCATTTTTAAATTCATGGGATAAAAACAGTTTGAATTTGAATGTGGTTTCAAACTGTCCTCTTTCTATCTATACCCAAAATGACCTCAAAAAGGTTTTGAATTTGTGTGAAACTTGCATGGACATCCTTAGCAAAGTGTAGGAGTTTTCCTAAGTCCAGCCCACCTATATCACATGTGGGAGATACCACTTTTGCAATATGTGAGTTTGTTCTCTAATGAGCATGCTGATGGTGGTTACATGCTCTTCATTTGTGTTCATCATCTTTCCTCAAATGATGTGTGTGGTGTGGTGATGAACACTTCAAATGTGTGCCAACACTGAGGCCCTTACATTCCTCCCCCCTTAAAAGAATCTCGTCCCGAAATTACAAAAGAAGAGATAGCGATGTAGTAGGGACTTACCCGTGTTGAGAAGCCATGATCTCCGGGTAATTTGAGCGAAGGAATTCCTCGCTCTCCCATGTCGCTTCTTCCACGGTATGGTTACTCCAGAGGATCTTGTAGAACCACAACGTTCTGTCACGCGTGGTTCGGGCTTTCTCATCAAGAATTTCCAACGGATACTCATCATAGGTCAAATCCGGTTTCAGCTCGCTGATGTCTTCGGTAGGAACAGAAGCCGTATGCTTCAAACATTTTCGCAGTTGCGAAACATGGAACACATCATGGACACCAGCAAGGGATGCCGGTAACTCCAATCGATACGCCGCTGGTCCACACTTCTCGGTGATAGTGTAGGGTCCAATAAAACGGGGAGCGAGCTTCCCCTTCACACCGAACCAGTGCACGCCCTTCATCTGAGACACGTGGAGGTACACGTGTTCCCCAATGTCAAAGTGCAACGGCCTACGCCTCTTATCACCGTAGCTCTTCTGCCGGGATTGAGCGGCCTTCAAATTGGCTTGAATTGTCCAAACGCGCTCTTCGGCGTCGTTCACCACATCAACCCCGAATGTGACCCTTTCACCGGACTCGCACCAATTTAATGGGGTGCGGCATTTACGACCGTAGAGAGCTTCGTAGGGTGCCATCTTGATACTCGCCTGATAACCGTTGTTGTACGAGAATTCCGCCAATGGTAGGTGATCATCCTAGTTCCTACCATGGTGGATGGCACAAGCTCTCAACATGTCTTCTAATACTTGGTTCACCCTCTCTGTTTGCCCATCTGTCTGAGGGTGATAAGCGGAGCTCCTGATCAACTTAGTACCCAATGCAGCGTGCAGCTGCTCCCAAAAGCGAGATACAAATAATGCACCCCGATCTGAGACGATGGTCTTGGGTACCCCGTATAGGCATAGAATCTTTGCTATGTATAGCTCCGCATATTTGCCGGCATTGTAACGTGTATTCACCGGGATGAAGTGAGCCGTCTTGGTTAGCCGATCAATGATTACCCATATGGAATCATGCTTGTTGGATGTTAGGGGTAATCCTACAATGAAATCCATGCTCACATCTTCCCATTTCCATGCCGGGATCTTCAGGGGTTGCAGCAGCCCTGATTTCTTCATGTGATCAGCTTTCACTCGTCGGCACGTATCGCACTCGGATACGTACTTAGCTACCTCCCGCTTCATCCGTGTCCACCAAAATTTCTTTTTCAAATCTTGGTACATTTTGTTGCTGCCCGGATGAATGGAGTACTTGGACAAGTGAGCTTCATCGAGGATCTTCTTTCTCAACTCCATATCCCGGGGTACGACTATGCGGTCATTGAACCACAGCGTCCCCTCGTCATCCTTCCGGAAACATTTGATTTCCCCGTTGCCTATCCGTCTCCGGAGATGTGCCATGCCTTTATCCGTCTTCTGAGCTGCAATGATGTCCTACCTAATGGTAGTGATGAGGGCAAGGTTATACAGCGATCCATACGGGACCAAGTATAAACTTGGCTCTTCCTCCTCCACCAGTGTAATGGTGAGGTGATGGACATGTGATTTCTGACTCAGCGCGTCGGCAACCACATTCGCCTTGCCGGGGTGGTAATGAATCTCAATTTCATAATCTTTGATCAGTTCTAACCACCTCCTTTGCCTCAAGTTCAGCTCCTTCTGGGTGAAAATGTATTTCAAGCTCTTGTGGTCGGTGTAGAGGTGCACCAGATTCCCCAGGAGATAGTGCCTCCACATTTTTAGCGCCAACACCACGGCAGTAAGCTCAAGGTCATGAGTGGGATAATGCTGCTCATGGTTCTGGAGTTGGCGTGAGCCGTAAGCGACCACACGTCCTTCCTGCATCAACACGCAGCCAAGCCCAATACCAGACGCGTCACAATAAACGTCGAAAGGCTTTGTTGTATCCGGCTGAGCTAAGACCGGGGCTGTGGTGAGATGCTTCACCAATGCTCGGAACGCTCCTTCACACGCCGTGTTGCAAACATATTTCGTCCGTTTCTTCAGCAATTCTGTCATCGGCTTAGCGAGCTTAGAGAAGCTTGGAATGAATCTCCTATAGTATCCCGCTAACCCGAGGAAGCTTCTGACTTCATGAACTGAAGTGGGAGCTTTCCATTTCAGTACTTGCTCTATTTTGCTTGGGTCAACTGCAATGCCTTCTGCTGAGATGATTTGTCCCAAGAACGACACTTGGCTGATCCAAAACTCGCATTTACTGAACTTGGCGTAGAGCTTGTGGTCTCACAATCGTTGAAGAACGATCCACAAGTGTTCGGCATGTTCGGCTTCTGTCATGGAGTAAACCAAGATATCATCGATGAACACTACCACGAACTTGTCCAGCTCCGGCATGAACACCGAGTGACATGACGAGATATTCATATAAGCCATATCTCGTCGAGAATGCCGTCTTCGGGATATCCTCCGCCCAGATCTTGATCTGGTGATATCCAGAGCGAAGGTCCATCTTTGAGAACACACTTGCACCCACAAGTTGATCAAACAAAATGTCAATGTGGGTCAGTGGGTACTTATTCTTGATGGTGACGGCGTTGAGCGGCCGGTAATCCACACACAGCCTCAGGGTTTCATCCTTCTTCTTTACAAACAGCGCCGAGCATCCCCAAGGCGAGGAACTCGGCCTAATGAAACCCTTGTTCAACAGATCATTGAGCTGTTCTTTCAGTTCCGCCAGCTCATTTGGAGCCATCTTGTATGGTCTCCGTGATATGGGCGTAGTCCCAGGTGCAAGTTCAATCTTGAACTCGACATCCCGCTCAGGTGGCATGCCCGGAAGATCATCCGGGAACACGTCAGGATACTCCCGGACTACGGGGATGTCCTCCAACTTGAGAGCTTCAGTATTGTTGATCACTGAAACTTCCCGGACTGGATTATCTAATAAGAGGGACTGCGGACGGTGTAATGGGGAGTTGAGGTGAACCGTCCGTGATAGGGTTTCCAGGACAGCGCCATGGTAGCTTAGCCATGACATTCCTAAGATTGCATCAATCTTTTGCCCCTCAAGGATAATCATAGTGGTGGGATATACCTTCCCACCTAAGCACAGTGGTGCTTTTGGAACCATCATCATTGCTGAAATCTTTCCTCCCGGTGAGCAGATCATATACGAACACTCGGTTGGAAAGACTTCCAGCTGATGCTTAACCACATATGATGCACTTATGAAGTTGTGGGTTGCACCAGAATCAAATAATATGACGATGGCTTGATTGTTGAGAGTAAACGTACCCGCCAGCATGTTGTCTCCCTCTGGGGCGTCCTCATTCTCGAGGTTGCGGACGCCCCCAGTCCGCTGACCAACCTTCTTCACCGGAGGTCGGCCTCGAGCACTGCCCTGGAGCGGGGCTTGCCCGCTGCTCTGCTGCCCCTGGGGACAGTCCTTCACGAAGTGGCCCGCCTGGCCACACGTGAAGCAGGTAAAACGGGGCGGTCCCCCGCTGATCGGTGGACGGAATCCCGGGGCGCGTTGTGGCGGTGGAAACGCCCGGGGTACCGTCTGCTGCTGCTGTTGCTGTCTTGGTAGTGGCATCGGCAGACGGAACGAGGGTGACTGGAAAGGACGTCCCCCGAACCGTTGAGGTCGCGCCGGTGGATGCCACTGCTGCCCGGATGGTGTCCGATACACCATACGGTACTTCTGTGGCGCGCCACCACCGCTGCTAGGTGGAGCGCTGCGCTTCCTCTGCTCAGCTGCCAACTCCCGCTGAGCATCCTCTTGCATAATCGCGGCATTGACTAGGTCGTTAAAAGTGCCGCGATTCCACTGAACGAGGTGCGTCTTCATTTCGGGGTGTAACCCCCGATAGAAGTGCTCTCGCTTCTTCTCCTCAGTGGAGATATAGTCTGACGCGTACTGCGCCAGATGGTTGAAGGCACGGGAGTAGTCATGGGCACTCATCCCGCCCTGCTTCAGCTCCAAGAATTCTTGGAACTTCCTCTTCATGATCCCGGGAGGAATATGATAGGCGCGGAACGCCTCCCGGAACTCTTGCCATTCCACAGCATGGCCAGCCGGACGTAAGGCGACATAATTCGCCCACCACGCACCAGCGGCACCGTGGAGCTGCTGTGCTGCGAACAGGGTCTTCTGCCGCTCCGTACATTGGAGCAGCCCAAACTTGGACTCGATGGTCCGCAGCCAGTTGTCAGCCTCCAGTGGTTCTTCAGCTTCGGTGAACACTGGAGGGTGCGTACTCATGAAATCCGAGTACGACACTTCACGGGGCTCACGAGGCCCTCACTCTTGACGTCCCCCGCCTGAGACGTATTCTGCACGATCGTGCGGAGCAGGTCGGTCTGCTCCTCATGACCTCCCACCAATGCCGCTATCACATCCGCTAGAGTAAGGGAAGGCGGCGGTGGTGGCTGCTGCTGCGGGGTGCTGTCGTAGGCCGGTAGCTGGGAGTCGTCACCTCCCTGTTGGCTAGAGCCACCAACCTCGTGCGTGGTCCTAGTACGAACCATCTGCAACCACACGACAATAATCATCAGTCCCGCAACATTTTGCATGCAGTCCAAAGAAAATAGGCGTAAAACATAATGACAATAATTCATGCGATACATCTCGTATGTAGATAATGTAATAACTTTGCACAAGCTACACCATTACCAGACCAAACACAAGCTAGTTCAATCCAACTTGATGAACCTCCAATAGAAGCTCAACATAACTAGGTTTGGTCACTACGAGATATTACTATCGCTTTGTCATCACGTATACCACCCTTAGGGTCGAACACCCTCTCCAATGAGTTCAACTGTCATTCTTCTGCCAGAATGACCAGTTTTTACCTGTTCCAAGTTTTTATCTGGTTCTGTGCATTTTAATGACTCAAGTTGAATACCGAAGTTAAAGTTAACTTCCGTATCTATCCAACGAGTATTCATTTGCCCCCAGATCAGCTTTGGTTAAAAAGTTATGCTAATTCAAAGTCAGCAGAATTTCTGGAAGAATTTTAACAGCACCTCCCTTGGAAGTGGCTGTTTTCAATTCGAGTTTCCACTGAACTCTGTGCTGAAACTTCAGAAACTTTGAATTGCAAAGATGTCACACATCTACTACTCTTTCTAAGAAGGTATCATATGAAAATTTTTGGTTTTGCTGCTGGGAGTTATCCTTGAAAAACAGAACAGTCCAGGGAATGTTTCACTCTGTCCTGGTTCTGGATAGTTTACATTCCTCTGGGATTTAAGCCATCTTAAGGTGAGTTTAAGCTCTGGAAGTCTACAACAAAGTTGTAGAGTACTTCAATACCTTTCCAGAACTATATAGCATACCTCTCTCGGCTAAAAGACCTGTGAGTTGTGCTCTGTTGAAGTTCGGCAACCTTGCTGCCCAAAACAGAGCACTCTGCTTTTCATACTTTTGGCTATACTGCTCCACTATCCCATTCTTATACCCAACCAGGGTCCTAAATGTTGAACCTATAAATTTTAATTCTTTGTTATCATTATTCTCATGCATATGCCTACAACATCTCGGTACTACGTTCCTCACAAAAGAAAAATCCTAACCGGATTATACCGGCATATACGTCTCAAATGTGGCACTAAACGGTCTCTCGCACACGTTTACTACATGGATACTTACGTGGTTAGTACCTGCAGAAGACCACACAATAGTGATGCACTCAAAGGTTGTTCATTTCAGGCAGTTCCATATTTGAAAGTAAATACAAACGCCCGTATCATTTCCATACGGCCGTCCTTGAGTTAGGTCACGTCTCAAGGTACGTGATCGTGTTTCAACACCACACGACGGGGAACCCGAGTAGGTCATGAACGGGTCATCACGGTTGGGAATGTTATCAACCCAACAGATACCACCTACTGCCCTGCAGGGCACGCCGATGGCAAGCGCTGCGTATGTCCTCCTGGGCTACTTCCAGACGAACACACTCTCGCGTTACTGACCACGCGATGGGGTCTCCACTTACTTGCCTAATACACGCTAGGGATCAGCGTTTCATATGAACTCAGGGACATAAAGAGTCCAAGAGGTTCATATTGACGTCTCACACCAAGCTGTGAGATCAATCCCTGAACCACGTTCCTCGTCAGGGGGAGCTAACCGAAATTGAACCGCTTTCGGTGGCGTTCCTTACCATACTTACCAGAACGTAGGTGCGTCATTACGTAATTGAAATTCAGAATTATAACACATAAGTTAGTCTTTGCCACTTTAAGTAACTATGCTAATATAGTCCTTACTTGGGCAGCTACCGATTCCTCACCGTAACCTAAGTTTTCCCATAATGTAGTCCTTAAGTACTGTGCTATCCCCAATGCAGCTCTGGTACCAGGCTGTGGCGGACCGGAATCCGCTCATCCAGGATCGCAGAGGGTGGTGCCGCGCGATGCGACACCCGATAGCACACGTCATAAGAACACATTATATTACATGGGAAAACAAACTGAATGTACAAAATAGTGCACTTGTCAGTTACAAACTAGGGTCTTCATTACACAGCGGAAGTTTCTTTTATACAACTCACGCCCGCCTATCTAGCAAAAGTGGTTGCCCAGCCCTAGGGCAACCCACACTAGCTGCACTCCTCAGCTCAGCACGGCGTGTATGGCTCCCACTCAGCCGTGGTCCCTGACGGGGGGGGGGGGGGGGGGGGGTAACCCTCGCCGGTGGACTCGTACTCCGAGTCCGTGGGTGGCTCCTCACCTGAAAAATACTTAAGCAGCAACCGTGAGCACGAAGGTCCAGCAAGGCTTAACCGACTCACCTAAGCATGAAACTCTACATGAGGTTTACCATCACTCAGGATAGTAATGTTGCAGCAAATGGACACGTCTACAAGTTCATCCTTAGTTCATCTTTTAGCAACAAGTTAACGGTTCATGAAGCTGAAATTTAGTGAGCAATATTTGGTGGCACACATGTAGCAATACAATTATATCATAACAGCAATATGGAATCATAACATTTCATTCATTAGTCTACGTTACGACGCAGTTAACAAGCGGTACTCGTCACTGCAAGGGACGGCGAATCGACTCGATATACACCTGCAGGGAAACCCAAAGAGCACGTCACATACGCCCACCCGTGGAGCTGCACAGCACGCTCACTCGATGTTGTACGGGACAACCTTTCACCCAACAGCCCAAACGTCGAACCGGTCGCACCGAAACGAGCAGGAGGTTCCCCACACGAAGCATCTCTCTATGCCCGTTGGCAGATTTCCACCTTGCTGCCCTCAGCCTACACCTATAAATCGGTGCGTTATGCCTCGACGCCCGGAGGTTTAGGCTACATCAGTTTATCGGGACCCATATATCCGATATGCCTTCGGTACATTCAATACTTGTTCAGCAGGGCCGCACACGGATCATTCCTCAATCGACACGGACAGGGCTGCGCACACAAGACTTCCTCTTGCTGCGCCCTAGCCCCTGCCTAGTCTCATTTTTATTACTAAAGTGATCCCCCGTCACTCGAATCAAACCTGTGTGTCCCGGCCTATCTCGCGAGTAGATTCCAACTACTCGACTTGTACCGAAGTCCTATGAATTATTAAGCATAGCCTGTCTACTCGAGATCTTAGACACTACCCTCACTCTTATGGAAAAATTCTGGTCATGCAAGGGGGGTTCCATCCATCCTATACCTAATGCACAATCATACTTCACATGACACATGTAAACAAATTAAAACTTATAAAAAAGGTTAATGCAAACCGGGGCTTGCCTTGTTGCTGCTGGTCAGTAGTTAGTTCTTCGTCCGGAAGAAGGAAGTCCAGCACTTCCGGAGTCTCCTCTTCAATGGCTACACGCTGAATATAATTCTACATGTAAATTTAAATGCAATGTGTAAACTTGAATACTTATTTACTACTAACTCTAGCTAGCCCTCCCCTTTGGTTCTGAACTTTTTATTGTGGCTTGGTAGGGTCTTAACCAGAGTCTTGACCAAGTTTCATTTGAAATAAAGTTCATTTGAACCTTGTACAAATAAAAGCCCACTTGGTCAATATTTGAGTCTCTGAATAATTCCAGGGGTTTTCATGGCTCCAACCATTACTTTCTGGAAACTAGACTTTAAGATGGTTCTAATGGAGTTGGTTTCATGTCTTTTGAAGAATTCTACAGAAAGTTATGCCCTAATTAAGATTTGATAAAATCTGAAAAATGTTTCTGTACATTTTTCTATTTTCTCAGGGCAGTTCTCTTAATCACCCGTTTAGGGTAACTAAATGGACTTGGATGAGTCTGAAATTTTTACTGGTATTCAGGGATTTTCCAATGAACCTTTCAGACAAATTTCAGAAATTTTCATAAAGTAGTTCTCCAGATAAAATTCCCAACAGTTTAAACTTTAGGAATTTAATTCTGGAAAACTATTCACTTTCATGATCTGAAGTTGGTATTGCTGGAAAGTGCTCAGAGAGCTGAACCCAACAAAATTTGGTTCACCCGATTTGGAGCTTTCTAGCCAAAGTTATGAGGATTTGAAGTTTGGAAGAATTCTGAAAATCGGGGGAAAAGTTTAAACTCTCGGGGCCCGCGGGGACACGCGTCGAGCGCGGAGGTGTCCGGCACACCGGGGATACCACACGTGTCGAGCGCGGAGGTGTCCGGCACACCGGAGCTCACAGGGTATTTGCGCGCCAGCACAGCCGATCCCTGGCCACACCCGATCCCGATTTAAATTCTTCAGCCACTGACACGTGGTCAGCCGGCTTCGTCTTCCTCCCGCCGTTCTCTCGCACCCGCGCCGCCGACCTCGCCGGAGCAGACTCGGGGCTCGCCGGCTCGCCGCTGCCGGACCTCCCACGGTCTGAAACTCGCCGCCAGGGGGTTGTCGACGTCGAGGAACACGTCGGGGGTGACAGGTCGGGCTGGGGGTGACCGGAAATAGCTCTGCGACGTGCCGCAGCCTCGGTTGAGGTTCGACACCGTCGACCGTGGTTTCTAAACCCGCCAACACCTCGAACAAACGGCCCTACAGCATCAGTGTACCTCTAGGAAGCTCGACAAGGTGTCAAAAGGGTTCAGGGATGGCGGCAAGTCGGTCGGCACCGTGTGACCGATCGTGCCCGCCATGACCGCCCTCGATCGAGCTCGAAATTCGTCACTCCTAGACAGTTTCACGGTACGGATGCAGAAAAGAACTTGATCGCCGGCTAGTCCAGCGTCTATGTGCAAGATTTGATGACCTCCGAAAGATCATAGAGCGAGAATTTAAAGAAACCGTACCGGAAGCTCGGTTTACGGTCGCCGGAGCAAAAACTGGAAATTCTCTGCGGATTCTTCACGGTTGGCTTCCAAACTTGGAGGGGAGCAGCACGGTGGTCGCGCGCTCCTGTTGCCTCTCTCGCTGGACTGTGAAAACGCCTGTGGAACGCTGCCCACGGGCGCCTGACTCTCGGCTGAGGCTAGGTCGCCGCGGTGGCGATCGTCTTTGGGCAAAGGAGGTCGGAGCTCGAGGTTTCTGGCGTTGGAGAGGTGGAGTGCGAGCTCAGGTGGCTGGCTAGCAGCTCAGGGACGAAGGAGGATATGGTTTTGCTGGTTTTCCCAATTGAGCAGAGAGCTGCGGCGAGAAACAATGCCGCTGCTCGGGTTTGCCCGCGAGAAGATAAAGCCGGCCGACTCCTGCTCGGCTGAGGCGGTGCCGGTCGCGTGGGGGCGCGAGCCAGCCGCCCTGGGCGCCAACGCGCGGAGAGGGAAGCAGCTGGTGGCGCCGGTAGCTGCTCGGTGGCACAGCCGACAGCTGCTCGGCGGACTTTCCCACCAAGACTCTGACTTTGGGTGCAAGTTTCTCCTTCTCCCCTCTATGACATGTGGGTCCCACCCGGGGTTTTAACCTCTGGGATTTACTCCTAATCACTGTTGTAAACAGTGAGCCCCATAATACCCCTGGTGATTCAAATTATTCACCCCTGAGCCATTTGAATTGAATAGAATTCAAATTGGGTTCGGTTTGAGTGAATTTCAGCACAAGTTTAGTTTTGAATTCAAATAAAGTTTGAATTCGTCCCACTTAGCTCATGTCAAGATCAACTCCAAATGGAGTGAAAATTGGTGTGTGAGCTCACAAAAATGTGCTGAATAAGAATATGCCTCCCATTTTTAAATTCATGGGATAAAAACAGTTTGAATTTGAATGTGGTTTCAAACTGTCCACTTTCTATCTATACCCAAAATGACCTCAAAAAGGTTTTGAATTTGTGTGAAACTTGGCATGGACACCCTTAGCAAAGTGTAGGAGTTTTCCTAAGTCCAGCCCACCTATATCACATGTGGGAGATACCACTTTTGCAATATGTGAGTTTGTTCTCTAATGAGCATGTTGACGGTGGTTACATGCTCTTCATTTGTGTTCATCATCTTTCCTCAAATGAGGTGTGGTGTGGTGATGAACACTTCAAATGTGTGCCAACACTGAGGCCCTTACAACTCCTTCCACTCCAAGAATTCAAAAGTGGGATTCATATTCACACTCAGCACATTTTTGTGAGCTCACACACCAATTTTCACTCCATTTGGAGTTGATCTTGACCTGAGCTATTTTGGCTAAATTCAAATCAAATTTGAATTTCAGTTCAAATATGCTCCAAATTCAATCAAACCAATTCCACAATTTGATCACTTAACAAACCAAATCCCAATTTGGGTGATTGATCAAATGACCAAGGGTAGGAAGGTCCCTACTGTTTTGAGCAGTGGGAAAATTGAATTTTAGAGGTTTAAATTGGGAGTGGGGCCGTGATGTCAGCCTGACAATGCAGAGAACCGACTGAGGATTCGGTTCCTCAGTTTCTCGGGCCGGCGCTGTGATCTCCACCGAGCTAAAGGCGGCGCCAGCTCCTGCTTCGCTCCCACACACTGGAAGCCACCGCTCGGCGTCCTTACCCTGTGCCCGAACCCTCTCTTGGATATTTCACCGATCACAGTTCCATTGCTTTGCTCTCGCACAAAAGAAACACGCCGCTCACCGAAGCTCTCTGCTCCACCGTCGCCCCGTCGAGTCAGTAGCTGTCACGCCAAGCCGAGCCTGCAACCGAGGTGGCCGACCCTTCCTCGACGTCCTCGTACCGGTTCCAGCCCGTGACCGATCTTCCTCGAGCCTCACCGCACCGTTTCTTCTTCCTCGGTTCAAACCGAGCCGCCACCACGGGAACACCTCGTCCGGCCACCACAGCCTGCCGTTCCACAAGCTGTGAACAGCAAAGAGGTTCGTCTAAGTCTCCTCTTCCATTACCGCAAGCTCCGGCGGCGTGACATAAGCTGCCGTCGCCAGAATTTCATGGTTGTGCGCCGGTGTACAAAAGAGGCCGCCGGACCACTTCGCAAAATTCGTGCTACACACCGAACCACTCATCACCTAACTTAGAGAACTACTTTTAGACGTCCGTGCGGGTCCATAGGATCAGAAACGTTGGAGAACTGTCAAGTATAGCCACTGTTCTCTGAGTTTTGCTAGTATATTTTATTTTCGACCTAGGTCGCACGGTTACATAGTAGTTGGGGCCGTTTCCGAGCTCATTTGATGTGACGCCCTCAATTTTGTGGAAAACCACGGAACCGAGAACTGATGCATATGTGTGCCCAGGATGTTCATCACACATACACATATGTTCCACAAACTGAATTCAGAATATATATAACCACGAATAACAGAGTTTATTACAATGTCTCATGAGTCTTGGACTCATGCTCACAGCGGAAGTCTTTATTTCTATGCAGCGGAAGTCTTTATTCGAATACGGAAGCAATTTAACTAATGCAGAAGCAAATCTAAGCAGCAATGGCTCCATCTCTACTCCATCCCCACAGGCAAGGTTGAGAACAGATCACATGCCTAATGCTCCACTTGGTCTTCAAAGTAATATTCTCCTGTTGCTGATGATGAGATAATAATGCAAGTTTGAGTACAATGATGTACTCAGCAAGTGCGGGAAAAATATGATATGAAGCTCATAACAAGGTAGGTATAAAAGGCTCATTGCAGAAAGCAAAGTTATTTATCAAAAGCACGATAAACCAGCAACTCATCTTTAAGTGAATGTAATCCCAACATGTATTAAAATACCAACCATACCTCCGTTATATTCATAACCAGTCATCAATCAACCTTAATTTCGCTCATGAATACCTCCTCGTATTCGCTACCATCTAACGAATACCATCTCATATTCGCTACCATCTCATCTCATAAAACAACTTCGTCTCCCACCGAGACCGACCTCGTTGCCATGACTCAACAACCATGCAACCCATCTTATCACCCGGACTCAACAGTCCCAAAACCAAACCATAACCAAACCATCCAAAACCATAACCAATAACCATATCCAATAACCATCTCAACTAATCATGGAAGTTGGCCAGGCGCTCGTGACCGTAAGCTCGGCTATCATGATAGTTTTAGAACTCTGTAGAGTTTGCACCTCTTTACTCACAAGTTTGTGATTTCGTCACCCGTCGACGACTGCCGAACCTCCATTATACCAGTACACAACCGTCGGTGTATGGCCAAGAGATCACAAAATAGCCTTTACAAAGGGGTTACTAGATGTATGGACTCACTAAGGTTTCACCGGCAGGCTAGAATCTCCAATTCTCCCACCCACGGGCCCCCTCTTGTGCCATGCAGTTCCCCGGGCAGTCCTCACTCGACTCCCATTCCCCGCGCCTTCCACGATCCATGACAATCTAACAACTTACCTAATTACTCAGCTAAGCCGCACCCATACTTGGCCTTGTGGTGACACTGTTATCCTGGCATGTGCTCGCATGAACCGGTCCTTAGATCTACGGCAAGTAAACCACCATCGCATGCTACCTCAATTACAAACCCAGTCTTGCCTAGATCTCCCTCCGATCCATGTTCATTAACAACATCAGTTTCTCATTATCATTATGAGTGCAGTTAGCTAGACACATCTATCTCGCTTCCCAATCCCATGGACTCAGTGAAGCATAAAAGTAAAAAACCATACCCGACTCATAAACTTCCCTGGCAACAAGGGTGGTTTAACCAAAGCTAGTAAACTCCTGTAAAAGGGTTTCCCATCATGTTTGACTCAGCACACACACCTTTTTACAAAACAAAACAGTTTTTTTCCCAAAATATAGGATCAATATGGTCAAGGAGCACTTGCCTTGTTCTTGCGGTTCTGGTGGCTCTTGGATCTCGAAACCTTGTTGTTGCAGCTCGTCGTAGACAGCTCCCTGAGCTTGTCCTTCTATACAGGATCATGCACAT
Organism: Neostapfia colusana; assembly: GCA_030760725.1. NCBI lineage: Eukaryota > Viridiplantae > Streptophyta > Magnoliopsida > Poales > Poaceae > Neostapfia > Neostapfia colusana. The sequence goes on from JASWHV010000015.1 coordinate 49,022,954, forward strand.
ACAAGATTCATAACAATCAATACCATGCACAAACTTTAAACTAGATGCGATGATGCACATGCATGTTATCCTATAATGCAGTTTCATTAGATCGGTTTGTACGCGTTCTTGCATGGTTTTATGATGAACAGAGGTGTTCAGATCAGATGTGGACGTGGCGATGAACTTGTCTTAAGATCAACCCGATCAACAAGTGATCTGTCCACGAGAAATTTTCTGTTCGAAAGGAATCGAAGAACAGATGCAAAGAAAACACAACGATATCGTAAGGTGGTATTGGAGACCGACCTTACGTTCTTCTTGGTCTTGGGGTCCTTCTCTGATCAGACAGATCGTTGGTGCTCTCTTCCGGCGATCTTCCTCGCTGATCTCCGGCGATGGCTTACTCGGCGAGTTGGGGCTAGGGCTCTAAGTCGTCGGCTTAGGAGTTGGAAAATAAGTTCGTGGTTTCGGCCAGATGTTCTGGGTTCTATTTGTAATCGGGAGAAGAAGAGTCCTAATCTGATTGGACTTCGAATAAGAGTTCTATTCATATTATCATTGAATCTTAACAACTTATCTTTAGTTGATTTGGTACGGTAACATTGTGGAATTCAGGTCAGTTTCTCCTCCGTACTGATATTTCTATGCGTACAGAATCCAAAAACCGCTCTAGAACTCGTTACCTCCGTGGTGATGAGCTCCGGAAGCTCCACGTCCACTAGGCCTGGTCTCTCCCTTTCCGCAGAGACAAGCTCCGGTTGTGCCGCGTGTCAAGCGAGCGAAACCTCCCTTCTCTTTCAGAGGTGAGCTCCGCGTGCACCACGTATCCTGGCGGTCGGGACCTCCTCTCTATTCGGAGGTGGCTCCACGCACGCCACGTGTCAGTGCCGGTCTTTCCCTCTTTCCTCAGAGACAAGCTCCGAGGTAGGCACGTGTTCAATAATGTCGGACCTACCGGAGATAAGCTCCGGTGACGACATGTGTCCAATAGAACCGTACCTCTTGGAGGTGAGCTCCGAGATCGACACGTATCCCGCACGACTGGTCCTCTAATTTCGGTGGTGACTAGCTCCGAAGGTGACATGTGTCCTGCAGAAATGCCCTTGCTTCTTCCACAGCGGCTAGCTCTGGAGCAACACGTGTCCCACAGAGTCGGACCTCTCCCCCCTTTGCGAAGATGAGCCCCGAGCCTTTCACGTAGCCAGTTTAGCGGCGGACCTCTCCCCACTTCGCATGGATGAGCTCCGAACATGCCACGTGGCCAGCGGCCCGCGGAAGTTGTCTTCGGCGCTCTCGGTGAACTGAATTCAACTCTTATTGGCTATCTTTTTGATATTTTTCTCTGTTCCCACTTCTTTTAAAATGTTTTCTCTTCATGAAACATGAATATATGCAGAAACCAAAAATGAGGGTGTCACAAATCTACCCCCCTTAAATTGAATCTCGCCCTCGAGATTCGTTAGTAGAGAACAGATGAGGAAATTCTTCCTTGATGTCTTCTTCACGCTCCCATGTAGCTTCAGCTTCGGTGAGATGGCTCCATTTTACCTTGCACCATCGGATCACTTTGTTCCTAGTGACCCTTTCCTTTACGTCCAAAATTTGGACAGGGTGTTCCGCATAAGTCAGGTCCTCTTGAAGTTCAAGTTCTTCCATTGGTACTTGCTCCTCTGGTACTCTCAAGCACTTCTTGAGCTGGGATACATGAAACACGTCATGTACGTCGGAGAGATATGTTGGGAGCTCTAGTTGATAGGCTACTTCTCCTCGCTTGTACAAAATTTTAAACAGTCCAATATAGCGAGGCGCTAGCTTGCCTTTGACGTTGAAACGTCGTTGGCCATCGATAGGCGATACCTTAAGGTATACGAAGTCTCCTACTTCGAAGGTCAACTTCCTTCGCCTATTGTCCGCATAGCCTTTCTGTCATGACTGAGCAGCCTTTAAGTTCTCCCGTATCGTTTGGACTTGTTTTTTAGCTTCTTGTAGCACTTCGGGTCCAAACACCTGGTTCTCTCCGGTTTCATTCCAGAACAGCGGTGTTCTACACCGTCTACCATACAATGCTTCGAAAGGCGACATCTTCAAACTAGCTTGATAGCTGTTGTTATAGGAGAATTCGGTGTACGGTAAACTCCTATCCCAACTACGCCCACGTTTCAAGGCGCAAGCTCTCAACATGTCTTCCAAAATTTGGTTTGTCCTTTCGGTTTGCCCATCGGTTTGTGGGTGATAGGCGGAGCTAAAATCCAGTCGTGTACCCATAGATTTCTGCAACTTCCTCCAGAATCTAGAGGTAAACTGAGAACCTCGATCAGAGACTATCCTCCTCGGGAGTCCATGACGGCACACGATCTGCTCCATGTACAACTCGGCTAGTTGTGCAACATTGTACTTGGCCCTTATAGGGAGAAAATGGGCTGTTTTCGTCAATCGGTCCACGATAACCCAGATGGAGTCATAACCCGACTGAGTATGTGGCAATCCGACGATGAAATCCATACTGATGTCCTCCCACTTCCATTCGAGTACCTTCAAGGGTTGCAACAATTCAGCGTGTCTTTGATGTTTGGCCTTCACCCGTTGCCATGTGCCGCATAGGGCAATGTATTAGGCTATATCCCTTTTCATACCATCCCACCAATAACAAGTCTTCAAGTCCTTGTACATTTTGGTACTTCCGGGATGTATGGAATAGGGTGAATCATATGCCTCCTTCAATATCATGTCGCGGAGGTGCTTCACGTTAGGCACAGAAATCCTTTTTCCTAGCAAAAGCTTACCCTTCTCATCTTCTTTGAAATCCTTCTCTATTCCTTGTCGGATCCTGTAACACCCCAAAATCTGTTAAGAGCGGAATTTAAAATTTTTTGGATGTACTGCATGTGGTGCAGAAATTCAAATTCAAATCAAAACAGAAAAGAAAAGGAAAAAGAAAACCCAACCGGCCAGTGGGCCGAAACCCGCCAGCCGGCCCACTATTCCTCCGCGCCAGCACACAACCGCACGCCCTCTCTTCCTCTCACTGACACGCGGGGCCTGCGTGTCATCTCCTACCTCCCGCTCGCACCAACCGACCGGATTCCCCCCCCCCCCGTGCCCGATCACAACCAACTCCGGAAACCGCGTCCCCATCCCGACTCCCGGTCCTGGACGACTCCAATTCGATCCCAACAGACCGCCGCCCCCCCTCGCCTATATAAACATCGACATCGCTCTGTTTTCCCCCACGATCGGCTGTTTTTCTTCCCGGTGAGAACCGAAGCTTCTCCCACCATTTTCCTTCGATCCTAGCTCGGATTTCCTGATCTAACGCGCTGATCATGTTCCACCGCCTCCGGGGAATCTCGCAGGTGAAGGAAATCCGGTGTTTTGCGCTCTAGACACAGCTCCGATGAGCACCGCCACGTTTTCACCTCGGACCTCGCCGTCAACCGCCTTCCAGGGCCTCCGAGCTCAAGAAAAACCCCGAGGTGAGATCCCCGACCTCCCCTCTACCGTTCTATGCCATGGAATCCAAGTTTTAGGAAGTATAGACGAAAATCCGAAAGTCTCCAGCGAGATCGCCGCCTCCCGCCGCCGGGCAGCGCGGGCTGGCTCCGGCCAGGGCGACGTGGCCCCTTGTGCACCGTCTATTTTAAATCGCACGGTAGAATCAAAACCCGCACGTACCGGTTCGGCGATCTAATCTGAGCCATCTATTTTAAATCGGACGGTCCACATCAGCCCCGCGTTATAAAGGCCGGGATTCTTATGCGCTACCCCCTGTGGATGTCGGAAAACACGAGCTAGCCCTGGAAACTTCATATCTAGCCCCTGGAACTTCAGAAATTCGTGTAAATTCATTTAAAAATCCGTTTTAGCCCCTGGACTTAATAAAAATTAGGAAAACCCCTCTGTTATGTGTAGTTAGACCCCTGGAAATTTATGAAATAGTAAATTAGACCCTGCAGTAGGGTGGATTTACCTTTTTGACCCTATATGATATTAAATTCAGAAATTTGAATATGTGACTAGGATTTAAATTTAAAGGGTAAAGCAAACACATGTGCAAATTCAAATTTAAACTCTCCTAGCACTTGGAAAACTTTAGAATGAGTTAAAAATAGATTTTAGGCTGAAATGAAATCTGCCTAAGTGTTGCTCATTTTTATTTTCTCTAGAGACACATTTTAGTCTAGGAAATAATTCTAAAAACTAGTAAAATAAATTTAAATTGTTTCACATCAGAGAGGAAGTTCAAAAATATATTATTGAACATTTTAGATCAGAACCTATTCTGTTTAGATGATATGTCTTACTATTTTAATAGTAAAGTTCACTTTTAGGCATAGAAAATAAATCTGTAAATATAGGAAAATAGGTATGTATAATTAGAAAATGATAAATGAGGTCTCCAAACTCAAAAACTTCAACTTAGGGTTTTGTAGAAGATCTGAAAACTTATTTGGAGTAGGGAAATACCTTTTATGCAAACTTTGTGGCTACGAAGTGTAATAATTAATTATAAAGAATTTATTCAAATTGGAAATTCATATATAGTGTACAAATAGAAATCTGAATACAAAAGATTAGTAATATTATATATATGTTTAAAAGTGCATGTAGGCCAAAAATGAACACATCTAGGGTAACCACAACACTTAGAAATGTGAAGGACTCCCATATGTATGTATGTGTGGTTTGCATGAGTGAAAGTGTGAACTATGGCTTATGGATTGTTGTTTTCTTTTGCTATGTGTATGGCATGAGTAGAACCTGCCCCAGAGCAAGTTCTCCCCTTCCAAGACCAAGACTTTCCATTCCCAGAGCAGCAGGAAGAAGGCAAATGTCCTTGACCACTTTGATCCTATGCTAGGATGTGTAGATAGAATTATTTGCATTGTCAATTGAAATGTGAAACCCATGCTAGGAAGTTTCCCTAGAATTGCATTACCTTATTTCCCTGTAGCTTGGGTTGGGATTTAGTTTATCATGTCATTTATTTATATGCTTATGCTTAGCCATGCTTAGAATGGGATAATTTGGATATGAGATCATCAATTTATTTACCTTACTCTTGAATGAGATATTATGAGTTATGTAGAGGTAGGGATCGAGGCAAGTTGGATGATTTGGTTGGTGCTGGGTGCACGAGACTCGGGTTTGTGTTTAGTACTTGCCTGGATCCTAAGGACCGGTTCATGGAGCATGTAACCTGGCTTTACCGTGCCAACCACATGCTGAGATAGGCCAGCTTGGCCAATTAATTAGGTGTATCCCCGGCGTAGTATGAGTGTGTTGGATGGTGCGGGGAATAGGTGTCAGCTGGACTACCATATGAACCGCAAGGCTCAAGAGGGGGCCACTGCAGCGAGGTTGGAGCCTCTTGTATGCTGTTAGGGGTGAAACCTCAGTGGGCCCACGCTCGTCGAGAATCCCTTTGTAAAGGCTTCGTAGTGATCTCCTGGCTACACACCTGGGAAGTGTGAATGTGGTTCGTGGCCACTGGCATAATGGGGGTTCTTTTAGTCCACCCGGTAACGGGGGATGAAATCACTACATTTGGGTACAGTGGTGCAAACACTGCAGAGTCAAAACTGTCATGACAGCCGTGCTCACGGTCAAGAGCGGCTTGGACTTATTCATGATTAGAGGATGATGAATTTTGAAGTTGAGGATGTTAAGCGGGAAGCTTAACATTGCAAATGAGACAATGCTTACTTGATTTTGATGATGGGTTGGGAGATTGGGACCATTTCACCTGTGTAGTAATGTAGGTGCTTAATAAGCTAAGGTGATAGGTATTAATTGCGTAGTGCTTTAACCATGAGTTCAACCTCTCCTTGTTCTAGCCATGCATGACATAACTTTCCCACACTTGCTGAGTACCAACGGTACTCAAACATGCATATTTGTTGGTTTAAATTGCTGCTCAGGTCAAGGGGATGATGTGGTGTTCAATGACCAAGATTTCGGACCCGAAGAAGGATTCTAGGTTCATGGAGTCCCCCACCGGGCAACGCCTGTGACGGAGCCCACAAGATTTATATTCCGTTGCTATTTTATTTACATGTTATGAACTTATTATCGTCCATCGAGACGTATGTTTTGTAAGACATATTTATATTCGACACCTGGCTTGTAATAAATGATGCTTCACTATTTGTCATCACATGTATGAGAAAATGATCCTGGCATACATGTGATATTCACTCGGTTGTTCTTCGGAGAAACCGGGTGTGACAGAAGTGGTATCAGAGCCAAGGTTGCCCATAGGAACATGGACCTAGGTAGAAATGGACGTATTTAAGGACTCTATTTTCTTAAAAACTATTTTACAAAGGTGTGGGTTGAAAAGTGTTATTTAATGGGTCACTTTATTCACCTTGCCCCAACTTTATTCAAAATACGATTTTTATTTAAATCTTATCTAACTTAATTTTAAATGCTTTATGTTTTAGATGGTTCGCATGATCCGCACCGCCCGCAAGTCAACCGGAGGGAGAGTTCCTGTAGTTGCCCTTGCCCTAAGAGAGGAGAATCGTCCGGTGACGTACCACTCCTACGGACTGGCAGTAGGAGTCTTGTTGCGCCGTCTACGGCGTATGCTCCACGCTGCCGGCAATATGGGCAAGCTGATCATACACTACAGCTCCACCCGGACCATCTGTGAGAAGCGGGAAGAATGGAGTTCAGAAATGAGGATTATCCATGAAGATCAGCTGCTCAAGGTCCACCGCTCTCCAACTTGTCGAGCGACACAGGTTGATGCCGAGAGGGATGTCACCTGGGAGGCCATCACCTGCCAGAGTTACCTCTACCGTCGCCACATGGACAGAACGGAGTACATGTATGTCCTCCAGCGTGAGAGTGGTACCGCGGAGTACAAGTACCCGCCAGTGCAGCAGGGGACTTCCCATGAGCACATGGACCTGTGCTTGGAGGATGCTGCTATGCTCAGCACTCGACTGCAGGAGTGTCAGCAGGAGCTTCAGGATGTTCGTGACACCCTGAAGGAGACCGAGGCATTGCTTCACACCATCTTGAGGGCGAGAGAAAGAGGAGATGGGAATGAACTGTGTGTCACCGTGAATGACACGTGGACTCCTGACTCCCCAGATCGCCGGGCGAGCAGGCGTCGCCGCAATTCTCCACTAGCAGCTTCCCCACCCAAAGCGGAGTCAGAGGGCAGCCGCAATAATGAGGAAGATCCCGAGGAGCCAGCTCAGTGATACGAGTCGTGTCGAGTCCTTTCCCTTAGTTCAGTAGGTTATCGAGTAGTCGAGTCAATACTTTAGTTAATGGTGTGTTAATGTTTGGTGTGTGACGTGAGTTGTGGAAGCCATGGGCATTTGTCCGCAACCTCGTCTTTAGGTTGCTTTGCTTTGATGTGTGAACCCCTATGAATTAAGAGTGCATTTATTTTCGCGTGAGACGTGAAAACCTCAGAAAATGTTAATATAATAAGACCTAAGGAGTTTAAGTTTAAACAAGCAAATTGGGAATTTAATACGAAATGTTTTAAATTAACATTTGGTTGATCATGATAGATGGCCGGAAGAGGAAAGGGCCGTGGTGCCAACCCCGCCAACAACAATGATGAGGCCGACAACCCTCATCTTTCTGGAGGACAAGACAGGGGTGGTCGCCGTGAAGGAGTTGATCCCATCCACCAAATGCTTGAAAATCAGAATCAGATCATCCAGAGCCTAACTCAAGTGGTGGCCAACTTGCACCAAGTTCCACCTCCACAAGCTGCACCACGCCAACCAAGGTTGAGTGAGTTTCTAGGGACTCAACCTCCAAAGTTTGCAAGTGCTGCTGAACCTCTGGAGGCAGATGATTGGCTAAAGACCATTGAGAGCAAGATGAGGATCATACAATGCCAAGGGTATGAGAGGGTGCTGTTTGCCTCTCACCAATTGCATGGACCTGCTGCTGATTGGTGGACCGCTTACGTGGCCTCCCATCATGACCCTAAGAACATCACTTGGGAAGAGTTCAAGCGCAGTTTCCACAACCATTACGTACCAAGGGGTGAACTCAAAAACAAGAGAAAGGAGTTCTTGGGGCTGCAGCTAAGAAACTGACTGTGAGGGAATACCTCACTAAATTCACCCAACTATCCCATTATGCACCACGGGGCATCGAGACTGATGAGCAGAAACAGGACTGCTTTGTGGAAGGACTTACTGCAGAAATGCAGTGTGCAATGTCCTCCAACGAGTATGAAAGTTTTCAAAAGATGGTGGACAGAGCATTTGTTGTGGAGAGGAAGCTGAAGGCCTTGGAAAATGAAAACAGGAGGAAGGTGGGATGGTCACACCAAGCCTCGGGTAGCAACACACGCCCACGACTGATGCAACCAACCGCAGGGCAGACGAGCCGTGTTGTGGTACCCTACTCAGCACCCAGGGGGTACAACCCAAATTTTAGGCCTCCATCAGCACCGGCACAGCCGCAGCGTCAGTTTGTACAGCAGCCTCGTCCCACATATCAACCTCGACTAGCAGTGCAAGGACCACAGAACCAACCCCAAGACAACAAAGGCCAGGTACCTAAGGTTGGGGTGCAATGCTTCAATTGTGGCGAGGTGGGGCACTACGCTCATAAGTGCCCAATGAAGAAGCCCATGCAGCCGCAACAGCAGAATGTGATGTGAGGACGGATGAACCACGTGACCATGGAGGAGGCGCAAGAGGCACCTAACATGGTAGTTGGTAAGTTTCCTGCCAATTTACACATTGCAACCCTGTTGTTCGATTCTGGTGCTACCCACTCGTTCATTGCTCAAGGGTTTGTTAAGAAGCATGATGTAGCAACAACACAAATGAATCGTATGCTAGCAGTAAACTCTCCAGGGGGAGAGATAAGGACAAGACAAGTGTGTCCCAAGGTGAATATAGACATTAATGGGGTAGTATTTACTGCAAACCTCATAGTGATAGACTCACAAGGGATAGATATTATTTTGGGTATGGATTGGTTGACCAAACACAAAGGAATCATCCATTTTTCGACAAGAACGGTGGAACTAACTCACCCTAGTGGCACAAGAGTAAAGTTCATAACCATACAAGAGCATAGGAAGGACGTTAAACTCAATCAAGTTGAGGTGGAAGTGGAGGAGATCAGGATCATCAGGGAATATCCCGATGTTTTTCCGGAGGAGTTGCCAGGTATGCCCCCCGATCGTGAAGTGGAATTCGCGATTGAGCTAGTGCCTTGAACAGCTCCGATATACAAGAGGCCCTATCGGATGGACTCCAAATAGCTGGAAGAACTCAAGGAACATTTGAGAGAATTGACAGAGAAGGGGTACATTCGTCCTAGTTCCTCACCCTGGGGAGCTCCAGTGATATTTGTGCCCAAGAAGGATGGAACCCAAAGGTTCTGCGTAGACTACCGTGCGTTGAATGAAGTAACCATCAAGAACAAGTACCTATTACCCCGCATTGAAGACTTGTTTGATCAGTTGAGGGGAGCTTGTGTGTTCTCAAAAATTGATCTCAGGTCGGGATACCACCAACTTAAGATAAGGCAAACTGATATTCCAAAGACCGCTTTCGTATCTCGGTACAGATTGTATGAATACACTGTCATGCCTTTCGGGCTAACTAATGCCCTAGCATACTTCATGTATCTCATGAACAAGGTATTCATGGAATACCTGGACAAATTTGTGGTGGTTTTCATTGATGACATTCTCGTCTTCTCCAAAGATGAAGAAGAACATGAGGGACATCTAAGGTTTGTGTTGCAAAAACTGAGAGAACACCAACTATATGCCAAGCTGAGCAAGTGTGAATTTTGGTTGAAGAGAGTGCCCTTCTTAGGACATATAATCTCGGAGGGAGGAATCTCCGTAGATCCCGCCAAGATCGAGGATGTACAGAAGTGGAAGACCCCTGAGAATGTCGGGGAAGTTCGAAGCTTCTTAGGATTAGCTGGGTATTATTGACGGTTTATTGAGGGTTTCTCCAAGATTTCGAGACCCCTCACCAAATTGTTGGAGAAGGGAATCACATTCACATGTACACCGCAGTGCGAGACGAGTTTTCAGGAACTGAAGAAAAGATTGACAACAGCCCCAGTGCTAGTAATGCCAGATATGCAGAAGAACTTTTCGGTGTACTGCGATGCCTCTGGAAACGGGTTGGGATGTGTTCTCATGCAAGAGGAGCATGTCGTGGCTTATGCGTCCTGGCAGCTCCGAAAACACGAGAAGAACTATCCTACGCATGACCTAGAGCTAGCCGCAGTGGTACACGCGTTGAAGATTTGGCGGCATTACTTGATGGGGAAAAGGACAGAGATATATACGGACCAGAAGAGCTTAAAGTACATTTTCGCACAGCCAGTTCTCAACCTCAGACAAAGGAGATGGTTAGAGCTGATCAACGACTTTGATGTGGGCATCAACTATCATCCTGGGAAAGTGAACGTCGTGGCAGATGCTTTAAGCCGGAAGGTGCAGGTCAATAGATTGAGCTTAAAGGACATGCCTACAGAATTGAAGGAAGAGGTTATAAAACTCAACCTATGTCTGTTGAATAGTGGTGAGGCCATCGCCATGGAAGTGGACTCCACATTAGAGCAAGACATACGCAACGGTCAGAAGAATGACGAGAAGATACAAGAAATTAGAGAACTCATCAAGGATAATAAAGCCCTTGGATTCAGAGAGGATGAACAAGGTACGGTGTGGCACGGGAAAAGAATCTGTGTGCCTGAGGTGAAGGAGATCCGTGAATTGATTTTGAAGGAAGCTCATGATTCCAACTATTCCATTCATCCTGGGAGTACGAACATGTATCATGACCTCAAGAGCAGGTATTGGTGGTATGGCATGAAGCGAGATGTCGCGGAACATGTTTCCCTATGTGACACATGTCAGTTGGTGAAAGCAGAACATCAACGACCCGCGGGATTATTGCAATCACTCAAAGTGCCTGAATGGAAATGGGAAGGAATCGGTATGGATTTCAGAGTGGGACTACCCAAGACCCAATCGGGATATGATTCAATATGGGTCATCATCGACAAGCTAACCAAGGTAGCTCATTTCATCCCCGTGAAAGAAAGCTACAGAGGATCCAAATTGGCAGAGTTATACATGTCAAGGATCGTGTGTTTCCATGGAGTGCCAAAGAAGATAGTGTCAGATCGAGGGACATAGTTCACCTCAAGGTTCTGGCAGAAGTTACATGAAACCATGGGAACCCATCTAAATTTCAGTTCTGCCTATCACCCCCAGACTGACGGGCAGATGGAAAGAACCAATCAGATCCTTGAGGATATGCTGAAAGCGTGTGCGCTCAAGAACAATAGGAGTTGGGATAAGAACTTACCATATGCGGAGTTCTCCTATAACAACAGCTATCAGGCTAGTATGAAGATGTCACCATTTGAGGCCTTGTATGGGAGGAAGTGTAGAACTCCCCTATTTTGGAACCAAACGGAGGAAAGTAAAGTGTTTGGGCCCGAAGTACTACAAGAAGCTGAGGCGAAAGTGAGGGAAATCCGCAACAACTTGAGGATAGCACAAACACGACAAAAGAGTTATGCCGATGTACGGAGAAGAGAGCTCGTTTTCAACGTTGGGGACTATGTCTACCTCAAGGTGTCCCCTATATGAGGACTTCGTCGGTTCAAGGTAAAAGGGAAGTTATCACCTCGATACATCGGACCCTTTCAGGTTCTGGAGAGGAAAGGCGAAGTGGCATATCAACTAGAACTACCGGCTCGCTTATCGGATGTGCACGATGTATTCCATCTGTCACAGCTCAAGAAATGTCTGAGGACGTCTGAAGAGATGTTACCCATGAATGAGGTTGACGTAGGAGAGGATCTGTCTTATGCCAAGCAACCGGTCAAGATTTTGGAGACAATGGAACGCCTCACAAGAAATAAAAGAATCCGGATGTGCAAGGTGCAGTGGAAGCATCACTCGGAAAAGGAAGCCATATGGGAGCGAGAAGACGAGCTTAAGGCACAGTTTCCGGAATTGTTTTCCTAGAACCACCAATCTCGAGGACGAGATTTCTTTTAAGGGGGGTAGAGCTGTAACACCCCAAAATCTATTAAGAGGGGAATTTAAAATTTTTTGGGCGTACTGCATGTGGTGCAGAAATTCAAATTCAAATCAAAACAGAAAAGAAAAGGAAAAACAAAAAAGAAAAAGAAAACCCAACCGACCAGTGGGCCGAAACCCGCCAGGCGGCCCACTATTCCCCTGCGCCAGCCCACAACCGCGCGCCCTTTCTTCCTCTCACTGACACGCGGGGCCCGCGTGTCATCTCCTACCTCCCGCTCGCACCAACTGACCGGATTCCCCCCCCCCCCCCCGCGCCCGATCGCAACCAACTCCGGAAACCGCATCCCCATCCCGACTCCTGGTCCCGGACGACTCCAGTTCGATCCCAACAGACCGCCGCCCCCCTCGCCTATATAAACGTCGACATCGCCCTGTTTTCCCCCACGATCGGCTGTTTTTCCTCCCGGTGAGAACCGAAGCTTCTCCCGCCATTTTCCTTCGATCCTAGCTCGGATTTCCTGATCTAACGCGCTGATCATGTTCCACCGCCTCCGGGAAATCTCGCAGGTGAAAGAAATCCGGTGTTTTGCGCTCTAGACACAGCTCCGACGAGCACCGCCGCGTTTTCACCTCGGACCTCACCGTCGACCGCCTTCCAGGGCCTCCGAGCTCAAGAAAAACCCCGAGGTGAGACCCCCGACCTCCCCTCTACCGTTCTATGCCATGAAATCCAAGTTTTAGGAAGTATAGACGAAAATCCGAAGATCTCCGGCGAGATTGCCACCTCATGCTGCCGTGCGCCGCCGGGCAGCGCGGGCTGGCTCCGGCCAGGGCGACGTGGCCCCTTGTGCACCGTCTATTTTAAATCGCACGGTAGAATGAAAACCCGCGCGTACCGGTTCGGCGATCTAATCTGAGCCGTCTATTTTAAATCGGACGGTCCACATCAGCCCCGCGTTATAAAGGCCGGGATTCTTACGCGCTACCCCCTGGGGATCTCGGAAAACATGAGCTAGCCCTGGAAACTTCTGATCTAGCCCCTGGAACTTCAGAAATTCGTGTAAATTCATTTAAAAATCTGTTTTAGCCCCTGGACTTAATAAAAATTAGGAAAACCCCTCTGTTATGTGTAGTTAGACCCCTGGAAATTTATGAAATAGTAAATTAGACCCTGCAGTAGGGTGGATTTACCTTTTTGACCCTATATGATATTAAATTCAGAAATTTGAATATGTGACTAGGATTTAAATTTAAAGGGTAAAGCAAACACATGTGCAAATTCAAATTTAAACTCTCCTAGCACTTGGAAAACTTTAGAATGAGTTAAAAATAGATTTTAGGCTGAAATGAAATCTGCCTAAGTGTTGCTCATTTTTATTTTCTCTAGAGACACATTTTAGTCTAGGAAATAATTCTAAAAACTAATAAAATAAATTTAAATTGTTTCACATCAGAGAGGAAGTTCAAAAATATATTATTGAACATTTTAGATCAGAACCTATTCTGTTTAGATTATATGTCTTACTATTTTAATAGTAAAGTTCACTTTTAGGCATAGAAAACAAATCTGTAAATATAGGAAAATAGGTATGTATAATTAGAAAATGATAAATGAGGTCTCCAAACTCAAAATCTTCAACTTAGGATTTTGTAGAAGATCTGAAAACTTATTTGGAGTAGGGAAATACCTTTTATGCAAACTTTGTGGCTAAGAAGTGTAATAATTAAATATAAAGAATTTGTTCAAATTGGAAATTCATATATAGTGTACAAATAGAAATCTGAATACAAAAGATTAGAAATATTATATATATGTTTAAAAGTGCATGTAGGCCAAAAATCAACACATCTAGGATAACCACAACACTTAGAAATGTGAAGGACTCCCATATGTATGTCTGTGTGGTTTGCATGAGTGAAAGTGTGAACTATGGCTTATGGATTGTTGTTTTCTTTTGCTATGTGTATGGCATGAGTAGAACCTGCCCCAGAGCAAGTTCTCCCCTTCCAAGACCAAGACTTTCCATTCCCAGAGCAGCAGGAAGAAGGAAAGTGTCCTTGACCACTTTGATCCTATGCTAGGATGTGTAGATAGAATTATTTGCATTGTCAATTGAAATATGAAACCCATGCTAGGAAGTTTTCCTAGAATTGCATTACCTTATTTCCTTGTAGCTTGGGTTGGGATTTATTTTATCATGTCATTTATTTATATGCTTATGCTTAGCCATGCTTAGAATGGGATAATTGGGATATGAGATCATCAATTTATTTACCTTACTCTGAATGAGATATTATGAGTTATCTAGAGGTAGGGATCGAGGCAAGTTGGATGATTTGGTTGGTGCTGGGTGCACGAGACTCGGGTTTGTGTTTAGTACTTGCCTGGATCCTGAGGACCGGTTCATGGAGCATGTAACCTGGCTTTACCGTGCCAACCACATGCTGAGATGGGCCAGCTTGGCCAATTAATTAGGTGTATCCCCGGCGTAGTATGGGTGTGTTGGATGGTGCGAGGAATAGGTGTCAGCTGGACTACCATATGAACCGCAAGGCTCAAGAGGGGTCCACTGCAGCGGGGTTGGAGCCTCTTGTATGCTGTTAGGAGTGAAACCTCAGTGGGCCCACGCTCGTCGGGAATCCCTTTGTAAAGGCTTCGTAGTGATCTCCTGGCTACACACCTGGCAAGTGTGAATGTGGTTCGTGGTCACTGGCATAATGGAGGTTCTTTTAGTCCATCCGGCAACGGAGGATGAAATCACTACATGTGGGTAAAGTGGTGCAAACTCTGCAGAGTCAAAACTGTCATGACAGCCGTGCTCACGGTCAAGAGCGGCTTGGACTTATTCATTATTAGAGGATGATGAATTTGAAAGTTGAGGATGTTAAGCGGGAAGCTTAACACTGGAAATGAGACTATGCTTACTTGATTTTGATGATGGGTTGGGAGATTGGGACCATTTCACCTGTGTAGTAATGTAGGTTCTTAATAAGCTAAGGTGATAGGTATGAATTGCGTAGTGCTTTAACGATGAGTTCAACCTCTCCTTGTTCTAGCCATGCATGACATAACTTTCCCACACTTTCTGAGTACCAACGGTACTCAAACTTGCATATTTGTTGGTTTAAATTGCTGCTCAGGTCAAGGGGATGATGTGGTGTTCAATGACCAAGATTTCAGACCCGAACAAGGATTCTAGGTTCATGGAGTCCCCCCGGGCAACGCCTGTGACGGAGCCAACAAGAATTATATTCCACTGCTATCTTATTTACATGTTATGAACTTATTATCGTCCATCGAGACGTATGTTTTATAGGACATATTTATATTCGACACCTGGCTTGTAATAAATGATGCTTCACTATTTGTCATCACATGTATGAGAAAATGATCCTGGCATACATGTGATATTCACTCGGTTGTTCTTCGGGGAAACCGGGTGTGACAGATCCTTTCCTTGATCTCCTCATCCGTTGCTTGGCCATCTCTTATCTCTTGCTCCAATGAAGAGTGGATCTCCATCATTTCCATGTTGTTCAAGAATCCGAGGTGTAACCGTTCGAACTCCTTTCGTAGTTCGGGTGGTAGCTCCCAAACCGTGAGTTGGTGACATGCTCCCTTTCGGCTCAATGCATCAGCTACTACATTGGCCCTCCCGTGGTGGTAGTTGATTCCAATATCATAATCCTTGATGAGTTCCAACCATCGATGTTGCCTCAAATTCAAGTCCGTTTGTGTAAATATGTACTTGAGGCTTTTATGATCCGTATAGATCTCACATCGATGACCAAGGATATAATGTCTCCAAATCTTCAATGCATGCACTACTGCTGCTAGCTCCAAGTCATGTGTGGGATAATTAAGCTCGTGCTTCTTTAATTGTCATGAGGCATAGTCTACCACTTGTCCTTCTTGCATGAGCACACATCCGAGCCCCTGTCTGGATGTGTCACAATATATGTCAAAGCTCTTGCTTACGTCCGGCAATACCAAAACCGGCGCTGTGGTTAGCCTTTTCTTGAGTTCCTCAAAACTTTCTTGGCATGTTGGTGTCGATCGAAAGGCTTTTCCCTTCGTTAGCAACTCCCTCATAGGCTTTGCTATCTTAGAGAAGTCCTTAATGAAACGTCGGTAGTATCCAGCCATCCCAAGAAAACTCCGAATATCCCTCACGTTTTGCGGCTGGTCCCACTTCAGAACATCTCTCACTTTTCCAGGATCAACCGATACCCCTTCTTCGGAGATAATATGGCCTAGGAACGATATTTCCTTTAGCCAAAATTGACACTTGTTAGGCTTGGCATACAATTGATGCTCACGCATTTTCTGCAAGGTCAATTTCAAATGTTCTTCATGCTCCTCCTCACTTTTTGAATACACCATAATGCCGTCGATGAAAACCACGGCGAACTTATCCAAGTGCTCCATGAAAACCATGTTCATGAGGTACAGGAAGTATGCGGGTGCATTTGTTAACCCAAAAGACATGACGGTATATTCATACGATCCATACCGTGTTCGAAAGGCAGTCTTGGGTATGTCGGAGGGCTTAATCTTCAGCTGGAAATATCCCGACCGAAGATCAATCTTGGAGAACACTCGGGCTCCCATCATTTTGTTGAATAGGTCCTCTATACGGGGCAGATGGTATTTGTTCTTGATTGTCACCTCGTTGAGAGACCTATAGTCCACGCACATCATTTGGGTCCCATCCTTCTTGTCTACGAAGAGCACAGTAGCTCCCCATGGTGATGAGCTTGGACGTATAAAACCCTTCTCCAACTGCTCTTGAATTTGCTTCTTGAGTTCTACTAGTTCATTGACAGGCATCCTATAGGGTCTCTTTGCTATGGGTGCAGTTCCGGGTACCAAATCAATGGCAAACTCAATGTCCTGATCAGGGGGCATACTTGGAAGCTCCTCTGGAAATACGTCCGAGAATTCTTGAACCACTAGAATGCTGTCCAATGTTGCTCCTTCGACGTGGTTCAAGATTGCCTTTTCGGTTGTTTGTTGGGCTGACTCAAACTCGACAATACCGTGCTCATTTGTCAACTGCACGCTTCTTTCAGCACATTGGATTACCCCGTTGTGCTTGCTTAACAAATCCATCCCGAGTATTATGTCAATCCCTTGGGAAACCAAGACAATAAGGTTGGCAAGGAAGTCTACCCTCCTTATTTTAAAGCTTACTTTCGGACATACTATATTAGTCCTCATTTCTCCTCCGGGAGAATTAACTAACATAGCACATTTTAAGTGGGATATGGGTAGATGATGTTTGGCAACATACTTGGATGATATGAAGGAATGTGATGCTCCAGAAACAAATAAGATGGTGGCTGGGTTGGAGTTGGCAAGGAACATACCAATTACGACGTCCTCAGCCTGTTGTGCTTCCTCAGCAGAGACATGGTTCACGTTGCCGCGAGCATAGTTCTGTTGTCCCTGTTTTCCTTGAGTGTCCCCTCCGTTCGGTTGCGGGTTCTGTTTGGGCACGTTGCCTTGCTGTCCAGGGCCTGTCCTCGGGCACTGGTTCGCGAAGTGTCCTATTTCCCCGCATGCAAAGCATGCCCTGTTGCCTACGGCAGCAGGTACGTTGGGGCGGGGGTTTTGAACAGGAGTGCCCATGTTAGGTCGGGGCACAGGAGGCATGGGCACACGAGGTGCTGGTACAATGGGTCGTTGCTGTGGTGGCTGACTAGGGCGGTATGCAGGAGTGGTCGATCCATACTGCGGCGCAGCTGGGGGCATGTACCGAGGTCGTACGTTGCTCCCTTGGGACTTGTATGGCATCTTCCTCTTGCACTCTCACTCGATCTCTCGGATCTTGCTTTCAACCACTATAGCCTTGTCAACCAACTTCTGAAAGCTTGCGTAGTCATTGTTGAGGAGCTGAACCTGGATCTCGTTGTTCAACCCTCTCATGAACAGGTATTGCTTCCTCTGGTCTGAGTTGACATCTTCGGGGGCATACCGGGACAGTTGTGTGAACTTATTGAGATACTCATTCACACTTCTCTGTCCTTGGCAGAGACCTTCGAACTCCTGCCTCTTGAGCATTATTACACCAGCAGAGATGTAATGAGAGCGGAAACTTTCCTTGAACTCAGTCCAAGTGATCGTCTCCGGGTCAACCTGAGCGTTGCTTAGGGCATCCCACCAGTCAGCGGCGGCTCCCATGAGTTGGTGCGACGCAAAAAGAACCTTCTCTCGGTCATTGCACTGCACTATGGCAAGCTTCTTCTCCATGGATTTTAACCAGTCGTTGGCCTCCATGGGGTCGTTAGCTTGAGCGAAGGTGGGTGGTCGAGTCCTCATGAACTCTCCCAACCTGTTATGAGCCGGCGGTGGCGGTGGTGTCGGAACGGGGTTGTTGTTGTTGGCCTGCAACTGACCCAAAGTTTGGGTTATGGTTTGCATAAGTTGATTCTGCATGGCCATCAACCGTTCCAGGTGGTTCTCGCTAGCTCCGGGGTTAACAGGAACTTCATCGTGACCCTTGGTTGTCACGGACGTTCCTTCGGCCGGCGTTTCCTCTCACCATCTGTGAGAGTGATCGAAATATAATAGAAGGTTAGGTAGATTCCCTCAACTATATGCATCAAGGTGAGTTGGACTATATATATATTAGCCCATATGAGGATGTGAACAAGTGCCAAAACATCTCACACCTCTTTCTACTTACGTGTGGATATGGACAACGTTTTGAGACGTCCCACAACCCACACTAAGCACACAATCACAAACAATCATTGCAGGGGCTCACACAACTCCTATTCAAGGATGGTTTCCTATGTCAAGGTAGTTTCAAGGCAAATATATGCATCCTAGGCTTGCATCCTATGGTCAGCGTGGCTTAGCTACCAATCTGTGTCGCATACTAATCTGTGATTGTATCTAGGTGTGTAACCTACCATCATCCGTGGCTTTTGGTACCAATCTGTATTTCCTATTTAGGCGTGTAACCCACGGTCAACCGTGGCTCTGATACCAATCTGTGACGCCCTCAATTCTGTGGAAAACCACGGAACCGACAACTGGTGCATATGTGTGCCCAGGATGTTCATCACACATACACATATGTTCCACAAACTGAATTCAGAATATATATAACCACGAATAACAGAGTTTATTACAATGTCTCATGAGTCTTGGACTCATGCTCACAGCGGAAGTCTTTATGTCTATGCAGCGGAAGTCTTTATTCTAATGTGGAAGCAATTTAACTAATGCGGAAGCAAATCTAAGCAGCAATGGCTCCATCTCTACTCCATCCCCACAGGCAAGGTTGAGAACAATCACACGCCTAATGCTCCACTTGGTCTTCATAGTAATATTCTCCTGTTGCTGATGATGAGATAATAATATAAGTTTGAGTACAATGATGTACCCAGCAAGTGTGGGAAAAATATGATATGAAGCTCATAACAAGGTAGGTATAAAAGGCTCATTGCAGAAAGCAAAGTTATTTATCAAAAGCATTATAAAACAGCAACTCATCTTTAAGTGAATGTAATCCCAACATGTATTAAAATACCAACCATACCTCCATTATGTTCATAACCAGTCATCAATCAACCTTAATATCGCTCACGAATACCTCCTCATATTCGCTACCATCTCACGAATACCATCTCGTATTCGCTACCATCTCATCTCATAAAACAACTTCGTCTCCCACCGAGACCAACCTCGTTGCCATGACTCAACAGCCATGCAACCCGTCTTATCACCCGGACTCAACAGTCCCGAAACCAAACCATAACCAAACCATCCAAAACCATAACCAATAACCATATCCAATAACCATCTCAACTAATCATGGAAGTTGGCTAGGCGCTCGTGACCGTAAGCTCGGCTATCATGATAGTTTTAGAACTCTGCAGAGTTTGCACCTCTTTACCCATAAGTTTGTGATTTCGTCACCCATCGGCGACTGTAGAACCTCCATTATACCAGTACACAACCGTTGGTGTATGGCCAAGAGATCACAAAATAGCCTTTACAAAGGGGTTACTAGATGTATGGACTCACTAAGGTTTCACCGGCAGGCTAGAATCTCCAATTCTCCCACCCACGGGCCCCCTCTTGTGCCATGCAGTTCCTAGGGCAGTCCTCACTCGATTCCCGTTCCCCGCGCCTTCCACGGTCCATAAAAATCCAGCAACTTACCTAATTACTCAGCTAAGCCGCACCCATACTTGGCCTTGTGGTGGCACTGTTATCCTGGCATGTGCTCGCATGAACCGGTCCTTAGATCTACGGCAAGTAAACCACCATCGCATGCTACCTCAATCACAAACCCAGTCTTGCCTAGATCTCCCTCCGATCCATGTTCATTAACAACATCAGTTTCTCATTATCATTGTGAGTGCAGTTAGCTAGACACATCTATCTCGCTTCCCAATCCCATGGACTCGGTGAAGCATAAAAGTAAAAACCATACCCGACTCATAAACTTCCCTGGCGACAAGGGTGGTTTAACCAAAGCTAGTAAACTCCTATAAAAGGGTTTCCCATCATGTTTGACTCAGCACACACACCTTTTTGCAAAAGAAAACAGTTTTTTGCGGTTCTGGTGGCTCTTGGATCTCGAAACCTTGTTGTTGCAGCTCGTCGTAGACAGCTCCCTGAGCTTGTCCTTCTATACAGGATCACACACATACAAGATTCATAACAATCAATACCATGCACAAACTTTAAACTAGATGCGATGATGCACATGCATGTTATCCTATAATGCAGTTTCATTAGATCGGTTTGTAAGCGTTCTTGCATGGTTTTATGATGAACAGAGGTGTTCGGATCAGATGTGGACGTGGCGATGACCTTGTCTTAAGATCAACCCGATCAACAAGTGATCTGTCCACGAGAAAGCTTCTGTTCGAAAGGAATCGAAGAACAGATGCAAAGAAAACACAATGATATCGTAAGGTGGTATTGGAGACCTACCTTACGTTCTTCTCGGTCTCGGGGTCCTTCTCTGATCAGACAGATCGTTGGGGCTCTCTTCCGGTGATCTTCCTCGCTGATCTCCGGCGATGGCTTACTCGGTGAGTTGGGGCTAGGGCTCTAAGTCGTCGGTTAGGAGTTGAAAAAAAGTTCGTGGTTTCGGCCAGAGGTTCTGGGTTCTATTTATAATCGGGAGAAGAAGAGTCCTAATCTGATTTGACTTCAAATAAGAGTTCTATTCATATTATCATTGAATCTTAACAAATTATCTTGAGTTGATTTGGTGCGGTAACATTGTGGAATTCAGTTCGGTTTCTCCTCCGTACCGATATTTCTATGCGTACAGAATCCAAAAACCGCTCCAGAACTCGTTACCTCCGTGGTGATGAGCTCCGGAAGCTCCACGTCCACTGGGCCTGGTCCCTTCCTTTCCGCAGAGACGAGCTCCGGTTGTGCCGCGTGTCAAGCGAGCGAGACCTCCCTTCTCTTTCGGAGGTGAGCTCCGCGTGCGCCACGTATCCTGGCGGTCGGGACCTCCTCTCTATTCGGAGGTGGCTCCGCGCACGCCACATGTCAGTGCTGGTCTTTCCCCCTTTCCTCAGAGACGAGCTTCAAGGTAGACACGTGTCCAACATTGTCGAACCTACCGGAGATAAGCTCCGGTGACGACACGTGTCCAATAGAACCGGACCTCTCGGAGGTGAGCTCCGAGATCGACACGTATCCCGCGCGACTGGTCCTCTGATTTCCGCGGTGACTAGCTCCGAAGGTGACATGTTTCCTGCGGAAATGCCCTTGCTTCTTCCACAGAGGCTAGCTCCGGGGCAACACGTGTCCCACAGGGTCGGATCTCTCCCCCCCTTTCCGGAGATGAGCCCCGAGCCCGCAACGTAGCCAGTTTAGCGGCGGACCTCTCCCCACTTCGCAGGGATGAGCTCCGAACACGCCACGTGGCCAGTGGCCCGCGGAAGTTGTCTTCAGCGCTCTCGGTGAACTGGATTCGGCTCTTATTGGCTATCTTTTTGATATTTTTCTCTGTTCCCACTTATTTTTAAATGTTTTCTCTTCATGAAACATGAATATATGCAGAAACCAAAAATGAGGGGTGTCACATTTGAGTTCATGACGACCTTCCCTAGGGTGCACTGATGCTCTATGACCTTTTGCTCGATCATTTCGGGTGCTAGGGAGCCCGGCCGACACGGCCGAAGTTCTTCCGAAGCAGCCACTCGTCGCCGGCCATGTTCGGTTGTTTTCATGTCGAGCTAAGGTCAGCACCGTGTTCCCCGCATGAAGTTAGGCAGAGGCGGAAAAAATCTCAAAGTTTGGTGCACGGCAGAGCCCCTTCGGCGAGCACTCCGGCGAGGGGGGCGGCGGCTGAGCGAGGGATGGCGGGAGGTTGAAGAAGACCCCGGCCCCAGCGTCAGCGAGTAGATATTTAAATCGGGGATCAATTGCGGCTCTGGATCATCTGTAGCTGCGTGCGTAAAACTCTGTGGCCCCATGTGTCTGCCGCTGAGGAGCCGACACGTAGCCCCGGACCCACGAGCAGGGATTTAAACTTTTCCCGATTTTCAGATTCTAGTTCAAACTTCAAAACCACATAACTTTGGCTAGAAAACTCAAAATTGAGTGAACCAAATTTTGTTGGATTCAGCTCTTTGAGTAATTTCCAACAAATCAATTTTCACTTCATGAAAACTCTTAATTCTCCAGAATTAATTCTTCAAAATTTAAACTGTTTAGAATTTTAACTGGAGAACCCTTGATGAGAAATTCTGAAATTTGGCCACGATGTTCCATATAATATAACTGAGCTACCATAAAAATGTCAGATCCATTTGAGCTCATTTGATCCACCTAATGGTGTGATTAATAAAACTGTTCCAGAGAAAATGGAAAATGTCCAGAAACATTTTTCAGATTTTCTCTGAACTTGTTTAGCTCATATCTTTTGATAGGAATCCTCAAATTAGGTGAAACCAGTTCCATTAGAACCCTCTGAAAATCTAGTTTCCAGAAAGTCATGGCTTGCTCCATGAAAATCCTTAGACCACCCTAAGAGCTCCAATTGAGGCCAAATGCACATTTATTTGTGTAGGGCTCAAATGAGCTTTGCTGCAAATGAAATTTTGCTAAGTCTCTGTTTATGTTGTATCCAAACCAATAAAAAATTCAGAGTCATTGGGCCTGTATAGCAGTACCTATAGTCTTAATAATGTTAACTCTAAACTTATATGCATTTAAATTTATATATACATGTATTTGTCTCATGTAGTCGCTAAGGTTGAGGAGGAGCCAGAAGTCTTAGACTTCATAACTCCGGAGGAACAGCTAGCCTACGACCAACAGCAGCAAGGCAAGCTCCGGTTTGCATTAGCTTTTTATAAACTTTATTGTTTTGAGAACCTACATTGAGTATCCACCTTACTTATGCATTAGAGTATTGATTGAAAACCCAAATGCATGGCCAAGAAAACCCTGGTTTTGGGCTTAGGTTTTTAAACCTAGAGTAGCTACTGCAATGCTAAGATAGTGTAGGATTCGGTACAAGTCGAGAAGTTAGAACTGCTCCCGAGAATAGGCTAGAGGCACACCACTCGGTTAGAGATAGAAAATGGAACACATGGCAAGAAAATTGAGACCTAGCGGAGAGTAAGGGCAGAAGGATGTTGGGTCCTGGGTGCCATAGCTCCGCTTGTGTCGATTGAGGACCAAGCCGTGTGCGGGCCTGTTGAACAAGCTAGAACAGTACCGAAGACCTATCGGATATATGGAAACCGGGAAACTGATGTAATTCGGGTAGCTAGGTGTTGAGGCATTGCTTGTCATCCAGAAAGTAGGTTGAGAGCTTGAGGTGTAAATCTGCTGGCGGCACTGCAGATGTGCCCGCAGAGACCTCTTGCTCGGGACGATAGGACCGGTTCAACATTTGGCTGACGGATGAAAGGTGTTTGCGTACGACATCCGTGATGGTTGATGTAGGCAACATCGAGTACGGGCGTACGTGACGGGTTATTCGGGTAACCCTGCAGGTGTAAAACGATTATAATCACCGTCCCCCACGGTCAGCGAGTACCACTTGATCACTGTACCGTGACGTAGAAAGAACAGGCTAGAGTCATGTTAAAAGTTGCTGATTCAAAGCTATACCTTGGTTGCTAATGATCTATCGTAGTTTAGCGCAAACTAAAGTTCTTTTTAACCTTGGGCAACGCACATGAGAGAAATGCGTTTCTTGTTTGATTGTGGCTCTCTTATGTGTCTTAGCATGAGGTTCTCCACAACTTACTGCTAAAACTTGAAAGTAAGGTTCAACTATTTAGGCTTGTCCTTTGAAACTTGCATTCCCATTTACACTATAATCCAGCGTGTAGAAGTTTCATGTATAGGAAAGACGGGTGAGTCTTGCTGAGCCATCATGCTCACTTCTTGTGTTTGAAGCTTTTCCAGGGTGTTATGAGGAGGAGAATCCCGAGGAGGAGATGGAGCCCCAATAGGGCAACCCCATCGAATGGGAGTCATGCACGCTGCCGTGCTAGTGTGTGTGCGTGCTAGTGGAAACATGTTCACGGGCTGTACGTGGACTCTTTTGCGTAGTGTACCATCGGGAGTGCAGACTTGACTTATTTTGGATGTAAACATGTTCAAGGTTACTTTTAATTTTCTGCTAATAATACCTGAAAGTTAGGATTCACATTTAGGCAAGTTCATTATGCCTTTTACTATCCTATGTGTATGTCATTACCTTCATGTAGAGTTTCATGATTAGGTTCGACGGTTAAGTCTTGCTGAGCTTTATGCTCACGGATACTATACTAGTTGTTTTGCAGATATTGACTCTATGCTATGAGTAATTGTCCGATGAGGCCCGGAACTCTCCGATTGGATACTCAGGAGCAACCTTGC
Organism: Neostapfia colusana; assembly: GCA_030760725.1. Lineage (NCBI taxonomy): Eukaryota > Viridiplantae > Streptophyta > Magnoliopsida > Poales > Poaceae > Neostapfia > Neostapfia colusana. The sequence continues at coordinate 49,047,820 of JASWHV010000015.1, forward strand.
CGCTGTGGTTTGTTATTCATGTTGCTAGTAAGAAACGTCCGCGGGCTGGACGGTTTCTTTGTTGCTGAATTAGAAATGAGTCGTGAGAGTTGTAGCCTTCCGCTGTAGTAGTATTTGAGGTAAAGTATTTGTAAAATTAACTCTTTGTACGCTTCCGCAAATGATTTATGTAATATGGTTTCCTTTACTCGTGTGCAGTTGGGTGCCGCATCGCACGGCACCATCCAATGCGATTCCCGGGCGAGCGGCACGGACCCGTGAGCGGGGACGGGGCCCTCACACCCACGCAACAGCTGCAGTTTCTGAGGGGAACAGATCTTCTGTTGCTCCAGAACAGAATTTGGCTACGCGCTTTAACTTAGTACCGCGTGTGTGCTGCTCCGAGGAAGCACCACTTAGCCATGGGCCCCAGTGTCAGTTTAAACATTTCCCGAATTTAATTGAATTCACAGATTTCCATCAAATTTTAGTAGCTCATAACTTTTGCTAGGAAACTCTAAATTGGGTGATTCAAATTGGGTTAGATTCAGCTTGGAAGGCTCTATCCAAATTTGCAACCCAACTTGTATGAAAGTCAACAATTATTTCTGGATAATTCTTTGAAGATTTTAAGTAAAAGAATTATTGAGGGAGTTTGGTTCATCCACAATTTCTAAATTTTTTTCCAGAATATGACTTAGGATATCATTGAACTCATGTAAAAGTTTCAGCTCATTTAGAGTTGATCTGGGTAGGAAAATTCAGAGCACAAATCACTGTGCTCAAAAAGTCCAGAAACATTTTTCAGAAATGGCTTCCACTTTGTAAAATCATTTCTAGGCAATCCTCAGCTCCAAAAATCCTAGTAAAATTCATGCATGATCTCTGAACTATAAATTAAATTGTAGTTCACTTGGTTTTGCATGAACATGTAATTCATTCCACGTGTCCCCGGGCTCCGAGCCAACTCCCGCTGAGGGGAACTCCAGTGCTGACACATGCACTGGGCTCCGGTTCGAGCCTCCCCACCGAGGTGAGGTCCGGAGCTGCCACGTGTACCCGGGCTGCGAGCCGTCTTCCCACTGAGGACAGCTCCAGTGCTGACATGTGGCCCGGGCTCCGGGCCAAACCTCCCCGCCAAGGTGAGGTCCGGAGCCACCACGTGTCCCCAGACACCAAGCCCGTCGATACCCCACGAAACATCGTGGGCCGTGGGTCAACGAAGTCAAGAGGGAAGTGTTTTGTCAGGCTTCGCACTTTGCATGCCTCCGTCCCTTGCCTGTTCAACATTACGGTGACAAGAAAGGACGGTAGGGCGTGACAGCAGTATAGTGCTGCCCGACAGCACTAAGACTCCCATACAGGGCGAGGAGACGCGGCGACAAGATGGCGTCTTCATCATCACCTGACAAACGGTCAGGAGCGCTCAGCGCGCCTGACGGAGGGACTTATCTCCCACGCCGGCGACTCTACGCAGAGGAGGAAGCCCTAGATCGTGTATAGGATTCTCTAAGGTTTTGGGTCATCTGTTGGGCCCCAAGCCCCATTGTAACCACCCCGGCCTTGGACTATAAAAGGATCGGGGTGACCACTCTACAAAGGGTTCTGACCCCCCCACTCAAGATCACACAATGCACAAGCGCTCGTGCTCAAGCAATAGAACAAGTACACCCGTGGACGTAGGGTATTATGCTCAGGTGGCCCGAACCATGTAAATCCTAGTGTTCATCCGCTCTCTCGAGCCTAGGTCACGAACGGCGCCATGCCCCCTCCGTTTAAAAAAAAGAACCCCGTGGGCTGCTTCTGAGCAGGCTGGGAGGAGTGTCGCAGCTCACACTCCGACATTTGGCGCGCCAGGTAGGGGGGCTTTTCGCTCTCTCCTCATGACCATGGTGAGCATTACCCCCCATGGTGAGCTTTCTCGCCCAGCGCGCCATCGTCTCAAGGCGGGAGAAGACGAGACTACCCCCTGCTCCAGAGCGGGCGGGTCTGGCCAAGCGGCCGACACACTCTGTATGATGTACGGGGGGGGGGGGGGGTCTTGCGACCAGGCGTGCTGTCAAGACCCTCCATCGAGCAGTGTCAGTGGCCACCCTAGTCCTGGGGCCGCCGCCACATTGCAAATGGATGGAGACTCCAATCAGCTTCGACGCCTCTGACTGCCCCAAGAACTTGGCAGGCGCCGGGCAGCTGCCCCTCCTCAACTCAACCATCTCCAACGTGAAGCTCTACCACGTGTTGATCGATGGCGGGGCGGCCATCAACATCATCAGTCTTGCAGCTTTCAAGAAGCTGCAGATCCTATGTCCCAGCTTTCCCCCTCGAGACCATTCCCAGGGGTAGGTCGGGACCCCGTCTTCCCGTGCGGTAGTATCTCCCTCCCAGTGACATTTGGGATGCCCGAGAACTACCAAACGGAGAGCATCGTCTTTGACATTGCGGAGACCAGCCTCCCCTTCAATGCCATAATCGGCATACCAGCTCTGTACTGATTCATGGCGATAGCCCACTACGGCTATTGGGTCTTAAAGATGCCAACCCCGAGTGGCATCCTCAAGATCCACGGTGATCGCACCGTGGCTGTCTCAGCGCTGGAAAAGCTCCAAGTGCTGGCAGCAGGACAGGAGGCCGCCTCCTGTCACGCTGAAGCTAGCTGATCACCTCCAAGTATGCGTCACCGAAGGACGGCATCTGCACCCTGTGTGCAGCCCTCGGACGGCAAACACGTACCGACCAAGGTCGTCCAAGTCGATCCTGTTGTCGCCCAGACCACTCGGATTGCCGGGGGCTGGGAGGCAAATAGGAAGACGCGCTCATCACCTTCCTCCGAGCCAATGTCGACTTCTTTGCCTGGCAACCGTCGGAAATGCTGGCCATCCCTAGGGAGGTGATCGAGCATCAACTGAAGATCCACCCCGATGCCCGGCCGGTCCAACAGAAGCCCCGGAAGCAATCTATCAAGCAGCAAGACTTCATCCGTGAATAAATCAAGAAGCTGTTCGATGCCGGCTTCATCCAAGAGGTCCACCGTCCACGATGGTTGGCCAACCCTGTTGTCGTCCCCAAGGCTGGCGGGAAGCTGCGTATGTGCATCGACTACACCACCCTCAATAAGGCATGTCCAAAGGACCCGTTCCCTCTCCCATGTATAGACAAAATAGTTGACTCTATGTCTGGCTGTGACCTACCGTGCATCCTAGATGCATATTCAGGTTTCCACCAAATACCTATGTCTAGGGAAGATGAAGAGCACACTGCATTCATCATAGTAGACGGTCTATACTGCTATGTGTCCATGCCTTATGGTCTTAAGAATGTGCTCCCCACTTTTGTGAGCGCAATGCACAAGACGTTCGGGAACCTTATTCGGGACCTGGTTGAGGTTTATGTCGATGACATCGTAGTTAAGGTTATGTCGCAAGCATTTCTGGTCGACAACCTAGCCCTAGTCTTCGACAAACTGCATTCCACACGCACAAAGTTGAACCCGGACAAATGTGTCTTCGGGGTCTCTGCCGCGAAGCAGCTCAGTTTCTTGGTCTCACACCGAGGGATCGAAGCTAACCCAGAGAAGATTAAGGCGATAGAGCTAATGTGGCCGCCTGCCCGCATCAAGGACGTGCAGAATCTTACCGGATGCTTGGCCGCGCTTAGTCAGTTTATCTGTAGACTGGCCGAGCGGGCTCTTCCGTTCTTCAAGCTTTTGCGCAAATCCAGTCCATTCGTATGCACCAAGGAGGTGGATGAGGCGTTTCAGGAGCTGAAGAAGTTCCTCACAATGTTGCCCGTCGTGGTGGCCCCTGAACAAGGCGAGCCATTACTCCTCTACATTTCTGCCATGAATGAGGTGGTGAGCATGGTCTTAGTTGCAGAGCGACAAGAGCTCCATCAATCTCAAGTCCCAGGAAAGGTTCCTGACGCCATCGGTCTGAAGCCACTGTCCCAGACTCCGTAGGAAGTCCCTGGGAAGGGGAAGAAATCAGGCCTCGAATAGGCGGACCTGGTGATCAATGCGTATCTGGGTCCAAGCTCTCGGAATGCAGTCCTAGACCCGAGGGCCTGGGGGCCTTGGGTCCCGGATCTCCCTAGAGAGAGCTAGCCGGGTCTCATCCATCTAGACCCGGCAACCGGCGTGCGTCTGGGTCCGAGCTCCCGGAATTCAGTCTCGGGCCAGGCACCTGGACCCGGCAACAGGTGAGCACCTGGGTCCGAGCTCCCAGAGTGCGGTCACGGGCCTGGGGATCGGAGGCCCCCGAGTCCCGGACCTCTATTAGACGAAGCTTCATACCCCTCTAGGAGGGTCTGAACCATCCAGCGTCCAGTCTCCTTCATCAGCGAGGTCCTCCATGATGCCAAGACAAGATATCTTGAGGTGCACAAACTCCTCTATGCAGTCTTCGTTGCCTAAAGGAAGCTGCGCCATTATCACCAGGCTCACAAGATTTTGGTGGTTACCTCATACCCACTGAGAACCGTCCTCCACAACCCCAACGCCACTGGAAACATAGCTAAATGGGCTGCGGAGTTGGCAGAAATTGAGCTGGACTTCTTACTGTGTGATGCGGTGAAAAGCCAGGCATCAGCTGACTTTGTGGCAGAATGGACTCCACCACTATGCCAACCAGGGGATCAGGACATCGGTAACCAGAGCCCAGAGCTCCGATCTCCACTGGGCCCTACTGGACTCTTTACTTTGACGGCTCTTTGTGGAACCAGGGTGCCGGAGCGGGGGTTCTGCTCATTACACTAATCTGAGAGCAGTTCAAGTACATGGTGCGACTTGACTTCAAGTTGACCAACAACATGGCGGAGTATGAGGCTCTCATCTTTGGGTTGAAAACTGCGCTATCCCTCGGTGTCTAGAAATTGTTGGTCAAGGGTAATTCTCAGCTGATCATCAAGAAAGTCAAGGGAGAGTGTAGTTGCAACGACCCACAACTTGCATCTTATCTCCTCCAAGTATAGAAGTTGGAGAAGGACTTCTTATCATTAGACATGTGCCATGTTCCCCGTGCCAATAACACAATAGCTGATGACATGTCAACGAAGTCTTTCACTTGGGCTCCGGTGCCTGAGGGGGTCTTTGAAAGGATGTTGCTGCGACCTACCGCCTGGCCGGCCGAACCAGGTGAAGGGGGCGGGACCAGCACCTCGAAGCTGTCGATCCCGGCGGTCATGTTACCATGGCGCCCGCCAAGGATCGTAAACATCACCGGGGACTCCGTGCGGCCAACGCTCAAGATCCAAGTGCTCAAGTAGGTCCCGTTGCATGGATCACGAAGATCTGGGACTACTTGAAAGACAATTTCCTTCCCAATGAAACCGTTGAACGGATCGCTTGGTTGGCTAAGAGATACACGCTGGTAGAAGGGGTTCTCTACCGGCGTGGCGCTAATGGCGTCCTATTGTGGTGCATAACCCGGGAGGAGGGCTGCGACCTGCTCGCAGAGATCCATGGAGGCTAGTGTGGGAACCATGCAAGTTCCTCCATGTTGATTGGTAAAGTCTTCTGGCATGGCTTTTACTGGCCGATAGCTCTCCAAGATGCCGTCAACCTGGTCAGTAGATGTAAGGTGTGCCAGTTCCACTCTAAGAAAATCCACACACTAGGGCAGATGCTGATGATCCCGCCCTCATGGCCCTAGCCTGTGTGGGGGATGGACATCCTGGGACCATTCCCTAGATCTGTCGGAGGGTACCGGTACCTCTACGTCGCCGTAGACAAGTTCACTAAGTGGACAGAATCTACCACTGTAGTAACCATCAACAAGCAGTCAGCAGTCAAGTTCATCAAGTGAATTGTCTGCCGGTTTGGTGTCCCGCACAGAATCATCACTGACAATGGGACCCAGTTCACTAGTGCAGTGTTTGAAGACTGCTGTCATGACCTCGGCATCCAAGTTTGCTAGGCTTCCGTTGCTCACCCAGAGAGCAATGGTCAAGCCGAAAGAGCCAACGCCAAGATTCTCAGGGGACTCAAAATGCGCACCTACAACAGCTTGAAAAAGTACGGTGCCAATTGGGTAGAAGAGCTTTCATGCACACTCTGGGCTAGCCGGACGTCCCTCAATCGATCGACAGGGGAAACGCCCTTCTTCCTGGTTTATGGGGCTGAGGCCGTCCTCCCCCCGAAAATCACCATGGGCTCATCCCGTGTCCGAGCGTACGACAAAGCCAGGCAGGACCAGCTCCGGCGTGAAGATATCGACCTTGTCGATGAGCGAAGGTGGCAAGACGCTGTACGAAATGCTCGACACCGTCAAGCGCTCCGGTGTTATCAGTAGCGGTTCGTGTGGAGTAGACAGCTCGAGGCAGGCGACCTGGTGCTGCGGCGGATACCTAATTGAGACAGGGGGACAAACTCTCTCTCAGCTGGGAAGGCCCCTTGCCGAGTAACATAAGTATGTCGTCCCAGGTGCATGCGCCTAGCCACAGAGGATGGGGTACCTCTACCCAATCCTTGGAACATAGAACACCTCCTTAAGTTCTATGTTTAGCACAGTAGTAGGGTCCTGTTTTCTCCAAAAAGGGTGTCATAGTGTCCAGGGACAGTGCGTAGAACAGCTAAGTCCCAGAAGAGTCCTGTCACACCCAACATCTGGGGCGGATCGATGCCTTCTAAATACGGCCTATTTCCTCTTGTGAAGGAGTGCCTAAAGTGAGCAAATTTTGCCTCGCCCTGTGCATTCTCCCATTACAGTTTGTGCTTCCTCAAAACATAACAACTGTAAACGGGCAAAGCCACGTACCCTTGGCCCTAGGGTCAGCCCTGGGGTTACCGCGTGCAACCGAGCTTCGGAGACAACACGTGTCCTGGGCTCTAACATGAGCCCCCCACTGAAGAGAGGTCCAGAGCTGCCACGTGCCCCTCTGGCTCCGAGATGCCTCCCCGCTGAGGACAGCTCTGGTGCTGACACGTGCCCCAGGCTTCGGTCCAGGCTTCCTTGCTAAGGTAAGGTCCAGAGCCGATACGTGCCCTTGGCTCTGGTCAGAACTGCCTCCCTTCTGATGAGGGCCCTGGTGCTGACATGTGCTCCGGGCTCCGTGACGCAGCCCCACGGCCTCGTGGAGCCAGGATCACGCTGAGGGGTGCTGCGTTGCACAGCACCGGATAACGCACATCAAAGATACGAAGCGGAAGCAAAGTTTTATTACATAAACCAGTCTATGAACATTTTTACAACAAAATAAGTCCAGTCTACACTCACCGGCATAGACTATGCATCGAGTTCACGTTCAGCCCGTGAACGTGTCCTCGCTAGCACGCACACACACTAACACTGCGGCGTGCACGACTTCCATTCGACGGGGTTCCCCTCCTGGGGTTCTGTCTCCTCCTCGGGAGTCCCTTCCTCATAAACCCCTGCAAAAGCTTCAAACACAAGCAGTGAGCACGATGGCTCAGCAAGACTAACCCGTCTCTCCTATACATGAAACTTCTGCATGGATGGTTGTAGGGTACATGAGGTAAAGTAAGTTGCAAAGGACTCACCTAATTATTTGAACCTTACTTTCAAGTTTTAGCAGCAGGTTGTGGAGAATATTACACTAAGGCACATGAGAGAGCCGCAATCAAACAAGAAACACATTTCTCTCATGTACTTTGCCCAAAGTTGAAAAGAACTTTAATTATCTCTAAACTACAACAAGACATTTAACAAGCAAGGTATATATTTCAAATCAGCAAACTTTTAACATGAATCTAGCCTGTTCTTTCTATGTCACGGTACAGTGAACAAGTGGTACTCACTGACCGCGAGGGACGGCAATTATAATCGATTTACACCTGCAGGGTTACCCGAATAACCCGTCACGTACGCCCGTACTCGATGTTGCCTACAGCAACCATCACGGACGTCGTACACAACGACCTTTCACCCGTCAGCCAAATATTGAACCGGTCCTATCATCCCGAGCAAGAGGTCTCTGCGCGTGCATCCACAGTGCCGCCAGCCAATTTAAACCTCGAGCTCTCAACCGACCCTCAGAACGACAGGCAATGCCTCAATACCCAGCTACCCGAGTTACATCGGTTTCCCGGTTCCCATATAGCCGGTAGGTCTTCGGTACTGTTCTAGCTTGTTCAACAGGCCCGCACACGGCTCGGTCCTCAATCGACACAAGTGGAGCTATAGCACCCAGGCCCCAAAGTCCTGCTGCCCTTACTCTCCGCTCGGTCTCATTTTTTTCTTTCCATGTGTTTCATTTGTTATCTTTACCCGAGCAATGTGCCTCTAGTCTATTCTCGCGAGTAGTGCCAACTACTCGACTTATACCGAATCCTACACTGTCTTAGTATTGCAGTAGCTAACGAGGTTTTCAAACTTAATCCCAACCCAGGGTTTTCTTGGCTATGCATTTGGGTTTCAAACAAGACTCTAATGCAAGAATTTATTGAGTGCTCAAAGTAAGTTCTCAAAACAGTAAAACTTTGGAAAAAGGGTAATGCAAACCGGAGCTTGCCTTGCTGCTCTTGGTCGTAGGCTAGATGTTCTTCCGGAGTGACGAAGTCTAAGACTTCGGGTTCCTCCTCAACCTTAGCGACTACATATGACAAATACAAATATGTATCAATTTAAATGCATTTGTGTTGAAGTTAAACTTGTGAGAGTTATAAGTCCTACAAGACATACCCAATTAATCAGAACTTTTTACTGTAGTTTGGATACAACCTAAACAAAGACTTGGGCAAGTTTCATTTGCATCAAAGCTCACTTGAGCCCTCCACAATTAATTATGTACTTGGCATTAATTGAATCTCCTAGGGTGTTCTAGGGATTTTCATGGAGCAAGCCATGACTTTCTGAAAACTAGATTTTCATAGGGTTCTAACAGAGTTGGTCTCACTTAATTTGAAGGTTCCTAGCTAAAGATATGAGCTAAACAATTCCAGAGAAATTCTGAAAATGTTTCTGGATATTTTCTATTTTCTCTGGAACAGTTTTATTAATCACACCATTAGGAGGACCAAATGAGCTCAAATGGATCTGAATTTTTTATTTTATCTCAGGGATATTTTGGTTAACATCTCAGCAAAATTTCAGAATTTTCCTTCAAAGGGTTCTCCAGTTAAAATTATAAACATTTAAAATTTAAAGAATTAATTCAGGAGAACTAATTATTTTCATAAAGTGAAACTTGATTTGCTGGAAAGTACTCAGAGAGCTGAATCCAACAAAATTTGGTTCACTTGATTTGGACTTTTCTAGCCAAAGTTATGTGGGTTTGAAGTTTGAACTAAAACTGGAAATCGGGAAATGTTTAAAACATTGCACGTGGGTCCCATGTACAGTGTCGTCGTCTACCTCCCACCAGCGCCCGAGCGCGCGAAGCACAGCGACGGTGGCGCGGTTCGTTCTCGGCTGCTACTGCCTAATTTTCGACACGGTTTCTTCCTACGTGATCCTTGGAGCATGGCACACACGCCGGGCAACTTCTCAGACCTCGACATCGACGGAAACCTAGTCGGCGACGTTGGAGACGGAAGATGAGCTCGGGTCCGACGGTGCTAGCTCATCTCAGCGGTGAACACGATCGACCAATGGGTCGCAAAGCACCACTGGGCACGGGGAAGCTAACCCTGGCCTCCTCTTGGCCGAAGATCGCCGGGAAAGTAGACTTCAACGGCGACCCGAGCCGTTTTCACCGGCGGTGGCCAAAATCAGATGCTCTGCTCACTGGGTTGATCATCACCGCTAGGATTCGGCTGAGGTGACCGTGAGGTGCTACCATAGCTTCAGATAGGCCAGGACTACCAGTGATCGAGTGATCGAGACGAGTTTTGAGTTTTGATTCTCGGTGTTCTGTACGGTGATCATCGGGAAATTATGAAATTCCGGCTAACCGGCGCTAAAAGGGACCTAGGGAGTTTGGGGAGAGCTACTAGACTTTGATGCTAACCTCAGAGACACGTTTGTCGTTCTGGAGAAGCTTAGGGCTGCTCGAATGACGGCGTCGAGTTGGAGGAGCTTTTGGGTTGACAGAGCGATGGAAGATCGGCTCGGACAAGCTCAACCGAAGCTGATCACGAGCAGCTGAGATCTGTAACACGTCGAGCAAGGACCGGTGGTGCCGTTTGTGGCCTTAGCTCGTGGTGGAAGGAACTGTTCTGGCCAGTCGACGGCGAGGTGGTGAGGTGGAGCTGTGCGGTGATCAGCTCGGGTTTCTCAGTGCTGGAAACGTCGCGGCAACGGGAAAATGAGCTGCTGCCGGCGGCAGCTCGCAGATAAATAGCTGAGGACGTCGGTTCGTGGCTCTGATCGGTGACCAGGAGGTGACAGCGGTCGGGCAGCGCCATGGCGCTCGCGTGGTCGCGCGCAAGAACCGAGCTGCGGTGACTTTAGTGGGTTGAAACACTAGTGAGGCTGACATGTGGGTCCCACTCCAGTTTTAACCTCTGAAATTGAATTTTCCCCACTGCTATAAACAGTAGAGACCCAATTAACCCTGGTCATTTGAATTATCTACCCTCTGGCCATTTGAATTGGATAAAATTCAAATTGGGGAGTGTTTGAATATATTTTCAGCACATATGCAGTTTGAAATTCAAATGGGGTTTGAATTTGCTAGACTTAGCTCATGTCAAGATCGACTCCAAATGGAGTGAAAATTGGTGTGCAAGCTCACAAAAATGTGCTGAGTGTGAATATGGATCCCATTTTTGAAACCATGGGATAAAAGTAGTTTGAATTTAAATTTGAGTTCAAACTAGCCTCTTTCTAGTTACACCCAAAAATACCTCAAAAAGGTTTTGGATTTGGATGAATTTTAGCATGAGCATTCCTAGCAAGGTGTTGGAGTTTTTCATATGCTCAGCCCCTAGATGATGCATGTGGGAAATGCCACTTTTGCATTTTGTGAGTTTATTCTCTAATAACCATGTTGATGGTGTTTACTTGCTCTTCAAATGTGTTCACAAAGTTCCTTCAAAGAAGTGTGTGTGTGGTGATGAACTCTTGAGTATGTGCCAAAAACTCAGGCCCTTACATTCCTCCCCCCTTAAAAGAATCTCGTCCCAAGATTATAAGGTGAATATGAGAGAGAGGACGGTGGAAAATTACCGTATATGCGACATGAAAAACTCGGGGTAGTTAGCGCGAAGATATCCTTCGCTTTCCCATGTCGCTTCATATATGGAGTGATTACTCCATAGAACTTTTTAGAACCACAACGTATGGTTGCGTGTGGTTCGGGCCTTTTCATCAATAATCTGAACTGGTTCCTCCCGATACGTGAGATCCGGTTTCAGTTCTTCTATATCCTCCAGCTGAATGGTAGTTGATAGTTTGAGACACTTCCTAAGCTGGGAAATGTGAAAGACGTCATGCACAACGGAGAATGCTTCTGGTAAATTTAGCCGGTATGCTACCAATCCACATCTTTCTATAATCTGAAATGGACCGATGAATCGGGGTGCTAACTTTCCTCTCACCCCGAATCTGTTCACGCCCTTCATTGGAGACACACGCAGATATACGTGATCCCCGACTTTGAATTGTAATGGGCGTCTTCTCCGGTCCGCATACTGTTTTTGTCGGGATTGGGCGGCTTTTAGGTTCGCTTGAATTAGCTGAACCTTTTCCTCCGCGTTATTGACAAGATCAATACCGAAGGTAACTCTTTCGCCATACTCACACCAATTCAGTGGTGTGCGGCACTTTCTCCCATATAGCGCCTCGTAAGGCGCCATTTTGATGCTGGCTTGGTACCCATTGTTGTACGAGAACTCGGCCAACGGCAAGTGATCATCCCAATTCTTGCCGTGGTTGATAGCACAAGCTCGTAGCATGTCTTCTAGAATCTGGTTCACCCGCTCGGTTTGCCCATCCATCTGCGGGTGGTACGCTGAACTACGGATCAGTTTCGTCCCCAACGCAGCGTGTAGCTTCTCCCAAAAACGGGACACAAATAAGGTGCTCCGATCCGATATGATGGTGAGGGGTACGCCGTACAAGCATAGGATCCGTGAGATGTACAATTCAGCATAATTCTTGGCGTTGTAGTTTGTGTTGACCGGGATGAAATGGGCAACTTTGTTGAGCCGGTCGACGATCACCCACACAGAATCATTTTTCTGACAAGTAGAGGGTAAACCGACGATGAAGTCCATGCTCACGTCTTCCCACTTCCAGGCAGGAACGCCCAGTGGCTGTAGCAATCCTGGTTTTCTCATATGGTCTGCCTTCACCCTGCGGCATGTATCACACTCGGATACGTACTTTGCGATCTCCCGCTTCATACGTGTCCACCAAAACTTGCTTCTAAGTTCTTGATACATTTTGTTGCTGCCGGGGCGAATAGAAAACTTTGATCAGTGAGCCTCATCAAAGATTTTCTTCCGTAACTCCGGGTTACGGGGTATGACGATCCGGTACTTGAACCATAGGACGCCGTCTCCGTCTTTCCGGAAGCATTTCAGCTCCACACTGTCTACACGTCTCCACAAATGCAACATGCCCTTGTCATTTTTCTGAGCTGCTGCTATTTCTTCACGGATGCTGGGGATCAAAGCTAAATTGTAGAGAGCTCCATATGGAATCACATGCAATGGTGGCTCGCTCTCTTCCAACGAGGTGATGGTCAGATTGTTGATGTGTGACTTGCGACTCATTGCATCCGCCACTATGTTTGCTTTGCCAGGGTGATAATGGATCTCTATTTCGTAATCCTTTATCAACTCCAACCATCTTCGCTGCCTCTTGTTCAGCTCTTTCTTAGTGAATATGTACTTCAGGCTTTTGCGGTCGGTATATAAATGCACGAGGTTACCGAGTAGTTAGTGCCTCCACATTTTGAGTGCGAGCACCACGGCAGCGAGCTCCAAGTCATGAGTTGGATAATTCTGCTCATGGTTTCTGAGCTGCCGTGATCCATACGCGACCACTCTTTGGTCTTGCATCAGCACACATCCGAGTCCAATACCAGATGCATCACAGTACACATCGAACGGTTTTGTTGTGTCTGGCTGCGCCAAAACCGGTGCTGATGTTAGGTGCTTCACTAATGCCTTGAACGCTGCTTCACATGCCGGACTCCAAACATATTTGGTAGCCTTCTTCAGCAGATCTGTCATAGGCCTGGAAATCTTCGAGAAGTTCGGAATGAAACAGATAATATCCCGCGAGTCCGAGGAAACTCCGTACCTTGTGAACAGTTCTCGGGGACTTCCAATTCAGCACTTGTGTGATTTTACTAGGGTCTACAGCGATTCCCTCCGCTGAGATAATATGGCCTAGAAAAGTCACTTGCGACATCCAGAATTCCCACTTGCTGAATTTCACGTATAGCTTGTGATCCCGAAGCCGTTGCAAGATGATATGCAGATGCTTCTTGTGTTCTTCCTTCTACTTGGAATATACCAATATATCGTCAATGAAGACCACGACAAACTTGTCCAGCTCCGGCATGAATACCGAATTCATCAAATACATGAAGCGAGCTGGAGCGTTGGTGAGGCCGAAGGACATGACCAGGTACTCATAAAGCCCGTACCTCGTCAAGAAAGGCGTCTTCGGAATATCCTCAGCCCATGTCTTAATCTGATGGTACCCAGATCTTAAGTCCATCTTGGAAAAGATCTTTGCTTCGACCAACTGATCAAACAACATGTCGATCCGTGGCAACGGGTACTTGTTCTTGATTGTTACGGCGTTTAGTGGACGATAGTCCATGCAAAGCTGCAACACCTCGTCTTTCTTTTTTATGAATAATGCAGAACAGCCCCATGGCGATGAGCTCGGCCTAATAAAACCCTTCTCCAGCAGGTCCATTAACTGCGTCTTCAGTTTAGACAATTCCTTTGGTGCCATCTTGTACGGCCTTAGGGATATTGGCAGGGTTCCCAGTGCAAGTTCAATCTTGAACTCCACCTCTCGGTCAGGCGGCATCCCCGGCAAATCATCTGGGAACACGTCAGCGAACTCACGGACTACTGGAATATCTTCCAGTCTGATGGTTGTGGACTGATAAACACTTGGAAGTTTTATTTCTGGACTGACCAGAAATAAAGAGTGTGACTCGTGCATTTCTGGGTGTAGATGCACGAGTCTGAAGACGGTGTCTAAAACAGCACCGTGGCGGGTTAACCACGTCATCCCTAAGATGACGTCAACCTTCTGTCCCTCTAAAATTATGAGAGATGTAGGGTACACTCTACCCGCTAAGCATAATGGCGCTTTTTGAACCATCATGCTTGCTAAAATTTTCCCACCCAGTGAACAAATCAAGTATGGACTATCGGTGGGTAGTATTTGCAAGCTGTATTTAGCAATGAAAGCTTGGCTAATAAAATTGTGCGTGGCGCCTGAATCAAATAATACTCTGGCGGGAAGCTGGTGGAGTTGGAACATATCTGCAAGGATTGGCTCTCCCTCCGGCACATCCTCTATGGCAAGTTGGTGGACGGTGCCGGGCCTAGGGTTTGCCCGCTGCGCATTAGTGGGGTTCCGGGGCTGATTCCATCCCGGAAGTTGCGGTGCAACTCCACTGCCTTGCCTCTCCGGACAATTGTTGGCGAAGTGTCCTGGACAACCACATTTGTAGCATATGGCTGCTGCTTGGCCGGTGTTCGGGAGACGAAAGCCCGGCATGCCCTGCTGAGGTGCATACGCACGCGGCATTGCCCGCTGTTGCTGTTGTTGCTGCGGAGGTGGTACTGGCAGTGCCGGCCTGAATGCCGGTGGAGAATATGGCCGACTGCGGAATGGCATCGGCCTCTGTGGTGGCTGCCAGCGTGGACCCGATGGTGAATGATTCATCATCCGGTATTTTTGAGAAGGACCACCTCCTTCTACGCTGCTTTGCGGCGCGCTTCGCTTCCTCTCCGCCGCCGCTAACTCCTTGCCAGTGTCCTCCTGAACAATCGCAGCATCAATAATATCATTGAGGCTGCCGCGATTGAACATTGCAAGCTTGTCCTTCAGGAGCGGGTTAAGCCCCTGGTTGAAATGATCCCGCCGCTTCTCGTCGGTATCGGCAAGCATAGAGTGCAAGATCATTGAACGCCCTGGAGTATTCTAGAGCGTTCTGGCTTCCCTGCTGCAGGCGTAGGAACTCCTGCGTCTTCCTCTTCATGATACCTGGTGGTATGTGATAGGCCCTGAACGCCGTCCTGAATTCCGTCCAGGTCATAACTCGCTCGGTGGGTTGTGAGGCGTAGAAATTCGCCCACCAAGCTCTCACGGATCCCTGAATCTGTTGGACCGTGAATTGAGTCTTGCGCTGCTCACTCACTTGGAGCAGCCCAAACTTCATCTCCATCGTCTGGAGCCAGTTGTCCGCATCAATGGGTTCATCTGCTCTTGAGAATACCGGGGGATGAGTAGCCAGAAAATCGGAGTAGGAGCTTTCTTGGCACTTCTCGCGATCTTGATGCCTCTCTGGTCGAGACGTATTCACAATAAGGGTTTGCAGAAACTCCGTGTGCTGCTGATGAGAACCCGCCATCGCTGCCACGATGTCAGCCAAAGTAACCGTTGGCGGTGGCGGTGGCGGTTGTTGCTGTTGCTGTCCCGAGGAATCCTTGGGAGGCTGTTGGGAGGTCTCTCCCCCCTGACTGGAACCCCCAACATCCGGGTTGGCATGAGTGTGAGTCATTCTAAAATTCAAACAGCAGCGATCAGCTTATGTCATACTTTAAATTCCATATGAAACAGTAGGTATTGAAGTGACACAAGAATAACTTGCACAACATTCACATATATTGATAAAGCATAAACTTTATACAAGATACATTATTCTCGGGTCTCTGAGAAGTCGTGCTCATGTCGTCACTACCTATACATACACTACTGTCTACACGACATGTCACCAATTACAAAAGTTTTGGTTACATCATCCTCGCTGCCCTACTTGGCAACGGTAACCTCCTACTCGGAGTAGAACTCGACCTCCTGCGGGTCGTCCTCCTCCGCCACCTCTGCTGGTGGCTCTGGGTCCACGACCTCTTCTTTCGGCTCGGGTTGTCCCATTGCCGGAAGACCCAATACCACTGGTACGGCACCTACCACCGGTATGCCCATTACCAAAGGTACGAGGTCCTGCAACGCGTGCACATCGTCCATGGCTTGGTTGTAGTCCTCTTCCCAGCCTTGTCCCCGTCCCGCTCTTGAGTAAGGACCTCATTCTGCTGGGTCAGAGCCTGCACCTGTTGTTGCAAAGCCGTGATGTCGACACGGCTTTTCCTCTTCGCCTTCTTCAGACGATGCAACTGATTATGTTGTTCGTTCAGTCGCTTAATCGTCAGAAGGAGAACATTGCAGAGTGCGCTGTGAGCACTCTCGAAGTTGTCTCCACGGCTGGTGTTTTCTTTAAGCCTTGAAGCAAGACCCTCCGTATGAACAGCTTGGCTGTCCATCACGGCTTTTCCTGCCTTCAATTGGAGGCTTCAGTTCGCCTCCGCAGGATTGTACCTCGGGCAACCCCGATCTGTTGCCTCCATGTAACTCCCTTCCCACACATGATTAGCCCATCCCTCCACCGGAACGAGCGTGTATGGAGTTCCCTCCATAGCTCTCACGTGTAGTTGGCAGAAATGTGACATGGTGCCGTGGGCTGCCACTTGCCACATTCCCTCCGGTTGTCTACCTCTCACCGAAATGGTGAACGGTGACCAACCGAGTGGCGTAGGTCCTGCAGGAACTTCGACATGTATTGTCCACGTCTTGTTCCCCCCCTCTCCTTCTTCCTTGGCGAAGAACTGCGGCATCTCGCTGTACCCTAAATATTGCAGCATTTGCATCAATGTTTCCGGATAACCGCTGCGGTGAGAACAGTGGGATACCACCCACCCGTTCTCCAATTGTCTATCCACTGTCATCTGTAGAAATATATTTGAGAAATGTCAAATATTTATTTGAACAGTAAACCATTGAGTTATAACATAAAACATGTCATTGAACTCATAAAACTTGGAAACATAGTTCAAACTTAAACAAATTGACTGCTGATCTGCTGTCCAACATGACAGTCCTGACCAGTTTCCATTTCAACCTGACTTAGACCAGGTTAAAGGCAGACTCAATTCTAGAGCTCAACATTAAAGTTAAAGTTAATTTAAAAATATTTTTAGAAAATATTTGCTTGGCCTAAGATCTATCCTAGTTCAAAATTTATGAGATGTCAAAGTTTACAGAATTTCTGGAGAAAATTAGACACCACCTCCCTGCTTGAGGTACCGATTTGATCCAAGAGTTCCAGTTAATTCTACCCCAAGTTTGACAAAACTTTCTGTTACAAAGTTGTAACCCATCTCATGAACTTTTCATAACTACCTCATTTTCTATCTTTGGATTTTTATGCAGGAAGTTATGCCCAATTTACAGAGAGTTACAGAGAGTGTTTGCTCTGCCCTATTTTCTGGACAGTTTCAACTCTACTGCACTTTTCGATTGGTTAAAGGATGAAACACCTCTGGACATCAACAGAAAAGTTGTAAAGCTCTTTCAAAGATTTTCAGAAATGTATCATATGACCCCAAACCCGAAAGAACTCAACCTCTAACCTCTGATTAACTTCAGCCTTATTTCAGCTGAAAACAGGGGACTCTGTCCTTAGTATCCTATAAGTTGAAAACTTGTTAACTTTGAACATCCTGATTAAGGGAAGGAGTTATTTCAAAGTTTATGTTCTATAGATTAAAACTTTCAAGTTTTTACAATTAAGTGGTTCATTTAGTGGGGTGTGACGTTGATGTGTCACCAGATCATGTCGGTACTACGTCCTCACAAAGAAAAACCTATACCAGACTTAGCCGGCTTCATTAGTTCAGTGGCACTAAGCGTCTCTCGCATGCTACACGTCTACCGTTTCGTGGTTAACTACCTGCAGATAACTCAAACAATCGTCAGACTCGGCTGCACACCGAGCCCGGTATCCATACAGTTCATACACCCGGCCGTCATCACTCGCCCGGATGTTCTCAAGCCAAACACGCCTTGAGCTACGTGTTCATGTTACTGACCACGTGACGGGGTCTCCCAAATTGCCCAAAGCATGCCAGGGACAGAAGTTGCTCGAGTACCCCAAATGACATGAAGAGTCATAGAGGATATTAAAGCGGGTCGGGTTACCTGCCACCCGTGGGGCTCCACCCTTCAGCTTGTGCGCACTGGTGGACAGCGCTTACGTGCACCCCCAAGACATAAAGTGTCCCGAGATGCACGATTTTCCGACATAAGCAAATAGTTTAGTATGCCACTTTCTATACACTAATAACATCCTTATATGGGCTACTAACTCGTTCCTCACTGATTTTTTTTGAAAAAGATGACCATTGTACTGCGTTAAACCTCAAGCGAGCTCTGATACCACGCTGACGTGGCCCCACAGCCTCGTCGAGCCAGGATCACGCTGAGGGGTGCTGCGTTGCACAGCACCGGATAACGCACATCAGAGATACAAAGCGGAAGCAAAGTTTTATTACATAAACCAGTTATGAACATTTTTACAACAAAATAAGTCCAGTCTACACTCACAGGCGTATACTATGCATCGAGTTCACGTTCAGCCCGTGAACGTGTCCTCACTAGCACGCACACACACTAACACTGCGGCGTGCACGACTCCCATTCGACGGGGTTCCCCTCCTGGGGTTCCGTCTCCTCCTCGGGAGTCCCTTCCTCATAAACCCCTGCAAAAGCTTCAAAAACAAGCAGTGAGCACGATGGCTCAGCAACACTAACCTGTCTCTCCTATACATGAAACTTCTACATGGATGGTTGTAGGGTACATGAGGTAAAATAAGTTGCAAAGGACTCACCTAATTATTTGAACCTTACTTTCAAGTTTTAGCAGCAGGTTGTGGAGAACCTTACGCTAAGGCACATGAGAGAGCCGCAATCAAACAAGAAACGCATTTCTCTCATGTACTTTGCCCAAAGTTGAAAAGAACTTTAATTAGCTCTAAACTACAACAAGACATTTAACAAGCAAGGTATATCTTTCAAAACAGCAAACTTTTAACATGAATCTAGCCTGTTCTTTCTACGTCATGGTACAGTGAACAAGTTGTACTCACTGACCGCGAGGGACGGCGATTATAATCGATTTACACCTGCAGGGTTGCCCGAATAACCCGTCACGTGCGCCCGTACTCGATGTTGCCTACAGCAACCATCACGGACATTGTACGCAACCACCTTTCACCCGTCAGCCAAATATTGAACCTGTCCAATCGTCCCGAGCAAGAGGTCTCTGCATGTGCATCCACAGTGCCGCCAGCTGATTTATACCTCGAGCTCTCAACCTACCCTCTGAACGACAGGCAATGCATCAATACCCAGCTACCCGAGTTACATCGGTTTACCGGCTCCCATATAGCCGGTAGGTCTTCGGTACTGTTCTAGCTTGTTCAACAGGCCCGCACACGGCTCGGTCCTCAATCGACACAAGCGGAGCTATAGCACCCAGGCCCCAAAGTCCTGCTGCCCTTACTCTCCGCTCGGTTTCATTTTTTTCTTGCTATGTGTTTCATTTGCTATCTTTACCCGAGCAATGTGCCTCTAGCCTATTCTTGCGAGTAGTTCCAACTACTCGACTTGTACCGAATCCTACACTGTCTTAGCATTGCAGTAGCTAACGAGGTTTTCAAACTTAATCCCAACTCAGGGTTTTCTTGGCCATGCATTTGGGTTTCAAACAAGACTAATGCAAGAATTTATTGAGTGCTCAAAGTAAGTTCTCAAAACAGTAAAACTTTGGAAAAAGGGTAATGCAAACCGGAGCTTGCCTTGCTACTCTTGGTCGTAGGCTAGCTCTTCTTCCGGAGTGACGAAGTCTAAGACTTCGGGTTCCTCCTCAACCTTAGCGACTACATATGACAAATACAAATATGTATCAATTTAAATGTATTTGTATTGAAGTCAAACTTGTGAGAGTTAAAAGTCTTACTAGACAGACCCAATGACTCTGAAATTTTGACTGTGGTTTGGATACAACATAAACAAAGACTTGGCCAAGTTTCATTTGTAGTAAACCTCATTTGAGCCCTCCACAATTAATTATGTACTTGGTATTAATTGGATCTCCTAGGGTGTTCTAGGGATTTTCATGGAGCAAGCCATGACTTTCTGAAAACAGAGTTGGTCTCACTTAATTTGATGGTTCCTAGCAAAGGATATGTGCTAAACAATTCGGAGAAATTCTGAAAATGTTTCTGGACATTTTCTATTTTCTCTGGAACAGTTTTATTAATCATACCATTAGGTGGATCAAATGATCTCAAATGGATCTGAAATTTTTATGGTAGCTCAGGGTATTTTGGTGAACATCTCAGCAAAATTTCGGAAATTTCCTTCAAAGGGTTCTCCAGTTAAAATTCTAAATTCTTTAAATTTTAAAGAATTAATTTTGGAGAACTAAGGATTTTCATGAAGTGAAACTTGATTTGCTGGAAAGTACTCAGAGAGCTGAATCCAACAAAATCTGGTTCACTCAATTTGAAGTTTTCTAGCCAAAGTTATGTGGCTTTGAAGTTTGAACTAAAACTGGAAATCGGGAAATGTTTAAAATACTGCACATGGGTCCTATGCACAGTGTCGTCGTCTACCTCCCGCCAGCGCCCAAGCGGGCGAAGCACAGCGACGGTGGCGTGCTTCGTTCTCACCTGCTACTGCCTAATTTTTGACACGGTTTGTTCCTACGTGATCCTTGGAGCACGGCGCACACACCGAGCAACTTCTCGGACCTCGACATTGACGGAAACCTAGTCGGCGATGGTGGAGGCGGAAGATGAGCTCGGGTCCGACGGTGCTAGCTCGTCTCTGTGGTGAACACAATCGACCAATGGATCGCAAAGCAGCACTGGGACACGGGGAAGCTAACCCTGCCCTCCTCTTGGCCGGAGATCGCCGCGAAAGTAGACTTCACCGGCGACCCGAGCCGTTTTCACCGGCGGTGGCCAAACTCAGGTGCTCTGCTCACATGGTTGATCATCACCGCTAGGATTCGGCTGAGGTGACCGTGAGGTGCTACCCTAGCTTCAGCTCGGCCAGGACTACCAGTGATCGAGTGATCGAGACAAATTTTGAGTTTTGGTTCTCGGTGTTCTATACGGTGATCATCGGGAAAATTTGAAATTCCAGCTAACCGGCGCTAAAAGGGACCTAGGGAGTTCGGGGAGAGCTACTAGACTTTGATGCTAACCTCAGAGAAATGTTTGTTGCACTGGAGAAGCTTAGGGCTGCTCGGACGACGGTGTGGAGTCGGAGGAGCTTTTGGGTTGACAGAGCGATGGAAGATCAGCTCGGACAAGCTCAATCGAAGCTGATCACGAGCAGCTGAGAGCTGTAACACATCGAGCAAGGACTGGCGGTGCCTTTTGTAGCCTTAGCTCGTGGTGGAAGGAACTGTTCTGGCCGGTCGACGGCGAGGTGGTGAGGTGGAGCTGTGCAGCGATCGGCTCGGGTTTCTCAGCGCTGGACACGTCGCGGCAACGGGAAAATAAGCTGCTGCCGGCGGAAGCTCGCAGCTAAATAGCTGAGGACGCCGGTTCGTGGCTCTGATCGGTGAGCGGGAGGTGGCAGTGGTCGGGCAGCGCCATGGCGCTCGCGTGGTCGCGCGCAAGAACCGAGCTGCGGTGACTTCAGTCGGTTGAAACACTAGTGAGGCTGACATGTGGGTCCCACTCCGGTTTTAACCTCTGAAATTGAATTTTCCCCACTGCTATAAACAGTAGAGACCCAATTAACCCTGTTCATTTGAATTATCTACCCTCTGGCCATTTGAATTGGATAGAATTCAAATTGGGGAGTGTTTGAATATATTTTCAGCACATATGCAGTTTGAAATTCAAATGGAGTTTGAATTTGCTAGACTTAGCTCATGTCAAGATCAACTCCAAATGGAGTAAAAATTGGTGTGCGAGCTCACAAAAATGTGATGAGTGTGAATATGGATCCCACTTTTGAAATCATGGGATAAAAGTAGTTTGAATTTAAATTTGAGTTCAAACTAGCCTCTTTCTAGTTACACCCAAAAATACCTCAAAAAGGTTTTGGATTTGGGTGAATTTTGGCATGAGCATTCCTAGCACGGTGTTGGAATTTTTCATATGCTCAGCCCCTAGATGATGCATGTGGGAAATGCCACTTTTGCATTTTGTGAGTTTATTCTCTAATAACCATGTTTATGGTGTTTACTTGCTCTTCAAATGTGTTCACAAAGTTCCTTCAAATGAAGTGTGTGTGTGGTGATGAACACTTGAATATGTGCCAAAAAATCAGGCCCTTACACTCTGGTCCGAACCCGCTGAGATGAGGTCCGGAGCTGCCACGTGTCCCACAGCACCGAGCCTCCTCCCAAATTGAGGACCGCTCTCGAAGTGGACACGTGCCCCGGGCTCCGGGTGGAGCCTTCCCTCAGGGGAAGAAGACTAGAGCTGCCATGTGTTTCCCTGGGAAGAGCTGGGGACAAGGGTCAAACCTCCTTCAGATCCTTTCACTGCCGAGGTTCTGGAATGGGTGGTAGCTACACTACCAGAGCACCCTGGGTCTTTACGCTGCTAAGGACTCAAAAGAACAAGCTCGAGGTATTGGCAAAGGAGCTACCCACGTTGGCTAAGTCATCTCGGACCCTTGCGTTTCCAAGGGTCCGAAGTCTACACACACGACATAGGACAATGAGAAACTTGAAACAAAGATGCTTTCATTGATAACAGAGTTCTGGAGTACACAAGGGGATACAAGACAACTAAGGAACTTGAGTAATCTCCTACTCTGTGAACTGCCTGGTTGTCTCCCGAGCCAATCTCTGCGCAGTGAGACGGTCACCTGCTATAAGATCAAGGACGGCAGCAACGCATGCTGTACCAAGGCAACGGAGACCTCCAGTGTCATGTGGGAAAAAATGTCACCTATGGCAGGTTTTGTTGTCCACAACAGTACCAGGAGGAAGGCATGGTCATTCTGGACTTAGCCTTCCTCCGTTACGGGCAGGAAGTCCTCCTTCGGCGAGGCGCCTTAAGGACATGCCCCACACGACACTGGTGCAGGGACTCACTGCGAGTCGAGGACCCTGTCCCCGAAGGCCTCCCCTGCCACCGGCGCATCGTCAGGATGGCATGTGCTTCTATCTGAGGTCGTCAAGGGGAGGGATGTACCAGAGAACCTCACCGAAGGTCGCACACACATGAACATCTCGCAAAAGTGGACAAAGACGGTGACCAGAGTGAGGGCATCTGGAGGGAAGAGTGCTGGGAAGAAGAGACTTCCAGCATGCAAGAGGAGAGCAAATGCAACATGGTGAGTGAGGTTGCCATCCAGCATCGGAAGGCCTCCTTTTATACTCAGCATTTGCAGGGCAATAGGCATGGCGATTGGGCTTCACCTCTGCACGCCGTGGGTTATTCGCCCCCCTCCCCAACGATGGGTAGGATCCAGGTCCACCCGTTAGACATTGGGGACCGAGGGGATAACCTTTCAGGAACGTCCGGCGGTTCGTGAGGAAAGCGGTGCGACTAAGTCATCGGTTGCCGCAATAAGTGACCCAAGGTAGCCCCTCTGGCACGACGCCTCAACACTCAGCTCCCCCTTTGGATGGTAGGGACCCAGGTCCACCCGTCAGACACTAGGGGCTAGGTGACTAACATCTTGGGGACGCCCGGCAGTCCCCGAGAAAAGAGGCGTGGTGGAGTTGCAGCGACCAACCAAGTTGGCTGCTGCAGTAAGTGCACCGAGGCAATCCCTCGAGCACATCACCTAGCATTCACCCCCGCTAATGACAGGTAGGACCCAGGTCCACTGGTCAGGCACTAGCGGGACAGGCGGGTAGAACCTCGGGAACATCTGGCGGTTCCCGAGGGAAGCATCGCGGTATTCCTGCGACTCATGGGCTGTTGCTGTAATTACCCTGAGGCAACCCCTCGAGTGCATCATCGTGACCTGTCAAATCAGGTGTAAATGCGATGACACACAACTGCTTCAATTGAAAGCACCCAGTACGCCGGGGTCGTGCAGCCATTTCACTTCCTAGGTACAACCACTCGGCCTCTACGTGAAAATCTTGCCACCACTTCGGTTTCCAAAGCACAGGTTTAAAACCACCACACGGGAGAGATGAGAGCCCCACCTGTGGGCTCGATGCCTCCCCCAAGCTGGGCCCGGAGGCCACTGTCGCTACTTTGCAGATCGGGTACCCCCGCGTAGTGGATAAAAGACAGTCTGGGCCCCGCCTCCCTGCTGAGGTGGTCCCAAGCATAAGCCACGTGCCTTGGGCCCCATGGTCAGCCCTAGGCTACCGCGTGCACTTGGGCTCAATAGCCGACACGTGCCACGAGCTCCGTTCCGAGCCTCCCTGCTGGGGTGAGGTCCGGAGCTGCCATGTGTCCCTGGGCTCCGAGGCGACTCCTCGCTGAGGGGAACTCCGGTGCTGACACGTGCCCCGGGCTCCGGTCCGAGCCTCCCCGCTGAGATGAGGTCCGGAGCTGCCACGTGTACCCGGGCTCCGAGCCGTCTCCCCACTGAGTACAACTCCAGTGCTGACACGTGCCCCAGGCTCCGGGCCGAACCTCCCCGCTGAGGTGAGGTCCGGAGACGCCATGTGTCCGCAGACACCAAGCCCGTCGATGAGGGCTCCAGAGCCGCCACGTACCCCACGACACTTCGTGGGTCGTGGGTCGACGAAGTCAAGAAGAAAATGCGCTATCAGGCTTCGCATTCAAGGCTCACTCCTTCCCAAGAAGCATGGCGTACTTCGCACGCCTCCGTCTCTTGCCCGTTCACCATTACGGTGACATGATAGGACGGTAGGGCGTGACAGCAGTACAGTGCCGCCCAACGGCACTAACCCGCCCATACAGGGCGAGGAGACGTGGCAACAAGATGGCATCTTCATAATCACCTGACAAGTGGTCAGAGGCGCTCAACGTGCCGAACGGAGGGACTTAGCTTCCCCGCCGGCGACTCTACTCAGAGGAGGAAGCCCTAGATCGTGTATAGGATTCTCTAAGCTTTGGGGCCATCTGTCGGGCCCCAAGCCCCATTGTAACCACCCCGGCCTTGGACTATAAAAGGACTGGGGTGAACACCCTGCAAAGGGTTCCGACCCCCCACACTTGAAATCACACAACGCACAAGCGCTCGTGCTCAATCAATAGAACAAGCACAGCCATGGACGTAGGGTATTACGCTTTGGCAGCCAGAACCACGTAAATCCTCATGTTCATCTGCTTCCTCGAGCCTAGGTCGCGAAGGACGCCAAGCCCCCTCCAAAAAAAAGAACCTCGCGGGCTTCTTCTGAGCAGGCCGGGAGGAGTGTCACTGCTCACACTCCGACAAGTTCAATTTTTAAATTCTTAAACAAAGTTCTGTTCTTAACTTGTCATTAGATCATGATCACAAAGTCTTTACAATTAAATACATATCCATTTCATAATGTGTAATATTAACATGGAGAAGTGTGAAGAAAAAGGAAGTTGGATCAAGGAGTAAGGTGATAAAGTGATCAAGCCTCAAGTGATCAGCAACTAACTGAATTATATACATACTCTTAGTCACCTGCAAAACAGGTAAGCCCTGGTTTGCATTCAAATAAGTTTTACAATGTTTTTCATTTGTGTAGACTATAGGTGTGAGATGATATTCTGGATTAGGTATACATGATGTAAATACCCAATTGCATGACTAAATTGAACCTAACAGAGAATGGGTAGAGCAGCACCTCATCGAGGGAAGTAGGCTACGCTTAATGTTCATTTGAAAGGACTGGTAAAGTCGAGTAGTTGGAATTTTCTCTCGAGCTTAGGGCTTGGTTTTTGTCGGTACGGGTTGATGAATAGAGCACTGAGGAAAATTCACATAGGAAAAGTTGAGACCGGGTAGGGAGATATAGATGCAGCAGGCTGAGGTCCGTGCGTGCATAGCACTGGTCTGTGTCGGTTAAGGCCCATCCGTGCTTGGCCCTGTTGGACAAGTTTGAGTTGTGTACCGGGCGCATACTGGCTATATGGGACCCAGGAATCCGATGTACCTCGTGAGACCCATATTGGAACTTTTCCGATCGGCCTAGGCTTTCAGCGTTAGTACAGCAGGACGTAACTCGCTCAAGAACATATCACTGCAGGTATGTACCTTGAGGGAGCTTGCTGTTTGGGTCGATGGGACCGCGTCCGGTGTGGATGAACCTGGGAAAGGTGTCTGCATGCAACATCGGTCGAGGTTGCTGCCGGCAACTCGGAGATTGGTGTACGTGTCGTGCAGTCCAGGCGTGTCTTGGTTGGAATCACCTTCGCTCGCGGTTATATGAGCATACTTGGACACTGAGTCTTGACATAGTAAGAACTGAAGTGAATTACTATGAATTGATAAGGCTTGTGCTCTAAATTGTATTGCAACCATGTTTGAATTAGAGATAGTGCTAATTAAGTTTACTTCAACTTGTGCAAGAAGCATTGTAACAAAGCATTTCTTGTTTGATTGTGGAGTTGCGATGCTGCTCGGCTCAAGGTATTAAAATGAGGCTATAAAATCTGAAAGTTAAGGACCAACTGTTGGAGAGTCCTTTATGCAAAGTTCAGCTACCATATTCAATCCTTCGTGCATGTAGAGTTTCTTGTTTAGAGGAGACGGATTAGTCTTGCTGAGCCTATGTGCTCACGCTTGCTATATGAGTGGTTTTGCAGGTTATCTTCTACGCTTATGAAGAGGTTGTCCGGTGAAACTCAGAGCCACCCAAGTCATTTAACACATAGAGACCTCGGCCGCTGCCATATGTCTTCGTGTTGCTAGCGAGAAGAGTCCGCGGGCTGGACATATTCTCTAGTGCTTAGTTTAGATATGACACGTGAGTGTGATGGTCTTCCGCTGTAGTTTATTTGAGGTAAATTATTTGCAAAGAATACTTGTAACCTTCCACATTTGTTTTCTGTAATATGAGTTCCTTATATGTGTGATGTTGGGTGCAGCATCGCACGGCACCACCCAATGCAATTCCCAGGATGCGGCACAACCCCGTGAGGGGGTGGCTGTGGCAGCTTGGTATCAGAGCCGCATTGGCAATAGCACACGGAATAAGGATCATATTACGACGAAAACTTAGGATACAGTGAGAAAACGGTACTAGGCCAACATAAGGACTACTATATTAGAATAATATGAAGGTGGCAAGCTAATTTAATTGCTTATGTTGGAAAATCATGCATCTTGGGACTTTCTATGTTCTAGGGAGTGCATGTATGCACTGTCCACCAGTGCACACAATCTGAAGGGTGGATCCCCACGGGTGGCAGGTAAATCGGCCAGTTCATATGTTCTCTACGACTCTTCATATAGTTTGGGATATGTGAGCAACGCCAGTCCCCGGTGTGGTTGGTAACGTGAACACGTAGCTCAAGGCGTGCTTTGCTTGATAACACCCGTGCGACTGACAACGGACGGGTGTATGAAACTGTTATGGAGCCGGATTCAGTTGTGTGACTGAGTTCGATGATTGTGTGTTTTACGCAGGTACTTTAACCACAAAACCGTAGTACGAGTAGCACACGTTTGCGAGTGAACGTCTTAGTGCCACCTAAGGATACGGATATGCCGGTATGATCCAGTTAGGTTTTTCTTTTGGTGAGGTAACGTAGTACCGACATGTTTCTTACGGTGCATCGACGCTGTACTAAACTTAAGAACCTCTTCCCTATGAAGAAATGACTCATGAACTAAATTTCAACTAGAAATGGAATTTTTGAAACAAATATTAGTTACTGAGCTCTTATTTTGAACTAAGATTCAAATAAGTGAAGTGCTAGGCCTCAAAAGTTTCAAAAACAGAGTGTTCTGTTTCTGGCAGGAATTCTTGCTGGATTTGGACAGAGCATAACTCTGAGTAGCTTTACCCAATGGAGGTGTATGATATAGTTATTGAAATATTTGTATGTGCTCTACAACTTCTCTGTAGACCTCCAGTGCAAAATCACACACCAAATTGGTGGAAAGTCCAGTTGAGTGTAAACTGTCCAGAACCAGGACAGAAGCAAAATCTCTCTGGACATTTCTGTATTTCAGCCATATCTTTCTGTAGAGAATTTCTTAAGGATCATATGATACACTGTTGGAAAGTATATGAGATGTACAACAAGTTTGCAGTACAAAGTTTGTTCATATACGTATTGTATATTCAGATATAACTGTGATAAAAATAGCCACATTCAATGGAGATGCTGGCAAATTTTATCCAGGAATTCTGTCAACTTTGGATAATCATAACTGTTGATCCAAAATGATGTGGAGGCAAATAAATACTCGTTGGAAATATATTGAAGTTAACTTTAATTTTGGTATTCAACTTGAGTTATGAAAATGCTGTTAACCGGATAAAAATTTTGGTTAGGTGCAAACTGGTCTGTTCTGTACAGAAAAGCGGACTAGTTATGCCTACTTTAAGGATTTGTGTAAACATGAATGTTGTTACTGCTTTCATAAAGTTTTGACATATTCATATTTTCCTTAGCTTCACATACTTCTGAGTTCATGTTTGACTCATCTCGGAATGTGTTCTGCAGTATTGTTCGTACTCGTTCTTCGAGTAAGACCGAAAATTCTTGCCGAGGCGGTGATGAATCGATTCCACCGTCGGAACCACCATCCACGGGATGGATGGATCTTATGACTCGAGCTGTCGAGTCTAACTAAGAGAATACCATATTACTCCAAGAATCGACTCAAGAAAACCCTAGATTACTCCAAGCCTTGGTACAACAAGGCATGCTTCAACACACGCAACAAGTCATTCCACCTCGGAACGCTTATTTGGATTTCTTGGCGACTCAACCGCCAATCTTTACTGAAGCTACCGAACCTGTGGAAGCAGATCAGTGTCTTCATGTCATGGAGTCCAAATTTGGAGTATTCGAGTGTGATGAATTTCAGAAGACCTTATTTTCCGCTCAACAAATTCATGGAGCCACCGGAAATTGGTGGGTCAAACATCTCGCCACCATTCCGGAAGGCCATCAAGTGACATGGAGTGGGTTCTGTGAAGCTTTTTGTGCTCGTCACATACCAATAGGTGTTATCAAGACAAGGAATTTTTGAAATTGGAACAAGGGGACATGAGTGTCCTTGAATATGTCAAAAGGTTTAACCATTTGGCACAATACGCTCCCGAATATGTGGCAATAGAAGAGGCACGGTGTGATTTCTTCTTCAAGAGCCTTAGTGCCATATTACAGGAGAAATTAGCCTTTTTCTACAAAGGCAATTACACCAATATTGTCAGTGCAGCCCTCATACAAGAAAAGGCGACACTTGAGTGGCTAGCAGAGAAGAGAAAAATGAGTGAGGTACAGGAAAGCACAGGTTATGTGTCCCAGAAATACCGTTTGGTATACAGAACTCTGTCCGGTGATATATGGCTTCCACCTGTAAGAGCAACTCTTCAAAGATTTATTGCTGGTAAAGTATCACAACTTGCACCACTTCCACAGCAGCAGCATCAGTTGGTGGTTTGTGCTCCATCGCTGCAGCCATATGTACCTAGCTTCCAAACACAAGTCAGCGACGAACTGGAGAGACATCTGTGCTTCACTTGTGGTCGTATGGGCAATTATGCTAGGTATTGTCCGGAGGGAAATCAAGGTTGCGGGTCATCATATTTGCAATATTCAGACCCGTACATAAATCTGCAGAACAGAGGGCAGACTAGGGGCAGCATTCACTATACAGTGATTGATGATGTTCCGGAAGGAGAAGCCGCGTTAGCAGGGATGTGTTCTTTAAATCAGCTACCGGTATTAATTCTTTTTTATTCTGGTGCCACACATAACTTCATTAGCCAATCTTTTGTGACTCAACATCAGCTCCAGCCCACTTATAAAAGAGGCAATACCTCATATCTTCACTCGAGGGCAGCATTACCGCAAGCGATGTTGTCTCCCGAGCACCTCTTTGTTTGGAGGGTAGAATATACCCCACCACCCTCATCATTCTTGGGGGTCTGAATATCGACATCATTTTGGGGATGTCGTGGTTGAAATACCACAATGCGGTTCTCAACATCAGTTCCTGAACCGTTGAGCTCAACTCCCTACAGCAGAGTCTTCATGTATTATTTCTGGGCGCTAGTCGGCAGCAGTTTGCCACATTGAACCACTCGGAGACCGTAAAGCTAGAAGACATTCCAGTGGTACGTGAATATCCAGATGTGTTTCCCGATGATTTACCGGGCATGCCGCCTGAACGGGACGTAGAGTTGAAGATTGAACATGCACCGGGAACAACACCCATTTTAGGAAGGCCGTACAAAATGGCACCCAACGAATTAGCAGAATTGAAAACACAGCTGAATGACCTAATGAGCAAGGGTTTCATACGACCGAGTTCGTCACCTTGGGGTTATTCAGCGTTGTTTGTGAAAAAGAAGGACGAAACACTAAGGCTCTGTGTTGATTATCATCCGCTTAACACCGTTACCATAAAGAACAAGTATCCACTACCTCGCATTGATATGCTCTTCGACCAATTAGTGGGTGCTAAGGTATTCTCGAAGATGAATCTTCGGTCTGGATATCATCAGATTAAAATCTGGGTAGAAGATATTCCAAAGTCGGCATTCTCGACGAGATACGGTTTATACGAATATCTCATGATGTCTTTTGGGTTGACCAACGCCCCAGCTTACTTTATGTACCTGATAAATTCAGTGTTCATGCCGGAGTTGGATAAATTCGTCGTGGTATTTATCAACGACATCTTGGTGTACTCCAAGTCAGAGGAAGAACATGCTGAGCATCTGCATATTGTGCTTCAAAGATTGCGACATCACAAGCTCTATGCAAAATTCAGCAAGTGCGAATTTTGGATAAATCAAGTACCTTTTCTCGGACACATTATTTCAGCCGAAGGCATCACTGTAGATCTGTAAGATTATCCAAGTGCAGAAATGGGAGTCACCAAAGTCAGTTCATGAAATTTGAAGCTTCATCGGTTTAGCGGGTTATTACCGAGGATTCATCCCGACTTTCTCCAAAATTGCTAAACCGATAATGGAGCTGTTAAAGAAGAATATCAAATTTGTTTGGAGTGCTGCATGTGGACAAGCTTTCAAGATGTTAGTGAAGCATCTCACAACATAACCAGTTCTTGCTCATCTGGATACGGCAAAGCCATTTGACGTTTATTGCAATGCATCTAGCATCGGTCTTGGCTGCATGTTGATGCAAAAAGGACAAGTGGTCACATATGGATCTCGTCAACTCCAAAACCACTAGCGGCATTATCCAACTAATGATCTTGAGTTAGCTGCCGTGGTCCTTGCTTTGAAGATGTGGAGGCATTACTTGCTCGGAAATCTTGTACACCTCTACACCAACCACAAGAGCTTGAAATACATCTTCACTCTGAAAGAGCTAAACATGAGACAACAAATATGGCTAGACCTCATTAAAGATTATGAACTTTAGATTCATTATGATCCAGGAAAGGCGAATGTGGTCACCGATGCACTTAGTCGCAAGGTGCATGTTCACCACTTGACCATTGCTGAAATGGATGATGAAGAACCAAGTCTCCGTGTCATTCCGTATGGAGCACTCTATAATCTTGCTCTCATTCCTACAATCCGAGAGGAGATCATTGAGGCTCAAAGAAAAGACAGGGGTATGTCTCACATACGGTGAAGAATAGGCAACGGAGAAATGAAGTGCTTCCGGAAAGATGAACATGGTACGTTATGGTTCAAAGACCGGATAGTAGTACCTCGGGATATAGGACTACGGAAGAAAATTTTGGATGAAGCTCATTTGTCCAAATTTTTCATTCATCCGGGCAGCAATAAAATTTACGAAGATCCCCGAAAGAAATTTTGGTGGACACATATGAAACGAGAGATAGCCAAATATGTCTCGGAATGTGATACATGTCGAAGAGTCAAGGCCGACCATATGATGAAGTCGGGCCTGTTGCAACAATTGAAAATACCGGCATGGAATTTGGAGGACTTGAGTATGGATTTCATTGTCGTGTTGCCGATGACCTCGCACAATCATGATTTGATTTGGGTGATCGTCGACCGATTAACTAAATCAGCACACTTCATCCTTGTGCATACCGGTTACAATGCGAAAAAGTATGCGGAGTTGTACATAGCACGGATCTTGTGCTTACATAGAGTTCCCCGTACCATTGTGTCTCACATAGGATCGCTGTTCGTAGCCCGTTTGTGGGAACAGCTCCAGGCATACATTGGAACCAAATTGATTCGAAGCTCCGTGTATCACCCTCAAACCGATGAGCAAACTGAGAAGGTGAATGAAATACTTGATGACATGTTGAGAGCATGTGCCATCCACCACAGTAAGAACTGGGATGATCACTTACCGCTGGTGGAGTTCTCGTACAACAACGGTTATCAGTCGATGAAAGTGCATCTAGGGTATCCCTTGTGGGTTTTGGAGAATTGATGACAAGCATATGAGATCCTAATGAAATGATTGCAGGACAAACAAAGTGAACTAGCTCGGTGCACACAAAAAGGTGAAAAATAGAGTGGTGCCCAAAAAGGGAAGACTTTAGTGGAATTTAGAAGAGCAAAGTAGATTTAAATGTATAGGGTGTGTGTGAGAGACACATCCCAAGAGCTCATAACTTTGCGTAAGGTAAGGGGTTTAAAAATCAACTAAAATCCACTGGACACCGGACTAGTCCGTTCATGGACCGGACTAGTCCGGTCAGCTTACTGGAATGCAACCGGACAAATCCGGTTTTAGACCGGACTAGTCCGCTCATGTTTCTGTTGTCCTCTTTAGAGGACTGCGGACTAGTCCATCCATGCGACATGACTAGTCCGCTGAACTTTCTGGAACCCCACTTCACATAGCACCGGACAAGTCCGGTTTTAGACCGGACTAGTCCGCTTAACTCACTGGAAATAGGTCGGACAAGTCCGATCATATACCGGACTAGTCCGGTATTAGGTTTTACAACAATAACTTTTGGGGAACCATATAAATTGGTGATCCACGGCCTTCCAACGGGGAACCTATGTGTGCTGAATACATTGGCAATTAGGATAAAAGTTAGCATTAACATTCAAAGTTTTGAATATTGCTAAAACATTGTTCTGTGGCAAGGTCCGACACGTTCTTTGTTAGGTCCGCCAAGTGTTGGCAAGGTCTGACGCAAGGTCCGGAGAGCTCCTGCAAGGTCCAGAGAGCTTCTGTGAGGTCCAGAGCTTGTTTTTAGGGAGCTCCTGTGAAGTTCAACTCGTAGAACTGCAGCGTCTTGTTTTTGCTTTTAACTCGCAATGTTTCAAACTTGCTTTATGGGAAGGTTTGCTTAGTATTAATTTGCTAAGTTTTTGGTGTGTTTTGGTGGTTATGGCTGTTATCATTTGATATGGTTTGCAACATGCTTATGTGACGTGCTCCTATAAGGTGTTGTGGTTTTCGAACTAACGTGAGTCAAGTCGAGGACTTGTGCTCGGAAGAATTGGTTGTTTATTCATGTGCAGGTGTTGCTTGAGTTCAAGACATGGCTGGTGACGGGATCCTTGGACTAGTCTCAGGGAGGAGATGAGGTTCCAACAACCAAGTTCGGCAGGAGCTATGGTTGAGTTGATCGGGAGGTCGCGCAGCATGTTTGGATTAAGGGTAGTGCATATGAAGGTTGCGTGTACGTCGTTGGAAGGTGTTTGCACGTGTGCAAGGAGTGCATGGACGTGGCAACATTGTTCCAAGGCGTGATGAAGAGAAGTGGACGTAAAGAATTGGTCGGAAAGATCCAACCGCCTGGATTGCGTACTCAGGCTGAGGCTGAGTCGGATATGGCTCAAATATGGAAGATTTGAGTTGGTTATGATAGGATTTCGTGCTAGGCACGAAGTTGAGTTGTTTTAGGAATGTTTAGGACGTTTCTAAGGTGTTTGGAAGTCTCACGATTGCTTCTATCTGCGAATAGGAGAGTCCTGAGCAGTTACGGTAAGTTAGGATACGAGTCCAATTAGGAGTAGGAGTCCTAGATTGGATTGATTAGCCTGAGGGCTGGCTATAAAAGCAAGGGAGGCCAGAGCTCTCGTGGGTAGAGAACTTTGGGCTGTTCCTCTTGTGTTTCTATTGAATAAAGTTCATATTTTCGAGGAGCTTTTGTGCCTTGTTCGTCCGACTTGTTTTTCGTCAAGTCTTTCTCGCCGAGTTTCTGGACAGACCGACGTTGCTTCGGTGTTTCATTCATAACTCGAGTTTTACAGATCCGATTGACGTGATTCTTTTTGGGTTGTCTTCACAACTCAATTATCTATCATCTGTGAAACTGTCACGAGCTTCGGATCTGTAGTTTTTGAGATACACGAGTTTCTTTGCAGCATTGCAGATCTTTTTTATATCGGGTAGAACAGATTGATTTTCGTTTAATGTTTTGATCGTATCTCAAGTTTTACTTCGTGTTTTCAAGTGATTCTTGTTGCATTAGATCCGTGACTTGATTCTCTACCTCTCTACTTGATTTGTCACGGTTGAACACGTTTGAAAACACTTGAACACACGGTTTCTTTAACTGATTGATTTTTGCTGAGGGGTTTTTGTTGTTTCCGCTGCGAAAAGTTTTAATCTACCATTCACCCCCCTCTGGTAGCTTTTCACGTGCTCTTCGATCCTACAATTGGTATCAGAGCCAGAGTGCTCTAATCTTTGTGATTTGCATGTGTTTTGACTAACCATCATGGAGAAGTACTCCGCAAAATCTTGTGTGTTCAATGGCATCGATTTTCAGGTTTGGAAGGCGCGGATGGAGGCCTACATACAGGCGCAAGGCTTCGCCATATGGGAAAAGGTCTACCGGAACTTCGATGTACCACCCAACGATCAAGTTATGGCTGTGAACATGAGAGATGTTGACAACAACAACAAGGCTCGCAACTTGATCATCCAAGGATTGACTTAAAGCGACTTCGACCGTGTTGCACACCTCCGATCTGCATATGATGTTTGGAAAGCTCTTTGTGACTACCATGAAGGATCCAATACGATCAAGGAGGTAAGGCAAGATATGTTCAGGAAAGAATACATGCGTTTTGAGATGCAACCCGGTGAGTCAATTGACGACCTTTTTGCTCGCTTTAATAAAATTCTCAGCAACTTGCGTAGTGTCAATGTTAACTTTTCAGATGCTGAAAATGCTAGACAATTGTTAGGAGCATTAGATATGTCAATTTTGGAGATGAAAGTTACATCTATTCATAAATCTACTATCATGAGTTCTCTTACTTTAGACGTGCTTTATTCTAAATTGAAAACTCATGAAATTGACGCCATCTCACGTAAAAACCCCAACAAGTCTATTGCATTTGTTTCGCAACGTGACATGTCTAGTTCTAGTCAATCGACATCTAGTGGTGCACTTTCTTTGCTGTCCTCTCTAACCCTTGAACAGATTGAAGAGTTTCCAGAGGAGGAGCTTGCACTCATCTCTACTCGGTTCTCAAAAGCATTGCAAAATGTGAGAACTAGAAGGAGAGGAAGCTCCAGACCTCAACGATGTTTTGAATGTGGTAATACATGACATTTTCGTACGGAGTGCCCTAACCTTTCAGGTCCGACTTCACGTGAATAAAAGCAAACAAGGCTGAAGAAATCGTTTGCAAAGAATAAGAAGAAGAAAGATTTATCAATGCGCAACATAGTGCATAGTATGATCTCTGCACTTCAAGATTTCGGCTCAAGTGATGTGGACACCGGTAGTGATGAAGATGAAGAAGCTATGGCAAATATGTGCTGCATGGCGAGCAAGTCAAGTTCAAGCTCCGAGGAGGCAGAACACAACAGCGACGATGAAGAGGTATGTCCCACTTGCGAAGAAATGTGTGATGCTATTTCTCGTGCCACTGTTATATTAAAGAAAAAGGATAAAAAACTTAGGAACAATGCTGTTAAAATTGAATCACTAGAATCTGAAATTAATCGTTTAAAAACTTTGATTCTTAGTGATGATTCTTGTTCCTCATGTTATTTGATTTATGAATAATTATCCTCTTTAAGAAGTGCACACGCATCTACACTTGATAAACTTGAACTTGAAATTGAAAAGAACAAAGAGCTTGCTGCACTTAATGATAAAAATTTGAAAGATGCTTGTTGTTCTACAATTGGTTTGCATTGTTCTTCGTGTGATGATCTGAATAAGAAACTAAATGATGCTATGAATAAGATTTCTATTTTGAACAATGCTTTACGTGTGCATGAAGTTAAATATTGTTCAAATTGCAAACTAAAAGGAAAAACTTCATGTGAAAACTGCTTTGATCTGTCCAATAAACTTGATGACATGCATAGGACACTAGATCTGTTTTCTAATGCAAATAAGAACCTAAACTTGCTGCTAAATTCTTCCAAGTCTTGTAACGATAAAACTGGTTTAGGTTTTAATTCTCATGCTCATGCTAAGGCACACCCACCTAAAGTTGTAAAGTCATTAGGAAGCGGTTTGATTCAAACAGCTCCTAGACAAAAAGAGGTGATTTTCAAATCTGCAGGAGTACTGTCCCATTCGGGTTCTAATAAACGTGTTGCTTGCTCATCTAGACATGATAATAAGGTTATTTTTCATTGTACCTACTGTGGTAGAGATGGTCATGTCGTGGATTTTTGTTATAGACTAGCTAAACACGATAAGAAACAAAGAATACTTGCTAGATCACATAACAACCAAGCAAAATCTGCTAGACCAAATGTTCGGAGCTTGCAACCTGCTGTAATGAGTCAAAAACTTGCTCCCGGACCTACTGTTTTTTGTGCTACATATAACACATCTTCTAAGTCAGTAGTTGGGAACAAAATTTTTTGATGTTTGGCTCATAAACCTGCTGTACCTTATCAGCTTTCGCGTGTTATTCCTGTTGGACGTCGTGTGACTCAGTACTGGATTCCTAAAAGTCTTTTAACTAACCCCAGTATTGAGTCATCGACGTATTGTGCTTCTGTGTAGGTTTCACGTTTGAGGAAGGAGAACATTTGGATTGTGGATTCAGGTTTCTCACGCCACATGACCGGTAACAAAGACTGGTTCTCCTCTCTCTCTTTTGTGTCACGTGTAGAAAATGTTACTTTCGCCGATAACTCTTCTACTCCCATAATTGCTAAAGGTTCGGTTAGAGTAAACAATCTCTACACTTTGAAAGATGTGGCACTTGTTAAAAAATTGAAATACAACTTGCTTTCGGTTTCACAATTGCTTGATGAAAATCTAGAGGTTAGCTTTGCTAAAAATTGCTGCAAGGTTGTAGATTCAAAAGGTGAGCTTTTGTTTAACATGTCTAGGTTTGGAAGAGTTTTTAAAGCTGATTTTGATTTGTCAACTTCTAAGCATCGGTGTCTAGTTGCTAATGATACAAAGGATCTATATTTTTGGCATCGTAGACTTGGTCACATAGGCTTTGATCATCTCACTCGTGTTAGTGCTCTCGATCGGATACGTTGGTTGCCGAAGCTTAAAAAGGACAATGATATTGTGTGCTCTTCTTGTAGACATGCTAAGTTTGTTGCAGGTTCACATGCTCCTCTCACAATGACCATGACAGCTGAACCGGGACAACTTTTACATCTTGACACAGTAGGTCCGGCACGTGTTCAATCCTTCGGAGGTAAACGGTATGTGCTTGTGATTGTTGATGATTATTCCAGATATTCTTGGGTTTATTTTATGGCATCTAAGAATGAAGCTTTTAGTCATTTTAGAACTTTATTTCTTAGTTTATCTATTGATCACCCAGGATCATTAAAAGCAATTAGAAGTGATAATGGAATTGAATTTAAAAACCAATCCTTTGATCACTTTTGTGCTGAAAATGGAATAGATCATCAATACTCTTCACTCTATGTACCACAACAAAATGGTGTCATAGAAAGAAAGAACAGGACCTTAGTTGAGATGGCTAGGACTATGCTTGATGAATATCAAACTCCTAGGAAATTTTGGGTTGATGCAATTGCAACCGCTTGTTATGTCTCAAATCATGTTTTCTTGCGTGCTAAGCTTGGAAAAAACTCATATGAGCTCCGGTTTGGACATAGGCCTAGTGTTACACACTTTAGTGTTTTTGGTTACAAATGCTTTGTTAAGAAACATGGTAATCTTGATAAATTTGAAGCTAGATCTGTTGATGGCATGTTTCTTGGTTATCCATCTCATACTAGAGGCTACCGTGTGCTTTTACTTGACACTAACAAAATTGTGGAGACTTGCGAGGTTTCTTTTGATGAAGCTAGCCCAAGTACTAGCTCCGATATTGCAGGTCCGGATCCATATCCGCAAGGGAAGAGTATTTTTATTGAATAAGATGAAGAAGTGGTGCTGCTGCCCGAAAACTCGGAAGTAAATAACGATCAAGCTGCTGATTTTGCACCACAACCAGCACCAACAGTCACTACTGCTGGTTCGGATCTTCCTCAATCAACAAGCTCTCCTAATCAAAGGTCCGAACATGAAGAAGAAGGTGCTTGTGAAGTGTCTACTCCCCTCCGAGTACTCAAAAGTCATCCTCCACAACAAATCATTGGAAGCTTGCATGAACGAGTCACTCCGTCCAGGTTTTGCGATCCAAACTCTCATGCTCATTCTGCTTTTGTTGCTTCTTTTGAACCCAAGGATATATCACACGCACTCACTAATGAATCTTGGATTAATGCCATGCAAGAAGAGTTAGAAAATTCTGAAAGAAATAATGTTTGGAAACTTGTACCTCCACCTCAAGGTCACACATTAATTGGAACTAAATGGGTATTTAAAAATAAGCAAAGTGAGGATGGGGTTGTGGTTAGGAATAAAGCTAGGTTGGTTGCTCAAGGTTTCACTCAAATTGAAGGTCTAGATTTTGATAAAACATTTGCTCCTGTTGCTAGATTAGAAGCTATAAGAATTTTATTAGCATTTGCTGCATCTAAAGATTTCAAGTTATATCAAATGGATGTTAAAAGTGCTTTTCTTAATGGCTACATAGAGGAGGAGGTTTATGTTGAGCAGCCACCGGGTTTTGAAAATCCGAATTTTCCTAATCATGTTTACAAACTGTCCAAAGCCTTGTACGGTCTAAAACAAGCCCCTAGAGCATGGTATGTGTAACGCCGTATTTTTCGTAAAGCTAATAAATCAGGGTTATAGAATTAACCACCAGACAAATTACGCACAATACTGGTCGATTTCAGATATGTCTTTCATCGAAACTGGTGCAGCCACCCCCCTACTTTTGCCTAAAGGCAAACTCCTTCCTCTTCCCCCCCATCCTTATCCACTCCACGAGAAGCTTCCTGGACCACCCCTCACATATATCTCCCCCCATCCTTATCCCCTCCACGAGAAGCTTCGGAACCACCCCTCATATACATATCTTCCCCCATCCTTATCCACTCCACGAGAAACTTCCGGAACCACCCCTCACATATATCTCCCCCCATCCTTATCCACTCCACTAGAAGCTTCCGGAACCACCCCTCATATACATATCTCCCCCCCATCCTTATCCACTCCACGAGAAACTTCCGGAACCACCCCTCACATATATCTCCCCCCATCCTTATCCACTCCACGAGAAGCTTCCGGAACATGCATTAATTACACCTCACCTACCTCTCCTCCCTCCATCCCTATCCCTTTCCCCCTTCATCTATAAAAGGGGCTCGGGGGCTCACTTTCTTCCCCGCCCCATTGAGCACTGGCGCTCGCTTCTCCTCCCCCCTCCCCCTCCAACATCGATCTCTGATGAGGAACCCTCCCCGCCGAGCCCCGCCAAGCCACGGCCAAGGTGAGCACCCCAACCTCCACTCTCCTCCCCGAGTCATCCCCCCTTCCCCCTCTCCTCGGGTTTGGCCGCGACCACCCCGTGGCATGGCCGCCCTTCCATGAAGTTGCTCTACTTTCTACCCAAAATCGGCAGCTTAATCGAGTGATTCATAGCCTCGGCGTTCGATTTCTTACTCTCTGGTCATCCTCCCCCGTTTACTCTTGCTGATTTGAGCCCAACCCTAAGCAACCCCTTGATTGGCCTTAGAGCAGATCTCACCCACACACAAAAGGATCACTTAATCCGATTCTTCCTATAAAAATCATCTAATGTCATAATATAGTTAGTGTAAGCAAGTCTGAATGATGTATATTTGCTTTGTTTGTATGTTTGCTTGTGCGCGGTGTAGAACCAGTGCCGGAAGAAACCCAGGGGAGCCAAGTGACCAAGAGCACGACGCTGCAGACGGTAGCGAAGGCAAGTTCCATCACCCCCTTTTTGATCATATTGCTCCTATGTGAGGTATATCCATTGTGACTAGTAGATTAGGCATTTGCATTGTTGAGCATGAGTTATTCGAGTGATAGAGGGTAAACATACTAGTTTCTCTTTTTGCAGCATATTGATATGATGAGATTATGCATGATGATGTTGCCCTGTTTTTGCTGCACGGTTGGGGAGAGCATGAGTTGAGAGCGGGGCAGAAGGGTTAGTGTTGGTGTAAGCGCTACCATGGTGGTAGACTTACAGTGAGTACTATCAAGATGATAGGCTCGTGGTTTGAGTATGGAGGCTGCCCTGGTGAGCCTTAAGGACCGAGTTGTTTTGACATCTCACCTAACTTTCTTCAGTACGACCACATGACCCTATATGGGCGGGGCTTAGCCTAACCCCGGTGGCTAGCCCGACAGTCGTCCACGGTGGAGAGAGAGAGATGCATTTATGAAAATTTAGATGATATTAAGATAAGTCATGACACTGGGTTGGGGACGACTGGTTTGGGTGATGTTTCGACTGGGTGTCGGTTATGACGGGCTGTCGTGGATGGTCCGTGCGTGTGGGTAAATCGTACAACCTCTGCAGAGTGTAGAACCTGTTCGGACGGCCGTGTCCTCGGTATAGGACAGGTTATGGTGTGGTCCTAACAACTAGGAAGCCACCTGTTGTGAGAATGAGGTGAGGAATGTCTCTGGATGGGTTATTTGGTTGCATTTAGTTGCGTTAGGTTGCATCACTCTTATTGTTGTGCATTGCATCTATGTTTGTTTCATTCCCCTCCCGAAGGACGAGGTGGAGCTTGTTGAGTACTTTTGTACTCAACCGTTGTTAATATCTTCAGAGGATCCTGACTTCAACCCAGAGGACTTCGAGTAGGGTCGCATCCACACCCATGGTGTTACCGTGGAACCATGTACGAGGAGGAGCTAGTTGTCCATGTTTTTATGTCGTTAATCATCCATTTGTTAGTCCTTATTATTGTTGTATTAAAGTGTATGCCATTGTAATAAATCTCTGTATGGTTGTGGTTCCACTTGTGTTGTAATATTATGTACCAAACTCTGTTTCTGGCATAATATTACATGTTTAGTTCCGATCTTATGGGTCAGGACGCTTCAAGTTGTATCAGAGCCATACTTAGCTGTAGGATGCGTACCCTAGTACTTAGGTGACCATAGGAGACCGTAAAATAGTTGGCCTATAGGAAACCTGGACCGTAGAGCCTTGGTGATAGGTTTTGCTCTCATCTAATCCTTGTGCCCTGTTCCAAGCCAGATGGCGGACGACCATATCA
The DNA here is from genome assembly GCA_030760725.1 of Neostapfia colusana. Lineage (NCBI taxonomy): Eukaryota > Viridiplantae > Streptophyta > Magnoliopsida > Poales > Poaceae > Neostapfia > Neostapfia colusana. Next base: position 49,089,278 of record JASWHV010000015.1, read on the forward strand.
CCACCTTCTGCATCAACGAAGATGGCTTCCCCAAGGTGCTCTATGCCGCCACGACACGACTCGGTATTCCAGACCGTCCGGAGTACGTGGGTCATGAGTTCGTGGAGCATGGCACCGAAAGCTGTGAGGCCACTGTGCACATCGGCGCCAGTGAGAGGTTCCTGGACATGAAGCCATGGAATGTCTCCGCCACTGGATGCCGCATGAAAGATACGTGCCAATTGGTGGCCGGCAAAGCTTTGAAGTACCTCTGCCACATGTTTGACTGGCATTTGGGTTCCACACCCATGAAGTACTTCCCACCACTGGACCGTAGTCGTCCCGCATGGGTGGCGAGGATTCGCAACTTGGAAGGCCTCAGGTCGACCGAAGACGACCCCACCATTGTCGCCATGTCCGGTTATTTATTGAGCCTGGACGACTTGTGCGACCAGCTGAACCAGCGCGTGAAGACCCTCGTCCAGCGTGCTGAGACATTGGAGACCTGCTGGCGAAAGGCTAAGCTAGCACTAGCGCAGGCTGAAGCCCGGGTTGCCAGCGCCGAAAGTCGAGTCGCCTTGGCCGAGGAGAACCTTAGGGAGCAGGCCGACCGTCACAGCCAGCTGCTTAGGGGTGTCTACCTTGTAGACCGGGCCAAGCGGAAGGACCGTCAAGCTGGTGCAACGACGGATCCACTTATCCTAGAAGGAACCCCAGTGTATCACCTATCCAACCCCCGAAGGAGGATTTGTGTGCCTGTGCCACCTACTCCTCCGACCTCACCTCGCGGGACCAACGAAGACCCTGAAGATCAGGATGTAGGACCCAGTAGCCAGGCTGAGGTCCCAGCTGACCCTTAAGGGAATATACCCAGCGACGACATGCGCTATGTACCTTGTACCCATTTGCCTGAATGAATGAATGAATGAGTGCTTGGTGTGTTGCTTGCAATGTTTGACGTTTGTGTGAATTGTGTGGTATAAAACTATATATATGTGTTTAGATACACATAGTAAAATAAAAAAATATATAGAACAAAAAATAATAATAACAATGATAAAAGACAGTAAGCATAACTAATTATGATGCACCATAGTAACAATAATAGGAATAAAATCTAAACCCATCGATTGCCTTGTCACAGATGCCTCGTCGCTCGAGCCGAGTCACTAATGGACACGAGGCGGGCCAAGGACTACGAGAGATTCCGCCTGCACCTCACGAGCATGAGACAGCGGAGAGTGCACCTGTCCGGCCACATCCCCAAGCACCTAACTATGACCTGACCGCCATTCTGGACCGCCAGACTCGACTCCTCGAGCTACTGACGAACACCCTGGCTGCCCGGAACAACGATGGTCTCAACAACCATCAGCCCGCGCCGCAAAACAATCACCAGATCGCAGACTTCAACAGGATGAACCCGCCCAAGTTTTCTGGATCTGAGGACCCTATTGAGGCAGATGACTGGCTAAGAGAGATTGAGATGAAACTCGAGGTTGTGCATGCAAACGAGCAGGATAAGGTTCTGCTTGCAGTCCAACAACTGTGGGGATCTGCCTTAGCCTGGTGGCACAGCTACAGAGAGATGCTGTAACACCCCAAAATTTTGATTCAAAACCCTAAATCATGTTAAGACGGGGATTTAAAAATTTTTGGACGTGTTGCATGTTTTGCAAAAATTCAAATTCAAACTGGAATTCAAATTAAACTTAAAACAGAAAAGAAATAGAAAAAGAAAAAGAGAAAACAGAAAAAAACCGGCCAGTGGGCCGAAACCCACCAGCCGGCCCAGCCAGCGCCCGCGCCAGCCCGCAGCCGAGCGCGCTGCTTCCTCACGCTGACAGGCGGGACCCACCCGATCTTCGTCTACCTCGCGACGGCGCCGGACTCCCTCACACCCGAATCAAAACCGATAGGGATTTCGGCGTATCCCCGCTGAATTCTGTTCATAGGCGACGCGGACATGATCTAAACCACCCCGCCGCCCTCCCCCGTCTATAAAAACCCCGGCCTCGTTCTGTTTTTCCCCCACGATCGCCGATTTTTACTCCGGTGAGAACCGAGACTTCTCCGGCAAATTCTGGCCGATCTAAGCTCGAAAATTCCGATCTAACTCGCTGGTCTTGATCCACCGCCTCCGGGGAACCTTGCAGGTGCAGAAAACTCGGTGACTTGCGGTGTAAACGCAGTGCCGACGAGCTTCGCCGTGGTTTTGCCTCGGACCTCGTCGCCGATCACCTTCCAGGACCTCCGAGCTCAAGAAAACCCCCGAGGTGAGATCCCCGACCTCCCCTCTACCGATCTATACCATGAGATCACAGTTCTAGGAAGAATTCTCGAAGATCCAAAAGTCTCCGGCGAGATCGCCGCTTCCCGCCGCCGTGCGCCGCCGGCAGCGCCGCCCGCGTTCGATCAGAGCGACGTGGCCGCTTGTGCGCCGTTTATTTTAAATTGCACGGTAGGGTTTAAACCCCCGCGTACCGGTTCGATGTTATAATCTCGGCCGTCGGTTTAAAATCGGACGGTCCACGTCAGCACCGCGTTATAAAGACTGGAAATCTTACGTGCTACCCCCTGGGGTTCTCGGGAAATAAGAGCTAGCCCCGGAAACTTCTGATCTAGCCCCCGGAACTTCAGAAAATCATGTAAATTCATTTAAAAATCAGTTTTAGCCCCTGGACTTAATAAAAATTAGGAAAAACACCTCTGATAAGTGTAGCTAGACCCCTGGAAATTCTGAAAATAATATTATAGACCCTGTAATGGGGTGAGTTTACCTTTTTAGCCTTGTTTAGTATTTAATTTAGGAAATTGAATATGTTGCTAGTGTTTAAAAATTAAAAGGTGGGACAAACATATTGTCAAAATTTAATTAAAGACTTCCTCAGTATTTAGGAAACTTTGGAGTGAGATAAAAACATATTTTGGGCTTAATTGAATCTGTCTAATTTATTATTCACATTTAGGGACACATTTTTAAACAATGAATAGTTTTAGAAAATAGGAAAATAATTGTGAAATAGTTTACATCAGAGGCAAAGGTCAAAATATGGTATTAAATTATTTAGGACCAGAACCTATTCTGTTAGATGATGTGTATTACTAATTTCATAATAAAGAACACATTTATGTATAGGAAAATAAATCTGAAAATATAGCAACTAGTAAATGATAAATGGAGTTTCTAGAATCCAAAGAATTCAGTTTAAGGTTGGTAGAAATTCTGAAGGCACATATGGAGAAGAAAAATACTTTTCATACATACTTGGTAGTGAAAAGGTGTAGTAGTTGAATATAAGGAATTTATTTAAATGGGAAACTCATACATATACAGTAGGTAAGTGTAAATGTGAACATAAAAGTAGGAATCATATACACATTATTAAAAGTGCATGCAAGACACAAATCAACACACATAGAGTAACCACAACACATATAATGGTGAATGACTTTCATAGATATGAATGTGTGGTTTGTATGAAGTGGAAGTGTGAACTATGTCTTATGGATTGTGTTTTTCTTTTGCTATGTGTGATGGTATGAAGTAGAACCTGTTCAAGAGCAAGTTATCCCTTTCTAAGATCAGGACTACCCATTTCAAGAGCAGCAAGAAGGAGGCAAGTGTCCTTGACCACTTTGATCCTATGCTAGGATGTGTAGATAGAATTATTTGAATTGTCAAGATTAAATATGAAACCCATGCTAGGAAGTTTCCCTAGAATTGCATTACCTTGTTTCCTTGTAGCTTGGGTTGGGATTTATTTTATCATGTCATTTATTATTATGCATATGCTTAGCCATGCTTAGAATGGGATACTTGGGATATGAGATCATCAGTTTATTTGACCATACTCTTGAATGAGATATTGTGAGTTATGTAGAGGTAGGGATCAAGGCAAGTTGGATGTTTTGGTTGTGTGCTGGGTGCACGAGACTCGGGTTTGTGTTTAGTACTTGCCTGGATCCTAAGGACCCGTTCATGGAGCATGTAACCTGGCTTTACAGTGCCAACCACATGCTGAGATGGGGCAGCTTGGCCAATTAATTAGGTGTATCCCCGGCGTAGTATGGGTGTGTTGGGTGGTGCGGGGAGTAGGTGTCAGCTGGACTACCATATGAACCGCAAGGCTCAAGAGGGGGCCACTGCAGCGGGGTTGGAGCCTCTTGTATGCTGTTAGGGGTGAAACCTCAGTGGGCCCAAGCTCGTCGGGAATCCCTTTGTAAAGGCTTCGTAGTGATCTCCTGGCTACACACCTGGGAAGTGTGAATGCGGTTCGTAGCCACTGGCATAATGGAGGTTCTTTTAGTCCACCCGGCAACGGGGGATGAAATCACTACATGTGGGTACAGTGGTACAAACTCTGCAGAGTCAGAACTGTCATGACAGCCGTGCTCACGGTCAAGAGCGGCTTGGACTTATTCATGATTAGAGGATGATGATTTTGGAAGTTGTGGATGTTAAGCGGGGGCTTGACATTGAAAATGATGTTATGGTTATTTGGTTATGATGATGGGATGGGAGATTGGGACCATTTCACTTGTGTAGTAATGTAGGTGCTTAATAAGCTAAGGTGATAGGGATTAATTGCGTAGTGCTTTAACCATGAGTTCAACCTCTCCTTGATCTAGCCATGCATGATATAACTTTCCCACACTTGCTGAGTACCATTGGTACTCAACCTTGCATATTTTGTTGGTTTATATTGCTGCTCAGGTCAAGATAATGAGGTGGTGTATAATGAACAAGACTTTGGACCCGAAGAAGGTTTCTAGGTTCATGGAGACCCCCGGGCAACGCCTGTGATGGAGCCCTCAAGATTAATATTCCGCTGCTAGTTTATTTATTTGTGATGACTTATGATTGTCCATCGAGACATTTGCTATGTAAGACTTATTTATATTCGACACCTGGCTTGTAATAAATGATGCTTCACTATTTGTCATCACATGTATGAGAAAATGATCCTGGCATACATGTGATATTCACTTGGTTGTTCTTCGGAAAAACCGGGTGTGACAGATGCATCCACATGCCAGGACCATGATATGGAATGAGTTTGTGAAGTTGTTCAGAGAGCAACACATCCCAAGTAGCATTATGAAGCTAAAGAGGGAAGAGTTTATGAACCTTAAACAGAAGGGTCTAACTGTGACGGAGTATCTACACAAGTTTACCGGGTTATCCCGCTATGACCCCCACGCTGTGGATACAGAAGAGAAGAAGCAAGAAGCCTTTTTGCGTGGGTTAAACACTGAAATCAGGAAATTTCTTGAAGCATATGTTTATCCAGATTTCAGTACCCTGGTTAACAAGGCCATCACTACAGAAAACAACATAGAGGATGAGCTACGGGAGAAGAAAAGAAAATTCAAGGACAAGAAGGGGTTCCAGCAGGTGAAACTTCAGAGGACTAATCAACCTGTCTATTCATTACAAAGGACCCAACAACCAACCTTATTTGTGCAGAAGACCCAACAACCTATTTACTCTGGGCAGATGGCTCATAGTGGTGTATCCTATAAAGCACCAACCACCACTTTCAAGCAACCGGTACAGCCTGCTAAATCACATGGCTCATTCCATCCTCAGCAGTCTGGAGTCAATCAAACTGTTGGCCAGAGGATCTATTTCAGCTGCCGTGAGCCTGGGCATATCGCCGTTAACTGCCCTTACAAGGTTAAGCCAGCACCACCAGTCGTCTCCAACTCAGTTAACGGACCAAGGCAACCAGCTGGAGGCAGCCACGGAGCACCGTCAAGAACTCAACACTCCTTTGGAAAGGCCACAGTAAACCACGTCTACGCCGAAGAGGCAGATGCAGCACCAGGAGTTCTACTTGGTGAGTTCTTGGTTCCGTCAGTTTTGGCTTCAGTACTATTTGATTCTGGTGCATCACATTCTTTTATATTATCAAACTTCGTAGAGACACATGATATATCTACGGTAGCCCTTAAGAGGCCCTTAATGACTCGATCACCGGGAGGTTATATACCTTGCCACCTAGGAGTTAACAACATCCCATTAAACCTAAGTGGGGTAGAGTTCTTGGTTAATCTACTAGTGCTTGATTCCCATGGGATAGATGTGATCCTCGGTATGGATTGGTTAGCCAAGTGCAATGGGAGTATAGCTTGTGCACAGAGGACTGTGACAGTGACAAACCATGAAGGGAAGACTATCACATGTCCTGTCAACTCCGGCCTATCTGAGCCAGTAGTAAATCAATTGAAGGCGGAAACACCTCAGGAAGTACCAGTGATTAAAGAGTATGTTGATGTGTTCCCTGAGGAGTTGCCAGGCATGCCGCCAGAAAGAGAAGTGGAGTTCTCCATTGATCTAGTTCCCGGAACTGCCCCAATAGCCAAGAGACCTTATAGAATGGCGGCGCCAGAACTAGCCGAGTTAAAGAAACAGTTAGATGAGTTGCAAGAGAAAGGGTACATAAGGCCTAGTGCATCACCATGGGGCGCACCCGTCCTATTCGTAGAGAAAAAGGGTGGAAGCAAGAGACTCTGTGTAGATTACCGAGCTCTTAACACGGTGACCATTAAGAACAAATACCCTCTGCCCCGGATAGATGATCTATTCGACCAACTAAAGGGGGCCAAGTTTTTCTCAAAGATTGACTTGAGGTCTGGGTATCATCAAGTGAGGATTAAGCCCGAGGATATACCTAAGACGACATTTGTGACTCGCTATGGTCAGTTCGAGTTCACAGTAATGTCTTTCGGATTAACCAATGCCCCTGCCTACTTCATGAACTTAATGAACCGGGTGTTCATGCAAGAGTTGGACAAGTTTGTCGTTGTCTTCATCGACGACATTCTAGTCTATTCCCGAAGTGAAGCAGAACACGCACAACATCTGTGTGTTGTTTTGGACCGGCTCAGGAGCCATCAACTTTATGCCAAGTTCAGCAAATGTGAGTTTTGGTTACAGAAAGTTAGTTTCCTTGGGCATGTGCTGACAAGCGAGAGAGTTGCAGTTGATCCAGAGAAGGTCAAAGCCGTATCATCTTGGAAGCAACCAACTTCGGTCTCGGAGATTCGTAGTTTTCTGGGTATGGCTGGTTATTATCGGAGGTTCATCGAAGGATTTTCCAAGCTAGCCCGACATATGACGGAACTACTAAAGAAGGATAAGAAGTTTGTGTGGACTGAAGCATGTGAGCGGAGTTTTCGTGAGTTGAAGGGAAGACTAACCACGGCCCCAGTCTTAGTCTTACCGGATATTCACAAGAACTTTGTTATTTATTGCGATGCTTCTAGACATGGCCTAGGATGTGTGCTAATGCAAGAAGGACGAGTGGTATCCTATGCCTCTCGTTAGTTAAGGCCGCACGAGCAGAACTACCCAACCCATGACTTGGAATTGGCTGCGGTAGTGCATGCTCTTAAGATTTGGAGACACTATCTGATCGGTAACAAGTGTGAAATATACACAGATCACAAGAGCCTCAAGTATATCTTTACCCAACCTGATCTGAACCTAAGACAACGAAGATGGTTGGAACTAATTAAGGATTATGATGTGGAGATCCACTACCACCCGGGTAAAGCAAATATTGTGGCAGACGCTCTTAGCAGGAAAGCATACTGTCATCACTTGGTGACTCAAGTACCACAACTGTGCGAGGAGATGATGAAGTTGAACCTAAGTATTGTACCTCACTCCTACAACTACAACCTTAGTGTTCACCCTGTGCTGGATGACTAGATTAAGAAGGCTCAGCAGGAGGATGAAAAGTTAATGAAGATCAAGGAACAAACCGGTGAAGGCAAGACACCAGACTTTAGAGTTGATAGAGATGGAATATTGTGGTTCAAGAAACGGTTGTGTGTGCCTTCACAAGGTCACTATCGCAATACGATCATGGATGAAGCTCATAACTCTGCCTACTCCATCCACCCTGGAGCCACAAAGATGTACGTGGATATTAAGCAAAAATATTGGTGGGTTGGCATGAAGGGTGACATAGCCAAATTCGTGGCTTATTGTGATGTGTGTAGAAGGGTCAAAGCTGAGCATTAAAAGCCGAGTGGCCTATTACAGCCCTTACCGATTCCCATTTGGAAATGGGATGAGGTAGGAATGGATTTCATCACTGGCCTACCAAGGACCAAGAATGGTAATGACTCCGTATGGGTAGTGGTCGACCGTCTGACTAAAGTTGCACACTTTATTCCTGTGCGCACTACCTACAATGGGAGTAAGCTGGCCATGTTGTACATAGACCGTATTGTGAAACTACATGGAGTACCCTCGAGGATAGTCTCATATCGAGGTACTCAGTTTACGTCAAGGTTTTGGAGGAGTCTTCAAAAGGCACTTGGTACCAAGTTAGACTTTAGTTCAGCATATCACCCTCAGATAGATGGTCAGACAGAGAGGATCAACCAAATCTTGGAAGACATGTTGAGGGCCGCTGTTCTTACCTACGGCAAGGATTGGGAAGACAGTTTACCGTATGCCGAGTTCTCATACAACAACAGTTATCAGGCCAGCATCGGGATGTCACCGTATGAAGCCCTATATGGAAGGAAGTGTCGAACCCCGCTCATGTGGTCAGAAGTTGGGGACCGTATTGTGGAGCAACCAGACTTCATCTTGGCAGCAGAGGACAAGGTAGCGGAGATTCGAGCGAATCTCAAGGCCGCCCAATCACGTCAGAAAAGCTACACAGACAAGAGGAGGCGTGAACTCAGTCTCCAAGCTGGAGATCATGTGTACCTTAAAGTATCTCCTATCCGTGGCACGCGCAGATTCCAAGTACGTGGAAAGTTGGCACCACGGTACATTGGCCCTTTCTCAGTCCTAAAAAGGGTAGGATCAGTAGCGTATGAGATTCAGCTACCCGAAGAAATGTCAGGCGTGCAAAACGTCTTCCACGTGTCACAGCTAAGAAAATGCCTACGGGTTCCCGAGGAACAGGTGGCACAAGAAACCCTAGACCTGCAAGATGATCTGTGCTACCAGGAGGTGCCAGTAAAGATCTTGGAAACAGTCACCCGAAGGACACGGAGAAACACCATCACACTTTGTCGGGTCCAGTGGAGCAGACACGCGGAGGCTGAAGCTACTTGGGAAAGAGAAGATGCATTGTGGATAGAGTTCCCGCATATATTTGCAGACCACTCGAATCTCGAGGACGAGATTCATCCTAAGTGGGCTAGATCTGTAACGCCCCATTTTTCGTAAAGCTAATAAATTAGGGTTACAGAATTAACCACCAGAGAAATTACGCACAATACTGTCTGATTTCAGATATGTCTTTCATCGAAACTGGAGCAGCCACCTCCCTACTTTTGCCTAAAGGCAAACTCCTTTCCTCTTTCCCCCCCATCCTTATCCACTCCACGAGAAGCTTCCGGGACCACCCCTCACATATATCTCCCCCATCCTTATCCACTCCACGAGAAGCTTCCGGAACCACCCCTCATATACATATCTTCCCCCATTCTTATCCACTCCACGAGAAACTTCCGGAACCACCCCTCACATATATCTCCCCCCATCCTTATCCACTCCACGAGAAGCTTCCGGAACCACCCCTCATATACATATCTCCCCCCATCCTTATCCACTCCACGAGAAACTTCCGGAACCACCCCTCACATATATCTCCCCCCATCCTTATCCACTCTACGAGAAGCTTCCGGAACATGCATTAATTACACCTCACCTACCTCTCCTCCCTCCATCCCTATCCCTTTCCCCCTTCATCTATAAAAGGGGCTCGGGGGCTCACTTTCTTCCCCGCCCCGTTGAGCACCAGCGCTTGCGACTCCTCCCCCCTCCCCCTCCAACATCGATCTCCGACGAGGAACCCTCCCCGCCGAGCCCCGCCAAGCCACGGCCAAGGTGAGCACCCCAACCTCCACTCTCCTCCCCGAGTCATCCCCCCTTCCCCCTCTCCTCGGGTTTGGCCGCGACCACCCCGTGGCATGGCCGCCCTTCCATGAAGTTGCACTACTTTCTACCAAAAATCGGCAGCTTAATCGAGTGATTCATAGCCTCGGCATTCGATTTCTTACTCTCTGGTCATCCTCCCCCGTTTACTCTTGCTGATTTGAGCCCAACCCTAAGCAACCCCTTGATTGGCCTTAGAGCAGATCTCACCCACACACAAAAGGATCACTTAATCCGATTCTTCCTATAAAAATCATCTAATATCATAATATAGTTAGTGTAAGCAAGTCTGAATGATGTATATTTGCTTTGTTTGTATGTTTGCTTGTGCGCGGTGTAGAACCAGTGCCAGAAGAGAACCCAGGGGAGCCAAGTGACGAAGAGCACGACGCTGCAGACGGTAGCGAAGGCAAGTTCCATCACCCCCTTTTTGATCATATTGCTCCTATGTGAGGTTTATCCATTGTGACCAGTAGATTAGGCATTTGCATTGTTGAGCATGAGTTATTCGAGTGATAGAGGGTAAACATACTAGTTTCTCTTTTTGCAGCATATTGATATGATGAGATTATGCATGATGATGTTGCCCTGTTTTTGCTGCACGGTTGGGGAGAGCATGAGTTGAGAGCGGGGCAGAAGGGTTAGTGTTGGTGTAAGCGCTACCATGGTGATAGACTTACACTTAGTACTATCAAGATGATAGGCTCGTGGTTTGAGTATGGAGGCTGCCCTGGTGAGCCTTAAGGACCGAGTTGTTTTGACATCTCACCTAACTTGCTTCAGTATGACCACATGACCCTGTATGGGCGGGGCTTAGCCTAACCCCGGTGGCAAGCCCGACAGTCGTCCACGGTGGAGAGAGAGAGAGAGAGAGAGAGAGAGAGAGAGATATGCATTTATGAAAATTTAGATGATATTGAGATAAGTCATGACACTGGGTTGGGGACGACTGGTTTGGGTGATGTTTCGACTGGGTGTCGGTTATGACGGGCTGTCGTGGATGGTCCGCGCGTGTGGGTAAAGCGTACAACCTCTGCAGAGTGTAGAACCCGTTCGGACGGCCGTGTCCTCGGTATAGGACAGGTTATGGTGTGGTCCTAACAACTAGGAAGCCACCTGTTGTGAGAATGAGGTGAGAAATGTCTCTGGATGGGTTATTTGGTTGCATTTAGTTGCATTAGGTTGCATCACTCTTATTGTTGTGCATTGCATCTATGTTTGTTTCATTCCCCTCTCGAAGGGCGAGGTGGAGCTTGCTGAGTACTTTTGTACTCAACCGTTGTTAATATCTTCAGAGGATCCTGACTTCAACCCAGAGGACTTCGAGTGGGGTCGCATCCATACCCAAGGTGTTACCGTGGAACCATGTACGAGGAGGAGCTAGTTGTCCATGTTTTTATGTCGTTAATCATCCTTTTGTTAGTCCTTATTATTGTTGTATTAAAGTGTATGCCGTTGTAATAAAGCTCTGTATGGTTGTGGTTCCACTTGTGTTGTAATATTATGTACCGAACTCTGTTTCTGGCATAATATTACATGTTTAGTTCCGATCTTATGGGTCGGGACGCTTCGGTATGATAGGTTAAAAACATTCTTACTTGAAAAGGGGTTTACCATGGGCAAGGTTGATAAAACTCTTTTTGTACTTAAGCATGGCAATGACTCATTATTCGTTCAAGTGTACGTGGATGATATTATCTTTGGTTGTGCTTCTCATGATCTCGTGTCCAAGTTTTCAGCTATGATGAATTCAGAATTTGAGATGAGTATGATGGGAGAACTCACATACTTTTTGGGGCTGCAAATCAAGCAAACAAAAGAAGGAACTTTTGTGTATCAAATTAAGTATACAAAGGACCTTCTTAAGTGCTTCAACATGGACAAATACAAGCCTCTTCGGACACCAATGGGAACAGCAACAACACTTGAACTTGACGAAGATGGTGACCCGGTCGATAAAAAAGAATACAGAAGTATGATTGGATCACTTTTGTATCTCACGGCGTCAAGACCGGACATACAATTCAGCGTATGTCTTTGTGCACGTTTTCAAGCTTCTCCACGTGCTTCACATCGCCAAGCCATCAAAAGGATTCTCAGGTACCTACATGGAACTCAAGAATTTGACATTTTTCTTCCTTCTTCCTCAACCGTTTCTTTCAAAGCTTTTTGGGATGCTGATTTTGGGGGTTGTAGGATTGATAGGAAAAGTACTTCGGGTGCTTGTCATTTTCTTGGTAATTCACTTGTTGCTTGGTCCTCTAGAAAACAAAGTTCAGTTGCACAATCCACGGCCGAATCTGAATATGTAGCTGCGGCTAGCGCTTGCTCACAAATTCTTTGGATTGTTCAAACACTTAAGGAGTATGGGGTTGATTTAGATAGTGTTCCACTGTTTTGTGATAACACTAGTGCAATTTGTATTGCTAAAAACCCCGTGAAACACTCTAGAACTAAGCACATTGACATTAGGTATCACTTTCTTCGTGATAATGTTGAAAAAGGAAACATTGTGCTTCACCATGTCGATACCGAACAACAATTGGCTGATATTTTTACAAAACCTTTGGATTTCACTCGTTTTTGTTTCATTCGTAGTGAAATAGGGTTATACATCCTGATTGCTTAAATTGAGGGGGAGTTTTTGAAACTTTGAAAGTCTATGTGTGAATCTGAAACTAAAATAATATGAGCATAGTATTTCATACATATATGACTTTGTGATTCCTTTTACAGGCTGAAAGTTCTTACTACATTACTCATGTTATACATTTTGTAGTTTTTGCCATGACTAGTAATTGGAATAATTACTTACACTAAATCTGGTCATGATCGAACTTTCTTGCTGTTTTGAACTTGTTGCGTGCTCACAAGTGCTTATCATAAAAAATTAATCAAGTGATCAGCTCACATGTTGAGTTTTCAAATAAAAATTGAGAAAAGATCAAGAGAATATGCATGCATCGCACTTCTTCTTTTGAGATTGCTTATCATTGCACTAAGATATGAATTTGGAAGGAATTGTGTATGACTAAAACCATGTCCTTAAGCTTCTGATTGTCAAATGACATAGGCTTGGCTTGGTTGGTTAGAATAAGACTGATGCGGCATATAATCTCTTGCAAATATCATATGATCAACTTTGTGCCTTAAATGATTATGAATAATAAAAATGCAGCAACAAGTGTCATATTTTCAGGTTTTGAAATAGTTGAGTAAGGGAGATCATGACTTGCTTAAACTGAAAAATACATTGGATCTCTAGCATGACTTACACTACTTTATGTATCTCATTGATGTGATAGTGTAAGTAACCTGATAGTATGACTTGGATGAGCTTTGTTTTGTATGTATATGTTATAATATGCTCATAACATTTAAAAATTTCTCTTTTGAACCTTGCTGAATACATTGTCAAAGGGGGAGAAATATGTATAAGGAGAGATTTTTTTTACACTTTGCATATGTTATACACTTTCTTCCCTCTCTGATTTTAAAAAATGGGGAGAAATTAATAAAGAGGGAGAAATGAGTTTTCAAAGCTTTTCAAAACTTTTCATAAGCCAGTGTTCGGATTTTAATTGGTGTTGCCAATGCATTCATCAAGGGGGAGATTGTGAGACCTATGTGTGCTGAATACATTGGCAATTAGGATAAAAGTTAGCATTAACATTCAAAGTTTTGAATATTGCCAAAACATTCTTCTGTGGCAAGGTCCGACAAGTTCTTTGTTAGGTCCGCCAAGTGTTGGCAAGGTCCGACGCAAGGTCCGGAGAGCTCCTGCAAGGTCTGGAGAGCTTCTGTGAGGTCCGGAGCTTGTTTTTAGGGAGCTCCCGTGAAGTTCAACTCGTAGAACTGCAGCGTCTTGTTTTTGCTTTTAACTCGCAATGTTTCAAACTTGCTTCATGGGAAGGTTTGATTAGTATTAATTTGCTAAGTTTTTGGTGTGTTTTGGTGGTTATGGCTGTTATCATTTGATATGGTTTGCAACATGCTTATGTGACATGCTCATGTAAGGTGTTGTGGTTTTCGAACTAACGTGAGTCAAGTCGAGGACTTATGCTCGGAAGAATTAGTTGTTTATTCATGTGCAGGTGTTGCTTGAGTTCAAGACATGGCTGGTGACGGGATCCTTGGACTAGTCTCAGGGAGGAGATGAGGTTCCAACAACCAAGTTCAGGAGGAGCTGTGGTTGAGTTGATCGGGAGGCCGCGCAGCATGTTTGGATCAAGGGCAGTGCATATGAAGGTTGCGTGTACGTCATTGGAAGGTGTTTGCACGTTTGCAAGTAGTGCATGGACGTGGAAACATTGTTCCAAGGCGTGATGAAGAGAAGTGGACGTAAATAATTGGTCGGAAAGGTCCAACCGGCTGGATTGCGTACTCAGGCTGAGGCTGAGTCGGATATGGCTCAAATATGGAAGATTTGAGTTGGTTATGATAGGATTTCGTGCTAGGCACGAAGTTGAGTTGTTCTAGGAATGTTTAGGACGTTCCTAAGGTGTTTGGAAGTCTCACGATTGCTTCTATCTGCGAATAGGAGAGTACTGAGCAGTTACGGTAAGTTAGGATACGAGTCCAATTAGGAGTAGGAGGCCTAGATTGGATTGATTAGCCTGACGGCTGGCTATAAAAGCAAGGGAGGCCAGAGATCTCGTGGGTAGAGAACTTTGGGATGTTCCTCTTGTGTTTCTATTGAATAAAGTTCATAGTTTCGAGGAGCTTTTGTGCCTTGTTCGTCCGACTTGTTTTTCGTCAAGTTTTTCTCGCCGAGTTTCTGGACAGACCGACGTTGCTTCGGTGTTTCGTTCATAACTCGAGTTTTACAGATCCGATTGACGTGATTCTTTTTGGGTTGTCTTTAAAACTCAATTATATATTATCTGTGAAATTTTCACGAGCTTCGGATCTGTAGTTTTTGAGATACACGAGTTTCTTTGCAGCATTGCAGATCTGTTTTATATCGGGTAGAACAGATTGATCTTCGTTTAATGTTTTGATCGTATCTCAAGTTTTACTTCGTGTTTTCAAGTGATTCTTGTTGCATTAGATCCGTGACTTTATTCTATACCTCTCTACTTGATTTGTCACGGTTGAACATGTTTGAAAACACCTGCACACATGGTTTCTTTAACCGATTAATTTTTGCTGAGGGTTTTTTGTTGTTTCCGCTGCGAAAAGTTTTAATCTACCATTCACCCCCCCTCTGGTAGCTTTTCATGTGCTCTTCGATCCTACATAGTGGAATCAAGTCGGCCTTGTGTGGTGACTTGAAGAGGGAAAGGGTTAGAGACCCGGCTCTGTGTGAGCTTCCTCAACGAGGACGTAGATCTCTTGGTGAGATCGAACCTCGGTAAAATTTGTGTCTCGTATGCCTCTTTGTTTTTGTTGATTAGAACATCTAGTTGTTAAACTTCAGATTTTAAATTGCTAAGTCTCATTCACGGGCATAATCACACCTCACATTGTAAACTCAAAATAAAATAACTGTTGTTCCTATTTCCGCTGCTAAACACGTTGATTCTCCAGCACAACACTTAATACAATCTAGACACTTCAGGCACACCGGTCTAGTCCGCTCACACAACCGGACTAGTCCGGTCAAGTAAGTTTTTGACAATTACCTTAAGTGTGCAGGAAACTCTATAAGGCCTATTCACCCCCCCTCTAGGCCACATTCAATTGGTATAAGAGCCAAGTTCTCCATCAACGAGACTCACATCTCGGAGAGATCAATGGCCTCTGAGAAGAACAACGATGTCCCGAAGACGAACATCAACAATGAGGAGCAAGAAGCCAAAGCCTTCGATGTGCTGAAAGAAAGTCCACATGACGATGAAGAAGTGAGACAGCTAAAGGCACTACTGAGAAAGAAATTAATGGCACACAAAAGGGAAGAGAGGAAGAAAAGACGATGGGGAGTGGTCATCAAGACTACTCCCGATATCCTTACAACTACAACCGTCTCAATTCAAATAATTACTATCCCTCCATCCCTATGGGAAGGCCCCCGCAGTTTGACGGAAGTGACTATACCATGTGGAAGTACAACATGAAAATGCATCTGATATCCTTGAATCCTAGCCTTTGGCATATTGTCTGCACAGGTATAGATATCCCAGGCACGGATGAAGAACTCACTCCGGAACAGGAACAAGAGATTCACAGAAATGCACAAGCTGTTGCAGTAATCACATCGTCACTGAGCAGGGAAGAATTCACCAAGATCGATGGACTAGAGAGTGCAAAAGAAATCTGGGATACACTCAAAACAGCTCATGAAGGAAATAGGTTTGTACGTGAAGCCAAAATTGAGATGCTTGAAGGAGAGTTGGGGAGATTTGCTATTGAAGAAGGCGAATCACCTCAAGACATGTACAACCGGATGAAGGCACTCATCAACAAAATCCGTGCCTATGGAAGTAAGAAATGGACTGATCACGAGGTGGTCAAAAGGATGATCAATGCCTTCATGCCAAGAAACGTCACAATTTGCTCAATGATTAGAGAAAGCCCCGGATTTCACAAAATGACTCCTGATGAGTTATTGGGGAAGATCATAAATCATGAAATGATGGAGAAGGAGGCTCAATACGTCAAAGACTTAGTCGAGCTTACCTCTTCCAAAAAGAAAGAAGTTGCTCTCAAAGCAACGTGCAGACCCAAACTCAAAGAAACCCGTGAAGACCAAGATGAAGGAGATACAAGCGACGTGAGTACCGATCTGGATGATGAGGAAATGGTACTCTTTATCAAAAAGTTCAAGCACGTGATGAGGAGAAGACATGGCAACAATTCAAATGAAGGAAAAAGCAAGGATAAAGGGAAATCCAAGGCTCGACGTACTTGCTATAATTGTGGAGAGTACGGTCACTTCATGGTGGACTGTACTTATGAAGAAAACAAGAAGAAGAAGGAAGCAAAAGCACATGAGAAGAAAAATTTCAGAAAAAGGAGACAAGCTCATCAAGCTCACATTGGCAAGGAGTGGGACTCAAATGATGAGTCCTCCTCCGATGAAGAAGAGGAGATGGCCACCTTTGCCGTTAAGAAACCCACCATGAGAGCTACACTCTTCACAAACATGGGAGGACGGGATATGAACAACCATACTTGCCTTATGGCTAAAGAAGGCAAGAAAAAGGTTCGACTTACTCCTCCTGCATTAAATACCTCTATTGATGACTTTGATAGCTCTAGTGATAATGAAGAAATGTTTAGAGGATTAAGTAAAATTGCTTTAAAGAAAATGGAAATGTTGTCGAACGAAATCTTTGAAAAGGAGGAACTTGTCAACCGACAAGAAGATATGCTCATCCGTGAAAGGAAGAGATATCAAGAAGTTGAAAAACTTCTTGAGCTTGAAAGAGAGAAGAACAAGTCACTTGAGTTTGATCTAGCCTTGAGTAAGGAGACTTACTCAAAGCTAGAGGACTCACATATTGCAATCAAGGATGAGCTTGCTAACTTGTCAAGAGTTAACAAGATCCTTGAGTTGCAAGTTGAGTCGCTCAAGCAAGGTGACTCATCTTCCTCCAAGAGCTCTTCCTCCAAAGATATGAGTTCGACAACAATTGGAACCTGCATATGCTCTAGTAAGAAAAATATCATTTCTAATACTTCAACTTCTCATGATATGCATCCTTCCCAAAACGGCATCTTTGATAACGAGAAGATCAAATATGCACGTAGTGCATATATGGTCACTAGACCTCCCAACGTCAAAGATGGTCTTGGGTTTGACAGGAACAAACACATGTTCACTCTTAATCACGCAAAGAAAAGAATCACCTTTGTTAAGGAAAAATCACACGAATCTGATTTACAAATATTGTTTCGTACATTTGATGCTTCCTATGTTCTTATGAAAAACAAATATGGAAAAGTTATTGCTAAATACACAGGGCCACGCCACAGGAACTCGAAAACTTGTGTGTGGGTGCCCAAGACTCTTGTGACTAACCTGAGAGGACCCAAGCAAGCTTGGGTACTTAAAACCAAGGAATAATTCTATTTTGCAGGCTTACTCCTCCGGTGGATCTAAGTGGGTGCTAGATAGCGGATGCACAAATCACATGACCGGAGAGAGAGATATGTTTGTGGAGTACAAGTACAATGAGGATCCAAGTGAAGGCATATACTTTGGAGACGACAGCCAAGGAAAGGTCCTTGGTAGCGGTAATATTGAAATATCTCCTCAACACACCTTATCTAATGTTTTACATGTAGACTCCCTGGATTATAACCTTTTGTCAATATCTCAACTATGCGACAAAGGTTATAACTGTTTATTCACTAATGAGGGTGTGACCGTTTTTAGAAGAAGCGATGGCTCGATTGCATTCAAGGGAATGTTGAAGGGAAAGCTTTATCTTGTTGATTTCAACAAAGATAAAGCCGAACTCAACACTTGCTTGGTTTCTGAAACCAACATGGGATAGCTGTGGCATAGACGGCTAGCCCATGTTGGGATGAGAAATCTGCAGAAACTTCTAAAAGGTGGTCACATCCGAGGTTTAAAGGATGTGGTTTTTGATAAAGACAGGCCGTGCAGCGCTTGCCAGGCGGGAAAACAAGTCGGAGCACTACACCCCGCCAAGAACATAATGACCACTACAAGACCACTGGAACTTCTTCATATGGATCTATTTGATCCAATTGCTTACATAAGTATCGGCGGTAACAAATACGGTTTAGTAATTGTTAATGATTTTTCAAGATTTACCTAGGTATTTTCTTGTATGATAAATCAGAAACTCAGGAAATCCTCAAGATGTTCCTGAAAAGAGCCCAGAACGAATTCTCATCAACCGTGAAGAACATCAGAAGTGACAACGGGACAGAATTCAAGAATACACAAGTTGAAGAGTATCTCGATGAAGAAGGGATAAAGCATGAGTTCTCGGCACCCTACTCTCCTCAACAAAACGGGGTGGCCGAAAGGAAGAACAGAACATTGATTTAAATGGCAAGAACAATGTTGGATGAATACAAGACATCAGATCGATTTTGTGCAGAAGCGGTGAACACTGCTTGTCATGCCACAAATCGGTTGTACCTTCACCGACTACTGAAGAAAACTCCATATGAGCTCCTTACCGGTAAAAAGGCTAATGTTTCTTATTTCAAAGTTTTTGGTTGTAAATGTTTTATTCTGAACAAGAAACCGAGGGCTTCGAAGTTTGCTTCAAAGTCCAATGAAGGGTTCTAGCTCGGCTATGAATCAAATGCCTACGCCTATCGTGTCTTCAACAAGGTGTCCGGCCTTGTTGAAGTAGCACGTGACGTAGTGTTCGATGAAACTAACGGCTCACAAGTGGAGCAAGTCGATAAGTGTATGCTAGATAAAGAGGAAGCGCCATGTGAAGCGCTGAAGAAAATGGCACTTGGTGATATTCTACCACAAGAGCAAACGCAAGACTCAAATGCACAAGGTGAACCTCAACAAGGAAGCAATGATCAAGGGGGAGATTTCACACAAGATCAAGTGGAGGAAGATCAAGAAGATCAAGATAATCATGGAAGCAATGATCTAGGGGGAGACAATGAACATGAAGATGATGAAGAACAAGCAACTACACAAGTTCCTTACCCCAGAGTACATCAGAGTGTACAAAGAGACCATCTTGTCAACAATATCATTGGTGATATTGCTAAGGGAGTAACTACTAGATCTCGCGTTGCAAATTTTTGTGAATACTATTCTTTTGTCTCTTTTCTGGAACCATACAGGGTAGATGAAGACTTAAGGGATCCAGACTGGGTGATGGCAATGCAAGAAGAATTGAACAACTTCAAAAGAAATGAAGTGTGGGAGCTGGTGGAAAGACCAAGGGCGAACATCGTTGGAACCAAATGGGTCTTTCGGAACAAGCAAGATGAACATGGAGTAGTAACAAGAAATAAAGCGAGGCTGGTAGCCAAGGGTTTTTCTCAGGTCGAAGGTTTGGACTTCGACGAAACTTTCGCTCCCGTACCTAGACTTGAGTCCATTCGTATTTTATTGGCATATGCTACTCACCATAATTTTAAGTTGTATCAAATGGACGTCAAAAGTGCCTTCCTCAACGGTCCGATAAAGGATGAAGTTTATGTGGAGCAGCCACCAGGATTCAAAGACCAAGAATATCCTAACCACGTCTATAAACTGCGTTAGGCTATCTATGTCCTCAAACAAGCTCCTCGAGCTTGGTATGAGTGCCTTAGAGATTTTCTAACTCAAAATGGATTCAAAATTGGTAAAGCTGACTATACACTCTTCACTAAACATTTTGATGATCATCTATTTGTATGTCAAATTTACGTTGATGATATTATCTTTGGATCCACTAACAAGTCTTTCTGTGAGGAATTTAGCAAGATTATGACAGATAGATTTGAGATGTCGATGACGGGCGAATTAAAATTCTTCTTGGGATTCCAAGTGAAGCAACTGAGAGAAGGCACATTTATAAGCCAAACCAAATACACACAGGACATCCTCAAGAAATTCAATATGGACAAAGCCAAGCCCATCAAAACACCCATGGCTCGATCTCAATGAAGAAGGTCCAAATGTGGACCAAAAGGTATATAGGTCAATCATCGGCTCCTTACTTTACTTATGTGCATCTAGGGCAGATATTATGCTTAGCGTATGCATGTGTGCAAGGTTTCAAGCCGCACCTAAAGAGTGTCACTTAATTGCTGTAAAAAGAATCCTAAGGTATCTTGTGCACACACCAAACTTGGGCCTTTGGTATCCCAAAGGGTCTAAGTTTAACATGATAGGTTATTCCGATGCCGACTATGCAGGATGCAAAGTCTATAGAAAGAGCAATTCAGGGACTTGTCAATTTCTCGGTAGATCCCTAGTTTCTTGGTCATCTAAAAAGCAAAACTCTATTGCTCTTTCAACGGCAGAAGCAGAGTATTTTGCAGCTGGTAGTTGTTGTGCACAACTACTTTGGATGCGACACACTCTTAGAGACTACGACTACAATCTAAATCATATTCCGCTTCTATGTGATAATGAAAGCGCGATAAAAATTGCACACAACCCAGTAGAGCACTCAAGAACTAAGCACATAGATATTCATCATCACTTTCTTAGAGATCATCCATTAAAAGGTGAAATTGAAATATCACATGTTAGAACTGAAAAACAACTAGCAGATATCTTTACCAAACCATTAGATGAGAAAAGGTTTTGTGAGCTAAGAAATGAACTTAATATTCTTCACTCTCGAAACGTGGCTTGAAACGTTGCATACCTGTTTGCAACCTCAAATGTTACATTTTATTGTAAAAACTGCTCCTCATCTCTTTTCCTTCTAAGAAAACTATTTTAATGAAGAAATCTTGTGAGATATGACCATTGTTTGATTGTTGCTTGCCTACTGGTCGTAATCACCAAGATTATTTGCAAAAATTAGTGTCCTTGGATCACTTCTAAACTCTACTATCTGCAACAAGTCTGTTGGAACCGGACTTGTCCGGTTGTCGACCGGACTAGTCCGGATAGACGATATAGCTAGGTTAACTCAGGGGCACCGGATTAGTCCGCTATAATGACCGGACTAGTCCGGTCAGTCGCATATAGAAGCAGTTGGCCGGCCCAAACCCCTCCTTCTCCACTCATAAGCACTTTGTCTCACCCCCCTCTCCTAAACCCTCGCTCCCAAAGTGATTTTCGAGTTGAGCCCTCAAACTCGAAGTTTTCTCCATGGAAAAGCCTCTCCTCGACGAGTGGATTCTACTCTTCGGACTCATCTGGATAGATTCTTGCCCCTTCAACGCAAATCTTCAATTCTTGGTAAATTCCCCCCTAAAACCTAACTCTCAACTTTTCTAGTTCTAGCTCGTTTCCTTTGATTTCAAAAGGATGTGCATTGCCTCTATAGATGCATTCCTACCACTTTCCTGCCTTTGTGTCCTTAGATAGGATATTTTATTCAAATGAAACGTTAGGGTTCTTATGCCAGGCCGGACTAGTCCGGCGCACAGATGCGGACAAGTCCGGTACACCGGAAAAATCCGCACTCTGAAACCAGACAAGTCCGGTCTGTGACAGTTGAACCCCTACATTCCTATTTGAAGTAAAAAATGAGTTCATTCATATCTAATCCTTGAACCCCTTATCAGGCACCATGTCTTCAGGCTCAGATGATGGCTCTTTCCACCTTGATGACGAGGTTCAACATGAAAGAGTGAGGAGAGCCAAGGAGGGAGTAATGAAGAAAAGACATGATGTCAATGTCCACTCTCCATCTTCCGGCGAAAACTTGCCTAAGAAGAGGAAGGTGATTGTGAAGAAGCCTCGAGGAAAGGCTATTGCCAAGAGCTCCTCGGGACCTAAGAGGGCTCTCAATAAAGGGAAGGGACTTGCTAGTGGCCACATTGGGCCTCTGAAGATGAAAAATCCCATTCACCGCAACAGGCAATCTTCAGACAATGATTACACTGGAAAAGGGGGTGAACTAGCTGACAAGTTCAGAAAAGTAGAAGTGTATAATCAGCCCAGAGAGTCAACTGACCCCAGATTTTGGAGTAATTTTCATGCTGACTACTATGAACATGTGTATCGGAAGATGAAGCATCCAGTTGTCGAGAGTCAGTGGGTTGATATTGATTATCTTCAGTCCAAGAGATGTCAAGCTTATCAGGAGGTCGTGACAGCCCTTGAGCTTCATGGGCTAAAAGAACTATTCTCTTTCCAGTGTGACTGGAATGATGAAGTCATCACGCAATTCTACTCCACTCTCTACTTCGCTCGTGATGACAACGACAGGATGATCTGGATGACACATGGGTCTCAGTACAGTGTCACATATGAAGAATTTGCAAGGATCATTTATCTTGAGCATACTTTGGACAATGAACTTGTGATTCACAACCTGAAACCACTGGAGAAGGATCAGCTGGACTCTCTATGATACACGAATGCCATTCAGGCCTCTAACCACAAAGTACATGAATCCCTTCTTTGTAGTCCTCAATCGGATTTTGAGGAAGACTATAGCTCCCAAAGAGGAAGATGCAGGGACTGTTCAGGGCACCCTCAGAACCTTAATGAAGGTCATAAGCAAGAAGAGGAAATTCAATGTGTTTGAGTACATCTACAATGACATTGTCAATATCTCTATCAATCCCATCCGGTCTTGCGGCTATGCACCCTACATAATGTTCATGATTGAGAAAGTGACAAGATTGGAGTTCGTAAAGGATGTGGGTCACACTAGACTTAGGCCCCAAAAGCCCACTATAGATTCTTCTCCTTCTGCTCCTGCCTCACCCGGAGAAGAAAGAAGGTCCAAGAGAGCTCAAGAGGAGACAAGATCTGAGGCTGCAGCTACCACTCATGCAACCTCCTCTACTCGGGAATCCTCAAGTGGCATCTTCAAGATGCTATCTTCTATCTTTGCCTCTTTCCACAAAGTTGAAGTTAAGCAACATGAAGAGAGATTGGCCAGGAAGAAGCATCAAAGATATGTAAAAGCCAACATCCCAGCCATCTGTACCAAACTGGAAACTGAGCCACAAGGATCACTTGAGGTTTCTGAGGACTCAGCTGAAGACTTCACTGAAATGCCAACCTTCACTGACCAAGAGTTGAGCTCCCTTGGGTTTGGTGGTGGTTCAGCTGCTAACCCTCTACATGGTCAAGATGATGAAGATCAAGGTGAAGAGGCAGATGAAGATAGGACTGAGAGTGAAAGTGGGAACGGCGATGAGTGATTCCACTCGAATTTTCCCTTTTTGGTGCCTTGATGCCAAAGGGGGAGAGATTATCTAGGATAAGTCATTAAGGACCTGTGATCGAGGACTTGTACTTATTTTTAAAACTATTGTAATTTGACTATTTACCTTATGTGTGATGCTTCATAGTATTGTGATGTGTTGTTATCTTTTATCCTCGTTCATCACATTTTTGTTGATCACACACTTTGTTAGTCACCCCACCATAAGGTGTGCGTATATGAGAGAAGTTTTTCTTGTTAGTTATTCATTACTCTCATATGTGCACACTTTATGAAAAGTCAATTTTTTCCTCTTAATTGTGATATCTCAAATGGTTGTCATCAATCACCAAAAAGGGGGAGATTGAAAGTGCATCTACGGTATCCCTTGTGGGTTTTGGAGAATTGATGACAAGCATATGAGATCCTAATGAAATGATTGCAGGACAAACAAAGTGAACTAGCTCGGTGCACACAAAAAGGTGAAAAATAGAGTGGTGCCCAAAAGGGAAGACTTTAGTGGAATTTAGAAGAGCAAAGTAGATTTAAATGTATAGGGTGTGTGTGAGAGACACATCCCAAGAGTTCATAACTTTGCGTAAGGGTAAGGGGTTTAAAAATCAACTAAAATCCACTGGACACCGGACTAGTCCGTTCATGAACCGGACTAGTCCGGTCAGCTTACTGGAAAATGCAACCGGAAAAGTCCGGTTTTAGACCGGACTAGTCCACTCATGTTTCTGTTGTCCTCTTTAGAGGACTGCGGACTAGTCCATCCATGCGACAGGACTAGTCCGCTGAACTTTTTGGAACCCCACTTCGCATAGCGCCGGACAAGTCCGGTTTTAGACAGGACTAGTCAGCTTAACTCACTGGAAATAGACCGGACAAGTCCGATCATATACCGGACTAGTCCGGTATTAGGTTTTACAACGATAACTTTTGGGAAACCATTTAAATTTGTGATCCACGGCCTTCCAACGGGGAGACACGACTCATACTGCTAGAAACAAAAACCCTAGCGCCGCCACCTGTCCCAAGAGCCCAAAAACACATCTCCCCACACATCTAAGGTGCGAAAAATGTGAAGATCAATCAAACACTTGGATTTGGGATTGGGAGATCGTCGTTCCTTCATTGTGAGCTCTTGGGGTTTGATCTCTCTACACTCATATTCTGCATTGTAATCTTTTTGAGTGTATTTGATCGCTTTCTCATTGTAATTCTTGTGGGAGCCCTCAACATGTGAGGTTGCCCAACAAACTCGGTGATTACCCGTGCTAGTGGAATCAAGTGGGCCTTGTGTGGTGACTTGAAGAGGGAAAGGGTTAGAGACCCGGCTCTGTGTGGGCTTCCTCAACGAGGACGTAGATCTCTTGGTGAGATCGAACCTCGGTAAAATTTGTGTCTCGTATGCCTCTTTGTTTTTGTTGATTAGAACATCTAGTTGTTAAACTTCATATTTTAAATTGCTAAGTCTCATTCACGGGCATAATCACACCTCACATTGTAAACTCAAAATAAAATAACTGTTGTTCTTATTTCCGCTGCTAAACATGTTAATTCTCCTGCACAACACTTAATACAATCTACACACTTTAGGCACACCGGACTAGTCCGCTCACACAACCGGACTAGTCCGGTCAAGTAAGTTTTTGACAATTACTTTAAGTGTGCAGGAAACTCTGTAAGGCCTATTCACCCCCCCCCCTCTAGGCCACATTCAGTCGATCATCAAAATGGCACCATATAAAGCTCTCTATGGCTGGAAGTTCCGTATACCATTGAATTGGTGTGAGTCCAGTGAAAGAGTAACGTTCGGGGTTTATCTTGTTATTGAAGCGGAAGATAGAGTTTGAATAATACAAGAGAATCAGAAGGCTGCTCAATCTCGTCAGAAAAGCTACGTGAATCAGAGGCGTCGACCGCTGCATTTCAACGTCGCAGAGCACGTGTATCTTCGTGTGTCTCCGATGAAAGGAATTCATCGGTTCGGTGTCAAGGAGAAACTTGCTCCCCGATTTATCGGTCTGTTTGCCATCACGGAGAAGTACGGAACTGTAGCCTACCGGCTGGAAATACTGGTGAATCTTGCTGGTATTCATGACATATTTCACGTGTCATAGCTGAGGAAATGTCTCAAATTTACCGCTGCTGTCCGCACGGAATACATCGACGAGTTGGAGCCGGATCTCACATACACCGAGCAACAGGTACAGATAATCGACGAGAAGACCCAGATCACCCGGAACCGGACATTGAAATTTTACAAAGTCCTGTGGAGTAATCATACCACAGAAGAAGCTGTGACGGACCAAAATCCGTACGCCCAGGATCTCAGAGAGTGGTGCCGCACGATGCGACACCCGACAGCACACACCATAAGGAAACCATAGCATTACATTGAAAACAAACTGAATATGTACAAAAGGTAGTACAAACCTTCAGTTTTACACCAAGTTACAGAGTTCTACAGCGGAAGCTAATTTTTACAACTCACGCCCACCTACTCGCAAAAGTCGGTTGTCCATCCCTACGGACAACCCACACTAGCTGCACTCATCTTCAGCACGGCGTGTTCGGCTCCCACTCAGCCATGGTCCCATACAGAGGGCAGCCCTCGCTGGTAGACTCGTAACCTGAGTCCGTGGGGTAGTCCTCACCTGCAAATACTCATAGCAGCAACCGTGAGCACGATGGCTAAGCAAGTATTAACCGACACTCCTACACATGAAACTCTACATGCAGGTCATAACGAAGATAGGATGGTAAATGGCAGCAAACGGACACTCCTAAAGTTCATCCTTAGTTCATATTTTAGCCACAAATTAACGGTTCATAAACCTGAAATTTAGTGAGCAATATTTAGTGGCACACATGTAGCAATACAAGTTATTCATAACAGCAATATTGAGTCACATCATTTCATATGTTAATCTACGTCATGACTCAGTGACCAAATGGTACTCATCACCGTGAGGGACGGTGAATCGACTCGATATACACCTGCAGGGATACCCGAATAGCACGTCACGTACGCCCACCCGTGGAGCTGCACAGCACGCTCACTCGATGTCATATGGGACAACCTTTCACCAAACAGCCCAAACGTTGAACCGGTCACACCCAAACGGACAGGAGGTTCCCTACACAGAGCATCTCTCTATGCCAGTTAGCGGATTTCCACCTTGCTGCCCTCAACCTACAACTATAAATAGGTGTGTTATGCCTCGACGCCGGAGGTATAGGTTACGTCAGTTTATCGAGGCCTATATATCCGATATGCCTTCGGTACGTTCAAACTTGATCAGAGTGGGCCACACACGGATTGGTCCACAATCGACACGGGCAGGGCTGCGCCAACAAGACTTCCTCTTGCTGTGCCCTAGCCCCTGCCTAGTCTCATTTTCTTACTAAAGTGATCTCACATCACTCGAACCAATCCCGTGTCCTGAAGACTATACTCGTGAGTAGATTCCAACTACTCGACTTGTACCGAAGTCTATACACATTAAGCAGAGCATATACTACTCGAGGACTTAGACACTACCCTCACTCTTGTTGGAATGATCTGGTTATGCATTTGGGTTTTCATCCATCCTACACCTAATGCACCTACATACCTCTAGCTAAATATGTATATAAAGCAAAACTTTATAAACTTTGCTAAATGCAAACCGGGGCTTGCCTTGTTGCTGCTGGTCAGATGTTAGTGTCTCGTCCGGGGTCTCCTCGCCTTGAGCGACTGCACGTTAGCAAACTAACCGATATGTCAATTTATATGCAATGTGTTAAATTTAGTATGTAAAGACCATAACTCTAGCTAGACCTCTGACACGACCCCAAGGTCCTGTCGAGCCAGGATCACGCTGAGGGGTGCTGCGTTACACAGCACCGTATAACACACGTCAAAGGTACAAAGCGGAAGCGGAAATTTTTATTACATAAACAAGTTATGAACATGTTTACATCAAAATAAGTTCAGTCTACACTCGCGGGCGTAGACTAAGCATCAAGTGCACGTTCAGCCCTTGAATGTGTCCTTGCTAGCACACACGCACACTAACTCTGCGGCGTGCATGACTCCCACTCGACGGGGTTCCCCTCCTGGGGTTCCGTCTCCTCTTCGGGAGTCCCTTCCTCATAGAACCCTGCAAAAGCTTCAAACACAAGCAGTGAGCACGAAGGCTCAGCATGTCTGACCCGTCTCACCTAAACATGGAACTTCTACATGAGGGATGATGGGTTACATGAGGTAAAAATCATTTGCAAAGGACTTGCCTAATTATTGGAACCTTACTTTCAAGTTTTAGCAGCAGATTGTGGAGAACCTTATGCTAAGGTACATGAGAGAGCCGCAATCAAACAAGAAACGCATTTCTCTCATGTACTTTTCCCAAAGTTGAAATGAACTTTAGTTAGCTCTAAACTACAGCAAGTCATTAGCAATCAAGTCCATCTTTCAATCAGCAACATTTTAACATGTAGCTAGCCTGTTCTTTCTACGTCACGGTACAGTGAACAAGTGGTACTCACTGATCGCGAGGGACGGCGATTATAATCGATTTACACCTGCAGGGTTACCCGAACAACCCGTCACGTACGCCCGTACTCGATGTTGTCTACAACAACCATCACGGACGCCATACGCGACTACCTTTCACCCGTTAGCCAAATGTTGAACCGGTCCAATCGTCCCGAGCAAGAGGTCTCTGCACGCGCATCTCAGTGCCGCCAGCCGATTTACACCTCGAGCTCTCAACCTACCCTCTGAACGACCAGCTATGCCTCAACACCCAGCTACCCGAGTTACATCAGTTTCCCGGTTCCCATATAGCCGGTAGGTCTTCGGTACTGTTCTAGCTTGTTCAACAGGCCCACACACGGCTCGGTCCTCAATGGACACAAGCGGAGCTACAGCACACAGGCCCCAAAGTCCTGCTGCCCTTACCCTCCGCTTGGTCTCATTTTCTTGCCATGTGTTTCATGTGCTATCACTACCCGAGTCGAGTGCCTCTGGCCTATGCTCGCGAGTAGTTCCAACTACTCGACTTGTACCGAATCCTACACTATCTTAGCATTGCAGTAGCTAACGGGGTTTGCAATCCTAAACCCAACCCATGGTATTCTCGGCTATGCAATTGGGTTTCCAAACAAGACTCTAATGCAAGGAATAAAGGAATCAAGTATGTGCTCAAAACAATAAAAATTTGTAAAAAGGTTAATGTAAACCGGAGCTTGCCTTGCTGCTCTTGGTTGTAGGCTAGCTGCTCCTCCGAAGTTACGAAGTCTAGAACTTCGGGTTCCTCCTTGACCTTAGCGACTACATGATGGAAGGAATACATGTATCAATTTAAATGCATTTGTATTAAGTTTGAAGTTGTGAAGTCTATAATACTTGCTAGACAGACCCAATGACTGTGAAACTTTTACTGGGGCTTGGTTACAACCTAAATAGAGATTTGGTCAAGTTTTAGTTGCAGTAAAGCTCATTTGAGCCCTCCACAATTAATTATGTCCTTGACCTTAATTGGAACTCTTAGGGTGTTCTAGGGATTTTCATGAAACAAACTATGACTTTCTGAAAACTAGATTTTCAGAGGGTTCTAATGGAGTTAGTCTCACTTAATTTGGAAGTTCCTAACTAAGGATATGAGCCAAACAATTTCAGAGAAAATCCTGAAAATGTTTCTGAACATTTTCTATTTTCTCTGGAACAGCTTCACTAATCACACCATTAGGTGGATCAAGTGAGCTCCAATGGGTCTGAAATTTTTATGGTCATTCAGGGATATTTTGGTGAACATCGCAGCAAAATTTCAGGATCTCCCCCTAAAGGATTCTCCAGTTAAAAATCCAAACAATTTAAATTTTGAGGAATTAATTCCGGAGAATTAAGGGTTTTCATGAAGTGAAACTTGATTTGATGGAAAGTGCTCAAAGAGCTGAATCCAGCAAAATTTGGTTCACTCAATTTGGATCTTTCTAGCCAAAGTTATGAGGATTTGAAGTTTGGAAGAATTCTGAAAATCGGGGAAAATTTTAAATCCTCGGGGCTCGCGGGGACACGCGTTGAGCGCGGAGGTGTCCGGCACACCGAGGGTACCACACGTGTCGAGCGTGGAGGTGTCCGGCACACCGGAGCTCACAGGGTATTTGCACGCCAGCACAGCCGATCCCCGGCCACACCCGATCCCGATTTAAATTCTTCAGCCGCTGACACGTGGGCCAGCCGGCTTCGTCTTCCTCCCGCCGTTCTCTCGCGCCCGCGCCGCCGACCTCGCCGGAGCAGACTCGGAGCTCACCGGCTTGCCGCTGCCGGACCTTCCATGGGCTGAAACTCGCCGCCAGGGGGTTGTCGACGTCGAGGAACACGTCGGTGGTGTCAGGTCGGGCTGAGGGTGACCGGAAATAGCCCGGTGACGTGCCGCGGCCTCGGTTGAGGTTCGACACCGTCGACCGTGGTTTCTACACCCGCCAACACCTCGAACAAATGGCCCTACAGCATCAGTGTACCACTAGGAAGCTCGACATGGTGTCAAAAGGGTTCAGGGATGGCGGTAAGTGGGTCGGCACCGTGTGACCGATCGTGCCCGCCATGACCGCCCTCGATCGAGCTCAAAATTCGTCACTCCTAGACAGTTTCACGCTACGGATGCAGAAAAGAACTTGATCGCCGGCTAGTCCAGCGTCTATGTGCAAGATTTGATGACCTCCGAAAGATCATAGAGTGTGAATTTTAAAGAAACCGTACCGGAAGCTCAATTTAAGGTTGCCGGAGCAAAAACCGAGAATTCACCGGCGAGAGTTCACGGCGTGGCTTGAGTTTCAGGTGGAAGCAGTGTGGAGTCTGTGCGCTCCTGTTGCCGCCCTTGCTCGGCCGTGGAAGTGGTTGCAGCATGCTGCCCGCGTGAGACCGTTCGCCGTCCTTCAGCTAAACTGTGGCGGTCGTCGTTGGTCACGGGAACAGGGGCCAAAACCCGGTGGTCCAGGCGTTGGGAGGGTGGTGCGCGACCTCCGGTGGCTGTCTAGCAGCTTAGGAATGAAGGAGATTGTTTTGCTGGTTTTCCCGATTGAGCAGAGAGCTGCGGTGAGAAACAATGCCGCTGCTCGGGTTTGCATGCGAGAAGATAAAGCCGGCCGACTCCTGCTCGGCTGAGGCGGTGCTGGTCGCGTGGGGGCGCGAGCAAGCCGCCCTGGGCGCCAGCGCGCGGAGAGGGAAGCAGCTGGTGGCGCCGGTAGCTGCTCGGTGGCACAGCCGACAGCTGCTCGGTTGAATTTCCCACCGAGACTCTGACTTTGGTTGCAAGTTTCTCCTTCTTCCCTCTTTGACATGTGAGTCCCACCCGGAGTTTTAACCTCTGAAATTTACTCCTAATCACTGTAGTGAACAGTGAACCCCGTAATACCCCTGGTGATTCAAATTATTCACCCTTGAGCCATTCGAATTGAATAGGATTCGAATTGGGTTTGGTTTGAGTGAATTCCAGCACAAGTTCCGTTTTGAATTCAAATAAAGTTTGAATTTGTCCCACTTAGCTCATGTCAAGATCAACTCCAAATGGAGTGAAAATTGGTGTGTGAGCTCACAAAAATGTGCTGAGTAGGAATATGCCTCCCACTTTTAAATTCATGGGCTAAAAACAGTCTGAATTTGAATATGGTTTCAAACTGCCCTCTTTCTAACTATGCCCAACATGACCTCAAAAAGGTTTGGAATTTGGGTGAAACTTGGCATGGACATCCTTACAATGTATAGGAGTTTTCATATGTCCAGCCCCCTTATATCACATGTGTGAAATACCACTTTGGCAATGTGTGAGTTTGTTCTCTAATGAGCATGTTGATAATTGTTACTTGCTCTTCAATTGTGTTCATCATCCTTCCTCAAGTGAGGTGTGTGGTGTGGTGATGAACACTGCAAATGTGTATCAAAAAAAACTGAGGCCCTTACATTCCTCCCCCCTTAAAAGAATCTCGTCCCGAGATTATAAGGTGAAAATGAGTGAGAGAACGGTGGAAAATTACCGGATATGCGATGTGAAAAATTCGGGGTAGTTAGTGCGAAGGAATTCTTCGCTCTCCCATGTCGTTTCGTCCATGGAGTGATTACTCCATAGAACCTTGTAGAACCACAACGTACGGTTGCGTGTGGTTCGGGCCTTTTCATCAATAATCTGCACCGGTTCCTCCCGATAGGTGAGATCTGGTTGCAGTTCTTCAATGTCTTCCAGCTGAACGGTAGTTGATAGCTTGAGACACTTCCTCAGCTGGGAAATGTGAAAGACGTCATGCACACCGGAAAGTACTTCTGGTAATTTCAGCCGGTATGCCACTGATCCACATCTTTCGGTAATCTGGAATGGACCGATGAATCGGGGTGTCAACTTCCCCCTCACCCCAAATCTGTTTACGCCCTTCATTGGAGACACCCGTAGATATGCGTGATCTCCAACTTCGAATTGTAATGGGCGCCTTCTCCGGTCTGCATACTGTTTTTGACGGGATTGAGCGGCTTTTAGGTTCACTTGAATTAGTCGAACCTTTTCTTCCGCGTTGTTGACAAGGTCAATCCCGAAGGTAACCCTTTTGCCAGACTCACATCAGTTCAATGGTGTGTGGCACTTCCTACCGTATAGCACCTCGTAAGGTGCCATCTTGATGCTGGCTTGGTACCCATTATTGCACGAGAACTCGGCTAACGGCAAGTGATCATCCCAATTCTTGCCGTGGTTGATAGCGCAAGCTCGTAGCATGTCTTCCAAGATCTGATTTACCCGCTCCGTTTGCCCATCCGTCTGCGGGTGGTAGGCTGAACTACAGATCAGCTTCGTCCCCAAGGCAGCGTGCAGCTGCTCCCAAAAACGGGACACAAATAAAGTGCCCCGGTCCGATATGATGGTACGGGGTACGCCGTATAAGCGTAGGATCCGTGAGATGTACAGTTCAGAGTACTTCTTGGCGTTGCAATTTCTGTTGACCAGGATGAAATGGGCAACTTTGGTAAGCCGATCGACGATCACCCACACAGAATCATGTTTCTGCAAGGTGGTGGGTAAACCAACGATAAAATCCATGCTCACGTCCTCCCACTTCCAGGCAGGAATGCCCAGTGGTTGTAGCAGTCCCGGTTTCCGCATGTGGTCTGCCTTCACCCTTCGACATGTATCACGCTCGGACACGTATTTTGCAGTCTCTCGCTTCATCCGTGTCCACCAAAACTTGCTTTTGAGTTCTTGATACATCTTGTTGCTACCGGGGTGAATAGAAAACTTTGATAAGTGAGCCTCATCAAAGATTTTCTTCCGTAATTCCGGGTTACGGGGTATGACGATCCGGTCCTTGAACCATAGGACGCCGTCTCCGTCCTTCCGGAAACATTTCAGCTCCCCACTGTCTACACGTCTCCGCAAATGTGACATGCCCTTGTCATTTTTCTGGGCTGCCACTATCTCTTCACAGATGGTGGGGATCAAAGCTAGGTTGTAGAGAGCTCCGTGTGGAATCACATGTAGTGGTGGTTCGCTCTCTTCCAACGGTGTGATGGTCAGATTATTGACGTGTGACTTGCGGCTCAGCGCATCTGCCACTACGTTTGCTTTGCCCAGATGATAATGGATCTCTATTTCGTAATCCTTTATCAATTCTAACCATCTTCGTTGCCTCATGTTCAGCTCCTTCTGAGTGAATATGTACTTGAGGCTTTTGTGGTCGGTATTTAAATGTACGAGGTTACCGAGTAGGTAGTGCCTCCACATCTTCAGTGCAAGTACCACGGCAGCGAGCTCCAAGTCGTGAGTTGGATAATTTTGCTCATGGTTTCTAAGCTGCCGTGATCCATACGCGACCACTCTTCGGTCTTGCATCAGCACACATCCGAGTCCAATGCCGGATGCATCGCAGTACACATCGAACGGTTTTGTTGTGTCTGGCTGCGCCAAGACCGGTGCTGATGTCAGGTGCTTGACTAAAGCCTTGAATGCTGCTTCACATGTTGGACTCCAAACATATTTGGTAGCCTTCTTCAGCAGCTCTGTCATTGGCTTGGCAATCTTCGAGAAGTTTGGAATGAACCTCCGATAATATCCCGTGAGTCCGAGGAAACTCCGTACCTCGTGAACAGTTCTCGGGGATTTCCAATTCAGCACTTGAGTGATCTTGCTCGGGTCCACAGAGATACCCTCCGCTGAGATGATATGCCCGAGTAAAGGCACTTGCAATATCCAAAACTCCCATTTGCTGAATTTTGCGTATAACTTGTGATCCCGCAGCCGTTGCAAGACTATACACAGATGTTTCTTGTGATCTTCCTCTGACTTGGAATATACCAGGATGTCGTCGATGAAGACCACGACAAACTTGTCCAGCTCCGGCATGAATACCCAGTTCATCAAGTACATGAAGTGAGCTGGAGCATTGGTGAGGCCGAAGGACATGACCAGGTACTCATAAAGTCCGTACCTCGTCGAGAAAGCCGTCTTCGGAATGTCCTCAGCCCTTATCTTAATCTGATAGTATCCGGATCTTAAGTCCATTTTGGAAAAGATCTTTGCTTCGACCAACTGATCAAACAACATGTCGATCCGTGGCAATGGGTACTTGTTCTTGATGGTTACGGCATTTAATGGACGATAGTCCACACAAAGCCGCAATGTCTCATCCTTCTTCTTGACAAATAATGCCGAACATCCCCATGGTGAGGAGCTCGGCCTAATAAAACCCTTCTTCAGAATGTCCGTGAGCTGAATCTTCAGTTCAGCCAACTCCTTGGGCTCCATCTTGTACGGCCTTCGGGATATTGGCATGGTTCCCGGTGCAAGTTCAATCTTGAACTCCACCTCTCAATCAGGCGGCATCCCTGGCAAATCATCCAGGAATACGTCAGGGAACTCTCGGACCATTTGAATATCTTCCAATCTAATGGTTGTGGACTGATAGACACTTGGAAGTTTTATTTCCGGACTGTCCAGAAATAAGGAGTGAGAACCGTGCACCTCTGAGTTTAAGTGCACGACTCGAAGGACGGTGTCTAAAACAGCGCCATAACAGTTAACCACGACATCCCTAAGATGACATCGACCTTTTGTCCCTCTAAGATGATGAGAGACGTAGGGTAAACTCTACCCTCTAAGCACAATGGCGCTTTTGGGACCATCATGCTTGCTGAAATTTTCCCACCCGGTGAACAGATCACATAAGGACTATTGGTGGGTAGTATTTGCAAGCTATACTTATCAATCAAGGCTTGGCTAATGAAGCTATGCGTGGCGCCTAAATCAAATAATGTTATGGCGGGATGCTGGTGGAGTTGGAACATACCCGCAAGGATTGGCTCGCCCTCCGGCACGTCCTCAATGGCAAGCTGGTGGACGGTGCCGGGCCTAGGGTTTGCCCTCCGTGCATTAGTAGGGTTCCGGGGTTGATTCCTCCCCGGAAACTGTGGTGCCACTCCGCCGCCTTGCCTCTCCGGGCAACTGCTTGCGAAGTGTCCTGGACGACCACACCTGTAACATGTGGCCGCTGCTGATGTAGTGCTTGGGGGACGAAAGGCCGGCATGCGCTGCTGAGGTGCATACGCACGTGGCATCGCCCGCTGCTGCTGTTGTTGCAGAGGTGGTACTGGCAGTGCCGGCCTGAATGCCGGTGAAGAGTACGGCCGACTGCGGAACGGCATCGACCGTGGTGGTGGCTGCCAGCGTGGACCTGATGGTGGGTGATTCACCATCCGAAACTTCTGAGAAGGACTGCTTCCTTCTCCGCTGCTTTGCGGCGCGCTTCGCTTTCGCTCTGCCGCCTCCAACTCCTTGCCGGAGTCCTCCTGAACAATCGCAGCATCAATGATACCGTTGAGGCTGCCGCGATTGAACATCGCCAACTTGTCCTTCAGGAGCGGGTTAAGCCCCTGGTAAAAGTGGTCTCGCCGCTTCTCGTCCGTATCTGCGTGATACGACTCGTAGAGCGCGAGATCGTTGAACGCCCTGGAATATTCCAGCGCGTTCCTGCTCCCTTGTTGCAGGTGTAAGAACTCCTGCATCGTTCTCTTCATCAAACCTGGCAGTATGTGATAGGCCCTGAAGGCCGTCCGAAACTCCGTCCAGGTCATCACTCAGTCGGTGCGTTGTGAAGCACAGAAGTTGGCCCACCACGCGCTCGCGGATCCTTGGAGCTGCTCGACCGTGAACTGAGTCTTGCGCTGCTCGCTGATCTGGAGCAGCCCGAACTTCATCTCTATGTCGCGGAGCCAGTTGTCCGCGTCAAGTGGTTCATCCGCCCTTGAGAATACCGGGGGATGAGTTGCCAGGAAGTCGGAGTAGGAGCTCTGTTGACGCTCCTCACGGTCTTGACGTCTCTCTGGGCGAGACGTGTGGGCAATAAGAGTTTGCAGCAACTCCGTGTGCTGCTGATGTGAACCCGCCATTGCCGCGACGATGTCGGCCAATGTAACTGTTGGCAGTGGCGGTGTCGGTGTTTACTGTTGCTGTTGCTGCTGCTGTCCCGAGGAGTCCTCGGGAGGTGGTTGGGAGGTCTCTCCCCCTTGGCTAGTACCCCCAACATCAGGGTTGGCACGAGTACGCGTCATTCTGAAATTCAACACAGCAGCAATTAGCACATGTCTTACTTAAAATTCCATAAGCAACAGTAGGTATTGAAGTGATACATGATTGATTTGCACAACATTCACATATATTGATAAAACATAAACTTTATACAAGATACATTATTCTCGGGTCTCCGAGAAGTCGTGCTCATGTCGTCACTACCTATACCTACACCACTGTCTACTCGACATGTCACCGATTACAAAATTTGGGCTACACTACCCTGGCTGCCCTACATGGCAACTTTGTAACCCCCTACTCAGAGTAGAACTCGACCTCCTGTGGGTCGTCCTCCTCCGATACCTCTGCTGGTGGCTCTGGATCTACCACCTCTTCTCCCATCCCGGGTTCTCCCATTGCTGGAAGACCCAAGACCACCGGTATGCCCAATACCGGAGGTACGAGGTCCTGCAAATCATGCACCTCGTCCATAGCCTGGATGTAATCTTCTTCCCAGCCTTGCCCTTCCTCAATAGCGTCGTCCCGCTCTTGAGTAAGTTCCTCGTTCTGCTGGGTCAGATGCTGTACCAGTTCTTGCAATGCCGCGATGTCAACACGGCTTTTTCTCTTCGCCTTCTTCAGCCGATGCAACTGATTGTGTTGTTCTTTCAGTCGCTTGATCGTCGGAAGGAGCACATTGCGGAGTGCGCTGTGAGCACTCTCGAAGTGGTCTCCACGGCTCGTGCTCTCCTTGAGATTCGTGGCGAGATGCTCCGTATGAACAGCTTGGCTGTCCATCACGGCATTTCCCGCCCTCATCTGGAGGCTGAGATTTGCCTCCGCGAGGTTGTACCTTGGGCAACTCGGATCTGTTGCCTCCAGGTACCTCTCTTCCCACACATGCTGAGCCCGTCCCTCCACCGGAACGAGCGCGTATGGAGTGCCCTCCATAGCCTGCACGTGTAGTTGGCAGAAACATGACATAGTGTCACGGGCTGCCACTTGCCACACCCCTTCCGGTTGTCTTCCTCTCACCGTGATGGTGAAGGGCACCCAACCGGGTGGCGTAGGTCCTGCGGGGACTTCGACATGGATCGTCCACGTCTTATTCCCCTCTTCACCTTCTTCCTTGGCGAAGTACTGCAGCATCTGATTGTACCCGAAATATTGGAGCATTTGCCACAATGCTTCCGGGTAGCCGCTACGGTGAGAACAGTGGGACTTCACCCACCCGTTCTCCAACTTCTTATCTGCTGTCATCTGTAAAAATATATTTGAGAAATGTCAAATATTTATTTAAACAGTAAACCATTGAGTTGTAACACAAGACATGTCATTGAACTCATAAAACTTGGAAATCCCAGTTCAAATTTTTAAACAAATTTGACTGCTGATCTGCTGTTCCCATGACAGCCCTGACCAGTTTCATTTCAACCTGATTTAGGCCATGTTGAACGCAAAACCAATTCTGGAGCTCAACATCAAAGTTAAAACTAACTTCAATAGCTTTCCAGAAAATATTTGCTTGGCCTAAGATCTGCCCTGGTTCAAAGTTATGAGATGTCAAAGTTAACAGAATTTCTGGAAACAATTGGACAGCACCTCCCTGCTTTAGGTACTGCTTTGACCCAAGAATTCCAGTTAATTCTGTCTCTAATCTGACAAAACTTTCTGTTACAAAGTTGTAACCCATCTCATAAGATTTCCAGAACTACCTCATTTTCTATTTTTTTGGATTTTTATGCAGGAAGTTATGCTTAATTTACAGAGAGTCCCCAGAGAGTCTTTACTCTGTCCTGTTTTCTGGACAGTTTCAACTCTACTGTATTTTTCGAGTGGTTAAGGGATGAAACATCTCTGGACCTCAACAGAAGAGTTGTAAAGATCTTCCAAAGCTTTCCAGAAATGTATCATATGAACCCAACCTCGAAAGAACTCAACCTATAACCTCTGATTAACTTCAGCCTTGATTCAGCTGGAAACAGAGTGCTCTGTCCTTAACAACCTATAAATTGAAAACTTGTTAACTTTGAACATCCTGATTAAGGGAAGAGGGTACAGCAAAGTTTTACTGCTTTGGATCAAAACCTTCCAGTTTTTACAATGAAGTTGTTCATTTAGTTGGGTGGGACGTTGATGCGTCACCAGAGCATGTCGGTACTACGTCCTCACAAAGGAAAAACCTATACCGGACTTAGCCGGCTTCGTTAATTCAGTGGCACTAAACGTCACTCGCACACGGATGCTACACATCTACCGTTTCGTAGTCAGGCTACCTGCAGAAACTCAATCAATCGTCAGACTCGGCTGCACACCGAGCCCGGAATCCATACAGTTCGTACACCCGGCCGTCTTCACTCGCCCGGATGTTCTCAAGCCAAACACGCCTTGAGTTACGTGTTCACGTTTTAGACCACGTGACGGGGTCTCCCAAGTTACACCACGCACGCCAGGGATAGACGTTGCTCGAATACCCCAAACGACACGAAGAGTCGTAGAGAATATCAAAGCGGGTCGGGTTACCTGCCACCCGTCGGGCTCCACCCTTCAGCTTGTGCGCACTGGTGGACAGCACTTACGTGTACCCCCCAAGACATAAACGTCCCGAGATACACGATTTTCTGACATAAATAATTAGGTTAGTATGCCACTTTCTATAGGCTAATAACATCCTTATACGGGCTACTAACTCGTTCCTCACTGGATTTTTGAAAAAGAAGACCTTTGTACTGTGTTAAACCTCAAGCGAGCTCTGATACCAGCACTGACACGACCCCAAGGTCCTGTCGAGCCAGGATCACGCTGAGGGGTGCTGCGTTGCACAGCACCGTATAACACACGTCAAAGGTACAAAGCGGAAGCGGAAATTTTTATTACATAAACAAGTTATGAACATGTTTACATCAAAATAAGTTCAGTCTACACTCGCGGGCATAGACTAAGCATCAAGTGCACGTTCAGCCCTTGAACGTGTCCTTGCTAGCACACACGCACACTAACTCTGCGGCGTGCACGACTCCCACTCGACGGGGTTCCCCTCCTGGGGTTCCGTCTCCTCTTCGGGAGTCCCTTCCTCATAGAACCCTGCAAAAGCTTCAAACACAAGCAGTGAGCACGAAGGCTCAGCAAGTCTGACCCGTCTCACCTAAACATGGAACTTCTACATGAGGGATGATGGGTTACATGAGGTAAAAATCATTTGCAAAGGACTCGCCTAATTAGTGGAACCTTACTTTCAAGTTTTAGCAGCAGATTGTGGAGAACCTTACGCTAAGGTACATGAGAGAGCCGAAATCAAACAAGAAACGCATTTCTCTCATGTACTTTGCCCAAAGTTGAAATGAACTTTAGTTAGCTCTAAACTACAGCAAGTCATTAGCAATCAAGTCCATCTTTCAATCAGCAACATTTTAACATGCAGCTAGCCTGTTCTTTCTACGTCACGGTACAGTGAACAAGTGGTACTCACTGACCGCGAGGGACGGCGATTATAATCGATTTACACCTGCAGGGTTACCCGAACAACCCGTCACGTACGCCCGTACTCGATGTTGTCTACAACAACCATCACGGACGCCATACGCGACTACCTTTCACCCGTTTGCCAAATGTTGAACCGGTCCAATCGTCCCGAGCAAGAGGTCTCTGCACGCGCATTTCAGTGCCGCCAGCCGATTTACACCTCGAGCTCTCAACCTACCCTCTGAACCACCAGCTATGCCTCAACACCCAGCTACCCGAGTTACATCAGTTTCCCGGTTCCCGACTGGTAGGTCTTCGGTACTGTTCTATCTTGTTCAACAGGCCCGCACACGGCTCGGTCCTCAATCGACACAAGCGGAGCTACAGCACACAGGCCCCAAAGTCCTGCTGCCCTTACCCTCCGCTTGGTCTCATTTTCTTGCCATGTGTTTCATGTGCTATCACTACCCCAGTCGAGTGCCTCTGGCCTATGCTCGCGAGTAGTTCCAACTACTCGACTTGTACCAAATCCTACACTATGTTAGCATTGCAGTAGCTAACAGGGTTTGCAATCCTAAACCCAACCCATGGTATTCTCGGCTATGCAATTGGGTTTTCAAACAAGACTCTAATGCAAGGAATAAAGCAATCAAATATGTGCTCAAAACAATAAAAAATTGTAAAAAGGTTAATGCAAACCGGAGCTTGCCTTGCTTCTCTTGGTCGTAGGCTAGCTGCTCCTCCGGAGTTACGAAGTCTAGGACTTCGGGTTCCTCCTCGACCTTAGCGACTACATGATGGAAGGAATACATGTATCAATTTAAATGCATTTGTATTAAGTTTGAAGTTGTGAAGTATATAATACTTGCTAGACAGACCCAATGACTGTGAAACTTTTACTGGGGCTTGGTTACAACCTAAACAGAGATTTGGTCAAGTTTTAGTTGCAGTAAAGCTCATTTGAGCCCTCCACAATTAATTATGTCCCTGACCTTAATTGTAACTCTTAGGGTGCTCTAGGGATTTTCATGAAACAAACTATGACTTTCTGAAAACTAGATTTTCAGAGGGTTCTAATGGAGTTGGTCTCACTTAATTTGGAAGTTCCTAACTAAGGATATGAGCCAAACAATTTCAGAGAAAATCCTGAAAATGTTTCTGAACATTTTCTATTTTCTCTGGAACAGCTTCACTAATCACACCATTAGGTGGATCAAATGAGCTCCAATGGGTGTGAAATTTTTATGGTAGTTCAGGGATATTTTGGTGAACATCCCAGCAAAATTTCAGGATCTCCCCCTAAAGGATTCTCCAGTTAAAATTCCAAACATTTGAAATTTTGAGAAATTAATTCCGGAGAATTAAGGGTTTTCATGAAGTGAAACTTGATTTGCTGGAAAGTGCTCAAAGAGCTGAATCCAGCAAAATTTGGTTCACTCGATTTGGATCTTTCTATCCAAAGTTATGAGGATTTGAAGTTTGGAAGAATTCTGAAAATCGGGGAAAATTTTAAATCCTCGGGGCTCGCGGGGACACGCGTCGAGCGCGGAGGTGTCCGGCACACCGGGGGTACCACACGTGTCGAGCGTGGAGGTGTCCGGCACACCGGAGCTCACAGGGTATTTGCGCGCCAGCACAGCCGATCCCCGGCCACACCCGATCCCGATTTAAATTCTTCAGCCGCTGACACGTGGGCCAGCCGACTTCGTCTTCCTCCCGCCGTTCTCTCGCGCCCGCGCCGCCGACCTCGCCGTAGCAGACTCGGAGCTCACCGGCTCGCCGCTGCCGGACCTTCCATGGGCTGAAACTCGCCATCAGGGGGTTGTCGACGTCGAGGAACACGTCGGTGGTGTCAGTTCGGGCAGAGGGTGGCCGGAAATAGCCCGGCGACGTGCCGCGACCTCGATTGAGGTTCGGCACCGTCGACCGTGGTTTCTAAACCCGCCAACACCTCGAACAAACGGCCCTACAGCATCAGTGTACCACTAGGAAGCTCGACAAGGTGTCAAAAGGGTTCAGGGATGGCGGTAAGTGGGTCGGCACCGTGTGACCGATCGTGCCCGCCATGACCGCCGTCGATCGAGCTCGAAATTCGTCACTCCTAGACAGTTTCACGCTACGGATGCAGAAAAGAACTTGATCGCCGGCTAGTCCAGCGTCTATGTGCAAGATTTGATGACCTCCGAAAGATCATAGAGCGTGAATTTTAAAGAAACCGTACCGGAAGCTCAATTTAAGGTTGCCGGAGCAAAAACCGATAATTCGCTGGCGAGAGTTCACGGCGGGCCCTGAGCTTCAGGTGGAAGCAGTGTGGAGTCCGTGCGCTCCTGTTGCCGCCCTTACTCGGCCGTCGAAGTGGTTGCAGCGTGCTGCCCGAGTGAGACTGATCGCCGTCCTTCAGCTAAACTGCGGCGGTCATCGTTGGTCACGGGAACAGGGGCCAAAACCCGGTGGTCCAGGCATTGGGAGGGTGGTGCGCGACCTCCGGTGGCTGTCTAGCAGCTTAGGAACGAAGGAGATTGTTTTGCTGGTTTTCCCGATTGAGCAGAGAGCTGCGGCGAGAAACAATGCCGCTGCTCGGGTTTGCCTGCGAGAAGATAAAGCCGGCCGACTCCTGCTCGGCTGAGGCGGTGCCGGTCGCGTGGGGGCGCGAGAAAGCCGCCCTGGGCGCCAGCGCGCGGAGAGGGAAGCAGCTGGTGGCGCCGGTAGCTGCTCGGTGGCACAGCCGACAGATGCTCGGTGGAATTTCCCACCGAGACTCTGATTTTGGTTGCAAGTTTCTCCTTCTTCCCTCTATGACATGTGAGTCCCACCCAGGGTTTTAACCTCTGAAATTTACTCCTAATCACTGTAGTGAACAGTGAACCCTGTAATACCCCTGGTGATTCAAATTATTCACCCTTGAGCCATTCGAATTGAATAGGATTCGAATTGGG
The DNA here is from genome assembly GCA_030760725.1 of Neostapfia colusana. Classification (NCBI taxonomy): domain Eukaryota; kingdom Viridiplantae; phylum Streptophyta; class Magnoliopsida; order Poales; family Poaceae; genus Neostapfia; species Neostapfia colusana. The sequence goes on from JASWHV010000015.1 coordinate 49,131,825, forward strand.
TTTGGTTTGAGTGAATTCCAGCACAAGTCCCGTTTTGAATTCAAATAAAGTTTGAATTTGTCCCACTTAGCTCATATCAAGATCAACTCCAAATGGAGTGAAAGTTGGTGTGTGAGCTCACAAAAATGTGCTGAGTAGGAATATGCCTCCCACTTTTAAATTCATGGGCTAAAAACAGTCTGAATTTGAATATGGTTTCAAACTGCCCTCTTTCTAACAATGCCCAACATGACCTCAAAAAAGTTTGGAATTTGGGTGAAACTTGGCATGGACATCCTTACAATGTATAGGAGTTTTCATATGTCCAGCCCCCTTATATCACATGTGTGAAATACCACTTTGGCAATGTGTGAGTTTGTTCTCTAATGAGCATGTTGATAATTGTTACTTGCTCTTCAATTGTGTTCATCATCCTTCCTCAAATGAGGTGTGTGGTGTGGTGATGAACACTGCAAATGTGTGTCAAAAAAAACTGAGGCCCTTACAACCTCCCCTTTGGCTCTGAAAATTTTATGGTGGTTTGGTAAGGTCCTAACAAAGACTTTACCAAGTTTCATTTGAAACAAAGTTCATTTGAGCTCTGCACAAATAAAAGTCTAAATGGTCATTACTAGAGTCTCTATGGATTTCCAGGGATTTTCATGGTTCAAACCATTACTTTCTGGAAACTAGAGTTTGATATGGTTCTAATGGAGTTGGTTACATGTCATTTGAAGAACCCTAGAGGAAGTTCTGCCCTAAACAAGATTTGAGAAATTCTGAAAAATGTTTCTGTACATTTTTCTATTTTCTCATGGCAGTTCACTTAATCACACCATTAGGAGGACTAAATGAACTTGGATGGACCTGAAATTTTTCCTATGACTCAAGGATTTCGAGCTTCCTAGTCAGAGATATGGATTTATTAAGTTTGGGTAAAAGTCTGAAAATGGGCTCTGCTTTTTCAGAGACATAAAGGATTGACACAACATTTGGCCAAGCAAATGAGGTCCAATGCCTCTAAAATTTTTACTGGAGTTCAAGGATTTTTGTAAGAATGTCCTGCCCAAATTTCGGAATTGTCCAATAAACAGAACTCCTGTAATAATTCCTTCAAATTTTCCTTAAATGAATTAATGAGCCAGATCTAGGGATTTTCATAAAAATTGGGATCCACCCTAGATAGTACTCACTGAGAGGAATCTAATAGAATTTATTTGAGAATTTTTGGAGGTTCCTATCAAAAGTTATGAGCAAATGAAGTTGAACTGAAACTGAAAATGAGGGAAAAAGTTTAAACTATGGGGCGCGGGCCCCACACCAAAGCTTATTCTTCCTCGCGCGCGGCAACAGTCAGCCAGTGGCGCTCTCCAGAGAGCTTCGCAAAAACTTCCTACCCGGCCTTTCCTTGCCCCCAAACTCGCCGCCTCCCCCTTTTGTGTAAAAGTACCAAAAATGTGTATGAATAAAAACCAAGGTTTGAGTTCATATGTGTGGCAAAGACATGAAAAATAGAACTTGCTAAAACTTTTCTTCATGCAAAGTAATACATGGATGACCATCCAAAATGAGGCTCACATTTTTATTTAAAAGTGTTGAACCAATAAGGAGTTAAATACCTCTTTGCATGTAAGTTAAAAAAAATCAGATTTGAGATTCAAAGTTCACACATGTGGTGACCAAAAACTTTGAATGAACATGCAGCCATATAGTTGGACTTATAGGGAAAAGTTTTATCACCAACTTTGCATTTGTAGGGTGGGCTCAAAAAGGAGTTTAAGAGAAGCATTTGCAAATTCTAGCCAAATCCAAATTTGTCATAGAAATTCAGACTGAATTTGGAGAATTCAAATCCTAGCTCACCTTTCCAAACCCAGAACTTTGAACTTAGAGAGATTAACTTGGGAAGATCTTTTGGGGGAAGTTGTGGGATAGGACCCACATGTCATTGAGAGGAGAGTGGAGACTTGCATATGAAGCAAACTGTGGACTTGGCTCTGTTTTCAGTTTCACCGTACCTTCACTTGCGTGTACCACCGAGAGGAACCGGTGCCACCTCTTGCTGCCTGCCCTCATGCGCTGACCCCCCGAGGCGGTGCCCTCGTGCTTCTCCCCGTGCTCACGTCCCCTCAGCCGAGCAAAGCCCCAGTTGTTCTCCGCCCCTCGCAAGCGCACGAGCAGCAGCTGCTTTTCACCTCCGCCTCTCGGTCCGGTCGAAGAAACGGCAAAGCAACCGTGTCTTCCCTTCCCTGAGCTGCTAAACATCACCGCGAGCTCGGCCTCCACCTCCCTGACCCGAGAGCAAGCACGCTTCGGCCTCCGGTGCCCAAGAACGGCTGCCGCCGCGACGACCTAATTCAAGAAGGTGATCGGGCGCACGTGGACAGCTCGCCACAGCGGTCTTCACGGCCAAGCAAGGGCGGCAACGGGAGCGCACGGCCACCACAGTGCTCTCACCCAAAGCTCAGGCCCTCCCGTGAGCTATTGACGGCGAATTTTGAAGTTTTGCTCCGGCGACCTCATCCCGAGCTTCCGGTACGGTTCCTTCGAATTCTCGCCCTCTGAACCTCCTTAAGTCATCAAATTTGGCACATAGACGCTGGATTGGCCGGCGGTCATTTCTCCTTTAGGATCCAGCGCATGAAAATGCCTCAGACCGATGAATTTCGAGCTCTACTGAGCGTGTTCATGGCGGACCCATTCGGTCGCACGATGACAACCCACTTGCGGTCGTTTCCGAGCAAGCTTGCGACCATGTCGGTTCTTCCTAAGGACCCCTGGTGCTGTAGAGCTCGTCGGCACAGGTTTTGGCGGGCTGGAGACCTTGTGCGACGCTGCCGAACCTCCACAGTAGCTGTCGCACGTCGCCGGCCATTTTACGGCCGCAGGCAGCCTAAACCCACCTCACAGCCATGTTCCTCGGTGCCCTAAACCCCCTGGCGGCGAGTACTGGTTCGGACAGTGGCCGGGAACGCCGGTCCGGCGAGCCTCCGGTTGCTCCGGCGAGGGGGAGCGCGCGGGCGTGAAAGAGGAGCCGAAGGAAGGAGAAGACGGGTGGGCCCCGTCTGTCAGCAGCTCAGAATTTAAACCTGTGATCGGGTGTGGCCAGGATCCCGTGTGTTGGTGCACTGGGAAGCTGTGGCCCCGGTGTGGCCCGGTCCTGATTGGCTGAAATTTAAAGAACCGGGCCCAGTAGGATTTTCTGTAGAAAAACAATTCCATTGAGGGCTCAAACTTTGGAAATTCATAGCCCCCTGTAGAAACATCCAAATTAAGTGATTCCAATTGGGTTGGATTCATTTTGCAGAGGTCTATCCAAAGATGAACTCAGATTTGTATGAAAGTCCATATTATATTCTGGATAATTCTTTGAAGTGTTTCTGAAAAAGAATTATTGAGGGAGTTTGGTTTATCCAAAAATCCCCAAATTTTTCCAGAATATTCTTTAGCATAGTGTTGACCTTATAGCAAATTTTCAGCTCATTTGAAGGTCATTTGGATGGGAATTTGCCAAAAACAACCTACTGTGTTCATAAGATTCCAGAAACATTTTCAGAAAAATGGTTCCCACTTCAAAAATATATTCTGCGCAATCCATAGCTCCAAAAATCAGAGGAAAATTTAGGCAAGCTCTGTGAGACATACTTGGATTTGTAGTTCACTTAATTGGGCATGAAAATGCACATTACTTCAGAATTAATTCTTTTGATTACAAATGCTTAAAGAATTGTTCTGGGCGAACTACTCAAGTAAAAGAGCTGAATTTTGGACCAGATTACTTTCATGTGACCAAGAACTCACATGAAAATTATCAGCCCAAGTTGAGATGTAGAACTCCCTATTTCTATTCTCCATACTTATGTATAGGTGGAAATACATGAGAGACATTGTGAGAATTATAGAGGACACAATTTAACCCCACCTTAGCTGCAACTTGGCAAGCTAAATCCTTAGGTAGTATAGAACCTGCTGTAAAAGTTTTGAGGCCATTGGAGTTCTTGTTCTTCAGTTGCAGTCAAATCTTTTCAGCTTATCTATTATGTTCATTAGGGAAAATGGTTAATGTATAGCTAAGGCCTTAAGGTCAATTTATTTTAAGTCTGTTTCTTTGCACAACAGAGGCAAACCAAGCAATTCTTGGCTTTTCCACACAACCTCTGTTCCTAAGAAATTAAGTCCATAACTTCTTTCCATTACATTCTATAAAACATGTGCATGTGCATTTCAATAGTAACCATAACGAAGGGGATACAAAGGAGTGATTCATTGAAGTGGATCAAGCTCCGGAGAGTCAAGGGTGGATCAACAAGGACACTAACTGATTATATACGACTACCCTGCAAAACAGGCAAGCTCCGGTTTGCATTTAACAGCTATTAAGTTTTTATTTTGTATTCATCTTTGGTTAAGACTTGAACTGTGCATTAGGTCTAGTGTTTGATAATCCTCTTGCATAGCCAAATGAACCTGAAGTATTGGGTAGGTGTCTTTCACCGTGTAGAACTGCCATGCTTAAGTACGGTTCGGTAGAAGTCGAGTGGTGAGATGCTACTCGCAGATTAGGAACAACAGGGGCATACGGGATTGGTTCATAAATGAATTAGCAAGTTAAAGTTGAGACCGGAAAGTTGTAGGGGCAGAAGGACATAGGGGCCTGGGTTCTGTAGACCTGTCCGTGTCGGTCAATGACCGATCCATATGCGGCCCTGTTGAACAAGTTTGAGTTGTGTACCGGACTCATGCTGGCTATATGGGACCCAGTAAACCGATGTACCTCGGGAAGCTGTCGTTGGGACTTTTCGGGTCGCCTCAGGCGGACGACCGGTGTGCAGTATGTGGGGAACATTCTCATGACATCTCACGTCGTCAGGTGCACCATGAGAGTGGCTACTGTACCGGGTGACTTGATCGATTCAGCGGGGGTGAAACGGGGGAAAGGCTGCCACGTACGACGTCAATGATGGTTGTTGTAGGTAACGTCGAGTACGGGCGTATGTGTCGTGTAGTCCGGGTGTTTTTGATTCGAATCGCTGTCGCTCGCGGAATGGACCGAGCATACTTGTTCTCATAGTCGTGACGTAGTAAGAACGTGCATGGGAAAGGAACTAATCATTTTGATGTGAAGTATCATACTAGCTTTGTATTGGATCTTGATGAATAGGCTAGTGCAAACTCGATTCTTTTATGCCATGAGCAATTTACATCGGGGGAAAGTGTTTCTTGTTTGATTGTGGACTCCCGATGTGGCGTGCCCAGGTTTACTTAAAATGCTGCAATTAATACCTGAAAGTAAGGATTCACTTTTAGGCGAGTTAAATTATGCTCATACCATCCTATTTTAGGATCATAACCTCACATAGAGTTTCATGTTTAGGGTGACGGTTAAATCTTGCTGAGCGTTATGCTCACGGATGCTATCCGAGTTGTTTTGCAGGTGATTGACTTCATGCTTATGAAGGGATGCCGATGAGACTCGGGAACTTCCGAGTGCCTACTCAAAGAGCATCCTCGCCGCTGCAAAATTGTCTTCATGTTGCTAGTAAGAAACGTCCGCGGGCTGGACTGTTTCTTTGTTGCTAAGATAGAGATGAGTCGTGAGAGAGATAGTCTTCTGCTGTAGCTTACTCTGATATACTTATTTGGAAAACATTCTTGTACGCTTCCGCTAAACTATTTAGGTAATATGATGTGTGTTTGTCAACCCGTGTGCTGTTTGGTGCCGCATATCACGGCACCACCCGACGAGGTTCTGTGGTCCCTCACAGCATGGTATCAGAGCTGCGTTGGGAACATAGCACGGATTGAGCATCATATTACGTTAAAAACTTAGGATACAGTGAGATAACGGTACTAGGCCCACATAAGGACTATTATTAGCATATTATGAAGGTGGCAACCTAACTTATTTGTTACGTTGGAAAACCGTGCATCTCGGGACGTTTATGTCTTGGGGGGTGCACGTAAGCGCTGTCCACCAGTGCGCACAAGCTGAAGGGTGGAGCCTCACGGGTGGCAGGTAACCCAACCCGCTTTAGTATCCTCTACGACTCTTCATGTCGTTTGGGGTATTTGAGCAACGTCTATCCCTGGCGTACGTGGTGCAATTTGGGAGACCCCGTCACGTGGTCAGTAACATGAACACGTAGCTCAAGGCGTGTTTGGCTTGAGAACACCTGGGCGAGTGATGACGGCCAGGTGTACGAACTGTATGGATACAGGGTTCGGTGTGCAGCCGGACCTGATGATTGAGGGTGTTTTATGTAGGTACTAACCACGAAAACCTTAGTACGTGTAGAACACGTTTGCGAGTGATCGTTTTAGTGCCACCTAAGGATACGTATATGCTGGTGTAATTCGGTTAAGGTTTCTTTGGTGAGGCAACGTAGTACCGACATATGTCTTACGGTGCATCGTCACCGTACTACACTGGATAGTTTTCTCTCCTAAGAAGAAGTCATTCATGACTAACTTTCAAACTAAAAATGGATGTTGAAAAGCACATAGTAGTTACTGAGATCTTCATTTGAACTAAGCTTCAAAGAAGAGACTTGTTAGAATCCTTTTTGATCTCAAAAACAGAGTACTCTGTTCTGGCAGAAGATTTCGCTGGATTTTGACAGAGCATAACTCTGTGTATATTGACCAAATGAAGGTGTATGATACAGTTATGGAAAGGTTTTTCAGTGCTCTACAACTTTTCTGAGGACCTCCAGAGCAAAATCAGACGCCAACTTGGTTGAATCTCCAGATGAAGGCAAACTGTTCAGAAAACAGAGCAGCTGGAAACTTCTCTGGAGGTCTCTGTAAATTAGCCATAACATTCTGTAGAAAAATTTCTAAGGGTCATATGATACACCGTTGGAAAGGTTATGAGACTTGCAACGATTTTGTAGTTCATAGTTTGTTCAGAATTGTACCCCATTTTATGTAACACTGTGATGAAAACAGCCACATACAAAGGAGGTGCTGACAAAATTTATCCAGAAATCCTGTCAACTTTGAACGATCATAACTTCTGGTTAAAGGATGATCCATAGGCATGCGAGTACTCGTTGGAAAGATACTGAAGTTAACTTTAACTTTGGTATTCAACTGAGTTATGAAAATGCTAGTAACTGGATCAAATTCTGGGTTAAGTACAGAAAGGTCTGTTCTGTACAGAATGAGGGACTGAATATGTTGGCTTTAGAAAGATGTGTAAACATGAAATTTTGTTATGCTTTCATAAAGTTTTAGCATGTTCATGTTTACATACTTTCACATACTGCTGAGATCAAGTTTTGACTCCCTTCAAAAATGATTATTTTGCAGTATGGTGCGTACTCATTCTCCGAGTAGGACTGAAGGTTCTCGCCGAGACGATGATGACTCGACTCCACCACAGGCACCGCCATCAACGGTATGGGCGGATATCATGGCTCAGATGGTCGAGTCAAGTCAACTGAATACAAGACTACTCCAAGCCTTGGTACAACAGGGCTTACTCCAACGTGCACAACAGGACGTTCCACCTCGGAACACCTATTTGGACTTCTTGGCGACACAACCGCCAATTTTCACGGAAGCCAATGAACCAGTGGAAGCTGATCAGTGGCTTCGAGTAATGGAGTCCAAGTTTGGAATGTTTTAGTGCGATGAGTATCAGAAGACATTATTTGCAGCTCAACAGCTCCATGGAGCCAGCGGTAATTGGTGGTTTGCTTATCTCGCCACCGTTCCGGAAGGTCATCAAGTGGAATGGACGGAATTTCGTGAAGCATTCCGTGCTCGTCACATTCCTATGGGTTTATCAAGGCCCAACAGAAAGAATTTAGGAATTTGAAGCAGGGGGACATGAGTGTACTCGATTATGTCAAACGGTTCAACCTTTTGGCACAATATGCTCCTACTTATGCGACGAGCGAAGCTGCGAGGTGTGATTACTTTTTCTATGGCTTTAGTGCCATACTAAAAGAGAAGTTAGTTTTGTTCAATCAAGGCAGTTACACCGAGTTGATCAGTGCTGCCCTGCTGCAAGAACAAGCGACACTTGAGTGTCAAGCAGAGAAGAGGGACCGGGATGATGTGCAAGAAGACACACCAGTTGTTCCTCGCAAATACCGTGTGGTGTATCATACACCATCCGAGGAAAGATGGCAAGCACCAGAGAGATCAACTCCGTACAGATTTCCTGCTCAAGAATCTTGTCTTGAAGCAACACCATTGCTGCAGCAACGAAGGACACCTATTGCATCATTGCTGCGACCAAGTACATCAACCTCTCAGCCACAAGTCAACGAAGAACCGGGGAAACCTCCGTGTTCTTATTGCCACCGTTCTGGACACATTAGGAAAGAGTGCCGGGAGAAGTTGATGAACACCAGACAGCCATCCTCATCAGGGGGTATGCCTCCACCTGCTCATGTCAACATAACAGCATTGCAATCCGGGAGTGTGCAACATCTGGCTATTGAGGATGTCCCGGAGGGAGCACCGGTGTTAGCGGGCATGTTTACTCTCAAAGACGTGCCCGTGCTCATACTTTTCGATTCCGGTGCAACCCACAATTTCATAAGCAAATCATGCGTGGATCTGCACCAACTATCCACCAATACTCCGACAACGAGTTTTCTTATACGTTCACCGGGAGGAAATATCTCTGCCAATCAGATTGTGTCCTGAGCAGCTTTGTGTTTGGGCGGAAAAATATACCCAACATCGCTGATTATGTTGGATAGGCAGAAGATAGACATTATATTGGGGATGTCTTGGTTAAATCGTCACGGTGCCGTTCTTAATATCGGTAACCAGACTGTCCAGATTGACTCGCCAATTCACGGACAGCACACACTGTTTTTAGACAGCGAAGATCCAGATATGGTAGAGGCCTACCACACGGAAGCACTTAAGCTTGAAGATATTCCGGTGGTACGTGATTATCCCGACGTAGTTCCCGATGATTTACTGGGTATGCCACCCGAACGGGACGTCGAGTTTAAGATTGAACTGGCGTCGGGAACGACGCCTATTTCATGAAGGCCTTACAAGATGGCACCTAACGAGCTAGCGGAGTTGAAAGAGCAACTGAATGAACTCATGAGCAAGGGTTTCATACGACCAAGTTCCACACCTTGGGGTTGCACAGCGCTGTTCGTTAAGAAGGACGAAACACTATGGCTATGTGTTGATTACTGTCCTCTAAATGCTGTCACGATCAAGAACAAGTATCCTTTGCCCTGCATCGACATCCTGTTTGATCAACTTGTGGGTGCAAAGGTATTTTTCAAGATGGATCTTCGGTCGGGCTATCATCAAATCAAGATCTGACCGGAGGACATACCGAAGACAGCTTTCTCGACGAGATACGGACTCTACGAGTACCTCGTCATGTCTTTTTGATTAACCAACACTCCGGCACACTTCATGTACTTGATGAATTCTGTGTTCATGCCGGAGCTAGACAAGTTCATCGTGGTATTCATCGACGACATATTGGTTTACTCCAAATCTGAAGAAGAGCACGTTGAAAATCTGTGCATCGTGCTACAACGGTTGCGGGAGCACCAATTATATGCCAAGTTCAGCAAGTGCGAATTTTGGATTGATCAAGTGCCTTTCCTAGGCCATATTATTTCAGCAGAAGGTATTTCCGTGGACCCCAGCAAGATTGAACAAGTGCTGAAGTGGGAATCTCCCAAATCAGTCCACGAGGTCCGAAGTTTTCTAGGTTTAGCGAGGTATTATCGGAGATTTATTCCGAGCTTCTCAAAGATTGCTAAACCAATGACGGAGCTGCTGAAGAAGGGCACTAAATATATGTGGAGTGTAGCATGTGAAGCCGCATTCAAAACCTTGGTGAAACATCTCACAACAGCTCCAGTTCTTGCTCAGCCGGACTCGACGAAGCCATTTGATGTATACTGTGATGCATCCGGCATCGGTCTCGGCTGCGTTCTGATGCAAGAAGGGCGTGTAGTCGCCTATGGGTCTTGTCAACTGCGAAACCACGAGCAGCATTATCCAACTGATGATCTTGAGCTTGCTGCAGGTGTTGGCGTTAAAAATGTGGAGGCATTACCTACTGGGTAATCTTGTTCACCTCTACACCGACCATAAAAGCCTGAAGTATATCTTCATGCAGAAGAAGCTCAATATGAGACAACGTGATGTTTGGAGCTCATCAAAGATTATGAAATTGAGATCCACTATGATCCAGGTAAAGCCAACGTGGTTGCCGACGTGCTTAGTCGGAAAGCCCACGTTCGCAACTTGGCAGTTGCTGAGTTGGAAGAAGAAGAACCAAGTCTCCGTGTCATTCCGTATGGCGCACTTTATAATCTCGCGCTCATTCCAACAATCCGTGAAGAGATTGTTGAGGCTCAAAGAAGGTACAAAGGTATGTCTCACATACGGAGAAGACTAGACAATGGAGAAGTGAAATGTTTCCGGAAGGATGAGAACGGTACAATATGGTTCAATGACCGTATGGTGGTACCGCGCAATATGAAACTCCGGAATAAGATCTTGGATGAAGCCCACCTGTCGAAGTTTTCCATTCATCCCGGAAGTAACAAGATGTACCAAGATTTGAAACAGAAATTTTGGTGGACGAGGATGAAGAGGGAAATTGCCAAGTACGTATCCGAGTGTGATATGTGTAGACGGGTCAAGGCTGATCACATGTGGAAAGCCGGACCGCTACAACCTTTGAAGATACCGGCATGGAAGTGGGAGGATGTGAGTATGGATTTCATCATCGGATTACCGCTCACATCAAGGAAGCATGACTCGATATGGGTGATCGTCGAAATCAGCTCATTTCATACCGGTGAACACTCATTATCGAGCAAGACAATATGCGGAGCTGTATATCTCAAGGATTATATGCTCACATGGTGTTCTGAAGACTATCATTTCAGATCGAGGTGCGCTGTTTGTTGCTCGTTTTTGGGAGCAGCTGCACGCTTCGTTGGGCACCAAGCTGATTAGGAGCTCCGCATATCACCCTCAAACCGATGGACAAACTGAGAGGGTGAATCAAGTGCTTGAGGATATGTTGAGAGCATGTGCCATCCACCACGGTAGGAATTGGGATGATCACCTACCCCTGGCGGAGTTTTCATACAACAACGGTTATCAAGCGATTATTAAAATGGCACTGTATGAAGCTCTCTATGGCTAGAAGTGTCGCATACCGCTGAATTGGTGTGAGTCCGGAGAAAGAGTTCTGTTTGGGATTGATCTTGTCAACGAAGCCGAAGACCAAGTTTGGTTAATACAAGAAAACGTGAAGGCTGCACAATCCCGACAGAAGAGCTACGCTGATCAACGGTGTTTACATTTTGACGTCAGAGAGCACGTATATCTTCGTGTATCTCCGATGAAGGAAATTCACCGGTTCGGTGTAAAGGGGAAACTCGCTCCCCGTTTTATTGGTCCTTTTGCTATCACGGAGAAGTGCGGACCGTAGCCTACCGGCTGGAATTACCGGCAAGTCTAGCTGGTGTCCATGATATGTTTCATGTGTCACAGCTACGGAAATGTCTCAAATTCACCGCTGCTGTTCGCACCGAGGAAATCGGCGATTTGAAACCGGACCTGACCTACACCGAGCGACCGGTTCAGATTTTGGATGAAAAGACCCGGGTAACCCGGAACCGGACGATGAAATTTTACAAGGTGCTGTGGAGTAATCATACCGCGGAAGAGGCAACATGGGAAAGTGAAGATTACCTCCGCACCAACTATCCGGAATTTTTAGCTTTGTACAGTTTGTAACTACCTCTCCCGTCTCGTTCCTCTTTTGTAATCTCGGGACGAGATTCTTTTAAGGGGGAAGGAATGTAAAAGTCCCAAAAATGTGTATGAATAAAAACCAAGGTTTGAGTTCATATGTGTGGCAAAGACATGAAAAATGGGACTTGCTAAAACTTTTCTTCATGCAAAGTAATGCATGGATGACCATCCAAAATGAGGCTCACATTTTTATTTAAAAGTGTTGAACCAATAAGGAGTTAAATACCTCTTTGCATGTAAGTTAAAAAAATCAGATTTGAGATTCAAAGTTCACAAATGTGGTGACCAAAAACTTTGAATGAACATGCAGCCATATAGTTGGATTTATAGGGAAAAGTTTTATCACCAACTTTGTATTTGTAGGGTGGTCTCAAAAAGGAGTTTAAGAAAAGCATTTGCAAATTCTAGCCAAATTCAAATTTGTCATACAAATTCAGACTGAATTTGGAGAATTCAAATCCTAGCTCACCTTTCCAAACCCAGAACTTTGAACTTAGAGAGATTAACTTGGGAAGATCTTTTGGGGGAAGTTGTGGGATAGGACCCACATGTCATTGAGAGGAGAGTGGAGACTTGCATATGAAGCAAACTGTGGACTTGGCTCTGTTTTCAGTTTCACCGTAGCTTCACCTGCGTGTGCCACCGAGAGGAACCGGCGCCACTTCTTGCTGCCTGCCCCCATGCGCTGACCCCCCGAGGCGGTGCCCTCGTGCTTCTCCCCGTGCTCACGTCCCCTCGGCCGAGCAAAGCCCCAGTTGTTCTCCGCCCCTCGCGAGCGGACGAGAAGCATCTGCTTTTCACCTCCGCCTCTCGGTCCGGTCGAAGAAACGGCAAAGCAACCGTGTCTTCCCTTCCCTGAGCTGCTAAACATTGCCGCGAGCTCGGCCTCCACCTCCCTGACCCGAGAGCAAGCACGCTTCGGCCTCCGGTCCCCGAGAACGGCCGCCGCCGCGACGACCTAATTCAAGAAGGTGACCAGGCGCACGTGGACAGCACGCTGCAGCGGTCTTCACGGCCAAGCAAGGGCGGCAACGGGAGCGCATGGCCACCGCGCTGCTCTCACCCAAAGCTCAGGCCATGCCGTGAGCTATTGACGGCGAATTTCGAAGTTTTGCTCCGGCGACCTCATCCCGAGCTTCCGGTACGGTTCCTTCGAATTCTTGCCCTCTGATCCTCCTTAAGTCATCTTTGGCACATAGACGCTGGATTGGCTGGCGGTCATCTCTCCTTTAGGATCCAGCGCATGAAAACGTCTCAGACCGATGAATTTCGAGCTCTACTGAGCGTGTTCATGGCGGACCCATTCGGTCGCACGATGACAACCCACTTGCGGCCGTTTCCGAGCAAGCATGAGACCATGTCGGTTATTTCTAAGGCCCCCTGGTGCTGTAGAGCTCGTCAGCACAGGTTTTGGTGGGCTGGAGACCTTGGGCGACGCTGCCGAACCTCCACAGTAGCTGCCGCACGTCGCCGGCCATTTTACGGCCGCAGGCAGCCTAAACCGACCTCACAGTCGTGTTACTCGGTGCCCTAAACCCCCTGGCGGCGAGTACAGGTTTGGACAGTGGCCGGGAACGCCGGTCCGGCGAGCCTCCGGTTGCTCCAGCGAGGGGGAGCGCGCGGGCGCAAAAGAGGAGCCGAAGGAAGAAGAAGACGGGTGGGCCCCGTCTGTCAGCAGCTCAGAATTTAAACCTGTGATCGGGTGTGGCCAGGATCCTGTGTGTTGACGCGCTGGGAAGCTGTGGCCCCGGTGTGGCCCAGTCCTGATTGGCTGAAATTTAAAGAAGCGGGCCCAGTAGGATTTTCTGTAGGAAAACAATTCCAGTGAGGGCTCAAACTTTGGAAATTCATAGCCCCCTGTAGAAACATCCAAATTAAGTGATTCCAATTGGGTTGGATTCATTTTGCAGAGTTCTATCCAAAGATGAACTCAGATTTGTATGAAAGTCCATATTATATTCTGGATAATTCTTTGAAGTGTTTCGGAAAAAGAATTATTGAAGGAGTTTGGTTTATCCAAAAATCCCCAAATTTTGCCAGAATATTATTTAGCATAGTGTTGACCTTCTAACAAATTTTCAGCTCATTTGGAGGTCATTTGAATTGGAATTTGCCAAAAACAACCTACTGTGTTCATAAGATTCCAGAAACATTTTCAGAAAAATGTTTCCCACTTCAAAAATATATTCTGTGCAATCCATAGCTCCAAAAATCATAGGAAGGCAAGCTCTATGAGACATACTTGGATTTGTAGTTCACTTAATTGGGAATGAAAATGCACATTACTTCAGAATTAATTCTTTTGAGTACAAATGCTTAAAGAATTGTTCTGGGCGAACTACTCAAGTAAAAGAGCTGAATTTTGGACCAGATTACTTTCATGTGACCAAGAACGCACATGAAAATTATCATTCCAAGTTGAGCTGTAGAACTCCCTATTCCTATTCTCTATACTTATGTATAGGTGGAAATACATGAGAGACCTTGTGAGAATTATAGAGGACACAATTTAACCCCACCTTAGCTGCAATTTTGCAAGCTAAATCCTTAGGTAGTATAGAACCTGCTGAAAAAGTTTTGAGGCCATTGGAGTTCTTGTTATTCAGTTGCACTCAAATCTTTTCAGCTTATCTATTATGTTCATTAGGGAAAATGGTTAATGTATAGCTAAGGTCTTAAGGTCAATTTAGTTTAAGTCTGTTTCTTTGCACAACAGAGGCAAACCAAGCCATTCTTGGCTTTTCCACACAACCTCTGTTCCTAAGAAATTAATTCCATAACTTCTTTCCATTACATTCTATAAAACATGTGCATGTCCATTTCAATAGGAACCATAACGAAGGGGGTTCAAAGGAGTGATTCAATGAAGTGGATCAAGCTCCGGAGAGTCAAGGGTGGATCAACAAGGACACTAACTGATTATATACGACTACCCTGCAAAAAAGGCAAGCTCCGGTTTGTATTTAACAGCTATTAAGTTTTTATTTTGTATTCACCTTTGATTAAGACTTGAACTGTGCATTAGGTCTAGTGTTTGATACTCCTCTTGCATAGCAAAATGACCCTGAAGTGTTGGGTAGGTGTCTTTCACTGGGTAGAACTGCCATGCTTAAGTACGGTTCGGTAGAAGTCGAGTGGTGAGATGCTACTCGCAGATTTAGGAACAACATGGGCATACGGGATTGGTTCAAAAATGAATTAGCAAGTTAAAGTTGAGACCGGAAGGTTGTAGGGGCAGCAGGACATAGGGGCCTGGGTTCTGTAGACCCGTCCATGTCGGTCAAGGACCGATCCATATGCGGCCCTGTTGAACAAGTTTGAGTTGTGTACCGGACTCATGCTGGCTATATGGGACCCAGTAAACCGATGTACCTCGGGAAGCTGTCGTTGGGACTTTTCGGGTCGCCTCAGGCGGACAGCCGGTGTGGAGTATGTGGGGAACATTCTCATGACATCTCACGTCGGCAGATGCACCATGAGAGTGGCTACTGTACGGGGCGACTTGATCGATTCAGCGGGGGTGAAACGGGGGAAAGGCTGCCACGTACAACGTCAGTGGTGGTTGTTGTGGGCAACGTCGAGTACGGGCGTACGTGTCGTGTAGTTCGGGTGTTATTGATTCAAATCACCGTCGCTCGCAGAATGGACCGAGCATACTTGTTCTCACAGTCGCGATGTAGTAAGAACTTGCATGAGAAAGGAACTAATCATTTTGATGTGAAGTATCATACTAGCTTTGTATTGGATCTTGATGAATAGGCTAGTGCAAACTCGATTCTTTTATGCCATGAGCAATTTACATCGGGGAAAAGCGTTTCTTGTTTGATTGTGGACTCCCGATGTGGCGTGCCCAGGTTTACTTACAATGCTGCAATTAATACCTGAAAGTAAGGATTCACTTTTAGGCGAGTTAAATTATGCTCATACCATCCTATTTTAGGTTCATAACCTCACATAGAGTTTCAAGTTTAGGGTGACGGTTAAGTCTTGCTGAGAGTTATGCTCACGGATGCTATCCGAGTTGTTTTGCAGGTGATTGACTTCATGCTTATGAAGGGATGCCGATGAGACTCGGGAACTTCCGAGTGCCTACTCAAAGAGCATCCTCGCCGATGCAAAATTGTGTTCGTGTTGCTAGTAAGAAACGTCAGCGGGCTGGACTGTTTCTTTGTTGCTAAGATAGAGATGAGTCGTGAGAGAGATAGTCTTCCGCTGTAGCTTACTCTGATATACTTATTTGGAAAACATTCTTGTACGCTTCCGCTAAACTATTTAGGTAATATGATGTGTGTTTGTCAACCCGTGTGCTGTTGGGTGCCGCATATCACGGCACCACCCGACGAGGTCCTGTGGTCCCTCACATTTTGGACCACGGGCAACGCATCCATTGGGTCGACCGAGGGCCCCGGTCACTGGAAACCCATCGGCGACGGGCGGCAGCGGTGGCTAACCTTTGGCGGTGTCGCACTCCATCCACAGTGGCTCAAATTTTTCGGTTCTTGTTCATAGAGCACCGTGGTGGATCCCTCATAACCGGCATGAGCTCAAATCAGCCCAAAGGTGGCTGCAAATGTGAGTTCATCGATGACCTAGGGCCAAATTCGGTGCCGGCTCAAAATTCTCAAAGAACAGAGCCAAAACTCGATGAATTTTGATGGTTCTTGATTATAGAGGAGCGTATGAGTGTATAAATCATGTTTGTAGCTCGGCCTAAGTGGTGGTGGAATGATTACGATGAATTTTGAAGGTTTGTGCGGCTCGGTCTTATGAACACCGAAGCACTCAACGGCCAAATTCTCCACCGATCATGCAAGAGAGAAGGGGAGGACGGAACGGTTGTGTTCAGCACCTTAGAGCGATCCTTTTTTGTGTAGAACGTTGAGCATTAGGGGGCTTGTGTCATGTGATCACCGGGGAACCGAGAGCTTCGGCCGGTCGTTGGTTTGCTTCGTGTGTGTGCGAGGCAGAGAGTTGAGGGCGAGGGTGAACAGCATGAGGGGAAAAAAGTTCACGTGTCGGCGCGTTGCTTCTAGCCTTCGACCACCGAAGCACACGAGCAGGAGGTGGCGGCAACGTTGGTTGGCGCCGGCCGGGAGATGGTGCGCGCGTGAGTGAGGAGCAGAGAAAACTTCGTGGGTAAGTTTAACACTGCACTGACAAGTGGGCCCCATTTCTCCCCTCTTCTTCTCTTTTGAACTTCCATTTGAACTAGCAAACAAACTCCAAATTTGATCAAACTTGGAGGATAAGCCAAAAGGAATATGAGGAACATAATGGTGCTCTCAAATTTGAATTTCAGTGAAGTCGGAATTTGAACTGAAGTTTGAATTCAAATTCGAATTGTCTCCCATTTTAATTCCAACAAATAGGAAATCTTTTCCAAATAAGCTGAAAATTTGCCGGGCTACCCGTGGATGTGTAAAGAACCAAATGGTAGATTTAGGTCTTTGTGTTTGGGTATTGTTCCACGTTTACTTTAGAATTTGGAGCTCACACCGTTGTATTCAAAAATTTAAATTCCCTCTCATTTTCTCAGTGTTACTTGAAGCTCCAATTGCTAAAATTTTTAGATTTCACATCCCTCCTCCCTTAATAAGAATCTTTTCCTGAGATTACAAAACAAGAGACAAAGATGTGAGAGGAATTACCCGCGATGAGATGCCAAGAAGTCCGGGTAGTTTGAGCGAAGGAACTCCTCGCTCTCCCATGTCGCTTCCTCAGCGGTGTGGTTGCTCTACAATATCTTGTAGAACCACAGCGTTCGATTATGCATGGTCCAGGCCTTCTCATCAATAATCCCCACCTGATATTCAGCATAAGTGAAATCCGGGTGTAGCTCGCCAATGTCTTCGGTGCAAACAGTAGCCGTATACTTCAGACATTTCCGGAGTTATGAAACATGGAAAACCTCATGAACACCAGCGAGAGACACCGGTAGTTCTAGTCGATACGCCACTGATCCACACCTCTCGGTGATAGCATGGGGTCCAATAAACCTTGGAGCGAGTTTCCCCTTCACGATGAATCGGTGCACACCTTTCATCGGAGATACACGAAGGTACACGTGTTCCCTGACGTCGAAGTGCAGCGGCCTATGCCTCTTATCAGCGTAACTTTTCTGTAGGAATTGAGCGGCCTTAAAGTTTGCTTGAATCATCCGAATGCGCTCTTCGGCGTTGTTCACCAAATCAATCCGGAACATGACCCTTTCACCTGATTCGCACCAGTTCAGTGGGGTGCAGCACTTGCGACCGTATAGAGCCTCATATGGTGCCATCTTGGTATTCGCTTGATAGCCATTGTTTTAAGAGAATTCCACCAACGGAAGATGATCATCCCAATTTCTACCGTGGTGGATGGCACATGCTCTCAACATGTCTTCTAATGCTTGATTTACACTCTCAGTTTGCCCATCTGTCTGAGGGTGATAGGCGGAGCTTCTAATCAGCTTAGTACCCAAAGCAGCGTGCAACTGCTCCCAGAAATGAGCCACAAACAGTGCCTCTCGATCTGAGATTATAGTCTTGGGTACTTCGTGCATGCACAAGATTCTTGCAATGTACAACTCCGCATACCTGCTGGCATGGAAATGTGCATGCACGGGAATGAAGTGAGCTGACTTGGTTATGTGAGACCTATGTGTGCTGAATACATTGGCAATTAGGATAAAAAGTTAGCATTAACATTCAAAGTTTTGAATATTGCCAAAACATTCTTCTGTGGCAAGGTCCGGCAAGTTCTTTGTTAGGTCCGCCAAGTGTTGGCAAGGTCCGACGCAAGGTCCGGAGAGCTCCTGCAAGGTCCAGAGAGCTTCTGTGAGGTCCGGAGCTTGTTTTTAGGGAGCTCCCGTGAAGTTCAACTCGTAGAACTGCAGCGTCTTGTTTTTGCTTTTAACTCGCAATGTTTCAAACTTTCTTTATGGGAAGGTTTGCTTAGTATTAATTTGCTAAGTTTCTGGTGTGTTTTGGTGGTTATGGCTGTTATCATTTGATATGGTTTGCAACATGCTTATGTGACGTGCTCATGTAAGGTGTTGTGGTTTTCGAACTAACGTGAGTCAAGTCGAGGACTTGTGCTCGGAAGAATTGGTTTTATTCATGTGCAGGTGTTGCTTGAGTTCAAGACATGGCTGGTGAAGGGATCCTTGGACTAGTCTAAGGGAGGAGATGAGGTTCCAACAACCAAGTTCAGGAGGAGCTGTGGTTGAGTTGATCTGGAGGTCGTGCAGCATGTTTGGATCAAGGGCAGTGCATATGAAGGTTGCGTGTACGTCGTTGGAAGGTGTTTGCACGTGTGCGAGGAGTGCATGTACGTGGCAATATTGTTCCAAGGCGTGATGAAGAGAAGTGGACGTAAAGAATTGGTCGGAAAGGTCCAACCGGCTGGATTGCGTACTCAGGCTGAGGCTGAGTCGGATATGGCTCAAATATGGAAGATTTGAGTTGGTTATGATAGGATTTCGTGCTAGGCACGAAGTTGAGTTGGTTTAGTAATGTTTAGGACGTTCTTAAGGTGTTTGGAGGTCTCACGATTGCTTCTATCTGTGAATAGGAGAGTCCTGAGCAGTTATGGTAAGTTAGGATACGAGTCCAATTAGGAGTAGGAGTCCTAGATTGGATTCTTTAGCCTGAGGGCTGGCTATAAAAGCAAGGGAGGCCAGAGCTCTCGTGGGTAGAGAACTTTGGGCTGTTCCTCTTGTGTTTCTATTGAATAAAGTTCATAGTTTCGAGGAGCTTTTGTGCCTTGTTCGTCCGACTTGTTTTTCGTCAAGTCTTTCTCGCCGAGTTTCTGGACAGACCAACGTTGCTTGGGTGTTTTGTTCATAACTCGAGTTTTACAGATCTGATTGACGTGATTCTTTTTCGGTTGTCTTCACAACTCAATTATCTATCATCTGTTAAATTTTCACGAGCTTCGGATCTGTAGTTTTTGAGATACTCGAGTTTCTTTGCAGCATTGCAGATCTGTTTTATATCGGGTAGAACAGATTGATCTTCGTTTAATGTTTTGATCGTATCTCAAGTTTTACTTCGTGTTTTGAAGTGATTCTTGTTGCATTAGATCCGTGACTTGATTCTATACCTCTCTACTTGATTTTTCACGGTTGAACACGTTTGAAAACACTTGCACACACGGTTTCTTTAACCGATTGATTTTTTGCTGAGGGGTTTTTGTTGTTTCCGCTGCGAAAAGTTTTAATCTACCATTCACCCCCCCTCTGGTAGCTTTTCACGTGCTCTTCGATCCTACAATTGGTATCAGAGCCAAGGTGCTCTAATCTTTGTGATTTGCACGTGTTTTGACTAACCATCATGGAGAAGTATTGCGCAAAACCTTGTGTGTTTAATGGCATCGATTTTCAGGTTTGGAAGGCACGGATGGAGGCCTACATACAGGCGCAAGGCTTCGCCATATGGGAAAAGGTCTACCGGAACTTCGATGTACCACCCAACGATCAAGTTACGGCTGCGAACATGAGATATGTTGACAACAACAACAAGGCTCGCAACTTGATCATCCAAGGATTGACTCAAAGCGACTTCGACCGTGTTGCACACCTCCGATCTGCATATGATGTTTGGAAAGCTCTTTGTGACTACCATGAAGGATCCAATATGATCAAGGAGGTAAGGCAAGATATGTTCAAGAAGGAATACATGCGTTTTGAGATGCAACCCGGTGAGTCAATTGACGACCTTTTTGCTCGCTTTAATAAAATTCTCAGCAACTTGCGTAGTGTCAATGTTAACTTTTCAGATGCTGAAAATGCTAGACAATTGTTAGGAGCATTAGATATGTCAATTTGGGAGATGAAAGTTACATCTATTCGTGAATCTACTGCCATGAGTTCTCTTATTTTAGACGTGCTTTATTCTAAATTGAAAACTCATGAAATTGACATCATCTCACGTAAAAACCCCAACAAGTCTATTGCATTTGTTTCGCAACGTGACATGTCTAGTTCTAGTCAATCATCATCTAGTGGTGCACTCTCTTTGCTGTCCTCTCTAACCCTTGAACAGATTGAAGAGTTTCTAGAGGAGGAGCTTGCACTCATCTCTACTCGGTTCTCAAAAGCATTGCAAAATGTGAGAACTAGAAGGAGAGGAAGCTCCGGACCTCAACGATGTTTTGAATGTGGTAAGACAGGACATTTTCGTACGGAGTGCCCTAATCTTTCAGGTCCGACTTCACGTGAAGAAAAGCAAACAAGGCCGAAGAAATCGTTTGCAAAGAATAAGAAGAAGAAAGATTTATCAATGCGCAACATAGTGCATAGTATGATCTCTGCACTTCAAGATTTCGGCTCAAGTGATGTGGACACCGGTAGTGATGAAGATGAATAAGCTATGGCAAATATGTGCTGCATGGCGAGCAAGTCAAGTTCAAGCTCCGAGGAGGCAGAACACAACAGCGACGATGAAGAGGTATGTCCCACTTGCGAAGAAATGTGTGATGCTATTTCTCGTGCCACTGTTATATTAAAGAAAAAGGATAAAAAACTTAGGAACAATGCTGTTAAAATTGAATCACTGGAATCTGAAATTAATCGTTTAAAAACTTTGATTCCTAGTGATGATTCTTGTTCCTCATGTGATTTGATTTATGAACAATTATCCTCTTTAAGAAGTGCACACGCATCTACACTTGATAAACTTGAACTTGAAATTGAAAAGAACAAAGAGCTTGCTGCACTTAATGATAAAAATTTGAAAGATGCTTGTTGTTCTACAATTGATTTGCATTGTTCTTCATGTGATGATCTGAATAAGAAACCAAATGATGCTATGAATGAGATTTCTATTTTGAACAATGCTTTACGTGTGCATGAAGTTAAATATTGTTCAAATTGCAAACTAAAAGGAAAAACTTCATGTGAGAACTGCTTTGATCTGTCCAATAAACTTGATGACATGCATAGGACACTAGATCGGTTTTCTAATGCAAATAAGAACCTAAACTTGCTGCTGAATTCTTCCAAGTCTTGTAATGATAAAACTGGTTTAGGTTTTAATTCTCATGCTCATGCTAAGGCACACCCACCTAAAGTTGTAAAGTCATTAGGAAGCGGTTTGATTCAAACAGCTCCTAGACAAAAAGAGGTGATTTTCAAATCTGCAGGAGTACTGTCCCATTCGGGTTCTAATAAACGTGTTGCTTGCTCATCTAGACATGATAATAAGGTTATTTTTCATTGTACCTACTGTGGTAGAGATGGTCATGTCATGGATTTTTGTTATAGACTAGCTAAACACGATAAGAAACAAAGAATACTTGCTAGATCACATGACAACCAAGCAAAATGTGCTAGACCGAATGTTCGGAGCTTGCAACCTGCTGTAATGAGTCAAAAACTTGCTCCTGGACCTACTGTTTTTTGTGCTACATATAACACATCTTCTAAGTCAGTAGTTGGGAACAAAAATTTTCGATGTTTGGCTCATAAACCTGCTGTATCTTCTCAGCTTTCGCGTGTTATTCCTGCTGGACGTCGTGTGACTCAGTACTAGATTCCTAAAAGTCTTTTAACTAACCCAAGTATTGAGTCATCGACGTATTGTGCTGCTGTGTAGGTTTCACGTTTGAGGAAGGAGAACATTTGGATTGTGGATTCAGGTTGCTCACGCCACATGACCGGTAACAAAGAATGGTTCTCCTCTCTCTCTTTTGTGTCACATGTAGAAAATGTTACTTTCGCCGATAACTCTTCTACTCCCATAATTGCTAAAGGTTCGGTTAGAGTAAACAATCTCTACACTTTGAAAGATGTGGCACTTGTTAAAAATTTGAAATACAACTTGCTTTCGGTTTAACAATTGCTAGATGAAAATCTAGAGGTTAGCTTTGCTAAAAATTGCTGCAAGGTTGTAGATTCAAAAGTTGAGCTTTTGTTTAACATGTCTAGGTTTGGAAGAGTTTTTAAAGCTGATTTTGATTTTTCAACTTCTAAGCATCGGTGTCTAGTTGCTAATGATACAAAGTATCTATATTTTTGGCATCGTAGACTTGGTCACATAGGCTTTGATCATCTCACTCGTGTTAGTGCTCTCGATCGCATACGTGGGCTGCCGAAGCTTAAAAAGGACAATGATATTGTGTGCTCTTCTTGTAGACATGCTAAGTTTGTTGCAGGTTCACATGCTCCTCTCACAATGACCATGACAGCTGAACCGGGACAACTTTTACATCTTGACACAGTAGGTCCGGCACGTGTTCAATCCTTCGGAGGTAAATGGTATGTGCTTGTGATTGTTGATGATTATTCCAGATATTCTTGGGTTTATTTTATGGCATCTAAGAATGAAGCTTTTAGTCATTTTAGAACTTTATTTCTTAGATTATCTATCGATCACCCAGGATCATTAAAAGCAATTAGAAGTGATAACAGAAATGAATTTAAAAACCAATCCTTTGATCACTTTTGTGCTGAAAATGGAATAGATCATCAATACTCTTCACCCTATGTACCACAACAAAATGGTGTCGTAGAAAGAAAGAACAGGACCTTAGTTGAGATGGTAGGACTATGCTTGATGAATATCAAACTCCTAGGAAATTTTGGGCTGATGCAATTGCAACCGCTTGTTATGTCTCAAATCGTGTTTTCTTGCGTGCTAAGCTTGGAAAAACCCCATATGAGCTCCGGTTTGGACATAGGCCTAGTGTTACACACTTTAGGGTTTTTGGTTGCAAATGCTTTGTTAAGAAACATGGTAATCTTGATAAATTTGATGCTAGATCTGTTGATGGCATGTTTCTTGGTTATCCATCTCATACTAGAGGCTACCGTGTGCTTTTACTTGACACTAACAAAATTGTGGAGACTTGCGAGGTTTCTTTTGATGAAGCTAGCCCAAGTACTAGCTCCGATATTGCAGGTCCGGATCCATATCCGCAGGGGGAGAGTATTTTTATTGAAGAAGATGAAGAAGTGGTGCTGCTGCCCGAAAACTCGGAAGTAAATAACGATCAAGCTGCTGATTTTGCACCACAACCAGCACCAACAGTCACTACTGCTGGTTCGGACCTTCCTCAATCAACAAGCTCTCCTAATCAAAGGTCCGAACATGAATAAGAAGGTGCTTGTGAAGTGTCTACTCCCCTCCGAGTACTCAAAAGTCATCCTCCACAACAAATCATTGGAAGCTTGTATGAACGAGTCACTCGGTCCAGGTTTTGCGATCCAAACTCTCATGCTCATTCTGCTTTTGTTGCTTCTTTTGAACCCAAGGAAATATCACACGCACTCACTAATGAATCTTGGATTAATGCCATGCAAGAAGAGTTAGAAAATTTTGAAAGAAATAATGTTTGGAAACTTGTACCTCCACCTCAAGGTCACACATTAATTGGAACTAAATGGGTATTTAAAAATAAGAAAAGTGAGGATGGGGTTGTGGTTAGGAATAAAGCTAGGTTGGTTGCTCAAGGTTTCACTCAAATTGAAGGTCTAGATTTTGATGAAACATTTGCTCCTGTTGCTAGATTAGAAGCTATAAGAATTTTATTAGCATTTGCTGCATCTAAAGGTTTCAAGTTATATCAAATGGATGTTAAAAGTGCTTTTCTTAATGGCTACATAGAGGAGGAGGTTTATGTTAAGCAGCCACCGGGTTTTGAAAATCCAAATTTTCCTAATCATGTTTACCAACTGTCCAAAGCCTTGTACGGTCTAAAACAAGCCCCTAGAGCATGGTATGATAGGTTAAAAATATTCTTACTTGAAAAGGGGTTTACCATGGGCAAGAACTATAAAACTCTTTTTGTACTGAAGCATGGCAATGACTCATTATTCGTTCAAGTGTATGTGGATGATATTATCTTTGGTTGTGCTTCTCATGATCTCGTGTCCAAGTTTTCAGCTATGATGAGTTCAGAATTTGAGATGAGTATGATGGGAGAACTCACATACTTTTTGGGGCTGCAAATCAAGCAAACAGAAGAAGGAACTTTTGTGCATCAAACTAAGTATACAAAGGGCCTTCTTAAGCGCTTCAGCATGGACAAATGCAAGCCTCTTCGGACACCAATGGGAACAGCAACAACACTTGAACTTGATGAAGATGGTGACCCGGTCGATAAAAAAGAATACAGAAGTATGATTGGATCACTTTTGTATCTCACGGCGTCAAGACTGGACATACAATTCAGCGTATGTCTTTGTGCACGTTTTCAAGCTTCTCCACGTGCTTCACATCGCCAAGCCATCAAAAGGATTCTCAGGTACCTACATGGAACTCAAGAATTTGGCATTTTTCTTCCTTCTTCCTCAACCGTTTCTTTGAAAGCTTTTTCGGATGCTGATTTTGGGAGTTGTAGGATTGATAGGAAAAGTACCTCGGGTGCTTGTCATTTTCTTGGTAATTCACTTGTTGCTTGGTCCTCTAGAAAACAAAGTTCAGTTGCACAATCCACGGCCGAATCTGAATATGTAGCTGCGGCTAGCGCTTGCTTACAAATTCTTTGGATTGTTCAAACACTTAAGGACTATGGGGTTGATTTATATAGTGTTCCACTGTTTTGTGATAACACTAGTGCAATTTGTATTGCTAAAAACCCTGTGGAACACTCTAGAACTAAGCACATTGACATTAGGTATCACTTTCTTCGTGATAATGTTGAAAAAGGAAACATTGTGCTTCACCATGTCGATACCGAACAACAATTGGCTGATATTTTTAAAAACCTTTGGATTTCACTCGTTTTTGTTTCATTCGTAGTGAAATAGGGGTTATGCATCCTCATGGCTTAAATTGAGTGGGAGTTTTTGAAACTTTGAAAGTCTATGTGTGAATCTGAAACTAAAATAATATGAGCATAGTATTTCATACATATATGACTTTGTGATTCCTTTTACAGGCCGAAAGTTCTTACTACATTACTCATGTTATACATTTTGTAGTTTTTTCCATGACTAGTAATTGGAATAATTACTTACACTAAATCTGGTCATGATCGAACTTTCTTGCTGTTTTGAACTTGTTGCGTGCTCACAAGTGCTTTTAATCATAAAAAATTAATCAAGTGATCAGCTCACATGTTGAGTTTTCAAATAAAAAATTGAGAAAAGATCAAGAGAATATGCATGCATCGCACTTCTTCTTTTGAGATTGCTTATCATTGCACTAAGATATGAACCTGGAAGGAATTGTGTATGACTAAAACCATGTCCTTAAGCTTCTGATTGTCTAATGACATAGGCTTGGCTTGGTTGGTTAGAACAAGGCTGATGCAGCATATAATCTCTTGCAAATATCATATGATCAACTTTGTGCCTTAAATGATTATGAATAATAAAAATGCAGCAACAAGTGTCATGTTTTCAGGTTTTGAAATAGTTGAGTAAGGGAGATCATGACTTGCTTAAACTGAAAAATACATTTGATCTCTAGCATGGCTTACACTACTTTATGTATCTCATTGTTATGATAGTGTAAGTAACCTGATAGTATGACTTGGATGAGCTTTGTTTTGTATGTATATGTTATAATATGCTCATAACATTTAAAAATTTCTCTTTTGAACCTTGCTGAATACATTGTCAAAGGGGGAGAAATATGTATAAGGAGAGATTTTTTTACACTTTGCATATGTTATACACTTTCTTCCCTTTCTGATTTTAAAAAATGGGGAGAAATTAATAAAGGGGGAGAAATGAGTTTTCAAAGCTTTTCAAAACTTTTCATAAGCCAATGTTTGGATTTTAATTGGTGTTGCCAATGCATTCATCAAGGGGGAGATTGTGAGACCTGTGTGCTGAATACATTGGCAATTAGGATAAAAGTTAGTATTAACATTCAAAGTTTTGAATATTGCCAAAACATTCTTCTGTGGCAAGGTCCGACAAGTTCTTTGTTAGGTCCGCCAAGTGTTGGCAAGGTCTGACGCAAGGTCTAGAGAGCTCCTGCAAGGTCCGGAGAGCTTCTGTGAGGTCCGGAGCTTGTTTTTAGGGAGCTCCCGTGAAGTTCAACTCGTAGAACTGCAGCGTCTTGTTTTTGCTTTTAACTCGCAATGTTTCAAACTTGCTTTATGGGAAGGTTTGCTTAGTATTAATTTGCTAAGTTTTTGGTGTGTTTTGGTGGTTATGGCTGTTATCATTTGATATGGTTTGCAACATGCTTATGTGACGTGCTCATGTAAGGTGTTGTGGTTTTCGAACTAACGTGAGTCAAGTCGAGGACTTATGCTCGGAAGAATTGGTTGTTTATTCATGTGCAGATGTTGATTGAGTTCAATACATGGCTGGTGATGGAATCCTTGGACTAGTATCAGGGAGGAGATGAGGTTCCAACAACCAAGTTCGGGAGGAGCTGTGGTTGAGTTGATCGGGAGGTCGCACAGCATGTTTGGATCAAGGGCAGTGCATATGAAGGTTGCGTGTACGTCGTTGGAAGGTGTTTGCACGTGTGCAAGGAGTGCATGGACATGGAAACATTGTTCCAAGGCGTGACGAAGAGAAGTGGATGTAAAGAATTGGTCGGAAAGGTCCAACCGGCTGGATTGCGTACTCAAGCTGAGGCTGAGTCGGATATGGCTCAAATATGGAAGATTTGAGTTGGTTATGATAGGATTTCATGCTAGGCACGAAGTTGAGTTGTTTTAGGAATGTTTAGTACGTTCCTAAGGTGTTTGGAAGTCTCATGATTGCTTCTATCTGCGAATAGGAGAGTCCCGAGCAGTTATGGTAAGTTAGGATACGAGTCCAATTAGGAGTAGGAGTCCAAGATTGGATTGTTTAGCCTGAGGGCTGGCTATAAAAGCAAGGGAGGCCAGAGCTCTCATGGGTAGAGAACTTTGGGCTGTTCCTCTTGTGTTTCTATTGAATAAAGTTCATAGTTTCGAGGAGCTTTTGTGCCTTGTTCGTCCGACTTGTTTTTCGTCAAGTCTTTCTCTCTGAGTTTCTGGACAGACCGACATTGCTTCGGTGTTTCGTTCATAACTCGAGTTTTACAGATCCGATTGACGTGATTCTTTTTGGGTTGTCTTCACAACTCAATTATATATCATCTGTGAAATTTTCATGAGCTTCGGATCTGTAGTTTCTGATATACACGAGTTTATTTGCAGCATTGCAGATCTGTTTTATATCGGGTAGAACAGATTGATCTTCGTTTAATGTTTTGATCGTATCTCAAGTTTTACTTCGTGTTTTCAAGTGGTTCTTGTTGCATTAGATCCGTGACTTGTTTCTATACCTCTCTAATTGATTTGTCACGGTTGAACACGTTTGAAAACACTTGCACACACGGTTTCTTTAACCGATTGATTTTTTGCTGAGGGGTTTTTGTTGTTTCCGCTGCGAAAAGTTTTAATCTACCATTCACCCCCCCCTGTGGTAGCTTTTCACGTGCTCTTCTATCCTACAGGTTAACCGGTCAATGATTACCCAAATGGAATCATGCTTGTTGGAAGTCAGGGGTAATCCCACAATAAAATCCAGGCTCACATCTTCCCACTTCCATGCTGGAATTTTCAGGGGTTGCAACAGCCCTGATTTTCTCATGTGATCCGCTTTCACTCGTCTACACGTATGACACTCCGATACGTACTTTGCAGCTTCCCGCTTCATCCGTGTCCACCAAAATTTACTCTTTGAATCTTGGTACATTTTGTTGCTGCCCAGATGAATGAAGAATTTAGAAAAGTGAGCTTCATCAAGGATCTTTTTTCGCAGCTCCATATTCCGGGGTACGACTATGCGATTATTTAACCATAGCATCCCCTCATCATCTTTCCGGAAACATTTGATATCCCCGTTGTCTATCCATCTCCGGAGATGTGCCATGCCCTTGTCAACCTTCCACTACAGGAATCGAGACTATAGACGACGGCCGGAAACCGTCGTCAATAAGGGCACTACCGTCGTCAATAAGTTATTGACGACGGTAAAACTTTATAGACGACGGTTTTCGGCTGTCGTCAATTATTAGTCGTCAATAAATTTATTGACGACGGTTACCGTCGTCAATAATCTTATTGACAACAGCTAAATCTAGCTGTCGTCAATAAACTTATAGACGACAGCTAAATCAGGCTGTCGTCAATAAGCTTATTGACGACGGCCAGGAAACCGTCGTCAGTAACCGTGGCTTATTGACGACGGTTTACACTAGGCCGTCGTCAATAACAATTGCTTATTGATGACGGTTTCTGGTACCTGGCCGTCGTCAATACTAATGGCTTATTGACGACGGCCAAGTACCAGAAACCGTCGTCAATAAGCTTTCCAATTTTTTTTAAAAAATAGAAAATCCTGCCCTGGCTTCGAGGCCAGTCCTGGCTCGATGGCCAGATCACAGGCAATCAAAATATACATCACAGAATTGCATAAAAACACTATACGCACGCCACACTACCCTACGCTACCCCGACCGCTGCCACAGGAGTCCAGGAAGTCGTCGTGCGCTCGTCCAAACGCTGGTTGCTGAGGGGATGGAGTTTCCTGAGCCCGCGTCGCCGATCCCTATGATGTACATGTATAGTTAGACAAATTAGAAGTTCACAAATGTGTATATGATTAAATAAACTCATTACAAGTTAAAATTGAGCAAGTTAGCTAGATTTGGCTATGTTTGAGTAAGTTTGCTCATATTTTACTAAGTTTGAGAAGTATGGACTAGTAGTGTTTGTGTTTGAGCTAGTTCAAAAAGTTTTGGCTATGTTTGAGTAAGTTTGGTCATATTTGACTATAGTTGAGTAAGTTGTACCATATTTTACTCAGTTTGAGGATGTTTAACTAGTTTTCTCTAAGTTTAAGTAAGTTTGATCAAATTCAACTAAATTTGAGCAAATTTAACTAGTTGCAGCTATTATGAGAAATTTTGTACCTGTGCTCCTAACGTCGGCCCCTGTGGTAGCTGTATCGGTGGCGGCGCCCACTGAGGAAAGACAACGGAATGTCCTGTGGCCATAGCCTGCAAATATGAACTAAATTATTATATATGTCATTTATATATTAGAAACGTTGAGTACAATAATCTGAACTTACCTGCATGGCAGCTTGCAGCTGTAGCATGTACGAGTGTTGATACTCGTCCCTAGCCGGGAGCTCGGCTGCCTGCCTCTCGTTCGCGAGCCTCAGCGCTTCCTGCGTCCTCTGGAGCTCCTCCTGGACACTCTGGAGCTCCAGATCACGGATGCCACGCCTGCTGGATCCACCCTGCGATGAAGAGGCCCTCGAGTAAGACCGCGCCTCCCTCGAGTCTACTACTCCATCGAAGATGGCCATCCTACACAACGAAGTAAGAGTATTAAAGTTTCGTATCTCGAAGTTAATGAAAGTAAATGAAAACAACAGAACTCACCGGCCGTGAGGTTTACCGCCACCGCTTGCATAGGCGGCTTCAGGTACGATCGGCGAGTTCTGCCAATCGTAATCGTCGCCTCGAAGCCTCCGCACCTCCTCCCCATACTTTTCCTGAAAATACAGAAAATTAAAGTCATCAGAAGTTTTAAAGATAATACAATTAAGTCAACTAAAGAACTCACCAACGTCTCTGTCGCTGTCTGAGAAGACAGCTGATCAGGCTGCGAGGGGTCACTTCCCATGTGACCCCTCCTCCACACCTGGATAGCGGTCTGCTCCTGACCGATCTCGCGCTCCTATCGATACGTGTTAGCACAATGATAGCGATAGAAATTAACTAGAATATAATTCGAGTATCACTTACCATCCGTTTAGCAAGGCGTACGTAGCCGTCCCCGCCAAGACGGTGTTTCCCGTCCCTCCCTCGACTCTGTCGGCGGGTCATCGACACGCCTTGGAAGCCCTGGCTCGCCCAACGAGCACACAGGGAACTGTAGGCGTCCGGACAGGACTCAAGCCACGGTACGCTGACCTGCACACATTTGTTGTTGGATGAAAACATTGATGAAAATTGAATAATGAAGCAAAGTAAAATAAAGAATTTACCTCTGCGTACTGTGCCTCCGTCAAGTACTTGTCTGCCACATCCCTAAACTGCCCCGGCTGACCCTCGTCCGGATGCAACTTATAGTACGCCTTCGTAGCATGAATGCGAGCCGTTGAAATCGACTGCGTCAGGAGCTCCCTAGCGTTGTTGTTGAAGACCAGGCGAGCGTGATCCAGCTGGGCCTCGTCCTCCAAACGGTAATATTTCTACAAGTAGAAATATACAAGTTAATGTATTTAACATATAATAGGTTCGCATTTAACGAATAGACGATGTACTTACCATGAATTCATGCAACACATGCTCCTGGTGGTTGCCGTAGGTAATATCCTGGGCCGTAGCGTAATCGTCCCAAGACGTAGCAGCCCGTCCGTTCACTAGACCGGGGTAGTGACAATGGATGAGCTGGCCCAGGACAGCGTTGACCTGGCGGTGGCGTCCTTGACCCGTGAACGAGTCATCGGCCCAAGACCTAATACACGATTCTCAATTAGTACATATATAAGTGTTAAAATATCTAAATTGATTTGTTATAGATTTACTTACCTATCGCCAACCGGACGAATAACGACCCGATCTTCTGGCCGTGCAGGAACCGGAGGAGGAGCCACGTAGTGGCTCCTCCTGTAACGCCGTTGTGGAGCCGGCTCCACATCAGGCTCTGTGGAAGGCTCTGAAGCAGGGTCTGAATCCTGCGGTGCCGGAACCAGAAGAGGATCCGAAGCAGGATCT
Source organism: Neostapfia colusana (assembly GCA_030760725.1). Classification (NCBI taxonomy): domain Eukaryota; kingdom Viridiplantae; phylum Streptophyta; class Magnoliopsida; order Poales; family Poaceae; genus Neostapfia; species Neostapfia colusana. The sequence goes on from JASWHV010000015.1 coordinate 49,163,225, forward strand.
GTAACAGGCTCCGAAACCTGTGGTGTCTGAAGAGGACCCCTGCCCTCTGTCTCCTCAGACGTAGAGTCGTCCTAAAAATTTGAAGATTGGTAATATAGATTTAAGAAAGTTATTTATATAATTTATGTAATTTAATATTCTTTACCTGTCGTGACCGCTCTCGTGACCCCTGGCCTCTGTCGAGGCCCAACAGCCGATACAGTCTACCATTGCTAGACTGACAGCCCTGGAAAACGGAGTCTGCTCTCGGGGGCAGAAAGCCCCGCGTCCCCCGTCGTCTACTGCTCGATGACATCCTGATGAAAGGAAATTTGATAATGAATTTAAAGGAAAATATAGAAGACGAAAGAAGAGATGAAAGAAACGATACTTGTACTCAATTTCAAAATTCATCAGTATCACGATCATGTACTCTACTTCGTAAACCGGACTATCGATCTTTTGTCATGGTTGTTCGCCGTTTTCGTTTTTTCACATTATGAGTCTGTACATCTTGTGCATCTCCAACTAATTCATCGAGTCGTAGACCAGGCTCAACGACAAAAGAATCCGGCAACTCTTCTTCTTGGTAAACAACATCTACCTCATCAATGTAACCAGTATTGTCCGGTGTATATAACCGCTCAAGAGGATTCACCTTTTGTACAACCCACCATGCACTAAGTTTTTCGCATGGATATTGTAGATAGTACACTTGTTCGACTTGGTGTGCAAGGACAAAGGTGTCGTAGCCTCGTAGTCGGTCCTTGTGTTTGAATTCTACCATGCCAAATTGGTTTTGTCGAGTTCCATTGTTATTATCAAACCAATCACAGTCAAAGAAGACTACTTTAAGGTCTTTACTCCCGGCAAAACTAAATTCTAGGATTTTGTTTATGATCCCATAGAAATTAGTTTCATGTCCTTCGGCATCGGCGGCCCTCGTCACAACTCCGGTGTTTGATGTTGCCCTTAGAGGACGTTGAGCTTCAAATTGAGTTGAACGGAATCGGAACCCATTGACATCATATCGACCGAAGAGTTTAACTTTAATGGATCCGTTGGACAGTTGTCACAAATCTTAATGAACACCGGCTTATGTCTTGCACTGTCCAACATATGAAGTAAGAAGACTATTTTATGCTATGAACATAATTACTAAGACGAACAAGACAAGGAAAACGTTACATGATTTCGAAACCACGTTTGGAAGTTAGGTCCTCCATTTACTCCATAGTGTCGCATTGTTTGTATTTGCTTGCTAGTAGGTTGCTGCTTAGACTTCCAATTTTGTCGATCGAACTCACTAAATCAGGACAAAACAGAATTATTGGTGTAGATGTATAACACACCACGCAAATTAGTATAGATGTTGAACAACCACTTACTGAAAAAAATTGTCCATCCCATCTATGTTAGCGTACATGTATAACTAAGCAGCTGTCTTTTCATCTGCTGAAGCATCATAGTTCGTGCCACTACCAACAGTGGTGCCTCTCGTTTGGAAAAGTGAGAGTTCGCTACAAGAGGTTGCTTCAGCCATATTATACCGTAACACCGATGCATTAACATTGTGTTCTTCTGCAAAGTAGACACTTTAAAAGTATTCTATCTCTTGAAGTGTAAATGCTTCGGCGATGCATCCTTCAACCCTTGCCCTATTACGAACCATCGGTTTTAGACATCTGAGTGCTCTTTCAATGTGGTATATCCACCTATATTGAACAGGGCCACCTACTTTAGCTTCATATGGAAGATGGATTAGAAGGTGTTGCATTGGATTGAAGAACCCTGGAGGAAATACTTTTTCCATCTTACATAAAAGCACGGGTATCTCTTTTTCCAACTTCTCCATCATCTCCCTTTTGATTTCTTTAGCACAAAGCTGTCTATAAAAATAGCTAAGCTCGGCTAACACCTTCCAAACCTCATCGTCAAGATAGCCTCGAAACATAACCGGCAGAAGTCTTTCCATGATTATGTGATAATCATGGCTCTTCAAACCAGTAAGATTTCCAGTCTTAACATTAACGGCTCTTCTCAGGCTAGCAGCATAACCGTCTGGGAACTTCAACTGTTTCAACCACTTGAAGACTTCTTTCTTTTCTTTTGGTCGAAGGCAGAAAGAAGCTCGTGGTTTGCCACCAGCTTCGGAGAGCTCAAGACTTGGTCGGTTACAAACCTCTGCCAAATCCTTCCGACCTTTTATATTGTCTTTTGTTTTCCCCGTCATATCCAAGCACGTGCTTATGATGCATTCGCCCATGTTACGTTCCTGGTGCATGACATCAATGTTATGCATTAGAATTAAAGACTTCATATACGGTAACTCCCATAGTGCACATATATGAGTCCAATTGTGATCCTCTCCGTAACCAACAAAATATCCAGGACGACCTTCATCTGGCACTAGATGGTTGAGCTGTTTAACAATTTCCGACCCGTTCAGACGTTGTGGTGGTCCCTTTTTTACAATGGTACCCTTCCTGAAGGCATTTCTCTGTTGCCTAAACACGTGATTTGGCGGTAACCAACGTCTATGACAATCAAAGTAGCATATCTTGCCACCATGACTTAGAAGAAAACAATCCGTGCCCGAAGCACATATTGGACATGTCAATCGACCATGAGTGCTCCAGCCAGAAAACATGCCGTAAGCTGGAAAATCATGAACAGACCACAAGTACGCAACTCGAAGGTTGAATTTCTATTTTCTATAACAGTCGTACGCTTCGACTCATGTCCATAACATTTTGAACTCTTCAATCAATGGCTGCATCATCACGTTCAGTCGTGAACCAGGATGATCCGGTCCAGGTACAATAAGGCATAGGAACATGAACTCATACTTCATACAAAGCGATGGTGGTAAGTTGTACGGAATAGCGAACACGGGTCAACAAGAGTATGGTGTGGCGTTTGTACTAAACGGTGAGAAGCCATCTGTCGCCAATCCAAAGCGAATATTTCTCGCGTCATTGGCGAAATCTGGATCAAAGCGGTCAAGCGCCTTCCATGCCTCACCGTCCGACGGGTGCACCATCATGATGTTGTTCTCACGTACACCTTCTTTATGCCACCTCATGTGTCTAGCTGTTTTTATAGATAGAAATAAACGCTTGAACCTAGGTGTGACAGGCAAGTAGCGAAGCTGCTTCTGTGCGACTTGAGTCATTACTTTTGAACCGTCGTCATTAACAACTTCGACAAATCTCGCTTTACCACATTTTAAGCACTTGTTCTCGTTGACATGCTCTCTCCAAAAAAGCATGCAATTGTCTAGACACATATCAATCTTCTCATATTTCATACCTAGACCAGAAATCAACTTCTTAGACTGATACATATGTTTAGACACTTTATGTGGTTGTGGAAGGATATCGCTGATCAATTTGATAAGATCGTTGTAGCAGTTATTGGAGAAGAAATACTTAGACTTAATGGCCATAAATCTAGTCATGAAAGTAAGGAGCGTCACTTCGGTGTGTTCATGCAACGGCTCTTCCAAAGCTTTGAGAAGCGTGAAAAACGCTTCAACCTCCGTTGGAGGAGGATCCTCCATCAATTCAGGATTTATGGCATCAAGCATCTCGTCCATCCTATCGACCCCCGTGTTGTCATCCTCATCTGAAACTTGTAAGGGTTGAGAAGAAGTCTCACCGTGAAAGGTCCACACCTCATAATCTTGCATGAAACCGTATCGACATAAGTGAAACGCCAAATTCACTTTGTCCCAAAACTTTGCACCTTGACATTTCGTACATGGGCACCGCACCTTATCGATCTTTGACAATGAAAAAGCTCGATCTACAAAAGCATCTGTCTTTGCGAATCACTCATCCGAGTGACAACCAGAACTGTTCTTCCAACCGGTATACATCCAACTACGATCCTCACCCATGTTTGAATCTGCAGTTTAATGTCAAGGAACTTATAGTTACTTTATAATTTATTTATGTCATGGCCCTACATCTATTGGAAAGGATAGGTCCTAAACCCACCCAAGAGTGATCGAGCGGAGCGTGCTCATGACGAGACGCGTGGTATGGATCCGAACGAAATTTCGGCAGCATAACCCCGCTGTTCTCCACTGCACGCCCGAAAATGGTGCAGCAGAGAACAACAGGGTTATGCCGTCGAAATCTTGTCTAGATCTAAACCCGCGTTTCATCACATGCCACGCCACCTCGGTCACTCCCAGGCTGTCCAAAAAGGGACAATTCCAAACGTACACGCCTCACATGCGTAACACATGTGAGACGGGCCCGTTCGAAATGGGTGACGCATGTTGTATAGGTTTACGTCAATCTTTCGTTTTTGAGTCATTTAGAAGAGAGAGAGGAAAGAACGAGAGAGAAGGAAAGAACGAGAGACAAAGAAGTGGGTCAGCCGTCCTAAGTTATGTCCCGTTGGGGCCTGCCGCTATCTTACGACGCCTTTAGGGTTAGCCGTCGTACGTTATGCCCCGTCGTAAGTGGGTCAAAGATGAAACCGCACCGTCGGGGCCCGCCATCCACGCGGGGGAGCTTGCCGTCCTCCGTGCCTGTCTCGACTAATACATTACCACTAAATGAGCCGTGACAGACCCTAAATGGGTCGTGTCAGGCCGGACAGGGCCGAAACCCATTTATTTACATATAGTAACTAATCACACAATCAATCAAAGTATTAATTAAACAATAATCAATTACAATACTAATTAAACAATTAATCAACTAAGGTCGGACAGCGCGGCAGGGTTAAGTTGTAACTACTAAGAGTTGTATCAACATGGGTGCATAGGCTTATTATTTTTGTTTTACTTGAATTATGTCCTTCAATCAGTTGCACATCATGTTCAGTATGGATGGTGCTGTTTATTAATAGTATCACAGTTTAGGACTCTTGTAAATTTGAAGTATATAATATTCATTGAATTTTAACTTTATACAGAAATACTTCGGTGCTGCATTTGGCAAGGGAAGACAAGCTGCAAAAACGTAAGTTTATCTGTCTTCAATCCTTTTTTGTTCTTCTATTCTTAGATACTTATCGATACATCAAAAATATCCAACAAATACCGTTGTCTTAGTGTAAAGGCGTATATTAACACAACTCATTTTTCTGAGAAGCAAAATACAGGAAAGGAGGGATACTCCATATCATCTTGGCATCTAAAATATTATTATTTGCTAGTTACAGTTATAACATTCATTTATTTTTCTATCCTTACACAGAAATTTAAAGTGGACAAGCCAGATGTTTTTTCTGCATAAGCTTCTTCCTTTTTTATTATTAGTCATTGGACCGAGTTTACCACTATAAGATTATAGGCAGGATTGATTTGTATAATTAAAGCTACACCCCCGTTTCCTAACAAACTTTGAGTTTAACTTAATTTGAATGAGGTAACTAATGACGTCAGCTTTTGTGACCCATTATTAACAAGAAAATTTCAGCATTTGCTATAAGTGTACTTTGTTGCATTGGTCTGACTACTATGCAAAATTTCATGTTGATGGCCATCAGAATGATTCTGAGTGAAACTCTTTGAATGTTGTCTTGCAGGGAGATAGAGAAGTTAAAGCTTTCAGAGCTTACCTGCCGTGAAGGCATTGTTGAAGTCGCAAAGAGGTATATGCCTTAAGTCTTTTCCTATAACAGTAAAGCTTTGCTGCTTTATTACAGTTTCGTATTTTCCTTGAATGCATGCTATTGTCTATCACTTTCACTTCATTTTTATTTATATTATTAATATTACTTATGTTCCATGTTACTCTAGAAATTTTGTGCCTTTAATTATATAACAAGCACAGGGGTGCACTACAGTAGTAATTATTGTAGTAGTCAATAGTCATCAAAGGCTTCTTTATTCCTTTTTATACTAGAAATCTTTCGTATAAATTAGAAGACTGCATTGCATTGTAATCATAATCCAAACATTAGCTTAATGAATTTAGAAATAAGCTCTAGTCAGTATAGGTGCACGATAGATGACTATTCATCAAGTGATGACTCTAGTCAGTTTATTTGTGGATGTTTAGCTTTGAGGTTGTCAAGTTTCTTTTCTACTGTCTGCTTATGGATGCTGATGAACCTGAAGAAGCTAAACCTGAGTTTTAACAATCTGTTTTCAATGCAGAATTTATGGAGTGCATGATGAAGCGAAGGACAAAGCTTTTGAGTTGGAGCTGAGTTGGATATGTGATGAATCAAACCGTCAGCATCAGAAGGTGGCCAGCGCGAGGTGGAGGAGGGGAGGGGGGAGGGAGGTGGCGTACTCGTTGGTCGGCGGATCAGCGGCGGCGGGGACCGGCGGCGGGGGCGACCGGCGGCGGCGGCGGGGACCGGCGGGGAGGGCGACGGCGACGAGACTGATCGGCGCGAGTCGGGAGGCGGCACTGTGGCCGCCTCCCGGCTCGCGTACGGGTTATATGTCCGGTTATTGACGATGGTGCCAGGTCACCATCGTCAATAACTCCTCGGGTGGGCCCGAATTAAGTTAAAGACGACGGACACCGTCGTCAATAACTTATTGACGACGGTTCTCGTTCAGCCGTCGTCAATAACTGTGTTATTGACGACGTTGCTAGGTCACCGTCGTCAATAACTCCTCGGGTGGGCCCGAATTAAGTTAAAGACGATGGGCACCTTCGTCAATTATTTATTGACGACGGTTCTCGTTCAGCCGTCGTCAATAACTGTGTTATCGACGACGGTGCTAGGTCACCGTCGTCAATAACTCCTCGGGTGGGCCCGAATTAAGTTAAAGACGACGGGCACCGTCGTCAATTATTTATTGACGACGGTACTCGTTCAGCTCTAGCCGTCGTCAATAAAATTAAAGACGACGGCCCCGTCGACAATAAATCTGGCCGTCGTCAATGATCGTTTTTCCTGTAGTGTTCTTATCTGCAATAATATCCTCCCTAATGGTAGGGATGAGGGCAAGGTTGTAGAGTGACCCATAAGGAACCAAGTATAAACTTGGCTCTTCCTCTTCCATCAGTGTAATGGTGAGGTTATGGACATGTGATTTCCGACTCAACGTGTCGGCAACCACATTTGCCTTGCCGGGGTGGTAATTAATCTCAATCTCATAGTCTTTGATTAATTCTAACCACCTCCTTTGCCTCATATTCATCTCCTTCAGGGTAAAGATATATTTTAAGCTCTTTTGGTCAGTGTAGAGATGCACCAAATTCCCCAAGAGATAGTGCCTCCACATTTTCAGCGCCAAAACCACAGCAGCGAGCTCAAGATCATGAGTCAGATAATGCTGCTCATGGTTTTGAAGTTGGCGTGAGCCATACGCGACCACACGTCCTCCTTGCATCAACACGCAGCCAAGCCTGATACCGGACGCATCACAATACATGTCGAAAGGCTTGGTCATATCCGGTTGAGCTAAGACTGGGGCTGCTGTGAGATGCTTCAACAATGCTTGGAACACTCCTTCACATGCTGAGTTCCAAACATATTTTGTTCCCTTCTTCAATAATTCTGTCATCGACTTAGCTTGGAGAAGCTTGGAATGAATCTCCAGTAATATCCCGCTAAACCGAGGAAGCTTCTGACTTCATGGACAGAAGTGGGGGCTTTCCATTTCAGCACTTGTTCAATTTTTCTTGGGTAAACCGCAATGCCTTCCGCTGAGATGATATGTCCCAAAAATGGCACCTGGCTGATCCAAAACACGCATTTGCTGAACTTGGCATAGAGCTTATGGTCCCGCAATCGTTGAAGGACGATTCTCAAGTGTTCGGCGTGTTCTGCTTCTGTCTTGGAGTAAACCAAGATATCATCAATGAACACCACCACGAACTTGTCCAACTCCGGCATGAACACCGAGTTCATAAGATACATGAAATGTGCCGTAGTGTTTGTGAGACCACAAGACATGATGAGATATTCATATAGTCCATATCTCGTCGAGAATGCGGTGTTTGGGATATCCTCCGCTCGGATCTTTATTGATTATACCAAGAGCGAAGGTCCATCTTTGAAAACACACTTGCACCCACAAGTTGATTGAATAGGATGTCAATGCGGGGCAGTGGATATTTGTTCTTGATGGTGACGGCGTTGAGCGGCCGGTAATCCACACACAGCCTCAAGGTTTCATCCTTCTTCTTGACGAACAGCGCCGAGCATCCCCAAGGCAAGGAACTCGGTCTAATGAAACCCTTGCTCAACAAATCATTGAGCTGTTCTTTCAAATCAGCCAGCTCATTCGGAGCCATTTCGTACGGTCTCTGTGATATGGGTGTAGTCCCGGGTGCAAGTTCAATCTTGAACTCCACAGCCCGTTCTGGTGTCATGCCTGGAAAATCATCCGGAAACACGTCGGGGTACTCTCGGACTATGGGGATGTCCTCTAACTTGGGAGCTTCAGTATGATAGACGGCTGAAACTTCCGGGACTGGATTGTCTAGTATGAGGGACTGCGGACGGTGGAGTGGGGAGTTGAGATGAACCGTCCGTGCCAAAGTTTCTAGGACAGTGCCATGGTAACTTAGCCATGACATCCCTAATATTGCATCAATCTTCTGCGCCTCAAGAATAATCATTGTAGTGGGATATATCTTCCCACCTAAGCAGAGTCGTGCTTTCGGAATCATCATATTTGCTGAAATCTTCCCTCCCGGTGAGCAGATCATATATGAGCACTTGGTTGGAAAGACTTGCAGTTGATGCTTAACCACATATGATGCACTTATGAAGTTGTGGGATGCACCAGAATCAAATAATATGATGATTGCTTGATCGTTGAGAGTAAACGTACCTACCAGCACGTTTTCTCCCTCCGGGGCGTCCTCATTGTCGAGGTTGCGAATGCCCCCGGTTCGCTGACCTCCCTTCTTGACCGGAGGTCGGCCTCGAACACCGCCCTGATATTTGGCTTGCCCGCTGCTTTGCTGCCCCTAAGGACAGTCCTTCTAGAAATGACCCGCCTAGCCACACGTGTAGCAGGTGTAGCGAGGTGGTCCTCCGCTGATCGGCGGACGGAAGCCCGAGGCGCGTTGGGGCGGTGGAAACGCCCGGGGTACCATATGTTGCTGCTGCCACTGTTGCGGATGCGGTGGTGGCATCGGCGGTCAGAATGGGGGAGGCTGAAAAGAACGACCCCTAAACTGCTGAGGTCGCGCCAGTGGATGCCACTGCTGACCAGATGGTGTCCTATACACCATTCGGTATTTTTGAAGAGCTCCACCCCCGCTGCTTGGTGGAGCGCTTTGCTTTCGCTGCTCAGCCGCCAGTTCCCGCTGAGAATCCTCTTGCATAATCGCGGTATTGACAAGGTCGTTGAAGGTGCCGCAATTGCATTGCACGAGATGCGTCTTCATCTCGGGATTTACCCCCGATAGAATTGCTCTTGCTTCCTCTCCTCGGCGGAGACATAATCCGATGCGTACTGCACGAGATGGTTGAACGCACGGGAGTAGTCGTGGGCACTCCCGCCTTGCTTCAGTTCCAAGAACTCTTGGAACTTCCTCTTCATTATCCCGGGAGGTATATGATAGGCGCGGAACACCTCCCGGAATTCTTGCCATTCGACAGCGTGGCATGCAGGCAGTGAGGCGACATAGTTCGCCCACCATGCACCAGCGGCACCGTGAAGATGCTGCGCCGCGAAGAGAGTCTTCTGCCGCTCCGTGCATTGGAGCAGCCCGAACTTGGACTCGATAGTCCGCAGCCAGTTTTCTGCCTCCAGTGGTTCTACTGCTTCGGTGAACACCGGAGGATGCGTACTCATGAAATCCAAGTACGTCATGACGTGGGGCTCACGAGGCCCCCTCTCTTGGTGCCCCCCTGCCTAGGACATATTCTGCACGATCGTGCGGAGCAGGTCGGTCTGCTCCTCACGAGAGCCCACCAACGCCAAAATCACATCCGCTAGTGTAAGCGGATGTGGCGGTGGTGGTTGTTGCTGCGGGGTGTTGTCATAGGCAGGTGGCTGGGAGTCATCACTCCCCTGCTGACTAGAGCCCCCGACCTCATGCGTGGCCCGAGTACGAACCATCTGCAACCATACGACAATAAAAAAATTCCCACAGCATACTCAATGCAGTCCAATAAAATAGGCATAAAACATAATGACAGTAAGGATGCGATACATCTCGTACATGGATAATGTAATAACTTTGCACAAGCTACACCATCACCAGACCAAATATACATTAGTGAGATCCAAATTGACGGACTTCCTCTTTGGAAGTTCATCTCAACTAGATTTGGTAACTACGAGACGTTAATATCGCTTTGTCATCACGTATACTACCCTTTATCTTCAATACAACACAAACATGGTCTATAGCAAAAGAAACTTGAGTAGGAAATATACTCAAATCTTTCACTAGTTGAAGATAACAACTCATGAGTATGTTCTACCCCATTTGAAGTAATCAAACCCCCTAGGGTACAACAATCACTCACATGAGTTCAACTGTCCATCCCTCTGCCCAGAATGACCAGTTTCTACATATCCCATATTTTTGACCTGGTACTTTGCATTTTTATGACTCAAGTTGAATACGAAATTTAAAGTTAACTTCAGTATATTTCCAATGAGTATTTATTTGCTCCCAGATCATCTCTGGTTAAAAAAGTTATGATAATTCAAAGTCAACAGAATTTCTGGAAGAATTTCAACAGCACCTCCTTTGGAAGTTGCTGTTTTCAACTCTAAATTCTACTGAATTCCATGCTGCAACTGCAGAAACTTTGAACTAAAAAGATATAACACATCTCCTAACCTTTTCAAAAATATACCGTATGATAATTTTAGATTTTTCTAAGAAGTTATGCTTGAAAAACAGAACAGTCCAGAGAGAGTTTTGCCTCTGTCCTGTTTCTGGACAGTTTACAATAATCTGGACTTTCAACCAATTTTATGTGTGATTCTGTTCTGGAAGTCTACAACAAAGTTGTATAGCACTTAAACCTCTTTCCATAAATATATCCCACATCTCCATTGGCTAAGTAACCTGTCAGTTATGCTCTGTTAAAGTTCAGTACACTTGCTGCCAAAACAGAACACTTTGTTTTTCAATTCCCTTGAGCTGAACTACTCAACTTTTGAACTTTTCTACAAGACCAGAGTCCTAAAGATTAACACTTAGTTATCCTAGTTCTTTTTTAAAATTGTTTTTAATGCAATCATGATCATAACATGTCGGTACTACGTTCCTCACAAAATGAAAAATCCTAACCGGCTTACACCGGCATATATGTATCCATCGGTGGCACTAAAACGGTCACTCGCAAACATGTTCTACTTGGACCATGGTTTCGTGGTTAGTACCTGCATAAATTCCACACAATCATCAGGTCCGGCTGCACACTGAACGCGGTCCCAATACAGGTTCATACACCCGTCCGTCATCACTCGCACGGGTGTTCTCAAGCCAAACACGCCTTGAGCTACGTGTTCATGTTACTAACCACGTGACGGGGTCTCCCATACTTGCCCGTAGCATGCCAGGGAAGAGCGTTGCTTGAATACCCCAAACGACATGAGGAGTCGTAGAGGAAACTAAAGCTGGCCGAGTTACCTGCCACCCTTGAGGCTCCACCCTCCAGCTTGGGCGCACTGGTGGACAGTGCTTACGTGCACCCCCAAGACATGAAGTCCCGAGATGCACGATTTTCCGACATAACACATAAGTTAGATTGTCACCTACATATTAGTCTAATAGTAGTCCTTATTTGTGCATACTAGCGAATCCTCACCATAATTCCTATGTTTTCCCCGTAATACTGTCCTTATTTAGTGTGCTATCCCCTAAGTAGCTCTGATACCAGCCTGTGACGGACCAAAATCTGTATGCCCATGATCTCAAGGAGTGGTGCCGCACGATGCGACACCCGACAGTACACACAATAAGGAAACCATAGCATTACATTGAAAACAATCTGAATATGTACAAAAGGTAGTATAAACCTTCAGTTTTACACCTAGTTACAGAGTTCTACAGCGGAAGCTAATTTTTACAACTCACGCCCACCTACTAGCAAAAGTCGGTTGTCCAGCCCTACGGACAGCTCCCACTCAGCGGTGGTCCCCGGCGCAGGGCAGCCCTCGCCGGTAGACTCATAACCCGAGTCCGTGGGGTAGTCCTCACCTGCATATAATCATAGCAGCAACCGTGAGCACGATGGCTCAGCAAGTCTTAACCGATGCTCCTACAGATGAAACTCTACATGCAGGTCATAACGAATATAGGATGGTAGATGGCAGCAAACGGACACGCCTACAAGTCCATCCTTAGTTCATCTTTTAGCCACAATTTAACGGTTCAGGAACCTGAAATTTAGTGAGCAATATTTGGTGGCACACATGTAGCAATACAAGTTATTCATAACAGCAATATTGAATCACATCATTTCATATGTTAACCTACGTCATGACTCAGTGACCAAGTGGTATTCATCACCATGACGGACGGTGAATCGACTCGATATACACCTGCAGTGATACCCGAATAGCACGTCACGTACGCCCACCCGTGGAGCTGCGCAGCACGCTCACTCGATGTCGTACGGGAAAACCTTTCACCAAACAGCCAAAACGTCTAACCGGTCGCACCCAAACGGACAGGAGGTTCCCTACACGGAGCATCTCTCTATTCCCGTTAGCGGATTTCCACCTTGCTGCCCTCAACCTACACCTATAAATCGGTGTGTTATGCATCGACGCCCGGAGATATAGGTTATATCAGTTTATCGGGGCCCATATATCCGATATGCCTTCGGTACGTTCAAACTTGATAAGCATGGGCCACACATGGATCGGTCCTCAATAGACACGGATAGGGCTGCACCCACAAGACTTCCTCTTGCTGCGCCCTAGCCCCTGCCTAGTCTCGTTTTCTTACTAAAGTGATCTCACATCACTCGAACCAAACCCGTGTCCCGAAGACTATACTCGTGAGTAGATTCCAACTACTCGACTTGTACCAAATTCTATACACATTAAGCAGAGCATATACTACTCGAGGACTTAGACACTACCCTCACTCTTGTTGGAATGATCTGGTTATGCATTTGGGTTTTCATCCATCCTACACCTAATGCACATACATACCTCAAGCTAAATATGTATATAAAGCAAAACTTTGTAAACTTTGCTAAATGCAAACCGGGGCTTGCCTTGTTGCTGCTGGTAATAGTGTCTCGTCCGGGATCTTCTCGCCTTCAGCGACTGCACGTAAGCAAATTAACCGATATGTCAATTTATATGCAATGTGTTAAATTTAGTATGTAAAGACCATAACTCTAGCTAGACCTCCCCTTTGGCTCTGAAATTTTTATGGTGGTTTGGTAAGGTCCTAACAAAGACTTTACCAAGTTTCATTTGAAACAAAGTTCATTTGAGCTCTGCACAAATAAAAGTCTAAATGGTCATTACTAGAGTCTCTATGGATTTCCTGGGATTTTCATGGTTTAAACAATTACTTTCTGGAAACTAGAGTTTGATATGGTTCTAATGGAGTTGGTTACATGTCATTTGAAGAACCCAATAGGAAGTTCTGCCCTAAACAAGATTTGAGAAATTTTGAAAAATGTTTCTGTACATTTTTCTATTTTCTCAGGGCAGTTCACTTAATCACACCATTAGGGGGCCTAAATGAACTTGGATGGACCTGAAATTTTTCCTGTGACTCAAGGATTTCCCAATGAACATCCTAGCCAAATTTTAGAATTTTCCATAAAAGAATTCTCCTGATAAAATTCCCAACAGTTTAAATTTGAGGGAATTAAATCTGGAAAAGAATAAGTTTCATGAGCTGAAACTTATTTTGCTCTATAGTACTCGCAGAGCTAAATTCAACAAAATTTGGTTCACTCAATTTCGAGCTTCCTAGTCGGAGATATGGATTTATTAAGTTTGCGTAAAAGTCTAAAAATGGGCTCTGTTTTTTCAGAGACATAAAGGATTGACACCACATTTGGCCAAGAAAATGAGGTCCAATGCCTCTGAAATTTTTACTGGAGTTCAAGGATTTTTGTAAGAATTTCCTGCTCAAATTTTGGAATTTTCCAATAAACAGAACTCCTGTAATAATTCCTACAAATTTCCCTTAAATGAATTAATAGCCAGATCTAGGGATTTTCATAAAAATTGGGATGCACCCTAGATAGTACTCACTGAGAGGAATCCAATGGAATTTATTTGAGAATTTTTGGAGGTTCTTATAAAAAGTTATGAGCAAATGAAGTTGAACTGAAACTGAAAATTAGGGAAAAAGTTTAAACTCTGGCGTGCAGGCCACACACCATAGCTTCTTCTTCCTCGTGTGCGGCAACAGTCAGCCAGTGGCGCTCTCCGGCGAGCTCTTCAAAAACTTCCTTCCCGGCCTTCCCTTGCCCCCAAACTCGCCGCCTCCCCCTTTTGGACCACGGGCAACACATCCATGCGGTCGAACGAGGGCGCCAGTCACCGGAAACCCATCGGCGATGGGCGACAGCGGTGGCTAACCTTTGGCGGCGTCGCACTCCATCCACAGTGGCTCAAATTCTTTGGTTCTTGTTCATAGAGCACCGTGGGGGATCCCTCATCACCGGAATGAGCTCAAATCAGCTCAAAGGTGGCTACAAATGTGAGTTCATCGGTGACCTTGGGCCAAATTCGGTGCCGGCTCAAAATTCTTGAAGAACAGAGCCAAAACTCGATGAATATGGGTGGTTCTTGATCCTAGAGGAGCGTAGGTGTGTCTAGATCATGTTTGTAGCTCGGCCTAAGTGATGGTGGAATGATTACGATGAATTTTGAAGGTTTGTGCGGCTCGGTCTTATGAACACTGAAGCACTCAACGCCAAAATTCTCCGCCGATCGTACAAGAGAGAAGGGGAGGTCGGCACGGTTGTGTTCAGCACCTTAGAGCGATCCTTTTTCGTGTAGAATGTAGAGCATGAGGGGACTTGTGTCATGTGATCACCGGGGAACCGACAGCGTCAGCCGGTCGTTGGTTTGCTTCGGGTGTGTGCGAGGCAGAGAGTTGAGGGCGAGGGTGAACAGCGTGAGGGGGAAATGGTTCACGTGTCGGCTCGTTGCTTCTAGCTTTCGACCACCGAAGCACACGAGCAGGAGGTGGCGGCAACATCGATTGGTGCCAGCCAGAAGGTGGCGCGTGCATGAGTGATGAGCAGAGAAAACTTCGTGGGTAAGTTTAACACTGTACTGACAAGTGGGCCCCATTTCTCCCGTCTTCTTTTCTTTTGAACTTCCATTTGAACTAGCAAACAAACTCCGAATCTGATAAAACTTGGAGGATAAGCCAAAAGGAATATGAGGAACATAATGGTGCTCTCAAATTTGAATTTCAGTGAAGTCGGAATTTGAACTAAAGTTTGAATTCAAATTCAATGTGTCTCCCGTTTTAATTCCAACAAATAGGAAATCTTTTCCAAATGAGCTGAAAATTTGCCAGGCTACCCGTGGATGTGTGAATAACCAAATGGTAGATTTAGGTCTCCGTGTTTGAACATTGTTGCACGTTTACTTTAGCATTTGGAGCTCACACCGTTGTATTCAAAAATTTAAACTCCCTCTCATTTTCTCGGTGTGACTTGCAGCTCCAGTTGCTAGAATTTTGGGATTTCACAGAAGCGACGTGGGAAAGTGAAGATTACATCCACAAGAACTATCCGGAACTTTTGTTATATACCATGTAAATTACCTCCCGTCTCGTTCTTCTTTTGTAATCTTGGGACGAGATTCTTTTAAGGGGGGGAATGTAAAGGTCCCATAAATGTAAAGAAAATAAAACAAAGTTTTAATGCCATTTGGTTATGAGCTCATGAAAATTGGGACTTGTCAAAACTTTCTACATGTGATGATACATATGAGTGTCCCACCACACAAGCTCGAATGATTATTTGAGCTTGGGGACAAAGTTAATTTAAACCCCATGTGTAAGTTCTCGTGTGCAAGAGGGAGTTTAAAATTCATCTTTTGAACTCAAATTGTTCAACTCGAATTTCAAATGGGGTAGCACAATAGAAATGCAAACTGTTGTGGTAGAAATCCCATTTGCAGCAGCTAATTTGAAAATCAGGTTTCATATTTGAATTCCTCAGGTCCAAATTAGTGGGGAGGCAAAGTTTCATGAATCGTGGAGGTAATTGGCTAACCATTTCCAAAAGGGCTTTAAATTGTATGAGGATTCCAATTCAAATTTGAATTTGGATGATATTTTCTTAATGATCCAAATAAATTCCAGATTCAAACTCCACATATTTGAATTGTATCACCTGCCATGTTGGAGATCTCTTAGTGGGATAAGGAAGTGGGAAATTGGTGGACCCCACCTGTCATTGGATGTTTAACTTGCAACTGAAGTCGACAGTCTCTGTTTTTCCACTCGAGTCCACCGAAGCCTCACCGGGCGACACCGAGGGCAACGTCGAGGACATCTCCCTAGCTGCTTAAGCACCTCCGTGGATCATTTCAGCGCCTTATAACCTCATGCCGTGGTCATTTGACTCACAAACCGCACCACCAAGGCATTTCTTCCTGTCTCGCGCAAGAACTCAGCAGAGCCATTGTAAAAGTCCCAAAACTTGTAAATGGAAAACTTGAGTTGTGAACAAAGTTGGGTTTCAAATTCAAGAAATGGGACTTTCTAAAACTTTTTAACACATAATGATACACATGGATGTTTAACCAACCGAGCTCGAATACTCCTTTGAGATGTTTTCGCCAAGGTTGACTTAAACCCCCTTTTGAATGTTGTCATGTGCAAGAACATAATTTAAAGTACATTTTTGAATTCAAATGTTCATTTAAATGCAAAGGTGGCCATTTCAAAAGAAGGATGCAAACTGTGTTTGTAAACCTCCCCTTTGCAGCGGCCAAATTAAAATTTTGAATCCATATTTGAATTCATCAAGTCCAAATTATGAGGAATGCAAAATTTGAGAAGATTTGGAAGATCTTTGATATTCATGTCAAAGAGGCCTTTGAATTTCAACATAATTTGAAATCAAATTTGAAACTGATGCAAGCACTGTTGATTCTCCAAATGGATGTTTAATTTGGACTCCATATAATTGAATTATGAAACCTGCCAAATTGGAGATATTTTGGGGGAGAAAAGCGGTGGGACCCACTGGTCATTGGAAGAGAAGACTTACAACCAAAGGTTTTGTTCCACTGTTTTGCACTAAAACATCTCGGGACTCAGGCGGACAACACTGGGGGGAAGCTGCTGCCACCTCCCAGCTACTTGAGCAGCGCTGGAGAGCAGCTCGGCTGTTACTCACCCCTCAACGTGTTCCTTTTGCCTACTAACCCAAAGCCTCGGTACCCTGCCTCTTCCTCGAGCAAAAACCGAACAGAGCACCACCGCCGCCTCGGTCTTGATCGGGAGCCGGTGAACTCGTGCGTGCAGAGGCTGGCTGAGCTGAAAAACCACGCCGTGGATTCGTCCTACACCTCCTCAGTGCAAAACACAGAAAGTTGCGGCCTTCCCGACCCGAGAACAGCTCGTCCTCGCGGCAACCAAACCTCACCACCGTTCAGACTCCCGTGGACAGCCCCACACAAAGGTTTTCACGCTTGATCAAGGGTACCCAGAGGAGCGCCGGAACGTCACGCTGCTCCTCCCCAAATTTTAGCTCAATCCGTGAACCATAGCTCAAGAATTTCGAGTTTTTCTCTCAGCCGGGGAAAACCTAACCGTGGGTAAGGAATTCTGAAATTGAAGCTCAAATTTCGGTTAGGGTTCATCATTTTGCGCACACATGATGCTTTAGGACCAAAAGCTCTCCGGTTTGTAGGTCTTGGGAGGCAGCTAGACGTCGCCGAAGTTGAAACCGAGCCGCCGCACGTCGCACAAGGTTTTGGAGCCGTTGCTGGCCTCCGGTGAGGGTGGGGACGAGTTCCTCACGCCGAGAATGGGGCTAGCAGCAAGTTTCAGTCCCTGAGTCCGCCAGAGAACGGAGCTCCGAGGAGCGCCGCCGCTGCCGGCGAGGAGGGAGGCGCGCGCGGGAAAGGGGGCTCGGGAGGAAGAAGAAACCTCAGGTCCGACCGGTCAGTGACCGTTAGCTGTAAACCAGGATTTTCTGTGGCTAACCGTTCTTGTGTGGCTACAGCTGAAATGGGTGTATACCGCGGTGTGGCTGCGCTGAGAGATTGACACGTCACCCCGGGGACCCAGCTGTCAGGCTTTTAAACTTTATTCCGGTTTATTTGAATTCACAAATGTAGTTCAAACTTTAGAACCTCAGAACTTTTTCTACGAAACTCCAAATTGGGTGATTCAAATTGGGTTAGATTCAGCTTGGAACGATCGATCCTAATGTGCAACCCAATTTGTACGAAATTAAATAATAAATTCTGGAAAATTCATTGAATCTTTTCAGTAAAAGAATTTTTGAGGGAGTTTGGTTCATCCAAAAATCCCCAAATTTTGGCAGAATATTCCGTAGGATATTATTGAACTCCTGATAGATTTTCAGATCATTTGGAATTGATTGGAGTATGAAAATTAACATAACAAACTGCTGTGTTAAAAAAAATCCAGAAACTTTTTCAGAGTTAATTCATACTTTCAAAAATCCACTCTTGGCAATTTATAGCTCCAAAAATCCTAGGAAAATTCATGCATGCTCCCTGAACTATGTTTGAAATGGTGGTTCACTTGAATTTGCATGAAAGTGCAAATTTTTTTCAGAATTAATTCCTTTTTGCATAAATGCTTAGGGAATTGTTCTGAATGAACTACTCATTGAACAATTCTGAATTTTGGTCCAGAATGTCTTCTTGTGACAAGGAACTCACAGGAACATTCTCATATAAATTTGAGCTTTGGATCAGTATTTTTTGATACAACATTCCTAGGTGAAAATGCAACAATTAGGAAGAACATTTAACACTTGATTCCCTTTTGCTAAATCTAGTTTCATCCACTAGGATCATCTCAATTCCAGTCTAGAAAAATAATTCTGTTTCCAACTTGTCATTAGGCCTTGAGGGCAAAAATATTTACTGTGAATGTATGTGCATGTTCATGACGTGTGATGCTTAACGTGGAGGAGTGGGAAGAAAGCGAAGCGTGGATCAAAGAGCAAGAAGAGCAGTGCTTCATCTTCAAGTCATCAGCAACTAACTACATAATTATCTGACTTTAGTCATCTGCAAAACAAAGGCAAGCTCCGGTTTGCATTTAAGTTATTTTATAAAGTTTTTGCTTTGTTCACTATTATGGTTCAGAGTTTGTATGCGCATTAGGTCAGGAATGATTTATACTCCAAATGCATGACCAAATGAACCCAGGAGTCAAGGGTAGAATAGTTTTCCCCGCTGTAGAATATTGCCATGCTAAATATATTGTGACATCCGGTATAAGTCGAGTAGTTGGAAATCTACTCGCTAGCTATAGTTTGGGTTCACACGGATATGGTGGAATAAGCAAACTAAAGTTTATGTTTCCAAAGATGAGACTGGGAAGATAGTGTCGGAAGCAACAAGACGAGGTCTTGGTCGAGTAGCTCTGCCTGTGTCGGTTAAGGGCCGTTCTCGTGTGCGGCCCCTCTGAGCAAGTATT
Organism: Neostapfia colusana; assembly: GCA_030760725.1. Taxonomy (NCBI): domain Eukaryota; kingdom Viridiplantae; phylum Streptophyta; class Magnoliopsida; order Poales; family Poaceae; genus Neostapfia; species Neostapfia colusana. Next base: position 49,182,736 of record JASWHV010000015.1, read on the forward strand.
GAGTTGTGTACCAGATGCTTACTGATATATGGGACCCAGGAAACCGATGTAGCAGGTTAACTAGATTGTAGAGGCATACCACATCATCTCGTTAGACCTATGAGCCCAAGACGGTGCGATCGGTGTGGGGACCACCCATGGTTCACCCACTCCAGGACCGCATAGGGTGGTGCCATGCGATGCGCCACCCAACAGCACACACGAAAAGTATTAAGAACAACATACAAACTTTTATTTGATATAAAACAGCGGAAGTCTTTTTACAAAGTTTAATTATACAGCGGAAGTAATATACATATCTACTCTCTAATCCTCACTAAGCAAAAGTGCAGCCATCCAGCCCGGGGATGCTACACCCTAGCAACATGTAACCGGAGATCACGGCGGCGTGTAGGGCTCCAGCTCGGTCGTGTACCCCGACGGGAGCATCAACTCATCCTCAGAACCTTCCTCATAACTCTCACCTGCACACAGCGCAAATATAGCAACCGTGAGCACGATGGCTCAGCAAGTCTTAACCGACAATCCTAGGCATGGAACTCTACATGCAAGGATGTGTAAGATAGGAAAAAGGACTTTGCAATAAAGACACGCCTACAAGTTGATCCTTATTTCTACTTTTATAGCAGCAGTTTAATGAGCTTTAGGCAGCCCTCACATCGGAAGTCCACAATCAAACAAGAAATGATTTCCTCCGATGTGGTGATGCCCAAAGTGGAATATAAACTTAATTCGCTCCATCACTACAGCATACAAGGTTTCAAGACATTAACAGTTCAATACAACATATTCAGTTGGCTTATTTCACTTTTTACTACGTCACCGAACAGTGAACAAGCGGTACTCAAATAACCGCGAGATATGGTGATTGCAATCAGGAGACACCCGGACAACACGTTGCATGCACCGACTGTCAGAAGCGTGATTCCACACACCTTCCTACTCTGTTGTATGCAATAACCTCTCAAAGGCAACCCAAATGCCGAACCGGTCCATCCGTAACGGGCAGAAAGTCCCCGCGTGGAGCGTGACTGTGCCCACCGGCAGATTTACACCTTGCTACCCTCAACCCACTCCTATTTGCTGTTGGGTAAGCCTCGACACCCAGGTTAACCAATTACATCGGTTTCCTTCTTATGTCAGTATGCCATCCGGTACTGTTCGATACTTGTTCAGCAGGCCCGCACACGACTCGGTCCTCAATTGACACCAACAGGGCTACGCACGTGAGACCTCCGCTCACTGCTTCCTATCCCTCCTGCTGGGTCTCATTTTCACCACTCTTAAGCTATTTTCTATTCTGACCAAACCGTGTGATAAAACCTTACCTCGCGAGTAGATTCCAACTACTCGACTTCTACCGATATCCAAAGCATATTAGCACGGCATTCTCTACTCGTCGAGTCTATAAACTACCCAACCTTTATAGGATTTAAAATGTTATGCAAGTGAGATTTCAATGACCCTAACTCTAATGCATACATTTCAACCTAGACATAAATGATACAAATGAAAAACTTTATAAAAGGTACTTAAATGCAAACCGGGGCTTGCCTGGTTGCGAGTTAAATGGGATGTCAGCTTCTGGTGGGAGGACGTCCAAGGGCTCCGGTGCGTCCTCAACTTCGGTCACTAAATGAAATGTAGCAAAATATGTGTAAGTATTAAGGACTTATAAGAAGTAAACTTCTATTCATAGCTACTGCTATTTAGGATCCTTAATTGGCTTTGGGATTTTTCCAGTGGATACTAGACTCTCTAAGGATGCTGAGCAAAATTTGGAGAAATGTCATTGCACAATATAGTCTTCAAAATTCCTACAAGTACAAGGCTTCTATGAATTTTGAGCCCAAATCAGGAGCTTTGACATAGCTAACACTGGAAGATCTGATTAGGGTAAGTATCCATGGTTCTAACAAAATTTGTTTCACTATTTTTAGAGCTACCAACAGAGAGATATGAAATTTTGAAGTTGGACAGGAGTTCTGAAATGTTTCTGTTTAAATTTGAATTTTCAAATTAGGCTGAACTTTGGAAGGCAATTTAGTCTAGCAAATTAACTCCAATTAAGCTCAAACTTTTATTTAAGATCTGTATCTATGAAAAGGATTAGCTGCCCAAATTTGGGAATGTTTCATAAAGAATTGCTCCTGAAATACATCTCCAAAGGATTTAATAAAAACAATTCTACAGAAATTCCTGGGCATTTTCGTAGCAAGCAATTTTTTCCTCTGTGAAGTACTCCTTATGAGAATTCCAACAAAATTGGTCTCACCCTTTTTGGAGTTTTCTACACAAAGTTATGGGTCTCCAAAGTTTGAACTGAATTAGGAAAATCTGGAAATGTTTAAACCGACAGTGGGTCCCACATGCCAATCCTGTCTTCTACCTCGCGCCAAAACAGAGGACCCGGCGGTTTGCTCCGGCGAGGGTGGCGGAAAAGGCCTTCCCGGCCGCCTCCCGGGCCAGATCTCGCCGCTCCTCCATTAATTACCCCGCTGAACATGCTGTTGGTGTCGCCAGCGGCCAAAACTCGCCGGAAGATGGCGCGCACCAGTGACAGCAGGGTTTCAAACTCCGGCGAGGTGGGGAAGCTTCATTCCTCCACCAAATGATCGGCTCTCGGGCTCTAGAGCACCAGTGGAAGATGTAGAAGCTAGGCATGGCCTCTAACAACGGTGAAACAGCCGGCAACCGATGGCTCCACAGTGATCCGAGGTGTTTTTGCACCGGCGACTAAGAAAACAGCTAGAACTCCTTCATTACTGGATGTTCTTGCTCGGTTCTTCGTCGAGGAGGGGCGCTGGGAAGTGTGGAAGCTGTGTGCAAGCTTGCTCGAGCTCTAGTGGATCGTGCAACACAAATTTTTGGGTTACACCGAGCCCTACCCGCCTGCACACAGTTTCGGGAAACGGCGAAATTCTCGCCACCGGTTCTAGCAACTGCTAAACGGCCTCCGGCTACATGATCAGGACATGCAAATGCACCTTTCGTGTACAGCATGTTGGGGAAGAGGGTGGCCGGATGAGGCTGTCGACGGTGAGCCGAAACGGTGAGGTCCGGTGCACCCCAACGCTTTGGCGCAAATCTGTGTTTTGTTAGCAGCTCCGATCGGAAACCTTGGAGGAATTCTGGGAGGGGATATAGCACGTCAATGTGCTACTCTTTTCTGTGGATAGCTCGAGCAACCGAGCTCAGGGTGGCTGAGACTAGCGCGAGCAGAGATGGAGCGGAACGAGCTCGTGTGTGCGGGAAGAAGCACAGCCCGGCAAACTGAGGAAACGAAAGGGTGCTGTGGCACTCGGTGGGGTGATCAGGACGAGCGTTGGGGGAGCCATCAGGAGTTGGTGCGGCAAAGGCCTGCGGGTTTCGCCGGGAGCTGGCGGCGTCTCGGCGAGAGGCGGTAGCCATGTTGTGAGGCTGACCAGTGGGTCCCACTTCCACCTCTTGTAATCAAATTTTCCACTGATATTTTCCCTCCCAGCTACTCAAAATTTAAGGCTATACTTCCACACCAAGTCATGGTTCAAACTTGCTAAATTCAAATAGTTTGAATTCTGGTGTGGGGTTTGAATTGTGTTGGTCATTTGAATTTGAAATGGAATTTGAGTTCTCCCTTTTGTATTGTTCCAAAAACATAGCAAACCAACCCCAAAGTTTCCGGTTTTTGGCATGGATGCTAATTCAAATGTTGAGAACTCATTTGTGGAACCAAATTTGCAAATTAAGGAAATTGGAATTTGAAACTGAAATTCAAATTCAGATTAGAGGGCTTCTTCTTTTAATCCCAAACAAATACTAAAACCCCTCCAAATGAGCTGAAATTTGGAAGGTTGAATATTTGAAATATGAAGATCAAAGCTATGCATTTAGATCTCTATGTTTGGAAGTTTTTGGGAAGTTTGAATCACCACTTTGAACTTACACCTTTATAATTCAAAGTTTTAATTCCCCTCATTTTTCCTAAGTGTACATGAGCTGAATTTTTCTTGCTACCTCTTTTTGGGGATTTTACACCCCTCCCCCCTTAGAAATAATCTCGTCCCAAGATTCCAAAAGAAATGCAAGGTTGGGGAAACCTTACCGGGTGTATGATGATAGAAAGTCCGGATAATTGGTTCGTAGATATTCCTCGCTTTCCCATGTCGCCTCATCAGCGGTATGGTTACTCCACAAGACCTTGTAGAATCATAAGGTATGATTTCTTGTGGTGCGAGTCTTTTCATTGATAATCCGGATTGGATACTCCGTGTACGTGAGGTCCGGTCGAAGAACTTCTATGTCTTCCGTGCGGATTTCAGCCGAGGGTTTGAGGCACTTCCTCAGCTGAGAGATGTGGAAGACATTGTGAATCCCTACGAGCGACGCCGGTAAATCCAGGCGATAGGCCACTGGTCCGCATTTTTCAATGACGGTGAATGGACCAATGAACCGTGGTGCAAGTTTTCCCTTCACTCTGAAACGATGAACTCCCTTCATCGGAGACACACGGACATAAACATGGTCCCCGATGCCGAAGTGGAGAGAGCAGCGTCTTTTATACGTATAGCTCTTCTGACGAGACTGAGCAGCCTTGAGGTTGGCTTGTATTACTCACACTCGTTCTTCAGCCTCATTCACATGTTCAATGCCATAGATAACTCGCTCGCCGGACTCGCACCAGTTGAGAGGTGTGCGACATTTCCGGCCGTAGAGAGCTTCATACGACACCATCTTGATGCTAGCTTGATAGCCATTGTTGTCAGAAAACTCCGCCAACGGCAAATGATCGTCCCAATTCTTGCCGTGGTAGATGGCACAAGCGCGTAGCATGTCTTCAAGCACTTGATTCACCCGTTCAGTTTGACCATCCGTCTGCGGGTGATACGCGGAGCTTCGGATCAGTTTGGTCCCCAATGATGCGTGCAGCTGTTCCCAAAACTGAGCAACAAACAGTGCACCACGATCTCAAATAATGGAGCGGGGAACACCGTGCATGCACAAGATCCTTGCGATATACAATTCCGCATATTGCTAGGCCACGTACTTTGTATGTACGGGGATAAAATGAGCCTACTTGGTTAGTCGATCGACTATTACCCAAATCGAGTCATTCTTGTGAGATGTGAGAGGTAAACCAACAATGAAGTCCATGCTGATATCCTCCCACTTCCATGCCGCAATGTTCAACGGTAGAAGCTGTCCGGCTTTACGCATATGGTCGGCCTTCACACGCCGACACGTATCACATTCGGATACGTACTTTGCAATTTTCTCTTTTCATCCGCGTCCACCAAAACCTGGTTTTCAGATCCTGGTTCATCTTGTTGCTGCCCGGATGAATAGAATACTTGGAAAAATGAGACTCGTCCAAGATTTTCTTCCGAAGCTTCATGTCACGGGGTATCACTATACGGTTTTTAAACCATAGAGTACCGTGTTCATCCCTTCGGAAGCATTTCATTTCGCTATTCTTCATTCTTCTCCAAATGTGCGACATTCCCATGTCTTTCTTCTGAGCTTCCATAATCTCCTCTCGTATGGTAGGGACGAGGGCAAGATTATATAATGCCCCTTGTGGAACTAAGTACAGACTCGGCTCCTAATCTTCAAGTGGGGTGATGATCAGATTGTTGACATGAGATTTGCGGCTTAAGGCATCGGCAACCACGTTTGCCTTTCCGAGATGGTAGTGAATCTCAATCTCATAGCCTTTGATCAGTTCTAGCCATCTCCTTTGCCGCATATTCAACTCCATTTGAGTGAATTTATACTTCAGACTCTTGTGGTCGGTGTAGAGGTGCACTAAGTTCCCGAGTAAATAGTGCCTCCACATTTTCAAGGCCAACAACACAACAGCAAGCTCAAGATCATCCGTCGGATAGTGCTGCTCATGGTTACAAAGTTGACGTGAGCCATAGGCGACCACTCTTCCTCCTTGCACCAATACACAGCCAAGCCCGACACCGGACGCATCACAATATACATCAAAGGGCTTGGTTGTATCCGGTTGAGCTAACACCGGGGCTTTTGTAAGATGCTTCACTAATGCTTGGAAATATTCTTCACAAGATGAGTTCCAAACATATTTGATCCCCTTCTTCAACAGTTCCTTCATCGGCTTAGCAAGCTTGGAGAAGTTCGGTATGAATCTCCGATAATATCCTGCTATCCGAGGAAACTCCTGACTTCGTGGACTGATGTGGGGGACTTCCATTTCAGCACTTGTTCGATTTTGCTTGGATCAACTGCAATGCCTTCTGCAGAAATAATATGACCCAGAAATGGCACTTGGCTGATCCAAAACTCGCACTTGCTGAACTTGGCATAAAGCTTATGGTCTCGCAATCGTTGAAGCACGATACGCAGATGTTTGGCGTGTTCCTCTTCAGACTTGGAGTAAACCAAGATGTCGTCTATGAACACCACCACAAACTTGTCCAACTCTGGCATGAACACTGAGTTCATGAGATACATGAAGTGTGTCGGGGCGTTGGTGAGACCAAAGGACATGATGAGGTATTCATACAACCCATATCTCGTCGAGAAGGCCGTCTTCGGAATATCCTCCGCTCAGATCTTGATTTGGTGATATCCGGAGCGAGGATCCATCTTTTAAAATACAATCGCACGCACAAGTTGATCGAAGAGAATATCGATGCGGGGCAGTGAATATTTATTCTTGATGGTGATGGCGTTGAGAGGTCGGTAGTCCACACACAACCTCAAGGTTTCATCCTTTTTCTTCACAAACAGCGCCGAGTATCCCCATGGCGAGGAACTTGGTCGAATGAAACCCTTCTTCATTAAATCATTGAGCTGCTCTTTTAATTCAGCTAGCCCATTCGGAGCCATCTTGTACGGTATCCGTGACATTGGTGTCGTCCCAGGTACAAGTTCAATCTTGAACTCGATGTCTCTTTCGGGTGGCATGCCCGTGAGATCATCCGGAAAGACATCCGGGTATTCATGGACCACGTGAATATCCTCAAGTTTTGTGGCTTCCGTGTTATATGCGGATGGAGCTTCTTGAACCGAACGGTCAAGAATAAGAACATGTGGTTCATGAAGTGGAGAGTTTAGATGAACCACACGTGGAATGATGTCAAGAATAGCACCATGGCGATGTAGTCATGAGATTCCTAAAATGACATCAAGTTTTTGACTCTCTAACATAATTAGAGAAGTCGGGTATAGATTCCCACCCAACTGTAATGGTGCTCTATAGACCATCCTATCAGCTGTTATTTTCCCACCCGGAGAGCATATCAAGTATGAACTATTTGTGGGAATGATAGGCAGTTAATATTTAATAACGTAAGACTGACTTATGAAATTAAGGGTGGCACCGGAGTCAAAAAATATGACTACGGGATGACCTGAATAAGAAAACGTACCCGTGAGGACGGGTTCACCTTCCGGCACATCTTCGATGGCTAAGTGGTGGATGTTGCCGGTTTTTGGTGCTGGTTTCTTGGGCTGATTAGCACCCTGATACGGTGCTGCACCCCTGCCCTGTCACGGCTTGGGGCAGTCCCTCGAAATATGCCCAACACGGCCACACGTGAAGCACATGTAAGGTGTCGGGGTCCCTCTGACTTGAGGACGGAATCACGGAGCACGCGGTTGGAACTGAGGCACACGCGGGACCATCCTTTGCTGCTGCTGTTTTTGTGGTGGATACAACGGTCAAAAACCTGGCGCATTATATTGCCGACCGCGAAACTGAGGCGGTCGCGCCGGTGGCTTCCATCTCTGACCGGATGGTGATCCATACACCACGCGGTATTTTTGTGGCGCTCCTCCACTGCTGCTCGTCAGTGTGCTGCGTTTCATCTTAACAGAACCGCCCTCGCGCTGAGCATTCTCTTGTAGAATCGCGGCATTAACAAGGTCGTTGAATGTGCCACGATTGCTTTGGGCGAGATGGAACTTCATATTGGAATTCAGGCCCCGGAAGAATGCATTGCGCTTGTCTTCCTCCGTTCTCACAAATCCTGGCACATACTGCACCAGCCGGTTGAATGACCTGGAGTCCTCATGAGCACTCCTCTCGCCTTGTTTTAGCACCAGGAACTCCTGGAGCTTTCTCTCCATAACACCGGGAGGTATATGGTAGGTGTGGAACGCCTCCCGGAACTCCGTCCATGTGACGGCATGGCCAGCCAGTAATGAGGCGATGTAGTTCGCCCACCATGTACCGGCCTCCCCATGAAGCTGTTGCGCTGCATACAGCGCCTTTTGGTGTTCGGTACACTGAAGTAAACCAAACTTTGCTTCAAGAGTGCGGATGAAGCTGTCCGCCTCCAACGGCTCTTCGGCCTCCGTAAAGACCGGTGGATGGGTCGCCAGGAATTCTGAATATGAACTTTGTTAGGGCTGGAGTTACCCATTGTCTTGGCGTCCTCCTGGATGGGACACATTCTGCTGAACTAGCATCCGCAGCAACTCGGTTTGCTCGTCGCGCGAGCCAAGCACTGCAGCGAGAACCACCGCAAGGTTTCTTGGAAGTTCTGGCGGCGGAGGAGGTGGTTGCTGCAGCGTCGTGGTTTGCTCTGGAGGTGGAGACTCATCACCATGAACCTGACTCAGACCTCCCTCCTCTTGTGTGGACCGTGTACGCACCATTCTGCATTCATACCATTCAAACGATCAGCACATGTTGGTTTATTTCATCCAGTCTATACAATAGTAGTGCGAGAACGGAATAAATAATACGCCTAACAATCACACATATGGATAAAGTATAAACTTTATACAACATATACATACCTGGACCATGTCACAAGATCAGGTTCCAATGTAATGAACTTTAGGGATTAAAAGTCCATTTCAACCATCGTGGGTCGCCACGGGATGTTAAGTGTGTTAGTCTGCGTAAATCCTCGCTATTGTACTTGACCCTAACATGTCCTCACTCAAAATGATATTGTTAAATGCGTCAACTTTTCGACTCGAACTGGCTGGTTTTTACAACAGCCGCTGGATATCGAAAGGTGAAATAAATTGTTTTGGTTGAAAACTTCAACATGGTGTTCACTGTCCTGCCTCTGGTCCTGCAGACCAGTTGGAAAAATTTAACTGTTTTGGCCACCTTTGAGGCAAAATCTGGACTAGAGTTCAACAACAAAGTTGTCGTAGACTCCACAAGGAATCCAGATTGTATTTATTTGCCTCTATGGCCTTCCTAGTTTGTGAGTTATGACTTCTATAAGTTGACAGAATTTTCTCAGGAATTTCGACAGCACCTCCTTCGCAAGTGGCTGTTTTATTCACAAAATTCCAACTAATTCTGTCCTCAATCTTGGAAAACTCTGAACTACAAAGTTGTAGCACATTTCCTATACTTTCCAACTATGTCTTACTTGACTCTTAGAAATTTTTCTACGGAAAGCTGTGGTCGAAATACAGAAAATTCCAGAGAGTATTTTGGTCTGCCCTGTTTCTTGACAGTATACACTCCTCTGAGATTTTCATTCATTTGGAAGGAGATTTTGTTCTGGAGCTCTACAGAAAAATTGTAGAGGACTTCAAAACCCTTCCAGAATGGTACCCCACATTTCCATTGGTTCAACTATTCCTATGTTATGCCCTGTTAAATTCAGCAAAGTTTCTGCTGAAAACAGGGGAGGTTGTTCCTAAATCCTTAGAAATTAATCTACACCCCCAATTGACTCTTAGTTCAATATAGGAGTTTACTAACCCCTAAATGGCATCCTAAGCTTCATTTTAAATCTTTTATTTAAAATATCCTTTTATGTAGTCTCGGTAGTACGTTTCCTCACCAAAGAAAAATCCTAAGCCAGTATTCTGGCATATGCGTGCCAAATGGTGGAACTAAGAACGCCACTCACAAACGGTTGCTAAACGTCATGCACTAACATGGTTAGTGTACCTGCAGAAGAACACACAATAATGGTGCACACAAAGGTTTTTGACATTTCAGGCAGTTCCATATCATAGTAAAAATATACAGTCCGTATCATTGCCATACGGATCATCCTTGAGTCAAGCCACGTCTCAAGGTACATGGTCGTGTTTTCACACCACACGATGGGGAACCTGAGTAGAGCGCGAACGGGTCGTCACGGTTGGGAATTTTATCAACCCAACGGATACCACCTACTGCCTCATGAACGTTGAGGCACGCCGATGGCGAGCGCTGCGTATGGTCCTTTGAACATTGAACGTTCAAGAGTTGCATACTATCGTGTTGCTTACCACACGATGGGGTATTCTCACTTTTGCCTAAAGCACACTAGAGATCAGCATTTTCGTATGCTCTTTGAACCATGGAAAGGTTCAGAGACTCATATTAACTACCGTGCCAAGCCACGGTATATCCTTCCATACTATTACTCGTTTGGTGAGTTACCGCAATTGATCCGCCTGCGGTGGCGTACCTTACCTCCTACCTGACGTCGGAGCATTCTTACAGAATGTATAACAAGTATGTTAGTATTTCCACCTTAGTAACTACTACTACCTTATGTGGGCATAGTGACTAATCCTCACTCGACTACTTCTATATTTTAAAAATAGGCTCTTTTTGAGCGTGCTATTCCCAATGCGGCTCTGATACCACGTCTGTGGAGACAACCCCGTGGTTCACCCACTCCAAGATCGCATAGGATGGTGCCGTGCGATGCGGCACCCAATAGCACACATGAAAAGTATTAAGAAAAACATACAAACTTTTATTTGATATAAAACAGTGGAAGTCTTTTTACAAAGCTTAATTATATAGAGAATGTAATATACATAGCTACTCTCTAATCCTCACTAAGCAAAAGTGCAGCCGTCCAGCCTGGGGACGCTACACACTAGCAACATGTAACAGGAGATCACGGCGGCGTGCAGGGCTCCAGCTCGGCTGTGTACCCCGACGGGGGCATCGCCTCATCCTCGGAACCTTCCTCATAACTCTCACCTGCACACAGCTCAAATATAGCAACCGTGAGCACGATGGCTCAGCAAGTCTTAACCGACAATCCTAGGCATGGAACTCTACATGCAAGGATGTGTAAGATAGGAAAAAGGACTTTGCAATAAAGACACACCTACAAATTGATCCTTATTTCCAGTTTTATAGCAGCAGTTTAATGAGCTTTAGGCATCCCTCACATCGGAAGTCCACAATCAAACAAGAAACGCTTTCCTCCGATGTGGTGATGCCCAAAGTGGAATATAAACTTAATTAGCTCTATAACTACAGCATACAAGGTTTCAAGACATTAACAGTTCAATACATCATATTCAGTTGGCTTATTTCACTTCTTGCTACGTCACAGAACAGTGAACAAGCGGTACTCAAATAACCGCGAGGGACGGTGATTGCAATCAGGAGACACCCAGACAACACGTTGCATACACCCACTGTCAGACGCGTGGTTCCACACCCCTTCCTACTCTGTTGTATGCAACAACCTTTCAAACGCAACCCAAATGCCGAACCGGTCCATCCGTAACGGGCAGGAGGTCCCCGCGTGGAGCGTGACTGTGCCCACGGGCAGATTTACACCTTGCTACCCTCAACCCACTCCTATTTACGATTGGGTAAGCCTCGACACCCAGGTTAACCAATTACATCGATTTCCTGCTTATGTCAGTATGCCATCCGGTATTGTTCGATACTTGTTCAGCAGGCCTGCACACGACTCGGTCCTGAATCCACACCAACAGGGCTATGCACGTGAGACCTCCGCTCACTGCTTCCTATCCCCCTGCTGGGTCTCATTTTCACCACTCTTAAGCCATTTTCTATTCTGACCAAACCGTTTGATAAAGCCTTACCTCGCGAGTAGATTCCAACTACTCGACTTCTACCGAGATCCTAAGCATATTAGCACGGCATTCTCTACTCGTCGAGTCTGACTACCCAACCCTTCATAAGATTTAAAAGGTTATGCAAGTGGGGTTTCAATCACCCTAACTCTAATGCATACATTTCAACCTAGACATAAGTGATACAAATGAAAAACTTTATAAAAGGTACTTAAATGCAAATTGGGGCTTGCCTGGTTGTGAGTTAAGTGGGAAGTCAGCTTCTGGTGAGAGGACGTCCAAGGGCTCCGGTGCGTCCTTAACTTCGGTCATTAAATGAAATGTAGCAAAATATATGTATAAGTATTAAGGACTTATAAGAAGTAAACTTCTATTCATAGCTACTGCTATTTAGGATCCTTAATTGGCTTTGGGATTTTCCCAGTGGATACTAGACTCTCTAAGGATGATCTGAGCAAAATTTGGAGAAATGTCATTGCACAATATAGTCTTCAAAATTCCTACAAGTACAAGGCTTGTCTGAATTTTGAACCCAAATCAGGAGCTTTGACATAGCTAACAGTGGAAGATCTTATTAGGGTAAGTTTCCATGGTTCTAACAAAATTTGTTTCACCATTTTTGGAGCTACCAACAGAGAGATATGAATTTTTGAAGTTGGACAGGAGTTCTGAAAAGTTTCTGTTTAAATTTAAATTTTCAAATAAAGGATGAACTTTGGAAGGCAATTTAGTCTAGCAAATGAACTCCAATAAAGCTCAAATTTTTACTGGAGATCAGTAACTATGAAAAGGATTAGCTGCCCAAATCTGGGAATGGTTCATAAAGAATTGCTCCTGAATTAAATCTTCAAAAGATTTATTCAAAACAATTCTACAGAAATTCCTGGGCATTTTCGTAGCAAGCAATTTGTTCCTCTGTGAAGTAAACCTTATGAGGATTCCAACAAAATTGGTCTCACCCTTTTTGGAGTTTTCTACACAAAGTTATAGGTCTCCAAAGTTTGAACTGAATTAGGAAAATCTGGAAATGTTTAAACCGACAGTGGGTCCCACTTGCCAGTCCTGTTTTCTACCTCGCGCCAAAACAGAGGACCCGGCAGTTTGCTCCGGCGAGGTTGGCGGAAAAGGCCTTCCCGGCCGCCTCCCGGGCCAAATCTCGCCGCTCCTCCATTATTTACCCCGCTGAACACGCTGGTGGTGTCGCCGGCGGCCAAAACTCGCCGGAAGATGGCGCACACCGGTGACAGCAGGGTCTCGAACTCCGGCAAGGTCGGGAATCTTCATTCCTCCACCAAATAATCGGCTCTAGGGCTCTAGAGCACCAGTGGAAGATGTAGAAGCTAGGCATGGTCTCTAACGCTGGTGAAACAGCCGGCAACCGGTGGCTCCACGGTGACCCGAGGTGTTTTTGCACCGGTGCTTGGTTCTTTCGTCGAGGAGGGGCGCTAGGATGTATGGAAGCTGTGTGCAAGCTTGCTCGCGCTCTAGTGGATCGTGCAACATGAATTTTTGGGTTAGACCGAGCCCTACCCGCCTGCACACAGTTTCGGGAAACGGCGAAAATTCTCGCCACCGGTTCTAGCAACCGCTAAATGGCCTCCTGCTACACGATCAGGACATGCAAATGCACCTTTCGTGTACAGCAAGTTGGGGAAGAGGGTGGCCGGATGAGGCTGTCGATGGTGAGCCGAAACGGTGAGGTCCGGTGCACCCCAACGCTTTGGCGCAAATCCGTGTTTTGTGAGCAGCTACGATCGGAAACCTTGGAGGAATTCTGGGTGGGGCTAGAGCACGTCAAGGCGCTACTCTTTGCTGTGGATAGCTCGAGCAACCGAGCTCGGGGTGGCTGAGACTAGCGCGAGCAGAGATGGCGCGGAACGAGCTTGTGTGTGCTGGAGGAAGCACAGCCCGGCGAACTGAGGAAACGAAAGGGTGCTGTTGCACTCAGCGGGGTGATCAGGACGAGCGTTGGGGGAGCCAGCAGGAGGTGGCGCGGTGAAGGCCTCTGGAGTGGGTTTTGCCGGGAGCTGGCGGCGTCTCAGCGATCGGCCGAAGCAAAACAGAGGCGGTAGCCCTGTTGTGAGGCTGACCACTGGGTCCCACTTCCTCCTCTTTTAATCAAAATTTCCGCTGATATTTTCCCTCCCAGCTACTCAAAATTTAAGGCTATACTTCCACACCAAGTCATGGTTCAAATTTGCTGAATTCAAATAGTTTGAATTCTAGTGTAGGGTTTGAATTGTGTTTGGTCATTTGAATTTAAAATGGAATTTGAGCTCTCCCTTTTGTATTGTTCCAAAAACATAGCAAACCAACCCCAAAGTTTCTGGTTTTGGCATGGCTGCTAATTCAAATGTGGAGAACTCATTTGTGGAACCAAATTTGCAAATTAAGGAAACTGGAATTTGAAACTGAAATTCAAATTCAGATTAGAGGGCTTCTTCTTTTAATCCCAAACAAATACTAAAACCCCTCCAAATGAGCTGAAATTTGGAAGGTCGAATATTTGAAATATGAAGATCCAAGTTATGCATTTAGATCTCCATGTTTGGATGTTTTGGGAAGTTTGAATCACCACTTTGAACTTACACCTTTATAATTCAAAGTTTTGATTCCCCACATTTTTCCTAAGTGTACATGAGCTGAATTTTTCTTGCTACCTCTTTTTGGGGATTTTACAATCGGTTCTACAGTCGGGTGTCCTACGAAAGGTTGTCACATACGACGTAATGAAGGACGCCAGATTCGGGTCTTCAGAGGCGGGCGTATGTGTCGAGTAAGCCGGGTAGTGTTTGATTTGAATCACTGTCCCTCGCGAATATGAGTACCGCTTGCTCACTGTGTTGTGTCGTAGTAATCAAAGTTGTGTGATAACAGTTTGCAAGATTTATATGCTGTTATGATGTCGGGGCCCCAAACGCCAACCGTTCAGTCACGGGGACGGGGCACCTCGCGCGGGAATCGCATTGGGTGGTGCCGTGTTATGCGGCACCCAACAGCACACATATAAAGAACACTGTATTACATAAATCAAAAGCGGAAGATTACAAGTGTTCTTTGTAAATACTTTACATAAAATAGCTACAGTGGAAGTATATAAACAGCTCACGTCAAATAACTAGTGAGCAACCGAGAAGAGGTCCAGCTCGCGGACTCCCCTCGCTAGCAACACGAAGACATGGCAGCGGCTAGGTCCTCCATGTGTAACATGACTCGGAACTCCCCGAGTCTCACATGACAACCTTCTTTACATGCGTCGATATTTACCTGCAAAACCACTCATATAGCAAGAGTGAGCACATAGGCTCAGCAAGACTTAACCGTCTCTCCTAAGACATGAAACTCTATATCAGTAACTTACGACCTAAACATATAAGTTGCAAAAAGACTCGCCTACGAGTTCATCCTTAACTTTCAGATTTTTGCCATAATAGTAGTGACCTTGCGCCCAGCAACATTGGAACTGCACAATCAAACAAGAAACGCTTCATTCCAATGTTACTTGTCCCAAGGTGGAAAATAACTTTAGGTTGCTCTATCTCTACTTCAAACAGGGTTTTCATGCAATTTACAATAATCATGGCAGCAATTAAAAACTTTGCAAACTGTTTCCACACAAGTTGATTACTACGTCACAGCGCAGTGAGCAAGCGGTACTCATAACCGTGAGGGACGGTGACTCGAATCAAACACTACCCAGATAACTCGACACATACGCCCGCCTCTGAAGACCTAAATCTGGTGTCCTTCATTACATCGTATGTGGCAACCTTTTGCAGGACACTCGACTGTAGAACCGGTTGCGCCGTCTTGGGCTCATAGGTCTAACGAGACGATATGGTATGCCTCTACAATCCAGTGAACCTGGTACATCGGTTTCCTGGTTCCCATATAGCAGTAAGCATCCGGTACACAACTCAATACTTGCAACCAGGGCCGCAGACGCTTCGGTCCTTAACCGACACAGGCAGAGCTACTCGACCAAGACCTCGTCTTGTCGCTGCCTAACCCTCCTGCCCGGTCTCATCTTTATAAATGTAAACTTTAGTTTGCCTCTTTTCCAACCACACTTATGTAATCCCAAACTATAGCTCGCGAGTAGATTCCAACTACTCGTCTTCTACCGGATGTAATAACCTATTTAGCACGGCAACCTTCTACAGTGGGAAACTATACTCTACCCTTGACTCCAGGGTTCATTTAATCATGCATTTGGAGTATAAAGCATCTTTGACCTAATGCACATACAAATTCTAAACCATAATTGTGAACAATGTAAAAACTTTATAAATAACTTAAATGCAAACCGGAGCTTGCCTTGGTTTTGCAGTTGACTAAAGTCAGATAATTATGAAGTTAGTTGCTGATGACTTGAATCTTAATCACTGCCCTTCTTGCTCCTTGATCCAAACTTCACTTCTCCTCCACTCTTCCACGTTTAATAACTACACGTTATGAACATGCATATAGATTTAATTGTAAAACTTTTTGCTAAAAAGTTCTAAAGACAAGTTTAAAAATGGAACTCTGTTTAATAATTTAAAATGACACTGATGCTAGAGATTTGGGTTTGGGTTTAGCACTATGCTCAAGTGAGATGTATGTTTCATGACTTGTGTGTTGATCACCTAATGAGGTTGAAAAGAATAGTACTGATACAGGGCTCAAATGGAGCTGAAACTTTTCATGTGAGTTCCTTGTCACAAGGAAGTCATCTGGACCAAAATTTGGAATTTTTCAATGAGTAGATCACTCAGAACAATTCACTAAGCATTTAGGCAAAAAGGTATTAATTCTGAATAAATTTGCACTTTCATGCAAATTCAAGTGAACCACAATTTCAAATATAACTCAGTGAGAATTCATGAATTTTCCTAGCATTTTTGGAGCTAAGAACTTCCCAGAACTGAATTTCCAAGTTTTAGAAATTCTCTGAAAATGTTTCTGTATTCATTTGAACACAGGAACTTGAAATCAGAATTATACTAACTAAATCCACTCCAAATGAGCTGAAACTTTTACAGGAGTTAACTAATATCCTAAAGAATATTCTGGCAAAATTTGAGGATTTTTGTATGAACCAAACTCCCTCTAAAATTCTTTTGCTTAAAAGCTTTAAAGAATTCTCCAGAACTAAATAATGATTTTCATACAAATTGGGTTGCATACTTGGATAGAGTTTTTCAATCGGAATCCAACCCAATTTGAATCACTAAATTTAGAGCTTCCTAGCAAAAGTTATGAGGTTCTAAAGCTTGAACTGAATTTGGGAATTCAAATAAACCGGGAATTGTTCAAATCCTGCGGGTGGGTCCAGGGGACCACGTGTCACTCGCTGGGATAAGCCACACGGGGCCACAGTTTCATTTCCCGTGCTGTTGCAAAGGAT
Source organism: Neostapfia colusana (assembly GCA_030760725.1). NCBI lineage: Eukaryota > Viridiplantae > Streptophyta > Magnoliopsida > Poales > Poaceae > Neostapfia > Neostapfia colusana. Next base: position 49,199,888 of record JASWHV010000015.1, read on the forward strand.
CCGAATCCACAGACAATCCCAACCAGCTCTCTTCTCACTGACAGCGGGCCCGACGCCATCGTCTTCAACCTCCGGACTCCCACGCGACCCGCCGCCGAAGCTCACCGGAGGACATCGGAACCCGGTCGTATGTCCATCTCCTGTGCTCAAACTCGCCGCCAGTGCCTAAAATCGGGTGAGGAACACGGTATGACGGTTTTCTAGGGCTGCCGGTGCTCGGAAATCGGTCGGCGACGTGCGGCGGCCTCGAGAGAGGTTCGGCACCCTCGCCTGGCGGTCCTAGCCCGCCAAGCTCTCGGGTTTTTGGCTTTACAGAATCATGGGAGGCTAGGGAAACTCGGCAAAAGCTCAACCTAGCACGAAAACGGTAGCTACCCGGCTTTCACCGTGCGCCCGAATGGTAATGCCGGTTTTGCGCTCGGAAAACATCAAAATATGTCGCCTCTCGTCGGCTTCAAGCTAGGTTTGAAAATAGGAGATCACCACCATGTAGCCTAGCTCCTTTGTGCCTAATTTCGTGACCAAAGATTACAGAGAGAGGGAGAATTTCTCGATTTCGTACCGGGAGGTCGGGTTGCGCCCTCCGAAGGAAAAACTTCAAATTGGCGCTCGGTGGTCCATGGCTCGATGTGAGGGTTGAGAATGAGCAGCACGGATCCTTGGGGCGCCCTTGGGTTCCCTTGCTCGTGTGTGAAAGCCGCGGTGGCGAGCTGCCCACGTACGCCCGATCACCGGTTGTTTTAGGTCGTCACGAAAAACAGTGCGCCCGAGGAAAGGGAACCGAACTTTGCTCTATTTTGGCACCGAGGAGGTAGGTGAGGGTTCTACCACGCCGATTTTCAGCTCAGTAGGGCTCTGTGGCACAAGTTCGGCGGTTCCCCGATTGTTTTCTCGCGGCGGCAGCGAGCTCGGCGGTGTTCGAGTGTGTTGTGGGCGAGGAGAACAGAACACGTTTGGTTCGGGTTGTGGGGAGTGGATCACACTGAGCGTGAAGGACACGGTGAAGCTGGTTGCCAGCGTGAGGGGGGAGTGAAGCGGTGGCTTCAGCGGTAGCTTCGGTGGCGCCCTGTTAGTAAGTTGATCCGAGCTCGTGTCTGAACAGAGAACAAAGACTTAGGTAGTAAGTCTCACCCTCATAATGACAATTGGGCCCCACTCACTTCCTCTCTCAAATATCTCCAATTTTTGGCATATTGCAAACTTCAGCTATGAGGAACTCAAATTCAAAAGCCATTTGGCAATTTGATATACCTATTAAAGCACCTCCAAATTTTGTTCAAAATTTGCATTCTCACAAATTCAAACCTGAAGAATTTGAATATGCCCTCTGATCTTTGAGTTGGCCCCTGCAAATACAAATTTGTAAACAACAGTTTGAATTTCCTTTTTGGAAATGGCCTTCTTTTCCTTGAAGTGAACCCTTTAGTTCAAACTGAATTTAAAGTCCTTTTGCACATGCCAACAATTACATGATTAAACAACAGTTTTTGCAAGTCCCATTTCTTGGATTTAAACTCAACTTTATTCATCACTAAAGTTTTCCATTTAGATGTTTTGGGACTTTACATATGATAATTTGAATTGCATGAAAACCATGTATGCAGTAGAGATAGAGCAATTAAAGTTATTTCCACCTTGGGACAAGTAACATTGGAATGAAGCGTTTCTTGTTTGATTGTGGAGTTCCAATGTTGCTCGGCACAAGGTTATTACTGTGGTGGCTAAAATCTGAAAATTAAGGATGAACGTGTAGTCGAGTCTTTATGCAACTTATATGTTTATGTCTTAAGTTACATTCATATAGAGTTACATGCCTTAGGAGAGACGGTTAAGTCTTGTTGAGCCTTCGTGCTCACTCTTGCAGAGTAGTTGTTTTGTAGGTAATCCGCCGTATACCGTGAAGGGTTAAGCATGACAACGCCATTATTGGCTGCATGGTCACAAGAAACCCTGCTCGCCGCCGAATCCATTTCCTGCTGCTAGAAAGTGGTATCCTCGGGCAGGATATCTCCTTTGCTGCTTAGCTAGGTTCATGAGAATGATCACAGTTGTAATTCCGCTGCAACTTTGATTTTATATTCCGCTGCTGTATATTAGAATGTACATTACTATTTGTAAAACATATCTCTTTTTTAATACACACTTGTGTATGTCTTGGATTCATTTCTGTGTGTGCTAGTCGGTGTCGCCTAACACGGCACCACCCAATGCAATTCCTGGAGTGTCAGGGCGTTGTGCCCTCACAGACATGGTATCAGAGCCGCATTGGGAATAGCGCGCCCGAAAATGAATAAGTTTTCGAAAACCAGGATTTATGATTGAGGAATCGATTAATGCCCACATAAGAAGTATTCTTAGCATGGCTAAGTAAGGTGGCAATGCTAACTTATGTGTTACTATTGCAGTATTTCAATTCCTTAACGACGCACCTATGTGGAGGTAAGAACGGTAAGGAACGCCACCGAAAGCGGATCAATTTTGGTTAGCTCCCTCATGCAAGGAATGTAGCATGAGATGTTCCGTTCGGCAACGAATGGAAAGTGAATATGTTTTCTAAGACTCGTCATGTTTTAGAGACATATGAACGGCACTAGCCTCCAGTGCGCAAACCCACGGTCAAGAGGAGGAGACCCCATCGTGTGGTTTGCAACATGAAGTATGTGCTCTTGGACTTTTCATGTCCTATGAGGCATACGAAAGCGCTGTTCCACCGGTGTGCTTAATTTCAAAGGTGTGGAGCCCCCATTCGGGTGGTAAATAATCCGATCATGTACCTTGAGACATGGCTTAACTCAAGGATGGCCCGTATGGCAATGATACGGGGCTTATGTTTTTACTAGGATATGGACCTGCCTGAAATGACAAAACCGTGTGTGCATCACTATTTGGTGTTCTTCTGCATGTACTAACCATGTTTACGTATCTCGTATAGCACACATTTGTGAGTGATCGAGTAGTGCCACTGCTAAATCGATTACCGGTTACTCCGGAATAGGTTTTTCTTTGGTGAGGATACGTAGTACCAACATTGGATAAAAAATTGCATATATGATAAGGTAAGGATGTAGGACTGAATAAAGGACCCAATATTGAGTTCAAATAAAATTTTTTGAACTTAGGTTGGAAACCAACTGCAAAATTTAGCACTCAGGCCCATGTCGAAGTGAAGAAGCGTTAACCGGAACCGAGCTACCAAAACAGAGCATCCTCTGTTTTTGGGCTGCAGTGTCGCTGGAGTTTGCCAGGGCATAACTTTAGTTCCGAGTAACCAAATGAAGTGTTCTTGACATGGATGGAAATATTAGGAAGCCCTCTAGATATGTTATTTACATACCCAAGTCAGAATCATTGCATCTTAGTGAAATTTGCAGATTTCCAGAACTGGTCAGAACCAGGACAGGCAAAAAAATGCTCTCTGTACTTTTCTGTAATCTGGCCACAAGTTTTGACAGAAAATTTTCCTAGGGTCAAGCCTTATACCGTTGGAAAATAGGGAAATGTCCTACAACTTTGTGGTAAGTGTTTTTCCATATTCTGACTGGAATTAATTTCATTGTGGGTTCAAATCAGAAATTTTCCAGGATTTCTGTTGATTTGAAAATTTCATATCTGTTCAACCAGAACAGCTATGAGGGACCACAAATAAGCGTTGGAAATATATTGAAGTTTACTAAAAATTTGATATTGAACTCGAGTCACGAATCTGTAGTTAACTTGAGTAAATTTTGGAGTTTGTGTGCACTGGTCAGGATAGTCAAGCTGATTAGTTTAGCGTACCTAAGATTTGTCTAAACATGAACGTGCTTATGCTTTCATAAAGTTCATGACATGTTCATGTTTTAATTATCTTTACTTACTGCTGGGATAGAATTGTGATTGACTCAAAATTTATTTCGTGCAGTATGGTACACGCACACTCTCACATCGAGATTGGAGGTTCGAGTCGAGGTAGGAATGACTCGACTTCATCACAATAGCCATCGCCAATCGGATTGGCGGAAATTATGGTGAAGATGAATGAAACTCTCCAAAATCTAGTTCAGCAAGGGATGAATAGAGAAGCTCAACATCACATGCCAACCCACAGTACTTATCTAGATTTCTTGGCGACACAACCGCCGGTATTTTCCGAAGCGGCTGACCATTGTGAAGCAAATCATTGGTTACGTGTCATTGAGTCCAAGTTTAGGTTGATTCAATGTGACGACATCCAGAAGACTCTATTTTCCGCTCAGCAGCTTCATGGCTTTGCTGGAGCCTGGTGGGCAAAATACCTTGCTATCCAACCAGACGAGCATCGTTTCACATGGACAGAGTTTCAGGATGCATTTCGTGCTCGCTTCTTTCGTGCTGGCATGATGCAAACAAGTCTTGATGAATTCTGGAATTTAAAACAAGAGGAAATGAGTGTTACTGAGTATGCGAAGGAATTTAATTGTTTAGCTCAATATGTACCTGATTATGTGAAATCACCAGCCATGAAGAGCTATCATTTTTACGGAGGACTGAATGTTAGGCTGCGATGTGAGTAGGTTCGAGTTAGCCAAAAGAATTTTGATGAGTTTGTTAGCTGTGCTATCACTCAGAAATATTATTCCAACCTCTTCCTTAAAGAAAAGAGGGAGAGGGACTCATCAAAGGATGAATACAATCATATACCTCAGAAGTATCAGTTGGTAATTCGTTCACCTTCCAGTCAAGAGGTTCAACAAAAAGAGCAATCATTCTTGGAGTACGACCACTCTTATACTCCACAGCGGTTTTATTTACCTCCACTGCAGCAACAACTTATTTCTCGTGCACCCCAGTACCAACAATTTGCACCAGAATATTATCCCCCTCAAGGTATTGAAGATGATCAAGGTGATTTCACAGATGAACCGAGTGGTATCCCACTTCAAATTGACAATAAACACAATGTCAATGAAGCAACTGAACCAAGCAGCAATATGATGTCTGCGGGTCAAGTTATAAATAATGATCTTGGACGGCAATGAAAAGCCATGTCCAAAGTAGGAACTGTTAACTACGTGTCAGTCGAAGATCTGCCCGAGGGAGGTCCAGTTCTCGTGCAGTTTCACCTTAAATGACAAGACGGTTGTCATTCTATTCGACTCTGGTGCAACACATAATTTCATTAGCAAGGGGACGGTGATCCTATATCAGATTTCCAAAGGTACACGAAGGGTTCTTACCTTATTCATTCGCTAGGGGGAGACATATCGGCTAATGAAGTCATTCCTGAAGCACAACTTTGTTTGGGTGGAAAATTTTATCCTACTACCCTTTTTATTCTTGAAGATCAAGGAATCGACGCCATATTGGGAATATCATGGTTAAATTTCCATAGGGCTGTTCTGGACATCGAGAACTGGAGTGTTCATTTGGACTCTCCAATTCACGGGCGTCATACATTGTTTCTCGGCAAAGCTGTTTCCGATGTCCCGGAAGTATGTAATGCTGAAGCTTGCAAGTTAGAAGACATTCCGGTAGTCCATGAATACCCGGACGTGTTTCCCGAAGATCTTCCAGGCTTACCACCTGAGTGCGAGGTGGAATTAAAAATAGAATTGATACCGGGAACCACGCCGATATCTCAGAGACCATAAAAAATGGCTCCGAATGAACTAGCTGAATTGAAGGAGCAACTAAAAGATCAGATGGACAAGGGGTTTATTCGTCCAAGTTCATCACCATGGGATGGGGTTGCTCGGCTTTATTTGTAAAGAAGAAGGATGAGACGCTGAGGCTATGCGTCGGCTATCGTCCTTAAATGCTGTGACGACAAAGAATAAGTATCCACTATGAAGAATTGATATTCTCTTCGATCAAATAGTGGGTGCTAAAGCTTTCTCCAAGATGGATTTAAGGTCGTGATATCAACAAATCAATATTCGAGCGGAGGATATTCCGAAAACAGCTTTCTCGATAAGATATGGCATCTATGAGTATCTTGTCATGTCAATTGGGTTGACCAATGCTCCGACTCACTTTATGTATCTTATGAACTCGGTGTTCATGCCAGAGTTGGATCAGTTCGTCATGGTAATCATCAACGATATCTTGGTCTATTCCAAATCAGAGGAGGAACACACTAAACATTTGCATATTGTTCTCCAATGATTGAGGGATCATAAGCTCTATGCAAAGTTTAGTAAATGTGAATTTTGGATCAATCGAGTGCCGTTTCTTGGACATATTATTTCAGCGGAAGGCATCACTGTTGATCCAAGTAAGATTGAATAAGTGCTGAAATGGAAGTCTCCAACATCAGTCCATGAAATTCGTGCCTTCTTAGGTTTGGCGGGATATTATCAGAGGTTCATCCCGAGCTTCACCAGAATCTCTTAACCTATGATGGAGCTACTGAAGAAGGGCATCAAATATGATTGGAGCAAGCCATGTGAGGAAGCTTTTCAAGGGTTGGTGAAACACCTCACAACAGCCCCGGTTTTAGCTCAGCCGGATACAACCATGCCCTTTGATGTTTATTGTGATGCGTCCGGCATCGGACTTGGTTGTGTACTCATGCAAGGAGGACGAGTGGTCTCATATGGATCACGGTAATTATGGAATCATGAACAATATTATCCAACTCATGATCTTGATCTTGCTGCCGTGGTACTAGCTTTGAAGATGTAGAGACACTCCTATTGGGAAATCTAGTTCATCTCTACATCGACCACAAAAGCTTGAAGTACATATTCACTCAAAAAGAGTTGAATATGAGACACCAGCGATGGTTAGAACTGATCAAGGACTATAATATTGAGATTCATTATCATCCAGGCAAGGCAAATGTGGTTGCCGATGCACTCAGCCGGAAATCTCATATTCACAATTTGGCCATTACACCGATAGAAGAGGAAGAGCCAAGTCTCTACTTGGTTCCATATGGAGCTTTACATAATCTAGCTCTCATACCCACATTAAAGGAGGAGATTATGAGAGCTCAAAAGCAAGACATGGGCATGTCTCATATTAGGAGAAGGTTGAAGAATGGGGAAATAAAATGTTTTCGGTTAGATGATGAAGGTACTTTATGGCTCGAAGACTGGATAGTTGTACCCCGTGATATGTGTCACACCCGGTTTTTCCGAAGAACGACCGAGTGACTCCCACATGTATGCCAGGATCATTTTCTCATACATGTGACGACAAATAGTGAAGTATCATTATATTACAATCCAAGTGTTCGAATATAAATAATTCTTACATAACATAATGTCTCGATGGACGATAATATGTTCATAACATGTAAATAAAACAGCAGCGGAAGATAAGTCTTGTGGGCTCCGGCACAGGCGTTGCCCGGGGGACTCCATGAACCCAGAATCCTTCTTCGGGTCTGAAGTCTTGGTCGTTGCACACCACGTCATTCCCTTGGCCTGGGCAGCAATTTAAACCAACAGAAAAGAAAGCTTGAGTACCGTTGGTACTCAACAAGTGTGGGAAAGTTATGTCATGCATGACTAGAGCAAGGAGAGATTGAACTCATGGTTAAAGCACTACACAATTAATACCTATCACCTTAGCTTATTTAGAACCTACATTACTACATAGGTGAAATGGTCCCAATCCCCTAACCCATCATCAATATCAAGTAACCATAACATCATTTCCAATGTTAAGCTCCCCGCTCAACATCCTCAACTTCCCAATTCCTCATCCTCTAATCATGAATAAGTCCAAGCCGCTCTTGACCGTGAGCACGACTGTCATGACAGTTTCGACTCTGCAGAGTTTGCACCACTGTACCCACATGTAGTGATTTCATCCTCCGTTGCCGGGTGGACTAGAAAACCTCCATTTTGCCCGTGGCTGCGAACCACATGCACACTTCCGAGGTGTGTAGCCAGGAGATCACTACGAGGCCTTTATAAAGGGATTCCCGATGAGTGTGGGCCCACTGAGGTTTCACCCCTAACAGCATCCAAGAGGCTCCAACCCCGCTGTAGTGGACCCCTCTTCAGCCTTGCGGTTCATATGGTAGTCCAGCTGACACCTATTCCCCGCACTATCCAAACACCCATACTACGCCGGAGATACACCTAATTAATTGGCCAAGCTGCCCCATCTCAGCATGTGGTTGGCACGGTAAAGCCAGGTTACATGCTCCATGAACCGGTCCTTAGGATCCAGGCAAGCACTAAACACAAACCTGAGTCTCGTGCACACAGCACCAACCAAAGCATCCAACTTGCCTAGATCCCTACCTCTACATAATTCATAATAATTCATTCAAAGGAAAAGTGATCAAGGTGATGATCTCATATCCCATGTATCCCATTCTAAGCATGGCTAAGCATGAGTGGCATAAATGAAAGATATAATAAAGGAACTCCCAACCCAAGGCTACAAGGAAACAAGATAATGCAATTCTACGGAAACTTCCTAGCTTGGGTATCATGTTTCAAATTGACAATGCAATTAAATTCTAACTACACATCCTAGTATGGGATCAAAGTGGTCAAGGAAACTTGCCTTCATCCTGCTGCTCCAGGAATGGAAAGTCTTGATCTTGAAAGGTGAGAACCTGCTCTGGGGCTGGTTCTACTCATGCTAATACACACATAGCAAAGCAAAACAACATTCCATAAGCCATAGTCCACATTTACATCCACATTGAAATCATACACATATTTAAGTTTGGTGTTTACCGTAGCTATGTTGATTCTATGCATACATGCACTTTTAAACATATATTTTACTTCTACTCTTTGATATTCAGATTCCTAAGTGCACCATATATATGAATTCCCAATTTGAACAAAGTTTCTTTATTAGATAATACCCTTGTTAGCCACAAAAGGTGCATGAAAGATGATTTCCTACTCCAAATGGGTTTTCAGATCTTCTACACTATTCTTAACTTGAAGTTCTAAATGTGGGGACCTTATTTGATATTTTCTAATTATGTATACCTATTTTCCTATATTTTCAGATTAATTTTCTATTCCTAAAAGTGAACTTTAATACTAAAATAGCAAAATATATCACCTAAACAGAATATAATTTGATCTAAAGTGTCCAACAAAATATCTTTTGACTTCCTATCTGATGGGATCAATTTATATTTGTTTTCACCTATTTTTCAGAGTCATTTCTAGCCTAAAAATGAATTTCCAGCAATAGTTAAAGTATACAGCACTTAGTCAGATTTCATTTCAGCCTAAAATCAGTTCTCAACTCATCCTAAATGTTCTCCAAGTTTTAGGAAAATTTAAATTTGTATTTGCACATGTATTTGCATCACCATTTGAATTCAAATTCTTCTCATATGTTCCAATTTCTGAATTTAATATCCTATAGGGTTTGAAGTGCAAATCCACCCTACTGCAGGGTCCCATTTACTATTTCCTAAATTTCCAGGGGCCTAACTACACAAAACAGAGAGGTTTTCCTAATTTTTATTAAGTCCAGGGGCTAAAACTGAAGTTTAAACAGGTTTGCATAAATTCCCGAGGGTCCAGGGGCTAGATCAGAAGTTTTCCGGGGCTAGATTCTTTTTCCTCAGAGCCCCAGAGGGTAGCGCGTAAGTTTCACGGGGTTTATATGCGGGGCTAATGTAAAAGCCCAAGAAAAGGGACTTGCAAAAACTTTTTATCACCTCACAACACCACAGTTTTTATTGTGGATATCTTAGGAAATATTGTGAAGAGCAAGTAACCTCCATCAAAAGAGTGATTAGAGGGGAAACCCTTCATTTTCACAAAGGGGGAGTTGTACACATGAACATGAGAGGTTGAGCTCACCCCTAGAACTTAAAAAGTCTTGGGAAGGTTCAGGCCAAATTTCATGTAAATTCAACACTTTTTGAAGCACTTTTGGAGGTATTTGAAAAAGAGGCCAATATGAATGTAAATTCAAATTGCAGCAACTTTCATCCCTCAAATTCAAAAGTTAGCTTCATATTCAAACTCAGCATATTTTCCTGAGTAACCCCACCAATTTTCAGTCCCATTGGAGTTCATCTTGTCGGGAGCTAAATTCGCAATAAATCAAAACTGAATTTGAATTTCAGTTTAAACATGAAGCAAATTTAACCAAACAAAGTTTGAATTTGAGAACTCAAATTCAAACCAAGACTTGGGGGCTAAGTCTCTCATTCAATGTGTAGTTGCTGGGATATTTACAAAAGAAATGGAGAAGAGAGGATTAGGGGGAAGATTGGGCCCACAGGTCAGTGGGAGGGAGGTGCAACACGGGACAGCTCTCTGTTTCTCGCCGAAGCAACCATCCTCCGTGCGCCAGCGAGCTGCTTCCCCGATCGCCACCTCCCGAGCGCCAGCCCACAGCGCGCGCCGACGAAGCGGTCGCCCGGCGATATCTCCTCCTGAACCGACCCCTGGTCGCGGTCGTGATTGGTCCCAAAAACCCTCAAACGAAGAAACACCGCCGCACAACCGAAAACTTTCGGTGCTCCGGCGTCCTCCCGTCCCAGCATCTAGCAAGCGAGTCCGAGCTCTCCCCGAGCATCACCGAGGCGTCCTCGACGCGATAGACACGATACCCCGGCGCCCCATCCATGGTAAGCTACCCCCGAGCTCCTAGTTTCCCTTCCACACCGGGTAGAGCCGCCGCGACCGAAAACTTCCAGCCCGACCGCTAGGCTTGATCCCCCGTCAAGTGAGCGGGCCATGAGGTTCGCCTGGGAGGGTGCTCTCTGTCCAACAACGCCGGCCGCATGCCATGAGGTGTGCTGGCCGGAATTTCAGTTCTTGCGAAAGCATGTGATATAGCCCGGTTTGGGTAAATCGGCAAATTCGCTTCACACACCGAACCACTCTTCCCCAGACCTAGAAACCCAGTTGTAGACATCCGTGCGGGCACGTGGGATCAAGAACTAGGAAGAGCCATCGAGGAAACCCTCAGTTCTTCGAGTTTTTCTAGTTTTCCCCGAAATCGCCCTTGGTCACACGGTGAGCCCCTAGTTGCCGACGTTTCTCGCGGGATCAGAGCTCTGGACGTTGCTCCTTAGGTCACGGCGGAGCTGTAGGAGCAAACCGCTTGAGAAATAAGGCCCGGAGTAGCCTGGGCGACGTCGCCGGAGTAGCGGGAGGCTCTGTCACCGTCGCGGGCATAGTTCCGGCCATTGCCATGCTCCGGTGAGGGCACCAGTGTGTTCTCCGAGTCGAGTTAGGCACGGGCGGCAAGTTTCGTCGAAGGTCGGGCGGTGAAACGCCCGGCGGCGAGCGCTCCGGCGAAGCGCCGCCGCGGGAGCTGCGGGAGAGCGCGAGGTAGACGAAGAGGGGGCCGGGTCCACTGGTCAACCTCTGATCTCACGCGGGGATCGGTTTGCAGCCCGGATTTGGTGCGGCAGCGCGGGTAAAACCCCGTGGGACACAGTATGGCCGCATTCTGAGTGGGCCAGCTCGAAGAGTGGGTCCCACCCGCAGAGTTTAAACTTTATTCGAATTTCCAGTTTTAGTTCAAACTTCAAATGCATAGAACTTTTGCTAGGAAACTCCAAATTCAATGAACCAAATTTTGCTGAACTCATAATTATGAGTACTTTCCAGGAATACCAAATTCAGCTCATGAAAGTGAATAGTTTTCCAGTATTAAATCCATAAAGTTTAAACTGTTGGGAATTTTATCTGGAGGACTACTTTATGAAAAATTCTGAAATTTGGCTGAGAGGTTCATTAGAAAATCCCTGAATCTCAGTAAAATTTTCAGACTCATCCAAGTTCATTTAGTTACACTAATGGGGTGATTAAGAGAACTGCCCTGAGAAAATAGAAAAATGTACAGAAACATTTTTCAGATTTTCTCCAATCTTAATTAGGGCATAACTTTCAGTAGAATTCTTCAAATGACATAAAACCAACTCCATTAGAACCATCCTAAATTCTAGTTTCCAGAAAGTAATGGTTGGAGCCATGAAAACCCCTGGAACTATTTAGAGGCTCAAATATTGACCAAATGGGCTCCTATTTGTACAAGGTTCAAATAAACTTTGTTTCACATGAAACATGGTCAAGACTCTGGTTAGGACCCTACCAAGCCACCACAAAAATTTCAGAACCAAAGGGGAGGGCTATCTAGAGTTATTAGTAATTAAGTGTTCACGTTTACACATTGCATTTAAATTTACATGTCGTATTTCATTACACGTGTAGTCACTGAAGAAGAGACTCCGGAAGTGCTGGACTTCCTTCTTCCGGACGAAGAACTAACCCCTGACCAGCAGCAACAAGGTGTCACACCCGGTTTCTCCGAAGAACAACCGAGTGAATATCACATGTGTGCCAGGATCATTTTCTCATACATGTGATGACAAATAGTGAAGCATCATTTATTACAAGCCAGGTGTCGAATATAAATAAGTCTTACACAGCATATGTCTCGATGGACGATAATAAGTTCATAACAAGTAAATAAAATAGCAGCAGAATATTATTCTTGTGGGCTCCGTCACAGGCGTTGCCCGGGGGACTCCATGAACCTAGAAACCTCCTTCGGTTCCAAAGTCTTGATTATTAAACACCACTTCATTATCTTGACCTGAGCAGCAATATAAACCAACAAATATGCAAGGTTGAGTACCGATGGTACTCAGCAAGTGTGGGAATGTTATGTTATGCATGGCTAGAACAAGGGGAGGTTGAACTCATGGTTAAAGCACTACGCAATTAATACCTATCACCTTAGCTTATTAAGCATCTACATTACTACTCAGGTGAAATGGTCCCAATCTCCCATCCCATCATCATAATCAAATAACCATAACATCATTTCCAATGTTAAGCTCCCCGCTTAACATCCACAACTTCCAAAGCCAGCATCCTCTAATCATGAATAAGTCCAAGCCGCTCTTGACCGTGAGCACGGCTGTCATGACAATTCTGACTCTGCAGAGTTTGCACCACTGTACCCACATGTAGTGATTTCATCCCCCGTTGCCGGGTGGACTAAAAGAACCTCCATTATGCCAGTGGCCACGAACCACATTCACACTTCCCAGGTGTGTAGCCAGGAGATCACTACGAAGCCTTTACAAAGGGATTCCCGATGAGCTTGGGCCCACTGAGGTTTCACCCCTACCAGCATACAAGAGGCTCCAACCCCGCTGCAGTGGCCCCCTCTTGAGCCTTGCGGTTCATATGGTAGTCCAGCTGACACCTACTCCCCGCACCATCCAACACACCCATACTACGCTGGGGATACACCTAATTAATTGGCCAAGCTGCCTCATCTCAGCATGTGGTTGGCACGATAAAGCCAGGTTACATGCTCCATGAACCGGTCCTTAGGATCCAGGCAAGTACTAAACACAAACCTGAGTCTCGTGCACCCAGCACCAACCAAAACATCCAACTTGCCTTGATCCCTACCTCTACATAACTCACAATATCTCATTCAAGAGTATGGTAAAACAAACTGATGATCTCATATCCCAAATATCCCATTCTAAGCATGGCTAAGCATATGCATAATAATAAATGACATGATAAAATAAATCCCAACCCAAGCTTCAAGGAAACAAGGTAATGCAATTCCTAGCATGGGCTTCATATTTCAATTGACAATGCAAATAATTCTACCTACACATCCTAGTATAGGATCAAAGTGGTCAAGGACACTTGCCTCCTTCCTGCTGCTCTTGGAATGGGTAGTCCTAATCTTGGAAAGGGAGAACTTGCTCTGGAGCAGGTTCTACTCATACCATCACACATAGCAAAAGAAAACAACAAGTCATAAGACATAGTTCACACTTCCACTTCATACAAACCACACATTCACATTTATGAAAGCCATTCACAATTCTATGTGTTCTGGTTACTCTATGTGTGTTGATTTTGGCTTACATGCACTTTTAAACATGTACATATGATTTCTACTTTTGTATTCATATTCATGTTGGCATACTGTATATGTATTTCTAATAAATCCCTTATATTTAATTGATACACATTTTAGCTACCAAGTATGCATAAAGGTATTTTCCCACTTCATATGTGTCCTCAGACCTTCTACCAACCCTAAACTGAATTCTTTGGATTTTGGAAACTTCATTCATCATTTTCTAGTTATTTATCCTTAGCTTGCTATATTTTCAGATTTATTTCCTATGCCTAAATGTGCATTTTATTATGAAAATAGTAAGACATCTCATCCAAACAGAATAGGTTTCGGATCTAAAATTTTTAATAATATATTTTTGAACTTCTCTTCTGATGTGAACTATTTTACATTTATTTTTTTCTAATTTTCAGAATTATTCTCTACTTAAAAATGTGTCCCTATTACTAATAAATGTGAATAAACAATTAAACAGATTCATTTCAGCCAAATATCTATTTTTATCTCACTCCAAAGCTTTCCAAGCACTAGGAATGTTTTTAATTTGAATTGACAATATGTTTGTCCCATCTTTTAAATTTTAAACACTAACCACATATTCAATTTCCTAAATTTAATATAAAATAGGGTTAAAAAGGTAAACTCACCCCACTACAAGGTCTATTATATTATTTTAATAATTTCCAGGGGTCTAGCTACACATAATAGAGGGGTTTTTCCTAATTTTTATTAAGTCCAGGGGCTAAAACTGATTTTTAAATGAATTTACATGATTTTCTGAAGTTCCAGGGGCTAGATCAGAAGTTTCCGGGGCTAGCTCTTATTTTCCGAGAACCCCAGGGGGTAGCGCGTAAGAATTCCAGTCTTTATAACGCGGGGCTGACGTGGACCGTCCGATTTAAAACAGACGGCTGAGATTATAACATCGAACCGGTACGCGGGGATTTAAATTCTACCGTGCGATTTAAAATAGATGGCGCACAAGCGGCCACGTCGCTCTGATCGAGCGCGGGCGGCGCTGCCCAGCGGCGCACGGAGGCGGGAGGCGGCGATCTCGCCGGAGAGTTTCGGATCTTCATCAATTCTTCCTAAAACTGTGATTTTATGGCATAGATCGGTAGAGGGGAGGTCGGGGATCTCACCTCGGGGGTTTTCTTGAGCTCGGAGGTCCTGGAAAGCGATCGGCGACGAGGTCCGAGGTGAATTCACGGCGAGGCTCGTCGGCGCTGTGTTGAACCGCAAACCACCGAGTTTTCTGCACCTGCGAGGTTCACCGGAGGCGGTGGATCAAGACCAGCGAGTTAGATCAGAATTCCCGAGCGTAGATCGAGCAGAATTCGCTGGAGAAGCTCGGGTTCTCACCGTGAGGAAAATCGGCGGATCCTAGGGAAAAACAGGACGATGCCGGGGTTTTTATAGACGGGGGAGGGCGGCGGGTTGGTTTAGATCGAGCTGGAGTCTTCTGGGACCGGGAGTCGGCTGGGAACACGCGGTTTTCCGGTCGGTTAAGATCGTGCGCACGCGGGGAACAGTCCGGGTTTCGGACGATTGGGGGTTAGGGATGACAGGTGGGTCCCACCTGTCTGCGAGAGGGGGCGCGGGCGCGCGGCAGCGGGCTGGCGCGGGAGTTGGGTGGGCCGGCTGGTGGGTTTCGGCCCACTGGCCGGGAAGATTTGTTTTTTTCTTTTTCTTTTTCTTTTTGATTTCTGTTTTGAGTTTAATTTGAAATCCAGTTTGAATTTGAATTTTTGCAACACATGCAACACGTCCAAAAATTTTTAAATTCCCCTCTTGACAGGATTTTGGGGTGTTACAGCTCTACCCCCCTTAAAAGAAATCTCGTCCTCGAGATTGGTGGTTCTAAGAAAACAATTCCGGAAATTGTGCCTTAAGCTCATCTTCTCGCTCCCAGGTGGCTTCCTCTTCTGATTGATGCTTCCACTGCACCTTGCACATCCGGATTCTTTTATTTCTTGTGAGGCGTTCCATTGTCTCCAAAATCTCGAATGGTTGCTCGGCATAAGACAGATCCTCCGCTACGTCAACCTCATTCATAGGTAACACCTCTTCAGGCGTTCTCAGACATTTCTTGAGCTGTGACACATGGAATACATCGTGCACATCCGATAGGCGAGCCGATAACTCTAGTTTATACGCCACTTCGCCTTTCCTCTCCAGAACTTGAAAGGGTCCGATGTATCGAGGTGACAACTTCCCTTTCACCTTGAACCGATGAAGTCCTCGGATAGGGGACACCTTGAGATAAACATAGTCTCCCACGTTGAAAACAAGCTCTCTTCTCCGTACATCGGCATAGCTCTTTTATCGTGTCTGTGCTATCCTCAAGTTGTTGCGAATTTCCCTCACTTTCGCCTCGGCTTCTTGTAGTACTTCGAGACCAAACACTTTACTTTCCCCTGTTTGGTTCCAAAATAGGGGAGTTCTGCACTTCCTCCCATACAAAGCCTCAATTGGTGACATCTTCATACTAGCCTGATAGCTGTTGTTATAGGAGAACTCCGCATACGGTAAGTTCTTATCCCAACTCCGATTGTTTTTGAGTGCACACGCTCTCAGCATATCCTCAAGGATCTGATTGGTTCTCTCCGTCCGCCCGTCAGTTTGGGGATGATAGGCAGAACTAAAATTCAGATGGGTTCCCATGGTTTCATGCAGCTTCTGCCAGAACCTTGAGGTGAACTGTGTCCCTCGATCCAACACTATCTTCTTCGGCACTCCATGGTAACACACGATCCTTGACATGTACAACTCCGCCAATTTAGATCCGTTGTAGCTTTCTTTCACGGGGATGAAATGAGCTACCTTGGTTAGCCTGTCGATGATGACCCATATTGAATCATATCCTGATTGGGTCCTAGGCAATCCCACTATGAAATCCATACCAATTTCTTCCCATTTCCATTCAGGCACTTTGAGGGGTTGCAATAATACCGCGGGTCGTTGATGTTCTGCTTTCACCAACTGACATGTGTCACATAGGGCAACATGTTCCATGACATCTCGCTTCATGCCATACCACCAATACCTGCTCTTGAGGTCCTGGTACATCTTCGTACTCCCAGGATGAATGGAATAGTCAGAATCGTGAGCCTCCTTCAAAATCAATTCACGGATCTCCTTTACTTCAGGCACACAGATTCTTTTCCCGTGCCACACCGTTCCTTGTTCATCCTCTTTGAAACAAGGGGCTTTATTTTCCTTGATGAGTTGCATGATTTCTTGTATCTTCTCGTCATCCTTTTGACCCTCGCGTATGTCTCGCTCTAGTGTGGAGTCCACTTCCATGGCGATGGCTTCACCACTATTCACTAGGCATAGATTGAGTCTTATAACCTCGTCCTTCAATTCTGCAGGCATGTCCTTCAAGCTCAACTTATTGACCTGCACTTTTCAACTTAAAGCATCTGCCACGACGTTTGCTTTCCCAGGATGATAGTTGATGCCCACATCAAAGTCATTGATTAGCTCTAACCATCTCCTTTGTCTGAGGTTGAGATCTGGCTGTGTGAAAATGTACTTTAAACTCTTATGATCCGTATATATCTCTGTCCTCTTCCCCATCAAGTAGTGCCGCCAAATTTTCAATGCGTGTACCACTGCGGCTAGTTCTAGGTCATGTGTAGGATAGTTCTTCTCGTGCTTCCGGAGCTGCCGGGATGCATAAGCCACGACATGCCCTTCTTGCATGAGAACACATCCCAACCCGTTTCCAGATGCATCGCAGTACACCGTAAAGTTCTTCTGCATATCTGGCATAACTAGCACTGGGGCTGTTGTCAATCTTTTCTTTAACTCCGGAAAACTCGTCTCGCACTGCGGCGCCCATGTGAATGTGATTCCCTTCTCCAACAGTTTGGTGAGGGGTCTCGAGATTTTAGAGAATCCCTCAATAAACCGTCGATAGTATCCAGCCAATCCCAAGAAGCTTCGAACTTCCCCGACATTTTCAGGGGTCTTCCACTTCTGTATATCCTCGATTTTGGCGGGATCTACAGAGATTCCTCCCTCCGATATTATATGTCCTAAGAAGGGAACTCTATTTAGCCAAAACTCACACTTGCTCAACTTGGCATATAGTTGGTGTTCTCTCAGCCTCTGCAACACCAACCTTAGATGTTTCTCATGTTCTTCTTCATCTTTGGAGAAGATGAGAATGTCATCTATGAAAACCACCACAAATTTGTCCAGATATTCCATGAATACCTTGTTCATGAGATACATGAAGTATGCCGGGGCATTCGTTAGCCCGAAAGGCATGACGGTGTATTCATACAATCCGTACCGAGATACGAAAGCTGTCTTTGGAATATCAGCTTGCCTTATCTTAAGTTGGTGGTATCCCGACCTGAGAGCAATTTTTGAGAACACACAAGCTCCCCTCAACTGATCAAACAAGTCTTCAATGCGGGGTAATGGGTACTTGTTCTTGATGGTTACCTCATTCAAGGCACGGTAGTCCACGCATAACCTTTGGGTTCCGTCCTTCTTGGGCACAAATATGACCGGGGCTCCCAAGGTGAGGAACTAGGACAAATATACCCCTTCTCCGTCAATTCTCTCAAATGATCCTTGAGTTCTTCCAGCTGCTTGGAGTCCATCCGATAAGGTCTCTTGTATATTGGGGTTGTTCCCGGCACTAGCTCAATTGTGAATTCCACTTCACGATCGGGAGGCATACCTGGCAACTCCTCCGGAAAAACATCTAGATATTCCCTAATAATCCTGATCTCCTCCACTTTCACCTCAATTTGATTTAATTTAACGTCCCTCCCAGGCTCTTGTATTGTTATAAACTTTACTTTTGTGCCACTAGGGTGCGTTAGTTCCACCGTTCTGGTCGAACAATGGATAATTCCCTTATGTTTGGTCAACCAATCCATGCCCAAAATAATACCGATCCCTTGGGAATCTATCACTATGAGGTTGGCAGTAAATACTACCCCATTAATGTCTAGATTCACCTTGGGACACACTTGTCTTGTCCTTATTTCTCCACCTGGAGAGTTTACTGCTAGCATATGGTTCATTTGTGTTGTTGCTAGATCATGCTTCTTAACAAACCCTTGAGCAATGAACGAGTGGGTAGCACCAGAATCAAACAGCAGGGTTGCAATGTGTAAATTGGCAGGAAACTTACCGACTACCACGTCAGGTGCCTCTTGCGCTTCCTCCATGGTGATGTGGTTCACCCGTCCTCTCATCACATTCTGCTGTTGTGGCTGCATGGGCTTCTTCTTTGGGCACTTATGGGCGTAGTGCCCCACTTCACCACAGCTAAAACATTGCACCCCAACCTTAGGTGCCTGGCCTTTGTTGTCTTGGGGTTGGTTTGGAGGTCCTTGTACTGCTGGTCGAGGTGGATATGCAGGGCGAGGCTGCTGTACAAACTGACGTTGTGGCTGTGCTGGTGCTGCCGGAGACCTGTAGTTAGGGTTGTACCCTCTTGGTGCTGAGTAGGGTACCACAGCACGGTTCGTCTGCCCAGCGGGTTGCTGTATCAGACGTGGGCGGGTGTTGCTCCCTGAGGCTTGATGTGACCATCCGGCCTTCCTCTTGTTCTCATTTTCCAAGGCCTTCAGCTTCCTTTCTACCACAAACGCTCTGTCCACCATCTTTTGGAAGCTTTCATACTCGTTGGAGGACATTGCACACTGCATTTCTGCGGTAAGTCCTTCCACGAAACAATCCTGTTTCTGCTCATCAGTCTCTATGTCCCGTGGGGCATAACGGGAGAGTTGAGTAAATTTAGTGAGGTATTCCCTCACAGTCATGTTACCTTGCTGCAACCCCAAGAACTCCTTCCTCTTGTTTTTGAGTTCACCCCTTGGTATGTAATGGTTGTGGAAGCTACGCTTGAACTCTTCCCAAGTGATGTTCTCAGGGTCATGATGGGCGGCCACGTAGGCGGTCCACCAATCAGCAGCAGGTTCATGCAATTGATGAGAGGCAAATAGCACCCTCTCATACCTTTGGCACTGTATGATCCTCATCTTGCTCTCAATGGTCTTTAGCCAATCATCTGCCTCCAGAGGTTCAGCAGCACTTGCAAACTTTGGAGGTTAAGTTCCTAGAAACTCACTCAACCTTGGTTGGCGTGGTGCAGCTTGTGGAGGTGGAACTTGATACAAGTTGGCCACCACTTGAGTCAAGTTCTGGATGAGCTGATTTTGATTCTCAAGCATTTGGTGGAGGGGATCAACTCCTTCACGGCGTCCACCCCTGTCTTGGCCTCCTGAAAGATGAGGGTTGCAGGCCTCATCGTTGTTGTTGGCGGGGTTGGCAGCACGACCTTTTCCTCTTCCGGCCATCTAGCATGATCAACCAAATGTTAATTTAAAGCATTACGTATTATCTTACTACTTTCACTCGTTTGTACTTTGAAGTGTTGAGGCTTTGTTATACTTTCTGAGGGTTCATGTCTCACATAAAAATAATTGCACTATTATTTCATGTGGGTTCACACACCAAAGCAAAACAATCTGAAGACGAGGCTGTGGACAATTGCTCATGGCTTCCACAACTCACGTCACACACCAAGCATTAACACACCATTAACTAAGGTAACGACTCGACTATTCGACATCTTGCTAACTAAGGGAAAAACTCTACACTACTAGTATCACTGAGCTGGCTCCTCGGGATCTTCCTCATTATTGCGGCTGCCTTCTGACTTTGCTTTGGGTGGGGAGGCTGCTGGTGGAGAAGTGCGACGACGCCTGATCGCCCGGTGATCTGGGGAGTCAGGAGTCCATGTATCATTCACGGTGACACACAGTTCATTCCCATCTCCTCTTTCTCTCGCCCTCAAGCAGGCTCGAAGCAACGCCTCGGTTTCCTTCAGGGTGTCCCGAATATCTTGAAGCTCCTGCTGACACTCCTGTAGTCGAGTGCTGAGCATAGCAGCATCCTCCAAGCACAGGTCCATGTGCTCATGGGAAGTCCCTTGCTGCACTGGCGGGTACTTATACTCCGTGGTACCACTCTCGCGCTGGAGGACATACATGTACTCAGTTCTGTCCAGGTGTCGACGATAGATGTGACTCTGGCAGGTGATTGCCTCCCAGGTGACATCCTTCTCTGCATCGACCTGTGTTGCTCGACAAGCTGGAGAGCGGTGGATTTTGAGCAGCTGATTTTCGTGGATAATCCTCATCTCTGAACTCCATTCTTCCCTCTTCTCACGGATGGTCCTGGTGGAGCTATAGTGTATGATTAGCTTGCCCGTATTGCTGGCGGCTTGGAGCATACGTCGAAGACGGCGCAACAAGCCTCCTACTGCCAATCCGTAGGAAAGGTATGTCACCGGACGGCTCTCCTCCCTTTGGGTGAGGGCAACTACGGGGACTCTCCCTCCCGTGGACTTGCGAGCGGTGTGAATCATGCGAACCATCTAAAACAGAAAGCATTTAAACTTAGGTTAGATAAACTTTTAAACAAAAGTCCTATTTTGAATGAAAGTTGGGGTAAGATGAAGAAAGTGACTCATAAAATAACACTTTTCAACACACACCTTGTAAAATAGTTTTTAGAAAATAGGGCCCTTAAATACGTCCATTTC
Organism: Neostapfia colusana; assembly: GCA_030760725.1. Taxonomy (NCBI): domain Eukaryota; kingdom Viridiplantae; phylum Streptophyta; class Magnoliopsida; order Poales; family Poaceae; genus Neostapfia; species Neostapfia colusana. The sequence continues at coordinate 49,221,276 of JASWHV010000015.1, forward strand.
TACCTAGGTCCACGTTCCTACAGGCAACCTTGGCTCTGATACCACTTCTGTCACACCCGGTTTCTCCGAAGAACAACCGAGTGAATATCACATGTATGCCAGGATAATTTTCTCATACATGTGATGACAAATAGTGAAGCATCATTTATTACAAGCCAGGTGTCGAATATAAATAAGTCTTACATAGCATATGTCTTGATGGACGATAATAAGTTCATAACAAGTAAATAAAATAGCAGCGGAATATTATTCTTTTGGACTCCGTCACAGGCGTTGCCCGGGGGACTCCATGAACCTAGAAACCTCCTTCCGTTCCAAAGTCTTGATCATTAAACACCACTTCATTATCGTGACCTGAGCAGCAATATAAACCAACAAATATGCAAGGTTGAGTACTGATGGTACTCAGCAAGTGTGGGAAAGTTATGTTATGCATGGCTAGAACAAGGGGAGTTTGAACTCATGGTTAAAGCACTACGCAATTAATACCTATCACCTTAGCTTATTAAGCATCTACATTACTACACAGGTGAAATTGTAAGTGCATCTAGGATATCCCTTGTGGGTTTTGGCTAATTGATGACGAACATATGAGATCCTAATGAAACTATTAAGATGATTGCAGGATAAACAAAGTGAACTGGCTCGGCACACACAAAAAGATGAAAAATAGAGTGATGCCCGAAAAGGAAGACGATAGTGGAATTTAGAGGAGCAAAGTTGATATAAATGTATAGGTTGTGTGTGAAAGAGACACATCCCAAGAGCTCATGACTTTGCGTAAGGGTAAGGGGTTTAAAAATCAACTAAAATCCACTGAAAACCAGACTAGTCCGTTCATGGACCGGACTAGTCCGTTTAACTTTCTGAAAGACGCAAACATAGTGCACCGGATTGGTCCGCCTTGTGAACCGGACTAGTCCGGTCATCTCACTGGAATGCAACCGGACAAGTCCGGTTTTAGACCGGGCTAGTCCGGTCATGTCTCTGTTGTCCTCTTTAGAGGACTACGGACTAGTCCATCCAAGCGACAGGACTAGTCCGCTAAAGTTTCTGAAACCTCATCTCACATAGCACCGGACAAGTCTGGTTTGTGGACCGGACTAGTCCGGTTAACCCACTAGAAGTAGGCCGGACAAGTCCGATCATATACCGGACTAGTCCGGTAGTAGGTTTAACAACGGTAACTTTTTGGGAAAGCCTATAAAAAGAGGTCCTTCGTCTTTTCCCCAAGAAGACACGACTCATACTGTCAAAAACTGAAACCCTAGCGCCGCCACCTGTCCCAAGAGCCCAAAAACACGTCTCCCCACACATCTAAGGTGCAAAAAGGTGAAGATCAATAAAATACTTGGATTTGGGATTGGGAGACCGTCGTTCCTTCGTTGTGAGCTCTTGGGGTTTGATCTCTCTACACTCATATTCTGCATTGTAATCTTTTTGAGTGTATTTGATCAACTTCTCATTGTAATTCTTGTGGGAGCCCTCAACGTGTGAGGTTGCCCCATAAACACGGTGATTACACTTGATAGTGAAGTCAAGTCGGCCTGTGTGGTGACTTGAAGAGGGAAAGGGTTGGGAACCCGGCTCTGTGTGAGCTTCCTCAACGAGGACGTAGATCTCTTGGTGAGATCGAACCTCAATAAAAATTCGTGTCTTTTGTCTCTCATTTGTTTTACATCTTGACACATTAGATCACTAGTTTGCTAGTCATCGTTTGAGTTCCTTACAAGTTTGCACGTGCATCCATACAATAAATTTAAGTTATAAAAACTGTTGTTCTTATTCCGCTGCTATAAGATTAAATTAGTGAGACATACTTAATCAACTCAAATAATTCAGCACACCGGACTAGTCCGCCCACACAACCGGACTAGTCCGGTTAGTCAAGTTTCTGATAACTTTATTAAGTGTGCAGGAATTCTTTAAAGGCCTATTCACCCCCTCTAGGCCACATTCAATTGGTATCAGAGCCAAGTTCTCCATCAACGAGACTCACATCTCGGAGAGATCAATGGCCTCTGAGAAGAACAACGATATCCCGAAGACGAACAACAACGATGAGGAGCAAGAAGCCGAAGCCTTCGATGTGCTGAAAGAAAATCCACATGACGATGATGAAGTGAGACAGCTAAAGACATTACTGAGAAAGAAGTTAATGGCACAAAAGGGAAAAGAGGAAGAAAAGATGATGGGGAGTGGTCATCATGACTACTCCCGGTATCCTTACAACTACAACCGTCTCAATTCAAATAATCATTATCTCTCTATTCCTATGGGAAAGCCCCCACAGTTTGACGGAAGTGACTACACCATGTGGAAGTACAACATGAAGATGCATCTGATATCCCTGAACCCTAGTCTGTGGCGCATTGTTTGCACAGGCATCGATATTCCGGACATGGATGATGAACTCACCCCAGAACAAGAACAAGAGATTCACAGAAACGTACAAGCCGTCGCCGTGATCACATCATCACTAAGCAGAGAGGAATTCACCAAGATCGATGGGTTAGAAAGTGCAAAAGAAATCTGGGATACCCTCAAGACAGCTCACGAAGGAAATAGGTCAGTTCGTGAAGCCAAAATCGAAATGCGTGAAGGAGAGTTGGGGAGATTTGCTATTGAAGAAGGCGAATCACCTCAAGACATGTACAACCGGATGAAAGCACTCATCAATAAAATTCGTGCTTATGGAAGTAAGAAATGGATAGATCACGAAGTGGTCAAAAGAATGATTAGAGCCTTCATGCCGAGAAACGTCACACTTTGCTCAATGATTAGAGAAAGCCCCGGGTTTCACAAAATGACTCCCGATGAGTTACTGGGAAACATCATAAATCATGAAATGATGAAGAAAGAGGCTCAATACGTCAAAGACTTAGCCGAGCTCACCTCTTCTAAAAAGAAAGAAGTTGCCCTCAAAGCAACATGCAGACCCAGACTCAAAGAAACTCGTGAAGACCAAGACGATGGAGATACAAGCGATGAAAGCACCGATCTTGATGACGAAGAAATGGTACTCTTCATCAAAAAGTTCAAACGCATGATGAAGAGAAGACACGGCAACAATTCACATGAAGGCAAAAGCAAGGATAAAGGAAAATCCAAGGCTCGTCGCACTTGCTACAACTGCGGAGAGTATGGTCACTTCATGGTGGACTGTACTTATGAGGAAAACAAAAAGAAGAAGGAACCAAGATCTCAAGAAAAGAAAAATTTCAGAAAAAGAAGACAAGCCCATCAAGCTCACATTGGGAAGGAGTGGGACTCAAACGACGAGTCCTCCTCCGATGAAGAAGAAGAGATGGCCACTTTCGCAGTCAAGAAACCAACTATGAGAGCCACACTCTTTCCGAACATGGGAGGTGAGGGGGCCCGACCCCGATCACAGGGCCGTGCCGCCTTGCCCGAGGAATCGCATTGGGTGGTGCCGTGTTATGCGGCACCCAACAACACACATATAAGGAACCCAGTATTACATAAATCAAAAGCGGAAGGTTACAATTATTCTTTGTAAATAATTTACACAAATTAGCTACAGCGGAAGTCTATAACCAGCTCACGTTGAATAACTATGAAGCACCGAGAAGAGGTCCAGCCCGCGGACTCCTCTCGCTAGCAACACGAAGACAAGGCAGCGGCTAGGTTCTCCAAGTGTGACGTGACTTGGAAGTTTCCGAGTCTCACCGGACAACCCTCTTTATAGCGTCAAGGTTTACCTGCAAAACCACTTATATAGCAAGAGTGAGCACAAAGGCTCAGCAAGACTTAACCGTCTCTCCTAAGACATGAAACTCTAGATGAAAGTAACCTAAGACCTAAGCCTGTCATTTGCGAAAAGACTCGCCTACGAGTTCATCCTTAACTTTCAAATTTTAGCCATATTAATAATGACCTTGCGATCAGCAACATTGGAACTCCACAATCAAACAAGAAACGCTTCATTCCAATGTTACTTTCCCCAAGGTAGAAAATAACTTTAGTTAGCTCTATCTCTACTTCAAACATGGTTTTCATGCAACTTAATATCATCATAGCAGCAATTATACTTTTGCAAACTGTTTCCACACAAGTTGATTAACTACGTCACAACATGGGAGCAAGCGGTACTCAATAACCGCGAGGGACGGTGATTCGAATCAAACACTACCCGGATAACTCGACACATACGCCCGCCTCTGAAGACCCAACTCTGGCGTCCTTCATTACGTCGTATGTGGCAACCTTTCTCAGGACACTAAACTGTAGAACCGGTCGCGCCGTCTCGGGCTCATAGGTCTAACGAGACGATGTGGTATGCCTCTACAATCCAGTGAACCTGGTACATCGGTTTCCTGATTCCCATATGTCAGTAAGCATCCGGTACACAACTCAATACTTGCTCCTGGACGCGGCATACGCATCGGTCCTTAACCGACACAGGCAGAGCTACTCGACCAAGACCTCGTCTTGTCGCAGCCTAACCCCTCTGCCCGGTCTCATCTTTAGAAATGTAAACTTTAGTTTGCTTCCTTCCCCAACCACACTTATGATATCCTAAACTATAGCTCGCGAGTAGATTCCAACTACTCGTCTTCTACCGGATGCCCTAGTCTATTTAGCATTGCCCTATGCTACAGCGATGACACATTTCTACCCTTGACCTCAGGGTTCATGTTTGGTTATGCAAGTGGAGTATCACTCATCCTTGACCTAATGCACATACAAACCTTGACCAAATGTAGTGAACAAAGGGAAATCTTTAAAAACAACTTAAGTGCAAACCGGGGCTTGCCTTGGTTTTGCAGGTGACTAGAGTCAAATAATATGAAGTTAGTTGCTGATGAAGACTTGAAGCTCAATCCCTGCCTTCTTGCTCCTTGATCCAAGCTCAACTCCTCCTTCTCCACGTTCCACGTTTAAGCACTACACGTTATGAACATGCACATCTTTAATTGGAAAACTTTTTGCTAACAAATGCTAAAGACAAGTTTAAAAACTGGAACTTTGTTTAAGAATTTAAAATGACACTGGGGTGGTGGTTTGGATGTGTGTCTAAGCACTATCCTCAAGTGAGAAGTGAGGTTCATCACTTGGGTGGGGATCAACTAATGAGGTTGAACAGGACATAATGATCCAGGGCTCCAATGGAGCTGGGAATTTTCTTGGGAGTTCTTTGTCACAAGAAAGTTCTCTGGACCAAAATTCAGAACATTTCACTAATTGGATCACCCAGAACAATTCCCTAAGCATTTAAGCAAAAAGGAATTAATTCTGATTAAATTTGCACTTTCATGCAATTCCAAGTGAACTATAATTTCATACATAGCTCAGAGAGTATGTCTTAATTTTCCTAGGATTTTTGGAGTTAAGGAATGCCCAGAACTAAATTTCCAAGTTTTGGAAATTCTCTGAAAATGTTTCTGTACTTATTTGAATACAGAAACTTGGAATTAGAATTACCCTAACTAAATCAACTCCAAATGAGCTGAAACTTTTACAGGAGCCTCCTAATATCCTGAAGAATATCCTGGCAAAATTTGGGGAATTTTGGATGAACCAAACTCCCTCTAAAATTCTTTTGCTAAAAAGCTTTAAAGAATTTTCCAGAATTTTCTATTGGTTTTCATGCAAATGGGGTTGCCTACTTGGATAGAGTTTTTCATACTGAATCCAACCCAATTTGAATCACTAAATTTGGAGCTCCCTAGCAAAAGTTATGAATTTCTAAACTTTGTTTGAAATCTGGAATTAATTTCTTACAGACAATCTAACTGGACCCACGGTTTAAAAGGGCAGCCAATAGAATTTGAGGACACACGGGTCTACACAGTTATCCGCCCGTAGCCACAAACGATCAGCAGCCACAGGGGATCCTGTTTAAATTCTCGGCGGCTGACAGGTGGGACCACCACCTTCTTCAACCTCCCGCTCCCCCTCTTTCCCGCGCCCGCGCTCCCTCGCCGGCAGGAACATCCCCCACCCGGTCCCCCTGTTCCCCGGTCGTCTCCCGGCCCGAAGTCTGCCGCCTGGGGGTTTTTGAGGGCGGGAAAGCCATTCCCGGGGTTTGCGTGGGCTGTAGAGGACCGCAAGGGGTCGGGCGACGGGCAGCGGCCTCGGCCCTTGTCCGGCGACGTCGGCCGGCCTCCCTACTGACCCAATTCCGCGGATTTCTTGCTCCAGGGCACCAGTGACTCATGGCTGAGGTCGTCATGCAAGCAACCGAGCTCGGAAACGGCCCCAACTACCAAGTCATCGTTCGCCCTAGCTTAAAAACGGGTGTCCGACGCAAAAACTCGAAGAACACCGTCGAAGCTCTATTATTCTTTCGGATTTTTGGTGTCAGTGACTCACAAGGTGGTCTCTAACCCATCCCATGATCAGCATGAGCCAAGAATGGCTGTTGATCACGAATTTTGGGAAATCCCCCAACCACGGCTTATGGACACCTCGTCGGTTTTTCTAGAAATTCCTGGGCTACCGTGGATGGATTGCTTAGGGTTTTTGGCAGCGTGAAGAGAAGAGAGTGGCGCACCTATTCGCTGTTCAAACCGTGGTGTGACACGGCCTGTACCGCCGGGGCGTCGAGGAGGCGCGGCGACGGCTTGAACCAAAGCTTCACGGCAAGTTCTTGTTGTGTAGCGCGCACAAGGGCTGGTGGGATGGGTTGGGTAGCTCGAGGATGATCAGTGGGTTCTTGCGCATGTCTCCATGAGCTCAGATGGCCGTGCGAAGGACGAGCAGCGCCGAGCGAGGATCGGCGCTGAGGTTTGGTCGAGCGGCTGCTCTCGGTGTTCGGCGCGGGACTAATAGGCCCGAGTGGGGGGTCGGCTGGGGCAAAAGATCACGCCGCGACGTGATGACCGACTCAAGGAGGTCGCCAGCGCGAGGGGGGTGTGTGGCGGTGGCCTCGGTGGCGCCCCGGTGTCGCTCGGGGGAAAGCCTCGGCCGCTCGGTAGAAACAGGAAGTTTTCTTCGAGGGTAAGTTTAGAGATTACTATGACATGTGGGGCCCACCCCCTTTCTTATCCCCAAAACATCTCCAAATCTTTGGCACATGCAAATTCAGCCCTGAGGTACTCAAATTAAAAGTTATTTGGCAATTTGACCAGTTGTGCCTTAATTTCGAATTTAAATTCAAATTTGGGTGAAATTTACAAGTTCCTTTGATATTCATATCAAAGCACCTCCAAATTTGCTCAAAACTTGGCTCCCTCATAATTTGGACCTGAGAAACTCAAATATATCCTCTGATCTTTGAGTTGGCTTTTGCAACTACAACTTCTCCAACATCAGTTTGAATTTTTTTTTCCTTTTTGGAGATGGCCCTCCTCTTTTTGGAAGTGACCCTCTTAGTTCAAACTGAATTCCAAGTTTTATTGCACATGCCAACACTTTCATGAGGAACACAAAAGTTTTTTGTAAGTCCCATTTCTTGTATTCAAACTCAACTTTATTCATAGCTCAAGTTTTCTATTTACAAGTTTTTGGGACTTTTACATTCCTCCCCCCTTAAAAAGAATCTCGTCCCGAGATTCATGATTAAGGACAAGGTGGAGAGGACAACTACTACATATGAGCCTCTAACAACTCCGGATGATTGCGCTGCAAATACTCCTCGCTTTCCCATGTAGCTTCGTCAGACGTGTGATTTTCCCATAGCACCTTGAAAAATCGCAGCGTCCGATTTCTGGTTTCGCGAGTCTTTTCATCAATTATCCGGGTTGGATGCTCAACATACGTGAGGTCCGGCTTCAGATCTGCCATGTCTCCCGTGAGAATCTCCGTTGGAACTTTCAAACACTTCCGCAACTGAGATATGTGGAAGACATTATGCACTCCGGCTAAGCCGGCCGGTAGCTCCAAACGGTATGCCACGGGTCCACACCTTTCCATGATGGCGAAGGGACCGATAAAACGCGGAGCTAGTTTCCCTTTCACTCTGAATCGGTGAATGCCCTTCATGGGAGATACGCGGAGGTAGACGTGGTCCCCAACATGAAAGTTTAGAGGACGACGTCTCTTATCCGCATAGCTCTTTTGCCAGGACTGAGCGGCTTTCATATTTTCCTGAATAAGCCTCACCCGCTCTTCTGCTTCATTTACGAGATCAATCCCGTAAATAACTCTCTCGCCGGATTCACACCAGTTCAAGGGTGTGCGGCACTTCCGGCCGTAGAGAGCTTCATAAGGCGCCATTTTGATACTTGATTGATACCCGTTGTTATATGAGAACTCCGCCAATGGTAAGTGATCATCCCAGCTCTTACCGTGGTGGATGACACATGCTCTCAGCATATCTTCAAGTATTTGATTCACCCTCTCCGTTTGTCCATCGGTTTGAGGGTGATACGCGGAGCTTCGAATCAATTTAGTTCCCAAGGATATGTGTAGCTGTTCCCAGAAACGGGATACGAACAGCGATCCTCTGTCGGAGACAATGGTACGGGGAACTCCGTGCAGGCATAGGATTCGTGCTATGTATAACTCCGCATACTGCTTGGCGCTGTAGTTGGTATGCACCGGAATGAAGCGTGCCGATTTGGTTAATCGATCAACGATTACCCAAATCGAGTCATGGTGGCGGGAGGTCATCGGCAACCCAACGATGAAATCCATACTCAAGTCTTCCCACTTCCATGCCGGTATTTGTAGCGGTTGCAGCAGGCCCGACTTCTTCACATGGTCGGCCTTAACTCTTCGACACGTATCACATTCTGATACGTATTTAGCAACTTCTCTCTTCATCCGGGTCCACCAAAATTTAGTCCACAATTCTTGGTACATCTTGTTGCTGCCCGGATGAATAGAAAATTTGGATAAGTGAGCCTCATCCAAAATTTTCTTCCGCAGCCTCATATCACGGGGTACGACTATCCGGTCCTTGAACCACAAGGTATCTTCCTCATCTAACCGGAAACATTTCATTTCCCCGTTCTTCAATCTCCTTCTGATATGAGCCATGCCCTTGTCTTTCTTTTGAGCTGCCATAACCTCCTCTTTTATTGTGGGTATGAGGGCTAGGTTATGTAGGGCTCCAAATGGAACCAAGTAAAGACTTGGTTCTTCCTCATCTATCGGCGTGGTGGATAGGCTATGAATATGAGTCTTCCGGCTGAGTGCATCGGCAACCACATTTGCCTTGCCCGGATGATAATGAATTTCAATCTCATAGTCCTTGATCAACTCCAACCATCGCCGTTGTCGCATATTCAACTCTTTCTGAGTGAATATGTACTTCAAACTCTTGTGGTCGGTGTAGAGATGAACCAGATTTCCCAACAGGTAATGTCTCCACATCTTCAAAGCTAGTACCACGGCAGCAAGCTCGAGATCATGAGTTGGATAATGTTGCTCATGATTCCGTAATTGCCGTGATCCATATGCGACCACACGTCCTCCTTGCATGAGTACACAACCAAGCCCGACGCCGGATGCATCACAATAAACATCAAAAGGCTTGGTTGTATCCGGTTGAGCTAGAACCGGGGCTGTTGTGAGGTGTTTCACCAACGCTTGAAAAGCTTCCTCACATGGCTTGCTCCAATCATACTTGATGCCTTTCTTCAGTAGTTCCGTCATAGGTTTGGAGATTTTTGAGAAGCTCGGGATGAACCTCCGGTAATATCCAGCCAAACCCAAGAAGCTACGAACTTCATGGACTGATGTTGGAGACTTCCACTTCAGCACTTGTTCAATCTTGCTTGGATCAACAGCAATGCCTTCTGCTGAGATAATGTGTCCAAGAAATGGCACTTGGTTGATCCAGAATTCACATTTACTAAACTTTGCATAGAGCTTGTGATCTCTCAGTCGTTGGAGCACAATATGCAAATGTTTAGCGTGTTCCTCTTCAGATTTGGAGTAGACCAAGATGTCGTCGATGAAGACCATGACGAACTGATCCAGCTCCGGCATGAACACCGAGTTCATAAGGTACATAAAGTGGGCCGGAGCATTGGTCAACCCAAATGACATGACAAGATATTCATAGAGTCCATATCTTGTCGAGAATGCTGTTTTCGGGACATCTTCCGCTCGAATCTTGATTTGATGATATCCCGATCTTAAGTCCATCTTGGAGAAGACTTTAGCACCCACTAGTTGATCGAAGAGGATATCAATTCTTGGTAGTGGATACTTGTTCTTTATGGTCACAGCATTTAAAGGACGATAATCGACGCATAGCCTCAGCGTCTCATCCTTCTTTTTCACAAACAAAGCTGAGCAACCCCATGGTGATGAACTTGGACGAATAAACCCCTTGTCCATCAGATCTTTGAGTTGCTCCTTCAGCTCGGCTAATTCATTCGGAGCCATTTTGTATGGTCTCTGAGAGATCGGCGTGGTTCCCGGTATTAACTCTATTTTGAACTCCACCTCGCGCTCAGGTGGTAGTCCTGGAAGATCTTCGGGAAACACGTCCGGATATTCACGGACTACCGGAATGTCTTCTAACTTGCAAGCCTCGGCATTACATACTTCCGGGTCTTTGGAAACCGCTTCGCCGAGATACAATGTTTGACGTCCGTGAAGTGGAGAGTCCAAGTGAACACTCCTGTTCTCGATGTCCAGAACAGCCTTATGGAAGGTCAACCATGATATTCCCAATATGGCATTGATTCCCTGGTCTTCGAGAATGATGAGGGTGGTAGGATAAATTTTTCCACCCAAGCAAAGTGGTGCTCGAGAGACGACTTCATTAGTTGAGATTTCTCCACCTGGCGAATGAATAAGGTAAGAACCTTTTGTGCCAGTTGTGGGGATCTGATCCCGGATTACCGTTGCCCGGCTAATGAAGTTATGTGTCGCACCAGAGTCGAATAAAATGACAACCGGCTTGTCATTTAAGGTGAACCTGCCGGCAAGAACAGGTCCTCCCTTGGGCAGATCATCGACTGACACATAATTGACGGTTCCCACCTTTGACATAGCTTTCCTGGGCTGCCCAAGATCACTTTTTGGAACTGGACCCGCAGACACAATGTTACTGCTCGGTTCCGTTGCTTCATTGACGTTGGGCTCATTGTCAACCTGAAGTGGGACAGCACTCGGTTCAACTGAGAAATCACCTTGTTCATCTTCAGCCTCTTGAGGGTAATAATGTTCTAGTGCACCTTGTTGACACTGAGGTGCATAAGAAATAAGTTGCTGCTGCGGTAGAGGTGAATAAGACCTCTGTGGAGTAGAAGAGTCGTCACACTCCCAGAATGATTGCACCTCTTGTGGAATCTCTCGAACGGAAGGTGAACGGATTACCAACCGATACTTCTGAGGTAGACGATTGTCTTCATCTTGTGATGAATCCCTCTCCCTCTTTTCCTTGAGGTAGAGGTTGGAATAATATTCTTGAGCGATAGTACAGCTCACAAACTCATCAAAATTCTCTTGGCTAACTTGAGCCAATTCACATCGCAGCCTAGCAGTCAGCCCTCGGTAGAAATGATAACCTTTCATGGCTGGTGATTTCACATAGTCAGGGACATATTGAGCTAAGCGATTGAATTCCTTCGCATACTCAATAACACTCATGTCCCCTTGCTTTAGACTCCAGAACTCATTCAGACTGGTTTGTATTACGCCCGCAGGGATGAAACGAGCACGAAATGCAGCCTGGAACTCCGCCCATGTGACACGATGCCCTGCTGGTTGAACAGCAAGGTACTCTGCCCACCATGCTCCAGCAAAGCCGTGAAGCTGTTGAGCGGCATATAGAGTCTTCGAGAACTCGTCACATCGGATCAACCCAAGCTTGGACTCAATGACACGTAACCAGTGATTTGCTTCACAATGGTCAGCCGCCTCGGAGAATACCGGCGGTTGTGTCGCCAAGAAATCCAGATACGTGCTCTGGGTTGGCATGTGATGTTGAGCTTCTCGATCTATGCCTTGCTGAACTAGAGTTTGGAGAGTTTCATTCATTTTGGCCATAATTTCTGCCAATCCGGTTGGCGATGGCTCTTGTGATGAAGTCGAGTCATTCCCACCTCGACTGGAACCTCCAATTTCCATTTGAGAATGTGTACGTACCATACTGCACGAAACAAAATTTTGAGTCAATCAAAATTCTATCTCAGTAGTAAGTAAAGATAAGTAAAACATGAACATGTCATGAACTTTATGAAAGCATAACCACATTCATGTTTGAACAAATCTTATGTACGCTAAGCTAATCAGCGGGACTACCCTGACCAGCTCACACAAACTCCAAATTTTACTCAAGTCATCAACAGATTCTAGACTTGAGTTCAATACCAAAGTTATAGTAAACTCCAGTAGCTTTCCAACAAGTACTTATGTGCTCCTTAAGGATTTTTCTACAGGAAGTTATGACTTAAAAACAGAAAGGTCCAGAGAGGTTTTTGTTACTGTCCTGGTTCTGAACAGTTTGCCTTCAACTGGACTTTTCACCCATGCAACATGTAATTCTGCTCTGGAGGCCTACAAGGAAGTTGTAGAGCACTTGAAAATATTTCCAGAACTGTATCATACACCTTATTTGGGTCAAGCTACTCAGAGTTATGCTATGTTAAAGTCCAGCAAGAATTTCTGCCAGAAACAGAGCTCTCTGTTTTTGAAAACTTTGACACCTAGTTATACTCCCATTTGAATCTTAGCTCAAAATAAGAGTTCAATAACTAATATTTGTTTCAAACTTCCATATTTAGTTGAAAGTTAGCTCATGAATCATTTCTTCATAGGGAAGAGGTTCTTATGTGTAGTACGGTGTCGATGCACCGTAAGAATCATGTCGGTACTACGTAGCCTCACCAAATAAAAATCCTAACCGGATTACACCGGCATATACGTACTATCAGTGGCACTAAGACGGTCTCTCGCACACGTGTACTACCCGGGATACGTACGTGGTTAGTACCTGCAGAAAAACACGCAATGATGGTGCACTCAAAGGTTGTTTCATTACAGGCAGTTCCATATTGGAAAGTAAATACAAACGCCCGTATCATTGTCATACGGCCGTCCTTGAGTTAAGTCACGTCTCAAGGTACGTGATCGTGTTTCAACACCACACGACGGGGAACCCGAGTATGTCATGAACGGGTCGTCACGGTTGGGAATGTTATCAACCCAACGGATACCACCTACTGCCCTGCAGGGCACGCCGATGGCAAGCGCTGCGTATGTCCTCCTGGCTACTTCCAGAAGAACACACTATCGCGTTACTGACCACACGATGGGGTCTCCACTTACTTGCCTAATGCACGCTAGGGATCAGCGTTTCATGTGAACTCAGGAACATGAAGAGTCCAAGAGTTTCATATTAACATCTCACACCAAGCTGTGAGAACTAACCCTGAACCACTTTCCTCGTCAGGGGAGCTAACCGAAATTGATCCGCTTTCGGTGGCGTTCCTTACCATTCTTACCTGAACGTAGGTGCGTCGTTACATAATGAAAATTCAGAATTAAAACACATATGTTAGTCTTGCCACTTTAAGTAACTACACAACTATAGTCCTTATGTGGGCCTAATATCGTTTCCTCACCGTATCCTAAGTTTTTGTCGTAATACGATCCTTACTCCGTGTGCTATTACCAATACGGCTCTGATACCACGCTGAGGGGGCCCGACCCCGATCACAGGGCCGTGCCGCCTTGCCCGAGGAATCGCATTGGGTGGTGCCGTGTTATGCGGCACCCAACAACACACATATAAGGAACACAGTATTACATAAATCAAAAGCGGAAGGTTACAATTATTCTTTGTAAATAATTTACACAAATTAGCTACAACTGAAGTCTATAACCAGCTCACGTTGAATAACTATGAAGCACCGAGAAGAGGTCCAGCCCGCGGACTCCTCTCGCTAGCAACACGAAGACAAGGCAGCGGCTAGGTTCTCCAAGTGTGACGTGACTTGGAAGTTTCCGAGTCTCACCGGACAACCCTCTTTATAGCGTCGAGGTTTACCTGCAAAACCACTTATATAGCAAGAGTGAGCACAAAGGCTCAGCAAGACTTAACCGTCTCTCCTAAGACATGAAACTCTAGATGAAAGTAACCTAAGACCTAAGCCTGTCATTTGCGAAAAGACTCGCCTACGAGTTCATCCTTAACTTTCAAATTTTAGCCATATTAATAATGACCTTGCGATCAGCAACATTGGAACTCCACAATCAAACAAGAAACGCTTCATTCCAATGTTACTTGCCCCAAGGTAGAAAATAACTTTAGTTATCTCTATCTCTACTTCAAACATGGTTTTCATGCAACTTAATATCATCATAGCAGCAATTATACTTTTGCAAACTGTTTCCACACAAGTTGATTAACTACGTCACAACATGGGAGCAAGCGGTACTCAATAACCGCGAGGGACGGTGATTCGAATCAAGCACTACCCGGATAACTCGACACATACGCCCGCCTCTGAAGACCCAACTCTGGCGTCCTTCATTACGTCGTATGTGGCAACCTTTCTCAGGACACTAAACTGTAGAACCGGTCGCGCCGTCTCGGGCTCATAGGTCTAACGAGACGATGTGGTATGCCTCTACAATCCAGTGAACCTGGTACATCGGTTTCCTGATTCCCATATGTCAGTAAGCATCCGGTACACAACTCAATACTTGCTCCTGGACGCGGCATACGCATCGGTCCTTAACCGACACAGGCAGAGCTACTCGACCAAGACCTCGTCTTGTCGCAGCCTAACCCCTCTGCCCGGTCTCATCTTTAGAAATGTAAACTTTAGTTTGCTTCCTTCCCCAACCACACTTATGATATCCTAAACTATAGCTCGCGAGTAGATTCCAACTACTCGTCTTCTACCGGATGCCCTAGTCTATTTAGCATTACTCTATGCTACAGCGATGACACATTTCTACCCTTGACCTCAGGGTTCATGTTTGGTTATGCAAGTGGAGTATCACTCATCCTTGACCTAATGCACATACAAACCTTGACCAAATGTAGTGAACAAAGGGAAAACTTTAAAAACAACTTAAGTGCAAACCGGGGCTTGCCTTGGTTTTGCAGGTGACTAGAGTCAAATAATATGAAGTTAGTTGCTGATGAAGACTTGAAGCTCAATCCCTGCCTTCTTGCTCCTTGATCCAAGCTCAACTCCTCCTTCTCCACGTTCCACGTTTAAGCACTACATGTTATGAACATGCACATCTTTAATTGGAAAACTTTTTGCTAACAAATGCTAAAGACAAGTTTAAAAACTGGAACTTTGTTTAAGAATTTAAAATGACACTGGGGTGGTGGTTTGGATGTGTGTCTAAGCACTATCCTCAAGTGAGAAGTGAGGTTCATCACTTGGGTGGGGATCAACTAATGAGGTTGAACAGGACATAATGATCCAGGGCTCCAATGGAGCTGGGAATTTTCTTGGGAGTTCTTTGTCACAAGAAAGTTCTCTGGAACAAAATTCAGAACATTTCACTAATTGGATCACCCAGAACAATTCCCTAAGCATTTAAGCAAAAAGGAATTAATTCTGATTAAATTTGCACTTTCATGCAATTCCAAGTGAACTATAATTTCATACATAGCTCAGAGAGTATGTCTGAATTTTCCTAGGATTTTTGGAGTTAAGGAATGCCCAGAACTAAATTTCCAAGTTTTGGAAATTCTCTGAAAATGTTTCTGTACTTATTTGAATACAGAAACTTGGAATTAGAATTACCCTAACTAAATCAACTCCAAATGAGCTGAAACTTTTACAGGAGCCTCCTAATATCCTGAAGAATATCCTGGCAAAATTTGGGGAATTTTGGATGAACCAAACTCCCTCTAAAATTCTTTTGCTAAAAAGCTTTAAAGAATTTTCCAGAATTTTCTATTGGTTTTCATACAAATGGGGTTGCCTACTTGGATAGAGTTTTTCATACTGAATCCAACCCAATTTGAATCACTAAATTTGGAGCTCCCTAGCAAAAGTTATGAATTTCTAAACTTTGTTTGAAATCTGGAATTAATTTCTTACAGACAATCTAACTGGACCCACGGTTTAAAAGGGCAGCCAATAGAATTTGAGGACACACGGGTCTACACAGTTATCCGCCCGTAGCCACAAACGATCAGCAGCCACAGGGGATCCTGTTTAAATTCTCAGCGGCTGACAGGTGGGACCACCACCTTCTTCAACCTCCCGCTCCCCCTCTTTCACGCGCCCGCGCTCCCTCGCCGGCAGGAACATCCCCCACCCGGTCCCCCTGTTCCCCGGTCGTCTCCCGGCCCGAAGTCTGCCGCCTGGGGGTTTTTGAGGGCGGGAAAGCCATTCCCGGGGTTTGCGTGGGCTGTAGAGGACCGCAAGGGGTCGGGCGACGGGCAGCGGCCTCGGCCCTTGTCCGGCGACGTCGGCCGGCCTCCCTACTGACCCAATTCCGCGGATTTCTTGCTCCAGGGCACCAGTGACTCATGGCTGAGGTCGTCATGCAAGCAACCGAGCTCGGAAACGGCCCCAACTACCAAGTCATCGTTCGCCCTAGCTTAAAAACGGGTGTCCGACGCAAAAACTCGAAGAACACCGTCGAAGCTCTATTATTCTTTCGGATTTTTGGTGTCAGTGACTCACAAGGTGGTCTCTAACCCATCCCATGATCAGCATGAGCCAAGAATGGCTGTTGATCACGAATTTTGGGAAATCCCCCAACCACGGCTTATGGACACCTCGTCGGTTTTTCTAGAAATTCCTGGGCTACCGTGGATGGATTGCTTAGGGTTTTTGGCAGCGTGAAGAGAAGAGAGTGGCGCACCTATTCGCTGTTCAAACCGTGGTGTGACACGGCCTGTACCGCCGGGGCGTCGAGGAGGCGCGGCGACGGCTTGAACCGAAGCTTCACGGCAAGTTCTTGTTGTGTAGCGCGCACAAGGGCTGGTGGGATGGGTTGGGTAGCTCGAGGATGATCAGTGGGTTCTTGCGCATGTCTCCATGAGCTCAGATGGCCATGCGAAGGACGAGCAGCGCCGAGCGAGGATCGGCGCTGAGGTTTGGTCGAGCGGCGGCTCTCGGTGTTCGGCGCGGGACTAATAGGCCCGAGTGGGGGGTCGGCTGGGGCAAAAGATCACGCCGCGACGTGATGACCGACTCAAGGAGGTCGCCAGCGCGAGGGGGGTGTGTGGCGGTGGCCTCGGTGGCGCCCCGGTGTCGCTCGGGGGAAAGCCTCGGCCGCTCGGTAGAAACAGGAAGTTTTCTTCGAGGGTAAGTTTAGAGATTACTATGACATGTGGGGCCCACCCCCTTTCTTATCCCCAAAACATCTCCAAATCTTTGGCACATGCAAATTCAGCCCTGAGGTACTCAAATTAAAAGTTATTTGGCAATTTGACCAGTTGTGCCTTAATTTCGAATTTAAATTCAAATTTGGGTGAAATTTACAAGTTCCTTTGATATTCATATCAAAGCACCTCCAAATTTGCTCAAAACTTGGCTCCCTCATAATTTGGACCTGAGAAACTCAAATATATCCTCTGATCTTTGAGTTGGCTTTTGCAACTACAACTTCTCCAACATCAGTTTGAATTTTTTTTCCTTTTTGGAGATGGCCCTCCTCTTTTTGGAAGTGACCCTCTTAGTTCAAACTGAATTCCAAGTTTTATTGCACATGCCAACACTTTCATGAGGAACACAAAAGTTTTTTGTAAGTCCCATTTCTTGTATTCAAACTCAACTTTATTCATAGCTCAAGTTTTCTATTTACAAGTTTTTGGGACTTTTACAGGAGGACGGGACATGAACAACCACACTTGTCTTATGGCTAAGGAAGGCAAGAAAAAGGTTCGACTTACTCCTCCTGTGCTAAATTCCTCCATTGATGACTTTGATAGCTCTAGTGATAATGAAGAATTGTTTAGAGGGCTAAGTAAAATTGCTTTAAATAAAATGGAAATGTTGTCAAACGAAATCTTTGAAAAGGAGGAACTTGTCAACCGACAAGAAGATATGCTCATCCGTGAGAGGAAGAGATATCATGAAGTCGAAAAGCTTCTTGAGCTTGAAAGAGAGAATGAGTCACCTGAGTTAGAGCTAGCCTTGAGTAAGGAAACTTACTCAAAGTTAGAGGACTCACACATTGCGATCAAGGAAGAACTTGCTAACTTGTCAAAAGTTAACAAAATCCTTGAGGTGCAAGTTGAGTCGCTCAAACAAAGTGACTCCTCTTCCTCCAAGAGCTCTTCCTCCAAAGACATGAGCTCGACAACAGTAAGAACCTGAACTTGCTCTAGTAAGAAGAATGTAATTTCTAATGCTTTAACCCCACATGACATGCATTCTTCTCAAAACAACATATTTGATAAGGAGAAGATCAAATATGCACGAAGTGCATATATGATCACTAGACCTCCCAATGTCAAAGATTGACTTGGCTTCGACAGGAATAAACACATGTCTACTTCTAATCATGCTAAGAATAGGATCATTTTTGTTAAAGAAAAATCCCATGAATCTGAGCTACAAACACTGTTCCATACATTTGATGCTTCTTATGTTCTCATGAAAAACAAGTATGGAAAAGTCATTGCTAAATATACAGGGCCACGCCACGAGAACTTGAAAACTTGTGTGTGGGTGCCCAAGACTCTTGTGACTAACCTGAGAGGATCCAAGCAAGCTTGGGTACCTAAAACCCAGAAATAATTCTATTTTGCAGGATTACTCCTCCGGTGGATCTAAGTGGGTGCTAGATAGCGGATGCACAAATCATATGACCGGAGAGAGAGGTATGTTTGTGGAATACGAGTGCAACAAGGATCCAAGTGAAGGTATATACTTTGGAGATAACAGCCAAGGAAAGGTCCTTGGTAGTGGTAACATTGAAATATCCTCTCAACACACCGTATCTAATGTTTTACATGTAGACTCTCTAGATTATAATCTTTTATCAATATCTCAACTATGCGACAAAGGTTACAACTGTTTATTCACTAATGAGGGTGTGACCATCTTTAGAAGAAGCGATGGCTCGATTGCATTCAAGGGATTGTTGAAGGGAAAGCTTTATCTTGTTGACTTCAACAAAGATAAAGCCGAACTCAACACTTGCTTGGTTGCTAAGACCAACATGGGATGGTTGTGGCATAGACGGCTAGCCCATGTTGGAATGAGAAATCTGCAGAAACTTCTAAAAGGTGGTCACATCCGTGGTCTTAAGGATGTGGTTTTTGAAAAAGACAGGCCGTGCAGCGCTTGTCAAGCAGGAAAACAGGTTGGAGCACCACACCCCGCCAAGAATGTGATGACCACCGCTAAACTGCTGGAACTTCTCCACATGGATCTCTTTGGTCCAATTGCGTACATCAGCATCGGCGGTAACAAATACGGTTTAGTAATTGTTGATGATTTTTCAAGATTTACTTGCGTATTTTTCTTGTATGATAAATCAGAAACTCAAGGAATCCTCAAGAAGTTCTTGAAAAGAGCTCAAAATGAATTCTCATCAACCGTAAAGAATATCAGAAGTGACAATGGGACAGAATTCAAGAACACCCAAGTTGAAGAATATCTCAATGAAGAAGGTATAAAGCATGAATTCTCGGCACCCTACTCTCCTCAACAAAATGGGGTGGCTGAAAGGAAGAACAGAACATTGATCGAAATGGCGAGAACAATGTTGGATGAATACAAGACGTCAGACCGATTTTGGGCAGAAGCGGTGAACACCGCTTGTCATGCCACAAATCGGTTGTACCTTCATCGACTTCTGAAGAAAACTCCATATGAGCTTCTCACGGGTAAAAAGCCTAACGTTTCCTATTTCAAAGTTTTTGGTTGCAAATGTTTTATTCTAAACAAGAAACCAAGGGCCTCAAAGTTCGCTTCGAAGTCCGATGAAGGATTCTTGCTCGGATATGAATCGAACGCCTACGCCTATCGTGTCTTCAACAAGGTGTCCGGCCTTGTTGAAGTAGCGCGTGACGTAGTGTTCGATGAAGCTAACGGCTCACAAGTGGAGCAAGTCGATAAGTCTATGCTAGATAAGGAGGAAGCTCCATGTGAAGCGCTGAAGAAAATGGCACTTGGTGATATCCTACCACGAGAGGAGACACAAGATGAATTTCAACAAGGAAGCAATGATCAAGGGGGAGCTCCTACACAAGATCAAGTTGAGGAGGATCAAGAAAATCAAGATGATCATGGAAGCAATGATCTAGGGGGAGACATGACACATGAAGACAGTGAAGAACAAACAACTATACAAATTCCACACCCAAGAGTACATCATTGTGTGCAAAGGGACCATCCTGTCAACAATATCATTGGAGATATTGCTAAGGGAGTAACTACTAGATCTCAAATTGCAAATTTTTGTGAACATTATTCTTTTGTGTCTTTTCTGGAGCCATACAGGGTAGAAGAAGCCTTAAGGGATCCAGACTGGGTGATTGCGATGCAAGAGGAGCTGAACAACTTCAAAAGAAATGAAGTGTGGGAGCTGGTGGAAAGACCAAGGTGGAACATCGTTGGAACCAAATGGGTCTTTCGGAACAAGCAAGATGAACATGGAGTAGTGACAAGAAATAAAGCGAGGTTGGTGGCCAAAGGTTATTCTCAAGTGGAAGGTTTGGATTTCGATGAAACCTTCGCTCCTGTAGCTAGACTTGAGTCCATTTGCATTTTATTGGCATATGCTTAGTGTTTGCATGTGTGCAAGGTTTCAAGCCGCACCTAAAGAGTGTCACTTAATTGCTGTAAAAAGAATCCTAAGGTACCTTGTGCACACACCCAACTTGGGCCTTTGGTATCTCAAAGGATCCAAGTTTAACTTGATAGGGTATTCCAACGCCGACTATGCAGGATGCAAAGTCGATAGAAAGAGCACGTCAGGAACTTGTCAATTTCTTGGTAGGTCCCTAGTTTCTTGGTCATCTAAAAAGCAAAACTCCATTGCTCTTTCCACAGCGGAAGCAGAGTATGTTGCAGCCGGTAGTTGCCGTGCGCAACTGCTTTGGATGCAACAAACTCTTAGGGACTACGGCTACAATCGAAGTCATATCCCGCTTCTATGCGATAATGAAAATGCTATAAAGATTGCACACAACCCTGTAGAGCACTCAAGAACTAAGCACATAGACATCCGTCATCACTTTCTTAGAGATCATTCATTAAAAGGTGACATAGCTATTTCACATGTTAGGACTGAAAAACAACTTGCAGATATTTTTACCAAACCATTAGATGAGAAAAGGTTCTGTGAACTAAGAAATGAGCTAAACATTATTGACTCTCGAAATGTGGCTTGAAACATTGCATACCTGGTTGCAACTTAAATTGTTCCTCCGTATTGTCAAAAATGCTCCTCCTCTCCTTTCTACTCAGAAAACTATTCTTAATGAATAAATCTTGTGGATTATGACCATTGTTCGATTGTTGATTGCCTACTGGTCGTAATCACCAAGACTACTTGCAAAATTGTTGTCCTTGGATCACTATTAGTTATCTATATATATATCAAGTCTGTTGGAAATGGACTAGTCCGATTTCCAACTGGACTAGTCCGGACAGACAACAATTAGGTTAACTCAGGGGTACCGGACTAGTCCGCTACCATGACCGGACTAGTCCGGTCAGTCGCATATAGAAGCAGTTAGCCGGACCAAACGCCTCCCTCTCCACTCATAAGCACTTTGTCTCACCCTCTCTCCTAAACCCTAGCTCTCAAAGTGATTTTCGAGTTGAGCCCTCAAACTCGGAGTTTTCTCCGTGAAAAAGCCTCTTGTCGACGAGGGGATCCTACTTTCCGGACTCATCCGGACTGATTTCCACTCCTTCAACGCGAATCTTCAAATCTTGGTAAACCCCCCCAAAAACCAAAATCTCAATTTTTCTAGCTCTAGCTAGTTTCCTTTGATTTCAAAAGGATGTACATTGCATAAATAGATGTATTCCTACCACTTTCCTATCCTTGTGTCCTTAGATAGGAGATTTGCTTCAAATGAAACATTCAATTTAGGGTTCTTATGCTAGGCCGGACTAGTCCGGCGTTCAGATGCGGACAAGTCCGGTCCACCGGACTAGTCCGCACTCTGAAACCGGACAAGTCCGGTCTCTAACAGCGGAACTCCTACATTCCCATTTTAAGTCGATAATGCGTCCGTTTGTATCTAATCCTTAAACTCCATATCAGGCATCATGTCTTCAGGATCAGATGACGGCTCTTTTCACATTGACGAAGAAGTTCAACGTGAAAGAGTGAGGAGAGCTAAGGAGGGAGTGATGAAGAAGAGACATGATGTCAATGCTCACTCTCCACCCTCCGACGACAATCTACATAAGAAGAGGAAAGTCATTATCAAAAGGCCTCAAAGGAAAGATGCTGCTGAGGGCTCGTCAGGGCCAAGAAGAGTTCTCAATAAAGGGAAGGGACTTGCTAGTGGCCCCATTGGGCCTCTGAAATTGAAAAATCCCGTTCACTGCAACAGGCAGCCTTCAAGTGAGGATTTCACTTGAAAAGGGAATGAGCTAGCTGATAACTTCAGGAAGATTGAAGTGTATGGCCGACCTAAACAATGTTCTGATCCTAGGTTCTGGAACAACTTCCATGCAGACTACTACAAGCATGTGTACATGAAGATGAAGAATCCCGTAGTAGAGAGTCAATGGCTAAATGTTGAATACCTGAAGTCGAAGAGGTATCCTGCCTTTCGTGAGATGGTGGAGGCCTTAGAGAGGCACGGTCTGACGGACCTGCTATCCTTTGAGTATGACTGGAACAATGAAGTCATTACCCAGTTTTACTCCACTCTCTATTTTGCTCGGGATGATGGAGACAGTCTTACTTGGATGACTCATGGTTCAAGGTATAGTGTCACGTATGATGAATTTGCTAGGATTCTTCACCTCCAAAACACTTTGGATCATGAACTGGTCATCCATAATCTGAAACCCCTGGAGAAGGAAGAGCTTGAGTTTCTCTATGACACAAGGATGCCATATGTTCCTCCCACCATCAAATATCTAAAGCCCTTCTTCGTGGTCCTAAATAGAGTCTTGAGAAAGATGATAGCTCCGAAGGATGGAGATGCAGGAACTATACAAGGAACCTTGAGGACTCTCATGAAGGTCATTAGTGGGAGGAGACCATTCAATGTCTTTGAGTATATCTACAACGACATTGTGAACATCTCAATTACCCCCAATAGGTCCTTTGGATACGCACCGTATATCATGTACATGATTGAGAAAGTGACGGGACTCGAGTTTGTCAAGGATGTCAAGCATACGGGGTTGAAGCCGCAAAAACCCACCGAGTACACTCTCCCTCCGGCTCCAACTGCCCCGTCCTCTCCACCAGTGGAGAGGAGATCAAAGCAAGCTCATGATGACACTAGGTCTGCAGCTGCTCCTCCTGGTTCTCCACCTGCCCAAGAATCATCTAGCGGCATCCTCAAGATGCTCTCCTCTATCTTTGCCTGCTGCCGTAAGATCGAAGACAGGCAACGCAATGAAAAGCTTGCAAGGATGAAACATCAACAGTACATCAATGCAAATATCAAGTCTATCTGTGCAAAGCTTGAGATTGAGCCTGTTGGATCACCGCCCGCCTCCGAGGACTCAGAGGAAGATCCTGCTCCCGTGGATGCTGAAGATGAAGATCAGACTGAGACTGACGGAGGAGGCAGCGATGAGTGATTCCCCTCAATTTTTCCCTTTTTGGTGTCTTGATGCCAAAGGGGGAGAGATTGAGATGGAAGATTGATATTAGACTTGGACTTTTTCTATCTAGTATTAGTCATTAGGATCTTGTGTGATCAAGGACATGTACCTATTTTTAAAATCTTGTAATGCACTATTTCTTTTCTTATGTGTGATGCACTATGCTCTAATGCCCACTTACATGTTCACTACTGTTTGTCTTTAATTTATCACATTTTGTTTATCACACACCTGTGAGGCACCCCACCATAAGGCGTGTGCATATGTGAGAAGCGTTTTGTGAATTCTTTATTATTCTCATATGTACACACCTTATGAAAATCAACCTTTTATTCTCATTTGTGATATCTCAAATGGTTGTCATCAATCACCAAAAGGGGGAGATTGTAAGTGCATCTAGGATATCCCTTGTGGGTTTTGGCTAATTGATGACGAACATATGAGATCCTAATGAAACTATTAAGATGATTGCAGGATAAACAAAGTGAACTGGCTCGGCACACACAAAAAGATGAAAAATAGAGTGATGCCCGAAAAGGAAGACGTTAGTGGAATTTAGAGGAGCAAAGTTGATATAAATGTATAGGTTGTGTGTGAAAGAGACACATCCCAAGAGCTCATGACTTTGCGTAAGGGTAAGGGGTTTAAAAATAAACTAAAATCCACTGAAAACCGGACTAGTCCGTTCATGGACCGGACTAGTCCGTTTAACTTTCTGAAAGACGCAAACATAGTGCACCGGACTAGTCCGCCTTGTGAACCGTACTAGTCCGGTCAGCTCACTGGAATGCAACCGGACAAGTCCGGTTTTAGACCGGACTAGTCCGGTCATGTCTCTGTTGTCCTCTTTAGAGGACTACGGACTAGTCCATCCAAGCGACAGGACTAGTCCGCTAAAGTTTCTGAAACCTCATCTCACATAGCACCGGACAAGTCCGGTTTGTGGACCGGACTAGCCCGGTTAACCCACTGGAAGTAGGCCGGACAAGTCCGATCATATACCGGACTAGTCCGGTAGTAGGTTTAACAACGGTAACTTTTTGGGAAAGCCTATAAAAAGAGGTCCTTCGTCTTTTCCCCAAGAAGACACGACTCATACTGTCAAAAACTGAAACCCTAGCGCCGCCACCTGTCCCAAGAGCCCAAAAACACGTCTCCCCACACATCTAAGGTGCAAAAAGGTGAAGATCAATAAAATACTTGGATTTGGGATTGGGAGACCGTCGTTCCTTCGTTGTGGGCTCTTGGGGTTTGATCTCTCTACACTCATATTCTGCATTATAATTTTTTTGAGTGTATTTGATCAACTTCTCATTGTAATTCTTGTGGGAGCCCTCAACGTGTGAGGTTGCCCCATAAACACGGTGATTACACTTGATAGTGAAGTCAAGTCGGCCTGTGTGGTGACTTGAAGAGGGAAAGGGTTGGGAACCCGGCTCTGTGTGAGCTTCCTCAACGAGGACGTAGATCTCTTGGTGAGATCGAACCTCGGTAAAAATTCGTGTCTTTTGTCTCTCATTTGTTTTACATCTTGACACATTAGATCACTAGTTTGCTAGTCATCGTTTGAGTTCCTTACAAGTTTGCACGTGCATCCATACAATAAATTTAAGTTATAAAAACTGTTGTTCTTATTCCGCTGCTATAAGATTAAATTAGTGAGACACACTTAATCAACTCAAATAATTCAGCACACCGGACTAGTCCGCCCACACAACCGGACTAGTCCGGTCAGTCAAGTTTCTGATAACTTTATTAAGTGTGCAGGAATTCTTTAAAGGCCTATTCACCCCCCTCTAGGCCACAATCAGAAATGGTCCCAATCTCCCATCCCATCATCATAATCAAATAACCATGACATCATTTCCAATGTTAAACTCCCCGCTTAACATACACAACTTCCAAAGCCATCATCCTTTAATCATGAATAAGTCCAAGCCGCTCTTGACCGTGAGCACGGCTGTCATGACAGTTTTGACTCTGCAGAGTTTGCACCACTGTACCCACATGTAGTGATTTCATCCCCCATTGCCGGGTGGACTAAAAGAACCTCCATTATGCCAGTGGCCACGGACCACATTCACACTTCTCAGGTGTGTAGCCAGGAGATCACTACGAAGCCTTTACTAAGGGATTCCCGACGAGCGTGGGCCCACTGAGGTTTCACCCCTAACAGCATACAAGAGGCTCCAACCCCGCTGCAGTGGCCCCCTCTTGAGCCTTGCGGTTCATATGGTAGTCCAGCTGACACCTGCTCCCCGCACCATCCAACACACCCATACTACGCCGAGGATACACCTAATTAATTGGCCAAGCTGCCCCATCTCAGCATGTGGTTGGCACGGTAAAGCCAGGTTACATGCTCCATGAACCGGTCCTTAGGATCCAGGCAAGTACTAAACACAAACCCGAGTCTCGTGCACCCAGCACCAACCAAAACATCCAACTTGCCTTGGCTGTGGCGGACCGGAATCTGCTCATCCAGGATCGCAGAGGGTGGTGCCGCGCGATGCGACACCCGACAGCACACGTCATAAGAACACATTATATTACATGGGAAAACAAACTGAATGTACAAAATAGTACACTTGTCAGTTACAAACTAGGGTCTTCATTACACAGCGAAAGTTTCTTTTATACAACTCACGCCCGCCTATCTAGCAAAAGTGGTTGCCCAGCCCTAGGGCAACCCACACTAGCTGCACTCCTCAGCTCAGCGCGGCGTGTACGGCTCCCACTCAGCCGTGGTCCCCGACGGGGGGTAACCCTCGCCGGTGGACTCGTACTCCGAGTCCGTGGGTGACTCCTCACCTGAAAAACACTTAAGCAGCAACCGTGAGCACGAAGGCTCAGCAAGGCTTAACCGACTCACCTAAGCATGAAACTCTACATGAGGTGTACCATGACTCAGGATAGTAATGTTGCAGCAAATGGACACGCCTACCAGTTCATCCTTAGTTCATCTTTTAGCAACAAGTTAACGGTTCATGAAGCTGAAATTTAGTGAGCAATATTTGGTGGCACACATGTAGCAATACAGTTATATCATAACAGCAATATGGAATCATAACATTTCATTCATTAGTCTACGTTACGACGCAGTGAACAAGCGGTACTCGTCACCGTGAGGGACGGCGAATCGACTCGATATACACCTGCAGGGAAACCCAAAGAGCACGCCACGTACGCCCACCCGTGGAGCTGCACAGCACGCTCACTCGATGTCGTACGGGACAACCTTTCACCCAACAGCCCAGACGTCGAACCGGTCGCACCGAAACGAGCAGGAGGTTCCCCACACGGAGCATCACTCTATGCCCGTTGGCAGATTTCCACCTTGCTGCCCTCATCGTACACCTATAAATCGGTGCGTTATGCCTCGACGCTCGGAGTTTTAGGCTACATCAGTTTATCGGGGCCCATATATCCGATATGCCTTTGGTACGTTCAATACTTGTTCAGCAGGGCCGCACACGGATCGGTCCTCAATCGACACGGGCAGGGCAGCGCACACAAGACTCCCTCTTGCTGCGCCCTAGCCCCTGCCTAGTCTCATTTTCATTACTAAAGTGATCTCACGTCACTCAACCGAACCCGTGTGTCCCAATGCCTATCTCGCGAGTAGATTCCAACTACTCGACTTGTACCGAAGTCCTATGACTCATTAAGCATAGCGTGTCTACTCGAGGTCCTTGACACTACCCTCACTCTTTTAGGAACCTTTGGTTATGCAAGTGGGGTTTCATTCATCCTATACCTAATGCACATACATACTTCATATGACACATGTAAACAAAGTAAGACTTATAAAAGGTTAATGCAAACCGGGGCTTGCCTTGTTGCTGCTGGTCAGTAGTTAGTTCTTCGTCTGGAAGAAGGAAATCCAACACTTCCGGGGTCTCTTCTTCAATGGCTACACGTTGAATACAATACTACATGTAAATTTAAATGCAATGTGTGAACTCAAATACATAATTACTAATAACTCTGGCTAGCCCTCCCCTTTGGTTCTGAAATTTTTATGGTGGATTGGTAGGGTCCTAACCAGAGTTGTGACCAAGTTTTATTTGAAACAAAGTTCAATTGAACCTTGTACAAATAAAAGCCTCTTTGGTCGATAATTGAGCCTCTAAGTAATTCCAGGGTTTTTCATGGCTCCCACCATTACTTTCTGGAAACTAGAATTTAGGAAGGTTCTAATGGAGTTGGTTTCCTGTCATTTGAAGAATTCTACAGAAAGTTATGTCCTAATTAAGATTGGAGAAAATCTGAAAAATGTTTCTGTACATTTTTCTATTTTCTCTGGGCAGTTCCCTTAATCACCCAATTAGGGTAACTAAATGAACTTGGATGAGTCTGAAAATTTTACTGGGATTCAGGGATTCTCCAATGAACCTTTCAGCCAAATTTCAGAATTTTTCATAAAGTAGGTCTCCAGATAAAATTCCCAACAGTTTAAATTTTGGGATTTAATTCTGGAAAACTATTCACTTTCATGAGCTGAATTTGGTATTGCTGGAAAGTGCTCAGAGAGCTGAATCCAACAAAATTTGGTTCACCCAATTTGGAGCTCTCTAGCCAAAGTTATGAGGATTTGAAGTTTGGAAGAATTCTGAAAATCGGGGGAAACGTTTAAACTCTCGGGGCCCGAGGGAACACGTGTCGAGCGCGGAGGTGTCCGGCACACCGGGGATACCACACGTGTTGAGCGCGGAGGTGTCTGGCACACCGGAGCTCACAGGGTATTTGCGCGCCAGCACAGCCGATCCCTGGCCACACCCGATCCCGATTTAAATTCTTCAGCCGCTGACACGTGGGTCAGCCGGCTTCGTCTTCCTCCCGCCGTTCTCTCGCGCCCGCGCCGCAAGACCTCGCCGGAGCAGACTCGGGGCTCGCCGGCTCGCCGCTGCCGGACCTCCCACGGTCTGAAACTCGCCGCCATGGGGTTGTCGATGTCGAGGAACACGTGGGGGTGACAGGTCGGGCTGGGAGTGACCGGAAATAGCTCGGCGACGTGCCGCGGCCTCGGTTGAGGTTCGACACCGTCGACCGCGGTTTCTAAACCCGCCAACACCTCGAACAAACGGCCCTACAGCATCAGTGTACCTCTAGGAAGCTCGACAAGGTGTCAAAAGGGTTCAGGGATGGCGGCAAGTCGGTCGGCACCGTGTGACCGATCGTGCCCGCCATGACCGCCCTCGATCGAGCTCGAAATTCGTCACTCCTAGACAGTTTCACGCTATGGATGCAGAAAAGAACTTCATCGCCGGCTAGTCCAGCGTCTATGTGCAAGATTTGTTGACCTCCGAAAGATCATAGAGCGAGAATTTAAAGAAATCGTACCGGAAGCTCGGTTTACGGTCGCCGGAGCAAAAACTGGAAATTCTCTGCGGATTCTTCATGGTTGGCTTCCAAACTTGGAGGGGAGCAGCATGGTGGTCGCGCGCTCCTGTTGCCTCTCTCGCTGGACCGTGAAAATGCCTGTGGAACGCTGCCCACGGGCGCCTGACTCTCGGCTGAGGCTAGGTCGCCGCGGTGGCGATCGTCTTTGGGCAAAGGAGGTCAGAGCTCGAGGTTTCTGGCGTTGGAGAGGTGGAGTGCGAGCTCAGGTGGATGTCTAGCAGCTCAGGGATGAAGGAGGAGATGGTTTTGCTGGTTTTCCCGATTGAGCAGAGAGCTGCAGCGAGAAACAATGCCGCTGCTCGGGTTTGCCCGCGAGAAGATAAAGCCGGCCGACTCCTGCTCGGCTGAGGCGGTGCCGGTCGTGTGGGGGCGCGAGCCAGCCATCCTGGGCGCCAACGCGCGGAGAGGGAAGCAGCTGGTGGCGCCGGTAGCTGCTCGGTGGCACAGCCGACAGCTGCTCGGCGGACTTTCCCACCAAGACTCTGACTTTGGGTGCTAGTTTCTCCTTCTCCCCTCTATGACATGTGGGTCCCATCCGGGGTTTTAACCTCTGGAATATACTCCTAATCACTGTTGTAAACAGTGAGCCCCATAATACCCCTGGTGATTCAAATTATTCACCCCTGAGCCATTTGAATTGAATAGAATTCAAATTGGGTTTGGTTTGAGTGAATTTCAGCACAAGTTTAGTTTTGAATTCAAATAAAGTTTGAATTCGTCCCACTTAGCTCATGTCAAGATCAACTCCAACTGGAGTGAAAATTGGTGTGTGAGCTCACAAAAATGTGCTGAATAAGAATATGCCTCCCATTTTTAAATTCATGGGAAAAAACAGTTTGAATTTGAATGTGGTTTCAGACTGTCCTCTTTCTATCTATACCCAAAATGACCTCAAATAGGTTTTGAATTTGGGTGAAACTTGACATGGACATCCTTAGGAAAGTGTAGGAGTTTTCCTAAGTCCAGCCCACCTATATCACATGTGGGAGATACCACTTTTGCAATATGTGAGTTTGTTCTCTAATGAGCATGTTGATGGTGGTTACATGCTCTTCATTTGTGTTCATCATCTTTCCTCAAATGAGGTGTGTGGTGTGGTGATGAACACTTCAAATGTGTGCCAACACTGAGGCCCTTACAGATCCCTACCTCTACATAACTCACAATATCTCATTCAAGAGTATGGTAAAATAAATTGATGATCTCATATCCCAAATATCCCATTCTAAGCATGGCTAAGCATATGCATAATAATAAATGACATGATAAAATAAATCCCAACCCAAGCTTCAAGGAAACAAGGTAATGCAATTCTAGGGAAACATCCTAGCATGGGTTTCATATTTCAATTGACAATGCAAATAATTCTACCTACACATCCTAGTATAAGATCAAAGTGGTCAAGGACACTTGCCTCCTTCCTGCTGCTCTTGGAATGGGTAGTCCTGATCTTGGAAAGGGAGAACTTTCTCTGGAGCAGGTTCTACTCATACCATCACACATAGCAAAAGAAAACAACAAGTCATAAGACATAGTTCACACTTCCACTTCATACAAACCACACATTCACATTTATGAAAGCCATTCATAATTCTATGTGTTGTGGTTACTCTATGTGTGTTGATTTTGGCTTACATGCACTTTTAAACATGTACATATTATTTCTACTTTTGTATTCATATTCATGTTGGCATACTGTATATGTATTTCTAATAAATCCCTTATATTTAACTGATACACATTTTAGCTACCAAGTATGCATGCAAGGTATTTTCCCACTTCATATGTGTCCTCGGACCTTCTACCAACCCTAAACTGAATTCTTTGGATTTTGGAAACTTCATTCATCATTTTCTAGTTATTTATCCTTATCTTGCTATATTTTCAGATTTATTTCCTATGCCTAAATGTGCATTTTATTATGAAAATAGTAAGACAACTCATTCAAACAGAATAGGTTTTGGATCTAAAATATTTAATAATATATTTTTGAACTTCTCCTCTGATGTGAACAATTTTACATTTATTTTTTTCTAATTTCAGATTTGTTCTCTACTTAAAAATGTGTCCCTATTACTAATAAATGTGAATAAACAATTAAACAGATTCATTTCAGCCAAATATCTATTTTTATCTCACTCCAAAGCTTTCCAAGCACTAGGAATGTTTTTAATTTGAATTGACAATATGTTTGTCCCATCTTTTAAATTTTAAACACTAACCACATATTCAATTTCCTAAATTTAATATCAAATAGGGTTAAAAAGGTAAACTCACCCCACTACAAGGTCTATTATATTATTTTAATAATTTTCAGGGGTCTAGCTACACATAACAGAGGGGTTTTCCTAATTTTTATTAAGTCCAGGGGCTAAAACTGATTTTTAAATGAATTTACATGATTTTCTGAAGTTCCAGGGGCTAGATCAGATGTTTCCGGGGCTAGCTCTTATTTTCCGAGAACCCCAGGGGGTAGCGCGTAAGAATTCCAGTCTTTATGACGCGGAGCTGACGTGGACCGTCCGATTTAAAACAGACGGCTGAGATTACAACATCGAACCGGTACGCGTGGATTTAAATTCTACCGTGCGATTTAAAATAGACGGCGCACAAGCGGCCACGTCGCTCTGATCGAGCGCGGGCGGCGCTGCCCGGCGGCGGGAGGCGGCGGGAGGCGGCGATCTCGCCGGAGAGTTTCGGATCTTCGTCAATTCTTCTTAAAACTGTGATTTTATGGCATAGATCGGTAGAGGGGAGATCGGGGATCTCACCTCGGGGGTTTTCTTGAGCTCGGAGGTCCTGGAAAGCGATCGGCGACGAGGTCCGAGGTGAATTCACGGCGAGGCTCGTCGGCGCTGTGTTTGAACCGCAAACCACCGAGTTTTCTGCACCTGCGAGGTTCCCCGGAGGCGATGGATCAAGACCAGCGAGTTAGATCAGAATTCCCGGGCGTAGATCGAGTAGAATTCGCCGGAGAAGCTCGGGTTCTCACCGGGAGGAAAATCGGCGGATCGTGGGGAAAAATAGGACGATGCCGGGGTTTTTATAGACGGGGGAGGGCGGCGGGTTGGTTTAGATCGAGCTGGAGTCTTCTGGGACCGGGAGTCGGCTGGGAACGCGCGGTTTTCCGGTTGGTTAAGATCGTGCGCACGCGGGGAACAGTCCGGGTTTCGGACGATTGGGGGTTAGGGATGACAGGTGGGTCCCGCCTGTCTGCGAGAGGGGGCGCGGGCGCGCGGCAGTAGGCTGGCGCGGGAGTTGGGTGGGCCGGCTGGTGGGTTTTGGCCCACTGGCCGGGAAGATTTGTTTTTTCCTTTTTCTTTTTTTTTTGATTTCTGTTTTGAGTTTAATTTGAATTCCAGTTTGAATTTGAATTTTTGCTACACATGCAACACGTCCAAAAAATTTTAAATTCCCCTCTTGACAGGATTTTGGGGTGTTACACAAGGCAAGCCCCGGTTTGCATTAACTCTTTTTATCAAGTTTTGCTTTGTTCACATAATTAGGGTGATGTATGAATGTGCATTAGGTGTAGGATGAATGGAACCCCACTTGCATGACCAAAAACTTTTCCATAAGAGAGAGGATAGTGTGTAAGACCTCAAGTAGACAGGCTATGCTTAATATTTCATAGAACTTCGGTACATGTCGAGTAGTTGGAATCTACTCACGAGTTTAGGCTTGGGACACACGGGTTCGGTTGAGTGATGTGAGATCACTTTAGCAATGAAAATGAGACTAGGCAGGGGCTAGGGCGCAGCAAGAGGAAGTCTTGTGTGCGCAGCCCTGCCCGTGAAATTGAGGACCGATCCGTGTGTGACCCTGCTGAACAAGTATTGAACGTACCGAAGGCATATCGGATATATGGGCCCCGATAAACCAATGTAGCCTAAACCTCCGGGCGTCGAGGCATAACGCACTGATTTATAGGTGTAGGCTGAGGGCAGCAAGGTGGAAATCTGCCAACGGGCACAGAGAGATGCTCCGTGTGGGGAACCTCCTGCTCATTTCGGTGCGACCGGTTCGACGTTTGGGCTGTTGGGTGAAAGGTTGTCCCGTACGACATCGAGTGAGCATGCTGTGCAGCTCCCCGGGTGGGCGTATGTGACGTGCTCTTTGGGTTTCCCTGCAGGTGTATATCGAGTCGATTCGCCGTCCCTCGCAGTGACGAGTACCGCTTGTTCACTGCATCGTAACGTAGACTAATGAATGAAATGTTATGATTCAATATTGCTGTTATGATATAATTGCATTGTTACCTGAGTGCCACCAAATATTGCTCACTAAATTTCATCTTCATGAACTTTTAACTTGATGCTAAAAGATGAACTAAGGATGAACTTGTAGGCGTGTCCATTTGCTGCAACATTGCTATCCTATGTCATGGTACACCTCATGTAGAGTTTCATGCTTAGGTGAGTCGGTTAAGCTTTGCTGAGCCTTCGTGCTCATGGTTGCTGCTTAAGTGTTTTTCAGGTGAGGAGCCACCCATGGACTCGGAGTACGAGTCCACCGGTGAGGGTTACCCTCCGTCGGGGACCACGGCTGAGTGGGAGCCGTACACGCCGCGCTGAGCTGAGTCGTGCAGCTAGTGTGGGTTGCCCTAGGGCTGGGCAACCGACTTTTGCTAGATAGGCGGGCGTGAGTTGTACAAAAGAAACTTCCACTGTGTAATAAAGACCCTAGTTTGTAACTGAGAAGTGTACTACTTTGTACATTCAGTTTGTTTTCCCATGTAATATAATGTGTTCTTATGACGTGTGCTGTCGGGTGTCGCATCACGCGGTACCACCCTCTGCGATCCTGGATGAGCGGATCCCGGTCCGCCACAGCCTGGTATCAGAGCCGCATTGGGGATAGCACAGTACTTAAGGACCGCATTACGGGAAAACTTAGGTATACGGTGAGGATTCGGTAGTTGCCCAAGTAAGGACTATATTAGCTTAGTTACTTAAAGTGGCAAAGACTAACCTATGTGTTTTAATTCTGAATTTCAATTATGTAACGACGCATCTACGCTCTGGTAAGCATGGTAAGGAACGCCACCGAAAGCGGTTCAATTTCGGTTAGCTCCCCTGACGAGGAACGTGGTTCAGGGATTTGTCTCACAGCTTGGTGTGAGACGTCAATATGAAACTCTTGGACTCTTCATGTTCCTGAGTTCATATGAAACGCTGATCCCTAGCGTGCATTAGGCAAGTAAGTGGAGACCCCATCGCACGCGAGAGTGTGTTCGTCTGGAAGTAGCACAGGAGGACATACGCAGCGCTTGCCATCGGCGTGCCCTGCAGGGCAGTAGGTGGTATCCGTTGGGTTGATAACATTACCAACCGCGATGACCCGTTCATGACATACTCGGGTTCCCCGTCGTGTGGTGTTGAAACACGATCACGTACCTTGAGACGTGACTTAACTCAAGGACGGCCGTATGGCAATGATACGGGCGTTTGTAATTACTTTTAAATATGGAAACTGCCTGAAATGAACAACCTTTGAGTGCATCACTATTGTGTGGTTTTCTTCAGGTACTAACCACGTAGGTATCCGTGTAAAAAACGTGTGTGAGAGACCGTTTAGTGCCACACTTGAGACGTATATGCCGGTATAATCCGGTTAGGATTTTCGTTTGGGAGGAACGTAGTACCGAAATATCATAGGCATATGCATGTAAAATAATGATAACAAGGAATTAAAAATCCCTAGGTTCAACAATTAAGACCCTGGTTGGGTAGACAAATTGGATAGTGATGAGTGTAGTTCTAA
The DNA here is from genome assembly GCA_030760725.1 of Neostapfia colusana. Lineage (NCBI taxonomy): Eukaryota > Viridiplantae > Streptophyta > Magnoliopsida > Poales > Poaceae > Neostapfia > Neostapfia colusana. The sequence goes on from JASWHV010000015.1 coordinate 49,256,051, forward strand.
AAAGACTGAAAAACAGAGTGCTCTGTTTTGGGCAGCAAGTTTGCTGATCTTCGACAGGGCATAACTCACAGGTCTTTTAGCCCAGGGAGGTGTGGTATATAGTTCTAGAAACATATTTAAGTACTATACAACTTTGTTGTAGACTCCCAGAGCTGAAACAAACATTGAGATGGCCTAAAACACAGAGGGATGTAAACTGTCCAGAACCAGGACAGAGTGAAACATTCTCTGGACTGTTCTGTTTTTCAATGATAAATCCCAGTAGAAAAACCAAAAATTTTCATATGATACATCCTTAGCAAGGGTAGAATATGTGTTACATCTTGGCAATTCAAAGTTTCTGAAATTTCAGCACAGATTTCAGTGGAAACCGGAGTTGAAAACAGCAACTTTCCAAGGGAGGTGCTGTTAAAATTCTTCCAGAAATTTGGCTGACTTTGAATTAGCATAACTTTTTAACCAAAGCTGATATGGGGGCAAATGAGTACTCGTTGGAAATATACTGAAGTTAACTTTAACTTTTGGTATTCAGCTTGAGTTATGAAAATGCCCAGAACCAGATCAAAACTTAGAATAGGTAGAAACTGGTCATTCTGACAGAAGAATGACAGTTGAACTCATTGGAGAGGGTGTGGTACCCTAAGGGTGGTCTACGTGATGACAAAGTGATAGTAATATCTCGTAGTGACCAAAACTAGTTATGGTGAGCTTCCAAAGTGGAGGTTCATCAAGTTGGATTAAACTAGCTTGTGTTTGGTCTGGTAATGGTGTAGCTTGTGTAAAGTTATTACATTATCTACTTACGTGATGTATCGCATGTTTTTATTGTCATTATGTTGTTACGCCCATTGTTGTTGGACTGCATGCAATCTGTTGCGGGACTGATGTTACTGTCGTATGGTTGCATATGGTTCGCACTAGGACCACGCACGAGGTTGGTGGCTCTAGCGAAGGGGGAGGCAATGACTCCCAGCCACCGGCCTACGACAGCACCCCGCAGCAGCAGCCACCACTGCCGCCTCCGCTTACTCTAGCGGATGTGATAGTGGCACTGATGGGAGGTCATGAGGAGCAGACTGATCTGCTCCGCATGATCGTGCAGAATACGTCCCAGGCGGGGGGACGTCAAGAGCGAGGGCCTCGTGAGCCCCGTGAGGTGTCGTACTCGGATTTCATGAGTATGCACCCTCCAGTGTTCACCGAAGCTGAAGAACCACTGGAGGCCGACAACTGGCTGCGGACCATCGAGTCCAAGTTCGGGCTGCTCCAATGCACGGAGCGGCAAAAGACCTTGTTCGCAGTGCAACAACTCCACGGTGCCGCTGGTGCGTGGTGGGCAAACTATGTCGCCTCACGTCCGGCTGGCCATGTCGTGGAATGGGAAGAGTTCTGGGAGGCGTTCCGCGCCTATCACATTCCTCCCAGAATCATGAAGAGGAAGTTCCAAGAATTTTTGGAACTGAAGCAGGGCGGGAGGAGTGCCCACGACTACTCCCGTGCCTTCAACCATCTGGCGCAATACGCGTCAGACTATATCTCCACTGAGGAGAAGAAGCGGGAACATTTCTATCGGGGGTTACACCCCGAAATGAAGACACATCTCATTCAGTGGAATCATGGCACATTCAATGACTTAGTCAATGCCGCGATCATGCAAGAGGATGCTCAGCGGGAGTTGGCAGCTGAGCAGCGGAAGCGCAGCGCTCCACCCAGCGGTGAGAGTGGCGCTCCCCAGAAGTATCGTATGGTGTATCGGACACCATCCGGGCAGCAGTGGCGTCCACCGGCGCGACCTCAACAGTTCGGGGGACGTTCATTCCAAGCACCCCCGTTCCTTCCGCCGATGCCACCACCAAGACAGCAGCAGCAGCAGACGGTACCCCGGGCGTTTCCACCGCCACAACGCGCCCCGGGATTCCGTCCACCGATCAGCGGGAGACCGCCCCGTTTCACCTGCTTCACGTGTGGCCAGGCGAGCCACTTGGCGAAGGACTGTCCCCAGGGGCAGCAGAGCAGCGGGCAAGCCCAGTTTCAGGGTGGTGCTCGAGGCCGACCTCCGATGAAGAAGGTTGGTCAGTGGACTGGAGGCGTCCGCAACCTTGACAATGAGGACGCCCCGGAGGGAGATAACGTGCTGGCGGGTACGTTCACTCTCAACCATCAAGCCATCATCATACTTTTTGATTCTGGTGCAACCCACAACTTTATAAGTGCATCATATGTGGTTAAGCATCAGCTGGAAGCCTTTCCAACCGAGTGTTCTTATATGATCTGCTCACCGGGAGGAAGGATTTCAGCAACGATGATGGTTCCGAAAGCACCACTGTGCTTAGGTGGGAAGATATATCCCACCACTATGATTATCCTTGAGGGGCAGAAGATTGATGCAATCTTGGGAATGTCATGGCTAAGTTACCATGGCGCTGTCCTGGAAACCCTATCACGGACGGTTCACCTCAACTCCCCATTACACCGTCCGCAGTCCCTCTTATTAGATAATCCAGTTCGGGAGGTTTCAGCAATCACCAATAATGAAGCTCTCAAATTGGAGGACATCCCCATAGTCCGGGAGTATCCCGACGTGTTCCCGGATGATCTTCCGGGCATGCCACCTGAGCGGGATGTCGAGTTCAAGATCGAACTTGCACCCGGGACTACACCCATATCACTGAGACCATACAAAATGGCTCCAAATGAGCTGGCTGAACTGAAAGAACCACTCAATGATCTGTTGAGCAAGGGTTTCATTAGGCCGAGTTCCTCGCCTTGGGGATGCTCGGCGCTGTTCGTGAAGAAGAAGGATGAAACCCTGAGGCTGTGTGTGGATTACCGGCCGCTCAACGCCGTCACCATCAAGAATAAGTATCCACTGCCCCACATCGACATATTGTTTGATCAACTTGTGGGTGCAAGTGTGTTCTCGAAGATGGACCTTCGCTCTGGATATCACCAGATAATGATCCGGGCGGAGGATATTCCGAAGACGGCCTTTTCGATGAGATACGGGTCATATGAATATCTCGTCATGTCCTTTGGTCTCACAAATGCTCCAGCCCATTTCATGTATCTCATGAACTCAGTGTTCATGCCGGAGCTGGACAAGTTCGTGGTAGTGTTCATCGACGATATCTTGGTTTACTCCAAGACAGAGGCCGAACATGCCGAACACTTGCGGATCGTTCTTCAACGATTGCGAGACCACAAGCTCTACGCCAAGTTCAGTAAATGCGAGTTTTGAATCAGCCAAGTGCCATTCTTGGGACATATCATCTCAGCAGAAGGCATTGCGGTTGACCCAAGCAAAATAGAGCAATTGCTGAAATGGAAAGCTCCCACTTCAGTCCATGAAGTCAGAAGCTTCCTCGGGTTAGCGGGATACTACCGGAGATTCATTCCAAGCTTCTCCAAGCTCGCTAAACCGATGACAGAATTGCTGAAGAAAGGGATGAAATATGTTTGGAACACGGCGTGTGAAGGAGCGTTCCAAGCATTGGTGAAGCATCTCACCACAGCCCCGGTCTTAGCTCAGCCGGATACAACAAAGCCCTTCAACGTGTATTGTGACGCGTCCGGTATTGGGCTCGGCTGCGTGTTGATGCAGGAAGGACGTGTGGTCGCCTATGGCTCATGCCAACTTCGGAACCATGAGCAACATTATCCTACTCATGATCTTGAGCTTGCTGCCGTGGTGTTGGCGCTAAAAATGTGGAGGCACTATCTCCTGGGGAACTTGGTGCATCTCTACAACTACCACCCAAGAGCTTGAAATTCATTTTCACCCAGAAAGAGCTGAACATGACGCAACGGAGGTGGTTAGAATTGATCAAAGATTATGAAATTGAGATTCATTACCACCCCGGCAAGGCAAATGTGGTTGCCGACGCACTGAGTTGGAAATCACATGTCCATCACCTCACCATTACACCGGTGGAGAAGGAAGAGCCAAGTTCATACTTGGTTCCTTATGGATCGCTGTACAACCTTGCCCTCCTCCCTACCATTAGGGAAGATATCATTGCAGCTCAGAAAGATGATAAAGGCATGGCACATCTCCGGAGATGGATAGACAATGGAGAGATTAAATGTTTCCAGAAGGATGATGAGGGGACGCTATGGTTCAACGACCGCATAGTCGTACCCCGGGACATGGAACTAAGGAAGAAAATCCTCGATGAAGCTCACTTGTCTAAATACTCCATTCATCTGGGCAGCAACAAGATGTACCAAGATTTGAAAATGGAATTTTGGTGGACACGGATGAAGCGGGAGGTAGCGAAGTACGTAACCGAGTGCGATACGTGTAGACGAGTGAAAGCTGATCACATGAAGAAATCAGGGCTACTGCAACCCCTGAAGATCCCGGCATGGAAATGGGAAGATGTGAGCATGGATTTCATTGTGGGATTACCCCTAACTGCCAACAAACATGATTCCATTTGGGTAATCATTGATCGGTTAACCAAGACGGCTCACTTCATCCCGGTGAATACACGTTACAATGCCGGCAAATATGCGGAGCTGTACATAGCAAAGATTCTATGCCTATACGGGGTACCCAAGACCATCGTCTCAGATCGAGGTGCATTATTTCTATCTCGCATTTGGGAGCAGCTACACGCTGCATTGGGTACTAAGTTGATCAGGAGCTCCGCCTATCACCCTCAGACAGATGGTCAAACAGAGAGGGTGAACCAATTATTAGAAGACATGTTGAGAGCATGTGCCATCCACCATGGTAGGAACTGGGATGATCACCTACTGTAACACCCCAAATCCTGTTAAGAGGGGAATTTAAATTTTTTTGGACGTATTGCATGGGCTGCAGAAATTCTAATTTAGTTGGAATTCAAATTCAAATTCAAACCAGAAAAGAAATGGAAAAAGGAAAAGAAAAGCAGAAAAAAAACCGACCATTGGGCCGAAACCCACCAGCCGGCCCACCCCACCCCGCACCAGCCCGCAGCCGCGCGCCCCGTTCCCTTTCTTGCTGACGTGTGGGGCCCGCCATCCTTCTTCCTCCTCGCGCCCACGCTCGGCCGGCCGGGACTCTTCTCTCCTCCGAATCAAAACCGCCCCGGATACTCGCGTATCCCAGCCGAATTTCGGTTCTGGACGACGCAAACTCGATCACAACCGAACGCCGCCCTTCCCCGGCTATATAAACATCGGCATCTTCCCGATTTTCACCCACGATCAGCCGTTTTTCTTTCCGGTGAGAACACGAGTTTCTCCGGCCAATTTCGCTCGATCTTCGCTCGGGATTTCTGATCTAACGTGCTGATCTTGATCCACCGCCTCCGGGGAATTACGCAGGTGCAGAAAACTCGGTGGTTTGCGCTTCAAACACAGTGCCGACGAGCCTCGCCGTGAATTCACCTCGGACCTCGTCGCCGACCGCTTTCCAGGACCTCCGAGCTCAAGAAAACCCCCGAGGTGAGATCCCCAACCTCCCCTCCACCGATCTAAGCTATGAAATCCCAGTTTTAGGAAGAATTGACGAAGATCCGAAGCTCTCCGGTGAGATCGCCACCTTCCGCCGCAGCGCGCCGCCGGGCAGCGCCGCCCGCGCTCGATCAGAGCGACGTGGCCGCTTGTGCGCCGACTATTTTAAATCGCACGGTAGAATTTAAATCCCAGTGTACCGGTTCGGCGTTATAATCTCAGCCGTCTGTTTTAAATCGGACGGTCCACATCAGCCCGGCGTTATAAAGGCCAGGATTCTTACGTGCTACCCCCTGGGGTTCTCGGAAATACGAGCTAGCCCCTGAAACTTCTGATCTAGCCCCTAGAACTTCAGAAATTCAAGTAAATTCAATTAAAAATCAGTTTTAGCCCCCTGGACTAAATAAAAATTTGCAATAATCCTCTGTTATGTGTAGTTAGACCCCTGGAAATTTATAAATTAATATAATGGACCCTTTGATGGGGTAAGCTTGCCTTTTTAATCTTATATAATATTAAATTTAGGATTTTGATTATGTAATTAAGATTTAAATTTAAAAAGGTTGAGGCACACACATTGTAAATTCAAGCTTAAACTCTACTAACAATTGGGAAGCTTTAGAATGAGCTAAAAATAAATTTTAGGCTGAAATGAAATCTGTTTGGTGTGTTCATGTTTATTAGATATAGAAACACATTTTTAGGCTAGGAAATAATTCTGAAAAATGGTAAAATAAATGTAAAATAGTTCACATCAGAGGAGAAGTTCAAAAATATATTATTTAATATTTTAGGTCAGAACCTATTCTGTTTAGATGATGTGTCTTACTATTTTCATAATAAAGTTCACAACTAGGTATAGAATGTAAATCTTAAAATATAGGAAAATAGGTATACATAACTAGAAAATGATAAATGAAATCTCCAAAATCCAAAGATTTCAGTTTAGGATTTGGTAGAAGGTCTGAAAACACATTTGGAGTAGGAAAATACCTTCCATGCATACTTGGTAGCTAAAATGTGTATCAATTGAATGTAAGGAATTTATTTAAATTGGAAATTCATATATAGTATGCAAACATAAATATGAATACAAAAGTAGAAATCATATGCACATGTTTAAAAGTGCATGTATGCCCAAAATCAACACACATAGAGTAACCACAACACATAGAAATGTGAATGGTTTTCATAAATGTGAATATGTGGTATGTATGAAGCGGAAGTGTGAACTATGTCTTATGGATTGTTATTTTCTTTGCTATGTGTGATGGTATGAGTAGAACCTGCTCCAGAGCAAGTCTTTCCCTTCCAAGAACAAGACTTTCCATTCCCAGAGCAGCAGGAAGAAGGCAAATGTCCTTGACCACTCTGATACTATGCTAGGATGTGTAGATAGAATTATTTGCATTGTCAATTTAAATATGAAACCCATGCTAGCAAGTTTCCCTAGAATTGCATTACCTTGTTTCCTTGTAGCTTGGGTTGGGATTTGTTTTATCATGTAATTTATTTTTATGCATATGCTTAGCCATACCTACAATGGGATAATTGGGATATGAGATCATCAACTTGTTTACCTTACTCTTGAATGAGACATTATGAGTTATGTAGAGGTAGGGATCGAGGCAAGTTGGATGATTTGGTTGGTGCTGGGTGCACGAGACTCGGGTTTGTGTTTAGTACTTGCGTGGATCCTAAGGACCGGTTCATGAAGCATGTAACCTGGCTTTACCGTGCCAACCACATGCTGAGATGGGGCAGCTTGGCCAATTAATTAGGTGTATCCCCGGCGTAGTATGGGTGTGTTGGATGGTGCAGGGAGTATGTGTCAGCTGGACTACCATATGAACCGCAAGGCTCAAAAGGGAGCCACTTCAGCGGGGTTGGAGCCTCTTGTATGCTGTTAGGGGTGAAACTTCAGTGGGCCCACGCTCGTCGGGAATCCCTTTTAAAAGCTTCGTAGTGATCTCCTGGCTACACACCTGGGAAGTGTGAATGTGGTTCGTGGCCACTGGCATAATGGAGGTTCTTTTAGTCCACCCGGCAACGGGGGATGAAATCACTACATGTGGGTACAGTGGTGCAAACTCTGCATAGTCAAAACTGTCATGACAGTCGTGCTCACGGTCAAGAGCGGCTTGGACTTATTCATGATTAGAGGATTGATGGCTTTGGAAGTTGAGGATGTTAAGCGGGGAGCTTAACATTGGAATTTGAGGATTTGGTCATTTGATTATGATAATTGGTTGGGAGATTGGGACCATTTCACCTATGTAGTAATGTAGGTTCTTAATAGCTAAGGTGATAGGTATTAATTGCGTAGTGCTTTAACCATGAGTTCAACCTCTCCTTGTTCTAGCCATGCATGACATAATTTTCCCACACTTGCTGAGTACCATCGGTACTCAACCTTGCATATTTGTTGGTTTATATTGCTGCTCAGGTCAAGAGAATGATGTGGTGTTTAATGATCAAGACTTTGGACCCGAAGAAGGTTTCTTGGTTCATGGAGTCCCCCGGGCAACGCTTTTGACAGAGCCCACAAGATTTATATTCCACTGCTAGTTTACTTACATGTTATGAACTTATTATTGTCCATCGAGACGTATGCTTTGTAAGACATATATATATTCGACATCTGGCTTGTAATAAATGATGCTTCACTATTTGTCATCACATGTATGAGAAAATGATCCTGGCATACATGTGATATTCACTCGGTTGTTCTTCAGAGAAACCGGGTGTGATAGAAGTGGTACCAGAGCCAATATTGCCCGTAGGAACGTGGACCTAGGTAGAAATGGACGTATTTAAGGATCCTATTTTCTTAAAAACTATTTTACAAAGGTGTGGGTTGAAAAGTGTTATTTAATGGGGTCACTTTATTCATCTTACCCCATCTTTTATTCAAAATAGGATTTTTGTTTAAAATTTTATCTAACTTTAGTTTAAATGCTTTATGTTTTAGATGGTTCGCATGATTCGCACCGCTCGCAAGTCCACAGGAGGCAGAGTTCCCGTAGTTGCCCTTGCCCAAAGAGAGGAGAGCCATCCGGTGACGTACCTTTACTACAGATTGGCAGTAGGAGGCTTGTTGCGCCGTCTTCGACGCATGCTCCAAGCCGCCGGCAATACGGGCAAGCTAATCATACACTATAGCTCCACTCGGACCATTCGTGAGAAGAGGGAAGAATGGAGTTCAGAGATGAGGATTACCCTCGAAAATCAGCTGCTTAAGATCCACCGCTCTCCGGCTTGTCGAGCGACACAGGTCGATGCGGAGAAGGATGTCACCTGGGAGGCTATCACCTGCCAGAGTCACATCTACTGTCGCCACCTGGACAGGACTGAGTACATGTATGTCCTCCAGTATGAGAGTGGTACGACGGAGTACAAGTACCCGCCAGTGCAGCAGGGGACTTCGCATGAGCACATGGACTTGTGCTTGGAGGATGCTGCTATGCTCAGCACTCGACTGCAGGAGTGTCAGCAGGAGCTTCAGGATGTTTGTGACACCCTGAAGGAAACCGAGGCGTTACTTCGAGCTTGCTTGAGGGCGAGAGAAAGAGGAGATGGAAATGAACTGTGTGTCACCGTAAATGATACATGGACTCCTGACTCCCCAGATCGCCGGGCGATCAGGCGTCGTCGCACTTCTCTACCAGCAGCCTCCCCACCCAAAGCAGAGTCAGAAGGCAGTCGCAATAATGAGGAAGATCCCGAGGAGCCAGCTCAGTGATACAAGTAGTGTAGAGTCCTTTCCTTAGTTTAGCAGGATGTCGAGTAGTCGAGTCATTACCCTAGTTATTGGAGTGTTAATGGTTGGTGTCTGACGTGAGTTGTGGAAGCCATGAGCAATTGTCCACAGCCTCGTCTTCAGGTTGTTTTGCTTTGGTGTGTGAACCCACATGAAATAATAGTGCATTTATTTTTGTGTGAGACATGAACCCTCAGAAAGTATAAATACAACAAAGCCTCAACACTTCAAAGTAAAAACAAATGAAAGTAGTAAGGTAATACATAATGCTTTAAATTGACATTTGGTTGATCATGCTAGATGGCCGGAAGAGGAAAGGGTCGTGCTGCCAACCCCGCCAACAACAACGATGAGGCCTGCAACCCTCATCTTTCTGGAGGCCAAGACAGGGGTGGTCGCCATGAAGAAGTTGATCCCATCCACCAAATGCTTGAGAATCAAAATCAGCTCATCCAGAACCTGAATCAAGTGGTGGCCAACTTGCACCAAGCTCCACCTCCACAAGCTGCACCACGCGAACCAAGGTTGAGTGAGTTTCTGGGAACTCAACCTCCAAAGTTTGCAAGTGCGGCTGAACCCCTGGAGGCAGATGACTGGCTAAAGACCATTGAGAGCAAGATGAGGATCATACAATGCCAAGGGTATGAGAGGGTGCTGTTTGCCTCTCACCAATTGCATGGACCTGCTGCTGATTGGTGGACCGCTTACGTGGCCGCCCATCATGACCCCGAGAACATCACTTGGGAAGAGTTCAAGCGTAGCTTCCGCAACCATTACATACCAAGGGTGAACTCAAAACAAGAGGAAGGAGTTCTTGGGATTGCAGCAAGGAAACATGACTGTGAGGGAATACCTCACTAAATTCACTCAACTATCCCGTTATGCCCCACGGGACATAGAGACTGATGAGCAGAAACAGGATTGTTTCGTGGAAGGACTCACAACAGAAATGCAGTGTGCAATGTCCTCCAACGAGTATGAAAGCTTCCAAAAGATGGTGTACAGGGCACTTGTTGTAGAAAGGAAGCTGAAGGCCTTGGAAAATGAGAACAAGAGGAAGGCGGGATGGTCACACCAAGCCTCGGGTAGCAACACCCGCCCATGTCTGATGCAGCAACCTGCAGGGCAGACGAGCCGAGCTGCGGTACCCTACTCAGCACCGAGAGGGTACAACCCGAACTTCAGGCCTCCGTCCGCACCAACGCAGCAACAATGTCAGTTTGTACAGCAACCTCGCCCCGCATATCAACCTCGACCAGCAGTACAAGGACCCCCAAACAAACCTCAAGACAACAAAGGCCAGGCACCTAAGGTCAGGGTGCAATGCTTTAACTGTGGTGAAGTGGGGCACTACGCCCATAAGTGCCCAACGAAGAAGCCCGCGCAGCCGCAACAACAGAATGTAGTGCGAGGACGGGTGAACCACGTCACCATGGAGGAGGCGCAAGAGGCACCCGACGTGGTAGTTGGTAAGTTTCCTGCCAATTTACACATTGCAACCCTGTTGTTCGATTCTGGTGCTACCCACTCATTCATTGCCCAAGGGTTTGTTAAGAAGCATGATCTAGCAACAACACAAATAAACCATATGCTAGCAGTAAACTCTCCAGGTGGAGAAATAAGGACAAGACAAGTGTGTCCCAAGGTGAACCTAGACATTAATGGGATAGTATTTACTTCTAACCTCATAGTGATAGATTCACAAGGGATAGATATTATCTTGGGTATGGATTGGTTGACCAAACATAAGGGAATCATCCATTGTTCGACCAGAACGGTGGAACTAACTCACCCTAATGGCACAAGAGTAAATTTCATAACAATACAAGAGCCTAGGAGGGACATTAAATTAAATCAAGTTGAGGTGAAGGTGGAAGAGATCAGGATCATCAGAGAATATCCAGATGTTTTTCCTGAGGAGTTGCCAGGTATGCCTCCCGATCGTGAAGTGGAATTCGTGATTGAGCTAGTACCTGGAACAGCTCCGATATACAAGAGACCTTATCTGATGGATTCCAAGCAGCTGGGAGAACTCAAGGATCATTTGAGAGAGTTGACAGAGAAGGGGTACATTCGTTCTAGTTCCTCACCATGGGGAGCTCCAGTGATATTTGTGCCCATGAAGGACGGAACCCAAAGGTTATGCGTGGACTACCGTGCGTTGAATGAGGTAACCATCAAGAACCAATACCCATTACCCCGCATTGAAGACTTATTCGATCAGTTGAGGGGAGCTTGTGTGTTCTCGAAGATTGATCTCAGGTCGGGATACCATCAACTTAAGATAAAGCAATCTGATATTCCAAAGACAGCTTTCGTATCTCGGTACGGACTGTATGAATACACCGTCATGCCTTTCGGGCTAACTAATGCCCCGGCATACTTCATGTATCTCATGAACAAGGTATTCATGGAATATCTGGACAAATTTGTGGTGGTTTTCATAGATGACATTCTCGTCTTCTCCAAAGATGAAGAGGAACATGAGAAACATCTAAGGTTGGTGTTGCAGAAGCTGAGGGAACACCAAATATATGCCAAGTTGAACAAGTGTGAGTTTTGGCTGAAGAGAGTTCCCTTCTTAGGACATATAATCTCGGAGGGAGGAATCTCCGTAGACCCCGCCAAGATCGAGGATATACAGAAGTGGAAGACCCCTGAGAATGTCGGGGAAGTTCGAAGCTTCTTAGGATTGGCTGGATACTATCGACGGTTTATTGAGGGATTCTCCAAGATCTCAAGACCCCTCACCAAACTGTTGGAGAAGGGAATCACATTCACATGGACGCCACAGTGCGAGACGAGTTTTCAGGAGCTAAAGAAAAGATTGACAACAGCCCTAGTGCTAGTTATGCCAGATATGCAGAAGAACTTTTCGGTGTACTGCAATGCCTCTGGAAACGGGTTGTGATGTGTTCTCATGCAAGAAGGGCATGTCGTGGCTTATGCATCCCGACAGCTCCGGAAACACGAGAAGAACTATCCTACACATGACCTAGAGCTAGCTGCAGTAGTACACGCGTTGAAGATTTGGCGGGATTACTTGATGGGGAAGAGGACAGAGATATATACAGATCATAAGAGCTTAAAGTACATTTTCACACAGCCAGATCTCAACCTCAGACAAAGGAGATGGTTAGAGCTAATCAACGACTTTGATTTGGGCATCAACTATCATCCTGGGAAAGCGAACGTCGTGGCAGATGCTTTATGCCGGAAGGTGCAAGTCAATAGGTTGAGTTTGAAGGACATGCCTACGGAATTGAAGGACGATTTTATAAGGTTCAATCTATGCCTGGTGAATAGTGGTGAAGCCATCGCCATGGAATTGGACTCCACACTAGAGCAAGACATACGCGATGGTCAAAAGAATGACGAGAAGATACAAGAAATCAGACAACTCATCAAGGAAAATAAAGCCCCTGGATTCAGAGAGGATGAACAAGGTACGGTGTGGCACGGGAAAAGAATCTGTGTGCCTGAAGTAAAGGAGATCCGTGAATTGATTTTGAAGGAGGCTCACGATTCTGACTATTCCATTCATCCTGGGAGTACGAAGATGTACCAGGACCTCAAGAGCAGGTATTGGTGGTATTGCATGAAGCGAGATGTCGCAGAACATGTTGCCCTATGTGACACATGTCAGTTGGTGAAAGCAGAACATCAACGACCCGCGGGATTATTGCAACCACTCAAAGTGCCTGAATGGAAATGGGAAGAAATCGGTATGGATTCCATAGTGGGACTGCATAGGACCCAATCAGGATATGATTCGATATGGGTCATCGTCGACAGGCTAACCATGGTAGGTCATTTCATCCCCGTGAAAGAAAGCTATAGCGGATCCAAATTGGCAGAGTTGTACATGTCAAGGATCGTGTGTTACCATGGAGTGCCCAAGAAGATAGTGTCGGAACGAGGGAGACAATTCACCTCAAGGTTCTGGCAAAAGTTGCATGAAACCTTGGGAACCCATCTAAATTTTAGCTCTGCCTATCATCCCCAAACTGACGGGCAGACGGAAAGAACCAATCAGATTCTTGAGGATACGCTGAGAGCGTGTGCACTCAAAAACAATCGGAGTTGGGACAAGAACTTACCATATGCGGAGTTCTCCTATAACAACAGCTATCAGGCTAGTATGAAGATGTCGCCGTTTGAAGCTTTGTATGGGAGGAAGTGCAGAACTCCCCTATTTTGGAACCAAACGGGGGAAAGTAAAGTGTTTGGTCCCAAAGTACTACAAGAAGCCGAGGCGAAAGTGAGGGAAATTCGCAACAACTTGAGGATAGCACAGACACGACAAAAGAGCTATGTCGATGTTCGGAGAAGAGAGCTCATTTTCAACGTGGGAGACTATGTCTATCTCAAGGTGTCCCCTATCCGAGGACTTCGTCGATTCAAGGTGAAAGGGAAATTATCACCTCGATACATCGGACCCTTTCAAGTTCTGGAGAGGAAAGGCGAAGTGGTGTATCAACTAGAATTACCGGCTCGCCTATCGGATGTGCATGACGTATTCCATGTGTCCCAGCTCAAGAAATGTCTGAGAACACCTGAAGAGGTGGTACCCATGAATGAGGTTGACGTAGCTGAGGATTTGTCTTATGCCGAACAACCATCCAAGATTTTGGAGACAATGGAATGCCTCACAAGAAATAAAAGAATCCGGATGTGCAAGGTGCAGTGGAAGCATCACTCGGAAGAGGAGGCCACATGGGAGCGAGAAGACGAACTTAAGGCACAGTTTCTGGAATTGTTTTCTTAGAACCACCGATCTCGAGGACGAGATTTCTTTTAAGGGGGGTAGAGCTGTAACACCCCAAAATCCTGTTAAGAGGGGAATTTAAAATTTTTTGGACGTATTGCATGGGCTGCAGAAATTCAAATTTAGTTGGAATTCAAATTCAAATTCAAACCAGAAAAGAAATGGAAAAAGGAAAAGAAAAGCAGAAAAAAACCGGCCAGTGGGCCGAAACCCACCAGCCGGCCCACCCCACCCCGCACCAGCCCGCAGCCGCGCGCCCCGTTCCCTTTCTCGCTGACGTGTGGGGCCCGCCATCCTTCTTCCTCCTCGCGCCCGCGCTCGGCCGGCCGGGACTCTTCTCTCCTCCGAATCAAAACCGCCCCGGATACTCGCGTATCCCAGCCGAATTACGGTTCTGGACGACGCAAACTCGATCACAACCGAACGCCGCCCTTCCCCGGCTATATAAACATCGACATCTTCCCGATTTTCACCCACGATCAGCCGTTTTTCTTTCCGGTGAGAACCCGAGTTTCTCCGGCCAATTTCGCTCGATCTTCGCTCGGGATTTCTGATCTAACGCGCTGATCTTGATCCACCGCCTCCGGGGAATTACGCAGGTGCAGAAAACTCGGTGGTTTGCGCTTCAAACACAGCGCCGACGAGCCTCGCCGTGAATTCACCTCGGACCTCGTCGCCGACCGCTTTCCAGTACCTCCGAGCTCAAGAAAACCCCTGAGGTGAGATCCCCGACCTCCCCTCCACCGATCTAAGCTATGAAATCCCAGTTTTAGGAAGAATTGACGAAGATCCGAATCTCTCCGGCGAGATCGCCGCCTTCCGCCGCCGCGCGCCGCGGGGCAGCGCCGCCCGCGCTCGATCAGAGCGATGTGGCCGCTTGTGCGCCGACTATTTTAAATCGCACGATAGAATTTAAATCCCCGCGTACCGGTTCGGCGTTATAATCTCAGCCGTCTGTTTTAAATCAGACGGTCCACATCAGCCCCGCGTTATAAAGGCTGGGATTCTTACGCGCTACCCCCTGGGGTTCTCGGAAAATACGAGCTAGCCCCGGAAACTTCTGATCTAGCCCCTGGAACTTCAGAAATTCATGTAAATTCAATGAAAAATCAGTTTTAGCCCCCTGGACTAAATAAAAATTTGCAATAATCCTCTGTTATGTGTAGTTAGACCCCTGGAAATTTATAAAATAATATAATGGACCCTTTGATGGGGTAAGCTTGCCTTTTTAATCTTATATAATATTAAATTTAGGAATTTGACTATGTAATTAAGATTTAAATTTAAAAAGGTTGAGGCACACACATTGTAAATTCAAGCTTAAACTCTACTAACAATTGGGAAGCTTTAGAATGAGCTAAAAATAAATTTTAGGCTAAAATGAAATCTGTTTGGGTGTGTTCATGTTTATTAGATATAGAAACACATTTTTAGGCTAGGAAATAATTCTGAAAATTGGTAAAATAAATGTAAAATAGTTCACATCAGAGGAGAAGTTCAAAAATATATTATTTAATATTTTAGGTCAGAACCTATTCTGTTTAGATGATGTGTCTTATTATTTTCATAATAAAGTTCACAACTAGGTATAGGAAGTAAATCTTAAAATATAGGAAAATAGGTATACATAACTAGAAAATGATAAATGAAATCTCCAAAATCCAAAGATTTCAGTTTAGGATTTGGTAGAAGGTCTGAAAACACATTTGGAGTAGGAAAATACCTTCCATGCATACTTGGTAGCTAAAATGTGTATCAATTGAATATAAGGAATTTATTTAAATTGGAAATTCATATATAGTATGCAAACATAAATATGAATACAAAAGTAGAAATCATATGCACATGTTTAAAAGTGCATGTAAGCCCAAAATCAACACACATAGAGTAACCACAACACATAGAAATGTGAATGGTTTTCATAAATGTGAATATGTGGTATGTATGAAGTGGAAGTGTGAACTATGTCTTATGGATTGTTGTTTTCTTTGCTATGTGTGATGGTATGAGTAGAACCTGCTCCAGAGCAAGTCTTTCCCTTCCAAGAACAAGACTTTCCATTCCCAGAGCAGCAGGAAGAAGGCAATTGTCCTTGACCACTTTGATCCTATGCTAGGATGTGTAGATAGAATTATTTGCATTGTCAATTTAAATATGAAACCCATGCTAGCAAGTTTCCCTAGAATTGCATTACCTTGTTTCCTTGTAGCTTGGGTTGGGATTTATTTTATCATGTCATTTATTATTATGCATATGCTTAGCCATACCTAGAATGGGATAATTGGAAATGAGATCATCAACTTGTTTACCTTACTCTTGAATGAGACATTATGAGTTATGTATAGGTAGGGATCGAGGCAAGTTGGATGATTTGGTTGGTGCTGGGTGCACGAGACTCGGGTTTGTGTTTAGTACTTGCCTGGATCCTAAGGACCGGTTCATGAAGCATGTAACCTGGCTTTACCGTGCCAACCACATGCTGAGATGGGGCAGCTTGGCCAATTAATTAGGTGTATCCGCGGCGTAGTATGGGTGTGGATGATGGTGCGGGGAGTAGGTGTCAGCTGGACTACCATATGAACTGCAAGTCTCAAAAGGGGGCCACTGCAGCGGGGTTGGAGCTTCGTAGTGATCTCCTGGCTACACACCTGGGAAGTGTGAATGTGGTTCATGGCCACTGGCATAATGGAGGTTCTTTTAGTCCACCCGGCAACGGGGAATGAAATCACTACATGTGGGTACAGTGGTGCAAAATCTGCAGAGTCAAAACTGTCATGACAGCCGTGCTCACGGTCAAGAGCGGCTTGGACTTATTCATGATTAGAGGATTGATGGCTTTGGAAGTTGAGGATGTTAAGCGGGAAGCTTAACATTGGAATTTGAGGATTTGGTCATTTGAATATGATGACGGGTTGGGAGATTGGGACCATTTCACCTATGTAGTAATGTAGGTGCTTAATAGCTAAGGTGATAGGTATTAATTGCGTAGTGCTTTAACCATGAGTTCAACCTCTCCTTGTTCTAGCCATGCATGACATAATTTTCCCACACTTGCTGAGTACCATCGGTACTCAACCTTGCATATTTGTTGGTTTATATTGCTGCTCAGGTCAAGAGAATGATGTGGTGTTTAATGATCAAGACTTTGGACCCGAAGAAGGTTTCTAGGTTCATGGAGTCCCTCGGGCAACGCCTGTGACAGAGCCCACAAGATTTATATTCCGCTGCTAGATTATTTACATGTTATGAACTTATTATTGTCCATCAAGACGTATGCTTTGTAAGACATATTTATATTTGACACCTGGCTTGTAATAAATGATGCTTCACTATTTGTCATCACATGTATGAGAAAATGATCCTGGCATACATGTGATATTCAGTCGGTTGTTCTTCGGAGAAACCGGGTGTGACACCTACCATTGGCGGAATTCTCGTACAACAACGGCTATCAGGCGAGCATCAAGATGGCACCCTACGAAGCTCTCTACGGTCACAAATGCCGCAACCCATTAAACTGGTGCGAGTCCGGTGAGAGGGTCACATTCGGGGTTGATGTGGTGAACGACGCCGAAGAGCGCGTTCGGGCGATTCAAGCTAACTTGAAGGCTGCTCAATCCCGACAGAAGAGCTACGTTGATAAGAGGCGTACACCGTTGCACTTTGACGTTGGTGAACACGTGTACCTCCGCGTGTCTCCGATGAAGGGTGTGCACCGGTTCGGTGTGAAGGGGAAGCTCGCTCCCCGTTTTATTGGACCCTACGCTATCACCGAGAAGTGTGGACCAGCAGCATATCGATTGGAGCTACCGGCATCTCTGGCTGGTGTCCATGATGTTTTCCATGTTTCGCAACTGCGAAAATGTTTGAAGCATACGGCTGCTGTTCCTACCGAAGACATCGGCGAGTTGAAACCGGATTTAACATATGATGAGTATCCGGTGGAAATTCTTGATGAGAAAGCCCAAACCACGCGTAGCAGAACGTTGTGGTTCTACAAAATACTCTGGAGCAACCACACTGCCGAAGAAGCGACGTAGGAGAGCGAGGAATTCCTTCGCTCAAATTACCCGGAGTTCATGGCATCTCAGCACGGGTAAGTCCCTAGTACATCGCTATCTCTTCCTTTATAATCTTGGTACGAGATTCTTTTAAGGGGGGAGGGATGTAAAAGGCCAAGAAAAGGGACTTGCAAAAAAATTTTATCACCTCACAACACCACAGTTTTTATTGTGGATATCTTAGGAAATATTGTGAAGAGCAAGTAACCTCCATCAAAAAAGTGATTAGAGGGGAAGGCCTTCATTTTCACAAAGGGGGAGTTGTACACATGAACATGAGAGGTTGAGCTCACCCCTAGAACTTAAAAAGGGCCAAATTTCATGTAAATTCAACACATTTTTAGCCACTTTTGGAGGTATTTGAAAAAGAGGCCAATTTGAATGTAAATTCAAATTGCAGCAACTTTCATCCCTCAAATTCAAAAGTTAGCTTCATATTCAAACTCAGCATATTTTCCTGAGTAACCCCACCAATTTTCAGTCCCATTGGAGTTCATCTTGTCGGGAGCTAAATTTGCAATAAATCAAAACTGAATTTGAATTTCAGTTTAAACATGAAGCAAATTTAACCAAACAAAGTTTGAATTTGAGAACTCAAATTCAAACCAAGACTTGGGGGCTAAGTCTCTCATTCAATGTGTAGTTGCTGGGATATTTACAAAAGAAATGGAGAAGAGAGGATTGGGAGGGAAGATTGGGCCCATAGGTCAGTGGGAGGGAGGTGCAACACGGGACAGCTCTCTGTTTCTTGCCGAAGCAACTGTCCTCTGTGCGCCAGCGAGCTGCTTCCCCGATCGCCACCTCCCGAGCGCCAGCCCACAGCACGCGCCGACGAAGCGGTCGCCCGGCGATATCTCTTCCTGAACCGACCCCGGTCGCGGTCGTGATTGGTCCCAAAAACCCTCAAACGAAGAAACACCGCCGCACAACCGAAAACTTTCGGTGCTCCGGCGTCCTCCCGTCCCAGCAGCTAGCAAGCGAGTCCGAGCTCTCCCCAAGCATCGCCGAGGCGTCCTCTACGCGATAGACACGATACCCCGGCGCCCCATCCACGGTAAGCTACCCCGAGCTCCTGGTTTCCGTTCCACACCGGGTAGAGCCGCCGCGACCGAAAACTTCCAGCCCGACCTCTAGGCTTGATCCCCCATCAAGTGAGCGGGCCAGGAGGTTCGCCTGGGAGGGTGCTCTCTGTCCAACAACGCCGGCCGCATGCCATGAGGTGTGCTGGCCGGAATTTCAGTTCTATCGAAAGCATGTGATATAGCCCGGTTCGGGTAAATCGGCAAATTCGCCTCACACACCGAACCACTCTTCCCCAGACCTAGAAACCCAGTTGTAGACATCCGTGCGGTCACGTGGGATCAAGAACTAGGAAGAGCCATCGAGGAAACCCTCAGTTCTTTGAGTTTTTCCAGTTTTCCCCGAAATCGCCCTAGGTCGCACGGTGAGCCCCTAGTTGCCGACGTTTCTCACGGGATCAGAGCTCTGGACGTTGCTCCTTAGGTCACGGCGGAGCTGTAGGAGCAAACCGCTTGAGAAATAAGGTCCGGAGTAGCCTGGGCGACATCGCCGGAGTAGCGGGAGGCTCTGTCACCGTCGCGGGCATAGTTCCGGCCATTGCCGAGCTCCGGTGAGGGCACCAGTGTGTTCTCCGAGTCGAGTTAGGCACGGGCGGCAAGTTTCGTCGAAGGTCAGGCGGTGAAACGCCCGGCGGCGAGCGCTCCGGCGAAGCGCCGCCGCGAGAGCTGCGGGAGAGCGCGAGGTAGACGAAGAGGGGGCCGGGTCCACCGGTCAGCCTCTGATCTCGCGCAGGGATCGGTTTGCGGCCGGGATTCGGTGCGGCAGCACGGGTAAAACCCCGTGGGCCGCGGTGTGGCCGCATTCTGAGTGGGCCGGCTCGAGGAGTGGGTCCCACCCGCAGAGTTTAAACTTTATTCGAATTTCCAGTTTTAGTTCAAACTTCAAATGCATAGAACTTTTGCTAGGAAACTCCAAATTCAATGAACTAAATTTTGCTGAACTCAGAATTCTGAGTAATTTCCAGCAATACCAAATTCAGCTCATGAAAGAAAATAGTTTTCCAGAATTAAATCCATAAAGTTTAAACTGTTGGGAATTTTATCTGGAGGACTACTTTATTAAAAATTCTGAAATTTGGCTGAGAGGTTCTTTAGAAAATCCCTGAATCACAGTAAAATTTTCAGACTCATCCAAGTTCATTAATTACCCTAATGGGGTGATTAAGAGAACTGCCCTGAGAAAATAGAAAAATGTACAGAAACATTTTTCAGATTTCCTCCAATCTTAATTAGGGCATAACTTTCAGTAGAATTCTTCAAATGATATGAAACCAACTCCATTAGAACCATCCTAAATTCTAGTTTCCAGAAAGTAATGGTTGGAGCCATGAAAATCCCTGGAATTATTTAGAGGCTCAAATATTGACCAAATGGGCTCCTATTTGTACAAGGCTCAAATAAACTTTGTTTCACATGAAACTTGGTCAAGACTCTGGTTAGGACCCTACCAAGCCACCACAAAAATTTCAGAACCAAAGGGGAGGGCTAGCTAGAGTTATTAGTAATTAAGTATTCATGTTTACACATTGCATTTAAATTTACATGTCGTATTTCATTACACGTGTAGTCACTGAAGAAGAGACTCCGGAAGTGCTGGACTTCCTTCTTCCGGACGAAGAACTAACCCCTGACAAGCAGCAACAAGGCAAGCCCCGGTTTGCATTAACTCGTTTTATCATGTTTTGCTTTGTTCACATAATTAGGGTGATGTATGAATGTGCATTAGGTGTAGGATGAATGGAACCCCACTTGCATGACCAAAAACTTTTCCATAAGAGAGAGGGTAGTGTCTAAGACCTCGAGTAGACAGGCTATGCTTAATGTTTCATAGAACTTCGGTACAAGTCGAGTAGTTGGAATCTACTCGCGAGTTTAGGCTTGGGACACACGGGTTCGGTTGAGTGATGTGAGATCACTTTAGTAATGAAAATGAGACTAGGCAGGGGCTAGGGCGCAGCAAGAGGAAGTCTTGTGTGCGCAGCCCTGCCCGTGTCGACTGAGGACCGATCCGTGTGCGGCCCTGCTGAACAAGTATTGAACGTACCGAAGGCATATCGGATATATGGGCCCCGATAAACCGATGTAGACTAAACCTCTGGGCGTCGAGGCATAACGCACCAATTTATAGGTGTAGGCTGAGGGCAGGAAGGTGGAAATCTGCCAACGGGCATCGAGAGATGCTCCGTGTGGGGAACCTCCTGCTCGTTTCGGTACGACCGGTTCGACGTTTGGGCTATTGGGTGAAAGGTTGTCCCGTACGACATCGAGTGAGCGTGCTGTGCAGCTCCCCGGGTGGGCGTACGTGACGTGCTCTTTGGGTTTCCCTACAGGTGTATATCGAGTCGATTCGCCGTCCCTCGCGGTGATGAGTACCTCTTGTTCACTGCGTCGTAACGTAGACTAATGAATGAAATGTTATGATTCAATATTGCTGTTATGATATAATTGCATTGTTACCTGAGTGCCACCAAATATTGCTCACTAAATTTCATCTTCAAGAACTGTTAACTTGATGCTAAAAGATGAACTAAGGATGAACTTTTAGGCGTGTCCATTTGCTGCAACATTGCTATCCTATGTCATGGTACACCTCATGTAGAGTTTCATGCTTAGGTTAGTCGGTTAAGCTTTGCTGAGCCTTCATGCTCACGGATGCTGCTTAAGTGTTTTTCAGGTGAGGAGCCACCCACGGACTCGGAGTACGAGTCCACCGGCGAGGGTTACCCTCTGTCGGGGACCACGGCTGAGTGGGAGCCGTACACGCCGCGCTGAGCTGAGACGTGCAGCTAGTGTGGGTTGCTCTAGGGCTGGGCAACCGACTTTTGCTAGATAGGCGGGCGTGAGTTGTACAAAAGAAACTTCTGCTGTGTAATAAAGACCCTAGTTTGTAACTGAGAAGTGTACTACTTTGTACATTCAGTTTATTTTCCCATGTAATATAATGTGTTCTTATGACGTGTGCTGTCGGGTGTCGCATCGCGCGGCACCACCCTCTGCGATCCTGGATGAGCGGATCCCGGTCCGCCACAGCTAATGTGGACCGTCGGATTTAAAATGGAGGGCCGAGATCATATCGCGAAGGGGTATGGGGTGGATCTATTCGTAACCGCACGATTTAAAACGGACGAGCCACAATGAGCCACGTAGCTCCGACAAGCGCTAGCAGCGCAGCCCGGCGGCGCACGACGAGTTTTCCGGCAATCTCATCTGATTCTCGCGAATTCTGATCTAGCGGCCCCAAACTCGCGTTTTCTTGGCATAATTCGAAGGAGGGGGAGTAGGGGGCCTCACCTCAGTGGTTTTCTTGATCCCTACGTTGCTAGATGGCGGTCGGCGGCGAGCTTCAACGGTGGTGGCCTTCGGTGCTCGTCGAAGCAGTGGCTGGGGCGCAAACTCCCGGAACTTCCGTCACCTGCGAGCTCCCTGGCGGCGGTGGAACACCCTACACGCGTTAGATCAGAGAAAGCGGACGAAGGTTGAGAGAAAACTTCAGAGGGGGTCTCGGTCTCACCGGGAACTGAAGCGAGTTGATCTGGGAGGAAAAAGGGGCGGATCTCAGCGTTTAAATGGGGGAAGGAGGGCGGCGGGGGTCGGTTGGGATCGTGTGGAACCGAACGAAACCATAGATCGTGGGGTACGTGCACCTGATTCGGAGGAGGCGGCGCGATCGGGCGCGGGAGCTCGGAAAAAGTCTGGGTGGCGGTTGGAGACGAAGGTGCTGACAGGTGGGTCCCGCATGGTAGAGAGAGAGGGAGGGGGGAAAGAAGCTGCGGGCTGTTGGGCCGGCTGAGGTGGGTTTCGGCCCCATTGGCCGTTTTCCGTTTTCTTTTTCCGTTTTCCTTTCTGTTTTTGATTCAAATTTGAATTCCAGTTTGAGTTTGAATTTTTCTCCACATGCATTACGCCCAAAAATTTTGAATTCACATTTTTGACACATTTTGGGGTGTTACAACTGTACCCCCCTTAAAAGAAATCTCGTCCTCGACATTGGTGACTCTAGGGGAACAGATCCGGAAACTGTGCCTTGAGCTCGTCTTCTCGTTTCCATGTGGCTTCTGCTTCCGAGTGGTGTTTCCACTGCACTTTGCACATTCGGACTCTTTTGTTCCTCGTGATGCGTTCCATTGTCTCCAAAATCTTGACCGGCTGTTCGGCGTATGAAAGGTCTTCTCGGACGTCCACTTCATTCATGGGTAGCATCTCTTCGGGGGTTCTTAAGCATTTCTTGAGCTGTGACATATGGAACACGTCGTGCACATCCGAGAGGCGAGCCGGCAATTCCAACTGATATGACACTTCGTCTTTCCTCTCCAGAATCTGGAAGGGTCCGATGTATCGAGGTGATAACTTCCCTTTCACCTTGAACCGACGAAGCCCTCAGATAGGAGACACCTTGAGATAGACATAGTCCCCAACGTTGAAAATGAGCTCTCTTCTTCGTACATCAGCATAGCTCTTCTGTCGGGTCTGGGCTATCCTCAATTTGTTGCGGATTTCCCTCACTTTCGCCTCGGCTTCTTGTAGTACCTCGGGCCCAAAAACTTTGCTTTCCCCAGTTTGGTTCCAAAACAATGGAGTTCTGCACTTCCTCCCATACAACGCCTCAAAGGGTGACATCTTCATACTAGCCTGATAACTGTTGTTGTAGGAGAACTCCGCATACGGTAAGTTCTTATCCCAACTCCTATTGTTCTTGAGTGCACAAGCTCTCAGCATATCCTCAAGGATCTGATTGGTTCCTTCAGTCTGCCCGTCGGTCTGTGGATGGTACGCAGAACTGAAATTCAAATTAGTCCCCATGGTTTCATGTAACTTCTGCCAGAACCTTGAGGTGAACTGTGTCCCTCGATCTGACACTATCTTCTTCGGCACTCCATGGAAACACACGATTCTTGACATGTACAACTCTGCCAATTTGGATCTGCTGTAGCTTTCTTTCACGGGAATGAAATGAGCTACCTTTGTTAGCCTATCGATAATGACCCATATCGAATCATACGCCGATTGGGTCCTAGGCAGTCCCACTATGGAGTCCATGCCTATTTCTTCCCATTTCCATTCAGGCACTTTGAGTGGTTGCAACAGTCCCGCGGGTCGTTGATGTTCTGCTTTCACCAATTGACATGTGTCACATAGGGCAACATGTTCCGTGACATCTCACTTCATGC
Organism: Neostapfia colusana; assembly: GCA_030760725.1. Lineage (NCBI taxonomy): Eukaryota > Viridiplantae > Streptophyta > Magnoliopsida > Poales > Poaceae > Neostapfia > Neostapfia colusana. Next base: position 49,280,329 of record JASWHV010000015.1, read on the forward strand.
CATACCACCAATATCTGCTCTTGAGGTCATGATACATCTTCGTACTCCCAAGGTGAATGGAGTAGTCGGAATCATGAGCCTCCCTCAAAATCAGTTCACGGATCTCCTTTATCTCAGGCACACAGATTCTTTTCCCATGCCACACCGTACCTTGCTCATCATCTCTAAACCCAGGCACTTTATTTTCTTTGATGAGTTCTCTGATTTCTTGTATCTTCTCATCATTCTTCTGACCGCTGCGTATGTCTTGCTCCAATATGGAGTCCACTTCCATGGCGATGGCCTCACCACTATTCACCAGACATAGATTGAGTTTTGCAATTTCCTCCTTCAATTCCATGGGTGTGTCATCTAAGCTCAACATGTTGATATGCACCTTCCGGCTTAAAGCATCTGCCACGATGTTCGCCTTCCCAGGACGATAGTTGATGCCCACATCAAAGTCGTTGATTAGCCCCAACCACCTTCTTTGTCTGAGGTTGAGGTCTGGCTGTGTGAAAATGTACTTTAAGCTCTTATGATCTGTATATATCTCTGTCCTCTTTCCCATCAAGTAATGCCGCCAAATCTTCAATGCGTGGACCACTACTGCGAGCTCTAGGTCGTGTGTAGGATAGTTCCTCTCGTGTTTTCGGAGCTGTCGGGATGCATAGGCAACGACATGCCCCTCTTGCATGAGAACACATTCCAACCCGTGTCCCGAAGCATCACAATATACCGAAAAATTCTTCTGCATGTCTGGCATAACTAGCACTGGGGCTGTTATTAATCTTTTCTTCAGCTCTTGGAAACTTGTCTCACACTCTGGTGTCCACGTGAACGTGATTCCCTTCTCTAACAATTTGGTGAGGGGCCTCGAGATCTTGGAGAAGCCCTCAATGAACCGTCGATAATACCCAGCCAATCCTAAGAAGCTTCGAATTTCTCCGACATTTTCAGGGGTCTTCCACTTCTGCACATCCGCGATCTTGGCGGGATCCACAGAGATTCCTCCTTCGGATATTATATGTCCTAAGAAGGGATCTCTATTCAGCCAAAACTCATATTTGCTTAGCTTGGCATATAGTTGGTGTTCTCTCAACTTTTGTAACACCAATCTTAGATGTTTCACGTGTTCCTCTTCATCTTTGGAGAAGATAAGAATGTCATCAATGAAAACCACCACAAATTTGTCCAAATATTCCATGAATACCTTGTTCATGAGATACATGAAGTACGACGGGGCATTAGTTAGCCCGAACGGCATGACGGTGTATTCATACAACCCGTACCGAGATACGAAGGCTGTCTTGGGAATGTCTGTTGGCCTTATCTTCAGTTGGTGATATCCTGACCTGAGATCGATTTTTGAGAATACACAAGCCCCTCTCAACTGATCAAATAGGTCTTCAATGCGAGATAATGGGTACTTGTTCTTAATGGTTACCTCATTCAACGCACCGTAGTCTACGCATAGCCTTTGTGTTCCATCCTTCTTGGGCACAAATATCAATGGAGCTCCCCATGGCGAGGAACTAGGGCGAATAAACCCTTTCTCTTTGAATTCCCGGATATGTTCTTTGAGCTCTTCTAGTTGTTTAGAATCAATCCGGTAAGGCCTCTTGTATATCGAAGCTGTTCCAGGCACTAGTTCAGTCGCGAATTCCACTTCACGATCTGGAGGCATACCTGGCAACTCCTCAGGAAAAACGTCTGGATATTCCTTGATAACCCTTATCTCTTCCACTTCCACTTCCACTTGATTGAGTTTAATGTCCCTCTTAGGTTCTTGTATAGCTATGAACTTCACTTTTGTGCCACTAGTGTGAGTTAGTTCCACCGTTCTAGTCGAACAATGGATGATACCTTTATGTTTGGTAAACCAATCCATACCCAAAATAATATCTATCCCTTGTGAGTTTATCACTATGAGGTTTGCAGTAAATACTACCCCATTAATGTCTAGATTCACTTTCGGACACACTTGTCTTGTCCTTATTTCTCCCCCTGGAGAGTTCACTGCTAGTATATGATTCATTTGTGTTGTTGCTAGATCATGCTTCTCAACAAATCCTTGAGCAATGAACGAGTGGGTAGCACCAGAATCAAACAATATGGTTGCAATGTGTAAATTTGCAGGGAACTTACCAATCACCACGTCAGGTGCCTCTTGCGCTTCCTCCATGGTCACGTGGTTCACCCATCCTCGCATCATGTTCTGCTGCTGTGGCTGCATAGGCTTCTTTTTTGGGCACTTATGAGCATAGTTCCCCACTTCACCACAGTTGAAGCATTGCACCCCATCTTTAGGTGTCTGGCCTTTGTTATCTTGGGGTTGGTTCTGTGGACCTTGTCCTTGCTGGTCGGGGTTGATAAGTGGGCCGTGGCTGCTGCACAAACTGACGCTGCAGCTGTACTGGTGCTGATGGAGGCCTGAAGTTCGGGTTGTACCCTCTCGGTGTCGAGTAGGGTACTACAGCACAGCTTGTCTGCCCTTCAGGTTGCTGCATCAGACGTGGACGTGTGTTGCTGCTTGATGCTTGGTGTGACCATCCCATCTTCCTCTTGTTTTCATTCTCCAAGGCATTCAGCTTCCTTTCCACAACAAACGCCCTGTCCACCATCTTTTTGAAACTTTCATATTCGTTGGAGGACATTGCACATTGCATTTCCATGGTAAGTCCTTCCACAAAACAGTCCTGTTTCTGCTCATCAGTTTCGATGTCCCGTGGTGTATAACGGGACAGTTGGGTGAATCTGGTGAGGTACTCCCTCACAGTCATGTTGCCCTGCTGCAGTCCCAAGAACTCCTTCCTCTTGTTCTAGAGTTCTCCCCTTGGTATGTAGTGGTTGCGGAAACTGCGCTTGAACTCTTCCCAAGTTATGTTCTCGGGGTCGTGATGGGCTGCCACGTAAGCGGTCCACCAATCAGCAGCAGGTCCATGCAATTGATGAGAGGCAAATAGCACCCTCTCATACCCTTGGCATTGTATGATCCTCATCTTGTTCTAAATGGTTTTGAGCCAGTCGTCACCCTCTAGAGGTTCAGCAGCACTTGTAAATTTCGGGGGTTGAGTCCCCAGAAACTCGCTCAACCTTGGTTGACGTGGTGCAACCTGTGGAGGTGGAGCTTGGTGTAAGTTGGCCACCACTTGAGTCAAATTCTGGATGAGCTGATTTTGATTGTCGATCATTTGGTAGATAGGATCAGCTCCTTCTTGGCGACCACCCCTGTCTTGCCCTCCAGGAAGGTGAGGATTGGCAACCTCATTGTTGTTGTTGTTGTTAGGGTTGGCACCACGACCTCTTCCTCTTCCAGCCATCTATTATGATCAACCAAGTGTCAACATAATCATTACGCATTAATTTCCCTCATTGCTTGTATAAACTTAAACTTTTGAGACCTTAAAACTTTAGACAATTTCTGAAGATTTCGCATAGACTCTTAGGCACCATGTCTCATACGAAGATAAATGCAACTATTGATTCATAGGGTTTCACACACAATAAGCAAATGCAATCTTAAAGAAGAGGTTGTGGACAAGTGCCCATGGCTTCCACAACTCACGTCACACACCAAACATTAACAATCAAATAGAAAGGTTCTTGACGCGACTACTCAATAACACGCTGAAGTAAGGGAAATAACTCTAATCAACTCGCATCACTGAGCTGGCTCGTCGGGGTCTTCCTCATCATTGCGGCTGCCATCTGACTCCGCCTTAGGTGGGGAAGCTGCTGTTGGAGAAGTACAGCGACGCTTGCTCGCCCGTCGGTCTGGGGAGTCAGGAGTCCATGTGTCATTTTCGGTGACACACAGTTCATTCCCATCTCCTCTCTCCCTTGCCCTCAAGCTGGCGCGAAGCAACGCCTTAGTCTCCTTCAGGGTGTCACGGACGTCCTGAAGCTCCTGCTGGCACTCCTGCAGTCGAGTGTTGAGCATAGCTGCATCCTCCAAGCACAGGTCCATGTGCTCGTGGGAAGTCCCCTGCTGCATCGGCGGGTACTTGTACTCCGCAGTGCCACTCTCACGCTGGAGGACATACATGTACTCAGTCCTGTCCATGTGGCGACGGTTGATGTAACTCTGGCAGGTGACGGCCTCCAAGGTGACATCCTTCTCAGCATCGACCTGAGTCGCCCGACAAGCTGGAGAGCAGTGGATCTTGAGCAGCTTGTTGTCATGGATAATCCTCATCTCTGAGCTCCATTCTTCACGCTTCTCACGGATTGTCTTGGTGGAGATGTAGTGTATGATCAACTTGCCAACATTGCCGGCGGCGTGGAGCATACGCCGAAGACGGCGCAACTAGCCTCCTACTGCCAACCCGTAGGAGTGGTACGTCACCGGGCGGTTCTCCTCCCTCAAGGCAAGGGCAGCTACAGGAACTCTCCCTCCGGTGGACTTGCGAGCGGTGCGGAACTTTCGAACCATCTAAAATATAAAGCATTTAAAATCAAGTTAGATTAGAATTAAATAAAGACTGCATTTTGAATAAAAGTTGAGGCAAGATGAACAAATAAAATAAAGTGACAACATTAAATAACTCTTTCACCCCACTCCTTTTGTAAAATAGTTTTTAAGAACATAGGGTCCTTAAATACGTCCATTTCTACCTAGGTCCATGTTCCTACGGGCAACCTTGGCTCTGATACCACTTCTGTCACACCCGGTTTTTCTGAAGAACGACCGAGTGACTCCCACATGTATGCCAGGATCATTTTCTCATACATGTGACGACAAATAGTGAAGCATCATTATATTAGAAGCCAAGTGTTCGAATATAAATAAGTCTTACGTACCATAACGTCTCGATGGACGATAATATGTTCATATCATGTAAATAAAACAGCAGCGGAAGATAAGTCTTGTGGGCTCAGTCACAGGCATTGCTCGGGGGACTCCGTGAACCTAGAATCCTTCTTCGGGTCCAAAGTCTTGGTCGTTGTACACTACGTCATTCCCTTGGCCTGAGCAGCAATTTAAACCAACAGAAAAGCAAGCTTGAGTACCGTTGGTACTCAGCAAGTGTGGGAAAGTTATGTCATGCATGGCTAGAGCAAGGAGAGGTTGAACTCATGGTTAAAGCACTACGCAATTAATACCTATCACCTTAGCTTATTTAGCACCTACATTACTACATAGGTGAAATGCTCCCAATCCCCTAACCCATCATCAATATCATGTAACCATAACATCATTTCCAATGTTAAGCTCCCCGCTCAACATCCTCAACTTCCCAATTACTCATCCTCTAATCATGAATAAGTCCAAGCCGCTCTTGACCATGAGCACGGCTGTCATGACAGTTTTGACTCTGCAGAGTTTGCACCACTGTACCCACATGTAGCGATTTCATCCCCCGTTGCCGGGTGGACTAGAAAACATCCATTTTGCCCGTGGCCGCGAACCACATTCACACTTCCGAGGTGTGTATCCAGGAGATCACTACAAGGCCTTTACAAAGGGATTCCCAACGAGTGTGGGCCCACTGAGGTTTCACCCCTAACAGCATCCAAGAGGCTCCAACCCCGCTGCAGTGGCCCCCTCTTGAGCCTTGCGGTTCATATGGTAGTCCAGCTGACACCTATTCCCCGCACTATCCAAACACCCATACTACGCCGGAGATACACCTAATTAATTGGCCAAGATGCCCCATCTCAGCATGTGGTTGGTACGGTAAAGCCAGGTTACATGCTCCATGAACTAGTCCTTAGGATCCAGGCAAGTACTAAACACAAACCTGAGTCTCGTGCACACAACACCAACCAAAGCATCTAACATGCCTAGATCCCTACCTCTACATAATTCATAATAATTCACTCAAAGGTAAAGTGATCAAGGTGATGATCTCATATCCCATGTATCCCATTCTAAGCATGGCTAAGCATGAGTGGCATAAATGAAAGATATAATAAAGTAACTCCCAACCCAAGGCTACAAGGAAACAAGATAATGCAATTATAGGGAAACTTCCTAGATTGGGTATCATATTTCAAATTGACAATGCAATTAAATTGTAACTACACATCCTAGTATAGGATCAAAGTGGTCAAGGACACTTGCCTTCTTCCTGCTACTCCGGGAATGGAAAGTCCTGATCTTGAAAGGTGAGAACCTGCTCTGGGGCTGGTTCTACTCATGCCAATACACACATAGCAAAAGAAAACAACGTTCCATAAGCCATAGTCCACATTTACATCCACATTAAAGTCATACACATATTTAAGTTTGGTATTTACCCTAGCTATGTTGATTCTATGCACACCTGCACTTTTAAACATATATTTTACTTCTACTCTTTGATATTCAGATTCCTAAGTGCACCATATATATGAATTCCCAATTTGAACAAAGTTTCTATATTAGATAATACCCTTCTTAGCCACAAAAGGTGCATGAAAGATGATTTCCTACTCCAAATGGGTTTCAGATCTTCTACACTATTCTTAACTTGAAGTTCTAAATGTGGGGACCTTATTTGATATTTTCTAATTATGTATACCTATTTTCCTATATTTTCAGATTTATTTTCCATACCTAAAAGTGAACTTTAATACTAAAATAGCAAAATATATAACCTAAACAGAATATAATTTGGTCTAAAGTGTCCAACAAAATATCTTTTGACTTCCTCTCTGATTGGATCAATTTGTATTTGTTTTCACCTATTTTTCAGAGTCATTTCTAGCCTAAAAATGAATTTTCAGCAAGAGTAAAAGTAAACAGCACTTAGTCAGATTTCATTTCAGCCTAAAATCAGTTCTCAACTCATCCTAAATGTTTTCCAAGTTTTAGGAAAATTTAAATTTGTATTTGCACATGTGTTTGCATCACCATTTGAATTTAAATTCTTCTCATATGTTCCAATTTCTGAATTTAATATCCTATAGGGTCTGAAGTGCAAATCCACCCTACTGCAGGGTCCCATTTACTATTTCCTAAATTTCCAGGGGCCTAACTACACAAAACAGAGAGGTTTTCCTAATTTTTATTAAGTCCAGGGGCTAAAACTGATGTTTAAACAGGTTTGCATCAATTCCCAAGGGTCCAGGGGCTAGATCAGAAGTTTTCCGTGGCTAGATTCTTTTTCCTCAGAACCCCAGGGGGTAGCGCGTAAGTTTCCCGGGGTTTAATATGCGGGGCTGATGTGGACCGTCGGATTTAAAATGGAGGGCCGAGATCATATCGCGAAGGGGTACGGGGTGGATCTATTCGTAACCGCACTATTTAAAACGGACGAGCCACAATGAGCCACGTAGCTCCGACAAGCGCTAGCGGCGCAGCCCGGCGGCGCATGATGAGTTCGCCGGCGATCTCGTTGGATTCTCGTGAATTCTGATCTAGCGGCCCCAAACTCGCGTTTTCATGGCACAATTCGAAGGAGGGGGAGTAGGGGGCCTCACCTCAGTGGTTTTCTTGATCCCTACGTGGCTAGATGGCGGTCGGCGGCGAGCTTCAACGGCGATGGCCTTCGGTGCTCGTATAGGCAGTGGCTGGGGCGCAAACTCCTGGAACTTCCGTCACCTGCGAGCTCCCCGGCGGCGGTGGAACACCCTACACGCGTTAGATCAGAGAAAGCGGACGAAGGTTGAGAGAAAAAAGCAGAGGGAGTCTCGGTCTCACCGGGAACTGAAGCGAGTTGATCGGGGAGGAAAAAGGGGCGGATCTCGGCGTTTAAATGGGTGAAGGAGGGCGGTGGGGGTCGGTTGGGATGGTGTGGAACCGAACGAAACCGGAGATCGTGGGGTACGTGTGCCTGATTCGGAGGAGGCGGCGCGATTGGGCGCAGGAGCTCGGAAAAAGGCTGGGTGGCGGTTGGAGACGAAGGAGCCAACAGGTGGGTCCCGCACGGCAGAGAGAGAGGGAGGGGGGAAAGAACCTGCAGGCTGTTGGGCCGGCTGAGGTGGGTTTCGGCCCATTGGCCGTTTTCCTTTTTCTTTTTCCTTTTTCTTTTCTGTTTTTGATTCAAATTTGAATTCCAGTTTGAGTTTGAATTTTTCTCCACATGCATTACGTCCAAAAAATTCGAATTCACATTTTTGACACATTTTGGGGTGTTACATTATGAGACTGCGGAAGAAAATTTTGGATGAGGCTCACTTATCCAGATTTTCTATTCATCCAGGCAGCAACAAGATGTATCAAGAATTGAAAACTAAATTTGGGTGGACCCGGATGAAACGTGAGATTGCTAAATACGTATCAGAATGTGATATGTGTCGGCGAGTTAAAGCCGACCACATGATGAAAGCGGAACGTTGCAACCACTAATCATTCTAGCATGGAAGTGGGAGGATATTAGTATGGACTTCATTGTTGTATTACCTCTCACGGCTAATAAGCATGACTCGATTTTGGGTGATCATTGATTGGTAAATTAAATCAGCCATTTTATCCCGGTACATATGGGATTCCATGCCAAGAAGTATGCGGAGCTGTATATTGCATGAATATTGTGTTTACATGGAGTTCCCCATAAGATCATCTCTGATCGAGGCACGTTGTTCGTTGCTCGTTTCTGGGAGCAGCTACATGCCTCACTGGGGACCAAATTGATTAGAACCTCTGCATATCATCCTCAAACCGATGGACAAATGGAGAGGGTGAACCAAGTTCTCGAAGATATGCTTCGAGCATGTGCCATACACTACGGTAAAGGCTGAGACAATCATCTACCGTTGGCAGAATTCGCTTATAACAATGGTTATCAAGCGAGCATCAAGATGACACCTTATGAAGCTCTCTACGGCCGGAAGTGCCACACACCCTTGAACTGGTGTGAATCTGGTGAGAGAGTTATTTACGGGATTGATCTCAGAAATGAAGCTGAAGAGCGTTTATGGCTTATTCAAGAAAATCTTAAAGCCGATGAGTCCAGACAAAAGAGCTTTGCGGATAAGAGACATCGTCCTATGAACTTTCAAGTTGGAGATCACGTATATCTCCACATATCTTCTATGAAAGGAATTCACCGGTTCGGAGTGAAAGGAAAATTAGCTCCGTGTTTTATAGGTCTCTTTGCCATCATCGAAAGATGTGGACCCGTGGCATACCGTTTGGAGTTACCGGCAGCATTAGCCGGAGTTCATAACGTCTTCCACATATGCGGAATTGCATAAAAGTTCCAACGGGAATTCTCACGGGATACATAGCAGATTTGAAGTCGGACCTCACTTATGTTGAGTGTCCAACCCGGATAATTGATGAAAAGACTCGCGAGACAAGAAACCGGACATTGCGGTTCTTCAAAGTGCTATGGGAGAATCACGCGTCTGACGAAGTTAAATGGGAAAGCGAGGAGTATTTACGGTCCAATCATCCGGAACTATTGGAGGCTTATATCTGATAGTTGTCCTCCCCACATTGTTCTTAAATGGGAATCTCGGGACGAGATTCTTTTTAAGGGGGGGGGGGAATGTAAAATTCCCAAAACATGTAAATGGAAAACTTGAGTTGTGAATAAAGTTGGGTTTCAAATTCAGGAAATGGGACTTACTAAAACTTTTTAACACAGAATGATACACATGGATGTTTAACCAACCGAGCTCGAATACTCCTTTGAGATGTTTTCCACCAAGGTTGACTTAAACCCCCATGTGAATGTTGTCATGTGCAAGAACATAATTTAAAGTCCACTTTTGAATTCAAATGTTCATTTAAATTCAAAGGTGGCCATTTTAAAAGAAGGATGCAAACTGTGGTTGTAAACCACCCCTTTGCAGCGGCCAAATTAAAATTTTGAATCCATATTTGAACTCTTCAGGTCCAAATTATGAGGAATGCAAAATTTGAGAAGATTTAGAAGATCTTTGATATTCATGTCAAAGAGGCCTTTGAATTTCATCGGAATTTGAATTAAAATTTGAAACTGATGTAAACACTGTTGATTCTCCAAATGGATGTTGAATTTGGACTCCATATAATTGAATTATGAAACCTGCCAAATTGGAGATATTTTGGGGGAGAAAAGCAGTGGGACCCACTGGTTATTGGAAGAGAAGACTTAAAACCGAAGGTTTTGTTCCACTGTTTTGCACTGAAACATCTCGGGAGTCAGGCGGCCGAAACCAGGGGGAAGCTGCTGCCACCTCCCAGCTGCTTGAGCAGCGCTGGAGAGCAGCTCGGCTGTTACTCACCCCTGAACGTGTTCCTTTTGCCTACTAATCCAAAGCCTCGGTACCCTGCCTCTTCCTTGAGCAAAAACTGAACAGAGCACCGCCGCCACCTCGGTCTTGATTGGGAGCCGGTGAACTTGTGCATGCAGAGGCCGGCTGAGCTGCAAAACTGCACCGCGGATTCGTCCTACACCTCCTCAGTGCAAAACCCAGCGAGTTGCGGCCTTCCCGACCCGAGAACAGCTCACCCTCACGGCAACCGAACCTCACCGCCGTTCAGACTCCTGTGGAAAGCCCCACAAAAAGGTTTTCACGCTTGGTCAAGGGTACCCAGAGGAGCGCCGGAACGTCAGGCTGCTCCTCCCCAAATTTCAGCTCAATCCATGCACTATAGCTCCAAAATTTTGAGTTTTTCTCTCGGCCGGGGAAAACCTAACCGCGGGTAAGAAATTCTGAAATTGAAGCTCAAATTTCGGTTAGGGTTCATCATTTTGCGCACGCACGAGCTAGACTGAGTAGGGACCCTTTTTCCTTTTGGAACCTAGCTTATAACCGGAGATCCATAGCTAATTTCAAGCTTTTCGAGCGGCGGCCCTGGCGGGAATCACCGGGCGCACGGTGAGACCTTACATAGAGCCGTTGCCAATCAAAACTGAGTCCATGTCGAGCATGCCCACAACTCACTGATTCTTTAGGACCAAAATCTCTTGGGTTTGGGGGTCTTGGGAGGGAGCTCGACATCGCCGAAGTTGAAACCGAGCCGTCGCACGTCGCACAAGGGTTTAGAGCCATCGCCGGCCTCCGGTGAGGGCGGGGATGAGTTCCTCACGCCGAGAACGGGGTTAGTTTCAGCCCCTGAGTCCGCCGGAGAACGGAGCTCCGGAGCACCGCCACTGTCGGCGAGGAGGGAGGCGCGCGCGGGAAAGGGGGCTCGGGAGGAAAAAGAAACTTCCGGTCCCACCGGTTAGTGACCTTTAGCTGGAAACTGGGATTTTCTGTGGCTAACCAATCTTGTGTGGCTACAGCCGAAATGGGTGTATACCGCGGTGTGGCTGCGCTGAGAGATTGACACATCACCCCGGGGACGCAGCTGTCAGGCTTTTAAACTATATTCCGGTTTATTTGAATTCACAAATGTAGTTCAAACTTTAGAACCTCATAACTTTTGCTAGGAAACTCCAATTGGGTGATTCAAATTGGGTAAGATTCAGATTGTAAAGCTCTATCCAAATGTGCAACCCAATATGTATGGAAGTCAATAATAAATTCTGTAAAATTATTTTAAGATTTTGGGTAAAATAATTTTTGAGGGTGTTTGGTTCATCGAAAAATCCCCAAGTTTTGCCATAATATTCCATAGGATATTATTGAAGTCCTGCTAAATTTTCAGCTCATTTGGAATTGATTTATGTATGAAAAGGCACATTACAAGCTGCTGTGTTAAAAAAATCCAGAAACTTTTTCAGAGTTAATTCCTACTTTGAAAAATCCACTCTTGGCAATTCCTAGCTCCAAAATTCCTAGGAAAATTCATGCATGCTCCCTGAGCTATGTTTGAAATTATGGTTCAATTTAATTTGCATGAAAGTGCAAATTTATTCAGAATTAATTCCTTTTTGCCAACATTTTTAAGGAATTGTTCTAGATGAACTACTCATTGAGCAATTCTGTATTTTGGTCCAGAATGTCTTCCTGTGATAAGGAACTCACAGGAAAATTCTCATATAAAATTGAGCTATGGATCAGTACTTTTTAATACAACATTCCTAGGTGAAAATGCAACAATTAGGAAGAACATTTAACACTTGATTTCCCTTTGCTAAATCTAGTTTCATCCACTAGGATCATCTCAATTCCAGCCTAGAAACATAATTCTGTTTCCAACTTGTCATTAGGCCCTTAGGGCAAAAATATTTACTTTGAATGTATGTGCATGTTCATGACGTGTAGTGCTTAACGTGGAGGAGTGGGAAGAAAGGGAAGCGTGGATCAAAGAGCAGGAAGAGCAGTGCTTCATCTTCAAGTGATCAGCAACTAACTACATAATTATCTGACTTTAGTCATCTGCAAAACAAAGGCAAGCTCCGGTTTGCATTTAAGTTGTTTTATAAAGTTTTTACTTTGTTCACTATTATGGTTTAGAGTTTGTACGCGCATTAGGTCAGGAATGATTTATACTCCAATTGCATGACCAAATGATCCCTGGAGTCAAGGGTAGAATAGTTTTCCCCGCTGTGGAATATTGCCTTGCTAAATAGGTTGTGACATCCGGTAGAAGTTGAGTAGTTGGAAATCCACTCGCGAGCTATAGTTCGGTTTCACACGGATATGGTGGAATAAGCAAACTAAAGTTTATGTTTCCAAAGATGAGACTGGGCAGAGAGTGTAGGCAACGACAAGATGAAGTCTTGGACGAGTAGCTCTGACTGTGTCGGTTAAGGACCGTTCTCGTGTGCAGCCCCGCTGAGCAAGTATTAAGTTGTGTATTGGATGCTCACTAGTATATGGAACCCAGGAAACCGATGTACCAGGTTGACTGGATTGTAGAGGCATATCACATCGTCTTGTTAGACCTATGAGCCCGAGACGGCGCAATTGGTTCTACAGTCGGGTGTCCTATGAAAGGTTGCCACATACGACGTAATGAAGGACACCAGATTTGGGTCTTCAGAGGCGGGCGTATGTGTCGAGTAAGTCGGGCAGTGTTTGATTTGAATCACCGTCCCTCGCTGATATGAGTACCGCTTGCTCACTGTGTTGTGATGTAGTAATCAAAGTTGTGTGATAACAGTTTGCAAGATTTATATGCTGTTATGAGAATTTGAATTGCATGAAAACCATGTATGCAGTAGAGATAGAGCAAATTAATGCTATTTTCCACCTTGGGACAAGTAACATTGGAATGAAGCATTTCTTGTTTGATTGTGGAGTTCCAATGTTGCTCGGCGCAAGCTTATTACTGTGATGGCAAAAATCGGAAAATTAAGGATGAACGTGTAGGCGAGTCTTTATTCAACTTATATGTTTATGTCTCAAGTTACATTTATGTAGAGTTGCATGCCTTAGGAGAGACGGTTAAGTCTTGCTGAGCCTTCGTGCTCACTCTTGCAGAGTTGTTGTTTTGCAGGTAATCCGTAGTATACCGTGAAGGGTTAATCATGACAGCGCCATTCTTGGCTGCATGGTCACAAGAAACCCTGCTCGCCGCCGAATCCATTTCCTGCTGCTAGAAAGTGGTATCCTTGGGAAAGATATTTCCTTTGCTGCTTAGTAGGTTCGTGAGAGTGATCACAGTTGTAATTCCACTGCAACTTTGATTTTATATTCCGCTGCTGTACATTACAATGTACATTACTATTTGTAAAACATATCTCTTGTTTAATACATACTTGTGTATGTCTTGGAGTCTTTTCTATGTGCGCTAGTCAGTATCGCCTAACACAGAACCACCCAATGCGATTCCTGGAGTGTCGGGGCGTCGTGCCCCCACAGCCATCGCCACCACTTTCGGTCGATCATGTGCCGGCTGTTTTCTTGCGTGCAACGCCCCAACCAGTAGCAAAACTGCACCAGGGCTCTCCCTCTACGTCCTCAACACCCAACCAAGCGAGCTCGGCCTCCTCAACACCAAGTACGGACTCTTCTTGCAGCGGCCGAAAGCAAACGAATGCGGAGGCTCACGTGGACAGCTTCACCTGGACCCTTTCACGCCCAAGAAAGAGCCGTCGTGGACGCGCTAGGACCTTGAGCTGCTCATCTCCGAACCTCAGCCCGAATCCTTGCTCATCGACAGCGAATTTTGGATTTTGCTTCCGGCCGGTGCAAAGCCACCTTCGGGTAAGAAACAACAAAATTCCCGATCGGTATTCGTTTATGGTTCACTAGATTGTGCACACACGAGCTAGACTTGATAAGGAACAGTTTCTCTTTGCAAACCTAGCGTGAAACCACATGTAGCCGGCCTATTTTGAGGTTTTTCCGACAGCGCACCGTCGGTATCACCTCGGGCACACGGTGAGAGCACCCTTAGAGCCATCCCCGATCCTTTTTGCGTCCACGTCGAGCTCCTACGTGCTCCACTGGTGCCGTAGGACCAAAGCTCATCAAATTTAGCGGGCTAGAAGAGGCGGCTGATGTCGCCGGAGTTAAACCGAGCCGCCGCACCGTTGCTGGCTATGGTAGGGTCGTCGCCGGCTTGGGGCATCCTCCCCAATGTGTTCCTCACGTCGGGATGGGGGCTGGCGGCGAGTTTGGGGCCTGGAGGTGGTCGGGAGATTGAGTTCCGGCGAGCTCCGGCGAGGGTCGGGCGCGGGCGCGTGGGAAAGGCCGGAGGTTGAAGATGACGCGCTGGGCCCACGCGTCAACTGCTGTTTCTGAGGGGACCGGATCTTCTGTTGCTCCGGATCAGAATGTGGCTGTGCGCTTTAACTCAGTAGCCCTTGGTGTTCTGCTCAGAGGAAGCGCCACGTAGCCATGGGCCCCAGCGTCAGAGTTTAAACATTTCCCGAATTTAATTGAATTCACATATTTCCATCAAACTTTAGTAGCTCATAACTTTTGCTAGGTAACTCTAAATTGGGTGATTCAAATCGGTTTAGATTCAGCTTGGGAAGCTATATCCAAATCTGCAACATAATTTGTATGAACGTCAATAAGTATTTCTGGATAATTCTTTAAAGCTTTTCAGTAAATGAATTTGTTGAGGGAGTTTGGTTCATCAAAAATTTCTCAAATTTTGCCAGAATATTCATATTTTGAACCCCTGTAAATTTTCATCTCATTTAGAGTTGATTTGTGTAGGAAAATTCAGAGCACAAATCACTGTGCTCAAAAAGTCCAGAAATATTTTTCAGAAATGGCTTCCACGTTGTAAAATCATTTCTGGGCAATCCTTAGCTCCAAAAATCCTAGGAAAATTATCTCTGAACTATAATTGAATTGTAGTTCACTTGGTTTTGTATGAACATGTAAGTTATTAGAGAATTAATTCCTCTTAGCCTAATTACCCAAGGAATTGTTATGGATAAACTACTCAATGAGAAGTTCTAATTTTGGGTCCAGAATACTTTCTTGTGACAAGGAACTCACCTGAAAATTCTCAGCTAACGTTGACCTCTAGATCATGACATTTCAGTACACTTGGCTGAGGTGGAAGTACCACAATTAGAAGAACACTTAGCAGCACTTGATCACATTTGCTAAGATTCCAACTCCATCCACTAGGATCAGTTAAGGTGATAAAGTGATAAAGCCTCAAGTGATCATCAACTAACTGAATTATATACATACTCTTAGTCACCTGCAAAACAGGCAAGCCCTGGTTTGCATTCAAACAAGTTTTATAAAGTTTTTCATTGTTTAGACTATAGATGTCAGATGATATTGTGCATTAGGTATAGATGATGTGAATACCCAATTGCATGACCAAATTGAACCTAAGAGAGAATGTGTACATTAGCACCTCGTCGAGGGAAGTAGGCTACACTTAATGTTCATTTGAAAGGACCGGTAAAAGTCGAGTAGTTGGAATCTACTCGCGAGCTTAGGGCTTGGTTTTCGTTGGTACAGGTTGATGAATAGAACATTGAGGAAAATTCACAAAGGAAAAGTTGAGACCAGGCAGGGAGATAGAGATGCAGCAGACTGAGGTCCATGCGTGCATAGCCCTGGCCTGTGTTGGTTAATGACCGTCCGTACTTGGCCCTGTTGGACAAATTTGAGTTGTGTACCGGGCGCATAATGGCTATATGGGACCGAGAAAACTGATGTACCTTATGAGATCCATATTGGAACTTTTACGATCGGCTTAGGCTTTTGGCGTCAGTACAGCAAGAGGTTACTCGCTCAAGAACATATCACTGCGGTATGTACCTTGAGGGAGCTTGCTGTTTGGGTCGATGGGACCGTGTCCGGTGTGGATGAACTTGGGAAAGGTGGCTGCGTGCAGCATCGGTCGAGGTTTCTTCCGGCAAATCGGAGATGGGTGTATGTGTCGTGCAGTCCGGGCATGTCTTGGTTTGAATCACCATCGCTCGTGGTTATATGAGCATACTTGGACACTGAATCTTGACGTAGTAAGAAGTGAAGTGAATTACTATGAATTGATAAGGCTTGTGCTCTAAATCGTATTGCAACCATGTTTGAATTAGAGATAGTGCTAACTAAGTTTACTTCAACTTATACAAGAATCATAATAACAAAACGTTTCTTGTTTGATTGTGGAGTTGTGATGATGCTTGGCTCAAGGTCTTAAAATGAGGCTACAAATCTTAAAGTCAAGGGTCAACTGTAGGCGAGTCCTTTATGCAAAGTTCAGCTACCATATTCAATCCTTCGTGCATGTAGACTTTCTTGTTTAGAGGAGACGGATCAGTCTTGCTGAGCCTATGTGCTCACCCTTTCTATATGAGTGGTTTTGCAGGTTAACTTCAACGCTTATGAAGAGGTTGTTCTGTGAGACTCGGAGCCGTCCGAGTCGTTTAACACATGGAGACCCAGGGCGCTGCCGTATGTCTTCGTGTTACTAGCGAGAAGAGTCTGTGGGATGGACATCATCTCGAGTTCTTAGTTTAGATATGGTACGTGAGTGTGATAGTCTTCCACTGTAGTTTATTTGAGGTAAATTATTTACAAAGAATACTTGTAAGCTTCCGCATTTGTTTTTTACAATATGAGTTCATTATATGTGTGCTGTTGGGTCCCGGATCGCACGGCACCACCCAATGTGATTCCCGGGATGCGGCACGACCCCGTGAGGGGGTGGCCGCAGCACTTTGGCGTGTCTCCTTGGCCAGCGCCGTGGCTCTTGGCTGCTTCTAGTGCAAAAACGAGAAACCGACTGAAGTTGGGATATTTAGGGTGCAGCTGACCAATGGACCCCACACTCCCTCTTATCGTCCCAAAATCTCTCAAACTTGACAAATGAGCTAATTCAAATATGTGGAGATAAATTATGGACTTCATTTGGAGAATTGAGCAAGTTTCATCAAACATCAAATCTGAATTTGAATTCCCATGCATTTTAAAGTTATATTTGAAATGAATAGCAAAGCATCGCCAAATTCCCTCAAACTTTGCACCCCCCAAATTTGGGCCTGAGGAATTCAAATATAAAACCTGATATTTAAATTGGCTGCTACAAATGGGGTATTTAACACAACAGTTTGCATTTCTTTTGTGAAGCCCACGTTTGAAAATTGTGTTGAACAAAGTGAGTTCAAATCTGAATTTAAATCCTGCTCTGGCACATGAGAAACTTACACATGGGGTTTAACTCTTCCTTGGCTTAAAAATTCAAATGAACGTGGGAGCTCGTTTAGTTGGACACTCATGTGCATCATCACATGTAGAAAGTTTTTTGGAAGTCCCAATTTTCATGAACTCAAAATCAAATGGCATTCACATTGGTTTATTTCAATTACATTTTTGTGACCATTACATATAATTGCTTGTTCACTAACGAAGTTGTGATTGTCACTCAAAGAATTGGTAACTCAATTGCCTTCAAGGTTGTGCTCAAGGGAAATCTTTATCTCGTGGACTTCACCGTGAATAAAGCCCAACTTGACACATGCTTGATGACAAAGAACAACATGGGATGGTTGTGGCACCACACCTATGTTGGTGTGTGGAATATTCAAAAACTTCTAAAAGGCAATCACGTCCGAGGTCTTAAGAATGTTGTTTTTCGAGAAAGATAGGCCTTGTAGCACGTGCCAAGCCGGGAAATAAGTCAAAGCTGCTCACCCTGCCAAGAATGTGATGACGACAACGAGACCGTTGGAGATGCTACACATGGACCTTTTGGTCCCATTGCTTACATAAGCATTGGCGGTAACAAATATGGTTTAGTTATTGTTGATGACTTTTCCCGCTTCACTTGGGTGTTTTTCTTGCATGACAAAGGTGAAGCTCAAGGTGTCCTCAAGAGTTTCTTGAGGAGAGCTCAAAATGAGTTCTCCTTGAGAATAAAAAAGATAAGAAGCGACAACCGCACCGAATTCAAGAACACCCAAGTAGGAGAGTACTTGGACGAGGAGGGCATCAAGCATGAGTTTTCGGCACCCTACTCACCCTAACAAAATGGGGTGGTGTGACGGACAGGAATCCGTACACTTCAGGATCACAGAGGGTGATGCCGCACGATGCGACACCTGACAGCACACACGATAAGGAACACCTGTATTACATTCAAATATACTGAATTTGTACAAAAGTAGTACAAATCTTAAGTTTACATCTAATTTACAGAGTTTAACTGCAGCGGAAATTAACTATAAAACTCATGCCTAAGACTAACTAGCAAAAGTCGGCTGTTCAGCCCTACAGACAACCCACACTAGCTACACTGTAGCTTCAGGGCGGCATGCACGACTCCTACTCAGCCGTCGTTCCCGAAGGAGGGTAACCCTCCCCGGCGAACCCGTACACCATTTCAGTGGGGTACTCCTCACCTGCAAACACTCATAGCAGCAACCGTGAGCACGATGGCTCAGCAAGACTTATCCGACTCTCCTACATGAGGAACTCTACATGCAAGTCATACCAAAGGTAGGATAGAAATTTGCAGCAATGGACACACCTACAAGTTCATCCTTAGTTCATATTTTATCCACAAGTTAAAAGTTCATAAATCTTAAATATATTGAGCAATATTTGGTGGCACACATGTTGCAATACAATTTATTCATAACAGCAATGATTCATCACATTTCTCCCACATATTTACTACGTCACGACCTAGTGAACAAGCAGTGCTCATTACCGCGAGGGACTGTGAATCGACTCGATATACACCTGCAGGGATACCCGACTAGCACGTCACGTACGCCAATCCTCGGAGCTGCAACGACACGCTCAACCGATGTCATACGGGACAACCTTTTACCCGACAGCCCAAACGTCGAACCGGTCTCACCCAAATGAGCAGGAGGTTCTCTATAAGGAGCATCTCTCTATGCCCGTAAGAGGATTTCCACCTTGCTGCCCTTAACCTACACTTATAAATCGGTGTGTTACGCCTCGACGCCCGTAGGTATAGGCTACATCAGTTTATCAGACCCCATATATCCGATATGCCTTCTGTACATTCAAACTTGTTCAGCGGGACCACACACGGATCGGTTCTCAATCAACATGGGCAGGGCTACACACACAAGACATCATCTTGCTGCGTCCTACGCCCCTACCTAGTCTCATTTTTCTTACTAGGCGTACCTCACATCTCGAACCAATCCCGTATGTGGTGAATCCTATACTCGCGAGTAGATTCCAACTACTCGACTTGTACCGAAGCTTATAAGACACTAAGCACGCCATAATCTACTCGAGGACTTAGACAATACCCTCACTCTCTTTAGGATCATCTGGTTATTGTAGGATCGAAGTACACGTGTAAAGCTACCTGAGGGGGGTGAATGGTAGATAAAAACTTTTCAGCGGAAGCAATAAAACACCCCTCAGCAGAAAACTGATATGTTAAAGAAACCATGTGTGCGACTAATATAAACGCGTTCAACTGTGACAAAACTAGTATAGATTGTAGAGAATCAAGTCACGAAGACATCACAACAAGAATCATGAAAATCCGTTGAGAGAAACTCAAGTTACGATCGAAAGATCGAACAAAGGTCAATCTATCCTACGTGATAAAAACAGTTCTGGAATACTGCAAACAAACTCGTGTAGATCAGAAACCACAAATTAAATGACCGTGTAATTTTCACAGATGATAGATAATCAAATTGTGAAGACAACCCAAAAAGAATCACATCAATTGGATCTGTAAAACTCGAGTTATGATAAAACCACCAAAGCAAGGTAGTGCTGAACAGAAACTCGACCAGAAAAACTTTTCTGAAACAAGTCGGACGAACAAGGCACAAAAGTTCCTTTAGAATACGAATTTTGTTATTAAAAAACAAGAGGAACAGCCCCAAAGTCATGCCCCACGAGCTCTGGCCTCCCTTGCTTATATAACCAGCCCGAAGGCCAACTCAACTCAAACTAGGACTCCTACTCCTAATTGGATTCAAACTGTAACTTTCCAATACTGCTTAGGACTCTTCTATACGCAGATAGAAGCAATCTTAAGACCTCCAAACACCTTTGGAACGTATCCCACATTCCTAAAATAACTCAAATTCGTGACCCACACGAAATCCTATCATAACCAACTCAAAAATTTCCATATTTGAGTCAAACACGAGTCAGCCGCAGCCTGAGTCCATAACCTAGTCGGTTGGACCTTTCCGACCAATTCTTTAAGTCCACATCTCTTCATTACACCTTGGGACCATGCAGCCACGTCCATGCACTCCTTGCACACGTGCCAACATCTTCTAACGACGTCCAAGATACATTCATATGCATTGTTCTTGATTCAAACATACTGCACAACCTCCCGATCAACTCAACCACAATTCCTCCCAAACTTGGTTGTTGAACCTCATCTTCTCCCTAAGACTAGTTCAATGGATCCCGTCACCAGCCATGTCTTGAACTCAAACAACACCTGCACATGAATAAACAACCAATACTTCCGAGCACAAGTCCTCGACTTGACTCTCGTTAGTTCCGAAACTACAACATCTTACGTGAGCACCTCACATAAGCATGTTGTAAACCATAGCAAAATGATATCAGCTATAACCACCAAAACACACCAAAAACTTAGTAAAATAATACTAAGCAAACTTTCCTAAGAGTAAAGCAAGTTCAAAACATTGCATGTTAAAAGAAGAACCATTGCAATCAAGCTCCGAACCTTACCAAAGCTAACCGGACCTTGAACCGGAGCTTACCAAAGCTAGTCGGACCCAGCGCTGGAGCTTACTAAAGCATAGTCGGACCTAGCACGGAACTTACCAAAGCTAGTCGGACCTAGCACCGGAGCTAGCAAAAACAAGTCGGACCTAGCCAAAATAAATCAGATCTAGACAGAGCAAGTCGGACCTTACGTCGGACCTTGCCGGAGCTACCCAAAACAAGTCGGACCTATCGTCGGACCTTGCAGGAGCTCGGACCTAGAGTCGGACCTTGTTAAAAAGGTGTTTTGGTAGTACTCAAAACTTTTATCGTCAAAGCCAATGTATTCAGCACACATAGGTCTCACAATCTCCCCCTTGATGAATGGGTTGGCAACACCACTTAAAATACGAACATTGGCTTATTCACATGAAAAGTTTTAATAACAATTTCTCCCTCTTTGTAAATTAGAAATAAAATGAGAAGAAAAACAAAAATACCAAAAATTCTCCCCCTGAGAAGAATCGTGCCAAAACACTTGTGAATGTGTGCAATGTGTGATCAATTTCTCCCCCTTTGACAATGTATTCAGCAAGGTACAAAAGAGAAATTTTAATTTGTTATGAGCACATTATAACATATACATATAAAACAAAGCTCATCCAAATCATACTATCAAGTAACTTACACTAACACATCAATGAGATACATAAAGTAGTGTAAGCCATGCTAGAGATCAAGTGTAATATTCAATTTAAGCAAGTCATGATCTCACAAACTTAACTATTTCAAGACCTGAAAGCATGACACTTGTTGCTGCATTTTATTTAACATTTAAAGCACAAATTTTGATCTTATGACATTTGCAAGAGATTATATGCAGCATCAGCCTTATTCTAACCAACCAAACCAAGCCTATGTCATTTGACAGCCAGAAGCTCAAGGACATGGTTTTAGTCATACACAACTCCTTTTAAGTTCATATCTAAGTGCAATGATAAGCCATCTCAAAAGAAGAAGTGCGATGCATGCATATTCTCTTGATCTTTTGTCATTTTTTTATTTGAACATAAAAACTCAACATGTGAGTTGATTACTTGATTAATTCTTTATGATTAAAAGCAGTTGTGAGCATGCAACAAGTTCAAAACAGCAATAAAGTTCGACCATGACCAGATTTAGTGTAAGTAATTATTCCAATTACTAGACATGGTAAAAACTACAAAATGTATAACACGAGTAATGTAGTAAGAACTTTCAGCATGAAAAAGGAATCACAAAGTCATATATGCATGAAATACTATGCTCATATTATTTAAATTTCAGATTCACACATAGACTTTCCAAGTTTCAAAATTCTCCCTCAATTTAGCCATGAGGATGCATAACCCCTATTTCACTATGAATGTAACAAAAACGAGTGAAATCCAAAGGTTTTGTAAAAATGTCAGCCAATTGTTGTTCGGTATCTACATAGTGAAGCACAATGATCCCTTTTTCGACATTATCATGGAGAAAGTGATACCTAATGTTAATGTGCTTAGTTCTCGAATGTTGCACGGGTTTTTTAGCAATGCAAATGGCACTAGTGTTATCACAAAACAGTGGAACACTATATAGATAACCCCATAGTCCTTAAGTGTTTGAACAATCCAAAGAATTTGTGAGCAAGCACTAGCAGCAGCTACATATTCAGATTCGGCTGTGGATTGTGCAACTGAACTTTGTTTTCTAGAGGACCAGGCAACAAGTGAATTACCAAGAAAATGACAAGCACCAGAAGTACTTTTCCTATCAATCCTACAACCCCCAAAATCAGCATCAGAAAAAGCTTTCAAAGTAACGGTTGAGGAAGAAGGAAGAAAACTGCCAAATTCTTGAGTTCCATGTAAGTACCTGAGAATCATTTTGACGGCTTGACGATGTGAAGCACGTGGGGAGGCTTGAAACTGTGCACAAAGACATACGCTGAATTGTATGTCCGGTCTTGATGCTGTGAGATACAAAAGTGATCCGATCATGCTTCTATATTCTTTTTGATCAACGGGATCACAATCTTCATCAAGTTCAAGTGTTGTTGCTGTTCCCATTGGTGTCCGAAGAGGCTTGCTTTTGTACATGTTGAAGCGTCTTAGGAGATCTTTTGTATACTTTGTTTGATGCACAAAGGTAGCCTCTTTGGTTTGCTTGATTTGCAGCCCCAAAAAGTACGTGAGTTCTCCCATCATACTCATCTCGAATTCTGAACTCATCATAGCTGAAAACTTGGACACAAGATCATGAGAAGCACAACCAAAGATAATATCATCCACATACACTTGAACGAATAATGAGTCATTGCCATGCTTAAGCACAAAAGAGTTTTATCAACCTTGCCCATGGTAAACCCCTTTTCAAGTAAGAATGTTTTTAACCTATCATACCATGCTCTAGGGGCTTGTTTGAGACAGTACAAGGCTTTGGACAGTTTGTAAACATGATTAGGAAAATTTGGATTTTCAAAACCAGGTGGTTGTTTGACATAAACCTCCTCATCTATGTAGCCATTAAGAAAAGCACTTTTAACATTCATTTGATATAGCTTAAAACCTTTAGATGCAGAAAAAGCTAACAAAATTCTTATGGCTTCCAATCTAGCAACAGGAGCAAAAGTTTCATCAAAATCTAGACCTTCAACTTGTGTGAAACCTTGAGGTGGAGGTACAAGTTTCCAAACATTATTTCTTTCAAAATTTTCTAACTATTCTTGCATGGCAATAATCCAAGATTCTTTAGTGAGTGTGTGTGATATATCTTTGGGTTCAAAAGAAGCAACAAAAGCAGAATGAGCATGAGAATTGGGGTCGAAAAACCTGGATCTTGTAAATCGTTCATGCAAGCTTCCAATAATTTGTTGTGGAGGATGACTTTTGAGAATCCGGAGGGAAGTGGACACTTCACAAGCTTCTTCTTCTTCATGTTCATCACAGATAGATGAGCTCGTGACGTGAGAAGGATCTGGACCAGCAATGGTGGTCGTCGGTGCTGGCTGTGAATCAAGATCAGGAGCTGGAACAATGTCATTAGCTGCTGAATTTTCGGGCAGCAGCACCACTTCTTCCTCTTCTTTAACGAAAATACTCCCCCCCTGCAGATATGGATCCGGACCTGCAATATTTGAACTAGTACCTGGGCTAGCTTCATCAAAAGAAACCTCACAAGTCTCCACAATTTTGGTAGTATCAAGTAAAAGCACACGGTAGCCTCTAGTATGAGATGGATAACCAAGAAACATGCCATCAACAGATCTAGCTTCAGATTTATCAAGATTACCATGTTTCTTAACAAAGCATTTGCAACCAAAGACCCTAAAGTGTGTGACACTAGGCCTATGTCCAAACCTGAGCTCATATGGTGTTTTACCTAGCTTAGCAGGCAAGAAAACACGATTTGAGACATAATAAGCGGTTGCAATTGCATCAGCCCAAAATTTCCTTGGAGTTTGATATTCATCAAGCATAGTCCTAGCCATCTCAACTAAGGTTCTGTTCTTTCTCTCTACAACACCATTTTGTTGAGGTACATATGGTGAAGAAAATTGATGATCTATTGCATTTTCAGCACAAAAGTGATCAAATGATTGATTTTTAAATTCGGTTCCATTATCACTTCTAATTGCTCTTAAAGATCCTGGGTGATCAATTGAAAATCTAAGAAATAAAGTTCTAAAGTGACTAAAAGCTTCATTCTTAGATGCCATAAAGTAAACCCAAGAGTATCTAGAATAGTCATCAACAATCACAAGAACATACCATTTACCTCCGAAGGATTGAACACGTGAAGGTCCTACGGTGTCAAGGTGTAAAAGTTGACCCGGTTCAGTTGTCATGGTCATTGTGAGAGGAGCATGTGAATCTGCAACCATCTTAGCATGTCTACAAGAAGAGCACACAATTCCTTTGTCCCCTTTAATCTTAGGCAGCCCACGTATGCGATCAAGAGCACTAACACGCAAGAGATGATCAAAGCCTACGTGACCAAGTCTACGATGCCAAAAATATAAATCTTTGGAATCATTTGCAACTAGACATCTATGCTTAGAGGAAGACATATCAAAATAAGCTTTAAAAACTCTTCCAAACCGAGACATGTTAAAAAATAAGCTCACTATTTGAACCTACAACTTTGCAACAGTTTTTATTGAAAATAATTTCCAGAATTTCATCTAGCAATTGTGAAACAGAAAGCAAGTTGTATTTCAATTTTTTGACAAGTGCCACATCCTTCAAAGTGTAGTGATCATTTACTCTAACCGAACGCTTAGCAATTATAGGAGTTGAAGAATTATCGGCAAAAGTAACATTCTCTACATGTGACACAAAAGAGAGAGAGGAGAACCATTCTTTGTTGCCGGTCATGTGGCGTGAGCAACCTGAATCCACAATCTAAATGTTCTCCTTCCTCAAGTGTGTAACCTACATAGAAGCACAATACGTCGATGACTCAATACTGGGGTTAGTTAAAAGGCATTTAGGAATCCAGTACTGAGTCACACGATGTCCAGCAGGAATAACATGCGAAAGCTGAGATAAAACAGCAGGTTTATGAGTCAAAGTTTGAGATTTTTTGTTCTTAACTACTGACCTATGAGGTGTTACTTGTGTAGCACGAAAATCAGTAGCTCCGGAGGCAAAAACAGAAGGTCCGGAGGCAAAAACTGAAGCTCCGGAGGCAAAAACTGAAGCTTCGGAGGTAAACTTTGAATATTTCTGACTCATAACAGCAGGTTGCATGTTCCCGACATTAAGTTTAGTATGTGCAGCAAATTTTGCATGAGAGTTATAAGATCTAGCTTGCATTCTTTCCTTTTTATGTTGTTTAGGTAGTCTATAACAAAAATCTATGACATGACCATCTCTACCACAATAGGTACAATGAAATTTAACTATGTGTTCATGTCTAGATGAGCATGCAGTATGCTTATTTGAACCCGAATGTGACAACACTCCTGCAGATTTAAAAACCACTTCTTTTTGTTTAGGAACTGTTTGAATCAAACCACTTCCTAATGATTTTACAATTTTAGGTGGATGTTCCTTAGCATGAGCATGTGAATCAAAACCTAAACCAGTTTTATCATTGCAAGACTTGGAAGAATTCAGCAGCAAGTTTAGGTTCTTATTCCCATTACAAAACCGATCTAATGTCCTATGCATGTTATCAAGTTTATTTGATAGATCATGGCAATTTTCACATGAAGTTTTTCCTTTTAATTTGCAATTGGAACAATATTTAACTTCATGAGAACATAAAGCATTGTTCAATATAGAAATTTCTTTCATAGCATCTTGTAGTTTCTTATCAAGATCATCGCAAGTAGAACAATGCAAATCAATTGTAGAACAACAAGCATCTTTCAAGTTTTTATCATTAAGTGCAGCAAGCTTTTTGTTCTTTTCGATTTCAAGTTCAAGTTTATCAAGTGTGGAGGTGTGTGCACTTCTTAGAGAGGACAATTGTTCATATATTAAATCACATGAGGAACAAGAATCATCACTAGGAATCAGGGATTTTAAACGATTAATTTCAGATTCTAGTGACTCAATTTTAACAGCATTGTCCCTAAGCTTTTTGTCCTTTTTCTTAACAATAATAGTGGCACGAGAAATAACATCACACATTTCTTCGCAAGTAGGACATACCTCTTTGTTGTCACTGTTGTGTTCTGCATCCTCCATACTTGATTTTGATTTGCCCGCCATGAAGCACAAGTTTGCCAGATCATCTTCATCTTCATCACTTCCAATGTCTACATCACTCAAGCCAAGTTCTTGAAGTGCGGTGATGAAACTGTTTATCAGTTTGCGTCCTGTAAAACCCTTCTTTTTCTTGTTGGTGTTGCCAAAAGAGGACTTGACTTTATTCTTCTTTTCATCACGGTTAGAAGGACCTGAAAGGTTAGGGCAATCTGGACGAAAGTGTCTTGTCTTACCACATTCAAAGCACTGTTGAGGTCCGGAGCTTCCTCTCCTTCTAGTTCTCACATTTTGCAATGCTTTTGAGAACCTAGTAGAAAGAAGTACTAGCTCCTCCTCTGGAAACTCCTCAATCTGTTCCAGGGTTAGTGAAGACCGCAAAGCAAGTGTATTGCTAGATGATTGGTTGGAGCTAGGCATATCACGTTGTGAGACAAATGCAATAGTCTTATTTGGGTTCTTACGTGATATATATAATGTCAATTTCATCAGTTTTTAGCTTAGAATAAAGCACATCTAATGTAAGAGTACTCATGACAGTGGATTCACGTATGGATGTTACTTTCATCTCCCAAATTGACATGTCTAATGCACTTAGTAATTGCCTATCATTTTCAGCATCTGAAAAATTAACATTGACGCTACGCAAGTTGCTGAGAATTTTATTAAAGCGAGCAAAGAGGTCATCAATGGACTCACCGGGTTGCATCTCAAAGCGCATGTATTCTTTCTTGAACGTATAATGTCTTACCTCCTTGATCATATTGGATTCTTCGTGGTAGTCACAAAGTGCTCTCCACACATCGTACGCCGATCGGAGGTGTGCAACACGGTCGAAGTCGCTCTGAGTTAGTCCTTGTATGATCAAGTTCCGAGCCTTGTTGTTGTTGTCGACATCTCTCATGTTTGTAGCCGTGACTTGATCGTTTGAAGGCACATCGTAAGGCTTGTACACCTTTTCCCATATTGCAAAGCCTTGCGCCTGGATGCAAGCTTCCATGCATGCCTTCCAAACCTGAAAATCAATACCACTAAACACACAAGATTTAGCGGAGTATTTCTCCATGATGATTAGTCAAAACACATGCAAATCACAAAGATTAGAGCAACCTGACTCTGATACCAATTGTAGGATCGAAGTACACGTGTAAAGCTACCACAGAGGGGGGGTGAATGGTAGATAAAAACTTTTCAGCGGAAGCAACAAAACACCCCTCAGCAGAAAACTAATCTGTTAAAGAAACCGTGTGTGCGACTAATATAAACGTGTTCAACTGTGACAAAACTAGTATATATTGTAGAGAATCAAGTCACGAAGACGTCACAACAAGAATCATGAAAATCCGTTGAGAGAAACTCAAGTTACGATCGAAAGATCGAACAAAGGTCAATCTGTCCTACGTGATAAAAACAGTTCTGGAATACTGCAAAGAAACTCGTGTAGATCAGAAACCAAAAATTCAATGACCGTTAAATTTTCACAGGTGATACATAATCAAGTTTTGAAGACAACTCAAAAAGAATCACATTAATTGGATCTGTAAAACTCGAGTTATGATAAAACCACCGAAGCAAGGTAGTGCTGAACAGAAACTCGACGAGAAAAACTTGTCTGAAACAAGTCGGACGAACAAGGCACAAAAGTTCCTTTAGAATATGAATTTTGTTTATAGAAACACAAGAGGAACAGCCCCAAAGTCGTGGCCCACGAGCTCTGGCCTCCCTTGCTTATATAACCAGCACGAAGGCCAACTCAACTCAAACTAGGACTCCTACTCCTACTTGGATTCAAACTGTAACCTTCCAATACTGCTTAGGACTCTTCTATACGCAGATAGAAGCAATCTTAAAACTTCCAAACACCTTAGGAACGTATCCCACATTCCTGAAATAACTCAAATTCCTGACCCACACGAAATCCTATCATAACCAACTCAAAACTTTCCATATTTGAGTCAAACACGACTCAGCCGCAGCCTGAGTCCTTAACCTAGTCGGTTGGACCTTTCCGACCAATTCTTTACGTCCACATATCTTCATCATGCCTTGGAACCATGCAGCCACGTCCATGCACTCCTTGCACACGTGCAAACATCTTCCAACGACGTCCAAGAAACCTTCATATGGATTGTTCTTGATTCAAACATACTGCGCAACCTCCCGATCAACTCAACCACGATTCCTCCCGAACTTGGTTGCTGAACCTCATCTTCTCCCCAAGACTAGTTTAATGGATCCTGTCACCAGCCATGTCTTGAACTCAAGCAACACCTTCACATGAATAAACAGCCAATACTTCCGAGCACAAGTCCTCGACTTGACTCTCGTTAGTTCCGAAACTACAACATCTTAAGTGAGCACCTCACATAAGCATGTTGTAAACCATAGCAAAATGATATCAGCTAAAACCACCAAAGCACACCAAAAACTTAGTAAAATAATACTAAGAAAACTTTCCATAAGAGTAAAGCAAGTTCGAAACATTGCAAGTTAAAAGCAGAACCATTGCAATCAAGCTCCGAACCTTACAAAAGCTAACCGGACCTTGAACCGGAGCTTACCAAAACTAGTCGGACCCAGCACCGGAGCTTACTAAAGCTTAGTTGGACCTAGCACGGAACTTACCAAAAGCTAGTCGGACCTAGCACCGGAGCTAGCAAAAACAAGTCGGACCTAGCCAAAATAAGTCAGACCTAGACAAAGCAAGTCGGACCTTACGTCGGACCTTGCCGGAGCTACCCAAAACAAGTCGGACCTACCGTTGGATCTTGCAGGAGCTCGAACCTAGAGTCGGACCTTGTTAAAAAGGTGTTTTGGTAGTATTCAAAACTTTTATCGTCAAAGCCAATGTATTCAGCACACATAGGTCTCACAGTTATGCACTTAGAGTTTCAACCTTTTTAGACCTAATGCACATTCATACATCAATCTAGGTGGATATAAAGCAAAAACTCGATGAAAACTGTTAAATGCAAACCGGGGCTTGCCTTTTTGCTGCTTGTCAGTGGTAAAATTCTCCTCCAGAGGGATGAAATCCAAGATCTCCGGTGCTTCCTCGCCTTCAGTGACTAAACGTAATAAAATTAACAATGCATGTCAAATTCAATGCAATTGTGTTGAATTGAAATTATAAAGACCATAACTCTAGCTAGACATTCCTTTTGACTCTGGAACTTTTACTGTGGTTTTGTGACAATCTAAACAAAGACTTGACCAAATTTCATTTGAAGTAGAGCTCATTTGAGCCCTGCATAAATAAATGTATAAATGACCACAATTTGAGCTTCTATGGTTTTCTAGGGAATTCCATGGATCAAGCCATTAATTTCTGGAAACTAGAGTTTATGATGGTTCTAATGGAATTGGTTTCATGTAATTTGGAGAATCGTAAAGAAAGTTATGGGCTAATTAAGTTCAGAGAAAATTCAGAAAATGTTTCTGAACATTTTCCATTTTCTCTGGGTCAGTTCACTTAATCACACCATTAGGTGCACTTAATGAACTTGGATGGATCTTAAATTTAGAATGAGACTCAAGGATATGAAAATGAACATCCTAGCCAAATTTGAGAATTTTCCACAAAGTGGATCTCCAGTTAAAAATCCCAACAGTTTAAATTTTGGGGAATTAATTCTGGAAAACTAATCGGTTTCATGGACTGAAACATGTTTTGCTGGAAAGTACTCGGAGAGCTGAATCCAAAAATATTTGGTTCACTGAATTTGGACAATCCTAGCAAAAGTTATGGGCTTCTAAAGTTAGGGGAAATTCTAGAAAAAGAAAAAACGCGAAATGTTTAAACCCTGGCTGCGGGGCCCACCCGACCATCTTCAACCTCGCGCTGGCACGCGTCCGAGCAGCGGCGCTCTCTGGTGAGATTCACCAGATAAGGGTTCCCATCCTCCTCCAGAGTCAAAACCGGCCGCCTATGGGTTTTGGAACATGGGGAACATGATGGAGGGGTCGGCTACGGCCACCGGTGACCAGAAACCTACCCGTGACGGGAAGCGGCGGCAGAGCAACTTCGGCACAGTTGTCTGACTCCTATAGAGGCTCATTATGATCAAAATTTGGCCCTACATCTCCGTGGTATGATGTTGATCACCGATATGAATCAAAATACGCCCCAAACGGCCTGCAAGTACGAGCTCACCGGCGACCTAGGGTGAAATCCGGCCGTGACCCGAAAAACTCGAAGCACAGAGCCTATACTCGATGGTTTTTGATGCTTGTGGATTCTAGATGCTCGTAGGAAGGTCTACGGCGTGTGCTATACTAGAGAGCAGCTGTGATCAACTAAGCGTCAAGAATTTTGGAAACTTGAGCATGTCGGTTCTATGAACATCCGTGCGGTAAAAAGGGAAATTCTCCCTCAGCAGTGGACGAAATGAGGAGGGGTTTTCACCTGAGTGTTGAGAAGGTTATGGCACATCTCTTTGCTGTTGATCGTTTCCCACAATAAGGCTTAGAACGGCGGGGCAACGAGGAGCAGCGAGGGTCCAGCAGTGGCAAAACGCGGTAGCAAGAAACAGCGCGCGTGGGTGCTCAGCTCGGCTCAGAGACGATGAGAACAGCGCAGCTGGGCGTCGTGCTGGACTTTACCGTGATGAAATCACCGTGAGGTGAAGGGTTGGGGTGAGCGCAGGCTGGATGTGGCCGAGCGGCGGTCAACGAGGAAACTTCGGCTCATTTGAGTCAGTTCACTCTGTTTTCGGCCACTGACCAGTGGGTCCTCCTCTCTCACTTCTTTTCATTTTTTCCACTGATTTTATCTCATCTACTCACAATTGAATGGTAGACTTAGCCCCAAAGTCATGAACCAAATATGAATTCCTCGGATTGGAGCTAGTTTGGCTAAATTTGATTCACACTTGAATTTGAATTTCAAATCCAGTTTTGAATTAGTGCAATTTTAGCTCCCAACAAGATCAACTCCAATGGAGATGAAAATTGGTGGAGTAACTCAGAAAAATGTGCTGAGTTTTAATATGACTCCACCTTTTGAATTCAGGTGATGAAAGTAGCTTGAATTTGAATTTACATTCAAACTAGCCGTTTTAATAATTGTATCCAAAAGTACCTCAAAAAGGTTTGGATTTGTATGAAAATTGGCATGAGCCTTCCTAATAAAGTTTAGGCTGAAATTGTGAGCTCATCCCTCCATGCTTACATGTGGGAAATTATACTTTTGTAATTTTGTGAGTTCTTCCTCTAATCCTTCTTTTGATGGTGGTTACTTGCTCTTCAAAAGTGTTCATGAGACTACCACAATATGAGCTGTGGTGTGTGTGATATGATGAACACTTTAGCAAGTGAAAATCTTGGGCCTTTACAGGTGGCCTGAAGGAAGAACCGGACTCTAATAGAGATGTCAAGAACCATGCTTGATGAATACAAGACATCCGATAATTTTTGGGTGGAAGGTGAAAATCCCCAAAAAGTGGTAGCAAGAAAATTCAGCTCATGTACACATAGGAAAAATGAGGGGAACTAAAACTTTTAATTATAACGGTGTAAGTTAAAAGTGGCGAATCAAACTTCCCAAAACTTCCAAACATGGAGATCTAAATGCACAGCTTGGATCTTCATACTCCAAATATTCAACCTTCCAAATTTCAGCTCATTTGGAGGAGTTTTAATAATTGTTTGGGATTAAAAGAGGAAGCCCTCTAATCTCAATTTCAAATTCAGTTTCAAATTCAAATTCCCTCAATTTGCAAATTTGGTTCCACAAATGTGTTCTTCACATTTGAATTAGCAGCCATGCCAAAAATTAGAAACTTTGGAGTTGGTTTGCCATGTTTTTGGAAAAATACAAAACGAAAAATTCAAATTCCATTTCAAATTCAAATGATCAAACCCAATTCAAACTTCACACCAGAATTCAAACTACTTGAATTCAGCAAGTTTAAACCATGACTTGGTGTGAAAGTATAGTCTTAAATGTTGAGTTGCTGGGGAAGAAATATTAGTGGAAATTGGATTAAAATTTGAGGTGGTGGGACCCATTTGTCAGCCACACAGAAGAATAAACCGACCCTGTTTTCACCTAGGCTGTTCACCGCGCGCCACCGATCGACGGCTGCCTCCACTGAGCTGCTTCCTCGCTGCTCCCAAAGTCGAGCCGGTGTGCGTGGGCGATCAGAGCCGCAGCACACTCCTACTTCTCCTCTCTGCCGTCATCCATAGCCTTCCCAGCTCCTCTGCCCGAGCGTCGACCGAAACCATGAGCTACCTCGCCGCTCGGTTCTTTCCCGATCAACCACAGCCTTCTGAGCTCGGCTGCTCCAGCCATCCACAGCAAAGAGTAGCGCCTGGACGTACTCTAGCACCCTCTAAAGTTCCTCCAAGGTTTACCGATCAGAGCTGCTCGTAAAACATGGATTGGTGCCAAAGCTTGGAGGTGCACTGGACCTCGCCGTTTTGGCTCACCGTCGACAGCCTCATCCGGCTACCCTCTCCTCCGACTTCCTATAAAAGAAAGGTGCATGGGTAGCCCTGGATGGTATAGCTGCCAACCGTATAGCAAATGATCTATCCAGTAGCTCGAATTTTATTCTTTCCCAAACCCTACTGTAGAAGAACGAGGCTCAGTTCATATCCAAATTCGGGTTGCACAATCAACCATGCCTCAAGCTCACGTGCACATAGCTCCTGCACTCCCTAGTACCCGTCCTCGACAAAGAACTGAGGAAAACCATCAAGAGTTGGCCTTGTTCTAGTCGATTTTCGCGTCGCCATGAGAAACCGCTTCGGCTCACCGTTGAACCCTAGTTTGCCGGCCGTTTCATCGAGTTAGGCAGCCCGTTCTAGCGCCTACATCTTCCACTGGTGCTCTAGAGCCTGAGAACCGATTGTTTGGTGGAGGAAAGAGGTTTCCCGACC
Source organism: Neostapfia colusana (assembly GCA_030760725.1). Classification (NCBI taxonomy): domain Eukaryota; kingdom Viridiplantae; phylum Streptophyta; class Magnoliopsida; order Poales; family Poaceae; genus Neostapfia; species Neostapfia colusana. The sequence goes on from JASWHV010000015.1 coordinate 49,313,793, forward strand.
TCGCTGGAGTACGCAACCCTGCTGTCACCGGTGCGCGCCATCTTCCGGTGAGTTTTGGCCGCTGGCGATACCACCGGCGTGTTCAGCGGGGTAAATAATGGAGGAGCGGCGAGTTTGGGCCCAGGAGATGGCCGGGAAAGCCCTTCCCGCCACCCTCGCCGGAGCAGCACCGCGGGTGCCTCTGTTTGGCACGAGGAAGAAAAGGGAACTGATGGGTGGGGCCCACAGCTGGGATTTAAACATTTCCAGATTTTCCTAACTCAGTTCAAACTTTGGAGACCCATAACTTTGTGTAGGGAACTCCAAAAAGGGTGAGACCAATTTTGTTTGAATTCTCATGAGGAGTACTTCACAGAGAAACAAATTGCATGCTATGAAAAATGGCCAGGAGATTCTGTAGAATTGTTTTTAGTAAATCTTTAGGGATTTACTACAGGAGCAATTCTTTATGAAACTTTCCCAATTTTGGGCAGCAAATCCTTTTCATAGTAAATGATCTCCAGTAAAAATTTGGGCTTCATTGGAGTTCATTTTCTAGGCTAAATTGCCTTCCGAAGTTCAGCCTTTATTTGGAAATTCAAATTTAAACAGAAACTTTTTCAGAACTTCTATCCAACTTCAAAAATTCACATCTCTCTGTTGGTAGCTCCAAAAATGGTGAAACAAATTCTGTTAGAACCATGGAGACTTACCATAATCATGTCTTCCACTGTTAGCTATGTCAAAACTCCTGATTTGGGCACAAAATTCAGAGAAGCCTTGTACTTGTAGGAATTTTGGAGACTACATTGTGCAATGACATTTCTCCAAATTTTGCTTGGATCATCCTTAGACAGTCTAGTATCCACTTGTAAAAATTCCAAAGCCAATTAAGGATCCTAAATAGCAGTAGCTATGAATAGAAGTTTACATCTTATAAGTCCTTAATACTTATACATATATTTTGTTACATTTCATAATAGTGACCGAAGTTGAGGACGCACCGGAGCCCCTGGACGTCCTCCCACCAGAAGCTAACTTCTTCTCTGACTCGCAACCAGGCAAGCCCCGGTTTGCATTTAAGTACTTTTGCAAATTCTTTATTTGTATCACTTATGTCTATGGTGAATGCTTGCATTAGAGTTAGGGTGATTGAAACCCCACTTGCATAAACTTTTAAATCCTATGGAGGGTTGGGTAGTTTACAGACTCGACGAGTAGAGAATGCCGTGCTAATATGCTTAGGATCTCGGTAGAAGTCGAGTAGTTGGATTCTACTCGCGAGGTAAGGCTTTATCACACGGTTTGGTCAGAATAGAAAATGGCTTAAGAGTGGATAAAATGAGACCCAGAAGGGGGGATAGGAAGCAGTGAGCGGAGGTCTCATGTGCATATCCTTGTTGGTGTCGATTGAGAACCGAGTCGTGTGCGGGCCTGCTGAACAAGTATCGAACAGTACCGGATGGCATACTGACATAAGCAGGAAACTGATGTAAATGGTTAACCTGAGTGTCAAGGCTTACCCAACCGTAAATAGGAGTGGGTTGAGGGTAGCAAGGTGTAAATCTGCCGGTGGGCACAGTCACGCTCCACGCGGGGACCTTCTGCTCGTTACGGAGGGACCGGTTCGACATTTTGGGTTGCCTTTGAATGGTTGTTGCATACAACAGAGTAGGAAGGGGTGTGGAATCACGCTTCTAAATGTGAGTGTATGCAATGTGTTGTCCGGGTGTCTCCTGATTGCAATCACCGTCCCTCGCGGTTATTTGAGTACCGCTTGTTCACTGTTCTGTGACGTAGTGAGAAGAAAAATAAGCCAGAGGAATGATAATATGTTGTGATGAAATATTTATGTTTTGGAAACCATGTCTGCTGTAGATGTAGAGCTAATTAAGTTTATTTTCCGCTTTGGGCATCACCACATCGGAGGAAAGGGTTTCTTGTTTGATTGTGGACTTCCGATGTGAGGGCTGCCTAGGGTACATGAATCTGTTGCTATAAAACTGAAAGTAAGGATCAACATGTAGGCGTGTCATTATTGCAAGTCCCTTTTTTCCTATCTTACACCTCCTTGCATGTAGAGTTCCATGCTTAGGGTTGTCGGTTAAGCCTTGCTGAGCCCCCGTGCTCACAGTTGCAATATTTGAGCTGTATCCAGGTGAGAGCTATGAGGAGGGTTCCGAGGATGAGGCGATGCCCCCGTCAGGGTACACGGCCGAGATGGAGCCCTGCACGCCGCCGTGATCTTCATTGGACTGCTGCTAGTGTGTAGCATCCTTGGGCTGGACGGCTGCATTTTTGCGTAGCTAAGCTGAGAGTTTAGCTGTAAATACTACTTCCGCTGTTAATTAAGATTTTGTAAAAGACTTCCTCTGTTTTATATCAAATAAAAGTTTGTATGTTGTTCTTAATTATTTTCGTGTGTGCTGTTGGGTGCCGCATCGCACGGCACCACCCTATGCGATCCTGGAGTGGGTGAACCACGGGGTGGTCCCCACAGACATAGTATCAGAGCCGCATTGGGAATAGCACGCTTGAAAAGAGCCTAATTTTGAAAACTTAGGAGTAGTCGAGTGAGGATTAGTTATTAAGCCCACATAAGGTCTATGATAGTAGTAGATACTAAGGTGGAAAAGCTAACATATGTGTTATACATTCTGTAACGATGCTCCGACGTCAGGTAAGAGGTAAGGTACGCCACCGCAGGCGGATCAATTGCAGTAACTCGCCATACGAGTAATAGTATGGAAGGTTATACCGTGGCTTGGCACGGTAATTAATATGAGTCTCTGAACATCTAAATGGTCCTGACATCATATGAAAACGCTGTTCTCCAGCGTGCTTTAGGCAAAAGTGAGAATACCCCATCGTGTGGTAAGCAACACAATAGTATGCAACTCTTGAAACTTCAATGTTCAAAGGGCCATATGCAGCGCTCGCCATCGGCGTACCTCAATGGTCATGAGGCAGTATGCGGTATCTGTTGGGTTGATAAAATTCCCAACCATGATGACCCGTTCACGCTCTACTCGGGTTCTCTGTCGTGTGGTGTGAAAACACGACCATGTACCTTGAGACGTGGCTTGACTCAAGGACGATCCGTATGGCAATGATACGGACCGTATGTTTCTATTATGATATGGAACTGCCTGAAATGTAAAAAACCTTTGTGTGCACCATTCAAACATGTGTTCTTCTGCAGGTACATTAACCACGTTAGTACATGACATTAGCAACCGTTTGTGAGTGACGTTCTTAGTTCCACCATTTGACACGTATATGTTGGAATACTGGCTTAGGATTTTTCTTTGGTGAGGTAACATAGTACTGAGACTGCATAAAAGTATATTTTCAAAGAAAAGAGTTAAAATGAAATTTAGGTTTCCATTTAGGGGTTAGTAAACTCCTATATTGAACTAAGAGTCAATTGGGAGTATAGATTCAATCTGAAAAACATAGGAACAACCTCCCCTGTTTCGGCAGAAACTTTGCTGAATTTAAACAGGGCATAACTTAGGATTGGTTGAACTAATGGAGGTGTGGGATACCATTCTGGAAAGGTTTCGAAGTCATCTACAACTTTTCTGCCGAGCTCCTGAACAAAATCTCCCTCCAAAGGGATGAAAATCTCAGAGGAGTAGGTACTGTCAAGAAACAGGGCAGACCAAAATGCTCTCTGGAGTTTTCTGTATTTCAACCACAACTTCCTGTAGAAAAATTTCCAATGGTCAAGCAAGACACCATTGGAAAGTACAGGAAATTTTGTACAACTTTGTTGTTGAACGCTAGTCCAGATTTTGCCTCTAAGGCGGTCAAAACTGTTGAATTATTCCAACTGGTCTGCTAGACCAGAAGCTGGACAGAACACCATGTTGAAGTGTTTCAACCAAAACACTTAGTTTCACAACTCGACGTCCAGTGGCTGTTGTAAAACAGCGAGTTGGAGTCGAAAAGTTTATGCATTCAACATATCATTTCGAGCGAGTGCATATTTTGGTCCAGTACAATAGCGAGGAATTACGCATGCTAACACACTTAACATCCCGTGGTGACCCACGATGGTCAAAATGAACTTTGAATCCCTAAAGTTCATTACCTTGGAACTCGATTGTGTGACACGGTCAGGGGATGTATATATTGTATAAAGTTTATACTTTATCCATATGTGTGATTGTTATGCGCATTATTTATTCCTTTCTCGCAACTATTGTATAGACTGGATGAAATAAACCAACATGTGCTGATCGTTTGAATGGTATGAATGCAGAATGGTGCGTACACGGTCCACGCAAGAGGAGGGGAGTCCGAGTCAGGTTCGTGGTGATGAGTCTCCACCTCCGGAGCAAACCACGACGCAGCAGGAACAACCTCCTCCACCGCCAGAACTTCCAAGAAATCTTGCGGAGGTTCCCTCTGCAGTGCTCGGCCGAGCAAACCGAGTTGCTGTGGATGCTAGTCCAGCAGAATGCATCACATCAGGAAGGACGCCAAGACAATGGGCAACGCCAGCCCCAACAATGTTCATATTCAGACTTCCTGGTGACCCATCCACCGGTCTTCACGGTGGCCGAAAAGCCTTTGGAGGCGGACAGCTTTATCCACACTCTAGAGGCGAAGTTCAGGCTGCTACGATGCACCGAACACCAAAAAGCGATGTATGCAGCGCAACAGCTTCAAGGAGAAGCCGGCACATGGTGGGCAAACTACATTGCCTCCTTACCGGCTGGCCATGCCGTCACATGGACGGAGTTCTGGGAGGCGTTCCGCACCTATCACATACCTCCCGGTGTTATGGAATGGAAGCTCCAGGAGTTCCTGGGCTGAAACAAGGCGAGAGAAGTGCTCATGAGTACTCCAGGTTATTCAACCGGCTGGCGTAGTATGCGCCAGGATTTGTGAGAATGGAGGAAGACAAACACAATGCATTCTTCCGTGGCTTGAATTCAAAAATGAAGGTCCATCTCGCCCAAAGCAATCGCGGCACATTCAACGACCTAGTTGTGCCGCCCTCAATTCTGTGGAAAACCACGGAACCGAGAACTGATGCATATGTGTGCCCAGGATGTTCATCACACATACACATATGTTCCACAAACTGAATTCAGATTATATATTACCACGAATAACAGAGTTTATTACAATGTATCATGAGTCTTGGACTCATGCTCACAGCGGAAGTCTTAATCTAACAGCGGAAGTCTTATTTCTATGCAGCGGAAGTCTTCTAACTAGGATGGAAGCGATTCTAAGTAGTAGCGGCTCCATCTCTACTCCATCCCCACAGGCAAGGTTGAGAACTTATCACACGCCTAATGCTCCCCTTGGTCTTCATAGTAATCTTCTCCTGCTGCTGATAATGAAATAATAATGCAAGTTTGAGTACAATGATGTACTCAGCAAGTGCGGGAAAAATATGATATGAAACTCATAACAAGGTAGGTATAAAAAAGGCTCATTGCAGAAAGCGAAGTTATTTATCAAAACCATGATAAAACAGCAACTCATCTTTAAGTGAATGTAATCCCAACATGTATTAAAATACCAATCATACCTCCATTATGTTCATTACCTTCCATGTCACAACCAGTCATCAATCAACCTCATTCTTGCTCACGAATACCTCCTCGTATTCGCTACCATCTCACGAATACCATCTCGTATTCGCTACCATTTCATCTCATAAAACAACTTCGTCTCCCATCGAGACTAACCTTGTTGCCATGACTCAACAGTCATGCAACCCATCTTATCACCCGGACAAAACAGTCCCAAACCCAACCATAACCAAACCAATATCCATCCCAATAACCATATCCAATAATCATCCCAACTAATCATGGAAGTTGGCCAGGCGCTCATGACCGTAAGTTCGGCTATCATGATAGTTTTTAGACTCTGCATAGTTTGCACCTCTTTACCCACAAGTTTGTGATTTCGTCACCCGTCGGCGACTGCAGAACATCCATTATACCAGTACACAACCGTCGGTGTATGGTCAAGAGATCACAAAATAGCCTTTACAAAGGGGCTACTAGATGTATGGACTCACTAAGTTTTCACCGGCAGGCTAGAATCTCCAATTCTCCCACCCACGGGCCCCCTCTTGTGCCATGCAGTTCCCAGGGCAGTCCTCACTCGACTCCCATTCCCCTCGCATTCCACGATCCATAATGTAAGAGTCCCAAAACTTGTAAATAGAAAACTTGAGCTATGAATAAGGTTGAGTTTATATACAAGAAATGGGACTTACAAAAACTTTTGTGTTACTCATGAAAGGGTTGGCATGTGCAATAAAACTTTGAATTCAGTTTGAATTAAGAGGTGCACTTCAAAAAGAAGGAGGGCATATTCAAAAGAGAAAATTCAAACTGTTGTTTGAAAAAGTGTAATTGCAATAGCCAACTCAAAGATCAGAGTACATATTTGAATTCCTCAGATCCAAATTATGAGGGAGCCAAGTTTTGAGCAAATTTGGAGAGACTTTGATATGAATATCAAAGGAACTTGTAAATTTGTTCCAAATTTGAATTTAAATTTGAAACTGTGGCACAAATTGTCAAATGGCAAATTGGCTTTTGAATTTGGACCCCTCACAGCTGAATTTGCAAGGTGTCAAAAGTTGGAGATCTTTTGGTGCTGAGGGGAGTTGTGGGCCCCTGTTGTCATTGAGAGGGGAGAGCAAACTTACTGCCTAAGTCTTACTCTCGGTCAGACACGAACGCAGCTCATCTCACCGGGCGACACCGCGGTTACACCGAAGCACAGAAGCCACCGCCTCACCCCCGCCCTCGCGCGCTGGCGACCAGCTTACCGCCCCCCTGCCTCGGCGTGATCCCTTCTCTCTGAACCGAGCCAACGCTGTTTCTCTTCTTCTCCTCACGCTCGGTAAACGTTGAGCTCGCCGCCGCCTCGGTTCTGACCGGGGATGCATATAAACACCGCACACAGCCTCCCTCCGAGCTACTGAGCAACACAGCGCGCCCACTCTTCTTCTCCCCGCCACAAAAGCGACCGAGATTGGTCCTCTCTGCCGCCGGGGCACCGTGTTCACGCGGCAGCCGAAAGGGAACCGAGGAGAGAGCTCCCATGGACAGCGGAATCTAGCGCTTGTCACGACCAAGTGCCGGCGTCCCCGAACGCGCTTTGGCCCCGTGCTGCTCACCTCCAAACCTCAAGCAAATCCGTGAACCACCGAGAGAGAATTCGGGAAAACTTCACCGGCGGCCCCAGACCGATGATCCGGTATGAAAACCCAAAAATTCTCATTTGTTCTCCGTTCTTAGCTCTTCAAATCATGCACGAATAAACTAGACTGGCTAGCGATCCGATCCCCTTCACAACCCTAGCTAGAAACCCGGTGTTAGCGACGAATTCCAAGCTTTCCGATCGGCGGCTATGGCGGGAACGCACGGGCGCACGGTGACAACCGGGTTGCCACCATTTCCTAGCCAGTTTGAGGCCATGCCGAGCTTGCCTGACCTTCACTGGTGCTTTAGAGAAAATTCCCCGAGCTTTTGGCGGGCTAGGATGCTCGGACCACGGCGCCGAAGTCTCACCGAGGGGTGCGCACGTCGCCGGCCTACTTCCGGCCACCGGCAGCCCGAGCCAGCCCCGTAAACGTGTTCCCCGACCCTGAAAACCCCCAGGCGGCGAGTCTCCAGCCGAGAGGCGGCCGGGAAGCCGGGTCCGGCAAGCTCCAGTGGAGCGCCGGCGAGGGGGAGGCGCGGGAGCGGGAGGAAGAAGAAGACCCCTCCGGCCCCACACGTCAGCGGCTGAAGATAAAGGTGCGGATCCTCTGTGGCCCTGGATCAAGTTGCGACAACGCGGGAAAGGGTCTGTGGCCCCATGTGGCGTGATTCCAGTGGCTAACACGTGTAGGGTGGACCCACAGGCAGAGTTTAAACATTTCCCGAATTAATTTGAATTCCAGATTTAGTTCAAACTCTAGAACCTAATAACTTTTGTTAGGAAGCTCCAAATTTAGTGATTCAAATTGGGTTGGATTCAGGATGAAGAACTCTATCCAAATATGCAACCCAATTTGCATGAAAACCAATAGAAAATTCTGGAGAATTCTTTAAAGATTTTCAGCATAAGAATTTCAGAGGGAGATTGGTTCATCCGAAATTCCCCAAATTTTGCCAGGATATTCTTCAGGATATTAGGAGACTCCTGTAAAAGTTCAGCTCATTTGAAGTTGATTTAGATAGGGTAATTCTAATTTCAAATTTCTGTATTCAAATGAATACAGAAACAATTTCAGGAAATTTCCAAAACTTGGAAATTCAGTTCTGGCCATTCCTTAGCTCCAAAAATCCTAGGAAAATTCAGGCATACTCCCTGAGCTATGAATGAAATTATAGTTCACTTGAATTTGCATGAAAGTGCAAATTTATTCACAATTAATTCCTCTTTGCCTAAATGCTTAGGGAATTGTTCTGGGTGATCCACTTAGTGAAGTATTCCGAATTTTGGTCCAGAGGACTTTCTTGTGACAAGGAACTCCCAAGAAAATTTCCAGCTCCATTGGAGCCCTGGATCATTAGTGTTCTGTTCAACCATTAGTTGATCCCCACCCAAGTGATGAAACCCAACTCATCACTTGATGATAGTGCTTAAACACGAATCCAAACCACTAGCACCAGTGTCATTTTAAATTCTTAAACAGAGTTCCAGTTTTGGACTTGTCCTTAGCACTTGTTAGCAAATGTTTTACAATTAAATATATATGCATGTTCATAACGTGTAGTGCTTAAACGTGGAAGAGTGGAGGAAAGGTGAAACTTGGATCAAGGAGCAGGAAGGCCAGTGATTAAGATTCCCGTCATCATCAGCAACTAACTTCATATTATCTGACTTTAGTCGCCTGCAAAGCCAAGGCAGGCCCCGGTTTGTATTTAAGCTATTTTATAAAGTTTTTCATTTGTTCACTACTATGGGTCAAAGTTTGTATGTGCATTAGGTCAAGGATGTATTATACTCCACTTGCATAACCAAACATGAACCCTGAGGTCAAGGGTAGCATTGTGTCATCGCGGTAGAATAAGGCCACACTAAATAGACTAGGGCATCCGGTAGAAGACGAGTAGTTGGAATCTACTCGCGAGCTATAGTTTAGAATATCATAAGTGTGGTTGGGAAAGGAAGCAAACTAAAGTTTACATTTCTAAAGATGAGACCGGGCAGAGGGGTTAGGCAGCGACAAGACGAGGTCTTGGTCGAGTAGCTCTGCCTGTGTCGGTTAAGGACCGATGCGTGTGCCACGTCCAGGAGCAAGTACTGAGTGGTGTACCAGAGGCTTACTGATATACGGGAACCAGGAAACTGATGTACCAGGTTCACTGTATTGTAGAGGCATACCACATCGTCTTGTTAGACCTATGAGCCCGATACGGCGCGACCGGTTCTACAGTTTAGTGTCCTGAGAAAGGTTGCCACATACGACGTAATGAAGGACGCCAGAGTTGGGTCTTCAGAGGCGGGCGTATGTGTCGAGTTATCCGGGTAGTGTTTGATTCGAATCACCGTCCCTCGCGGTTATTGAGTACCGCTTGCTCCCATGTTGTGACGTAGTAATCAACTTGTGTGGAAACAGTTTGCAAAAATTATAATTGCTCCCATGTTGGAAATAGTTGCATGAAAACCATGTTTGAAGTAGAGATAGAGCAAACTAAAGTTAACTTTCCACCTTGGGACAAGTAACATTGGAATGAAGCGTTTCTTGTTTGATTGTGGAGTTCCAATGTTGCTGGCGCAAGGTTACTACTATTATGGCTAAAAATTTTAAAGTTAAGGATGAACTCGTAGGTGAGTCTTTTCGCAAATGACAGGTTAAAGTCTAAGGTTACTCTCATGTAGAGTTGCATGTTTTAGGAGAGACGGTTAAGTCTTGCTGAGCCTTTGTGCTCACTCTTGCTATATAAGTGGTTTTGCAGGTAAACATCGACGCTATAAAGAAGGTTGTCCGGTGAGACTCGGGGACTTCCGAGTCATGTCACCCTCGGAGAACCTAGCCGCTGCCATGTCTTCGTGTTGCTAGCGAGAGGAGTCCGCGGGCTGGACCTCTTCTCGAGTGCTTCGTTCGACGTGAGCTGTTATAGATTTCCGCTGTAGCTATTTTATGTAAATTATTTACAAAGAACAATTTGTAAGCTTCCGCTTTTGATTTATGTAATACATTGTTCCCTATATGTGTGCTGTTTGGTGCCGCATAACACGGCACCACCCAATGCGATCCCTGGGTGAGGCGGCACGACACCGTGATCGAGGTCGGGCCCTCTCAGCATGGTATCAGAGCCGCATTTATAATAGCGCACGGAATAAGGATGGTGTTACGACAAAAACTTAGGATACGGTAAGGAAACAATATTAGGCCCACATAAGGACTATAGTAGTGTAGTTACTTATAGTGGCAAGACTAACATATGTGTTTTAATTCTGAATTTTCATTATGTAACGACACACCTACGCTCAGGTAAACATGGTAAGGAACACCACCGAAAGCGGTTCAATTTCGATTAGCTCTCCTGACGAGGAAAGTGGTTCAGGGATAGGTCTCACAGCTTGGTGTGAGACGTCAATATGGAACTCTTGAACTCTTCATGTTCCTGAGTTCATATGAAACGCTGATCCCTAGCGTGCACTAGGCAAGTAAGTGGAGACCCCATCGCGTGGTCAGTAACGCGAGAGTGTGTTCGTCTGGAAATAGCCCAGGAGGACATACGCAGCGCTTGCAATCGGTGTGCCCTGCAGGGCAGTAGGTGGTATCTGTTGGGTTGATAACATTCCCAACCGTGACAACCCGTTCATGACATACTTGGGTTCCCCGTCGTGTGGTGTTGAAATACGATCACATACCTTGAGACGTGCCTTAACTCAAGGACGGCCGTATGACAATGATACGGGCGTTTGTATTTATTTTCAAATATGGAACTGCCTGAAATGAAACAAACCTTTAAGTGCACCACTATTGCGTGTTTTTCTGCAGGTACTAACCACGTACATATCCCGTGTAGTACACGTGTGCGAGAGACCGTCTTAGTACCACTGATAAAACGGATATGCAGGTATAATCCGGTTTAGGATTTTCTTTTGGTGAGGCTACGTAGTACCGACATGTTCTTACGGTGCATCGCCACCGTACTAAACTTATTAACTTCTTCCCTATGAAGAAATGATTCATGAACTAACTTTCGACTAAAAATGGAAGTTTGAAATAAATATTAGTTACTGAACTCTTATTTTGAGCTAAGATTCAAATGAGAGTATAACTAGGTGTCAAAGTTTTCAAAAACAGAGGGCTCTGTTTCTGGCAGAAATTCTTGCTGGACTTTAACAGAGCATAACTCTGAGTAGCTTGACCCAAATGAGCTGTATGATACAGTTCTGGAAAGATTTTCAAGTGCTCTACAACTTATTTGTATACCTCCAGAGCAAAATCACAAGTTAAGTGGGTGAAAAGTCCAGTTGAAGGCAAACCGTTCAGAACCAGGACAGTAGCAAAAACCTCTCTGGACCTTTCTGTTTTTAAGCCATAACTTCCTATAGAACAATCTGTAAGGAGCCTATGAGTACTTGTTGGAAAGCTACTGAAGTTTACTAAAACTTTGGTATTGAACTCAAGTCAAGAATCTGTTTATAACTTGAGTAAAATTTGGAGTTTGTGTGAACTGGTCAGGGTAGTCCCACTGATTAGTTTGGCGTACTAAGATTTGTTTAAACATGAATGTGGTTATACTTTCATGAAGTTCATGACATGCTCATGTTTTACTTATCTTTACTTACTACTGGGATAGAATTTTGATTGACTCAAAATTTTGTTTCGCGCAGTATGGTACGCACACATCCTCAAATGGAGATTGGAGGTTCAAGTCGAGGTGGGAATGACTCGACTTCATCACAAGAGCCATCGCCAACCGGATCGGCTGAAATTATGGAAAAGATGAATGAAACTCTACAAACTCTAGTTCATCAAGGCATAGATCGAGAAGCTCAACGTCACATGCCAACCCAGAGCACGTATCTGGATTTCTTGGCGACACAACCGCCGGTATTCTCTGAGGCGGCTGACCATTGTGAAGCAAATCACTGGTTACGTGTCATTGAATCCAAGTTTGGGTTGATCCAATGTGATGAATTCTCGAAGACTCTATATGCCGCTCAGCAGCTTCACAGCTTTGCTGGAGCATGGTGGGCCGACTACCTTGCTGTCCAACCAGCAGGGCATCGTGTCACATGGGCGGAGTTCCAGGTTGGCTTTCGTGCTCGTTTCATCCCTGCGGGCATAATGCAAACAGGCCTGGATGAATTCTGCAGTCTGAAGCAATGGGACATGAGTGTTATTGAGTATGCGAAGGAATTCAATCGCTTAGCTCAATATTTCCCTGACTATGTGAAGTCACCCTCTTTGAAGGGTTATCATTTCTATCGAGGGCTGACTGCTAGGCTGCGATGTGAATTGGCTCAAGTTAGCCAAGAGAATTTTGATGAGTTTGTGAGCTGTGCTATCGCTCAAGAATATTATTCCAACCTCTACCTCAAAGAAAAGAGGGAGAGGGACTCATCACAGGATGAAGACAATCATCTACCCCAGAAGTATCGGTTGGTAATGCGTTCACCTTCCGGTAGAGAGATTCCACAAGAGGTGCAATCATTCTGGGAGTGTGACGACTCTTCTACTCCACAAAGGTCTTATTCACCTCCACCGCAGCAGCAACTTGTTTCTTATGCACCTCAGTATCAACAAGGTGCACTAGGATATTATTACCCTCAAGAGGTTGAAGATGAACAAGGTGATTTCTCAGCTGAACCGAGTGCTGTCCCACTTCATATTGACAATGAGCTCAATGTCAATGAAGCAACTGAACCAAACAGAAACAACGTGTCTGCAGGTCCAGTTCCAAAAAGTGATCTTGGGCAGCCCAGAAAAGCTATGTCAAAAGTGGGAACAGTCAATTATGTGTCAGTCAATGATCTGCCAAAGGGAGGACCTGTTCTTGCCGGCAGGTTCACCTTAAATGACAAGCCGGTTGTCATTTTATTCGACTCTGGGGCGACACATAACTTCATTAGCAGGGCAACGGTGATCCGGGGCGCCACAACTGTCACAAAAGGTTCTTACCTTATTCATTCGCCAGGTGGAGACATCTCAACTAATGAAGTCGTTTCTCGAGCACCACTTTGTTTGGGTGGAAAAATTTATCCTACCACCCTCATCATTCTCGAAGACCAGGGAATCAATGTCATATTGGGAATATCATGGTTGACCTTCCATAAGGATGTTCTGGACATCGAGAACAGGAGTGTTCACTTGGACTCTCCACTTCACGGACGTCAAACATTGTATCTCGGCGAGGCGGTTTCCAAAGACCCGGAAGTATGTAATGCCGAGGCGTGCAAGTTAGAAGACATTCCGGTGGTCCGTGAATATCCGGATGTGTTTCCCGAAGATCTTCCAGGCTTACCACCCGAGCGCGAGGTGGAATTCAAAATAGAGTTGATACCGGGAACCACGCCAATCTCTCGGAGACCATACAAAATGGCTTCGAATGAACTAGCAGAACTGAAGGAGCAACTCAAGGATCTGATGGACAAGGGGTTTATTCGTCCAAGTTCATCACCATGGGGTTGCTCAGCTTTATTTGTGAAGAAGAAGGATGAGACACTGAGGCTATGCGTCGATTATCGTCCTTTAAATGCTGTAACAATAAAGAACAAGTATCCACTACCATGGATTGATATCCTCTTCGATCAACTAGTGGGTGCTAAAGTCTTCTCTAAAATGGACTTAAGGTCGAGATATCATCAAATTAAGATTCGAGCGGAAGATGTCCCGAAAACAGCATTCTCGACAAGATATGGACTCTATGAGTATCTTGTCATGTCATTTGGATTGACCAATGCTCCGGCCCACTTTATGTATCTTATGAACTCGGTGTTCATGCCGGAGCTGGATTAGTTCATCGTGGTATTCATTGACGACATCTTGGTCTATTCCAAATCAGAAGAGGAACACGCTAAACATTTGCATATTGTGCTTCAACGCTTGAGAGATCACAAGCTTTATGCAAAGTTTAGTAAATGTGAATTCTGGATCAACCAAGTGCCATTTCTTGGGCACATTATTTCAGCAGAAGGCATTGCTGTTGATCCAAGCAAGATTGAACAAGTGCTGAAGTGGAAGTCTCCAACATCAGTCCATGAAGTTCGTAGCTTCTTGGGTTTGGTGGGATATTACCGGACGTTCATCCCGAGCTTCTCAAAAATCTCCAAACCTATGACGGAGCTACTGAAGAAGGGCGTCAAATATGATTGGAGCAAGCCATGTGAGGAAGATTTTCAAGCGTTGGTGAAACACCTCACAACAGCCCCGGTTCTAGCTCAACCGGATACAACCAAGCCATTTGATATTTATTGTGGTGCGTCCGGCATCGGACTTGGTTGTGTACTCATGCAAGGAGGACGCGTGGTCGCATATGGATCACGGCAATTACGGAATCATGAGCAACATTATCCAACTCATGATCTCGAGCTTGCTGCCTTGGTACTAGCTTTGAAGATGTGGAGACATTACCTATTGGGAAATCTGGTTCATCTCTACACCGACCACAAAAGTTTGAAGTACATATTCACTCAGAAAGAGTTGAATATGCGACAACGGCAATGGTTGGATCTGATCAAGGGCTATGAGATTGAAATTCATTATCATCCGTGCAAGGCTAATGTGGTTGCCGATGCACTCAGCCGGAAGTCTCATATTCATAACCTGACCATTACGCTGATGGAAGAGGAAGAACCAAGTCTCTACTTGGTTCCATATGGAGCTTTACATAATTTAGCTCTCATACCCACAATAAGAGAGAAGGTGATGGAAGCTCAAAAGAAAGACAAGGGCATGGCTCATATCAAAAGGAGATTGAAGAACGGGGAGATGAAATGTTTCCGGTTAGATGATGAAGATACCTTGTGGTTCAAGGACCTGATAGTCGTACCCCGTGATATGAGGCTGCGGAAGAAAATTTTGGATGAGGCTCACTTATCCAAATATTCTATTCACCCGGGCAGCAATAAAATGTACCAAGACCTCCGGAAAAATTTTTGGTGGACACGTATGAAACGTGAAGTTGCAAAATACGTTTCAGAATGTGATACGTGTCGAAGAGTTAAGGCCGACCATGTGAAGAAGTCGGGCCTGCTGCAACCGCTACAAATACCGGCATGGAAGTGGGAAGACTTGAGTATGGATTTTATCGTTGGGTTGCCGATGACCTCCCACTACCATGACTCGATTTTGGTAATCGTTGATCGATTAACCAAATCGGCACGTTTCATTCCGGTGCATACCAACTACAGCGCCAAGCAGTATGCGGAGTTATACATAGCACGAATCGTATGCTTGCATGGAGTTCCCCGTACCATTGTTTCCGACAGAGGATCGCTGTTCGTCTCCCGTTTCCGGGAACAACTACACGCATCCTTGGGAACTAAGCTGATTCGAAGCTCCACGTATCACCCTCAAACTTATGGACAAACTGAGAGGGTGAATCAAATCCTTGAAGATATGCTAAGGGCTGTGCCATCCACCATGGTAAGAGCTGGGATAATCACTTACCGTTGGCGGAGTTCTCGTATAACAATGGTTATCAAATGAGCATAAAAATGGCACCTTATGAAGCTCTCTACGGCCGGAAGTGCCGCACACCCTTGAACTGGTGTGAATCGGGCGAGAGGGTAACTTACGGGATTGATCTCGTAAATGAAGCTGAAGAGCGGGTAAGGCTTATTCAAGCAAATCTGAAAGCCGCTCAGTCCAGGCAAAAGAGCTATGCGGATAAGAGACGTCGTCCTGTGAACTTTCAAGTTGGAGACCACGTATACCTCCGCGTACCTTCTATGAAGGGCATTCACCGTTCGGAGTGAAAGGGAAATTAGCTCCACGTTTTATCGGTCCCTTCGCCATCATTGAAAGGGGTGGACCCGTGGCATACTGTTTGGAGCTGCCGGCAGCCTTAGGCGGAGTGCATAACGTCTTCCACATATCCCAGTTGCGGAAGTGTTTGAAAATTCCAACGGAGATCCTCACGGGAGACATAGCAGATTTGAAGCCGGACCTCACGTATGTTGAGCAACCAACCCGGATAATTGATGAGAAGAATCACGAAACAAGAAATCGGACGTTGCAATTTTTCAAAGTGCTATGGGATAATCACACGTCGAGGAAGCTACATGGGAAAGCGAGGAGTATTTGCAATGCAATCATCCGGAGTTGTTAGAGGCGTATGTTGAGTAACTGTCCTCTCCACATTGTCCTTAATCATGAATCTCGGGAAGAGATTCTTTTTAAGGGGGAGGAATGTAAGAGTTCAAAAACTTGTAAATAGAAAACTCGAGCTATGAATAAAGTTGAGTTTATATACAAGAAATGGGACTTACAAAAACCTTTGTGTTACTCATGAAAGGGTTGGCATGTGCAATAAAACTTTGAATTCAGTTTGAATTAAGAGGTGCACTTCAAAAAGAAGGAGGGCATGTTCAAAAGAGAAAATTCAAACTGTTGTTTGAAAAAGTGTAATTGCAATAACCAACTCAAAGATCAGAGGACATATTTGAATTCCTCAGATTCAAATTATGAGGGAGCCAAGTTTTGAGCAAATTTGGAGAGACTTTGATATGAATATCAAAGGAACTTGTAAATTTGTTCCAAATTTGAATTTAAACTTGAAACTTTGGCACAAATTGTCAAATGGCAAATTGGCTTTTGAATTTGGACCCCTCACAGCTGAATTTGCAAGGTGTCAAAAGTTGGAGATCTTTTGGTGCTGTGGGGAGTTGTGGGCCCCAGTTGTCATTGAGAGGGGAGAGCAAACTTACTGCCTAAGTCTTACTCTCGGTCAGACACGAACGCAGCTCATCTCACCGGGCGACACCGCGGTTATACCGAAGCATAGAAGCCACCGCCTCACCCCCGCCCTCGCGCGCTGGCGACCAGCTTACCGCCCCCCTGCCTCGGCGTGATCCCTTCTCTCTGAACCGAGCCAATGCTGTTTCTCTTCTTCTCCTCGCGCTCGGTAAACGTCGAGCTCACCGCCGCCTCGGTTCTGACCGGGGATGCATATAAACACCGCGCACAGCCTCCCTCCGAGATACTGAGCAACACAGCACGCCCACTCTTCTTCTCCCTGCCACAAAAGCGACCGAGATTGGCCCTCTCTGCCGCCGGGGCGCCGTGTTCGCACGGCAGCTGAAAGGGAACCGAGGAGAGAGCTCCCGTGGACAGCGGAGTCTAGCGCTTGTCACGACAAAGTGCTGGCATCCCTGAACGCGCTGTGGCCCCGTGCTGCTTACCTCCAAACCTCAAGCAAATCGGTGAACCACCGAGCGAGAATTCGGGAAAACTTCACCGGCGGCCCCAGACCGATGATCCGGTATGAAAACCCAAAAATTCTCATTTGTTCTCCGTTCTTAGCTCTTCAAATCATGCACGAATAAACTAGACTGGCTAGCGATCCGATCCCCTTCACAACCCTAGCTAGAAACCCCGTGTTAGCGACGAATTCCAAGCTTTCCGATCGGCGGCTATGGCGGGAACGCATGGGCGCACGGTGACAACTGGGTTGCCGCCATTTCCTAGCCAGTTTGAGGCCATGCCGAGCTTGCCTGACATTCACTGGTGCTTTAGAGCAAATTCCCCGAGCTTTTGGCGGGCTAGGATGCTCGGACCACGGCGCCGAAGTCTCACCGAGGGGTGCGCACGTCGCCGGCCTACTTCCGACCACCGGCAGACCGAGCCAACCCCGTAGACTTGTTCCCCGACCCTGAAAACCCCCAGGCGGCGAGTTTCCGGCCGAGAGGTGGCTGGGAAGCCGGGTCCGGCGAGCTCCAGTGGAGCGCCGGCAAGGGGGAGGCGCGGGAGCGGGAGGAAGAAGAAGACCCCTCCGGCCCCACTCGTCAGCGGCTGAAGATAAAGGTACGGATCCTCTGTGGCCCTGGATCAAGTTGCGACAACGCAGAGAAGGGTCTGTGGCCCCGTGTGGCGTGATTCCAGCGGCTGACACGTGTAGGGTGGACCCACAGGCAGAGTTTAAACATTTCCCGAATTAATTTGAATTCCAGATTTAGTTCAAACTTTAGAACCTCATAACTTTTGTTAGGAAGCTCCAAATTTAGTGATTCAAATTGGGTTGGATTCTGGATGAAGAACTATATCCAAATATGCAACCTAATTGGCATCAAAACCAATAGAAAATTCTGGATAATTCTTTAAAGCTTTTCAGAAAAAGAATTTTAGAGGGAGTTTGGTTCATCCAAAATTCCCCAAATTTTGCCAGGATATTCTCCAGGATATTAGGAGACTCCTGTAAAAGTTTCAGCTCATTTGGAGTTGATTATTATAGGATAATTCTAATTTCAAGTTTCTGTCTTCAAATGAATACAGAAACAATTTCAGGAAATTTCCAAAACTTGGAAATTCAGTTCTGACCATTCCTTAGCTCCAAAAATCCTAGGATAATTCAGGCATACTCTCTGAGCTATGTATGAAATTAAAGTTCACTTGAATTTGCATGAAAGTGCAAATTTATTCAGAATTAATTCCTCTTTGCCTAAATGCTTAGGGAATTGTTCTGGGTGATCCTCTTAGTGAAATATTCCGAATTTTGGTCCAGAGGACTTTCTTGTGACAAGGAACTCCCAAGAAAATTTCCAGCTCCATTGGAGCTCTGGATCATTGGTGTTCTGTTCAACCATTAGTTGATACCCACCCAAGTGATGAAACCCCACTCATCACTTTATGATAGTGCTTAAACACAAACCCAAACCACTAGCACCAGTGTCATTTTAAATTCTTAAACAGAGTTCCAGTTTTGGACTTGTCCTTAGCACTTGTTAGCAAATGTTTTACAATTAAATATATATGCATGTCCATAATGTGTAGTGCTTAAACGTGGAAGAGTGGAGGAAAGGTGAAACTTGGATCAAGGAGCAGGAAGGCCAGTGATTAAGATTCCAGTCATCATCAGCAACTAACTTCATCTTATCTGACATTAGTCGCCTGCAAAGCCAAGGCAAGCCCCGGTTTGCATTTAAGCTATTTTATAAAGTTTTTCATTTGTTCACTACTATGGGTCAAAGTTTGTATGTGCATTAGGTCAAGGATGTATTATACTCCACTTGCATAACCAAACATGAACCCTGAGGTCAAGGGTAGCATTGTGTCATCGCGGTAGAATAAGGCCACGCTAAATAGACTAGGGCATCCGGTAGAAGACGATTAGTTGGAATCTACTCGCGAGCTATAGTTTAGAATATCATAAGTGTGGTTAGGAAAGGAAGCAAACTAAAGTTTACATTTCTAAAGATGAGCCCGGGCAGAGGGGTTAGGCAGCGACAAGACGAGGTCTTGGTCGAGTAGCTCTGCCTGTGTCGGTTAAGGACCGATGCATGTACCGCGTCCAGGAGCAAGTATTGAGTTGTGTACCGGGGGCTTACTGATATATGGGAACCAGGAAACTGATGTACCAAGTTCACTGGATTGTAGAGGCATACCACATCGTCTCGTTAGACCTATGAGCCCGAGACGGCGCGACCGGTTCTACAGTTTAGTGTCCTGAGAAAGGTTGCCACATACGACGTAATGAAGGACGCCAGAGTTGGGTCTTCAGAGGCGGGCGTATGTGTCGAGTTATCCGGGTAGTGTTTGATTCGAATCACCATCCCTCACGGTTATTGAGTACCGCTTGCTCCCATGTTGTGACTTAGTAATCAACTTGTGTGGAAACAGTTTGCAAAAAGTATAATTGCTGCTATGATTATGTTAAGTTGCATGAAAACCATGTTTGAAGTAGAGATAGAGCAAACTAAAGTTAACTTTCCACCTTGGGACAAGTAACATTGGAATGAAGCGTTTCTTGTTTGATTGTGGAGTTCCAATGTTGCTGGGCGCAAGGTTACTACTATTATGGCTAAAAATTTGAAAGTTAAGAATGAACTCATAGGCGAGTCTTTTCGCAAATGACAGGTTAAAGTCTTAGGTTACTCTCACGTGATTGAGGTCGGGCCTTCTCACATAACAATCTAGCAACTTACCTAATTAGTCAGCTAAGCCGCACCCATACTTGGCCTTGTGGTGGCACTGTTATCCTGGCATGTACTCGCATGAACCGGTCCTTAGATCTACGGCAAGTAAACCACCATCTCATGCTACCTCATTCACAAACCCGGCTTGCATAGATCTCCCTCTGATCCATGTTCATCAACAACATCAGTTTCTCATTATCATTATGAGTGCAGTTTAGCTAGACACATCTATCTCGCTTCCCAATCCCATGGACTCAGCAAAGCATAAAAGTAAAAACCATACCCGAGTCATAAACTTCCCTGGCGACAAGGGTGGTTTAACCAAACTAGTAAACTCCTATAAAAGGGTTTCGCATCATGTTTGACTCAGCGCACACACCTTTTCGCAAAACAAAACAGTTTTTCCGCAAAAACATAGGATCAATATGGTCAAGGAGCACTTGCCTTGTTCTTGCGGTTCCGGTTGCTCTTGAATCTCGAAACCTTGTTGTTGCAGCTCATCGTAGACAGCTCCCTAAGCTTGTCCTGCTATACAGGATCACACACATACAAGATCCACATCAATCAATATCATGCATAAACTAGATGCAATGATGCATATGCATGCTATCCTATAATGCAGTTTAGTTTTATTAGGTCGGTTTGTACGTGTTCTTGCATGGTTTTATGATGAACAGAGGTGTTCAGATCAAATGTGGACGTGGCGATGACCTTGTCTTTAGATCAACCCTATCAACAAGTGATTTGTCCATGAGAAAGCTTCTGTTCGAAAGGAATCGAAGAACAGATGCAAAGAAAACACAATAATGTTGTAAGGTGGTATTGGAGACCTACCTTACATTCTTCCCGGTCTCGGGGTCCTTCTCTGACCAGACAGATCGTTGGGGCTCTCTTCCGGCGATCTTCCTTGCTGAACTCCGGTGATGGCTTACTCGGGGAGTTGGGGCTAGGGCTCTAAGTCGTCGTCTCAGGAGTTGGAAAAGAAGGTTGTGGTTTCGGCCAGAGGTTCTGGGTTCTATTTATAATCGAGAGAAGAAGAGTCCTAATCTGATTGGACTTTGAATAAGAGTTCTATTCAGATTATCATTGAATCTTAATAACTTATCTTGACTTGATTTGGTGCGGTAACATTGTGGAATTCAGGTTGGTTTCTCCTCCGTACCGATATTCCCACGCGTACAGAAGCCAAAAACCGCTCCAGAACTCGTTATGTCCGCGGTGATGAGCTCCGGAAGCTCCACGTGTCCATCGGGGCCTGGTATCTCCTTCTCCGCAGAGACGAGCTCCGGTTGTGCCACGTGTCAAGCGAGCGAGACCTCCCTCTCCTTCGGAGGTGAGCTCCGCGTGTGCCACGTATCCTGGCGGTCGGGACCTCCTCTCTATTGGGAGGTGGCTCCGCGCACGCCACGTGTCAGTGCCGGACCTTTCCTCTCTCCAGAGGTGGCTCCGGGTGTGCCACGTATCCATTCCGGACCTCCCTCTATTCGGAGGTGAGCTCCATGAATGGCCACGCGTCAAGTAGCGCCGGACTTTTCCTTTTTCCTCGGAGACGAGCTCCGAAGTAAACGTGTTCAACAGTGACGGACCTCCTGGAGATAAGCTCCGGTGGTGACACGTGTCCAATAGAACCGGGCTTCTCGGGGGTGATCTCCGAGATCGACACATATCCCGCGCGATGGGTTCTCTGATTTCCGCGGTGTCTAGCTCCGAAGGTGACATGTGTCCTGCAGAACTACCTTTGCTTCTTCCGCAGA
Source organism: Neostapfia colusana (assembly GCA_030760725.1). NCBI lineage: Eukaryota > Viridiplantae > Streptophyta > Magnoliopsida > Poales > Poaceae > Neostapfia > Neostapfia colusana. The sequence continues at coordinate 49,335,599 of JASWHV010000015.1, forward strand.
GGCTAGCTCCGGGGGCAACACGTGTCCCACAGGGTCGAACCTCTCCCCCTTTGTGGAGATGAGCCCCGAGCCTGCCACGTAGCCAGTTTAGCGGCGGACCTCTCCCCACTTTGCAGGGATGAGCTCCGAACACGCCACGTGGCCAGCGGCCGCGGGAGTTGTCTTCGGCGCTCTCTGTGAACTATATTCTTGTTTCTTTTGACTATCCTTTTAATTCTTTTTCTGTTCCCACTTCCTTTAAAATGTTTTCTCTTCATGAAACATGAATATATGCAGAAACCAAAAATGAGGGTGTCACAAATCTACCCCCTTAAATTGAATCTTGCCCTCGAGATTCGTTGGTAGAGAATAGATGAGGAAATTCTGCCTTGATGTCTTCTTGACGCTCCCATGTAGCTTCAGCTTCGGTGTGATGGCTCCATTGTACCTTGCACCATCGGATCACTTTGTTCCTGGTGACCCTTTCCTTTACGTCCAAAATTCGGACAGGGTGCTCCATATAAGTCATGTCTCCTTGAAGTCCAAGTTCTTCCATTGGTATTTGCTCCTCTGGTACTCTCAAGCACTTCTTGAGCTGGGATACATGAAACACGTCATGTACGTCAGAGAGATATGTTGGGAGCTCTAGTTGATAGGCTACTTCTCCTCGCTTGTCCAAAATCTTAAATGGTCCGATGCAGCGAGGTGCTAGCTTGCCTTTGACGTTGAAGCGTTGTTGGCCACGGATAGGCGATACCTTAAGGTATACGAAGTCTCCTACTTCGAAGGTCAACTTCCTTCGCCTATTGTCCGGATAGCCTTTCTGTCGTGATTGAGCAGCCTTTAAGTTCTCCCGTATCGTTTGGACTTGATTTTCAGCTTCTTGTAGCACTTCGGGTCCAAACACCTGGTTCTCTCCAGTTTCGTTCCAAAACAGCGGCGTTCTACACCGTCTACCGTACAATGCTTCGAAAGGCGACATCTTCAAGCTAGCTTGATAGCTGTTGTTATAGGAGAATTCAGCGTACGGTAAACTTCTATCCCAACTACGCCCACGTTTCAAAGCGCAAGCTCTCAACATGTCCTCCAAAATTTGGTTTGTCCTTTCGGTTTGCCCATCGGTTTGTGGGTTATAGGCGGAGCTAAAATCCAGTCATGTACCCATAGCTTTCTACAGCTTCCTCCAGAATCTAGAGGTAAACTGAGAACCTCGATCTGAGACTATCCTCCTTGGGACTCCATGACGGCACACGATCTGCTCCATGTACAACTCGGCTAATTGTGCAACGTTGTACTTGGCCCTTACAGGGAGAAAATAGGCTGTTTTCGTCAATCGGTCCATGATAACCCAGATGGAGTCGTAACCCGACTGAGTACGTGGCAATCCGACGATAAAATCCATACTGATGTCCTCCCACTTCCACTCGGGTACCTTCAAAGGTTGCAAAAATCCAGCGGGTCTTTGATGTTCAGCCTTCACCCGTTGGCATGTGTCGCATAGGGCAACGTTTTCGGCTATGTCCCTTTTCATACCATCCCACCAATAACATGTCTTCAAGTCCTTGTACATTTTGGTACTTCCGGGATGTATGGAATAGGGTGAATCATGTGCCTCCTTTAATATCATGTCGCGGAGGTGCTTCACGTTAGGCACACAAATCCTTCTCCTAGCCAAAGCGTAACCTTCTCATCTTATTTGAAATCCTTCTCTATTCCTTGTTGTATCCTTTCCTTGATCTCCTCATCCGTTGCTTGGCCATCCCTTATGTCTTGCTCCAATGAAGAGTGGATCTCCATCACTTCCATCTTGTTCAAGAATCTGAGGTGTAACCGTTCGAGCTCCTTACGTAGTTCGGGTGGTAGCTCCCGAACTGTGAGTTGGTGGCATGCTCCCTTTATGCTCAATGCATCAACTACTACATTGTCCTTCCCGGGGTGGTAGTTGATTCCAACATCGTAATCCTCGATGAGTTCCAACCATCGACGTTGCCTCAAATTCAAGTCTGTTTGGATAAATATGTACTTGAGGCTTTTATGATCCGTATAGATCTCACATCGATGACCAAGGATATAATGTCTCCAAATCTTCAATGCATGCACTACTGCTGCTAGCTCCAAGTCATGTGTAGGATAATTAAGCTCGTGCTTCTTTAATTGTCGTGAGGCATAGGCTACCACTTGTCCTTCTTGCATGAGCACACATCCGAGCCCCTGTCTGGAGGCGTCACAATATATGTCAAATCTCTTGTTACATCCGGCAATACCAAAACCGGTATTGTGGTTAGCCTTTTCTTGAGTTTCGCAAAGCTTTCTTGGCATGTTGGTGTCCATCGAAAGGCTTTCCCCTTCGTTAGTAACTCCGTCATAGGCTTTGCTATCTTAGAGAAGTCTTCAATGAGGTGTTGGTAGTATCCAGCCATCCCAAGAAAACTCTGAATATCCCTCACGTTTTGCGGTTGGTCCCACTTCAGAACATCCCTCACTTTTCCGGGATCGACCGATACCCCTTCTTCGGACATAATGTGGCCTAGGAACGATATTTCCTTTAGCCAAAATTGACACTTGTTAAGCTTGTCATACAATTGATGCTCACGCATTTTCTACAAGGTCAATTTCAAATGTTATTCATGCTCCTCCTCAATTTTTGAATACACCATAATGTCGTCGATGAAGACCACGACGAACTTATCCAAGTACTCCATGAAAACCTTGTTCATGAGGTACATGAAGTATGCAGGTGCATTTGTTAACCCAAAAGACATGACGGTATATTCATACGAACCATACCGTGTTCGAAAGGCAGTCTTGGGTATATCGGAGGGCTTAATCTTCAGCTGGAAGTATCCCGACCGAAGATCAATCTTAGAGAACACTTGGGCTCCTTTCATTTGGTCGAATAGGTCCTCTATACGGGTCAGAGGGTATTTGTTCTTGATTGTCACCTCGTTGAGAGGCCTATAGTCCACGCACATCCTTTGGGTCCCATCCTTCTTGTCTACGAAGAGCACAGGAGCTCCCCATGGTGACGAGATTGGACGTATAAAACCCTTCTCCAACTGCTCTTGAATTTGCTTCTTGAGTTCTACTAGTTCATTGACAGGCATCCTATAGGGTCTCTTTGCTACGGGTGCAGTTCCAGGTACCAAATCAATGGCAAACTCAATGTCCCGATCAGGTGGCATACCTAGAAGCTCCTCTGGAAACACGTCCGAGAAGTCTTGAACCACCGGAATGCTGCCCAATGTTGCTCCTTCGACGTGGTTCAAGATTGCCTTTTCGGTTGTTTGTTGGGCTGACTCAAACTCGACACGAATACCGTGCTCATTTGTCAACTGCACGCTTCTTTCAGCACATTGGATTAACCCGTTGTGCTTTCTTAGCCAATCCATCGCAAGTATTATGTCAATCCCTTGGGAATCCAGGACAATGAGGTTGGCGAGGAAGTCTACCGCGCTTATTTTAAGGCTTACTTTCGGACATACTATATTAGTCCTCATTTCTCCTCCGGGAGAATTAACTAACATAGCACATTTTAAGTAGGATATGGGTAGATTATGCTTGGTAACATACTTCGATGATATGAAGGAATGTGATGCTCCAGAATCAAATAAGATGGTGGCTGGGTTGGAGTTAGCAAGGAACATACCAATTACGACGTCCTCAGCCTGTTGTGCTTCCTCAGCAGAGACATGGTTCATGTTGCCGCGAGCATAGTTCTGCTGTCCCCGGTTTCCTTCATTGTCCCCTCCGTTCGGTCGCGGGTTCTGTTTGGGCACGTTGCCTTGCTGTCCAAGGCCTCTCCTCGGGCACTGGTTCACGAAGTGTCCTGTTTCCCCGCATGCAAAGCATGCCCTGTTGCCTACGGCAGCAGATATGTTGGGGCGGGGGTTTTGAACAGGAGCGCCCATGTTAGGTCGGGGCACAGGAGGCATGGGCACACGAGGTGCTGGTGCAACGGGTCGTTGCTGTGGTGGCTGACTAGGGCGGTATGCAGGAGTGGTCGATCCATACTGCGGTGCGGCCGGGGGCATGTAACGAGGTCGTACGTTGCTCCCTTGTGGCTGGTATGGCATCTTCCTCTTGCACTTTCACTCGATCTCTCGGATCTTGCTTTCGACTACTATAGCCTTGTCAACCAGCTTCTGAAAGCTTGTGTAGTCATTGTTGAGGAGCTGAACCTGGATCTCATTGTTCAACCCTCTCATGAACAGGTATTGCTTCCTCTGGTCTGAGTTGACATCTTCGGGGGCATACTGGGACAGTTGTGTGAACTTGTTGAGATACTCATTCACGCTTCTCTGTCCTTGACGGAGACCTTCAAATTCCTGTCTCTTTAGCATCATTACACCAGCAGGGATGTAATGAGAGCGGAAACTTTCCTTGAACTCAGTCCAAATGATCGTCTCCGAGTCGACATGAGCGTTACATAGGGCATCCCACCAGTCAGCGGCAGCTCCCATAAGTTGGTGCGACGCAAAAAAAAACTTCTCTCGGTCATTGCACTGTACTATGGCAAGCTTCTTCTCCATGGATTTCAACCAGCCGTCGGCCTCCGTGGGGTCGTTAGCTTGAGCAAAGGTGGGTGGTCGAGTCCTCATGAACTCTCCCAGCCTGTTATGAGCCGGCGGTGGTGGTGGCGGTGGTGCCGGAACGGGGTTGTTGTTGGCCTGCAACTGAACCAAAGTTTGGATCATAGTTTGCATAAGTTGGTTCTGCATGGCCATCAACCGTTCCAGGTGGTTCTCACCAGCTCCGGGGTTAACAGGAACTTCATCGTGGCCATCCTCTTGGTTGTCACGGACGTTCCTTTGGCCGGCGTTTCCTCTCACCATCTTTGAGAGAGATCAAAATAGAATAGAAATTTAGAAGGTTAGGTAGATCCCCTCAACTATATGCATCAAGGTGGGTTGGACTATATATATATTAGCCCATATGAGGATGTGAACAAGTGCCGAAGCATCTCACACCTCTTTCTACTTATGTGTGGATATGGACAACGTTTTGAGACGTCCCACAACTCACACTAAGCACATAATCACAAACAATCATCACAAGGGCTCACACAACTCCTATTCAAGGCTTGTTCAATGGGGGTCCTATATGGCTTAGGGTGTTGCCAATCTGTTGTGACGCCCTCAATTCTGTGGGAAAACCACGGAACCGAGAACTAATGCATATGTGTGCCCAGGATGTTCATCACACATACACATACGTTCCACAAACTGAATTCAGATTATATATTACCACGAATAACAGAGTTTATTACAATACCTCATGAGTCTTGGACTCATGCTCACAGCGCAAGTCTTTATTCTAAAGCGGAAGCAATTTAGCTAATGCGGAAGCAAATCTAAGAAGAAGTGGCTCCATCTCTAATCCCTCCACATGCAAGGTTGAGAACAGATCACACGCCGTAATGCTCCACTCGGTCTTCATAGTAGGCTTCTCCCGCTGCTGATGATGAAAATAATAATGCAAGTTTGAGTACAATGATGTACTCAGCAAGTGCGGGAAAACACATGATATGCAGCTCATAAACAAGGTAGGTATAAAAAGGATTATTTGCAGAAAAACAGATTTATAAAACCATGATAAAACAGCAACTTAACTTTAGATGAATGCAATCCCAGCATGTATTAAATTGCCAACATACCTCCATCGCTTTCCATGTTCCACCCAAACATTAACCAACCCCATTCCTACTCACGAATACCTCCTCGTATTCGCTACCATCTGACGAATACCTTCACGTATTCGCTACAATCTTATCTCATAAACAACTTTGTCTCACACCGAGACCAGTTTTGCTGCCATGACTCAACAGTCATGCAACCATCTTATCACCCGGACTCCACAGTCCCACAACCAAACCATAACAAACTCATTAACCATAACCAAGAACCTTCCCAATAACCATCCCAACTAATCATGGCAGTTTAGCCAGGTGCTCGTGACCGTAAGCTCGGCTATCATGATAGTTTTAATAACTCTGCAGAGTTTGCACCTCTTTACCCACAAGTTTGTGATTTCGTCACCCGTCGCGACTGCAGAACCTCCATTATACCAGTACACAACCATCGGTGTATGGTCAAGAGATCACAAAATAGCCTTTACAAAGGGGTTACTAGATGTATGGACTCACTAAGGTTTCACCGACAGGCTAGAATCTCCAATTCTCCCACCCACGGCCCCCCTCTTGTGCCATGCAGTTCCTAGGGCAGTCCTCACTCGACTCCCATTCCCCGCGCCTTCCACAGTCCATAACACTCTAGCAACTTACCTAATTACTCAGCTAAGCCGCACCCATACTTGGCCTTGTGGTGGCACTGTTATCCTGGCATGTGCATGCATGAACCGGTCCTTAGATCTATGGCAAGTAAAACCACCATCTCATGCTACCTCATTCACAAACCCAGGCTTGCCTAGATCTCCCTCTGATCCATGTTCACTATTAACATCAGTTTCTCCTTATCAATATGACTGCAGTTAGCTAGACACATCTATCTCGCTTCCCAATCCCATAGACTTAGCGAAGCATAAAGCAAAAACCATACCCAACTCATAAACTTCCCTGGCGACAAGGGTGGTTTAACCAAAGCTAATAAACTCCTATAAAAGGGTTTCCCATCATGTTTGACTCAGTACGCACACCTTTTTGCAAAACAAAACAGTTTTACCCAAAACATAGGATCAATATGGTCAAGGAGCACTTGCCTTGTTCTTGCGATTGCGGTTGTTCTTGAATCCCAAAACCTTGCTGTTGTAGCTCGTCGTAGACAGCTCCCTGAGCTTGTCCTGCTAGGTAGGATCACGTGCATACAAGATTCACAACAATCAATATCATGCACAAACCTTAAACTAGATGCGATGATGCACATGCATGCTATCCTATGATTAATTTTACTAGATTGGTTTGTACGTGTTCTTGCATGGGTTGCATGGATTTATGATGAACAGGGGTGTTTGGATCAATGGTGGACGTGGCGATGATCTTGTCTTTAGATCAACCTGAGCATCAAATGATCTGTCCACGAGAAGGCTTCTGTTCGAAAGGGATCAAAGAACAGATGCAAAGAAACCACAACGATGTCGTAAGGCGGTATTGGAGATCTACGTTACGTTCTTCTCTGTCCCAAGGTCCTCCTCAGATCGTTGGGCTTTCCTCCGGCGTTCTTCCTTGCTGCACTCGGGCGATGGTCTACTCGGCAGGTTGGGACTTAGGGCTCTAAGTCGTCGGCTCAGGAGTTGGAAAAGAAGTTTGTGATTTCGGCCAGGGGTTCTGGGTTCTATTTATAATCGGGAAGAGAAGAGTCCTAATCTGATTGTATCCCGAATAAGAGTCTTATTCAGATGGTCGTTGGATCCTGTCATCTTATCTTTAGTTGATTTGGTGCGGTAACGTTGTGGAATTCAGGTCGGTTTCCTTTACGTACCGGTATTCTTACGCATAATAGCCGCTCCAAAACTCGTTACTTCCACGGTGACGAGCTCCGGAAGCTCCACGTGTCCTCCGGGGCCTGGTATCTCCTTCTCCGCAGAGATGAGCTCCGGTTGTGCCGCGTGTCAAACGATCGAGACCTCCCTTTTCTTCGGAGGTGACTCCGCGCACGCCACGTGTCAGTGCCGGACCTTTCCTCTCTTCTTTCCTCAGAGACGAGCTCCAAGGTTAACACGTGTCCATCAGTGATGGACCTCCCGGAGATAAGCTCCGGTGGTGACACGTGTCCGATAGAACCGGACCTCTCGGAGGTGAGCTCCGAGATTGACATGTATCCCGTGCGACTGGTCCTCTGATTTCCGTGATGACTAGCTTTGAAGGTGACATGTGTCCTGCGGAAATGCCTTTGCTTCTTCCGCAGAGGAAAGCTCCGAGAGCAACACGTGTCCCCCAGGGTCGGACCTCTCCCCTTTTGCGGAGATGAGTCCCGAACCTGCCACGTAGCTATTTTAGTGGCGGACCTCTCCCCACCTCGCAGGGACGAGCTTCGAACACGCCACGTGGCCAGCGGCTGCGGTAAGTTGTCTTCGACGCTTTCTGAGAGCTCGATTCGGCTCTTATTGGCTATCCTTTTGATATTTTTCTCTGTTCCTACTTTTCTTAAAATGTTTCTTCTTCATAAAACATGAACATATGCTGACACCCGAGATGAGGGTGTCACATCTGTATTCCAACTATGGCCTTTCCTAGGCTTTTATCCTATGTCAAGGCAGTTTCAAGGCCAATCTAGGAACCCTAGGCTTTCATCCTATGGTCAGCGTGGCTTAGCTACCAATCTGTGTCTGTAACCAATCTGTGAACTTATCTAAGTGTGTAACCTACCGTGACCCGTGGTTCTAATGCCAATCTGTGATTGTATCTAGGTATTTAATCTACCCTCATCCATGGCTTTTGAAACCAATCTATGTTTCCTATTTAGGCGTGTAACCCACTGTCAACCGTGACTCTGATACCAATCTGTGACGCCCTCAATTCTGTGGAAAACCACGGAACCGAGAACTGATGCATATGTGTGCCCAGGATGTTCATCACACATACACATATGTTCCACAAACTGAATTCAGATTATATATTACCATGAATAACAGAGTTTATTACAATGTCTCATGAGTCTTGGACTCATGCTCACAGCGGAAGTCTTAATCTAACAGCGGAAGTCTTATTTCTATGCAGCGGAAGTCTTCTAACTAGGATGGAAGCGATTCTAAGCAGTAGCGGCTCCATCTCTACTCCATCCCCACAGGCAATGTTGAGAACATATCACACGCCTAATGCTCCCCTTTGTCTTCATAGTAATCTTCTCCTGTTGCTGATGATGAAATAATAATGCAAGTTTGAGTATAACGATGTACTCAGCAAGTGCTAGAAAAATATGATATGAAGCTCATAACAAGGTAGGTATAAAAAGGCTCATTGCAGAAAGCGAAGTTAATTGTCAAAACCATGATAAAACATCAACTCATCTTTAAGTGAATGTAATCCCAACATGTATTAAAATACCAATCATACCTCCATTATGTTCATTACCTTCCATGTCACAACCAGTCATCAATCATCCTCATTCTTGCTCACGAATACCTCCTCGTATTCGCTGCCATCTCACGAATACCATCTCGTGTTCGCTACCATTTCATCTCATAAAACAACTTCGTCTCCCATCGAGACTAACCTTGTTGACATGACTCATCAGTCATGCAACCCATCTTATCACCCGGACTCAACAGTCCCAAAACCCAACCATAACCAAACCAATATCCATCCCAATAACCATATCAAATAACCATCCCAACTAATCATGGAAGTTGGCCAGGCGCTCGTGACCGTAAGTTCGGCTATCATGATAGTTTTTAGACTCTGCAGAGTTAGCACCTCTTTACCCACAAGTTTGTTATTTCGTCACCCGTCGGCGACTACAGAGCCTCCATTATGCCAGTACACAACCTTCGGTGTATGGTCAGGAGATCAAAAAATAGCCTTTACAAAGGGGCTACTAGATGTATGGACTCACTAAGGTTTCACCGGCAGGCTAGAATCTCCAATTCTCCCACCCACGGGCCCCCTCTTGTGCCATGCAGTTTCCAGGGCAGTCCTCACTCGACTCCCATTCCCCGCGCCTTCAACGGTCCATAACAATCTAGCAACTTACCTAATTAGCAGCTAAGCCGCACCCATACTTGGCCTTGTGGTGGCACTGTTATCCTGACATGTGCTCGCATGAACCGGTCCTTAGATCTACGGCAAGTAAACCACTATCTCATGCTATCTCATTCACAAACCCGGCTTGCCTAGATCTCCCTCCGATCCATGTTCATCAACAACATCAGTTTCTCATTATCATTATGAGTGCAGTTTAGCTAGACACATCTATCTCGCTTCCCAATCCCATGGACTCAGCAAAGCATAAAAGTAACCCGACTCATAAACTTCCCTGGTGACAAGGGTGGTTTAACCAAACTAGTAAACTCCTATAAAAGGGTTTCCCATCATGTTTGACTCAGCACACACACCTTTTCGCAAAACAAAAAGTTTTCCCCCCAAAACATAGGATCAATATGGTCAAGGAGCACTTGCCTTGTTCTTGCGGTTCAAGTTGCTCTTGGATCTCGAAACCTTGTTGTTGCAGCTCGTCGTAGACAGCTCCCTGAGCTTGTCCTGCTATACAGGATCACGCACATACAAGATCCACAGCAATCAATATCATGCACAAACTAGATGCGATGATGCATATCCATGCTATCCTAGTTTAGTTTTATTAGTTCGGTTTGTACGTGTTCTTGCATATTTTTATGATGAACAGAGGTGTTCGGATCAAATGTGGACGTGGCGATGACCTTGTCTTTAGATCAACCCGATCAACAAGTGATCTGTCCACGAGAAAGCTTCTGTTTGAAAGGAATCGAAGAACAGATGCAAAGAAAACACAACGATGTCGTAAGGTGGTATTGGAGACCTACCTTACGTTCTTCTCGGTCTCGGGGTCCTTCTCTGACCAGACAGATCATTGGGGCTCTCTTCCGGCGATCGTCCTTGCTGAACTCCGGCGATGGCTTACTCGGCGAGTTGGGGCTAGGGCTCTAAGTCGTCGGCTTAGGAGTTGGAAAAGAAGGTTGTGGTTTCGGCCAGAGATTCTGGGTTCTATTTATAATCGGGAGAAGAAGAGTCCTAATCTGATTGGACTTCGAATAAGAGTTCTATTCAGATTATAATTGAATCTTAACAACTTATCTTGAGTTGATTTGGTGCGGTAACATTGTGGAATTCAGGTTGGTTTCTCCTCCGTACCGATATTCCCACGCGTACAAAAGCTAAAAAACGCTCCAGAACTCGTTACCTCCGCGGTGATGAGCTCCGGAAGCTCCACGTGTCCATCGGGGCCTCGTATCTCCTTCTCCGCAGAGACGAGCTCCGGTTGTGCCGCGTGTCAAGCAAGCGAGACCTCCCTCTCCTTTGGAGGTGAGGTCCACGAGCGCCACGTATCCTGGTGGTCAGGACCTCCTCTCTATTCGAAGGTGGCTCCGCGCACGCCACGTGTCAGTGCCGGACCTTTCCTCTCTCCGGAGGTGGCTCCGTGTGTGCCACGTATCCATTCCGGACCTCCCTCTCTTCGGAGATGAGCTCCGTGAATGCCACGCATGAAGTAGCGCCAGACTTTTCCTTTTTCCTCAGAGACGAGCTCCAAAGTAAACATGTGTCCAACAGTGACGGACCTCCTAGAGATAAGTTCCGGTGGCGACACGTGTCCAATAGAACCGGGCTTCTCGGGGGTGATCTCCGAGATCGACATGTATCCCGCGCGACGGGTTCTCTGATTTCCGCGGTGTCTAGCTCCGAAGGTGACCCGTGTCCTGCGGAACTACCTTTGCTTCTTCCGCAGAGGCTAGCTCCGGGGGCAACATGTGTCCCACAGGGTCGGACCTCTCCCCCTTTGCGGAGATGAGCCCCGAGCCTGCCACGTAGCCAGTTTAGCGGCAGACCTCTCCCCACTTCGCAGGGATGAGCTCCGAACACGCCACGTGGCCAGCGGCCGCGGCAGTTGTCTTCGGCGCTCTCTGCGAACTGGATTCTTGTTTCTATTGAATACTTTTTAATTCTTTTTCTGTTCCCACTTCCTTTAAAATGTTTTATCTTCATGAAACATGAATATATGCAGAAACCAAAAATAAGGGTGTCACACTAGTTAATGCCGCGATTCTACAAGAAAATGTTCAGCGTGAGCGCGGTTCTGATAAGAGGAAACGCAGCGCGCTGATGAGCAGCAGTGGTGGGACGCCACAAAAATACCGTGTGGTGTATCGCTCACCATCCGGTCAGAGATGGCAGCCACCGGCGCGACCGCCTCAGTTTTGCGGTTGGCAATATAATACGCCAAGCTTCCGACCGATGTATCCACCACAGCAGCAGCAAAGGATGGTCCGGTGTGCACCTCAGTTCAAACAGCGTGCACCGGGATTCCGTCCTCAAGTCGGAGGGACCCCGTCACCTTACACGTGCTTCATGTGTGGCCGTGTCGGGCATATTTCGAGGGACTGCCCCGAGCCGCGACAGGGCAGGGGTGCAGCACCGTATCAGAGTGCTAATCAGCCCCGTAATCAGCCCAAGAAACCAGCACCAAAACCCGGCAACGTCCACCACTTAGCCATCGAAGACGTGCCGGAAGGCGAACCCGTCCTCGCGGGTACATTTTCTTACTTAGATCATCCCGTAGTCATACTTCTTGACTCCGGTGCCACCCATAATTTCATAAGTCAGTCTTATGTTATTAAATACCAACTGCCTATCATTCCCACAAACAATTCATACTTGATATGTTCTCCCGGTGGGAAAATAACAACTGATAGAATGGTCTATAGAGCACCATTACAGTTGGGTGGAAATCTATATCCGACTTCTGTAATCATGTTAGAGAGTCAAAAACTTGATGTCATTTTAGGAATGTCATGGCTACATCACCATGGTGCTGTTCTTGACATCATCCCACGTGTGGTTCATCTAAACTCTCCACTTCATGAATCACATGTTCTTATTCTTAACCGTTCGGTTCAAGAAGCTCCAACGACATATAACACGGAAGCCGTGAAACTTGAGGATATTTGCGTGGTCCGTGAATACCCGGATGTCTTTCCGGAGGATCTTCCAGGTATGCCACCCGAAAGAGATGTTGAGTTCAAGATTGAACTTGTACCTGGGACGACGCCAAGATCGCAGAGACCATACAAGATGGCTCCGGATGATCTAGCTAAATTAAAGGAGCAGCTCAATGATTTAATGAAGAAGGGTTTCATTCGACCGAGTTCCTCGTCATGGGGATGCTCGGCGCTGTTTGTGAAGAAAAAGGATGAAACCTTGAGGTTGTGTGTGGACTACCGACCTCTCAACGCCGTCACCATCAAGAATAAATATCCACTGCCCCGCATCGATATACTATTCAATTAACTTGTGGGTGCGAGTGTATTTTCAAAGATGGATCTTCACTCCAGTTATCACCAAATCAAGATCCGAGTGGAGGATATTCCGAAGACGGCGTTCTCGACGAGATACGGATTGTATGAATACCTCGTCATGTCCTTTGGTCTCACCAACGCCCTGGCACACTTCATGTATCTCATGAACTCAGTGTTTATGCCGGAGTTGGACAAGTTTGTGGTGGTGCTCATAGATGAATCTTGGTGTACTCCATGTATGAAGAGGAACACGCCAAAAACCTGCATATCGTGCTTCAATGATTGCGAGACCATAAGATTTGCGCCAAGTTTAGCAAGTGTGAATTTGGATCAGCCAAGTGCCATTCCTTGGTCACATTATTTCTTCAGAAGGCATTGCAGTTGATCCAAGCAAAATCGAACAAGTGCTGAAATGGAAGTCCCCCACATCAGTCCATGAAGTCAGAAGTTTCCTCGGGTTAGCAGGATATTATCGGAGATTCATACCGAACTTCTCCAAGCTTGCTAAGCCGATGACTGAACTATTGAAGAAGGGGATCAAATATGTTTGGAGATCAGCTTGTGAAGAAGCTTTCCAAGCATTAGTGAAGCATCTTACAACAGCCCCGGTGTTAGCTCAACCGGATACAACCAAGCCCTTTGACGTATATTGTGATGCGTCCGTCATCGGGCTTGGCTGTTTATTGATGCAAGGAGGAAGAGTGGTCGCCTATGGCTCTTGTCAAGTTCGTAACCACAAGCAGCACTACCCGACTTATGATCTTGAGCTTGCTGCTGTGGTGTTGGCGTTGAAAATATGGAGGCACTATTTGCTTGGGAACTTAGTGCACCTCTACACCGACCACAAGAGTCTGAAGTATACATTCACTCAGAAGGAGTTGAATATGCAGCAACATAGATGGATAGAACTGATCAAAGACTATGAGATCGAGATTCACTACCATCCCGGTAAAGCAAACGTGGTTGCCGATGCCTTAAGCCGCAAATCCTATGTCAACAGTCTGTCCATCACCCCACTTGAAGAGGAGGAGCCGAGTCTGTACTTGGTTCCATATGGGGCATTATATAATCTTGCTCTCATCCCTACAATACGAGAGGAGATTATGGAAGCACAGAAGAAAGATGTGGGAATGTCGCACTTTTGGAGAAGGATGAAGAATGACGAAATGAAATGCTTCCGAAGAGATTATAACGGTACACTATGGTTTAAAGACCGTATAGTGGTACCCCGTGACATGAAGCTTTGGAAGAAAATTTTGGACGAAGCACATTTGTCCATGTATTCTATTCATCTGGGCAGCAACAAGATGTACCAGGATCTGAAAACCAGATTTTGGTGGACACGAATGAAAAGAGAAATCGCAAAGTACATATCCGAATGTGATACGTGTCGGCGGTTGAAAGCCCACCATATGCGTAAAGCCGGACAGCTGCAACCATTGAACATTCCGGCATGGAAGTGGGATGACATCAGCATGGATTTCATAGTTGGTTTACCTCTCACGTCTCACAAACATGACTTGATTTGGGTGATAGTCGATCGACCAACCAAGTCGGCTCATTTTATTCCAGTACATACAAATTATGTGGCCAAGCAATATACGGAGTTGTATATTGCAAGGATCTTGTGCTTGCACGGTGTCCCCAGCTCCATTATTTCCAGATCGCGGTGCGCTGTTCATATCTCGGTTCTGGGGACAACTGCACGCATCATTGGGGACCAAACTGATCTGAAGTTCCGCTTATCACCCGCAGACGGATGGTCAAACTGAACGGGTGAATCAAGTGCTTGAAGACATGCTACGCGCTTGTGCCATCAACCACGGCAAGAATTGGGACGATCATTTGCCGTTGGCAGAGTTTTCTTTCAACAATGGCTACCAAGCTAGCATCAAGATGGCGCCGTATGAAGCTCTCTATGGCCAGAAATGTCGTACACCTCTCAACTGGTGTGAGTCCGGTGAGCGAGTTATCTACGGTATTGAACTTTTGAATGAGGCTGAAGAACGAGCGCGAGTAATACAAGCCAATCTCAAGGCTGCTCAATCTCGTCAGAAGAGCTATGCGGACAAAAGATGCCGCCCTCTCCACTTCGACATCGGGGATCATGTTTATGTCCGTGTGTCTCCAATGAAGGGAGTTCATCGTTTCGGGGTAAAGGGTCAACTTGCGCCGCGGTTCATTGGTCCGTTCGCCGTCATTGAAAAATGCGGACCCGTGGCCTATCGCCTGGAATTACCAGCGTCGCTCGCAGGCATTCACAACGTCTTCCACATCTCTCAGCTGAGGAAGTGCCTCAAACCCTTCGCTGAAATCCGCACTGAAGACATAGAAGTTCTTCAACCAGACCTCACGTACACGGAGTATCCAATCCAGATTGTCGAGGAAAAGACTCGCACCACAAGAAACCGGACCTTATGGTTCTTCAAGGTCTTGTGGAGTAACCATACTGCTGATGAAGCGACATGGGAAAGCGAGGAATATCTACGAACTAATTATCCGGACTTGCTATCATCATATAACCGGTAAAGTTTCCCCACTTTGCTTTTCCTTTGGAATCTCGGGACGAGATTCTTTTTAAGGGGGGGATGTAAAATACCCAAAAAGTGGTAGCAAGAAAATTCAGCTCATGTACACTTAGGGAAAATTAGGGGAATTAAAACTTTGAATTATAACGGTGTAAGTTCAAAGTGGCGAATCAAACTTCCCAAAACTTCCAAACATGGAGATCTAAATGCACAGCTTGGATCTTCATACTCCAAATATTCAACCTTCCAAATTTCAGCTCATTTGGAGGAGTTTTAATAATTGTTTGGGATTAAAAGAGGAAGCCCTCTAATCTCAATTTCAAATTCAGTTTCAAATTTCAATTCCCTCAATTTGCAAATTTGGTTCCACAAATATGTTATTCACATTTGAATTAGCAGCCATGCCAAAAATTAGAAACTTTGGAGTTAGTTTGCCAGGTTTTTGAACAATACAAAATGGAAAATTCAAATTCCATTTCAAATTCAAATGTTCAAACCCAATACAAACTTCACACCAGAATTCAAACTATTTGAATTCAGCAAGTTTAAACCATGACTTGGTGTGAAAGTATAGTCTTAAATGTTGAGTTGCTGGGAAAGAAATATCAGTGGAAATTGGATAAAAATTTGAGGTGGTGGGACCCATTTGTCAGCCACACAGAAGAATAAACCGACCCTGTTTTCACCTCGGCTGTTCACCGCGCGCCACCGATCGACGGCTGCCTCCACCGAGCTGCTTCCTCGCTGCTCCCAAAGTCGAGCCGGTGCGTGTGGGCGATCAGAGCCACAGCACACTCCTACTTCTCCTCTCTGCCGTCATCCATAGCCTTCCCAGCTCCTCTGCCCGAGCGCCGACCGAAACCTTGAGCTACCTCGCCGCTCAGTTCTTTCCCGATCAACCATAGCCTTCCGAGCTTGGCTGCTTGAGCCATCCACATCAAAGAGTAGCGCCTGGACGTACTCTAGCACCCTCTAAAGTTCCTCCAAGGTTTACCGATCAGAGCTGCTCTTTAAACACGGATTGGTCCCAAAGCTTGGAGGTGCACCGGACCTCGCCGTTTCGGCTCACCGTCGACAGCCTCATCCGGCCACCCTCTCCTCCGACATCCTATACAAGAAAGGTGCATGGGTAGCCCTGGATGGTGTAGCCGCCAGTCGCATAGCAAATGATCTATCGAGTAGCTCGAATTTTATTCTTTCCCGAACCCTAGTGTAGAAGAACGAGGCTCGGTTCATATCCAAATTCGGGTTGCACAATCAACCATGCCTCGAGCTCACGTGCACATAGCTCCTGCACTCCCTAGCGCCCGTCCTCGAAAAAGAACTGAGGAAAACCATCAAGAGTTGGCCTTGTTCTAGTCGATTTTCAAGCCGCCATGAGAAACCGCTTCAGCTCACCGTTGAGCCCTAGTTTGCCGGCCGTTTCATCGAGTTGGGCAGCCTGTTCTAGAGCCTACATCTTCCACTGGTGCTCTAGAGCGCGAGAACTGATCGTTTGGTGGAGGAAAGAGGTTTCCCGACCTCGCCGGAGTGCGCAACCCTGCTGTCACCGGTGCGCGCCATCTTCCTGTGAGTTTTGGCCGCCGGCGACACCACCGGCGTGTTCAGCGGGGTAAACAATGGAGGAGCGGCGAGTTTGTGCCCGGGAGATGGCCGGGAAAGCCCTTCCCGCCACCCTCGCCGGAGCAGCGCCGCGGGTGCCTCTGTTTGGCGCGAGGAAGAAGAGGGAACTGATGGGTGGGGCCAATTAAGGATCCACTGTAAAAATTCCAAAGCCAATTAAGGATCCTAAATAGCAGTAGCTATGAATAGAAGTTTACATCTTATAAGTCCTTAATACTTATACAAATATTTTGTTACATTTCATAATAGTGACCGAAGTTAAGTACGCACCGGAGCCCTTGGACGTCCTCCCACCAGAAGCTAACTTCTCCTCTGACTCGCAACAAGGCAAGCCCCGGTTTGTATTTAAGTACTTTTGCAAATTCTTTATTTGTATCACTTATGTCTAGGGTGAATGCTTGCATTAGAGTTAGGGTGATTGAAACCCCACTTGCATAATCTTTTAAATCCTATGGAGGGTTGGGTAGTTTACAGACTCGACGAGTAGAGAATGCCGTGCTAATATGCTTAGGATCTCGGTAGAAGTCGAGTAGTTGGAATCTACTCGCGAGGTAAGGCTTTATCACACGGTTTGGTCAGAATAGAAAATGGCTTAAGAGTGGAGAAAATGAGACCCAGCAGGGGGGATAGGAAGCAGTGAGCGGAGGTCTCACGTGCGTAGCCCTGTTGGTGTCGATTGAGGACCGAGTCGTGTGCGGGCCTGCTGAACAAGTATCGAACAGTACCGGATGGCATACTAACATAAGCAGGAAACTGATGTAAATGGTTAACCTGGGTGTCGAGGCTTACCGAACCATAAATAGGAGTGGGTTGAGGGTAGCAAGGTGTAAATCTGCCGGTGGGCACAGTCACGCTCCAAGCGGGGACCTCCTGCCCGTTACGGATGGACCGATTCCACATTTGGGTTGCCTTTGAAAGGTTGTTGCATACAACAGAGTAGGAAGGGGTGTGGAATCATGCTTCTGAACGCGGGTGTATGCAACGTGTTGTCCGGGTGTCTCCTGATTGCAATCACCGTCCCTCACGGTTATTTGAGTACCGCTTGCTCACTGTTCTGTGACGTAGTAAGAAGAAAAATAAGCCAGAGGAATGATAATATGCTGTGATGAAATATTTATGTTTTGGAAACCATGTCTGCTGTAGATGTAGAGCTAATTAAGTTTATTTTCCGCTTTGGGCATCACCTCATCGGAGGAAAGCGTTTCTTGTTTGATTGTGGACTTCCGATGTGAGGGCTGCCTAGGGTACATGAATCTGTTGCAATAAAACTGAAAGTAAGGATCAACATGTAGGCGTGTCTTTATTGCAAGTCCCTTTTTCCTATCTTACACATCCTTGCATGTAGAGTTCCGTGCTTAGGGTTGTCGGTTAAGCCTTGCTGAGCCCTCGTGCTCACTGTTGCAATATTTGAGCTGTATGCAGGTGAGAGCTATGAGGAGGGTTCCGAGGATGAGGCGATGCCCCCGTCAGGGTACACGGTCGAGATGGAGCCCTGCACGCCGCCGTGATCTTCGTTGGACTGCTGCTAGTGTGTAGTGTCCCCGGGCTGTACGGCTGCATTTTGCGTAGCTAGGCTGAGAGTTTAGCTGTAAATACTACTTCCGCTATTAATTTAGTTTTTGTAAAAGGCTTCCGCTGTTTTATATCAAATAAAAGTTTGTATGTTGTTCTTAATTCTTTTCGTGTGTGTTGTTGGGTGCCGCATCGCACGTCACCACCCTATGCGATCCTGGAGTGGGTGAACCACGAGGTGGTCCCCACAGAAGCGGTCAACACCGCTTGCCAAGCCACAAACCTACCTCCGTTGCTTGTTGAAGAAGACTCCACACAAAATTCTAACGGTTAACAAACCCAATATCTCCTACTTTAGAGTCTTTGGTAGCAGCTGTTACATTCTTACCAATAAGACTCAAATTTCGAAGTTCGCATCGAAATCCGATGAAGGTTTCTTACATGGCTATGATTCAAACACCTACGCCTATCGTGTATTCAACAAAACCTCCGGTTGTGTTGAAACCGCACGTGACGTGTTGTTTGATGAAACTAATGGCTCCCAAGTGGAGCAAGTTGATCAAGGTGTGCTAGATGAAGAAGAGGCACCATGTATGGCATTGAGAAATGGCACTTGGTGATATACGACCACAAGAGCAACAAGGCCCAAGTGACCCGTCCTCATCACAAGAGATGCCCCAAGCACAAGATCAGGCCCAAGTTCCTCAAGATCAAGAACACGATCAAGATCACCATGATCAAGACATTGAAGATCAAAATGGTGGGAATGATCAAGGAGGACAAACGAAGAAGGAGATGAAGACGTTGACTCAAGACCATGTGTACCACACCCAAGAGTCCATCAATGTGTTCAATGGGACCATCCCATTGACAACATACTTGGAGACATCTCCAAGGGGGTAATGACTCGCTCTCGTATGGCTATTTTTTGTGCTCACTACTCCTTTATGTCTTCTTTGGATCCATTTAAGGTTGAAGATGCCCTACGAGACCCGGATTGGGTGATGGCCATGCAAGAGGAGCTCAACAACTTCAAAAGAAACGAAGTGTGGGAGATCGTGAAAAGACCTAATGCCAACGTGGTAGGCACCAAGTGGGTATTCCGCCAAAAGAAAGATGAGCATGGTGTGGTGACAAGAAACAAAGCTAGACTTTCGGACAAGGGGTACCCACAAGTCAAAGGTTTGGATTTCGATGAAACTTTTGCTCCCGTAGCTAGGCTTGAATCTATTCACAAATTATTGGCCTATGCTACTCACAACGATTTCAAGTTGTAGCAAACAGACGTGAAAAGCGTCTTCCTCAATGGTCCAATCAAGGAGGATGTGTATGTGGAGTGACCACCCGACATCGAGGATGATAAGTATTCAAACCATGTCTTTAAGCTTCATAAAGCTCTCTACGGCCTCAAACAAGCTCCTAGAGCTTGGTATGAGTGCCTTAGAGATTTCCTCATTGACAATAATTTTAGGATAGGAAAGGCCGACTATACATTCTTTACTAAGAACATGGATGATGATTTGTTTGTATGCCAAATTTATGTTGACGACATAATGTTTGGTTCTACTAACAAATCTTTTTGTGAAGAGTTTAGCAAAATCATGACGCATAGATTTAGGATGTCGATGATAGAAGAATTGAAGTTCTTTCTAGGTTTCCAAGTGAAACAACTCAAGTACACTCAAGATATACTTAAAAAGTTGGATATGGAGAAGGCCAAGCCCATCAAGATGCCAATGGCAACAAACGTTCATATGGACCTAAAACCAAGACAGCCCTAGCGTGGATCAAAAGGTATACCGTTCCATGATTGGATCTCTTCTTTACCTTTGTGCATCTAGGCCCGATATTATGTTAAGTGTATGCATGTGTGCAAGGTTTCAAGCTGCTCCTAAGGAATATCACTTGACAGCCGTAAAGAGAATTTTGCACTATTTAGTTCATACACCTAACTTAGGGTTGTGGTATCCTAAAGGGTCCCAATTCAATCTCATCGAATACTCCGATGTGGATTATGCCGGATGCAATGTGGATAGGAGAAGTACCTCCGAGACACGCCAATTCTTGGGTAGGTCCCTAGTGTCATGGTCATCCAAGAAACAAAATTCCATTGCCCTATCCATAGCTGAAGCGGAGTATATCACAGCCGGAAGTTGTTGTGCACAACTTCTTTGGATGCGACAAACTCTAAGGGACTATGGTCTCAATATGAACCATATTCCAGTCCTATGCAACAATGAGAGTGCCATAAGATTGCCCATAACACCGTTGAACACTCTAGGATCAAACACATTGACATCCGACACCACTTCTTGAGAGACCATTAAAGGAAGGGGGATATTGTTATTTCACATGTGAGAACCAAGAAACAACTAGCTAATATCTTCACCAAACCACAAGGTGAAAAACACTTTTCTAAACTTTGGAATGAGCTAAATATCATTGATTCTCGAAATGTGGCTTGAGATGTTGCACATCTTAGTTGTTTATTCTCTTAAAAATTATGCATGTTTTCAAAAAGTTTCCTCCCTCAAATTTTCTATCAAACTATTTTTGATTATTGTCTCCTTGAATCATAGTCATTGTATGATTGTGTGCTTTACTAGCCACATTCATTGACAATAGTTATGAAAACTTAGTCCATATGGATCATTCCTTGCAAATTTCTCAATATATATGAGAATTTGCTGTCTAGGACTATACTAGTCCGCCCGCAGGGCCGGACAAGTCCGGCCTCCTAGACAAGTCCGGACAGGCTCAGACAAGTCCACACCGGACTAGTCTGGCCTGTCACGAGACATGTCCGGACTGCCAGATAAGTCAGGACGTGGTCCGGTGACCGGACTTGTACGGTATCCCCACCGGACTAGTCCAGACCTTGGGGACTTAACCCAAGCGTCGGGCCCGACTCCTACGATTCCATTCAAACACATCTCATCGTGCGCTCTCATCAAACTCGCCCTCATTTGCGAATTTTGAGGATTTATAACAAAATCTTCAAACAATCCGTGCTTTCAACTCTTTGGAGCCTCAAGAAGTCAATCCCCGCACTTCTCCGCCCTCCAATCCATTTTTTTGCTCGGACTTGAACCTTCAAGGTATGTTTTTGAGCAAAACCTAATCTCTCCGAATCCTTAATTTCTAGGTTGTTCTTCCCATAACGTAGGATCCCTATTGCTTCATAAACACCTTGTGATCCTTTCCTTGCATTTTTGTGACTTATTACTGAGATCTAGAGAAAAATACCTTATTTAGGGTTTAGCACTGGGTGGTCCGAACTAGTCCGCCCAATGACGGACATGGCCGTTCCTGACCGGACTAGTCCGGCCAGAGACCAGACAAGTCCGACCTAACCTAGGGTTAATTCCTAACTTGGTGAATTTGCTGCACTTCTATCGCAATAACCCTTTGCTCTGAACTCATATCTTCTCTTAATTGTTCTTTCAGCATGTCTCTGTAGGATCGAAGAGCACGTGAAAAACTATCAGAGGGGGGTGAATGGTAGATTTAGAACTTTTTAGCGGAAGTAACAAAAACTCCCTCGGCAGAAAATTGATCTGTTAAAGAAACAATGTATGCGACTAATCTAAATGTGTTCAACCATGAAAAAAGTGGTATATATTATAGAGAACCAAGTCACGAACACACGACAACAAGAATCATAGAAATCTGTCAAGAAAAACTCGATTTATGATCGAAAGATAAAACAAGGGTCAATCTGTTCTACTCGAGTAAAAACAAGATCTGCATTACTGCAAAGAAACTCGTGTCGATCAGAAACTACAAATCCAATAACCGTGAAATTTTCACAGATGATAGTAATAAAGTTATGAAGACAACCCAAAAAGAATCAGGTCAATTGGATCTGTAAAACTTGAGTTATGGTCAAAACACCGAAGCACTGTCGTGCTGTCTATAAACTCGATGAGGAAGACTTGACAAAAACAAGTCGGACGAATAAGGTACTAAAGTTCCTCTGAATTGTGAATTTCAATGATCAAAACATAAGAGGAACAGCCCAAGTTCGTCTTCCCATGAGATCTGGCGTCCCTTGCTTATATAACTAGCCCAGAGGCCAACCCAATTCAAACTAGGACTCTAATCCTACTCAGTTTCTGAATTGAAACTTTCCATAACTGCTCAAGACTCTTCTATACGCAGATAGAAGCAATATTAAGACTTCCAAACACCTTAGGAACGTATCCCACATTTCTAAAACAACTCAACTTCGTGTCCCACACAAAATCCTATCATAACCAACTCAAATCTTTCCATATTTGAGCCATAACCGACTCAGCCGCAGCCTAAGTCCATAATCCAGCCGGTTGGATCTTTCCTACCAATTCTTTACGTCCACATATCTTCATTACGCCTTGGAACCATGTTTCCACGTCCATGCACTACTTGCACACATGCAAACCCTTCCAACGATGTCCACAATACCTTCATATGCATTGTTCTTGATCCAAACATGCTGCGCGACCTCCCGATCAACTCAACCACAATTCCTCCCGAACTTGGTTGTTAAACCTCATCTTCTCCCTAAGACTAGTTCAATGGATCCTGTCACCAGCCATATCTTGAACTCAAGCAACACCTGCACATGAATAAACAACCAATACTTTTGAGCACAAGTCTGCGACTTGACTCACGTTAGTTCCGAAAACCACAACACGTTACGTGAACACCTCACATTAGCATGTTGCAAACCATAGCAAAATGTTAACCACCGTAAACAGCCATAACACTTCAAAAACTTAGTAAAAGAATACTAAGTAAACTTTCCATAGATGTAAAGCAAGTTCAAAACATTTGCATGGTAAAAAAAGAACCATTGCGATTTAGCTCCGGACCTTGCCAAAGCTAAACGGATCTTGAGCTAGAGCTTACCAAAGCTAGCAGAACCTAGCACCGGAACTTACCAAAGCTAGTCGGACCTACTGCCGGAGCTAACCAGACACATGTCGGACCTACCCATAGCAAGTCGGACTTTACGTCGGATCTTGTCGGAGCTCGAACCTAGAGTCGGACCTTGACAATGGATTCAGCACACATAGGTCTCACAATCTCCCCCTTGACGAATGCATTGGCAACACCACTTAAAATCCGAACATTGGCTTATTCACATGAAAAGTTTTGAAAACAATCAAATGAGAAAGAAATTTTGAATAAAAATTTCTCCCCCTATGTAAGGGCCTCAGTTTTTGACACATATTTGAAGTGTTCATCACCACACCACACACCTCATTTGAAGTAAGTTGATGAGCACCAATGAAGAGCAAGTAACCACCATCAACATGCTCATTAGGGAACAAACTCACACATTGCAAAAGTGGTATTTTCCACATGTGATATAGAAGGGCTGGGCATATGAAAACTCCTACAAATTGCTAGTGATGTCCATGCCAAGTTTCACCCAAATTCAAAACCTTTTTGAGGTCATTTGGGTATAGCTAGAAAGAGGGCAGTTTGAAACCATATTCAAATTCAAACTGTTTTTATCCAATGAATTCAAAAATGGGAGGCATATTCTTATTCAGCACATTTTTGTGAGCTCACACACCAATTTTCACTCCATTTGGAGTTGATCTTGACATGAGCTAAGTGGGGCAAATTCAAACTTTATTTGAATTTCAAACTGAACATGTGCTGAAATTCATTCAAACCAAACCCTATTTGAATTCTAATCAATTCAAATGGCTCATGGGTGAATAATTTGAATCACCATGGGTATTTTGGGGCTCACTGTTTACAACAGTGATTAGGAGTGAATTTCAGAGGTTAAAACCCTGGGTGGGACCCACATGTCAGCCACAGAGGCAAAAGAAACCGACTGAGAGCTCAGCTTGGGTACTCGCGCGCGCTGCAGCGACCGCCACGGCGAAGAAACGGCGAGGACAGCAGCTGCTTGCCGCCCTCGGCCGGTGAACCGCCTCGCAGGGTCCTTATCTGCGCGCCCGAGCAGTCGCAGGGGGTCTCCACCGCTGCTTCGTCGCATTTCCACCCAAAAAGCCGAAGCTCCTCGCCGCCGGAGTGAACTTTCAGTTCCTCGTCGCCCGGTCGATCCAGTGACCCTCCCGGCGATCTGAGACCCGCACCGGGTGCGCCAAGCCATCTTCAACACCCTCGCACCGGTTCCGAACCCTGTGCGGTCTTCCCCGAGCTCCACCGTGGCGATCCTTTCTCTGCCGGTTCAGCTTGAGCCGCCGCGGCGGGAACCAGTCTTCCGGCCACCACAGCCCACCGTTCACTGAGCTGTGAACAGCAAAGAGGTTCGCCTTCAACCCCTCTTTCATTCCCGCAAGCTCCAGCGGCGTGACAAACGCTGCTTAGGCCGGAATTTCATATTTTCGCGACGGTGCGCATAAGTGAGGTCTGTACCAATCAGAGAAATTCATAAGCCACACTGCATCACTCATTCTCTCATGGAGAGGATTACTTCTAGTAGCCCGTACGAGTCCATAGGAGCAGGAACCATGAAGAACCATGGTGGGAAACCGCGGTTCTTCAAGTTTTAGTAGAAATCCCGATTTCCGGCCTAGGTCACACGGTGACAGTCCAACACAGCCCTTCCCAAGCTCCGTGGACCTCACGTCGACCTTTCCTATGGTCCACTGATGCTCGACGACCCTTAGCTTGATCGGGTGAGGTGCTAGGGAGGACGGGCAACACGGCCGAAGTTCTCCCGAGGCTGCTGCTCGTCGCCGACCATGTGGCGGCCATTTTCATGGTGAGCTGACCCAATAATCCTGTTCCCCGAGTGGAAATAGGCAGAGGCAGCTAAAATCGTGAAGTTTGGAGCTTTACAGAAGCTGCCGGCGAGCTCTCCGGCGAGATACCCCAACGGCAGAGCGCGGGCGTCGGGAGGAAGACGAAGCCAGATGGCCCACGCGTCAGCGGCTCAAAAATTCAAACCGGGATCAGGTGTGGCCGCGATCTGTTGTGCTGGCGCGCAGGAACCCCGCAGGCCACGGTGTGCTGACGCCTCAGTGGGCGACGCGTGTCCCCAGGGCCCACCCGCGAGTTTAAACTTTTCCCTGATTTTCAGATTTCCTTCAAACTTCAAATTCTCATAACTTTGGCTAGAAAGCTCCAAATCGAGTGAACCAAATTTTGTTGGATTCAGCTCTCTGAGTACTTTCCATAAAATCAAGTTTCACTTCATGAAAATCCTTATTTCTCCAGAATTAATTCCTCCAATTTTAAACTGTTTGGAATTTTAACTGGAGAATCCTTTGGAGGAAAATCCTGAAATTTTGCTGGGATGTTCACCAAAATATCACTGAACTACCATAAAAACTTCAGATCCATTTGAGCTCATTTGATACACCTAATGGAGTGATTAGTGGAACTGTTCCAAAGAAAATAGAAAATGTTCGGAAACATTTTCAGAATTTTCTCTGGAATTGTTTGGCTCATATCTTTAGTTAGGAACCTTCAAATTAAGTGAGACCAACTCCATTAGAACCCTCTGAAAATCTAGTTTTCAGAAAGTCATAATTTGTTCCATGAAAATCCATAGAACACCCTAAGAGTGCCAATTAAGGTCAAGTACATAATTAATTGTGGAGGGCTCAAATGAGCTTTGCTGCAACTAAAACTTGACCAAGTCTGTACTTAGGTTGTAACCAAGCCACAGTAAAAGTTTCACAGTCATTGGGTCTGTTTAGTAAGAGTTATAGACTTCACAAGTTTAAATTCACTCAAATCCATTTAAATTAATACATATCCTTGTATATCATGTAGTCGCTAAGGTCGCGGAGGAACCCGAAGATCTAGACTTTGTTACTCCGGAGGAGCAGCTAGCCTACGACCAGGAGCAGCAAGGCAAGCTCCGGTTTGAATTAACCTTTTACAAATTTTTATTGTTTTGAGCACTTACTTGAGTATTATGATTCCTTGCATTAGAGTCTTGTTTGGAAACCCAATTGCATAGCCAAGAAAACCATGGGTTGGGATTAAGATTGCAAACCCCGTTAGCTACTGCAATGCTAAGATAGTGTAGGATTCGGTACAAGCCGAGTAGTTGGAACTACTCGCGAGCATAGGGTAGAGGCACTCGACTCGGGTAGAGATAGCACATGATACACATGGCAAGAAAGATGAGACCGAGCGGAGAGTAAGGGAAACAGGACTTTGGGGCCTGTGTGCTGTAGCTCCGCTTGTGTCAATTGAGGACCGAGCCGTGTGCGGGCCTTTTGAACAAGCTAGAACAGTACCGAAGACCTACCGGCTATATGGGAACCGGGAAACCGATGTAACTCGGGTAGCTGGGTGTTGAGGCATAGCTGGTCGTTCAGAGGGTAGGTTGAGAGCTCGAGGTGTAAATTGGCTGGCGGCACTGAGATGCGCGTGCAGAGACCTCTTGCTCGGGACGATTGGACCGGATCAACATTTGGCTAACAGGTGAAAGGTGGTTGCGTACGGCGTCCGTGATGGTTGTTGTAGGCAACATTGAGTACGGGCGTACGTGACGGGTTGTTCGGGTAACCCTGCAGGTGTAAATCAATTATAATCGCCGTCCCTCGCGGTCAGTGAGTACCACTTGTTCACTGTACCGTGACGTAGAAAGAACAGGCTAGTTACATGTTAAAATGTTGCTGATTGAAAGATGGACTCTGATTGCTAATTATTTGCTGTAGTTTAGAGCTAACCAAAAGTTCTTTTCAACTTTGGGCAAAGTACATGAGAGAAATGTGTTTCTTGTTTGATTGCGGCTCTCTCATGTGCCTTAGCGTAAGGTTCTCCACAACCTGCTGCTAAAACTTGAAAGTAAGGTTTTACTAATTAGGTGAGTCCTTGCAAATGATTTTTCCTCATGTAACCTATCAATCCCTCAGGTAGAAGTTCCATGTTTAGGAGAGACGGGTCAGTCTTGCTGAGCCTTCGTGCTCACTGCTTGTGTTTGAAGCTTTTGCAGGGTTCTATGACGAAGGGACTCCTGAAGGGGAGACGGAACCCCAGGAGGGGAACCCGTCGAGGGGGAGTCGTGCACGCCGCAGAGTTAGTGTGCGTGTGTGCTAGCAAGAACACGTTCAAGGGCTGGACGTGGACTTGATGCTTAGTCTACGCCCGTGAGTGTAGACTGGACCTATTTTGATGTACAAATGTTCATAAACCACTTTATGTAATAAAAGTTTTGCTTCCACTTTATACCTTTGACGTGTGTTATTCGGTGCTGTGCAACGCAGCACCCCTCAGCGTGATCCTGGCTCGACAAGACCGTGGGGTCGTGTCAGCGTTGGTATCAGAGCTCGCTTGAGGTTTAACGTACTAAAAATGTCATCTTTTTCAAAAGTCCAGTGAGGAATGAGTTAGTAGCCCGTATAAGGATGTTATTAGCATATAGAAAGTGGCATACTAACCTATCTGTCTATGTCGGAAAATCGTGTATCTCTGGACGTTTATGTCTTGGGGGTACACGTAAGCGCTGTCCACCAGTGCACACAAGCTGAAGGGTGGAGCCCCACAGGTGGAAGGTAACCTGACCCGCTTTGATATCCTCTACGACTTTTCATGTTGTTTGGGGTATTCGAGCAACGTCTGTCCCTGGCGTGCGTGGTGCAATCTTGGAGACCCCTTCACGTGGTCTGAAACGTGAACACGTAACGCAAGGCGTGGTTGGCTTGAGAACATCCGGGTGAGTGATGACGGCCGGGTGTATGGACTGTATGGATACCGGGCTCGGTGTGCAGCCGAGTCTGACGATTGTTTGAGTTTCTGCAGGTAGTCTAACCACGAAACGGTAGACGTGTAGCATCCGTGTGCGAGTGACGTTTAGTGCCACTGAATTAACGAAGCCGGCTAAGACCGGTATAGGTTTTTTCTTTGTGAGGACGTAGTACCGACATGATCTGGTGACGCATCGACGTCACACCCCACTAAATGAACAACTTCATTGTAAAAATTGAAAGTGTTAATCTGGAGCATTAAAAGTTTGCTGTAACCTCTTCCCTTAATCAGGATATTCCAAGTTAACAAGTTTTCAACTTACAGGTTGCTAAGGACATAGCAATCTGTTTTCAGCTGAATTAAGGCTGAAGTTAATCAGAGGTTAGAGATTGAGTTATTTCGAGGTTGGGGTCATAGGATACATTTCTGGAAAGATTTGGAAGAGATTTACAACTCTTCTGTTGAGGTCCAGAAGTGTTTCATCCCTTAACCAATCGAAAAATGTAGTAGAGTTGAAACTGTCCAGAAAACAGGGCAGAGCAAAGACTCTCTGTGAACTCTCTGTAAATTGAGCATAACTTCCTGCATAAAAACCAAAAAATAGAAAATGAGGTAGTTCTGGAAATCTTATGAGATGGGTCACAACTTTGTAACAGAAAGTTTTGTCAGATTTGGGGCAGAATTAACTGGAATTCTTGGATCAAATCAGTACCTAAAGCAGGGAGGTGCTGTCCAAATTTCTCCAGAAATTCTGTTAAGTTCGACATCTCATAACTTTTGAACCAGACAGGTCATAGGCCAAGCAAATACTTTCTGGAAAGCTATTGAAGTTAGCTTTAACTTTGATGTTGAGCTCCAGAATAGTTTTTGCCTTTAACATGGCCGAAATCAGGTTGAGATGGAAACTGATCAGGGCTGTCATGTTGAACAGCAGATCAGCAGTCAAATCTGCTTAAAATTTGAACTATGTTTCCAAGTTTTATGGGTTCAATGACATGTCTTATGTTATAACTCAATGATTTACTGTTTAAATAAATACTTGACCTTTCACAAATATATTTTTACAGATGGCAGCAGATAAGCAGTTGGAGAACGGGTGGGTGGTGTCTCACTGTTCTCACCGCAGCGGCTATCCAGAAGCATTGAGGCAGATGCTTCAATATTTCGGGTACAACCAGATGCCGCAGTTCTTCACCAACGAGAAAGGCGAGGAGCGGAACAAGACGTGGACGATCCATGTCAAAGTCCCTGCAGGACCTACGCCACCCGGTTGGGTGCCGTTCACCGTCACGGTGAGAGGTAGACAACCGGAAGGGATGTGGCAAGTGGCAGCCATGACACCATGTCACGTTTCTGCCAACTACACGTGCAGGCTATGGAGGGCACTCCATACGCGCTCGTTCCGGTGGAGGGACAGGCTCATCATGTGTGGGAAGAGAGGTACCTGGAGGCAACGCACCCGAGTTGCCCAAGGTACAGCCCCGCGGAGGCAAACCTTAGCCTCCAGATGAGGGCGGGAAACACCATGATGGACAGCCAAGCTGTTCATACGGAGCATCTCGCCGCAAAGATCAAGGAGAGCACAAGCCGTGGAGACCATTTCGAGAGTGCTCACAGTGCACTCTGCAATGTGCTCCTTCCGACGATCAAGCGACTGAATCAACAACATAATCAGTTGCATCGTCTGAAGAAGGCGAAGAAGAAGAGCCGTGTCGACATAGCGGCGTTACAAGAGCTGGTGCAGACTTTAACCCAGAAAAATGAGGACCTTACTCAAGAGCGAGACGATGCTATTGAGGAAGGGCAAGGCTAGGAAGAGGACTACAACCAGGTCATGGACGAGGTGCATGCTTTGCAGGACCTCGTACCTCCAGTATTGGGCATACCGGTGGTCTTGGGCCTTCCAGCAATGGGAGAACCCGGAATGAGAGAAGAGGTGGTAGATCCGGAGCCACCAGCAGAGGTACCGGAGGAGGACGACCCACAGGAGGTCGAGTTCTACTCCGAGTAGGGGGTTACAGTTGCCAAGTAGGGCAGCTAGAGTAGTGTAACCCAACTTTTGTAATCAGTGACATGTCATGTAGGCAGTAGCGTATGTATAGGTAGTGACGAGATGAGCACGACTTCTCGGAGACCCGAGAATAATGTATCTTGTATAAAGTTTATGCTTTATCAATATATGTGAATGTTGTGCAAATTATTCATGTGTCACTTCAATACCTACTGTTGCATATGGAATTTTAAGTATGACATGTGCTAATCGCTGCTGTTTTGAATTTCAGAATGATGCGTACTCGTGCTAACCCAGATGTTGGGGGTACTAGCCACGGGGGAGAGACCTCCCAACAGCCTCCCGAGGACTCCTCAGGACAGCAGCAGCAACAGCAACAGCAAACACCGCCACCGCCACTGCCAACGGTTACATTGGCCGACATCGTCGCGGCAATGGCGGGTTCGCATCAGCAGCACACGGAGTTGCTGCAGACTCTCATCGCCAATATGTCTCGCCCAGAGAGACGTCAAGACCGTGAGGAGCATCAATAGAGCTCCTACTCCGACTTCCTGGCGACCCATCCCCCGGTATTCTCAAGGGTGGATGAACCTCTTGACGCGGACAACTGGCTCCGCGCGATAGAGATGAAGTTCGGGCTGCTCCAGATAAGCGAGCAGCGCAAGACTCAGTTCGCGGTCCAGCAGCTCCAAGGATGCGCGAGCGTGTGGTGGGCAAACTTCTGTGCTTCACAGCCTACCGATCGAGTTATGACCTGGACAGAGTTCCGGACGGCCTTCAGGGCCTATCACATACCGCCAGGTCTAATGAAGAGGAAGACACAGGAATTCTTACACCTGCAACAAGGGAGCCGGAACGCGCTGGAATACTCCAGTGCGTTCAACGATCTCGCGCTCCATGCGTCGTATCACGCAGATACCAACGAGAAGCGGCGGGACCACTTTTACCAGGGGCTTAACCCGCTCCTGAAGGACAAATTGGCGATCTTCAATCACGGCAGCCTCAATGACATCATTGATGCTGCGATTGTTCAAGAGGACTCCGGCAAGGAGTTGGCGGCGGCGGAGCGAAAGCGAAGCGCGCCGCAAAGCAGCGGAGAAGGAGGCGGTCCTTCTCAGAAGTTTCGGATGGTGAATCGCCCACCATCAGGTCCACGCTGGCAGCCACCCCAGAGGTCGATGCCTTTCCGCAGTCGGCCGTACTCTTCACCGGCATTCAGGCCGGCACTGCCAGTACCACCTCCGTAACAGCAGCAGCAGCGGACGATGCCGCGTGCGTATGCGCCTCAGCAACGCATGCCGGGCTTCCGTACCCCGAGCACCACTCCAGCAGCGGCCACAAGTTACAAGTGTGGTCGTCCAGGACACTTCGCCAGCAGTTGTCCATAGAGGCAAGGCGGCGGAGTTGCACCACCGTTTCTGGGGAGGAATCAACCGCGGAACCCTACTAATGCGCGGCGGGCAAACCCTAGGCCCGGCACCGTCCACCAGCTTGCCATAGAGGACGTGCCGGAGGGCGAGCCAATCCTTGCGGGTATGTTCCAACTCCACCAGCATCCCGCTATAGTACTATTTGATTCAGGCGCCACACATAGCTTCATCAGCCAAGCTTTCATTGATAAATATAGCTTGCAAATACTACCCACCGATAGTCCTTATGTGATCTGTTCAACGAGTGGGAAAATTTCAGCAAGCATGATGGTCCCAAAAGCACCATTGTGCTTAGAGTGTAGAGTTTACCCTACGTCTCTCATAATCTTAGAGGGACAAAAGGTCGATGTCATCTTAGGGATGTTGTGGTTAACCGCCACGGCGCTGTTTTAGACACCGTCCTCCGAGTTGTGCACTTAAATTCAGAAGTGCATGAATCTTATTCTTTATTTCTAGACAGTCCAGAAATAAAACTTTCAAGCGTCTATCAGTCCACCATCATCAGATTGGAAGATATTCCAGTGGTCCGAGAGTTCCCTGATGTATTCCCGGACGATTTGCTGGGAATGCTGCCTGATAGAGAGGTGGGGTTCAAGATTGAACTTGCACCGGGAACCATGCCAATATCCCGAAGGCCAAACAAGATGGCGCCCAAGGAGTTGGCTGAACTGAAGACTCAGCTAACGGACCTCCTGGAGAAGGGTTTTATTAGGCCGAGCTCCTCGCCATGGGGCAGTTCGGCATTATTTGTAAAGAAGAAGGATGAGACGTTGCGGCTTTGCGTGGACTATCGTCCATTAAATGCCGTAGCCATATGAACAAGTACCCGTTGCCACGGATCGACATGTTGTTTGATCAGTTGGTCAAAGCAAAGATCTTTTCCAAGATGGACTTAAGATCCGGGTACCATCAGATTAAGATAAGGGTGAAGGACATTCAAAAGACAGCTTTCTCGACAAGGTACGGCCTTTATGAGTACCTGGTCATGTCCTTCGGCCTCACCAATGCTCCAGCTCACTTCATGTATTTGATGAACTCGGTATTCATGCCGGAGCTGGACAAGTTTGTCGTGGTCTTCATCGACGACATACTGGTATATTCCAAGTCAGAGGAAGATCACAAGAAGCATCTGCGTATAGTCTTGCAACGGCTGCGGGATCACAAGCTATACGCGAAATTCAGTAAATGCGAGTTCTGGATCTCACAAGTGCCTTTCCTCGGGCATATCATCTCAACGGAGGGTATCGCTGTAGACCCGAGCAAGATCACTCAAGTGCTGAATTGGAAATCCACGAGGACCGTTCACGAGGTACGGAGTTTCCTCGGACTTGCGGGATATTATCGAGGTTCATTCCGAACTTCTCGAAGATTACCAAGCCTATGACAGAGCTGCTGAAGAAGGCTACCAAATATGTTTGGAGTCCAACCTGTGAAGCGGCATTCAAGTCTTTAGTCAAGCACCTAACATCAGCACCGTTTTTGGCGCAGCCAGACACAACAAAACCGTTCGATGTGTACTGCGATGCATCCGGCATTGGGCTCGGATGTGTGATGATGCAAGACCGAAGAGTGGTCGCGTATGGATCACGGCAGCTTAGAAACCATGAGCAAAATTATCCAACTCACGACTTGGAGCTCGCTGCCGTGGTACTTGCACTGAAATTGTGGAGGCACTACCTACTCGGTATCCTCATACATCTATATACCGACCACAAAAGCCTCAAGTACATATTCACTCAGAAGGAGCTGAACATGAGGCAAGGAAGATGGTTAGAATTGATAAAGGATTACGAAATAGAGATCCATTATCATCCGGGCAAGGCAAACGTAGTGGCAGATGCGCTGAGCCGCAAGTCACACGGCAACAGTCTGACCATCACACCGTTGGAAGAGGGCGAACCACCACTACATGTGATTCCACATGGGGCTCTCTACATCCTAGCTTTAATCCCCACCATCCGTGAAGAAATAGCGGCAGCTCAGAAACATGACAAGGGTGTGTCGCATTTGCGGAGGCGTGTAGATAGTGGGGAGTTAAAATGTTTCCGGAAGGACGGAGAAGGCGTCCTATGGTTCAAGGACCGGATCGTCGTACACCGTAACCTGGAGCTACGGAAGAAAATTTTTGATGAGGCCCACTTATCAAAATTTTCTACTGACCCCGGCAGCAACAAAATGTATCAAGAACTCAGAAGCAAGTTTTGGTGGACACGGATGAAGCGGGAGATCACGAAGTACGTGTCCGAGTGTGATACATGTCGAAGAGTGAAGGCAGACCATATGCGGAAACCGGGACTGCTACAACAACTGGGCATTCCTACCTGGAAGTGGGAGGATGTGAGCATGGACTTCATCGTCGGTTTAACCACCACCTTGCAGAAACATGATTCTGTGTGGGTGATCGTCGATCGGCTCACCAAAGTTGCCCATTTCATCCCGGTCAACACCAACTACAATGCCAAGAAGTATGCTGAACTGTACATCTCATGGATCCTATGCCTGTACGACGTACCCCGTACCATCATATCGGATCGGGGCACTTTATTTGTGTCCCGTTTTTGGGAGCAGCTGCACGCTGCCTTGGGGACGAAACTGATCCGTAGTTCAGCATACCACCCGCAAACGGATGGACAAACCGAGCGGGTAAATCAGATCCTAGAAGACATGCTACGAGCTTGCGCTATCAACCACGGCAAGAATTGCGATGATCATTTTCCGTTAGCCGAGTTCTCGTACAACAATGGGTACCAAGCCAGCATAAAGATGGCGCCTTACAAGGTGCTATATGGAAGAAAATGCCGCACACCATTGAACTGGTGTGAGTCTGGCGAAAGGGTTACCTTCGAGATTGATCTTGTCAACAACGCGGAGGAGAAGGTTCGACTGATTCAAGCGAACCTAAAAGCCGCCCAATCCCGTCAGAAACAGTATGCGGACCGGAGAAGACGCCCATTGCAGTTTGAAGTCGGGGATCACGTATACCTGCGTGTGTCTCCAATGAAGGGTGTAAACAGATTCGGGGTGAGGGGAAAGTTGGCACCCCGATTCATCGGTCCATTTCAGATGGCCGAAACATGTGGAGAGGTAGCATACCGGCTGAAATTACCAGAAGCACTTTCCGGTGTGCACGACGTCTTTCACATTCCCCAGCTGAGGAAGTGTCTCAAGCTATCAACTACCGTTCAGCTGGAAGACATTGAAGAACAGCAACCGGATCTCACCAATCGAGAGGAACCGGTTCAGATCATTGACGAAAAGGCCCGAACCACACGCAACCGTACATTGTGGTTCTACAAGGTTCTATGGAGTAATCACTTTGTGGACGAAGCGACATGGGAGAGCGAAGGATTTCTTAGCGCCATCTACCCCAACTTTTCCACATCGCGTATCCGGTAATTTTCCACTGTCCTCTCTCTCATTTTCACCTTATAATCTCGGGACGAGATTCTTTTAAGGGGAGAGGAATGTAAGGGCCTCAGTTTTTGACACATATTTGAAGTGTTCATCCCCACACCACACACCTCATTTGAAGTAAGTTGATGAGCACAAATGAAGAGCAAGTAACCACCATCAACATGCTCATTAGGGAACAAACTCACACATTGCAAAAGTGGTATTTTCCACATGTGATATAGAAGGGCTGGGCATATGAAAACTCCTACACATTGCTAGGGATGTCCATGCCAAGTTTCACCCAAATCCAAAACCTTTTTGAGGTCATTTTGGTATAGCTAGAAAGAGGACAGTTTGAAACCATATTCAAATTCAAACTGTTTTTATCCCATGAATTCAAAAATGGGAGGCATATTCTTATTCAGCACATTTTTGTGAGCTCACACACCAATTTTCACTCCATTTGGAGTTGATCTTGACATGAGCTAAGTGGGGCAAATTCAAACTCTATTTGAATTTTAAACTGAACATGTGCTGAAATTCATTCAAACCAAACCCAATTTGAATTCTAATCAATTCAAATGGCTCATGGGTGAATAATTTGAATCACCATAGGTATTTTGGGGCTCACTGTTTACAACAGTGATTAGGAGTGAATTTCAGAGGTTAAAACCCCGGGCGGGACTCATATGTCAGCCACAGAGGCAAAAGAAACCGACTGAGAGCTCAGCTCGGGTACTCGCGCGCGCTACAGCGACCGCCACGGCGAAGAAACGGCGAGGACAGCAGCTGCTTGCCGCCCTCGGCCGGTGGACCGCCTCGCAGGGTCCTTATCTGCGCGCCCAAGCAGTCGCAGGGTGTCTCCACCGCTGCTTCGTCGCATTTCCACCCTAAAAGCCGAAGCTCCTCACCGCCCGGCCGATCCAGTGACCCTCCCGGCGATCTGAGACCAGCACCGGGTGCGCCAAGCCATCTTCAACGCCCTCGCATCGGTTCCGAACCCTGCGCGGTCTTCCCCGAGCTCCACCGCGGCGATCCTTTCTCTGCCGGTTCAGCTCGAGCCGCCGCTGTGGGAACCAGTCTTCCGGCCACCACAGCCCACCGTTCACTGAGCTGTGAACAGCAAAGAGGTTCGCCTTCAACCCCTCTTTCATTCCCACAAGCTCTGGCGGCGTGACAAACGCTGCTTAGGCCGGAATTTCATGTTTTCGCGACGGTGTGCATAAGTGAGGTCTGTACCAATCAGAGAAATTCGTAAGCCACACTGCATCACTCATCCTCTCATGGAGAGGATTACTTCTAGTAGCCCGTATGAGTCCATAGGAGCAGGAACCACGAAGAACCGTGGAGGGAAACCGCGGTTCTTCGAGTTTTAGTAGAAATCCCGATTTCCGGCCTAGGTCGCACGGTGACAGTCCAACACAGCCCTTCCCGAGCTCCATGGAGCTCACGTCGACCTTTCCTATGGTCCACTGATGCTAGACGACCCTTAGCTTGATCGGGTGAGGTGCTAGGGAGGACGGGCAACACGGCCGAAGTTCTCCTGAGGCTGCTGCTCGTCGCCGACCATGTGGCGGCCATTTTCATGGCGAGCTGACCCAAGAATCCTGTTCCCCGAGTGGAAATAGGCATAGGCGGCCAAAATTGTGAAGTTTGGAGCTTTACAGAAGCTGCCGACGAGCTCTCCGGCGAGATACCCCGGCGGCAGAGCGCGGGCGTCGGGAGGAAGACGAAGCCGGCTGGCCCACGCGTCAGCGGCTCAAAAATTCAAACCGGGATCGGGTGTGGCCGGGATCTGTTGTGCTGGCGTGCAGGAACCCCGCAGGCCACGGTGTGCCGACGCCTCAGTGGGCGACGCGTGTCCCCAGGGCCCACCCGCGAGTTTAAACTTTTCCCCGATTTTCAGATTCCTTCAAACTTCGAATTCTCATAACTTTGGCTAGAAAGCTCCAAATCGAGTGAACCAAATTTTGTTGGATTCAGCTCTCTGATTGCTTTCCACAAAATCAATTTTCACTTCATGAAAATCCTTATTTCTCCAGAATTAATTCCTCCAATTTTAAACTGTTTGGATTTTAACTGGAGAATCCTTTGGAGGAAAATCCTGAAATTTTGCTGGGATGTTCACCAAAATATCTCTGAACTACCATAAAAACTTCATATCCATTTGAGCTAATTTGATCCACCTAATAGTGTGATTAGTGGAACTGTTCCAAAGAAAATAGAAAATGTTCAGAAACATTTTCAGAATTTTCTCTGGAATTGTTTGGCTCATATCTTTAGTTAGGAACCTTCAAATTAAGTGAGACCA
The DNA here is from genome assembly GCA_030760725.1 of Neostapfia colusana. Classification (NCBI taxonomy): domain Eukaryota; kingdom Viridiplantae; phylum Streptophyta; class Magnoliopsida; order Poales; family Poaceae; genus Neostapfia; species Neostapfia colusana. Next base: position 49,372,997 of record JASWHV010000015.1, read on the forward strand.
ACTCCATTAGAACCCTATGAAAATCTAGTTTTCAGAAAGTCATAATTTTGTTCCATGAAAATCCATAGAACACCCTAAGAGTGCCAATTAATATCAAGTACATAATTAATTGTGGAGGGCTCAAATGAGCTTTGCTGCAACTAATACTTGACCAAGTCTGTACTTAGGTTGTAACCAAGCCACAGTAAAAGTTTCACAGTCATTGGGTCTGTCTAGTAAGAGTTATAGACTTCACAAGTTTAAATTCAATCAAATGCATTTAAATTAATACATATCCTTGTATATCATGTAGTCGCTAAGGTCGAGGAGGAACCCGAAGTCCTAGACTTTGTTACTTCAGAGGAGCAGCTAGCCTACGACCAAGAGCAGCAAGGCAAGCTCCGGTTTGCATTAACCTTTTACAATTTTTTATTGTTTTGAGCACTTACTTGAGTATTATGATTCCTTGCATTAGAGTCTTGTTTGGAAACCCAATTGCATAGCCAAGAAAACCATGGGTTGGGATTAAGATTGCAAACCCCGTTAGCTACTGCAATGCTAAGATAGTGTACGATTCGGTACAAGCCGAGTAGTTGGAACTACTCACGAGCATAGGCTAGAGGCACTCGACTCGGGTAGAGATAGCACATGATACACATGGCAAGAAAGATGAGACCGAGCGGAGAGTAAGGGCAACAGGACTTTGGGGCATGTGTGCTGTAGCTCCGCTTGTGTCGATTGAGGACCGAGCCGTGTGCGGGCCTGTTGAACAAGCTAGAACAGTACCGAAGACCTACCGGCTATATGGGAACCGGGAAACCGATGTAACTCGGGTAGTTGGGTGTTGAGGCATAGCTGGTCGTTCAGAGGGTAGGTTGAGAGTTCGAGGTGTAAATCGGCTGGCGGCACTGAGATGCGCGTGCAGAGACCTCTTGCTCGGGACGATTGGACCGGTTCAACATTTGGCTAACGGGTGAAAGGTGGTTGCGTACGGCGTCCGTGATGGTTGCTGTAGGCAACATCGAGTACGGGCGTACGTGACGGGTTGTTCGGGTAACCCTGCAGGTGTAAATCGATTATAGTCGCCGTCCCTCGCGGTCAGTGAGTACCACTTGTTCACTGTACCGTGACGTAGAAAGAACAGGCTAGTTACATGTTAAAATGTTGCTGATTGAAAGATGGACTCTGATTGCTAATGATTTGCTGTAGTTTAGAGCTAACCAAAAGTTCTTTTCAACTTTGGGCAAAGTACATGAGAGAAATGTGTTTTTTGTTTGATTGCGGCTCTCTCATGTACCTTAGCGTAAGGTTCTCCACAACCTGCTGCTAAAACTTGAAAGTAAGGTTTTACTAATTAGGCGAGTCCTTGCAAATGATTTTTCCTCATGTAACCTATCAATCCCTTATGTAGAAGTTCCATGTTTAGGAGAGACGGGTCAGTCTTGCTGAGCCTTCATGCTCACTTCTTGTGTTTGAAGCTTTTGCAGGGTTCTATGACGAAGGGACTCCTGAAGAGGAGACGGAACCCCAGGAGGGGAACCCGTCGAGGGGGAGTCGTGCACGCCGCAGAGTTAGTGTGCGTGTGTGCTAGCAAGAACACGTTCAAGGGCTGGACGTGGACTTGATGCTTAGTCTACGCCCGTGAGTGTAGACTGGACCTATTTTGATGTACAAATGTTCATAAACCACTTTATGTAATAAAAGTTTTGCTTCCGCTTTGTACCTTTGACGTGTGTTATTCGGTGCTGTGCAACGCAGCACCCCTCAGCGTGATCCTGGCTCGACATGACCGTGGGGTCGTGTCACCCTATACATATTTCTCACCCTTTGTAAATCAGAAATAAAATGAGAAGAAAAAGAAAAATCTCCCCCTGAGAAGAATCGTGCCAAAACACATGTGAATCGTGCAATCTGTGATCAATTTCTCCCCCTTTGACAATGTATTCAGCAAGGTTCAAAAGAGAAATTTTAATTGTTTTGAGCATATTTATAACATATACATATAAAACAAAGCTCATCCAAGCCATACTACAAGTAACTTACACTATCACATAAATGAGATACATAAAATAGTCTAAGCCATGTTAGAGATCAAGTGTAATTTTCAATTTAAGCAAGTCATGATCTCACAAACTTAACTATGTCAAGACCTGAAAACATGACACTTGTTGCTGCATTTTAATTATTTTTCAAAGCACAAATTCAGATCATATGACATTTGCAAGAGATTATATGCTGCATCAGCCTTATTATAACCAACCAAGCCAAGCCTATGTCATTTGACAATCAGAAGCTTAAGGACATGGTTTTTTAGTCATACACAACTTCTTCCAAGTTCATATCTAAGTGCAATGATAAGCCATCTCAAAAGAAGAAGTGTGATGCATGCATATTCTCTTGATCTTTTTCTCAAATTTTCATTTGAACATAAAAGCTCAACATGTGAATAGTTGATTGATTATTTCTTCATCATTAAAAGCACGTGAGCATGCAACAAGTTTAAAACAACAAGAAAGTTCAATCATGACCAGATTTAGTGTAAATAATTATTCCAATTACTAGTCATGGCAAAAACTACAAAATGTATAACATGAGTAATGTAGTAAGAAATTTCAGCATATAAAAGGAATCACAAAGTCATATATGTATGAAATACTATGCTCATATTATTTTAAATTCAGATTCACACATAGACTTCCCAAGTTTCGAAACTCCCCCTCTATTTAAGACATGAGGATGCATAACCCCTATTTCACTATGAATGAAACAAAAACGAGTGAAATCCAAAGGTTTTGTAAAAATGTCAGCCAATTGTTGTCCGGTATCTACATGGTGAAGCACAATGTTTCCTTTTTCAACATTATCACGGAGAAAGTGATACCTAATGTCAATGTGCTTTATTCTCGAATGTTGCACGGGTTTTTAGCAATGCAAATGACACTAGTGTTATAACAAAATAGTGGAACACTATCTAGATCAACTCCATAGTCCTTAAGTATTTGAACAATCCAAAGAATTTGTGAGCAAGCACTAGCAGCAGCTACATATTCAGATCTGGCTGTGGATTGTGCAACTGAATTTTGTTTTCTAGAGGACCAAGCAACAAGTGAAATACCAAGAAAATGACAAGCACCCGAAGTACTTTTCCTATCAATTCTACACCCCCCAAAATCAGCATCCGAAAAAGCTTTCAAAGTAATGGTTGAGGAAGAAGAAAGAAAAATCCCAAATTCTTGAGTTCCATGTAAGTACCTGAGAATTCTTTTGACGGCTTGACGATGTGAAGCACGCGGGGAAGCTTGAAATCATGCACAAAGACATACGCTGAATTGTATGTCCGGTCTTGATGCCGTGAGGTACAAAAGTGATCCAGTCATACTTCTATATTCTTTTTGATCCACGAGTTCACCATCTTCATCAAGTTCAAGTGTCGTTGCTGTACCCATTGGTGTCTGAAGAGACATGCTTTTGTCCATGTTGAAGCACTTAAGAAGGTCTCTTGTATACTTTGTTTGATGCACAAAAGTACCCTCCTTGGTTTGCTTGATTTACAGCCCCAAAAAGTATGTGAGTTATCCCATAATACTCATATCAAATTCTGAACTCATCATAGTTGAAAACATGGACACAAGATCATGAGAAGCACATCCAAAAATAATATCATCCACATACACTTGAAAGAATAATGAGTCGTTGCCATGCTTAAGCACAAAAAGAGTTTTATCAACCTTACCCATGGTAAACCCCTTTTCAAGTAAGAATGTTTTTAACCTACCATACCATGGTATAGGGGCTTGTTTAAGACCATACAAGGCTTTAGACAGTTTGTCAACATGATTAGGAAAATTTGGATTTTCAAAACCCGGTGGTTGCTTGACATAAACCTCCTCATCTATGTAGCCATTAAGAAAAGCACTTTTAACATCCATTTGATATAACTTGAAACCTTTAGATGCAGCAAATGCTAACAAAATTCTTATGGCTTCTAATCTAGCAACAGGAGCAAAAGTTTCATCAAAATCTAGTCCTTCAACTTGTGTCAAACCCTGAGAAACCAACCTAGTCTTATACCTAACCACAACCCCATCCTCACTTTGTTTATTTTTAAACACCCATTTAGTTCCAATTAGAGTGTTACCTTGAGGTGGAGGTACAAGTTTCCAAACATTATTTCTTTCAAAATTTTCTAACTCTTCTTCCGTGGCAATAATCCAAGATTCATTAGTGAGTGAGTGTGATATATCTTTGGGTTTAAAAGAAGCAACAAATGCAGAATGAACCTGAGAGTTTGGATCACAAAACCTGGACCGTGTGACTCGTTTGTGCAAGCTTCCAATCATTTGTTGTGGAGGATGACTTTTGAGGACCCGGAGGGGAGTAGACAATTCACAAGCTCCTTCTTCATGTTCATCACAAATTGAAGAACTTGTGACTTGAGAATGATCTAGACCAGCAATGGTGGTCGTCGGTGCTGGTTGTGAATCAAAATCCGGAGCTGGAACAATGCCATTAGCTCCTGAATTTTTGGGCAGCAGCATTACTTCTTCATCTTCTTTGATTAAAATACTCTCCCCCTGCAGATATGGGTCTGGTCCTGCAATATTAGAGCTAGTACCTGGGCTAGCTTCATCAAAAGAAACCTCACAAGTCTCCACAATTTTGTAAGTGTCATGTAAAAGCACATGGTAGCCTCTAGTATGAGATGGGTAACCAGGAAAGATGCCATAAACGGATCTAGGTCAAACATCAAGATTACCATGTTTCTTAACAAAGCATTTGCATCCAAAGACCCGAAAGTGTGTGACACTAGGCCTATGTCCAAACCGAAGTTCATATGGTGTTTTACCTAGCTTAGCACGCAAGAAAACACAATTTGAGACACAACAAGCAGATGCAATTGCATCAGCCCAAAATTTTCTACGAATTTGATATTCATCAAGCATAGTCCTAGCCATCTCAACTAAGGTTATGTTCTTTCTCAACTAAGGTTTTGTTGAGGTACATATGGTAAAGAAAATTGATGATCTATTCCATTTTCAGCACAAAAGTGATCAAACGATTGATTTTTAAATTTGGTTCCGTTATCACTTCTAATTGCTTTTAAAGATTCTGGGTGATCAATTGATAATCTGAGAAATAAGGTTCTAAAGTGACTAAAAGTTTCATTCTTAGATGCCATAAAATAAACCTAAAAATATCTAGAATAGTCATCAACAATCACAAGAACATACCATTTAGCTCCGAAGGATTGAACACGTGAAGGTCCTATGGTGTCAAGGTGCAAAAGTTGACCCGGTTCAGTTGTCATGGTCATTGTGAGAGGAGCATGTGAATCTGCAACCATCTTAGCATGTCTACAAGAAGAGCACACAATTTCATTGTCCCCTTTAAGCTTAGGCATCCCACATATGCGATCAAGTGCACTAACATGTGTGAGATGATCGAAGCCTACGTGACCAAGTCTACGATGCCAAAAATACAAGTCTTTTGAATCATTAGCAACTAGACATCTATGCTTAGAGGATGACATATCAAAATCAGCTTTGAAAACTCTTCCAAACCGAGACATATTAAAAATGAGCTCACTATTTGAATCTACAACCTTACAAAAAATTTTAGTGAAAATAATATCCAGATTTTCATGTAGCAATTGTGAAACAGAAAGCAAGTTGTATTTCAAATTTTTAACAAGTGCCACATCTTTTAAAGTGTAGTGATTATTAACTCTAACCGAACCCTTAGCAATTATAGGAGTTGAAGAATTATCGGCAAAAGTAACATTTTCTACATGTGACACAGAATAGAGGGAGGAGAACCATTCTTTGTCACCGGTCATGTGGCGTGAGCATCCTGAATCCACAATCCAAATGTTCTCCTTCCTCAAGTGTGTAACCTACATAGAAGTACAATACGTCGATGACACAATACTGAGGTTAGTCAAAAGGCATTTATGAATCCAGTACTGAGTCACACGACGTCCAGCAGAAGTAACACGCAAAGGCTGAAATAAAACAGCAGGTATATGAGCCAGAGTTTGAGGATTTTTGTACCCAACTACTGACCTACGAGGTGTTACATGAGTAGCACTAAAAACAGTAGGTATGGAAGCAAACTTTGCATGTTTTTGACTCATTACAGCAGGTTGCGTATTCCTAACATTCGGTTCAGCACACGCAACAGGTTTTGCATAGTTGTTATGTGATCTAGCAATCATTCTTTCATTTTTCTGTTGCTTAGCTAGTCTATAACAAAAATCTATGACATGACCATCTCTACAACAGTAGATACAATTAAATTTAACTTTATGTTCATGTCTAGATGAGCAGACAATATGTTTATTTGAAACCGAATGAGACAACACTTCTGCAGATTTAAAAATCACTTTTTTGTTTAGGAAATGTTTTAATAAAACCACTTCCTAATGACTTTAGAATTTTAGGTAGATGTGCTTTAGCATGAGCATGGGATCAAAACCTAAACCAGTTTTATCCCTGCAAGATTTAGAAGAATTCAACAGCAAGTTCAGATTCTTATTCCCATTATAAAACCGCTCTAGTTTCCTATTCATATCATCAAGTTTCTTAGACAAGTCTAGTCAGTTTCGACATGAAGTTTTTCCTTTTAGTTTGCAATTGGAACAATACTCAACTTCATGAGAACGTAAAGCACTGTTCAATATAGAAATTTCATTCATAGCATCTTGTAGTTTCTTATTAAGATCATCACAAGTAGAACAATGCAAATCAATTGTAGAACAACAAGCATCTTTCAAGTTTTTATCATTAAGTGCAGCAAGCTCTCTGTTCTTTTCAATATCTAACTCATGTTTATCAAGTGTGGAGGTATGTGCACTTCTTAGAGAGGACAATTGTTCATATATTAAATCACATGAGGAACAAGAATCATCACTAGGAATCAAAGATTTCAAACGATTAATTTCAGATTCTAGTGACTCAAATTTAACAGCATTGTCCCTAAGCTTTTTGTCCTTTTTCTTAACTATAACAGTAGCACGAGAAATAGCATCACACATTTCTTCGCAAGTAGGACATATCTCTTCATTGTCTCTGTTGTGTTCTGCCTCCTCCATACTTGAACTTGACTTGCCCACCATGAAGAATAAGTTTGCCAAATCATCTTCATCTTCGTCACTTCCGATGTCCACATCGCTCAAGCCAAGTTCTTGAAGTGCGGAGATAAAACTATTTACCCATTAGCGTCCTATAAAACTCTTCTTCTTTTTCTTATCATTTGTAGAGGAGTGCTTCGTCCAAGTTTGCTTTTCATCATGAGAAGTAGGACCTGAAAGGTTAGGGCAATCCATACGAAAATGTCCTGTGTTACCACATTCGAAGCATCGTTGAGGTCCGGCACTTCCTCTCCTTCTAGTTCTCACATTTTGCAATGCTTTTGAGAACTGAGTAGAGATGAGTGCAAGTTCTTCCTCTGGAAACTCTTCAATCTGTTCAAGGGTCAGAGGGGACAACAAAGAAAGTGTACCAAAAGATAAAGATTGACTAGAGCTAGGCATGTCACGTTGTGAAACAAATACAAGAGACTTGTTGGGGTTCTTACATGATATTATGTCAATTCATGAGTTTTTAACTTAGAATATAGCACATCTAATGTAAGTGTATTCATGACAGTAGATTCACGAATAGATGTAACTTTCATCTCCCAAATTGACATTTCTAATGCACTTAGTAATTGCCTAGCATTTTCAGCATCTGAAAAATTAACGTTGACACTACGCAAATTGCTGAGAAATTTATTGAAGCGAGCTAAGAGGTCATCTATTGACTCACCGGGTTGCATCTCGAAGAGCATGTATTATTTCTTGAACATATCTTGTATTACCTCATTGATCCTGTTGGATCCTTAGTAGTAGTCACAAAGTGCTTTCCACACATCGTATGCAGATCGGAGGTGCGCAACACGGTCGAAGTCACTTTGAGTTAATCCTTGTATGATCAAGTTTCATGCTTTGTTGTTGTTGTCGACATCTCTCATGTTCGTAGCCTGACTTGATAATTTGGCAGCACATCATAAGGCTTTTACACATTTTCCCATATTGTGAAGCCTTGCGTCTAGATGAAAGCCTCTATTCGTGCCATCCAAACCTGAAAATCAATGCCACTTAACACACAAGGTTTTGCGGAGTATTTCTCCATGATGATTAGTCACACGTGAAAATCACAAAGATTAGAGCACCGTGGCTCTGATACCAATTGTAGGATCGAAGAGCACGTGAAAAGCTACCAGAGGGGGTGAATGGTAGATTTAAAAGTTTTTAGCAGAAGCAACAAAAACACCCTTGGCAGAAAATCGATCTGTTAAAGAAACTGTGTATGCGACTGATCTAAATGTGTTCAACCGTGACAAAAGTTGTATATATTATAGAGAATCAAGTCAGAAAGACATGACAACAAGAATCATGGAAATCCGTCAAGAAAAACTCAAGTTATGATCGAAAGATCAAACAAGGGTCAATCTGTTCTACTCGAGTAAAAACCAGATCTGCAACACTGAAAAGAAGCTCGTGTAGATCAGCAACTACCAATCAAATGATCGTGAAATTTTTACACATGATATATAATCAAGTTTTGAGGACAACCCAAAAAGAATCACGTCAATTGGATCTGTAAAACTCTAGTTATGATCAAAACACCGAAGCACTGTCGTGCTGTCCGGAAACTCGACGAGAAAGACTTGACAAAAATAAGTCGGACGAACAAGGCACAAAAGCTCCTCTAAATTACGAATTTTATTGATCAAAACATAAGAGGAACAGCCCAAGGTCGTCTTCCTACGAGCTCTGGCCTCCCTTGCTTATATAACCAGCCCGGAGGCCAACGCAATTTAAACTAGTACTCTAATCCTACTCAGTTTCTGAATCAAAACTTTCCATAACTGCTCAAGACTCTTCTATACGCAGATAGAAGCAATCTTAAAACTTCCAAACACCTTAGGAACATATCCCACATTTCTAAAACAAGTCAACTTCATGTCCCACACAAAATCCTATCATAACCAACTCAAATCTTTCCATATTTGAGCCATAACCGACTCAGCCGCAGCCTGCGTCCATAATCCAGCCGGTTGGACCTTTCCTACCAATTCTTTACGTCCACATATCTTCATCACGCCTTGGAACCATGTTTCCACCTCCATGCACACGTGCAAACACCTTCCAACGACGTCCACAATACCTTCGTAAGCATTGTTCTTGATCCAAACATGTTGCGCGACCTCCTGATCAACTCAACCACAATTCCTCCCGAACTTGGTTGTTGAACCTCATCTTCTCCCTAAGACTAGTTCAATGGATCCCGTCACCAGCCATATCTTGAACTCAAGCAACACCGGCACATGAATAAACAACCAATACTTTCGAGCACAAGTCTGTGACTTGACTCACGTTAGTTCCGAAAACCACAACACCTTACGTGAACACCTCACATATGCATGTTGCGAACCATAACAAAATGCTAACCACCATAAACAGCCATAACACTTCAAAAACTTAGTAAAAGAATACTAAGAAACTTTCCATAGATGTAAAGCAAGTTCGAAACATTTGCATGGTAAAAATAGAACCATTGTGATTTAGGTCCGGACCTTGCCAAAGCTAACCGGACCTTGAGCCGGAGCTTACCAAAGCTAGCAGAACCTAGCACCGGAACTTACCAAAGCTAGTCGGACCTACCGCCGGAGCTAACCAAACACATGTCGGACCTAGCCATAGCAAGTCATACCTTACGTCAGATCTTGTCAGAGCTCGGACCTAGAGTCGAACTTTGACAAAAAGAGTGTTTTGGCAGAATTCAAAACTTTTATCATCATAGCCAATGTATTCAGCACACATAGGTCTCACAGTCTCAGCGCGATAACTCTCCTCCTCTCTCCGACCAGGAGTGAGAGGCGACTCGCCAACAGCTTTATCACCGCTGCGCGGAGGAGGGCGCGGCAATAGCTCAAGAGCTAGGTCGCCGCGAAGCTAGAATAAAAAAGAAGCATGACAGAGATGCAGTACAAGCTCAAGTAGCAAAGGAGCACACTAGCCAAAGGAAAAGGCTAGTCACAGTTGGAGAGAAGGAAAGGGCCCAAGCGGCCGATAAGGGCAGAAGACCTATGGTTGAAGGAGAGACATCTAAGGGCAAAGGAAAGGCCCCAACCAAGAAGGTTCTCGCCAAGAAGGCCACACCAAGGAAGAAGGCACTTGTCAGTAGGGGGTTGGTCATCCGAGACCGTCCCGTGGGGTCATGTGCTCCCTTATAAGGCCCCATTGGACTTTTGGTCATGACTCCTCCTATGCATAACCCCAACCGGCAATTGGAGCTCTCAAGTAACATCTTTCATGAGAAAGGCTCCGAGAAGGCTAAGAGATTCAAACTCAAGGATCCATACAAGTATGAGAAGACCACACCGGATCACCACTTCTGGTGTGATTTCCATTGCGATTATTATCGCTTGGTATACTTGAGGATGAAAACACCGGTTGCAGATGCTCAATGGGTTGATTGGCCCTATATGGAGAAGAAAAATAACCAAGCTTTCAAAGCAGTCATACAAGAAGTTGATCATCACGACCTCAAGGAATTGCTTGGGTTCCAATACAATTGTAACACGGAGGTGGTGGCTCAGTTTTACACCACTTGATACTTCTCCACTTTTGGAGACAGGAAGATCTCATGGTTGACCGACGGAGTCCAATACTCCATCCTATATGATGAATTTGCAAGAATTCTTGGACTTGAGAAGTTTCTGAATTATGAGTTTGTGAAATCCCAAAATTCTAGCAAGTGGAGCTGCCCAATCACACCTAGGAAAATGAGAGGGAGTTTAAACTTTTGAATATAAAGGTGTGAGCTCAAAGTGCTAAATTAAACTTGCAAAAATTTCCAAACATGGATATCTAAATCCACAATTTGGTTCCCCATACATCCAATAGTAACCTTGCCAATTTTCAGTTAGAATGGAGGGGAGTTACTATTTGTTGGAAATTAAAACGGGAGGCAATTCAAATTTGAATTTGAATTTCAGTTTCAAACGCCAACCTCACCAAAATACAAATTAGAGTGCACCATTGTGTTCCTCGTATTCTTTTTAGCTCATCTACAATTTTTTATAATCTTTGGGGCATTTTGCTATTTTTAATCAAATTGGGAGGATAAGAAGGAGAGGAGCCATGGACACCACTGATCATTGACACATTTGAATCCTTCATACCGTGCTCTGTTTCTCCTCGACCGAACGTGCGCCACCTCCCGGCGTCGGGGCCCAACTGACTCAAGCATGTGCGAGCACCTGCTCTGCAGCTGAGGACATCGAGTGAAGCAATTCCCATGCTTCTGCCACATGAAACCGTCCTCCTTTGCTGTTCACACCACTCTCCCGCAGCTCCGAAGGAATTTCATCACCCGACCACACCCTCGGTTCCCTAGCGCCCGGACGCTCGGAGCCAGATCACGGCCGATGGTCTATAGCAAAAATGACCACCCTAAGGTGCTTGACACGCTGGTGCAAATCTCCCTTGCTCTCGTGCACGACCGAGAAAGAATTTTTCTTTTTACCGCATGTGCGTCCATAGAACCGATCCACTTAAGTTTCCAAAATTTGTGGTGATTAGTCCACCACTGCTTATGACGAGCTACACACACGTTCTAGACCTCCTCATGCCAATCTAGGATCAAAAATCATCAGAGACCGTCGCTTCTAGGCTCGGTTCTTCAAAAATTTCTGGCCGCCGCCAGATTTTACCCTAGGACACCGATGAACTATGTCGATGATTAGGGTTACACCGTGGTGCTTTAGGAAGATGAACTGCAGCATCTGAGCCACTGTGGAGGGTGTTTGACGCCACCAGAGTTGTGCCGCCACCGCCAGTCGCCGACGTGTTTCCGGTGGACGGTGGCCGCTGCCCACCCCACAGATGAGTTCCCCGGGTCCCAAAGTTAGAGGCTGCGAGAATCAGCCCTACAGAAGGCCGGGAGCCTCGGTCCAGCGACCCTCGCCGGCGCACACCGCCACACGCCGCCGCTCAGCTCTGCCCGCGTGCGAGGTTGAAGAAAGGGCATGGGCCCCACTGTCAGGAATTTAAATTTTTCCATTTTTCTGTCCAGATTTGCATCACACTTTGCAAGCTCATAACTTTCTGTAGGAACCTCCAAAAATTGTCAAATAAATTTTATTGGATTCCCCTCAGTGAGTACTATCAAGGGGTGCATCCCAATATTTATGAAAATCCCTGTATTTGGCTCATTAATTCAATTATTTAAAATTTTAGGGAATTAATTACAGGAGTTCTGTTTAGTGGAAAATTCCCAATTTTGGGTAGAATCTTCCTCGAAATATCCTTGAAATCCAGTAAAAATTTCATAGGAATTTGACCTCATTTGCTTGGACAAATGTTGTTTCCACCTCTATGTATCTGAAAAATGGGAAAAAGAACAGAGGCATTTTTCAGCCTTTTACCCAAACTTGAAAAATCCATATCTCCATGTAGGGAACTCCAAAAATGATGAAAACAAGTCCTATAGACTCATAAGACTCTCAAGATTCTGAAAAACTAAAATTGGAGCATTCCAAGACCCTAGAATTTCAGTAGGAAGTTAAGGAAGCCAATTAACCTAGAGAATTCTTTAGACCCTATTCTCCATCAACTTTACCTGAAATTTTGCAAGCCATACCTCTGTATGATCTATGAACTACTGTAAAAATTTCGAGCAAGTTGAAGTTATCTTCTCCAGTTTTCTGCTAATTCTTTCCAGCTTCATACTTATGTCTACTAAATAGCTACTTTAAACTTACTCAAAAACTTCCACTGCTCAAATCCAATTTTTCCTCTGTTTCAATACACAGCAAAACCCAACTCTCAACTCTTAGTGGGTCTGAACCCTTATTAAGTCGGGAAACCCTTTTTGTTTTATAATTCGCTTACTTGCAATATAAACTTGTGCATATTCATATCGGTAGGAAACATGACGAAGGCGTTCGACGAGGAACTCAAATCGGAGCAGAAAGTTGAGGCTTTACTCGTCGACAAGATACTGACTTTAACTTAGGATCAAAACTGAAGCAACATAAGGCAAGCCCCAGTTTGCATTTAACAGCTTTTAGATATATTTTACTTTGTATCACTTTCATTGGTCTAGTATGTATTGTGCATTAGGTCAAGGGTGATTGATACTCCAAATGCATGACCCACAAACCCATGGAGTGGAAGGGTAGAACAGGTTACCATCGTGTACTTCCTGCTAGGCTTAAGTTGTATAGAAATCGGTACAAATCGGGTAGTTGGAAGCTACTCGCGAGGCTAGGAAATTGGTTCAAATGGGTATGATTCTAGAGAATGGAATAACTGGAATGAAAAATGAGACCGAGCAGAGAGTAGGTGCAGCAGGACGTGGTCCTGTGTTTCCGTAGCTCTGTTTGTGTCGGTTAAGGACCGATGCGTATGCCACCCTGTTGAGCAAGTTTTAACAGTATCGGATGCATACTGGAATTATGGGGTCTAGGAAACCGATGTAACTCGGGTACTCTCGTATCGAAACTTATACCGCCGTCCTTTGGGGTTGGTGTCAGAGGTGTAAACCCACTAGCGGGGCAACTTCGATGTGTTCCGGGTAGTGGCCCTTCTGATGGGTCGGTAAAACTGGTTTGGCATTGGAGTGACGGGTGAAAGGTTACTGCATACAACGTAAGAAAGAGATCTTGTGTGTCTTTTGAGGCGGGTGTATGTGTCGTGTGTTCCGAGTGTGTCCTTATTCGAATCACCGTCCCTCGCGGTTATATGAGTACCACTTGTTCACTGAGTTGTGACGTAGTATGTACTTCCAGATGATTTGGGATGAATCATTGCTGTTGTGAAGTTTATAAGTTCATTGTATTGCAAACCATGTATGCAATAGTTGTAGAGCTCACTAAATTTATATTCCGCTTTGGGAAAAACAACATCGGAAAGAAGCGTTTCTTGTTTGATTGTGGATTTCCGATGTTCAGAGGCTCAAGGTATATGAAATTGCTGCTGTAAAACTGCTAACAAGGATCTACTTTTAAGTGAGTACTAATGCAATAGTTGCTGTCTCACTTTATAAATTCCTGCATGTAGAGTTTTGACTTATGGTAGACGGTTAAGCCTTGCTGAGCGTTCGAACTCACGGTTGCATTATTAGTGTTATGCAGGTTATATTAATATTGCTATGAAGATGTTTGTTCGGTGAGACATCGGAGACTCACTGGAAACCTTGCCGCTGCATACACTTTTGATGAAGCTAGTAAGAAGCGTCCGCGGGCTGGACGTCTTCTCTTTTGCGTAGCTAGGATCGACTTTCATGGTACATTTTGTTGTAAATGTCACTACATTGAGAAATAAAAGACTTTGTATGCTTATGGTTTCTTTTCGTGTATGCTGTTGGGTGTCGCATCGCACGGCACCACCCAATGTGATTCCCGGAGTGTGGATCCTGGAAGGGGTTCCCCACAGAGTTGACCATTCACAACCTCAAGGCAATGGATTTGGGGGAAATGGAATTCATGTATGAAGTTGGCTATTAGAATTGTAAAAGCCCAAGATTTCAGTTCCTGGAGTGTTCATCACATCACCACAACCAAGCTCATTTGTAGAGATCTTATGAACACAAGTTAAGAGCAAGTAACTACCATCAATAGGGTGATTAGAGGAAGAACTCACAAATCCAAAAGTAGGATTTCACAATATAAACATGAGAGGCTGAGCTAACTATTAGGCCGTAAACATTCTTAGGAGTTCTCATGCCAAGTTTCATGCCAATCCAACCCTTTTTGAGACATTTTTGGGTACAATTGCAAAAAGGGCTAATTTGAATGCAAATTCAAATTTCAGCCACTTTTATCACTTGGATTCAAAAGATAATTTCATATTCAAACTCAGCACATTCTTCTGAATTAGTCCACCAATATTAATCCCATTGGGGTTTATCTTGTCGGGGGCTACATTTGAATTAATTCAGAACTGAATTTGAAATTCAAATTCAAATAGGAATCAAATTTAGCCAAACCAACTCCAATTTGAAGAATTCGAATTCATCTCATAACTTTGTGGCTAAGTCTACAATTTAATTGTGAGTAGCTGATACATTTGCAGTATAAACAAAAGAAAAGAATTAGAGGGGAGGGGGATCCACTTGGCAGAGACTCCAACCTCACTGAATCGACCGAATTTAGCTCGGGCTCGCGGGAGAGCGTGGCTGCGCCACGAGGAATTCCACCGCAACGGTGAAGTCCACCTCACTGTAAATTTTTTGGCTCAAAGGCCATCAAGATGAGCTGCTCAGCACGTTCTCTTCGTTCCCGAGTGAAAAATAGCTCACACCCGTGCCGTTCTTTGCTTCCGCTCGCGAGTTTCCTTGTAAGGCCTCAGTTTTTGACACATATTTGAAGTGTTCATCACCACACCACACACCTCATTTGAGGAAAGATGATGAACACAAAAGAAGAGCAAGTAACCACCATCAACATGTTCATTAGAGAACAAACTCACACATTGCAAAAGTGGTATTTCCCACATGTGATATAGGTGGGCTGGACATATGAAAACTCCTACATTTTGCTAAGGATGTCCATGCCAAGTTTCACCCAAATTCAAAACCTATCTGAGGTCATGTTGGGTATAGTTAGAAAGAGGGCAGTTTGAAACCATATTTAAATTCAAACTGTTTTGTCCCATGAATTTAAAAGTGGGAGGCATATTCTTACTCAGCACATTTTTGTGAGCTCACACACCAATTTTCACTCCATTTGGAGTTGATCTTGACATGAGCTAAGTGGGGGAAATTCAAACTCTATTTAAATTTCAAACTGAACTTGTGCTGAAATCCATTCAAACCAAACCTCATTTGAACTTTGATCAATTCAAATGGTTCATGGGTGTATAATTTGAATTACCAGGGGTACTATGGGACTCACTGTTTACAACAGTGATTAGGAGTAAATTTCAGAGGTCAAAACTGGAAGTGGGACCCATATGTCAGCCACCACTTCAACTCAAACCGACTGAAATCTTCTCACTCGGTTAACCGAGCCGCCGCTGCGATCGCCACCGAGGGCAGCCACCGCGCCAGCAGCTGCTTGCCCACGTGCGGGCGTGAGGCGGTGCAGAGCCTTCTTAAGGCGCCTGCCCCCCCTCCTCGGACGAGGCATCGCCGTTTCTTCCCTGCAAGAACTCAGCGCCGGCCGAAGTCTTCCGCAGCTCGGAATCGATCGAAGAGCGCCGATCACAGCTTCCTCCGTCCCCTCCAGAGCCCCAGCAAGGTACTAGAGACCTTCCTCCGTCTTCCCCACTGCTAGAACTCAGTGAAACCGATTGATATCGGCTGTGCCGAAAGATCAATTCGGTGACTTAGAACCGCCGCACCTCGGGCTTCCGTGGACAGCCAAGCCAGGGCGTTGTCACGCCCGAACCAAGGCACCCTTGGACGCGCTGGTGACTGGTGCTGCTCACCCCCGAACTACAGCTCGAGTGGTTGCTCAGCGGCGGCGAATTTCCAATTTTCCCCTTTCTGTGTGCAGCACGACCCTCGGGTGCGATTCTGTCGAATTCGTGCTCTAGAAAGGATTAGAGGGCCTCAATCCGCTCTCACACAAACTAGACACGGTAACGCACAAGTTGCCTTCACAACCCTTGGCCGGAGAACCTCTGTACCCAGCGTAATTCGAGGTTTACCAATGGCGGAGTAAACGGGAGGCATCGGGCGCACGGTGAGGACCTACTTCGGGCCTTCCCTGAGCTGCCTCGAGCTCATGTCGACCTTCCCTGAGGTCCACTGATGCTTCCCGACCTGTTCCTCGAGTAGTTGAGGTGCTAGGGTAGTCAGCCGACATGGCCGAAGTCTTTCCGAGGTGGCGGCCCGTCGCCGACCATGCACCGGCCATTGTCATGAGCAGCTGACCCCGGAATCCTGTTCCCCGAGTGAAAGTAGGAAGGGGCGGCCAAAATCGTGAAGTTTGGAGCTGTACAGAAGCCGGCGGCTAGCTCTCCGGCGAGGTCCCTCGGCGGCGGAGCGCGGGCGTCGCGAGGCTGAAGAAGGGAGTGGACCCTAGCTGTCAGTGGCCGATATTTTGAATCAGGATCGGGCTGCGGCCGGGATCGGGTGTGCTGGCATGCAAAATCCTTGTGGGCCACGGTGTGCTGTCGCCTCGGCGTGCGACGCGTGTCCCCTGGGCCCACGCGGGAGTTTAAACTTTTCCCCGATTTTCAGATTTTCTTCAAACTTCAAATCCTCATAACTTTGGCTAGAAAGCTCCAAATTGAGTGAACCAAATTTTTCTGGATTCAGCTCTCTGAGCACTTTCCAGCAAATCAAGTTTCACTTCATGATATTCCTTATTTTTCCAGAATTAATTCCTCAAATTTAAACTGTTTGGAATTTTAACTGGAGAATCCTGTGGAGGAAAATACTGAAATTTTTCTGGGATATTCACCAAAATGTCCCTGAACTACCATAAAAATTGCAGACCCATTGGAGCTCATTTAATCCACCTAATGGTGTGATTAGTGAAACTGTTCCAGATAAAATAGAAAATGTTCGGAAACATTTTCAGAATTTTCTCTGAAATTGTTAGCTCATATCTTCAGTTAGGAACTTCCAAATTAAGTGATACCAACTCCATTACAACACTCTGAAAATCTAGTTTTCAGAAAGTCATAGTTTGTTTCATGAAAATCCTTAGAGCACCCTAAGAGCCTTCAATTAAGGTCAAGGACATAATTAATTGTGGAGGGCTCAATTGAGCTTTGCTGCAACTAAAACTTGACCAAATCTCTGTTTAGGTTGTAACCAAGCCACAGTAAAAGTTTCACAGTCCTAGAGTCTGTCTAGTGGGACTTATAAGTTTCACAAGATTAAAACTTAATACAAACACATTTAAATTGATACATATGTTTCTTCTAACATGTAGTCGCTAAGGTCGAACAGGAACCCGAAGTCCTAGACTTTGTTACTCCGGAGGAACAGCTAGCCTACGACCAAGAGCAGCAAGGCAAGCTCCGGTTTGCATTACCCCTTTTTCAAATTTTTATTGTTTTGAGCACATACTTGTTACTTCATTCTTTGCATTAGAGTCTTGTTTGAAAGCCCCACTGCATAGCCAAGAGAACCGTGGGTTGGGTTTAGGATTGCAAACCTCGTTAGCTACTGCATTACTATGATAGAGTAGGATTCGTTACAAGTCGAGTAGTTGGAACTACTCGCGAGCATAGGCTAGAGGCACTCGACTGGGGTAGTGATAGCACATGAAACACATGGCAAGAAATGAGACCGAGCGGAGGGTAAGGGCAGCAGAACTTTGGGGCCTGTGTGCTGTAGCTCCACTTGTGTCGATTGAGGACCGAGCCGTGTGCGGGCCTGTTGAACAAGCTAGAACAGTACCGAAGACCTACCGGCTATATGGGAACCGGAAAACTGATGTAACTCGGGTAGCTGGGTGTTGAGGCATAGCTGGTGGTTCAGAGAGTAGGTTGAGAGCTCGAGGTGTAAATCGGCTGGCGGCACTGAGATGTGCATGCAGAGACCTCTTGCTCGGGACGATTGGACCGGTTCAACATTTGGCTAACGGGTGAAAGGTAGTCGCGTACGGCGTCCGTGATGGTTGTTGTAGGGAACATCGAGTACGGGCGTACGTGACGGGTTGTTCGGGTAACCCTGCAGATGTAAATCGATTATAATCACCGTCCCTCGCGGTCAGTGAGTACCTCTTGTTCACTATACCATGATGTAGAAAGAATAGGCTAGTTACATGTTAAAATGTTGCTGATTGAAAGATGGACTTGATTGCTAATGATTGGCTGTAGTCTAGAGCTAACTAAAGTTCATTTCAACTTTGGGCAATGTACATGAGAGAAATGCGTTTCTTGTTTGATTGCGGCTCTCTCATGTGCCTTAGCGTGAGGTTCTCCACAAACTGCTGCTAAAACTTGAAAGTAAGGTTCCACTAATTAGGCGAGTCCTTTGCAAATGATTTTTACCTCCTGTAACCCATTACCCCTCATGCAGAAGTTCCATGTTTAGGTGAGACGGGTCAGACTTGCTGAGCCTTCGTTCTCACTGCTTGTGTTTGAAGCTTTTGCAGGGTTCTATGAGGAAGGGACTCCCGAGGAGGAGACGGAACCCCAGGAGGGGAACCCCGTCGAGTGGGAGTCATGCACGCCGAAGAGTTAGTGTGCGTGTGTGCTAGCAAGGGCACGTTCAAGGGCTGAACGTGCACTTGATGCTTAGTCTACGCCCGCAATTGTAGACTGAACTTATTTTGATGTAAACATGTTCATAAACCTGTTTATGTAATATAAAATTTCGCTTCCGCTTTGTACCTTTGACGTGTGTTATACAGTGCTGTGCAACGCAGCACCCCTCAGCGTGATCCTGGCTCGACAAGACCGTGGGGTCGTGTCTGCGTTGGTATCAGAGCTCGCTTGAGGTTTAACACAGTACAAAGGTCATCTTTTTCAAAAATCCAGTGAGGAACGAGTTAGTAGCCCGTATAAGGATGTTATTAGCATATTGAAAGTGGCATATTAACATATTTGTTATGTCGGAAAATCGTGTATCACGGGACGTTTATGTCTTGGGGGGTACACGTAAGCGCTGTCCACCAGTGCGCACAAGCTGAAGGGTGGAGCCCCACGGGTGGCAGGTAACCCGACCCGCTTTGATATCCTCTACGACTCTTCATGTCGTTTGGGGTATTCGAGCAACGTCTATCCCTGGCGTGCGTGGTGCAACTTGGGAGACCCCGACACGTGGTCTTAAACGTGAACACGTAACTCAAGGCGTGTTTGGCTTGAGAACATCCGGGCGAGTGATGACGGCCGGGTGTACAAACTGTATGGATTCCGGGCTCGGTGTGCAGCCGAGTCTGATGATTGTTTGAGTTTCTGCAGGTAGCCTGACCACGAAACGGTAGGCGTGTAGTATCCGTGTGCGAGTGACGTTTAGTGCCACTGAAATAACGAAGCCGGCCAAGTCCGGTATAGGTTTTTCTTTGAGAGGATGTAGTACCGACATAATCTGGTGACGCATCGACGTCACACCCCATTAAATGAACAACTTCATTTAAAAACTTGAAGGTTTTGATCCAAAGCAGTAAAAATTGATGTAACTATTTCCCTTGAACAGGATATTCGAAGTTAACAAGTTTTCAACTTATAGATTGTTAAGGACAGAGCACTCTGTTTTCAGCTGAATTAAGGCTGAAGTTAACCAGAGGTTAGAGGTTGAGTTCTTTCGAGATTGGGGTCGTATGATACATTTATGGAAATCTTTGGAAGAGCTTTACAACTCTTCTGTTGAGGTCCAGAGGTGTTTCGTCCCTTAACCACTCGAAAAATGCAGTAGAGTTGAAACTGTCCAGAGAACAGGACAGAGTAAAGACTCTCTGTAGACTCTCTGTAAATTAAGAAAAACTTCCTGCATAAAAATCCAAACAAATAGAAAATGAGGTAGTTGTGGAGAGCTTATGAGATGGGTTACAACTTTGTAACAGAAAGTTTTGTCAGATTTAGAACAGAATTAACTGGAATTCTTGGATTTAATCAGTACCAAAAGCAGGGAGGTGATGTCCAATTTTCTCCAGAATTTCTTTTAACTTTGACATCTCATAACTTTTGAACCAGGACAGATATTAGGCCAAGCAAATACTTTCTGGAAATCTATTGAAGTTAACTTTAACTTTGATTTTAAGCCCCAGAACTGGTTTTGCCTTTAACATGACCTAAATCAGGTTGAAATAAAAACTGGTCAGGGCTGTCATGGGAACAGCAGATCAGCAGTCAAATTTGTTTAAAATTTGAACTATGTTTCCAAGTTTATGGGTTCAATGACATGTCTTATGTTACAACTCAATGGTTTACTGTTTAAATAAATATTTGACATTTCTCAAATATATTTTTACAGATGACAGCGGATAAGAAGTTGAAGAACGGGTGGGTGATGTCCCACTGTTCTCACCGTAGCGGCTACCCGGAAGCGTTGTGGCAAATGCTCTAATATTTCGGGTACGGCCAGATGCCGCAGTACTTCGCAAAGGAAGAAGGCGAAGAGGGGAACAAGATGTGGACGATCCATGTTGAAGTTCCTGCAGGACCCATGCCACCCGGTTGGGTGCCGTTCACCGTCACGGTGAGAGGAAGACAACCAGAAGGGATGTGGCAAGTGGCAGCCCGTGACACTATGTCACGTTTCTGCCAACTACACGTGCAGGCTATGGAGGGCACTCCATACGCGCTCGTTCCGGTGGAGGGACGGGCTCAGCATGTGTGGGAAGAGAGGTACCTGGAGGCAACGGTCCCGAGTTGCCCAAGGTACAACCCCACCGAGGCAAATCTCAGCCTCCAGATGAGGGCGGGAAACGCCGTGATGGACAGCCAAGCTGTTCGTACGGAGCATCTCGCCACGAAGCTCAAGGAGAGTACGAGCCGTGGAGACCATTTCGAGAGTTCTCACATTGCACTCCGCAATGTGCTCCTTCCGACGATCAAGTGACTGAATGAACAACACAATCAGTTGTGTCGTCTGAAGAAGGCAAGGAAAAAGAGCCGTGTTGACATCGCGGCATTGCAAGAACTGGTACAGAACCTGACCCAGCAGAACAAGGACCTTGCTCAAGAGCGAGACGACGCGATTGAGGAAGGGCAAGGCTGGGAAGAAGATTACAACCAGGCTATGGACGAGGTGCATGCTTTGCAGGACCTCGTGCCTCCGGTATTGGGCATACCGGTGGTCTTGGGCCTTCCAGCAATGGGAGAACCCGGGATGGGTGAAGAGGTGGTAGATCCAGAGCCACCAGCAGAGGTACCGGAGGAGGACGACCCGCAAGAGGTCGAGTTCTACTCCGAGTAGGGGGTTACAGTTGCCATGTAGGGCAGCCAGGGTAGTGTAGCCCAAATTTTGTAATCAGTGACATGTCGTGTAGACAGTAGCGTATGTATAGGCAGTGACGACATGAGCACGACTTCTCAGAGACCCGAGAATAATGTATCTTGTATAAAGTTTATGCTTTATCAATATATGTGAATGTTGTGCAAATTAATCATGTGTCGCTTCAATACCTACTGTTGCATATAGGATTTTAAGTAAGACATGTGCTAATTGCTGCTGCTTTGAATTTCAGAATGACGCGTACTCGTGCCAACCCGGATGTTGGGGGTACCAGCCAAGGGGGAGAGACCTCCCAACCGCCTCCCGAGGACTCCTCGGGACAGCAGCAGCAACAGCAACAGCAAACACCACCACCGCCACTGCCAACGGTTACATTGATCGACATCGTCACGGCAATGGCGGGCTCACATCAGCAGCACACGGAGTTGCTGCAAACGCTTATTGCTAATACGTCTTGCCCAGAGAGACGTCAAGACCGTGAGGAGCGTCAACAGAGCTCCTACTCCAACTTCCTGGCGACTCATCCCCCTGTATTCTCAAGGGCGAATGAACCTCTTGACGCGGACAACTGGCTCCGCGCGATAGAGATGAAGTTCGGGCTGCTCCAGATAAGCGAGCAGGGCAAGACTCAGTTCGCGGTCCAGCAGCTCCAAGGATCCGCGAGCGCGTGGTGGGCCAACTTCTGTGCTTCACAGCCCACCGATCGAGTGATGACCTGGACGGAGTTTCGGACGGCCTTCAGGGCCTATCATATACCGCCAGGTTTAATGAAGAGGAAGACGCAGGAGTTCTTACACCTGCAACAAGGGAGCCGGAACACGCTGGAATACTCCAGGGCGTTTAACGATCTCACGCTATATGCGTCGTATCATGCCTATACCGACGAGAAGCGGCGGGACCATTTTTACCAGGGGCTTAACCCGCTCCTGAAGGACAAGTTGGCGATGTTCAATTGCGGCAGCCCCAACGACATCATTGATGCTGCGATTGTTCAGGAGGACTCTGGCAAGGAGTTGGCGGCGGCAGAGCGAAAGCGAAGCGCGCCGCAGAGCAGCGGAGAAGGAGGCGGTCCTTCTCAGAAGTTTCGGATGGTGAATCGCCCACCATCAGGTCCACGCTGGCAGCCACCACAGCGGTCGATGCCGTTCCACAGTCGGCCGTACTCGTCACCGGCATTCAGGCCGGCACTGCCAGTACCACCACCACAACAACAGCAGCAGCGGGCGATGCCGCGTGCGTTTGCACCTCAGCAACGCATGCCGGGCTTTCGTCCACCGAGCACTCCACCAGCAGCGGCCACATGATACAAGTGTGGTCGTCCAGGACACTTCGCGAGCAGTTGCCCGGAGAGGCAAGGAGGCGGAGTGGCACCACAGTTTCCGGGGAGGAATCAACCCCGGAAACCTACTAATGCGCGGCGGGCAAACCCTAGCCCCGGCACCGTCCACCAGCTTGCCATTGAGGACGTGCCGGAGGGCGAGCCAATCCTTGCTGGTATGTTCCAACTCCACCAGCATCCCGCCATAATATTATTTTATTCAGGCGCCACACATAGCTTCATTAGCCAAGCTTTCATTGATAAATATAGCTTGCAAATACTACCCACCGATAGTCCTTATGTGATCTGTTCACCGGGTGGGAAAATTTCAGCAAGCATGACGGTCCCAAAAGCGCCATTGTGCTTAGAGGGTAGAGTTTACCCTACGTCTCTCATAATTTTAGAGGGACAAAAGGTCGATGTCATCTTAGGAATGTCATGGTTAACCCGCCACGGCGCTGTTTTAGACACCGTCCTCCGAGTTGTGCACTTGAACTCAGAAGTGCACGAGTCTCACTCATTATTTCTGGACAGTCCAGAAATAAAGCTTCCAAGTGTCTATCAAGCCACAACCATCAGATTCGAAGACATTCCAGTGGTCCGAGAGTTCCCTGACGTATTCCCGGATGATTTGCCGGGAATGCCGCCCGATAGAGAGGTGGAGTTTAAGATTGAACTTGCACCGGGAACCTTGCCAATATCCCGAAGGCCGTACAAGATGGCGCCCAAGGAGTTGGCTGAACTGAAGACTCAGCTCACGGACCTCCTGGAGAAGGGTTTTATTAGGTCTGAGCTCCTCACCATGGGGCTGTTCGGCATTATTTGTCAAGAAGAAGGATGAGACGTTGCGGCTTTGCGTGGACTATCGTCCACTAAATGCCATAACCATCAAGAACAAGTGCCCGTTGCCACGGGTCGACACGTTGTTTGATCAGTTGGTCGAAGCAAAGATCTTTTCCAAGATGGAGTTAAGATCCGGGTACCATCAGATTAAGATAAGGGCTGAGGACATTCCGAAGACGGCTTTCTCGACGAGGTACGGACTCTATGAGTACCTGGTCATGTCCTTCGGCCTCACCAATGCTCCAGCTCACTTCATGTACTTAATGAACTCGGTATTCATGCCTGAGCTGGACAAGTTTGTCATGGTCTTCATCGATGACATCCTGGTATATTCCAAGTCGGAGGAAGATCACAAGAAACATCTGCGTATAGTATTGCAACGGCTGCGGGATCACAAGTTATACGCAAAATTCAGCAAATGCAAGTTTTGGATATCGCAAGTGCCTTTCCTCGGGCATATCATCTCAGCGGAGTGTATCGCTGTAGACCTGAGCAAGATCACTCAAGTGCTGAATTGGAAATCCCCGAGAACTGTTCACGAGGTACGGAGTTTCCTTGGACTCGCGGGATATTATCGGGGGTCCATTCCGAACTTCTCGAAGATTGCCAAGCCAATGACAGAGCTGCTGAAGAAGGCTACCAAATATGTTTGGAGTCCAGCATGTGAAGCAGCATTCAAAGCTTTAGTCGAGCACCTGACATCAGCACCGGTTTTGGCGCAGCCAGACACAACAAAACCGTTCGATGTGTACTGCGATGCATCCAGCATTGGGCTCGGATATGTGCTGATGCAAGACCAAAGAGTGGTCGCGTATGGATCACGGCAGCTTAGAAACCATGAGCAGAATTATCCAACCCACGATTTGGAGCTCGCTGCCGTGGTACTTGCACTGAAAATGTGGAGGCACTACCTACTCGGTAACCTCGTACATTTATATACCGACCACAAAAGCCTCAAGTACATATTCACTCAGAAAGAGCTGAACATGAGGCAACGAAGATGGTTAGAACTGATAAAGGATTACAAAATAGAGATCCATTATCATCCGGGCAAGGCAAACGTAGTGGCAGATGCGCTGAGCCGCAAGTCACACGTCAACAATCTGACCATCACACCATTGGAAGAGAGGAACCACCACTACATGTGATTCCACACGGAGCTCTCTACAACCTAGCTTTGATCCCCACCATCCATGAAGAGATAGCGGCAGCCCAGAAGAATGACAAGGGCATGTCGCATTTGCGGAGACGTGTAGACAGTGGGGAGCTGAAATGTTTCCGGAAGGACGGAGACAGCGTCCTATGGTTCAAGGACCGGATCGTCATACCCCGAAACCCGGAGTTATGGAAGAAAATCTTTGATGAGGCTCACTTATCAAAGTTTTCTATTCACCCCGGCAGCAACAAAATGTATCAAGAACTCAGAAGCAAGTTTTGGTGGACACGGATGAAGCGAGAGACTGCAAAATACGTGTCCGAGTGTGATACATGTCGAAGGGTGAAGGCAGACCACATGCGGAAACCGGGACTGTTGCAACCACTGGGCATTCCTGCCTGGAAGTGGGAGGATGTGAGCATGGACTTCGTCGTCGGTTTACCCACCACCTTGCAGAAACATGATTCTGTGTGGGTGATCGTCGATCGGCTCACCAAAGTTGCCCATTTCATCCCGGTCAACACCAACTACAATGCCAAGAAGTACGCTGAACTGTACATCTCACGGATCCTATGCTTGTACGGCGTACCCCGTACTATCATTTCGGATCGGGGCACTTTATTTGTGTCCCGTTTTTGGGAGCAGCTGCACGCTGCCTTGGGGACGAAGCTGATCCGTAGTTCAGCATACCACCCGCAGACGGATGGGCAAACGGAGCGGGTAAATCAAATCTTGGAAGACATGTTACGAGCTTGTGCTATCAATCATGGCAAGAATTGGAATGATCACTTGCCGTTAGCCGAGTTCTCGTACAATAATGGGTACCAAGCCAGCATCAAGATGGCGCCCTACGAGGCGCTATACGGTAGGAGATGCCGCACACCATTGAACTGGTGTGAGTCTGGCGAAAGGGTTACCTTCGGGATTGACCTTGTCAACAATGCGGAAGAAAAGGTTCGACTAATTCAAGCGAACCTAAAAGCCGCTCAATCCCGTCAGAAACAGTATGTGGACCGGAGAAGGCGCCCATTACAATTCGAAGTTGGAGATCACGTATACCTACGGGTGTCTCCATTGAAGGGCGTAAACAGATTTGGGGTGAGAGGAAAGTTGGCACCGCGATTCATCGGTCCATTTCAGATTACCGAAAGATGTGGATCGGTGGCATACCGGCTGAAATTACCAGAAGCACTTTCCGGTGTGCACGACGTCTTTCACATTTCCCAGCTGAGGAAGTGTCTCAAGCTATCAACTACCATTCAGCTGGAAGATATTGAAGAACTGCAGCCGGATCTCACCTATCGGGAGGAACCGGTGCAGATTATTGATGAAAACGCCCGAACCACATGCAACCGTACGTTGTGGTTCTACAAGGTTCTATGGAGTAATCACTCCATGGACAAAGCGACATGGGAGAGCGATGAATTTCTTCGCACTAACTACCCCGACTTTTTCACGTCGCATATCCGGTAATTTTCCACCGTCCTCTCCCTCATTTTCACCTAATAATCTCGGGACGAGATTCTTTTAAGGGGGGAGGAATGTAAGGGCCTCAGTTTTTGACACATATTTGAAGTGTTCATCACCACACCACACACCTCATTTGAGGAAAGATGATGAACACAAAAGAAGAGCAAGTAACCACCATCAACATGTTCATTAGAGAACAAACTCACACATTGCAAAAGTGGTATTTCCCACATGTGATATAGGTGGGCTGGACATATGAAAACTCCTACATTTTGCTAAGGATGTCCATGCCAAGTTTCACCCAAATTCAAAACCTATCTGAGGTCATGTTGGGTATAGTTAGAAAGAGGGCAGTTTGAAACCATATTCAAATTCAAACTGTTTTGTCCCATGAATTTAAAAGTGGGAGGCATATTCTTACTCAGCACATTTTGGTGAGCTCACACACCAATTTTCACTCCATTTGGAGTTGATCTTGACATGAGCTAAGTGGGGGAAATTCAAACTCTATTTGAATTTCAAACTGAACTTGTGCTGAAATCCATTCAAACCAAACCTCATTTGAACTTTGATCAATTCAAATGGTTCATGGGTGTATAATTTGAATTACCAGTGGTACTATGGGACTCACTGTTTACAAAAGTGATTAGGAGTAAATTTCAGAGGTCAAAACTGGAAGTGGGACCCACATGTCAGCCACCACTTCAACTCAAACCGACTGAAATCTTCTCACTCGGTTAACCGAGCCGCCGCTGCGATCGCCACCGAGGGCAGCCGCCGCGCCAGCAGCTGCTTGCCCACGCACGGGCGTGAGGCGGTGCAGAGCCTTCTTAAGGCGCCTGCCCCCCCCCCCCCTCCTCGGCCGAGGCATCGCCGTTTCTTCCCTGCAAGAACTCAGCGCCGGCCGAAGTTTTCCGCAGCTCGGAATCGATCGGAGAGCGCCGATCACAGCTTCCTCCGTCCCCTCCAGAGCCCCAGCAAGGTACTAGAGACCTTCCTCCGTCTTCCCCACTGCTAGAACTCACTGAAACCAATTGATATCGGCTGTGCCGAAAGATCAATTCGGTGGCTTAGAACCGCCGCACCTCGGGCTTCCGTGGACAGCCCAGCCAGGGCGTTGTCAAGCCCGAACCAAGGCACCCTTGGACGCGGTGGTGACCGGTGCTACTCACCCCCGAGCCACAGCTCGAGTGGTTGCTCACCGGCGGCGAATTTCCAATTTTCCCCTTTCTGTGTGCAGCACGACCCTCGGGTGCGATTCTGTCGAATTCATGCTCTAGAAAGGATTAGAGGGCCTCAATCCGCTCTCACACAAACTAGACATGGTAACGCACAAGTTGCCTTCACAACCCTTGGCCGGAGAACCTCTGTACCCAGCGTAATTTGAGGTTTACCAATGGCGGAGTAAACGGGAGGCATCGGGCGCACCGTGAGGACCTACTTCGGGCCTTCCCCGAGCTGCCTCGAGCTCATGTCGACCTTCCCTGAGGTCCACAGATGCTTCCTGACCGGTTCCTCGAGTTGTTGAGGTGCTAGGGTAGTCAGCCGACATGGCCGAAGTCTTTCCGAGGTGGCGGCCCGTCGCCGACCATGCACCGGCCATTGTCATGAGCAGCTGACCCCGGAATCCTGTTCCCCGAGTAAAAGTAGGAAGGGGCGGCCAAAATCGTGAATTTTGGAGCTGTACAGAAGCCGGCGGCGAGCTCTCCGGCGAGGTCCCTCGGCGGCGGAGCGCGGGCGTCGCGAGGTTGAAGAAGGAGGTGGACCCCAGCTGTCAGCGGCCGATATTTTGAATCGGGATCAGGCTCCGGCCGGGATCGGGTGTGTTGGCACGCAAAATCCTTGTGGGCAGCGGTGTGCTGTCGCCTCGGCGTGCGACGCGTGTCCCCTGGGCCCACGCGCGAGTTTAAACTTTTCCCCGATTTTAAGATTTCCTTCAAACTTCAAATCCTCATAACTTTGGCTAGAAAGCTCCAAATTGAGTGAACCAAATTTTGCTGGATTCAGCTCTCTGAGCAATTTCCAGCAAATCAAGTTTCACTTCATGAAATTCCTTATTTTTCCAGAATTAATTCCTCAAAATTTAAACTGTTTGGAAATTTAACTGGAGAATCCTGTGGAGGAAAATCCTGAAATTTTTCTGGGATGTTCACCAAATGTCCCTGAAATACCATAAAAATTTCAGACCCATTGGAGCTCATTTAATCCACCTAATGGTGTGATTAGTGAAACTGTTCCAAAGAAAATATAAAATGTTCAGAAACATTTTCAGAATTTTCTCTGAAATTGTTAGCTCATATCTTCAGTTAGGAACTTCCAAATTAAGTGAGACCAACTCCATTAGAACACTCTGAAAATCTAGTTTTCAGAAAGTCATAGTTTGTTTCATGAAAATCCTTAGAGCACCCTAAGAGCCTTCAATTAAGGTCAAGGACATAATTAATTGTGGAGGGCTCAATTGAGCTTTGCTGCAACTAAAACTTGACCAAATCTCTGTTTAGGTTGTAACCAAGCCACAGTAAAAATTTCACAGTCCTAGAGTCTGTCTAGTGGGACTTATAAGTTTCACAAGTTTAAAACTTAATACAAACACATTTAAATTGATACATATGTTTCTTCTAACATGTAGTCGCTAAGGTCGAGGAGGAACCCGAAATCCTAGACTTCGTTACTCTGGAGGAACAGCTAGCCTACGACCAAGAGCAGCAAGGCAAGCTCTGCTTTGCATTACCCCTTTTTCAAATTTTTATTGTTTTGAGCACATACTTGTTACTTCATTCTTTGCATTAGAGTCTTGTTTGAAAGCCCCACTGCATAGCCAAGAGAACCGTGGGTTCGGTTTAGGATTGCAAACCCCGTTAGCTACTGCATTACTATGATAGAGTAGGATTCGGTACAAGTCGAGTAGTTGGAACTACTCGCGAGCATAGGCTAGAGGCACTCGACTCGGGTAGTGATAGCACATGAAACACATGGCAAGAAAATGAGACCGAGCGGACGGTAAGGGCAGCAGGACTTTGGGGCCTGTGTGCTGTAGCTCCGCTTGTGTCGATTGAGGACCGAGCCGTGTGCGGGCCTGTTGAACAAGCTAGAACAGTACCGAAGACCTACCGGCTATATGGGAACCGGGAAACTAATGTAACTCGGGTAGCTGGGTGTTGAGGCATAGATGGTCGTTCAGAGGGTAGGTTGAGAGCTCGAGGTGTAAATCGGCTGGCGGCACTGAGATGCACGTGCAGAGACCTCTTGCTCGGGATGATTGGACCGGTTCAACATTTGGCTAACGGGTGAAAGGTAGTCGCGTACGGCGTCCGTGATGGTTGTTGTAGGCAACATCGAGTACGGACGTACGTGACGGGTTGTTCGGGTAACCCTGCAGGTGTAAATCGATTATAATCGCCGTCCCTCGCGGTCAGTGAGTACCTCTTGTTCACTGTACCGTGACGTAGAAAGAACAGGCTAGTTACATGTTAAAATGTTGCTGATTGAAAGATGGACTTGATTGCTAATGATTGGCTGTAGTCTAGAGCTAACTAAAGTTCATTTCAACTTTGGGCAATGTACATGAGAGAAATGCGTTTCTTGTTTGATTGCGGCTCTCTCATGTGCCTTAGCGTGAGGTTCTCCACAAACTGCTGCTAAAACTTGAAAGTAAGGTTCCACTAATTAGGCGAGTCCTTTGCAAATGATTTTTACCTCCTGTAACCCATTACCCCTCATGTAGAAGTTCCATGTTTAGGTGAGACGGGTCAGACATGCTGAGCCTTCGTGCTCACTGCTTGTGTTTGAATCTTTTGCAGGGTTCTATGAGGAAGGGACTCCCAAGGAGGAGACGGAACCCCAGGAGGGGAACCCCGTCGAGTGGGAGTCATGCACGCCGCAGAGTTAGTGTGCGTGTGTGCTAGCAAGGGCACGTTCAAGGGCTGAACGTGCACTTGATGCTTAGTCTACGCCCGCGAGTGTAGACTGAACTTATTTTGATGTAAACATGTTCATAAACCTGTTTATGTAATATAAAATTTCGCTTCCGCTTTGTACCTTTGACGTGTGTTACACGGTGCTGTGCAACGCAGCACCCCTCAGCGTGATCCTGGCTCGACAAGACCGTGGGGCCGTGTCATTCCTCCCGCCTCCCTCTGATCACCGGCGATCGGAGGATCACGACAGTTTCACGCACCGAACCAAAGAAGAAAAGGTGCACCATGGCACGCTGAAGCTGTAGCAGAAAGCCGAGCTCTGTTTCATGTGGTGGAGAGCAAGTATTGCTAGTTTCTTTCAACGGTGTGCGTTAGGGTTAGAAATTGGTTGCACAAAGGCAACCGCCGCTCGAGCTGCACACCACACATGTCTAGAGGTCCTTGTGCTCCTCCTCGATCAAGAACCGACGAGAAAGACCCACCGGAACCCTAGTTTCACCGAGGAACAGTTTGGTGGAAGAGGTGGTCGCCTGTGAGGTCCAGTTTGCTAGCTGTTTGGGTCAAAGCCAAGGTCATGCCAAGCTTCCCAAGGCTACCCTGAACGTGGTGACGCGATTAGCGCGCGAAGAGGGTGGCCGGAGCGACGGGAACACGGTGCCGATGAGGTGCAGTGGCATAGCGCTAGTCACCAGCGAGCTACGGCGGTTAGCCGGTGGCAGCGAGGTGTCCATCATGTTCAGCGTCCGAAGTTAGGTGGGGGTGGTGAGTTTCACCATCGCCTCCGAGCTAGGTCGCAGGGAACGCTGACCTCGCCGGAGCTCCGGCGGCTCAAGGCGGTGGCGTCACGAGGTAGACGAAGACCCCTGGTCCCACGCATCAGTCACAGGGCTATGCGCGTGCACGGCGGGTTAGTTTAAATTAAATGCGTGGGGCCTGCTCTCAGTCTCTGTTTAGGCGCGGGAAGGAATTTTCTTTAGGAAAATAAATCAGGAATCAACCCAAGCTTTAGAAATTCATAACTTTGTGTACAAGTGTCCAAATTTAGTGAACCAAATTTTGTTGGATTCAGCTCTCTGAGTACTTCCCAGCAAAGCAGGTTTCATCCTTTGAAAGTCTTTAGTTTTTAAAAATTAATTCCCTAAATTTTAAAATGTTGGGAATTTTCCCTGGAGATACACTTTGTGGAAAATTCTCAAATTTGGCTAGAATGTTCAGTGTAATATCCTTGAGTCTCATGCCAAATTTCAGATCCATCCGAGTTCATTTAGTCCACCTAATAGTTTGATTAAGTAAACTGCCCTGAGAAAATAGAAAAATGTACAGAAACATTTTTCAGAATTTTCTCAAATCTTGATTAGGGCATAACATTCTCTAGGATTCTTCAAATTAGATGAAATCAACACCAATGGAACCATCTCAAACTCTAGTTTCCATAATGTAATGGTTTGATCCATGAAAATCACTGGAAATCTTTAGAAGCTCTAGTAATGGCCATTTAGACCTTTATTTGTGCAGGGCTCACATAAGCTTTGTTTCAAATGAAATTTGGCCAAGTTTCTGGTTACGTTCTTACAAATCCACAGTAAAAATATCAGAGCCAAAAGGGATTTCTAGCTATAGTTATGGTCTTTATATGCTGAATTCAACACATTTGCATTTAATTTGACATATCATTAAATTGATTATGTGTAGTCGCTGAACGCGAGGAAACCGCGGAAATTTTGGACTTCATACCTCCGGAGGAGATACTAACCCCTGACCAGCAGCAAGAAGGCAAGCCCCGGTTTGCATTTAACAAGTCTTATCAAGTTTTGCTTTATACTCACTTAGTTTGAGGTATGTATGTGCATTAAGTTTAGGATGGATAAACTCTAATTGCATAACCAGATTATTCCAAAGAGATTGAGGGTAGTTTATAAGTCCTCAAGTAGATCATGCCTTTCTTAATGTTTATAGACTTTGGTACAAGTCGAGTAGTTGGAATCTACTCGCGAGTATAGGATTCGCCACATACGGGATTCCTTCGAGATGTGAGACAACTTTAGTAAGAAAATGAGACTAGGCAGGGGCTAGGACGTAGCAAGAGGAAGTCTTGTGTGTGTATCCCTGCCCGTGTCGATTTAGGACCGATCCGTGTGTGGCCCCGCTGAACAAGTTTGAATGTACTAAAGGCATATCAGATATATGGGGTCCGATAAACTGATGTAACCTATACCTCCGGGTGTCGAGGCATAACACACCGATTTATAGGTGTAGGTTGAGGGCAGCAAGGTTGTTCCGTGCGACATCGGGTGAGCGTGCTGTGTGCAGCTTCGAGTATGGGCGTACGTGACGTGCTATTCGGGTATCCCTGCAGGTGTATAACAAACTGATTCGCCGTCCCTTGTGGTTATGAGTACCGCTTGTTCATTGTGTCCTGACGTTGGTAAAAATATGGAATGTTGTGATACAATACCGCTGATATGAATAACTTGTATTGTTACATGTGTGCCACCAAATATGTCTCACTAAATTTCAGATTTGTGAACCGTTAACTTGTGGCTAAAAGATGAATTAATGATGAACTTGTAGGCGTGTCCTTTGCTGCAAACTGCCATCCTACCTTTGTTATGACTTGCAGGTAGAGTTTCTCGTGTGGGAGAGTCGGTTAAGACTTGCTGAACCATCGTGCTAATGGTTGCTGCTACGAGTGTTTGCAGGTGAGGAGTATCGGACTCGGAGTACGAGTCCATCGGCGAGGGCTACCCTCTGTCAGAGACTACGGCTGTGTGGGAGCCGTACACGTCGCAGTGATGCTGAGTGGAGCTAGTGTGGGTTATCCGTAGGGCTGGAGAACCAACTTTTGCTAGTAAGGTGTTGGCGTGAGTTGTATAAATACTTTCCGCTGCAGTAGGCTCTGTACAGGAGGTATAAACTGAAGGTTGTACTACTTTTGTACAAATTCAGCATGTTTCAATGTAATACTATGTTTCCTTATCATGTGTGCTGTCGGGTGTCGCAGTGTGCGGCACCACCCTCTGTGATCCTAGAATGTACTGATTTTGGTCCGTCACAAGAATCCCCCCACAACCAAGATCCTCCGCTCCTACTTTAATGTGCTAAATCAGATTTTGAGGAAGAATCCACCTAAGGACGGGGATGCGGGGATGATCCAAGGCAACCTCCGGAACATGATGAGGCTAATTGTTGAAGATGAGAAGTTCAACGTATTTTACTACATTACAATGACATCTTCAACATATCCCACACTCCCAACCACTCGTGTGGATATGCTCCATTCATTATGTGCCTCATTGAGAAAGTTTCAGGCTTGGAGTTCATGAAGGATGTCAAGCATAGGGCCCTTCATCCTCAAATCCCTCCTCACGTGCTGAAGATTGGCGGAGCTTCTAGGAGGGGTGCTTCCAATGCACCTTCTCTTCCTCCTTGTAAGGGCCTAAGTTTTTAGCACATATTCAAGTTTTCATCACCACACGCACACACTTCATTTGAAGAATCTTAATGAACACATTTGAAGAGCAAGTAAACACCATCAACATGATCATTAGAAAATAAACTCACAAAATGCAAAAGTGGTATTTCCCACATACATCATATAGGGGCTGGGCATATGAAAAACTCCTACACCTTGTTAGGAATGTCCATGCCAAG
Source organism: Neostapfia colusana (assembly GCA_030760725.1). NCBI lineage: Eukaryota > Viridiplantae > Streptophyta > Magnoliopsida > Poales > Poaceae > Neostapfia > Neostapfia colusana. Next base: position 49,407,242 of record JASWHV010000015.1, read on the forward strand.
TTTCACCGAAATTCAAAACCTTTTTGAAGTCCTTTTGGGTATAGATAGAAAGAGGGTGGTTTGAACTCAAATTCAAACTCAAACTGTTTCCATTCATGAATTCAAAAGTGGGAGGCCTATTCTTACTCAGCACATTTTTGTGAGCTCACACACCAATTTTCACTCCAATTGGAGTTGATCTTGACATGAGCTAAGTTTAGAAAATTCAAACTTTATTTGAATTTCAAACTGCATATGAGCTGAAAATATATTCAAACAAAACCCAATTTGAATTCTATCCAATTCAAGTGGCTCAGGGGTAGATAATTCAAATAACCATGGGTATAAGGGGGATTACTGTTTGTAGCAGTGAGAGGAAGTTAATTTCAGAGGTTAAAAGGGGGTGGGACCCACATGTCATAGAGTGGCAGATCAACACTTGCACCTGAAGCAAAGGACTTTGCCTCTGTTCTGTTCGAAGCCACCGAGGGCTGCTCGTGTGCCACCGAGGGGAACCACGGCGCCACCAGCTGCTTCCTGCCTCCACATGCTGGCACCGAGGGTCGGTCCCGAGCCCTTCTTAACGCGCTCCACGCCCTCTTCCAAAGCAAACCCCGTTTGGCTTCTCCTCCTCGCGTGCAAACACCGAGCGGCACTCTCCTTCCTCTGCTACCTCGGCTCGATCAGGAAACCGGCCGAATCAACCGCGCCATCTCCCCCTGAGCTGCAAAACGGCACGGTGCACTCGCTGCTCGCGTCCCCGACCCAGAAATGAGTGAGCTTCGGCCTCCCTTGCCCCTCCACAGTTTACTCCGCCGTGACCTAGCATCGGCCGACGATTGGGCGCTTGTGGACAGCCCTCCACAGGGGTTTTCACGGCCGAGAGATCACAGCTACGGGAGCGTGCTATGGTGGTGCTACTCTCCTCCACGTCTTGGAGCAGACCGTGCAGCATCGACGATGAATTTGAAGATTTGGCTCCGTCGAGTTCAACCCGAGCAGCCGATATGGTTTTTGCAAATTTGCCCTCTCTGATTCTTCATAGGTCCTCAAATCTTGCATGTATCAGCTAGAGTAGCCGGCGATCAAAACCCCTTTAGAACCTGTTGCATGAAAACCCATCGGGGCTACGTAATCCGAGCTTTTCCGAGGGTGTTCTTCGCGGACTCATTCGGTCGCACGGTGAGACTGTATTTGCGGCCACAACTGAGCTAGTTTGAGGTTGCGCCAAACTTCCTGGTCGTGCCCTGGTGCTGTAGAGCTAGTCGGTCGAGCTTTTAATGGGCTGAGAACCCTGGCCGACACTGCTGAAGCTCAACCGAAGCCGCCAGACGTCGCCGGCCATCTTTCGGTCACCGGCAGCCCTAGAGAACCCCACCACCGTGTTCCTTGACGTTGCAAACCCCCTGACGGCAAATTTCAGCTTGATCGGTGGCCAGAACCGGCGAACCGGCGAGTGGCAGTTAGCTCCGGCGAGCTGAGCGCGCGGGCGCGAGAAAAACAGCCGGAGGAAGAAGAAGCCGGTGGGTCCCGGCTGTCAGCGGTGGAAATTTAAAACGGGGATCTTCTGTGGCACTGGATCAGGTGCGGCCGCATGCAGAGGACTCAGTAGCCGCGTGCGTCGACCGATGAGGAGCTGACACGTAACCCGGGGTCCCACGCGCATCGGTTTGAACTTTTCCCGATTTGCAGATTTAGTTCAAACTTCAAACGCACATAACTTTTGCTAGGAAACTCCAAATTGAGTGAATCAAATTTTGTCGGATTCAGCTCTCTGAGTACTTTCAAGCAAATTAAGTTTCACTTCATAAAAATCTTTATTTCTCCATAATTAATTCTCTAAATTTAAACTGTTTAGAATTTTAATTGGAGAACCCTTTGGAGGAAAAGTCTGAAATTTTTCTGGGATGTTCACCAAAATATCCCTGATCTACCATAAAAATTTCCGATCCATTTGAGCTTATTTGATCCACCTAATGGTGTCATTAATAAAACTGTTCCAGAGAAAATAGAAAATGTCCAGAAACATTTTTCAGAATTTCTCTGAAACTGTTTAGCTCATATCTTTAGCTAGGAACCTTCAAATTAAGTGAGGACCAACACCAGTAGAACCCTCTGAAAATCTAGTTTTCATAAAGTCATGGCTTACTCCATGAAAACCCTAAAACACCCTAGAAGCTCTAATTAAGGTCAAGTACATAATTATTTGCGGAGAGCTCAAATGAGCTTTGCTGCAAATAAAACTTGGCCAAGTCTCTCTTTAGGTTGTATCCAAACCACAGTAAAAATTTCAGAGTCATTGGGTCTGTCTAGTAGGACTTATAGTCCTCACAAGTTGAAATTCAATTCAAATGCATTTAATTAATACATATACTTGTTATCATGTAGTCGCTAAGGTTGAGGAGGAACCCGAAGTCTTAGACTTCATCACTCCGGAAAAGCAGCTAGCCTACGACCAATAGCAGCAAGGCAAGCCCCGGTTTGCATTAACCCTTTTTATAAATTTTTATTGTCTTGGAGAACTTACTTTGAACACTTATTTCTGGCATTAGAGCCTTGTTTGAAACCCAATTGCATAGCCAAGAAAACCATGGGTTGGGATTAGTATTGAAAACCTGTTTAGCTACTGCAATGCTAAGATAGAGTAGGATTCGGTACAAGTCGAGTAGTTGGAACAACTTGTGAGGATATGCTAGAGGCACATCGCTCGGGTAAAGATAGCAAATGAAACACATGGCAAAAAAAATGAGACCGAGCAGAGAGTAAGGGCAGCAGGACTTTGGGGCCTGGGTGCTATAGCTCCGCTTGCGTCGATTGATGACCGAGCCGTATGCGGGCCTGTTGAACAAGCTAGAACAGTACCGATGACCTACCGGCTATATGGGAACCGGGAAACCGAGGTAACTTGGGTAGCTGGGTATTGAGCCATTGCCTGTCGTTCAGAGGGTAGGTTGAGAGCTCGAGGTGTAAATCGGCTGGCGGCACTGAGATGTGCATGCTGAGACCTCTTTCTCGGGACGATAGGACCGGTTCAATATATGGCTGATGGGTGAAAGGTGGTTGCGTACGACGTCCGTGATGGTTGTTGTAGGCAACATCGAGTACGGGCGTACGTGACGGATTCTTTGGGTAACCCTGCAGGTGTAAATCGATTATAAAATCGTCGTCCCTCACGGTCAGTGAGTACCACTTGCTCACTGTACCATGACATAGAAAGAACAGGCTAGATTCATGTTAAAAGTTTTCTGGATTGAAAGATATACCTTGCTTGTTAATGTCTTGTTTTAGTTTAGAGCTAATTAAAGTTCTTTTCAACTTTGGGCAAAGTACATGAGAGAAATGCGTTTCTTGTTTGATTGCGGCTCTCTCATGTGCCTTAGCGTAAGGTTCTCCACAACTTGCTGCTAAAAACGTGAAAGTAAGGTTCCACTAATTAGGTGTGTCATTTGCAACTTATTTTACCTCATGTAACCTATCAACCATCATGTAGAAGTTCCATGAATAGGAGAGACGGGTCAATCTTGCTGAGCCTTCATGCTCACTGCTTGTGTTTGAAGCTTTTGCAGTGTTCTATGAGGAAGGGACTACCGAGGAGGAGACGGAACCCCAGGAGGGGAACCCCGTCGAGTGGGAGTCGTGCACGCTGCCGTGTTAGTGTGTGTGCGTGCTAGCGGGGACACGTTCACGGGCTGAACGTGAACTCGATGCATAGTCTACGCCCGTGAGTGTAGACTGAACATATTTTGTTGTACAAATGTTCATAAACCTGTTTATGTAATAAAACTTTGCTTCCGCTTTGTACCTTTGATGTGTGTTATCCGGTGTTGTGCAACGCAGCACCCCTCAGAGTGATCCTGGCTCGACAAGACCGTGGGGTCGTGTCAGCGTGGTATCAGAGCTCGCTTGAGGTTTAACACACTATAGAGGTCATATTTTTCAAAAATCCAGTGAGGAACGAGTTAGTAGCCCATATAAGGATGTTATTAGTGTATAGAAAGTGGCGTACTAACCTATTTGCTTATGTCGGAAAATCGTGCATGTCGGGATGCTTTATGTCTTGGAGGGTGCACGTAAGCGCTGTCCACCAGTGCGCACAAGCTGAAGGGTGGAGTCCCACGGGTGGCAGGTAACCCGACCCGCTTTAATATCCTCGACGACTCTTCATGTCGTTTGGGGTATTCGAGCAACGTCTGTCCCTGGCATGCTTTGGGCAATTTGGGAGACCCCGTCACGTGGTCAGTAACGTGAACACGTAGCTCAAGGTGTGTTTGTCTTGATAACATCCGGGCAGGTGATGACGGCCGGGTGTACGAACTGTATGGATACCGGGCTCGGTGTGCAGCCGAATCTGACGATTGTGTGAGTTAGCTGCAGGTAGTCTAACCACGAAACGGTAGACGTGTAGCATCCATGTGCGAGTGACGCTTAGTGCCACTGAACTAATTAATGAAGCCGGCTAAGTCCGGTGTAGGTTTTTTCTTTGTGAAGACGTAGTACCGACATGCTCTGGTGACACGTCGATGTCACACTCCACTAAATGAACAACTTCATTGTAAAACTTGAAAGTTTTAATCCAGAGCACTAAAACTTGATGTAACTCCTTCCCTTGAACAAGATATTCAAAGTTAACCAGTTTTAACTTATAGGATACTAAGGACAAAGTCCCTTGTTTTCAGCTGAATTAAGGCTGAAGTTAAGCAGAGGTTAGAGGTTGAGTTCTTTCGAGGTTAGGGTCATATGATACATTTATGGAAAGCTGTGGAAGATCGTTACAACTTTTATGTTGAGGTCCAAAGGTGTTTCATCCTCTAACCAATCCAAAAATGCAATAGAGTTGAAACTGTCCAGAAAACAGGGCAGAGCAAACACTCTCTGTAACTCTCTGTAAATTTAGCATAACTTCCTGCATAAAAATCCAAAAATAGAAAAGGAGGTAGTTCTGAAAATTTTAAGAGATGGGTTACAACTTTGTAACAGAAAGTTTTGTCAGATTGGGAGTTGAATTAACTGGAATTCTTGGATCAAATCAGTACCTGAAGCAGGGAGGTGCTGTCCAATTGTACCCAGAAATTCTATTAACTTTGACATTTCATAACTTTTGAACCAGGACAGATCTTAGGCCAAGCAAATACTTTATGGAAATATTTTGAAGTTAACTTCAACTTTGATTTTGAGCTCCAGAATTGGTTTTGCATTTAGCATGGTCTAAATTAGGTTGAAATTGAAACTGGTCAGGGCTGTCATATTGGACAGCAGATCAACAGTCAAATTTTATAAGTTTGAACTATGTTTCCATGTTTATGAGTTCAATGACATGTTTTATGTTATAACTCAATGATTTACTGTTTAAATAAATATTTGACATTTTTCAAATATGATTCTACAGATGACAGCGGATAGACAGTTGGAGAACGGGTGTGTGGAATCCCACTCTTCTCACTGCAGCGGCTATCCGAAAACGTTGAGGCAAATGCTTCAATATTTCAGGTACAGCAAGATGCCACAGTACTTCGCCAAGGAAGAAGGCAAGGAGGGGAACAAGACGTCGATGATCCATGTCGAAGTTCCTGCAGGACCTACGCCACCCGGTTGGGTGCCGTTCACCGTCACGGTGAGAAGCAGACAGCCGGAGGAAATGTGGCAAGTGGCAGCCCGTGACACCATGTCGCGTTTCTGCCAGCTACATGTGAGAGCTATGGAGGGCACTCCATATGCGCTCGTTCCGGTGGAAGGACGGGCTAATCACGTGTGGGAAGGGAGGTACATGGAGGCAACAGATCTGGTTTGCCCAAGGTACAGTCCCGCGGAGGCGAACCTCAGCCTCCAGATAAGGGCGGGAAAGGCCGTGATGGACAGCCAAGCTGTTCATATGGAGTGTCTCGCTATGAAGCTCAAGGAGAGAAACAAGCCGTGGGGACCATTTCGAGAGTGCTCACAGCGCACTTCGCAATGTGCTCCTTCCGACGATTAAGCGACTGAACGAACAGCATAATCAGTTGCATCGTCTGAAGAAGGCGAAGAAGAAAGGCCGTGTCGACATCGCGGCTTTGCAACAACAGGTGCAGGCTATGACCCAGCAGAAAGAGGTCCTTACTCAAGAGCGAGACGACACTATTGAGGAAGGGCAAGGCTGGGAAGAGGACTACAACCAGGCCATGGACGAGGTGCACGCGTTGCAGGACATCGTACCTCCGGTAATGGGCATACCGGTGGTTGGTGCCGTACCTGTGGTCTTGGGTCTTCCGGCAATGGGAGAACCCGAGCCAGAAGAGGAGGTTGTAGACCCAGAGCCACCAGTAGAGGTACCGGAGGAAGATGACCCGCAGGAGGTCGAGTTCTACTCCGAGTAGGGGGTTACTGTTGCCAAGTAGGGCAGCTAGGGTAATGTAACCCAAACTTTTGTAATCGGTGACATGTCGTGTAGACAGTAGTGTATGTATAGGTAGTGATGACATGAGCACGACTTCTCGGAGACCCGAGACTAATGTATCTTGTATAAAGTTTATGCTTTATCAATATATGTGAATGTTGTGCAAATTATTCATGTGTCACTTCAATACCGACTATTGCGTATGGAATTTTTAAGTATGACATGTGCTGATCGCTGCTGTTTTGAATTTGATAATGACTCGTACTCATGCCAACCCGGACGTTGGAGGTTCCAGTCAGAGGGGAGAGACCTCCCAACAGCCTCCCGAGAGACTCCTCGGGACAGCAACAGCAGCAAAAACAACAGCAACAACCACCACCGCCAACGGTTACTTTGGCGGATATTGTGGCGGCAATGGCGGGTTCTCATCAGCAGCACATGGAGTTTCTGCAAACTCTCATTGAAAATACGTATCGACCAGAGAGGCGTCAAGATCGTGAGGAGCGTCAACAGAGCTCCTACTCCGATGTTCTGGCGACCCATCCCCCGGTATTCTCAAGGGCGGATGAACCCATTGATGCGGACAACTGGCTCCGCACGATGGAGATGAAGTACGGACTGCTCCAAGTGAGTGAGCAGCGTAAGACTCATTCGCAGTCCAACAGCTTCAGGGATCCGCGATCGCGTGGTGGGCAAATTACTGTGCTTCGCAGCCCACCGACCGAGTTATGACCTGGATGGAATTCAGGACGGCCTTCAGGGCCTATCACATACCGCCGGGTATCATGAAGAGGAAGACGCAGGAGTTCCTACGCCTGCAGCAAGGGAGCCAAAACGCGTTGGAATATTCCATGGCGTTCAATGATCTTGCGCTCTACGCGTCGTATCACGGCCGATACAGACGTGAAGCGGCGGGATCACTTCTACCAGGGGCTTAACCCGCTTCTGAAAGACAAGCTGGCGATGTTCAATCGCGGAAGCCTCAATGACATAATTGATGCTGCGATTGTTCAGGAAGACTCCGGCAAGGAGTTAGCGGCGGCGGAAAGGAAGCAAAGAAGCACGCCGCAAAGCAGCGGAGAAGGAGGTGGTCCTTCTCAAAAATACCGGATGGTGAATCGCCCACCATCTGGTCCACGCTGGCAGCCACCACAGAGGCCGATGCCGTTCCGCAGTCGGCCATATTCTTCACCGGCATTCAGGCTGGCAGTGCCAGTTCCACCTCCGCAGCAGCAACAGCAGCAGCGGGTGATGCCGCGTGTGTATGCACCTCAGCAGCGCATGCCGAGCTTTCGTCCCCCGAGCACCGGCAAAGCAGCAGCCACATGCTACAAATGTGGTCGTCCCGGACACTTCGCCAGCAGTTGTCCGGAGAGGCAAGGCAGCGGAGTTGCACCGCAACTTCCGGGGAGGAATCAGCCCCGGAACCCCACTAATGCGCGGCGGGCAAACCCTAGGCCCGGCACCGTCCACCAACTTGCCATAGAGGACGTGCTGGAGGGTGAACCAATCCTTGCGGGTATGTTCCAACTCCACCAGCATCCCGCTATAGTATTATTTGATTCATGCTCCACGCACAATTTTATTAGCCAAGCTTTTATTGCTAAACACAGCTTGCAAATACTACCCACCGATAGTCCATATTTGATTTGTTCACCGGGCAGGAAAATTTCAGCAAGTGTAATGGTTTCCAAAGCACCATTATATTTAGCGGGTAGAGTACACCCTACGTCTCTCATAGTTCTAGAGGGACAGAAGGTCGATGTCATCTTAAGGATGTCGTGGTTAACACGCCACGGCGCTGTTTTAGACATCGTCCTTCGAATCGTGCACTTGAACTCAGAAGTGCACGGATCTCACTCCTTATTTCTGGACAGTCCAGAAATAAAACTTCCAAGTGTCTATCAATCCACAACCATCAGATTGGAAGACATTCCAGTAGTCTGAGAGGTCCCTGACGTGTTCCCGGATGATTTACCGGGAATGCCGCCCGACAGAGAGGTGGAGTTCAAGATTGAACTTGCACCAGGAACCATGCCAATATCCCAAAGGCCGTACAAGATGGCGCCCAAGGAATTGGCTGAATTGAAGACTCAGCCAACGGACCTGCTGGAGAAGGGTTTTATTAGGCCGAGCTCCTCCCCATGGGGCTGTTCGGCATTATTCGTTAAGAAGAAAGACGAGACGTTGCGGCTTTGCGTGGACTATCGTCCACTAAACGCCGTAACCAACAAGAACAAGTACCCATTGCCACGGATCGACATGTTGTCTGATCAGTTTGTCAAAGCAAAGATCTTTTCCAAGATGGACTTAAGTTCCGAGTACCATCAGATCAAGATACGGGCTGAGGACATTCCGAAGACGGCTTTCTCGTTGAAGTACGGTCTGTATGAGTACCTGGTCATGTCCTTCGGCCTCACCAACGCTCCAGCTCACTTCATGTATTTGATGAACTCGGTATTCATGCTGGAGCTGAACAAGTTTGTCGTGGTCTTCATCGACGATATATTGGTATATTCCAAGTCGGAGGAAGAGCACAAGAAGCATCTGCGTATAGTCTTGCAACGGCTGCGGGATCACAAGCTATACGCGAAATTTAGCAAGTCCGAATTCTGGATATCGCAAGTGCCGTTTCTCGGGCATATCATCTCAGCGGAGGTTATCGCTGTTGACCCGAGTAAAATCACACAAGTGCTGAATTGGAAGTCACTGAGAACTGTTCACGAGGTACGGAGTTTCCTCGGACTCGCGGGATATTATCGGAGGTTCATTCTGAACTTCTCGAAGATTGCCAAGCCTATGACGGAGCTTCTGAAGAAGGCTGCCAAATATGTTTGGAGTGCAGCTTGTGAAGCAGCATTCAAGGCATTAGTGAAGCACCTGACATCAGCACCGGTTTTGGCGCAGCCAGACACAACAAAACCGTTCGATGTGTACTGCGATGCATCCGGCATTGGGCTCGGATGTGTGCTGATGCAATACCGAAGAGTGGTCGCGTATGGATCACAGCAGCTCAGAAACAATGAGCAGAATTATCCAACTCACGACTTGGAGCTCGCTGCCATGGTGCCCGCATTTAAAATGTGGAGGCACTACCTACTCGGTAACCTCGTACATTTATATACTGACCACAAAAGCCTCAAGTACATATTCACTCAGAAGGAGCTGAACATGAGGCAGCGAAGATGGTTAGAGTTGATAAAGGATTACGAAATAGAGATCCATTATCACCCCAGCAAGGCAAACGTAGTGGCGGATGCTCTGAGCCGCAAGTCACATGTCAACAATCTGACCATCACACCGTTGGAAGAGAGCGAACCACCACTGCATGTGACTCCACATGGAGCTCTCTACAACTTAGCTTTGATCCTTACCATCCGTGAAGAAATAGCGGCAGCTCAGAAACATGACAAGGGCATGTCACATTTGCGGAGACGTATAGACAGTGGGGAGCTGAAATGTTTCCGGAAGGACGGAGACGGTGTCCTATGGTTCAAGGACCGGATCGTCGTACCCCGTAACCCGGAATTACAGAAGAAAATCTTTGATGAGGCTTACTTATCAAAGTTTTCTATTCACCCCGGCAGCAACAAAATTTATCAAGAACTCAGAAGTAAGTTTTGGTGGACACGGATGAAGCGGGAGATTGCAAAGTACGTGTCTGAGTGTGATACATGTCGAAGGGTGAAGGCAGATCATATGCGGAAACCGGGACTGCTACAACCACTGGGCGTTCCTGCCTGGAAGTGGGAAGATGTGAGCATGGACTTCATCGTCGGTTTACCCACCACTTTTCAGAAGCATGATTCTGTGTGGGTGATCGTCGACCGGATCACCAAAGTTGCCCATTTTCTCCCGGCCAATACCAACTACAACGCCAAGAAGTATACTGAACTGTACATCTCACGGATCCTATGTTTGTACGGCGTACCCCATACCATCATATCGGATCGGGGCACTTTGTTTGTGTCCCGTTTTTGGGAGAAGCTACACGCTGCGTTGGGGACGAAGCTGATCCATAGTTCAGCATACCACCTGCATACGGATGGGCAAACCGAGCGGGTATATCAAATTTTGGAAGATATGTTACGAGCTTGCACCATCAACCACGACAAGAACTGCGATGATCACTTGCCGTTGGCCAAGTTCTCGTACAACAATGGGTATCAAGCCAGCATCAAGATGGCGCCTTACGGGGCGCTATACGGATGAAAATGCCGCACACCACTGAATTGGTGTGAGTCTGGCGAAAGGGTTACCTTCGGGATTGATCTTGTCAACAACGCGGAGGAAAAGGTTCGACTGATTCAAGCGAACCTAAAAGCCGCACAATCCCGACAGAAACAATACGCGGACCGGAGAAGACGACCATTACAGTTCGAAGACGGGGATCACGTATACCTACGTGTGTCTCCAATGAAGGGCGTGAACAGATTCGGGGTGAGAGGAAAGTTGGCAGCCCGATTCATCGGTCCATTTCAGATTATCGAAAGATGTGGATCAGTAGCATACCGACTGAAATTACCAGAAGCACTTTCTGGTGTGCACGACATCTTTCATATTTCCCAGCTGATGAAGTGTCTTAAGCTATCAACTACCATTCAGCTGGAGGACATAGAAGAACTGAAACCGGATCTCACGTATCGGGAGGAACCGGTTCAGATTATTGATGAAAAGGCCCGAACCACACGCAACAGTACGTTGTGGTTCTACAAAGTTCTATGGAATAATCACCCCGTGGATGAAGCGACATGGGAGAGCGAAGGATTTCTTCGCGCGAACTACCCTGACTTTTTCACTCGCATATATATACAGTAATTTTCCACCATCCTCTCTCTCATTTTCACCTTATAATCTTCGGACGAGATTCTTTTAAGGGGTGAGGAACGTAAGGGCCTAAGTTTTTAGCACATATTCAAGTGTTCATCACCACACACACACACACTTCATTTGAAGAAACTTGATGAACACATTTGAAGAGCAAGTAAACGCCATCAACATGATCATTAGAATATAAACTCACAAAATGCAAAAGTGGTATTTCCCACATACATCATATAAGGGCTGGGCATATAAAAAACTCCTACACCTTGTTAGGAATGTCCATGCCAAGTTTCACCGAAATTCAAAACCTTTTTGAAGTCCTTTTGGGTATAGATAGAAAGAGGGTGGTTTGAACTCAAATTCAAATTCAAACTGTTTCCATTCCATGAATTCAAAAGTGGGAGGCCTATTCTTACTCAGCACATTTTTGTGAGCTCACACACCAATTTTCACTCCAATTGGAGTTGATCTTGACATGAGCTAAGTTTAGAAAATTCAAACTTTATTTGAATTTCAAACTGCATATGTGCTGAAAATATATTCAAACAAAACCCAATTTGAATTCTATCCAATTCAAATGGCTCAGGGGTAGATAATTCAAATAACCATGGGTATAAGGGGGATTACTGTTTGTAGCAGTGAGAGGATGTTAATTTCATAGATTAAAAGGGGGTGGGACCCACATGTCATAGATTGGCAGATCAACACTTGCACCTGAACCAAAGGACTTTGCCTCTGTTCTGTTCGAAGCCACCGAGGGCTGCTCCTGTGCCACCGAGGGGAACCACGGCGCCACCAGCTGCTTCCTGCCTCCACGCGCTGGCGCCCAGGGTCGGTCCCGAGCCCTTCTTAACGTGCTCCACGCCCTCTGCCGAAGCAAACCCCGTTTGCCTTCTCCTCCTCGCGTGCAAACACTGAGCGGCGCTCTCCTTCCTCCGCTACCTCGGCTAGATCGGGAAACCAGCCGAAACGACCGCGCCATCTCCCCCTGAGCTGCAAAAAGGCATGTGCACTCGCTGCTTGCGTCCCCGACCCAGAAAGGAGTGAGCTTCGGCCTCCCTTGCCCCTCCACAGTTCACTCCACCGCGACCTAGCATCGGCCGACGATCGGGCGCTCGTGGACCGCCCTCCACAGGGGTTTTCACGGCCGAGTGATCATGGCTACGGGAGCGTGCTATGGTAGTGCTACTCTCCTCCAAGTCTTGGAACAGACCGTGCAGCATCGATGACGAATTTGAAGATTTGGCTCCGGTGAGTTCAACCCGAGCAGCCTGTACGGTTTCTGCAAATTATCCATCTCTGATTATCCATTGGTCCTCAAATCTTGCATGTAGCAGCTAGACTAGCCGGCAATCAAAACCCATTTAGTATCCATTGCATGAAAACCCATCGGGGCGACGTAATCCGAGCTTTTCCGAGGGTGTTCTTCGCGGACTCATTCGGTCGCACGGTGAGACCGTATTTGCGGCCACTCCCGAGCTAGTTTGAGGTTGCGCCCAGCTTCCTGGTCATGCCCTGGTGCTGTAGAGCTAGTCGGTCGAGCTTTTGATGAGCTGAGAACCCCGGCCGACACTGCCGAAGCTCAACCGAAGCCGCCACACGTCGCCGGCCATCTTTTGGTCACCGGCAGCCCTTGAGAACCCCACCACCATGTTCCTTGACGTTGCGAACCCCTGGCGAACTTCAGCTCGATCGGTGGCCGGAACCAGCGAACCGGTGAGTGGCAGTTAGCTCCGGCGAGCTGAGCGCGCGGGCGCGCAAAAAAACAGCCGGAGGAAGAAGAAGCCGGTGGGTCCCGGCTGTCAGCGGTGGAAATTTAAAACAGGGATCTGCTGTGGCACCGGATCGGGTGCGGCTGCATGCAGAGGACTCAGTAGCCGCGTGTGTCGACCGATGAGGAGCTGACACGTAACCCCGGGTCCCACGCGCAGCGGTTTGAACTTTTCCCGATTTTCAGATTTAGTTCAAACTTCAAACCCACGTAACTTTGGCTAGGAAACTCCAAATTGAGTGAACCAAATTTTGTTGGATTCAGCTCTCTGAGTACTTTCCAGCAAATCAAGTTTCACTTCATGAAAATCTTTATTTCTCCAGAATTCATTCTCTAAAATTTAAACTGTTTAGAATTTTAGTTGGAGAACCCTTTGGAGGAAAAGTCTGAAATTTTGCTGGAATGTTCACCAAAATATCCCTGAGCTACCATAAAATTTCAGATGCACTTGAGCTTATTTGATCCACCTAATGGTGTGATTAATAAAACTGTTCCATAGAAAATAGAAAATGTCCAGAAACATTTTCAGAATTTCCCTGAAACTTTTTAGCTCATATCTTTAGCTAGGAACCTTCAAATAAGTGAGACGAACAGCAGTAGAACCCTCTGAAAATCTAGTTTTCAGAAAGTCATGGCTTACTCCATGAAAATCCCTAGAACACCCTAGAAGCTCTAATTAAGGTCAAGTACATAATTATTTGTGGAGAGCTCAAATGAGCTTTGCTGCAAATAAAACTTGGCCAAGTCTCTGTTTAGGTTGTATCAAAACCACAGTAAAAATTTCAGAGTCATTGGGTCTGTATAGTAGGACTTATAGTCCTCACAAGTTGAAATTCAATTCAAATGCATTTAATTAATACATATACTTGTTATATCATGTAGTCGCTAAGGTTGAGGAGGAACGCGAAGTCTTAGACTTTGTCACTCCAGAAGAGCAGCTAGCCCACGACAAAGAGTAGCAAGGCAAGCCCCGGTTTGCATTAACCCTTTTTATAACTTTTTATTGTTTTGAAGAACATACTTTGAGCACCACTTATTTCTGGCATTAGAGTCTTGTTTGAAACCCAATTGCATAGCCAAGAAAACCATGGGTTGGGATTAGGATTGAAAACCCGTTTAGCTACTGCAATGCTAAGATAGAGTAGGATTCGGTAAAATTCGAGTAGTTGGAACTACTGGCGAGGATAGGCTAGAGGCACATCACTCGGGTAAAGATAGCAAATGAAACACATGGCAAGAAAAATGAGACCGAGCAGAGAGTAAGGGCAGCAGGACTTTGGGGCCTGGGTGCTATAGCTCCGCTTACGTCGATTGAGTACCGAGCCGTGTGCGGGCCTGTTGAACAAGCTTAAACAGTACCGAAAACCTACCAGCTATATGGGAACCGGGAAACCGAGGTAACTCGGGTAGCTGGGTATTGACGTATTGCCTGGTTTTCAGAGGGTAGGTTGAGAGCTCGAGGTGTAAATCGGCTGGCGGCACTGAGATGCGCGTGCAGAGACCTAGAAGCTCTAATTAAGGTCAAGTACATAATTATTTGTGGAGAGCTCAAATGAGCTTTGCTGCAAATAAAACTTGGCCAAGTCTCTGTTTAGGTTGTATCGAAACCACAGTAAAAATTTCAGAGTCATTGGGTCTGTATAGTAGGACTTATAGTCCTCACAAGTTGAAATTCAATTCAAATGCATTTAATTAATACATATACTTGTTATATCATGTAGTCGCTAAGGTTGAGGAGGAACGCGAAGTCTTAGACTTTGTCACTCCAGAAGAGCAGCTAGCCTACGACAAAGAGTAGCAAGGCAAGCCCCGGTTTGCATTAACCCTTTTTATAACTTTTTATTGTTTTGAAGAACATACTTTGAGCACCACTTATTTCTGGCATTAGAGTCTTGTTTGAAACCCAATTGCATAGCCAAGAAAACCATGGGTTGGGATTAGGATTGAAAACCCGTTTAGCTACTGCAATGCTAAGATAGAGTAGGATTCGGTAAAATTCGAGTAGTTGGAACTACTGGCGAGGATAGGCTAGAGGCACATCGCTCGGGTAAAGATAGCAAATGAAACACATGGCAAGAAAAATGAGACCGAGCAGAGAGTAAGGGCAGCAGGACTTTGGGGCCTGGGTGCTATAGCTCCGCTTGCGTCGATTAAATACCGAGCCGTGTGCGGGCCTGTTGAACAAGCTTAAACAGTATCGAAAACCTACCAGCTATATGGGAACCGGGAAACCGAGGTAACTCGGGTAGCTGGGTATTGACGTATTGCCTGGTTTTCAGAGGGTAGGTTGAGAGCTCGAGGTGTAAATCGGCTGGCGGCACTGAGATGCGCGTGCAGAGACCTCTTGCTCAGGACGATAGGACCGGTTCAATATGTGGCTTACGGGTGAAAGGTGGTTGCGTACGACGTCCGTGATGGTTGCTGTAGGCAACATCGAGTACGGGCGTACATGAGGGTTATTCGGGTAACCCTGCAGGTGTAAATCAATTATAAAATCACCGTCCCTCACGGTCAGTGAGTACCACTTGCTCTCTGTACCGTGACATAGAAAGAACAGGCTAGATTCATGTTAAAAGTTTGCTGGTTTGAAAGATATACCTTGCTTGTTAATGTCTTGTTGTAGTTTAGAGCTAATTAAAGTTCTTTTCAACTTTCGGCAAAGTACATGAGAGAAATGCGTTTCTTGTTTGATTGCAGCTCTCTCATGTGCCTTAGCCTATGGTTCTCCACAACTTGCTGCTAAAAACGTGAAAGTAAGGTTCCACTAAGTAGGCGAGTCCTTTGCAACTTATTTTACCTCATGTAAACTATCAACCATCATGTAGAAGTTCCATGAATAGGAGAGACGGGTCAGTCTTGCTGAGTCTTCGTGCTCACTGCTTGTGTTTGAAGCTTTTGCAGGGTTCTATGAGGAAAGGACTCCCGAGGAGGAGACGGAACCCCAGGAGGGGAACCCCGTCGAGTGGGAGTCGTGCACGCCGCCGTGTTAGTGTGTGTGCGTGCTAGCAGGGACACGTTCACGGGCTGAACATGAACTCGATGCATAGTCTACGCCCGTGAGTGTAGACTAAACATATTTTGTTGTAAAAATGTTCATAAACCTGTTTATGTAATAAAACTTTGCTTCCGCTTTGTACCTTTGATGTGTTTTATCCGGTGCTGTGCAACGCAGCACCCCTCAGCGTGATCCTGGCTCGACAAGACTGTGGGGTCGTGTCACTCCTCCTCCCGCTCCTGCCTCATCCTCCTCCAGCAATTCTTCAAGTGCTATTCTCAGGTTCTTGAAGTCTATCTTTACTTCTTGCCACAAAGTTGAAGTTAAAACTCAGAAGATGGCTAGAAGGCAAGACAAGTACCTGAAGATGCTCTGTGGGAAGGCGGACATTGCTATGTCTCCAGAGGCTTCTGAGGACGAGGAGTTGATGCCTTTCCCGAATCTCATTGAGGCGGAGGCTGCTCTCCTTGGTGGTGGGGGTGGCCCTTCTTGTGCAGCTCCCGCCATTGAGGGGGTTGAAGAAGATGAAGATCAAGACAATGAGGTGGGAGAGGATGATGATGAAGCAACACAAAGTGATGAAGACCATGGTGAGGAGAGTGAGAGCAACGATGAGTAGACTTAGGCTCTCTCCTTTTTTCTCCCTTAGTCTTTTCCTTTTTGTGTCTTTATGCCAAAGGGGCATATATAGAGGGGGAGTACCTCTAGATCCATGGACTATGCTATTTTGAAAAACTTGGGTTGTAATGTCTTAATGTTGCTACATTTTCATATTTGGGTTCTAATAACTTTGTGCTATGCTACTCTATGTTGATCTTATTGAATATCATTCTACTTTGATCATGTTATTGTTCCATATATGTGATGATACTTAATTCCAATTGAGATGCATGTTTCAGTTCTATTTATCACATCTCAACACTTGCATCACACGTAGGCACCCCACCGTAGCACACAATTGTATAAATCTCCTATAGATCTCATTGTTGTGCATTACTTTTATTGCAAAATATGTAAAAGTCCAGAAACATGTAAATGCAAAACTTGAGTTATGAATAAAGTTGGGTTTCAAATTCAAGAAAATGGGACATACAAAAACTTTCTCCAACCAAAGGAGCTAGAATATTCATTCGAATTGTTCTAAGCCAAGGTTAAATTAAACACCATGTGTAGAGTTTACATGTGCAAGAGAAGCTCTAAATTCAGATTTGAATTCAAATGATCACTTGAATGCAAAGGTGGCCATTTCAAAAGGAGGTTGCAAACTGTGGTTGCAAACCTCTCATTTGCAGCAGCCAAATTAAAAGTATGAATTCATATTTGAATTCTTCAGGTTCGAATTAGTGGGATGGCAAAGTTTGAGCAAATTTGGAGGTACTTTGATTTGTATGCCAAAGAGGATTTGAATTTCTTTGGAATTTGAATTCAAATTCGAAACTGAAGTAAACTTTGTCAATTCCCAAAATGGATTTCAAATTTGAGCTCCTCATGACTGAATTTTGCTACAGGCCAAATTTGGAGATATTTTGGGAGAGGAAAGAGGTGGGGTTCAGTGGTCAGTAAAGGGTTTAAACTTGCTACTGAAGTAAACCGAGTCCTCTGTTTTCACCCGAATCAGCCGACTGCCTCCCGCGCGCCACCGAGGCCAGTGTTGCCGCCACCTCCCGAGCCGTGCAGGTCTCGTTTTCCTTGGCCTTATCAGCTCAAACCGGGAGCTCGTCAGCTCACAAACCGCCTCCCCGCAGATACTTGTCCATCATCATGTGTCCCTCGACGAAAACTCACCGCACGGAGGAAACCTTTCGGTCCACTGGCGCCCGGACGTCTCGGCGACTTTCACGCCGAGCTGAGCTCACCCACGGTGTCGCCGGACCTCCTGTGACGTGCCCGAAGCGAGAACAAGGCGCCACCCAACTGGAACCCCCAGAACCGAGCGCAATTTTTTTCCCCGGCGCCGTGTGAAGCTGCCGCCACGAGAACTAGACGCCCGGCCACTAGCAACATCTTCCTGTCGAGTTTTAATTGCATAAAGGTCCGCCTAGAACCCTTCTACTCTCCTCCCAACCCCGGCAGCATGCTACAGCGTGTCTCGCCAGAATTTCACCGCTTTTCCACCGGCATGCAAAATGCACCGAGGTGGCACTAATCCAAAATTCTTGCCACACGTTGCACCACTCATCACATAATCTAGCAAACTACTACTTGACGTCCGTGCAAGCTCAGAGGATCAAAAACCACTGAGAACCGTCGAGCAGAGCCACTGTTCGTCGAGTTTTTCAAATTTCACCGGATTTTGACCTAGCCCGACGGTGAGGTCGTACTTCCGGTGAGTTTCAGTGAGATCAGCACGTAGTTCCGTGTTCTCCTTGGTGCAGTGGTGCTGTACGAGCAAACGGCAAAGCTTTTGGTGCATCCCAGAGCCCTAGCTACGTTGCTGGACATGCCACAGCCATGGTCGCCGTCGCGCGTAGGTTTCCGGTCATCCTCGGTCTGAGTGAAGGCCAGCAGCGTGTTCCCCACATGAAAATATGTAGTGGCGGCGAAAATTAGCGAGTACAGAGCACCGGAACCCCCTCCCGGCGAGATCTCCGGCGAGCTAGGTGGCTGCCCGGCGCAGGGGCGAGAGGAAGAAGACGACAGGGGCTGGCCCATGCGTACCTCTGTTTTGGGGAAACAGGATTTTCTGTGGCACCGTATCAGATTGCGATCATGCGAGTTTATCTCTGTGGCCCCGTGTGCTGGTGGCTCTGGTGGCGCCACGTCACCCCGGACTTGGTTTTCAGAGTTTAAACTTTTTCCCGGTTTATTTGAATTCACAGATTTAGTTCAAACTTTAGAAACTCATAACTTTTGCTAGGAAACTCCAAATTGGTTGATTAAAATCGGGTTAGATTCAGATTGAAAAGATCTATCCCAATTTGCAACCTAATTTGTATGAAAGTCAATAATAAATTCTGGAAAATTCTTTGAAGCTTTTCAGTAAAAGAATTTTGGAGGGAGTTTGGTCCATCCAAAAATCCTCAAATTTTGCCATAATATTGCTTATAATATTATTGAAATCCTTCTAAATTTCAGCTCATTTGGAATTCATTTGTGTATGAAAATTCAGAGTACAACTTGCTGTGTTCAAAAAGTCCAGAAACTTTTTCAGAGAAAATCCCCACTTTGAAAAATCAGTGCTGGGCAATTATTAGATACAAAATCCCTAGGAAAATTCATGCATGCCCCCTGAGCTATGTTTTAAATTGTAGTTCACCTGGGTATGCATGAAAGTGCAAATTTATTCGGAATTACTTCCTTTTTGCCTAAATGCTTAGGAAATTGTTCTGGATGAACTACTCATTAAAATTTCTGAATTTTGGTCTAGATGGTTTTCTTGTGACAAGGAACTCACATGAAGATTCTCAGATGAATTTGATCTCTGGATCAGTATATTTCTATATACCTTTCTAAGGTGAACATGCAACAATTAAGAAGAACACTTAGCACTTGATCCCACTTTGCTAAATCCATTCTTCATCAACTAGGATCCACTCCATTCCAGCTTCTAAACAAAGTTCTGTTCTCCACTTGTAGTTAGATCTTGATCACAAAGAATTTATAATTTAATACATATGCATGTTCATAACGTGTAGTGATTAACGTGGAGAAGTGTGAAGGAAGTAAAGATTGGATCAAGGAGCAAGAAGAGCATGTGATTAAGCTTCAAGTCATCAGCAACTAACTACATATTATATCTGACTTTAATCACCTGCAAAACAAAGGCAAGCTCCGGTTTGCATTGAAGTTGTTTATAAAGTTTTTACTTTGTTCACTACTATGGTTTAGAGTTTGTTTGTGCATTAGGTCAGGAATTATTTATACTCCAACTGCATGACCAAATAAACCCTCGAGTCAAAGGTAGAAGAAGTGTCCCCGCTGTACAATATTGCCATGCTAAATAGGCTATGACGTCTGGTAGAAGTCGAGTAGTTGGAATCTACTCGCGAGCTATAGTTCGGGATCACATGGGTATGGTTTAAAGAAGCAAACTAAAGTTTATGTTTCCAAAGATGAGACTGGGCAGAGAGTTGAGGCAGCGACAAGACGAGGTCTTGGTCGAGTAGCTCTGCCAATGTCGGTTAAGGACTGTTCTCGTGTGCGGCCCTGCTAAGCAAGTATTGAGTTGTGTACCGGATGCTTACTGGTATATGGGACCCAGGAAACTAATGTACCAGATTAACTGGATTGTAGAGACATACCACATCGTCTCGTTAGACCTATGAGCCCGAGACGGCGCGACCGGTTCTACAGTTGTGTGTCCTGCGAAAGGTTGCCACATATGACGTAATTAAGGACGCCAGATTTGGGTCTTCAGAGGCGGGCATATGTGTCGAGTAAGCCGGGCAATGTTTGATTCGAATCACCGTCCCTCGCGGATATGAGTACCGCTTGGTCACTGTGTTGTGACGTAGTAATCAAAGTTGAGTGACAACAGTCAGCAAGTTGTATATGCTGTTATGTTAAATTAAATTGCATGATAACCATGCCTGAAGTAGAGATAGAGCAAATTAAAGTTATTTTCCACCTTGAGACAAATAACATTGGAATGAAGCGTTTCTTGTTGGATTGTGGATTTCCAATGTTGCTCGCTGCAAGGTCATTACTATGATGGCTAAAATCTGAAAATTAAGGATGAACTTGTAGGCGAGTCTCTATGCAAATTACATGTTTATGTCTTAAGTTACCTTCATGTAGAGTTGCGTGCCTTAGGAGAGACGGTTAAGTATTGCTGAGCCTTCGTGCTCACTCTTGCAGAGTTGTTGTTTTGCAGGTAATCCACCGTATACCATGAAGGGTTAAGCATGACAGTGTCATTCTTGGCTGCATGGTCACAAGAAACCCTGCTCGCCACCGAATTCATTTTCTGCTGCTAGAAAGTGGTATCCTCGGGCAGGATATCTCCTTTGCTGCTTAGCTAGATTCATGAGAGTGATTAAAGTTGTAATTCTGCTACAACTTTGATTTTATATTCCTCTGTTGTACATTAGAGTGTACATTACTATTTGTAAAACGAATCTCTTGTTTAATACACACTTGTATATGTCTTGGATTCATTTATTTGTGTGCTAGTCGGTGTCGCCTAACACGACACCACCCAATGCAATTCCTGGAGTGTCGGGGCGGTCCGGCCCCCACAAATTATTCATGCACACATTTAGTGGGAGCTCTTTATACATTTGTGCGTTATGAAAACCAACTCATTTACATTTTTATCAAAAACCTCAATGTGTTGTCATCAGATCACTAAAAAGGGGATATTGAAAGTGCATCTAGGCTAGATCCCCATTTGTTTTGATGATTAATGACAACACTTAAGGGACTAATGAGCATTACAAGTGTAAGTACAGGTGATTAAATAATGGACGGAGTTGGATACACTCAAAAAGGAAATAGAGGAGAAAAGGCAAAAAAAGTCGAAGAGTAGAATTTAGAGTTTAACATTTCTTTGCGTCGAGTTTAGCCTTTTAGTATGAGTGTGTTCACAGTGTCAAAGTGTTGAGAATCATCTAAGAGCTCTTAGTCAAAGTTAGGTCAGTTGGAGAGATGAGTTGACGCAGCCCTAAGGACAGGGCCAGAATTGTCCGAGCTGGAAGGCCGGACTAGTCCGGCCACATCAGACTGATCCGATATTAGGCGGACCAAAAGGTTCTGTGTGAGTTCGGACATGTCTGTTTGGGGACTGACTAGTCCGTGGTGAGTGTGTCTGAGTCCTTCTGGGACTAAGTTCTGAAGGACCGGACTAGTCCGCCCAATCAGACTAGTCCATTTTTAACCAGAACAAAAGGTTTTGTTTGAGTTCGGACTAATCCCTTGTGGGTTAGACTAGTTCGTTTGGGACTTGGAGGTGTCTGTTGGGACTAAGTTCTGGATGGCCGGTCTTGTCCGCCCTTTGAGGCCGGACTAGTCCAGTGGACCAGACTTGTGCGTTCTCAACCAGAACAAAAAGTTCTGTGTGAGATCGGACTAGTACGTTCCTGGACGTACTAGGAACGTACTAGTCCTTGGTGTTGTGACTGTTCGAATTCAAAAGGTGGCTGGGGACTTTATGGTTGGTCAAGGGTGACATCACTGGTCCCCACAGGCCGTACTAGTCTGGGGTCCAAGGCCAGACTAGTCTGCACTTTTTCTGGTGGCAACGGCTATTTGCTGGGACCCCTATAAAAGGGGATCCCCCGGGCCTCTAAGGCAAACTCTCTAACCATAACGCCGCCATAGCCTTCCAAGATCCCTCCTAGCCATTTCTTTTAATTTTTTGAGCCCTAAGAGTGAATCTTGAGGGTTTGTAAGATTTGGGGAGAGAAGACAGAACGGTGTACTTCGACTTAAGCTCTTGGTTGATTCTCTCAGTTTGACTCGTTGTTTTGAGTCGATCTGGGTGTTTATTCGCGATCTCTTTGAGCTCTAACTATGTGGGTGCCTTAGATTGTGAGTTTCCCCACGGATCTTTGTGATCTCCCCGTGATTTAGTGGAAGAACAAGCTGGCCTTTGTGGTGGCTTGGTGAGGATAGGGTTGAGAGCAACCCGGTCCTTTGTGGATTCCTCAACGTGGGTGTAGGTTTCTGTGACTGACTGAAATCCGTACATTCCATGATCACAGAGGGTGATGTAACGCGATGCAAAACCCGATAGCACACACGATAAGGAAACATAGTATTACATTCAAATTTACTGATACAAAAGTAGTACAAACCTTCAGTTTTCCTCAATTTACAGAGTTTAACTCTAGCGGAACTTATTTATACAACTCATGCCTAACCCTAACTAGCAAAAGTCGGTTGTCCAGCCCTACGGACAACCCACACTATCTACACCCAGCTTCAAGGTGGCGTGCACGACACCCACACAGCCGTAGTTCCCGACGGAGGATAACCTTAGACAGTGAACCCATACTCCGAGTCAGTGGGGTACTCCTCACCTGCAAACACTCATCGCAGCAACTGTGAGCACGATGACTCAGCAAGTCTTAACCAACTCTCCTACACATGAAACTCTACATGCATGTCATACCAAAAGTAAGATGGCAGTTTGCAGCAAAAGACAGGCCTACAAATTCATCCTTAATTCATCTTTTGGCCACGAGTTAATGGTTCACAAATCTGAAATTTAGTGAGCAATATTTGGTGGCACACATGTAGCAATACAAGTTATTGATAAAAGCAGTAATGCATCACAACCATTCCATATATTTACTACGTCACGACACAGTGAACAAGCGGTACTCATAACCGCGAGGGACGGTGAATGAACTCGTTACACCTGAAGGGATACCCGAATAGCACGTCACGTACGCCCATCCGTGGAGCTGCACAGCACGCTCACTCGATGTCGTATGAAACAACCTTTCACCAAACAGCCCAAACGTCAAACCGGTCACACTGGAATGATCAGGAGGTTCCCTACACGGAGCATCTCTCTATGCCTTTTAGCGGATTTCCACCTTGCTGCCCTCAACCTACACATATAAATCGGTGCGTTACGCCTCGACGCCCGGAGGTATAGGTTACATCAGTTTATTGGACCCCATATTTCCGATATGCCTTCGGTACATTCAAACTCGTTCAGCAGGGCTGCACACAAATCGGTCCTCAATCGACACGGGCAGGGCTACGCACACAAGACTTTCTCTTGCTGCGTCTTACGCCCCTGCCTAGTCTCATTTTTCTTACTAAAGTTATCTCACATCTCGAACCAATCCCGTATGGGGCGATTCCTATACTCGCAAGTAGATTCAAACTACTCGACTTGTACCGAAGCCTATAAGACATTAAGCAAGGCATAAGCTACGCGAGGACTTAGACACTACCCTCACTCTCTTTAGGATAATTTGGTTATACAGTTAGAGTTCAATCATCCTACACCTAATGCACATACATATATTGCAATCTGTGTGAATATAAAGCAAAACTCGATAAGAATAGTTAAATGGAAACCGGGGCTTGCCTTGTTGCTGCTGGTCACTGGTTAGAAACTCCTCCGGAGATATTAAGTCCATGATCTCTGAGGCTTCTTCGATTTCAGTGACTACACGTAATCAAATTAACGATATGTGTCAAATTTAATGCAAATGTGTTGAATTGACAAGTATAAAGACCCTAACTTTAGCTAGACCTCCTCTCTGATTCTGAAATTTTTATTGTGGCTTGGTGAGAACCTAACCAGAGACTTGGCCAAATTTCATTTGAAACAAAGCTCATTTGAGCCCTGGACAAATAAATGTCTAATTGGCCATTACTAGAGCTTCTAAAGATTTCCAGGTATTTTCATGGATCAAACCATTACTTTCTAGAAACGAAAGTTTGAGATGATTATAATGGAGTTGGTTTCAAGTAATTTAAAGAATCCTAGAGAAAGTTATGCTCTAATCAAGTTTGAGAAAATTTCTGAAAATGTTTCTGAATATTTTCCATTTTCTCTGGTTCAGTTCACTTAATCACACCATTAGGTGGACTTAATGAACTTGGATGCATCTGAAATTTTTCATGTCACTCAAGGATATTTAACTGAACATCCGAGCCAAATTTCAGAATTTTCCATAAAGGGAATCTCTAGATAAAATTCCCAACAGTTTAAATTTTGGGGAATTAATTTTGGGAAAAGAATGGGTTCCATGGACTGAACTTATTTTGCTGGAAAGTACTCGGAGAGCTGAATCCAACAAAATTAGGTTCACTAAATTTGGGTGCTTATACACAAAGTTATGGCCATTTGAAGTTTGAACTTAAAACTGAAAACATTGGAAATGTTTAAAACCCTGACAGCAGGCCCCACCCCCTCAGCCGTCCTCCACCTCGCGCCAGAGCACTTGGGCGGCAGCGCACCCCGGCGAGGTCCACCAGAACAGCGTTCCCAGCCATTCCTGGGGCTGATACTCGCCACCCCTAGGTTTTAGACCTCAGGGAACTCATTGGTTGGGGCAGCTAGGGCTCTCGGCGGCCGGAACCTAGTCGGCGACAGCGACAGCGGCGACATGAACTCCGGCGAGGTCGATAAGGCTCTACAAAACCTTATTTTATAAATGGTTTCCTCCTACAGCTCCATGGTGACATGCTAAGAACAAATATGGAGCCAGTTTGCCGTGAAAACGGCCTGAGGTATGATCTAACCGTCGACCTAGGTTAAAATTCGGCGGCGACCCAAAAAACTCAAAGAACAGAGCCTATACTCGATGTTTTTCGGTGCCTGTTGATCCTAGATGATTATAGGGATGTCTAGAACATGTTGTGCAGTAAAGAGGAGTTATGGTCAACTAAACGTCAAGAACTTTGGCAGTTTGAGCACGTCGGTTCTATGAACACCCGTGGGGTAAAAAGGACAATTCTTCCTCGAAAGTGGACGAAATGAGGAGATGTTTTCATCAGAGATTTGAGCAGCATAGGGTGCGTCTCTTTGCTGTTGATTGTTAACCACCATACGGCTTAGAACGGCGGGGCACCTGGGAGCAGAGACGGCGGCCGGTGGTGGCAAAACGCGGGAGAAGAACAGTGCGCGTGGGTGTTCAGCTCGGGTCCGAAGCGATGAGAACAGTGCAGCTGGTCATCGTGCTGGACTTGTGAAGCGACGTTTCCATGGTGAGGTGGATTTTTCCCGAGTGAGCTGGCTGCACGCGGTCGATCGTCAGTGGCCCGCGAGAGCTGCGCTCTGTTTGAGTCGGTTCAGTGCAAATTCAATCACTGACCAGTGAGTCCCACCTCCACTAATTCTTTTCAATTTTTGCTCACTGATATTTTCTCAGCTACTCAAAATTCAATTGTAGACTTAGCCACAAAGTCATTAGCTGAATTTGAATTCCTCAAATTGGAGTTGGTTTGGCCAAATATGATTCACACTTGAATTTGCATTTCAAATTCAGTTTTTGAATTAATTCAAATATAGCTCCCGACAAGATCAACTCCAATGGGGATGAAAATTGGTGGACTAACTCAGAAAAATGTGTTGAGTATGAATATGAATCCACCTTTTGATTTCAAGTGATGAAAGTAGCTGAAATCTGAATTTGCATTCAAACTAGACCTTTTTATACTTATATCCAAAAGTGCCTCAAAAAGGTTTGGATTTGCATGAAACTTGGCATGAGCATTCCTAAGAATTTTTAGGTCCTAATTATGAGCTCAGCCCCTCATGTTTACATGTGGGAAATACTACTTTTTGATTTTTGAGTTTTTCCTCTTATCCACCTATTGAGGGTGGTTACTTGCTCTTCACGTGTGTTCATGAGATCTCTGCAAAATAAGCTGTGGTGTGGATGATTGTAACACCCCAAATTTTTATTCAAAACCCAAAACCACGTTCAGAGGGGAATTTAAAAATTTTTGGACGTATTGCATGTTTTGCAAAAATTCAAATTCAAACTGGAATTCAAATTATACTCAAAACAGAAAAGAAAAGGAAAAAGAAAAAGAGAAACGGGAAAAAAACCGGCCAGTGGGCCGAAACCCGCCAGCCGGCCCAGCTTACCCGCGCCAGCCCGCCCCCGCGCGCGCCGCGCCGTCTCTCACAGACGGGTGGGACCCGCCTGTCATCCCTAACCCCGCGACCCCGGACTCTCTCCCGCGCGCGCGATCTTAACCGATCGGAAAACCCGTCCCGCAGCCCGAATTCCGGTCCCAAACGACTCAAACTCGATCGCAACAGACCCACCGCCCTTCCCCGGCTATAAAAACCTCCGATCCGATTGGTTTTTCCCACGCGATCGCCGATTTTTACTCCGGTGAGCACCGAGACTTCGCCGGTGAATTCTGGCCGATCTAAGCTCGTAAACTCTGATCTAACTCGCTGGTCTTGATCCACCGCCTCCGGGGAACTTTGCAGGTGCAGAAAACTCGGAGAGTTACGGTGTAAACACAGCGCCGACGAGCTTCGCCGTGGTTTTGCCTCGGACCTCGCCGCCGATCACTTTCCAGGACACCCGAGCTCGAGAAAACCCCCGAGGTGAGATCCCTGACCTCCCCTCTACCGATCTAGGCCATAAGATCACAGTTCTAGGCAGAATTCTCGAGGATCCGAAACTTTCCGGCGAGATCGCCGCTTTCCGCTGCCGTGCGCCGCCGGCAGCGCCGCCCGCGCTCGATCAGAGCGACGTGGCCGCTTGTGCGCCGTTTATTTTAAATCGCACGGTAGACTTTAAAACCCCGCGTACCGGTTCGATGTTATAATCTCAGCCGTCGGTTTAAAATCGGACGGTCCACGTCAGCCCCGCATTATAAAGACTGGAATTCTTACGTGCTACCCCCTGGGGTTCTCTGGAATTGAGAGCTAGCCCCGGAAACTTCAGATCTAGCCCCTGGAACTCCAGAAAATCATGTAAATTCATTTAAAAATCAGTTTTAGCCCCTGGACTTAATAAAAATTTGGAAAAAACACCTCTGATAAGTGTAGCTAGACCCCTGGAAATTATGAAAATAATATTATAGACCCTGTAATGGGGTGAATTCATTATTTTAGCCCTGTTTAGTATTTAATTTAGAAAATTGAATATGTAACTAGTGTTTAAAAATTAAAAAGGGGGACAAACATAATTGTCAAAATTAATTAAAAACTTTCTCAGTACTTAGAAAACTTTGGAGTGAGACAAAAATATATTTTTGGGCTGAAATGAATCTGTTTCATCTATTATTCACATTTATTAGTATAGGGACACATTTTTAAGTAAAGGATAGTTATAGAAAAATAGGGAAAATAATTATGAAATAGTCTACATCAGAAGCCAAGGTCAAAATAGGTTATTAAATCATTTACGACCAGAACCTATATTGTTTAGATGATGTGTATTACTATTTTCATAATAAAATACACAATTATGCATAGGAATATAAATATGAAAATATAGCAACTAGTAAATGATAAATGGAGTTTCTAAAATACAAAGAATTCAGTTTAGGGTTGGTAGAAATTCTGAAGGCACATATGGAGAAGAAAAATACTTTTCATACATACTTGGTAGTGAAAAGGTGTAGTAGTTTAATATAAGGAATTTATTTAAACTGAAACACACACATATATATATAGTATGTAAGTGTAAATATGAACACCAAAGTAGGAATCATATACATATAAATAAAAGTGTGTGCAAGCCACAGATCAACACACAAAGTGACCACAACACATATAAAGGTGAATGAATTTCATAAATATGAATGTGTGGTTTGTATGAAGTAAGAAGTGTGAACTATGTCTTATGGATTGTTGTTTTTCTTTTGCTATGTGTGATGGTATGAAGTAGAACCTGTTCAAGAGCAAGTTATTCCTTTCCAAGATCAGGACTACCCATTTCAAGAGCAGCAGAAGGAGGCAAGTGTCCTTGACCACTTTGATCCTATGCTAGGATGTGTAGATAGAATTATTTGCATTGTCAAATGAAATATGAAACCCATGCTAGGAAAGTTTCCCTAGAATTGCATTACCTTGTTTCCTTGTAGCTTGGGTTGGGATTTAATTTGTCATGTCATTTATTTACATGCATTTTCTTAGCCATGCTTAGAATGGGCCATATTTGGGAAATGAGATCATCAGTTTATATTACCATACTCTTGAATGAGACATTGTGAGTTATGTAGAGGTAGGGATCAAGGCAAGTTGGATGTTTTGGTTGTGTGCTGGGTGCACGAGACTTGGGTTTGTGTTTAGTACTTGCCTGGATCCTAAGGACCGGTTCATGGAGCATGTAACCCGGCTTTACAGTGCCAACCACATGCTGAGATGGGGCAGCTTGGCCAATTAATTAGGTGTATCCCCGGCGTAGTATGGGTGTGTTGGATGGTGCGGGGAGTAGGTGTCAGCTGGACTACCATATGAACCGCAAGGCTCAAGAGGGGGCCACTGCAGCGGGGTTGGAGCCTCTTGTATGCTGTTAGGGGTGAAACCTCAGTGGGCCCATGCTCATCGGGAATCCCTTTGTAAAGGCTTCGTAGTGATCTCCTGGCTACACACCTGGGAAGTGTGAATGTGGATCGTAGCCACTGGCATAATGGAGGTTCTTTTAGTCCACCCGGCAACGGGGGATGAAATCACTACATGTGGGTACAGTGGTACAAACTCTGCAGAGTCAAAACTGTCTTGACAGCCGTGCTCACGGTTAAGAGCGGCCTGGACTTATTCATGATTAGAGGATTGATGGTTTTGGAAGTTAAGCAGGGAGCTTAACATTGGAAATGATGTTATGGTTATTGGATTATGATGATGGGATGGGAGATTGGGACCATTTCACCCGTGTAGTAATATAGGTGCCTAATAAGCTAAGGTGATAGGTATCAATTGCGTAGTGCTTTAACCATGAGTTCAACCTCTCCTTGTTCTAGCCATGCATGATATAATTTTCCCACACTTGCTGAGTACCATTGGTACTCAACCTTGCATATTTGTTGGTTTATATTGATCCTCAGGTCAAGATAATGAGGTGGTGTATAATGACCAAGACTTTGGACCCGAGGAAGGTTTTTAGGTTCATGAAGACCCCCGGGCAACGCCTGTGATGGAGCCCTAAAAGAATAATATTCCGCTGCTAGTTTATTTACTTGTGATGAAGCATTAGTGTCCATTGAGACATTTGCGATGTAAGACTTATTTATATTCGACACCTGGCTTGTAATAAATGATGCTTCACTATTTGTCATCACATGTATGAGAAAATGATCCTGGCATACATGTGATATTCACTTGGTTGTTTCTTCGGAAAAACCGGGTGTGACAGAGGTGGTATCAGAGCCAAGGTTGCCCGTAGGAACGTGGACCTAGGTAGAAATGGACGTATTTAAGGGCCCTATTTTCTTAAAAACTATTTTCCAAAGTGTGGGTGGAAAAGTGTTATTAAAGGAGTCATTTTCTTCATCTTACCCCAACTTTCATTCAAAATAGGATTTTTGTTTGGGAATTTATCTAACCTAATTTTAAATTCTTTTGTTTTTAGATGGTTCGCATGATTCGCACCGCTCGTAAGTCCACAGGAGGGAGAGTTCCCGTAGTTGCCCTTGCCGAAAGAGAGGAGAGTCGTCCAGTGACGTACCTTTCCTATGGATTGGCAGTAGGAGATTTGTTGCGCCGTCTTCGACGTATGCTCGAAGCCGCCGGCAATACGGGCAAGATTATCATCCACTATAACTCCACCAGGACCATCCGTGAGAAGAGGGAAGAATGGAGTTCGGAGATGAGGATTATACACGAGAATCAGCTGCTTAAGATTCACCACTCTCCAGCTTGTCGAGCCACACAAGTTGACGTGGAGAAAGATGTCACCTGGGAGGCCATCACCTGCCAGAGTCACATCTATCGTCGCCACTTGGACAAAACTGAGTACATGTATGTCCTCCAACGTGAGAGTGGTACCACGGAGTACAAGTACCCACCGGTGCAGCAAGGGACTTCCCATGAGCACATGGACTTGTGCTTGGAGGATGCTGCTATGCTCAGCACTCGACTGCAGGAGTGTCAACAAGAGCTTCAGGATGTCCGAGACACCCTGAAGGAAACAGAGGCGTTGCTGCGAGCTTGCTTAAAGGCGAGAGAAAGAGGAGATGGGAATGAGCTGTGTGTCACCGTGAGTGATCCATGGACTCCTGACTCCCCGGATCGCCGAGCAATCAGGCGTCGTCACACTTCTCCACCAGCAGCCTCCGCACCCAAAGCAGAGTCAGAAGGTAGCCGAAATGAGGAGGAAGATCCCGAGGAGCCAGCTCAAGAGGACGAGTAGTGTAGAGTCTTTCCCCTAGCTAGCATAGATAATGCTTGGTGTGTGACGTGAGTAGTTACGTAGTTAATGGTGTGATAATGCTTGGTGTGTGACGTGAGTTGTGGAAGCCATGAACAATTGTCCACAGCCTCGTCTTCAGATTATTTTGCTTTGGTGTGTGAACCCACAGGAAATAATAGTGCATTTATTTGGTGTGAGATATAAACCCTCGTAAAATTTCAACAAAGCCTCAACACCTTAAAGTACCAACAAACGAAAGTAGTAAGATGATACTAAATGGTATCAAATTAACATTTGTTGATTCTGCCAGATGGCCGGAAGAGGAAAAGGACGTGCTGCCAACCCCGCCAACAACAATGATGAGGCATGCAACCCTCATCTTTCTGGAGGCCAGGACCGGGGTGGTCGCCGTGAAGAAGTTGATCCTCTCCACCAAATGCTGGAGAATCAAAATCAGCTCATCCAGAACTTGACTCAAGTGGTGGCCAACTTGCATCAAGTTCCACCTCCACAAGCTGCACCACGCCAACCAAGGTTGAGTGAGTTTCTAGGAACTCAACCTCCAAAGTTTGCAAGTGCTGCTGAACCTCTGGAGGCAGATGATTGGCTGAAGACCATTGAAAGTAAGATGAGGATAATACAATGCCAAGGGTATGAGAGGGTGCTGTTTGCCTCTCATCAATTGCAGGGACCTGCTGCTGATTGGTGGACCGCCTACGTGGCCGCCCATCATGACCCTGAGAACATCACTTGGGAAGAGTTCAAGCGTAGCTTCCGCAACCACTACATCCCAAGAGGTGAACTCAAAAAAAAGAGGAAAGAGTTTCTGGGACTGCAGCAGGGAAACATGACGGTGAGGGAATACCTCACTAAATTTACTCAACTATCCCGTTATGCTCCACGAGACATAGAGACTGATGAGCAGAAACAAGATTGTTTCGTGGAAGGACTTACCGCAGAGATGCAGTGTGCCATGTCCTCCAATGAGTATGAAAGTTTTCAAAAGATGGTGGACAGAGCATTTGTGGTGGAAAGGAAGCTAAAGGCCCTGGAAAATGAGAATAAGAGGAAGGCGGGATGGTCACATCAGGCCTCAGGGAGCAACACCCGCCCACGTATGATGCAGCAACCTACGGGGCAGACGAGCCGTGCTGCGGTACCCTATTCAGCACCAAGAGGGTACAACCCAAACTACAGGCCACCCGCAGCACCAGCACAGCCGCCACGTCAGTTTGTGCAGCAGCCTCGCCCCGCATATCCACCTCGACCAGCAGTACAAGGACCCCCAAACCAACCCCAAGACAACAAGGGCCAAGCATCTAAGATTGGGGTGAAATGTTTCAGCTGTGGTGAAGTGGGGCACTACGCCCATAAATGCCCAAAGAAGAAGACTGCGCCGCCACAACAGCAGAATGTAGTGAGAGGACGGGTGAACCATGTCACTATGGAGGAAGCACAAGAGGCACCCGACGTGGTAGTTGGTAAGTTTCCTGCCAATTTACACCTTGCAACTCTGCTGTTTGATTCTGGTGCTACCCACTCGTTCATTGCTCAAGGGTTTGTTAAGAAGCATGACCTAGCAACCACACAAATGAACCATATGTTAGCCGTAAACTCTCCAGGTGGAGAAATAACGACAAGACAAGTGTGTCCCAAAGTGAGCCTAGACATTAATGGGGTAGTATTTACTGCTAACCTCATAGTGATAGATTCACGAGGGATAGATATTATTTTGGGTATGGATTGGTTGACCAAACATAAAGGAATCATCCATTGTTCGACCAGAACGGTGGAACTAACTCACCCCAGTGGTACCGAAGTAAAGTTCATAACGATACACGAGCCTAGGAGGGACATTAAATTAAATCAAGTGGAGGTGAAAGTTGAGGAAATCAGGACTATCAAGGAATATCCAGATGTTTTTCCGGAGGAATTGCCAGGTATGCCTCCCGACCGTGACGTGGAATTCGCAATTGAGCTAGTACCGGGAACAGCCCCGATATACAAGAGACCTTATCGAATGGACTCCAAGCAGCTAGAAGAGCTCAAGGATCATTTGAGAGAATTGACGGAGAAGGGGTATGTTCGCCCTAGTTCCTCACCATGGGGAGCTCCGGTGATATTTGTGCCTAAGAAAGATGGAACTCAAAGGTTATGCGTGGATTACCGTGCCTTAAATGAGGTAACCATCAAGAACAAGTACCCATTGCCTCGCATTGAAGACTTGTTTGATCAGTTGAGGGGAGCTTGTGTGTTCTCGAAAATTGATCTCAGGTCGGGATACCACCAACTCAAGATAAGGCAATCTGATATTCCCAAGACAGCTTTCGTATCTCGGTACGGACTGTATGAATACACTGTCATGCCTTTCGGGCTAACCAATGCCCCGGCATATTTCATGTATCTTATGAACAAGGTATTCATGGAATATCTGGACAAATTTGTGGTGGTTTTCATAGATGATATTCTCGTCTTCTCCAAAGATGAAGAAGAACATGAGAAACATCTAAGGTTGGTGTTACAGAGGCTGAGAGAACACCAACTATATGCCAAGTTGAGCAAGTGTGAGTTTTGGCTGAAGAGAGTTCCCTTTTTAGGACATATAATCTCGGAAGGAGGAATCTCCGTCGATCCCACCAAAATCGAGGATATCCAGAAGTGGAAGACCCCTGAAAATGTCGGGGAAGTTCGAAGCTTTTTTGATTGGCTGGATACTATCGACGGTTTATTGAGGGATTCTCCAAGATCTCGAGACCTCTCACCAAACTGTTGGAAAAGGGAATCACATTCACCTGGACGCCACAGTGCGAGACGAGCTTTCAGGAGCTAAAGAAGAGATTGACAACAGCCCCAGTGCTGGTTATGCCAGATATGCAGAAGAATTTCACAGTGTACTGCGATGCCTCTGGAAATGGGTTGGGATGTGTTCTCATGCAAGAAGGACATGTCGTGGCATATGCATCCCGGCAGCTTCGGAAGCACGAGAAGAACTATCCTACACATGATCTAGAACTAGCTGCAGTGGTACACGCGTTGAAAATTTGGCGGCACTATTTGATGGGGAAGAGGACAGAGATATATACGGATCATATGAGTTTGAAGTACATATTCACACAGCCAGATCTCAACCTCAGACAAAGGAGATGGTTAGAGCTAATCAATGACTTTGATGTGGGCATCAACTATCATCCCGGGAAAGCAAACGTCGTGGCCGATACCTTGAGTCGGAAAGTGCAGGTCAATAAGTTGAGTTTGAAGGACATGCCTGCAGAATTGAAGGACGAGGTTATAAGACTCAATCTATGTCTAGTAAATAGTGCTGAAGCCATCGCCATGGAAGTAGACTCCACACTCGAGCGAGACATACGCGAGGGCCAAAAGAATGATGAGAAGATACAAGAGATCAGACAGCTCATTAAGGAAAATAAAGCTCCTGGTTTTAGAGAGGATGAACAGGGAACGGTGTGGCACGGGAAAAGGATCTGTGTGCCAAAAGTAAAAGAGATCCGTGAATTAATTTTGAAGGAGGCTCACGATTCCGACTATTCCATTCATCCTGGGAGTACGAAGATGTACCAGGACTTCAAGAGCAGGTATTGGTGGTATGGCATGAAGCGAGATGTCGCGGAACATGTTGCCCTATGTGACACATGTCAGTTGGTGAAAGCAGAACATCAACGACCCGCGGGATTATTGCAACCACTCAAAGTGCCTGAATGGAAGTGGGAAGAAATCAGCATGGATTTTGTCGTGGGATTGCCTAGGACCCAATCCGGGTATGATTCAATATGGGTCATTATTGATCGGCTAACCAAGGTAGCTCATTTCATTCCTGTGAAAGAAAGCTACAGCGGATCCAAATTGGCAGAATTGTACATGTCAAGGATCGTGTGTTACCATGGAGTGCCAAAGAAGATAGTGTCGGACCGAGGGACACAGTTCACCTCGAGGTTTTGGCAAAAGTTGCATGAAACCATGGGAACCCATCTGAATTTCAGCTCTGTCTATCATCCCCAAACTGACGGGCAGACGGAGAGAACCAATTAGATCCTTGAAGATATGTTAAGGGCATGTGCACTCAAAAACAATAGGAGTTGGGACAAGAACTTACCGTATGCGGAGTTTTCCTATAACAACAGCTATCAAGCTAGTATGAAGATGTCACCGTTTGAAGCTTTGTATGGAAGGAAGTGCAGAACTCCCCTATTTTGGAACCAAACAGGAGAAAGTAAAGTGTTTGGTCCAGAAGTGCTACAAGAAGCCGAGGCGAAGGTGAGGGAGATTCGCAACAACTTGAGGATAGCACAAACACGCCAGAAGAGTTATGCTGATGTACGAAGAAGAGAACTCGTTTTCAACGTGGGAGACTATGTTTATCTCAAGGTGTCCCCTATCAGAGGACTTCGTCGGTTCAAGGTGAAAGGGAAGTTGTCACCTCGATACATCGGACCCTTCCAGGTTTTGGAAAGGAAAGGCGAAGTGGCGTACCAACTAGAGTTACCGGTTCATCTATCGGATGTGCACGATGTATTCCATGTGTCACAACTCAAGAAATGTCTGAGGACGCCTGAGGAGGTGTTACCCATGAATGAATTGGATGTAGCTGAAGATTTGTCTTATGCCGAGCAACCATACAAGATTTTGGAGACAATGGAACGCCTCACCAGAAACAAGAGAATCCGGATGTGCAAGGTGCAGTGGAAGCATCACTCAGAAGAGGAAGCTACCTGGGAAAGGGAAGATGAGCTCAAGGCACAATTTCCGGAATTGTTTTCTTAGAAACACCAATCTCGAGGACGAGATTTCTTTTAAGGGGGGTAGAGCTGTAACACCCCAAATTTTTATTCAAAACCCAAAACCATGTTCAGAGGGGAATTTAAAATTTTTTGGACGTATTGCATGTTTTGCAAAAATTCAAATTCAAACTGGAATTCAAATTATACTCAAAACAGAAAAGAAAAGGAAAAAGAAAAAGAGAAACGGGAAAAAAACCGGCCAGTGGGCCGAAACCCGCCAGCCGGCCCAGCTTCCCCGCGCCAGCCCGCCCCCGCGCGCGCCGCGCCGTCTCTCACAGACGGGTGGGACCCGCCTGTCATCCCTAACCCCGCGACCCCGGAGTCTCTCCCGCGCGCGTGATCTTAACCGATCGGAAAACCCGTCCCGCAGCCCGAATTCCGGTCCCAAACGACTCAAACTCGATCGCAACAGACCCACCGCCCTTCCCCGGCTATAAAAACCCCCGATCCGATCGGTTTTTCCCACGCGATCGCCGATTTTTACTCCGGTGAGCACCGAGACTTCGCCGGTGAATTCTGGCCGATCTAAGCTCGGAAACTCTGATCTAACTCGCTGGTCTTGATCCACCGCCTCCGGGGAACTTTGCAGGTGCAGAAAACTCGGAGAGTTACGGTGTAAACACAGCGCCGACGAGCTTCGCCGTGGTTTTGCCTCGGACCTCGCCGCCGATCACTTTCCAGGACCCCCGAGCTCGAGAAAACCCCCGAGGTGAGATCCCTGACCTCCCCTCTACCGATCTAGGCCATAAGATCGCAGTTCTAGGCAGAATTCTCGAGGATCCGAAACTTTCCGGCGAGATCGCCGCTTTCCGCCGCCGTGCGCCGCCGGCAGCGCCGCCCGCGCTCGATCAGAGCGACGTGGCCGCTTGTGCGCCGTTTATTTTAAATCGCACGGTAGACTTTAAAACCCCGCGTACCGGTTCGATGTTATAATCTCAGCCGTCGGTTTAAAATCGGACGGTCCACGTCAGCCCCGCATTATAAAGACTGGAATTCTTACGTGCTACCCCCTGGGGTTCTCTGGAATTGAGAGCTAGCCCCGGAAACTTCAGATCTAGCCCCTGGAACTCCAGAAAATCATGTAAATTCATTTAAAAATCAGTTTTAGCCCCTGGACTTAATAAAAATTTGGAAAAAACACCTCTGATAAGTGTAGCTAGACCCCTGGAAATTATGAAAATAATATTATAGACCCTGTAATGGGGTGAATTCATTATTTTAGCCCTGTTTAGTATTTAATTTAGAAAATTGAATATGTAACTAGTGTTTAAAAATTTAAAAGGGGGACAAACATAATTGTCAAAATTAATTAAAAACTTTCTCAGTACTTAGAAAACTTTGGAGTGAGACAAAAATATATTTTTGGGCTGAGATGAATCTGTTTCATCTATTATTCACATTTATTAGTATGGGGACACATTTTTAAGTAAAGAATAGTTATAGAAAAATAGGGAAAATAATTATGAAATAGTCTACATCAGAAGCCAAGGTCAAAATAGGTTATTAAATCATTTAGGACCAGAACCTATACTGTTTAGATGATGTGTATTACTATTTTCATAATAAAATACACAATTATGCATAGGAATATAAATCTGAAAATATAGCAACTAGTAAATGATAAATGGAGTTTCTAAAATACAAAGAATTCAGTTTAGGGTTGGTAGAAATTCTGAAGGCACATATGGAGAAGAAAAATACTTTTCATACATACTTGGTAGTGAAAAGGTGTAGTAGTTTAATATAAGGAATTTATTTAAAACTGAAACACACACATATATATATATATAGTATGTAAGTGTAAATATGAACACCAAAGTAGGAATCATATACATATAAATAAAAGTGTGTGCAAGCCACAGATCAACACACAAAGTGACCACAACACATATAAAGGTGAATGAATTTCATAAATATGAATGTGTGGTTTGTATGAAGTAAGAAGTGTGAACTATGTCTTATGGATTGTTGTTTTTCTTTTGCTATGTGTGATGGTATGAAGTAGAACCTGTTCAAGAGCAAGTTATTCCTTTCCAAGATCAGGACTACCCATTTCAAGAGCAGCAAGAAGGAGGCAAGTGTCCTTGACCACTTTGATCCTATGCTAGGATGTGTAGATAGAATTATTTGCATTGTCAAATGAAATATGAAACCCAAGCTAGGAAAGTTTCCCTAGAATTGCATTACCTTGTTTCCTTGTAGCTTGGGTTGGGATTTAATTTGTCATGTCATTTATTTACATGCATTTGCTTAGCCATGCTTAGAATGGGATATTTGGGAAATGAGATCATCAGTTTATATTACCATACTCTTGAATGAGACATTGTGAGTTATGTAGAGGTAGGGATCAAGGCAAGTTGGATGTTTTGGTTGTGTGCTGGGTGCACGAGACTTGGGTTTGTGTTTAGTACTTGCCTGGATCCTAAGGACCGGTTCATGGAGCATGTAACCCGGATTTACAGTGCCAACCACATGCTGAGATGGGGCAGCTTGGCCAATTAATTAGGTGTATCCCCGGCGTAGTATGGGTGTGTTGGATGGTGCGGGGAGTAGGTGTCAGCTGGACTACCATATGAACCGCAAGGCTCAAGAGGGGGCCACTGCAGCGGGGTTGGAGCCTCTTGTATGCTGTTAGGGGTGAAACCTCAGTGGGCCCACGCTCGTCGGGAATCCCTTTGTAAAGGCTTCGTAGTGATCTCCTGGCTACACACCTGGGAAGTGTGAATGTGGATCGTAGCCACTGGCATAATGGAGGTTCTTTTAGTCCACCCGGCAACGGGGGATGAAATCACTACATGTGGGTACAGTGGTACAAACTCTGCAGAGTCAAAACTGT
The DNA here is from genome assembly GCA_030760725.1 of Neostapfia colusana. NCBI lineage: Eukaryota > Viridiplantae > Streptophyta > Magnoliopsida > Poales > Poaceae > Neostapfia > Neostapfia colusana. Next base: position 49,445,539 of record JASWHV010000015.1, read on the forward strand.
CTTGACAGCCGTGCTCAAGGTTAAGAGCGGCCTGGACTTATTCATGATTAGAGGATTGATGGTTTTGGAAGTTAAGCGGGGAGCTTAACATTGGAAATGATGTTATGGTTATTGGATTATGATGATGGGATGGGAGATTGGGACCATTTCACCTGTGTAGTAATGTAGGTGCTTAATAAGCTAAGGTGATAGGTATCAATTGCGTAGTGCTTTAACCATGAGTTCAACCTCTCCTTGTTCTAGCCATGCATGATATAATTTTCCCACACTTGCTGAGTACCATTGGTACTCAACCTTGCATATTTGTTGGTTTATATTGATGCTCAGGTCAAGATAATGAGGTGGTGTATAATGACCAAGACTTTGGACCCGAGGAAGGTTTTTAGGTTCATGAAGACCCCCGGGCAACGCCTGTGATGGAGCCCTAAAAGAATAATATTCCGCTGCTAGTTTATTTACTTGTGATGAAGCATTAGTGTCCATTGAGACATTTGCGATGTAAGACTTATTTATATTCGACACCTGGCTTGTAATAAATGATGCTTCACTATTTGTCATCACATGTATGAGAAAATGATCCTGGCATACATGTGATATTCACTTGGTTGTTTCTTCGGAAAAACCGGGTGTGACAATGATGTGATGAACACTCTAGCGAGTGAAATATTTGGCTTCTACAGTTTCTCCGTGAAGCTGAATCACGAGATAAATCTTGTGTCTTGTGCTCTCGGTTTGTCTTTCGTTCTTCGTTAGATCACTTTCAGGTTCTTCGTGTTCTTCCTCCCAATCTTGCGATCCACCTAGATCTAGTCATTTACTCTTCGTGCAACTTCACCACTAGATTGATAGGTTGTTATACTTCATAGTTCATTAAGTAGATCGTTGAAAAACTCCTAAAAATCTCACCTTTGGTGTTCTTCCTCCCTGTGACCGGACTAGTCCGCACTCTGTTTGCTGATTAGCTTTTATTAAGTCAAATTTCAGGTGTTTCGCCTATTCACCCTCCTCTAGGCAACATTCAATCGGTATCAGAGCGTAACTCTCCCAAAAATCTTAACCGCTTGGAGAGAAGATGGGGGAAAACGGTGAGAAGAAGTTGCCGATCAGAGACACCACCGGTACCGGCAAGAACAGCGCCAATGGCGAGCAAGGATCCAAGTATTCACCCAACAAGACCGGCAACACCACCAAGGAAAAGGCGAAGCCTCCTCCCTTCGACATCGAGACCAAGGATGAAGATGAAGAAGTGAAGCACCTTGCAGACCTTCTTCAAAGGGCAAGAGACAAAGCAGGGAGGAGGAGAATGCTTGAGAAGGAGAAGAAGCTCAAGAAGCCCGAAGAAGACTACACACGATATCCTTTTTCCTATGAGCGCTTGAACACTTATTCCAACTGCTTGTCTATTCCTTTGGGCAAACCTCCACATTTCGATGACACTAACTATAGCGTGTGGAAGCATAACATGAATTTGCATCTTATTTCTCTCAATCCTACACTTTGACATATTGTTTGTACAGGTGTAGAAATCCCCATGGATGATGAAGAGCTTACCCCGGAGCAAGAACAACAAATCCACCGCAATGCTCAAGCGGCAGCCGTGCTCAACTCGTCCATGAGCCAAGAAGAGTTCAACAAGGTTGACGGGTTAGAACAAGCCAAGGAAATTCGAGATATGCTCAAGATTGCATATGAAGACAACCGGTCCGTGCGGGAAGCAAAGATTGCGATGATTGAGGGGGAGCTTCGAAGATTTGCCATTGAAGATGGCGAGACCCCTTAAGAGATGTACAACTGACTCAACACCCTCATCAATAGCAGTCGGGCATATGGTTGCAAAAAGTGGACGAACCATGAAGTGGTCAAAAGGATGATAAGAGCTTTCATGCCTCGCAATGTTACACTTTGCACCCTCATCCGTGAAAGTCCAAACATCCACAAAAATGACTCCGGATGAGGTGCTTGGCAAGATCATCAACCACGATATGATGGAGATGGAAGTATGCCACGTCAATGACCTTGCCAAGGTCACATCCTCCTAGAAGAAGGGTGTTTCTCTCAAGACTCACCCAAGTCCAAAGTCAAAGAGGTGCAAGCTTGAAGCAACGATGAAGAAAGTGTAGAAGAAAGCACCGACATGGACGATGAGGAGTTAGCCGTCTTCATCAAGAGATTCAGGAGAATGATGAAGAAAAGAAGATGGTCAAACTATGAGAGAAAGGGCAAGGACAAGAGCAAGTCAATAACCAAGAGAGCTTGCTACAATTGTGGAGAGTATGGGCACTTCATTGTGAATTGCCCATAAAAAAAGGAATAAGACGGGAAGAAGAAGAACAAGGATGAGAAGCCTCAAGAGAGGAAGATGTTCAAGAAGAATAAGGCACATGGGCACGCTCATGTTGGCAAGGAGTTGGACTCCAACGATGAGTCCTCTGATGATGATGAGGCGGAAGTGGCAACCATCGCCATCAAGAAGCCAACGGTGAAGAACACTCTCTTGCCAAACAAGGGAGAGTGGAAGAGCTCAAGCCACACATGCCTCATGGCAAAGGAGGGAAAGTGAAAGGTTAAATCTAAACTCTCCTTGCGTTCCATTAAAGATGAAGATTTTTAAGTGCCAGTAAGAATGAGTACATGTTTGAAGGTTTGAGCAAAAGGGTTATAATTAAAATGAAAAAGCTCTCCGATGAAATCTTAGACAAGGAGGAAGTTCTTGAGGAACAAGATGATTTTCTTGTCAAGGAGAGGCAAAAGAATCTTGATCTTGAGAAGCTCCTCAAGCTTGATAAGGAGAAGAACAAGGCATGTGAACTTGAACTTGCGAAATGCAAGGAGACTTCTTCAAGTCTCAAGAGTTTGAATGTTGTGCTCCAAGATGAGCTTGTGAGTTTGAACAAATCTCACGAGAATCTTGAGGCACATTTTGCAACTCTCATGTCAAGTGTTTCCTCTTCCACCTAAACAAGATCAAACTTTCCTAATATGGATTCGAACACTAAAACCTACAAATGTGCCAATCTTGTACTTGACTTGAAAAATGAGCTTGGGCAAAGAGCAAGAGTACACCTAAGGGTGGCATTTTTGACAAGGAGAAGATCAAGTATGCACGTAGTGCATACTCGATCACAAGGTCTCCCTTGATCAGATGTGGTCTTGGCTATTCAAGGGGAGGAAAGCAAAACACTAGAATTCCCACAAATAACAAGATGCATATTGCTTTTATCAAGGAAGTCTCATATCAAGCCAAGAATGAACATCGTGCATCTACTTCTCTTGAAATAGTCAAATTTGCTAAAAATGTCAACTTGACTATGTTTCATGATTTTGATGCATCTTATGTGCTTATGACAAGAAAATATGGTTATGTCTATGCTAAATATGTTGGGCCACCACGCAAGAGCCCAAAGCCTTGTGTGTGGATGCCCAAATGCCTTGTAACTAACCTAAAAGGACCCAACCAAGCTTGTGTACCTAAAACCAAAGCCTAAACTTGTTTTGTAGGATTACTCCTCCGGTGGTATAAAATGGGTGCTATATAGTGGACGCACCAACCATATGACCGGAGCGAGATGAATGTTTGTGGAGTATGAAGAAAACAATGATCCAAGTCAAGGTATCTACTTTGGTGACAATAGCCAAGGGAAGGTACTAGGTATGGGTAAAATCTCTATTTCTCCACAACACACTATTTCTCATGTTATGCATGTTGAATCACTAGATTATAATCTTTTATCCATATCTCAATTATGTGCAAAAGGTTATAATTGCTTGTTCACTAACGAAGGCATGATTGTGACAAGAAAAATTGATAACTCAATTGCATTCAAGGATGTGCTCAAGGGAAATCTTTATCTCATGGGATTCACCGCGGATAAAACTCAAATTGACACATTCTTGATGGCAAATACCAAAATGGGATGGTCATGGCACCTTAGGCTAGCCCATGTTGGTATGAGGATTCTTAAAAAACTTCTAAAAGGCAATCAAGTCTGAGGTACTAAGAATGTTGTTTTTGGAGAAAGATAGGCCTTGTAGTGCATGCCAAACCGGGAAACAGGTCGGAGCAGCTCATCCCACCAAGAATGTGATGATGACAACATGACTGTTGGCGATGCTACACATGGACCTTTTCGGTCCTATTGCTTACATAAGCAATTAGCGGTTACAAATATGGTTTAGTTATTGTTGATGACTTTTCTCGCTTCACTTGGGTGTTCTTCTTGCAAGACAAAGGTGAAACTCAAGGTGTCCTCAAGAGTTTCTTAAGGAGAGCTCAAAATGAGTTCCTTGAGAATCAAGAAGATAAGAAGCGACAACGACACCGAATTCAAGAACACCCAAGTAGAAGAGTACTTGGACGAGGAGGGCATCAAGCATGACTTTTCGGCACCCTACTCACCCAAACAAAATGGGGTGTCCGAAATGAAGAACTTGACTGTAATAGAGATGTCAAAAGCCATGCTTGAGAAATACAAGACATCCGATCGGTTTTGGTCGGAAGCAGTCAACACTGCTTGCCATGCCACAAACCGCCTCTACCTCCATCGCATATTGAAGAAGACTCCAGAAGAACTTCTAATGGGTAACAAACCCAATATCTCCTACTTTAGAGTCTTTGGTAGGTGTTACATTCTTAAAAAGAAGCCTCGAATTTCAAAGTTTGCTTCGAAATCTGATGAAGGTTTCTTGCTTGGCTATGATTCAAACACCTACGCCTATCGTGTATCCAACTAAACCTCCGCTGTTGTTGAAATCGCACGTGACGTGGTGTTTGATGAAACTAATGGCTCCCAAGTGGAGCAAGTTGATCAATGTGTGCCAGATGAAGCAGAAGCACCACGTATAGCGTTGAGAAGGATGGCACTTGGTGATATACGACCACATGAGCAACAAGGCCCAATTGAACCATCCTCATCACAAGAGATGCCCCAAGCACAAGGTCAAGCCCAAGTTCCCCAAGATCAAGAATGTGGCGGACCGGAATCCACTCATCCAGGATAGCAGAGGGTGGTGCCGCACGATGCGACACCAGGCAGCACACATTATAAGGACACCTTTTATTACATGGGAAACCAACTGAACTGTACAAACAAGTACAATCTTCAGTTACAAACTATTGTTATATTACACAGCGAAAGTCTAAATTGTACAACTCACGCCCGTCTATCTAGCAAAAGTCGGTTTCCCAGCCCTAGGGCAACCCACACTAGCTGCACTCCTCAGCTCAGCACGGCGTGTACGGCTCCCACTCAGCCGTGGTCCCCGACGGAGGGTAACCCTCACCGGTGGACTCATAACCCGAGTCCGTGGGTGGCTCCTCACCTGAAAAACACTTAAGCAGCAACCGTGAGCATGATGGCTCAACAAGACTTAACCGACTCACCTAGGCATTCAACTCTATATGCAGAGTACAATAACATGGGATGGTAAGTTTTGGCAAATGGACAGTTCATTTGGTACGATAACATGTTTATCCTTAGTTCATCTTTTAGCCACAAATTAACAGTTCATGAATATGAAATTTAGTGAGCAATATTTGGTGGCACACATGTAACAATACAATTATATCATAACAGCAATATTGAATCATCACATTTCATACATTAGCCTATGTCACGACTCAGTGAACAAGCGGTACTCGTCACCGCGAGGAACGGCGAATCGACTCGATATACACCTGCAGGGAAACCCAAAGAGCACGTCACGTACGCCCACCCGTGGAGCTGCACAGCACGCTCACTCGATTTCGTACGGGACAACCTTTCACCCAACAGCCCAAACGTCGAACCGGTCGCACCGAAACGGACAGGAGGTTCCCTACACGGAGCATCTCTCTATGCCCGTTAGTGGATTTCCACCTTGTTGCCCTCAACCTACACCTATAAATAGGTGTGCTATTCCTCGACGTCCGGAGGTTTAGGTTACATCGGTTTATCGGGGCCCATATATCCGATATGCCTTTGGTACGTTCAATATTTGCTCAGCAGGGCCGCACACGGATCGGTCCTCAATCGACATGGACAGGGCTGTGCACACAAGACTTCCTCTTGCTGCGCCCTAGCCCCTGCCTAGTATCATTTTCATTACTAAAGTGATCACACATTACTCAACCGAACCCGTGTGTCCCAAGCCTAAACTCGCGAGTAGATTCCAACTACTCGACTTGTACCGAAGTCCTTTGAATCATTAAGCATAGCCTGTCTACTCGAGGCCTTAGACCCTACCCTCACTCTTATAGGAAAATTCTGGTTATGCAATTGGGTTTCATCCATCCTACACCTAATGCACATACATACTTCACACTAGACATGTAAACAAAGCAAAACTTTATAAAAAGGGTTAATGCAAACCAGGTCTTGCCTTGTTGCTGCTGGTCAGGGGTTAGGTCTTCGTCCGGAAGAAGGAAGTCAAGTACTTCCGCAGTCTCCTCGCCTTCAGCGACTACACGTTAATGAGATACTGCATGTTAATTCAAATGCAATGTGTAAATTTGAATGAGTAAATTCTATACTCTAGCTAGTCCTCCCCTTTAGCTTTGAAATTTTTATGGTGGCTTGTTATGGTCTTAACCAGAGTCTTGACCAAGTTTCATTTTAAACAAGGTCCATTTGAGCCTTGTATAAATAAAAACCTATTTGGTCAATATTAGATCCTCTAAGGAATTCCATAGGTTTTTATGGCTCTAATCATTACTTTCTGGAAACTAGAATTTTAGATGGTTCTATGGAATTGGTTTCATGTTATTTGAAGAATCCTAGAGGGAGTTATGCCCTAAACAAGATTCGGGAAAATCTGAAGAATGTTTCTGTACATTTTTCTATTTTCTCAGGGCAGTTCACTTAATCATCCCATTAGGGGGACTAAATGAACTTGGATGAGTCTGAAAATTTTACTGCGACTCAAGGATTTTCCAGTGACCCTCTCAGCCAGTTTTCAGCATTTTTCATAAAGTAATTTTCCAGACAAAATTCCCAACAGTTTAAATTTTAGGGAAATAATTCTGGAAAACTACTAGGTTTCATGAGCTGAAATTGGTATTGCTGGAAAGTACTCAGAATTCTGAGTTCAGCAAAATTTGGTTCACTGGATTTGGAGTTTCCTAGCAAAAGTTCTAAGCATTTGAAGATTGAACCGAATCTGAAAATTCAAATAAAGTTTAAACTGTTGGGTGGGGTCTCCAGGCTACGTGCCAGCTAACCCACATAGGAGCCCGCAGAATCCCCCGCACAGTCGCACGGGATCCTGGTGCCGCAGCAAATCCGGGGTGCTCTCAGCCGAGACTGACAAGCGGGGCCCGCGAGGCTTATTCAACCTCGGTCTCCCGCGGCTCCCCACCGCCCACCTCGCCGGAAAACTCGCTGCCGGACGTTCTGCTGCCTGACCTCCGAGAAACTAACCGCCTGTGCATATCTCGGCCTGTGGAACATGGTGGTGCCCTCACCAGAGCTCGGCAATGGCCGGAACTGTGCTCCCGATGGTAACAGTGGCCGGGATCTCATCGGCGACGTCGAACTCGGCGTCCCCTGCATATTTTTTGACGCGGTTTGCTCGGGGAGCTACGCTGACACCTGCTGATCACGGACATGGGCACCGATCCCCGTAAAAACGGCCACAACTACGACCTCACCGGCGAGGTGCCCTGTTCTCTGCTGCCGAGCCAAAATTTTGACAGAACTAAGGCCCTACTACATGGAACTGGCTGCTACTTGATCGAGGAGGTGCACTAGGTATTCTAGAGCGTGTGTACGCTATAGCTTGATCGGCAGTTGCTCCTGTGCACCAAATTTCACCGTAGACCGAATTCTAACCCTAACATGTACCGAGGAGGCAAACCAGGAATTCTCTCTCTACATCGCCGGAACTGGCGCACGGTTTCCTCCTACGTCTTCAGCACAAGTAGGCGCACCTTTTCCTCTCTGTTGACGGCGTGTGAAACCGTCGGGATCGGCCGGTCGCCGGCGAACAGAGGAGGCGGCGTCGAGTTCAAGCGCGGACATGGGAGAGTAGCTCGGTATCTGCTCGTTTTCACTCGGGAAACCGAAGGAGGGGCGAAGCAGCTCGTGCGCTGGCCTTTGATCCGCGATTTTTCACCGTGAGGTGGACGCCCGAGCGCTGCTGGCGGTCGGGGCGCGGTCGTGCTGGCTCGCGCGGCTTCGGTCGAAGGAAATATCACCCGAGGGAAAACTTCAGAGTGAAGTATGCTGACATGTGGGCCTCCTCTCTAATTTCTTTTTTTCCACTTTTTCATTTCTGTTTTTGCTGAATATATCCCCAGATACTCACCATTGAATGTGAGACTTAGCCCCCAAGTGTTGGTTTGAATTTGAGTTCTCAAATTTGAACCTTGTTTGGCTAAATTTGCTTCCTTTTTGAACTGAAATTCAAATTCACTTTTGAATTCTTGCAAATTTAGCTCCCAACAAGATGAACTCCAATGGGGATTAAAATTGGTGGATTAACTCAGAAAAATGTGCTGAGTTTGAATGTTAAGCTAACTTTTGAATTTAAGTGATGAAAGTTGCTGCAATTTGAATTTATATTCAAATTGGCCTCTTTTTCAAATTCCTCCAAAAGTGCCTCCAAAAGTGTTGGATTTATATGGAATTTGGCCTGAACCTTCCCAAGACTTTTAAAGTTCTAGGGGCGAGCTCAACCTCTTATGTTCATGTGTAGGAATCCTACTTTGTGAAAGTTAGGGCTTTCCTCTCTAATCATCCTTTTGATGGAGGTTACTTGCTCTTCACAATTCTTCACAAGATATCCACAACAAAAACTGTGGTGTTGTAAGGTGATGAAAAGTTTTTGCAAGTCCCTTTTCATGGGCTTTTACATCCCTCCCACCTTAAAAGAATCTCGTCCCGAGATTGCAAAAGAAGAGACAGCGATGTAATAGGGACTTACCCGTGCTGAGACGCCATGAACTCCGGGTAATTTGAGCGAAGGAATTCCTCGCTCTCCCACGTCGCTTCTTCGGCGGTGTGGTTGCTCCAAAGTATTTTGTAGAACCATAACGTTCGGCTACGCGTGGTCCGGGCTTTCTCATCAATAATTGCCACCGGGTATTCATCATATGTCAAATCCGGTTGCAACTCGCCGATGTCTTTGGTAGGAATGGCAGCTGTATGCTTCAGACATTTTCGCAGTTGTGAAACATGGAAAATGTCATGAACACCAGCAAGAGATGCCGGTAACTCCAGTCTATACGCCGCTGGTCCATACTTCTCGGTGATAGCATAGGGTCCAATGAAATGTGGAGCGAGTTTCCCCTTTACGCCGAACCGGTGCACGCCCTTCATCGGAGACACACGGAGATACACGTTTTCTCTGATGGCAAAGTGCAGCGGTCTACGCCTCTTATCAGTGTAGCTCTTCTGCTGGGATTGAGCGGCCTTCAAGTTGGCTTGAATCATCCGAAAGCGCTCTTCGGCGTCGTTCATCACGTCAACCCCGAATGTGACCCTTTCACCGGACTCGCACCAGTTTAATGCGGTGCGGCATTTGCGACCGTAGAGAGCTTCGTAGGGTGCCATCTTGATACTCGCCTGATAGCCGTTATTGTATGAGAATTCCGCCAATGGTAGGTGAGCATCCCAGTTCCTACCGTGCTGGATGGCACACGCCCTCAACATGTCTTCTAGTACTTGATTCACCCTCTCTGTTTGCCCATCTGTCTGAGGGTGATAGGCAGAGCTCCTAATCAGCTTGGTACCCAATGCAGCGTGTAACTGCTCCCAAAAGCGAGATACGAATAATGTACCTCGATCTGAGACGATGGTCTTGGGTACACCATATAAGTATAGAATCTTCGCTATGTACAGCTCCGCGTATTTGTCGGCATTGTAACTATGCACCGGGATGAAGTGAGCCGTCTTGGTCAACAGGTCAACAATTAACCAAATGGAATCATGCTTGTTGGACGTCAGGGGTAATTCCACAATGAAATCCATGCTCACATCTTCCCATTTCCATGCCGGGATCTTCAGGGGTTGCAACAGCCCTGATCTTCTCATATGATCAGCCTTCACTCGTCTACACGTATCACACTCGGATACGTATTGCGTTACCTCCCGCTTCATCCACGTCCACCAAAATTCCTTTTTCAAATCTTTGTACATTTTGTTGCTGCCTGGATGAATGGAGTATTTAGACAAGTGAGCTTCATTGAAGATTTTTCTCCTCAGCTCCATATCCCAGGGTACGACTATGCGGTCATTGAACCATAGTGTCCCCTCATCATCTTTCCCGAAACACTTGATCTCGCCATAGTCTATCCATCTCCGAAGATGTGCCATGACCTTATCAATCTTCTGAGCTGCAATGATGTCCTCCCTAATAGTAGGGATGAGTGCAAGGTTCTATAGCGATCCATAAGGGACTAAGTACAAACTCGGCTCTTCCTCTCCCACCGGGGTAATGGTGAGGTTATGGACATATGATTTCTGACTCAGCGCGTCGGCAACCACATTCGCCTTGCCGGGGTGGTAATGAATCTCAATCTCATAGTTTTTGATTAGTTCTAACCACCTCCTTTGCCTCATATTCAGCTCCTTCTGGGTGAAAATATACTTCAGGCTCTTGTGGTCGGTGTAGAGATGCACCAAATTCCCCAGGAGATAGTGACTCCACATTTTTAGTGCCAAAACCACAGCAGCAAGCTCAAGATCATGAGTTGGATAATGCTGCTCATGGTTCCGAAGTTGGCGTGAGCCATATGCGACCACACGTCCTTCCTGCATCAACACGCAGCCAAGCCCAATACTGGATGCGTCACAATACACGTTGAAGGGCTTGGTTGTATCCGGTTGAGCTAAGACCAGGGCTATTGTGAGGTGCTTCACTAATGCTTGGAACGCTCCTTCACACGCCGTGTTCCAAATATATTTTGTTCCCTTCTTCAGCAATTCTGTCATCGGCTTAGCAAGCTTGGAGAAACTCGGAATGAATCTCCGATAGTATCCCGCTAAGCCAAAGAAGCTTCTGACTTCATGGACTGAAGTGGGAGCTTTCCATTTCAGCACTTGCTCTATTTTGCTTGGGTCAACCGCAATACCTTCCGCTGAGATGATATATCCCAGAAATGGCACTTGGCTGATCCAAAACTCACATTTACTGAACTTGGCGTATAGCTTATGGTCCCGTAGGCGTTGAAGAACAATCCTTAAGTGTTCGGCGTGTTCTGCTTCAGTCTTGGAATAAACCAAGATATCATCAATGAACACCACCACGAACTTGTCCAGCTCCTGCATGAACACCGAGTTCATGAGATACATAAAATGTGTGGGAGCATTTGTGAGACCAAAAGACATGACGAGATATTCGTATAAGCCATATCTCATCGAGAAAGCCGTCTTCGGGATATCCTCCACCCGGATCATTATCTGATAATATCCAGAGTGAAGGTCCATCTTGGAGAACACACTTGCACCCACAAGTTGATCAAACAAAATGTCAATGCGGGGCAGTGGGTACTTATTCTTGATGGTGACGTCGTTGAGCGGCCGGTAGTCCACACACAGCCTCAAGGTTTCATCCTTCTTCTTCACGAACAGCGCCGAGCATCCCCAAGGCGAGGAACTCGGCCTAATGAAACCTTTGCTCAACAGGTCATTCAGCTGTTCTGTCAGTTCAGCCAGCTCATTTGGGGCCATTTTGTATGGTCTCCGTGATATGGGCGTAGTCCCGGGTGCAAGTTCAATCTTGAACTCGACATCCTGCTCAGGTGGCATGCCTGGAAGATCATCCGGGAACATGTCGGGGTATTTCCGGACTACGCGGATGTCCTCTAACTTGAGAGCTTCAGCATTATTAATTTCTGAAACTTCCCGGACTGGATTATCTAACACCATGGAGTGTGGACGGTGGAATGGAGAATTCAGATGAACCGTCTGTGTCCGAGTGTTCAGGACAGCGCCATGGTAGTTTAGCCATGACATCCCTAAGATTGCATCAATCTTTTGCCCCGTAAGGATTACTAAAGTGGTTGGATATAGCTGCCCACCTAAGCACAGAGGTGCTTTTGGAATCACCATATTTGCTGAAATCTTCCCTCCCGGTGAGCAGATCATATATGTGCAGTCGGTTGGGAAGACTTGCATTTGATGCTTAGCCACATAGGATGCACTTATAAAACTGTGGGTTGCACCAGAATCGAACAATATGATGATGGCTTGATCGTTGAGAGTGAACGTACCCGCCAGCATGTTGTCTCCCTCCCTGGCATCCTCATTGTCGAGGTTGCGAATGCCCCCAGTCCGCTGACCAACCTTCTTGACCGGAGGTCGGCCTCGACCACCGTCCTGGAACTGGGCTTGCCCGCTGCTTTTCTGCCCCTGGGGACAGTCATTCGCGAAATGGCCCGCCTGGCCACACGTGAAGCAAGTGAAGCGGGGCGGTCCTCGGCTGATTGGCGGACGGAAACCCGTGGCGCGTTGTGGCCTTGCTCATTGTGTCCTCATGCTTGTCAAGAATGATCTTTTCCAATTGGCGCCTGAATGTTCCAACACGAGAATCGAAGGATTCATTGGTCTGGATCATAACCATTGCCATGGCAATGAGAGCTCCCTGACGAACAAAATCAACGACATCTGATATAAGTGGTTCCAACAAAGAAACCGCTTCACTTAATCCGGTCCCTGCACATGAGATCCCAACAGCTAAAGCTGCACCGTAACGAACATGTGTGTTGTAGGATTCAGAGAGCAGTGACACAATTCTTGGAGTCTGCACAATCACAACAGAAGATGTAAATAATGGATAACAAATTGATACTTGTATGTTTTGGCAATAATTGGCGGTCCTCAGCTGATTGGCGGACGGAAACCCGGGGTGCGTTGTGGCGGTGGGAACGCCTGGGGTGTTGTCTGCTGCTGCTGCTGCTTTCTCGGTGGTGGCTTCGGTGGTCGGAATGGAGGTGACTGAAAAGGACGACCCCCGAACCTCTGAGGTCGCGCCGGTGGATGCAACTGCTGTCCGGATGGTGTCCGGTACACCATGCGGTACTTCTGGGGAGCACCACCTCCACTGCTGGGTGGAGTTCTGCGCTTCCGCTGCTCAGCCGCCAACTCCCGCTGATCATCTTCTTGCATTATCGTGGCAATGACGAGGTCATTGATGCCGCGATTGCTTTGGGTGAGATGTGTCTTCATCTTGGGGTGTAACCCCCGATAGAAATGGTCCCGCTTCTTTTCCTCGGTGGAGACGTAATCTGACGCATATTGCGCCAGATGGTTGAAGGCATGGGAGCAGTCGTGAGCACTCCTCCCGCCCTGCTTCAGCTCCAAGAATTCTTGGAACTTCCTCTTCATTATCCCGGGAGGAATATGATAGGCGCGGAACACCTCCCGGAACTCTTCCCACTCCACGGCATGGCTAGCCGGCCGTGAGGCGACATAGTTCGCCCACCACGCACCAGCGGCACCGTGAATCTGCTGCGCTGCAAACAGAGTCTTTTTCCGCTCCGTGCATTGGAGCAGCCCGAACTTGGACTCAATTGTCCGCAGCCAGTTGTCGGCCTCCAGTGGTTCTTCTGCTTCAGTGAAAACTGGAGGGTGCGTACTCAAGAAGTCCGAGTACGTCACCTCACAGGGCTCACGAGGCCCCCTCTCTTGACGCCCCCCGACCTGGGACGTATTCTGCACAATCATGCGGAGCAGGTTGGTCTGCTCCTCAGGATTCCCCACCAGTGCCGCTATCACATCCGCCAGGGTAAGCGGAAGCAGCGGTGGTGGTTGCTGCTGCGGGGTGCTGTCATAGGCAGGTGGTTGGGAGTCATCGCCTCTCTGCTGGCTAGAGCCATCAATCTCGTGCGTGGTCCGAGTGCGAACCATCTGCAACCATACGACAATAAACATCAGTCCCGCAACATATTGCATGCAGTCCAATAAAATAGGCATAAAACATAATGACATTAAAACATGCGATACATCTCGTATGCGGATAATGTAATAACTTTGCACAAGATACACCATTACCAGACCAAATACAAGCTAGTTAAATCCAACTTGATGAACCTCCTCTTTGGAAGCTCACCACAACTAGGTTTGGTCACTACGAGACGTTACTATCGCTTGGTCATCACGTATACCACCCTTTTATCTTCAATACGACACAAACATGGTCTCTAGCAAAAGAAACTTGAGTAAAGCATATACTCAAGCTTTCACTAGTTGAAGATAGCCACTCATGAGTATGTTCTACCCCATTGGACGTACTTAAACCCCCTAGGGTACAACAATCTCTCTAATGAGTTCAACTGTCATCCCTCTGTCAGAATGACCAGTTTCTACACATTCCAGATTTTGATCTAGTTCTGGGCATTTTCATGGCTCAAGTCGAATACCAAAGTTAAATTTAACTTCAGTATCATTGCAACTATTATTTATTTGCCCTCATATCATCTCTGGTTTAAAAGTTATGGTAATTCAAACTCAACAGAATTTCTGGAAGAATTTGAACAGCACCTCCCTTGGAAGTTGCTGTTTTCAACGCTGGCTTCCACTGAGTTCTGTGCTGAAATTTCAGAAACTTTGAATTACAAAGATTCAACACCTTTCCTAAACTTTCCAAAGACGTGTCATATGATAATGTTTGATTTTTATAGAGGAAGTTATGCTTGAAAAACAGAACAGTCCAGAGAGTGTTTTGAATCTGTCCTGGTTCTGGACCGTTTACATCCCTCTGGAATTTAGGCCATCTTAAAATGTGTTTCAGCTCTGGAAGTCTACAACAAAGAGGTAGTTTGCTTAAACACCTTTCCATAACTATCTCTCACACCTCCATTGGCTAAATGATCTGTGAGTTATGCTCTGTTAAAGTTCAGCAAACTTGCTGCCCAAAACAGAGCACTCTGTTTTTCAATCCCTGTTTACTACACTGATCAACCATTGACTTTTCCACCCAACCAGAGTCCTAAATGTTCAAACTTAGTGATTTTAATTCTTTGTTATCATTATTTTTCATGCACATGCCTATGATATGTGGGTACTACGTTCCTCACAAAAAGAAAATCCTAACCGGATTATACCGGCATATACGCCACAGTTGTGGCACTAAACGGGCTCTCGCACACGTATACTACACGGCATACATACGTGGTTAGTACCTGCAGAAGAACACTCAATAGTGGTGCACTCAATGGTTGTTTCATTTCAGGCAGTTCCATATTTGAAAGTAAATACAAACGCCCGTATCATTGTCATACGGGCGTCCTTGAGTTAAGCCACGTCTCAAGGTACGTGATCGTGTTTTTACACCACACGACGGGGAACCCGACTATATCATGAACGGGTCGTCACGGTTGGGAATGTTATCAACCCAACGGATACCACCTACTGCCCTGCAGGGCACGCCGATGGCAAGCGCTAGGTATGTCCTCCTGGGCTAATTCCAGACAAACACACTCTCGCGTTACTGACCACGCGATGGGGTCTCCACTTACTTGCCTAATGCATGCTAGGGAATCAGCATTTCCTATGAACTCAGGAACATGAAGAGTTCAAGAGTTTCATATTGACGTCTCACACCAGGCTGTAAGACCAATCCCTGAACCACATTCCTCGTCAGGGGAGCTAACCGAAATTGAACCGCTTTCGGTGGCGTTCCATACCATTCTTACCAAAGCGTAGGTGCGTCGTTACATAATTAAAATTCAGAATTATAACACATAGGTTAGTCTTTGCCACTTTAAGTAACTATGC
Organism: Neostapfia colusana; assembly: GCA_030760725.1. NCBI lineage: Eukaryota > Viridiplantae > Streptophyta > Magnoliopsida > Poales > Poaceae > Neostapfia > Neostapfia colusana. The sequence goes on from JASWHV010000015.1 coordinate 49,461,231, forward strand.
TAATATAGTCCTTACTTGGGCAACTACCGAATCCTCACCGTAAACCTAAGTTTTCCCGTAATACAGTCCTTAAGTATTGTGCTATCCCCAATGCGGCTCTGATACCAGGCTGTGGCGGACCGGAATCCGCTCATCCAGGATCGCAGAGGGTGGTGCCACACGATGCGACACCGGACAGCACACATCATAAGGACACCTTTTGTTACATGGGAAACCAACTGAAATGTACAAACAGGTACAATCTTCAGTTACAAACTATTGCTTATATTACACAGCGGAAGTCTAAATTGTACAACTCACGCCCGCCTATCTAGCAAAAGTCGGTTGCCCAGCCCTACGGAAACCCACATTAGCTGCACTCCTCAGCTCAGCGCAGCGTGTACGGCTCCAACTCAGCCGTGGTCCCCGATGGAGGGTAACCCTCTCCGGTGGACTCATAACCCGAGTCCGTGGGTGGCTCCTCACCTGAAAAACACTTAAGAAGCAACCGTGAGCACGATGGCTCAACAAGACTTACCGACTCACCTAGGCATGAAACTCTATATGTAGAGTACAATAACATGGGATGGTAAGATTTCGCCAAATGGACACTCCTATAGTTTATCCTTAGTTCATCTTTCAGCCACAAATTAACAGTTCATGAATATGAAATTTAGTGAGCAATATTTGGTGGCACACATGTAACAATACAATTATATCATAACAGCAATATGAATCATCACATTTCATACATTAGCCTATGTCACGACTCAGTGAACAAGCGGTACTCATCACCGTGAGGGACTGCGAATCGATTCGATATACACCTGCAGGGAAACCCAAAGAGCACGTCACGTATGCCCACCCGTGGAGCTGCACAGCACGCTCACTCGATGTCGTACGGGACAACCTTTCACCCAACAGCCCAAACGTCGAACCGGTCGCACTGAAATGGACAGGAGGATCCCTACACGGAGCATCTCTCTATGCCCGTTAGCGGATTTCCACCTTGCTGCCCTCAACCTACACCTATAAATCGGTGTGCTATGCCTCGACGTACGGATGTTTAGGTTACATCGGTTTATCGGGGCCCATATATCCGATATGCCTTCGGTACGTTCAATACTTGCTCAGCAGGGCTGCACACGGATTGGTCCTCAAATCGACACGGACAGGGCTGCGCACACAAGACTTCGTCTTGCTGCGCCCTAGCCCCCTGCCTAGTCTCATTTTCATTACTAAAGTGATCTCACATCACTCAACCGAACCCGTGTGTCCCAAGCCTAAACTCGCGAGTAGATTCCAACTGCTCGACTTGTACCGAAGTCCTATGAATCATTAAGCATAGCCTGTCTACTCGAGGCCTTAGACCCTACCCTCACTCTTATAGGAAAGTTCTGGTTATGCAATTGGGTTTCATCCATCCTACACCTAATACACATACATACTTCACACTAGACATGTAAACAAAGCAAAACTTTATAAAAAGAGTTAATGTAAACCGGGGCTTGCCTTGTTGCTGCTGGTCAGGGGTTAGGTCTTCGTCCGGAAGAAGGAAGTCAAGTACTTCCGGAGTCTCCTCGCCTTCAACGACTACACGTTAATGAGATACTGCATGTTAATTCAAATGTAATGTGTAAATTTGAGTGAGTAAATTCTATAACTCTAGCTAGTCCTCCCCTTTAGCTTTGAAATTTTTATGGTGGCTTGGTATGGTCCTAACCAGAGTCTTGACGAAGTCTCATTTGAAATAAGGTCCATTTGAGCCTTGTATAAATAAAAAGCCTATTTGGTCAATATTAGAGCCTCTAAGGAATTCCATATTTCATGGCTCCAATCATTACTTTCTGGAAACTAGAATTTGAGATGGTTCTAATGGAATTGGTTTCATGTTATTTGAAGAATCTTAGAGGGAGTTATGCCCTAAACAAGATTTGAGAAAATCTGAAAAATGTTTCTGTACATTTTTCTATTTTCTCAGGGCAGTTCACGTAATCACCCCATTAGGGGGACTAAATGGACTTGGATGAGTCTGAAAATTTTACTTTGACTCAAGGATTTTCCAATGACCCTCTCAGCCAATTTTCAGCATTTTTCATAAAGTAATTTTCCAGACAAAATTCCCAACAGTTTAAATTTAGGGAATTAATTCTGGAAAACTATTAGGTTTCATGAGCTGAAATTGGTATTGCTGGAATGTACTCAGAATTCTGAGTTCAGCAAAATTTGGTTCACTGGATTTGGAGTTTCCTAGCAAAAGTTCTAAGCATTTGAAGATTGAAACGAATCTGAAAATTCAAATAAAGTTTAAACTGCCGGGTGGGGTCCCCGAGCTACGTGTCAGCCTCCGAGCTAACCCACACAGGAGCCCGCAGAATCCCCCGCGCAGTCACACGGGATCCCGGTGCCACAGCAAATACGGGGTGCTCTCAGCAGAGACCGACACGCGGGGCCCGCGAGGCTTCTTCAATCTCGCTCTCCCGCGGCTCCCCGCCGCCCACCTCCCCGGAATACTCGCCGCCGGGCGTTCTGCTGCCCGACCTCTGACGAAACTCACCGCCTGTGCATATCTCGGCCTGGGAACACGGTGGTTCCCTCACCAGAGCTCGGCAACGGCCGGAACAGTGCTCCCGACGGTAACAGCGGCCGGGAGCTCATCGGCGACGTCGAACTCGGCGTCCCCTGCATCTTTTCTGACGCGGTTTGCTCGGGGAGCTCCGCTGGCACCTGCTGATCACGGACATGGGCACCGATCCCTGTAAAAACGGCCGCAACTACGACCTCACCGGCGAGGTGCCCTGTTCTCCGCCGCCGAGCCAAAATTTTGACAGAACTAAGGACCTAGTACATGGAACTGGCTGCTACTTGATCGAGGAGTTGTGCTAGGTATTCTAGAGCGTATGTATGCTATAGCTTGATCGGTGGTTGCTCCTGTGCAACAAATTTCACCGTAGACCGAATTCTAACCCTAACATGTACCGAGGAGGAAAACCAGGAATTCTCTCTCTACATCGCCGGAACTGGCGCATGGTTTCCTCCTATGGCTTCAGCACAAGTAGGCGCACCTTTTATTCTCTGTTGACGGCGCGTGAAACCGTCGGGATCGGCCGGTCGCCGGCGATCAGAGGAGGCGGCGTCGAGTTCTTCCGCGGACACGGGAGAGTAGCACGGTATCAGCTCGTTTTCACTCGGGAAACCAAAGGAGGGGCGAAGCAGCTCGTGCGCTGGCCTTTGAGCCGCGATTTTTCACCGAGAGGTGGACGCCCGAGCGCTGCTGGCGGTCGGGGCGCGGTCATGCTGGCGCGCGCGGCTTCGGTCGAAGGAAATATCACCCAAGGGAAAACTTCAGAGTGAAGTCTGCTGACATGTGGGCCTCCTCTCTAATTTCTTTTTTTCCACTTTTTCATTTCTGTTTTTGCTTAATATATCCCCAGCTACTCACCATTGAATGTGAGACTTAGCCCCCAAGTGTTGGTTTGAATTTAAGTTCTCAAATTTGAACCTTGTTTGGCTAAATTTGCTTCCTGTTTGAACTGAAATTCAAATTCAGTTTAGAATTCTTGCAAATTTAGCTCCCGACAAGATGAACTCCAATGGGGATGAAAATTGGTGGATTAACTCAGAAGAATGTGCTGAGTTTGAATGTGAAGCTAACTTTTGAATTTAAGTGATGAAAGTTGCTGCAATTTGAATTTATATTCAAATTGCCCTCTTTTTCAAATGCCTCCAAAAGTGCATCCAAAAGTGTTGGATTTACATGGAATTTGGCCTGAACCTTCCCAGGACTTTTAAAGTTCTAGGGGTGAGCTCAACCTCTCATGTTCATGTGTAGGAATCCAACTTTGTGAAAGTTAGGGCTTTCCCCTCTAATCATCCTTTTGATGGAGGTTACTTGCTCTTCACAATTCTTCACAAGATATCCACAACAAAAACTGTGGTGTTGTGAGGTGATGAAAAGTTTTTGCAAGTCCCTTTTCTTAGGCTTTTATAAAGAACAATATCAAGATCACCATGATCAAAATATTGAAGACCAAAATGGTGGGAATGACCAAGGGGGAGATGAAGACGAAGAACGAGATGAAGAATTTGACTCAAGACCAAGTGTACCACAAAGTCCATCAATGTGTTCAATGGGACCATCCCGTTGACAACATGGTTGGAGAGATCTCAAAGGGTGTAATGACTCGCTCTTATATGGCTAATTTTTGTGCTCACTACTCCTTTGTGTCTTCTTTGGAGCCATTTAAGGTTGAAGATGCCCTACGACACCCGGATTTGGTGATGGCCCTGCAAGAGGAGCTCAACAACTTCAAAAGAACCAAAGTGCAAGAGCTTGTGAAAAGACCTAATGACGATGTGGTAGGCACCAAGTTGGTCTTCCACAACAAGCAACATGAGAATGGTGTGATGACAAGAAACAAAGCTAGACTTGTGGCCAAGGGGTACTCACAAGTCGAAAGTTTGGATTTCGATGAAACTTTTGCTCCCGTAGCTAGGCTTGAATCTGTTCACATATTATGGGCCTATGCTACTCACAACGATTTCAAGTTGTATCAAATGGACGTGAAAAGCGATTCCCTCAACAGTCCGATCAAGGAGGAGGTGTATGTGGAGCAATCGCTCAGCTTCCAGGACGATAAGTATCCTATCCATGTCTTTAAGCTTCATAAAGCTCTCTACGGCCTCAAACAAGCTCCTAGATTTTGGTATGAGTGCATTAGAGATTTACTCATTGACAATGGTTTTAGGATTGGAAAGGCCGACTATACACTCTTTACTAAGAACATGGATGATAATTTATTTGTATGCCAAATTTATGTCGATGACATAATATTTGGTTATACTAACCAATCTGTTAGAGGAGAAGAGATGTGTATCGGCAAGGTGGAGAGGAGAGGAAAATATTTATAAAAGCACAAGTCTTCTCCTCTGCTCTTTTCCTATTTTTATGGACGTCGAAGCGATAATTGACGCGGTAGCACCGAGAATTTGGTTGGGATAATGGAGGACATTACGCACGAGAAAACATACCTCAGGCGGCGCTAACCAGGGGTCGGCCGAACCATGGGTGCCCCCGAGTGGGTTCTAATTTCGTGTGTAAGTCTTATGGGACGTGGTGAAGACTTTCCAAAGTGGCCCACTTATTTTAAAATTGAGAATTTAGTCAAAATTTAAATAAACGGCATGAAATTCAATTAAATTGATCACATCAAATTTTTTTCCGAATTTTCATGGGAATCGAAGAAGTGTTTGAGACAGTGTCCATTCACCTTAAATAGATGTCCCTAATCATCTTGGAGTGTGACTGCTCCATGAGATGAGGTATCTATCGCAGCAAATGGTCCCTCCAATTTACTTCTGAATTTCCCATGTCCAAAGAGTTTAACCCTAGAATTGAAGAGCAAGACTTTATCTCTGGGTTTAAACTATTTAGGTGTAATCCTTTTATCGTGCCACTTCTTGGTTCTTTCATTGTAAATATTGGCACTATGGTACGCCTTAGCCCTCCATTCCTCAAGTTCAGAAATTTGGTGTAGTCGGTGCTTATCGGCCTCCACAAAGTTCATATTCCACCTTTTTATGGCCCAGTGTGCTATATGTTCCAATTCTACATGAATATGACAAGTATTCCCATAGACAAGTTCGAAAGGAGACATGTCAATAGGTGTCTTGTAAGCAATCTGATTTGCCCACAATGCATCGGGTAGTTTATGCTTCCAACCGGTTCCCATTTCCAAGAAAGTATTTTGCTGAATATTCTTGATTTATTTGTTAGATGTTTCTGCTTGACCGCTTGTTTGTGGGTGGTATGGAGTAGCAATGTTATGCTGGACTCCATGCTCCCTCAAGAAGTTCTTGAAGGTCTTTTCAACGAAATGAGACCCTCTGTCACCTATAACCATTCGGGGAGTTTCAAACCGTGGAAAAATGATTTCATAAAACATTTTTCGGGCTTGCATGGAATCAGCATGTTTGCAAGGCATTGATTCTACCCATTTGGATACATAATCGACGGTCACCAGAATATACTCGCGATCTTAGGACTTTGGAAAAGGTCCCATGAAGTCAATCCCCCACACCCATCAAATAATTCTACTTGAAGATTATATGTGAGGGGCATTGCATTGCGAGCAGTGATTCCTCCATGCATTTGTCATTTGAAACATCTGGGAATGAATTCTTTTGTATCTTCATACATAGAAGGCCAAAAGAATCCACTTTGCGATTTTCGCCTGAGTACGGTAAACACCGTAATGGCCTCCGTAGGGGCCGACATGGCATTTCTCAATGATTTTGATGCCTTCGATTGTGGGGACACATCATCTAAGGAGTCCATCGGCACATACTCTACAGAGGTACGGATTGTCCCATAGGTGCCTTCTACTCTCATAGATGAGTTTCTTTTTGTTCTCTGTCATACCCGATTTCTCCAAAGAGCAACCGAGTGAATATCACATGTATGCCAGGATCATTTTTTCATACATGTGATGACAAATAGTGAAGCATCATTTATTACAAGCCAAGTGTTCGAATATAAATAAGTCTTACATAGCATATGTCTCGATGGACGATAATATGTTCATAACATGTAAATAAAGCAGCAGCGGAATATAAATCTTGTGGGCTCCGTCACAGGCGTTGCCCGGGGGACTCCGTGAACCTAGAATCCTTCTTCAGGACCAAAGTCTTGGTCATTGTACACCACATCATCCCTTTGACCTGAGCAGCAATTTAAACCAACAGAAAAGCAAGTTTGAGTACCGTTGGTACTCAGCAAGTGCGGGAAAATAATGTCATGCACGGCTAGAGCAAGGAGAGGTTGAACTCATGGTTAAAGCACTACACAATTAATACCAATCACCATAGCTTACTAAGCACCTACATTACTACACAGGTGAAATGGTCCCAATCTGTGACGCCCTCAATTCTGTGGAAAACCACAAAACTGAGAACTAATGCATATGTGTGCCCAGGATGTTCATCACACATACACATACGTTCCACAAACTGAATTCAGATTATATATTACCACGAATAACAGAGTTTATTACAATATCTCATGAGCCTTGGACTCATGCTCACAGCGGAAGTCTTATTTCTACGTAGCGGAAGCAATTCTAACTAATGCGGAAGCAAATCTAAGCAGAAGTGGCTCCATCTCTACTCCCTCCACAGGCAAGGTTAAGAACAGATCACACGCCGTAATGCTCCACTCGGTCTTCATAGTAGGCTTCTCCCGCTGCTGATGACGAAATAATAATGCAAGTTTGAGTACAATGATGTACTCAGCAAGTGCGAGAAAACACATGATATGCAACTCATAAACAAGGTAGGTATAAAAAGGCTTATTTTCCGAAAAGCAGATTTAGAAAACCATGATAAAACAGCAACTTAACTTTAGATGAATGTAATCCCAGCATGTATTAAATTACCAACATACCTCCATCGCTTTGCATGTTCCACCCGAACATTAACCAACCTCATTCCTACTCACGAATACCTCCTCGTATTCACTACCATCTCACGAATACCTTCACGTATTCGCTACCATCTTATCTCATAAACAACTTTGTCTCACACCGAGACCAGTTTCGCTGCCATGACTCAACAGTCATGCAACCATCTTGTTACCCGGACTCAACAGTCCCAACAACCAAACCATAACAAACTCATTAACGATAACCAAGAACCTTCCCAATAACCATCCCAACTAATCATGGCAGTTTAACCAGGCGCTGTGACCGTAAGCTCGGCTATCATGATAGTTTTAAACTCTACAGAGTTTGCACCTCTTTACCCACAAGTTTGTGATTTTGTCACCCGTCGGCGACTGCAGAACCTCCATTATACCAGTACACATCCGTCGGTGTATGGTCAAGAGATCACAAAATAGCCTTTACAAAGGGGTTACTAGACGTATGGACTCACTAAGGTTTCACCGGCGGGCTAGAATATCCAATTCTCCCACCTACGGGCCCCCTCTTGTGCCATGCAGTTCCCAGGGCAGTCCTCACTCGACTCCCATTCCCCACGCCTTCCACAGTCCATAACACTCTAGCAACTTACCTAATTACTCAGCTAAGCCGCACCCACACTTGGCCTTGTGGTGGCACTGTTATCCTGGCATGTGCATGCATGAACCGGTCCTTAGATCTACGGCAAGTAAACCACCATCTCATGCTACCTCATTCACAAACCCAGACTTGCCTAGATCTCCCTTCGACCCGTGTTCATTAACATCGTCAGTTTCTCATTATCATTACGAGTGCAGTTAGCTAGACACATCTATCTCGCTTCCCAATCCCATAGACTCAGCGAAGCATAAAGCAAAAATCATACCCGACTCATAAACTTCCCAGGCGACAAGGGTGGTTTAACCAATACTAGTAAACTCCTATAAAAAGGTTGTCCCATCAAGTTGACTCAAGCATACGAGTTTTCGCAAGCAAAACAGTTTCGGAAACATGCGCTCAATATGGTCAAGGGGCACTTGCCTTGTTCTTGCGGTTCCGGTTGCTCTTGAATCTCAAAACCTTGTTGCTGTAGTTCGTTGTAGACAGCTCCCCGAGCTTGTTCTGCTAGGTAGGATCACGTGCATACAAGATTCACAGAAATCAATATCATGCACAAACCATAAACTAGATGCGATGATGCACATGCATGCTATCCTATGATTAATTTTATTAGATTGGTCTGTACGTGTTTTTGCATGGCTTGCATGGACCGAGATGTTCAGATCAAAGATGGATGTGGCGATGATCTTGTCTTTAGATCAACCTGATCATCAAGTGATCTATCCACGAGAAGGCTTCTGGAAAGGATTCAAAGAACAGATGCAAGGAGAATACAACGATGCCGTAAGGTGGTGTCGGAGTCCTACCTTACGCCCTTCTTGGTTTTCGAGGTCCTCCTCAGACCGCTCGGTTCTCCTCCAATGATCTCCCTCATTGCGCTTCGGTGATGGATTACTCGGCGAGTTAGGGCTAGGGCTCTAAGTCGTCGGCTCAGGAGTTGGAAAAGAAGTTCGTGGTTTCAGCCAGAGGTTCTGGGTTCTATTTATAATCGGGAAGACAAGAGTCCTAATCTGATTGTATCCCGAATAAGAGTCTTATTCAGATCGTCGTTGGATCCTATCATCTTATCTTTAGTTGATTTGGTGCGGTAACGTTGTGGAATTCAGGTCGGTTTCCTTTACATACCGGTATTCTTACGCGTAACAGCCACTCCAGAACTCGTTTCCTTCGCGGCGATGAGCTCCGGAGGCTCCACGTGTCCTTCCGGGGCCTGGTATCTCCTTCTCCGCAGAGACGAGCTATGTTTGTGCCATGTGTCAACGAGCGAGACCTCCCCCTCCTTTGGAGGTGAGCTCCACACACGCCACGTGTTGGCGCCGGTCTTTCCTCTCTTCTTTCTTCAGGGACATGCCCCGAGGTCGACACATGTCCAGCAGCGACAGACCTCCCGGAGATAATCTCCGGTGACAACACGTGTCCAATAGAACAGGACCTCTCGGAGGTGGGCTCCGAGATCGACACGTTTCCCACACGACTGGTCCTCTGATTTCCGCGAGGACTAGCTCCGAGGATGACATGTGTCCTGCGGAAACGCCTTTTGCTACTTCCGCAGAGGAAAGCTCCGAGAGCAACACGTGTCCCCCAGGGTCGGACCTCCCCCTTTTGCGGAGATGAGTCCCGAGCCTGCCACTTAGCTATTTCAGCGGTGGACCTCTCCCCACCTCACGGGGACGGGCTCTGAACACGCCTTGTGGCCGTCGGCTGCGGTGAGTTGTCTTCGGCGTTTTCTGAGAGCTAGATTCGGCTCTTATTGGCCATCCTTCTGATATATTTTTTTCTGTTCCTTCTTTTCTTAAAATGTTTCCTCTTCCTAAAGCATGAACATATGCTGACACCCGAGATGAGGGTGTCACACAATCCCTCAACCCATCATCAATATCAAGTAAACCTACTCTCATCTTCAATGATAAGCTTCCCGCTTAACATCCTCAACTTCCCAATCCATCATCCTCTAATCATGAATTAATCCAAGCCGCTCTTGACTGTGAGCATGGCTGTCATGACAGTTTTGACTCTGCAGAGTTTGCACCACTGTACCCACATAGTGATTTCATCCCCCGTTGACGGGTGGACTAAAAGAACCTCCATTATGCCAGTGGTCGCGAACCACGTTCACACTTCCCAGGTGTGTAGCCAGGAGATCACTACGAGGCCTTTACAAAGGGATTCCCGGTGAGCGTGGGCCCACTGAGGTTTCACCCCTAACAGCATACAAGAGGCTCCAACCCCGCTGCGGTGGCCCCCTCTTGAGCCTTGCGGTTCATATGGTAGTCTAGAAGACACCTATTCCCCGCACCATCCAAACCACCCATACTACGCCGGGGATACACCTAATTAATTGGCCAAGCTGCCCCATCTCAGCATGTGGTTGGCACGGTAAAGCCAGGTTACATGCTCCATGAACCGGTCCTTAGGATCCAGGCAAGTACTAAACACAAACCCGAGTCTCGTGCACCCAGCACCAGCCAAAACATCCAACTTGCCTCGATCCCTACCTCTACATAACTCATAATATCTCATTCAAGAGTAAGGTAAGTAAGTTAATGATCTCATATCCCAATTATCCCATTCTAAGCATGGCTAAGCATAAGCATATAAATAAATGACATAATAAAATAAATCCCAACCCAGGCTACAAGGAAATATGATAATGAAAATCTAAGGAAACTTCCTAGCTTGGGTATCATATTCCAAATTGACAATGCAAATTAATTCTAGCTACACATCCTAGTATAGGATCAAAGTGGTCAAGGACACTTGCCTTCTTCCTGCTGCTCTGGGAATGGAAAGTCTTGTTCTTGGAAGGGGAGAACTTGCTCTGGGGCAGGTTCTACTCATGCCAATACACATAGCAAAAGAAAACAACAATCCATAAGCCATAGTTCACACTTTCACTCATGCAAACCACACATACATACATACTAAAGTAATTCACATGTTTAGGTGTTGTGGTTACCCTAGATTTGTTGATTTTAGGCCTACATACACTTTTAAACATATATATATTATTTCTAACTTTTGTATTCAGATTTCTAGTTGCACACTATATATCAATTTCCCATTTGAACAAATTCTCTATATTTAATTAATACACTCCTCAACCACAAAATTTTGCATGAAAGAAAGTTTCCTACTTCAAATAGGTTTTCAGATCTTCTTCAAAATCTCAATTTGAAGTTTTTGAAAATAAAGACCTCATTTAATATTTTCAAATTTTGCATACTTATTTTCCTATATTTTCAGATTTATTTTCTATGCCTAAAGTAAATTTCAATATTAAAATAGTAAGACATATCATCTAAACAGAATAGGTTCTGATCTAAAATGTTCAATAAAATATTTTTGAACTTCCTCTCTGATGTGAAACAATTTAAATTTATTTTACCAGTTTTTAGAATTATTTCCTAGCCTAAAATGTGTCTCTAGAGATAATAAAAATGAGCAACACTTAGGCAGATTTCATTTCAGCCTAAAATCTATTTTTAACTCATTCTAAAGGTTTTCCATGTGCTAGGAGAGTTTAAATTTATATTTGCACATGTGTTTGCATCAGCATTAAAATTTAAATCCTAGTCACATGTTCAAATTTCTGAATTTAATATCCTATAGGGTAAAAAAGGCAAATCCACCCTACTGCAGGGTTTAATTTACTATTTCCTAAATTTTTAGGGGCCTAATTACACATAACAGAGAGGTTTTCCTAATTTTTATTAAGTCCAGGGGCTAAAACTGATTTTTAAATGAATTTACATGAGTTTCTGAAGGTCAAGGGGCTAGATCAGAAGTTTCCGGGGCTAGCTCGTGTTTTCCGAGATCCCCAGGGGGTAGCGCGTAAGATTCCTGGCTTTTATAACGCGGGGCCGACGTGGACCATACGATTTAAAACAGACGGCTGAGATTATAACGCGAAGTGGTACGGGTTAGATCTAATAGGAACCGCATGATTTAAAATGGACGGGCCTCAGGGGACCACGTCGCCATGGCCGGAGCCAGCCCGCGCGCGCGGCGGCGCGCGGCGGCAGGGGCGGTGATCTCGCCGGCGCAGCTTCGGTTCCTTGCCTCTACACGCTAAAACTTGCAGTTTTTCACACTGATCAACTGCGGAGGGGTAGGGGAAGCTCACCTAGGGGTTTTCCGGCTTGGGGAGGTCGGAATTCGGCTCTGCAATGACGATGGTTGAAGCTGCTCCTCGGTGCTCGTCGGAACCGATGCTAGGGCGCGAAACTTGTCGCTTCCTTCACCTACAGGGCTCCCTGGAGGCGGTGGAGCACGGCAAGCTTGTTAGTCCAGCGAAAAACGGAAGAGGGAGCTTGAAAAAGGGCAGCAGCGGCGGCGGTTCTCACCTCCCGTCGGGTGTGGCCGGTCGAGGAGGAAGGGGCGGATTTTCGGCGTTTAAATGGCGAGGGAGGGCGGCGGGGTCTGTTGAGATCATGCTGGGGTGCCCGGGACTGAGAATCGGGGCTGGGAGCGCGGGTTCCGGAGGGGCGGTTGTGATCAGGCGTGAGAGAGAGCCGGGGCGGTTGGGGCGCGCGGGGAAAGGGATGACATTCGGGCCCCGCGCGTCAGAGAGAGGGAGAGAGGGCGCGGGTTTTGGGCTGGCTGGGTGGGTTTCGGCCCACTGGCCGGTTTTCATTTTTCTTTTTCTTTTTCTTTTTCCTTTTCCTTTTTCTGGTTTGATTCAAATCTAAATTCCAGTTTGAATTTGAATTGCTACACCACATGCGATACGTCCAAAATTTTTTAAATTCCCCTCTTTAGCAGATTTTGGGGTGTTACATTCTCCCCTTTTGGCACGTACCCCGTGATCATAAAGTTCACGATATCCACGTACCAAGGGTGAGAGTAGGTCACTTCGAGCAATATATCATAGCATAGGAAGTCATTTATGGGTACATCCATGAGTTGCGTGACTTCCATACACGAGAGATGATCCACGACAGAATTCTCTACTCCCTTCTTATCCTTAATCTCCAAATCAAACTCTTCGAATAAGAGAATCCATCGGATTAGTCTAGGTTTAGCATCCTTTTTGGTAAGCAAAAATTCAATGCAGCATTGTGTGTGTAGACTATGACTTTTGCTCCACCCAAGTAGGATAAACTTGTCAATAGAAAAAAATACTACCAGGAGCTCCTTTTCTATTGTGGCATAATTGAGTTGTGCTTCTATCAGAGTTTTGCTAGCATAGGATATGGTGTGATGCTTTTTATCTTTCGTTTGGCCTAAGACCGCACTGACTGCTAGATTACTAGCATCAGACATGGTTTTGAATGGTAGTGTCCAATCTGGGGGTTGAATGACTGAAGCTGAGGTGAGTGCCTTTTTGAGGGTATTAAAGGATTTGTGGCACTCTCCATTGAATCAAAGGGTGCATCCCTCTCTAATAGGTTTGTAAGGGGTCTAGTGATATTGAAAAAATCCTTGATGAACCGTCAATATAACACTGCATGTCCTAAGAAGCTTAGGGTTCCCTTGATATTGGTAGGAGGTGGAAGTTGTTCAATTACTTCAATTTTTTTCTTTATTCGCCTCTATCCCCCTCTCGAACACCAAGTGTCCGAGGACAGTGGCTTTACGGACCATAAAATGGCACTTTTCCAGTTATGTACTAGGTCCTTCTCTTGGCATCTTTGTAAGACCTTGTCTATGTTTTCCAGACAATGATCAAAAGTATTTCCGTAGATGGAGAAGTCATCCACGAAAATTCCCATGACCTCCTCAATCATTTCAGAAAAAAAAAGACATCATGCACCTATAGAAAGAGGATGGTGCATTACAGAACCCAAAGGACATTCGCCGATAGGCGTATGTTCCATAGGGGCATGTGGATGTGGCCTTACTTTGATCATCGGGATGGATAGGAATTTGATGATATCCCAAATACCCATCATGGAAACAAAAGAAATAATGTTTTGCCAACCGCTCAAGCATTTTGTTGATAAAGGTAGTGGCAAGTGATCCTTTCATGTTGCCTTGTTATGCTTTTCGTAATCTATGCACATCCTCCATCCCGTGACAGTCCGTTGAGGAATTAATTCATTCTTCTCATTCTTAACAACCTTCATTCCTCCCTTCTTTGGCACTACATGGACTGGGCTGACCACCTCATTCTGAGGGACGGGATAATTAATCCCGTCATGTAAAAGTTTCAATACCTCTTTTTTGACAACCTCACACATTGCAATGTTGAACCTCCGTTGAGGTTCCCTGGAGGGTGTACTCTCAGGGTCAATAGGAATGCGATGGGTGCAAGGAGCAGGGCTGATTCCCTTTAGGTCTTGGATTGAATAGCCGAAAACGGTTCTATGCTTTTATAAAATGGCAAAGAGTTTGAATGTCTCCTCGTCTGAAAGATTGTCACTTATGATGACAGGGGGCTTCCAGATCACCATTTAGGAAAGCATAACGTAGGTTTTGGTGGGAGTTCTTATTTGGGTAATTCAAATGTCTCCTAAAATTCATCCATTTAATAATGAAATCTTCTTCTCCATCAATTTCAGGAGGATTTAGATTGGCTCATCTTGGAGGGGAGGTTCTACCGATGTGTTCTTTGAAGACAGAATAAGAATGGAAAATTTCCTCCCTCCATGGATGATATTGATGTCTCCTTTTAGGGGTATTTCCATTAAGAATTTCTTAATGGGCATCCCTATCATGATGTCGAAGTCTTTGACTTTGAACACGTGAAAATCAAGGAGAGCCTTGATATCTCTGTGTCGGATTGACACGTTTTGCAAAACCCCATGTCCTTCAACAGTATTTCCAATGGAATATCGGAAGGATTTTATGGCTGGAGCCATGGGCACATCACCCAAAATGGCTAAAGCACAAGTATAAGAAATGATATTGGCTCCAACTGTGGGGCTATAAAGCACATCCATCTTTACTCCCCTAAAGGCATTGAATGGTTGCTAAGGGTGACATCATCCGAAGTATTTCAGGTGATATCGCAACCTCTGTCGTCCATTCTGTGCTCATTATTAAGGTTCACTCCTTAACCATCTCCTGAAGGAATACTCCATAAGGTGGATCAGGTGGAGTGGGAGGTGATGATGGCTTTTTATAGCAACAATACTTTGTGGTATTTCCATAGTCATTGAAAAGATCTTCCTCAAAGTACAATGGAAACACCAAAGGTTGAATTTCTTCATCCTTCTTTGTTTTCGGTTCGGGTGAGGTTTCTATAAGCAATGCTGGAGATGGGCAAAATACTGGTTTGTCCTTGCTTTTAGAGATAACCTCATTACTCGACATGGCTTCCTCTTGTGGAGGTTGATCAAGACCCATAATGAAGGAAGCATTTTCCAGAATTCGATCTAGAAGATCCTTTCCTTCTTCTAGAGTCTTATGGAGGAAAGATCCTCCAGCCGTAATGTCGAGATGCAGGGCAGACTTTTTGTTCAATCCCATATAGAAATGTTGCAATAACAAGGGGTCGGGGATTGACAAATCTGGGCCAGAATTTTTCAAAATTGAAAATCTATCCAAGGCTGCACCTATCGACTCCTCCATCTGTTGGAAGCCTAGTACATCCATTTGTAGGGAAACAATTCGGGATATTGGAAAGAATGCAAGACAAAATCTGTCTCAAAGTTCTCTCCAATCACCATTTGTTTTTCCAACGGTATGGGTGTAACATTATTTCACTTTTCCTTGAGGGAAAAAGGAAATAGCTTCCATTTGAGTTTTTTCTGTGTCATGCTATTTATAAAATGGAATGAACACAATTATTCAAAGTCTCTTTGATGGTGGTAAGGGTTTTCACAATCCATTCCTCATAAGGATTGTTCGAGAATCATGTCGATAAAGCCAGGACGAAGTTCATAGATAGTTGAGCAAATTGGTTCCGCCGATGGCGGAGGCTCCATAGAACTCACTCTTTGGGGCAGAATATGATAGAATGATGGGCTGCTCCATAATGATGTGGTTGGTGATGGGACAGGGAATAAAGGAAAGATAAAATAGATATGATTGTGAACAAGGTTTGAAGATCAACATCAACCGTTCCTCGGCAATGGCGCCAGAAATGCTTGTTGGTATTTCTCACGAAACAGATTAGATATCCGTAAGACACGGAATACCATCGTAGCAATTCCCCTCAAGAGTACTCTCAAGGGTATCGAATTCAAGGAATGTGTGGGTTAATCTTCTAACCAGCTCACCCAAGGACACACAGTTTGTTTGGTAGGCAAGGGATAGAGAGGAATTTCTAAGGATTGTCCATAATTCAAAGTAATCTACAGTGGTTGTTTGCTTCGGGCACGGGCTTACCCCTAGTTTACCAGAGCGACTCCCGCCAAGAGCCTATGTCATAGCCAAACATGGAGGATTACAAAGTATAGATAGGGCTGTCACTACCTAGCGCCTACCTCTTCAATCCGTGGGTCTATGAGATATTCACTCGTGATTTCTAACCTAAGCACCTAGCTTACTGTTGGGACCACCCCGTGGTTGACCCACTCCAGGATCGCATAGGGTGGTGCCATGCGACGCGGTACCCAACAGCACACACGAAAAGAATTAAGAATAAAATACAAACTTTTATTTGATATAAAATAGCGGAAGTCTTTTACAAAACTTAATTAACATCAGAAGTATTATACATAGATGGCCTCTCATCCTAACTATGCAAAAGTGCAGCCGTCCAGACCGGGGACGCTACACACTAGCAGAAAGTAACCGGAGATCACGGCGGCGTGCAGGGCTCCAGCTCGGCCGTGTACCCTGACAGGGGCATCGCCTCATTCTCAGAACCTTCCTCATAACTCTCACCTGCATACAACTCAAAATATTGCAACCGTGAGCACGATGGCTCAGCAAGGCTTAACCGACAACCCTAGGCATGGAACTCTACATGCAAGGATGTGTAAAATAGGAAGAAGGACTTTGCAATAAAGACATGCCTACATGTTGATCCTTACTTTCAGTTTTATAGAAACAGTTTATCGAGCCTTAGGCAGCCCTCACATCAGAAGTCCACAATCAAACAAGAAACGCTTTCCTCCGATGTGGACATGCCCAAAGTGGAAAAAATTAATTAGCTCTATAACAACAGCATACAAGGTTTCAAGACATTACTAGTTCAATACAGCATATTCAGTTGGCTTACTTCACTTCTTACTACGTCACAGCACAGTGAACAAGCGGGTACTCAAATAACCGCGAGGGACGGTGATTGCAATCAGGAGACACCCGGATAACACGTCAGATACACCCACTTTCAGAAGCGTGATTCCACACCCCTTCCTATTCTGTTGTATGCGACAACCTTTCAAAGGCAACCCAAATGCCGAACTGACACGACCCCATGGTCTTGTCGAGCCAGGATCACGCTTAGGGGTGCTGCGTTGCACAGCACCGATTAATACAGATCAAAGGTACAAAGCGGAAGAAAAGTTTTATTACATAAACAGTTTTATGAACATTTTTACAACAAAATATGTCCAGTCTACACTCACGGGCGTAGACTACGCATCAAGTTCACGTTCAGCCCGTGAACGTGTCCTAGCTAGCACGCACACACACTAACACGGCCGCGTGCACGACTCCCACTCGACGGGGTTCCCCTCCCGGGGTTCCGTCTCCTCCTTGGGAGTCCCTTCCTCATAGAACCCTGCAAAAGCTTCAAACACAAGCAGTGAGCACGAAGGCTCAGCAAGACTGACCCGTCTCTCCCTAACATGGAACTTCTACATGAGGGTTAATAGGTTACATGAGGTAAAAATCATTTGCAAGGACTTGCCTAATTAGTGGAACCTTACTTTCAAGTTTTAGCAGCAGGTTGTGGAGAACCTTACGCTAAGGCACATGAGAGAGCCGCAATCAAACAAGAAACGCATTTCTCTCATGTATTTTGCCCAAATTTGAAAAGAACTTTAGTTATCTCTAGACTAAAGCAAATCATTAACAATCAAGTCCATCTTTCAATAAGCAACATTTTAACATGTAACTAGCCTATTCTTTCTATGTCACGGTTCAGTGAACAAGTGGTACTCACTGACCGCGAGGGACGGCGATTATAATCGATTTACACCTGCAGGGTTACCCGAACAACCCGTCAGGTACGTCCGTACTCGATGTTGCCTACAGCAACCATCACGGACGCCGTACGCAACCACCTTTCACCCGTCAGCCAAATGTTGAACCGGTCCAATCGTCCCGAGCAAGAGGTCTCTGCACGCGCATCTCAGTGCCGCCAGCTGATTTACACCTCAAGCTCTCAACCTACCCTCTGAATGACCAGCTATGCCTCAACACCCAGCTACCCGAGTTACATCGGTTTCCCGGTTCCCATATATCCGGTAGGTCTTCGGTACTGTTCTAGCTTGTTCAACAGACCCGCACATGGCTCGGTCCTCAATCGACACAAGCGGAGCTACGGCACACAGGCCCAAAGTCCTGCTGCCCTTACTCGCCGCTCGGTCTCATCTTTCTTGCCATGTATATCATGTCCTATCTATACCAGAGTCGAGTGCCTCTAGCCTATGCTCGCGAGTAATTCCAACTACTTGACTTGTACCAAATCCTACCCTAACTTAGCTTTGCAGTAGCTAACGGGGTTTTGCAATCCTAAACCCAACCCATGGTTTTCTTGGCTATGCAATTGGGTTTCCAAACAAGACTCTAATGCAAGGAATAATGGTACTCAAGTAAGTGCTCAAAACAATAAAAACTTTTAAAAAGGTTAATGCAAACCAGAGCTTTCCTTGATGCTCTTGGTCGTAGGTTAATGCAAACATGTATTAATTAAATGCATTTGAATTGAGTGTTAAACTTGTGACCCTTCTAAGTCTTACTAGACAGACTCAATGACTCTGAAATTGTTATTGTGGCTTGGTTACCACCTAGACCGAGACTTGGTCATGTTTTAGTTGCAGCAAAGCTCATTTGAGCTCTCCACAAATAATTATGTCCTTGACCTTAATTGGAGCTCTTAGGGTGTTCTAGGGACTTTCATGGATCAAGCCATGACTTTCTTAAAACTAGATTTTCAGAGGGTTCTAATGGAGTTGGTCTCACTTAATTTGAAGGTTCCTAGCTAAAGATATGAGCTAAATAATTTCAGAGAAAATTCTGAAAATGTTTCTGAACATTTTCTATTTTCTCTGGGACAGTTCCACTAGTCACAGCATTAGGTGGATCAAATGAGCTCAAATAGATCTGAAATTTTTATGATAGTTCAGGGATATTTTGGTGAACATCCCAGAAAAATTTCAGAATTTTCCTCCAAGGAACTCTCCAGTTAAAATTCCAAACAATTTAAAATTTGAGGAATTAATTCCGGAGAATTAAGGATTTTCATGAAGTGAAACTTGATTTTCTGGAGAGTGCTCAAAGATCTGAATCCAACAAAATTTGGTTCACTCGATTTAGAGCTTTCTAGCAAAAGTTATGAGGATTTGAAGTTTGAAGGAAATTGAAAATCGGGGAAAAGTTTAAATCTGCCGGTGGCCCACGGGGGCACGTGTTGTGTACTGAGGCGTCCGCACACCGGGGTCTACGGAGTTTCTGCACGCCAGCACACCGGATCCGAGACGCAGCCCGATCCTGATTTGAATTTTTAAGCCACTGACAGTCGGGCCCCACGTCTTCTTCTTCCTCCCGCCCTCTGCTTCACGCCCGGGCGCTCGCCCCTCGCCGGAGCAGACGGCTGTTCGCCGGACCGGCGTTCCCAGCCGCCGCCCAGTCAGAGACTCGCCGCCAGAGGGTTTAGGGCATCGAGGAACACGTTGGTGGGCTCTGTTTGGGCTGCCGGTGGCCGGAACCAGCTTCGTGACGTGCGGTGGCTACTGCTGTGGTTCGGCGCCGTCGCCCGAGGTCTCTAGCCCGCCATCACTTGCGCCGATGGGCTCTACATCACCAGCGCAGCTCTGGGAAGCTCGGCATGACCTCAGAGTAGCTCGGGAGTTACCGCAAATATGGTTTCACCGTGCGACCGAATAGGTCCGCGCCGGACACTCCTAGTAAAGCTTAAATCCCGCCGCTCCGAGGTGTTTTCATGCGATGGATGCTAAAGGAGATTTGATTGCCGGCTAATCCAGCATACACGTGCAAAGTTTGATTACTTAAGGAGGAGTAGAGAAGAAGAACTTTAAGGAACTGTACCGGAATCTCTGGTTGAGGTCGCCGGAGCAAAATCTCAGAATTCGCCGGCGAGAGCTCACGACGTGGCTTGAGCTTCAGGTGGGAGCAGCGTGGAGTCCGTGCGCTCCTTTTGCCGCCCTTGTTCGGCCGTGGAAGTGGCTGTGGTGTGCTGCCCACGTGAGACCGATCACCATTCTTGAGCTAAGTCGTGGCGGTCGTCGTTGATCACGGGAACAGAACCCGAAACCCGGTGGTTCAGGCGTCGGGAGAGTGGTGCTTGAGCTCAGGGTGCTGCCTAGAAGCTCGGGGGGACGAGGGCATGGCTGTTTGCTCCATTCCTCCGATCGACCGAGAGCTCGGGGAGAAGGAATGCTGCTGCCCAATGTCGCCCGCGAGGATAAGAAGGCAGCCGGGTCTTCACTCGGCTGAGGCGGTGAGGGTCGCGTGGGGGCACGAGAAGGCCGCCCTGGCTGCCAGCGCGTGAAGGAGGAAGCAGCTGGTGGCGCCGGTTCCTTCTCGGTGGCACACCCAGCAGCTGCTCGGTGGAATTTCCCCGCCGAGGCTGTGACTTTGTGTGCAAGTCACCCCTCTTAGCTCTATGACATGTGGGTCCCACCCTCAATTTTAACCTCTGAACTTAACTCAAATTCACTGTTGTAAACAGTAGTTCCCACAAAGCCCCTGGTGATTTAAATTATCTACCTTTGAGCCATTTGAATTGGTTAGAATTCAAGTTGGGTTTGGTTTGGATAAATTTCAGCACATGTTCAGTTTGAAATTCAAATAAAGTTTGAATTTGCCCTACTTATCTCATGTCAAGTCAACTCCAAATGGAGTGAAAATTGGTGTGTGAGCTCACAAAAATGTGCTGAGTAAGAGTATGTATCCCACTTTTGAATTCATGGGATAAAAACAGTTTGAATTTGAATGTAGTTTGAAACTGCCCTCTTTCTAGCTATACCCAAAATGACCTCAAAATGTTTTGAATTTGGGTGAAACTTGGCATGGATATTCCTAGCAATGTGTAGGAATTTTTCATATGACCAGCCCCTATATTACATGTGGGAAATACCACTTTTGCAATATGTGAGTTTGTTCTCTAATGAGCATGTTGATGGTGGTTACATGCTCTTCAAATGTGTTCATCAACTTGCTTCAAATGAGGTGTGTCTGTGTGTGGTGATGAACACTTCAAGCATGTGTCAAAAACTGAGGCCCTTACATTCCTCCCCCCTTAAAAGGATCTCGTCTCGAGATTATAAGGTGAAAATGAGAGAGAGGACGGTGGAAAATTACCGGATATGCGACGTGAAAAAGT
The DNA here is from genome assembly GCA_030760725.1 of Neostapfia colusana. Classification (NCBI taxonomy): domain Eukaryota; kingdom Viridiplantae; phylum Streptophyta; class Magnoliopsida; order Poales; family Poaceae; genus Neostapfia; species Neostapfia colusana. The sequence continues at coordinate 49,482,687 of JASWHV010000015.1, forward strand.
CGGGGTAGTTAGCGCGAAGAAATCCTTCGCTCTCCCATGTCGCCTCGTCCACGGAGTGATTACTCCATGTAACTTTGTAGAACCACAACGTACGGTTGTGTGTGGTTCGGGCCTTCTCATCAATAATCTGAACCGGTTCCTCTCGATAGGTGAGATCCGGTTGGAGTTCTTCAATGTCCTCCAGCTGAACGGTAGTTGATAGCTTACGACACTTCCTCAGCTGGGAAATGTGAAAGACGTTGTGCACACAGGAAAGTGCTTCTGGTAATTTCAGCCGGTATGCTACTGATCCACATCTTTCGGTAATCTGGGATGGACCGATGAATCGGGGTGCCAACTTTCCTCTCACCCCAAATCTGTTTACGCCCTTCATTGGAGACACACGTAGATATACGTGATCCCCAACTTTGAATTGTAATGGGCGTCTTCTCCGGTCCGTGTACTGTTTCTGACGGGATTGGGCGGCTTTTAGGTTCGCTTGAATCAGTCGAACCTTTTCTTCCGCGTTGTTGACAAGGTCAATCCCGAAGGTAACCCTTTCGCCAGACTCACACCAATTCAATGGTGTGCGGCATTTTCTTCCGTATAGCGCCTCATACGGCGCCATCTGGATGCTGGCTTGGTACCCATTGTTGTACGAGAACTCGGCTAACGGCAAGTGATCATCCCAATTCTTGCTGTGGTTGATAGCGCAAGCTCGTAGCATGTCTTCCAGGATCTGATTTATCCGCTCGGTTTGCCCATCCGTCTGTGGGTGGTATGCTGAACTACGGATCAGCTTCATCCCCAATGCAGCGTGCAGCTGCTCCCAAAAACGGGACACAAATAAAGTGCCCCGATCCGATATGATGGTACGGGGTACGCCGTACAAGCGTAGGATCCGTGAGATGTACAGTTCAGTGTACTTCTTGGCGTTGTAGTTGGTGTTGACCGGGATGAAATGGGCAACTTTGGTGAGCCGGTCGACGATCACCCACACAGAATCATGTTTCTTAAAGGTGGTGGGTAAACCGACGATGAAGTCCATGCTCACATCCTCCCACTTCCAGGCAGGGACGCCCAGTGGTTGTAGCAGTCCCGGTTTCCGCATATGATCTGCCTTCACCCTTCGACATGTATCACACTCGGACACGTACTTTGCGATCTCCCGCTTCATCCGTGTCCACCAAAACTTGCTTCTGAGTTTTTGATACATTTTGTTGCTGCCGGGGTGAATAGAAAAATTTGATAAGTGAGCCTCATCAAAAAATTTCTTCCGTAGCTCCGGGTTACGGGGTACGACGATCCGGTCCTTGAACCATAGGACGCCGTCTCCGTCCTTCCGGAAACATTTCAGCTCCCCACTGTCTACACGTCTCCGCAAATGCGACATGCCCTTGTCATGTTTCTGATCTGCCGCTATCTCTTAACAGATGGTGGTGATCAAAGCTAGGTTGTAGAGAGCTCCGTGTGGAATCACATGTACTGGTGGTTCGCTCTCTTCCAATGGTGTGATGGTCAGATTGTTGACGTGTGACTTGCGGCTCAGCGCATCTGCCACTATGTTTGCCTTGCCCGGATGATAATGGATCTCTATCTCGTAATCCTTTATCAATTCTAACCATCTTCGCTGCCTCATGTTCAACTCCTTCTGAGTGAATATGTACTTGAGGCTCTTGTGGTCAGTATATAAATGTACGAGGTTACCGAGTAGGTAGTGCCTCCACATCTTGAGTGCGAGTACCACGGCAGCGAGCTCCAAGTCGTGGGGTGGATAATTTTGCTCATGGTTTCTAAGCAGCCGTGATCCATACGCGACCACTCTCCGGTCTTGCATCAGCACACATCCGAGCCCAATGCCGGATGCATCGCAGTACACATCGAACGGTTTTGTTGTGTCTGGTTGCGCCAAAATCGGTGCTGATGTTAGGTGCTTGACTAAAGCCTTGAATGCTGCTTCACACGCTGGACTCCAAACATATTTGGTAGCCTTCTTCTGTAGCTCCGTCATAGGCTTGGCAATCTTTGAGAAGTTCAGAATGAACCTCCGATAATATCCCGGGAGTCCGAGGAAGCTCTGTACCTCGTGAACAGTTCTCGGGGACTTCCAATTCAGCACTTGTGTGATCTTACTCGGGTATACAGCGATACCCTCCGCTGAGATGATATGCCCGAGAAAAGGCACTTGCGATATCCAGAACTCGCATTTGCTGAATTTCGCGTATAGCTTGTGATCCCGCAGCCGTTGCAAGACTATACGCAGATTCTTCTTGTGATCTTCCTCCGACTTGGAGTATACCAATATGTCGTCGATGAAGACCACGTGAAACTTGTCCAGCTCCGGCATGAATACCGAGTTCATCAAGTACATGAAGTGAGCTGGAGCATTGGTGAGGCCGAAGGACATGACCAGATACTCATAAAGTCCGCACCTCGTCAAGAAAGCCGTCTTCAGAATATCCTCAGCTCTTATCTTAATCTGATGGTACCCGGATCTTAAGTCCATCTTGGAAAAGATCTTTGCTTCGACCAACTGATCAAACAACAAGTCGATCCATGGCAACGGGTACATGTTCTTGATGGTTACGGCGTTTAATGGGCGATAGTCCACGCAAAGCCGCAATGTTTCATCCTTCTTCTTTATGAATAATGCCGAACAGCCCAATGGCGAGGAGCTCAGCCTAATAAAACCCTTCTCTAGCAGGTCCGTGAGCTGAGTCTTCAGTTCAGCCAATTCCTTGGGCGATATCTTGTACGCCCATCGGGATATTGGCATGGTTCCCGGTGCAAGTTCAATCTTGAACTCCACCTCTCTATCGGGCGGCATCCCCTGTAAATCATCCGGGAACACGTCAGGGAACTCTCGGACTACTGGAATATCTTGCAATCTGATGGTTGTGGATTGATAGACACTTTGAAGTTTTATTTCTGGACTTTCCAGAAATAAGGAATGAGACTCGTGCACTTCTGAGTTCAAGTGCACAACTCGGAGGACGGTGTCTAAAACAGCGCCGTGGCGGGTTAACCACGACATCCCTAAGATGACATCGACCTTTTGTCCCTCTAAAATTATGAGAGACGTAGGGTATACTCTACCCTCTAAGCATAATGGCGCCTTTGGAACCATCATGCTTGCTGAAATTTTCCCACCCGGTGAACAGATCACATAAGGACTATCGGTGGGTAGTATTTGCAAGCTATATTTATCAATGAAAGCTTGGCTAATGAAGCTATGGGTGGCGCCAGAATCAAACAATACTATGGCGGGATGCTGGTGGAGTTGGAACATACCCGCATGGATTGGCTCACCCTCCGGCACGTCCTCTATGGCAAGCTGGTGGACAGTGCTGGGCCTAGGGTTTGCCCGCTGCGCATTTGTAGGGTTCCGGTGCTGATTCCTCCCCGGAAATTGTGGTGCAACTCCGCCGCCTTGCCTCTCCGGGCAACTGCTGGCGAAGTGTCCTGGACGACCACACTTGTAACATGTGGCCGTTGATTGTGCGGTGCTCAGGGGACGAAAGCCCGGCATTTGTTGCTGAGGTGCATACGCACGCGGCATCGTCCGCTGCTGCTGTTGTTGTTGTGGTGGTGGTACTGGCAGTGCCGGCCTGAATGCCGGTGAAGAATACGGCCGACTGCAGAACGGCATCAGCCTCTGCGGTGGCTGCCAGCGTGGACCTGATGGTGGGCGATTCACCATCTGAAATTTCTGGGAGGGACCTCCTCCCTCTCCGCTGCTTTGCGACGCGCTTCGCTTTCTCTCCGCCGCCGCTAACTCCTTGCCGGAGTCCTCCTGGACAATCGCAGCATCAATGATGCTGTTGAGGCTGCCGCGATTGAACATCGCCAGCTTGTCCATCAGGAGCGGGTTAAGCCCCTGGTAAAAGTGGTCCCGCCGCTTCTCGTCAGTGTCGGCGTGATATGACGCATAGAGCGCGAGATCATTGAACGCCCTGGAATATTCCAGCGCGTTCCGGCTCCCTTGTTGCAGGTGTACGAACTCCTGCGTCTTCCTCTTCATCATACCCGGCGGTATGTGATAGGCCCTGAAGGCCGTCTGGATCTCCGCCCAGGTCATAACTCGATCGGTGGGCTGTGAAGCACAGAAGTTTGCCCACCATGCGCTCGTGGATCCCTGGAGTTGTTGGACCGCGAACTGAGTCTTGCGCTGCTCACTTAGTTGGAGCAGCCCGAACTTCATTTCTATCGCGCGGAGCCAGTTGTCCGCGTCGAGAGGTTCATCCGCCCTTGAGAATACCGGGGGATGAGTCGCTAGGAAGTCGGAGTATGAGCTCTGTTGACGCTCCTCACGGTCTTGACGTCTCTCTAGGCGAGACGTATTGGCAATAAGAGTTTGCAGCAACTCCGTGTGCTGCTGATGAGAACCTGCCATTGCCACAACGATGTCAACCAATGTAACCATTGGCGGTGGCGGTGCCGGTGTTTGCTGTTGCTGTTGCTGCTGCTGTCCCGAGGAGTCCTCGGGAGGCTTTTGGGAGGTTTCTCTCCCTTGACTGGAACCCCCAACGTCTGGGTTGGCACGGGTACGAGTCATTCTGAAATTCAAAACAGAAGCTAACAGTACATGTCATACTTAAAATTCCATATGCAACAGTAGGTATTGAAGTGACACATGAATAATTTGCACAACATTCACATATGTTGATAAAGCATAAACTTTATACAAGAAACATTATTCTCGGGTCTCCGAGAAGTCGTGCTCATGTCGTCACTACCTATACATACGCTACTGCCTACACGACATATCACCGATTACAAAAGTTTGGGTTACCCTACCCTAGCTGCCCTACTTGGCAACTGTAACCCCCTACTCGGAGTAGAACTCGACCTCCTGCGGGTCGTCCTCCTCCGGTACCTCTGCTGGTGGCTCTGGATCTACCACCTCTTCTCCCATATCGGGTTCTCCCATTGCTGGAAGACCCAAGACCACCGGTATGCCCAATACCGGAGGTACGAGGTCCTGCAATGCATGCACCTCGTCCATGGCCTGGTTGTAGTCTTCTTCCCAGCCTTTCCCTTCCTCAATAGCGTCATCCCGCTCTTGAGTAAGGTCCTCATTCTGCTGGGTTAAGGTCTGCACCAACTCTTGTAATGCCGTGATGTCAACACGGCTTTTCTTCTTCGCCTTCTTCAGACGATGCAACTGATTATGCTGTTCGTTCAGTCGCTTGATCATCGGAAGGAGCACATTGCGGAGTGCGCTGTGAGCACTCTCGAAATGGCCTCCACGGCTTGTGCTCTCCTTGAGCCTTGCGGCGAGATGCTCCGTATGAACAGCTTCGCTGTCCATCACGGCGTTTCCCGCCCTCATCTGGAGACTGAGGTTTGCCTCCGCGGGGTTGTACCTTGGGCAACCCGGGTCTGTTGCCTCCCGGTACCTCCCTTCCCACACATGATGAGCCCGTCCCTCAACCAGAACGAGCGCGTATGGAGTTCCCTCCATCGCTCTCACGTGTAGTTGGCAGAAACGTGACAGCATGTCACGGGCTGCCACTTGCCACATCCCTTCCGGTTGTCTACCTCTCACGGTGACGGTGAACGGCACCCAACCAGGTGGCGTAGGTCCTGCAGGGACTTCGACATGGATTGTCCACGTCTTGTTCCCCTCCTCGCCTTCTTCCTTGGCGAAGTACTGCGGCATTTGGTTGTATCCGAAATATTGAAGCATCTTCCTCAATGGCTCCGGATAGCCACTGTGGTGAGAACAGTGAGATTCCACACAGCCGTTCTCGAACTGTTTATCTGCTGTCATGTGTAAAAATATATTTTATAAATGTCAAATATTTATTTTAAAAGTAAACCATTGAATTATAACACCAAACATGTCATTGAACTCATAAAACTTGGAAATATAGTTCAAATTTAAACAAATTTGACTACTAATCTGCTGTTCAACATGACAGCCCTGACCAGTTTCCATCTCAACCTGATTTAGGCCATGCTAAAGGCAAAACCAATTCTGGAGCTCAACATCAAAGTTAAAGCTAACTTCATTAGCTTTCCAGAAAGTATTTTCTTGGCCTATATGTCCTGGTTCAAAAGTTATGAGATGTCAAATTTATCACAATTTCTGGAGAAAATTGTACAGCACCTCCCTGCTTTAGGTACAGATTTAATCCAAGAATTCCAGTTAATTCTGCTCCCACTATGACAAAACTTTCTGTTACAAAGTTGTAACCCAGCTCATAAGCTTTCCAGAACTACCTCATTTTCTATTTTTGGATTTTTATGCAGGAATTTAAGCTCAATTTACAGAGAGTTTACAGAGAGTCTTTGCTCTGCCTTGTTTTCTGGACAGTTTCAACTCTACTGTATTTTTCGATTGGTTAAGGGATGAAACACCTCTGGACCTCCACAGAAAAGTTGTACAACTCTTCCAAAGATTTCCAGAAATGTATCATATGACCCCAACCTCGAAAGAACTCAACCTCTAACCTCTGATTAACTTCAGCCTTGATTCAGCTGAAAACAGAGTGCTCCGTCCTTAACAACCTATAAGTTGAAAACTTGTTAACTTTGAATATCCCGATTAAGGGAAGAGGTTACAGCAAGTTTTAATGCTCCAGATCAAAAATTTCAAGTTTTACAATGAAGTTGTTCATTTAGTGGGGTGTGACGTCGATGCGTCACCAGATCATGTCGGTACTACGTCCTCACAAAGAAAAACTTATACCGGACTTAGCCGGCTTTGTTAATTCAGTGTCACTAAGCGTCTCTCGCACACGGATGCTACACGTCTACCATTTTGTGGTTAGACTACCTGCAAATAACTCAAGCAATCATTATACTCGGCTGCACACCGAGTCCGGTATCCATACAGTTCGTACACCCAGCGGTCATCACTCGCCCGGATGTTCTCAAGCCAAACACGCCTTGAGTTACGTGTTCACGTTTCAGACCACGTGACGGGGTCTCCCAAATTGCACCACGCACGCCAGGGACAGACGTTGCTCGAATACACCAAACGACATGAAGAGTCGTAGAGGATATTAAAGTGAGTCGGGTTACCTGCCACCCGTGGGGCTCCACCCTTCAGCTTAAGCGCACTGGTGGACAGCGCTTACGTGCACCCCCCAAGACATAAACGTCCCGAGATGCACGATTTCTGACATATACAAATAGTTTAGTATGCCACTTTCTATACACTAATAACATCCTTATACGGGCTACTAACTCGTTCCTCACTGGATTTTTGAAAAATATGTCATTTTTAGTGCGTTAAACCTCAAGCGAGCTCTGATACCAGAGCTGACACGACCCCACGGTCTTGTCGAGCCAGGATCATGCTGCGGGGTGCTGCGTTGCACAGCACCGATTAACACACATCAAAGGTACAAAGCGGAAGCAAAGTTTTATTACATAAACGGTTTTATAAACATTTTTACAACAAAATATGTCCAGTCTACACTCACGGGCGTAGACTACACATCAAGTTCACGTTCAGCCCGTGAACGTGTCCTTGCTAGCACGCACACACACTAACACGGCGGCGTGCACGACTCCCACTTGACGGGGTTCCCCTCCTGGTGTTCCGTCTCCTCCTCAGGAGTCCCTTTCTCATAGAACCCTGCAAAAGCTTCAAACACAAGCAGTGAGTACGAAGGCTCAGCAAGACTGACCCGTCTCTCCTAAACATGGAACTTCTACATGAGGGTTGATAGGTTACATGAGGTAAAAATCATTTGCAAGGACTCGCCTAATTAGTGGAACCTTACTTTCAAGTTTTAGCGGCAGGTTGTGGAGAACCTTGCGCTAAGGCACATGAGAGAGCCGGAATCAAACAAAAAACGCATTTCTCTCATGTACTTTGCCCAAAGTTGAAAAGAACTTTAGTTAGCTCTAGACTACAGCAAATCATTAACAATCAAGTCTATCTTTCAATCAGCAACATTTTAACATGTAACTAGCCTATTCTTTCTATGTCATGGTACAGTGAACAAGTGGTACTCACTGCCGCAATTTACACCAGCAGGGTTACCGGAACAACCCGTCACGTACGCCCGTACTCGATGTTGCCTACAGCAACCATCACGGAAGCCGTACGCAACCACCTTTCACCCGTCAGCCAAATGTTGAACCGGTCCAATCGTCCCGAGCAAGAGGTCTCTGCACGCGCATCTCAGTGCCGCGAGCCGATTTACACCTCAAGCTCTCAACCTACCCTCTGAACGACCAGCTATGCCTCAACACCCAGCTACCTGAGTTACATCGGTTTCCCGGTTCCCATATATCCGGTAGGTCTTCAGTAGTGTTCTAGCTTGTTCAACAGGCCCGCACACGGCTCGGTCCTCAATCGACACAAGCGGAGCTACAGCACACAGGCCCCAAAGTCCTGCTGCCCTTACTCGCCGCTCGGTCTCATCTTTCTTGCCATGTATATCATGTGCTATCTCTACCCGAGTCGAGTGCCTCTGGCCTATGCTCGCGAGTAGTTCCAACTACTCGACTTGTACCAAATCCTACCATAACTTAGCTTTGCAGTAGCTAACGGTGTTTTGCAATCCTAAACCCAACCCATGGTTTTCTTGGCCATGCAATTGGGTTTCCAAACAAGACACTAATGCAAGGAATAATGGTACTCAAGTAAGTGCTCAAAACAATAAAAACTTGTAAAAAGGTTAATGCAAACCGGAGCTTGCCTTGATGCTCTTGGTCGTAGGTTAGCTGCTCCTCCGGAGTAACGAAGTCTAGGACTTCGAGTTCCTCCTCGACCTTAGCGACTACATGATATAAGAAGTACATGTATTAATTAAATGCATTTGAATTGAGTTTTAAACTTGTGACCCTTCTAAGTCTTACTAGACAGACTCAATGACTATGAAATTTTAATTGTGGCTTGGTTACCACCTAGACAGAGACTTGGTCAAGTTTTAGTTGCAGCAAAGCTCATTTGAGCTCTCCACAACTAATTATGTCCTTGACCTTAATTGGAGCTCTTAGGGTGTTCTAGGGACATTCATGGAGCAAGCCATGACTTTCTGAAAACTAGATTTTCAGAGGGTTCTAATGGAGTTGGTCTCACTTAATTTGAAGGTTCCTAGCTAAAGATATGAGCTAAACAATTTCAGAGAAAATTCTGAAAATGTTTCTGAACATTTTCTATTTTCTCTGGAACAGTCAACTAATCACACCATTAGTTGGATCAAATGAGCTCAAATGGATCTGAAATTTTTATGGTAGTTCAGGGATATTTTGGTGAACATCCCAGCAAAATTTCAGAATTTTCCTCCTAGGAACTCTCCAGTTAAAAATCCAAACAGTTTAAATTTTGTGGAATTAATTCCGGAGATTTAAGGATTTTCATGAAGTGAAACTTGATTTGATGGAGAGTGCTCAAAGAGCTGAATCCAACAAAATTTGGTTCACTCGATTTGGAGCTTTCTAGCCAAAGTTATGAGGATTTGAAGTTTGAAGGAAATTGAAAATCGGGGAAAAGTTTAAATCTGCCGGTGGGCCACGGGGACAAGTGTTGTGTACTGAGGCGTCGGCACACCGGGGTCTACGGAGTTTCTGCGCGCCAGCACACCGTATCCGAGCCACAGCCCGATCCCAATTTGAATTTTTGAGCCGCTGACAGCCGGACCCCGCGTCTTCTTCTACTTCCCGCCCTCTGCTTCGCGCCCGCGCGCTCCCCCCTCGCCGGAGCAGACGGTTGTTCGCCGGACCGGCGTTCCCGGCCGCCGCCCAGACAGAGACTCGCCTCCAGAGGGTTTAGGGCATCAAGGAACACGTTGATGGGCTCTGTTTGGGCTGCCGGTGGCCGGAACCAGCTCCGCGACGTGCGGTGGCTACTTCTGTGGTTCGGCGGCGTCGCCCGAGGTCTCTAGCCCACCATCACTTCTGCCGATGGGCTCTACATCACCAGCGCAGCTCTGGGAAGCTCGGCATGACCTCAGAGTAGCTCGGGAGTTATCACAAATATGGTTTCACCGTGCAACCGAATAGGTCCGCGGCGGACACTCCTAGTAAAGCTTAAATCCCGCCGCTCCGAGGCGTTTTCATGCGATGGATGCTAAAGGAGAATTGATCGCCGGCTAATCCAGCATACACATGCAAAGTTTGATGACTTATGGAGGAGTAGAGAAGGAGAATTTTAAGGAACTGTACCGGAAGCTCGGGTTGAGGTCGCCGGAGCAAAATCTCGGAATTCGCCGGCGAGAGATCACGACGTGGCTTGAGCTTCAGGTGGAAGAAGCGTGGAGTCCGTGCGCTCCTTTTGCCGCCCTTGTTCGGCCGTGGAAGTGGCTGTGGTGTGCTGCCCACGTGAGATCGATCGCCGTTCTTGAGCTAAGTCGCGGCAGTCGTCGTTGATCACGGGAACAGAAGCCGAAACCCGGTGGTTCAGGCGTCGGGAGAATGGTGCTTGAGCTCAGGGTGCTGCCTAGCAGCTCGGGGGGACGAGGGCGTGGCTGTTTGCTCCGTTCCTCTGATCGACCGAGAGCTCGGGGAGAAGTAATGCCGCTGCCCGATGTCGCCCGCGAGGATAAGAAGGCAGCCGGGTCTTCGCTCGGCTGTGGCGGTGAGGGTCGCGTGGGGGCACAAGAAGGCCGCCCTGGCCGCCAGCGCGCGAAGGAGGAAGAAGCTGGTGGCGCTGGTTCCTTCTCGGTGGCACACCCGGCAGCTGCTCGGTGGAATGTCCCACCGAGGCTGTGACTTTGTGTGCAAGTCACCCATCTTAGCTCTATGACATGTGGGTCCCACCCTCAATTTTAACCTCTGAACTTAACTCAAATTCACTGTTGTAAACAGTAGTTCCTACAAAGCCCCTGGTGATTTAAATTATCTACCTTTGAGCCATTTGAGTTTGTTAGAATTCAAATTGGGTTTGGTTTGGATAAATTTCAGCACATGTTCAGTTTGAAATTCAAATAAAGTTTGAATTTGCCCCACTTAGCTCATGTAAAGATCAACTCCAAATGGAGTGAAAATTGGTGTGTGAGCTCACAAAAATGTGCTGAGTAAGAATTTGAATTCATGGGATAAAAACAGTTTGAATTTGAATGTAGTTTCAAACTGCCCTCTTTCTAGCTATACCCAAAATGACCTCAAAAGGTTTTGAATTTGGGTGAAACTTGGCATGGACATTCCTAGCAATGTGTAGGAGTTTTTCATATGCCCAGCCCCTATATTACATGTGGGAAATACCACTTTTGCAATATGTGAGTTTGTTCTCTAATAAGCATGTTGATGGTGGTTACTTGCTCTTCAAATGTGTTCATCAACTTGCTTCAAATGTGGTGTGTGTGTGTGGTGATGAACACTTCAAGCATGTTTGAAAAACTGAGGCCCTTACATGAACCAGTCCATCTGTAACGGGCAGGAGGTCCCCGCGTGGAGTGTGACTGTGCCCACCGGCAGATTTACACCTTGCTACCCTAAACCCACTCCTATAAAACGGTTGGGTAAGCCTCGGCACCCAGGTTAACCAATTACATCGGTTTCCTGGTTTCCATATGCCAGTATGCATCCGGTACTGTTTGATACTTGTCCAGCAGGGCTCCACACGGCTCGGTCCTCAATCGACACCAACAGGGCTACGCACGTGAGACCTTCGCTCACTACATCCTATCCCCCCTGCTGGGTCTCATTTTCACAACTTAAGCCATTTCTACCTCTTTTCATCCCGTGTGATAAATACTATCTCACGAGTAGCTTCCAACCACTCGACTTCTACCGAGATCCTAAGAACATTAGAATGGCATTCTCTACTCGTCGAGTTTGTAAACTACCCAACCCTTCATAGGATTTAAAAGCTATGCAAGTGGGGTTTCAATCACCCTAACTCTAATGCAAGCATTTCACCCTAAACATAAGTGATACAAATAAAGAATTTGCAAAATTACTTAAATGTAAACAGGGGCTTGCCTGGTTGCGAGTCAAACAGGAAGTTAGCTTCAGGTGGGAGGATGTCCAAGGGCTCCGGTGCGTCCTCAACTCCGGTCACTAAATGAAATGTAGCAAAATATATGTATAAGTATTAAGGACTTATAAGAATTGAACTTCTATTCATATCTACTGCTATTTATGTTCCTTAATTGGCTTTGGAATTTTTTACAGTGGGTACTAGACTCTATAAGAATGATCTGAGCAAAATTTGGAGAAATGTCATTGCACAATGTAGTCTCCAAAATTTCTACAAGTACAAGGCTTCTCTGAATTTTGAGCCCAAATCAGGAGCTTTGACATTGCTAATAGTGGAAGATCTGATTAGGGTAAGTCTCCATGGTTCTAACAAAAAAACTTCACCATTTTTGGAGCTACCAACAGAGAGATATGAATTTTTGAAGTTGGATAGGAGTTCTGAAAAAGTTTCTGTTTAAATTGAATTTCCAAATAAGGGCTGAACTTTGGGAGGCAGTTTAGCTTAGCAAATGAACTCCAATGAAGCTCAATTTTTTACTGGAGGTCAGTTACTATGAAAAGTATTTGCTATCTAAATTTGGGAATGTTTCATAAAGAATTGCTCCTGAAATAAATCTCTAAAGGATTTACTAAAAACAATTCTACAGCAATTCCTGGGCATTTTCATAGTAAACAATTTGTTTCTCTGTAAATTACACCTTATGAGGATTCCAACAAAATTTGTCTCACCCTTTTTGGAGTTTTCTACACAAAGTTATGGGTCTCCAAAGTTTGAACTGATTTAGGAAAATCTGGAAATGTTTAAATCCTGGCTGTGGGTCCCACCCGTCAGCTCCCTCTTCTACCTCGCGCCAAACAGAGGAACCCGCGGCGTTGCTCCGGTGAGGGTGGCAGGAAAGGACTTCCTGGCCGTCTCCCAGCCCTATACTGGCCGCCCCCTATTTTCCGGCAGCTGAACACCCTAGTAGGGTCGCCGGCGGCCGACTCTCCCCGGAAACCACCGCACACCGGCAACAGTGAGACCTAGGTCTCCGGCAATGTTGCGGCGGCCCATTCCTTCAACAAATGATCGGGATTTTGCCTCTAGAGCATCAGTGGATGGTGTAGAAGCTCGACATGGAGTCTAAACTGATCGGGGAGCGCTGCAAACCCATCGGCACCGTGGGCCCGATGGGGTCCGGCGGTGCGCCATGATCAAGACGCGGAAATTCTCCCTCTACACATCTAGATCTAAAATCAATGGAGGAAGTGCGCCAGGTAGTTAGGAAGCTTTGTGCACAGTTTGAATCAACGAGAACATGAACTAGCGAAGAATTTGGCAAATTCTTACCTCGGCGTCGGTTTGTACCGCCCGGGAGAAAAACTCGAAATTCTTCTGCTGTGATCAATGTCCAGGGCTGAGCTTTGGGCTCGAGCAGATGGGGTCAAGGATGCACCGATGGGCTGGCTTGTTTTGGCATGATCTTTCTCGGTGTGAGCTGTCCACGGTGACCTCTCCCGGTTTTTCAGTGTTAACCCGAGAACCGCGACAACTTTGCTGTTTCCCGGTGCAATCAAGCTCGGGACCATGGGGAGGAGTGGCTAGCCAGCTAGAGCACTGGTGGGCACGGCTCTTCGCTGTTGGGAGCTCGAGCAACTGAGCTCGGTGACTGTGGTGTGATCGGGAGGAAACGGATGGCGGTGCTCGGTGTGAATGTAACGGCTGCGGCGCAACACGAGCTGAGGGGGGAAGAGAAATAGGGCTGGGGCACTGGGGCGGCTGCTCTGATTGCCCACGCGTGCGCCGACGTCGGGGGCAGCGAGAACCAGCTCGGTGGAGCCTCTGACGCGAGTAGCAGCCAAGCGCTGGCGCGCTGTGATCGACCGAGGTGAAAAACAGGTCGGTTTACTCTTTTGTATGGCTGACAATTGGGTCCCACCACCTCAAATTTTCATCCAATTTCCACTGGTATTTCTCCCCCAGCTACTCAACATTTAAGGCTATGCTTTGCCTCAAAGTTAAGGTTTGAAAAGTTGAATTCCAATGATTTGAACTCTGTTGTGGAGTTTTAATTGAATATGGTCATTTGGATTTGAAATGGAATTTGAATTTCTTCCTTTTGTATTGTTCCAAAACCTAGCAAACCAACTCCAAAATTTCTGATTTTTGGCATGGCTGCTAAATCAAATGTGGAGAACACATTTGTGGAACCAAATTTGCAAATCGAGGAAATTGGAATTTGAAACTGAATTTAAAATTCAGATTAGAGTGCTTCTCCTTTTAATCCCAAACAAATATTGAAACTCCTCCAAATGAGCTGAAATTTGTAAGGGTGAATATTTGGAATATGAAGATCCATGTTATGCCTTTAGATCTCCATGTTTGGAAGTTTTGGGAAGTTTGAATCCTCACTTTGAACTTACACCGTTATAATTCAATGTTTTAATTCCCCTCATTTTTCCTAAGTGTACATGAGCTGAATTTTTCTTGTTGCCACTTTTTAGGGATTTTACATCCCTCCCCCCTTAAAAAGAATCTCGTCCCGAGATTCCAAAAGAAATGGAAAGTGGGGAAACTTTACCGGGTATACGATGATAGCAAGTCCGGATAATATGTTCGTTGATAGTCCTCGCTTTTCCATGTCACCTCATCAGCGGTATGATTACTCCACAAGACCTTGTAGAACCATAAGGTCCGGTTTCTTGTGGCGCGAGTCTTTTCATTGATAATCCGGATTGGATATTCCGTGTACGTGAGGTCCGGTTGAAGAACTTCTATGTCTTCAGTGCGGATTTCAGCGAAGGGTTTGAGGCACTTCCTCAGCTGAGAGATGTGGAAGACATTGTGAATTCCTGCGAGCGACGCCGGTAAATCCAAGCGATAGGCCACGGGTCCGCATCATTCAATGACGGCGAACGGACCAATGAACCGTGGCGCAAGTTTAACCTTCACTCCAAAACGATGAACTCCCTTTATCGAAGACAAACGGACATAAACATGGTCCCCGATGTCGAAGTGGAGAGGGCGGCATCTTTTATCCGCATAGCTCTTCTGAAGAGATTGAGCAGCCTTGAGATTGGCTTGTATTACTCGCACTCATTCTTCAGCCTCATTCACAAATTCAATGCCGTAGATGACTCGCTCGCCGGACTCGCACCAGTTGAGGGGTGTGCGACATTTCCGGCCATAGAGAGCCTTATACAGCGCCATCTTGATGCTAGCTTGATAGCCATTGTTGTAAGAAAACTTCATCAGCGGCAAATGATCGTCCCAATTCTTGCCGTGGTGGATGGCACAAGCACGTAGCATGTCTTCAAGCACTTGATACACCCGTTCAGTTTGACCATCCGTCTGCGGGTGATACGCAGAGCTTCGGATCAGCTTGGTGCCCAACGACGCGTGCAGCTGTTCCCAAAACCGAGAGACACACAGTGCACCGCGATCTGAAATAATGGAGCGGGGAACACCGTGCAAGCACAAGATCCTTGCAATATACAACTCCGCATATTGCATGGCCACATACTTTGTATGTACGGGGATAAAATGAGCCGACTTAGTTAGTCGATTGACAATTTACCCAAATCGAGTCATGCTTGTGAGAAGTTAGAGGTAAACCAACAATGAAGTCCATGCTGATATCCTCCCACTTCCACGCTGGAATGTTCAATGGTTGCAGCTGTCTGGCTTTACGCATATGGTCGGCTTTCACACACCGACATGTATCACATTCAGATACGTACTTTGCGATTTCTCTTTTCATCCGTGTCCATCAAAACCTGGTTTTCAGATCCTGGTACATCTTGTTGCTACCCGGATGAATAGAATACTTGGATAAATGAGCTTCATCCAAGATTTTCTTCCGAAGCTTCATATCACGGGGTACCACTATACGGTCTTTAAACCATAGAGTGTCGTGTTCATCCCTTCGGAAGAATTTCATCTCGCCATTCTCCATCCTTCTCCGAATGTGCGACATTCCCATGTCTTTGTTCTGAGATTCCATAATCTCCTCTCTTATGGTCAGGACGAGAGCAAGATTATATAACGCCCCATATGGAACCAAGTACAGACTCGGCTCCTCCTCTTCAAGTGGGGTGATGGACAGATTATTGACATGAGATTTGTGGCTTAAGGAGTCGGCAACCACGTTTGCCTTCCCGGGATGGTAATGAATCTCGATCTCATAGTCTTTGATCAACTCTAACCATCTCTGTTGCCTCATATTCAACTCCTTTTGAGTGAATATATATTTTAGACTTTTGTGGTCGGTGTAGAGGTGCACTAAGTTTCTAAGCAAATAGTGCCTCCACATTTTCAAGGCTAACACCACAGCAGCGAGCTCAAGATCATGAGTCAGATAGTGCTGCTCGTGGTTACAGAGTTGACGTGAGCCATAGGCGACCACTCTTCCTACTTGCATCAATACACAGCCAAGCCCGATACCGGACGCATCACAGTATACGTCGAAGGGCTTGGTTGTATCCGGTTGAGATAACACCGGGGCTGTTGTAAGATGCTTCACTAATGCTTGGAAAGCTTCTTCACAAGCTGAGCTCCAAACATATTTGATCCCCTTCTTCAACAGTTCAGTCATCGGCTTAGCAAGCTTGGAGAAGTTTGGTATGAATCTCCGATAATATCCTGCTAACCCGAGGAAACTCCTGACTTCGTGGACTGATGTGGGGGATTTCCATTTCAGCACTTGCTCAATCTTGCTTGGATCAACTGCAATGCCTTCTGCAGAAATAATGTGACCAAGGAATGGCACTTGGCTGATCCAAAACTCACACTTGCTGAACTTGGCATAAAGCTTATGATCTCATAATCATTGAAGCATGATATGCAAGCGTTTGGCGTGTTCTTTTTCAGACTTGGAGTAAACCAAGATGTCATCTATGAACACCACCACAAACTTGTCCAACTCCAGCATAAACACTGAGTTCATGAGATACATGAAGTGTGCCGGGGCGTTGATGAGACCAAAGGACATGACGAGGTATTCATACAATCTGTATCTCGTCGAGAACGCCATCTTCGGAATATCCTCCGCTCGGATCTTGATTTGATGATATCCGGAGCGAAGATCCATCTTAAAAAATACACTCGCACCCACAAGTTTATCGAATAAGATATCGATGCGGGGCAGTGGATATTTATTCTTCATAGTGACGGCATTGAGAGGTTGGTAGTCCACACACGACCTCAAGGTTTCATCCTTTTTCTTCACAAACAGCGCTGAGCATCCCCATGGCGAGGAACTCGGTCGAATGAAACCCTTCTTAATTAAGTCATTGAGCTGCTATTTTTAATTCAGCTAGCTCATTCGGAGCCGTCGTGTATGGTCTCCGTGATATCGGCAACGTCCCAGGTACACGTTCAATCTTGAACTCGACCTCTCTTTCGGGTGGCATGCCCGAAAGATCATACGGAAATACATCCGGGTATTCACGGACCACATGAATATCCTCAAGTTTTTGGCTTCCGTGTTATATGTGGCTGGAGCTTCTTAAACCGAACAGTCAAGAATAAGAACATGTGGTTCATGAAGTGGAGAGTTTAAATGAACCACATGTGGAATGATGTCAAGAACAACACCATGGCGATGTAGCCATGACATTCCTAAAATTACATCAAGTTTTTGAGTCTCTAACATGTTTAGAGAAGTTGGCTATAGCTTCCCACCCAACTGTAATGGTGCTCTATAGACCATTCTATCAGCTGTTATTTTCTCACCCGGAGAGCATATCAAGTATGAACTATTTGTGGGAATGATAGGCAGTTGATATTTAATAATATAAGACTGACTTATGAAATTATGGGTGACACCGGAGTCAAAAAGTATGACTACGGGATGATCTAAATAAGAAAACGTACCCGCGAGGACGGGTTCGCCTTCCGGCACATCTTTGATGGCTAAGTGGTGGACGTTGCTGGGTTTTGGTGCTTGTTTCTTGGGCTGATTGCAGGCTCATTAGCACCCTGATACTGTGCTCCACCCCTTCCCTGTCACGGCTCAGGGCAGTCCCTCAAAATATGCCCGACACGGCCACACGTGAAGCACGTGTAAGATGTCGGGGTCCCGCTGATTTGAGGATGGAATCCCGGTGCACGCTGTTGAAACTGAGGCGCACGCGGGACCATCCTTTGCTGCTTCTGTTGCTGTGGTGGATACGTCGGTTGAAAGCCCGGCGCATTATATTGCCGACCGTGAAACTGAGGCTGTCGTGCCGGTGGCTGCCATCTCTGACCGGATGGTGAGCGATACACCACAGGGTATTTTTGTGGCGTCCCACCAGTGCTACTCATCAGCGCGCTGCGTTTCCTCTTGTCAGAACCGCGCTCGCGCTGAGCATTCTCTTGTAGAATCGTGGCATTAACGAGGTCGTTGAAGGTGCCGCGATTACTTTGGGCGAGATGGACCTTCATTTTTGAATTCAGGCCCAGGAAGAACGTGTTGCGCTTGTCGTCTTCCGTTCCCACAAATCCTGGCGCATACTGCGCCAGCCGGTTGAATAACCTGGAGTACTCATGAGCACTCCTCTCGCCTTGTCTTAGCGCCAGGAACTCCTGGAGCTTCCTTTCCATAACACCGGGAGGTATGTGATAGGCACAGAACGCCTCCCGAAACTCCGTCCATGTGACGGCATGGCCAGCCGGTAAGGAGGCGGTGTAGTTCGCCCACCAGGTACCGACTTCTCCTTGAAGCTGTTGCACTGCATACAGCGCCTTCTGGTGTTCGGTGCATCGTAGCAGCCGAACTTCGCTTCCAGAGTGCGGATAAAGCTGTCCGCCTCCAAAGGCTCTTCGGCCTCCATAAAGACCGGTGGATGGGTCGCCAGGAAGTCTGAATATGAACTTTGTTGGGGCTGGCGTTGCCCATTGTCTTGGCGTCCTCCCTGATGGGACGCATTCTGCTGGACTAGCATCCGCAGCAACTCGGTTTGCTCGTCACGCGAGCTGAGCACTGCGGCGAGAACCTCAGCAAGGTTTCTTGGAAGTTCTGGCGGTGGAGGAGGTGGTTTCTGTTGCGTTGTGGTTTGCTCTGGAGGTGGAGACTCATCACCACGATTCTGACTCGGACCTCCCTCCTCTTGCATGGACCGCGTACGCACCATTCTGCATTCATACCATTCAAAAGATCAGCGCATGTTGGTTTATTTCATCCAGTCTATACAATAGTAGTGCAAGAATGGAATAAATG
Source organism: Neostapfia colusana (assembly GCA_030760725.1). NCBI lineage: Eukaryota > Viridiplantae > Streptophyta > Magnoliopsida > Poales > Poaceae > Neostapfia > Neostapfia colusana. The sequence continues at coordinate 49,501,730 of JASWHV010000015.1, forward strand.
ATACGCGTAACAATCACACATATGGATAAAGTATAAACTTTATACAAAATATACATCCCTGGACCATGTCACAAGATCAGGTTCCAAAGTAATGAACTTTAGGGGTTAAAGTTCATTTCGACCATCGTGGGTCGCCACAGGATGTTAAGTGTGTTAGCCTGCGTAAATTCTCGTTATTGTACTGGACCCTAACATGTCCTCGCTCGAAATGATATTGTTAATGCGTTAACTTTTCGACTCCAACTCACTGTTTTACAACAGCCGCTGGATATATAAAGGTGAAACTAATTGTTTTGGTTGAAAAACTTCAGCATGGTGTTCTGTCCAGTTTCTGGTCCAGCAGACCAGTTGGAAGAATTTAACTGTTTTGGCCACCTTGGACGCAAAATCTGGACTAGAGTTCAACAACAAAATCGTAGTATACTCTCAAAAGAATCTAGATTGTATTTATTTGCCTCCATAGCCTCCCTAGTTTGTGAATTATGACTTCTACCAGTTGATAGAAATTTCTTAGGAATTTTGACAGCACCTCCTTTGCAAGTGGCTATTTTGTTCACAAAATTCCATCCTATTCTGTCCTTAATTTAGGAAAACACTGAACTACATAGTTGTAGAACATGTCCTATACTTCCCAACGATGTCTTACTTGACTCTTATAAATTTTTCTACAGAAAGTTGTGGTCGAAATACAAAAAATTCCAGAGAGCATTTTGGTCTACCCTGTTTCTGGACAGTGCCTACTCATCTGAGATTTTCATCCATTTGGAGGAGATTTTGTTCTGGAGTTCTACCGAAAGATTGTAGAAGACTTCCAAACCTTTCCAGAATGGTATCCCACACTTCCATTGGTTTAACCAATCCAGAGTTATGCCCTGTTTATGTTCAGAAAAATTTCTGCCGAAAACAGGGGAGGTTGTTCCTAAGCCTTTGAAATTGAATCTATGCTCCCAATTGACTCTTATTTCGTTATAGGAGTTTACTAACCCCTAAATGGAATCCTAAACCTCATTTTAACTCTTTTATTTAAAAATATCCTTTTATTCAGTCTCGGTACTACGTTTCCTCACCAAAGAAAAATCCTAAACCGGTATTCCGGCATATACGTGTCAAAGGGTGAAACTAAAGACGTCACTCACAAACGGTTTCTACACGTCTTGCACTAACGTGGTTAATGTACCTGCAGAAGAACACACAATAATGGTGCACACAATGGTTTTTGACATTTCAGGCAGTTCCATATCATAATAAAAACATACGGTCCGTATCATTGCCATACGGATCGTCCCTGAGTCAAGCCACGTCTCAAGGTACATGTCGTATTTTCACACCACACAACGGGGAACCCGAGTAGAGCGCGAACAGGTCATCACGGTTGGGAATTTTATCAACCCAACGGATACCACCTACTGCCTCATGACCGTTGAGGCACGTCGATGGCGAGCACTGCGTATGGCCCTTTGAACATTGAACGTTCAAGAGTTGCATACTATCGTGTTCCTTACCACACGATGGGGTATTATGACTTTTGCCTAAAGCATGCTGGAGATCAGCGTTTTCATATGCTCTCAGAACCATGAGAAGGTTCAGAGACTCATATTAACTACCGTGCCAAGCCACGGTATATCCTTCCATACTATTGCTCGTTTGGTGAGTTACTGCAATTGATCTGCCAGTGGTGGCGTACCATACCTCTTACCTGACGTCGGAGCGTCGTTACAGAATGTATAACATATAAGTTAGCTTTTTCCACCATCATATCTAGTACTATCATAGACCTTTTGTGGGCTTAATAACTAATCCTCACTCGACTACTTCTAAATTTTCAAAATAGGCTCTTTTCGAGCGTGCTATTCCCAATGCGGCTCTGATACCACGTCTATGGGGACCACCCCATGGTTCACCCACTCTAGGATCGCATAGGGTGTTGCCGTGCGATGCGGTACCCAACAGCACACACGAAAAGAATTAAGAACAACATACAAACTTTTATTTGATATAAAACAGCGGAAGTCTTTTACAAAACATAATTAACAGCGGAAGTATTATACATAGATGGCTTCTCATCCTAACTATGCAAAAGTGCAGCCGTCCAGCCCGGGGATGCTACATACTAGCAGCAAGTAACCGGAGATCACGGTGGCGTGCAGGGCTCCAGTTCGGCCGTGTACCCCGACGGGGGCATCACCTCATTCTCGGAACCTTCCTCATAACTCTCACCTGCACACAGCTCAAAATATTGCAACCGTGAGCATGATGGCTCAGCAAGGCTTAACCGACAACCCTAGGCATGGAACTCTACATGCAAGGATGTGTAAATAGGAAGAAGGATTTTGCCATAAAGACACACCTACATGTTGATCCTTACTTTCAGTTTTATAGCAACAGTTTATCGAGCCTTAGGCAGCCCTCACATTGGAAGTCCACAATCAAACAAGAAACGCTTTCCTCCGATGTGGACATGACCAAAGTGGAATATAAACTTAATTAGCTCTATAACTACAGAATACAAGGTTTGAAGACATTACTAGTTCAATACAGCATATTCAGTTGGCTTACTTCAATTCTTACTACGTCGCAGCGCAGTGAACAAGCGGGTACTCAAATAACAGTGAGGGACGGTGATTGCAATCAGGAGACCCCCGGATAACACGTCACATACACCCACTTTCAGAAGCGTGATTCCACACCCCTTCCTACTCTGTTGTATGCGACAACCTTTCAAAGGCAACCCAAATGCCGAACCTGTCCATCCGTAACGGGCAGGAGCTCCCCGCGTAGAGCGTGACCGTGCCCACCGGCAGATTTACACCTTGCTATCCTCAACCCACTCCTATAAAACGGTTGGGTAAGCCACGGCACCGAGGTTAACCGATTACATCGGTTTCCTGGTTCCCATATGCCAGTATGCATCCGGTACTTTGCGATACATGTCCAGCAGGGCCGAGCCCGGCTCGGTCCTCAATCAACACCAACAGGGCTACGCACGTGAGACCTCCGCTCACTGCATCCTATCCCCCCTGCTGGGTCTCATTTTCACAACTTAAGCCATTTTCTACCTCTTTTCATCCCGTGTGATAAATACTATCTCCCGAGTAGCTTCCAACCACTCGACTTCTACCGAGATCCTAAGAACATTAGAATGGCATTCTCTACTCGTCGAGTTTGTAAACTACCCAACCCTTCATAGGATTTAAAAAGCTATGCAAGTGGGGTTTCAATCACCCTAACTCAAATGCAAGCATTTCACCCTAAACATAAGTGATACAAATAAAGAATTGGCAAAAGTACTTAAATGCAAACCAGGGATTGCCTGGTTGCGAGTCAAACTGGAAGTTAGCTTCAGGTGGGAGGACGTCCAAGGGCTCCGGTGCATCCTCAACTTCGGTCGCTAAATGAAATGTAGCAAAATATATGTATAAGTATTAAGGACATATAAGAATTGAACTTCTATTCATAGCTACTGCTATTTATGTTCCTTAATTGGCTTTGGAATTTTTTACAGTGGATACTAGACTATCTAAGGATGATCTGAGCAAAATTTGGAGAAATGTCATTGAGACGGCCCCGACGCCGCCCATTCAGTCACGGGGACGGGGCAGTCGCCCAGGAATTGCATTGGGTGGTGCCGTGTTGTGCGGCACCCAACAGCACACCTACAAGGAACAATTTATTACATAAAACAATAGCGGAAGTTTACAATTTTTTCTTTGTAAATAATTTACATCTAACTACAACGGAAGTCTATAAACAACTCACGTCGAATAACTAAAGAGCACTCGAGATGAAGTCCAGCCCGCGGACTCCTCTTGCTAGCAACACGAAGACAACAGTAGCGGCTGGGTTCTCCATGTGTTACACGACTCGGAAGTCTCCGATTCTCACCAGACAACCTTCTTCTTAGCATCGATGTTAACCTGCAAAACCACTTATATAGCAACCATGAGCACATAGGCTCAGCAAGACAGATCCGTCTCTCCTAAACAAGAAACTCCACATGCACGACGGTTGCAATTGGGTTAGCTAGATTTGCATAAAGGAATCGCCTAAAGTTGATCCTTAACTTTCAAATTTTATGCCACATTGTGCAGACCTTGAGCCGAAAAGCATCGCAACTCCACATTCAAACAAGAAACGCTTTGTTGTGATGCTCCTTGCACAAAGTGAAAGTAAAGTTTAATGAGCCTATCTCTAAATCAGTCATGGTTGCAATACAAGTTATCACAGTCTTATCAAGTTAAAAAGATAACCAGTTCCAGTTGTTACTTCGTCAAGACGCAGTGGGCAAGTATGCTCATATAACCGCGAGCGACGGTGACTCGAATAAGTACACGCCCGGACTACACGACACGTACACCCGTACTCCGAGTTGCCGGCAGCAACCTCGACTGACGTTGTACGCGGCCACCTTTCCCAAGATCTTCCACATTGGACGCAGTCCAACTACCCCGAGTACGCAAGCTCCCTCAAGGTACATACCCGTAGTGGTATGTTCTTAAGCGAGTTACCTCCTGCTACCCTGACGCCGAAAGCCTAAGGCAGTTGGAAGAGTTCCACTATGGATCTCCCAAGGTACATCGGTTTCCTGGGTCCCATATAGCCAGTATGTGCCCGGTACACGACTCAAACTTATCCAACAGGGCCAAGCACGGACGGGCCACAACCGACACAGGCAGGGCTATGCACGCACGGTCCGCAGCCTGCTGCATCTAAACCTCCCTGCCCGGTCTCTATTTCTTTCGGGTGAACTTTCCTCATCATTTTTATTCTTGACCCGCCCCGAATAAACCAGCCCTAAACTTGCGAGTAGATTCCAACTACTCGACTTCTACCGGACCTCTCCTACAACCATTAGCATAGCCAAATTCATTCGAGGAGGAGCTATTCTACCCTTTCTCTCTTAGGTATTTCTGGTCATGCAATTGGGGTTTTCAATATCAACTAGACTTAATGCAATCAACGATGCAAAGCTATGATCTCTAAAAATGAAAATGCTTTATAAAACTGTTTAAATGCAAACCGGGGCTTGCCTGTTTTGCAGGTGACTAAGATTACAATCAGTTAGTGACGATCACTTGGAGCTTGATCACATGCTTTCCTTCCTCCTTGATCTTCAATTTAAGTCCTTCTCACGTTCTTCACGTAGATGCTACACGATATGATCATGCATATGTATTTAATTGAAAAGCTTTTGCTAATAAGATCTAATGACAGTTTAAAAACTGGAACTCTGTTTAAGAATTTAAAATCACCCTGGATCTAGTGGTTTGGGTTGGGTTTAAACACTATGATCAAATGTTGAGTGCATTTCCCACTTAAGTGTTGATCACCTTAAGAGGTTGCACATGACAGTGGTGATCCAAAGCTCCAATGGAGCTGAAAATTTTTATGTGACTTCCTTGTCACAAGAAAGTCATCTGGACCAAAAATCAGCACTGTTCATTGAGTGGTTTATTCAGAACAATTCTCTAAGTACTTAAGCAAAGATGAATTAATTCTGATGTAAAACCCATGTTCATGTCAAACTTAGTGGACTATGATTTCAATTATATCTCACAAAGTCTGCATGAATTTTCCTAGGATTTTTGGAGCTAAGAATTGCCCAGAATTGAATTTCCAAGTTTTGAAAATTTTCTGAAAATGTTTCTGTATTCATTTGAACACAGTAACTTACAATCTGAATTCCCCTGACCAATCAACTCCAAATGAGCTGAACCTTTTACAGGAGTCTAAGAACACCCTAGAGAATATTCTGGCAAAATTTGAGGATTTTTGGATAATCCAAACTCCCTCCAAATTTCTTTGGCTGAAAAGATTTAAAGAATCTTCCACAATTAAATAAAGCCTTTCATACAAATTGGGTTGCATATTTGGATAGAGTTTGTAAATCTGAATCTAACCCAATTTGAAATACTAAATTCGGATGTTCCTAGCAAACGTTATGCTCTTCTAAAGTTTGGGCAAAGTCTAGAATTTGAATAAATGCGTGGAAAATTTTAAAACTGATTGTAGGTCCGGGGAGCACACGTGTCATGCACTGGAACACGCCACATGGGGCTACAGAACTGTTTCCCGCATTGCCACAATTTATCTGGCGCCACAGAGGATCCGGTCACTGTTTCCGTGCGACTGACACGTGGGGCCGGCAGCACCTTCGTCTACTCCCGCCCCCGCGTGATACCGCCGCCGGGCTCGCTGGAGCAACCCCGGATTCAGTTGTCCGGACACCTCCGACACCCAAACTCGCCGCTAAGCCCTAGTTTTGTGCGTGGAACAGGCTGGTGTGGTTTTTCTGAGCTGGCAGAGCCTCCAATCTAGCGTCCGACGGTGCAATGGCTCGGAAGGAGTTCGGCGGCGTTACCCCGATGAGGTAGCCCGCCAAACGCCCTCTGGAAAGGTCCTACAGCACCAGTGAAGGCTGGAGAAGCTTGGCATGGCCGCGCATGGGCTCGGGAACGGCTCCAAACTGGGGTTCATCGTGCGCCCGAACCGTCCTGCTAAAACCGTCGTCGGAAAGATCGAAATTACACCGTGCAGGGTGTGTTTCTTGCTAGGTTTCAAAAGGGGAGCTGTTGCTAAGCAAGGCTACTTCATGTGAGTGCAATTTGCAGTGCTCTAAACAATTATAGCGCGAGAATTTTAAGAATTCATACCCGCAGTTCTGTTTACACCGGCTGGAGAGGAATCCCAAATTCGTCGGCAAGAAGTGTAGACAAGCGCTGAGCTTCATATGGAAGCTGCAGGGAGCTCTTGCACGTCCACTGGTGGCCTGGCTTGGCCGTGACAAGGCGCGGTTGAGGCTGTCCACGAGAGCCGTCGGTGGAGGTTTCTCCCGGCCGCCGCTGAAACTCAGTTCTCTCGTGTTGTGATGGCTGAACTCACGTAGGGATGGTGCGAGGGGTTTGTGGGAGGGTCCGTGGTGCCGTTTGGTCGCTCAGCTGAGGCTCGCACACGAGCTTTCGATGTGGCCGATCACATGTGGAAAAGTTTTCAAATCTGACTTTATCCTTCCCACACATATGGAAACTTCCCCTCTTGGTTTTAGACCCCTCTTGGGTTCCAAGTTTTCAAACAAACATTTGAACTTGTGTGAAGAAAGCCCTCATATGGGTTATCACATGTGGAAAAGTTTTAACAAGTCCCAAATTTCATTCATATGAAACCAACTTTTGCAAACAAGAGTTTCTTTGTATTCATATTTTTGGGACCTTTACAGTCATTGCACAATGTAGTCTCCAAAATTCCTACAAGTACAAGGCTTCTCTGAATTTTGAGCCCAAATCAGGAGCTTTGACATAGCTAACAGTGGAAGATCTGATTAGGGTAAGTCTCCATGGTTCTAACAAAATTTGTTTCACCATTTTTGGAGCTACCAACAGAGAGATATGAATTTTTGAAGTTGGATAGGAGTTCTGAAAAAGTTTCTGTTTAAATTAGATTTCCAAATAAGGGCTAAACATTGGGAGGCAATTTAGCCTAGCAAATGAACTCCAATGAAACTCAAATTTTTACTGGAGATCAGTTACTATGAAAAGGATTTGCTGCCCAAATTAGGGAATGTTTCATAACGAATTGCTTCTGAAATAAATCTCTAAAGGATTTAAAAAAACAATTCTACAGAAATTCCTGGGCTTTTTCATAGTAAAAAATTTATTTCTCTGTGAAGTACTCCTTATGAGGATTCCATCAAAATTGGTCTCACCCTTTTTGGAGTTTTCTACACAAAGTTATGGGTCTCCAAAGTTTGAACTGATTTAGGAAAATCTGGAAATGTTTAAATCCTGGATGTGGGCCCCACCCGTCAGCTCCCTCTTCTACCTCGCGCCAAACAGAGGAACCCTCGGCGTTGCTCCGGCGAGGGTGGCGGGAAAGGTCTTCCCAGCCATCTCCCGGCCCCATACTGGCCGCCCCCCTATTTTCCGGCACGCTGAACACCCTAGTGGGGTCGCCGGCGGCCGACTCTCCCCGGAAACCACCGCGCACTGGCAACAGTGAGACCTAGGTCTCCGGCGATGTCACGGCGGCCCATTCCTTCATCAAATGATCCGGATTTTGGCTCTAGAGCATCAGTGGATGGTGTAGAAGCTCGACATGGAGTCTATACTGACTGGGGAGCGCTGCAAACCCATCGGCACTGTGCGCCCGATGGATCCGGTGGTGCGCCATGATCAAAACACGGAAATTCTCCTTCTACACCCCATATCTAGGTCTAAAATCGATGAAGGAAGTGCGCCAAGTAGTTAGCAAGCTTTGTGCACAGTTTGAATCAACGAGAACATGAACTAACGAAGAATTTGGCAAATTATTACCTCGGGGTCGGTTTGTACCGCCCGGGAGAAAAACTCGAAATTCTTCTGCTGTGATCAATGTCCAGGGCAGAGCTTTGGGCTCGAGCAGATGGGGTCGAGGATGCACCGAAGGGCTGGCTTGTTTTGGCATGATATTGCTCGGTGTGAGCTGTCCACGCGCGCGCCGACGTCGGGCTGGGGCACTCGGGCGGCTGCTCTGATCGCCCACGCGCGCGCCGACGTCGGGGGCAGCGAGAACCAGCTCGGTGGAGCCTCGGGCACGGTTAGCAGCCGAGCGCAGGCGCACTGTGATCGACCGTGGTGAAAAACAGGTCGGTTTACTCTTTTGTGTGGCTGACAATTGGGTCCCACCACCTCAAATTTTCATCCAATTTCCACTGATATTTCTCCCCCAGCTACTGAACATTTAAGGCTATGCTTTGCCTCAAAGTTAAGGTTTCAAAAGTTGAATTCAAATGATTTGAATTCTGTTGTGGAGTTTGAATTGAATATGGTCGTTTGGATTTGAAATGGAATTTGAATTTCTTCCTTTTGCATTGTTCCAAAACCTAGCAAACATCCTCCAAAATTTCTGATTTTTGGTATGGCTGCTAAATCAAATGTGGAGAACACATTTGTGGAACCAAATTTGCAAATCGAGGAAATTGGAATTTGAAACTGAATTTGAAATTCAGATTAGAGGGCTTCTCCTTTTAATCCCAAACAAATATTGAAACTCCTCCAAATGAGCTGAAGTTTGGAAGGGTGAATATTTGGAATATGAAGATCCAAGTTATGCCTTTAGATCTCCATGTTTGGAAGTTTTGGGAAGTTTGAATCGTCACTTTGAACTTACACCGTTATAATTCAAAGTTTTAATTCCCCTCATTTTTCCTAAGTGTACATGAGCTGAATTTTTCTTGCTACCACTTTTTATGGATTTTACACTTACGTTCTAAATCACTACTCTAATCTTTTCGAATACAAAGATAAGACTAGAGCCCCTAATTGAATAGAGCAATGAACCCACAAACAACTACTGAAATAAACTACATTGAATCTAGGAACAAAACTTAAATTGAATTCATAAAAGCTTACTCATTTGAAGAGAACTTGACAAGCCAAGCCTCCTCCTCCTCCTAGCTTCTCCTCACTCTCCTCCTATCTTGGCAGCCACTAAGGCAGCACTAAGCCTATGGAGTGGAGTACTAATCTCAAACTTGTGGTGTGTGTGAGTAAGGGAGTGAGCTGGTCTATTTGTAAACGAGTTTATGTCGGTTGCCACCCTAATATGCGCACGAATCAGTCACCACCGCCTTCAGGGAGCCACAGGAGGTCGACACGTGGAAGAACACCGAGTTTGGGGGCAATAAAGGGACGGCAGGACACCTGGTTCGGCCGACCTCCAACATGTCCCATTCGCTGTGTGCTTTCTTCTGGAGACTGGCAGGTGGGCCTTGGTTCCTTCCCCGCGTGAACTGCCCTTGGATTTCTTCGGATAAGCCTCAGAATGGGTCTATGAATCCATGTGCTGCCACGTGGCGATGCCTGACTGGTTGGAAACTTGTTTTCAGGATTGGTCCCTGCAATTCTCAGTACTTTTGGGTATAATTCACCTGCATGCAAATGGACACTAACACTTGCGGAAATGTGTCGGCGTATCAGATATCCGACTAGTAATCGATTGTACCACGCGTTCTACCTCGAGGTGGCCTAGCTAAGAACACAAAAAGATTATCCTGGTTCAGGCATAATGCCCTGCATCCAGGCTGACTGTCTCACTTGTTCTTACTCAAGAATGGGGGTGGTTCTTACAAGTGCGAGAGCCTGCCTCTTCGAATCGACAGGTCCCTCTATTCATTTACTCTCTCTTCCTCATCTCCCCTCTATATGGTGGAGGTGAGACGAGTCGTGGGCACAGGGTGGCCTGTCTTGTCGCATGTTTGGTTGGGCACTCGATGGTGCCACCGTATTCGTAGCCTGCTGCCGTGCCTGCTCCCATCCCATCATCGTGGAGTAGTCCATACCGAGGCGCATGCGTGCCCCACATTCCACTCCTCTTCGGTTCCGTCAGAGGTGATGGGCATTCAAGTACCCTTCCGCTTGGCTGGGGCGACAACTGCCCCGCATTGGAGGCAACCTGCTTCTCTCCTACCCGTGGCCGGGTTCAGGTCCCCCCTTCGAGTCTTTTACTTCCTTCTGGATCGCCCCAAGGGTCGGTCCCGTGTTCAGCCCCAGGGTCAGTTTGGGCTCCTTGTCCCGCCTCCTCCTGAGCTCAGGCTCGGGTTTGCTTCGTTGTTGGCTCGAGCGGCAAGCTACCGACCCTTCGGGGGGTCACCTCGGCGCTCGCGGTGCTGGGACTCCGCTACAAGCATTGAAGCGTCGGGAGGATTCATCCTGCCCGATGTTGTCTCTATCGTGGACTGCATCGCGTCGCTTGCCCCTCACTCATGGTCGTCCCGGGCGGCGTAACACCCTCATATTCATCAATTTTCATGTACAGAAGCACTTAAAGAGAAGAAGAAAAGGAAAGAATATAGAACCAAATAAATAAATAAAAGGAAAAAACTAAAATAAATAGAAAAGAAAAAATAAAAAAAGAAGAAAATAAAATAAAAATAATAAAACCTAGCCGTCCCCATTTTTCCCCCTAATTCCCCCAAATCCCCCAAATTTTCCCGTAAAATTCCCGCCTTAGGGATTTTCCCTACATTTGGGGGAATTTCTCCCCAATTTTGGCCGCACCAAATACCAAGGGATTTTCCCACTTTAGAGATTTTATTCGCCCCCCTTGGCCGCACCACCTCAGGGGAGAAACCCTAGCCGCCCCACTTTTTCTTTTTTTGGCATTTTCTTTTTCCCCCAAATAATCTCAGCCCTTGGTAGAAAATATTTGATTAAATGTCAGCCCCTAGATCCCACCTCTTCTCAAATTAAATCTCAGCCCTTGATTAAAAGAGTTGCTGAAATCCTAGCCCCCTTGGCTTTTCCCCCCTTGTAAATAAAACCCTCCCCCCTAGGCGCCACCCCCAGCCCCCAAAAACCCCTGGCCGCCGCCCTCCTCTGCTGCCAAGCCCTGGTAGCCGCCCCCTGCTGAAGTTTGGCCGCCGTGGAAACTCTGCCCCGCCTCGCTGTCGCTGGAGAAGAAGACCCTGACATCCTGCCCTAGCCGCAGCTCTATTTTTCTCCAAGGAAAACCCAAGCTGCTTCCATTGCAAGGGGAAAAGTCCAGCCGCAAGGAGGATAGAAGGAAGAAGAGAGGTAGGTCCCCATCGCCCCTCTTACCTTGTCGCTGTTGTTGCTACAAACCCGTTTTTCTCCACCCCCTGCGAGCAGAAACTACAGCATATGGGTAGACCATGTTCCGGTTAAGTTTTGACGATGGAATTGATCTACTGCTCGAGTTAAGATCATAACCACATCCACACTTAATTCCAGCAGCCTCATTCATCGTAAAACCCCATGAAAGCTTACTAAAACTAGCAAGAACACGTCCAAACTGATTAATATAGGATGCACTAAAGGATTTACATGCATCCACATCATTGCATATTGAGTAAAGTTTGTGCATGACATTTGATTGCTGTATGTACATGGTCGTGAGTAGAAGAACATGCTCAAGAGGCCATCTACGAGGAACTACAGCACCAAGACTTTGAGACGCTTGAGAAACACGAACCGCAGGAGCAAGGCAAGTGCCCCTTGACCATGTTGAACCTATGTTTTTGAAACTGTTTTGTTTGTGAAAACTGCATGCTCATGTCAACTTGATGGGAAACCCTTTAGTAGGAGTTTACTAGTCTTGTTAGCCACCCTTGTCGCCGGGAAACATGTTGAGTTGGGTATGGTCAGTTTTTCTTTTGCTTCACTTAACTTACGGGACATGGGGAAACTGAAATAAAACTTGTTAGCTACTGCACTTGTAAAGATTAAAGATGATGAGAACATGATGATGTTAATGAGCATGGAATCGGGGAGATCAGGCAAGCTCGGTTCGTGGAATTAGCTGAATGATATGGTGGTTTGCTTGCCGTAGATGTAAGGAACGGTTCATGCGAGAACATGCCAGGAAAAGAATGTCACCACAAGGCCAAATATGGGTGCTTCTTAGCTGACTAATTAGGTGTGTTGCTAGCTTGTTATGGACCATTAGATGGCGCGGGGAATGGGAGTCGAGGAACACTGCCATGGAAACTGCATGGCACACGAGGGGGCCCGTGGGTGGGAGAATGGAGATTCGAGCCTGCCGGCGAAACCTCAGTGGGTCCTTACATTCTAGTAGCCCCTTTCTAAAGTCTATTTTGTGATCTCTTGGTCATGCACCGACGGTTGTGTAGTGGCGTAGTGGAGGTTTTCTCTAGTCACCGACGAGTGATGAAATCACAAACTTGTGGGTAAAGTGGTGCCACCTCTGCAGAGTGTAAAACTATCATGTTAGTCGTGCTTCCGGTTACAAGCACCTGGCCAACTTCCATGATTAGAGGTAAAACATGGGATGTTTATACAAATATGGTTATAGTATTGTCATTAGAACTGGTTTTGGGACTTGTTTTGGGTAAAAATATGAGGTTGGGTTCAGTTATATGAATATGTGTTGATCATGAGCATTTATGAATATGAGATGAACTTGAGAAAGAGCATTGGCTGGTTGACACTTGATTAAATGATGAATTATGATGGAGGAATGATGCTTTACTTGGTTATGTTGGGATTTAACTCACCTAGAGATAGTTCCTGTTTTTATCATGATTGTGAAATAAAACTTGCTTGCTGCAATGAAACCATTTATTTACTACCTTGTGTTTAAGCTACATGTCGTACTTTTCCCGCACTTGCTGTAACACCCTCAATTTCACTACCATGCATTGCATACATTTGTCATATAGAGAAGCATTTAAAAATAAGAAGAAACGAACAGAGGAATATAGAAGCAAATAACATAATAAAACAAAATACAAATGGAAAAAAATGAAAATAAATAGAAAATAAAAGAAATAAAAATATATAAATAAAATAGCCAAATTGGGCCACCCCAATTTTTCCCCAAAATTTCGCAATTTTCCCCCAAATTTCCCCTTCCCTAATTTCCCAAATTTTTCCCAATTTTCCTGATTTTCCCTGAATTCCCCTAGGGGGGTTTTCCGCCACATTTGGGGGGATTGTTCCCCCCAATTTGGCCACACCAAATTAGGGGGGAACCCTAATGGGCCCCACCCCCTTGGCCGCAGCCCATTAGGGGGTGAAACCCTAGCTGCCCCCCTTTTAGACTCTTTTAGGCTTTTATTTTCCAATTAAATCCTAGCCATTGGTGGAAAATAAATAATAAAATCCCAGCCCCTAGCGCCCACCTCCTTTAAAATTAACTTTCAGCCCTTGGATAATTGGGTTGCTAAAATACTAGCCACCCTAGTTCTTTTCCCCCTTATAAGTATAACCACCCCTTAGCCGCCACCACCCATTCTCTTTTTTTGGCCGCCGCCCCCTCCCCTTGCTGCCAAGTCACCGTCTCCCCCTGCTAGAATTTGGCCGCCGTCGAGCTCCGTCACGCCTCGCCATCGCCGGAGAAGAAGCCCCCGACATTCTGCCCTAGCCGCAGCCTCATAATTCTCCACGGAAAATCCTCCGCTGCTGCCATTGCAGAGGAGGAGGTCCTGCCGAAAGGAAGAGAGGAGGAACAAGTGAGGTAGGTTTTCGTTACCCCTCTAACAATGTCGCTGCTGTTTCTACGCACCCGTTTTCACCACCCCCTGCGAGCAGAAAGTTCTGCGTGTGGACATACCATGTTTTGGTCAACTTTTGACAGAGGAATTGATCTACACCTTGTGTCAAGATCATAAACACGTCCACACTTGATCCCAGCAATGTTGTCCATCATAAAATCCCAAGGAAGCCTACTGAAATATGCAAGAACACGTGCAAACTTATTTTATAAAACTGCACCATAGGAATTGCATTCATCCACCTCATTGCATCTTGAGTAAAGCTTGTGCATGATAATTGATTGCTGTAAATTTTGTATGTGTGTGGTCGTGAGTAGAAGAACACGCTCAAGAGGCTGTCTACGAGGAGCTACAGAACCAAGACTTCGAGACGCTTGAGCAACACGAACCACGGGAGCAAGGCAAGTGCTTCTTGACCATGTTGATCCTATGTTTTCGAAACTGTTTTGCTTGCGAAAACTCGTATGCTTGTGTCAACTTGATGGGAAACCTTTTGTAGGAGTTTACTAGTTTTGTTAACCATCCATGTCGCCAGGAAAGTTGATGAGTCGGGTATGGTCGTTTTTCCTTTTTGCTTCGCTAAACTTACGGGATACGGGAAGCTGAAATAAAACTTGTTAGCTACTGCACCCATCTGAATATATATGATGATAACATGAAAATGTTAATGAGCATGGAATCGGGGAGATCTAGGCGAGCTTGGTTCATGGATGTTGCTGAATCATATGGTGGTTTGCTTGCCGTAGATCTAAGGACCGGTTCATACGAGTACATGCCAGGAAAACAGTGCCACCACAAGGCCAAATATGGGTGCGGTTAGCTGACTAATTAGGTGTGTTTCTAGCTTGTTATGGACTGTTGGATTGCGCGGGGAATGGGAGTCGACGAGGACTGCCCTGGGAACTGCATGGCACAAGAGGGGGCCCGTGGTTGGGAGAATGGAGATTCGAGCCTGCCGGTGAAACCTCAGTGGGTCCGTACATTCTAGTAGCCCCTTTGTAAAGGCTATTTTTTTATCTCTTGGCCATACACCGACGGTTGTGTACTGGTATGATGGAGGTTCTCTCTAGTCGCCGACCGGTGATAAAATCACGAACTTGTGAGTAAAGTGGTGCCACCTCCACAGAGTGTAAAACTACCATGATAGCCGTGCTTCCGGTTGCAAGCACCTGGCCAACTTCCATGATTAGAGACAAAACATGGGATGGTTATTAGGGTATGGTCATCAGGATTGGTTTT
Organism: Neostapfia colusana; assembly: GCA_030760725.1. NCBI lineage: Eukaryota > Viridiplantae > Streptophyta > Magnoliopsida > Poales > Poaceae > Neostapfia > Neostapfia colusana. Next base: position 49,516,974 of record JASWHV010000015.1, read on the forward strand.
GGGACTGTTTTGGGTCATGAAAATGGGTTTGGTTTCAGTTATATGAAAATGAGATGGTTATGAATAATTATGAGTATGGACTTGAGAAAGATTAATGGTTGGTTGAGACTAGATATATGGTGAATCATGATGAGGGATTGTTGATGATTAAATTGGTTATGATGGAATTCAACTCACCTAGAAATAGTTTCTGTTTTTACCATGTTTGTGAAATAAAATTTGCTTGCTGCAATGAACCTTTTTATTCCCTACCTTGTTATAATCTACATGTCATACTTTTCCCGAACTTTCTGAGTACGACATGTACTCACCCTTGCATTCCCACATTTACATCAGCTGCAGGAGAAGAGTACTTCGAGGAACAGGTGGAGTACTAGGCGTGCGCACTACCGTCAACATGCCTATGGAGTTGAAGTTGGAGCCTGCTGTCTTAGCCATTTTCCGCTGTCGTTCAGAGTCTTCCGCTGCAAGAATAAGTTAGATATTCATGAGTGAGAAAATGAGTCAATGTAATAAAGTAATTAAACATTATTTGTACGTGGTTATATTCTGAATTTCAGTTTGTGGAATACATGTGTATGTGTGATGAACATCCTGGGCACACACATGCATTCACTTGGTTCATTTTTGGAACCGGGTGTCATACTTGCTGAGTACGACATGTACTCACCCTTGCATTCCCACATTTAATTAAGCTATAAGAGAAGAATACTTCGAGAAACAGATGGAGTACTAGGCATGCGCACTACCGTCAACATGCCTGTGGAGTTGAAGTTGGAGTTCATCGTCTTTAGTTATTTTCCGCTGTCGCTTGGAGTCTTCCGCTGCAGAATAAGTTAGATATTCATGAGTGAGACATTGAGTTATTGTAATAAATTACTTAAACACTATTTGTACATGGTTACATTCTGAAATTCAGTTTGTGAAGTTTGTGTGTATGTGTGATGAACATCCTGGGCACACATGCGCATTCACTTGGTTCATTTTCGGAACCGGGTGTCACAAATTGGTATCAGAGCCACGTTGACCGTAGGATGCAAGCCTAGTTAGAATGTACACTCTAAAACACATAGTAACACCCCTCTAAACTTCTATTTTTGAAATTTTCTTTCTGCTGCACTTTATTTGTCAACTCAGCCACCGCAAAGTGCTATTTTCACCCCCTCTTTCTTCTTTTCTTATGGACAGCCACACTTTCTGTTTTCTTGCTTCATAGCATCTGAAATTTTGGATTTATTTCTTTCTTCTCTAAAGTTTCTAATGTTTTAATTATAGATGCTGGTCACTAGGAGTACAACACGCATAAGAACTCGTCCACCGCCACTTGGGAGTGCACTTAACCCCATCGAGGTGTCCGATGGACTGTATTGGGAGGAGGTTAAGATGGAACCTCATGATGAAGATGAAGTCAGTAGCTATATGCATGAGGAAGAGGATCCGGAAGAGGTGGAACCAATCAAAGACGACAAGAAGATGATTCACAAGAAGAACAGCATTGGTATGCACCTCAGAAGGAATACCATGCGTGCTTACACCCCACGGAGTCTCATAAAGCTACGTTGAAAGAAGATGAGTTCGAAGAGGAGCTACCCCCTGCTGAGTCCGAGAATGAAGATGATGAACGGGCCATCCGTTCAGTTCAGGAATTCCGGTCCAACGAGGTGGAGGGAGGACACATATCCAGGGAGCTTAGAGAATCCATTGATTGCTGCAGCTTATACCTAGAGTACCTACTCAAGAAAGTCCCTCGTCTCGGACATGAAGAGTGGAAGGCTGAGGTAACCATCCTATCTAACAGTAGGGTTGTCACCCGGCACTTCGCACCCACATGGAGAGCTACAAGGGCAGAAGCTGTCGATGATGCTGCATGGTATGCATTCACCGGACTGTGCTACGGTTTCCGTGGGCAGCTTGAGAACACTACATTTGAGCTGCACCAATACCGGAAGAGTGGTACAAGGGAGATCATTGGACCCCATGGAGGAGCTCTTTCTAACCCACAAGCTGCTGACAAGTCTCAGAGAATGCTCATGGAGTTGGGAAATCGCTACGCAAGCGCACAAGAAGAGATCCGTTACCTCCGCAAGAAGCTGTATTTGCTGGAGAAACAAGAGGAGACTCGGGACAACGCGGGAACAAATGGAGCACCAGCGTCATCTACCCCTACATAAACTGCCGACTCACCATGGCGCGCGCCCATGTATGGACCACCCCCGTCACACGGCGAGAACAGCACCGGTTCTCACAATTAAGTTTAGGTTTCCCTCTGAATAAAGTTGTAATAAGAACGCTTAGATCCTAGCAGCTTGAATAAGAGTGGTGTGCTGAAATTTTATGATGATTGCTTATGTTTGCATGTTTGGGTGTGAGTTGTGGTACGCGCTGGCGAATGTCCACATCCACACATAGTAGAGAGATGTGAGATGCTTCGGCACTTGCTCACATCCTCATATTGGATGATATTAATAAAAGAAGTTACTTAATTCATACACATTGATGCATATAGTTGGGGGATCAATCTGAATTTCTATTTCCGACTCTACTCTCTCGCAGATGCCGAGGGAAAATTCCAACCGTCACCGAAGGAGCGCTCGTGGTAACAATGAACCACATGAAGATGGTGTCGGGAGCTCGTCCGTCCCTGGGTCACGGGTCCGTGCACGCTCGCCCGGGAATCGCATTGGATGGTGTCGTGCGATGCGGCATCCAACAGCACACGAGTAAAGGAAACCATATTATATAAATCATTTACGGAAGCGTACAAAGAGTTAGTTTACAAATACTTATCTCAAAATAAACTACAGCGGAAGACTACAACTCTCATGACTAATTTCGAGCTTAGCATCAAAGAAACTGTCTAGCCCACGGACGTTTCTTACTAGCAACACGAATAATCCAACAGCAGCAGCAATGATACCCATGGGTAACCACTCGGAGGTTTTCAAGTCTCATCGACAACCATTATCATAAGCATAGAGTTAATACCTGCAAAACAACTAGTATAGTATCCATGATCATAACGCTCAGCAAGACTTAACCCTCAGCCCTAGTCATGAAACTCTAAATGAAGGTTAAAACATAAAATAGGATAGCAATTTGCATAATAAACTCACGTAAATGTGAATCCTTACTTTCAAGTCTTATTAGCAGCAATTTAAGAGTAACCTTGGGCACGCCACATTGGGAGTCCACAATCAAACAAGAACGCTTTCCCCCGATGTAAATTGCTCATGGTGGAAAAGAATCTAGTTTGCTCTGATCTATGCATACATGGTAACAGCATAATACTAGTATCAACTTCAAACCAAAGTGATTAGTTCTTATCTCAAATGCAAGTTCTTACTACATCACGACTGTGAGAATAAGTATTCTCACTACCACGAGCGACGGTGATTCAAATCAAAAACACCCGGACTACACGACAAGTACGCCCGTACTCGACGTTTCCTACAGCAACCATCACTGACGTCGTACATGGCAGCCTTTCCCCCGTTTCACCTACGTCAAATCGATCCGATCGTCCCGTACAGTAGCCACCCTCATGTGCACCTACCAACATGAGATGTCATGACAGAGTTACCTACATACTGCACACCGGCCTCTCTCCTGAGGCGACTGGAAAAGTCCCAACGCAAGCTTCCCGAGGTACATCGGTTTACTGGGTCCCATATAGCAAGCATGAGTCTGGTACACAACTCAAACTTGCTCAACAGGGCTGCATACGGATCAGTCCTTGACCGACATGGACAGGTCTAATGCACCCAGGCTTCTATGTCCTGCTGCTCCTACAACCTGCCCGGTATCAACTTCAACTTGCTAACAAATTTCTGAACCAATCCCGTATGCCCCTGTTTCTCCTGATCATGCGAGTAGCATCTCACCACTCGACTTCTACCGAACCTTACTTGAGCATGGCAGTTCTACACGATGAAAAGACATCTACCCAATACTCCATGGGTTTCTCTAGTCATGCAAGAGGAGTATCAAAACATCTAGACCTAATGCACAATTCATATCCTAACCAAAAGAGTGAATACAAAGTAAAAACCTAACAGCTGTTAAATGCAAATCGGAGCTTGCCTGTTTTGCAGGGTAGTAGTATATAATAGCAGTTAGTGATACTCTATACCTTGATCCTTCTGAATTTACTCAACTGATCCACACATCAAGGGATGACTCCGTCAAAGTCCTTCATAGTCAGCACTATCGATATGAGTATGCATAAGTTGTTATAATTCAAATTAAAGAATTTAGACACTTAAACATCTTAAGAACAGAAGCTGTGTGGAAATGCCAAGAATGGCTTTGTTCCCTCTGTTGTGTAAGGAAATTAAGAAAAACTAAATCTGCCTTAGGAGTTTAGTTATACACTAACTAAGTTTCCTAATGAACATATAAGATGAGCTGCAATGATTTGGACATAACTAAAGATCCTGATCTCTAATGACTTCGAGTTTTTACAGGAAGTCATACACTACACAGGGACTTAGCTTGCCAAATTGAAGCTAAAGTGGAATAAAATTGTGTCTTCCATAATTCCTACAAGACTCTAATATATTTCCCCACATACATAAGCATGGAAAACCAATACAGAGAGTTCTAAGGCTCAACTTTAGCTGAAACTTTACATGTGAGCTCCTGGTCACAAGAACGTACTTTGGTCCAAAATTCAGGCCTGTTACTTGAGTGGTTCCTCCAGACTGATTCCTTAAGCATTTCTACTAAAAAGATTTAATTCTGAAGTACTGTGCATTTTCATGGCTAATAAAGTGAACTACAGTTTCAAGTATGATTCATAGAACATGCCTGAAATTTTCAATGATTTTTGGAGCTATGAATTGCCTAGAATGGATTTTACAATTTGGAAACCTTTTCTGAAAAAGTTGCTGGACCACTTTGAACACAGCAGTTTGTATTTAGCAAATTCCTACATAATTCAACTCCAAATGAGCTGAAAGTTTGCTAGGAGGTCAATAATATCATAAAGAATATTCTGGCAAAATTTGAGGATTTTTTGGATGAACCAAACTCCCTAAATAATTCGTTTTCAGAAAAGCTTCCATTAATTTTCCAGAATTTATTATTGACTTTCATACAAATTGGGTTTCATATTTGTATAGATCTTTGAAAAAATGCATACAACCAAATTTGAATCACTCAATTTGGAGGTTCCTACACAAATATATTATTTTCCAAAGTTGTGGCACAATCTGGAATTGTTTTGCTACTGGAAATTGATTGGGCCCACTTTTTTAAATTGCAGCCACTGAGATTCGAGCCACACCGGGTTACACGGTTTCCACGTGCGCAGCAACACTGGATCCGAGAGCCACAGCCGATCCTCTTTTTAAATTCTCGGTCGCTGACTGCTGGGCCCGGCCCGGGTCTTCTTCCTCCTCCAGCGCTTTTCTCGCGCCCGTGCTGCTCCCTCGCCAGACCGAGGCAGCTCCTTGCCGGCGACCCGACTCCGGCCATCTCCCGGCCGGAGACTCGCGGCCCGTGCGTTTGGGAGGTCGGGGAACCCGTCTGTGGGGCTAGCTCGAGCTGCCAGTGTCCGGAACACCGTCGGCGGCCTGCGGCGGCCTCTGGGAGAGTTCGGCACCGTCGGCTCACTGTTCTAGCCCGCCAAAGGTTCGGCCAAACTTCTCTAAAGCACCAGTGGGTGATAGGTTAGCTCGTCAAGGAAGAACCAGAGCTCGAAAACGCCTCCAAAGGGGTTCTCACCGTGCGCCTGACTGATGCCGACATGTGCGCACTCGGGAAAACTCAAAATACGCCGCTCCGAGTCGGTTTCAAGCTAGGGTTGCTAAAAAGAAAACGATCACCGGCTAGTCCAGCTCCTGTGTAAAATATTTGGTGATCTAACAACAAATAGGGTGGAAGAATACGGAGTTCCCGTACTGTACGGTCCGTGGTGGTGCACCGAGGGAGAAACGCCGAATTCGGCCGCTAGGGATCACCGCTTGAGCTGAGCTTCGGGGAGAAGCACCATGGTGGTCCAGCGCACCACTGCGCATCCTTGCTTGGGCGTGAAACCCACCGGGTTGGCCTGTCCACGTGCACCCAATCGCCGGTTATGCTAGGTCGCTGCGGAGGAGGGCTGTTCTAGGGTTTGGGAAGCCGGAGCTGGCTAGTTTTCGCGCCGTGGAAGTAGGAGGAGCTCCCTCAGGACCATTTTGCAGCTCGGAGGAGTGGTGTGCGTAAAGTTTTCTGTTTTCCTTCGATCAACCGAGTGGTGGCACTCTGTTCTCGGTGTGTCGTGTGTGAGGAGGAAGCAAAGCACGAGTTGCTCGGTCTGTGGAGGAGAAGATCACGTCGAGAGCTGAGGAAACACACGAGCTGGTCACCAGCATGGGGGAAACAACGGGGACGTGTCTCGTCTGCAGCTCGGTGGCGCCCTGCGAAGCCTCGGTTGAATTTGACACTGAGCAGAAACTAACTTCGGGTGCAAGTTACAAATAGCTCAATGACATGTAGGGTCCACCCATGTTTCTCCTCACAAAAGATCTTCTCATGTTAATCTCTCAAATTCAAAAGTTCTGAAATTGAAATGTGGGCTAGCATTTGAATTCTCTGAATTGAAATTGAATTTGGCATTGCAAATTTGAATTTGGTTTGAATTTGAAAATGCTCCTATTAATTCCTTTTTAGCCCACCCTAAAATTAAAAGGTTGCCATCCTAATTTTCCTCAAATTGAAAAGTAGGAGGCCACATGTATATTCAAAAGTTTGGCAATAATTTGCGGTGAACATTGAATTTGAAAATCAGATTTTTAATCTTTCATGCAAATGTGTAATCCTTCCATGGTGTATAAGTCCACCTTCGTGCAACCCATTCAAATAAACATGAGAGCCTTTTTGATGAACATCCATGTACAACTTCGCGTGTAGAAAAGTTTTTGCATGTCCCATTTCATGAATTGGAAACACATAGCCATTCAAGCCTCGGTTTATTTCATATACAATTTTGGGACTTTTACAATCCCCACCTTAAAAGAATCTTGTCCCGAGATTACAAAAGAAGAACGAGACGGGATAGGTAACTACAAACTGTACGCTGATAAAAGTTCCGGATAATTTGTGCAGAGGTAATCTTCACTTTCCCACGTCGCCTCTTTCGCGGTATGATTACTCCACAGCACCTTGTAAAATTTTATCGTCCGGTTCCGGGTTATACGGATCTTTTCATCTACAATCTGAACTGGTCGCTCGGTGTAGGTATGATCCGGTTTCAATTTGTTGATTTCTTCGGTGCGGACAGCAGCGGTGAATTTGAGGCATTTCCGCAGCTGTGACACATGAAACATGTCATGAACACCCGCAAGACTTGCCGTTAGTTCCAGCCGGTAAGCTACGGGTCCGCACTTCTCCGTGATAGCAAATGGACCTATAAAGCGGGGAGCGAGTTTCCTCTTTACACCGAACCGGTGAATTCCCTTCATCGGAGATACACGAAGATAAACGTGCTCTCCAACGTCAAAATGCAACGGCCTAACCCTTTGATCAGCATAGCTCTTTTGTCAGGATTGTGCAGCCCTTAAATTTTTTGTATCAACCGAACTCGGTCTTCGGCTTTGTTCATAAGATCAACCCCGAACAGTACCTTTTCGCCAGACTCACACCAATTCAGCGGTGTGCAACACTTCCGGCCGTAGAGAGCTTCATATGGTGCCATTTTGATACTCGCTTGATATCCGTTGTTGTATGAAAACTCCGCCAACGGCAAGTGTCATCCCAATTCTTACCGTGGTGGATGGAACACGCTCTCAAAATGTCCTCAATCACTTGGTTCACCCTCTCAGTTTGTCCATCGGTTTGAGGATGATATGCGGAGCTTCTAATAAGCTTAGTGCCCAACGAGGCGTGCAGCTGCTCCCAAAAACAAGCAATGAACAGCGCACCTCGATCTGAAATGATGGTCTTCTGGACACCGTGTGAGCATAAAATTCTTGAGATATATATAACTCTGCATATTGCTTGGTTCAATAATGAATGTTCACCGGTATGAAATGAGCCGACTTCGTCAAAAGGTCGACGATCACCCAAATCGAGTCATGCTTTCAGGATGTGAGTGGTAATCCAACGATAAAGTCCATACTCACTTCCTCCCATTTCCATGCTAGTATCTTCAGTGGTTGTAGCGGCCCGGCCTTCCGCATATAATTAGCATTGACCCGTCTACACATATCACACTCGGATACGTACACGGCAATTTCCCGCTTCATCCTCGTCCACCAAAATTTCTGTTTCAAATCTTGGACATCTTGTTGCTGCCGGGATGAATGGAAAACTTTGACAGGTGGGCTTCATCCATTATCTTCTTCCAGATCTTCATATTACGCGGTACAACTATACGGTCGTTAAACCATAGCGTACCATCATTATCCTTCCAGAAACACTTCATCTCTCCGTTGTCTATTCTTCTCCGTGTGTGAGACATACCCTTGTCTCTTCTGTGAGCCTCAACAATCTCTTCTCAGATCATTGGAACGAGAGCAATATTATAAAGTGCTCCATATGGAATGACACGGAGACTCGGTTCTTCATCTTCCAACTCAGCAACCGCCAATTTGTAAATGTGGGCTTTCCGACTAAGCGCGTCGGCAACCACGTTCGCTTTTCCTGGATGGTACTGGATCTCGATTTCATAATATTTTATGAGCTCCAACCATCTCCGTTGTCTCATATTCAGCTCCTTTTGCGTGAAGATATACTTCAAGCTTTTATGGTCGGTGTAGAGGTGGACAAGATTGCCAAGTAAATAATGCCTCCATATTTTTAACGCCAACCCCACAGCAGCAAGATCGACATCATGGGTTGGATAATGCTGCTTGTGGTTTCACAGTTGATGAGACCCATACACGACCACACGCCCTTCTTGCATAAGAACGCAGCCGAGACCGATGCTGGATGCATCACAATAGACATCAAATAGCTTAGTCGTGTCCGGCTGAGCAAGAACTGGAGCTGTCGTGAGATGTTTCACCAAAGTTTTGAATGCGGCTTCACATGCTGCATTCCACATGTAATTCGTGCCCTTCTTCAGCAGCTCCGTTATTGGTTTAGCAATTTTTGAGAAGCTCGGAATGAACCTCCGATAATACCCCGCTAAAACTAGGAAACTTCGGACCTCGTGGACAGATTTGGGAGATTCCCATTTCAGCACTAGTTCAATTTTGCTTGGGTCCACGGCAATGCCCTCTGCTGAAATACTATGGCCTAGAAAAGGCACTTGACCAATCCAGAACTCGCATTTGCTGAACTTTGCATATAGCTTGTGCTCCCTCAACCGTTGTAGCACGATACGCAAATGTTCAGCGTGCTCTTCTTCAGATTTGGAGTAGACCAAAATGTCATCGATGAATACCACGACGAACTTATCTAACTTCGGCATGAATACTGAATTCATTAAGTACATGGAGTGTGCCGGAGCGTTGGTTGACCCAAATGACATGACGAGGTACTCATAAAGTCCATATCTCATCGAGAAAGCTGTCTTCGTTATGTCCTCCGGTTGGATTTTGATTTGATGATACCCAAACTGAAGATCCATCTTCGAGATTACCTTTGCACCCACCAGTTGATCGAATAAAATGTCAATGCAGGGCAACGGATACTTGTTCTTTATAGTAACATCATTTAGAGGATGATAATCAACACATAGCCTCAGTGTTTCATCCTTCTTGTTAACGAACAGCGCAGAGCAACCCCAATGTGAAGAACTTGGTCGTATGAAACCCTTGCTCATGAGTTCATTTAGGTGCTCCATCAACTCCGCTAGTTTGTTACGTGCCATCTTGTAAGGCCTTCGTTAAATAAGTGTTGTTCCCGGTGCCAGTTCAATCTTGAACTCAACGTCCCGCCGGCAGCATGCCCGGTAAATCATCTGGAAACTCATCATCACGTACCACCGGAATATCTTCAAGTTTAATCGCTTCCGTGTGGTAGGCCTCTGTCATTTCTTGATCTTCGCTGTGTAAAAACAGTGTGTGCTGTCCGTGAATCAGCAAGTCAATCTGAACAGTCAGATTACCGATATTGAGAATGACACCGTGATGGTTTAACCAAGACATCCCCAATATTACGTCTATCTTCTGCCCATCCAACATAATCAGCGATGTTGGGTATATTTTTCCTCCCAAACATAAAGCTGCTCGGGACACAACCTGATTGCAAGAGATACTTCCTCCCGGTGAACGTATAAGATAACTCGTTGTGGAAGTATTGGTGGATAATTGATGCTGATCCACGCATGATTTTCTGAATAAATTGTGGGTAGCTCCGGAATCAAAAAGTATGAGCACAAGTACATCTTTGATAGTGAACATGCCTGCTAACACCGGCGCTCCCTCCAGGACATCCTCAATAGCAAGATGTTGCACATTCCCGGATTGCAATGCTGTTATGTCTAGTTGAGCAAGTGGCGGCATACCACCTGATGATGATGGTTGTCCGCTGTTTAACAACTTCTCTCGGCATTCTTGAGTAAAATTCCCAAAACGGTGGCTATAAGAACAAAGATATTTACCCGGTTCTTCGCTGACTTACGGTTGAGAAGTTGATGTATTAGGCTGCAGCAATGAGGCACGAGAAATCAATCATTGCTGCGGCTGTGGTGGTGCTTCAAGACGTGATTCTTGAACCAGAAATCTTGGATATGCCGATCTTACTGGTGGCTGCCACAGTTCATCGTATGGTGTGCGATACACTAAACGGTATTTATGAGGAACAACGGGTGTGTCTTCTTGCACACCACCCCGGTCCATCTTCTCTGCTTGACATTCAAGTGTCGCCTGTTCTTGCAGCATGGCAGCACTGACCAACTCGGTGTAATTGCCTTGATTGAACAAAGCCAACCTATCCTTCAATATGGCACTCAGGCCATGGAAAAAGTAATCACACCTTGCAACTTCGTTTGTCACATAGTCGGGAGCATATTGTGCCAAACGGTTAAACCGCTTGACATAATCGAGGACATTCATGTCCCTTTGCTTCAACTTCTTGAATTTCTGCAGCTGGGTCTTGATAAAACCCGTAGGAATGTGACAAGCACGGAATGCTTCACAAAATTCCGTCTATTCCACTTGATGGCCTTCCGGAATAGTGGTGAGATATTCGAACCACCAATTTCCGGCGGTTCCATGGAGTTGTTGAGCTTCAAATAATGTCTTCTGATAATCATCACACTCGAACACTCCAAACATGGACTCCATAACCAGAAGCCACTGATCCACTTCCACGGGTTCGGTAGCTTCCGGGAATATTGGCGGTTGAGTCGCCAAGAAGTCCAAATAGGCGTTCCGAGGTGAAACGACCTGTTGTGCTCGATGAAGCATGCCTTGCTGTACCAAGGCTTGGAGCAATCGGGTGTTCTCTTGATTCGACCCGACCATCCAAGCCATGACATCCACCCATACCGTTGATGGCGGTGCCCGTGGTGGAGTCGAGTCATCGCCATCTCGGCAAAAACCTTCAGCCCTACTCGAAGAACGAGTACGCACCATACTGCAAAAGGATAATTTTGAGGGGAGTCAAAACTTGATCTCAGCAATATGTGAAAGTATTTAGAACATGAACATGCTAAAAATTTATGAAAGCACAACCAAAATTCATGTTTACACATCTTCCTAAAGCCAACATAATCAGTTCACTATTCTGTACAGAACAGACCTTTCTGTACTTAACCCAGATTTTGATCCGGTTACCAGCATTTTCATAACTCAAGTTGAATACCAAAGTTAAAGGTAACTTCAATATTTTCCAGCGAGTACTCATATGCCAATAGATCATATCTTGATAAAAAGTTATGATTGCTCAAAGTGACAGAATTTCTGGGATAAAATTTGCCAGCATCTCCTCTGTATGTGGCTGTTTTTATCACAGTTTACATAAAAATACATTAAAATTCTGAAAAACTATGAACTAAAAAATTGTTGAAATATTCATAACCTTTCCAACGGTGTATCATATGACCCTTAGAAATTTTTCTACAGAAAGTTATGGTTAATTTACAGAAACATCCAGAGAGGTCTGCATCTGCCATTTTTCTGGACAGTTTGCATTCAACTGGATATTCAACCAATTTGGCTTGTGATTTTGCTCTGGAGATCTACAAATAAGACGTAGAGGACTTAAAAAACTTTCCATAACTGTATCATACACCTCCATTGGGTAAAGTTACTCAGAGTTATGCTCTGTCAAAGTCCAGCAAAAACTTCTGCCAGAACAGAGTACTCTGTTTTTGGGAAACTTAGAGTCCTATCAATTCTCTCCTTTGAAGCTTAGTTCAAATGAAGAGCTCAGTAACTAATATGTGTTTTCCAACTTCCATTTTTAGTTAAAAGTTAGTCATGAATCATTTCTTCATAGGAAAGAAGTTATCGACTTTAGTACGGTGCCAATGCACCGTAAGAAATATGACGGTACTACGTTGCCTCACAAAAGAAAAACCTAACTGGATTACACCGGCATAAACGTATCCTTAGGTGGCACTAAGATGGTCACTCGCAAATGTTTGCTACTCGTACTACGGTTTCGTGGTTAGTACCTACATAAGTCACACACACTCATCAGGTTCGTCTGCACACCGAACCCGGTCCCAATACAATTTCATACACCCGTCTGTCATCACTCGCACGGGTGTTCTCAAGCCAAACACGCCTTGAGATACGTGTTCATGTTACTAACCATGTGATGGGGTCCCCCATACTTGCCCGCAGAACGCCAGGGAAGGGCGTTGCTCAAATACCCCAAACGACATGAAGAGTCGTAGAGGATAGCAAAGCTGGCCGGTTTACCTGCCACCTGTGGGGCTCCACCCTTAAGCTTGTGCGCACTGGTGGACAGTGCTTACATGCACCCCCCAAGACATGAAAAGTCCCTAGATGCATGATTTTCTGACATAAGCAAGTAAGTTAGGTTGCCACCTTCATAATATGCTAATATAGTAGTCCTTATGTGGACCTAATACCGTTTTCTCACCGTATCCTAAGTTTTTATCGTAATATGATCCTCAATCCGTGCGCTATTCCCAACACGGCTCTGATACCACGCTGCCGGGGACACGCCCGTCCCTGGGTCACGCGTCCGTGCACGCTCGCCCAGGAATCACGTTGGGTGGCGCCGTGCGATGCTGCACCCAACAGTATACGAGTAAAGGAAACCATATTACATAAATCATTTGTGGAAGCGTACAAGGAGTTAATTTACAAATACTTATCTCAAAATAAACTACAGCGGAAGACTACAACTCTCACGACTCATTTATAGCTTAGCATCAAAGAAACTGTCCAGCCCGCGGACGTTTGTTACTAGCAACATGAATAATCCAACAGCAGCGGCAAGGATGCTCATGAGTAACCACTCGGAGGTTTCCGAGTCTCACCGGAAACCATTCTCATAAGCATAGAGTCAATACCTGCAAAACAACTAGTATAGTATCCGTGAGCAAAATGATCAGCAAGACTTAACCGTCAAACCTAGTCATGAAACTCTACATAAAGGTTAAGACATAAAATAACATAGAAAATTGCATAATAAACTCACCTAAATGTGAATCCTTACTTTCAAGTATTATTAACAGCAATTTAAGAGTAACCTTGGGCACACCACATCGGGAGTCCACAATAAAATAAGAAACGCTTTCCCCCGATCTAAATTGCTCATGGTGGAAATGAATCGAGTTTGCTCGGATCTATGCATACAAGGTAAAAACATAATACTAGTATCAACTTCAAACCAAAGTGATTAGTTCTTTTCTCAAATGCAAGTGCTTACTACGTCACGACTGCGAGAACAAGTATGCTCACTACCACGAGCGACGGTGATTCGAATCAAAAACACCCGGACTACACGACATGTACGCCCGTACTCGACGTTGCCTACAGCAACCATCACTGACGTCGTACGTGGCAGCCTTTCCCCCATTTCACCTACATCAAATCGATCCGATCATCCCGTACAGTAGCCACCCTCATGGTGCACCTACCAACATGAGATGTCGCTACCCACATACTGCACACCGGCCTCTCGCCTGAGGCGACTGGAAAAGTCTCAACGCAAGCTTCCCTAGGTACATCGGTTTACTGGGTCCCATATAGCCAGCATGAGTCCGGTACAAAACTCAAACTTGCTCAACAGGGCCGCATACGGATCGGTCCTTGACCGACATGGACAGGTCTAACGCACCCAGGCCCCTATGTCCTGCTGCTCCTACAACCTGCCCGGTCTCAACTTCAACTTGCTAACAAACTTCTGAACCAATCCCGTATGCCCATGTTTCTCCTGATCATGCTAGTAGCATCTCACCACTCGACCTTTACCGAACCTTACATAAGCATGGCAGTTCTACACGATGAAAAGACATCTACCCAATACTCCATGTGTTTCTCTGGTCATGCAAGAGGAGTATGTAAACATCTATACCTAACAGCTGTTAAATGCAAACTAAATCTGCCTTAGGAGTTTAGTTATACACTAAGTTTCCTAATGAACATATAAGATGAGCTGCAATGATTTGGACATAACTAAAGATCCTGATGTCCAATGACTTTGAATTTTTACAGGAAGTCGTACACTACACAGAGACTTAGCTTGACAAATTGCAGCTAAAGTGGAATAAAATTGTGTCTTCCATAATTCCTACAAGACTATTATGTATTTCCCCACATACATAAGCATGGAAAACCAATACAGGGAGTTCTAAGGCTCAAATTGAGCTGAAACTTTACATGTGAGTTCCTAGTCACAAGAAAGTACTTTGTTCCAAAATTCAGGCCTTTTACATGAGTAGTTCCTCCAGAATAATTCCTTAAGCATTTCTAATAAAAAGAATTAATTCTGAAGTACTGTGCATTTTCATGCACAATAAAGTGAACTACAGATTCAAGTACGATTCATAGAACATGCCTGAATTTTTCTATGATTGTTGGAGCTATGAATAGCCTAGAATCGATTTTACATTTGGAAACCTTTTCTGAAAAAGTTGCTGGACCACTTTGAACACTGCAGTTTGAATTTAGAAAATTCCCACCCAATTCAACTCCAAATGAGCTGAAAGTTTGCTAGGAATTCAATAATATCCTAAAGAATATTCTGGCAAAATTTGAGGAGTTTTGGATGAACCAAACTCCCTCAATAATTATTTTTCAGAAAACCTTCCAAGAATTTTCTAGAACTTATTACTGACTTTCATAAAAATTGGGTTCATATTTTATAGATCTTTGCAAAATGAATCCAACCCAATTTGAATCACTCAATTTGGATGTTCCTACACAAAGATATGATTTCCCAAAGTTGTGGCACAATCTGGAATTGTTTTGCTACAGGAAATTGACTGGGCCCACGTTTTTTAATTGCAGCCACTGAGATTCGAGCCACACCGGGTTACACGGTTTCCATGGGTGCAGCCACACCGGATCCGAGAGCCACAGTCGATCCTCTTTTTAAATTCCCGGTCGCTGACATCTGGGCCCGTCCCGGATCTTCTTCCTCCTCCAGCGCTTTCCCGTGCCCGCGCTGCTCCCTCGCCGAACCGAGGCAGCTCCTCGCTGGCTATACGTTTTCGGCCATCTCCCGGCCGGAGACTCGCTGCCCGTGCATTTGGGAGGTCGGGGAACCCGTTTGTGGGGCTAGGTCGAGCTGCGGGTGACCGGAACACTGTCGGCAGCGTGCGGCGGCCTCGGGTAGAGTTCAGCACCGTCAGCCAACTGTTATAGTCCACCAAAAGTTCGGACAAACTGCTCTAAAGCACCAGTGGGTGCTAGGTTAGCTCGGCAAGGATGAACCGGAGCTCGAAAACACCTCTAAAGGGTTTCTCACCGTGCGCCCGATTGATGCCGACATTTGCGCGCTCGGGAAAACTAAAAATACGCCGCTCCGAGTCAGTTTCAAGCTAGGGTTGCCAGAAAGAAAATGATCGCCGGCTAGTCCAGCTCCTGTGTGCAACATTTGGTGATCTAGCAACGAATAGGGAGGAAGAAATTGGAGTTTCTGTAGTGGACGGTCCGTGGTGGTGCACCGAGGGAAAAACGCCGAATTCGGCCGCTAGGGATCACCTCTTGAGCTGAGCTTCGGGAAGAAGCACCACGGTGGTCCAGCGCACCTCTGAGCGTCCTTGCTTGGGCGTGAAACCCGCCGGGTTGGCCTGTCCACGTGCGCCCGATCACCGGTTGTGCTAGGTCGCCGCGGAGGAGAGCTGTTCTAGGGTTTAGGAAGCCGAAGCTGGCTAGTTTTCGCGCCGAGGAAGCTGGAGGAGCTCCCTCAGGACCATTTTGTAGCTTGGAAGAGTGGTGTGCGTAAAGTTTGCCAGTTTCCTTCAATCGACCGAGTGGCGGCGCTCTGTTCTCAGTGTGTCATGTGCGAGGAGGAAGCGAAGCACGAGTTGCTCAGTCTGTGGAGGAGAAGATCACGTCGAGAGCTGAGGAAACACACAAGCTGGTTGTCAGCGTGGGGGAAACAACGGGGACGTGTCTCGGCTGCAGCTCGGTGGCGCCCTGCGAAGCCTCGGTTGAATCAACACTGAGCAGAAACTAACATCGGCTGCAAGTTACAAATAGCTCAATGACATCTGGGGTCCACCCGTGTGAGAGGGACCCGGCCTACCCGTTCACGGGGTCTCATTTGAATCTTAGCTCAAAATAAGAGTTCAGTAACTAATATTTGTTTCAAACTTCCATTTTTAGTTGAAAGTTAGTTCATGAATAATTTCTTTATAGGGAAGAGGTTATTAAGTTTAGTACAGCATCGATGCACCATAAGAACATGTCGATACTACGTAGCCTCACACAAGAAAAACCTAACCGGATTATACCGGCATATCCGTATCATAGGTGGCATTAAAACGGTCACTCGCAAACGTGTGCTACTCGTACTACAGTTCGTAGTTAAACCTGCATAAATTACACACAATCATCATGTCCGGCAGCACACCGAACCCGGTCCAAATACAGTTCGTACACCCGTCCGTCATCACTTGCACAGGTGTTCTCAAGCCAAAGACGCCTTGAGCTACGTGTTCACGTTACTAACCACGTGACGGGGTCTCCCATACTTTCCCGTAGCACGCCAGGGAGGGGCATTGCTCGAGTACCCCAAAAGACATGAAGAGTCATAGAGGATACTAAAGCTGGCCGGGTTACCTGCCACCGGTGGGGCTCCACCTTTCAGCTTGTGCGCACTGGTGGACAGCGCTTACGTGCACCCCCCAAGATATAGGACGTCCCTAGATAGCAAATAAGTTAGGTTGCCACCTTCATATTAAGCTAATTGTAGTCCTTATGTGGGCCTAGTACAGTATCCTCACCGTAACCTAAGTTTTTGTCGTAATACGATCCTTATTCTGTGCACTATTACCAATGTGGCTCTGATACCATGCTGTCAAGGACCCGGCCAGCCATTCGTTCACAGGGCCATGCCACTCGCCCGGCAATCACATTGGGTGGTGCCATGTTATGCGGCACCCAACAGCACACATATAAGGAACACATGTATTACATAAATCAAAAGCGGAAGCTTACAAAGGTTCTTTGTAAATATTTTACAGCAATAGCTACAGCGGAAGACTATAAACAGCTCACGTCGAATAACTAATGAGCACTCGAGAAGAGGTCCAGCCCGCAGACTCCTCTCGCTAGCATCACGAATACATTGCAGCGGCTGGGTTCTCCATGTGTTAAACGACTCGGAAGTCTCCGAGTCTCACCGGACAACCTTCTCATAATCGTCGATATTAACCTGCAAAACCACTCATATAGCAAGCGTGAGCACATAGGCTCAACAAGACTGATCCGTCTCTCCTAAAAAAGAAACTCTACATGCACGAAGGGTTGCAATTAGGTTAGCTAGATTTGCATAAAGGACTCGCCTAATGTTGATCCTTAACTTTCAGATTTTAAGCCTCATTGTAAAGACCTTGAGCCGAACAGCATCACAACTCCACAATCAAACAAGAAACACTTTGTTGCCATTCTTCTTGCATAAAGTAAAGTAAACTTTAATTAGCCTATCTCTAAGTCGAGCATGATTGCAATACAAGTTACATCACGGCCTTATCAAGTTCAAAAGAAATCATTCAGTTCTTACTACGTAAAGATGCACTGGGCAAGTATGCTCATATGACTGCGAGCGACAGTGATTCGAATCAGTACACGTGCGGACTACACAACATGTACACCCGTACTCCGAGTTGCCGGCAGCAACCTCGACTGACGTTGTACGCGGCCACCTTTCCCATGTTCTTCCACACAGGACGCAGTCTAACGGGCCATAACCGACACAGGCAGGGCTATGCACGCATGGTCCGCAGCCTGATGCATCTAAATCTCCCTGCCCGGTCTCCATTTCTTAATTGTGAACTTTCCTCAATGTTTCTATTCTTGACCCGCTCCGATAAAACAAAGCCCTAAACTCGCGAGTAGATTCCAACTACTCGACTTCTACCGGACCTTTCCTACTAACATTCAGCGTAGCCAAATTCACTCAAGGAGGTGCTATTCTACCCTTTCTCTCTTAGGAATTTATGGTCATGCAGTTGGGTTTTCATTATCAACTAGACCTAATGCAATCAAACATTCAAAGCTATGATCTCTAGAAATGGAAATAATTTATAAAACTGCTTGTATGCAAACCGGGACTTGCCTGTTTTGTAGGTGACTAAGATTACAATCAGTTGGTGTCGTCGATCACTTGAGGCTTCATCACTCGATCACCTTGTCTTGGAAATTTCGCTTCACTTCCTTCACAAGTCCTCACATAGATGCTACACGTATGAATATGCATATGTATTTAATTGTAAAGCTTTTGCTAATAAGCTGTGATGAAAAGTTTAAAACTGGAACTCTGTTTAAGAATTTAAAATGACACTGGTGCTAAGGTTGGGTTTGGGTTTAAGCACTATGATCAAGGTGATAAGTGGTTTTCATCACTTGTGTGTTGAGCACCTAAGGAGGTTGAACAGAACAGTGGTGATCAAGAGCTCCAATGGAGCTGAAAATATTTGTGTGAGTTCCTTTTCACAAGAAAATCATCTGGACCAAAATTTAGCACTTTTCACTGAGTGGTTTATTCAGAACAATTCTCTAAGCAAATAAGCAAAAAGGAATTAATTATTAGGTGACTCACATGTTCATGTCAAACTTAGTGGACTAAAATTTCACTTATAGTTCATAGAGACTGCATGAATTTTCCTATGATTTTTGGAGCTAAGAATTGCCCAGAACTGAATTTCCAACTTTTGGAAGTTCTCTGAAAATGTTTCTGTATTCATTTGAACACAGCAAATTGAAGTCTGAATTCTCCTAACCAAATCAACTCCAAATGAGCTTAAATTTTTTACAGGAGTTCAATAACATCCTAGAAAATATTCTGGCAAAATTTGAGGATTTTTGGATGAACCAAACTCCCTCTAAATTTCTTTTGCTGAAAAGATTTAAAGCATTTTCCAGAATTAAATAATGACTTTCGTACAAATTGGGTTGCATATTTGGATAGAGTTTTTCAATCTGAATCTAACCCAATTTGAATCACTAAATTTGGAGTTTACTAGCAAAAGTTATGCTCTTCTAAAGTTTGGGGAAGATCTGGAATTCAATTTAAACCCGGGAAAAGTTTAAACCTTACTGTAGGTCCAGGGGGCACGTGTCACGTGCTGGAACAACGCCACATGGGCCACAGGGTTATTTCCCGCGTTGCCACAGATTGATCCGGTGTTACAGAGGATCCAGCCTCTCCCTCCCGAGCGACTGACACGCGGGCCCGGCAGTTTCTTCAACCTCCAGATGCCCCTCGCTCCCACGCCGCCGGAGCTCGCCGGATTTTGGCCTCCCGGCCTCCTCCCGTCCTCTCACTCACTGCTAGACCCTAGAAACATGCGAGGAACACGTTGGGAGGGTTTTCCCGGACCAGCGAAGCCACGAACATGTCTCGCAACGGTGCAGCGGCTCCGTGAGAGTTCGGCGGCGTCGGCCCGACGTGCTAGACCCTCCAACCTTTGGTTTCAAAGTACTATAGCACCGGTGGAGGCTAGAGAAGGTCGGCACGCCATCAAAACAGCTCGGGAATTGCTCTAACTAGTGTTTCATCGTGCGACCGAGGCTTCCTAACATTGCCACTGTTGGAAAGCTCAAAATACACCGGCTACACGTGGTTTCATGCTAGGATTGAGAAGCAAACTCGTGCACCATCGAGTCTAGCTCATGTGAGTGTAATTTCATGGGCTCTAAACATGTATTGATTGGGAATCTGAAGTTTTCTTACCCGTACCTCGGTTTGAGCCGGCCGGAGGGGAATCTGGAAATTCTCCGAGGAGCTACCACGGCTTTAGCTAAGACTTGGAGGTGAGCTGTAGGAAGGTCTTGCGTGTCCAAAGGAGATCTTGCTCGGCCGTGTCAAGCTCTGTGTGAAGCTGTCCACGAGAGCACCGTGTTTCGGTTTTGTTTTGGCTGCCACAGAAAAACTGATTTCTCGGTGTGAGGAGGCCCTACTCACTCGGTTGTGGTCCAAGGAGGTCGTGGGGAGTTCCGTGGTGCTGTTTTGCTGCTCAGCCGAAGCTTGCACGTGAGTTGGTGGGTGGCTGAGCAATCGACGGGGTGTGGCAGCCTCTGTTTCTCTTGTGCGCGAGGAAGAAAAGGAAACAGCGCCGTGCTCGGTTCTGTGGGCGAAAAGAAGCACGGCAGTGAAGTGATGAGGTCGCCGAGGGAGTGCCAGCGCGAGTAAAATGCAGATGAGAGGCGGTTCTCGGCGCCCTCGGTGTCACACGGTGACTGCTCGCCTCTGTCTCGGTGAACCAGAGCCAAACAGAGACTGTGCACTGCAATTAAAGATCTTCTGCAAGCTTAACTTCCTCAATGACATATGGGTCCCACAAACAGCTCGCTCTTATCTTCTAAAATATCTCCCAAAATTTGCAAATGATGAAATTAAATTGTGGGAGTTCAAATCTGATGTGCATTTGGATAATTGGGCAAGTTTCATCCAAATTCAAATGGGTATTTGAATTCTTTGCAATTTAAAGTCCTTTTGGAAAATGACTTGCAAAACATTTCAAAAATTCATGAAACTTTGCATACCCACTAATTTGGAACTAAGGAATTCAAATATGAAACCTGATTATTTGTTTGGCTGCTGCAAATGAGATTTTTAACACAACAGTTTGCAATTTCCATTGTTGCCCTCATTTGAAATTTGAGTTGAACAAAGTTTGTTCCAAAATCTGAACTTATCATTCTCACACATATGGGAACTTCCCACCTTGGTTTCAAATCCCCTTGGGTTCCAAGCATTCAAATAAATAATTGAACATGTGAAAAAGTTTAAACAAGTCCCATTTTTCATACACATGAAACCAACTTGCATTCAACATGAATTTCTTTGTATTTATATTTTGGGACCTTTACATAATTTACATCAAATAGCTACAGTGGAAATATATGATCAGCTCACGTCGAATAACTAATGAGCACTCGAGAAGAGGTCCAGCCCGCGGACTCCTCTCGCTAGCTACACGAAGACATTGCAGCGGCTGGGTTCTCCAGGTGTTACATGACTCGGAAGTCTCCGAGTCTTACCGGACAACCTTCTTCATAAGCATCGATTTTAACCTGCAAAACCACCATATAGAAAGAATGGGCACAAAGGCTCGGCAAGACTTAACCATCTCTCCTAAGGCATGCCGCTCTACATGAAGGTAACTTAGACAATAAAGAAGAAAGTTGCATAAAGACTTGCCTACACGTTCTTCCTTAAATTTCAGATTTTTAGCCATCACAGTAGTTGATGAGTGGTTTAGGCCCGATCTTCTGAAAGGTAGGTCGATTGAAGTGGAGATCTCAACGTTGATGATCCGAGGCACTCGAGCAGACCCGAACACCCCTGCAATCACTATACCACTGCTCCGTTGGTTTTTAACCGTGCTTCACAGGCTTGACTTCGACAAGAAGGCTATCCCTGCAGGTGCAACCCGGAACACAAGCAAAAACAATGACGATGCAATCTGAAATTGCGAAATTAGGGTCTCACAAACCGTAGAACGGTGAAAGTGCTTAATCTAAGAAAAACCCACCGAATATGGCCGGCGGCTGCAGTATTTAAAGGCTAGGGTTCGTCCATAAGACCCTTAGACGCATCCCTAATGGACTCATACTGGATACAAGGCCCAAAAGCCCAATACGGTGGTACAACACCGGACAGAACTATGAATCCGACTTGTTCCAACAATTACCAATGACTCCTGGCAAATTTTAATGTGGGACCAGAACCATTGGAAAGTTTATCTCCTCATAGTTCCATGAATATGTAGAACGTCGAAAACGGAGTCCGTATGCATCCTGGGCTTCCGTTTTAAGATGGACTGCTCCTGGACTCCGAGTTGAACTCGAGTCCGAGTTGGCGACTGTTTCCATCAACTTGTGGACGTCCCATCTGGTTCTCCACGTCCCCAAATCCTCCTCCCTTTACTTGTTGATCATGTCCATGGTTCCTAATAACAATTAAACTATTAAATAGCAATCCATTCTCAAAATCACATGGGTAGGAAGTTAGGAATGAGTTCACCTGCTGATTTAGTAATCGTGCCCGTGCTCTTGTGATTGGTCCATGTATATCAATGTGAGTACCCAATGTTGTGATGTCCTCATCAGTAGTGACCTTGTACCGAGCAACATTCGAACTCTACAATCAAACAAGAAACGCTTCATTCCAATATTACTTGTCCCAAAGTGGAAAATAACTTTAATTTGCTCTACCTCTACTTCATCCATGGTTTTCATGCAATTTGAATTATCATAACAACCATTTAAACTTGCAAACTGTTATCGCACAACTTGATTACTACGTCACAACGCAGTGAGCAGGCGGTACTCATATCCACGAGGGACGGTGATTCGAATGAAACACTGCCTGGATAACTCGACACATACGCCCGCCTCTGAAGACCCAAATCTGGCATCCTTCATTACGTCGTATGCGGCAACCTTTCGCAGGACACCTGACTGTAGAACCGATCATGCCGTCTCGGGCTGATAGGTCTACTGAGACGATGTGGTATGCCTCTACAATCCAGTTAACCTGGTACATCGGTTTCTTGAGTCTCATATAGCAGTAAGCATCCAGTACACGACTCAATACTTGCTCAGCAGGGCCGCACACGGCTCAGTCCTTAACCGACACAGGCAGAGCTACCCAACC
Organism: Neostapfia colusana; assembly: GCA_030760725.1. Taxonomy (NCBI): domain Eukaryota; kingdom Viridiplantae; phylum Streptophyta; class Magnoliopsida; order Poales; family Poaceae; genus Neostapfia; species Neostapfia colusana. The sequence continues at coordinate 49,540,155 of JASWHV010000015.1, forward strand.
AAGACCTCATCTTGTCGCTGCCTGACCCTCCTGCCCGGTCTCATCTTTGGAAACATAAATTTTAGTTTGCCTCTTTAAACCATACCTGGGTAATCCCAAACTATAACTCGTGAGTAGATTCCAATTACTCGACTTCTACCGGATGTCATAGCCCTATTTGGCACAGCATTATTCTACAGCGGGGCTACTTCTTCTACCCTTGACTCGAGGTTTTATTTGGTCATGCATTTGGAGTATAAATCATTCCTGATCTAATGCACATACAAACTTTAAACCATAGTAGTGAACAAAGTAAAACTTTATAAACAACTTAAATGCAAACCGGAGCTTGCCTTGGTTTTGCAGGTGACTAAGTATATATTCAGTTAGTGAAGACCACTTGAGGCTTGATCACTCGCTTTCCTCCCTCTTTGATCTCCACTTCGGTTGCTTCACAATATTCATGTAGATGCTACACGTTATGAATATGCATATGTGTTTAAGTGTAAAGCTTTTGCTATCAAGTTCTAAAGACAGGTTTAAAACCAGAACTCTGTTTAAGAATTTATAATGACACTGGTGCTAAGGTTTGGGTTTGGGTTAAGCAACATGATCAAGTGATAAGTGCATTTCATCACTTGTGTGTTACTTATCTAAAGAGGTTAAACAGGACAGGGATTATCCAGAGCTCCAATGGAGCTGAAAATTATCATGTGAGTTACTTGTCACAAGAAAGTCATCTAGACCAAAAATTAGCATTTTCACTTAGTGGTTTATTCAGAACAATTCTCTAAGCAATTAAACAAAAAGGAATTATTTCTGAAGTAACTCACATGTTCATGCCAAACGTAGTGAACTGCAATTTCAATTATAGTTCATAGATCCTGCATGAATTTTCCTAGGATTTGTGGAGCTAAGAATTGCCCAGAACTAAATTTCCAAGTTTTGGAAATTCTCTGAAAAAGGTTCTGTATTCATTTGAACACAGCAACTTGGAATCTGAATTCACCTAATCAAATCAACTCCAAATGATCTGACATTTTTACATGAGTTCAATATCATCCTAAGGAATGTTCTGGCAAAACTTTAAGATTTTTGGATGTACCAAACTCCCTCTAAAAATCTTTTGCTGAAAAGATTTAAAGAAATTTTCAGAATTAAATAATGACTTTCATATAAATTGGGTTGCATATTTGGATACATTTTTAAATCTGAATCAAACCAAATTTGAATCACTAAATTTGGAGTTTCCTAGCAAAAGTTATGAGGCTCTAAAGTCTGAACTAAATCTGTGCATTCAAATATCCCCGCGGTTTATATCGCATGTCGGCGGGAAAAGCGAAATTCCGGCGAGCACAGTTCGTGACAAGCTGCCGGGTGTTGCGGTGAAGCAAGAGAAGGTCTAGGCAAACCTTTTTTCTTTTGAAGCTCGGTGGGAGCTGCACTGTGGTGACCGGGCGACTGGTTCTTGTGACCGGCGGCTCGCGGTGGCATCGGTGAAAAAACCGAGCTCGGTGTCGAGTTCCAGTGGAAGAAACGTTTAGCTCTTGCGTCGGACATGTCGAGGAGCACACAGAGACTTCGTGGGGAGGCTCAGCTCGGTGTGCAACCCGTCGGGATGGCCGGGCGCGGGTGGACCAGTGGTGGCGGTTTGTCGGAGGCTGAAACGCTCGTGAGAGGAGGCAGCAGCGAAGGAGCTCGAGTGGCAGTCGAAGAACACACATTGCCGAGTGCTGGGCTGGCTGGAAAATGTTATCGGCACTGAGGCGGTTCGGCAGGTGCTCGGGAGGTGGCAGCGGCGCTTCCTCAGTGGCGCGAGGTGCTGTTCAGCGCCTTCGAGTGAAAAACAGAGAAGCAGAGAACAACACTTCGGTTGTAAGTCTTCCCCTCTCAATGACAAGAGGGTCCCACTGTTTTTCTCCCCTAAAATGTCTCCAATTTGGCATAGTGCAAACTTCAGTCATGAGGAGCTCAAATTTGAAATCCATTTTGGCAAATTGACAAGGTTTACCTCAGTTTCGAATTTGAATTCAAATTCCGATGAAATTTGAAAGCCTCTTTGATATACATATCAAAGTACCTCCAAATTTGCTCAAAATGTGCCTCCCTCATAATTTGGACCTGAAGAATTCAAATATGGATTCAAACTTTTAATTTGGTGGCTGCAAAGGGAAGGTTTACAACCACAGTTTGCATCCTTCTTTTAAAATGACACCTTAGCATTTAAAAGAACATTTGAATTCAATGTGGACTTTAAATTATGTGCATGCACATGGCAACATTAACATGTTTAGAAAAGTTTTTGCATGTCCCATTTCCAAAATTTGATCTCAACTTTATTCACAACTCAAGTTTTCCATTTACAAGTTTTGGGACTTTTACATTCCTCCCCCTTAAAAAGAAACTCGTCCCGAGATTCACAATTAAGAACAATGTGGGGAGGACGACTATCGGACATATGCTTCTAATAGCTCCGGATGATTGAGTTGTAAATATTCCTCACATTCCCATGTAGCTTCACCGGACGTTTGATTTTCCCATAGCACCTTGAAAATTCGTAATGTCCGGCTTCTTGTCTCACGAGTCTTTTCATCAATTATCCGGGTTGGACGGTCAACATAAGTAAGGTAAGGCTTTAAATCTGCCACTCCTTCCGTGAGAATTCCCGTTGGAACTTTCACGCACTTCTGCAACTGAGATATGTGCAAGACGTTATGAACTCCGGCTAAGGCTGCCAGTAACTCCAAACGGTATGCCAAGGTTCCACTTCTTTCGATGATGGCAAAGGGACCAATAAAATGCGGAGCTAATTTTCCTTTCACTCCGAATCGGTGAATTCCCTTCATAGGAGATATGCAGAGATATACGTGGTCTCCAACTTGAAAGTTCAGAGAACGAAGTCTCTTATCCGCATAGCTCTTTTGTCTGGACTAAGCGGCTTTAAGATTTGCTTGAATAAGCCTTACCCGCTCTTCTGCTTCATTCACGAGATCAACCCCGTAAATAACTCTCACGCCAGATTTACACCAGTTCAAGGGTGTGCGGCACTTTCAGCCGTAGAGAGCCTCATAAGGTGTCATTTTTATGCTCGTTTGATAACCGTTGTTGTACGAGAACTCCGCCAACGGTAAGTGATCATCCCAGCTTATACCGTGGTGGATGGCACACACTCTTAGCATATCTTCAAGTATTTGATTCACCGTCTCAGTTTTCCCGTCGGTTTGAGGGTGATACGCGGAGCTTCGAATCAATTTGGCTCCCAAGGATGAGTGTAGCTGCTCTCAGAAATGGGCTATGAATAGTGATCCTCTGTCGGACACGATGGTTCTGGAGCGACTGTTACGCGTAAGAATACCGGTACGTAAAGGAAACCGACCTGAATTCCACAACGTTACCGCACCAAATCAACTAAAGATAAGATGATAGGATCCAACGACGATCTGAATAAGACTCTTATTCGGGATACAATCAGATTAGGACTCTTCTCTTCCTGATTATAAATAGAACCCAGAACCTCTGGCCGAAACCAAAAACTTCTTTTCCAACTCCTGAGCCGACGACATAGAGCCCTAGCCCCAACTTGCCGAGAAAGCCATCGCCGGAGCGCGGCAAGGAAGATCGCCGGAGGAAAGCCCAGCGGACTGAGGAGGACCTCGAAGACCGAGAGGAACGTAAGGTAGGCCCCAATACCACCTTACGATATCGTTGTGTCTTCTTTGCATCTGTTCTTTGATTCCTTTCGAACAGAAGCCTTCTCGTGGACAGATCACTTGATGATCAGGTTGATCTAAAGACAAGATCATTGCCACGACCACCTTTGATCCGAACACCTCTGTCCAAGCAAGCCATGCAAGAACACACCAATCTAATAAAAATCATAGGATAGCATGCATATGCATCATCGCATTTAGTTTAGGGTTTGTACATGATATTGATTGCTGTGAATCTTGTATGCACGTGATTCTACCTAGCAGGACAAGCTCAGGGAGCTGTCTACGACGAACTGCAGCAACCAGGTTTTGAGATCCAAGAACAACCGGAACCACAAGAACAAGGCAAGTGCTCCTTGACCATATTGATCCTATGTTTTGGGTAAAACTGTTTTCTTTTGCGAAAAGGTGTGCGTACTGAGTCAAACATGATGGGAAACCCGTTTATAGGAGTTTATCAGCTTTGGTCAAACCACCCTTGTCGCCAGGGAAGTTTATGAGTCGGGTATGGTTTTTGCTTTATGCTTCGCTGAGTCCAGGGGATTGTGAAGCGAGATAGATGTGTCTAGCTAACTGCACTCGTAATGATAATGAGGAACTGATGTTAATAATGAACATGGATCGGAGGGAGATCTAGGCAAGACTGGGTTTGTGAATGAGGTAGCATGAGATGGTGGTTTACTTGCCATAGATCTAAGGACCGGTTCATGCATGCACATGCCAGGATAACAGTGCCACCACAAGGCCAAGTATGGTTGTGGCTTAGCTGAGTAATTAGGCAAGTTGCTAGAGTGTTATGGACTGTGGAAGGCGCGGGGAATGGGAGTCGAGCGAGGACTGCCCTGGGAACTGCATGGCACAAGAGGGGGCCCGTGGGTGGGAGAATTGGAGATTCTAGCCTGCCGGTGAAACCTTAGTGAGTCCATACATCTAGTAACCCCTTTGTAAAGGCTATTTTGTAATCTCTTGACCATACACCGATGGATGTGTACTGGTATAATGGAGGTTCTGCAGTCGCCGACGCGTGACAAAATCACAAACTTGTGGGTAAAGAGGTGCAAACTCTACAGAGTCTAAAACTATCATGATAGCCGAGCTTACGGTCACGAGCACCTGGCTAAACTGCCATGATTAGTTGGGATGGTTATTGGGATAGTTATCGGTTATGGTTAATGAGTTTGTTCATGGTTTGGTTGTTGGGACTGTTGAGTCCGTGTGATAAGATGGTTGCATGAATGTTGAGTCATGGCAGCGAAACTGGTCTCGGTGTGAGACAAAGTTGTTTATGAAATAAGATGGTAGCGAATACGTGAAGGTATTCGTGAGATGGTAGCGAATACGAGGAGGTATTCGTGAGTAAGAATGAGGTTTGTTAATGTTCGGGTGGAACATGGAAAGCGATGGAGGTATGTTGGTAATTCAATACATGCTGGGATTACATTTGTCTAAAGTTAAGTTACTGTTTTATCATGGTTTTACAAATCTGCTTTTCTGCAAATAATCCTTTTTATACCTACCTTGTTTATGAGCTGCATATCATGTGTTTTCCTGCACTTGCTGAGTACATCATTGTACTCAAACTTGCATTATTATTTCATCATCAGCAGCAGGAGAAGCCTACTATGAAGACCAAGTGGAGCATTATGGCGTGTGATCTGTTCTCAACCTTGCCTGTGGGATGGAGTAGAGATGAAGTCACCACTGCTTAGATTTGCTTCCGCATTAGCTAAATTGCTTCCGCTTTAGAATAAAGACTTCCGCTGTGAGCATGGGTCCAAGACTCATGAGGTATTGTAATAAACTCTGTTATTCGTGGTAATATATAATCTGAATTTAGTTTGTGGAGTGTATGTGTATGTGTGATGAACATCCTGGGCACACATATGCATTAGTTCTCGGTTCCGTGGTTTTTCCACAGAATTGAGGGCGTCACACCTGTGCCTGGAGGATGCAGCTATGTTGAGCACTCGAATGCAGGAGTGCCAGCAGGAGCTTCAGGATGTTCGTGACACCCTTAAGGAGACTGAGGCGTTGCTTCGCGCCAGCTTGAGGGCGAGAGAAAGAAGAGATGGGAATGAACTGTGTGTCACCGTGAATGACACGTGGACTCCTGACTCCCCAGACCGCCGGGCAAGCAAGCATCGCCGCACTTCTCCACCTAAAGCGCAATCAGAGGGCATCCTCAATGATGAGGAAGACACCGACGAGCCAGCTTAGTGATAGGAGTTGTTAGAGTCACTTCCCTTATTTCCGCGTGTTATCGAGTAGTCGAGTCAAGAACCCATCTATTTGCTTGTTAGTGTTTGGTGTGTGACGTGAGTTGTGGAAGCCATGGGCACTTGTACACAACCTCGTCTTTAAGTTTGCCTTGCTTTGGTGTGTGAACCCCTATGAATCAATAGTGCATTTATTTTCGCGTGAGGCATGACGCCCAAAAATATATGTGAAATCTTCAGAAATTGTCTAAATATTAAGGCCTCAAAAGTTTCAGTTTAGACAAGCAATTTGGGAAGTTAATGCATAATGATTAAAGTTAACATTTGATTGATAATGATAGATGGTTGGAAGAGGAAGAGGCCGTGGTGCCAACCCCAACAACAACAACGATGAGGCTGCCAATCCTCACCTTCCTGGAGGGAAAGACAGGGGTGGTCGCCCTGAAGGAGCTGATCCTATCTACCAAATGATCGACAATCAGAATCAGCTCATCCAGAGTTTAACTCAAGTGGTGGCCAACTTACACCAAGCTCCACCCCCACAAGCTGCACCACGTTAACCAAGGTTGAGTGAGTTTCTGGGAACTCAACCCCCAAAGTTCGCAAGTGCTGCTGAACCTCTGGAGGCCGATGATTGGCTAAAGACCATTGAGAACAAGATGAGGATCATACAATGCCAAGGATATGAGAGGGTGATGTTTGCCTCTCAACAATTGCATGGACCCGCTGCTGATTGGTGGACCGCTTACGTGGCAGCCCATTAGGACCCCGAAAACATCACTTGGGAAGAGTTCAAGCGCATTTTCCGCAACCACTACATACCAAGGGGAGAACTCAAGAACAAGAGAAAGGAGTTCTTGGGACTGCAGCAAGGCAACATGACTGTGAGGGAATACCTCACCAAGTTCACCCAACTATCCCATTATGCACCACGGGACATCGAAACTGATGAGCAGAAACAGGACTGTTTTGTGGAAGGACTTACCATGGAAATGCAATGTGCAATGTCCTCCAAAGAATATGAAAGTTTCCAAAAGATGGTAGACAGAGCATTTGTCATGGAGAGGAAGCTGAAGGCCTTGGAGAATGAAAACAAGAGGAAGATGGGATGGTCACACCAAGCATCAGGCAGCAACATACGTCCACGTCTGATGCAGCAACCTGCAGGGCAGACGAACCATGCTGTGGTACTCTACCCGACACCGAGAGGGTACAACCCGAATATCAGGCCTCCATCAGCACCAGTACAGCCGCAGCGTAAGTTTGTGCAGCAGCCACGCCCCACTTATCAACCTCGACCAGCAGGACAAGGGCCACAGAACCAACCCCAAGATAACAAAGGCCAGGCACCTAAAGTTGGGGTGCAATGCTTCAACTGTGGTGAAGTGGGGCACTACGCTCATAAGTGCCCAAAGAAGAAGCCTATGCAGCCACAGCAGCAGAATGTGATGCGAGGACGGGTGAACCACGTGACCATGGAGGAAGCGCAAGAGGCACCTGACGTGGTAATTGGTAAGTTCCCTGCAAATTTACACATTGCAACCATTTTGTTCGATTCTGGTGCTACCCACTCGTTCATTGCTCAAGGATTTGTTAAGAAGCATGATCTAGCAACAACACAAATGAATCATATGTTAGCAGTGAACTCTCCAGGGGGAGAAATAAGAACAAGACAAGTGTGTCCCAATGTGAATCTAGACCATAATGGGGTAGTATTTACTGCAAACCTCATAGTGATAAACTCACAAGGGATAGATATTATTTTGGGTATGGATTGGTTGACCAAACATAAAGGTATCATCCATTGTTTGACTAGAACGGTGGAGCTAACTCACCCTAGTGGCACAAAAGTGAAGTTCATAGCTGTACAAGAACCTAAGAAGGACATTAAACCCAATCAAGTGGAAGTGGAAGTGGAAGAGATAAGGGTTATCAAGGAATATCCCGATGTTTTTCCTGAGGAGTTACCAGGTATGCCCCCAAATCATGAAGTGGAATTCGTGATTGAACTAGTGCCTGGAACAGCCCCGATATACAAGAGGCCTTATTGGATGGACTCAAAACAGCTGGAATAGCTCAAAGAACATATAAGAGAACTGACAGAGAAGGGGTATATTCGTCCTAGTTCCTCGCCATTGGGAGCTCCAGTGATATTTGTGCCAAAGAAGGACGGAACCCAAAGGTTATGCGTAGACTACCGTGCGTTGAATGAAGTAACCATCAAGAACAAGTACCCATTACCCCGCATTGAAGACTTATTTGATCAGTTGAGGGGACCTTGTGTATTCTCAAAAATTGATCTCAGGTCGGGATATCACCAATTGAAAATAAGGCCAACCGACATTCCCAAGACGGCTTTCTTATCTCGGTATGGGTTGTATGAGTCCACCGTCATGCCGTTCGGGCTAATTAATACCCCGGCATACTTCATGTATCTCATGAACAAGGTATTCATGGAGTATTTGGACAAATTTGTGGTGGTTTTCATTGATGACATTCTCATCTTCTCCAAAGATGAAGAAGAACATGAGGGGCATCTAAGACTGGTGCTGCAAAAGTTGAGAGAACACCAACTATATGCCAAGCTGAGCAAATGCGAGTTTTGGCTGAGAAGAGTCCCCTTCTTAGGACACATAATCTCGGAGGGAGGAATCTCCGTAGATCCCGCCAATATCGAGGATGTGTAAAAGTGGAAGACCCCTGAAAATGTTGGGGAAATTCAAAGCTTCTTAGGATTGGCTGGGTATCGACGGTTCATTGAGGGCTTCTCCAAGATCTCGAGACCCCTCACCAAATTATTAGAGAAGGGAATCAAATTCACGTGGACACCGGAGTGTGAGACAAGTTTCCAAGAGCTGAAGAGAAGTTTGAAAACAGCCCCAGTGCTAGTTATGCCAGACATGCAAAAGAATTTTTCGGTGTATTGCGATGCTTCTGGACACGGGTTGGAATGTGTTCTCATGCAAGAGGGGCATGTCGTTGCCTATGCATCACGGCAGCTCCGAAAACACGAGAAGTACACATGACCTAGAGCTCGCAGCAGTGGTCCACGCATCTAAGATTTGGCGGCATTACTTGATGGGAAAGAGGACAGAGATATATACAGATCATAAGAGCTTAAAGTACATTTTCACACAGCCAGATCTCAACCTCAGACAAAGGAGATGGTTAGAGCTAATCAATGACTTTGATGTGGGCATCAACTATCAACCTAGGAAAGCGAACGTCGTGGCGGATGCTTTAAGCCGGGAGGTGCATGTCAACATGCTGAGCTTAAATGACACGCCTACGGAATTGAAAGAAGAGATTGCAAAACTCAATCTATGCCTTGTGAATAGTGGTGAGGCCATCGCCATGGAAGTGGACTCCACGTTGGAGCAAGACATACGCAACGGTCATAAGAATGATGAGAAGATACAAGAAATCAGAGAACTCATCAAAGAGAATAAAGCTCTTGGGTTCAGAGAGGATGAACAAGGTATAGTGTGGCATGGGAAAAGAATCTGTGTGCCTGAGGTAAAGGAGATCCGTGAACTGATTTTGAGGGAGGCTCATGATTCCGACTACTCCATTCACCCAGGGAGTACGAAGATGTATCATGACCTCAAGAGCAGATATTGGTGGTATGGCATGAAGCGAGATGTCGCGGAACATGTTGCCCTATGTGACACATGTTAGTTGGTGAAAGCAGAACATCAACGACCCACGGGACTGTTGCAACCACTCAAAGTGCCCGAATGGAAATGGGGAGAAATAGGTATGGACTTCATAGTGGGACTGCCTAGGACCCAATCGGGATATGATTCGATATGGGTCATCATCGACAAGCTGACTAAGGTAGCTCATTTCATCCCCGTGAAAGAAAGCTACAGCAGATCCAAACTGGCAGAATTGTACATGTCAAGAATCGTGTGCTTTCATGGAGTGCTAAAGAAGATAGTGTCAGATCGAGGGACACAGTTCACCTCAAGGTTCTGGCAGAAGTTACATGAAACCATGGCAACCCATCCGAATTTTAGTTCAGCCTATCACCCACAGACTGACGGGCAAACCGAAAGGACCAATCAAATCCTAGAGGATATGCTGAGAGCTTGTGCACTCAAGAACAATAGGAGTTGGGATAAGAACTTACCGTATGCGGAGTTCTCCTACAACAACAGTTATCAGGCTAGTATGAAGATGTCACCATTTGAGGCGTTGTATGTGAGGAAGTGCAAAACTCCACTATTTTGGAACCAAACTGGGGAAAGTAAAGTGTTTGGGCCTGAGGTACTAAAAGAAGTCGAGGAAAAAGTGAGGGAAATCCGCAACAACTTGAGGATAGCACAGACCCGACAAAAGAGCTATGCCGATGTACGGAGAAGAGAGCTCATTTTCAACGTGCGAGACTATGTCTATCTAAAGGTGTCCCCTATCCGAGGGCTTCGTCGGTTCAAGGTGAAAGGGAAATTATCATCTCGATACATCGGACCCTTCCAGATTCTGGAGAGGAAAGGCGAAGTGGCATATCAGCTAGAACTACCGGCTCGCCTATCAGATGTGCACGATGTATTTCATGTGTCCCAACTCAAGAAATGTTTAATAACACCTGAAGAGATGTTACCCATGAATGAGGTGGACGTACGAGAGGATCTTTCATATGTCGAGCAACCGGTCAAGATCCTGGAGACAATGGAACGCCTCACAAGAAATAAAAGAATCCGAATGTGCAAAGTGCAGTGGAAGCATCACTCGGAAGCAGAAGCCATATGGGAGCGAGAAGACGAGCTCAAGGCACAGTTTCCGGATTTGTTTTCCTAGAGTCACCAATCTTGAGGACGAGATTTCTTTTAAGGGGGTAGAGTTGTAACACCCCAAAACCTGTTAAAGAGAAAATTTTAAAATTTTTGGACGTAATGCATGTGGTGAAGCAATTCAACCTCAAACTGGAATTCAAATTTGAATCAAAACCGAAAAGAAAAAGGAAAAAGAAAACGAAAAACAGCCAATGGGCCGAAATCCACCTCAGTCGGCCCAACATCTCGCGGCTGTTCCCCCCCTCCCCCTCTCTCTGACGCACGGGGCCCACATGTCATCTTCCTCCTCCGCGCGCGCCCTCAACCGCCACCGATACTCCCGTGCTCGATCACGCCCGCCGCTCCCGAAACTCTCGCTCACAACCCCGATCTTTGGTCCCGGGCACTCCAGCACGATCTCAACCGACCCCGCCGCCCTCCCTCGCCATTTAAACGCTGAAATCTGCCCCCTTCCTCCCCGATCGGCCACAACCGACGCAAGGTGAGAACCGCCGCCGCTGCTGCCCTTTTTCCGGGTCTCTCTTCCGTTCTTCCCCACGCTAACGTGCTTGCAGTGCTTGACCGCCTCCAGAGAAGCGCATCGTCGAAGAAAATCCGAGGAGGATCGACCCCATTGCTCTCCCACCGAAGATCACCTTCGGTCGCCGCTCCTCGCCGCCGTTGAGCCCTCCCGACCCCTTCGGATTCAAGAAAACCGCACTGGTGAGCTCTCCTATCTTTCCTCTGCCGGTTGCTACCAAAAAGGGCGGGTGTTAGCGTCTGTAGATGAAGATCCGCGATCTCGCCGGCGAAATCGCGCCTCTGCCGCCGTGCGCCGCCGCACGCATGGACGAGCTCCGGCCAGGAGCGACGTGGCCCCTTGTGGGCCGTCTATTTTAAATCGTGTGGCGCATAATAGGAACCCGGCGTACCCCTTCGCGATATAATCGTAACCCTTCATTTATAATCGGACGGTCCACGTCAGCCCAGCGTTATAAAGGTCAGAAATCTTACGCGCTACCCCCTGGGGATCTCGGAAAACACGAGCTAGCCCCGGAAACTTCTGATCTAGCCCCTGGACCCTCAGAAATTCATGTAAATTCATTTAAAAATCAGTTTTAGCCCCTGGACTTAATAAGAATTAGGAAGACCTCCCTGTTTTGCACACTTAGACCCCTGAAAATTTGGAAAATGAGAGATGGGGCCCCACTGCAGTGTGAAATTGCACATCAGCCCCTGGGAAGTATTAATTTCAGGAAATTGAATATGTGAATAGCATTTAAATTTAAACATAGGTGTAGGTAGGGTTGAATTATTCTAACCCTGTTGAAAATTGGTAGAACAATCTGAGGTCTGAATTTGGAGGGGAAATAAACTTTTAAACTAAATGAGATTGCTGTTTTGTAATTTATCTCTGAAATATACCCTTTAGGCATAAAACAAGTTTAAAATGTGGGAAAATGAATCTAAGTAACCAAAAAGGGGTAGGAAAAATATATGAAGGTTCTGTTTAGGTAACTGGAGCAGTAGAAATTTTTGTATGAATTTAGGTTGCTGTTTTATTGGTGGAAATTTATTTTAGACTAGAAAATAATTCTAAAAATGGGTAAAAATAAATTTAAATTGATCCTCATCAGAGAGCAAGTCAAAAGATATTTTATTGGACATTTTAGATCAGAACACATTCTGTTTAGGAGATATATTGTGCTATTTTAGTATTAAAGTTCACTTTTAGGTATGGAAAGTAAATATGAAAATATAGGAAAATAGGTATACCTAATTAGAAAATGTCAAGTGAGGTCCCCAAATCAAAAACTTCAAATTAAGATTTTGTAGAAGATCTGAAAACCTATTTGGAGTAGGAAGTTATCTTTTATACAAATTTTGTGGCTAAGAAGTCTATTATCCAATATAGAAAATTTGTTCAAATTGGAAATTCATATATAGTGTGCACTTAGAAATCTGAATATTAAAGCTAGAAATAATATATATGTTTAAAAGTGCATGTATGATTAGAATCAACATAACTAGGGTAAACACAACACTTAAATATGTGTATGACTTTCATATGTATGAATGTGTGGTTTGCATGAGTGGAAATGTGGACTATGGCTTATGGAATGTTGTTTTCTTTTGCTATGTGTATTGGCATGAGTAGAACCAGCCCCAGAGCAGATTCTCACCTTTCAAGATCAAGACTTTCCATTCCCAGAGCAGCAGGAAGAAGGCAAGTGTCCTTGACCACTTTGATCCTATACTAGGATGTGTAGTTAGAATTTAATTGCATTGTCAATTTGGAATATGATGCCCAAGCTAGGAAGTTTCCCTAGATTTTCATTATCTTACTTCCTTGTAGCCTGGGTTGGGATTTATTTTATTATGTCATTTATTTATATTACTTATGCTTAGCCATGCTTAGAATGGGATAAATGAGATATGAGATCATCAACTTGTTCACCTTACCCTTAAATGAGATATTATGAATTATGTAGAGGTAGGGATCGAGGCAAATTGGGGGCTTTGGTTGGTGTTGTGTGCACGAGACTCAGGTTTGTGTTTAGTGCTTGCCTGGATACTAAGGACCGGTTCATGGAGCATGTAACCTGGCTTTACCGTGCCAACCACATGCTGAGATGGGGCAGCTTGGCCAATTAATTAGGTGCATCCCCGTCGTAGTATGGGTGTTTGGATGGTGCGGGATATAGGTGTCAGCTAGACTACCATATGAACCGCAAGGCTCAAGAGGGGGCCACTGCAGCGGGGTTGGAGCCTCTTGTATGCTGTTAGGGGTGAAACCTCAGTGGGCCCACACTCGTCGGGAATCCCTTTGTAAAGGCCTCGTAGTGATATCCTGGCTACACACCTCGGAAGTGTGAACGTGGTTCGCGACCACTGGCATAATGGATGTTCTCGTAGTCCACCCGGCAACGGGGGATGAAATCACTACATGTGGGTACAGTGGTGCAAACTCTGCAGAGTCAAAACTGTCATGACAGCCGTGCTCACGGTCAATAGCGGCTTGGACTTATTCATGATTAGAGGATGAGGAAGTGGGAAGTTTAGGATGTTAAGCGGGGAGCTTAACATTGGAAATGCTGTTATGGTTACTTGATATTGATGATGGGTTGGGTGATTGGGACCATTTCACCTATGGAGTAATGTAGGTGCTTAATAAGCTAAGGTGATAGGTGTTAATTGCGTAGTGCTTTAACCATGAGTTCAACCTCTCCTTGTTTAAGCCATGCATGACATAACTTTCCCACACTTGCTGAGTACCAACGGTACTCAAGCTTGTTTTCTGTTGGTTTAAATTGCTTCTCAGGCCAAGGGAATGACGTGGTGTACAGCGACCAAGACTTTGGACCCGAAGAAGGATTCTAGGTTCACGGAGTCCCCCGGGCAACGCCTGTGACGGAGCCACAAGACTTATCTTCCGCTGCTGTTTTATTTACATGTTATGAACATATTATCATCCATCGAGACGTTATGCTATGTAAGACTTATTTATATTCGAAAACTTGGCTTGTAATATAATGATGCTTCACTATTTGTCGTCACATGTATGAGAAAATGATCCTGGCATACATGTGATATTCACTCGGTTGCTCTTTAGAGAAACCGGGTGTGACATTTGCTTCGACCAACTGATAAAACAACATGTCGATCCGTGGCAACGGGTACTTATTCTTGATGGTTACGGCGTTTAGTGGACGATAGTCCACGCAAAGCCACAACGTCTCATCCTTCTTCTTCACAAATAATACCGAACAGCCCCATGGCGAGGAGCTCGGCCTAATAAAACCCTTCTCCAGCAGGTCCGTCAACTGCGTTTTTAATTCTGCCAACTCCTTTGGCACCATCTTGTATGGCCTTCGTGATATTGGCATCATTCCCGGTGCAAGTTCAATCTTGAACTCCACCTCTCTGTCTGGCGGCATCCCCGGTAAATCATCCGGGAACACATCAGGGAACTCATGGACTACTGGAATGTCTTCCAATCTGATGGTGGTGGATTGGTATACACTTGAAAGTTTTATTTTTAGACTGTACAGAAATAATGAGTTGTGCTGGCCCGGTGATCGCAGTGGGTGGTGCCGTGCGATGCGGCACCCAACAGCGTGCACGAAAAGAGGCTCAAGAACATAGCGAAACCATTTTTTTACTCAAGATAAGATCTTTTACAACATAAGTACACACGCGGCGGAAATTAAAACTAGCTGGACAAACTACTCACTCTCGACCCTAACTATGCCGAAAAGAAGTCGTTCAGCCCGTGAACGCTTCCTACTAGCTTCACCAAAGAAAGGCAGCGGATGGGTTTCCGATGAGTTGAACAAACCGTGAGGTTCATCGTCTCACCGAACAACCCTCTTCATAGCAGGCATCCTGCTACCTGCAAAAACAACTCAGAAGTAACCGTGAGCACTAAGCCTCAGCAAGACTTAACCATCACTCCTAAACAAGTAACTCTAAATGTAGGGGTAGTAAGTCAGTAGGAATAGGAATTTGCAAAATGCAGCTTGACTAAACTTGATCCTTATATTTAGATTCTTATAGCCTTCATTTTAGTGGTCCTCACGCCTCACAACATCGGAAGTCCACAATCAAACAAGAAATGCTTATCCCGATGTTGCTAGCCTGAGGAGGAAATGAAATTTAGTTGGCTCTATATCTACTTCAGTCAAGGTTCCAATACAGTGATTAATCCATAAACAGCAAGTTAAGAGACTTAGTTCCTCTTCTTACTAAGTCAGGGCGCAGTGGGCAAGTATGCTCAATCCTCTTCCGCGAGCGACGGTGATTCGAATCAATAACAACCCGGAATACAGGCACATACACACGCCTCGAAAGACTCTCTCAAGAGCTCTTTCTTACGTTGTATGCAGCAACCTTTCACACGACACCCCGACATAGAAAAATGCTTCGCGCCGAGCAGGATGGTCCTCTACGCGGACATGTCGAAGTTGCCCGCTAAAGGATTTACACCTCCCGCCTTCTCAACGCCATTCCCACGCGAAGGATGAGTTTCTATATCACGGTCCATCGAGTTACATCGGTTTCATGGGTCCCATACCCCACTATATATCCGGTACAGCTCAATCTTGTCCAGCAGGGCCGCATACATACGGTCCTTAACCAACAAGAACGGGGCTACAACCAATCTCCACATTTGCTTACCATCCCGGTCCAGGACAAATGTGGTCTCAAGCATTGTCACACCCATCGCAGGTCGAGACCAACCTTGAGCGCTCCATCCTACAGGAACATCCCCGTCCCCATCTCATATTCATGAGGGTGCTCTTATCATTTATCTCACGCGAGTAACTCCATTACTCGAACTTTCTCGCGAGTAGCTTTTTACTACTCGACTTCTACCGAGCTAGCTACAACATTAGCCTAGCATATACAACGAGGCAAAGCCTACTCTAAACCTTTTAATGAGGGATGTAATAGGCATGCAAGTGGGTTTCAATCATCCTAGACATAATGCACAATATCAAGTCTAATAAACATGATGTGAAGTGAAGCAAAATTTAAAACGGTAACGATATGCAAACCAGGGCTTGCCTTGCTCAACGGTTTTGTTAGAAGCTAGATGTTAGTCTTCTTCCGGAGAATCCGCCAAACTCGTCACGAGATGGAGGTCCTCGCTGTAGAGTTGAGTCCTCGTCGAACGTCGACGTCACGTGAGCTGTTATATTGCAATGCACATATATTTCAAAAGCAATTTAGAAACTGTTTCAAAACTGTTGTTCAAGTTAACTCACACCTAAAAGGAACAAACAACAGAAATGTTTCTGTTGTTGGATCTACAACCTTAGAGATGTTGAAAGCTAGGGTGAAAAGAAATACTAGTAATCACCATTTGATTAAGTCCATTATATGAACACTTAAACCTAAAATATAGTAGCTCCAGTTCCAGAGGTCCAATGAAGCTGAGAATTTAACCACAGCTTCTATGGAGGCTAGATAGGCAGTGTGCAAAAATTGAGCTCATAAAATGGCTCAAGGTGATCACAATAATTCCTTATGTGATTTTCACTAATCTGCCTTTACCCCCTCGATATGAAGCTTTCCTATGCTGCAAAGTAGACTTTTTGTGAAGTACAAAATGTCCTTAGTACATAGGAATTGGTTTTACCATTTTTGGAGTTTCCTACATGGAGATATGGATTTTACAAGGATTGGGGAAAAGCTGAAAATGTCTCTATTCATTTTCCCATTTTTCAGAGACATAAGGAATGAACACATCATTTGACCAAGCAAATGAAGTCCAATGCCTCTGAAATTTTTAATGAAGTTCAAGGATTTTTGGGAGAATGTTCTGTCCAAATTTGGGAATTTTCCAATAAAGAGAACTGAAAAAATTCATACTATATTTTCTGCAAATGAATTAATGAGCCAAATCCAGGTATTTTCATAAACATTGGGCTGCACCGCGTATAGTACTCTTTGAGAGGAATCCAACAAAATTTGTTTCACAATTTTTGGACACTCCTACACAAAGTTATGGCTCTCCAAAGTTTGAACTAAAGTGGGAAAATCTGGAAAATGTTTAAATGCTGACAGTGGGTCCCACCTGTCATCCCTAACCTCCAGACTCGCGCCAAATACACCAGTGGCGGCCCCCTCCGGTGAGGTCGCCGGAAAACCAGTTCCCAGCCACCTCCAGACCCCCTTCTGGCCGCCCCCCCCCCCACATTTCCCCACGCTGAACACGTTGGTGAGGTCGCCGGCGGCTGAAACTCGCCGGAAAACAGGGCGCACCGGCCACAGCAAACCCTAGGGCTCCGGCGAGGTCTTGCACGGTGAATTCTCCACCAAATGGTCGGTTCTTGGGCTCTACAGCACCAGGAGATCATGTAGAAGACCGGCATGAGGTCTAAACCAGCTAGAGATGGCTCTAAACCTATCGGCACCGTGCACCCGATAGGGTCCAGCGGCATACCCTCTAAAAGAGCTCGGATTGCTCACTCTACACTCAATTTCTTGGTCTTAAATCGATGGAGGAGGCGTGCTAGGCAGTTAATAACCTGTGTGTGAAGTTTGAGACCCAACAAACACGATTTGAGGACGAATTATACAATTCCTTACCTCAAGGTCCATTTCTGCCGCCCGGGAGAAAAACTTGAAATTCTCGCTCTGTGATCAATGGCTAGGGCTGAGCTTTGGAGGTGAGCAACTAGACTTGTTGGTGCACAGATGGGGTGGCTTTCTTGGGCGTGATCCCTTCTGGTTCGGGCTGTCCACGGCGTCCAGTTTCGGTTCCTCCGACGTTCAACATGGGAGCAGCAGAACTTTTCTGTTTGTTGGCGCTGGTGAGCTCGGGATGGTGGAGGTGAAGTGGCCAGCCGCCCAGAGCACTCACGGGCGAAGGCTTTCGCTGTGGGAAGCTGGGGCAACGATTGCTTGGTCTGCTCTGTCGATCAGAGAAAGCAGAGAGCGGCTGGTTCTGTCTGCTCGGGAGAAAAGCCCACGGGAGCAGAACACTGAGGCTGAGATCGAGCTGGGAGAGGCAAATTAGCCTTGTGGCACTCGCTGGGGATCAGGATAAGGAGAAGTCGAGCAAGCAGGAGCTGGCTTAGGCCAACGGGAGGTGGCGCGCGTGCGCTGCCCGCGTGATACAGAGAAGACTTCGGGTTGAAGTCTACTGACATGTGGGCCCCATATTCCCCCTCTTATCCTCTGGTTCCGGATAAAATAGCAAACGAGCTCCGAATTTGATCAAACTTGGAGGATTGGTCAAAAGAATTATGAGGAACTCAAATCTGAAATCAGATTTTGAAATTGAGTTTGTTTGGTTCAAAATTCAAATTTAAGTTTGAATTTGAACGTGCCCTCATTTAATCCTCGGAATAAATAGTTTATGAAACCTAAAATTCTCCAAATTTGAAACTTAGGCTCTTGAATACATGAGAAATGCATCTATGCTCTCACATATGGGCCTTTGTACAATCTGAATAGGAATCCTTTCAAAAGAATTCAAATTGCATTTAAATTTCCTCCACTCTACTCATAGAGAAGGTGCACATGAGTTAGAGTTTTTGGGAGTGTAATTATTTCCCCTAGGTTAACATGTGTTGAGCATGGGCTAGAGAAAATTTTTAACTCCCTCACATGTCCATTTTTGTGTTCATCATTTCATGTGACACAATTATAGCCTTTGATCGCCTTAACTTTGTTTCATAAGTTGAAATCAAACTTTACAAAAGTTAGGGCTGTTACATTCCTCCCCCCTTAAAAGATTCTCGTCCTGAGATTACAAAAGAAAGAAGAAGGGAGAATTACTACTGGACATATGGTACAAACAAGTCGGGAAAATTTAAATGGAGAAATTCCTCGCTTTCCCACGTGGCTTCATCAGCGGTGTGGTTGCTCCACAAGACTTTGTAAAATCGCAATGTCCTATTTCTTGTGGCGCGAGTCTTCTTGTCAATAATCTGTATCGGGTACTCAGAATAAGTGAGATCCGGTTGAAGATCCTCAATGTTCTCCATATGAACTGTGGTTGGGTACTTAAGACATTTCCGCAGCTGAGAGACATGGAAAACATTGTGAATACCCGAAAGTGACGCCGGTAGCTCCAGACGATAGGCCACGGGTCCGCATATCTCAGTGACAGCAAACGGCCCGATGAATCACGGAGCAAGCTTTCCCTTCACTCTGAACCGATGAACCCCTTTCATCGTTGAGACACGAAGATAAACGTGGTCCCCGATGTCAAAGTGAAGAGGTCGACGTCTTTTGTCTGCATAGCTTTTCTGCCGAGATTGAGCAGCCTTTAAATTGGCTTGGATCACTCGCACTCGTTCCTCGGCTTCATTGACAAGATCAATCCCGTAGACCACTCTCTCGCCGGACTCACACCAATTCAGTGGTGTGCGGCACTTCCGGCCATAAAGAGCTTCATACAGGGCCATTTTGATGCTGGATTGATAACCGTTGTTATATGAGAATTCTGCCAACGGTAGATGGTCATCCCAATTCTTTCCATGATTGATGACACATGCCCATAGCATATCCTCCAGAATCTGATTTATCCTCTCCGTTTGACCATCAGTTTGCGGATGATACGCTGAACTCCGAATTAACTTGGTTCCCAAGGAAGCATGCAGTTGCTCCCAAAATCTGGATACGAATAACGCACCTCGATCGGAAACGATGGTGCGAGGAACCCTGTGTAAACATACGATTCTCGAGATGAACAGCTCTGCCACATATTTAGTATGGAATGGAATAAAATGAGCGGTCTTGGTCAAACAATCGACGATTACCCAAATAGAATCATGCTTGTTGCTGGTCATGGGTAAACCGACGATGAAGTCCATATTTATGTCTTCCCACTTCCATGCTGGAACCTTCAGCGGTTGAAGTGGTCCGGTCTTCCTCATATGGTCGGCTTTAACCCGCCGACACGTATCACACTCGGATACGTACTTCGCAATCTCTCTTTTCATCCGTGTCCACCAGAACTTAGATTTCAAGTCCTGGTACATTTTATTGCTTCCCGGATGAATGGAGTACTTGGATAAATGCGCTTCATCCAATATCTTCCTTCGTAATTTCATATTTCGGGGTACCACTATGCGGTTGTTAAACCATATGGTACCCTCTTCATCTTTGCAGAACATCTTCAATTCACCGCTGTCCACTCTCCTCCGGATGTGAGACATACCTCTGTCTCTCTTCTGCGCCTCTACAATCTCATCTCGAATTGTAGGAATAAGAGCGAGGTTGAACAGCGATCCGTAGGGAACTAAGCGCAGGCTTGTTTCTCCTTCTTCATGTGCAGCCATGGCTATTTGGTGAATGTACGCTTTCCGACTAAGTGCATCGGCAACCACATTCGCTTTACCAGGGTGGTAATGAATTTCAAGTTCGTAATCCTTGATCAATTCGAGCCATCTTCGCTGCCTCATATTCAGTTCCTTCTGTGTGAAGATGTACTTCAAGCTTTTGTGGTCAGTGTAGAGATGTACTAGATTGCCTAGTAGATAATGTCTCCACATTTTCAAAGCTAAGACCACCGCAGCTAGTTCAAGGTCGTGCGTCGGGTAATTCTGCTCATGACCCCTGAGTTGTCGGGATCCATACGCGACCACATGGCCTTCTTGCATCAACACACAACCCAAACTAATGCCGGATGCATCACAATAGACATCAAAAGGCTTCGTGGTGTCTGCTGGGCCAAAACTGGAGCTGTAGTGAGATACTTCACTATAGTTTGAAAAGCTTGTTCGCATGAATTGCTCCAATCATACTTGGTGCTTTTCTTCAACAGCTCCGTCATAGGTTTAGCGATTTTGGAGAAGTTTGGAATGAATCTCCGGTAATAACCCGCTAAACCTAGGAAACTTCTCACTTCATGAACAGATGTTGGAGATTTCCAATTCAGCACTTGCTCGATTTTACTTGGGTCCACAGCAATACCTTCCGCTGAAATAGTATGCCCATGAAACGGCACTTTGCTGATCCAAAACTCACATTTACTGAACTTTGCATATAGCTTGTGATCTCTCAAGCGTTGGAGTACGATACGCAAATGTTCAGCATGTTCTTCTTCTGACTTTGAATAGACCAAAATGTCGTCGATGAAAACCACGACGAACTTGACTATCTCCGGCATGAACACAAAGTTCATGAGATACATAAAATGAGCCGGAGCATTGGTCAACCCAAAGACATGACAAGATATTCATAAAGACCATATCTTGTCGAGAACGCCGTCTTAGGTACGTCTTCTGCCCAGATTTTTATCTGGTGATACCCAGACAGAAGATCCATCTTGGAGAATACCTTAGCACCCACTAGTTGATCAAATAAAATATCAATGCGCGGTAGTGGATACTTATTCTTGATAGTGACACAGCATTCAGTGGACGATAATCTACGCAGTCTCAAAGTAGCGTCCTTCTTCTTCACGAAGAGTGCGGAACAGCCCCAAGGTGATGAACTTGGGCGTATAAAACCTTTGTCCATGAGGTCATTAAGCTGCTCCTTCAATTCTGCTAGCTCCTTCGATGCCATTTTGTATGGTCGCCGAGAAATAGGTGTTGTTCCCGGTGCTAGTTCAATCTTGAACTCTACATCACGTTCAGGCGGCATGCCCGGCAAGTCTTCGGGAAACACATCTGGATATTCACATACCACTGGAATATCCTCAAGCTTAGGAGCTTCAATCTGATGCACTGCTGCAACTTGTTGTGATGGATCCACAAGTTTCAATGTGTTGCAACCGTGTATTGGGGAATTCAGTTGGACAATCCGAGAGCTGATGTCAAAGATAGCTCCATAATGTGTCAACCATGACATCCCCAAGATAATATCAATCCTTTGGCCTTTGAGTATGATAAGCCTCGCAGGATAGATGTTTCCACCCAAACATAAAGGTGCCCGTGAGACCATCTCATATGTTGATATCTTGCCTCCGGGTGAGCTGATATGAAACGGATGCTTAACTGTGCTAAATGGAAGATTATTCTTCAGCACATAGTCTCTGCTAATAAAATTGTGGGTGGCTCCGGAATCAAACAACACGAAACTGGGCTGTTCATGCAAGGTGAACATACCCGCTAAAACTGGTTAGCCTTTTGCAATGTCCTCAATAGCAGTATAATTAACCCTGCCATCTTTTGAAAGATTCTTCTTTGAAGGTTCACGGTGCTGATCTGAGCGTTGACGAGGCAACACACGAGTGTGACTCTGCTCAGCTCCACGACGGTTTCGTGTTGTAGAAATCTTCAGCTCTCTACTAACACGAGGTGGAGATAATTCGTGCGTAGCAGGTTGCGGTAGGGTTGCACGCATAATTTCTGTCTGCTGCTGTTGAGGTGGAGGCTCATAAGTCATCAACTCCAGCCGTGGTTGTGAGAGTTGCACCACAGGCTGAATTTTTTGCCTAACTGGCGAGTAATACCACACTCGATAGTTCGGACGAACCTCGATGTCACTATCCGGCGGTATACTTCTTTTCAGTTCCGCTTCACAACGAAGATGCATGTCTTCCTTAATGATTGCAGCATTTACCAACTCATTGTAAATACCGTTATTGAACAAGGTCACTTGTTCCTTAAGTTCGACATTCAAACCTCGGAAGAAATACTCGCACTTCAACGCTTCCGAGTCAACCATATGAGTTGCGTATTGCATCAAGTCTTCAAACTCCTTGAAGTACTCGTACGCACTCCTTTCTCCTTGCTTTAGCTCCAGAAAATCTTGATACTTTGTTCGAATAATTCCCGAACAAACGTGACGTGACCGGAAAACATTCCGGAATTCATCCCACGTCACTCGATGCCCTTCAAGAAGAGTAGCAATGTACTCCGCCCACCAAACTCCAGCAGCTCCGTGGAGTTGTTAAGTGGCAAATAAAGTCTTCTGGTACTCATCGCACTCAAGCATCCCGAACTTGGCTTCAATACATTGGAGCCAATGAGCCGACTCCAACGGTTCTTTCGCTTCCGAGAAAACCGGTGGTTGTCTTGCTAGAAAATCCAGATAAGTGCTTGGCGGGGGATTTTGCTGTAGTGTCTCTTGTCGTATGCTTTGTCGCACCAACAGATCCAGAGACTCAGCCATCTTTGCCAAGATTTTCGCCAATCCGGTTGATGATGTCGGCACTTCATGTCGTGGCGAATTACTTTCGCCGTGACTCGACTCACCAACCTCACTCCTGGAATGAACACGATCCATGCTGCAAGAGTGAGCAATTTACGGTTAAAATTCAAAGTTTAAACTCAACTTGAATTGAAAACAACAACAACCAAGCCTTTATCCCAAGCCTGTTGGGGTCGGCTAGACATGAAACCCAATATCAATAAAGTAAAAGAGAGGAAGAGATATAAGAACAAGGAAAAAAGAAAAAAAGAGAAAAAAAGAAAAAAAAGAAAAAAGGAAAAAGGAAATAGAGAAAAGAAATAAGAAAAAAGGAAAAGAAAAGAGAAAAGAAAAAAGAAAAAGAAAAAAAGAAAAAGAAAAAAAAACAAGACTACGATTCTGGCACATGAATTGCTACTTTCCATGCGATCCTATCATGAGCTAAGTCTCTGGATACATTCCAATCTCTCAAATCTCGTTTTACCGCCTCCTCCCAAGTCAACCTTGGTCGTCCTCTACCCCTCCTAATATTTTCTCTACCTCTTAAAATCCCACTGTTAACCGGTGCTTCTGGAGGTCTCCGTTGGATATGTCCAAACCACCTAAGTCGATGTTGGACTAACTTCTCTTCAATCGGCGCCACCCCTACCTTATCATGAATCGCCTCATTCCTTATTCGGTCTCTTCTCGTGTGCCCGCACATCCACCGTAGCATTCGCATCTCTGCGACACTCATTTGTTGGACATGTTGCCATTTAGTTGGCCAACATTCCGCCCCATAGAGCATCGCGGGTCTGATCACCGTCCTATAAAACTTCCCTTTTAGCTTTTGTGGGACTTTCCTATCACATAGGATTCCAGAGGCTTGCCGCCATTTCATCCACCCTACCTTGATCCTGTGGCAAACATCCTCATCAATATCGCCATTGCTTTGTAACATTTATCCTAAGTATCGGAAAGAGTCCCTTCTAGGTACTATTTGTCCTTGTAGACTAACATTTCCTTCTTCACGACCAACACCACTAAAGTCACACCTCATATACTCGGTTTTAGTCCTACTAAGTCTAAACCCCTTGGACTCTAAGGTTTGTCTCCATAACTCTAATTTCTTATCAACACCATCTCTAGTTTCATCTACCAGCACTACATCATCAGCAAAGAGCATGCACCAAGGGATATCCCCTTGTATATCCTTCGACACCTCATCCATCACCAAGGAAAAGATGTATGGGCTCAAAGCTAATCCTTGATGTAGTCCTACCGTGATAGGAAATGCATCAGTCTCACTATCACTTACGCGCACACTTGTCCTAACATTATTGTACATATCCTTGATAAGGGTAATGTACTTTGTTGGCACTTTATGTTTCTCTAGTGCCCACCACATGACTGACCTTGGTATCTTGTCGTACGCCTTCTCCAAGTCGATGAACACCATATGCAAGTCCTTCTTCTGCTCCCTATATCTCTCCATAAGCTGACGAAGCAAGAAAATCGCCTCCATTGTAGACCTCCCAGGCATAAAACCAAACTGGTTTTTAGTGACATTGGTCACTTTCCTCAGGCGGTGTTCAATCACTCTGTCCCAAAGCTTCATAGTATGACTCATAAGCTTAATACCTCGATAATTAGTACAACTTTGAATATCTCCTTTATTTTTGAAGATAGGTACTAATATACTTTTCCTCCATTCTTCAGGCATCTTGTTTGACCGAAAAATGTGGTTGAATAGCTTTGTGAGCCATACTATTGCGACGTCCCCAAGACATCTCCACACCTCAATAGGGACATCGTCAGGGCCGAGGGCCTTTCCTCCTTTCATCCTCTTTAAGGCCTCCTTAACCTCAAACTCTTGTATCCTCCGCACGAACCGCCTGTTGGAGTCATCAAAGGAGTCATCCAACTCAACCATTGTGCTCCCATTCCCATCATTGAATAGCCCATTAAAGTAATCACGCCATCTATTTTTAATCTCTTCATCCTTCACTAGAATACGGTCAGTCTCATCTTTGATGCATTTAACTTGATTGAGATCCCTCATCTTTCTCTCGCGGATTTTTGTTACCTTGTATATGTCCTTTTCACCTTCTTTTGTCCCTAGTCTCTCATATAAATTATCATAGGCCTGTCCTCTTGCCTTACTCACAACTCGCCTTGCATTCTTCTTAGCCTATTTGTACTTAAGCATGTTGCTTGCGCTTCTATCATTATGCCAACTCTTATAACACTCCTTCTTCTCCTTAATGGCCTTTTGTACATCCTCATTCCACCACCAAGTGTCTTTATCTACAAGTTTCTTTCCCTTTGTCACACCGAACACCTCACTAGCTACCTTCCTAATGCAAGTTGCCATCTTCATCCACATACTATCTGCATCTCCATTTTCTGCCCAGGGTCCTTCTGTGATCACCCTATTTTTAAAGGATACTTGTGATTCTCCCTTCAACTTCCACCACTTTGTTCTTGTGATTTTGACACCTTTGTCCCGCAAAGAACATGTATGGAAGCGAAAATCAGCTACCACAAGCTTATGTTGTGTCACAACACACTCCCCCGGGATCACCTTACAATCTAGACACTCCCGTCTATCCTTTCTCCTAGTGAGGACAAAGTCAATCTGGCTAGAGTGTTGGGCACTACTAAAGGTCACTAGGTGAGATTGCCTCTTCCTAAAGAGGGTGTTAGCTATCAACAGATCATAGGCTACGGCAAAGTCTAGGATGTCCTTACCCTCTTGATTTCTATCGCCGCATCCAAAACCTCCATGTACTCCCTCAAATCCTAGGTTAGTTGCACCCACATGACCATTGAGATCTCCCCCTATGAGGAGTTTCTCGGTTATCGGTACACTACTAACCATATCCTCCAAGTCCTCCCAAAATTGCCTCTTAGCACTCATGTTGAGCCCAACTTGTGGGGCATAAGCACTAATGACGTTCAAGACAATGTCCCCAATTACTATCTTGATTAAGATGATCCTATCTCCTTGTCTTCGAACATCCACTACTCCATCCTTAAGACTCTTATCTATTAGAACACCTATGCCATTCCTAGTCCCAGCCGAACCAGAATACCAAAGCTTGAAACCGGTATTCTCGACTTCTCTCGCCTTTTGACCCGCCCATATAGTCTCTTGTACACAAAGGATATTTACTCGTCTCCTAATGGCAACATCTACTAACTCACGTAGCTTCCCCGTCAAGGATCCTACATTCCAACTACCCACCCGAAATCTATGTTCCTCGGCTAGCTTCCTTACGCTTTGCACCCGTCGAGTAAGATGCAAAGACCCTTGCTCACTTATCACTACATCCGGGCGATGATGTAGCGCGCCACTAAGGTGATGGCGATCCGGCCCTTGCTCATTTAACACCATATCCGGGTTCCGATATGGCGCACCACTTGAATTGAAAACATAACCGTAAAAGCATCACATTAATATTGCAGCATTACACAAGCTAACTAGGTTTTCGACAATACTGACATCTATCAAATGTGAGAAAGTTTGTCCAAACCCTTAATTCCAATAGTAGGACAAACTGAAAAATAACTCAAGAACTTGTAATGGAGATTAGAGAAGTCTAAAACATCCCTGTCCACAAAAAGTCCTAAGTTACATAGGCAATAAGCCCTACTCTGTTCAGAATGACCAATTGGTCTTAACCCCAGAATTTAAATATGAAAATGGCAATTTCATATCTCAAGTTGAATATCAAAGTTATATTTAACTTCAATATCTTTCCAACTAGTATTCATTTGCCTTCATATATGTTCTGGATCAAAAATTGTGATATTTCAAAGTTAACAGAAATCTGGAACAATTTTGACAGCACCTCCTTTGAAAGTAGCTGTTTTGTCCGCAAGATTTCATCACTTTAAACTCCAAATCTGGGGAAACTTTGAACTATAAAATCATAGAATATATCAAAAGCTTTCCGACGGTGTATTACATGACCCTTAGAAATTTTTCTATAGAAAGTTATGGTCGAAATACAGAAATTTCCAGAGAGCAATTTGTGCCTGCCCTGTTTTGGGGCAGTTCACACTCCTCTGAGAATTTCATCCATTTGGAAGGTGATTCTGAACTGGAATACTGAAGAGTTGTACAAGACTTCAGTAGCTTTCCAGAAATGTATCACTCACCTCCATTGGTTCAACCAAACAAAAGTTATGTCCTGTTCAACTTCAGGAAATTTTTTTTGCTGAAAACAGGGGAGGTTATTCCTAAGTCTTTGTGAATGAATCTATACTCCCAATTGACTCTTAGTTCAATATAGGAGTTCATTAACCCTTAATGAAATCCTAACTCCAAATTTCCTCTTTTTCTTTTCAAACCTTCTTTTTCATACAGTTCAAAACACATTCCGGTACTACGTTGCCTTACCAAATTAAAATCCTAACCGGCGTTATACCGGCTTATACGTCTCAAGTGGTGGCACTAAAACGATCCCTCACAAACGTTTTCTACACGACATGTACTAACGTGGTTAAGGTACCTGCATAAAACCACTCAATAATGATGCACACATTGGTTTGTCATTTCAGGCAGGTCCATATCATAGTAAAAACATACGCCCCGTATCATTGCCATACGGGCCGTCCTTGAGTCAAGCCACGTCTCAGGGTACATGATCAGGTTATTCACCACCCGACGGGGGCTCCACACCTTTGCAATAAAGCACACCGGTGGACCAGCGCTTTCGTATGCCTCATAGGACATGAAGAGTCCTAGAGAACACACTTCGTGTTACAAACCACACGATAGGGTCTCCTCCTCTTGCCCCTGGGTTTGCGCACTGGAGGCTAGTGCCATTCATATGTCTCTAAGACATGAAGAGTCTTAGAAAACATATTCACTTCCCGTCCATTGCTGAACGGGACATCCCACACTACTTTCCTAGTATGGGTGAGCTAACCGAAATTGATCCGCTTTCGGTGGCGTTCCTTACCATTCTTACCTCCACGTAGGTGCGTCGTTACTGAATTTAAATACTGAAGAGTAACAGACTGTTAGCTTGCCATCTTAAGTAACTATGCTAATAATACTCCTTATGTGGGCATACTATACGTTCCTCACTTGTATACTTCTAAGTTTTCAAAAATAGACCCTTTTCATGCGTGCTATTCCCAATGCAGCTCTTATACCACACTGTGCTGGCCCGGTGATCACAGTGGGTGGTGCCGTGCGATGCGGCACCCAACAGCATGCACGAAAAGAGGCTCAAGAACATAGCGAAACCATTTTGTTACTCAAGATAAGATCTTTTACAACATAAGTACACACGTAGCGGAAATTAAAACTAGCTGGACAAACTACTCACTCTCGACCCTAACTACGCCGAAAATAAGTCGTTCAGCCAGTGAACGCTTCCTACTAGCTTCACCAAAGAAAGGCAGCGGCTGGGTTTCTGATGAGTTGAACAAACCGTGAGGTTCATCGTCTCAACGAACAACCCTCTTCATAGCAGGCATCCTGCTACCTGCAAAAACAACTCAGAAGCAACCATGAGCACTAAGGCTCAGCAAGACTTAACCGTCACTCCTAAACATGTAACTCTAAATGTAGGGGTAGTAAGACAGTAGGAATAGGAATTTGCAAAATGCAGCTTGACTAAACTTGATCCTTATATTTAGATTCTTATAGCCTTCATTTTAGTGGTCCTCACGCCTCACAACATCGGAAGTCCACAATCAAACAAGAAACGCTTATCCCGATGTTGCTAGCGTAAGGCGGAAATGAAATTTAGTTGGCTCTATATCTACTTCAGTTAAGGTTCCAATACAGTGATTAATCCACAAACAGCAAGTTAAGAGACTTAGTTCCTCTTCTTACTAAGTCACGGCGCAGTGCGCAAGTATGCTCAATACTCTTCCGCGAGCGACGGTGATTCGAATCAATAAAAACCCGGAATGCACGACACATACACACGCCTCGAAAGACTCTCTCAAGAGATCTTTCTTACGTTGTATGCAGAAACCTTTCACACGACACCCCAACATAGAAAACGCTTCGTGCCGAGCAGGATGGTCCTCAACGCGGACACGTCGAAGTTGCCCGCTAAAGGATTTACACCTCCCGCCTTCTCAACGCCATTCCCACGCGAAGGATGAGTTTCTATATCATGGTCATCGAGTTACATCGGTTTCATGGGTCCCATAACCCACTATACATCCGGTACAGCTCAATCTTGTCCAGCAGGGCCGCATACATACGGTCCTTAACCGACACGAATGGGGCTACAACCAACCTCCACATTTGCCTTACCATCCCGGTCCAGGACAAATGTCGTCTCAAGCATTGTCACACCCATCGCAGGTCGAGACCAACCTTGGGCGCTCCATCCTACAGGAACATCCCCGTCCCCATCTCCTATTCATGAGGGTGCTCTTATCATTTATCTCTCGCGAGTAACTCCATTACTCGAACTTTCTTGCGAGTAGCTTTTTACTACTCGACTTCTACCGAGCTAGCTACAACATTAGCCTAGCATCTACAACAAGGCAAATCCTACTCTAAACCTTTTAATGAGGGATGTAATAGGCATGCAAGTGGGTTTCAATCATCCTAGACATAATGCACAATATCAAGTCTAATAAACATGATGTGAAGTGAAGCAAAATTTAAAACGGTAACGATATGCAAACCAGGGCTTGCCTTGCTCAACGGTTTTGTTAGAAGCTAGATGTTAGTCTTCTTCCGGAGAATCCGCCAAACTCGTCACGAGATGGAGGTCCTCGCTGTAGAGTTGAGTCCTCGTCGAACGTCGACGTCACGTGAGCTGTTATATTGCAATGCACATATATTTCAAAAGCAATTTAGAAACTGTTTCAAAACTGTTGTTCAAGTTAACTCACACCTAAAAGGAGCAAACAACAGAAAGGTTTCTGTTGTTGGATCTACAACCTTAGAGATGATGAAAGCTAGGGTGAAAAGAAATACTAGTAATCACCATGTGATTAAGTCTATTATATGAACGCTTAAACCTAAAATATGGTAGCTCCAGTTCCACAGGTCCAATGAAGCTGAGAATTTAACCACAGCTTCTACGGAAGCTAGATAGTCAGTGTGCAAAAATTGAGCTCATGAAATGGCTCAAGGTGATCACAATAATTCCTTATGTGATTTTCACTAATCTGCCTTTACCTCCTAGATATGAAGCTTTCCTAAGCTGCAAAGTAGACTTTTTTTGAAGTACAAAATGTCCTGAGTACATAGGAATTGGTTTTACCATTTTTGGAGTTTCCTACATGGAGATATGGATTTTACAAGGATTGGGGAAAAGCTGAAAATGTCTCTGTTCATTTTCCCATTTTTCAGAGACATAAGGAATGAACACATCATTTGACCAAGCAAATGAGGTCCAATGCCTCTGAAAGCTTTACTGAAGTTCCAGGATTTTTGGAAGAATGTCCTGTCCAAATATGGGAATTTTCCAATAAACAGAACTCCTGTAAAAATTCATACAACATTTCCTTTAAATGAATTAATTAGCAAAATCTAGGGATTTTCATAAACATTGGGCTGCACCCCTTGATAGTACTCTCTGAGAGGAATCCAACAAAATTTGTTTCACAATTTTTGGACACTGCTACACAAAGTTATGGCTCTCCAAAGTTTGAACTAAAGTGGGAAAATCTGGAAAATGTTTAAATGCTGACAGTGGGTCCCACCTGTCATCCCTAACCTCCAGACTCGCGCCAAATACACCAGTGGCGGCCCCCTCCGGTGAGGTCGCTGGAAAACCAGTTCCCAGCCACCTCCAGACCCCCTTCTGGCCGCCCCCCCACATTTCCCCACGCTGAACACGTTGGTGAGGTCGCCGGCGGCTGAAACTCGGTGGAAAACAGGGCGCACCGGCCACAGCAAACCCTAGGGCTCCGGCGAGGTCTTGCACGGTGAATTCTCCACCAAATGGTCGGTTCTTGGCCTCTACAGCACCAGGGGATCATGTAGAAGACCGGCATGAGGTCTAAACCAGCTGGAGATGGCTCTAAACCTATCGGCACCGTGCACCCGATAGGGTCCAGCGGCATACCCTCTAAAAGAGCTCGGATTGCTCACTCTACACTCAATTTCTTGGTCTTAAATCGATGGAGGAGGCGTTCTAGGCAGTTAATAACCTGTGTGTGAAGTTTGAGACCCAACAAACACGATTTGAGGACGAATTTTACAATTCCTTACCTCAAGGTCCGTTTCTGCCGCCCGGGAGAAAAACTTGAAATTCTCCCTCTGTGATCAATGGCTAAGGCTGAGCTTTGGAGGTGAGCAACTAGACTTGTTGTTGTACAGATGGGGTGGCTGCTTGGGCGTGATCCCTTCTGGTTCGGGCTGTCCACAGCGTCCAGTTTCGGTTCTTCCGACGTTCAACACGGGAGCAGCAGAACTTTTCTGTTTGTTGGCGCTGGTGAGCTCGGGATGGTGGAGGTGAAGTGGCCAGCCGGCCAGAGCACTCACGGGCGAAGGCTTTCACTGTGGGAAGCTGGGGCAACGATTGCTTGGTTTGCTCTGTCGATCAGAGAAAGCAGAGAGCGGCTGGTTCTGTCTGCTCGGGAGAAAAGCCCACGGGAGCAGAACACTGAGGCTGAGATCGAGCTGGGAGAGGCAAATTAGCCTTGTGGCACTAGCTGGGGATCAGGATGAGGAGAAGTCGAGCAAGCAGGAGCTGGCTTAGACCAACGGGAGGTGGCGCCCGTGCGCTGCCTGCGTGATACAGAGAAGACTTCGGGTTGAAGTCTACTGACATGTGGGCCCCATGTTCCCCCTCGTATCCTCCGGTTCCGGATAAAATAGCAAACAAGCACCGAATTTGATCAAACTTGGAGGATTGGTCAAAAGAATTATGAGGAACTCAAATCTGAAAATAGATTTTGAAATTGAGTTTGTTTGGTTCAAAATTCAAATTTAAGTTTGAATCTAAATGTGCCCTCATTTAATCCTCGGAATAAATAGTATATGAAACCTAAAATTCTCCAAATTTGAAAATTAGGCTCTTGAATACATGAGAAATGCATCTATGCTCTCACATATGGTCCTTTGTACAATCTGAATAGGAATCCTTTCAAAAGAATTCAAATTGCATTTAAATTTCCTCCACTCTACTCATAGAGAAGGTGCACATTAGTTAGAGTTTTTGGGAGTGTAATTATTTCCCCTCGGTTAACATGTGTTGAGCATGGGATAGAGAAAAATTTTAACTCCCTCACATGTCCATTTTTGTGTTCATCATTTCATGTGACACAATTATAGCCTTTGATCGCCTTAACTTTGTTTCATAAGTTGAAATCAAACTTTACAAAAGTTAGGGCTGTTACATGAGTGAGATGCGTGCACTTCTTAGTGCAAATGCACGACTCGGAGGACAGTGTCTAAAACAGCGTCGTGGCGGGTTAACCGCGACATCCCTAGGATGACATCAACATTTTATCCCTCTAAAACTATGAGAGATAGGGTATACTCTACCCCTTAAGCATAATGGTGCTTTTGGAACCATCATGCTTGCTGAAATTCTCCCACCCGGTGAACAAATAAAGTAAGGACGTTCGGTGGGTAGTATTTGCAAGCTGTATTTAGCAATAAATGCTTGGCTAATGAAACTGTGTGTGGCGCCTGAATCAAATAATACTATGGCGGGATGCTGGTGGAGTTGGAACATACCCGTAAGGATTGGCTCCCACTCCGGCACGTCTTCTATGGCGAATTGGTGGAAGGTGCCAGGATTAGGATTTGCCCGCCATGCATTAATGGGGTTCCGGGGCTGATTCCTCCCGGAAACTGTGGTACCACTCCGTCGCCTTGCCTCTTGGGACAGTTGTTGGCGAAGTGTCCTGGGCGACCGCATTTGAAGCATGTGGTTGATGACTGGCCCATGCTTGGGGGATGAAAGCCCGGCATGCGCTGCTGGGGTGCAAATGACCACGGCATCGCCCATTGCTGCTGTTGTTGCTGCGCAGGTGGTGCTGGTAATGCCGGCCGGAACGCTGGTGGACAATATGGCCGACTGCGGAATGGCATCGGCCTCTGTGGTGGCTGCCAGCGTTGACCCAATGGTGAGCGATACACCATCCGGTATTTCTAGGATGGGCCACCTCCCTCTCCGCTGCTCTGTGGCGCGCTTCGCTTCTTCTCCGCCGCCGCTAACTCCTTGCCGGAGTCCTCTTGAACAATCGCAACATCAATAATGTCGTTGAGACTGCTACAACTGAACATTGCCAGCTTGACCTTTAGGAGTCGATTAAGCCCCTATTAAAAGTGATCCTGTCGCTTCTCATCAGTATCGGCGTGATAGGAGACGCACAGCGTGAGATCATTGAACGCCCTGGAATACTCCAGCATGTTCCTGCTGCCCTGCAGCAGGCGAAGGAACTTCTGTGTCTTCCTTTTCATAAGACCCGGCGGTATGTGATAGGCCCTGAAGGCCGTCCGGAAATCCGCCCAGGTCATTACTCGCTCGGTGGGTTGCGAGGAACAGAAGTTTGCCCACCAAGCGCTCGCGGGCCCTTGAAGCTTCTGGGCCGCGAACTGAATCTTGCGCTGCTCACTCACTTGGAACAGACCGAATTTCATCTCCATTATGCGGAGTCAGTTGTCCGCATCGAGGGGTTCATCCGCCCTTGAGACTACCGGGGGATGCGTAGCCAGAAAGTCGAAGTAGGAGCTTTGTTGGCGCTCCTCGCGGTCTTGACGCCTCTCTGGTTGAGACGTATTTGCATTAAGAGTTTGCAGCAACTCCGTGTGCTGCTGATGTGAACCCGCCATAGCCGCAACGATGTCGGCCAATGTAACCGTTGGCGGTGATGGTGGCGGTTGTTGCTGTTGCAGTCCCGAGGAATCCTTGGGAGGCTGTTGGGAGGCATCTCCCCCCTGACTAGAACCCCCAACTTCCGGGTTGGCACGAGTGCGAGTCATTCTGAAATTCAAAACAGCAAAGATCAGCACGTGTCATTCTTAAAATTCCATATAAAGCAGTAGGTATTGAAGTGACACATGAATAAACTTGCACGACATTCACATATACTGATGAAGCATAAACTTTATACAATATACATTATTCTCGGGTCTCCGAGAAGTCGTGCTCATGTCGTCACTACCTATACATGTACTACTGTCTACACGATATGTCCACGATTGTAAAAGTTTTTATACCTCACCCTCGCTGTCCTACTTGGCAACGGTAACTCACTACTTGGAGTAGAACTCGGCCTCCTGTGGGTCGTCCTCCTCCGCTACCTCTGCTGGTGGCTCCGGGTCCATGACCTCCTCTTCTGGTTCAGGTTCCCACATCTCCAGGATACCCAAAACCACGGGTACGGCACCTACCATCGGTAGGCCCACTACCGGAGGCACGAGGTCTTGCGATGCATGCATCTCGTCCATGGCCTGGTTGTAGTCCTCCTACCAGCCCTGGCTCTCCTCAATGGAATCATCACGCTCTTGAGTGAGGACCTCATTTTGCTGGGTCAAGGCCTGCACTTTCTGCTGTAAAGTTGTTATGTCGACGCGGCTTTTCTTCTTCGCCTTCTTTAGACGATGCAACTGATTGTGTTGTTCGTTCAGTCGCTTTATCGTCGGAAGGAGAACATTACAGAGTGCACTGTGAGCACTCTCGAAATGATCTCATCGGCTGGTGCTCTCCTTGAGCTCCACGGCAAGACAATCCGTATGGACAGCTTGGCTGTCCATCACGATTTTTCCTGCTCTCAACTGGAGGCTGAGGTTCGCCTCCGCGGGGTTGTACCTTGGGCAACCCAGATCTGTTGCCTCCAAGTACCTCTCCCTCCACACGTGATTAGCTCGTCCCTCCACCGGAACGAGCGCGTATGGAGTGCCCTCCATAGCTCTCACGTGTAGTTGGCAGAAACGCGACATGGTGTCGTGGGCTTCCACTTGCCACATTTTCTCCGGCTGTCTACCTCTCACCGTGACGGTGAACGGCGCCCAACCGGGTGGCGAAGGTCCTGCAGAAACTTCGACATGGATGGTCCATGTCTTGTGTAACACCCCTAAAATGTGGCAAAGGCAAATTCAAATAAAGTGGACGTGATGCATGTTGGAGAAGAATTCAAATTCAAATTGAAATTCAAATTTGAAGCAAAAACAGAAAAGAAAAAGGAAAACAGCCACTGGGCCGAAACCCACCAAACCAGCCCAGCAGCCCGCGGCCCTTTCCCCCCTCCCCCTCTCACTGCCACGCGGGCCCCGCCTGTCATCTCCTTCCTCCGCATTCCCCCAAACGCCTGCATTTTTCCAGCCGAGCAATCGATTGCGCCTCCTCTCTGAATTCCGTGCACTCAAGCCACGATCTCCGGCCCACTCGGTTCCGCACGGCCTCAACCGACCCCGCCGCCCTCCCTCGTCCATTTAAACGCGGAAAAATCCCGTCGGTTTCCCCACGCCGCTCCAGTTCCTTCCCGGTGAGAACCGAGCTCCCCACAGCCGATTCTCTGCGGATCTTTATCCATTTCATGGATCTAATGGGTGTATCGTGCTCCGCGGCCATCGGGGAATCTTGCAGGTGAAAGAAACGCCGTGTGTCGCACTCTAACCGCCGCTCCGATGAGCACCGCCGAGCTCCACCCTCGGACATCGTCGTCGAGCAGATTCCGGCCACTTCGGGGTGGAGAAAACCTCACTGGTGAGCTCCCCCATTCCCCCTCTGTCGAATTCTACCAAAAAAGCTGAGTGTTAACGCGTGTCGACGAAGATCGGCGACCACGCCGGCGAGATCACGCCTCTGCCGCCGTGCGCCACCGCGCGCATGAGCGGGCTCCGGCCAGGAGAGACGTGGCCCCTTGTGGGCCGTCTATTTTAAATCGTGTGGCGCATGACAGAAACCCTGCGTACCCCTTCGCGATATAATCTCAACCCTTCATTTAGAATCGGACGGCCTGTCACACCCGGTTTCTCCGAAGAACAACCGAGTGAATATCACATGTATGCCAGGATCATATTCTCATACATGTGATGACAAATAGTGAAGCATCATCATATTACAAGCTAGGTGTTCGAATATAAATAAGTCTTACATAGCATACGTCTCGATGGACGATAATAATTTCATAATATGTAAATAAAACAGCGGCGGAATATTATTCTTGTGGGCTCCGTCACAGGCGTTGCCCGGGGGACACCATGAACCTAGAATCCTTCTTCGGGTCCGAAGTCTTGGTCATTGAACACCACATCATCCCCTTTACCTGAGCAGCAATTTAAACCAACAAATATGCAAATTTGAGTACCGTTGGTACTCAGCAAGCGTGGGAAAGTTATGTCATGCATGGCCAGAGCAAGGAGAGGTTGAACTCATGGTTAAAGCACTATGCAATTAATACCTATCACCTTAGCTTATTAAGCACCTACATTACCACACAGGTGAAATGGTCCCAATCTCCCAACCCATCATCAAAATCAAGTAACCATAATCATCATATTCAATGTCAAGCTCCCCGCTTAACATCCTCAACTTCCAAATCCATCATCCTCTAATCATGAATAAGTCCAAGCTGCTCTTGACCGTGAGCACGGCTGTCATGACAGTTTTGACTCTGCAGATTTTGCACCACTGTACCCACACGTAGTGATTTCATCCCCCGTTGCCGGGTGGACTAAAAGAACCTCCATTATGCCAGTGGCCACGAACCACATTCACACATCTCAGGTGTGTAGCCAGGAGATCACTATGAAGCCTTTATAAAGGGATTCCCGACGAGCGTGGGCCCACTGAGGTTTCACCCCTAACAACATACAAGAGGCTCCAACCCCGCTGCAGTGGCCCCCTCTTGAGCCTTGCGGTTCATATGGTAGTCCAGCTGACACCTATTCCCCGCACTATCCAACACACCGATACTACGCCGGGGATACACCTAATTAATTGGCCAAGCTGCCCCATCTCAGCATGTGGTTGGCACGGTAAAGCCAGGTTACATGCTCCATGAACCGGTCCTTAGGATCCAGGCAAGTACTAAACACAAACCCGAGTCTCGTGCACCCAGCACCAACCAAATCATCCAACATTGCCTCGATCCCTACCTCTACATAACTCATAATATCTCATTCAAGAGTAAGGTAAATAAATTGATGATCTCATATCCCAATTATCCCATTCTAAGCATGGCTAAGCATAAGCATATGAATAAATGACATGATAAAATAAATCCCAACCCAAGCTACAAGGAAACAAGGTAATGCAATTCTAGGGAAACTTCCTAGCATGGGTTTCATATTTCAATTGATAAGGCAAATAATTCTATCTACACATCCTAGTATAGGATCAAAGTGGTCAAGGACACTTGCCTTCTTCCTGCTGCTCTAGGAATGGAAAGTCTTGGTCTTGGAAGGGGAGAACTTGCTCTGGGGCAGGTTCTATTCATGCCAATACACATAGCAAAAGAAAACAACAATCCATAAGACATAGTTCACACTTTCACTTCATACAAACCACACATACATACCTACGAAAGTCATTCACATTTCTAAGTGTTGTGGTTACTCTACATGTGTTGATTTTTGGCCTACATTCACCTTTAAACATATGTATATTATTTCTAACTTCTATGTTCAGATTTCTATTTGCACACTATATATGAAGTTCCAATTTGAACAAATTCTTTATATTTAATTATTACATTTCTTAGCCACAAAGTTTGTATAAAAGGTATTTTCCTACTTCAAATAGTGAGACGGCCCCACAGGACCTCGTCGGATGGTGCCGTGTTATGCGGCACCCAACAGCACACGGGTCGATGAACACACATCATATTACATAAATAGTTTGCGGAAGCGTACAAGATTGTTTTACAAATAATTATATCAGAGTAAACTACAGCGGAAAACTATCACTCTCACGACTCATGTCTAAACTAGCAACAAAGAAACGGTCCAGCCCGCGGATGTTTCTTACTAGCAACACGAAGATCAATCTGCAGCGGCGAGGATGCTCTTTGAGTAAGCACTCGGAGGTTCCCGAGTCTCATCGGCATCCCTTCTCATAAGCATCGAGTCAATTACCTGCAAAACAACTCGAATAGCATCCGTGAGCATAACGCTCAGCAAGACTTAACCGTCACCCTAAACATGAAACTCTAAGTGAGGTTATAAACCTAACATAGGATGGCATAAGCATAACTAAACTCACCTAAAAGTGAATCCTTACTTTCAGGTAATAATTTCAGCATTTTAAGTAATCCCTGGGCACGCTACATCGGGAGTCCACAATCAAACAAGAAATGCTTTCCCCCGATGTAAATTGCTCATGGCATAAAAGAATCGAGTTTGCACTAGCCTATTCATCAAGATCCAATACAAAGCTAGTATGATAATTCACATCAAAATGATTAGTTCCTTTCTCATGCAAGTTCTTACTACGTCACGACTGTGAGAACAAGTATGCTCGGTCCATTCCGCGAGCAACGGTGATTTGAATCAATAACACCCGACTACACGACACGTACGCCCGTACTCGACGTTGCCTACAACAACCATCACTGACGTCGTACGTGGCAGCCTTTCCTCCGTTTCACCCCCGCTGAATCGATCATGTCGCCCCGTACAGTAGCTACTCTCATGGTGCACCTTCCGACGTGAGATGTCATGAGAATATCCCCCACATACTGCACACCGGCCGTCCGCCTGAGGCGACCCGAAAAGTCCCAACGACAGCTTCCCGAGGTACATCGGTTTACTGGCTCCCATATATCCAGCATGAGTCCGGTACACAACTCAAACTTGTTCAACAGGGCCGCATACGGATCGGTCCTTGACCGACACGGACAGGTCTACAGCACCCAGGCCCCTATGTCCTGCTGCTCCTACAACCTTCCGGTCTCAACTTTAACTTGCTAATTCAATTACGAACCAATCCCGTATGCCCCTGTTGTTCCTAAATCTGCGAGTAGCATCTCACCACTCGACTTCTACTGAACCGTACTTAAGCATGGCAGTTCTACACGGTGATAGACACCTACCCAATACTCCATGGGTCATTTGGCTATGCAAGTGGAGTATCAAACACTAGACCTAATGCATAATTTATATCCTGACCGAAAGTGAATACAAAACAAAAACATAACAGCTGTTAAATGCAAACCGGAGCTTGCCTGTTTTGTAGGGTAGTCGTATATAAGCAGTTAGTATCCTTGCAGATCCACCCTTGAATCTCCGGAGCTTGATCCACTTCGATGAATCACTCCTTTGAGTCCCCTTCGCTGTGGTTCCTATTGAGATGCATATGCACATGTTTTATAGAATGTAATGGAAAGAAGTTATAGAATTAATCTCTTAGTAACAGATGTTGTGTGGAAAAGCTAAGCATGGCTTGGTTTGCCTCTGTTGTGCAAAGAACAGAAATAAACTAATTTGTCCTAAAGGCTTTAGCTATACACTAATCATGTTCCGTAATGAACATAATAGATAAGCTGAAAGGATTTTAGTGCAACTGAAGAACAAGAACTCCAATGGCCTCAAAACTTTTACAGCAGGTTCTATACTACCTAAGGATTTAGCTTGCCAAATTGCAGCTAATGTGGAGTCATATTGTGTCCTCCCCATAATTCTCATAACATCTCTTATGTATTCCCACATATACACAAGTATGGAGAACAAGAACAGGGAGTTCCAGGACTCATCTTGGGCTGATAACTTCCAGGTGAGTTCCTGGCCATATGAAAGTAATCTGGTCCAAATTTCAGCTCTTTTACTTGAGTAGTTCTCCCAGAATAATTCTTTAAGCATTTGTACTTAAAAGAATTAATTCTAGAGTAATGTGCATTTTCATGCCCAATTAAATGAACTACAATTCCAAGTATGTCTCAGAGAGCCCGCCTAAATTTTCCTATGATTTTTGGAGCTATGGATTGCCCAGAACAGATTTTTGAAGTGGGAAACATTTTCTGAAAATGTTTCTGGATTCTTTTGAACACAGTAGTTTGCATTTAGCAATTCCTACTCCAATGATCTTCAAATGAGCTGAAAATTTGCTAGTAGGTCAATACTATGCTAAAGAATATTCTGGCAGGTATTTTTGGATAACCCAAACTCCCTCAATAATTCTTTTTCAGAAAACCTTCAAAGAATTTTCCAGAATATATTATTGACTTTCATACAAATCTGAGTTCATATTTGGATAGAAGTCAGAGAGATGAATCCAACCCAATTGGAATCACTCAAATTGGAGTTTTCCACAGGGAGATATGAATTTCTAAAGATTGAGCTAAGTCTGGAATTATTTTCCTATTGAAAATCCCACTGGGCCCGCTTATTTGAATTCCAACCAATCAGAACTGGGCCACACCGGGGCCACGGGGTTTTTCGCGCCAGCACACCCGATCCCGGATTTGAATTCTGAGCTGCTGACAGGCGGGGCCCACGGCTTTCTTCTACCTCCCGCTTCTCGCTCGCGGCCGCGCGCTCCCCCTCGCCGGAGTAACCGGAAGCTCAACGGACCCACCTTCCCGGCCACCGCCGGAGCTACAACTCGCCGCCAGGGGGTTTAGGGCCTCGAGGAACATGGCTGTGGGGTTTGCTAGGGCTGCCGACGACCGGAACATGGCCGGCGACGTGTAACTGCCTCTGTGGAAGTCCGGCAGCGTCGCCCGGGGTCTCCAGCCCTCAAAAGCTTGTGCCGATGAGCCCTACAGCACCAGCGTACCTCTAGGAGGGTCGACACGACCTCAAAGTGGCTCGGGAATGGCTGGAAATGGGTTGTCGCCGTGCGACCAAATGGGTCCGCCGGAGAAGTGATCGGTAGACCTCAAATTACGTCGCCCCAAAGGGTTTTCATGCGATGAATGCTTAAGAGAATATGATCGCCGGCTAGTTCAGCTCCTACGTGCAAAGTTTGACGAGCTAAGAACGAATAGAAGTGGAGAATTTTGGATTTCCATACCGGATGCTCGGGTTGACGTCGCCGGAGCAAAACTTTGAAATTCGCCGGCGATGCTTCACGGTATGGCCTGAGCTTGGGCTGAGAGCAGCACCGCACCCGTGCACGTCCGTAGGTGTGATCGCTCGGCCGTGAAACCCGTTGTGGAGGGCTGTCCACGAGCGCCCGATCACTTTCTCGGCTGAGGTCGCCGCGGCGGCGGTTGTTCTCGGGCACTGGAGGCCGCAGCTCGCTGGCTTGCGGGTCAGGGAGGTGGAGGCCGAGCTCACGGTGATGTTTAGCCGCTCAGGGGGGGGGGAAGGCGCAGTGGTTTTGCCGATCTTCCGATCGGACCGAGAGCGGAGGGGAAGAACGGCTGCCGTTCGTGCGCTCGCGAGGGGGGGAAGCACAACTGAGCTTTTTGCCCGGCTGAGGGGACGTGAGCACAGGGATTAGCACGAGGGCACCGCCTCGGTGGTCAGCGCATGGGGGAAGGCAGCAGGAGGTGGCGCCGGTAAGCACCTCGGTGGCTCCCGTGAGCTGTTCGGGGAAATCTCCCACTGAGGCTAAGACTTAGGGTGCAAGGCTCCCCCTTTAGCTCTATGGCAGGTGGGTCCCACTCCACATTTCCTCCCCAAATATCTTCTCAAGCTGATCCTCTTAATTCCCACCATTCTGAGTTTAAAAATGTGTGTTAGAATTTGAATCCTTCCA
Organism: Neostapfia colusana; assembly: GCA_030760725.1. NCBI lineage: Eukaryota > Viridiplantae > Streptophyta > Magnoliopsida > Poales > Poaceae > Neostapfia > Neostapfia colusana. Next base: position 49,582,001 of record JASWHV010000015.1, read on the forward strand.
ATTCAGTTTGAATTTGCTTGCCAAATTTGAATTTGGTTGAAGTTTGCAAATTCTTCTCTTTAACCCCTTTTTGAGCCAACCCTATAAATGAAAAGTTTGTGAGCAAACTTTTCCCTATAATCTCAACTATAGGGCTGCATGTTTATTCAAAGTTTTTGCTCACCCTATGTGTGAACTTTGAATTTCAAATCTGAATTTTAAACTTTCATGCAAAGATGTATTTAACTCCTTATTGGTCCAACACTTTTAAATAAAAAGGTGAACCTCATGTTGGATGTTCATCCATGTATTACCTTGCATGAAGAAAAGTTTTAGCAAGTCCCATTTTTCCTGTCATTGCCACACATATGAACTCAAACCATTGTTTTTATTCATACACATTTTTGGGACTTTTACATTCCTCCCCCCTTAAAAGAATCTCGTCCCGAGATTACAAAAGAGGAACGCGACGGGAGAGGTAATTACAAACTGTAAAAAGATTAATGTTCCGGGTAGTTGGTGCGGAGATAATCTTCACTTTCCCACGTCGCCTCTTCCGCGGTGTGATTACTCCACAGCACCTTGAAAAATTGGATCGTCCGGTTCCGGGTTACCCGGGTCTTTTCATCCAAAATCTGAACCGGTCGCTCGGTGTAGGTCAGGTCCGGTTTCAATTCGTCGATGTCCTCAGTGCGAACAGCAGCGGTGAATTTGAGGCACTTCCGCAGCTGTGAAACATGAAATACATCATGAACACCCGCTAGACTTGCCGGTAATTCCAGCCGGTAGGCTAAGGGTCCGCACTTCTCCGTGATAGCAAAAGGACCAATAAAACGGGGAGCGAGCTTCCCCTTTACACCGAACCGGTGAATTCCCTTCATCGGAGATACACGAAGATATACGTGCTCTCCGACGTCAAAATGTAACGGCCTACGCCTTTGTTCGGCGTAGCTCTTCTGTCGGGATTGGGCAGCCTTTAAGTTCTCTTGTATCAATCGAACTTGGTCTTCGGCTTCGTTGACAAGATCAATCCCAAACAGAACTTTTTCGCCGGACTCACACCAATTCAGTGGTGTGCGACACTTCCGGCCGTAGAGAGCTTCATATGGTGCCATTTTAATACTCGCTTGATAACCGTTGTTATATGAAAACTCCGCCAGCGGTAGGTGATCATCCCAATTCCTACCGTGGTGGATGGCACACGCTTTCAACATGTCCTCAAGTACTTGGTTCACCCTCTCAGTTTGTCCATCGGTTTGAGGGTGATATGCGGAGCTTCTAATTAGCTTGGTGCCCAACGAGGCATGCAGCTGCTCCCAAAACCGAGCAATGAACAGCGCACCTCGATCTGAGATGATGGTCTTCGGGACACCATGTGAGCAAATAATTCTGGAGATGAATAACTCCGCATATTGCCTTGCTTGATAATGAGTGTTCACCGGTATGAAATGAGCTGATTTCGTCAACCGGTCGACGATCACCCATATCGAGTCATGCTTCCTGGATGTGAGCGGTAATCTGATGATGAAGTCTATACTCACATCCTCCCATTTCCATGCCGGTATCTTCAAAGTTTGTAGCGATCCGGCTTTCCGCCAATGATCAGCCTTGACCCGTCTACACGTATCACACTCGGATACGTATTTAGCGATCTCCCTCTTCATCCTCGTCCACCAAAATTTCTGTTTCAAATATTGGTACATCTTGTTACTTCCGGGATGAATGGAAAACTTAGACAGGTGGGCTTCATCCAAGATCTTCTTCCGGAGTTTCATATTGCGCGGTACCACTATACGGTCGTTAAACCATATTGTACTGTTCTCATCCTTCTAGAAACATTTCACTTCTCCGTTGTCTAGTCTTCTCCGTATGTGAGACATTCCTCTGTCTCTTCTTTGAGCCTCAACAATCTCTTCACGGATCGTTGGAATGAGCGCAAGATTATAAAGCGCGCCATACGGAATGACACGGAGGCTTGGCTCTTCATCTTCCAACTCAGCAGCCGCTAAGTTGTGAACGTGGGCTTTCCGACTCAGCGCGTCGGCAACCACGTTTGCTTTTCCTGGATGATAGTGGATCTCAATTTCATAATCTTTTATGAGCTCCAACCATCTCCGTTGTCTAATATTCAGCTCCTTCTGCGTGAACATATACTTCAGGCTTTTATGGTCAGTGTAGAGGTGAACGAGATTACCAAGTAGGTAATGCCTCCACATCTTTAACGCCAACACCACTGCAGCAAGCTCAAGATCATGAGTTGGATAATGCTGCTCGTGGTTTCGCATTTGACGAGACCCATAGGCGACTACACGCCCTTCTTGCATCAGAACGCAGCCGAGACCGATGCCTTCGTCAAAGTATACATCAAATGGCTTCGTCGTGTCCGGCTGAGCAAGAACTGGAGCTGTGGTGAGATGTTTCACCAAAGTTTTGAATGCGGCTTCACATGCTGCATTCCACATGTATTTAGTGCCCTTCTTCAGCAGCTCCGTCATTGGTTTAGCAATCTTTGAGAAGCTCGGAATAAACCTCCGATAATACCCCGCTAAACCTAGGAAACTTCAGACCTCGTGGACAGATTTGAGAGATTCCCACTTCAGCACTTGTTCAATCTTGCTGGGGTCCACGGCAATACCTTCTGCTGAAATAATATGGCCTAGGAAAGGCACTTGATCAATCCAAAATTCGCACTTGCTGAACTTGTCATATAATTGGTGCTCCCGCAACCGTTGTAGCACAATGTGCAAATGTTCAGCGTGCTCTTCTTCAGATTTGGAGTAAACCAAAATGTCGTCGATGAATACCACGACGAACTTGTCTAGCTCCGGCATGAATACAGAATTCATCAAATACATAAAGTGTGCCGGAGCGTTGGTTAGCCCAAATGACATGACGAGGTACTCGTAGAGTCCGTATCTCGTCGAGAAAGCTGTCTTCGGTATGTCCTCCGGTCGGATCTTGATTTGATGATAGCCCGACCGAAGATCCATCTTTGAAAATACTTTTTCACCCACAAGTTGATCAAACAGGATATCAATGCGGGGCAAAGGATACTTGTTCTTTATTGTGACAGCATTGAGAGGAGGGTAATCAACACATAGCCGTAATGTTTCGTCCTTCTTCTTAACGAACAGCGCTGAACAACCCCAAGGTGAAGAACTTGGTCGTATGAAACCCTTGCTCATGAGTTCATTCAGTTGCTCTTTCAACTCCGCTAGCTCGTTAGGTGCCATCTTGTAAGGCCTTCGTGAAATAGGCGTCGTTCCCGGCGCCAGTTCAATTTTGAACTCGACGTCCCGTTCGGGCGGCAATGCCCGGTAAGTCATCGGGAAATACGTCGGGATAATCACGTACCACCGGAATATCTTCAAGCTTCAGCGCTTCCGTGTGGTACGCCTCTACCATATCTGGATCTTCACTGTCTAAAAACAGCGTGTGCTGTCCGTGAATCGGCGAGTCAATCTGGGCAGTCCGGTTACCGATATTGAGAACGGCACCGTGACGATTTAACCAAGACATCCCCAATATAATGTCTATCTTCTGCCTATCCAACATAATCAGCGATGTTGGGTATATTTTTCCGCCCAAACACAAAGCTGCTCGGGACATAATCTGATTGGCAGAGATATTTCCTCCCGGTGATCGTATAAGAAAACTCGTTGTGGGAGTATTGGTGGATAGTTGGTGCTGATCCACGCATGTTTTGCTGATAAAATTGTGGGTGGCACCGGAATCAAAAAGTACAAGCACGGGCACGTCTTTGAGAGTAAACATGCCCGCTAATACCGGTGCTCCCTCCGGGACATCCTCAATAGCAAGATGTTGCACACTCCCGGACTGCAATGCTGTTATGTTGACTTGAGCAGGTGGCGGCATACCACCTGATGATGATGGCTGTCTGGTGTTCACCAACTTCTCCCGGCATTCCTGCCTAAAATGCCCAAAACGGTGGCAATAAGAACACGGAGGTTTCCCCGGTTTTTCGTTGACTTGTGGTTGAGAAGTTGATGTACTTGGCTGCAGCATTGATGCAACAGGTGTCATCCATTGCTGCGGCAATGGTGTTGCTTCAAGACAAGATTCTTGAGCAGGAAATCTGTACGGATTTGATCTCACTGGCGTTTGCCATCTTTCATCGGATGGTGTGTGATACACCACACGATATTGACGAGGAACGACTGGTGTGTCTTCCTGCACATCCTCACGGTCCCTCTTCTCTGCTTGACACTCAAGTGTCGCTTGTTCTTGCAGCAGAGCAGCACTGATCAACTCGGTGTAACTGCCTTGATTGAACAAAGCTAACTTCTCCTTTAATATGGCACGCAAGCCATAGAAAAAGTAGTCACACATTGCAGCTTCGCTCGTCGCATAAGCAGAAGCATATTGTGCCAGAAGGTTGAATCTTCGGACATAATCGAGGACACTCATGTCCCCCTGCTTCAAGTTTCTGAATTCTTGCTGTTGGGCCTTACTAAAACCCATAGGAATGTGACGAGCCCGGAATGCTTCACGAAATTATGTCCATTCCAATTGATGGCCTTCCGGAATGGTGGCGAGATACGCAAACCACCAATTTCCGGCGGCTCCATGGAGCTCTTGAGCTGCAAATGATGCCTTCTGATATTCGTCGCACTCAAACACCCCAAACTTGGACTCCATAACTCGAAGCCACTGATCAGCTTCCACTGGTTCATGGGCTTCCATGAAGATTGGCGGTTGTGTCGCCAAGAAATCCAAGTAGGTGTTCCGAGGTGGAACGTCCTGTTGTGCACGCTGGAGTAAGCCATGTTGTACCAAGGATTGGAGTAGTCTTGTGTTCTCTTGACTTGACTCGACCATCTGAGCCATGACATCCGCCCATACCGTTGATGGCGGTGCCCGTGGTGGAGTCGAGTCATCATCGTCTTGACGAGAACTATCAACCCTACTCGGAGAATGAGTACGCACCATACTGCACAAAGATAATTTTTGAGGGGAGTCAAAACATGATCTCAGCAGTATGTGAAAGTATGTAAAACATGAACATGCTAAAACTTTATGAAAGCATAACAAAATTTCATGTTTACACATCTTTCTAAAGCCAACATATTCAGTCCCTCATTCGGTACAAAACAGACCTTTCAGTACTTAACCCAGAATTTGATCCAGTTACTAGCATTTTCATAACTCAAGTTGAATACCAAAGTTAAAATTAACTTCAGTATATTTCCGACGAGTACTCACATGCCTCTGGATCATTCCTTAACCAGAAGTTATGATCGTTCAAAATTGACAGAATTTCTGGATAAATTTTGCCAGCACCCCCTTTGTATGTGGCTGTTTTCATCACAGTGTTACATACAAATGGGGTACAATTCTGAACAAACTACGACCTACAAAATTGTTGCAAGTTTCATAACCTTTCCAACGGTGTATCATATGACCCTTAGAAATTTTTCTACAGAATGTTATGGCTAATTTACAGAGACCTCCAGAGAAGTTTGTAGCTGCTCTGTTTTCTGAACAGTTTGCATTCATCTGGACGTTCAACCAAGTTGGTGTCGGATTTGGCTCTGCAGTTCTACAGAAAAGTTGTAGAGCACTTAATAAACTTTCCAGAACTGTCTCAAACACCTCCATTAGGTCAAACTAATTAGAGTTACGCTCTGTTAAAGACCAGAAAAATTTCTGTCTGAACAGAGCACTCTGTCTTTGAGATCAAAAGAAGCCTAACAAGTCTCTTCTTTGAAACTTAGTTCAAATGAAGAGCCCAGTAACTAATATGTGCTTTATCACATCCATTTTTAGTTTGGAAGTTAGTCATGAATGATTTCTTCATAGGTAAGAATACTATCCAGTGTAGTACGGTGACGATGCACCGTAAGACATATGACGGTACTACGTCGCCTCACCAAAGAAAAACCTAACCGGATTACACCGGCATATACGTATCCTTAGGTGGCACTAAAATGGTCACTCGCAAATGTGTTATACACGCACTAAGGTTTTCGTGGTTAGTTCCTGCATAAAACACACTCAATCATCAGGTTCGGCTGCACACCGAACCCGGTATCCATAACAGTTTGTACACCCGGCGTCATCACTCGCCCAGGTGTTCTCAAGCCAAACACGCCTTGAGCTACGTGTTCACGTTACTGACCACGTGACGGGGTCTCCCAAATTGCACCATGCACGCCAGGGAGGACGTTGCTCGAATACCCCAAACGACATGAAGAGTCGTAGAGGATACTAAAGCGGGTCGGGTTACCTGCCACCCGTGGGGCTCCACCCTTCAGCTTGTGCGCACTGGTGGACAGCGCATACGTGCACCCCCCAAGACATAAACCGTCCCGAGATGCACGATTTTTCAACATAACAAATAAGTTAGGTTGCCACCTTCATAATATGCTAATAGTAGTCCTTATGTGGGCCTAGTACCGTTATCTCACCGTACCCTAAGTTTGTGACATAATATGATGCTCAATCCGTGCTCTGTTCCCAACGCAGATCTGATACCACGCTGAGACGGCCCCACAGGACCTCGTCGGGTGGTGCCGTGTTATGCGGCACCCAACAGCACACGGGTCGATGAACACACATCATATTACATAAATAGTTTGCGGAAGCGTACAAGATTGTTTTACAAATAAGTATATCAGAGTAAACTACAGCGGAGAACTATCACTCTCATGACTCATGTCTAAACTAGCAACAAAGAAACAGTCCATCCCGCGGATGTTTCTTACTAGCAACACGAAGATCAATCTGCAGCGGCGAGGATGCTCTTTGAGTAAGCACTTGGAGGTTCCCGAGTCTCATCGGCATCCCTTCTCATAAGGATCGAGTCAATTACCTGCAAAACAACTCGGATAGCATCCGTGAGCATAACGCTCAGCAAGACTTAACCGTCACCCTAAACATGAAACTCTAAGTGAGGTTATAAACCTAACATAGGATGACATAAGCATAATTAAACTCGCCTAAAAGTGAATCCTTACTTTCAGGTAATAATTGCAGAATTTTAAGTAATCCCTGGGCACGCTACATCGGGAGTCCACAATCAAACAAGAAACGCTTTCGCCCGATGTAAATTGCTCATGGTATAAAAGAATCGAGTTTGCACTAGCCTATTCATCAAGATCCAATACAAAGCTAGTATGATAATTCACATCAAAATGATTAGTTCCTTTCTCATGCAAGTTCTTACTACGTCACGACTGTGAGAACAAGTATGCTCGGTCCATTCCGCGAGCGACGGTGATTCGAATCAATAACACCCGGACTACACGACACGTACGCCCGTACTCGACGTTGCCTACAACAACCATCACTGACGTCGTACGTGGCAGCCTTTCCCCCGTTTCACCCCCGCTGAATCGATCAAGTCGCCCCGTACAGTAGCTACTCTCATGGTGCACCTTCTGACGTGAGATGTCATGAGAATATTCCCCACATACTGCACACCGGCCGTCCGCCTGAGGCGACCCGAAAAGTCCCAACGACAGCTTCCCGATGTACATCGGTTTACTGGGTCCCATATATCCAGCATGAGTCCGGTACACAACTCAAACTTGTTCAACAGGGCCGCATACGGATCGGTCCTTGACCAACACGGACAGGTCTACAGCACCCAGGCCCCTATGTCCTGCTGCTCCTACAACCTTCCGGTCTCAACTTTAACTTGCTAATTCAATTACGAACCAATCCCGTATGCCCCTGTTGTTCCTAAATCTGCGAGTAGCATCTCACCCCTCGACTTCTACCAAACCGTACTTAAGCATGGCAGTTCTACACGGTGATAGACTATAAGGGCCTCAGTTTTTGACACACATTTGTAGTGTTCATCACCACACCACACACCTCATTTGAGGAAGGATGATGAACACAAATGAAGAGCAAGTAACAATTATCAACATGCTCATTAGAGAACAAACTCACACATTGCCAAAGTGGTATTTCACACATGTGATATAAGGGGGCTGGACATATGAAAACTCCTATACATTGCTAAGGATGTCCATGCCAAGTTTCACCCAAATTCAAAACCTTTTTGAGGTCATTTTGGGTATAGTTAGGAAGAGGGCAGTTTGAAACCATATTCAAATTCAAACTGTTTTTATCCCATGAATTTAAAAGTGGGAGGCATATTCTTACTCAGCACATTTTCGTAAGCCCACACACCAATTTTCACTCCATTTGGAGTTGATCTTGACATGAGCTAAGTGGGACAAATTCAAACTTTATTTGAATTCAAAACTGAACTTGTGTTGAAATTCCTTCAAACCAAACCCAATTTGAATTCTACTCAATTCAAATGGTTCATGGGTGAATAATTTGAATACCCAGGGTTATTTTGGGGCTTACTGTTTATAACAGTAATTAGGAGTGAATTTCATTGGTTAAAAACCAGGTGGGTCCCACATGTCAGCCACAGAGAAGAAACAAACCGACTGAAACACAGCTCACTCGGTTCCCGGGTGCAGTGTGCGCGCGCCACCGGGGGGGGGGGGGGGGGGCAGCCGGCGCCAGCTCCTGCTGCGGGCCCCAAGCCGGAGACCGGTCGCCGGGCTACTTATCCCCTCCCCGGCGTGCTTCTATCGCCCATTCCCCGAGCTGCCGACGTGCTCGACCTGTTCTTCCACTGCAATCGCCGCCGCTCGAGCTCACGCTTGATCAAGCCCGATCACTCGCGAGCACAGCCTCCTCCACAGCAAAACGGCACCGAGTGATCGTGAGCAACCTCCTAGACCCCGTGTTGTCCAGTGAGCAAGCGTCCTCGAGCTGTACGAGCCGTTTCTCCGGCGAGCCGAGCGTCGCCGCTGATCGGGCTCTCGTGGACAGCACAACACAGCCGCTGTCACGTCCTCTTCTCTACACAAGAAAGGTGCGTGATTGTATGTAGATGGAGTAGCCGAAAGACGTTTGGCGATTGATCAAACCTCGGCCAAGAATTTCCATGTTTACTCTTGATCAGTTCATAAGGACCGAGCTCACCCTCGGGTGAAATTCGTGCTCTATACACGAGGGCTGGACAAGCTCGTTCCCTAGTAGCTTCTACGCATGATAACGCCCACACTCGAACTGGAATTAGAGGAAACCATCGAGAATCGGCCGTGATATGGCCGTTTTCCCCGCCGCCATGACTAAGCACCTCGGCTTACCGTCGAGAGCCTAGTTGTCGGCATTTTTAGCTTCCACCCAGCCCTGGTCCGTGTTCCCCATGCTCTACTGATGCTCTCCGACCGATCCCCGGTCGATTTGGTGCACGGGAGAGCGGGACCGACCTCACCGGAACCCTAGCAGGTGCTGTCACCGGTGCGCATGGGTTTCCGGTCATCGCCGGCGGCCGGCGACCCCACCATCGAGTCCAGGGGGTCGATATAGGGGCAGGCGGCGAGTTTCAGGCCGGGGGGTGGCCGGGAACTCGATTCCGGCGAAGGTCGCCGGAGACCGCCGCCACCGCGCAGATGGCGCGAGGAGGGGGACGACGCACTGTGTGCGGGGCCCACAAGCCAGAGTTTAAACTTTTTCCCGAATTTCAGTTTCAGTTCAAACTTCAAATCCTTATAACTTTGGCTAGAGGGCTCCAAATCGAGTGAACCAAATTTTGTTGGATTCAGCTCTCGGAGTACTTTCCAGCAAATCAAGTTTCACTTCATGAAATTCCTTAATTTTCCAGAATTAATTCCTCAAAATTTAAAATGTTTGGAATTTTAACTGGAGAATCCCTTGGAGGAAGATCCTGAAATTTTGCTGGGATGTTCACCAAAATATCCCTGAACTACCATAGAAATTTCAGACCCATTGGAGCTCAATTAATCCACCTAATGGTGTGATTAGTGAAACTGTTCTAGAGAAAATAGAAAATGTTCAGAAACATTTTCAGAATTTTCTCTGAAATTGTTTAGCTCATATCTTTAGTTAGGAACTTCGAAATTAAGTGAGACCAACTCCATTAGAACCCTATGAAAATATAGTTTTCAGAAAGTCATAGTTTGTTTCATGAAAATCCCTAGAACACCCTAAGAGTTCCAATTAAGGTCAAGGACATAATTAATTGTGGAGGGCTCAAATGAGCTTTACTGCAACTAAAACTTGACCAAATCTCTGTTTAGGTTGTAACCAAGCCCCAGTAAAAGTTCCACAGTCATTGGGTCTGTCTAGCAAGGATTATAGACATCACAACTTCAAACTTAATACAAATGCATTTAAATTGATACATGTATTCCTTCTATCATCTAGTCGCTAAGGTCGAGGAGGAACCCGAAGTCCTAGACTTCGTAACTCCGGAGGAGCAGCTAGCCTACGACCAAGAGCAGCAAGGCAAGCTCCGGTTTGCATTAACCTTTTTACAAATTTTCATTGTTTTGAGCACATACTTGTTTACTTTATTCTTTGCATTAGAGTCTTGTTTGGAAATCCAAATGCATAGCCAAGAAAACCCTGGGTAGGGTTTAGGATTGCAAACCCCGTTAGCTACTGCAATGCTAAGATAGTGTAGGATTCGGTACAAGTCGAGTAGTTGGAACTACTCGCGAGCATAGGCTAGAGGCACTCGACTCGGGTAGAGATAGCACATGAAAACACATGGCAAGAAAATGAGACCAAGCGGAGGGTAAGGGCAGCAGGACTTTGGGGCCTGTGTGCTGTAGCTCCGCTTGTGTCGATTGAGGACCGAGCCGTGTGCGGCCTGTTGAACAAGCTAGAACAGTACCGAAGACCTACCGGCTATATGGGAACCGGGAAACTGATGTAACTCGGGTAGCTGGGTATTGAGGCATTGCCCGTCGTTCAGAGGGTAGGTTGAGAGCTTGAGGTGTAAATCGGCTGGCGGCACTGACATGCGCATGCAGAGACCTCTTGCTCGGGACGATGGGACCGGTTCAATATTTGGTGGACGGGTGAAAGGTAGTTGCGTACGGCGTCCGTGATGGTTGTTGTAGGCAACATCGAGTACGGGCGTACGTGATGGGTTGTTCGGGTAACCCTGCAGGTGTAAATCGATTATAATCGTCGTCCCTCGCGGTCAGTGAGTACCACTTGTTCACTGTACCGTGACGTAGAAAGAATAGGCTAGTTGCATGTTAAAATGTTGCTGATTGAAAGATGGACATGATTGGTAATGATTTGCTATAGTCTAGAGCTAACTAAAGTTCTTTTCGACTTTGGGCAAAGTACATGAGAGAAATGCGTTTCTTATTTGATTGCGGCTCTCTCATGTGCCTTAGCGTAAGGTTCTCCACCACCTGTTGCTAAAACTTGAAAGTAAGGTTCCACTAATTAGGAGAGTCCTTTGCAAATGATTTTATCTCATGTACCCATCACCCCTCATGTAGAAGTTCCATGTTTAGGTGAGACGGGTCAGACTTGCTGAGCCTTCGTGCTCACTGCTTGTGTTTGAAGCTTTTGCAGGGTTCTATGAGGAAGGGACTCCCGAAGAGGAGACGGAACCCCAGGAGGGGAACCCCGTCGAGTGGGAGTCGTGCACGCCGCAGAGTTAGTGTGCGTGTGTGCTAGCAAGGACACGTTCAAGGGCTGAACGTGGACTTGATGCGTAGTCTACGCCCGCGAGTGTAGACTGAACTTATTTTGATGTAAACATGTTCATAAACTTGTTTATGTAATAAAATTTCGCTTCCGCTTTGTACCTTTGACGTGTGTTATCCGGTGCTGTGCAACGCAGCACCCCTCAGCGTGATCCTGGCTCGACAAGACCGTGGGGTCGTGTCAGCGTGGTATCAGAGCTCGCTTGAGGTTTAACACAGTACAAGGTCTTCTTTCTCAAAAATCCAGTGAGGAACGAGTTAGTAGCCCGTATAAGGATGTTATTAGCATATAGAAAGTGGCATATTAACCTATTTGTTATGTCGGAAAATCGTGCATCTCGGGACGTTCATGTCTTGGGGGGTGCACGTAAGCGCTGTCCACCAGTGCGCACAAGCTGAAGGGTGGAGCCCTACGGGTGGCAGGTAACCCGACCCGCTTTGATATCCTCTACGACTCTTCATGTCGTTTGGGGTATTCGAGCAACGTCTGTCCCTGGCGTGCATGGTGCAACTTGGGAGACCCCGTCACGTGGTCTGAAACGTGAACACGTAACTCAAGGCGTGTTTGGCTTGAGAACATCCGGGCGAGTGATGACGGCCGGGTGTACGAACTGTATGGATTCCGGGCTCGGTGTGCAGCCGAGTCTGATGATTGTTTGAGTTTCTGCAGGTAGCCTGACCATGAAACGGTAGAATGTAGCATCCGTGTGCGAGTGACGTTTAGTGCCACTGAAATAACGAAGCCGGCTAAGTCCGGTATAGGTTTTTCTTTGTGAGGACGTAGTACCATAATATGGTGACGCATCGACGTCACACCCAACTGAATGAACAACTTCATTTAAAACTTGAAGGTTTTGATATAAAGTAGTAAAACTTGATGTAACTCCTTCCCTTGAACAAGATATTCAAAGTTAACAAGTTTTTAACTTATAGGTTGTTAAGGACAGAGCACTCTGTTTTCAGCTGGATCAAGGCTGAAGTTGATCAGAGGTTAGAGGGTGAGTTCATTCGAGGTTGGGGTCATATGATACATTTCTGGAAAGCTTTGGAAGAGCTTTACAACTCTTCTGTTGAGGTCCAGAGGTGTTTCATCCCTTAATCACTCGAAAAATGCAGTAGAGTTGAAACTGTCCAGAAATCAGGACAGAGTAAAGACTCTCTGTAGACTCTCTGTAAATTAAGCATAACTTCCTGTATACAAATCCAAAAATAGAAAATGAGGTAGTTCTGGAAAGCTTATGAGATAGTTTACAACTTTGTAACAGAATGTTTTGTCAGATTAGGAAAATAATTAACTGGAATTCTTGGATTAAATCAGTACCTAAAGCAGGGTGGTGCTGTCCAATTTTCTCCAGAAATTCTGTTAACTTTGACATCTCATACCTTTTGAACCAGGACAGATCTTAGGCCACGCAAATACTTTATGGAAAGCTATTGAAGTTAGCTTTAACTTTGATGTTGAGCACCAGAACTGTTTTTGTCTTTAACATGGCCTAAATCAGGTTGAACTGGAAACTGGTCAGGGCTGTCATGGGAACAGCAGATCAGCAGTCAAATTTGTTTAAAATTTGAACTATGTTTCCAAGTTTTATGGGTTCAATGACATATCTTATGTTATAACTCAATGGTTTACTGTTTAAATAAATATTTGACATTTCTCAAATATATTTTTACATATGACAGCAGATAAGAAGTTGGAGAACGGGTGGGTGATGTCCCACTGTTCTCACCGTAGCGGCTACCCGGAAGCATTGTGGCAAATGCTCCAATATTTTGGGTACAATCAGATGCCGCAGTACTTCGCCAAGGAAGATGGCGAAGAGGGGAACAAGACGTGGACGATCCATGTCGAAGTCCCTGCAGGACCTACGCCACCCGGTTGGGTGCCGTTCACCGTCACGGTGAGAGGAAGACAACCGGAAGGGATGTGGCAAGTGGCAGCCCGTGACACCATGTCACGTTTCTGCCAACTACACGTGCAGGCTATGGAGGGCACTCCATACACGCTCGTTCCAGTGGAGGGACGGGCTCAGCATGTGTGGGAAGAGAGGTACCTGGAGGCAACGGACTCGAGTGGCCCAAGGTACAACCACGCGGAGGCGAACCTTAGCCTCCAGATGAGGGCGGGAAACGCCGTGATGGACAGCCAAGCTGTTCATACGGAGCATCTCGCCACAAAGCTCAAGGAGAGCACAAGCCGTGGAGATCATTTCGAGAGTGCTCACAGCGCACTCCGCGATGTGCTCCTTCCGACGATTAAGCGACTGAATGAACAGCATAATCAGTTGCATCGTCTGAAGAAGGCGAAGAGAAAAAGCCGTGTCGACATCGTGGCGTTACAAGAACTGGTACAAAATCTGACCCAGCAGAACGAGGAACTTACTCAAGAGCGGGACGACGCTATTGAGGAAGGGCAAGGCTGGGAAGAAGATTATAACCAGGCTATGGACGAGGTGCATGCTTTGCAGGACCTCGTGCCCCCGGTGTTAGCCGTACCGGTGGTCTTGGGTCTTCCGGCAATGGGAGAACCCGGAATGGGAGAAGAGGTGGTAGATCCAGAGCCACCAGCAGAGGTACCGGAGGAGGACGACCCACAGGAGGTCGAGTTCTACTCCGAGTAGGGGGTTACGGTTGCCAAGTAGGGCAGCTAGGGTAGCGTAACCCAACTTTTGTAATCGGTGACATGTCGTGTAGATAGTAGCATATGTATAGGTAGTGACGACATGAGCACGACTTCTCGGAGATCCGAGAATAATGTATCTTGTATAAAGTTTATGCTTTATCAATATATGTGAATGTTGTGCAAATTAATCATGTGTCACTTCAATACCTACTGTTGCTTATGGAATTTTAAGTAAGACATGTGCTAATCGTGCTGTTATGAATTTCAGAATGACGCGTACTCGTGCCAACCCTGATGTTGGGGGTACTAGCCAAGGGGGAGAGACTTCCCAACAGCCTCCCGAGGACTCCTCGGGACAGCAGCAGCAACAGCAACAGCAAACACCGCCACCGCCACTGCCAACGTTTACATTGGCCGACATCGTCGCGGCAATGGCGGGTTCACACCAGCAGCACACGGAGTTGCTGCAAACGCTTATCGCCAATACGTCTCGCCCAGAGAGACGTCAAGATCGTGAGGAGCGCCAACAGAGCTCCTACTCCGACTTCCTGGCTACTCATCCCCCGGTATTCTCAAGGGCGGATGAACCACTTGACGCGGACAACTGGCTCCACACCATAGAGATGAAGTTCGGGCTGCTCCAGATAAGCGAGCAGCGCAAGACTCAGTTCGCGGTCCAGCAGCTCCAAGGATCCGCGAGCGTGTGGTGGGCCAACTTCTGTGCTTCACAGCCCACCGACCGAGTGATGACCAGGACGGAGTTTCGGACGGCCTTCAGGGCCTATCATATACCGCCAGGTTTAATGAAGAGGAAGACGCAGGAGTTCCTGCACTTGCAGCAAGGGAGCCGGAACGCGCTGGAATACTCCAGAGCGTTCAACGATCTCGCGCTTTACGCGTCATATCACGCAGATAGTGACGACAAGCGGCGGGACCACTTCTACCAGGGGCTTAACCCGCTCCTGAAGGACAAGTTGGCGATGTTCAATCGCGGCAGCCTCAACGACATTATTGATGCTGCGATTGTTCAGGAGGACTCCGGCAAGGAGTTAGCGGCGGCGGAGCGAAAGCGAAGCGTGCCGCAAAGCAGCGGAGAAGGAGGCGGTCCTTCTCAGAAGTTTCGGATGGTGAATCACCCACCATCAGGTCCACGCTGGCAGCCACCACAGCGATCGATGCTGTTCCGCAGTCGGCCGTACTCTTCACCGGCATTCAGGCCGGGACTGCCAGTACCACCGCAACAACAACAGCAGCAGCGGGCGATGCCGCGTGCGTTTGCACCTCAGCAATGCATGCTGGGCTTTCGTCCCCCGAGCACTACACCAGCAACGGCCACATGTTACAAGTGTGGTCGTCCAGGACACTTCGCGAGCAGTTGCCCGGAGAGGCAAGGCGGCGGAGTGGCACCGCAGTTTCCGGGGGGGAATCAACCCCGGAACCCTACTAATGCGCGGCGGGCAAACCCTAGGCCCGGCACCGTCCATCAGCTTGCCATTGAGGACATGCCGGAGGGCGAGCCAATCCTTGCGGGTATGTTCCAACTCCACCAGCATCCCGCTATAGTACTGTTTGATTCAGGCGCCACACATAATTTTATTAGCCAAGCTTCCATTGCTAAACACAGTCTGCCAATACTACCCACCAATAGTCCATATTTAATTTGTTCACCGGGTGGGAAGATTTCAGCAAGCGTAATGGTCTCCAAAGCACCATTATGCTTAGCGGGTAGAGTGTACCCCACGTCTCTCATTATCTTAGAGGGACAGAAGGTCGATGTCATCCTAGGGATGTCGTGGTTAACCCGCCACGACGCTGTTTTAGACACCGTCCTTCGAGTCGTGCACTTAAACTCAGAGGTGCACGGTTCTCACTCATTATTTCTGGACAGTCCAGAAATAAAACTTCCAAGTGTCTATCAAGCCACAACCATCAGATTGGAAGATATTCCAGTGGTTCGAGAGTTCCCTGACGTATTCCCGGATGATTTACCGGGGATGCCACCCGATAGAGAGGTGAAGTTCAAGATTGAACTGGCACTGGGAACCATGCCAATATCCCGAAGGCCGTACAAGATGGCTCCCAAGGAGTTGGCTGAACTGAAGACTCAGCTCACGAACCTTCTGGATAAGAGTTTTATTAGGCCGAGCTCCTCACCATGGGGATGTTCGGCATTGTTTGTGAAGAAGAAGGATGAGACGTTACGGCTTTGCGTGGACTATCGTCCATTAAATACCGTAACCATCAAGAACAAGTACCCGTTGCCACGGATAGACATGTTGTTTGATCAGTTGGTCGAAGCAAAGATCTTTTCCAAGATGGACTTAAGATCCGGGTACCATCAGATTAAGATAAGGGCGGAGAACATTCCAAAGACAGCTTTCTCGACAAGGTACGGACTTTATGAGTACCTGGTCATGTCCTTCGGCCTCACCAATGCTCCAGCTCACTTCATGTACTTGATGAACTCGGTATTCATGCCGGAGCTGGACAAGTTTGTCGTGGTCTTCATCGACGACATCCTGGTATATTCCAAGTCGGAGGAAGATCACAAGAAACATCTGCATATAGTCTTACAACGGTTGCGGGATCACAAGTTATACGCAAAATTCAGCAAATGCGAGTTTTGGATATCGCAAGTGCCTTTCCTCAGGCATATTATCTCAGCGGAGGGTATCGCTGTGGACCCGAGCACGATCACTGAAGTGCTGAATTGGAAATCCCCAAGAACTGTTCACGAGGACGGAGTTTCCTCGGACTCGCGGGATATTATCAGAGGTTCATTCCGAACTTCTCGAAGATTGCCAAGCCAATGACAGAGCTGCTGAAGAAGGCTACCAAATATGTTTGGAGTCCAGCATGTGAAGCAGCATTCAAGGCTTTAGTCAAGCACCTGACATCAGCACCGGTTCGATGTGTACTGCGATGCATCTGGCATTGGGCTCGGATGTGTGCTGATGCAAGACCGAAGAGTGGTCGCGTATGGATCACGGCAGCTTAGGAACCATGAGCAGAATTATCCAACTCACGATTTGGAGCTCGCTGCCGTGATACTTGCACTGAAAATGTGGAGGCACTACCTACTCGGTAACCTCGTACATTTATATACCGACCACAAAAGCCTCAAGTACATATTCACTCAGAAGGAGCTGAACATGAGGCAGCGAAGATGGTTAGAATTGATAAAGGATTACGAAATAGAGATCCATTATCATCCGGGCAAGGCAAACGTAGTGCCATATGCGCTGAGTCGCAAGTCACACGTCAACAATCTGACCATCACACCGTTGGAAGAGAGCGAACCACCACTACATGTGATTCCACACGGAGCTCTCTACAACCTAGCTTTGATCCCCACCATCCGTGAAGAGATAGCGGATGCTCAGAAACATGACAAGGGCATGTTGCATTTACGGAGACGTGTAGACAGTGAGGAGCTGAAATGTTTCCGGAAGGACGGAGACGGCGTCCTATGGTTCAAGGACCGGATCGTCGTACCCTGAAACCCGGAGTTACGGAAGAAAATCTTTGATGAGGCTCACTTATCAAAGTTTTCTATTCACCCCGGCAGCAACAAAATGTATCAAGAACTCAAAAGCAAGTTTTAGTGGACACGGATGAAGCGAGAGACTGCAAAATACGTGTCCGAGTGTGATACATGTCGAAGGGTGAAGGCAGACCACATGCAGAAACCGGGACTGTTACAACCACTGGGCATTCCTGCCTGGAAGTGGGAGGACGTGAGCATGGATTTCATCGTCGGTTTACCCACCACCTTGCAGAAACATGATTCTGTGTGGGTGATCGTCGATCGGCTCACCAAAGTTGCCCATTTCATCCCAGTCAACACAAACTACAACGCCAAGAAGTACGCTGAACTATACATCTCACGGATCCTATGCTTGTACGGCGTACCCCGTACCGTCATATCGGATCGGGGCACTTTATTTGTGTCCTGTTTTTGGGAGCAGCTACACGCTTCCTTGGGGACGAAGCTGATCCGTAGTTCAGCATACCACCTGCAGACGGACGGACAAACCGAGCGGGTAAATCAGATTCTAGAAGACATGCTACGAGCTTGCGCTATCAACCACGGCAAGAATTGGGATGATCACTTGCCGTTAGCCGAGTTCTCGTACAATAATGGGTACCAAGCCAGCATCAAGATGGCACCTTACGAGGCGCTATGCGGTAGGAAGTGCCGCACACCATTGAACTGGTGTGAGTCTGGCGAAAGGGTTACCTTCAGGATTGACATTGTCAACAACGCGGAAGAAAAGGTTCGACTAATTCAAGCGAACCTAAAAGCCGCTCAATCCCATCAGAAACAGTATGCGGACCGGAGAAGGCGCCCATTACAATTCGAAGTTGGAGATCACGTATACCTACGGGTGTCTCCAATGAAGGGCGTAAACAGATTTGGGGTGACAGGAAAGTTGGCACCCCGATTCATCGGTCCATTCCAGATTACCGAAAGATGTGGATCAGTGGCATACCGGCTGAAATTACCAGAAGCATTTTCCGGTGTGCACGACGTCTTTCACATTTCCCAGCTGAGTAAGTGTCTCAAGCTATCAACTACCGTTCAGCTGGAAGACATTGAAGAACTGCAACCGGATCTCACCTATCGGGAGGAACCGGTGCAGATTATTGATGAAAAGGCCCGAACCACACGCAACCGTACGTTGTGGTTCTACGAGGTTCTATGGAGTAATCACTCCATTGACGAAGCGACATGGGAGAGCGAAGAATTCCTTCGCACTAACAACCCCGAAATTTTCACGTCGCATATCCGGTAATTTTCCACCGTCCTCTCTCTCATTTTCATCTTATAATCTCGGGACGAGATTCTTTTAAGGGGGGAGGAATGTAAGGGCCTCAGTTTTTGACACACATTTGCAGTGTTCATCACCACACCACACACCTCATTTGAGGAAGGATGATGAACACAAATGAAGAGCAAGTAACAATTATCAACATGCTCATTAGAGAACAAACTCACACATTGCCAAAGTGGTATTTCACACATGTGATATAAGGGGGCTGGACATATGAAAACTCCTATACATTGCTAAGGATGTCCATGCCAAGTTTCACCCAAATTCAAAACCTTTTTGAGGTCATTTTGGGTATAGTTAGGAAGAGGGCAGTTTGAAACCATATTCAAATTCAAACTGTTTTATCCCATGAATTTAAAAGTGGGAGGCATATTCTTACTCAGCACATTTTTGTGAGCCCACACACCAATTTTCACTCCATTTGGAGTTGATCTTGACATGAGCTAAGTGGGACAAATTCAAACTTTATTTGAATTGAAAACTGAACTTGTGTTGAAATTCCTTCAAACCAAACCCAATTTGAATTCTACTCAATTCAAATGGTTCATGGGTGAATAATTTGAATACCCAGGGTTATTTTGGGGCTTACTGTTTACAACAGTAATTAGGAGTGAATTTCAGAGGTTAAAAACCGGGTGGGTCCCACATGTCAGCCACAGAGAAGAAACAAACCGACTGAAACACAGCTCACTCGGTTCGCGCGCGCCACCGGGGGGGCAGCCGGCTACAGCTCCTGCTGCGCGCCCCAAGCCGGAGACCAGTCGCCGGGCTACTTATCCCCTCCCCGGCGTGCTTCGATCGCCCATTCCCCGAGCTGCCGACGTGCTCGACCTGTTCTTCCACTGCAATCGCCGCCGCTCGAGCTCACGCTTGATCAAGCCCGATCACTCGCGAGCACAGCCCCCTCCACAGCAAAACAGCACCGAGAGATCGTGAGCAACCTCCTAGAACCCATGTTGTCCAGTGAGCAAGCGTCCTCGAGCTGTACGAGCCGTTTCTCCGGCGAGCCGAGCGTCGCCGCCGATCGGGCTCTCGTGGACAGCACAACACAGCAGCTGTCACGTCCTCTTCTCTACACAAGAAAGGTGTGTGATTGTATGTAGATGGAGTAGCCGAAAGCCGTTTGGCGATTGATCAAACCTCGGCCAAGAATTTCCAAGTTTACTCTTGATCAGTTCATAAGGACTGAGCGCACCCTCGGGTGAAATTCGTGCTCTATACACGAGGGCTGGACAAGCTCGTTCCCTAGTAGCTTCTACGCATGATAACGCCCACACTCGAACTGGAATTAGCGGAAACCATCGAGAATCGGCCGTGATATGGCCGTTTTCCCCGCCGCCATGACTAAGCACCTCGGCTCACCGTCGAGAGCCTAGTTGTCGGCATTTTTAGCTTCCACCCAGCCCTGGTCCGTGTTCCCCATGCTCTACTGATACTCTCCGACGAATCCCCGGTCGATTTGGTGCATGGGAGAGCGGGACCGACCTCACCGGAACCCTAGCAGGTGCTGTCACCGGTGCGCACGGGTTTCCGGTCATCGCCGGCGGCCGGCGACCCCACCATCGAGTCCAGGGGGTCGGTATAGGGGCAGGCGGCGAGTTTCAGGCCGGGGGTGGCCGGGAACTCGATTCCGGCGAAGGTCGCCGGAGACCGCCGCTACCGCGCAGATGGCGCGAGGAGCGGAACGACGCACTGTGTGCGGGGCCCACAAGCCAGAGTTTAAACTTTTTCCTGAATTTCAGTTTCAGTTCAAACTTCAAATCCTTATAACTTTGGCTAGAGGGCTCCAAATCGAGTGAACCAAATTTTGTTGGATTCAGCACTCGGAGTACTTTCCAGCAAATCAAGTTTCACTTCATGAAATTCCTTATTTTTCCAGAATTAATTCCTCAAATTTTAAAATGTTTGGAATTTTAACTGGAGAATCGCTTGGAGGAAGATCCTGAAATTTTGCTGGGATGTTCACCAAAATATCCCTGAACTACCATAAAGATTTCAGACCCATTGGAGCTCAATTAATCCACCTAATGGTGTGATTAGTGAAACTGTTCTAGAGAAAATAGAAAATGTTCAGAAACATTTTCAGAATTTTCTCTAAAATTGTTTAGCTCATATCTTTAGTTAGGAACTTCCAAATTAAGTGAGACCAACTCCATTAGAACCCTGTGAAAACAAAGTTTTCAGAAAATCATAGTTTGTTTCATGAGAATCCCTAGAACACCCAAAGAGTTCCAATTAAGGTCAAGGACATAATTAATTGTGGAGGGCTCAAATGAGCTTTACTGCAACTAAAACTTGACCAAATCTCTGTTTAGGTTGTAACCAAGCCCCAGTAAAAAGTTTCACAGTCATTGGGTCTGTCTAGCAAGGATTATAGACTTCACAACTTCAAACTTAATACAAATGCATTTAAATTGATACATGTATTCCTTCTATCATGTAGTCGCTAAGGTCGAGGAGGAACCCGAAGTCCTAGACTTCGTAACTCCGGAGGAGCAGCTAGCCTACGACCAAGAGCAGCAAGGCAAGCTCCGGTTGCATTAACCTTTTTACAAATTTTTATTGTTTTGAGCACATACTTGTTTACTTTATTCTTTGCATTAGAGTCTTGTTTGGAATTCCAAATGCATAGCCAATAAAACCCTGGGTTGGGTTTAGGATTGCAAACCCCGTTAGCTACTGCAATGCTAAGATAGTGTAGGATTCGGTACAAGTCGAGTAGTTGGAACTACTCGCGAGCATAGGCTAGAGGCACTCGACTCGGGTAGAGATAGCACATGAAAACACATGGCAAGAAAATGAGACCAAGCGGAGGGTAAGGGCAGCAGGACTTTGGGGCCTGTGTGCTGTAGCTCCGCTTGTGTCGATTGAGGACCGAGCCGTGTGCGGGTCTGTTGAACAAGCTAGAACAGTACCGAAGACCTACCGGCTATATGGGAACCGGGAAACTGATGTAACTCGGGTAGCTGGGTATTGAGGCATTGCCCGTCGTTCAGAGGGTAGGTTGAGAGCTTGAGGTGTAAATCGGCTGGCGGCACTGAGATGCGCGTGCAGAGACCTCTTGCTCGGGACGATGGGCCCGGTTCAATATTTGGCTGACGGGTGAAAGGTAGTTGCGTACGGCGTCCGTGATGGTTGTTGTAGGCAACATCGAGTACGGGCGTACGTGACGGGTTGTTCGGGTAACCCTGCAGGTGTAAATCGATTATAATCGCCGTCCCTCGCGGTCAGTGAGTACCACTTGTTCACTGTACCGTGACGTAGAAAGAATAGGCTAGTTGCATGTTAAAATGTTGCTGATTGAAAGATGGACATGATTGGTAATGATTTGCTATAGTCTATAGCTAACTAAAGTTCTTTTCAACTTTGGGCAAAGTACATGAGAGAAATGCGTTTCTTGTTTGATTGCGGCTCTCTCATGTGCCTTAGCGTAAGGTTCTCCACCACCTGTTGCTAAAACTTGAAAGTAAGGTTCCACTAATTAGGCGAGTCCTTTGCAAATGATTTTATCTCATGTACCCATCACCCATCATGTAGAAGTTCCATGTTTAGGTGAGACGGGTCAGACTTGCTGAGCCTTCATGCTCACTGCTTGTGTTTGAAGCTTTTGCAGGGTTCTATGAGGAAGGGACTCCTGAAGAGGAGACGGAACCCCAGGAGGGGAACCCCGTCGAGTGGGAGTCGTGCACGCCGCAGAGTTAGTGTGCGTGTGTGCTAGCAAGGACACGTTCAAGGGCTGAACGTGGACTTGATGCGTAGTCTATGCCCGCGAGTGTAGACTGAACTTATTTTGATGTAAACATGTTCATAAACTTGTTTATGTAATAAAATTTTGCTTCCG
Source organism: Neostapfia colusana (assembly GCA_030760725.1). Taxonomy (NCBI): domain Eukaryota; kingdom Viridiplantae; phylum Streptophyta; class Magnoliopsida; order Poales; family Poaceae; genus Neostapfia; species Neostapfia colusana. The sequence goes on from JASWHV010000015.1 coordinate 49,604,804, forward strand.
GTTTGTACCTTTGACGTGTGTTATCCGGTGCTGTGCAATGCAGCACCCCTCAGCGTGATCCTGGCTCGACAAGACCGTGGGGTCGTGTCATAGACACCTACCCAATACTCCATGGGTCATTTGGCTATGCAAGTGGAGTATCAAACACTAGACCTAATGCATAATTTATATCCTGACCGAAAGTGAATACAAAACAAAAACTTAACAGCTGTTAAATGCAAACCGGAGCTTGCCTGTTTTGCAGGGTAGTCGTATATAAGCAGTTAGTATCCTTGCAGATCCACCCTTGACTCTCCGGAGCTTAATCCACTTCGATGAATCACTCCTTTGAGTCCCCTTCGTTGTGGTTCCTATTGAGATGCATATGCACATGTTTTATAGAATGTAATGGAAAGAAGTTATAGAATTAATCTCTTAGTAACAGAGGTTGTGTGGAAAAGCTAAGCATGGCTTGGTTTGCCTCTGTTGTGCAAAGAACAGAAATAAACTAATTTGTCCTAAAGGCTTTAGCTATACACTAATCATGTTCCGTAATGAACATAATAGATAAGCTGAAAGGATTTGAGTGCAACTGAAGAACAAGAACTCCAATGGCCTCAAAACTTTTACAGAAGGTTCTATACTACCTAAGGATTTAGCTTGCCAAATTGCAGCTAATGTGGAGTCATATTGTGTCCTCCCCATATCTCACAACATCTCTTATGTATTCCCACATATACACAAGTATGGAGAAGAAGAACAGGGAGTTCCAGGACTCATCTTGGGCTTATAATTTCCAGGTGAGTTCCTGGCCATATGAAAGTAATCTGGTCCAAATTTCAGCTCTTTTACTTGAGTAGTTCTACCAGAACAATTCTTTAAGAATTTGTACTTAAAAGAATTAATTCCAGAGCAATGTGCATTTTCATGCCCAATTAAATGAACTACAATTCCAAGTATGTCTCAGAGAGCCCGCCTAAATTTTCCTATGATTTTTGGAGCTATGGATTGCCCAGAACAGATTTTTGAAGTGGGAAACATTTTCTGAAAATGTTTCTGGATTCTTTTGAACACAGTAGTTTGCATTTAGCAATTCCTACTCCAATCATCTTCAAATGAGCTGAAAATTTGCTAGTACGTCAATACTATGCTAAAGAATATTCTGGCAGGTATTTTTGGATAACCCAAACTCCCTCAATAATTCTTTTTCAGAAAACCTTCAAAGAATTTTCCAGAATATAATATTGACTTTCATACAAATCTGAGTTCATATTTGGATAGAAGTCAGAGAGATGAATCCAACCCAATTGGAATCACTCAAATTGGCATTTTCCACAGGGAGATATGAATTTCTAAAGATTGAGCTAAGTCTGGAATTATTTTCCTATTGAAAATCCCACTGGGCCCGCTTATTTGGATTCCAACCAATCAGAACTGGGCCACACCGGGGCCACGGGGTTTTTCGCGCCAGCACACGGGATCCCGGCCACACCCGATCCCGGATTTGAATTCTGAGCTGCTGACAGGCGGGGCCCACGGCTTTCTTCTACCTCCCACTTCTCGCTCGCGCCCGCGCGCTCCCCCTCGCCGGAGTAACCGGAAGCTCGCCGGACCCGCCTTCCCGGCCACCGCCGGAGCTACAACTCACCGCCAGGGGGTTTAGGGCCTCGAGGAACATGGCTGTGGGGTTTGCTAGGGCTGCCGACGACCGGAACATGGCCGGCGACGTGTAACTGCCTCTGTGGAAGTCCGGCAGCGTCGCCCGGGGTCTCCAGCCCTCAAAAGCTTGTGCCGACGAGCCCTACAGCACCAGCGTACCTCTAGGAGGGTCGACACGACCTCAATGTGGCTCGGGAATGGCTGGAAATGGGTTGTCGTCGTGTGACCAAATGGGTCCGCCGGAGAAGTGATCGGTAGACCTCAAAATCCGTCGCCCCAAAGGGTTTTCATGCGACGAATTCTTAAGAGAATATGATCGCCGGCTAGTCCAGCTCCTACGTGCAAAGTTTGACGAGCTAAGAACGAATAGAAGTGGAGAATTTTGGATTTCCATACCGGATGCTCGGGTTGACGTCGCCGGAGCAAAACTTTGAAATTCGCCGGCGATGCTTCACGGTATGGCCTGAGCTTTGGATGAGAGCAGCACCGCACCCGTGCGCGTCCGTAGGTGTGATCGCTCGGCCGTGAAACCCGTTGTGGAGGGCTGTCCATGAGCGCCCGATCACTTTCTCGGCTGAGGTCGCCTCGGCGGCCGTTGTTCTCGGGCACTGGAGGCCGCAGCTCGCTGGCTTGCGGGTCAGGGAGGTGGAGGCCGACCTCGCGGTGATGTTTAGCCGCTCAGGGGGGGGGGGGGAAGGTGCGGTGGTTTTGCCAATCTTCCGATCGAACCGAGAGCGGAGGGGAAGAACGGCTGCCGTTGGTGCGCTCGCAAGGGGGGAAGCACAACTGAGCCTTTTGCCCGGCTGAGGGGACGTGAGCACAGGGATTAGCACGAGGGCACCGCCTCGGTGGTCAGCGCATGGGGGAAGGCAGCAGGAGGTGGCGCCGGTAAGCACCTCGGTGGCCCCCGTGAGCTGTTCGGGGAAATCTCCCACTGAGGCTAAGACTTAGGGTGCAAGGCTCCCCCTTTAGCTCTATGACAGGTGGGTCCCACTCCACATTTCCTCCCCAAATATCTTCTCAAGCTGATCCTCTTAATTCCCACCATTCTGAGTTTAAAAATGTGTGTTAGAATTTGAATCCTTCCAATTCAGTTTGAATTTGCTTGCCAAATTTGAATTTTGTTGAAGTTTGCAAATTCTTCTCTTTAACCCCTTTTTGAGCCCACCCTATAAATGAAAAGTTTGTGAGCAAACTTTTCCCTATAATCTCAACTATAGGGCTGCATGTTTATTCAAAGTTTTTGCTCACCCTATGTGTGAACTTTGAATTTCAAATCTGAATTTTAAACTTTCATGCAAAGAGGTATTTAACTCCTTATTGGTCCAACACTTTTAAATAAAAAGGTGAACCTCATGTTGGATGTTCATCCATGTATTACCTTGCATGAAGAAAAGTTTTAGCAAGTCCCATTTTTCCTGTCATTGCCACACATATGAACTCAAACCATAGTTTTTATTCATACACATTTTTGGGACTTTTACAAATAGGTTTTCAGATCTTCTACCAAATACTAAACTGAAGTTTTTGGATTTGGAGACTTCATTTATCATCTTCTAATTATGCATACCTATTTTCCTATATTTTCAGATTTATTTTCTATGCCTAAAAGTGAGTTTTATTATGAAAATAGTAAGACACACCATCTAAACAGAATAGGTTCTGATCTAAAATGTTCAATAATATATCTTTGAACTTCCTCTCTGATGTGGAACAAATTAAATTTATTTTACTAGTTTTTAGAATTATTTCCTAGCCTAAATTATGTTTCTAGAACTAATAAATATGAATATCATTTAGACAGAATTCATTTCAGCCTAAAATCTATTTTTAACTCATTCTAAAGTTTTCCAAGTGCTAGTAGAGTTTAAATTTGAATTTACAATGTGTTTGTCTCACCTTTTAAATTTAAATCCTAATCACATATTCAAATTTCTGAATTTAATATCATATAGGGTCAAAAAGGTAAATCCACCCTACTACAGGGTCTAATTTATTATTTCATAAATTTCCAGGGGTCTAACTACACATAACAGAGGGGTTTTCCTAATTTTTATTAAGTCCAGGGGCTAAAACTGATTTTTAAATGAATTTACACGAATTTCTGAAGTTCCAGGGGCTAGACCAGAAGTTTCCGGGGCTAGCTCGTGTTTTCCGAAATCCCCAGGGGGTAGCACGTAAGAATCCTGGCCTTTATAACACGGGGCTAACGTGGACCGTCCGATTTAAAACAGACGGCTCAGATTAGATCGCCGAACCGGTACGCGCGGGTTTTGATTCTACCGTGCGATTTAAAATAGACGGTCCTCATGGGGCCACGTCGCCCTGGCCGGAGCCAGCCCGCGCTGCCCGGCGGCGCGCGGCGGCGGGGGCGGCGATCTCGCCTGAGATATTCGGGTTTTCGTCTATACTTCCTAAAACTTGGATTTCATGGCATAAAACAGTAGAGGGGAGGTCGGGGATCTCACCTCGGGGTTTTTCTTGAGCTCGGAGGCCTGGAAGGTGGTCGGCGGCGCGATCCAAGATGAAATAGCGGCAGTGCTCGCCGGAGCTGCATCTAGGGTGCAAAACACCAGGTTTTCTTCACCTGCGTGACTCCCCGGAGGTGGTGGAACATGATCAGCGCGTTAGATCAGGAAATCCGAGCTAGGATCGAAGGAAAACGGCGGGAGAAGCTTCGGTTCTCACCGGGAGGAAAAACAGCCGATCGTGGGGGAAAACAGGGCGATGTCGACATTTATATAGGCGAGGGGGGGCGGTCTGTTGGGATCGAATTGGAGTCGTCCGGGACCGGGAGTCGGGATGGGGACACGGTTACCGGAGTTGGTTGCGATCGGGCGCGGGGGGGGGGGGGGGGTGGGGGGTTCCGATCGGTTGGCGCGAGCGGGAGGTAGGAGATGACACGCGGGCCCCACGTGTCAGTGAGAGGAAGAGAGGGCCCACGGTTGTGGGCTGGCGCGGGGGAATAGTGGGCCGGCTGGCGGGTTTCGGCCAACTGGCCGGTTGGGGTTTTTTTTCTTTTTCTTTTTCCTTTTCTTTTCTGTTCTGATTTGAATTTGAATTCCAGTTTGAATTTGAATTTCTGCACCACATGCAATACGTCCAAAAAATTTTAAATTCCCCTCTTTAGCAGATTTTGGGGTGTTACACGGCCCACATCAGTCCCGCGTTATAAACGCCGGCACTCTTACGCGCTACCCCCTGGAGTTGCGGGAAAATTGAGTCTAGCCCCTGGATTCTTCGGTTCTACCCCCTAGGCTTCCCAGAAATTGTGCAGAGGCGTGTAAACTTCTGTTTTAGGCCCTAGAACTTTCTGTATTTAGGAAATTTGATTATATAAAATTGAAATTAACCCTGTATTCATTTTAGATGGGGATTAGCCCTTTGATTAAAGGTTAGCCACTCATAATAGGGATTAGGAAAATATTTTAGGGCCCTGTTTAATAACAAAAGGAATTGTAGACCTGAAACAAAATAAAAGGAATGGAATCTAGACTTAGAAATTTATATTAAATTAGTTACAACAGCCAAATTTGCACAAAAATGAATCACAAAATATTTGCTAACCTTAGGAAAATTTCTGAACACTCTGTTTTGGTGGTTGAGCAATATATAATCGGTAGAGGGGTTTATTTTGCTGTTTTAAATTCTGAAATTCATTTTTGGGAATAGAAATAATTCTGAAATATAGGTAAAGATATATCTAAATTAATCCCAACAAATAGGAAGCCAATAGATATTATGTTGGACATTTTAAGCAAAATATATTCTGTGTAGGTGATGTATTTTGCTGCTTTAATGCTGAAATTCACTTTTAGGCATAGGAAAATAAATCTGAAAATATAGGAAAATAGTTATACATAATTAGTAAATGGCATATGAGGCCCCAAAAATCAAAACTTCAGGTTTAAGATAATGTAGAAGACTTGAAAACCATTTTTGAGTTGGAATATACATTTTATGCAAGTTGGAAAGTAAGAAGGGTAATATTCAATGTAGGAAATAGTGCAAAATGAAAATCTAGATTTAGTGTACACATGGAAATCTGAATATTAAAGTTAGAAATAACCTATATATTTAAAAGTGCATGCATGCATAGGAGCAACCTATCTAGGGTAAACACAAAATTTAATTATGTGTATGACTTTAAATGTGTATGTATGTATGACTTGCATGAGTGTATGTGTGGATGATTTCTCATGGAATGTTTTTTCTTTTGCTATGTGTATTGGTATGAGTAGAACCAGCCCCAGAGCCGGTTCTCACCTTCCAAGACCAAGACTTTCAATTCCCGGAGCAGCAGGAAGAAGGCAAGTGCCCTTGACCACTTTGATCCTATACTAGGATGTATAGTTAGAATTTAATTGCATTGTCAATTTGAAATATGACACCCATGCTAGGAAGTTTCCCTAGATTTTCATTATCTTGCTTCCTTGTAGCCTAGTTGGGAGTTATTTTATTATGTCATTCATTTATACTACTCATGCTTAGCCATGGTTAGAATGGGATAAATGGGATATGAGATCATCACCTTGATTACTCTACCTTTGAATGGATTATTATGAATTATGTAGAGATAGGGATCTAGGCAAGTTGGATGCTTTGGTTGGTGTTTTGTGCATGAGACACGGGTTTGTGTTTAGTGCTTGCCTGGATCCTAAGGACCGGTTCATGGAGCATGTAACCTAGCTTTACCATGCCAGCCACATGCTGAGATGGGGCAGCTTGGCCAATTAATTAGGTGTATCTCCGGCGTAGTATGGGTGCTTCGATGGTGCGGGGAATAGGTGTCAGCTGGACTACCATATGAACCGCAAGGCTCAAGAGGGGGCCACTGCAGCGGGGGTTGGAGGCTCCTGGATGCTGTTAGGGGTGAAACCTCAGTGGGCCCACACTCATCGGGAATCCCTTTGTAAAGGTCTCGTAGTGATCTCCTGGCTACACACCTCGGAAGTGTGAACGTGGTTCGCGGCCACTGGCATAATGGAGGTTTTCTAGTCCACCCAGCAACGGGGGATGAAATCACTACATGTGGGTACAGTGGTGCAAACTCTGCAGTGTCAAAACTGTCATGACAGCCATGCTCATGGTCAAGAGCGGCTTGGACTTATTCATGATTAGAGGATGATGAATTGGGAAGTGGAGGATGTTAAGCGGGAAGCTTAACAATGGAAATGAAGTTATGGTTATTTGATATTGATGATGGGTTGGGGGAGTGGGACCATTACACTTATGTAGTAATGTAGGTGGATAATAATCTAAGGAGATAGGGACTAATTGCGTAGTGCTTTAACAATGAGTTCAATCCTTTCCTTGCTCTAGCCATGCATGACATAACTTTTCCACACTTTCTGAGTGCCAACGGTACTGAAGCTTGCTTTTCTATTGGTTTTAAATTGCTGCTCAGGCCAAGGGAATGACGTGGCGTACAACGACCAAGACTTCGGACCAGAAGAAGAATTCTAGGTTCACGGAGTCCCCCGGGCAACGCCTGTGATGGAGCCCAAAAGACTTATCTTCCGCTGTTTGTTTATTTACATTATTGTGAACATATTATCGTCCTTCGAGACGCTATGTAAGACTTATTTATATTCGAACAATTGGCTTGTAATATAATGATACTTCACTATTTGTCATCACATGTATGAGAAAATGATCCTGACATACATGTGGGAGTCACTCGGGTGTTCTGCGGAATAACCGGGTGTGACATCTTGTTCCCCTCCTCGCCTTCTTCCTTGGTGAGGTACTGTGGCATATCCACGTAACCTAAATATTGAAGCATTTGCTTCAACAATTCCGGATAACCGCTGCGTTGAGAACAGTGGGACACCCCCCACCCGTTCTCCAATTGTCTATCCGCTGTCATCTGTAAAACATATTTGAAAAAGGTCAAATATTCATTTCAACAGTAAATCATTGAGGTATAACATTAAAACATGTCATTGAACTCGTAAAACTTGGAAACAACTCAAACTTAGACAAATTTGATTGCTGGTCTGCTGCCCAAGCTGACAGCCCTGACCAGTTTCCATTTTAACCTGATTTAGACCATGCTAAAGCAAAAACAATTCTGAAGCTCAACATAAAACTTAAAGCTAACTTCATTATATTTCCAGAAAGTATTTGCTTGGTCTAAGATCTATCCTGGTTTAAAAGTTATGAGATGTAAAAGTTGTCAGAATTTCTGGAGAAACTTGGACAGCACCTCCCTGCTTGAGGTACTGATTTGATCCAAGAATCCCAGTTAATTCTTCATCGAATTTGACAAAACTTTATGTTACAATGTTGTAACTTATCTCATGAACTTTTCAGAACTATCTAATTTTCTATTTTTGTATCTTTATGCAGGAAGTTATACTCAATTTACAGAAAGTTTTTGCTCTGCCATGTTTTCTGGACAGTGTCTACTCTACTGCATTTTTCGACTGGTTAAGGGATGAAACACCTCTAAACATCAATTGAAAATTGTAAATCTCTTCCAAATATTTCTAGAAATGTATCATATGAACCCAAACTCGAAAGAACTCAACCTCTAACCTCTGTTTAACTTCAGCCTTATTTCAGCTGAAAACAGGGGACTCTGTACTTAATATCCTATAAGTTGAAAACTTGTTAGCTTTGATCATCCTGATTAGGGACGAAGTTATCTCAAAATTTTAGTGCTCTGGATTAAAACCTTCAAGTTTTGCAATGATGTTAATCATTTAGTGGGGTGTGACATCGAAGCGTCACCAGTTCATGGGGGTACTACATTCCTCACAAAAGAAAACCTGTACCATACTTAGCCGGCTTCATTAGTTCAGTGGCACTAAACGTCTCTCGCACACAGATGCTACTCATCTACCAATTCGTGGTTAGACTACCTGCAAATAACTCACACAATTGTCGGGCTCGGTTGCACACTGAACCTGGTCCCAATACACTTCGTACAACCGTCCGTCATCACTCGGACGGTAGTTCTCAAGCCAATCACGCCTTGAGCTATGTGTTCATGTTACTAACCACGTGACGGGGTCTCCAAACATGCCCGTAGCACACCAGGGAAGGGTGTTGCCCGAATACCCCAAACGACATGAAGAGTCGTAGAGGATACTAAAGCTGGCCAGGTTACCTGCCACCCATGAGGCTCCACCCTTTAGCTTGTGCGCACTGGTGGACAGCGCTTACATGCACCCCCAAGACATATGACGTCCCGAGATGCATGATTTTCCGACATAAGCAAATAGGTCAGTATTGCCACTTTCTATACACTAATAACATCGAGCAAAAGGTCGTAGAGCATCAGTGAACCCTAGGGAAGGTCGTCATGAACTCAAAGGAGCGTGGAAACGGCCGCAACTATGATGTCACCGTGCGACCTAAGTCGGAAATCAGAAATCCTAGCAAAACTCGAAGAACGGTGGCTACACCCGACGGTTCTCCGAAGTTTTGTATCCTATTGGCTCACACGGACGTCTAGAAGTAGTTCTCTAAGTTAGGTGATGAGTGGTGCACTCTGTAGCACGAATTTTGCGAAGTGGTCCGGTGGCCTCTTTTGTACACCGGCGCAAAACCATGAAATTCCGCCGACGGCGGCTCCTGTCACACTGCCGGAGCTTGCGGTAATAAAAGAGGGAACTATGACGAACCTCTTTGCTGTTCACAGCTCGGGGAAAGGTGGGCTGTGGTGGCCGGACAAGTTGTTCCCGTGGCGGCGGCTCGGGTTGAACCGATGAAGAGGAAATGGCTCGGTGAAGCTCGAAGAAGGTCGGTCACAGTCTGGAACCGGTGCGAGAACGTCAAGCAATGATCGGCGAACTGAGATGCAGCCTCAGCTTGGCGTGACATCCACTGGTTCAACCGGGCGAAGGTGAAACCGAGAGCTTGGATCAGCGGCGATGTGTAGCAGGGTTTCTGTGCGGAAGAACGTTGGGACACCGGTGAGATGGGACTGGAAAGGCTCGGGCGTGAGGATAAGAGAGCAGAGAGGCGGCTCGGTGGCCAGAGGCGGCAAGAAGCTGCTGTCCTGCCGTTGGCTCGCCATGGCGCCTGCTCTGCCTAGCGCAAGAAACCGAGGTCCGTTAATTCAGTCGGTTTGATCACTTGTGAGGCTGACAGTGGGTCCCACCTCCTGGTTTTAACCTCTAAAATTAAAATTTTCTACTGCTCTAAACAGTAGTGACCCTAGTACCCTTTGCAAATTGAATTATCCAACAAATGCCCATTTGAAATTGGTAGAATTCAAATTGAGAAGTGTTTGACTATATTCACAGCACATATGCAGTTTGAAATTCAAATTGGATTTCAATTTGCTTAAATTAGCTCATGTCAAGATCAACTCCAAATGGAGTGAAAATTGGTGTGTGAGCTTAAAAAAATGTGCTGAGTGCGAATATGAATCCAATTTTGAATTCATGGGATAAAAGGAGTTTGAATTTGAATTTATGTTCAAACTAGCCTTTTCCTAGTTGTACTCGAAAGACCTCAAAAGGTTTTGAATTTGGGTGAAACTTGGCATGAGCATCCCTAGCAAGGTGTAGGAGTTTTTTCCATATGCTCATCCCCCATATGATGCATTTGGGAAATAGCACTTTTGCATTTTGTGAGTTTATCCTCTAATGACCATGTTGATGGTGTTTACTCGCTCTTCAAATGTGTTCATAAGTTTTACTCAAATGAGTTGTGTGTGGTGTGATGAACACTTTGAATGTGTTCAAAAACTTAGGCCCTTACAGAATCTAGATAAGTGCTCGGGGTTGGCATGTTATGTTGAGCTTCTCTATTTATTCCTTGCGGAACTAGAGTTTGGAGAGTTTCTTTCATCTTCACCATAATTTCCGCCAATCTAGTTGGCGATGGCTCTTGTGATGAAGTCGAGTCATTCCCACCTCGACTCGAACCTCCAAGCTCCATTTGAGAATGTGTGTGTACCATACTGCACGAAACAAATTTTTGAGTCAGTCAAAATTCTACCCCAGCAGTAAGTAAAGAAAAGTAAAACATGAACATGTCATGAACTTTATGAAAGCCTAACCACATTCATGTTTAGACAAATCTTATGTAGGCTACACTAATCAACTTGACTACCCTGACCAGTTCACACAAACTCCAAAATTTACTCAAGTTAACTACAGATTCTTTACTTGAGTTCAATACCAAAGTTTTAGTAAACTTCAGTACTTTCCAATGCTTATTCATATGCCTTAAGATCATCTCTGGATCAAAAGTTATGATTTTCCAAAGTTGACAGAATTCCTGGATAAAATTTGCCAGCATCTCCTTTGTATCTTTATCACAGTTGTATATGTAAATACAATAAGAATCTGAGCAAGCTTTGAACTACAACAATGTTGCACATTTCATAACCTTTCCAACGGTATATCATAGGCTCCTTAGAGGTACATAACGTTATGGCTTAAAAATAGAAAGGTCCAGAGACGTTTTTCTGCTGTCCTGGTTCTGGGCAGTTTGCCTTCAACTGGACTTTTCACCAACTTAAATTGTGGTTTTGCTCTGGAGGTCTTCAGATAAGTTGTAGAGCAGTTAAAAATATTTCCAGAACAATATCATACTTCTTAATTGGGTCAAGCTACTCAGAGTTATGCTCTGTCAGTGTCCAGCAATAATTCCTGCCAGAAAACAGAGCACTCTGTTTTTGAAATCTTTGAAGTCTAGTCATTCTCTCATTTGAATCTTAGCTCAAAATAAGACTTCAGTAACTAATATTTGTTTCAAACTTTGATTTTTAGTTGAAAATTAGTTCATGAATCATCTGTTCATAGGGAAGAGGTTATTAAGTGTAGTACGGTGTCGATGCACCGTAAGAATCATATCGGTACTACGTTGCCTCACCAAAGAAGATCCTAACTGGATTATACCGGCTATCCATATAATCGGTGGCACTAAGATGGTTACTCGCAAACGTGTGCTACTCGATAACGGTTTCGTGGTTAAACCTGCATAAGTCACAAACAATTGTCAGGTTCGACTGCACACCGAACCCGGTCCCAATACAATTCCTACATCCGTCATCACTCGCGCAGGTGTTCTCAAGCAAAACACGCCTTGAGCTACGTGTTCACGTTACTAACCATGTGACGGGGTCTCCTGTCACACCCGGTTTCTCTGAAGAACAACCGAGTGAATATCACATGTATGCCAGGATCATTTTCTCATACATGTGATGACAAATAGTGAAGCATCATTTATTACAAGCCAGGTGTCGAATATAAATATGTCTTACAAAGCATACGTCTCGATGGACGATAATAAGTTCATAACATGTAAGTAAACTAGCAGATGAATATTATTCTTGTGGGCTCCTTCACAGGTGTTGCCCGGGCGACTCCATGAACCTAGAATCCTTCTTCGGGTCCAAAGTCTTGGTCATTGAACACCACATCATCCCCTTGACCTGAGCAGCAATTTAAACCAACAAATATGCAGGTTTGAGTACCGTTGGTACTCAGCAAGTGTGGGAAAGTTATGTCATGCATGGCTAGAACAAGGAGAGGTTGAACTCATGGTTTAAGCACTACGCAGTTAATACCTATTACCTTAGCTTATTAAGCACCTACATTACTACACAGGTGAAATGGTCCCAATCTCCCAACCCATCATCAAAATCAAGTAACCATAATCATCTTATTCAATGTCAAGCTCCCCGCTTAACATCCTCAACTTCCAAATCCATCATCCTCTAATCATGAATAAGTCCAAGCCGCTCTTGACCGTGAGCACGGTTGTCATGACAGTTTTGACTCTGCAGAGTTTGCACCACTGTACCCACATGTAGTGATTGCATCCCCCGTTGCCGGGTGGACTAAAAGAACCTCCATTATGCTAGTGGCTACGAACCACATTCACACTTCCCAGGTGTGTAGCCAGGAGATCACTACGAAGCCTTTACAAAGGGATTCCCGACGAGCGTGGGCCCACTGAGGTTTCACCCCTAACAGCATACAAGAGGCTCCAACCCCGCTGCAGTGGCCCCCTCTTGAGCCTTGGGTTCATATGGTAGTCCAGCTGACACCTACTCCCCGCACCATCCAACACACCCATACTATGCCGGGGATACACCTAATTAATTGGCCAAGCTGCCCCATCTCAGCATGTGGTTGGCACGGTAAAGCCAGGTTACATGCTCCATGAACCGGTCCTTAGGATCCAGGCAAGTGCTAAACACAAACCCGAGTCTCGTGCACCCATCACCAACCAAATCATCCAACTTGCATTGATCCCTTCCTCTACCTAACTCATAACATCTCATTCAAGAGTAAGGTAAATAAATTGATGATCTCATATCCCAATTATCCCATTCTAAGCATGGCTAAGCATAATAATAAATGACATGATAAAATAAATCCCAACCCAAGCTATAAGGCAACAAGATAATGCAATTCTAGGGAAACTTTCTAGCATATGTTTTATATTTCAATTGACAATGCAAATAATTCTATCTAGACATCCTAGTATAGGATCGAAGTGGTCAAGGACACTTGCCTTCTTCCTGCTGCTCTGGGAATGAAAAGGCTTGGTCTTGGAAGGGGAGAACTTGCTCTGGGGCAGGTTCTACTCATGCCAATACACATAGCAAAAGAAAACAACAATCCATAAGACATAGTTCACACTTTCACTTCATACAAACCACACATACATACATATGATAGTCATTCACATTTCTAAGTGTTGTGGATGTGTTGATTTTTATCCTACATGCACTTTTAAACATATGTATATGATTTCTAACTTTTGTATTCAGACTTCTGTTTGCACACTATATATGAATTTCCAATTTGAACAAATTCCTTATATTCAATTAATACACTTCTTAGCTACCAAGTTTGCATGAAAGGTAATTTCCTACTCCAAATAGGTTTTCAGATCTTCTACCAAATCCTAAAATGAAGTTTTTGGAGTTAGAGACTTCATCTATCATTTTCTAATTATGCATACCCATTTTCCTATATTTTACAGATTTACTTTCTATGCCTAAAAGTGAGTTTTAATATTAAATAGTAGGGCATATCATTTAAACAGAATAGGTTCTGATCTAAAATATTAAATAATATATTTTTGAACTTCTCCTCTGATGTGAACTAATTTAAATTTATTTTACAAATTTTCAGAATTATTTCCTAACCTAAAAATATTCCCTATAACTAATAAATGTGAACAATCAATTAGACAGGTTCGTTTCAGCTTAAAATCTATTTTTTCTCATTATTATGTATTCCAAGTGCTAGGAGAGTTTAAATTTGAATTTACAATGTGTTTGCCTCACCTTTTAAATTTAAATCCTAATCACATATTCAAATTTCTGAATTTAATATCATATAGGGTCAAAAGGTAAATCCACCCTACTACAGGGTCTAATTATTATTTCATAAATTTCCAGGGGTCTAACTACACATAACAGAGGGGTTTTCCTAATTTTTATTAAGTCCATGGGCTAAAACTGATTTTTAAATGAATTTACACGAATTTCTGAAGTTCCAGGGGCTAGATCAGAAGTTTCCGGGGCTAGCTCGTGTTTTCTGAGATCCCTAGAGGGTAGCGCGTAAGAATCCCGGCCTTTATAATGCGGGGCCGACGTGGACCGTCCGATTTAAAACAGACCTCTGAGATTATAACGCGAAGCGGTACGAGTTAGATCTAATAGGAACCGCACGATTTAAAATGGTCGGACCTCAGTGGGCCACGTCGCCCTTGCCGTGCGCGGGCGGCGCTGCCCGGCGGCGCGCGGCGGTGGGAGGCGGCGATCTCGCCGGAGAACTTCGGATCTTCGTCTACACCTCCTAAAATTGGGATTTCTGTAAAAGCCCAAGAAAAGGGACTTGCAAAAACTTTTTCTTCACCTGACAACACCACAGTTTTTATTGTGGAAATCTTAGGAAATATTGTGAAGAGCATGTAACCTCCATCAAAAGAATGATTAGAGGGGAAAGCCTTCACTTTCACAAAGTAGGGTTTCTACACATGAACATGAGAGGTTGAGCTCACCCCTAGAATTTAAAAAGTCTTGGGAAGTTTCAGTCCAAAGCTCATGCAAATTCAACACTTTTTGAGGCACTTTTGGGTTATTTCAAAAAGAGGCCAATTTGAATGTAAATTCAAATTGCAGCAACTTTCATCACCCAAATTCAAAAGTTAGCTCCATATCTATACTCAGCACATTTTTCTGAGTAAACCCACCAATTTTCATCTCCATTGGAGCTCATCTTGTCAAGAGCTAAATTTGCAAGAATTCAAAACTGAATTTGAATTTCAGTTTAAATATGAAGCAAATTTAACCAAACAAAGTTTGAATTTGAGAATTCAAATTCAAACAAAGACTTGGTGACTAAGTCTCACATTAAATTGTGAGTAGCTGAGGATATTTTGGCACAACAGAATTCAGAAAATTGGAAAAACAAAAGAGTTAGAGGGGAGGCCCACTGGTCAGTAGACTTAGCACAGAAGTCTCCTCAGCCGACTTCCTCGACCGAGCGCGCTCGCCAGCTGCAGCCAGCGTCGGCGCCCGACCACCTCGGCCGGCCAGCTCCTGCTTCGGCAGAGGAGGTGGCACAGCAGGTGTCGCGCTCTCCACTGGCCTCAGGGGCCTATAAAAGGCCCGAGACCGCCGGCGAGTTACTGATTTTCGCGAGTTCCGTAACCAGCAGCCTAGTCGCCCGAGCTCCGATCGTATGCCACCCCAGCTGTGATCATCTTCCGGCTTTGACCTCCATAGGAAAGTGAAGCGCTAGCTCGTCCTCAAGACCACCGCGCAAACCGTTCCAAGGTTCGACCTTTGTGCGCGGAGAATTTTCCAGTTTAGGACGAGTAGCTCCTTTCGGGACCCGATTAGGTTTAGCAGAAATTCGGGAAGCTTAGTGGGTGGGAGGTCGAACGGAGCCGTGAGAGAGCATCTAGAGGCTCTGGCGACCCTTCTCGATCAAAAACCGGAAGGAAATCACCGCCGGAACCCTAAGTTCACCCTAGGACAGTATGGCGGAGGAGGGGGTCGCCGGTGAGGTCTGGGTTGCCGGCCGTTTAGGGCCCAACAGAGCTCATGCCGAGTTTCCCGAGGTTTCCCTGAGTGTGGCGACGCGATTAGCGCACGAAGAAGATGGTCAGAAGGGCGGGAACACGTTGCCGAGGTAGCACAGAGGCATAGGGCTCGTCGCCGGCGAGCTATGGCGGTTAGCCGGCGGCGACATGGTGTCCAACGGGTTCAGCACCCGAGATTACGTGGGGGCGGCGAGTCTCGTCAGCTCCGGGGAGCTAGATCGCCGGGAACGCTGACCTCGCCGGAGCTCCGGCGGCTCGGGGCGGCGACGTCGGGAGGTAGACGAAGGGCGCGGCCCCACCTGTCAGCCCCTGTGTTAATCGCGCGCGAGCGCGCGGTTAGTTCAATTTAAACGGGCGGGCCCCGCTGTCAGCCTCTGGTTTAGCGCGGGAGGGGATTTTCTGTAGGAAAATAATTCAGGGATTAGCTCAAACTTTAGAAATCCATAACCTTGGCTAGGAAGCTCCAAATTTAGTGATTCAAATTGTGTTGGATTCATCTTGCCTAGCTCTGTCCAGATATACAACCCAATTTGTATGAAACCCATTAATTAATTCTGGAAAATTCTTTAAAGCTTTTCAGCAAAAGAATTTTAGAGGGAGTGTGGTTCATCCAAAAATCCTCAAATTTTACCAGGATGTTCTTTAGGACATTAGCAAACCCCTGTAAAATTTTCATACCATTTGGAGTTGATTTGGTCAGAGCAATTCAAATTGGAAGGTACTGTGTTCATTTGAATACAGAAACATTTTCAGAGAATTTCCAAAACTTGGAAATTCAGTTCTGGGCAATTCTTAACCCCAAAAATGTTAGGAAAATTCAGGCAAACTCTGTGAGCTATAATTGAAATTGTAGTTCATTAATTTGAGCATGAACAGGGGTATTACCTCAGAATAAATTCTTCCTTGCTGATTTGCCAAGAGAATTATTCTGAGCAAACCACTCCATGAAAAGTGCTAATGTTTGGTCCAGAGAGTTTACTTGTGACAAGGAACTCACACAAAAATTCTCAGCTCCATTGGAGCTCTAGATCACCCCTGTCCTTTTTAACAACTTAGTGATTAATATGGAAAAGGGGGAAAACCACTTAGCATTTAACCATGTGATTAAGTCCAAGCCAAACCACCAACACCAGTTCATCTTTAAATTCTTAAACAAAGTTCCAGGTGTTAGAGGCTGGTTATTAGAACTAATAGTAGAAGTCTTACTCTAAAACTCACATTTGCATCTAAATTAACATGTAGTATTTCATTAACGTGTAGCCGTTGAAGAAAAGACTCCGGAAGTGCTGGACTTCCTTCTTCCGGACGAGGAACTAACTACTGACCAGCAGCAACAAGGCAAGCTCCGGTTTGCATTAACCCTTTTATAAGTCTTACTTTGTTTACATGTGTCATATGAAGTATGTATGTGCATTAGGTATAGGATGAATGAAACCCCACTTGCATAACCAAAGGTTCCTAAAAGAGTGAGGGTAGTGTCAAGGACCTCGAGTAGACAGGCTATGCTTAATGAGTCATAGGACTTCGGTACAAGTCGAGTAGTTGGAATCTACTCGCGAGATAGGCATTGGGGCATACGAGTTCGGTTGAGTGATTTGAGATCACTATAATAATGAAAATGAGACTAGGCAGGGGCTAGGGCGCAACAAGAGGAAGTCTTGTGTGCGCAGCCCTGTCCGTGTCGATTGAGGACCGAACCGTGTGCGGCCCTGCTGAACAAGTATTGAACGTACCGAAGGCATATCGGATATATGGGCCCCGATAAACCGATGTAGCCTAAACCTCCGGGCGTCGAGGCATAGCACACCGATTTATAGGTGTAGGTTGAGGGCAGCAAGGTGGAAATCTGCCAACGGGCATAGAGAGATGCTCAGTGTGGGGAACCTCCTGCTCGTTTCGGTGCGACCGGTTCGACGTTCGGGCTGTTGGGTGAAAGGTTGTCCCGTACGACATCGAGTGAGCGTGCTGTGCAGCTCCACAGGTGGGCGTACGTGACGTGCTCTTTGGGTTTTCCCTGCAGGTGTATATCGAGTCGATTCGCCGTCCCTCGCGGTGACGAGTACCGCTTGTTCACTGCGTCGTAACGTAGACTAATGGATGAAATATGTTGATTCAATGATGCTGATTGATATAATTGTATTGCTACATGTGTGCCACCAAATACTGCTTACTAAATTTCAGATTTCATGAACTGTTAACTTGTTGCTAAAAGATGAACTAAGGATGAACTTGTAGGCGTGTCGTTTTGCTGAAATGTTACTAACCTATGCCTTGGTATACCTCATGTAGAGTTTCATGCTTAGGTGAGTCGGTTAAGCCTTGCTGAGCCTTCGTGCTCATGGTTGCTGCTTAAGTGTTTTTCAGGTGAGGAGCCACCCACGGACTCGGAGTACGAGTCCACCGGCGAGGGTTACCCTCCGTCGGGGACCACGACTGAGTGGGAGCCGTACACGCCGCGCTGAGCTGAGGAGTGCAGCTAGTGTGGGTTGCCCTAGGGCTGGGCAACCAACTTTTGCTAGATAGGCGGGCGTGAGTTGTGTAGTGTAGACTTCCGCTGTGTAACATAAACAATAGTTGTAACTGAAGTTTGTACCTGTTTGTACAGTTTCAGTTGTTTCCTAGGTAATATATTATGTTCTTATGATGTGTGCTGTCGGGTGTCGCATCGCGCGGCACCACCCTCTGCGATCCTGGATGAGCGGATTCCGGTCCGCCACAGCCTGGTATCAGAGCTGCAGTGGGGATAGCACAGTACTTAAGGACTGCATTATGGGAAAACATAGGTTACGGTGAGGAATCGGTAGTTGCCCAAGTAAGGACTATATTAGCATAGTTACTTAAAGTGGCAAAGACTAACTTATATGTTATAATTCTGAATTTCAATTATGTAATGACGCACCTACGCTCTGGTAAGTATGGTAAGGAATGCCACCGAAAGCGGTTCAATTTCGGTTAGCTCCCCCTGACGAGGAACGTGGTTCAGGGACTGATCTCACAGCTTGGTGTGAGACGTCAATATGAGACTCTTGGACTCTTTATGTCCCTGGGTTCATATGAAACTCTGATCCCTAGCGTGCATTAGGCAAGTAAGTGGAGACCCCATCGTGTGGTCAGTAACGCGAGAGTGTGTTCGTCTGGAAATAGCCCAGGAGGACATACGCAGCGCTTGCCATCGGCGTGCCCTGCAGGGCAGTAGGTGGTATCTGTTGGGTTGATAACATTCCCAACCGTGACGACCCGTTCATGACATACTCGGGTTCCCCGTCGTGTGGTGTTGAAACACGATCACGTGCCTTGAGACGTGACTTAGCTCAAGGACGGCCGTATGACAATGATACGGGTGTTTGTATTTACTTTTAAATATGGAACTGCCTGAAATAAACAACCTTTGAGTGCACCATCATTGTGTGGTCTTCTGCAGGTACTAACCACGTATGTATCCGTGTAGAGAACGTGTGCGAGAGACCGTTTAGTGCCACACTCGAGACGTATATGCCGGCATGATCCGGTTAGGATTTTCTTTTGTGAGGAACGTAGTACCGAAATATTGTAGGCATATGCATGAGTATAATGATAACAAAGAATTAAAATCTATAGGTTCAACATTTAGGACCCTGGTTGGGTATAAGAATGGGATAGTGATGATTGTAGTTCCAAAAAGACTGAAAAACAGAGTGCTCTGTTTTGGGCAGCACGTTTGCTGATCCTCAACAGGGCATAACTCACAGGTCTTTTAGCCGAGAGAGGTGTGCTACATAGCTCTGGAAAGGTATTGAAGTACTCTACAACTTTGTTGTAGACTTCCAGAGCTGAAACTCACCTTAAGATGGCTTAAAGCCCAGAGAAATGTAAACTGTCCAGAACCAGGGCAGAGTAAAACATCCTCTGAACTGATCTGTTTTTCAAATATAACTCCCAGTAGAAAAATCTAAAATTGTCATATAATACATCCTTAGAAAGAGTAGAAGATGTGTGATATCTTTTCAATTCAATGTTCCTGAAATTTCAGCACAGAATTTAGTGGAAATCAGGGTTGAAAACAGCCACTTCCAAGGGAGGTGCTGTTAAAATTCTTCCAGAAATTCTGCTGACTTTGAATTAGGATAACTTTTTAACCAAAGCTGATCTGGGGGCAAATGAGTACTCGTTGGAAAGATACTGCAGTTAATTTTAACTTTGGTATTCAACTTGAGTCATGAAAATGCCCAGAACCAGATCAAAACTTGGAATAGGTAGAAACTGGTCATTCTGACAGAAGAATGACAGTTGAACTCATTGAAAAGGGTGTTGTACCCTAAAGGTGTTATACGTGATGACAACGCAATAATAATGTCTCGTAGAGACCAAACCCAGTTATGGTGAGCTTCCAAAGAGGGGGTTCATCAAGTTGGATTAAACTAACTTGTGTTTGGTCTAGTAATGGTGTAGCCTGGGCAAAGTTATTACATTATCTACTTACGAGATATTTCGCATGTTTTGTTGTCATAATGTTTTTACGCCCAGTTCTATTGGACTGCATGCAAAATGTTGTGGGACTGATGTTTAATGTCGTGTGGTTGCAGATGGTTCGTACTAGGACCACGCACGAGGTTGGTGGCTCTAGCCAACAGGGAGGTGATGACTCCCAGCCACCGGCCTACGACAGCACCCCGCAGCAGCAGCCACCACCGCCGCCTCCGCTTACTCTAGCGGATGTGATAGAGGCATTGGTGGGAGGTCGTGAGGAGCAGACCGACCTGCTCCGCACGATCGTGCAGAATACGTCCCAGGCGAGGGGACGTCAAGATAGAGGGTCTCGTGAGCCCCGCGAAGTGTCGTACTCGGATTTCATGAGTACGCACCCTCCAGTGTTCACCGAAGCTGAAGAACCACTGGAGGCGGACAACTGGCTGCGGACTATCAAGTCCAAGTTCGGGCTGCTCCAGTGTACGGAGCGGCAGAAGACACTGTTTGTAGCACAGCAGCTCCACGGTGCCGCGGGTGCGTGGTGGGCGAATTATGTCGCCTCACGTCCGGCTGGCCATGCCGTGGAATGGCAAGAGTTCCGGGAGGCGTTCCGCGCCTATCACATCCCTCCCGGAATAATGAAGAGAAAGTTCCAAGAATTTTTGGAACTGAAGCAGGGCGGGAGGAGTGCCCACGACTACTCCCGTGCCTTCAACCATCTGGCGCAGTATGCGTCAGACTACATCTCCACGGAGGAGAAGAAGAGGGAGCACTTCTATCGGGGGTTACACCCCGAAATGAAGACCCACCTCGTACAGTGGAACCGCGGAACATTCAACGACTTAGTCAATGCCGCGATCATGCAAGAGGATGCTCAGCGGGAGTTGGCAGCTGAGCAGCGGAAGCGCAACGCTCCACCCAGCGGTGGGAGTGGCGCTCCCCAGAAGTACCGTATGGTGTATCGGACACCATCCGGGCAGCAGTGGCGTCCACCGGCGCGACCTCAACAGTTCGGGGGATGTTCGTTCCAAGCACCCCCGTTCCGTCCGCCGATGCCACCACCAAGACAGCAACAGCAACAGCAGCAGCCGATGGTACCCCGGGCGTTTCCACCGCCACAACGCGCCCCGGGTTTCCGTCCACCGATCAGCGGGGGACCGCCCCGTTTTACTTGCTTCACGTGTGGCCAGGCGGGCCACTTCGCGAAGGACTGTCCCCAGGGGCAGCAGAGCAGCGGGCAAGCCCAGTTCCAGGGCGGTGCTCGAGGCCGACCTCCGGTGAAGAAGGTTGGTCAGCGGACTGGGGGCGTCCGCAACCTCGACAATGAGGACGCCCCAGAGGGAGACAACGTGCTGGCGGGTACGTTTACTCTCAACCATCAAGCCATCGTCATATTATTTGATTCGGGTGCAACCCACAGCTTTATAAGTGCATCCTATGTGGCTAAACATCAATTGCAAGTCTTCCCAACCGACTGCACTTATATGATCTGCTCACCGGGAGGGAAGATTTCAGCTAATATGATGATTCCAAAGGCACCTCTGTGCTTAGGTGGGAAACTATATCCCACCACCTTGATAATCCTTATGGGACAAAAGATTGATGCAATCTTAGGGATGTCATGGCTGCAATACCATGGTGCTGTCCTAGAGACTCGGACATGGACGGTTCACTTAAATTCTCCATTCCACCGTCCGCATTCCATGGTATTAGACACGCCAGTCCGGGAAGTTTTAGCAATTAATAATGCTGAAGCTCTCAAGTTAGAAGTCATCCCCATAGTCCGGGAGTATCCTGATGTGTTCCCGGACGATCTTCCGGGCATGCCACCTGAGCGGAATGTCGAGTTCAAGATCGAGCTCACACCCGGGACTACGCCCATATCACGGAGACCATACAAGATGGCTCCAAATGAGCTGGCGGAACTGAAAGAACAACTCAATGATCTGTTGAGCAAGGGTTTCATTAGGCCGAGTTCCTCGCCTTTGGGATGCTCGGCGCTATTTGTAAAGAAGAAGGATGAAACCCTGAGGCCGTGTGTGAATTACCGGCCGCTCAACGCCGTCACCATCAAGAATAAGTACCCACTGCCCCGTATTGACATCTTGTTTGATCAACTTGTGGGGGCAAGTGTATTCTGAAAGATGGACCTTCGCTCTGGATATCACCAGATCAAGATCCAGGCGGAGGATATCCCGAAGACGGCGTTCTCGACGAGATACGGCTTATACGAATATCTCGTTATGTCCTTTGGTCTCACAAATGCTCCAGCCCATTTCATGTATCTCATGAACTCGGTGTTCATGCCGGAGCTGGACAAGTTCGTGGTAGTGTTCATCGACGATATCTTGGTTTACTCCAACACAGAAGCCGAGCATGCCGAACACTTGCGGATCGTTCTTCAATGATTGCGAGACCATAAACTCTATGCCAAGTTCAGTAAATGCGAATTTTGGATCAGCCAAGTGCCATTCTTGGGACATATCATCTCAGCTGAAGGCATTGCGGTTGACCCAAGTAAAATAGAGCAAGTGTTGAAATGGAAAGCTCCCACTTCAGTTCATGAAGTCAGAAGCTTCCTCGGGTTAGCGGGATACTACCGGAGATTCATTCCAAGCTTCTCCAAGCTCGCTAAGCCGATGACAGAGTTGCTGAAGAAAGGGACAAAAATATGTTTGGAACACGGCGTGTGAAGGAGCGTTCCGAACACTGGTGAAGCATCTCACAACAGCCCCGGTGTTAGCTCAGCCGGATACAACAAAGCCCTTTGACGTGTATTGTGACGCGTCCGGTATTGGGCTCGGCTGCGTGTTGATGGAGGAAGGACGTGTGGTCGCTTATGGCTCACGCCAACTTCGGAACCATGAGCAGCACTACCCGACTCATGATCTTGAACTTGCTGCCGTGGTGTTGGCGCTAAAAATGTGGAGGCACTATCTCCTGGGGAACTTGGTGCATCTCTACACCGACCACAAGAGCTTGAAATACATTTTCACCCAGAAGGAGCTGAACATGAGGCAGAGGAGGTGGTTAGAACTGATCAAAGATTATGAGATTGAGATCCATTACCACCCCGGCAAGGCGAATGTGGTTGCCGACGCGCTGAGTCGGAAATCGCATGTCCATCACCTCACCATTACACCGGTGGAGGAGGAAGAGCCAAGTTTATACTTGGTTCCTTATGGATCGCTATACAACCTTGCCCTCATCCCTACTATTAGGGAGGACATCATTGCAGCTCAGAAAACGGATAAAGGCATGGCACATCTCCGGAGACGGATAGACAATGGAGAAATTAAATGTTTCCGGAAAGATGGTGAGGGGACGCTGTGGTTCAATGACAGCATAGTCGTACCCCGAGATGTGGAGTTGAGGAAAAAGATCCTCGATGAAGCTCACTTGTCCAAATACTCCATTCATCCGGGCAGCAACAAAATGTACCAAGATTTGAAAAAGAAATTTTGGTGGACACGGATGAAGCGGGAGGTAGCTAAGTACGTATCCGAGTGCGATACGTGTAGACGAGTGAAAGCTGATCACATGAAGAAATCAGGGCTGTTGCAACCCCTGAAGATCCCGGCATGGAAATGGGAAGATGCGAGCATGGATTTCATTGTGGGATTACCCCTAACAGCCAACAAGCATGATTCCATATGGGTAATCGTTGATCGGTTAACCAAGACGGCTCACTTCATTCCGGTGAATACACGTTACAATGCCGGCAAATATGCGGAGCTATACATAGCGAAGATTCTATGCCTATACGGGGTACCCAAGACCATTGTCTCAGATCGAGGTGCATTATTTGTATCTCGCTTTTGGGAGCAGCTACACGCTGCATTGGGTACTAAGTTGATCAGGAGCTCTGCTTATCACCCTCAAACAGATGGCCAGACAGAGAGGGTGAATCAAGTCCTGGAAGACATGTTTAGAGCATGTGCCATCCACCATGGTAGGAACTGGGATGATCACCTACCATTGGCGGAATTCTCGTACAACAACGGCTATCAGGCGAGTATCAAAATGGCACCCTACGAAGCTCTCTACGGTCGTAAATGCCGCACCCCATTAAATTGGTGCGAGTCCGGTGAAAGGGTCATATTCGGAGTTGATGTGGTGAACGACGCCGAAGAGCGCGTTCGGACAATTCAAGCCAATTTGAAGGCCGCTCAATCCCGACAGAAGAGCTACGCTGATAAGAGGCGTAGACCGTTGCACTTTGACGTTGGGGAACACGTGTACCTCCGCGTGTCTCCAATGAAGGGCGTGCACCGGTTCGGTGTGAAGGGGAAGCTCGCTCCCCGTTTTATTGGACCCTACGCTATCACCGAGAAGTGTGGACCAGCGGCGTATCGATTGGAACTACCGGCATCTCTGGCTGGTGTTCACGATGTTTTCCATGTTTCGCAACTGCGAAAATGCTTGAAGCATACCGCTGCTGTTCCTATCGAAGACGTTGGCGAGTTGAAACCGGATTTAACATATGATGAGTATCCGGTGGAAATTATTGATGAGAAAGCCCGAACCACGCGTAGCAGAACGTGGTGGTTCTACAAAATACTCTGGAGTAACCACACCGCCGAAGAAGCGACGTGGGAGAGCGAGGAGTTCCTTCGCTCAAATTACCCGGAGTTCATGGCTTCCCAACACGGGTAAGTCCCTATTACTTCGCTATCTCTTCTTTTATAATCTCGGGACGAGATTCTTTTAAGGGGGGAGGGATGTAAAAGCCCAAGAAAAGGGACTTGCAAAAACTTTTTCTTCACCTGACAACACCACAGTTTTTATTGTGGAAATCTTAGGAAATATTGTGAAGAGCATGTAACCTCCATCAAAAGAATGATTAGAGGGGAAAGCCTTCACTTTCACAAAGTAGGGTTTCTACACATGAACATGAGAGGTTGAGCTCACCCCTAGAATTTAAAAAGTCTTGGGAAGGTTCAGTCCAAAGCTCATGCAAATTCAACACTTTTTGAGGCACTTTTGGGTTATTTTAAAAAGAGGCCAATTTGAATGTAAATTCAAATTGCAGCAACTTTCATCACCCAAATTCAAAAGTTAGCTCCATATCTATACTCAGCACATTTTTCTGAGTAAACCCACCAATTTTCATCTCCATTGGAGCTCATCTTGTCAAGAGCTAAATTTGCAAGAATTCAAAACTGAATTTGAATTTCAGTTTAAATATGAAGCAAATTTAACCAAACAAAGTTTGAATTTGAGAATTCAAATTCAAACAAAGACTTGGTGACTAAGTCTCACATTAAATTGTGAGTAGCTGAGGATATTTTGGCACAACAGAATTCAGAAAATTGGAAAAACAAAAGAGTTAGAGGGGAGGCCCACTGGTCAGTAGACTTAGCACAGAAGTCTCCTCAGCCGACTTCCTCGACCGAGCGCGCTCGCCAGCTGCAGCCAGCGTCGGCGCCCGACCACCTCGGCCGGCCAGCTCCTGCTTCGGCAGAGGAGGTGGCACAGCAGGTGTCGCGCTCTCCACTGGCCTCAGGGGCCTATAAAAGGCCCGAGACCGCCGGCGAGTTACTGATTTTCGCGAGTTCCGTAACCAGCAGCCTAGTCGCCCGAGCTCCGATCGTATGCCACCCCAGCTGTGATCATCTTCCGGCTTTGACCTCCATAGGAAAGTGAAGCGCTAGCTCGTCCTCAAGACCACCGCGCAAACCGTTCCAAGGTTCGACCTTTGTGCGCGGAGAATTTTCCAGTTTAGGACGAGTAGCTCCTTTCGGGACCCGATTAGGTTTAGCAGAAATTCGGGAAGCTTAGTGGGTGGGAGGTCGAACGGAGCTGTGAGAGAGCATCTAGAGGTTCTGGCGACCCTTCTCGATCGAAAACCGGAAGGAAATCACCGCCGGAACCCTAAGTTCACCCTAGGACAGTATGGCGGAGGAGGGGGTCGCCGGTGAGGTCTGGGTTGCGTCCGTTTAGGGCCCAACAGAGCTCATGCCGAGTTTCCCGAGGTTTCCCTGAGTGTGGCGACGCGATTAGCACACGAAGAAGATGGTCAGAAGGGCGGGAACACGTTGCCGAGGTAGCACAGAGGCATAGGGCTCGTCGCCGGCGAGCTATGGCGGTTAGCCGGCGGCGACTTGGTGTCCAGCGGGTTCAGCACCCGAGATTACGTGGGGGCGGCGAGTCTCGTCGGCTCCGGTGAGCTAGATCGCCGGGAACGCTGACCTCGCCGGAGCTCCGGCGGCTCGGGGCGGCGACGTCGGGAGGTAGACGAAGGGCGCGGCCCCACCTGTCAGCCCCTGTGTTAATCGCGCGCGAGCACGCGGTTAGTTCAATTTAAACGGGCGGGCCCCGCTGTCAGCCTCTGGTTTAGCACGGGAGGGGATTTTCTTTAGGAAAATAATTCAGGGATTAGCTCAAACTTTAGAAATCCATAACCTTGGCTAGGAAGCTCCAAATTTAGTGATTCAAATTGGGTTGAATTCATCTTGCCTAGCTCTGTCCAGATATACAACCCAATTTGTATGAAACCCACTAATTAATTCTGGAAAATTCTTTAAAGCTTTTCAGCAAAAGAATTTTAGAGGGAGTGTGGTTCATCCAAAAATCCCCAAATTTTACCAGGATGTTCTTTAGGACATTAGTAAACCCCTGTAAACGTTTCAGACCATTTGGAGTTGATTTGGTCAGAGCAATTCAAATTGGAAGGTACTGTGTTCATTTGAATACAGAAACATTTTCAGAGAATTTCCAAAACTTGGAAATTCAGTTCTGGGCAATTCTTAACCCCAAAATTGTTAGGAAAATTCAGGCAAACTCTATGAGCTATAATTGAAATTGTAGTTCATTAAGTTGAGCATGAACAGGGGTATTACCTCAGAATAAATTCTTCCTTGCTGATTTGCCAAGAGAATTATTCTGAGCAAACCACTCCATGAAAAGTGCTAATGTTTGGTCCAGAGAATTTTCTTGTGACAAGGAACTCACACAAAAATTCTCAGCTCCATTGGAGCTCTAGATCACCCCTGTCCTGTTTAACCACTTAGGGATTAATATGGAAAAGGGGGAAAAGCACTTAGCATTTAACCTTGTGATTAAGTCCAAGCCAAACCACCAACACCAGTTCATCTTTAAATTCTTAAACAAAGTTCCAGGTGTTAGAGGCTGGTTATTAGAACTAATAGTAGAAGTCTTACTCTAAAACTCACATTTGCATCTAAATTAACATGTAGTATTTCATTAACGTGTAGCCGTTGAAGAAGAGACTCCGGAAGTGCTGGACTTCCTTCTTCCGGACGAGGAACTAACTACTGACCAGCAGCAACAAGGCAAGCCCCGGTTTGCATTAACCCTTTTATAAGTATTACTTTGTTTACATGTGTCATATGAAGTATGTATGTGCATTAGGTATAGGATGAATGAAACCCCACTTACATAACCAAAGGTTCCTAAAAGAGTGAGGGTAGTGTCAAGGACCTCGAGTAGACAGGCTATGCTTAATGAGTCATAGGACTTCGGTACAAGTCGAGTAGTTGGAATCTACTCGCGAGATAGGCATTGGGGCATACGAGTTCGGTTGAGTGATGTGAGATCACTATAATAATGAAAATGAGACTAGGCAGGGGCTAGGGCGCAACAAGAGGAAGTCTTGTGTGCGCAGCCCTGTCCGTGTCGATTGAGGATCGAACCGTGTGCGGCCCTGCTGAAAATGTATTGAACGTACCGAAGGCATATCGGATATATGGGCCCCGATAAACCGATGTAGCCTAAACCTCCGGGCGTCGAGGCATAGCACACCGATTTATAGGTGTAGGTTGAGGGCAGCAAGGTGGAAATCTGCCAACGGGCATAGAGAGATGCTCAGTGTGGGGAACCTCCTGCTCGTTTCGGTGCGACCGGTTCGACGTTCGGGCTGTTGGGTGAAAGGTTGTCCCGTACGACATCGAGTGAGCGTGCTGTGCAGCTCCACAGGTGGGCGTACGTGACGTGCTCTTTGGGTTTTCCCTGCAGGTGTATATCGAGTCGATTCGCCGTCCCTCGCGGTGACGAGTACCGCTTGTTCACTGCATCGTAACGTAGACTAATGGATGAAATATGTTGATTCAATGATGCTGATTGATATAATTGTATTGCTACATGTGTGCCACCAAATACTGCTTACTAAATTTCAGATTTCATGAACTGTTAACTTGTTGCTAAAAGATGAACTAAGGATGAACTTATAGCCGTGTCGTTTTGCTGAAATGTTACTAACCTATGCCTTGGTATACCTCATGTAGAGTTTCATGCTTAGGTGAGTCGGTTAAGCCTTGCTGAGCCTTCGTGCTCATGGTTGCTGCTTAAGTGTTTTTCAGGTGAGGAGCCACCCACGGACTCGGAGTACGAGTCCACCGGCGAGGGTTACCCTCCGTCGGGGACCACGACTGAGTGGGAGCCGTACACGCCGCGCTGAGCTGAGGAGTGCAGCTAGTGTGGGTTGCCCTAGGCCTGGGCAACCAACTTTTGCTAGATAGGCGGGCGTGAGTTGTGTAGTGTAGACTTCCGCTGTGTAACATAAACAATAGTTGTAACTGAAGTTTGTACCTGTTTGTACAGTTTCAGTTGTTTCCCAGGTAATATATTATGTTCTTATGACGTGTGCTGTCGGGTGTCGCATCGCGCGGCACCACCCTCTGCGATCCTGGATGAGCGGATTCCGGTCCGCCACAATTTCATGGCATAGATCCGTAGTGGGGAGGTTGGGTATCTCACCTCGAGGTTTTTCTTGAGCTCGGAAACCCTGGAAGACGGTCGGCGACGAGGTCCGAGGTGAAAATGCGGCGGTGCTCATCGGAGCTGTGTCTAGAGCGCAAAAGACCGGATTTCCTTCACCTGCAAGGCTCCCCGTAGGCGGTGGAACATGGTCGGCGCGTTATATCAGAAAACCCGAGCAAGGATCGAGAGAAAACGATGATCGGAGCTTCGGTTCTCACCGGGAGGAAAAACGGCCCATCGGGGAAGAAAAACAGGGCAATGCCGGCGTTTATTTAGACGAGGGAGGGCGGCGGTCTGTTGGGATCGAGCTGGAGTCGTCCGGGACCAGAATTCGGCTGGGGGACGCGGGTTTCCGGAGTTTGTTTGGATTCGGGAGAGAGAAGAGTCCCGGCTGTTGGCGCGAGCGAGAGGTGAGGGATGACACGCGGGACCCGCGTGTCAGTGAAAGGGAGAGAGGGGCGCGCGGCTGTGGGCTAGCGCGGGGAAATGGTGGGCCGGCTGGTGGGTTTCGGCCCACTGGCCGGTTGGGTTTTCTTTTTTTTTTCTTTTTCCTTTTCTTTTCTGTTTTAATTTGAATTTGAATTTTTGCACCACATGCAATACGTCCAAAAATTTTTAAATTCCCCTCTTAACAGATTTTGGGGTGTTACAGTCTCCCATACTTGCCTGTAGCACGCTAGGGAAGGGCGTTGCTCGAATACCCCAAATGACATGAAGAGTCGTAGAGGATACCAAAGTTGGCCGGGTTACCTGCCACACGTGAGGCTCCACCCTTCAGCTTTTGTGCACTGATGGACAGCACTTATATGCACCCCCAAGACATAGAATGTCCCGAGATGCATGATTTTTGGATATAGCACATAAGTTAGGTTTCCACCTTCATATTAGGCTAATATTGTAGTCCTTATGTGGGCCTAGTACCGTCCTCACCATATCCTAAATTTTTGTCGTAATACGGTCCTTATTCTGTGTGCTATTACCAATGCGGCTCTGATACCACGCTGAGAGGGACCTGGCTACCCGTTCACGGGGCCGTGCCGCTCTCCCGGGAATCGCATTGGGTGGTGCCGTGTTATGCGGCACCCAACAGCACGCATTCAAGGAAACATGCATTACATAAATCAAAAGTAGAAGCTTACAGATGTTCTTTGTAAATAATTTACATCAAATAGCTACACCTGAAGTCTATGATCAGCTCACGTCGAATAACTAATGAGCACTCGAGAAGAGGTCCAGCCCGCGGACTCCTCTCGCTAGCAACACGAAGACATTGCAGCGGCTGGGTTCTCCATGTGTTACATGACTCAGAAGTCTCCAAGTCTCACCGGACAACCTTCTTCATAAGCGTCGATTTTGAACCTGCAAAACCACTCATATAGCAAGAGTGAACACAAAGGCTCAGCAAGACTTAGCCGTCTCTCCTAAGACATGCAACTCTACATGAAGGTAACTTAGACAATAAACAAGAAAGTTGCATAAAGACTCACCTACACGTTCTTCCTTAACTTTCAAATTTTTAGCCATCACAGTAGTGACCTTGCGCCGAGCAACATTGGAACTCCACAATCAAACAAGAAATGCTTCATTCCAATATTCCTTGTCACAAGGTGGAAAATAACTTTAATTTGCTCTATCTCTACTTCATTCATGGTTTTCATGCAATTTGAATTATCATAACAGCCATTTAAACTTGCAAACTGTTATCACACAACTTGATTACTATGTCACAATGCAGTGAGCAAGCGGTACTCATATCCGAGAGGGACGGTGATTCGAATCAAACACTGCCTGGATAACTCGACACATACGCCCGCCTCTGAAGACCCATCTGGCGTCCTTCATTACGTCGTATGTGGCAACCTTTCGCAGGACACCCTACTGTAGAACCGATCGCTCCGTCTCGGGCTCATAGGTCTAACGAGACGATGTGGTATGCCTCTACAAACTAGTTAACCTGGTACATTGGTTTTCTGGGTCCCATATAGCAGTAAACAACCGGTACACAACTCAATACTTGCTCAGCAGGGCCGCACATGGCTCGGTCCTTAACCAACATAGGCAGAGCTACTTGACCAAGACCTCGTCTTGTCGCTGCCTAACCCTCCTGCCCGGTCTCATCTTTGGAAACATAAACTTTAGTTTGCCTCTTTAAACCGTACCCGGGTGATCCCGAACTATAACTCGCGAGTAGATTCCATCTACTCGACTTCTACCGAATGTCATAGCCTATTTCGCACAGCATTATTCTACAGCTGGGATACGTCTTCTACCCTTGACTCGAGGTTTTATTTGGTCATGCATTTGGAGTATAAATCATTCCTGACCTAATGCACATACAAACGTTAAAGCATAGTATGAACAAAGTAAAGCTTTATAAACAACTTAAGTGCAAACCGGAGCTTCCTTGGTTTTGCAGGTGACTAAGTATATATTCAGTGCGTGAAGACCACTTGAGGCTTGATCACTCGCTATCCTCCCTCTTTGATATCCACTTCGATTGCTTCACAATCTTCACGTAGATGCTACACGTCATGAATATGCATATGTGTTTAATTGTAAAGCTTTTGCTATCAAGTTCTAATGACAAGTTTAAAACCATAACTCTGTTTAAGAATTTAAAATAACACTGGTGCTAAGGTTTGGGTTTGGGTTTGGGTTAAGCAACATGATCAAGTGATAACTGCATTTCATCACTTGTGTGTTACTTATCTAAAGAGGTTAAACAGGAAAGTGATTATATAGAGCTCCAATGGAGCTGAAACTTTTCATGTGAGTTCCTTGTCACAAGAAAGTCATCTGGACCAAAAATTAGCATTTTCACTGAGTGGTTTATTCAGAACAATTCTCTAAGCAATTAAGAAAAAAGGAATTAATTCTGAAGTAACTCACATGTTCATGCCAAACTTAGTGAACTATAATTTCAATTATAGTTCATAGAGCCTGCATGAATTTTCCTAGGATTTTTGGAGCTAAGAACTGCCCAGAACTGAATTTCCAAGTTTTGGAAATTCTCCAAAAAGTTTCTGTATTCATTTGAACACAGCAACTTGAAATCTGAATTCTCCTAATCAAATTATCTCCAAATGATATGAAATTGTTACAGCAGTTAAATATCATCCTAAGGAATATTCTGGCAAAATGTTAGGATTTTTGGATGAACCAAACTCCCTCTGAAATTCTTTTGCTGAAAAGTTTTAAAGGATTTTCCAGAATTAAGTAATGACTTTCATAGAAATTGGGTTGCATATTTGCATAGAGTTTTTCAATCTGAATCCAACCAATTTTAATCACTAAATTTGGAGTTTCCTAGCAAAATTTATGAGGTTCTAAAGTTTGAACTAAATCTGTGAATTCAAATAACCCGGGAAAAGTTTAAACTCTGACATCCGGGTCCGGGGTGACGTGGCGCCACCAGAGCCGCTGACACACGGGGCCACAGAGATCCCCTCACGCAGCCACAGTGGGATCCGGTGCCACAGAAGGTCAAACTTTCCTGAAACAGCGACTGAAGTGTGGGCAAGCCCTCAGTCGTCTTCTACCTCTCGCCCCCGTGCCGGCCCGCCGCCGAGCTCGCCGGAGAGCTCGCCGGGAGGGAGTTCTGGTACCCAAAACTTGCTAAATCTCACCGCCTCTACCTATTTTCGTGCGGGGAACACGTTGCCCGCCTTCCGTCGGATCGAGGATGGCCAGAAACCTACGCACGACGAGCGGCGGCCTTGGTGATACTTCGGCGACGTCGCTAGGGCGCTGTGATGCACCAAAAGCTGCACCGTTTGATCCTACAGCACCATTGCACCGAGGAGAACACGGAATTACTCGCTGATATTTCTGAAACTGACCAGAAGTACGACCTCACTGTTGAGCTAGGTCAAAATCATGCGATTTTCGAAAAACTTGACGAACAGTGGCTCTGCTCGACGGTTCTCGGTGGTTTTTGATCCCCTAAGCTCGCACGGATGTCTAGTAGTTGGTTGCTAGGTTAGGTGTTGACTGGTGCAACGTGTGAGAAAAATTTTCGGAGTTTCTCCCCACGGTTTATATCGTATGTCGGCGGGAAAAGCAAAATTCCGGCGAGCACAGTTCGTGACAAACTGCCGGATGATGCGGTGAAGCAAGAGAAGGTCTAGGCGAACCTTTTTGCTTTTGAAGGTCGGTGGGAGATGCACTGTGGTGACCGGGCAACTGGTTCTTGTGACCGGCGGCTTGCGGTGGTGTCGGTGGAAAAACCGAGCTCAGTGCCGCGTTCCAGTGGAAGAAACGTTGAGCTCTTGCGTTGGACACGTCGAGGAGGACACAGCGACTTCGTGGGGAGGCTCAGCTCTACGTGCAACCCGTCGGGATGGCCGGGCGCTGGTGGACCGGTGGTGGCGGTTTGTCGGAGGCTGAAACGCTCGTGAGAGGAGGCAGCAGCGAAGGAGCTCGAGTAGCAGTCGAAGAACACGCTTTGCCGAGTGCTGAGCTGGCTGGAAAATCTTATTGGCACTGAGGCAGTTCGGCAGGTGCTCGGGAGGTGGCAGAGGCGCTGCCTCGGTGGCGCGAGCTGCTGTTCAGCGCCTTCGAGTGAAAAACAGAGAAGCAGAGAACAACACTTCGGTTGTAAGTCTTCCCCTCTCAATGACAAGTGAGTCCCACTGTTTTCTCTCCCAAAATATAACCAATTTGGCATAGTGCAAACCTTAGTCATGAGGAGCTCAAATTTGAAATCCATTTGGGCAAATTGACAAGGTTTACCTCAGTTTGGAATTTGAATTCAATCCGATGAAATTCGAAAGCCTCTTTTATATACATATCAAAGTACCTCCAAATTTGCTCAAAATTTGCCCCCGTCGTAATTTGTACCTGAAGAATTCAAATATGGATTCAAACTTTTAATTTGGTGGCTGCAAAGGGGAGGGTTTACAACCACAGTTTGCATCCTTCTTTTAAAATGACACCTTTGCATTTAAAAGAACATTTGAATTCAAAGTCGACTTTAAATTATGTGCTTGCACATGACAACATTCACATGTTTAGAAAAGTTTTTGCAAGTCCCATTTCCTGAATTTGAACTCAACTTTATTCACAACTCAAGTTTTCCATTTACATGTTATGGGACTTTTACACCATGTTTCTCCTCACAAAAGATCTTCTCAAATTCAAAAGTTCTGAAATTGAAAAGTGAGCTAGCATTTGAATTCTCTGAATTAAATTTGAATTTTGCATTGCAAATTTTAATTCGGTTTGAATTTGAAAATGCTCCTATTAATTCCATTTTAGCCCACCCTAAAATTAAAAGGTTGCCATCCTAATTTTCTTCAAATTCAAAAGTAGGAGGCCGCATTTGTATTCAAAAGTTTGACAATAATTTGCGGTGAACTTTGAATTTGAAAATCTTATTTTTAATCTTTCATAGAAATGAGTAATCCTTCCATGATGTATAAGTCCACGTTGGTGCAACCCATTAAAATGAACATGAGAGCCATTTTTGATGAACATCCATGTACAACTTTGCGTGTAGAAATGTTTTTGTAAGTGTTTTCATTATTTGGAAGCACATAGCCATTCAAGCCTCGGTTTATTTCATATACAATTTAGGGACTTCTACAGATGGCAACGTGGAAGGTACTGAGGATGTCAACCTGGGGCTGATGCAAACAACCTTGAATGTTTGATGGCTATGCAGAACCAGCTCATGCAAACTATGATACAAACATTGGGACAGCTGCAGGCCAAGAACAACAACCCTAACCCATTCCTGCACCCCCACCACCACCAGCTCACAATAGAATGGGAGAGTTCATGAGGTCTAGGCCACCTACCTTTTCACAAGCTAATGATCCTATGGAGACCGATGATTGGCTGAAGTCTATGCAAAAGAAGCTTGCTATTGTTCATGCGGTGATCGAGAGAAGGTTCTCTTCGCATCATACCAACTGATGGGATCTGCCGCTGATTGGTGGGACGCTCTTTGTAGTGCTCGTGCCAACCAGGAGACAATTACTTGGATTAATTCAAGGAGAGTTTCTGCTCTCACTATGTCCCTGAAGGAGTCATGATGCTTAAAAGGCAGGAGTTTGAAGGTCTTCGGCAAGGGAGGAAGAGCATGAATGAATATCTCAACAAGTTCACGCAGCTGTCAAGGTATACTCCAGAGGACGTTAACCCGGATCATAGGAAGCAATACATGTTCA
The DNA here is from genome assembly GCA_030760725.1 of Neostapfia colusana. NCBI lineage: Eukaryota > Viridiplantae > Streptophyta > Magnoliopsida > Poales > Poaceae > Neostapfia > Neostapfia colusana. Next base: position 49,639,810 of record JASWHV010000015.1, read on the forward strand.
TGAGAGGTCTGGACAATGAGATTCAAGTCCAGCTGCTCAACAATTATTATGCAAACTTCCAGAAGCTCGTTGACAAAGCTACAGTGGTGGAGAGCAAGATCCGCGAGATTGAACAAGAAGGCAAGAGGAAGATGCCATATCAAGGACAGCCACAAGGAAGCAATGCACGTCCCCGCTTCATGCCACCAGCTGCACCATACTATGGCTCATCTGCTTCTACTTTCCGCCGTGCAAATTCACCTCGCTCTAATCAGACACCGCAGCAACGCCCTATCATGAATGCACCCCGTTTGCCTTTGCCTCCTGCGCCCCGTCCCAACATGGGCACCTATGCTCAAAACCAGCCTCGCCCCAACCTTCTTGCTGTTATGGGCAACAAGGAATGCTTTTCATGCGGAGAGGCAGGACAAAAGGCATTGGACAGCCGAGCAATGCACCTAAGCAGAACCCACGACCAAATGGAGGAGCTACGCAAGGCAACCGTGGACAGAAGAATTTTGCTTGTGGCCATGTGAATCACGTCTCCGCTGAGGAAGCACAACAAGCTGAGGACATCGTGATTGGTATGTTTTCACCAACTCCAACCCAGCCACTGTTTTATTTGATTCTAGAGCATAACATTCATTCATCTCATCCAAGTATGTTGCCAAGTATAACCTGCTCATATCCCACATGAAATAAACTATGTTGGTTAATTCCCCTGGTGGAGAGATGAGGACTAATATAGTATATCCGAAAGTAAGCCTTAAAATAAGGGGGGTAAAATTTCTTGCCAACCTTATTGTCTTGGATCCCCAAGGGATTGATATAATACTTGGAATGGACTGATTAAGCAAGTATAATAGAGTGATTCAATGTACTAAGAGGGTCATGCAGTTGGCGAGTGAGCAAGTGCTCGTATTGAGTTCGAGGCAGCCCAACCTGCAACCGAGAAGGCAACGCTGAACCCCATCAAAGAAGTGACATTAGAAAGCATTCTGGTTCAAGAATATTCAGATGTGTTTCCGGAAGAACTGCCAGGTATGCCACCTGACCGGGACATCGAGTTTGCCATTGATTTAGTACTCTAAACTGCACCTACAGCGAAGAGGCCATATAGGATGCCTGCTATTGAATTAGTGGAGCTCAAGAAGCAAATTCAGGAGCAGCTAAATAAGGGTTTTATACGCCCAAGATCATCACCGTGGGGAGCCCCGTACTCTTCATAGACAAGAAGGATGGAACCCAAAGGATGTGTGTGGACTATAGGTCTCTCAACGAAGTGACGATCAAGAATAAGTACCCGCTGCCCCACATATAGGACTTATTCGATCACATGAAAGGCGTCGCGATTTTCTCTAAGATTGATCTTCGGTCGGGATACTTCAAGCTGAAGATTAAACCCTCCAACATAACCATGACGGCTTTTCGAACACAGTATGGTTCATGCGAATATACCGTCATGTCATTCGGGTTGACGAATGCGCCTGCATACTTTATGTACTTCATGAATAAGGTCTTCATGGAGTACTTGGACAAGTTTGTCGTGGTTTTCATCGACAAAATCATGGTGTATTCAAAAAGCGAGGAAGAACATGAAGAACACTTGAGATTGACATTGCAGAAATTGTGAGAGCATCAATTATATGCTAAGTTCAGCAAGTGTTAATTTTGGCTAAAGGAGATATCATTCTTACGCCACATCATATCCAGAAGAGGAGTATCGGTTGATCCTAAAAAAGTGAGAGATGTTTTGAAGTGCAACCAACCGCAGAATGTGAGGGTCATTTGGAGATTCCTTGAGATGGCTGGATACTACCACCGGTTCATCAAGGATTTCTATGATATAGTGAAGACGATGACTGAATTGATGATGAAAAGGAAAGCATTTCAGTGGACACAAGCGTGTCAAGACAGCTTTGAGTTGTTAAAGAAGAGATTGACAACAGCACCGGTTTTGGTATTGCTGGACGTGAGCAAGAGCTTCAGTATATATTGTGATGCCTCAAGACTGGGACTAGGTTGTGTCCTTATGCAAGAAGGCCAAGTGGTAGCCTATGCATCGAGGCAACTAAAGAAACATGAGCTGAATCACCCTATGCATGACGCAGAACTTGCAGTCGTGGTACATGCCTTGAAAATTTGGAGGCATTACATCCTTGGTCATCAGTGTGAGATCTATATGGATCACAAACGCCTCATGTACATATTCATGCAAACGGATCTGAATTTGAGTCAACGTTGATGGTTGGAACTCATCAAGGATTATGATGTAGGAATCAAATATCACCACAGGAAGGCCAATGTAGTAGCGAATGCATTGAGCCGAAAGGGAGCATGTCACCAACTCACGATTTGGAAGCTGCCACCCGAGCTACGTAAGGAGTTTGAACGGTTACATCTCGGGTTCTTGAACGAGATGGAGGTGATAGAACTAAGTTCAACGCTGGAACAAGAGATTTGAGATGGCCAAGCAACGGATGAGGAGATAAAGGAAATCAAAGAAAGAATCCGGCAAGGGATAGAGAAGGATTTCAAGGAAGATGAGAATGGCACGCTTTTGTTAGGAAAAAGGATTTGTGTGTCTTACATGAAGCATATCCGCGACGCGATACTAAAAGAGGCACATGACTCTCCTTATTCCGTAATCCCGGATGTACGAAGATGTATAAGGACCTAAAAACTTGCTATGGGTGGGATGGAATGAAAAGGGATATCGCTGAATATGTTGCCCTATGCGACACGTGACAACGGATGAAGGCTGAGCATCAAAGACCCACTGGAATATTGCAGCTGTTGAAAGTACCCGTGTGGAAGTGGGAAGAAATCAGTATGGATTTCATACTCGGATTACCACGTACTCAGTCCGTCTACAACTCTATTTGGGTTATCGTGGACCGATTGACGAAAACAGCCCACTTCATTCCTGTTAGGACCAAGGAAACTGTGGCACAATTAGCCGAGCTGTATATGGAGCAAATAGTATGTCGTCATGGAGTTCCCAAGAGGATAGTTTCAGATCGAGGTTCCCAATTTACCTCTAGGTTCTGGAATAAGCTGCATGAATCCATGGGTCACGGTAATTTCAGCTCCGCGTATCACCCACAAACCGACGGGCAAACTGAGAGGACAAATCTGATTTTTGAAGACATGCTGAGAGCTTGCGCCCTGAAACATGGGCGTAGTTTGGACAAGAGCTTGCCGTATGCTGAATTCTCATACAACAATAGTTACCAAGCCAGCCTGAAGATGTCACCTTTCGAGGCACTATACGGTAGACGGTATTCCCTGTCCCAACTACGCCCATGTTTCAAGGTGCAAGCTCTCAACATGTATTCCAAAATCTGATTTGCTCTCAGTTTCCCCGTCGGTTTGTGGGTGATATGCGGAGCTGATATTCAACCGTGTACCCATGGCTTCATGCAACTTCTTCTAGAACCTAGAGGTAAATTGAGAACCTCGATCTGAAACTATCCTCTTCGGAACTCCATGGCGAAACACGATTTGCTCCATATACAGCTCGGCTAGTTGTGCGACGGTGTACTTGGTTCTAACAGGAAGGAAATGGGCTGTTTTCGTCAATCGGTCCACGATAACCCAAATGGAGTCCTAGCCGGACTGCGTACGTGGCAATCCGACAATGAAATTCCATGCTGATGTCTTTCCACTTCCACTCGAGTACTTTTAATGGCTGCAACCATCCAGCAGGTCTTTGATGTTCGGCCTTCACTCGTTGGCATGTGTCTCATAAGGCGACATATTCAGCGATGTGCCTTTTCATACCATCCCACCAATAGCATGTTTTCAGGTCCTTGTACATCTTTGTACAGCCGGGGTGTATGGAATAAGGCGAGTCATGTGCCTCATTTAGTATCATGTCGCGGATGTACTTCACGTTAGGCACACAAATCCTTTTCCCTAACCAAAGCGTGTCATTCTCGTCTTCCTTGAAATCCTTCTCTATGCCTTGTCGGATTCTTTCCTAGATTTCCTTTATTTCTTCATCCGTTGCTTGGCCATCTCGTATCTCTTGTTCCAGCGTTGAGTTCAGATCGATCACCTCCATCTCATTCAAGAACCCGAGATGTAACCGTTTGAACTCCTTACGCAGCTCGGGTGGCAGCTCCCAAACCATAAGTTGGTGGCATGCTCCCTTTCGGCTCAACGGATCAGCTACTACATTGGCCTTTTAGGGGTTATAGTTGATTCCAACATCATAATCCTTGATGAGTTCCAACCATCGACCTTGCCTCAAATTCAGATCCGTTTGCATGAATATATACTTGAGGCTTTTGTGATCCGTATAGATCTCACATCGGTGACCAAGGATATAATGCCTCCAAATCTTCAAGGCATGTACCACGGCTGCAAGTTCCAAGTCATGTGTGGGGTACTTCAGCTCATGTTTCTTTAATTGCCTCGATGCATAGGCTACCACTTGGCCTCCTTGCATGAGCACACATCCAAGCCCTTGTCTTGATGTATCACAATATATATCAAAATTCTTGCTCACGTCCGGCAATACCAAAACCGGACGCTGTTGTTAATCTCTTCTTTAGCTCCTCAAAGCTTTCTTAACACGCTGGTTTCCACTGAAATGCTTTCCCCTTCATCAAAAATTCTGTCATAGGCTTCGCTATTTTGGAGAAATCCTTGATGAACTGGTGGTAATATCCAGCCATCCCAAGGAAACTCCGAATATCCCTCACTTTTTTGGTTGGTTCCACTTCAAAACATCTCCCACTTTTCCGGGATCAACCGATACTCCTCTTTCGGATATGATGTGGCCTAGGAACGATATCTCCTTTAGACAAAATTGACACTTGCTGAACTTAGCATACAACTGATGCTCTCACAGTTTCTGCAATGTCAATCTCAAGTGTTCTTCATGTTCTTCCTCAATTTTCAAATACACCATGATGTCGTCAATGAAAACCACGACGAACTTGTCCAAGTACTCCATGAAGACCTTATTCATGAGGTACATAAAGTATGTGGGCACATTCGTTAACACAAAAGACATAATGGTATATTCATACGAACCTTACCATGTTCGAAATGCAGTCTTGGGTATGTCGGAGGGCTTAATCTTCAGCTGGAAGTATCCCGACCAAACATCGATCTTGGAGAAAATTCGGGCACCTTTCATTTGATCGAATAGGTACTCTATACGGGGCAGCGGGTACTTATTCTTGATCGTCACCTCATTGAAAGACCTATAGTCCACAAACATCCTTTGGGTCCCATCTTTCTTGTCCACGAAGAGCACGGGGGATCCCCATGGTGACGAGCTTGGGCGTATAAAAACTTTGTCTAGCTGCTCCTGAATTTGTTTCTTGAGGTCCACTAATTCATTAGCAGGAATCCTATATGTCCTCTTCGCTATAGGTGCAGTTTCGGGTACTAAATCAATGGCAAACTCAATGTCCCGGTCAGGTGGCATACCTGGAAGTTCTTCCTGGAACACATATGAATATTCTTGAACCACCGTAATGTTTTCCAATGTCGCTTCTTTGATGTGGTTCAGCACTGCCTTCTCTGTTGTAGGTTGAGCTGCCTCAAACTCAATACGAGTACCATGCTCACTCGTCAACTGCACGATCCTCTGAGCACATTGAGTCACTCCATTGTGCTTGCTTAACCAATCCATTCCATGTATTATGTCAATCCCTTGGGAATCCAAGACAATAAGGTTGGCAAGAAAGTCTACCCCCCTTATTTTGAGACTTACTTTCGGACATACTATATTAGTCCTCATCTCTCCACCAGGAGAATTAACCAACACAGTTTGTTTCTTATGAGATATTGGCAGGTTATACTTGGCAACATACTTGGATAATATGAATGAATGCGATGCTCCGGAATCAAATAAAACAGTGGCTGGGTTGGAGTTGGCGAGAAACATACCAATCACGACGTCCTCAGCTTGTTGTGCTTCCTCAGCAGAGACGTGATTCACATTGCCACGAGCATAGTTCTGCTGTCCACGGGTACCTTGCGTAGCTCCTCCGTTCGGCCGTGGGTTGTGCTTAGGTGCGTTTCTCAGTTGTCCAAGGACTTTCTTCGAGCACTGACTTGCAAAGTGTCCCGCCTCTCCGCATGAAAAACATTCCTTGTTGCCCATAACAGCAGGAATGTTGGGGCGAGGCTGGTTTTGAGCATAGGCGCCCATGTTGGGACAGGGCACAGGAGGCATAGGCATACGAGGTGCTTGCATAATAGGACGTTGCTGCGGTGGCTGATTAGGGCAAGGTGGATTTGCAGGGTGAAAAGTAGAAGCGGACGAGCCATAATGTGGTGCAGCTGGTGGCATGAAACAGGGACGTACATTGCTCCTTTGTGGCTGTCCTTGATATGGCATCTTCTTCTTGCCCTCTTGCTCAATCTCACGGATCTTGCTCTCAACCACTATAGCTTTGTCAACGAGCTTTTGGAAGTTTGCATAGTCATTGTTGAGCAACTGAACTTGAATTTCATTGTTCAATCCACTCATGAATAAGTACTGCTTTCTTTGATCCGAGTTGACATCTTCTGGAGCATACCTTGAGAGCTGCGTGAACTTGTTGAGGTACTCATTCACACTCTTCCTTCCTTTGTGGAGACCTTCAAACTCTTGCCTTTTAAGCATCATGACTCCTGCAGGGACATAGTGAGAGAAGAAACTCTCCTTCAATTTGGCCCAAGTGATAGTCTCCTCGTTGACATGGGCATTGCAAAGAGCGTCCCACCAATCAGCGGCTGCTCCCATGAGTTGGTGCGATGCGAAGAGAACTTTCTCCCGATCATCGCACTGAACAATAGCAAGCTTCTTTTCCATAGACTTTAGCCAATCATCAGCCTCCATAGGATCATTGGCTTGTGCAAAAGTAGGCGACCTAGTCCTCATGAACTCTCCCAATCTGTTGTGAGCCGGCGGTGGTGGCGGTGGGGGTGCAGGAACAGGGTTAGGATTGTTGTTGTTGTTGGCCTGCAGCTGACCCAACATTTGTATCATCGTTTGCATGAGCTGGTTTTGCATAGACATCAACCATTCAAGGTTGTTTGCATCAGCCCCGGGGTTAGCATTTTCAGGAACTTCAACATTGGCATCCTCCTGTGGTTCGTTGTTACCACGAGCGTTCCTCCATGGCAGTTGGAGTTATCCCTCACCATCTGTGGGAGAGAGAGTAGAGTAGGAAATGTAAATTTATATTGATTCCCCAACTATATGCATCAAGGTGTATGAACTAAGTATCTTATTTTATTAATTTTAGCCTATATGAGGATGTGAACACGTGCTGAAGCATCTCACATCTCTCTACTATGTGTGGATGTGGACATTCGCCGAAGCGTCCCACAACTCACACCAGCACACAAACCAAGCAATAATCATAAAAATTCAGCACACCACTCTTATTCAAGCTACTGATCTAAACGTTCCTATTACAGCTTTATTCAATGGAAACATAAACTTAATTGTGAGAACTGGTGCTGTTCTCACCGTGTGACAGGGGTGGTCCATATATGGGCGCATGCCATGGTGAGTCGGCAGTCCATGTAGGGATAGATGACGCTGGTGCTCCATTTGCTCCCACGTTGGCACGAGTCTCCTCCTGTTTTTCCAGCAAGTACAGCTTCTTGCGGAGGTAACGGATCTCTTCTTGTGCGCTTGCATAGTGGTTTCCTAACTCCACGAGCAACCTCTGAGACTTGTCAGCAGCTTGTTGGTTGGAAAGAGCTCCTCCATGAGTCCAATGATCTCCCTTGTACCACTCATCTGATACGGGTGCAGCTCAAAAGTAGTGTTCTCAAGCTGCAAACGGAAGGCGTAGCACAGTCCGGTGAGTGCATCCCATGCAGCATTATCAATAGCTTCAGCCCTTGTAGCTCTCCATGTGAGTGCGAAGTGCCGTGTGACAACCCTACCGTTAGATAGGATGGTTACCTCAGCCTTCCACTCTCCATGTCCGAGACGAGGGACTTTCTTGAGAAGATATTCCAGGTATAAGCTGCAGCAATCCAGAAATTCTTTGAGCTCCTTGGATATGTGTCCTCCTTCCATTCTGTTGGACCGGAATTCTTGAACTGAACGGTTGGCCCGTTCATCACCTTCATTCTCAGCCTCAGCAAGGGGTGGCTCCTCTTCGGATTCATCCCCTCCCGACATAGCTTCATGAGGCTCCACGGGGTGTAAGCCCGCGTGAAAGTCCTCCTTAGGTGCGTACCAATGCCGTTCTTGTGGATCATCTTCCATGTCGTATTCAAATGGTTCCACCTCATCCTCATGCATAGAGATTTTGACTTCATCTTCATCATGAGGTTCCATCTTCACCTCCTCCCAATATGGTCCATCGGACACCTCAATGGGGTTAAGTGCACTCCCATGTGGTGGTGGACGAGTCCTTATGCGTGTTGTTCTCCTAGTCACCGGCATCTATAAATAAGACATGAGAAACTTTAGAGAAGGAAGAAATAACTCCAAAACTTCATAAGCTATGAAGTAAGAAGCAAAAGTGTTGCTGTCTAAAAGAAGAGAAAAAGAGGGGCTGAAAATAGCACTTTGTGGTGGCTGAATTGACAAGTAAAGTGCAGCAGCAAGAACTTTTCAAAAATAATAGTTTGGAGGGGTGTGCCTATGTGTTTTAAAGTGTCCATTCTATGTAGGCTTGCATCCTACGGTCAACGTGGCTCTGGTACAAATTTGTGACACCCGGTTCCGAAAATGAACCAAGTGAATGCATATATGTGCCCAGGATGTTCATCACACATACACATGTAATCCACAAACTAAATTCAGAATATAACCATGAATAAATAGTGTTTAAGTACTTTATTACAATGACTCAATGTCTCACTCATGAATATCCAACTTATTCTTGCAGCGTAAGACTCTAAACGACAGTGGAAATAACAAAAGACAGCAGGCTCCAACTTTAACTCCACAGGCATGTTGACAGTAGTGCGCACGCCTAGTACTCCACCTGTTCCTCGAAGTACTCTTCTCCTGTAGCTGATGTATATGTGGTAATGCAAGGGTGAGTACATTTCGTACTCAGCAAGTGCGGGAAAAGTATGACATGTAGCTTACAACAAGGTAGGGAATAAAAAGGCTAATTGCAGCAAGCAAATATTATTTCAGAAACATGGTAAAAACAACAACTATTTCTAGGTGAGTTTAATCCCATCATAACCAAGTATTTTATCAACATTCCTTCATCATAATTCACCAGTTATCAAGTCTCAACCAGCCAATAATTCTTTCTCAAGTTCACCTCATACACATAAATATTCATAACCATCTAATTTTCATAGAACCGAAACCAAACTCATTTTCATGACCCAAAAATGTCCCAAAACCAATCCCAATGACCATACCATAACCATACCAAAGTTTTGCCTCTAATCATGGAAGTTGGCTAGGTGCTTGTGAATGGAAGCACGGCTATCATGATAGTTTTACACTCTGCAGAGGTGGCACCACTTTACCCACAAGTTCGTGATTTCGTCACCCGTCGGCGACTAGAGAGAACCTCCATTATACCAGTACACAACCGTCGGTGTATGGCCAAGAGATCAAATAATAGCCTTTACAAACGGGCTACTAGGATGTACGGACCCACTGAGGTTTCACCGGCAGACTCGAATCTCAATTCTCCCACCCACGGGCCTCCTCTTGTGCCATGCAGTTCCCAGGGCAGTCCTCGTTGACTCCAATTCCCCGCGCCATCCAACGGTCCATAACAAGCTAGCAACACAACTAATTAATCAGCTAATCCACACCGACATTTGGTCTTGTGGTGGCACTGTTTTCCTGGCATGTGCTCGCATGAACCGGTCCTTAGATCTACGGCAAGTAAACAACCATCTCATTCAGCAACGTCCACGAACCAAGCTTGCCTAGATCTCCCCGATTCCATGCTCATCAACATCATCAAGTTTTTATCGTCATTATTCATATGAGTGCAGTAGCTAACCATGTTTTATTTCAGCTTCCCGTATCACGTAAGTTAAGCGAAACAAAAAGGAAAAACGACCATACCTGACTCATCAACTTTCCCGACGACAAGGATGGTTAATCAAACTAGTAAACTCCTATAAAAGGGTGTCCCATCAAATTTACACAAGCATACACGTTTCCGCAAACAAAAACATTTTCAAAACATGGGATGAATATGGTCAAGGGGCACTTGCCTTGCTCCTGTGCTCGTGTTGCTCAAGCGTCTCGAAGTCTTGGTGCTGTAGTTCCTCGTAGACGGCCTCTTGAACTTGCCTTCTACTTACGACCACGCACATACAAAATTTACAGCAATCAATCATCATTCACAAACTTTACTCAAGATGCAATGGGATAGATGAATGCAAATCCTATAGTGCAGTTTTATAAAACCAGTTTGTACGTGTTCTTGCATGTTTTAATGGGCTTTCATGGTGTTTTATGATGAATAAGGGTGTAGAGATCAAGTGTGGGCGTGGTGATGATCTTGACACAAGATGTAGATCAATTACACCGTCAAAAATCGACCAAAACATGATCTGTACACACGCCAAAAGTTTCTGCTCAAACGGGCACAGAAAACGGGTGCGTAGAAATAGCGGCGACGTCGTAAGAGGGGCAATGAAGACCTACCTCACTTCCTCCTTGCAGCAGGGCCTCCCTCCTAGCAATGGCAGCAGCGGAGGATTTTTCTGCGGGAAATTATGGTAGGTCAGAACGTCGGGCTTCTTCTTCGGCGACGGCCAGGCGTGAACGGTCTTGGCGGCGGGTTTTGACGGCAGGGCTCGACGACGGGGCTTGACGGCGGGGCTCGACGGCAGCCAAAGTACAGCAAGGGGGGGCAACTCGGCGAATTGGGGGCAGGGGGGGCGGCGGCCAAAGGTATAGGGGGCGGCTGGGGGTTGTATTTATAAGGGGAAAAAGGGAGTCCTAGGAATATAGGACTCAACCAAAGAGTCCTTGGGTCGAAACAAAAAGTCCTAGCAAGATGGGACTCAACCAAAGTGTGAGACCTATGTGTGCTGAATACATTGGCTTTGATGATAAAAGTTTTGAATACTACCAAAACATCTTTTTAACAAGGTCCGACTCTAGGTCCGAGCTCCTGCAAGGTCTGACGATAGGTCCGACGTAAGGTCCTACTTGCTTTGTCTAGGTCTGACTTATTTTGGCTAGGTCCGACTTGTTTTTGCTAGCTCCGGTGCTAGGTCCGACTAGCTTTGGTAAGTTCCGTGCTAGGTCCGACTAAGCTTTAGTAAGCTCCGGCGCTAGGTCCGACTAGCTTTGGTATGCTCCGGTTCAAGGTCCGGTTAGCTTTGGTAAGGTTCAGAGCTTGATTGCAATGGTTCTGCTTTTAACTTGCAATGTTTCAAACCTGCTTTACTCTTATATAAAGTTTTCTTAGTATTATTTTACTAAGTTTTTGGTGTGTTTTTGGTGTTATGGCTGATATCATTTTTCTATGGTTTACAACATGCTTATGTGAGGTGCTCACGTAAGATGTTTCGGAACTAACGAGAAAGTCGAGGACTTGTGCTCGGAAGTATTGGTTGTTTATTCATGTGCAGATGTTGCTTGAGTTCAAGACATGGCTGGTGACGGGATCCATTGAACTAGTCTTAGGGAGAAGATGAGATTCAGCAACCAAGTTCGGGAGGAATTGTGGTTGAGTTGATCGGGAGGTTGTGCAGTATGTTTGAATCAAGAAAAATGCATATGAAGGTATATTGGACGTCGTTGGAAGATGTTTGCACGTGTGCAAGGAGTGCATGGACGTGGCTGCATGGTTCCAAGGCGTCTTGAAGAGATGTGGACATGAAGAATTGATCGGAAAGGTCCAACCGACTAGGTTATGGACTAAGGCTGCGGCTGAGTCGTGTTTGACTCAAATATGGAAAGTTTTGAGTTGGTTATGATAGGATTTCGTGTTAGGCATGAAGTAGAGTTATTTTAGGAATGTTTGGGACGTTCCTAAGGTGTTTATAAGTCTTAAGATTGCTTTTATCTGCGTATAGAAGAGTCTTGAGCAGTATTTGAAAGTTACAGTTTGAATCCAAGTAGGAGTAGGAGTGCTAGTTTGAATTGGATTGGCCATAGAGCTGGTTATATAAGCAAGGGAGGCCAAGGCTCGTGTACAGCACGACTTTGGGGCTGTTCCTCTTTTGTTTTTATAAACAAAATTCGTATTCTAAAGGAACTTTTGTGCCTTGTTCGTCCGACTTGTTTCAGACAAGTTTTTCTCGTCGAGTTTCTGTTCAGCACTACTTGCTTCGGTGGTTTTATCATAACTCGAGTTTTACAGTCCAATTGATGTGATTCTTTTTGGGTTGTCTTCACAACTTGATTATCTATCATCTGTGAAAATTTCACGGTCATTGAATTTGTGGTTTCTGATCTACACGAGTTTCTTTGCAGTATTCCAGAACTGTTTTTCTCGCGTAGGACAGATTGACCTTTGTTTGATCTTTCGATCGTAACATGAGTTTCTCTCAACAGATTTTCATGATTCTTGTTGTGACGTCTTCGTGAATTGATTCTCTACAATCTATACTAGTTTTGGCACAGTTGAACACGTTTAGATTAGTCGCACACATGGTTTCTTTAACAGATCAGTTTTCTGCTGAGGGGTATTTTGTTGCTTCCGCTGAAAAGTTTTTATCTACCATTCACACCCCTCTGGTAGCTTTACACGTGTACTTCGATCCTAAAATTGGTATCAGAGCCAGGTTGCTCTAATCTTTGTGATTTGCACGTGTTTTGAGTAATCATCATGGAGAAATATTCGGCCAAACCTTGTGTGTTTAGTGGTATTGATTTTCAGGTTTGGAAGGCACGCATGGAAGCTTTCATCCAGGCGCAAGGCTTTGCAATATGGGAAAAGGTGTACAAGCCTTACGATGTGCCTTCAAACGATCAAGTCACGGCTATAAACATGAGAGATGTCGACAACAACAACAAGGCTCGGAACTTGATCATACAAGGACTAACTCAGAGCGACTTTGACAGTGTTGCACACCTCTGATCGGCGTATGATGTGTGGAGAGCACTTTGTGACTACCATGAAGGATCCAACACGATAAAGGAGGTAAGACAGGATATGTTCAAGAAAGAATACATGCGCTTTGAGATGCAACCCGGTGAGTCCATTGATAACCTCTTTGCTCGCTTTAATAAAATTCTCAGCAACCTGTGTAGCGTCAATGTTAATTTTTCAGATGCTGAAAATGCTAGGCAAATACTAAGTGCATTAGGCATGTCAATTTTGGAGATGAAAGTAGCATCCATACGTGAATCCACTGTCATGAGTACTCCTACATTAGATGTGCTTTATTCTAAGCTAAAAACTCATGAAATTGACATTATATCACGTAAGAACCCAAGTAAGACTCTTGCATTTGTCTCACAATGTGATATGCCTAGCTCCGGCCAATCATCTAGCAATACACTTGCTTTGCTGTCTTCACTAACCCTGGAATAGATTGAGGAGTTTCTAGAGGAGGAGCTAGTACTTCTTTCTACTAGGTTCTCAAAAGCATTGCAAAATGTGAGAACTAGAAGGAGAGGAAGCTCCGGACCTCAACGATGCTTTGAATGTGGTAAGACAGGACACTTTTGTACAGATTGCCTTAACCTTTCAGGACCTTCTAACCGTGATGAAAAGTAGAATAAAGTCAAGTCCTCTTTTGGCAACACCAACAATAAAAAGAAGGTTTTTGACACGACCCCATTTGGTCCTGTCGAGCCAGGATCACGCTGAGGGGTGCTGCGTTGCACAGCACCGTATAACACACGTCAAAGGTACAAAGCGGAAGCGGAAGTTTATTACATAAACAGTTTTATGAACCTGTTTACATCAAAATACGTTTAGTCCACACTCACGGGCGTAGACTACGCATCAAGTCACATTCAGCCCTCGAACGTGTCCTTGCTAGCACACACACGCACACTAACTCTGTGGCGTGCACGACTCCCACTCGACGGGGTTCCCCTCCTGGGGTTCCGTCTCCTCTTCGGGAGTCCGTTCCTCATAGAACCCTGCAAAAGCTTCAAACACAAGCAGTGAGCACGAAGGCTCAGCAAGTCTGACCCGTCTCACCTAAACATGGAACTTCTACATGAGGGTAATGGATTACATGATGTAAACATCATTTGCAAGGACTCGCCTAATTAGTAGAACCTTACTTTCAAGTTTTAGCAGCAGGTTGTGGAGAACCTTACGCTAAGGCACATGAGAGGGCCGCAATCAAACAAGAAACGCATTTCTCTCATGTACTTTGCCCAAAGTTGAAAGGAACTTTAGTTAGCTCTAAACTACAACAAACCATTAACGAGCAAAGTCCATCTTTCAATCAGCGGCATTTTAACATGTAATAGCCTGTTCTTTCTACGTCACGGTACAGTGAACAAGTGGTACACACTGACCGCGAGGGACGGCGATTATAATCGATTTACACCTGCAGGGTTACCCGAACAACCCGTCACGTACGCCCGTACTCGACGTTGCCTACAACAACCATCACGGACGCCGTACGCGACTACCTTTCACCTGTTAGCCAAATATTGAACCGGTCCCATCGTCCCGAGCAAGAGGTCTCTGCACGCGCATCTCCGTGCCGCCAGCCGATTTACACCTCGAGCTCTCAACCTACCCTCTGAACGACGGGCAATGCCTCAATAAGCAGCTACCCGAGTTAATCAGTTTCCCGGTTCCCATATAGCCGGTAGGTCTTCGGTACTGTTCTAGCTTGTTCAACAGGCCCGCACACGGCTCGGTCCTCAATCGACACAAGCGGAGCTACAACACACAGGCCCCAAAGTCCTGCTGCCCTTACTCTCCGCTCGGTCTCATTTTCTTGCCATATGTATCATGTGCTATCTCTACCCGAGCAATGTGCCTCTAGCCTATTCTCGCGAGTAGTTCCAACTACTCGACTTGTACCGAATCCTACTCTATCCTAGCAATGCAGTAGCTAACGGGGTTTGCAATCCTAAACCCAACCCATGGTTTTCTTGGCTATGCAGTTGGGTTTCCAATCGAGACTCTAATGCACAGAACAATATTCAAAGATGTGCTTAAAACAATAAACATTTGTAAAAAGGTTAATGCAAACCGGGGCTTGCCTTGCTGCTCTTGGTCGTAGGCTAGCTGCTCCTCCGGAGTTACGAAGTCTAGGACTTCGGGTTCCTCCTCGACCTTAGCGACTACATGATAAGAGCAATATATGTATCAATTTAAATGCATTTGTATTAACTTTGAAGTTGTGAAGTCTATAACCCTTGCTAGACAGACCTAATGACTGTGAAACTTTTACTGTGGCTTGGTTACAACCTAAACAGAGACTTGGTCAAGTTTTAATCGCAGCAAAGCTCATTTGAGCCCTCCACAATTAATTATGTCCTTGACCTTAATTGGAACTCTTAGGGTGTTCTAGGAATTTTCATGAAACAAACTATGACTTTCTGAAAACTAGATTTTTAGAGGGTTATAATGGAGTTGGTCTCACTTAATTTGGAAGTCTCTAACTAAAGATATGAGCTAAACAATTTCAGAGAAAATTCTGAAAATGTTTCTGAACATTTTCTATTTTCTCTGGAACAGTTTCACTACTCACACCATTAGGTGGATTAAATGAGCTCAAATGGATCTGAAATTTTTATGGTAGTTCTAGGATATTTTGGTGAACATCTCAGCAAAATTTCAGGATTTTCCTCCAAAGGATTCTCCAGTTAAAATTCCTAACAGTTTAAACTTTGAGGAATTAATTCTGGGGAAATAAGGAATTTCATGAAGTGAAACTTGATTTTCTGGAAAGTACTCAGAGTGCTGAATTCAGTAAAATTTGGTTCACTCAATTTGGAGCTTTCTAGCCAAAGTTATAAGGCTTTGAAGTTTGAACTGAAACTGAAATTCGGGAAAAGTTTAAACTCTGGCTTGTGGGCCCCGCACACAGTGCGTCGTCTCCCTCCTCGCGCCAACTGCGCGGCGGCGGCGATCTCCGGCGACCCTCGCCGGAACTGAGTTCCCGGCCACCCCCCGGCCCGAAACTCGCCGCCTGCCCTTTTACTGACCCCCTGGACTCGCTGGTGGGGTCGCCGGCCGCCGGCGATGACCGGGAACCCGTGCGCACCGGTGACAGCACCTGCTAGGGTTCCGGTGAGGTCGGTCCCGCTCTCCCGTGCACCAAATCGACTGGGAATCGGTCGGAGAGCATCAGTAGAGCATGGGAAACACGAACCAGGGCTGGGTGGAAGCTAGAAATACCGGCAACTAGGCTCTCGACGGTGAGCCGAGGTGTTCAGCCATGGCGGCGGGGAAAACGGCCATATCATGGCCGATTCTCGACGGTTTCCCCTGATTCCAGTTCAGGCATGGGCGCTATCGCGCGTAGACGCTACTAGAGAACGAGCTTGCCCAACCCTCGTGTATGGAGCACGAATTTCACCCGAAGGTGAGCTCGGTCCTTATGAACTGATCATGAGTAAACTTGGAAATTCTCGGCCGAGGTTTGATCAATCGCCAAACGGCTTTCGGCTACTCCATCTACATAAAATCACGCACCTTTCTTGTGTAGAGAAGAGGACGTGACAGCGGCTGGGTTGTGCTGTCCACGAGAGCCCGATCGGCGGCGATGTTCGGCTCGCCGGAGAAATGGCTCGTACAGCTCGAGGACGCTTGCTCACTGGACAACACGGGGTCTAGGAGGTTGCTCACGATCTCTTGGTGCCGTTTTGCTGTGGAGGAGGCGGTGCTCGCGAGTGATCGGGCTTGATCAAACGTGAGCTCGGGCGGCGGCGATGGCAGTGGAAGAACAGGTCGTGCACGTCGGCAGCTCGGGGAATGGGCGACTGAAGCATGCCGGGGAGGGAATAAGTAGCCCGGCGACTGGTCTCCGGCTTGGGGCGCGCAGCAGGATCTGGCGCCGGCTGCCCCCCTCGGTGGCGCGCGCACACTGCACCCGGGAACCGATTGAGCTGTGTTTCAGTCGGTTTGTGTTGAAGTAGAGGCTGACATGTGGGTCCCACCCCCCATTTTAACCTCTGAAATTTACTCCTAATCACTGTTGTAAACAGTGAACCCCATACTACCCTTGGCAATTCAAATTATTCACCCATGAGCCATTTGAATTGATCCAAGTTCAAATGAGGTTTGGTTTGAATGAATTTCAGCACAAGTTCAGTTTTAAATTCAAATAAAGTTTGAATTTCTCCCCCTTAGCTCATGTCAAGATCAACTCCAAATGGAGTGAAAATTGGTGTGTGAGCTCACAAAAATATGCTGAGTGAGAATATGCCTTCCACTTTTAAATTCATGGGATAAAAACAGTTTGAATTTGAATATGGTTTCAAACTGCCCTCTTCCTAACTATACCCAAACTGACCTCAAAAAGGTTTTGAATTTGGGTGAAACTTGGCATGGACATCCTTAGCAAAGTGTAGGAGTTTTCATATGTCCAGCCCATCTATATCACATGTGGGAAATACCACTTTTGCAATGTGTAAGTTTGTTCTCTAATGAGCATGTTGATAATTGTTACTTGCTCTTCATTTGTGTTCATCATTCTTCCTCAAATGAGGTGTGTGGTGTGGTGATGAACACTGCAAATGTGTGTCAAAAACTGAGGCCCTTACATTCCTCCCCCCTTAAAAGAATCTCGTCCCGAGATTATAAGGTGAAAATGAGAGAGAGGACGGTGGAAAATTACCGGATATGCGACGTGAAAAAGTCGGGGTAGTTAGTATGAAGGAATTCTTCGCTCTCCCATGTCGCTTCGTCCATGGAGTGATTACTCCATAGAACCTTGTAGAACCACAACGTACGGTTGCGTGTGGTTCGGGCCTTTTCATCAATAATCTGCACCGGTTCCTCCCGATAGGTGAGATCCGGTTGCAGTTCTTCAATGTCTTCCAGCTGAACAGTAGTTGATAGCTTGAGACATTTCCTCAGCTGGGAAACGTGAAAGACGTCGTGCACACCGGAAAGTGCTTCTGGTAACTTCAGCCGGTATGCCACTGATCCACATCTTTCGGTAATCTGAAATGGACCGATGAATCGGGGTGCCAACTTTCCTCTCACCCCAAATCTGTTTACACCCTTCATTGGAGACACCCGTAGATATACGTGATCTCCAACTTCGAATTGTAACGGGCGCCTTCTCCGGTCCGCATACTGTTTCTGTCGGGATTGAGCGGCTTTTAGGTTCGCTTGAATTAATCGAACCTTTTCTTCTACGTTGTTGACAAGGTCAATCCCGAAGGTAACCCTTTCGCCAGACTCACACCAGTTCAATGGTGTGCGGCATTTTCTTCCGTATAGAGCCTCGTAGGGGACCATATTGATGCTGGCTTGGTACCCATTGTTGTACGAGAACTCGGCTAATGGCAAGTGATCATCCCAATTCTTGCCGTGGTTGATAGCGCAAGCTCGTAGCATGTCTTCTAGGATTTGATTTACCCGCTCCGTTTGCCCATCCGTCTGCGGGTGGTAGGCTGAACTACGGATCAGCTTCGTCCCCAAGGTAGCGTGCAGCTGCTCCAAAAAACGGGACACAAATAAAGTGCCCCGATCCGAAATGATAGTACGGGGTACGCCGTACAAGCATAGGATTCATGAGATGTACAGTTCAGCGTACTTCTTGGCGTTGTAGTTGGTGTTGACCGGGATGAAATGGGCAACTTTGGTGAGCCGATCGACGATCACCCACACAGAATCATGTTTCTGCAAGGTGGTGGGTAAACCGACGATGAAGTCCATGCTCACGTCCTCCCACTTCCAGACAGGAATGCCCAGTGGTTGTAGCAGTCCCGGTTTCCGCATATGATCTGCCTTCACCCTTCGACATGTATCACACTCGGACACATATTTTGCAACCTCGCGCTTCATCCGTGTCCACCAAAACTTTCTTCTGAGTTCTTGATACATTTTCTTGCTGCCGAGGTGAATAGAAAACTTTGATAAGTGAGCCTCATCAAAGATCTTCTTCCGTAGTTCCGGGTTTCGGGGTACGACAATCCGGTCTTTGAATCATAGGACGCTGTCTCCGTCCTTCCGGAAACATTTCAACTCCCCCCTGTCTATACGTCTCCCCAAATGTGACATGCCCTTGTCTTTCTTCTGGGCTGCCGCTATCTCTTCACGGATGGTGGGGATCAAAGCTAGGTTGTAGAGAGCTCCGTGTGGAATCACATGGAGTGGTGGTTCGCTCTCTTCCAACGGTGTGATGGTCAGATTATTGACGTGTGACTTGCGGCTCAGCGCATCTGCCACTACGTTTGCTTTGCCCGGGTGATAATGGATCTCTATTTCGTAATCCTTTATCAGTTCTAACCATCTTCGTTGCCTCATGTTCAGCTCCTTCTGAGTGAATATGTACTTGAGGCTTTTGTGGTCGGTATATAAGTGTACGAGGTTACCGAGTAGGTAGTGCCTCCACATCTTCAGTGCAAGTACCACGGAAGCGAGCTCCAAGTCGTGAGTTGGATAATTTTGCTCATGGTTCCTAAGCTGCCGTGATCCATACGCGACCACCCTTCGGTCTTGCATCAGCACACACCCAAGCCCAATGCCGGATGCATCGCAGTACACATCGAACGGTTTTGTTGTGTCTGGCTGCGCCAAAACCGGTGCTGATGTCAGGTGCTTGACCAAAGCCTTGAATGCTGCTTCACATGCTGGACTCCAAACATATTTGGTAGCCTTCTTCAGCAGCTCTGTCATTGGCTTGGCAATCTTCGAGAAGTTCGGAATGAACCTCCGATAATATCCCGCGAGTCCGAGGAAACTCCGTACCTCATGAACAGTCCTCGGGGATTTCCAATTCAGCACTTGCGTGATCTTGCTCGGGTCCACAGCGATACCCTCCGCTGAGATGATATGCCCGAGGAAAGGCACTTGCGGTATCAAAAACTCGCATTTGCTGAATTTTGCGTATAACTTGTGATCCCGCAGCCGTTGCAAGACTATACGCAGATGTTTCTTGTGATCTTCCTCCGACTTGGAATATACCAGGATGTCGTCGATGAAGACCACGACAAACTTGTCCAGCTCCGGCATGAACACCGAGTTCATTAAGTACATGAAGTGAGCTGGAGCATTGGTGAGGCCGAAGGACATGACCAGGTATTCATAAAGTCCGTACCTCGTCGAGAAAGCCGTCTTCGGAATGTCCTCAGCCCTTATCTTAATCTGATGGTACCCGGATCTTAAATCCATCTTGGAAAAGATCTTTGCTTCGACCAACTGATCAAACAACATGTCGATCCGTGGCAACGGGTACTTGTTCTTGATGGTTACGGCATTTAATGGACGGTAGTCCACGCAAAGCCGCAACGTCTCATCCTTCTTTTTGACAAATAATGCCGAACAGCCCCATGGGGAGGAGCTCGGCCTAATAAAACCCTTCTCCAGAAGGTCCGTGAGCTGAGTCTTCAGTTCAGCCAACTCCTTGGGTGCCATCTTGTACGGCCTTCGGGATATTGGCATGATTCCTGGTGCGAGTTCAATCTTGAACTCCACCTCTCTATCGGGTGGCATTCCCGGTAAATCATCCTGGAATACATCAGGGAACTCTCGGACCACTGGAATGTCTTCCAATCTGATAGTTGTGGACTGATAGACACTTGAAAGTTTTATTTCTGGACTGTCCAGAAATAATGAGTGAGAACCGTGCACCTCTGAGTTTAAGTGTACGACTCGAAGGACGGTGTCTAAAACAACGCCGTGGCGGGTTAACCACGACATCCCTAGGATGACATCGGCCTTCTGTCCCTCTAAGATAATGAGAGACGTGGGGTACACTCTACCCGCTAAGCATAATGGTGCTTTGGAGACCATTACGCTTGCTGAAATCTTCCCACCCGGTGAACAAATTAAATATGGACTATCGGTGGGTAGTATTTAACAAACTGTGTTTAGCAATGAAAGCTTGGCTAATAAAATTATGCGTGGCGCCTGAATCAAACAGTACTATAGCGGGATGCTTGTGGAGTTGGAACATACCCGCAAGGATTGGCTCGCCCTCCGGCCCGTCCTCAATGGCAAGTTGGTGGACAGTGCCGGGCCTAGGGTTTGCCCGCCGCACATTAGTAGGGTTCCGGGGTTGATTCCTCCCCGGAAACTGTGGTGCCCCTCCGCCGCCTTGCCTCTCCAGGCAACAGCTCGCGAAGTGCCCTGGACGACCACACTTGTAACATGTGGCTGCTGCTGGTGGAGTGCTCGGTGGACGAAAGCCCGGCATGCGTTGCGGAGGTGCAAACGCACGCGGCATCGCCCGCTGCTTCTGTTGTTGTTGCGGTGGTACTGGCAGTGCCGGCCGGAATGCCGGTGAAGAATACGGCCGACTGCGGAACGGCATCGACCGCTGTGGTGGCTGCCAGCGTGGACCTGATGGTGGGCGATTCACCATCCGAAACTTCTGAGAAGGACCGCCTCCTTCTCCGCTGCTCTGCGGCGCGCTTCGCTTTCGCTCTGCCGCCGCCAACTCCTTGCCGGAGTCCTCCTGAACAATCGCAGCATCAATGATGTCGTTGAGGCTTCCGCGATTGAACATCGCCAACTTGTCCTTCAGGAGCGGGTTAAGCCCCTGGTAAAAATGGTCTCGCCGCTTCTCATCTGTATCCGCGTGATACGACGCGTAGAGCGCGAGATCGTTGAACGCTCTGGAGTATTCCAGCGCGTTCCGGCTCCCTTGTTGCAGGTGTAGGAACTCCTGCGTCTTCCTCTTCATCAGACCTGGCGGTATATGATAGGCCCTGAAGGCCGCCCGGAACTCCGCCCAGGTCATCACTCGGTCGGTGGGCTGTGAAGCACAGAAGTTGGCCCACCACGCGCTCGCGGATCCTTGGAGCTGCTGGACCGTGAACAGAGTCTTGCGCTGCTCGCTGATCTGGAGCAGCCCGAACTTCATTTCTATGGCGCGGAGCCAGTTGTCCGCGTCAAGTGGTTCATCCGCCCTTGAGAATACAGGGGGATGAGTCGCCAGGAAGTCGGAGTAGGAGCTCTGTTGGCGCTCCTCACGATCTTGACGTCTCTCTGGGCGAGACGTATTGGCGATGAGAGTCTGCAGCAACTCTGTGTGCTGCTGATGCGAGCCCGCCATTGCCGCGACAATGTCGGCCAATGTAACCGTTGGCAGTGGCGGTGGCGGTGTTTGCTGTTGCTGTTGCTGCTGCTGTCCCGAGGAGTCCTCGGGAGGTGGTTGGGAGGTCTCTCCCCCTTGACTGGTACCCCCAACGTCAGGGTTGGCACGAGTACGTGTCATTCTGAAATTCAAAATAGCAGCGATTAGCACATGTCTTACTTAAAATTCCATACGCAACAGTATGTATTGAAGTGACACATGATTAATTTGCACAACATTCACATATATTGATAAAGTAGAAACTTTATACAAGATACATTATTCTCGGATCTCCGAGAAGTCGTGCTCATGTCGTCACTACCTATACATACGCTACTGTTTACACGACATGTCACCGATTACAAAAGTTGGGTTACGCTACCCTAGCTGCCCTACTTGGCAACCGTAACCCCCTACTCGGAGTAGAACTCGACCTCCTGTGGGTCGTCCTCCTCCGGTACCTCTGCTGGTGGCTCGGGGTCTACCACCTCTTCTCCCATTCCGGGTTCTCCCATGGCTGGAAGACCCAAGACTACCGGTACGCCCAATACCGGGGGCACGAGGTCCTGCAAGGCATGCACCTCGTCCATAGCTTGGTTGTAGTCTTCTTCCCAGCCTTGGCCTTCCTCGATAGCGTCGTCCCGCTCTTGAGCAAGGTCCTCATTCTGCTGGGTTAGGGTCTGCACCAGCTCTTGCAATGCCGCGATGTCAACACGGCTCTTCTTCTTTGCCTTCTTCAGACGACGCAACAGATTGTGTTGTTCATTCAGTCGCTTGATCGTCGGAAGGAGCACATTGCTGAGTGCGCTGTGAGCACTTTCGAAATGATCTCCACGGCTCGTGCTCTCCTTGAGCTTTGTGGCGAGATGCTCCGTATGAACCGCTTGGCTGTCCATCACGGCGTTTCCCTCCCTCATCTGGAGGCTGAGATTTGCCTCCGCGGGGTTGTACCTTGGGCAACTCGGGTCTGTTGCCTCCAGGTACCTCTCTTCCCACACATGCTGAGCTCGTCCCTCCACCGGAACGAGGGCGTATGGAGTGCCCTCCATAGCCTGCACGTGTAGTTGGCAGAAACGTGACATAGTGTCACGGGCTGCCACTTGCCACATCCCTTCCGGTTGTCTTCCCCTCACCGTGACGGTGAATGGCACCCAACCGGGTGGCGTAGGTCCTGCAGGAACCTCGACATGGATCGTCCACGTCTTGTTCCCCTCTTTGCCTTCTTCCTTGGCGAAGTATTGCGGCATCTGGTTGTACCCGAAATATTGGAGCATTTGCCACAATGCTTCCGGGTAGCCGCTACGGTCAGAACAGTGGGAAGCCACCCACCCGTTCTCCAACTGTTTATCTGCTGCCATCTGTAAAAATATATTTGAGAATTGTCAAATATTTATTTAAACAGTAAACCCCTGAGTTATAACATAAAACATGTCATTGAACCCATAAAACTTGGAAACATAGTTCAAATTTTAAACAAATTTGACTGCTGATCTGCTGTTACCATGACAGCCCTGACCAGTTTCAATATCAACCTGACTTAGGCCATGTTAAAGGCAACACCAATTCTGGAGCTCAACATAAAAGTTAAAGTTAACTTCAATAGCTTTCCAGAAAGTATTTGGTTGGCCTAAGATCTGTCCTGGTTCAAAAGTTATGAGATGTAAAAGTTAACAGAATTTCTGGAATCAATTGGACAGCACCTCCCTGCTTTAGGTACTGAATTGATCCAAGAATCCCAGTTAACTCTGTTCCCAATCTGACAAAACATTCTGTTACAAAGTCGTAACCCATCTCATAAGCTTTCCAGAAGTACCTCATTTTCTATTTTTGGATTTTTAAGCAGGAAGTTATGCTTAATTTACCGAGAGTTTACAGAGAGTCTTTGCTCTGTCCTGTTTTCTGGACAGTTTCAACTCTACTGCATTTTTCGAGTGGTTAAGGGATGAAACACCGCTGGACCTCAACAGAAGAGTTGTAAATCTCTTCCAACGCTTTCCAGAAATGTATCATACGACCCCAACCTCGAAAGAACTCAATCTCTAACCTCTGATTAACTTCAGCCTTGATTCAGCTGAAAACAGAGTGCTCTGTCCTTAACATCCTATAAGTTGAAAACTTGTTAACTTTGAATATCCTGTTCAAGGGAAGGAGTTACATCAAGTTTTACAACTTTGGATCAAAACCTTCAAGTTTTTAAATGAAGTCGCTCATTTAGTTGGGTGTAACATCGAGGCGTCACCAGATTATGTCGGTTCTACGTCCTCACAAAGAAGAACCTATACCGGACTTAGCCGGCTTCGTTAGTTCAGTGGCACTACTCGTCACTCGCACACGGATGCTACACGTCTACCGTTTCGTGGTCAGGCTACCTGCAGAAACTCAAACAATCATCAGACTCGGCTGCACACCGAGCCTGGAATCCATACAGTTCATACACCCGGCCGTCACCACTCGCCTGGATGTTCTCAAGCCAAACACGCCTTGAGTTACGTGTTCACGTTTCAGACCACGTGACGGGGTCTCCCATGTTGCACCACGCACGCCAGGGACAGACGTTGCTCGAATACCCCAAACGACATGAAGAGTCGTAGAGGATATAAAAGCGAGTCGGGTTACCTGCCACCCGTGGGGCTCCACCCTTCAGCTTGTGCGCACTGGTGGACAGCGCTTACGTGTACCCCCCAAGACATAAACGTCCCGAGATACACGATTTTCCGACATAACAAATAGGTTAATATGCCACTTTCTATATGCTAATAACATTCTTATACGGGCTACTAACTCGTTCCTCACTGGATTTTTGAAAAAGACGACCTTTGTACTGTGTTAAACCTCAAGCGAGCTCTGATACCAACGCTAACACGACCCCATTTGGTCCTGTCGAGCCAGGATCACGCTGAGGGGTGCTGCGTTGCACAGCACCGTATAACACACGTCAAAGGTACAAAGCGGAAGCGGAAGTTTATTACATAAACAGTTTTATGAACCTGTTTACATCAAAATACGTTTAGTCCACACTCGCGGGCGTAGACTACGCATCAAGTCACGTTCAGCCCTTGAACGTGTCCTTGCTAGCACACACACGCACACTAACTCTGCGGCGTGCACGACTCCCACTCGACGGGGTTCCCCTCCTGGGGTTCCGTCTCCTCTTCGGGAGTCCCTTCCTCATAGAACCCTGCAAAAGCTTCAAACACAAGCAGTGAGCACGAAGGCTCAGCAAGTCTGACCCGTATCACCTAAACATGGAACTTCTACATGAGGGTAATGGGTTACATGAGGTAAACATCATTTGCAAGGACTCGCCTAATTAGTAGAACCTTACTTTCAAGTTTTAGCAGCAGGTTATGGAGAACCTTACGCTAAGGCACATGAGAGGGCCGCAATCAAACAAGAAACGCATGTCTCTCATGTACTTTGCCCAAAGTTGAAAGGAACTTTAGTTAGCTCTAAACTACAACAAACCATTAACGAGCAAAGTCCATCTTTCAATCAGCAGCATTTTAACATGTAACTAGCCTGTTCTTTCTACGTCACGGTACAGTGAACAAGTGGTACTCACTGACCGTGAGAGACGGCGATTATAATCGATTTACACCTGCAGGGTTACCCGAACAACCCGTCACGTACGCCCGTACTCGACGTTGCCTACAACAACCATCACGGACGCCGTACGCGACTACCTTTCACCCGTTAGCCAAATATTGAACCGGTCCCATCGTCCCGAGCAAGAGGTCTCTGCACGCGCATCTCCGTGCCGCCAGCCGATTTACACCTCGAGCTCTCAACCTACCCTCTGAACGACGGGCAATGCCTCAATAAGCAGCTACCCGAGTTAATCAGTTTCCCGGTTCCCATATAGCCGGTAGGTCTTCGGTACTGTTCTAGCTTGTTCAACAGGCCCGCACACGGCTCGGTCCTCAATCGACACAAGCGGAGCTACAACACACAGGCCCCAAAGTCCTGCTGCCCTTACTCTCCGCTCGGTCACATTTTCTTGCCATATGTATCATGTGCTATCTCTACCCGAGCAATGTGCCTCTAGCCTATTCTCGCGAGTAGTTCCAACTACTCGACTTGTACCGAATCCTACTCTATCCTAGCAATGCAGTAGCGCACGGGGTTTGCAATCCTAAACCCAACCCATGGTTTTCTTGGCTATGCAGTTGGGTTTCCAATCGAGACTCTATGCACAGAACAATATTCAAAGATGTGCTTAAAACAATAAACATTTGTAAAAAGGTTAATGCAAACCGGGGCTTGCCTTGCTGCTCTTGGTCGTAGGCTAGCTGCTCCTCCGGAGTTACGAAGTCTAGGACTTCGGGTTCCTCCTCGACCTTAGCGACTACATGATAAGAGCAATATATGTATCAATTTAAATGCATTTGTATTAACTTTGAAGTTGTGAAGTCTATAACCCTTGCTAGACAGACCTAATGACTGTGAAACTTTTACTGTGGCTTGGTTACAACCTAAACAGAGACTTGGTCAAGTTTTAATCGCAGCAAAGCTCATTTGAGCCCTCCACAATTAATTATGTCCTTGACCTTAATTGGAACTCTTAGGGTGTTCTAGGAATTTTCATGAAACAAACTATGACTTTCTGAAAACTAGATTTTTAGAGGGTTCTAATGGAGTTGGTCTCACTTAATTTGGAAGTCTCTAACTAAAGATATGAGCTAAACAATTTCAGAGAAAATTCTGAAATTGTTTCTGAACATTTTCTATTTTCTCTGGAACAGTTTCACTACTCACACCATTAGGTGGATTAAATGAGCTCAAATGGATCTGAAATTTTTATGGTCGTTCAAGGATATTTTGGTGAACGTCTCAGCAAAATTTAAGGATTTTCCTCCAAAGGATTCTCCAGTTAAAATTCCTAACAGTTTAAACTTTGAGGAATTAATTCTGGGGAAATAAGGAATTTCATGAAGTGAAACTTGGTTTTCTGGAAAGTACTCAGAGAGCTGAATTCAGCAAAATTTGGTTCACTCAATTTGGAGCTTTCTAGCCAAAGTTATAAGGCTTTGAAGTTTGAACTGAAACTGAAATTCGGGAAAATGTTTAAACTCTGCCTTGTGGGCCCCGCACACAGTGCGTCGTCTCCCTCCTCGCGCCAACTGCGCGGCGGCGGCGATCTCCGGCGACCCTCGCCGGAACTGAGTTCCCGGCCACCCCCCGGCCCGAAACTCGCCGCCTGCCCTTTTACTGACCCCCTGGACTCGCTGGTGGGGTCGCCGGCCGCCGGTGATGACCGGAAACCCGTGCGCACCGGTGACAGCACCTGCTAGGGTTCCGGTGAGGTCGGTCCCGCTCTCCCGTGCACCAAATCGACCGGGAATCGGTCGGAGAGCATCAGTAGAGCATGGGAAACACGAACCAGGGCTGGGTGGAAGCTAGAAATACCGGCAACTAGGCTCTCGACGGTGAGCCGAGGTGTTCAGCCATGGCGGCGGGGAAAACGGCCATATCATGGCCGATTCTCGACGGTTTCCCCTGATTCCAGTTCGGGCATGGGCGCTATCGCGCGTAGACGCTACTAGAGAACGAGCTTGCCCAACCCTCGTGTATGGAGCACGAATTTCACCCGAAGGTGAGCTCGGTCCTTATGAACTGATCATGAGTAAACTTGGAAATTCTCGGCCGAGGTTTGATCAATCGCCAAACGGCTTTCGGCTACTCCATCTACATACAATCATGCACCTTTCTTGTGTAGAGAAGAGGACGTGACAGTGGCTGGGTTGTGCTGTCCACGAGAGCCCGATCGGCGGCGATGTTCGGCTCGCCGGAGAAATGGCTCGTACAGCTCGAGGACGCTTGCTCACTGGATAACACGGGGTCTAGGAGGTTGCTCACGATCTCTTAGTTCCGTTTTGCTGTGGAGGAGGCGGTGCTCGCGAGTGATCGGGCTTGATCAAACGTGAGCTCGGGCGGCGGCGATGGCAGTGGAAGAACAGGTCGTGCACGTCGGCAGCTCGGGGAATGGGCGACTGAAGCATGCCGGGGAGGGAATAAGTAGCCCGGCGACTGGTCTCCGGCTTGGGGCGCGCAGCAGGAGCTGGCGCCGGCTGCCCCCCTCGGTGGCGCGCGCACACTGCACCCGGGAACCGATTGAGCTGTGTTTCAGTCGGTTTGTGTTGAAGTAGAGGCTGACATGTGGGTCCCACCCCCCATTTTAACCTCTGAAATTTACTCCTAATCACTGTTGTAAACAGTGAACCCCATACTACCCTTGGCAATTCAAATTATTCACCCATGAGCCATTTGAATTGATCCAAGTTCAAATGAGGTTTGGTTTGAATGAATTTCAGCACAAGTTCAGTTTTAAATTCAAATAAAGTTTGAATTTCTCCCCCTTAGCTCATGTCAAGATCAACTCCAAATGGAGTGAAAATTGGTGTGTGAGCTCACAAAAATATGCTGAGTAAGAATATGCCTTCCACTTTTAAATTCATGGGATAAAAACAGTTTGAATTTGAATATGGTTTCAAACTGCCCTCTTCCTAACTATACCCAAACTGACCTCAAAAAGGTTTTGAATTTGGGTGAAACTTGGCATGGACATCCTTAGCAAAGTGTAGGAGTTTTCATATGTCCAGCCCATCTATATCACATGTGGGAAATACCACTTTTGCAATGTGTAAGTTTGTTCTCTAATGAGCATGTTGATAATTGTTACTTGCTCTTCATTTGTGTTCATCATTCTTCCTCAAATGAGGTGTGTGGTGTGGTGATGAACACTGCAAATGTGTGTCAAAAACTGAGGCCCTTACAGTTTTACAGGACGCAAACTGATAAACAGTTTCATCACCGCACTTCAAGAACTTGGCTCGAGTGTTGTAGACATTAGAAGTGATGAAGATGAAGATGATCTGGCAAACTTGTGCTTCATGGCGGGCAAAATCAAAATCAAGTATGGAGGATGCAGAACACAACAGTGACAACGAAGAGGTATGTCCTACTTGCGAAGAAATGTGTGATGCTATTTCTCGTGCCACTATTATTGTTAAGAAAAAGGACAAAAATCTTAGGGACAATGCTGTTAAAATTGAGTCACTAGAATCTGAAATTAATCGTTTAAAATCCTTGATTCCTAGTGATGATTCTTGTTCCTCATGTGATTTAATATATGAACAATTGTCCTCTCTAAAAAGTGCACACACCTTCACACTTGATAAACTTGAACTTGAAATTTAAAAGAACAAAAAGCTTGCTGCACTTAATGATAAAAACTTGAAAGATGTTTGTTGTTCTACAATTGATTTGCATTGTTCTACTTGCGATGATCTTGATAAGAAACTACAAGATGCTATGAAAGAAATTTCTATATTGAACAATGTTTTACGTTCTCATGAAGTTAAATATTGTTCCAATTGCAAATTAAAAGGAAAAACTTCATGTGAAAATTGTATTGATCTATCAAATAAACTTGATAACATGCATAGGACATTAGATCGGTTTTGTAATGGGAATAAGAACCTAAACTTGCTGCTGAATTCTTCCAAGTCTTGCAATGATAAAACTTGTTTAGGTTTTGATTCACATGCTCATGCTAAGGAACATCCATCTAAAATTGTAAAATCATTAGGAAGTGGTTTGATTCAAACAGTTCCTAAACAAAAAGAAGTAGTTTTTAAATCTGCAGGAGTGTTGTCACATTTGGGTTCAAATAAGCATACTGCATGCTCATCTAGACATGAACACAAAGTTAAATTTCATTATACCTATTGTGGTAGAGATGGTCATATCATAGATTTTTGTTATAGACTAGCTAAACAACATAAAAAGGAAAGAATGCAAGCTAGATCTTATAACTCTCATGCAAAATTTGCTGAAGATACTAAACCGAATGTCAGGAACATGCAACCTGCTGTTATGAGTCAGAAATATTCAAAGTTTACCTCCAGAGCTTCAGTTATTGCCTCCGGAGCTTCAGTTTTTGCCTCCGGACCTTCTGTTTTTGCCTCCGGAGCTACTGATTTTCGTGCTACACATGTAACACCTCATAGGTCAGTAGTTAAGAACAAAAAATCTCAAACTTTGACTCATAAACCTGCTGTTTTATCTCAGCTTTCGCATGTTATTCCTGCTGGACGTCGTGTGACTCAGTACTGGATTCCTTAATGCCTTTTAACTAACCCCAGTATTGAGTCATCGACGTATTGTGCTTCTATGTAGGTTACACGCTTGAGAAAGAAGAACATTTGGATTGTGGATTCAAGTTGCTCACGCCACATGACCGGTAACGAAGAATGGTTCTCCTCTCTCTCTTTTGTGTCATGTGTAGAGAATGTTACTTTTGCCGATAATTGTTCAACTCCTATAATTGCTAAGGGTTCGTTAGAGTAAATGATCACTACACTTTGAAGGATGTGGAACTTGTCAAAAATTTGAAATACAACTTGCTTTCTGTTTCACAATTGCTAGATGAAAATCTGGAAATTATTTTCAATAAAAACTGCTGCAAAGTTGTAGGTTCAAATAGTGAGCTTATTTTTAACATGTCTCGGTTTGGAAGAGTTTTTAAAGCTGATTTTATATGTCTTCCTCTAAGCATAGATGTCTAGTTGCAAATGATTCCAAAGATTTATATTTTTGGCATCGTAGACTTGGTCACGTAGGCTTTGATCATCTCACGCGTGTTAGTGCTCTTGATCGCATACGTGGGCTGCCTAAGCTTAAAGGGGACAAAGAAATTGTGTGCTCTTCTTGTAGACATGCTAAGATGGTTGCAGGTTCACATGCTCCTCTCACAATGACCATGACAACTGAACCGGGTCAACTTTTACACCTTGACACCGTAGGACCTTCACGTGTTCAATCCTTCGGAGGTAAATGGTATGTTCTTGTGATTGTTGATGACTATTCTATATACTCTTGGGTTTACTTTATGGCATCTAAGAATGAAGCTTTTAGTCACTTTAGAACTTTATTTCTTAGATTATCAATTGATCACCCAGGATCTTTAAGAGCAATTAGAAGTGATAATGGAACCAAATTTAAAAATCAATCATTTGATCACTTTTGTGCTGAAAATGCAATAGATCATCAATTTTCTTCACCATATGTACCTCAACAAAACGGTGTTGTAGAGAGAAAGAACAAGACCTTAGTTGAGATGGCTAGGACTATGCTTGATGAATATCAAACTCCTAGGAAATTTTGGGCTGATGCAATTGCAACCGCTTGTTATGTCTCAAATCGTGTTTTCTTGCGTGCTAAGCTAGGTAAAACACCATATGAGCTCAGGTTTGGACATAGGCCTAGTGTCACACACTTTAGGGTCTTTGGTTGCAAATGCTTTGTTAATAAACATGGTAATCTTGATAAATTTGAAGCTAGATCTGTTGATGGCATATTCTTGTTTATCCATCTCATACTAGAGGCTACCGTGTGCTTTTACTTGGTACTAACAAAATTGTGGAGACTTGCGAGGTTTCTTTTGATGAAGCTAGCCCAGGTACTAGTTCAAATATTGCAGGTCCGGATCCATATCCGCAGCGGGAGAGTATTTTCATTGAAGAAGAGGAAGAAGTGGTGCTGCTGCCCGAAAATTCAGCAGCTAATGACATTGTTCCAGCTCCTGATCTTGATTCACGGCCAGCACCGATGACCACCATTGCTGGTCCAGATCCTCCTCACGTCACAAGCTCATCTATTTGTGATGAACATGAAGAAGAAGCTTGTGAAGTGTCCACTCCCCTCCGGAATCTCAAAAGTCATCCTCCACAACAAATTATTGGAAGCTTACATGAACGAGTTACAAGATCCAGGTTTTTCGACCCCAATTCTCATGATCATTCTGCTTTTGTTGCTTCTTTTGAACCCAAAGATATATCACACGCACTCACTAATGAATCTTGGATTATTGCCATGCAAGAAGAGTTAGAAAATTTTGAAAGAGATATTGTTTGGAAACTTGTACCTCCACCTCAAGGTCACACTTTAATTGGAACTAAATGGGTGTTTAAAAATAAATAAAGTGAGGATGGGGTTGTGGTTAGGAATAAGGCTAGGTTGGTTGCTCAAGGTTTCACACAAGTTGAAGGTCTAGATTTTGATGAAACTTTTGCTCCTGTTGCTAGATTAGAAGCCATAAGAATTTTGTTAGCTTTTGCTGCATCTAAAGGTTTTAAGCTATATCAAATGGATGTTAAAAGTGCTTTTCTTAACGGCTACATAGATGAGGAGGTTTATGTCAAACAACCACCTGGTTTTGAAAATCCAAATTTTCCTAATCATGTTTACAAACTATCCAAAGCCTTGTACGGTCTCAAACAAGCCCCTAGAGCATGGTATGATAGGTTAAAAACATTCTTACTTGAAAAGGGTTTTAACATGGGCAAGGTTAATAAAACTCTTTTTGTGCTTAAGCATGGCAATGACTCATTATTCGTTCAAGTGTATGTGGATGATATTATATTTGGTTGTGCTTCTTATTATCTTGTGTCCAAGTTTTCAGCTATGATGAGTTCAGAATTTGAGATGAGTATGATGGGAGAACTCACGTACTTTTTGGGGCTGGAAATCAAGCAAACCAAGGAGAGTACCTTTGTGCATCAAACAAAGTATACAAAAGATCTCCTAAGGCGCTTCAACATGGACAAAAGCAAGCCTCTTCGGACACCAATGGGAACAGCAACAACACTTGAACTTGATGAAGATTGTGATCCTGTTGATAAAAAAGAATATAGAAGCATGATCGGATCACTTTTGTATCTCATGGCATCAAGACCGGACATACAATTCAGCGTATGTCTTTGTGCACGGTTTCAAGCCTCCCCACGTGGTTCACATCGTCAAGCCGTCAAAAGGATTCTCAGGTACTTACATGGAACTCGAGAATTTGGCATTTTTCTTCCTTCTTCCTCAACCGTTACTTTAAAATCTTTTTCCGATGCTGATTTTGGGGGTTGTAGGATTGATAGGAAAAGTACTTCTGGTGCTTGTCATTTTCTTGGTAATTCACTTATTGCCTAGTCCTCTAGAACAAAGTTCAGTTGCACAATCCACAGCCGAATTTGAATATGTAGCTGCTGCTAGTGCTTGCTCACAAATTCTTTGGATTTTTCAAACACTTAAGGACTATGGGGTTGATCTAGATAGTGTTCCAATGTTTTGCGATAACACTAGTGCCAGTTGCATTGCTAAAAACCCCGTGCAACATTTGAGAACTAGGCACATTGACATTAGGTATCACTTTCTCCGCGATAATGTCAAAAAAGGGAACATTGTGCTTCACCATGTAGATACCGAACAACAATTGGCCGACATTTTTACAAAACCTTTGGATTTCACTCGTTTTTGTTACATTCGTAGTGAAATAGGGGTTATGCATCCTCATGGCTTAAATTGAGGGAGAATTTTGAAACTTAGGAAGTCTATGTGTGAATCTGAAATTAAAATAACATGAGCATAGTATTTCATGCATATATGACTTTGTGATTCCTTTTTCATGCTGAAAGTTCTTACCACATTACTCGTGTTATATATTTTGTAGTTTTTACCATGTCTAGTAATTGGAATAATTACTTACACTAAATCTGGTCATGGTCGAACTTTCTTGCTGTTTTGAACTTGTTGCATGCTCACAAGTGCTCTTTATCATAAAGAATTAATCAAGTAATCAACTCACATGTTGAGTTTTTATGTTCAAATAAAAAAATGAGAAAAGATCAAGAGAATATGCATGCATCGCACTTGTTCTTTTGAGATGGCTTATCATTGCACTTAGATATGAACTTGAAAGGAGTTGTGTATGACTAAAACCATGTCCTTAAGCTTCTGACTTCAAATGACATAGGCTTGGCTTGGTTGGTTAGAATAAGGATGATGCTGCATATAATCTCTTGCAAATGTCATAAGATCAAAATTTGTGCTTTAAATGATAAATAAAATGCAGCAATAATTGTCATGTTTTCAGGTCTTGAAATAGTTAAGTTTGTGAGATCATGACTTGATTAAATTGAAAATTACACTTGGTCTCTAGCATGGCTTACACTACTTTATGTATCTTATTGATGTGATAGTGTAAGTTACTTGATAGTATGATTTGGATGAGCTTTGTTTTATATGTATATGTTATAATGTGCTCATAACAAATTAAAATTTCTCTTTTGTACCTTGCTGAATACATTGTCAAAGGGGGAGAAATTGATCACACATTGCACACATTCACAAGTGTTTTGGCACGATTCTTCTCAGGGGGAGAATTTTTGGTATTTTTGTTTTTCTTCTCATTTTATTTCTGATTTATAAAGGGGGAGAAATTGTTTTCAAAAATTTTCATGTGAATAAGCCAATGTTCGGATTTTAAGTGGTGTTGCCAATGCATTCATCAAGGGGGAGATTGTGAGACCTATGTGTGCTGAATACATTGGCTTTGACAATAAAACTTTTGAATACTACCAAAACACCTTTTTAACAAGGTCCGACTCTAGGTCCGAGCTCCTGCAATGTCTGACAATAGGTCCGACGTAAGGTCCGACTTGCTTAGTCTAGGTCTGACTTATTTTGGTTAGGTCCGACTTGTTTTTGCTAGCTCCGGTGATAGGTACGACTAGCTTTGGTAAGTTCCGTGCTAGGTCCGACTAAGCTTTAGTAAGCTCCGGCGCTAGGTCCGACTAGCTTTGGTAAGCTCCGGTTCAAGGTCCGGTTAGCTTTGGTAAGGTTCGGAGCTTGATTGCAATGGTTCTGCTTTTAACTTGCAATGTTTTGAACTTGCTTTACTCTTATGGAAAGTTTGCTTATTATTATTTTACTAAGTTTTTGGTGTATTTTGGTGGTTATGGCTGATATCATTTTGCTACGGTTTACAACATGCTTATGTGAGGTGCTCACGTAAGATGTTTCAGAACTAACGAGAGTCAAGTCGAGGACTTGTGCTCGGAAGTATTGGTTGTTTATTCATGTGCAGGTGTTACTTGAGTTCAAGACATGGCTGGTGACAGGATCCATTGAACTAGTCTTAGGGAGAAGATGAGGTTCAACAACCAAGTTCGGGAGGAATTGTGGTTGAGTTGATCGGGAGGTTGCGCAGTATGTTTGAATCAAGAACAATGCATATGAAGGTATCTTGGACGTCGTTGGAAGATGTTTGCACGTGTTCAAGGAGTGCATGGACGTGGCTGCATGGCTCCAAGGCGTGATGAAGAGATGTGGACGTAAAGAATTGGTCGGAAAGGTCCAACCGACTAGGTTATGGACTAAGGCTGCGGCTGAGTTGCGTTTGACTCAAATATGGAAAGTTTTTAGTTGGTTATGATAGGATTTCGTGTTATGTAAAAGTCCCAAAAATGTGGATGAATAAAAACTAATGTTTGAGTTCATATGTGTGGCAAAGACATGAAAAATGGGACTTGCTAAAACTTTTCTTCATGCAAAGTAACACATGGATGAGCATCCAAAATGAGGTTCACATTTTATTTGAAAGGGTTGAACAACTAAGGAGTTAAATACCTCTTTGCATGTAAGATTAAAAATCATATTTGAGATTCAAAGTTCACACATGTGGTGACCCAAAAACTATGAATAAACATGCAGCCATATAGTTGGGTTTTTAGGGAAAAGTCTTATCACCCACTTTTCATTTGTAGGGTGGGCTCAAAAGGAGTAAAGAGAAGAATTTGCAAACTTCAACCAAATTCAAATTTGGCAAGCAAATTCAAACTGAATTTGAAGAATTTAAATTCTAGCCACCCTTTAAACTCAGAATTCTGGGAATTGTGAGGATCAGCTTGAGAAGATATTTGGGAGGTAAATGTGGAGTGGGACCCAGGTGTCATAGAGGTAAAGAGGCTGCCTTGCTCACTAAGTCTTAGTCTCGGTGGGAAATTTCACCGAGCAGCTCACGGGAGCCACCGAGGAGCTTACCGGCGCCACCTCCTGCTGCCTGCCCCCATGCGCTGACTCCCCGAGGCGGTTCCCTCGTGTTCTCCCCGTGTTCACGTCCCCTCAGCCGAGCAAAACCTCGGTTGTTCTCTTCCCCTCGCGAGCACACGAGCAAAAGCTGCTCCTCACTTCCACTGCTCGACCCGATCGTAAACACGGCGAAACAACCGTGTCTTCCCTTCCTTGAGCTGCTAAACATCGCCACGAGCTCAGCCTCCACCTCCCTGACCCGAAAGCAAGAAAGCTTCGGCCTCCGGTGCCCGAGAACAACCGCCGCCGCGGTGACCTAGTTCAAGAAAGTGATCGGGCGCACGTGAGCAGCTCCCCACAGCGGTATTCACGGCCAAGTGAGGGCGGCAACGGGAGCGCACGTCCACCGCGCTGCTCTCACCCAAAGCTCAGGCCATGCCATGAGCTATTAACGGCGAATTTCGAAGTTTTGCTCCGGCAACCTCATTCCGAGCTTCCGGTATGGTTCCTTCGAATTCTTGCCCTCTGATCCTCCTTATGTCATCAAATTTGGCACATAGACGCTGGATTAGCCGGCGGTCATTTCTCCTTTTGGATCCAGCGCATGAAAACGTCTCAGACCGATGAATTTCGAGCTCTACTGAGCGTGTTCATGGCGTACCCTTTCGGTCGCACGGTGACAACCCACTTGCGGCCGTTTCCGAGCAAGCTTGCGACCATGTCGGTTCTTCCTAAGGCCCCCTGGTGCTGTAGAGCTCGTCGGCACAGCTTTTGGTGGGCTGGAGTCCGTGGGCGACGCTGCCGAACCCTCACAGTAGTTGTCGCACGTCGCCGGCCATGTCCCTGCGCAGGCAGCCCAAGCAGACCCCACAGCCGTGTTCCTCGATGCCCAAAATCCCCTGGCGGCAAGTCCTGGTCCGGATGGTGGCCGGGAATGGCGGTCCGGCGAGCCTCCGGTTGCTCCGGCGAGGGGGGAGCGCGCGGGCGCAAGAGAGCCGGCGGGAGGTGGAAGAAAACGTGGGCCCCGTCTGTCAGCAGCTCAAAAATTCAAACCTGTGATCGGGTGTGGCCGGGATCCTGTGTGCTGGCGCGAAAAATCCCGTGGCCCCGGTGTGGCTTCGATTCTATTGGCTGAGATTTAAACAGTGGGTACAGCCGGATTTTCTGTAGGAAAACAATTCCAGAGTTGGCTCAATCTTTGAAAATTCGTAGCTCCTGGTAGGAACCTCCAATTTGAGTGATTCCACTTAGGTTAGATTCATCTCTCATTCTCTCTGTGTTCTATCCAAATATGAACTCAGATTTGTATAAAAGTTAATATTATATTCTAGAAAATTCTTGGAAGATTTTCTGAAAAAGAATTATTGAGGGAGTTTGGGTTATCCAAAAATCGCCAAATTTTGCCAGGATATTCTTTAGCATAGTGTTGACCTACTAGCAAATTTCCAGCTCATTTGAAGATCATTTGAGTAGGAATTTGCTAAATGCAATCTACTGTGTTGAAAAGAGTCCAGAAACATTTTCAGAAAATGTTTTCCACTTCAAAAATCGATTCTGATCAATTCATAGCTCCAAAAATCATAGGAAAATTTAGGCAAGCTCTCTGAGACATACTTGGAATTGTAGTTCACTTAATTGGGCATGAAAATGCACATTACTCCCGAATTAATTCTTTTGAATAGAAATGCTTAAAGAATTGTTCTGGAAGAACTACTCCAGTAGAAGGGCTGAATTTTGGACCAGATTACTCTCATGTGACCAAGAACTTACAGGTAAATCATCAGCCCAAGTTGAGCTGTAGAACTCCCTGTTCCTATTCTCCATACTTATGTATAGGTGGAATACATAAGAGACATTGTGAGAATTATGGAGAACACAATTTGACTCCACATTAGCGGCAATTTGGCAAGCTAAATCCTTAGGTAGTATAGAACCTGCTGTAAAAGTCTTGAGGCCATTGGAGTTCTTGTTCTTCAGTGGCACTCAAATCTTTTCAGCTTATCTATTATGTTCATTAGGGAAAATGTTTAGTGTATAGCTAAGGCCTTAAGGTCAATTTAGTTTATTTCTGTTCTTTGCACAACAGAGGCAAACCAAGCCATGCTTGGCTTTTCCGCACAACCTCTGTTCCTAAGAAAGTAATTCTATGACTTCTTTCCATTACATTATATAAAACATATGCATATGCATTTCAATAGGAACCACAACGAAGGGGATTCAAAGGAGTGATTCATTGAAGTGGATCAAGCTCCGGAGAATCAAGGGTGGATCAGCAAGGATACTAACTTCTTATATACAACTACTCTGCAAAACAGGCAAGCTCCGGTTTTCATTTAACAGCTGTTAAGTTTTCCTTTTGTATTCACTTTCGGTTAAGAGATGAACTGCGCATTAGGTCTAGTGCTTGATACTCCTCTTGCATAGCCAAATGACCCATGGAGTATTGGGTAGGTGTCTTTCACCGTGTAGAACTGCCATGCTTAAGTACGGTTCGGTAGAAGTCGAGTGGTGAGATGCTACTCGCAGATTTTGGAACAACAGGGGCATACGGGATTGGTTCATGAATGAATTAGCAAGTTAAAGTTGAGACTGGAAGGTTGTAGGGGCAGCAGGACATAGGGGCCTGGGTGCTATAGACCTGTCCGTGTCGGTCAAGGACCGATCCGTATGAGGCCCTGTTGAACAAGATTGAGTTGTGTACCGGACTCATGCTGGCTATATGGGACCCAATAAACCGATGTACCTCGGGAAGCTGTCGTTGGGACATTTCAGGTCGCCTTAGGCGGACGGCCGGTGTGCAGTATATGGGGAACATTCTTATGACATCTCACGTCGGAAGGTGCACCATGAGAGTGGCTACTGTATGGGGCAACTTGATCGATTCAGCGGTGGTGAAATGGGGGAAAGGCTGCCACGTACGACGTCAGTGATGGTTGTTGTAGGCAACGTCGAGTACGGGCGTACGTGTCGTGTAGTCCGGGTGTTATTGATTCGAATCACCGTCTCTCGCGGAATGGACCGAGCATACTTGTTCTCACAGTCATGATGTAGTAAGAACTTGCATGAGTAAGGAACTAATCATATTGATGTGAAGTATTATACTAGTTTTGTATTGGATTATCTTGATGAATAGGCTAGTGCAAACTCGATTCTTTGATGCCATGAGCACTTTACATCGGGGGAAAGCGTTTCTTGTTTGATTGTGGACTCCCGTTGTGGCGTGCCCAAGGTTACTTATCAGGCTGCCAATAATACCTGAAAGTAAGGATTCACTTTTAGGCGAGTTTAATTATGCTTATGCCATCCTATTTTAGGTTCATAACCTCACATAGAGTTTCATGTTTAGGGTGACGGTTAAGTCTTGCTGAGCGTTATGCTCACGGATGCTATCCGAGTTGTTTTGTAGGTATTTGACTTCGTGCTTAAGAGAAGGGATGCCGATGAGACTCGGGAACCTCCGAGTGTTTACTCAAAGAGCATCTTCGCCGCTGCAGATTGTTCTTCATGTTGCTAGTAAGAAACGTCCGCGGGCTGGACCGTTTCTTTGTTGCTAGTTTAGCATGAGTCGTGAGAGTGATAGTCTTCCGCTGTAGTGTACTCTGATAAAAGTATTTGTAAAACTTTCTTGTACGCTTCCGCAAACTATTTATGTAATATGATGTGTTTTCATCGACCCGTGTGCTGTTGGGTGCCGCATATCACGGCACCACCCAATGAGGTCCTGTGGCCCCCCACAGCGTGGTAACAGAGCTGTGACGAGTGGTGCCAGAGCCCTGTCACAGTTGATACCAGAGGGGCTGTCACATGTTAGGCATGAAGTAGAGTTGTTTTAGAAATGTTTGGGACGTTCCTAAGGTGTTTGGAAGTCTTAAGATTGCTTTTATCTGCGTAT
Organism: Neostapfia colusana; assembly: GCA_030760725.1. Lineage (NCBI taxonomy): Eukaryota > Viridiplantae > Streptophyta > Magnoliopsida > Poales > Poaceae > Neostapfia > Neostapfia colusana. The sequence continues at coordinate 49,679,630 of JASWHV010000015.1, forward strand.
AGAAGAGTCTTGAGCAGTATTGGAAAGTTACAGTTTGAATCCAAGTAGGAGTAGGAGTCCTAGTTTGAATTGGATTGGCCATAGAGCTGGTTATATAAGCAAGGGAGGCCAAGGCTCGTGTAGAGCACGACTTTGGGGCTGTTCCTCTTGTGTTTTTATAAATAAAATTCGTATTCTAAAGGAACTTTTGTGCCTTGTTCATCCGACTTGTTTCAGACAAGTTTTTCTCGTCGAGTTTCTGTTCAGCACTACCTTGCTTCGGTGGTTTTATCATAACTCGAGTTTTACAGATCCAATGGATGTGATTCTTTTTGGGTTGTCTTCAAAACTTGATTATCTATAATCTGTGAAAATTTCACGGTCATTGAATTTGTGGTTTATGATCTACACGAGTTTCTTTGCAGTATTCCAGAACTGTTTTTCTCGCATAGGACATATTGACCTTTGTTTGATCTTTCGATCGTAACTTGAGTTTCTCTCGACGGATTTTCATGATTCTTGTTGTGACATCTTCGTGACTTGAGTCTCTACAATCTATACTTGTTTTGTCACAGTTGAACACATTTAGATTAGTCGCACACACGGTTTCTTTAACAGAACGGTTTTCTGCTGAGGGGTGTTTTGTTGCTTCCGCTGAAAAGTTTTTATCTACCATTCACCCCCCCTCTGGTAGCTTTACACGTGTACTTCGATCCTACACAAAGAGTCCTAGAGTTGGGGATAGGGTTCCCCCCTCAAGGCTGCGGCCATGGGTCTCCCCCCTAATTGGTGCGGCCAATTTGGGGGAAAATTCCCCACAAATTATATGGAAATTCCCCTTAGGTGAATTTTGGGGAATTTGGGGAGATTTGGGGAAATTTGGGGATGGCTCAATTTAGCTATCTTATTTCCATTTCTTTCCATTTCTATGTTCTTTTCTCCATTTCTATATTCCTTTCTCCATTTCTATGGTTCTTTCTCCATTTCTATGGTTCTTTCTCCATTTCTACTTTGTTTTTAAATGCTTCTCCACATGAAAAATGTATGCAATGCATGGTGGCGTAATTGAGGGTGTTACAGTCGTAAACAATGGGCTGTCGCCCATGGTCGTGCCACGTGGTGGGCTCGACGCCTTACTTACGACAGCCACGACCCTGGCCTTCGTAAGTTAAGTAGGTAAACTTATGACAGCCCTATATAGCTGGCCGTCGTAAATAAGATTTTTAATATTTAAAAAAACAGAATTAGGATAACCTGATACGATGGTCATCTCACAAAATAGTTTATATACACATCCAAAACATTAAAGGTTTACCTTACTCATTCATTTATGAGTAATTTACGAGAGATAGAGAGGAAATAACGAAGGAGAGAGAGATGGGGGTGGCATAGGGGTGACTGTCAACACGCGGGTCTGCGTCTATGCCAAGGTTTTTAAGTCGACTAATCGATACTAGTCACCTTAGGGGTGACTAGGGTGACTAGGTCTACTAGTCGTCAACAAGGGCGACTATTCGACCCTAGTCGATGTAAAAGCCCAAGATGTTACTTGCTATATTGTTCATCACATCACCACAAACTAGCTCATTTTGGGGATAGCTCATGAACACATGTGAAGAGCAAGTAACCACCATCAAGAGGTTGATTAGAGGAAGAACTCACAAATCCAAAAGTAGGATCTCAGACATATAAATATGAGAGGCTGAGCTCACCATTAGACCCTAAACATTCTCAGGAGTGCTCATGCCAAGTTTCATGCAAGTTTAAATTCCTTTGAGGAATTTTTTGATACAATTACAAAAAAGGGCTAATTTGAATGCAAATTCAAATTTCAGCTACTTTCATCACTTGGCTTCAAAAGTTGACTTCATATTCAAACTCAGCAAATTTTTCTGAGTTAGTCCACCAATTTTCATCCTCATTGGAGTTCATCTTGTCGGGAGCTACATTTAAATTAATTCAAAACTGAATTTTGAAATTCAAATTCAAATTTGAATCAAATTTAGCCAAACAAACTCCAATTTGATGAATTCAAATTCATTCCGTGACATTGTGGCTAAGTCTACCATTTAATTGTGAGTAGCTGAGATATATGCAGCAAAGAATGGAAAAGAATTAGAGGGAAGAAGTGGGCCCACATGTCAGTCATACTCACTGAGTGAATCAACTCACATGCGCGCTCTGTTCTTTGGGCCTCTGCAGCGGACGCCACCGAGCCGGTCCGATCGCCACCTCCTCGGTTTGCCGTCGTGCTGGTGACCAGCTTCGGTGCCTCCTTGCTCACGAGGGAACCCCAGCGCTGCACACACACAACCGCAGTGCTCTGTTTTTGTCACTCGACAGAAAACCCAGTCTGCACGGCCGTGCCTCTGCCTCCCTCGGCGATCACCCACTCCGGTGGTTTTCATGCTAGACTAAGCTGCTCAGAGGTTGCGCCCACCGTCACTCGACGTTCCCGAAGCGAGAAATCGGAGGTTGCTGCCCTACCCCGTGGTAGCGAGCTCGGTTTTCTTCGTCGACACCGTGAGTCGCCGCCGCTATGAAAACTCGTCGCCCGGCCATGGACGTCTTTCTTCTTCGGAGTTTGGCGGGCCAAAAGGTTCGCCTAGGATCACTCTTCCTTCCCCACAACCCCGGCCGCATGCCACAGTGTGTGCTCGCCGGAATTTCAGTTCTTGCCCAAAGCATGTGATATAGACCATGGCCATCTAACTCTAAAAATCATGCTAACCGGTGAAGCAAACCTTCCCCAACTTATACAACCATCCGGAAACGTCTGTGTGAATCCATACGATCAAGAACCACGGGAAACCGTCGAGAAACCACTGAGTTCTTCGGGTTTTTTCGTTCTGCATCAGATTTAGACCTAGGTCGCACGGTGAAGTCCTATTTGCCGCCACCTTTAGGAAGATCAGGGTCATGATCGTTGCTCCTTAGGTTGTAGCGGTGCTGTAGGAGCCAACAGCAGTGGTTTCAAGGCACTACAGCGCCATACTGAACTTGCAACGAAGGCTGTCGCCGTCGCACGACCGTTTCTGGTAATCGCCGGGCGGCGACAAGGTCAGCAACGTATTCCCCAAGTAAATTTAGGTAGAGGTGGCGAGTTTGGTTGAGTTCCGGGCACCGGAACCCTCTTTTGGAGAGTGCTCCGGCGAGGTGGGCGGCGGTTGGCTGCGGGAGCGCGAGGAAGAAGACTTGTGGGCCCCACGTGTCAGTTTCTGTTAAAACCGTGCCGGATAGTCTGTGGCTCCAGATCAAGTTGTGGCTAAGAGAGATAATCCCTGTGTCCCCGTGTGTCCTGCTCTCGGGTGGCGCCACGTCACCCCATAACCCAGCTGTCAGAATTTGAACATTTCCCAGATTATTTGAATTCCAGTTTTTCCTCAATCTTTAGAAGCCAATAACTTTTTCTAGGCTTGTCCAAATTGAGTGAACCAAATTTTGTTGGATTCAGTTCTCCGAGTACTATCCAGCAAAACAATTTCCAGTTCATGAAACTTATTATTTTTTCCAGAATTAATTCCCTAAAATTTAAACTGGTGGGATTTTATCTGGAGAATTCTTTTATGGAAATTCTGAAATTTGTCTAGGAGGTTCATTTGAAAATCCTTGAGTCACATGAAAAATTTCAGATCCATCCAAGTTCATTTAGTCCCCCTAATGGTGTGATTAAGTGAACTGCCCTGAGAAAATAGAAAAGTTACAGAAACAATTTTCAGAATTGTCTCGAATCTTGATTAGGGCATAACTTCCTCTAGGATTCGTCAAATTACATGAAACCAACTCCATTAGAACCATCTCAAACTCTAGTTTCCAGAAAGTAATGGTTTCGATCCATGAAAATCCCTGGAAATCCTTAGAAGCTCTAGTAATGATCATTTAGACGTTTATTTCTGTAGAGCTCAAATGAGCTTTGTTTCAAATGGAATTTGGTCAAGTCTCTGGTTAGGTTCTTATCAAGCCACAGTAAATATTTCAGAGCCAAATGGGATGTCTAGCTAGAGTTATAGTCTTTATATGCTAAAATCAACACATTTGCATTTAAATTGACATATCGTTAACTTGATTATGTGTAGTCGCTGAACGCGAGGAGACCCCGGAAATACTGGACTTCATACCTCTGTAGGAGACACTAACCCCTGACCAGCAGCAACAAGGCAAGCCCCGGTTTGCATGTAATAAGTTTTATCAGGTTTTGCTTTATACTTACTTAGCTTGAAGTATGTATGTTCATTAGGTGTAGGATGATTGACACTCCACATGCATAACCAGATTATTCCAAAGGGAGTGAGTGTAGTGTCTAAGTCCTCGAGTAGATCATGCTTTGCTTAATGTTTATAGACTTCGGTACAAGTCGAGTAGTTAGAATCTACTCGCGAGTATAGGATTCGCACATACGGGATTGGTTCGAGATGTGAGATCACTTTAGTAAGAAAATGAGACTAGGCAGGGGCTAGGACGCAGCAAGAGGAAGTCTTGTGTGCGTAGCCCGGCATGTGTCGATTGAGGACCGATCTGTGTGCAGCCCCGCTGAACAAGTTTGAATGTACCGAAGGCATATCGTATATATGGGGTCTGATAAACTGATGTAACCTATACCTATGGGCGTCGAGGCATAACGCACCAATTTATAGGTGTAGGTTGAGGGCAGCAAGGTGGAAATCTGCTAATGGGCATAGAGAGATGCTCTGTGTAGGGAACCTCCTGCCCGTTTCGGTGCGACCGGTTTGACGTTTGGGCTGTTTGGTGAAAGGTTGTTCCGACATCGAGTGAGTGTGCTGTGCAGCTCCACGGATGGGCATACGTGATGTGCTATTCGGGTATCCCTGCAGGTGTATAACGAGTCGATTCGCCGTCCCTCACGGTTATGAGTACTGCTTGTTCACTGTGTCATTATGTAGGTAAAAATATGGAATCTGTGATACAATACTGCTGATATGAATAACTTGTATTGCTACATGTGTGCCACCAAACATTGCTCACTAAATTTCAGATTCATGAACCGTTAACTTGTGGCTAAAAGATGAATTAAGGATGAACTTGTAGGCGTATCCTTTTGCTGCAAACTTTCATCCTATATTCGAGTATGACTTGTATGTAGAGTTTCATGTGTAGGAGAGTCGGTTAAGACATGATGAGCCATCGTGCTCAGGGTTGCTGATATAAGTGATTGCAGGTCCGGAGTACCCCACGGACTCGGAGTACGAGTCCACCAGCGAGGGCTACCCTCCGTCGGGGACTACGGCTGTGTGGGAGCCATACACGCCGTGCTGAGGCTGAGTGGAGCTAGTGTGGGTTGTCCGTAGGGCCGGACAACCAACTTTTGCTAGTTAGGTGTTGGCGTGAGTTGTACAAATACTTTCCACTGCAGTAGACTCTGTACAGTATTTGTAACTGAAGGTTGTACTACTTTTGTACAAATTCAGCATGTTTTCAATGTAATACTATGTTACCTTATCATTTGCGCTGTCGGGTGTCATATCGTGCGACACCACCCTATGTGATCCTGGAATATACGGTTTTCGGTCCGTCACAGACTGGCATCAGAGCTGCTTAGGGGATAGCAGACTAAATAAGGACAGTATTACGGGAAAACTTAGGATTACGGTGAGGAATCGCTAGTATGCCCAAATAAGGACTATATTAGTATAGTTACTTAAAGTGGCATGACTAACCTACTTGTTATAATTCTGAATTTTGATTATGTAACGACACACCTATGCTCAGGTAAGCATGGTAAGGGACGCCACCGAAAGCGGATCAATTTCGGTTAGCTCCCCTGACGAGGAAACTGGTTCAGGGTATAGGTCTCACAGATTGGTGTGAAACGTCAATATGGAACTCTTGAAGTCTTCATGTTCCTGAGTCCATATGAAACGATGGTCCCTGGCGTGCATTAGGCAAGAAAGTGTAAACCCCATCGTGTGGCCGGTAACGCGATAGTGTGTTCTTCTGGAAATAGCCTAGGAGGACATACGCAGCGCTTGCCATCGGCGTGCTTTGGAGGGCAGTAGGTGGTATCCGTTGGGTTGATAAAATTCCCAACCGTGAAGACCCGTTCGCACTCTACTCGGGTTCCCCGTCGTGTGGTGTTAAAACACGACAATGTACCTTGAGACGTGACTTGACTCAAGTACGGCCCGTAAGGAAATGATATGGGGCGTATGTTTTCATTATGATATGGACCTGACTAAAATGAGAAACCCTATGTGTGCATCATTATTGAGTGTTTTTCTGCAGGTGCTAACCACGTACGTATCTCGTGTAGTACACGTTTGCAAGGGACCGTTTTAGTGCCACGGTCGAGTCGTATATGCCGGTATAATCTGTTTAGGATTTTCCATTTTGTGAGGAACGTAGTACGAACATGTAATAATCATGATTGCGTTAAAAAACAATTTTGGAAAGGAACTAAGATAACCAACTTTACTCTTTAGGACTCTGGTGTTGATGATAGATGAAAAATCTGAATAGTTTAGCTCAAAGGACTTGAAAAACAGAGGGCTCTTTTTGGAAGCAAGTTTGCTGAGTTTTAACAGAGCATAACTCGCAGGTTACGATATTGTTGTAGACTTCCAGAACAGAATCACACATCAAACTGGTTGAAATCCCAGATGATTGTAAACTGTCCAGAACCAGGACAGATTCAAAACCCTCTCTGGACTGTTCTGTTTTTCAAGCATAACTCTCTGTACAGAAATCTAAAATAATCATAGGATACATTTTTGGAAAGGTTAGGAGATGTGTCACATCTTTTTAATTCAAAGTTTTTGTAGTTGCAGCACGGAATTCAGTGGAATTTTGAGTTGAAAACAACAACTTTCAAAGGAGGCGCTGTTGAAATTCTTCCAGAAATTCTGTGACTTTGAATTGTCACAACTTTTTAACCAGATATGATCTGGGGGCAAATAAATACTCATTGGAAAGATATTGAAGCTACCTTTGACTTTAGTATTCAACATGAGTAGTAAAAATGCAAAGTACCAGGTCAAAATCTGGGATAAGTAGAAACTGGTCATTCTAGGCAGAGGGATGAACAGTTGAACTTATTGGAGAGATTGTTGTACCTGTTGGTGTTTTATTACAACCAAGGGGCAGGTCATACTCATGAGTTGTTTTCCTAAACTAGTGAAGGACTTAAGTATATCACTTTCTTAAATTCCTTTTACTAGAGACCACGTTTGTGTCGTATTGAAGATAAAGGGTAGTATACGTGATGACAAAGCGATATTAACATCTCTTAGTGACCAAAGCTAGTTGAGATGAACTTCCAAAGAGGAAAGTCCATCGATTTGGATTTCACTAATTTTTATTTGGTCTGGTAATGGTGTAGCTTGTGTAAAGTTATTACATTATCTATGTACGAGACGTCTCGCATGTTTACTGTCATTATGTTTACCAATATGTTATGACTGCATGGAGTATGCTATGGGGCTAATGTTATTGTCGTTATGGTTGCAGATGGTTCGTACCCGGACCACGCTCTAGGTTGGGGGATCGAGTCAGCAAGGGGGTGATGACTCCCAGCCACCTGCCTACGACAACACCCCGCAGCAACAACCACCACCGCCGCCTCCGCTTACACTAACGGATGTGATCTCGCTGCTGGTGGGCTCTCATGAGGAGCAGACCGACCTGCTCTGCACGATTTGCAGAATACGTCCCAGGCGGGGACTCATCAATAAAGGGGGCCTCGTGAGTCCCACATCACAAGGTACTCAGATTTCATGAGTACGCATCCTCCAGTGTTCACCGAAGCGGCGGAACCACTGGAGGCCGACAACTGGCTGCAGACGATTGAGTCCAAGTTTGGGCTGCTCCAATGCACGGAGAGGTAGAAGACTCTTCGCGGCGCAGCAGCTTCTCGGTGCCGCCGGTGCGTAGTGGGCGAATTATCTCACCTCACTACCTGCTGGCCACGCCGTGGAATGGGCAGAATTCCGGGAGGCGTTCCGCGCCTATCACATACCTCCTAGGGTTATGAAGAGGAAGTTCCAAGAATTCTTGGAGCTGAAGCAAGGCGGGAGGAGTGCCTATGACTACTCCCATGTGTTCAACCATCTGGCGCAGTATGCGTCAGACTACATCTCCACCGAGCAGAGGAAGCGAGAGCAGTTCTATCGGGATTTAAACCCCGAGATGAAGACTCACCTCGCGCAATGTAATCGTGGCACCTTCAACGACCTCGTCAATGCCATGATCCTTCAAGAGGATGCTCAGCAGGAATTTGCAGCTGAGCGGAGGAAGCGCAGCGCTCCACCGAGCAGCGGGCGTGGAGCTCCTCAAAAATACCGCATGGTGTATCGGACACCATCCTGTCAGCAGTGGCATCCACCGGCACGATCTCAACAGTTTGGGGGTCGTCCTTATCAGCCACCCCCATTCCAATCGCCGATGCCACCCCCGCAACTGCAACAGCAGAAGATGGTACCCCCGGCGTTTCCACCGCCACAACGCGCCCCAGGATTCCGTATGTCGGTCAGCGGTGGACCGCCTCGCTAGACATTCTATACGTGTGGTCAGGCGGGTCATTTCTCAAAGGACTGTCCACAGGGGCAGCAAAGCAGAGGGCAAGTCCAATATCAGGGCGGTGCTCAAGGCCGACCACCGGGTAAGAAGGGAGGTCAGCAACCCAGGGGCATTCGTTGCCTCGACAATGAGGACGCCCGGAAGGAGAGAACTTGCTGGCAGGTACGTTCACTCTCAACGATTGTGCAATCATCATTTTATTTGATTCAGGTGCAACCCACAACTTCATAAGTGCATCATATGTGGTTAAGCATCAAATGCAAGTCTTTCCAACTGAGTGCTCATATATGATTTGCTCACAGGGCGGGAAGATTTCAGCAAATGTGATGATTCCAAAAGCATCACTGTGCTTGGGTGGGAGAATATATCCCACTACAATGATTATTCTTGAGGGGCAGAAGATTGATGCAACCTTAGGAATGTCATGGCTAAGTTACCATGGTGTTGTCCTGGAAACTTTATCACAGACGGTTCACCTCAACTCTCCACTCCACTGTCCGCATTCGCTTGTATTAGACAACCCTGTCCCGGAAGTTTCAGCCGTCTATCATACTGATACTCCCACGCTAGAGGACATCTCCGTAGTCCGAGAATACCCCGATGTGTTTTCGGATGATCTCCCGGGAATGCCACCTGAACGGGATGTTGAGTTCAGGATTGAACTTGCACCCGGGACTACACCAATATCACGGAGACCATATAAGATGGCTCTGAATGAGCTGGCTGAGTTGAAGGAACAGATCAATGACTTATTGAGCAAGGGTTTCATTAGACCGAGTTCCTCGCCATGGAGATGCTCGGCGCTGTTCGTAAAGAAGGAAGATGAAACCTTGAGGTTGTGTGTGGATTACCGACCGCTCAACGCCGTCACCATAAAGAACAAATATCCACTGCCCCGCATTGATATCCTGTTTGATAAACTTGTGGGTGCAAGTGTGTTTTCAAAGATGGACCTTCACTCTGGGTATCATCCAATAAAGATCCTGGCGGAGGATATCCCGAAGACGGCATTCTCGACGATATATGGACTATATGAATATCTTGTCATGTCTTTTGGTCTCACCAACGCCCCGGCACATTTCATGTACCTCATGAACTCGGTGTTCATGCCGGAGCTGGACAAGTTAGTTGTGGTGTTCATTGATGATATCTTAGTTTACTCCAAGTCGGAAGAAGAACACACCGAATACCTGTGTATCGTCCTTCAACGATTGCGGGACCATAAGCTCTATGCCAAGTTCAGCAAATGTGAGTTTTGGGTCAGCCAAGTGCCATTTTTGGGAAATATCATCTCAGCGGAAGGCATTGCGGTTGACCTGAGCTAAATTGAACAGGTGCTGAAATGGAAAGTCCCCACTTCTGTCCATTAAGTCAGAAGCTTCCTCGGTTTAGTGGGATATTACCGGAGGTTCATCCCGAGCTTCTCCAAGCTTGCTAAGCCGATGACTGAATTATTGAAGATGGGGACGAAATATATTTGAAATTCAGCATGTGAAGGAGCGTTCCAAGCATTGGTGAAGCATATCACAGCAGCCCCGGTCTTAGCTCAAACGGATACGACCAAGCCTTTCGACGTATATTGTGATGTGTCCGGTATCGGGCTTGGCTGCGTGTTGATGCAACAGGACGGGTGGTTGCGTATGGCTCACGCCAACTTAGAAACCACGAGCAGCACTATCCGACTCATGATCTCGAGCTCGCTGTGGTGGTCTTGGCACTGAAAATGTGGAGGCACTATCTTCTTGGAAACTTGGTGCATCTCTACACCGACCAGAAGAGCTTAAAGTATATCTTCACCCAAAAGGAGCTGAATATGAGACGAAGTAGGTGGCTAGAATTAATCAAAGACTATGAGATTGAAATTCATTACCACCCCGGCAACGCAAACGTGGTTGCCGACATGCTGAGTAGGAAATCACATGTCCATAACATTACCATTACACCGATGGAAGAGGAAGAACCGAGTTTATACTTGGTTCCGTATGGATGACTCTACAACCTTGCTCTCATCCCTAATATTAGGGAGGGAATTATTGCAGCTCAGAAGATTGAAAAAGGCATGGTACATCTCCGGAAATGGGTAGACAGCGGTGACATCAAATGTTTCCGGAAGGATGAAGAGGGGACGCTATGGTTCAATGACCGCATAGTCGTACCCCGGAATATGGAGCTGAGAAAGAAGATCCTTGATGAAACTCACTTGTCTAAGTTCTCCATTCATCCGGGCAGCAACAAAATGTACCAAGATTTGAAGAATAAATTTTGGTGGACACGGATGAAGAGGGAAATTGCAAAATACGTATCCGAGTGTGATACGTGTAGACGAGTGAAGGCAGATTACATGAGAAAATCAGGGATGTTGCAACCCCTGAAAATTCCAGCATGGAAATGGGAAGATGTGAGCATGGATTTCATTGTGGGATTACCCATGACTTTTAACAAGCATGATTCCATTTGGGTAATCGGTGATCGGTTAACTAAGTAGGCTCACTTCGTTCCGGTGCATACAAATTACCGTGCTAGCAAGTATGCGGAATTGTACACTGCAAAAATCTTATGCTTGCATGGGATACCTAAGACCATAATCTCAGATCGAGGTGCACTGTTTGTGGCTCATTTCTGGATGCAGTTACATGTTTCTTTGGGTACCAAACTGATTAGAAGCTCCGCATATCACCCTCAGACTGATGGGCAAACTGAGAGGGTGAATCAAGTGTTAGAAGACATGCTGACAGCGTGTGCCATCCACCACGGTAGTAACTGGTATGATCATCTACCGTTGGCGGTATTCTCGTATAACAACGGCTATCAAGCGAGTATCAAGATGGCACCATATGAGGCTCTCTACGGTCGCAAATGCCGCACCACATTGAACTGGTGCGAGTCCGGTGAAAGGGTCACGTTCGGGATTGATTTAGTGAACAACGCCGAAGAGCGCGTTCAGGTAATTCAAGCAAATTCGAAAGCCGCCCAATCCTGACAGAAAAGTTACGCTGATAAGAGGCGTAGGTCACCGCACTTCGACGTCGGGGAACACGTGTATCTCTGTGTGTCTCTGATGAAAGGCGTGCACCAATTCGGCGTAAGGGGAAACTCGCTCCCCGATTTATTGGACCCTATGCCATCACCGAGAAGTGTGGGACAGTGGTGTATAGGCTGGAACTCCTGGCATCTCTTGCTGCTGTTCATGACGTGTTCCATGTTTCACAACTCTGGAAATGTCTAACGTATACGGCTGCTGTTCCCACTGAATACATTGGCGAGTTGCAACCGGATTTAACCTACGCTGAATATCCGGTGGAAATTATTGATGAGAAGGCCCGGACCATGCGTAACCGAATGATGTGGTTCTAGAAGATATTGTGGAGCAATCACACCGCTGAGGAAGTGACGTGGGAGAGTGAAGATTTCATTCGCTCAAACTACCCGGATCTCATGGCGTCTCATCACGGGTAATTCCTCTTACATCTTCGTCTCTTGTAATCTCGGGACGAGATTGTGACACCCTCATTTTTTATTTCTGCATGTATTCATGTTTCATGTAGAAAGATATATTTTTAAAATAAGTTGAAACAGAAAGGAAATTAAAAAAAAAGCCAAAAAAGAGCCGATTCCAGTTCACCGAGAGCGCTGAAGACAATTCCCGCTGCCCGCTGGCCATGTGGCGCGTTCGGAGCTCATCTCCACAAAGGGGGAGAGGTCCGCTGCTAAACTGGTTAGGTGACAGGCTCGGGGCTCATCCCCACAAAGGTGGAGAGGTCCGACCCCGTGGGACATGTGTGATGCCCTCAATTCTGTGGAAAACCACGGAACCGAGAACTGATGCATATGTGTGCCCAGGATGTTCATCACACATAGACATATGTTCCACAAACTGAATTCAAAATATATATAACAACAAATAACAGAGTTTGTTACAAGGTTTCATGAGTCTTGGACTCATGCTCACAGTGGAAGTCTTAGTTTAACGGCGGAAGTCTTATTTCTATGCAGCGGAAATCTTCTAACTAGTGCGGAAGCAATCTAAGCAGTAGCGGCTCCATCTCTACTCCATCCCCACAGGCAGGGTTGAGAACAGATTTACACACCTAATGCTCCACTTGGTCTTCATAATAATCTTCTCCTATTGCTGATGATGAAATAATGCAAGTTTGAGTACAATGATGTACTCAGCAAGTGCGGGAAAATATCTTATGTAGCTCATAACAAGGTAGGTATAAAAGGCTCATTGCAGAAAGTAAAGTTATTTATCAAAAACCACGATAAAACAGCAACTTATCTTTAGGTGAATGTAATCCCAACATGTATGAAAATACCGATCATACCTCCATTATGTTCATTACCTTCCATGTCACAACCAGTCATCAATCAACCTCATTCTTGCTCACGAATACCTCCTCGTATTCACTACCATCTCACGAATACCATCTCGTATTCGCTACCATTTCATCTCATAAAACAACTTCGTCTCCCACCAAGACCAACCTTGTTGCCATGACTCAACAGTCATGCAACCCATCTTATCACCCGGATTCAACAGTCCCAAAAAACAAACAAAGACCAAACCATAACCAATAACCATATCCAATCACCATCCCAACTAATCATGGAAGTTGGCCAGGTGCTCGTGACCGTAAGCTCGGCTATCATGATAGTTTTAGACTCTGCGGAGTTTGCACCTCTTTACCCACAAGTTTGTGATTTCGTCACCCGTCGGCGACTGCAGAACCTCCATTATACCAGTACACAACCATCGGTGTATGGCCAAGAGATCACAAAATAGCATTTACAAAGGGGCTACTAGATGTATGGACTCACTAAGATTTCACCGGCAGGCTAGAATCTCCAATTCTCCCACCCACGGGCCCCCTCTTGTGCCATGCAGTTCCCAGGGCAGTCCTCACTCGACTCCCATTCCCCGCGCCTTCCACGGTCCATAACAATCTAGCAACTTACCTAATTAGTCAGCTAAGCCGCACCCATACTTGGCCTTGTGGTGGCACTGTTATCCTGGCATGTGCTTGCATGAACCGGTCCTTAGATCTACAGCAAGTAAACCACCATCTCATGCTACCTCATTCACAAACCCGGCTTTCCTAGATCTCCCTCCGATCCATGTTCATTAACAACATTAGTTTCTCATTATCATTACGAGTGCAGTTAGCTAGACACATCTATCTCGCTTCCCAATCCCATGGACTCAGCGAAACATAAAAGTAAAAAACCATACCCGACTCATAAACTTCCCTGGCGACAAGGGTGGTTTAACCAAAGCTAGTAAACTCCTATAAAAGGGTTTCCCATTATGTTTGACTCAGCACACACACTTTTTCGCAAAACAAAACAGTTTTCCCAAAACATAGGATCAATATGGTCAAGGAGCACTTGCCTTGTTCTTGCGGTTCCAGTTGCTTTTGGATCTTGAAACCTTTTTGTTGCGGCTCGTCGTAGACAGCTCCCTGAGTTTGTCCTTCTATACAGGATCACACACATACAAGATTCATAGCAATCAATATCATGCACAAACTTTAACTAGATGCGATGATGCATATGCATGCTATCCTATAATCAGTTTTATTAGATCGGTTTGTACGTGTTCTTGCATGGTTTTATGATGAACAGAGGTGTTTGGATCAATGTGGTCGTGGCGATGACCTTGTCTTTTAGATCAACCCGATCAACAAGTGATCTGTCCACAAGAAAGCTTCTGTTCGAAAGGAATCGAAGAACAGATGCAAAGAAAACACGATGATGTCGTAAGGTCGTATTGGAGACCTACCTTACGTTCTTTCTTAGTCTCGGGGTCAGACAGATTGTTGGGCTCCCTTCCAGTGATCTTCCTCGACTGAACTCCGGTGATGGGCTTACTTGGCGAGTTGGGGGCTAGGGCTCTAAGTTGTCAGCTCAGGAGTTGGAAAAGAAGTTCGTGGTTTCGGCCAGAGGTTCTGGGTTCTATTTATAATCGGGAGAAGAAGAGTCCTAATCTGATTGTATTTCGAATAAGAGTCCTATTCAGATTATCGTTGAATCTTAACAACTTATCTTTAGTTGATTTGATGCGGTAACATTGTGGAATTCAGGTCGGTTTCTCCTCCGTACCGGTATTTCTACGCGTACAGAATCCAAAAACCGTTCCAGAACTCGTTACCTCCGCGGTGATGAGCTCCAGAAGCTCCACGTGTTCACCGGGGCATGGTCTCCCTCTTTCCGCAGAGACGATCTCCGGTTGTGCCGCGTGTCAGGCGAGCGAGACCTCCCTCTTCTTCAGAGGTGAGCTCCGCGTGCGCCACGTACCCTAGCGGTCCGGACCTCCTCTCTTATTCGGAGGTGGCTCCGCGCACACCACGTGTCAGTGCCGGACCTTCCCTCTCTTTGGAGGTGAGCTCCGTGAGTGCCACGCGTCAAGTAGCGCCGGACTTCCCTTTTTTCCTCAGAGACGAGCTCCGAGGTAGACACGTGTCCAACAGTGTCGGACCTCCCAGAGATAAGCTCCGGTGGCGACATGTGTCCAATAGAACCGGACCACTCGGAGGTGAGCTCCGAGATCGACACGTATCCCGCGCGACTGGTCCTCTGATTTCGGCGGTGACTAGCTCCGAAGGTGACATGTGTCCTGCGGAACTCCCTTCGCTTCTCCGTAGAGGCTAGCTCCTGGGGCAACACGTGTCCCACAGGGTCGGACCTCTGCCCCTTTGCGGAGATGAGCCCCGAGCCTGCCACGTAGCTAGTTTAGCGGCGGACCTCTCCCCACTTTGCAGGGATGAGCTCCGAACACGCCACGTGGCCAGCGGCCGCGGGAGTTATCTTCGGCGCTCTCTGTGAACTGGATTCGGCTCTTTTTGGCTATCTTTTTGATATTTTCTCTGTTTCCACTTCTTTTAAAATGTTTTCTCTAGATGAAACATGAATACATGCAGAGACCAGAAATGATGGTGTCACAAATCTACCCCCCTTAAATTGAATCTCGTCCTCGAGATTCGTTAGTAGGGAATAGATGAGGAAATTCTGCCTTGATGTCTTCTTCACGCTCCCATGTGGCTTCAGCTTCGGTGTGATGGCTCTGTTGTACCTTGCACCATCGGATCACTTTGTTCCTGGTGACCCTTTCCTTTATGTCCAAAATTCGGACAGGGTGCTCCGTATAAGTCAGGTCCTCTTGAAGTTCAAGTTCTTCCATTGGTATTTGCTCCTCTGATACTCTCAAGCACTTCTTGAGCTGGGATACATAAAACACGTCATGTACGTTGGAGAGATATGTTGGGAGCTCTAGTTGATAGGCTGCTTCTCCTCGCTTGTCCAAGATCTTAAATGGTCCGATGTAGCGAGGTGCTAGCTTGCCTTTGACGTTGAAATGCCGTTGGCCACGGATAGGCGATACCTTAAGGTATATGAAGTCTCCTACTTCGAAGGTCAACTTCCTTCGCCTATTATCCGCATAGCCTTTCTGTCGTGACTGAGCAGCCTTTAAGTTCTCCCGTATCGTTTGGACTTGTTTTTCAGCTTCTTGTAGCACTTCGGGTCCAAACACCTGGTTCTCTCCGGTCTCATTCCAGAACAGCGGTGTTCTACACCGTCTACCGTACAATGCATCGAAAGGCGACATCTTCAAGCTACCTTGATATCTGTTGTTATAGGAGAATTCAGCGTACGGTAAACTCCTATCCCAACTACGCCCACATTTCAAGGCGCAAGCTCTCAACATGTCCTCCAAAATTTGGTTTGTCCTTTTGGTTTGCCCATTGGTTTGTGGGTGATAGGCGGAGCTAAAATCCAGTCGTGTACCCATAGCTTTCTGCAGCTTCCTCCAGAATCTAGAGGTAAACTGAGAACCTCGATCTGAGGTTATCCTCCTCGGGATTCCATAATGGCACACGATCTGCTCCATGTACAACTCGGCTAATTGTGCAACGTTGTACTTGGCCCTTATAGGGATAAAATGGGCTGTTTTCGTCAATCGGTCCACGATAACCCAGATGGAGTCATAACCCGACTGAGTACGTGGCAATCCGACGATGAAATCTATACTGATGTCCTCCAACTTCCACTCGGGTACCTTCAAGGGTTGCAACAATCCAGTGGGTCTTTGATGTTCGGCCTTCACCCGTTGGCAGGTGTCGTATAGGGCAACGTATTCGGCTATATCCCTTTTCATACCATCCCACCAATAACAAGTCTTCAAGTCCTTGTACATTTTGGTACTTCCGGGATGTATGGAATAGGGTGAATCATGTGCCTCCTTTAATATCATGTCGCGGAGGTGCTTCACGTTAGGCACACAAATCTTTTTTCCTAGCCAAAGCGTACCCTTCTCATCTTCTTTGAAATCCTTCTCTATTCCTTGTCGGATCCTTTCCAAGATTTCCCTGATCTCCTCATCCGTTGCTTGGCCATCTCTTATCTCTTGCTCCAATGAAGAGTGGATCTCCATCATTTCCATGTTGTTCAAGAATCCAAGGTGTAACCGTTCGAACTCCTTACGTAGTTCAGGTGGCAGCTCCCATACCGTGAGTTGGTGACATGCTCCCTTCCGGCTCAATGCATCAGCTACTACATTGGCCTTCCCAGGGTGGTAGTTGATTCCATCATCGTAATCCTTGATGAGTTCCAACCATCGACGTTGCCTGAAATTCAAGTCCGTTTGTGTAAATATGTACTTGAGGCTTTTATGATCCATATAGATCTCACATCGATGACCAAGGATATAATGTCTCCAAATCTTCAATGCATGCACTACTGCTGCTAGCTCCAAGTCATGTGTAGGTAATTAAGCTCGTGCTTCTTTAATTGTCGTGAGGCATAGTCCACCACTTGTCCTTCTTGCATGAGCACACATCCGAGCCCCTGTCTGGATGCGTCACAATATATGTCAAAGCTCTTGCTTACGTCCGGCAATACCAAAACCGGCGCTGTGGTTAGTCTTTTCTTGAGTTCCTCAAAACTTTATTGGCATGCTGGTGTCCATCAAAAGGCTTTTCCCTTCGTTAGCAACTCCATCATAGGCTTTGCTATCTTAGAGAAATCCTTGATGAAGCGTCGGTAGTATCCAACCATCCCACAAAAACTCCGAATATCTCTCACGTTTTGCGGTTGGTCCCACTTCAGAACATCTCTCACTTTTCCGGGATCAACCGATACCCCTTCTTCGGACATAATGTGGCCTAGGAACGATATTTTCTTTAGCCAAAATTGACAGTTGTTAAGCTTGTCATACAATTGATGCTCACGCATTTTCTGCAAGGTCAATTTCAAATGTTCTTCATGCTCCTCCTCACTTTTTGAATACACCATAATGTCATCGATGAAAACCACGATGAACTTATCCATGTACTCAATGAAAACATTGTTCATGAGGTACATGAAGTATGCGGGTGCATTTGTTAACCCAAAAGACATGACGGTATATTCATACGAACCATACCGTGTTCGAAAGGCAGTCTTGTGTATATCGGAGGGCTTAATCTTCAGCTGGAAGTATCCCGACCGAAGATCAATCTTAGAGAACACTCGGGCTCCTTTCATTTGGTCGAATAGGTCCTCTATACGGGGCAGAGGGTATTTGTTCTTGATCGTCACCTCATTGAGAGACCTATAGTCCAAGCACATCCTTTGGGTCCCATCCTTCTTGTCCACAAAGAGCACAGGAGCTCCCCATGTTGATGAGCTTGGACGTATAAAACCCTTCTCCAACTGCTCCTGAATTTGCTTCTTGAGTTCTACTAGTTCATTGACGGGCACCCTATAGGGTCTCTTTGCTATGGGTGCAGTTCCGGGTACCAAATCAATGGCAAACTCAATGTCCCGATCAGGGGGCATACCTGGAAGCTCTTCTAGAAACACGTCCGAGAATTCCTGAACCACTGGAATGCTGTCCAATGTTGCTCCTTTGACGTGGTTCAAAATTGCCCTTTTGGTTGTTTGTTGGGCTGACTCAAACTCGACACGAATACCGTGCTCATTTGTCAACTGCACGCTTCTTTCAGCACATTGGATTACCCTGTTGTGCTTGCTTAACCAATCCATCCCGAGTATTATCTCAAGCCCTTTGGAATCCAAGACAATGAGGTTGGCAAGGAAGTCTACCCCCCTTATTTTAAGGCTTACTTTCGGACATACTATATTAGTCCTCATCTCTCCACCGGGAGAATTAACTAACATAGCACATTTTAGGTGTGATATGGGTAGATTATGCTTGGAAACATACTTGGATGATATGAAGGAATGTGATGCTCCAGAATCAAATAAGATGGTGGCTGGGTTGGAGTTGGCAAGGAACATACCAATTATGATGTCCTCAGCCTGTTGTGCTTCCTTAGCAGAGACATGGTTCACGTTGCCGCGACCATAGTTCTGCTGTCCTCGGTTTCCTTGATTGTCCCCTCCGTTTGGTCTCGGGTTCTGCTTGGGCACATTGCCTTGCTGTCCAGGGCCTCTCCTCGAGCACTGGCTTGCGAAGTGTCCTGTTTCCCCGCATGCAAAGCATGCCCTGTTGCCTACGGCAGCAGGTACGTTGGGGCGGGGGTTTTGAACAGGAGCGCCCATGTTGGGTCGGGGCACAGGAGGCAAAGGCACACGAGGTGCTTTTGCAACGGGTCGTTGCTGTGGTGGCTGACTAGGGCGGTATGCAGAAGCGGTCGATCCATACTGCAGTGCGGCTGGGGGAATGTACCGAGGTCGTACATTGCTCCCTTGGGGCTGGTATGGCATCTTCCTCTTGCACTCTCGCTTGATCTCTCGGATCTTGCTTTCAACCACTATAGCCTTGTCAACCAGCTTCTGAAAGCTTGCGTAGTCATTGTTGAGGAGCTGGACCTGAATCTCATTGTTCAACCCTCTCATGAACAGGTATTGCTTCCTCTGGTCTGAGTTGACATCTTCGGGGCATACCGAGACAGTTGTGTGAACTTGTTGAGATACTCATTCACGCTTCTTTGTCCTTGGCGGAGACCTTCAAACTCCTGTCTCTTGAGCATCATTACACCGGCAGGGATGTAATGAGAGCGGAAACTCTCCTTGAACTCAGTCCAAGTGATCGTCTCTGGGTTGACAAGAGCATTACATAGGGCATCCCACCAGTCAGCGGCAGCTCCCATAAGTTGGTGCGACGCAAAAAGAACCTTCTCTCGGTCATTGCACTGCACTATGGCAAGCTTCTTCTCCATGGATTTCAACAAGTCATCGGCCTCCATGGGGTTGTTAGCCTGAGCAAAGGTTGGTGGTCAAGTCCTCATGAACTCACCCAGTCTGTTATGAGCCGACGGTGGTGGTGGAGGTGGTGCCGGAACGGTGTTGTTGTTGTTGGCCTGCAACTGACCCAAAGTTTGGATCATGGTTTGCATAAGTTGGTTTTGCATGGCCATCAACCATTCCAGGTTGTTCTCACCAGCTCCGAGATTAACAGGAACTTCATCGTGGCCATCCTCTTGGTTGTCACGGACGTTCCTTCGGCCGGTGTTTCCTCTTACCATCTGTGAGAGAGATCGAAATAGAATAGAAGGTTAGAAGGTTAGGTAGATCCCCTCAACTATATGCATCAAGGTGGGTTGGACTATTTATATATTAGCCCATATGAGGATGTGAACAAGCGCCGAAGCGTCTCACACCTCTTTCTACTTATGTGTGGATATGGACAACGTTTTGAGACGTCCCACGACTCACACTAAGCACTCAATTCACAAACAATCATCACAAGGGCTCACACAACTCCTATTCAAGGCTTGTTTAATGGGGGTCCTATATGGCTTGGGGTGTTGCCAAATTTGTGATCCAACTATGGCTTCTCCTAGGCTTGCATCCTATGGTCAGCGTGGCTTGGCTACCAATCTGTGTCTATCTAGGTTGTGTGATCTACCCGTGGCAGATTGATACCAGTCTGTGTCTGACACCAATCTGTGATCTATCTAAGCGTGTAACCTACCGTGAACCGTGGTTCTAGTACCAATCTGTGATTGTATCTAGGTGTGTAATCTACTCTCAACCGTGGCTCTGATACCAATCTGTGATGCCCTCAATTCTGTGGAAAACCATGGAACCGAGAACTGATGCATATGTGTGCCCAGGATGTTCATCACACATACACATATGTTCTACAAACTGAATTCAGAATATATATAACCATGAATAACAGAGTTTATTACAAGGTTTCATGAGTCTTGGACTCATGCTCACAGCGGAAGTCTTAGTTTAACGGCGGAAGTCTTATTTCTATGCAGCGGAAATCTTCTAACTAGTGCGGAAGCAATCTAAGCAGTAGAGGCTCCATCTCTACTCCATCCCCACAGGCAGGGTTGAGAACATATTTACACGCCTAATGCTCCACTTGGTTTTCATAATAATCTTCTCCTGTTGCTGATGATGAAATAATGCAAGTTTGAGTACAATGATGTACTCAGCAAGTGCGGGAAAATATGATATGTAGCTCAAAACAAGGTAGGTATAAAAGGCTCATTGCAGAAAGCAAAGTTATTTATCAAAAACCACGATAAAACAGCAACTTATCTTTGGGTGAATGTAATCCCAACATGTATTAAAATACCAATCATACCTCCATTATGTTCATTACCTTCCATGTCACAACCAGTCATCAATCAACCTCATTCTTGCTCACGAATACCTCCTCGTATTCGCTACCATCTCACGAATACCATCTCGTATTCACTACCATTTCATCTCATAAAACAACTTCGTCTCCCACCGAGACCAACCTTGTTGCCATGACTCAACAGTCATGCAACCCATCTTATCACCCGGACTCAACAGTCCCAAAAACCAAACCAAGACCAAACCATAACCAATACCATATCCAATCACCATCCCAACTAATCATGGAAGTTGGCCAGGTGCTCGTGACCGTAAGCTCGGCTATCATGATAGTTTTAGACTCTGCAGAGTTTGCACCTCTTTACCCACAAGTTTGTGATTTCGTCACCTGTCGGCGACTGCAGAACCTCCATTATACCAGTACACAACCGTCGGTGTATGGCCAAGGGATCACAAAATAGCCTTTACAAAGGGACTACTAGATGTATGGACTCACTAAGGTTTCACCGGCAGGCTAGAATCTCCAATTCTCCCACCCACGGGCCCCCTCTTGTGCCATGCAGTTCCCAGGACAGTCCTCACTCGACTCCCATTCCCCGTGCCTTTCACGGTCCATAACAATCTAGCAAATTACCTAATTAGTCATCTTAGCCGCACCCATACTTGGCCTTGTGGTGGCACTGTTATCCTGGCATGTGCTCACATGAACCGTTCCTTAGATCTACGGTAAGTAAACCACCATCTCATGTTACCTCATTCACAAACCCGGCTTGCCTAGATCTCCCTCCGATCCATGTTCATTAACAACATCAGTTTCTCATTATCATTACGAGTGCAGTTAGCTAGACACATCTATCTCGCTTCCCAATCCCATGGACTCAGCATAGCATAAAAGTAAAAACCATAGCCGACTCATAAACTTCCCTGGCGACAAGGGTGGTTTAACCAAAGCTAGTAAACTCCTATAAAAGGGTCTCCCATTATGTTTGACTCAGCACACACACCTTTTCGTAAAACAAAACAGTTTTCCCAAAACATAGGATCAATATGGTCAAGGAGCACTTGCCTTGTTCTTGTGGTTCCGGTTGCTCTTGGATCTCGAAACCTTGTTGTTGCAGCTCGTCGTAGACAGCTCCCTGAGCATATCCTTCTATACAGGATCACATACATACAAGATTCATAGCAATCAATATCATGCACAAACTTTAACTAGATGCGATGATGCATATGCATGCTATCCTATAATTAGTTTTATTAGATAGGTTTGTACGTGTTCTTGCATGGTTTCATGATGAACAGAGGTGTTCAGATCAATGTGGTCGTGGCGATGACCTTGTCTTTTAGATCAACCCGATCAACAAGTGATCTGTCCACGAGAAAGCTTCTGTTCGAAAGGAATCGAAGAACAGATGCAAAGAAAACACGATGATGTCGTAAGGTGGTATTGGAGACCTACCTTACGTTCTTTCTTGGTCTCAGAGACAGACAGATCATTGGGATCCCTTCCGGCGATCTTCCTCGGCTGAACTCCGGAGATGGGCTTACTCGGCGAGTTGGGGGCTAGGGCTCTAAGTTGTCGGCTCAGGAGTTGGAAAAGAAGTTCATGTTCCGGCCAGAGGTTTTGGGTTCTATTTATAATCGGGAGAAGAAGAGTCCTAATCTGATTTGTATTTCGAATAACAGTCCTATTCAGATTATCGTTGAATCTTAAAAACTTATCTTTAGTTGATTTGATGCGGTAACATTGTGGAATTCCGGTCGGTTTCTCCTCCGTACCGGTATTTCTACGCGTACAGAATCCAAAAACCGTTGCAGAACTCGTTACCTCGCGGTGATGAGCTCCGGAAGCTCCACGTGTTCACCGGGGCCTGGTCTCCCTCTTTTCGCAGAGACGATCTCTGATAGTGCCGCGTGTCAGGCGAGCGAGATCTCCCTCTTCTTCGGAGGTGAGCTCCGTGTGCGCCACATATCCTGGCGGTCGGGACCTCCTCTCTTATTCGGAGGTGGCTCCGCGCACGCCACGTGTCAGTGCCGGACCTTCCCTCTCTTTGGAGGTGAGCTCCGTGAATGCCACGCGTCAAGTACCACCGGACTTTCCTTTTTTCCTCAGAGACGAGCTCCGAGGTAGACACGTGTCCAACAGTGTCGGACCTCCCGGAGATAAGCTCCGGTGGCGACATGTGTCCAATAGAACCGGACCTCTCGGAGGTGAGCTCCGAGATCGACACGTATCCCGCGCGACTAGTCCTCTGATTTCCGTGGTGACTAGCTCCGAAGGTGACATGTGTCCTGCGAAACTCCCTTCGCTTCTCCACAGAGGCTATCTCCGGGGGCAACACGTGTCCCACAGGGTCGGACCTCTCCCCCTTTGTGGAGATGAGCCCCGAGCCTGCCACGTAGCCAGTTTAGCAGCGGACCTCTCCCCACATCGCAGGGATGAGCTCCGAACACGCCACGTGGCCAACGGCCGCGGGAGTTATCTTTGGCGCTCTCTGTGAACTGAATTCGACTCTTTTTGGCTATCTTTTTGATATTTTCTCTGTTCCCACCTCTTTTAAAAAGTTTTCTCTACATGAAACATGAATACATGTAGAAACCAGAAATGAGGGGGTCACAACACGTGTTGCCCCCGGAGCTAGCCTCTGCAGAGGAGCAAGGCCAGTCCTGAAGGGTGACGAGATTCGAAGCAGTTTCGCTTCTGTATGCACGGGAATACCGGTACTGAGGAAACCGACACGAATTCCACGTTACTACCGCACCAAATCAACTAAAGATAAGTTGTTAAGATTCAAAAACCATTTGAATAGGACTCTTATTCGAATTCCGATCAGATTAGGACTCTTCTCTTCCCGATTATAAATAGAACCCAGAACCTTTGGCCGCAACCACGTACTTCTTTTCCACCTCCTAAGCCGACAACTTAGAGCCCTAGCCCCGGCTCGCCGATTAAACCCCTTCGCCGAAGTACAACCGCCGGAGAGACCGCCAACGAGCCTGGATCACGATCGCCATTGCCGGAGGAGCCCCGACGATCTGTTTTGCTAAGAGGGAGGACCCAAAGAGAGTAAGGTAGGTTTCCAATACCACCTTACGACATCATAGCGTTTTCTTTGCATCTGTTTCTTCGATCCCTTCGGAACAGAAGCTTTTTCATGGACAGATCACGTGTTGATCGGTTTGGTCTAAAGTCAAGATCATCATTACGCCCACATTTGATCCGAACACCTCTGTTCATCGTAAAAGCCATGCAAGCCATGCACGATACGTACAAATTAAACTGCATCATAAGATTAACATGCATATGCATCATTGCATCTTAAAATAGAGTTCTGCATGATATTGATTGCTGTGAATTTTGTATGTGCGTGATCGCGTATAGAAGGACAAGTTCAGGGAGCTACCTATGACGGACTACTTCAGCAAGAGTGAGTCCATACATCTAGTAACCCCTTTGTAAAGGCTATTTTGCGATCTCTTGGCCATACACCGACGGTTGTGTACTGGTATAATGAAGGTTTTGCAGTCACTGACGGGTGATGAAATCACAAACTTGTGGGTAAAGAGGTGCAAACTCTGCAGATTCTAAAAACTATTATGATAGCCGAGCTTACGGTCACGAGCGCCTAGCCAACATCTATGATTAGATGGGATGGGATGGTATTCGGTTATGGTTTGGTTATTGGTTTTGTTATGGTTTGGTTTTTGGGACTGATGAGTCCGGGTGATAAGATTGGTTGCATGACTGTTGAGTCATGGCAACGAGATTGGTCTCGGTGTGAGACGGAATTGTTTATGAGATGAAATGGTAGCGAATACGAGATGGTATTCGTGAGATGCTAGCAAATACGAGGAGGTATGTGTGAGCAAAGTTGAAAGACTAATGTCTGGTTGAGACATGGAAAAGGGATGAACTATAATGGAGATATGTTAATGTTTTAATACATATTGGGATTACATTCACTTTAAGCTGAGTTGCTGTTTTATTGTATTTTGAAATAAACTTTGCTTTCTGCAATAAGCCTTTTTATACCTTCCTTGCTGTGAGCTACATATCATATTTTCCGCACTTGCTGAGTACATCATTGTACTCAAACTTGCATTATTACTTCATCATCAGCTGCAGGAGAAGATTACTATGAAGACCAAGTGGAGCCTTAGGCGTGTAATCTGTCCTCAACCTTGCCTGTGGGGATGGAGTAGAGATGGAGCCGCTACTGCTGCTTAGTTTGCTTCCCCATTAGAAATAAAGACTTCCGCTGCTAGATTTAGACTTCCACTGTTAGCATGAGTCCAAGACTCATGAGACATTGTAATAAAACTCTGTTATTCATGGTAATATATATTCTGAATTCAGTTTGTAGATGATATGTGTATGTGTGATGAACATCCTGGGCACACATATGCATCAATTCTGGGTTCCGTGGTTTTCCACAGAATTGAGGGCGTCACAGATTGGTATCAGAGCCACGGGTTGACAGTAGGTTACACACCTAGATAGATAACTCACAGATTGGTATCAACCTGCCACGGGTTGATCGTAGATCACACGACCTAGATAGGTCACAGATTGATATTAGAGCTGCCATGCCTAGTCACAGATTGGTACAATCCACAGATTGGTATCAAGCTACCACGGTTGACTGTAGGACACAAACCTAGAATGATCACAGATTGGTAGCTGATCCATGTTGACCCTAGGATGCACCCCTAGTAACAGATTGGTATTAGAAACCATGCTGACCATAGGATGCAAGCCTAGGATGCAAAGATTGGCATTGGAACCACCTTGACATAGGGTGAAATCACAGATTGGTATCACCCCAAAAACCCTATAGGACCCCCATTGAGTAAGCCTTGAATAGGAGTTGTGTGAGCCTTTGTGATGATTGCTTGTGATTTTGTGAGTTGTGGGACGTCTCAAGCGTTGTTCATATCCACACATAAGTAGAAAGAGGTGTGAGATGCCTCAGCACTTGTTCACATCCTCATATGGGCTAATATATATAGTCTATCCACCTTGATGCATATAGTTAGGGGATCCATCTAACCTTCTAACCTATATTCTATTCTGATTCTCTCTCAAAGATGGTGAGAGGAAACGCCGGCCGCCAAGGAAGGAACGTCCGTGGCAACCAAGAGGATGGCCACGATGAAGTTACTGTTAACCCCGGAACTGGTGAAAACAATCTGGAACGGTTGATGGCCATGCAAAATCAGCTTATGCAAACCATGATCCAAACTTTGGGTCAGCTGCAGGCCAACAACAACAACCCCGTTCCGGCACCACCGCCACCACCACCGGCTCACAACAGGCTAGGAGAGTTCATGAGGACTCGACCGCCTACTTTCTCTCAAGCTAATAATCCCATGGAGGCCAACGATTGGTTGAAGTCCATGGAGAAGAAGCTTGCCATAGTTCAGTGCAATGACAGAGAGAAGGTTCTCTTTGTGTCGCACCAACCCATGGGAGCTGCCGCTGACTGGTGGGATGCCCTGTGCAACGCTCGTGTTGAACTGGAGACGATCACTTGGACTGAGTTCAATGAGATTTTCCGATCTCATTACATCCCTGCTGGTGTAATGATGCTCAAAAGGCAGGAGTTTGAGGGTCTCCGCCAAGGACAGAAGAGCGTGAATGAGTACCTCAACAAGTTCACGCAGCTGTCAAGGTACGCCCCCGAAGATGTCAAGTCGGACCAACGGAAGGAGTACCTGTTCATGAGAGGGTTGAACAATGAGATCCAGGTTTAGCTCCTCAA
Source organism: Neostapfia colusana (assembly GCA_030760725.1). Lineage (NCBI taxonomy): Eukaryota > Viridiplantae > Streptophyta > Magnoliopsida > Poales > Poaceae > Neostapfia > Neostapfia colusana. The sequence goes on from JASWHV010000015.1 coordinate 49,706,434, forward strand.
CAATGACTACGCGAGCTTCCAGAAGTTGGTTGACAAGGCTATCATGGTTGAAAGCAAGATCCGAGAGATCGAGCGAGAGAGGAAGATGCAATACCAGCCACAAGGGAGCAACATACGACCTCGGTACATGCCCCCAGCTGCACCACATTATGGATCGACCGCTCCTGCATATCGCCCTAATAAGCCACCACAGCAACGACCCGTTGCACAAGCACCTCGTGTGCCCTTGCCTCCAGCGCCCCGTCCCAACATGGGCGCCCCTGCTCAACCCCCCCCCCCAACGTACATGCTGTCGTGGGCAACAAGGCATGCTTTGCATGCGGAGAAATAGGACACTTCGCGAGCCAGTGCCCGAGGAGAGGTCCTGGACAGCAAGGCAACCTGCCTAAGCAAAACCCACGGCCGAACGGAGGAGCCAACCAATGAAACCGTGGACAGAAGAACTACGCTTGCTGCAACGTGAACCATGTCGCTGCTGAGGAAGCGCAACAGGCTGAGGACGTCGTGATTGCTATGTTCTTTGCCAACTCCAACCCAGCCACCATTCTATTTGATTCTGGAGCATCACATTCCTTCATATCGTCCAAGTGTGTTGCCAAGTATAATTTACCCATATCACACTTGAAATATACTATGTTGGTTAATTCTCCCGGTGGAGAGATGAGGACTAATATAGTATGTCCGAAAGTAAACCTTAAAATAAGGGGGGTAGACTTCCTTGTCAACCTCATTGTCTTGGATTTTGAAGGGCTTGACATAATACTCGGAATGGATTGGTTAAGCAAGCACAACGGAGTAATCCAATATGCTGAGAGGAGCGTGCAGTTGACAAACGAGCACGGAATGCGTATCGAGTTTGAGTCAGCCCAACCGGCAACCGAGAAGGCAACGTTGAACCACGTCGAAGGAGCAACCCTGGAAAGCATTCCGGTGGTTCAACAATTCTCAGACGTGTTCCCGGAAGAACTTCCAGGTATGCCACCTGACCGGGATATCGAGTTTTCCATTGACCTAGTACCCGGAACCGCACCTATAGCAAAGAGACCATATAGGATGCCCGTCAATGAACTAGTGGAACTCAAGAAGCAAATCCAGGAGCAGCAAGAGAAGGGTTTTATACATCCAAGCTCATCACCATGGGGAGCCCCCGTGCTCTTCGTAGATAAGAAGGATGGAACCCAAAGGATGTGCGTGGACTATAGGTCTCTAAATGAGGTGACGATCAAGAACAAGTACCCTTTGCCCCGGATAGAGGACCTGTTTGACCAGATGAAAGGAGCCCGAGTGTTCTCCAAGATTGATCTTCGGTCAGGATACTTCCAGCTGAAGATTAAGCCCTCCGATATACCCAAGACTGCCTTTCAAACACGGTATGGTTCGTATGAATATACCGTGATGTCTTTTGGGTTAAAGAATGCACCCGCATACTTCATGTACCTCATGAACAAGGTTTTCATGGAGTACATGGACAAGTTAGTCGTGGTTTTCATTGACGACATCATGGTGTATTCGAAAAGCGAGGAGGAGCATGAAGAACATTTGAGATTGACATTACAAAAGCTGTGAGAGCATCAATTGTATGCCAAGCTCAGAAAATGTCAATTTTGTCTAAAGGAGATATCGTTCCTAGGTCACATTATCTCCAAGGAAGGAGTATCGGTTGATCCCAAAAAAGTGGGAGATGTTCTGAAGTGGAACCAACCGTAAAACGTGAGGGATATTTGGAGTTTTCTTGGGATGGTCGGATACTACCGCCGGTTCATCAAGGACTTCTCTAAGATAGCAAAGCCTATGACGGAGTTGCTAACGAAGGGAAAAAGCCTTCTAATGGACACCAGCGTGCCAAGAAAGCTTTGAGGAGCTCAAGAAAAGGTTAACCACAGCACCGGTTCTGGTATTGCCGGACGTGAGCAAGAGCTTTGACATATATTGTGACGCATCAAGACAAGGGCTTGGATGTGTGCTCATGCAAGAAGGACAAGTGGTAGCCTATGCCTCACGACAATTAAAGAAGCACGAGCTCAATTACCCCACGCATGACTTGGAACTAGCAGTCGTGGTGCATGCATTGAAGATTTGGAGGCATTATATCCTTGATCATCGATGTGAGATCTATACGGATCATAAAATCCTCAAATACATATTCACCCAAATGGATTTGAATTTGAGGCAACGCCGACGGTTGGAACTTATCAAGGATTATGATGTTGGATTCAACTATCATCCCGAAAAGGCCAATGTAGTAGCTGATGCATTGAGCCGGAAGGGAGCATATCACCAACTCACGGTTCGGGAGCTACCACCTGAGCTACGAAAGGAGTTCGAACGGTTAAAATCTCGGATTCTTGAACGAGATGGAAGTGATGGAACTCCACTCATCATTGGAACAAGAGATAAAGGATGGCCAAGCTACGGATGAGGAGATCAAGGAGATCAAGGAAAGGTTCCAACAAGGAATAGAGAAGGACTTCAAGGGAGACGAGAAGGGTACGCTTTGGCTAGGGAAAAGCATTTTTGTGCCTAACGTGAAGCACATCCGCGAAACGATATTAAAGGAGGCACATGACTCAATTTACTCCATACATCTTGGAAGCACCAAGATGTACAAGGACCTGAAGACTTGTTATCGGTGGGATGGTATGAAGAGGGACATAGCCGAGTATGTTGCCCTATACGACACATGCCAACGGGTGAAGGCTGAACATCCAAGACCCGCTGGACTGTTGCAACCCTTAAAGGTACCCGAGTGGAAGTGGGAAGATATCAGTATGGATTTCATCGTCATATTACCACGTACTCAGTCGGGTTACGACTCAATCTAGGTTATCGTGGACCGATTGACGAAAACCGTCCATTTTCTTCCCATAAAGATCAAGTACAACGTTGCACAACTAGCCGAGTTTTACATGGAGCAAATCGTGTGTCGCCATGGAGTCCCGAAGAGGATAGTCTCAGATCGGGGTTCTCAGTTTACTTCTAGATTTTGGAGGAAGCTGCAGAAAGCTATGGGTACACGACAAGATTTTAGCTCCGCTTACCACCCGCAGACTGATGAACAAACCGAAAGGACAAACAAAATTTTGGAGGACATGTTGAGAGCTTGCACCTTGAAACATGGGCATAGTTGGGATAGGAGCTTGCCTTACACGGAATTCTCCTATAACAACAGCTATCAAGCTAACTTGAAGATGTCGCCTTTTGAAGCATTGTATGGTAGACGATGTAGAACACCACTGTTTTGGAACGAAACCAGAGAGAACCAAGTGTTTGGACCAGAAGTACTGCAAGAGGCTGAGGAGCAAGTCCAAACAACATGGGAGAATTTGAAGGCTGTTCAGTCACAACAGAAAGGCTATGCGGACAATAGGCGAAGGAAGTTGACTTTCGAAGTAGGAGACTTCGTATACCTTAAGGTATCGCCTATCCGTGGCCAACGACATTTTAACGTCAAAGGAAAGCTAGTACCTCGCTACATCGGACCATTTATGATTTTGGACAAGCGAGGGGAAGTAGCCTATCAACTAGAGCTCCCGGTGCACCTCTCCGACATGCATGACGTGTTTCATGTATCCCAGATCAAGAAGTGCTTGGAGTACCTGAAGAGCAAGTACCAATGGGAGAGCTACAACTTCAAGAAGATCTGACCTATGCAGAGCACCCTGTCCGAATTTTGGACGTGAAGGAGAGGGTCACGAGGAACAAAGTGATCCGTTCGTGCAAGGTACAATGGAGCCATCACATGGAAGTAGAAGCTACATGGGAGCGTGAGGAAGATATCAAGACAGAGTTTCCTCATCGATTCTCTACTAACAAATCTCGAGGGCGAGATTCAATTTAAGGGGGGTAGATTTGTGACACCCTCATTTTTTATTTCTGCATGTATTCATGTTTCATGTAGAAAGAATTTTTTTTAAAATAAGTTGAAACAGAAAGGAAATAAAAAAATAGCCAATTCCAGTTCACCGAGAGCGCTGAAGACAATTCCTGCACCCCGCTGGCCACGTGGCGCGTTCGGAGCTCATCTCCACAAAGTGGGAGAGGTCCGCCGCTAAACTGGTTACGTGGCAGGCTCAGAGCTCATCCCAGCAAAGGGGGAGAGGTCCAACTTCGTGGGACACGTGTTGCCCCCGGAGCTAGCCTCTGCAGAGGCGCGAGGCCAGTCCTGAAGGACACGTGTCGGCTGCGGAGCTAGTCACCGCGGAAAAGAGAGGACTAGCCATGCGGGACACGTGTCGCTCTCGGAGCTCATCTCTGAGAGGTCCGGCCCCATCATACACGTGTCACCCTCGGAGCTCACCTCCGGGAGGTACGACACTACCGGACACGTGTCACCTACGGAGCTCATCTCCGGGAGGTCCGACACTGAAGGACACGTGTCAACCTCGGAGCTCATCTCTAAGGAGAAAGGAAGTTTGGGGCTACTTGACACATGGCATTCTCGGAGCTCACCTCCAAAGAGAGGGGAGGTCCGGAATTGACATATGGCACACTCGGAGCCACCTCTGAAGAGAGGGGGAGGTCCGGAACTGACACATGGCGTTCGTGGAGCTCGCCTCTGTTGAGGGGGGAGGTCCTGACCCACCAGACACGTGGCGCACGCGGAGCTCGCCTCTGGAGAGAGGGAGGTCCCGCCCGCCAGGACGCGTGGCGCACGTGGAGCTCACCTCTGAGGAGAGGGAGGTCTCTCCCGCCTGACACGTGGCACAACCGGAGCTTGTCTCTGCGGAAAAGGGAGCCCAGGTTCCCGCAGGACATGTGGAGCTTCCGGAGCTTATCACCGCGAGGGTGACGAGATTCGAAGCAGTTTCACTTCTGTACGCACGGGAATACCGGTACTGAGGAAACCGACACGAATTCCGCGTTGCTACCGCACCAAATCAACTAAAGATAAGTTGTTAAGATTCAAAAACCATTTGAATAGGACTCTTATTTGAATTCCTATCAGATTAGGACTCTTCTCTTCCCGATTATAAATAGAACCCAGAACCTTTGACCGCAACCACGTACTTCTTTTCCACCTACTGAGCCGACAACTTAGAGCCCTAGCCCCAGCTCGCCGAGTAAACCCCTTCGGCCAAGTACAACCAACGGAGAGACCGCCAACGAGCCTGGATCACGAACGCCATTTCCGGAGGAGCCCTGATGATCCGTTTTGCTAAGAGGGAGGACCCGATGAGAGTAAGGTAGGTTCCCAATACCACCTTACGACATCATCGCGTTTTCTTTGCATCTGTTTCTTCGATCCCTTCGGAACAGAAGCTTTTTCGTGGACAGATGACGTGTTGATCAGTTTGGTCTAAAGTCAAGATCATCACCATGTCTACATTTGATCCGAACACCTCTATTCATCGTAAAAGCCATGCAAGCCATGCACGAACACGTACAAACTAAACTGCATCATAGGATTAACATGCATATGCATCGTTGCATCTTAAAATAGAGTTTCTGCATGATTTGATTGTTGTGAATCTTGTATGTGCGTGATCGCGTATAGAAGGACAAGCTCAGGGAGCTACCTACGACGGACTACTTCAGCAAGAGTTCGAGCAACAGGAACCGCAAGAACAAGGCAAGTGCCCCTTGACCATATTGATCCTATATTTTGGAAAACTGTTTTGTTTGTGAAAAGGTGTGTGTGCTTGAGTCAACTTAATGGGAAACCATTTCATAGGAGTTTACTAGTTTTGTTAGCCACCCTTGTCACCGTGAAAGTTATTGAGTCGGGTATGGTTTTTGCTTTTATGCTTCGCTGAGTCCATGGGATACGGGAAGCTAGATAGATGTGTCTAGCTAACTGCACTCGTATGAATAATGTTAATGAGAAACTGATGTTGTTAATGAACATGAATCGGAGGGAGATCTAGGAAATCATGGGTTTGTGAATGTGGTAGCATGAGATGGTGGTTACTTGCCTTAGATCTAAGGACCGGTTCATGCAAGCACATGCCAGGATAACAGTGCCACCACAAGGCCAAGTATGAGTGCGGCTTAGCTAAGTAATTAGGTAAGTTACTAGATTGTTATGGACCGTGGAAGGCGCGGGGAATGGGAGTCTAGTGAGGACTTCCTTGGAAATGGCATGGCACAAGAGGGGGCCCGTGAGTGGGAGAATTGGAGATTCTAGCCTGCCGGTGAAACCTTAGTGAGCCCATACATCTAGTAGCCCCTTTGTAAAGGCTATTTTGTGATCTCTTGACCATACACCGACGGTTGTGTACTGGTATAATGGAGGTTCTCCAGTCGCCGATGGGTGACGAAATCACAAACTTGTGGGCAAAGAGGTGCAAACTCTGCAGAGTCTAAAAACTATCATGATAGCCGAGCTTACGGTCGCGAGCGTCTGGCCAACTTCCATGATTAGATGGGATGGGATGGTATTCGGTTATGGTTTGGTTATTGGTTTGGTTATGGTTTGGTTTTCGAGACTGATGGGTCCGGGTGATAAGATTGGTTGCATGACTGTTGAGTCATGGCAACGAGATTGGTCTCGGTGTGAGACGGAATTGTTTATGAGATGAAATGATAGTGAATACAATATGATATTCGTGAGATGGTAGCGAATACGAGGAGGTATTTGTGAGCAAAGTTGAAAGACTAATGTCTGGTTGAGACATGGAAAAGGGATGAATTATAATGGAGGTATGTTAATGTTTTAATACATATTGGGATTACATTCACTTTAAGCTGAGTTGCTGTTTTATCGTGTTTTGAAATAAACTTTGCTTTCTGCAATAAGCCTTTTTATACCTTCCTTGCTGTGAGCTACATATCATATTTTCCGCACTTGCTGAGTACATCATTGTACTCAAACTTGCATTATTACTTCATCATCAGCTACAGGAGGAGATTACTATGAATACCAAGTGGAGCCTTAGGCGTGTAATCTGTCCTCAACCTTGCCTGTGGGGATGAAGTAGAGATGGAGCCTCTACTGCTGCTTAGTTTGCTTCATTAGAAATAAAGACTTCCGCTGCTAGATTTAGACTTCTGCTGTTAGCATGAGTTCAAGACTCATGAGACATTGTAATAAAACCCTGTTATAAATGGTAATATATATATTCTGAATTCAGTTTGTGGATGATATGTGTATGTGTGATGAACATCCTGGGCACACATACGCATCATTTCTCGGTTCCGTGGTTTTCCACAGAATTGAGGGCGTCACAGAGATTCTTTTAAGGGAAGAGGGATGTAAAAGCCCAAGATGTTACTTGCTAGAGTGTTCATCACAACACCACAAACTAGCTCATTTTGGGGATAGCTCATGAACACACGTGAAGAGCAAGTAACCACCATCAAGAGGCTGATTAGAGGAAGAACTCACAAATACAAAAGTAGGATATCACACATATAAACATGAGAGGCTGAGCTCACCATTAGACCCTAAACATTCTTAGGAGGTCTCATGCCAAGTTTCATGCAAGTTTAAATTCTTTTGAGGCGTTTTTGGATACAATTACAAAAAGGGCTAATTTGAATGCATATTCAAATTTCAGCTACTTTCATCACTTGGATTCAAAAGTTGACTTAATATTCAAACTCAGCACATTTTTCTGAGTTACTCCACCAATTTTCATCCTCATTGGAGTTCATCTTGTCGGAAGCTACATTTGAATTAATTCAAAACTGAATCTTGAAATTCAAATTCAAATGTGAATCAAATTTAGCCAACCAAACTCCAATTAGACGAATTCAAATTCATTCCATGACTTTGTGGCAAAGTCTACCATTTAATTGTGTGTAGCTGAGATATTTGCAGCAAAGAATGGAAAAGAATTAGAGGGGAGAAGTGGGCCCACATGTCAGTCATACTCACTGAGTGAATCAACTCACACGCGTGCTCTGTTCTTCGGGCCTCTGCAGCGGACGCCACCGAGCCAGTCCGATTGCCACCTCCTCGGTTTGCCGTCGTGCCTGTGACCAGCTTCGGTGCCTCCTTGCTCACAAAGGAACCCCAGCGCTGCACACACACAACCGCTGTGCTCTGTTTTCGCCGCTCGACAGAAAACCCAGTCCGCACGGCTGCGCCTCTGCCTCCCTCGGAGATCACCCACTCCAGTGGTTTTCATGCTAGACTGAGCTGCTCAGAGGTTGCGCCCACCGTCCCTCAACATTCCTGAAGCAAGAAATCAGAGGTAGCTGCCCTACCCCACGGTAGCGAGCTCGGTTTTCTTCGTCGACGCCGTGAGTCGCCGCAGCTACGAAAACTCGTCGCCCGGCCATGAGCGTCTTTCTTCTTCAGAGTTTGGCGGGCCAAAAGGTTCGCCTAGGATCACTCTTCCTTCCCTGCAACCCCGGCCACATGCCACAGTGTGTGCTCGCCGGAATTTCATTTCTTGCCGAAAGCATTTGATATAGACCGCGGCCATCTAACTCAAAAATTTGTGCTAACCTGTCAAGCAAACCTTCCCCAACTTAGACAACCATCCAGAAACATCCGTGCGAATACATACGATCAAGAACCACGGGGAACCGTCGAGAAACCACTGAATTCTTCGGTTTTTTTTTTTCGTTATGCATTGAATTTAGACCTAGGTCGCACGATGAAGTCCTATTTGCCACCACCTTTAGCAAGATCATGGTCATGATCATTGCTCCTTAGGTCATGGAGGTGCTGTAGCAGCCAATAGCAGATGTTTTGAGGCACTACAGCGTCATACCGACCTTGCCGAACTTGCCATGGAGGCTGTCACTGTCGCACGACCGTTTCCTGTGATCGCCAGGCGGCGACAAGGTCAGCAACGTATTCCCCGAGCAATTTTAGGTAGAGGCGGCGAGTTTGGTTGAGTTCCGGGTACGGGAACCCTCTTCCGGCGAGGGCTCCGGCGAGGTGGGCGGAGGTTGGCCGCGGGAGCACGAGGAGGAAGAAGACACGTGGGCCCCACATGTCAGTCTCTGTTAAAACCGCGCCAGACCGTCTGTGGCTCCGGATCAAGTTGTGGCTAAGTGAGATATTCCCTGTGGCCCCGTGTGTCCTGCTCCCGGGTAGCGCCACGTCACCCCGTGACCCAGCTGTCAGAATTTGAACATTTCCCGGATTATTTGAATTCCAGTTTTTCCTCAATCTTTAGAAGCCAATAACTTTTTCTAGGGTTGTCCAAATTGAGTGAACCAAATTTTGTTGGATTCAGTTCTCCGAGTACTATCCAGCAAAACAAGTTCCAGTTCATCAAACTTATTATTTTTCCAGAATTAATTCCCTAAAATTTAAACTGGGGGGATTTTATCTGGAGAATTATTTATGGAAAATTCTGAAATTTGGCCAGGAGGTTCATTTGGAAATCCTTGAGTCACATGAAAAATTTCAGATCCATCGAAGTTCATTTAGTACCCCTAATGGTGTGATTAATTGAACTGCCCTGAGAAAATAGAAAAATGTACAGAAGCAGTTTTCAGAATTTTTCTCAAATCTTGATTAGGGCATAACTTCCTCTAGGATTCTTCAAATTACGTGAAACCTACTCCATTAGAACCATATCAAACTCTAGTTTCCAGAAAGTAATGGTTTGGATCCATGAAAATCACTGGAAATCCTTAGAAGCTCTAGTATGACCATTTAGACGTTTATTTGTGTAGAGCTCAAATGAGCTTTGTTTCAAATGGAATTTGGTCAAGTCTCTGGTTAGGTTCTTACCAAGCCACAGTAAAATTTCAGAGCCAAATGGGATGTCTATCTAGAGTTATGGTCTTTATATGCTAAAATCAACACATTTGCATTTAAATTGACATATCGTTAACTTGATTACGTGTAGTCGCTGAACGTGAGGAGACCCCGGAGATACTGGACTTCATACCACCGGAGGAGATACTAACCCCTGACCAGCAGCAACAAGGCAAGCCCCGGTTTGCATTTAACAAGTTTTATCAAGTTTTGCTTTATACTTACTTAGCTTGAAGTATGTATGTGCATTAGGTGTAGGATGATTGACGCTCCACATGCATAACCAGATTTTTCCAAAGGGAGTGAGGGTAGTGTCTAAGTCCTCGAGTAGATCATGCTTTGCTTAATGTTTATAGACTTCGGTACAAGTCGAGTAGTTGGAATCTACTTGTGAGTATAGGATTCACCACATACGGGATTGGTTCGAGATGTGAGATCACTTTAGTAAGATAATGAGACTACGCAGGGGCTAGGATGCAGCAAGAGGAAGTCTTGTGTACGTAGCCCTGCCCGTGTCGATTGAGGACCGATCCGTGTGCGGCCCCGCTGAAAAAGTTTGAACGTACCGAAGGCATATCGGATATATGGTGTCTGATAAACCGATGTAACCTATACCTCCGGGCGTCGAGGCATAACGCACGGATTTACATGCGTAGGTTGAGGGCAGCAAGGTGGAAATCCACTAACGGGCATAGAGATATGCTCCGTGTAGGGAACCTCCTGTCCATTTGGGTGCGGCCGGTTCGACGTTTGGGCTGTTTGGTGAATGGTTGTTGTGTACGACATCGAGTGAGCGTGCTGTGCAGCTCCGAGGATGGGCGTAGGTAGCGTGCTATTCGGGTATCCTTGCATGTGTATAACGAGTCGATTCGCCGTCTCTCACGGTTATGAGTACCGCTTGTTCACTCTGTCATGACGTAGGTAAAAATATGGAATGTGTGATACAATACTGCTAACTTGTATTGCTACATGTGTGCAACCAAACACTGCTCACTAAATTTCAGATTCATGAACCATTAACTTGTGGCTAAAAGATGAATTAAGGATGAACTTGTAGGTGTGTCCTTTTGCTGCAAACTTTCATCCTATATTCAAGTATGACTTGCATGTAGAGTTTCATGTGTAGGAGAGTCGGTTAAGACTTGCTGAGCCATCATGCTCACGGTTGCTGCTATAAGTTTTTGCAGTGAGGAGTACCCCACGGACTCGGAGTACGAGTCCACCGGCGAAGGCTACCCTCCTTCGGGGACTACGGCTTTGTGGGAGCCGTACACGCCGCGTTGAGGCTGAGTGGAGCTAGTGTGGGTTGTCCGTAGGGCCGGACAACCAACTTTTGCTAGTTAGGTGTTGGTATGAGTTGTACAAATACTTTCCGCTGTAGTAGACTCTGTACAGTAGTTGTAACTGAAGGTTGTACTACTTTTGTACAAATTTGGCATGTTTTCAATGTAATACTATGTTACCTTATCGTGTGTGCTGTCGAGTGTCGCATCGAGCGGCACCACCCTCTGTTATCCTGGAATGTACGGATTTCGGTCTGTCGCAGTCGACTACTAATCGAGCCCCTAGTTGCCCAGTTTTTTTAAGCCCTGATCGGCCGACTTGTCGAACGACTAGTTTTCTAGTAGCCCTGATCGCGTCATTGTCCCTGATCGACCGTCAGCGACCGATATGGATGAATAACCGCGACTTAGCGTCCCAGCGTAGGGCGCGAGAAGCGCGGCATAGCACCTGAACGGGGTGCGCGCGTGCCCGCCTCGACGGTTGCCATACTAATTACTATCCAACTACCGTTCTACATAACATATTATTCATTCTCTCATAACTGTGTATATAGCTAAGTAACTGCTATGAAACAATTATTTACACACAATTTTATAACAATCATCAACTAAATAATAAAATTAAATAAATAATTAACAAATGAACACAATAAATAATAAACAAAGACAATTTACAACTAAATAATTAAATAACTAAACTAATTAATGAACTAAGTAATTGAAATAACAAAATCACCATACAACTAACTAATTAAACAAATGAACAATCACTAAGATTATTCAACTAAACTAACTAATAAACTAACTAACTAATAAACTAAATACATAATAAACTAATTTAATAATAAACTAAATAAATACTAAACTAACTTAATTGAAACTTAAACTGAAATTAAGTAACTAAATTAAGTAAAAATTAAGTAAATATTAGATTACACGTACTTACCTCAAAGTGGTGCGAACCGCGGGGCGGACTCGGAGCCGAGCGGCAGTGGTGGCGCTGGGGGGCCGGAGGCTCACCGGGGTGGCTCGGTGCGGGCCGGGGGAGGCGCACGGGCGGCTGCGGTGGCGGCGCAGCGCGGGCAGCGGCGCAAGGGTACGGGCGGCGCAGCGTACGGGCGGCGGCATGGCACGGCGCGGTGGGAGGCGCACTAGTGGCGGTGGCGGCAGAGGACCACTGGCGGCGCGAGCGGCGGTGGGTCGGGGTCGGCGTTGGCGTGAATGCCCGCGCCGACCCCGGCCCGGGCGGGTATAAACCCATTATTTACGATGGCGAAGGCCTGGGCCGTCGTAAATAAAGTATATTTACGATGGCTGCATTATTTATGATGGCCTTAGGGTTGGTCGTCATAAATAGAGACTTACTTACGACGGCCGCCACCAAGTCGTCGTACTAGTCTCTATTTACGACGGCCAAATTAGGCAGTCGTAAATAAATTTATTATAAGGGCCCAAGTTTTTTCACTTGCTAGAAGTGTTCATCACACCCATACCTCACCTCATTTGTGATAACCACATGAACGCATTGGAAGAGCAAGTAACCACAATCAATATTAAGAGCTGAACACACAAAATGCAAAAGTTGTATTTCCCACATGAATCATATAGGGGCTGAGCATATGATAAACTCCAAAACTTTGTTAGGAATGCTCATGCCAAATTTCACCCAAAACCAAAACCTTTTGAGGTACTTTTGGGTCCAATTATTAAAAGGCTAGTTTGAACTTAAATTCAAATTCAGACTCCTTTCATCCCATGAATTCAAAAGTGGGATTCATATTCAGACTCAGCACATTTTTATGAGCTCACACACCAATTTTCACTCCATTTGGAGATGATCTTGACAGGAGCTAATTTGAGGAAATTCAAACAAAATTTGAATTTCAACTTCACATGTGCTGCAAATACATCCAAATCAGTTCACAATTTGAATCATTCAAATTCAAATGTGCATTGAGTGAATTGATCAACTCGCAAGGGGCACTAGGGTCCCCAAAATTAAGAGCTGTAGAAATTTAAGTTTTTTGGGACAAAATGGGAGGAGTGGAGCCCTCCTGTCAGCCACACATTGAAATGAACCGACTCCACTCGGTTGCTCTGTTTCTCGGGCTGAAGCAGTGTGTGCCACCGAGCTGAGGATCCGGCGCCACCTACTGCTCGACGATTTTTGTAACCGAGCGACGCCGCCAGCTTCTTATCCTCACGCTCGACTGCTATCTGGACCATTTCACCGCTCACAGCCCGGTTGCTTCGCCCTCGTATGAAAGAACAGTGCCGCTTACCCGAACCCTCTGCTTCCCCATCGACCGGCCGAAGCAACGGCTTGCACGCTGAGCTGAGGTTACAAACGAGGTTGCCGACCTTCACTCGACGTGTTCCAGCCCTCGGCAGCATGTGATCAGCTTCCTTCGAGCTTCACCACACCTTTTCTTCTTCCTCGGTTCAAACCGAGCCGCCGCCACGAGAACGCATCGTCCGGCCACCACAGCCCGTCTTTTCCCAAGCTGTGAACATCAAATAGGTTCGTTAAGGTCCCCTCTTCATTCACCACAAGCTCCACAAGCATACCATGGGCTGGTCTCGCCAGAATTTCACGTGTTTGCGCCGATGTACAAAAGAGACCGCCGGCCAACTTTGCAAAATTCATGCTACACGCCGCAGCACTCATCACCAAACTTAGCAAACTACATTCATATGCCCGTGCGAGTCCATAGGATCAGAAACCTCAGAGAACCATTGAGTATAGCCGCTGTTCTCCGAGTTTTGCTAGTTTTCCCGATTCTTGACCTTGGCCGCATGGTGACATGCTAGTTAGAGCCATTTCCGAGGTCATTTGAGTTCACGACAATCTTTCCTAGGGTGCACTGATGCTGTACGACCCTTTGCTCGAGCTTTTGGGGTGCTAGAGAGTCCAGCTTACACGGCTGAAGTTCTTCCAAAGTCGCCGCTCGTCGCCAGCCATGTTCCGGTTGTTTTTGGGTCGAGCTAAGGCCAGCACCGTGTTCCCGGTGCGGCATTAGGCGGAGGCGGCAAAAATAATGAAGCCTGGCGCACGGCAAAGCCCCTTCCGGCGAGCACTCTGGCGAGGAGGGCGGTGGCCGAGCGCGGGAGCGCGAGATTGAAGTCAACCCGTGGGCCCCGCGTGTCAGCCTCGGTTACCCGGGCACCGGATTTTCTGTGGCTCGGGATCGGGGTGTGGCTACACGCATTTAATTCTGCGACCCGGTGTGCCAATGCAGCAGAGCGTGACACGTCGCCAGGGACCCCACTATCAGACATTTGAACTTTTCTTGGATTTTCCAATTTCTAGATTTTCCCCAAACTTCAAACACACACAACTTTTGCTAGGAAGCTCCAGATCGAGTGAACCAAATTTTGTTGGATTCAGATATCTGAGTACTTTCCAACAAAACAAGTCTGACCCCATGAAAACCTTTAATTCTGAAGAATTAATTCTCCAAAATTTTAACTGTTTAGAATTTTAACTGGAGAACTCTTTAGTGGGAAAATCTGAAATTTGGCCAGGATGTTCCTTATAATATCCCTGAGCTACGATAAAACTTTCAGATCCATCCAAGCTCATTTGATCCATCTAATGGTGTGATTAAGGAAACTGGTCCAAGGAAAAAGAAAAATGCCCAGAAACATTTTTCAAATTTTCTCTGAACTTGTTTAGCTTATATATTTTGCTAGGATGCTTCAAATTAGATGAAACCAATTCCATTAGAACCATATGAAAATCTAGTCTCCGGAAATTCATGGCTTGATCCATGAAAATCTTTGGAAAATCCGAAGAGCTCTAATTAGGGCCAAATACACGTTTATTTGTGCAAGGCTCAAATGAGCTTTGCTTCAAATGAAAAATTTGGCCAAGTTCATTGTTAGGTTGTCACTAAACCTCAGTAAAAGTTTCAGAAGCAAAAGGAGTGTATAGCTATACTTATAATCTTTACCATATCAAATTCAACTCAATTGCATTTAAATTGACACGCATCGTAATTCTTTTCCGTGTAGTCGCTAAGATCGAATACGGCCTGGAGATTTTGGATGTCATTACTCTGGAGGAAAAGTTAGCTTACGACCAGCAGCAAGGCAAGCTCCAGTTTGCATTAGCCATTTCATAAAGTCTTATGTTTTGATCACTTACTGTATGTATTTCCTACAATTGTGCATTAGAGTCTTGTTTGAAAACCCAAATGCATAGCCAAGAGAACCAGGGTTTTGGTCTTAGGTTTTAAACCCTCGAGTAGCCACTGCAATGCTAAATCGGTGTAGGATTCGGTACAAGTTGAGTAGTTGGAACTACTCGCGAGAATAGGCTAGAGGCACACCACTCAGTTAGAGATAGCAAATGTATCACATGGCAAGAAAATGAGACTGAGCGGAGAGTAAGGGCAGCAGGACATTGGGGCCTAAGGGCCATAGTTCTGCTTGTGTCGATTGAGGACCAAGCCGTGTGCGGGCCTGTTGAACAAGCATGAACAGTACCAAAGGCCTACCGGATATATGGGAACCGGTAAACTGATGTAGTTTGGGTAGCGATATGTTGAGGCATTGCTTGTCGTCCAGAGGGTAGGTTGAGAGCAGCGAGGTGTAAGTTGGCTGGTAGGCACTGCAGATGCTCCACGTAGAGACCTCATGCTCGGGACGATAGGACCAGTTCAACACTTGGCTAATGGATGAAAGGTGGTCGCGTACGACGTCCGTGGTGGTTGCTGTAGGCAACATCGAGTACGGGCGTACGTGACGGGTTATTCGGGTAACCCTGCTGGTGTAAATCGATTATAATCGCCGTCCCTCGCGGTCAGTGAGTACCACTTGTTCACTGTACCCTGACGTAAAAAGAACAGGCTAGTGTCATGTTAAAAGATTGCTGTTTGAAAGCTTTACATTGTTTGCTAATGAAATGCTTTAGTTTAGAGCCAATTAAGTTCTTTTCAACCTTTTGCAAAGCACATAAGAGAAATACATTTCTTGTTTGATTGCGGCTTTCTTATGTCTCTTAGCACGAGGTTTTCCAATAACTTGATGCTAAAACTTGAAAGTAAGATTCAACTAATTAGGCCTGTCTTTTGCAATATACATTCCTACTATACACTGCAAACCCAACATGTAGAGTTTCATGTGTAGGTAAGACGGGTCAGTCTTGCTGAGCCATCGTGCTCACTGCTTGTGTTTGAAGCATTTGCAGGGTGCTGTGAGGAGGAGGAGGCTCCCATGGAGGAGACGAACCCCGAAGACGGAACAAACGTCGAGTGGGAGCCATGCACGCCGCCGTGTTAGTGTGCGTGTGTGCTAGTGAAGACACGTTCATGGGCTGAACGTGAACTTCTTTTGCTTAGTCTATGCCCCTGAGTGTAGACTTAACATATTTTGATGTAATTATGTTCATAAAATCATCTATGTAATAAAATTTTTTGCTTCCGCTTTATACCTTTTATGTGTGTTATCCGGTGTTGTGCAATGCAGCACCCCCCACCATGATCCTGGCTTGTCGAGACCGTTAGGTCCTCGCATTTATTTATGACGGTGTTTCCCAAGGCCATCGTAAATTAGTCTAGCCGTTGTAAATGGTGCTTTTTCCTGTATTGTGTATGTGTGATGAACATCCTGGGAACACATGCGCATTCACTTGGTTCATTTTCGGAACGGGTGTCACAGGCAGCTTCTGAGCCATCTGCTGGACAGCCTACGAACCTGAGACTATTGAATCCATTATGTGGGCTGGAAACATACCTTCCTTGCACGATTGTGTTTCCCTTCATCTCCTCCGAGTTCTTCCGGGGAGCCCTAGATGGTGTAGCTGCAAACCGTTCGTCAAACGATCCACCGTGTAGTGGGAATTTTATAAACTTCCAAACCCTAGTGTAACGTACCGAGCGCGGCAAAAACCAAAAATTTGGTTTACACGTTGAACCAATGATCAAGCTAGCTCGCAAGTAGCTTCTACACATCCTAGCATCCCTCCTCAAAAAAGAATCTGTAAAAGCCCAAGAAATGGGACTTGCAAAAACTTTTCTTCACTTCACCACACCTCAGCTCTTGTTCTGGATGGCTGGTAAGGGATGGGAGGAGCAAGTAACCTTTATCAAAGAAGTGGTTAGAGGGGAAACTTACACTCTCACAACATGGGAAAAATTATACACATGTGATCACACATGAGAGTGTGTTTCCAAACTGTTGCATTCAAACTCAGGATTTCAGCAGCTAAACCAAGTATCAAAGTGCATAATTGGATTTCTCAGGTCCAAATTAGTGGGGAGGCAAAGTTCAGAAATTTTCAAAAAGATGTGCTACCCATTTTTTCCAAAAAGGGTCCAAATATGCCAAGAATTCAAATATTTATTTGAATTTGGGGGAAATGAGCTCAACCATACAAATGTAGGTCAGTTTCAAACTCCAAATATTTGGATTCATCTCTGGCTAAGCTTTGGAGATCTTTTGAGGGGTGGGGGAGCACTGACAAGTGGGTCCCACATGTCATTGGGAGGGTTAAAATGGCACAATAGTCAACAGCCTTAGGGGCTAAGTATTGCACTCGGAACAGAGCCGAGGCTCCACGCGACACGCCGTGAAAACGCCGGACGCCACCTCCTGCTCGCCCCTCGCGCGCTGGCGAGCTCCTTGTGCGGGCGCAGTAACTCCCAGCCGTGCCCCAGCTCGCCACGACCACGGGCCGACCCCCAGTCACCGCCCTCTCGCACGACAAAACGCCGAGGAGCCGCCGCTGTGATCGACTCACTCAGGAGCGATCGTCCCTCGTGTACCAACGCCGGCAGCGCAGCAAACATATATCCTCAGACCTCCCACGCACTACCCGCATCACTTCCGGTCAAGTGAACCACTACCCACCGAGAGAAACCACGTTTTCGTGGCCACCGGTGAGAACCGAGCAAAGGTGCTCCCGTGGGCAGCTCACACCAACCAGTTTCACGACTGAGCAAGAGCGCCCCAAGGTGCGCCAACTCCCTGCGCTGCTCCTCTCCAAATTCCAGAGCAATCCGTGCGACGTAGCTTCGGAATTTCAAGTTTTCCCCTCGGACGAGGAAAACCGGACCGCGGGTAAGAACTGTGGAAATTTACGCTCAATTCTCGGTTAAAGTTGTTCATTTTGCGCACACCAGAACTAGAGAGGATAGGGAACCTTTTCCCTCCACAACCCTAGCTAGAAACGCCGTAGTTACAGCTAATTTCGAGCTTTTCGGTCGGCGGCCATGGCGGGAACACGCGGGCGCACGGTGACAACCGGTTTGCCGTCGTTTCCGAGCCAGGTTGAGGCCACGCCGAGATTTCCTGACCTCCACTGATGCTTTAGAGCGGATCCGCCGAGCTTTTGGCGGGCTGATGTGCTTGGGCGGCGGTGCCGATCATCACCGAAGGCCGCGGCTCGTCGCCAGCCTACTTCCGGCCACCGGCAGCCCGAGCCAACCCCATAGACTTGTTCCCCGACCCTGAAAACCCCCAGGCGGCGAGTCTCCGGCCGAGAGGTGGCCGGGAAGCTGAGTCCGGCGAGCTCCAGTACAGCGCCGGCGAGGGGGAGGCGCGGGAGCGAGAGGAGGAAGAAGACCCACCGGGCCCACGTGTCAGCAGCTGAAGATTAAAACCCCGGATCAGCTGTGGCGTGTGATTCCATGTGGTGGCGCGGGAAGGGGTCTGTGGCCCCCGTGTGGCGCGAGTCCGGCGGTTGACACGTGTAGGGTGGACCCACAGGCAGAGTTTGAACTTTTCCCGAATTAATTTGAATTCCAGAATTGGTTCAAACTTTGGAACTGCATAACTTTTGCTAGGAAGCTCCAAAATTAGTGATTCAAATTGGGTTGGATTCATCTTGCATAGCTCTGTCCAGAGATACAACCCAATTTGTATGAAACCCATTAATTAATTCTGGAAAATTCTTTAAAGCTTTTCAGCAAAAGAATTTTAGAGGGAGTTTGGTTCATCCAAAAATTCCCAAATTTTGCCAGAATGTTCTTTAAGACATTAGTAAACCCCTGTAATAGTTTCAGACCATTTGGAGTTGAATTGGTCAGAGCAATTCAAATTTGAAGGTGCTGTGTTCATTTGAATGCAGAAACATTTTCAGAGAATTTCCAAAACTTGGAAATTCAATTCTGGGCAAACCTTGACTCCAAAAATGCTAGGAAAATTCATGCAAACTCTATGAGCTATAATAGAAATTGTAGTTCATTAAGTTGAGCATGAACAGGGGTATTACCTCAGAATTAATTCTTCCTTGCTGATTTGCCAAGAGAATTATTCTGAGCAAACCACTCCATGAAAAGTGCTAATGTTTGGTCCAGAGAGTTTTCTTGTGACAAGGAACTCACACAAAAATTCTCAGCTCCATTGGAGCTCTAGATCACCCCTGTCCTGTTTACCCACTTAAGGGACTAAGATGGAAAAAGGGGGAAAACCACTTAGCATTTGACCATGTGATTAAGTCCAAGCCAAACCACCAACACCAGTTCATATTTAAATTCTTAAACAAAGTTCCAGGTATTAGAGGCTGGTTATTAGAACTAATAGTAGAAGTCTTACTCTAGACTCACTTTTGCATATAAATTAACATGTAGTATTTCATTAACGTGTAGCCGTTGAAGAAGAGACTCCGGAAGTGCTGGACTTCCTCCTTCCGGACGAAGAACTAACTCCTGACCAGCAGCAACAAGGCAAGCCCCGGTTTGCATTAACCCTTTTTAAAAGTTTTACTTTGTTTACATGTGTCATGTGAAGTATGATTGTGCATTAGGTATAGGGTGAATGAAACCCCACTTGCATAACCAAAGGTTCCTAAAAGAGTGAGGGTAGTGTCAAGGACCTCGAGTAGACAGGCTATGCTTAATGAGTCATAGGACTTCGGTACAAGTCGAGTAGTTGGAATCTACTCGCGAGATAGGCTTGGGACACACGGGTTCGGTTGAGTGATGTGAGATCACTTTAGTAATGAAAATGAGACTAGGCAGGGGCTAGGGCGCAGCAAGAGAGAGTCTTGTGTGCGCAGCCCTGCCCGTGTCGATTGAGGACCGATCCGTGTGCGGCCCTGCTGAACAAGTATTGAACGTACCGAAGGCATATCGGATATATGGGCCCCGATAAACCGATGTAGCCTAAACCTCCGGGCGTCGAGGCATAGCACACCGATTTATAGGTGTAGGTTGAGGGCAGCAAGGTGGAAATCTGCCAACGGGCATAGAGAGATGCTCCGTGTGGGGAACCTCCTGCTCGTTTCGGTGCGACCGGTTCGACGTTTGGGCTGTTGGGTGAAAGGTTGTCCCGTACGACATCGAGTGAGCGTGCTGTGCAGCTCCACGGGTGGGCGTACGTGACGTGCTCTTTGGGTTTTCCCTGCAGGTGTATATCGAGTCGATTCGCCGTCCCTCGCGGTGACGAGTACTGCTTGTTCACTGCGTCGTAACGTAGACTAATGGATGAAATATGTTGATTCAATGATGCTGATTGATATAATTGTATTGCTACATAAGTGCCACCAAACACTGCTTACTAAATTTCAGATTTCATGAACTGTTAACTTGTTGCTAAAAGATGAACTAAGGATGAACTTGTAGGCGTGTCGTTTTGCTGAAATGCTACCAACCTATGTCTTGGTATACCTCATGTAGAGTTTCATGCTTAGGTGAGTCGGTTAAGCCTTGCTGAGCCTTCGTGCTCACGGTTGCTGCTTAAGTGTTTTTCAGGTGAGGAGCCACCCACGGACTCGGAGTACGAGTCCACCGGCGAGGGTTACCCTCCGTCGGGGACCACGGCTGAGTGGGAGCCGTACACGCCGCGCTGAGCTGAGACGTGCAGCTAGTGTGGGTTGCCCTAGGGCTGGGCAACCGACTTTTGCTAAATAGGCGGGCGTGAGTTGTATAGTGTAGTCTTCCGCTGTGTAATAGAACAATAATTGTAACTGAAGTTTGTACTTGTTTGTACAGTTTCAGCTGTTTTTCCCATGTAATATATTGTGTTCTTATGACGTGTGCTGTCGGGTGTCGCATCGCGCGGCACCACCCTCTGCGATCCTGGATGAGCGGATCCCAGTCCGCCACAGCCTGGTATCAGAGCTGCAGTGGGGATAGCACAGTACTAAAGGACTGCATTATGGGAAAAAAGCTTAGGTATACGGTGAGGATTCGGTAGTTGCCCAAGTAAGGACTATATTAGCTTAGTTACTTAAAGTGGCAAAGACTAACTTATGTGTTATAATTCTGAATTTCAATTATGTAACGACGCACCTACGCTCTGGTAAGTATGGTAAGGAACGCCACCGAAAGCGGTTCAATTTCGGTTAGCTCTCCCTGACGAGGAACATGGTTCAGGGATTGATCTCACAGCTTGGTGTGAGATGTCAATATGAATCTCTTGGACTCTTCATGTCCCTGAGTTCATATGAAACGCTGATCCCTAGCGTGCATTAGGCAAGTAAGCGGAGACCCCATCGCGTGGTCAGTAACGCGAAAGTGTGTTCGTCTGGAAATAGCCCAGGAGGACATACGCAGCGCTTGCCATCGGCGTGCCCTGCAGGGCAGTAGGTGGTATCTGTTGGGTTGATAACATTCCCAACCGTGACGACCCGTTCATGACATACTCGGGTTCCTCGTCGTGTGGTGTTGAAACACGATCACGTACCTTGAGACGTGACCTAACTCAAGGACGGCCGTATGACAATGATACGGGCGTTTGTATTTACTTTCAAATATGGAACTGCCTGAAATGAATAACCATTGAGTGCACCATTATTGTGTGGTTTTCTGCAGGTACTAACCACGTATGTATCCGTGTAGAAAATGTGTGCGAGAGACCGTTTAGTGCCACATTTGAGACGTATATGCCGGTATGATCCGGGTAGGATTTTCTTTTATGAGGAACGTAGTACCGAGATATGGTAGGCATATGCATGAGAATAATGATAACAAAGAATTAAAATCTATAGGTTCAACAGTTAGGACCCTGGTTGGGTATAAGAATGGGATGGTGATGAGTGTAGTTCCAAAAGAGACTGAAAAACAGAGTGCTCTGTTTTGGGCAGCATGTTTGCTGATCTTCAACAGGGCATAACTCACAGGTCTTTTAGCCCAGGGAGGTGTGCTATATAGCTCTGGAAAGGTATTCAAGTACTCTACAACTTTGTTGTAGACTTCCAGAGCTGAAACTCGCCTTAAGATGGCTGAAATCCCAGAGGAATGTAAACTGTCCAGAACCAGGGCAGAGTAAAACATCCTCTGAACTGATCTGTTTTTCAAATATAACTCCCAGTAGAAAAATCTAAAATTGTCATATAATCCATCCTTAGAAAGAGTAGAAGATGTTTGACATCTTTGCAATTCAAAGTTTCTGAAGTTTCAGCACAGAATTTAGTGGAAATCAGGATTGGAAACAGCCACTTCCAAGGGAGGTGCTGTTAAAATTCTTCCAGGAATTCTGCTAACTTTGAATTAACATAACTTTTTAATCAAAGCTGATCTGGGGGCAAATGAGTACTCGTTGGAAAGATACTGAAGTTAACTTGAACTTTGGTATTCAACTTGAGTCATGAAAATGCCCAGAACCAGATCAAAACTTGGAATAGGTAGCAACTGGTCATTCTGACAGAAGAATGACAGTTGAACTCATTGAAAAGGGTGTTGTACCCTAAGGGTGTTATACGTGATGACAACGCAATAATAATGTCTCGTAGAGACCAAACCCAGTTATGGTGAGCTTCCAAAGAGGAGGTTCATCAAGTTGGATTAAACTAACTTGTGTTTGGTCTGGTAATGGTGTAGCTTGTGCAAAGTTATTACATTATCTGCTTACGAGATATTTCGCATGTTTTGTTGTCATAATGTTTTTCCGCCCAGTTCTATTGGACTGCATGCAAAATGTTGCGGGACTGATGGTTAATGTCGTATGGTTGCAGATGGTTCGTACTAGGACCACGCACGAGGTTGGTGGCTCTAGCCAAGGTGGAGGCGATGACTCCCAGCCACCGGCCTACGACAGCACCCCGCAGCAGCAGCCACCACCGCCGCCTCCGCTTACTCTAGCGGATGTGATAGCAGCATTGGTGGGAGGTCGTGAGGAGCAGACCGACCTGCTCCGCACGATCGTGCAGAATACGTCCCAGGCGGGAGGACGTCAAGAGCGAGGGCCTCGTGAGCCCCGCGAAGTGTCGTACTCGGATTTCATGAGTACGCACCCTCCAGTGTTCACCGAAGCTGAAGAACCACTGGAGGCGGACAACTGGCTGCGGACTATCGAGTCCAAGTTCGGGCTGCTCCAGTGTACGGAGCGGCAGAAGACACTGTTCGCAGCACAGCAGCTCCACGGTGCCGCTGGTGCATGGTGGGCGAATTATGTCGCCTCACGTCCGGCTGGCCATGCCGTGGAATGGCAAGAGTTCCGGGAGGCGTTCCGCGCCTATCACATTCCTCCCGGAATAATGAAGAGAAAGTTCCAAGAATTTTTGGAACTAAAACAGGGCGGGAGGAGTGCCCACGACTACTCCCGTGCCTTCAACCATCTGGCGCAGTATGCGTCAGACTACATCTCCACGGAGGAGAAGAAGAGGGAGCACTTCTATCGGGGGTTACATCCCGAAATGAAGACCCACCTCGTACAATGGAACCGCGGCACATTCAACGACCTAGTCAATGCCGCCATCATGCAAGAGGACGCTCAGCGGGAGTTAGCAGCTGAGCAGAGGAAGCGTAGCGCTCCACCTAGCAGCGGTGGGAGTGGCGCTCCCCAGAAGTACCGTATGGTGTATCGGACACCATCCGGGCAGCAGTGGCAACCACCGGCGCGACCGCAACGGTTCGGGGGACGTCCCTTTCAGGCACCTCCGTTCCGTCCGCCGATGCCACCACCAAGACAGCAGCAGCAGCAGACGGTACCCCGGGCGTTTCCACCGCCACAACGCGCCCCAGGTTTCCGTCCACCGATCAGCGGGGGACCGCCCCGTTTCACCTGCTTCACGTGTGGCCAGGCGGGCCACTTTGCGAAGGACTGTCCCCAGGGGCAGCAGAGCAGCGGACAAGCCCAGTTTCAGGGCGGTGCTCGAGGCCGACCTCCGGTGAAGAAGGTTGGTCAGCGGACTGGAGGCGTCCGCAACCTCGACGATGAGGACGCCCCAGAGGGAGACAACGTGCTGGCGGGTACGTTTACTCTCAACCATCAAGCCATAGTCATATTATTTGATTCGGGTGCAACCCACAGCTTTATAAGTGCATCCTATGTGGCTAAACATCAATTGCAAGTCTTCCCAACCGACTGCACTTATATGATCTGCTCACCGGGAGGGAAGATTTCAGCTAATATGATGATTCCAAAGGCACCTTTGTGCTTAGGTGGGAAACTATATCCCACCACCTTGATAATCCTTATGGGACAAAAGATTGATGCAATCTTAGGGATGTCATGGCTGCAATACCATGGCGCTGTCCTAGAGACTCGGACACGGACGGTCCACTTAAATTCTCCATTCCACCGTCCGCATTCCATGATGTTAGACACGCCAGTCCGGGAAGTTTTAGCAATTAATAATGCTGAAGTTCTCAAGTTAGAAGACATCCCCGTAGTCCGGGAGTATCCTGATGTGTTCCCGGATGATCTTCCGGGCATGCCACCT
Organism: Neostapfia colusana; assembly: GCA_030760725.1. NCBI lineage: Eukaryota > Viridiplantae > Streptophyta > Magnoliopsida > Poales > Poaceae > Neostapfia > Neostapfia colusana. The sequence continues at coordinate 49,730,987 of JASWHV010000015.1, forward strand.
GAGCGGGATGTCGAGTTCAAGATTGAACTTGCACCCGGGACTACGCCCATATCACGGAGACCATACAAGATGGCTCCAAATGAGCTGGCGGAACTGAAAGAACAGCTCAATGATCTGTTGAGCAAGGGTTTCATTAGGCCGAGTTCCTCGCCTTGGGGATGCTCGGCGCTATTCGTGAAGAAGAAGGATGAGACCCTGAGGCTGTGTGTGGATTACCGGCCACTCAACGCCGTCACCATCAAGAATAAGTACCCACTGCCCCGTATTGACATCTTGTTTGATCAACTGGTGGGGGCAAGTGTATTCTCAAAGATGGACCTTCGCTCTGGATATCACCAGATCAAGATCCGGGCGGAGGATATCCCGAAGACGGCGTTCTCGACGAGATACGGCTTATACGAATATCTCGTCATGTCCTTTGGTCTCACAAATGCTCCAGCCCATTTCATGTATCTCATGAACTCGGTGTTCATGCCGGAGCTGGACAAGTTCGTGGTAGTGTTCATCGACGATATCTTGGTTTACTCCAAGACAGAAGCCGAGCATGCCGAACACTTACGGATCGTTCTTCAGCGATTGCGAGACCACAAGCTCTACGCCAAGTTCAGCAAATGCGAATTTTGGATCAGCCAAGTGCCATTCTTGGGACATATCATCTCAGCTGAAGGCATTGCGGTTGACCCAAGTAAAATAGAGCAAGTGTTGAAATGGAAAGCTCCCACTTCAGTCCATGAAGTCAGAAGCTTCCTCGGGTTAGCAGGATACTACCGGAGGTTCATTCCGAGCTTCTCCAAGCTCGCAAAGCCGATGACAGAGTTGCTGAAGAAAGGGACAAAATATGTTTGGAACACCGCGTGTGAAGAAGCGTTCCGAACATTGGTGAAGCATCTCACAACAGCCCCGGTATTAGCTCAGCCGGATACAACAAAGCCCTTCGACGTGTATTGTGACGCGTCCGGTATTGGGCTTGGCTGCGTGTTGATGCAGGAAGGACGTGTGGTCGCTTATGGCTCACGCCAACTTCGGAACCATGAGCAGCACTACCCGACTCACGATCTTGAACTTGCTGCCGTGGTGTTGGCGCTGAAAATGTGGAGGCACTATCTCCTGGGGAACTTGGTGCATCTCTACACCGACCACAAGAGCTTGAAATACATTTTCACCCAGAAGGAGCTGAACATGAGGCAGAGGAGGTGGTTAGAACTGATCAAAGATTATGAGATTGAGATCCATTACCACCCCGGCAAGGCGAATGTGGTTGCCGACGCGCTGAGTCGGAAATCGCATGTCCATCACCTCACCATTACACCGGTGGAGGAGGAAGAGCCAAGTCTATACTTGGTTCCTTATGGATCGCTGTACAACCTTGCCCTCATCCCTACTATTAGGGAGGACATCATTGCAGCTCAGAAAACGGATAAAGGCATGGCACATCTCCGGAGACGGATAGACATTGGAGAAATTAAATGTTTCCGGAAAGATGGTGAGGGGACGTTGTGGTTCAATGACCGCATAGTCGTACCCCGAGATATGGAGTTGAGGAAAAAGATCCTCGATGAAGCTCACTTGTCCAAATACTCCATTCATCCGGGCAGCAACAAAATGTACCAAGATTTGAAAAAGAAATTTTGGTGGACGCGGATGAAGCGGGAGGTAGCTAAGTACGTATCCGAGTGCGATACGTGTAGACGAGTGAAAGCTGATCATATGAAGAAATCAGGGCTGCTGCAACCCCTGAAGATCCCGGCATGGAAATGGGAAGATGTGAGCATGGATTTCATTGTGGGATTACCCCTAACAGCCAACAAGCATGATTCCATATGGGTAATCGTTGATCGGTTAACCAAGACGGCTCACTTCATTCCGGTGAATACACGTTACAATGCCGGCAAATATGCGGAGCTATACATAGCGAAGATTCTATGCCTATACGGGGTACCCAAGACCATTGTCTCAGATCGAGGTGCATTATTTGTATCTCGCTTTTGGGAGCAGCTACACGCTACATTGGGTACTAAGTTGATCAGGAGCTCCGCCTATCACCCTCAGACCGATGGTCAGACAGAAAGGGTGAATCAAGTCCTGGAAGACATGTTGAGAGCATGTGCCATCCACCATGGTAGGAACTGGGATGATCACCTACCATTGGCGGAATTCTCGTACAACAACGGTTATCAGGCAAGTATCAAGATGGCACCTTACGAAGCTCTCTACGGTCGTAAATGCCGCACCCCATTAAATTGGTGCGAGTCCGGTGAAAGGGTCACATTCGGAGTTGATGTGGTGAACGACGCCGAAGAGCGCGTTCGGACAATTCGAGCCAATTTGAAGGCCGCTCAATCCCGACAGAAGAGCTACGCTGATAAGAGGCGTAGGCCGTTGCACTTTGACGTTGGGGAACACGTGTACCTCCGCGTGTCTCCAATGAAGGGCGTGCACCGATTCGGTGTGAAGGGGAAGCTCGCTCCCCGTTTCATTGGACCCTACGCTATCACCGAGAAGTGTGGACCAGCAGCGTATCGATTGGAGCTACCGGCATCTCTGGCTGGTGTCCATGATATTTTCCATGTTTCGCAACTGCGAAAATGCTTGAAGCATACAACTGCTGTTCCTACCGAAGACATCGGCGAGCTGAAACCGGATTTAACATATGATGAATATCCGGTGGGAATTCTTGATGAGAAAGCCAGGACCACGCGTAGCAGAACGTTGTGGTTCTACAAGATACTCTGGAGTAACCACACCGCCGAAGAAGCGACGTGGGAGAACGAGGAGTTCCTTCGCTCAAATTACCCGGAGTTCATGGCTTCTCAACACGGGTAAGTCCCTATTACATCGCTATCTCTTCTTTTATAATCTCGGGACGAGATTCTTTTAAGGGGGGAGGGATGTAAAAGCCCAAGAAATGGGACTTGCAAAAACTTTTCTTCACTTCACCACACCTCAGCTCTTGTTGTGGATGGCTGGTAAGGGATGGGAGGAGCAAGTAACCTTTATCAAAGAAGTGGTTAGAGGGGAAACTTACACTCTCACAACATGGGAAAAATTATACACATGTGATCACACATGAGAGTGTGTTTCCAAACTGTTGCATTCAAACTCAGGATTTCAGCAGCTAAACCAAGTATCAAAGTGCATAATTGGATTTCTCAGGTCCAAATTAGTGGGGAGGCAAAGTTCAGAAATTTTCAAAAAGATGTGCTACCCATTTTTTCCAAAAAGGGTCCAAATATGCCAAGAATTCAAATATTTATTTGAATTTGGGGGAAATGAGCTCAACCATACAAATGTAGGTCAGTTTCAAACTCCAAATATTTGGATTCATCTCTGGCTAAGCTTTGGAGATCTTTTGAGGGGTGGGGGAGCACTGACAAGTGGGTCCCACATGTCATTGGGAGGGTTAAAATGGCACAATAGTCAACAGCCTTAGGGGCTAAGTATTGCACTCGGAACAGAGCCGAGGCTCCACGCGACACGCCGTGAAAACGCCGGACGCCACCTCCTGCTCGCCCCTCGCGCGCTGGCGAGCTCCTTGTGCGGGCGCAGTAACTCCCAGCCGTGCCCCAGCTCGCCACGACCACGGGCCGACCCCCAGTCACCGCCCTCTCGCACGACAAAACGCCGAGGAGCCGCCGCTGTGATCGACTCACTCAGGAGCGATCGTCCCTCGTGTACCAACGCCGGCAGCGCAGCAAACATATATCCTCAGACCTCCCACGCACTACCCGCATCACTTCCGGTCAAGTGAACCACTACCCACCGAGAGAAACCACGTTTTCGTGGCCACCGGTGAGAACCGAGCAAAGGTGCTCCCGTGGGCAGCTCACACCAACCAGTTTCACGACTGAGCAAGAGCGCCCCAAGGTGCGCCAACTCCCTGCGCTGCTCCTCTCCAAATTCCAGAGCAATCCGTGCGACGTAGCTTCGGAATTTCAAGTTTTCCCCTCGGACGAGGAAAACCGGACCGCGGGTAAGAACTGTGGAAATTTACGCTCAATTCTCGGTTAAAGTTGTTCATTTTGCGCACACCAGAACTAGAGAGGATAGGGAACCTTTTCCCTCCACAACCCTAGCTAGAAACGCCGTAGTTACAGCTAATTTCGAGCTTTTCGGTCGGCGGCCATGGCGGGAACATGCGGGCGCACGGTGACAACCGGTTTGCCGTCGTTTCCGAGCCAGGTTGAGGCCACGCCGAGATTTCCTGACCTCCACTGATGCTTTAGAGCGGATCCGCCGAGCTTTTGGCGGGCTGATGTGCTTGGGCGGCGGTGCCGATCATCACCGAAGGCCGCGGCTCGTCGCCAGCCTACTTCCGGCCACCGGCAGCCCGAGCCAACCCCATAGACTTGTTCCCCGACCCTGAAAACCCCCAGGCGGCGAGTCTCCGGCCGAGAGGTGGCCGGGAAGCTGAGTCCGGCGAGCTCCAGTACAGCGCCGGCGAGGGGGAGGCGCGGGAGCGAGAGGAGGAAGAAGACCCACCGGGCCCACGTGTCAGCAGCTGAAGATTAAAACCCCGGATCAGCTGTGGCGTGTGATTCCATGTGGTGGCGCGGGAAGGGGTCTGTGGCCCCCGTGTGGCGCGAGTCCGGCGGTTGACACGTGTAGGGTGGACCCACAGGCAGAGTTTGAACTTTTCCCGAATTAATTTGAATTCCAGAATTGGTTCAAACTTTGGAACTGCATAACTTTTGCTAGGAAGCTCCAAAATTAGTGATTCAAATTGGGTTGGATTCATCTTGCATAGCTCTGTCCAGAGATACAACCCAATTTGTATGAAACCCATTAATTAATTCTGGAAAATTCTTTAAAGCTTTTCAGCAAAAGAATTTTAGAGGGAGTTTGGTTCATCCAAAAATTCCCAAATTTTGCCAGAATGTTCTTTAAGACATTAGTAAACCCCTGTAATAGTTTCAGACCATTTGGAGTTGAATTGGTCAGAGCAATTCAAATTTGAAGGTGCTGTGTTCATTTGAATGCAGAAACATTTTCAGAGAATTTCCAAAACTTGGAAATTCAATTCTGGGCAAACCTTGACTCCAAAAATGCTAGGAAAATTCATGCAAACTCTATGAGCTATAATAGAAATTGTAGTTCATTAAGTTGAGCATGAACAGGGGTATTACCTCAGAATTAATTCTTCCTTGCTGATTTGCCAAGAGAATTATTCTGAGCAAACCACTCCATGAAAAGTGCTAATGTTTGGTCCAGAGAGTTTTCTTGTGACAAGGAACTCACACAAAAATTCTCAGCTCCATTGGAGCTCTAGATCACCCCTGTCCTGTTTACCCACTTAAGGGACTAAGATGGAAAAAGGGGGAAAACCACTTAGCATTTGACCATGTGATTAAGTCCAAGCCAAACCACCAACACCAGTTCATATTTAAATTCTTAAACAAAGTTCCAGGTATTAGAGGCTGGTTATTAGAACTAATAGTAGAAGTCTTACTCTAGACTCACTTTTGCATATAAATTAACATGTAGTATTTCATTAACGTGTAGCCGTTGAAGAAGAGACTCCGGAAGTGCTGGACTTCCTCCTTCCGGACGAAGAACTAACTCCTGACCAGCAGCAACAAGGCAAGCCCCGGTTTGCATTAACCCTTTTTAAAAGTTTTACTTTGTTTACATGTGTCATGTGAAGTATGATTGTGCATTAGGTATAGGGTGAATGAAACCCCACTTGCATAACCAAAGGTTCCTAAAAGAGTGAGGGTAGTGTCAAGGACCTCGAGTAGACAGGCTATGCTTAATGAGTCATAGGACTTCGGTACAAGTCGAGTAGTTGGAATCTACTCGCGAGATAGGCTTGGGACACACGGGTTCGGTTGAGTGATGTGAGATCACTTTAGTAATGAAAATGAGACTAGGCAGGGGCTAGGGCGCAGCAAGAGAGAGTCTTGTGTGCGCAGCCCTGCCCGTGTCGATTGAGGACCGATCCGTGTGCGGCCCTGCTGAACAAGTATTGAACGTACCGAAGGCATATCGGATATATGGGCCCCGATAAACCGATGTAGCCTAAACCTCCGGGCGTCGAGGCATAGCACACCGATTTATAGGTGTAGGTTGAGGGCAGCAAGGTGGAAATCTGCCAACGGGCATAGAGAGATGCTCCGTGTGGGGAACCTCCTGCTCGTTTCGGTGCGACCGGTTCGACGTTTGGGCTGTTGGGTGAAAGGTTGTCCCGTACGACATCGAGTGAGCGTGCTGTGCAGCTCCACGGCTGGGCGTACGTGACGTGCTCTTTGGGTTTTCCCTGCAGGTGTATATCGAGTCGATTCGCCGTCCCTCGCGGTGACGAGTACTGCTTGTTCACTGCGTCGTAACGTAGACTAATGGATGAAATATGTTGATTCAATGATGCTGATTGATATAATTGTATTGCTACATAAGTGCCACCAAACACTGCTTACTAAATTTCAGATTTCATGAACTGTTAACTTGTTGCTAAAAGATGAACTAAGGATGAACTTGTAGGCGTGTCGTTTTGCTGAAATGCTACCAACCTATGTCTTGGTATACCTCATGTAGAGTTTCATGCTTAGGTGAGTCGGTTAAGCCTTGCTGAGCCTTCGTGCTCACGGTTGCTGCTTAAGTGTTTTTCAGGTGAGGAGCCACCCACGGACTCGGAGTACGAGTCCACCGGCGAGGGTTACCCTCCGTCGGGGACCACGGCTGAGTGGGAGCCGTACACGCCGCGCTGAGCTGAGACGTGCAGCTAGTGTGGGTTGCCCTAGGGCTGGGCAACCGACTTTTGCTAAATAGGCGGGCGTGAGTTGTATAGTGTAGTCTTCCGCTGTGTAATAGAACAATAATTGTAACTGAAGTTTGTACTTGTTTGTACAGTTTCAGCTGTTTTTCCCATGTAATATATTGTGTTCTTATGACGTGTGCTGTCGGGTGTCGCATCGCGCGGCACCACCCTCTGCGATCCTGGATGAGCGGATCCCAGTCCGCCACAGAATCGAGTATAACCATCAAGAAATGACCTAGTTCTAGCCATTTTCATAGGCGCCGGTGCAAAAACATCTCGGGTCACCGTCGAGAGTGGAATTGCAAGCATTTTTAGCTTCCGAGGCTGCTAATTTTTGGTTCCTCGTGATCCACTGGTGCTCCACAAGCAAACCGCGACCCTTCTTGTGCCTCATAGCGTAAGAACCGCATCGCCGGAACCCTAGCCGCCGCGATTGCCATCGCACGGACGTTTCTGGTCAGCGCCGGCGAGCTCCGACACCCGAGACGAGTTCAACGTCACGAGATAGGGCTAGGCAGCCATTTTCAGCCATCGGGACGGCAGGGAAATCATTTCCGGTGATCCTCGCCGGAGTGCGCTTCCGCTGAACTCTCGGGCGCGAGGTAGATGAAGGCTGAGAGGGGTGGGGCCCACGGTCAGAGTTTTAAACATTTCTAAGATTTTCAGATTTCAGTTCAAACATCATATGCCTATAACTTTTGCTAGGAAGCTCCAAATTTAGTGAACCAGATTTTGTTGGATTCAGATTTTCGAGTACTATCTAGAGAAATAAGTTTCAGCTCATGAAACATATTAGTTTTCCAAAATTAATTCCCTAAAATTTAAAGTGTTGGGAATTTTATCTGGAGAATTACTTTATGGAAAATTCTGAAATTTGACTAGGATGTTCATTTGAAAATCTTTGAGTCAAAGAAAAAGTTTCATATCCATCCAAGCTCATTTAGTCCCCCTAATGGTGTGATTAAGTGAACTGCCCTGAGAAAATAGAAAAATGTACAGAAACATTTTTCAGATTTTCTCAAATCTTGATTAGGGCATAACTTTCCCTAGGATTCTTCAAATTACATGAAACCAATTCCATTAGAACCATATCAAACTCTAGTTTCCAGAAAGTAATTGTTGGATACATGAAAATCCATGGAAATCCACAGAAGCTCTTGTAATAACCATTTATACTTTTATTTGTCCAGGGCTCAGATGAGCTTTGTTTCAAATGAAACTTGGTCAAGTCTCTGGTTAGGTTCTCATCAAGCCACGGTAAATATTTTAGATCCAAATGGGATGTCTAGCTAGAGTTATGGTCTTTATATACTAAATTCAACATATTTGCATTTAAATTGACATATTGTTTAATTGCTTACGTGTAGTCGCTGAACGCGAGGAGACCCCGGAGATCCTTGACATCATACCTCCGGAAGAGACCTTAACCCCTGACCAGCAGAAGCAAGGCAATCCTGGTTTGCATTTAACAAGTTTTATAAAGTTTTGCTTTATATACACTTAGCATGACGTATGTGTGTGCATTAGGTGTAGGATGGATGAAACTCCAAATGCATGACCAGATTATTCCAAAAGGAGTGAGGGTAGTGTCTAAGTCCACGAGTAGTTCATGCTGTGTTAAATGGTTATAGACTTCGGTACAAGTCGAGTAGTTGGAATCTACTCGCGAGTATAGGGTTCGGGACACACGGGATTGCTTCGCGATGTGAGACAACTTTAGCAAGAAAAATGAGACTAGGCAGGGGGCTAGGACGCAGCAAGAGGAAGTGTTGTGTGCGTATCCGTATCCGTGTCAATTGAGGACTGATCCGTGTGCGGCCCACGCTGATCAAGTTTGAATGTACCGAAGGCATATCGGATATTTGGGGTCCGATAAACTGATGTAATCTAAACCTCCGGACGTCGAGGCATAGCACACCGATTTATAGGTGTAGATTGAGGGCAGCCAGGTGGAAATCTGCTACCGAGCATAGAGAGATGCTCCGTGTAGGGAACCTCCTGCTCGTTTCGGTGCGACCGGTTCGACATTTGGGCTGTTGGGTGAAAGGTTGTCCGTACGACATCGAGTGAGTGTGTTGTGAAGCTCCACGGGTGAGCGTACGTGACGTGCTACTCGGGTATCCCTGCAGTTGTATATCAAGTCGATTCGCTGTCTCTCACGGTAATGAGTACCACTTGGTCACTGAGTCGTGACGTAGGTTAACATATGGAATGTTATGATTCAATATTGCTGATATGAATAACTTGTATTGTTACATGTGTGCCACAATATATTGCCTACTAAATTTCAGATTCATGAACCGTTAATATGTGGCTAAAATATGAACTAAGGATGAACTTGTAGGCGGGTCCGTTAGCTGCAATTTATCATCCTATTTTCGAGTATAACCTGCATGTAGAATTTCATGTGTAGGAGAGTTGGTTAAGACATGCTGAGCCATCGTACTCACGGTTGCTTCTTTGATTGTTTGCAGGTGAGGAGTACCCCACGGACTCGAAGTACGAGTCCACCAGCGAGGGCTACCCTCCGTCGGGGACTGCGGCTGAGTAGGAGCCGTACACGCCGTGCTGAGTCTGGGTGTAGCTAGTGTGGGTTGTCTGTAGGACTGGACAACAAACTTTTGCTAGTTAGGTGTGGGCGTGAGTTGTATAATTATCTTCTGCTGTAGTAGGCTCTGTAAATAGGTGTAAACTGAAGGTTTGTACTACATTGTACAAATTCAGTATGTTTTCAATGTAATACTATGGTTTCTTTATGATGTGTGCTGTCGGGTGTCGCATCGTGCGGCACCACCCTCTGATATCCTGGGATGTACGGATTCAGATCCGTCATAGGCTGGTATCAGAGCTGCTTAGGGTATAGCACACTAAATAAGGACAGTATTACGAGAAAACTCGGTGAGGATTTGCTAGTATGCCCAAATAAGGACTACAATATTAGCTTAATATGAAGGTGGTAACCTAACTTATGTGTTATTTTGGAAAATCATGCATCTCGGGACTTCATATGTCTTGGGGGTGCATGTAAGCGCTGTCCACCAGTCCGCGCAAGCTGAAGGGTGGAGCCTCACGGGTGGCAGGTAATCCGGTCAGCTTTAGTATCCTCTACGACTCTTCATGTCATTTGGGGTATTCAAGCAACGCCCTTCCTTGGCGTGCTACGGGCAAGTATGGGAGAACCCATCACGTGGTTAGTAATGTGAACACGTAGCGCGTGTTTGGCTTGAGAACACCCGTGCGAGTGATGACAGATGGGTGTATGAAACTATATTGGGACTGGGTTTGGTGTGCAGCCGGACCTGATGATTCTGTGTAATTTATGCAGGTACTAACCATGAAACCGTAATCCGAGTAGAACATGTTTGCGAGTGATCGTCTTAGTGCCACCGTTGGATACGTATATGCCGGTGTAAGCCGGTTAGCATTTTCCATTTGTGAGGAACGTAGTACCAACATGTAATAATTATGATCGCATTAAAAAAATGTTGAAAAAGGAACTAAGAGAACTAAGTTTGAATCTTTAGGAATCTGGTTTTGTAGAAAAATTCAAAAGTGGATTAGTTCAGCTCAAAGAACTTGAAAAACAGAGTACTCTGCTTTTGGGCAGCAAGTTTGCTGAACTTTAGCAGAGCCTAACACACAGGTTACTTAGCCAATGGAGGTGTGGGATAAAGTTCTGGAAAGAGGTTTAAGTGCTCTACATCTTTGTTGTAGACTTCCAGAACAGAATCACACATCAAACTGGTTGAAATTCCAGATGATTGTAAACTGTCTAGAAACAGGACAGAGGTAAAACACTCTCTGGACTGTACTGTTTTTCAAGCATAACTTCTTGTACAGAAATCAAATTTTATCATATGATACATTTTTGGAATGGTTAGGAGATGTGTTACATCTTTGTAATTCAAAGTTTTTGCAGTTGCAGCATGAAATTTTGTGGAATTTAGTGTTAAAAACAGCAACTTCCAAAGAAGGTGCTGTTGAAATTCTTTCAGAAATTCTGTTGACTTTGAATTACCATAACTTTTTTACCAGAGCTGATCTGAGGGCAAATAAAGACTCGTTGGATAGATACTGAAGTTAACTTTAACATTGGTATTCAACTTGAGTTATGAGAATGCCAGGTACCAGGTTGAAATCTGGGATATGTAGAAACTGGTCGTTCTGGGCAGAAGAATGAACAGTTGAACTCATTTGATGGATTGTGGTACCTATTGGGGTTTGATTACAACCAATGGGGTAGGCTATACTTATGAGTTGTTATCTTCAACTAGTGAAAGATTTGAGTATATTACCTACTCAAATTCTTTTTGCTAGAGACTATGTTTATGTCGTATTGAAGATAAAGAGTAGTATACGTGATAACAAAGCGATATTGACGTCTCGTAGTGACCAAATCTAGTTCAGATGAACTTCCAAAGAGGAAGTCCGTTAATTTGGATTTCACTAATTTATATTTGGTCTAGTAATGGTGTAGCTTGTGTAAAGTTATTACATTATCCATATACGAGATGTATCGCATGTTTACCGTCATTATGTTTTACTCCTATTTTATGGACTGCATGGAGTTTGCTGTGGGACTGATTTTCTTGTCGTATGGATGCAAATGGTTCGTACCCGGATCACGCACAAGGTTGGGGGCTCTAGTCAGCAAGGGTGTGATGACTCCCAGCCACCTGCCTACAACAATACCCTGCGGCAACATCCACCACCGCCACCTCCGCTTACCCTAGCGGATGTAATCTCGGCGCTGGTGGGCTCTCGTGAGGAGCAGGCCGACCTACTCCACACGATTGTGCAGAATACGTCCCAGGCGGGGGGGGGGGGGGAGCGTCAAGAGAGGGGGCCTCGTGAGCCCCACATCATGACATACTTGTATTTCATTAGTACGCATTCTCCGGTGTTCACTGAAGCGGCGGAACCACTGGAGGTCGACAACTGGCTGCGGACGATCGAGTCCAAGTTCAGGCTGCTCCATTGCACGGAGAGGCAGAAGATGCCGCCGGTGAATGGTGGGCGAATTATGTCGCCTCACTACCTGCTGGCCACGCCGTCGAATGGCAGGAGTTTCGGGAGGCGTTCCGCTCCTATCACATACCTCCCGGGATGATGAAGAGAGTTCCAAGAGTTCTTGTAACAGCCCTAACTTTTGTAAAGTTTGATGTCAACTTATGAAATAAAGTTAAGGCGATAAAAGACTATAGTTGTGTCACATGAAATGATGAACACAAATATGGACATGTGAGGGAGTTAAAAAAATTCTCTAGCCCATGCTCAACACGTGTTAACCTAGGGAAAAAATTTCACTCCCGAAACTCTAACTCATGTGCACCTTCTCTATGAGGAGAGGGGAGGAAATTTAAACACAATTTTGAACATTTTAAAAGGATTCATATTCATATTGACAAATACTTGCAAATGAATTCACTGATGCATTCTCCATGTATCAATGAGCTCATGATCCGAGTTTGGATATTTTTGGGGCCCGTATACCAATTATTCTGGGAAATATTCGAGGGAGAGTTCAAATTCAAATTTGAATTCAAAAACTGAACCAAACATGCTCGATTTTGAAATCTGATTTCAGATTCAAATTCTTTGTAATCTGTTTGATCTACCGTCCAATTTTGGTTGAATTTGGATGAAGGCGGTGCCGGAAAATGAAAGCACTGAGAGGGGAGATATTTGGGGGCTGTGGCCCACATGTCCTACACACAGGTAACAAACCGCCTCGGCTCTGGCTTCGTCGACTGAGCGCATGACAGAAGTAGCTGGTTGCCGACCACCCCCGACGCCACCTCCTGCTGGATCGTCTTCTGCTCGTCCTCATCACCTCACCCGACTGCAACAGCGCCGTTTTGCTTTCTCCCGGTCCGAGCGCTCGCTCGCTGTTTCCTTCCAGAGCAGAACCCGCCTCTCTGTGTTCTCCCGATAACCACAGCAGCTGATCTTGGATGATCGAGCTACCCACAGCAAAAAGGTTCGCCCATGAGTGCTCTAGCCGGCTAGCACCTTCACCCCGCCGTCCCGAGCTCAGTGGTGCCTAGAAACGGCTTGATTGCTACTGCTCCCGAGTGGAAACTGAAGGAGCCGGAACTGATCACCGTGGACAGCCCAAACCAGGAGTGATCACGCCCAAGCGAGCCACCCCATCGGTGCACCTACAAGCCTAGTTGCTCACCTCCGAAGCTCAGCCCTAGCCATTGATCGCAGGGGGAGAATTTCAAGTTTTTCTCTCGGTCGGCAGAAACTGACCTTGAGGTAAGGAATTGTAAAATTCGTCCTCAAATTGTGTTTGTTGGGTTTCAAACTTCACACACAGGATGTTAACTTCCTAGCACAACTCCTCCATTGATTTTGGACCAAGAAATTGAGTGTAGAGTGAGGAATCCGAGTTCTTTTTGAGGGTATAGCGCTGGACCATATCGGGCGCATGGTGCCGATAGGTTTGGAGCGCTTCCCGGCTTTTTTAGACCTCATGTCGGTCTTCTACATGATCCCCTGGTGCTTTAGAGCCCAATAACCGACCATTTGGTGGAGAATTCACCGTGCACGACCTCGCCGGAGCCCTAGGGTCTGCTGTGGCCGGTGCGCCCTCTTTTCCGGCGAGTTTCAGACGCCGGCGACCTCACCAACGTGTTCAGCGTGGGGGAAAATGGGGGGGGGGGGCGGCCAGCAAGGGGGCCCGGAGGTGGCTGGGAAGTGCCTTTCTTGCGACGTCGTCGGAGGGATCCGCCACTGCCCTGTTTAGCGCGAGGCTGGAGGTTAGGGATGACTAGTGGGACCCACTGTTGGCATTTAAACATTTTCCAGATTTTCCATATTCAGTTCAAACTTTGGAGAGCCATAACTTTGTATAGGAATTTCCAAAAATTGTGAAACAAATTTTGTTGGATTCCTCTCAGAGTATTATCCAGGGGTGCAGCCCAATGTTTATGAAAATCCATGGATTTGGCTCATTAATTCATTTAAAGAAAATGTTGTATGAATTTTGCAGGAGTTCTGTTTACTGCAAAATTCCCAAATTTGAACAGGACATTCTTCAAAAATTTCTTGAACTCCAGTAAAAATTTCAGAGGCATTAGACCCAATTTGCTTGGTCAAATGATGTGTTCATTCCTTATGTCTCTGAAAAATGGGAAAATGAACAGAGACAATTTCAGCTTTTCCCCATTCTTTGTAAAATCCATATCTCCATGTAGGAAACTCCAAAAATGGTAAAACCAATTCCTATGGACTCAGGACATTTTGTACTTCACAAAAAGTCTACTTTTCAGCATAGGAAAGCTTAATATCTAGGGGGTAACGGCAGATTAGTGAAAACCACATAAGGATTTGTTGTGCTCACATGAAGCCATTTCATGAGCTCAATGTTTGCACACTGCCTAAATACCTAACATAGAATCTGTGGTTAAATTTTCGGCTTCATTGGGCCTCTGGAACTTGAGCTACCATCTTTTAGGTTTAAGTGTTCATATAATGGACTTAATCACATGGTTATTACTAGTATCCCTTTCCACCTAGCTTTTCATCATCTCTAAGGTTTAGATCCAACAACAGAAACCTTGCTGTTGTTTATCTCTCTTATGTGTGAGTTAACTTGTACAACAACTTTGAATCATTTTCTAAATTACTTTTGAATACATGTGCATAAATCATCTTAATAGCACGTGACGTCGACGTTCGACGAGGACTCGACTCTGCAGCGAGGATCTCCATCTCGTGACGAGTTTGGCAGATTCTCCAGAGGAAGACTAACTCCTAGCTTCTAACAAAACCGTTGAGCAAGGCAAGCCCCGGTTTGCATATCGTTACTGTTTTAAATTTTTCTTTACTTCATCTCATGGTTATTAGACTTGATATTGTGCATTATGTCTAGGATGTTTGAAAACCACTTGCATGGCTATTACATCCCTGAGTAGAAGTTTTAGTGTAGGCTTTGTCTCGTCGTAGATGCTAGGCTAATGTTGTAGCTAGCTCGGTAGAAGTCGAGTAGTAAAAAGCTACTCACGAGAAAGTTCGAGTAATGGAGTTACTCGCGAGAGGTTAATGATAAGAGCACCCTCATGAAAATGAGATGGGGACAGGGATGTTCCTGTAGGATGGAGCGCTCAAGGTTGGTCTCGACCTGCGATGGGTGTGACAATGCTTGAGACCCCATTCGGCCTGGACCGGGATGGTAAGGCAAATGTGGAGGTTGGTTGTAGCCCCGTCCGTGTCGGTTAAGGACCGTATGTATGCGGCCCTGCTGGACAAGATTGAGCTGTAACGGATATATAGTGGGGTATGGGACCCATGAAACCGATGTAACTCGATGGACCGTGATATAGAAACACATCCTTCGCGTGGGAATGGCATTGAGAATGCAGGAGGTGTAAATCCTTTAGCAGGCAACTTCGGCGTGTCCGCGTAGAGGACCATCCTGCTCGGCGCGAAGCGTTTTTCTATGTCGGGATGTCGTGTGAAAGGTTGCTGCATACAACGTAAGAAAGAGCTCTTGAGAGAGTCTTTCGAGGCGGGTGTATGTGTCGTGTATTCCGGGTTGTTATTGATTCGAATCACCGTCGCTCGCGGAAGAGGATTGAGCATACTTGCCCACCGCGCCGTGACGTAGTAAGAAGGGGAACTAAGTCTCTTAAATTTCTGTTTGTGGATTAATCACTGTATTGGAACCTTGATTGAAGTAGATATATAGCCAACTAAATTTCATTTCCACCTTAGGCTAGCAACATCGGGATAAGCATTTCTTGTTTGATTGTGGACTTCCGATGTTGTGAGGCGTGAGGACCACTAAAATGAAGGCTATAAGAATCTGAATATAAGGATCAAGTTTAGTCAAGCTGCGTTTTGCAAATTCCTGTTCCTACTGTCTTACTACCCCTGCATTTAGAGTTACATGTTTAGGAGTGACGGTTAAGTCTTGCTGAGCCTTAGTGCTCACGGATGCTTCTGAGTTGTTTTTGTAGGTAGCAGGATGGCTGCTATGAAGAGGGTTGTTCGGTGAGACGACGAACCTCACGGTTCGTTCAACTCATCGGAAACCTAGCCGCTGCCTTTCTTTGGTGAAGCTAGTAGGAAGCGTTCACGGGCTGAACGACTTCTCTTCGGCGTAGTTAGGGTCGAGAGTGAGTAGATTGTCCAGCTAACTTTAACTTCCACTGCGTGTGTACTTATGTTGTAAAAGAACTTATCTTGAGTAAGAAAATGGTTTCATTATGTTCTTGAGCCTCTTTTCGTGCATGCTGTTGGGTGCATCGCACGGCACCACCCACTGTGATTCACGGGCGTGGCTCATCACAGTTCTTGGAACTGAAGCAAGGTGGGAGGAGTGCCCATGACTACTCCCGTGTGTTCAATCATATGGCACAGTAAGTGTCGGATTACATCTCCACCGAGGAGAGAAAGCGCGAGCAGTTTTACCGGGGTTTAAACCCCAAGAGGAAGACGCACCTCACGCAATGCAATCCCGGCTCCTTTAACGACCTCATCAATGCCGCGATTATGCAAGAGGATGCTCAGCGGTAATTTGCGGCTGAGCAGCGGAAGCGCAGCGCTCCACCAAGCAGCGGAGGTGGAGCTCCTAAAAAATACCGCATGGTGTATCGGACACCATCCAGTAAATAGTGGCATCCACCGGCACGACCTCAACAGTTTGGAGGTCATTCTTTTCATCCACCCCCATTCCGACCGCCGATGCCACCACCGTGACCGCAACAGCAGCAACAGCAGCAGATGGTACCCCGGGCATTTCCACCGCCACCACGCACCCCGGGATTCCGTCCGCCGGTCAGCGGAGGACCGCCTCGCTACACATGCTATACGTGTTGACAGGCGGGTCATTTCTCGAAGGACTATCCACAGGGGCAGCAAAGCAGTGGGCAAGTCCGATATCAGGGCGGTGCTCGAGGCCGACCACCCGTCAAGAAGGGAGGTCAGTGAACTGGGGGCTTTCGCTACATCGACAATGAGGACGCCCCGGAAGGAGAGAACATGCGGGCGGGTACGTTCACTCTCAACGACCGTGCAATCATCATCTTATTTGATTCAGGTGCAACCCAAAGTTTCATAAGTGCATCCTATGTGGCTAAGAATCAACTGCAAGTATTCCCAACCGATTATTCATATGTGATTTGCTCACCAGGAGAGAAGATTTCAGTGAATATGATGATTCCAAAAGCACCACTGGGTTAGGTGGGAAGATATATCCCACTACTTTGATTATTCTTACGAGACAAAAGATTGATGCAATCATAGGGATGTCATGGTTATGCTACCATGGTGCTGTCCTGGAAACTCTATCACGGACGGTTCATTTAAATTCCCCATTCCACCGTCCGCATTCAATCCTATTAGACAATCCTGTCCCGGAAGTTTCAGCAGCCTATAATACTGAAGCTCCCAAGTTAGAAGACATCCACGTAGTCCGAGAATACCCTGACGTAATCCCGGATGATCCTCCAGGCATGCCAAATGAACGAGATGTGGAGTTCAAGATTGACCTTGCACACGGGACTACACCCATATCGCGGAGACCGTACAAGATGGCTCCGAATGAGCTGGCTGAGTTGAAGGAATAGCTCAATGACTTGTTGAGCAAGGGTCTCATTATACCAAGTTCCTCGCCTTGGGGATGCTCGGCGCTGTTCGTCAAGAAGAAAGATGAAACCTCGACGTTGTGTGTGGATTACCGACCGCTCAATGCCGTCACCATCAATAATAAATATCCACTGTCCCGCATTGACATTCTGTTTGATCAACTTGTGGGTGCAAGTGTGTTTTCAAAGATGGACCTTCGCTCCGGGTATCATCAAATAAAGATCCGGGCAGAGGATATCTCAAAGATGGCATTCTCAACGAGATATGGACTATATGAATATTTCGTCATGTCTTTTGGTCTCACCAACTCCCCGGCACATTTCATGTACTTCATGAACTCGGTGTTCATGCTGGAGTTGGACAAGTTCGTGTTGGTGTTCATTGATGATATCTTGGTTTATTCCAAGTCGGAAGAAGAACACGCCGAACACTTGAGAATCGTCCTTCAACGATTGCCGGACCATAAGCTCTATGCCAAGTTCAGCAAATGCGAGTTTTGGATCAGCCAAGTGCCATTTTTGGGACATTTCATCTCAGAGGAAGGCATCGCGGTTGACCCAAGCAAAATTGAACAAGTGCTGAAATGGAAAGCCCCCACTTCTGTCCATGAAGTCAGAAGCTTCTTCGGTTTAGCGGGATATTACCGGAGGTTCATCCCGAGCATCTCCAAGCTTGCTAAGCCGATGACTGAATTATTGATGAAGGGGACGAAATATGTTTGGAACTCAGCATGTGAAGGAGTGTTCCAAGCATTGGTGAAGCATCTCACAACACCCCCAGTCTTAGCTCAACCGGATACGACCAAGCCTTTCGACGTGTATTGTGATGCGTCCGGTATGGGGCTTGGCTGTGGTTTTGACGCTGAAAATGTGGAGGAACTATCTCCTGGGGAATTTGGTGCATCTCTACACCGACCACGAGAGCGTAAAATATATCTTCACCCAGAAGGAGCTGAATATGAGGCAAAGGAGGTGGTTAGAATTAATCAAATACTATGAGATTGAGATTCATTACCACCCTGACAAGGCAAATGTGGTTGCCGACGCACTGAGTCAGAAATCACATGTCCATAACCTCACCATTACACCGATGGAAGAGGAAGAGCCGAGTTTATACTTGGATCCATATGGATCACTCTACAACATTGCTCTAATCTCTACCATTAGGGAGGATATTATTGCAGCTCAGAAGGTTGACAAGGGCATGGCACATTTCCGGATACGGATAGACAGCGGGGATATCAAATGTTTCCAGGAGGATGATGAGGGGACGCTATGGTTCAATGACCGCATAGTCGTACCCCGGAGTATGGAGCTGAGAAAGAAGATTCTTGATGAAGCTCACTTGTCGAAGTTCTCCATTCATCCGGGCAACAACAAAATGTACCAAGATTTCAAGAGTAAATTTTTGTGGACACGGATGAAGCGGGAAGTTGCAAAGTATGTATCCGAGTGTGATACGTGTAGGCGAGTCAAGGTGGATCACATTAGGAAATCAGGGCTGTTGAAACCCCTGAAAATTCCTGCATGGAAGTGGGAAGATGTGAGCATGGATTTCATTGTGGGATTACCCATGTATTTCAACAAGCATGATTCCATTTGGGTAATCGTGGACCGGTTAACCAAGTCGGCTCACTTCATTCCCATGCATACACATTTCCATGCCAGCAGGTATGCGGAGTTGTACATTGCAAGAATCTTATGCTTGCACGGGGTACCCAAGACCATAATCTCAGATCGAGGGGTACTGTTTGTGGCTCGTTTCTGGGAGCAGTTGCACGCTGCTTTGGGTACCAAACTGATTAGAAGATCCGCTTATCACCCTCATACTGATGGGCAAACTGAAAGGGTGAATCATGTGTTAGAAGACATGTTGAGAGTGTATGCCATCCACCACGGTAGAAATTGGGATGATCATCTACCGTTGGCAGAATTCTCGTACAACAATGGCTATCAAGCGAGTATCAAGATGGCGCCATATCAGGCTCTCTACGGTCGCAAATGCCGCACCCCATTGAACTGGTGCGAGTCCGGTGAAAGGGTCACGTTCGGGATTGATTTAGTGAACGACGCCGAAGAGCGTGTTCGGATGATTCAAGCAAACCTCAAGGCCGCCCAATCCTGACAGAAGCGTTACGCTGATAAGAGGTGTAGGCCACTGCACTTCAACATCGGGGAGCACATGTACCTCCGTGTGTCTCCGATGAAAGGCGTGCATCGATTCGGCGTGAAGGTGAAACTCGCTCCCCGATTTATTGGACCCTAAGCCATCACCGAGAAGTGCGGACCAGTGGCGTATCGACTGGAACTACCGTCATCTCTCGCTGGTGTTCACGGCATTTTCCATGTTTCCCAACTCCAGAAATGTCTAAAGTATACAGCTGCTGTTCCCACTGAAGACATTGGCGAGTTGCAACCGGATTTGACCTATGCTGAATATCCGGTGGAGATTATTGATGAGAAGGCTCGAACCACGTGTAACTGAACGCTGTGGTTCCACAAGATATTGTGGAGCAACAACACCGCTGAGGAAGCGACGTGGGAGAGTGAGGAGTTCCTTCGCTCAAACTACCCCGATTTCATGGCATCTCATCCCGGGTAATTCCTCTTACATCTTTGTCTCTTCTTTTATAATCTAGGGACGAGATCCTTTTAAGGGGGGGAGGTATGTAAAAGCCCAAGAATTTACTTGCTAGAGTGTTCATCACATCACAACACCACAGCTCATTTTGTGAAAGTCTCATGAACATTTGTGAAGAGAAAGTAAACACCGTCAAAAGGTTGATTAGAGGAAAAACTCACACATTCAATGTAGGATCTCACACATGTAAACATGAGAAGCTGAGCTCACCATTAGGATCTAAACATTTTTAGGAGTGCTCATGCCAAGTTTCATGCAAATTCAAACCATTTTGGTCACTTTTGGATACAATTGCAAAAGGGGCTAATTTGAATGCAAATTTAAATTTCAGCTACTTTCATCACTTTGATGCAAAAGATGACTTCATATTCAAACTCAGCACATTTTTCTGAGTTACTCCACCAATTCTCATCCTCATTGGAGTTCATCTTGTCAGGAACTAAATTTGCATTAATTCAAACTGAATTTGAGATTCAAGTTCAAATGTGAATCAAATTTAGCCAAATTAACTTCAATTTGAGGAAATCAAATTCCACTCATGACTTGGGGATGAAGTCTATACTTCAATTTTGAGTAGCTGGGATATTTGCAGCAAACAAATGGAAAAGAGAGAAGGAGGAGAGAGGGCCCACAGGTCAGTCTCAGCGACTGAGGGAACCGCATCTGTTTCTTCGGGCTGTCGCCGAGAGCGCGCTAGCGTGTTGCCGCCTCACCCCGTCGAAATAACGCGCGCGCCAACGCTGGTGCTGATCAACTCTCGCTCTCCCCTGTAATCTACGTACGCTGCACTGTTGAAGCTTCTCTCCCAGCTCGTGCCGCTCTGTTTAGCTCCCGTGCGCGAAGAAGCCACCGACGACTGCACCTTTGATTTTCCCTTGAACCCTGGCCCCGATCACCGGTTGCTCAAGTGCTATACAGAAAAAAGGAGCGCCAAGACGTGCTCTAGCTACTCCCTGTGCTACACCAAAGCTTTGGCGCTCTGTGGCTTGCAATTCAGCCGTCGGCGCCGAGGACCGGGAAGAAACCGGCGAAACCTTGCTTCGTCTCACCGTCGATAGCACCCTACGGCCACCCTGACCTTCAACTTACTACACAAGAAAGATGCATGGGGAGCCCTATATGGTGTAGCTGCAAACCATTCGTCAAACGGTCCACCGTGTAGCAGGAATTTTAGAAACTTCCAAACCCTAGTGCAACGTACCGAGCGCAGCAAAAACCAAAAATTCACTTTACACGTTGAACCAATGATCAACAAGCTCGCATGTAGCTTCTACACATCCTAGCGTCCCTCCTCAAGGAAGAATTGAGTATAACCATCAAGAAATGACCGAGTTCTAGCCATTTTCATAGCCGCCGGTGCAAAAACGGCTCGGGTCACCGTCGAGAGTGGAATTGCAAGCGTTTTTAGCTTCCGAGGCTGCTCATTTCGGGTTCCTCATGATCGGCTGGTGCTCCACAAGCAAACCGTGACCCTTGTGCTTCATAGCATGAGAACCTTATTGCCGGGACCCGAGCCGCCACGGTTGCCGCCGCACGGACGTTTCCGGTCACCGCGGGCGAGCTCCGACCCCCGAGACGAATTCAACGTCGCGAGATAGGGCTAGGTGGCCACTTTAAACTTTCGGGGCGGCTGGGAAATCGTTTCTGGTGATCCTCACCGGGGTGCGCCGCCGCTGAACTCTCGGGCGCGAGGTAGATGAAGGGTGAGTGGGGTGGGGCCCGCGGTCAGAGTTTTAAACATTTCTAAGATTTTCAGATTTCAGTTCAAACGTCAAATGTCTATAACTTTTGCTAGGAAGCTCCAAATTTAGTGAACCAAATTTTATTGGATTCATCATTTCTAGTACTATCCAGCGAAACAAGTTTCAGCTCATGAAACTTATTAATTTTCCAGAATTAATTCCCTAAAATTTAAACTGTTGGGAGTTTTATCTGGAGAATTACTTTATGGAAAATTGAAAATTTGACTAGGATGTTCATTTGAAAATCCTTGAGTCACAGGAAAAATTTCAGATCCATCCAAGCTAATTTAGTCCCCCTCATGGTATGATTAAGTGAACTGCCCTGAGAAAATAGACAAATTTACAGAAACATTTTCCAGATTTTCTCAAATCTTGATTAGGGCATAACATTCCCTAGGATTCTTCAAATTGCATGAAACAAATTCCATTAGAACCATCTCAAACTCTAGTTTCCAGAAAGTAATGGTTGGATCCATGAAAATCCTTGGAAATCCATAGAAGCTCTAGTAATGACCATTTAGACTTTTATTTGTGCAGGGCTCAGATGAGCTTTGTTTCAAACGAAACTTGGTCAAGTCTCTGGTTAGATTCTCACCAAGCCACAGTAAAAATTTCAGAGCCAAATGGGATGTCTAGCTAGATTTATGGTCTTTATATACTAAATTCAACACATTTGCATTTAAATTGACATATCGTTAAATTGCTTACGTGTAGTCGCTGAACACGAGGGGACCCCGGAGATCCTTGACTTCATACCTCCTGAAGAGACCTTAACCCCTGACCAGCAGCAACAAGGCAAGCCCCAGTATGCAGTTAACAAGTTTTATAAAGTTTTGCTTTATATACACTTAGTGTGACGTATGTGTGTGCATTAAGTGTAGGATGGATGAAACCCCAAACGAATGACTGGATTATTCCAAAAGGAGTGAGGGTAGTGTCTAAGTCCTCGAGTAGTTCATTTGTGATAAATGGTTATAGACTTCGGTACAAGTCGAGTATTTGGAATCTACTCGCGAGTATAGGGTTCGGGACATATGGGATTGGTTCACGATGTGAGACAACTTTAGCAAAAAAATGAGACTAGGCAGGGGGCTAGGACGCAGCAAGAGGAAGTCTTGTGTGCGTAGCCCTGTCCGTGTCGATTGAGGACTGATCCGTGTGCGGCCCACGCTGACCAAGTTTGAATGTACCGAAGGAATATCGGATATATGGGGTCCGATAAACTGATGTAATCAAAACCTGCGGACGTCGAGGCATAGCACGCCGATTTATAGGTGTAGGTTGAGGGCAGCCGGGTGCTAATCTGCTAACGGGCATAGAGAGATGCTCCATGTAGGGAACCTCCTGCTCGTTTCGGTGCGACCAGTTCGATGTTTGGGCTGTTGGGTGAAAGGTTGTCCCGTACGACATCGAGTGAGCGTGCTGTGCAGCTCTATGGGTGAGCGTATGTGACGTGCTATTCGGGTATCCCTTCAGGTGTATATCAAGGCGATTCGCCATATCTCGCGGTAATGAGTACCACTTGGTCACTTAGTCGTGACGTAGGTTAACATATGGAATGTTATGATTCAATATTGATGATATGAATAACTTGTATTGTTACATGTGTGCCACCAAATATTGCTTACTAAATTTCAGATTCATGAACCATTAATATGTGGCTAAAATATGAACTAAGGATGAACTTGTAGGTGGGTCTGTGTGCTGCAATTTATCATCCTATATTCGAGTATAACCTGCATGCAGAGTTTCATGTGTAGGAGAGTCGGTTAAGACTTGCTGAGCCATCGTGCTCACGGTTGCTGCTATTAGTGTTTGCAGGTGAGGAGTACCCCACAGAATTGGGGTACGAGTCCACCGGCGAGGGTTACCCTCCGTTGGGGACTATGGCTGAGTGGGAGCCGTACACCCGCATTGAGGCTGAATGCAGCTAGTGTGGGTTGTCCGTAGGGCTGGACAACCAACTTTTGCTAGTTAGGTGTGGGTGTGAGTTGTATAATTATCTTCTGCTGTAGTATAATCTTTAAATAGGTGTAAACTGAAGGTGTGTACTACTTTGTACAAATTCAGTATGTTTTCAATGTAATACTATGGTTTCCTTAGATGTGTGCTGTCGGGTGTCGCATCGTGCGGCACCACCCTTTGAGATCCTGGGATGTATGTATTCCGGTCCGTCACACAACGCAGCACCCCTGAGTGTAATCCTGGCTTGTCGAGACCGTTGGGTTCTCGCAGCTTGGCATCAGAGCTCCACTGAGGTTTAACGCACTTAAAAAGGTTAAATTTTTAAAAACTCGGCGAGGAATGAGTTATTATCCCATATAAGGATGTTATTAGTGTATAGCAAGTGGCAACACTAACCTAATTGCTTATGTCAAAAAATCATACATATCGGGACGTCGTATGTCTTGGGGGTGCATGTAAGCGCTGTCCACCAGTGCGCACAAGCTTAAGGGTGGAGCCTCACGGGTGGCAGGTAACCCTGCCAGCTTTAGGATCCTCTACGACTCTTCATGTCATTTGGGGTATTCGAGCAACGCCCTTTCCTGGCGTGCTACGGGAAAGTATGGGAGACCCAGTCACATGGTTAGTAACATGAACACGTAGCTTAAGGCGTGTTTGGGTTGAGAACAACCGTGCGAGTGATGACAGACGGTTGTATGGACTGTATTGGGATCGGGTTCAGTGTGCAGCCGAACCTGACGATTGTGTTGTTTAATTGCAGGTAGTCTAACCATGGGTCGGTAGACGAGTAGCATACGTGTGCGAGATATGTTTAGTTCTACTGAATTAATGAAGCCGGCTAAGTCCGGTATAGGTTTTCTTTGTGAGGAACGTAGTACCGGCATGAATTGGGTGACGCTTCGACGTCACACTCCACTAAATGATAAAAATCATGTAAAACTAGAAAGTTTTGATCCGGAGCACGAAAACTTTGATTTAACTCCTTCCCTTAATCAGGATGTTCAAAGTAAGCAAGTTTTCAACTTATATGATATTAGGAACAGAGTCCTCTGTTTTCGGCTGAAATAATGCAGAAGTTATACAGAGGCTAGAGGTCGAGTTCTTTTGATGTTTGGGTCATATGATACATTTATGGAAATATTTGGGAGAGCTTTACAACTTTTCTTTTGATGTCCAGAGGTGTTTCATCCCTTAACTAGTCGAAAAAGGCAGTAGAGTTGAAAATGTCCAGAAAACAGGGCAGAGCAAATACTCTCCATAACTCTCTGTAAGATGAGCATAACGTCCTGCATAAAAATCTAAAAATAGTAAATGAGGCAGTTATGAAAAATTCATGAGATAAGTTGCAACTTTGTAACAGAAAGTTTTGTCGAATTCCATGTAGAATTAACTGGAATTCTTTGATCAAATCAGTACCTCAATCAGGGAGGTGCTGTCCAATTTTCTCCAGAATTCTGTCAACTTTGACATCTCATAAATTTTGAACCAGAATTGATATGAGGGTAATTAAATACATTCTGGAAAGCTATTGAAGTTAACTTTAACTTTTATGTTGATCTCCAGAACTGGTTTTGCTGTAGCAGGGTCTAAATCAGATTAAAAGGGAAACTGGTCAAGGCTGTCAGTTTGGGCAGCAGACCAGCAATCAAATTTGTTCTAAGTTTGATTTGTGTTTCCAGGTTTTATGAGTTCAATGACATGTTTTCTGTTATAAACTCAATGATTTACTGTTGAAATAGATATTTGACCTTTTTCAAATATGTTTCTATAGATGGCAGAGGATAAACAACTGGAGAACGGATGGGTGGTATCCCACTGTTCTCAACGCAGCAGGTTTCCGGAGTTGTTGGAGCTGATGCTTCAATATTTTGAGTACATGGAGATGCCGTGTTACCTCGCCAAGGAAGAATGTGAGGAGAGGAAAAATATATGGACTGTCCATGTCGATGTTCCAACAGGGCCTACGCCCCCGGTTTGGACACCGTTCACCGTCACAGTGAAAGGGAGACAACCGGAAGAGATCTGGCAAGTGGAAGCCCGCGACACCATGTCACGTTTATACCAGCAACACGTGAGGGCTATGGAGGGCACTCCATATGCTCTTATCCCCGTGGAGGGACGAGCTAATCACGTGTGGAGTGAGAGGTACTTTGCGGCGACTGATCCGAGATGCCCAAGGTACAACCCAGTGGAGGCGAACCTCAGCCTCCATTTAACGGCAGGGAAGAATGTGATGGACAGCCAAACTGTCCATATGGCTTAACTTGCCGTGGAGCTCAAGGAGAGCACCAGCCGCCGAGACCATTTCAAGAGTGCTCACAGAGCACTCCGTAATGTGCTCCTTCCGACGATCAAGTGACTGAATAAGCAACACAATCAGCTGCGTCGTCTGAGGAAGGTGAAGAAGAAAAGCTGTGTTGACATCACGGCTTTGCAGCAGCAGGTACAGGCTCTGACCCAGCAGAATGAGGTTCTTACTCAAGAGCGTGATGACTCTATTGAGGAGGGGCAGAACTGGGAGGAAGATTATAATCAGTCCATGGACGAGGTGCATGCTTTGCAAGACCTCGTGCCTCCGGTAGTGGGCCTACCGATGGTAGGTGCAGTAGTCGTTGTTTTAGGTATCCCGGCGATGCCGGAACCTGAACCCGAATAGGAGGTCATGGACCCAGAGCCACCAGTAGATATAGCGGAGGAGGACGACCCGCAGGAGGTCGAATTCTACTCCGAGTAGTGAGTCTACCGTTGCCAAGTAGGGCAGCGAGGGTGGTGTGTAACAACTTTTGTAACAGTGACAAGTCGTGTAGACAGTAGCGTGTATATATGTAATGATGACATGAGCACGACTTCTCGGAGGTCCGAGAATAATGTATCTTGTATAAAGTTTTTACTTTATCAATATATGTGACTGTTTTGTGACTTTATTCATGTGTCACTGCAATACCTACTGTTTTTCCATGGAATTTTAAGAATGACATGTGCTGACCGTTGCTGTTTTGAATTTCAGAATGACTCGTACTCATGCCAACCCTGAGGTTGGTGGTTCAAGTCAGGCAGGAGAGGCCTCCCAACAGCCTCCCGAGACTTCCTCGGGACAGCAGAAACAGCAACCACAACCACCGTCACAGACAACGGTCACGTTGGCAGATATTGTTGCGGCTATGGCGGGCTCGCATCAGCAGCACACGGAGTTGCTGCAGACTTTAATTGCCAATACGTCTCATCAGGAGAGGCGTCAACACCGAGAGGAACGCCAACAAAGTTCCTACTCGGATTTTCTTGCTACCCATTCCCCGGTATTCTCAAGGACGGATGAACCCCTCGATGCGGACAACTGGCTCCGCACGATGGTGATGAAATTCGGGCTGCTTCAAGTTAGTGAGCAGCGGAAGACTCAGTTCACGGCCCAGCAGCTTCAAGGGTCCACGAGCACTTGGTGGGCAAATTTCTGCACGTCGCAACCCACCGAGCGAGTGCTGACCTGGACAGAGTTTCGGACGGTCTTCAGGGCCTATCATATACCGCCGGGTTTGATGAAGAGGAAAATGCAAGAATTCCCCCACCTGCAAGCAAGGCAACAGAACGCACTGGAGTACTCCAGGGCGTTCAATGATCTCACGCTCTATACTTCCTATCACACAGATACGGATGAGAAGCGGCGAGACCACTTTTACCAAGGGCTAAATCCGCTCCTGAAGGACAAGCTTGCAATGTTCAATCGCGGCAGCCCCAATGACATAATTGATGCTGCGATTATACAAGAGGACTCCGGCAAGGAGTTAGCAGTGGCGGAAAAGAAGCGAAGCGCGCTGCAAACCAGCGGAGAGGGAGGTGGTCCTCCCCAAAAATATCAGATGGTTTATCACTCACCATATGGATAATGCTGGCAGCCACCGCAACGACCGATGCAGTATCGCAATCAGCCGTATTTACCACCAGCATTCCGACCGGCCTTACCAGCACCTCCGCAGCAACAACAGCAGCAGCGGGTGATGCCGCGTACATTTGCACCTCAGCAGCGCATGCCGGGCTTTCGTCCCCCAAGCACCGGCCAACCGTCGAGCACATGTTTCAAGTGTGGTCACCAAGGACATTTCGCCAACAACTGCCCCGAGAAGCAAGGCGGCGGAGTGGCACCACAGTTTCCGGGGAGGAATCAGCCCTAGAATCCAATTAATGTGCGGTGGGCAAACTCTATGCCCGGCACCATCCACCAGCTTGCCATAGAGGACGTGCCGGAGGGAGAACCCATTCTTGCGGGAAGTATGATGGTTCCAAAAGCGCCATTATTCTTAAGGGGTAGATTATACCCTATGTCTCTCATAGCTTTAGAGGGAAAAAAGGTTGATGTCATCTTAGGGATGTCGTGGTTAACCCGCCACGGCGCTGTTTTAGACACCGTCCTACAAGTCATGCATTTGCACCCAGATATGCACGAGTCTCATTCATTATTTCTGGACAGTCTAGAAATAAAACTTCCAACCGTATACCAATCCACCACCATCAGATTGGAAGATATTCCAGTAGTCCGTGAGTTCCCTGATGTGTTCCCGGATGATTTACCGGGGATGCAGCCCGACAGAGAGGTGGAGTTCAAGATTGAACTTGCACCGGGAACTATGCCAATATCTCGAAGGCTGTACAAGATGGCGCCAAAGGAGTTGGCGGAATTGAAAACGCAGTTGACAGACCTGCTGGAAAAGGGGTTTATTAGGTTGAGATCCACGCCATGGGGCTATTCGGCATTATTTGTGAAGAAGAAGGATGAAACGTTGCGGCTTTGCGTGGACTATCGTCCACTAAACGCCGTAACTATCAAGAACAAGTACCCGTTGCCACGGATCGACATGTTGTTTGATCAGTTGATCAAAGCAAAGATCTTCTCCAAAATGGACTTAAGATCAGAGTACCATCAGATTAAGATACGTGCTGAGGACATTTTGAAGACAGCTTTCTCGACGAGGTATGGGCTTTATGAGTACCTGGTCATGTCCTTCGGCCTCAGCAACGCTCCAGCTCATTTCATGTACTTGATGAACTCGGTATTCATGCTGGAGCTGGAAAAGTTTGTCGTGGTCTTCATCGATGACATATTGGTATATTCCAAGTCAGAGGAAGAACACGCGAAGCACATGCGTATAGTCTTGCAACGGCTGCGGGATCACAAGCTATACGTGAAATTCAGCAAATGCGAATTCTGGATATCGCAAGTACCTTTCCTCGGGCATATTATTTCAGTGGAGGGCATCGCTGTAGACCCGAGCAAGATTACTCAAGTGCTGAATTGAAAGTCCCAGAGGTCTGTGCATGAGGTACGGAGTTTCCTCGGACTCGCGGGATATTATCGGAGCTTCATTCCGAACTTCTCAAAGATTGCCAAGCCTATGACCGAGTTGCTGAAGAAGGCTACCTAATATGTTTGCAGTCCAGAATGTGAAGCAGCGTTCATTAGTGAAGTACCTAACATCAGCATCGATTTTGGTGCATCCAGACACAACAAAACCGTTCGATGTGTACTGCAATGCGTCCAGCATTGGGCTCGGATGTGTGGTGATGCAAGACCGAAGGGTGGTCATGTATGGATCACGGCAGCTCCGGAATCATGAGCAAAATTATCCAACTCATGACTTAGAACTCGCTGCCATGGTACTCGCACTTAAGATGTGGAGGCACTACCTACTCGGTAACCTCGTACATTTATATACCGACCACAAGAGCCTCATGTACGTATTCACTAAGAAAGAGTTGAACATGAGACAGAGGAGATGGTTAGAACTGATAAAAGATCATGAAATAGAGATTCATTATCACCCCAGCAAGGCGAACGTGGTGGCGGATGCGCTGAGTTGCAAGTCACACGTTCATAATCTGACCATCATTCCGTTGGAAGAGAGCGATCCACCATTACATGTGGTTCCCCATGGAGCTCTCTATAACTTAGCTCTTATCCGCACAATCCGTGAAGAGATAGCGGCAGCCCAGAAACATGACAAGGGTATGTCACATTTGCGGAGACGTGTAGACAGTGGGGAACTGAAATGTTTCCGGAAAGACGGAGACGGTGTCCTGTGGTTCAATGACAGGATCGTCGTACCGCGTAACCCAGAATTGAAAAAGAAAATCTTTGATGAGGCTCACTTGTCAAAGTTTTCTATTCACCCCGGCAGCAACAAGATGTATCAAGAACTCAGAGGCAAATTTTGGTGGACACGGATGAAGCGGAAGATTGCTAAATACATGTCCGAGTGTGATACATGCCGAAGAGTGAAATCTGATCACATGAAGAAACCGGGACTGTTGCAACTGCTCGGCATTCCTGCCTGGAAGTGGGAGGATGTGAGCATGGACTTCTTCATCAGTTTACCCACTACATTTCTGAAACATGATTCAGTGTGGGTCATCATCGACCGGCTCATGAAGGTTGCCCACTTTATCCCGGTTAATACAAACTACAACGGATTCATTGCTTATCCGGCGTACCCTGCACTATCATCTCGGATCAGGGCACTTTATTTGTGGCACCCGGTTCCGAAAATAGAACCAAGTGAATGCATATGTGTGCCCAGGATGTTCATCACACATACACATGTAATCCACAAACTGAATTCAGAATATAACCACGAATAAATAGTGTTTAAGTACTTTATTACAAGGACTCAATGTCTCACTCATGAATCCCTAACTTATTCTTGTAGCGGAAGTCTCTAAACAAAAGCGGAAATAACTAAACAGCAGGCTCCAACTTCAACTCCACAAGCATGTTGATGGTAGTTCGCACGCCTAGTACTCCACATGGTTCTCGAAGTACTCATCTCTTGTAGCTGATGTTTATGTGGTAATGCAAGGGTGAGTACATGTCGTACTCAGCAAGTGCAGGAAAAGTATGACATGTAGTTACAACAAGGTAGGGAATAAAAAGGCTCATTGCAGCAAGCAAATTTTATTTCACAAATATGGTAAAAACAGCAACTAAGTCTAGATGAATTAAATCCCAATATAACCAAGTAATCAGCAACATTCTTTCATCATAATTCACCATTTATCAAGTCTCGACCAGCCAATAATCTTTCTCAAGTTCATCTCATACTCATAAATATTCATAACCATCTAATATTCATATAACCGAAGCCAAACTCATTTTCATGAATCAAAACAGTTCCAAAACCAATCCCAATGACCATACCATAACCATACCAAATATCCATCCCAAGTTTCTCTATAATCATGTGAGTTGGCCAGGTGCTTGTGACCGGAAGCACGGCTATCATGATAGTTTTACACTCTGCAGAGGTGGCACCACTTTACCCACAAGTTCGTGATTTCGTCACCCGTCGGCGACTGCAGAACTTCCATTATACCAGTACACAACCGTCGGTGTATGGCCAAGAGATCACAAAATACCCTTTACAAATGGGCTACTAGATGTATGGACTCACTGAGGTTTCACCGGCAGGCTCGAATCACTATTCTCCCACCCACGGGCCCCCTCTTGTGCCATGCAGTTCCCAGGGCAGTCCCTCTCGACTCCCATTCCCCGTGACATCCACGGTCCATAACAAGCTAGCAACACACCTAATTAATCAGCTAAGCCGCACCCACATTTGGCCTTGTGGTGGCACTGTTTTCCTGGCATGTGCTGGCATGAACCGGTCCTTAGATCTACGGCAAGTAAACCACCATCTCATTCAGCAACATCCACGAACCAAGCTTTCCTAGATATCCCCGATTCCATGCTCATTAACATCATCAAGTTGTCATCATCATTATTCATATGAGTGCAGTAGCTAGACATGTTTTAATTCAGCTTCCCGTATCCCGTAGATTAAGTGAAGCAAAAAGGATAAACGACCATACCCGACTCATCAACTTTCCCGGCGACAAGGATGGTTAACAAAACTAGTAAACTCCTATAAAAGGGTGTCCCATCAAGTTTCAAAACAGTTTCAAAACATGGGATCAATATGGTCAAGGGACACTTGCCTTGCTCCCATGGCTCTTGTTGCTCAAGAATCTCGAAGTCTTGGTGCTGTAGTTCTTCGTAGATAGCCTCTTGAGCTTGTCCTTCTACTCACGACCACGCACATTCGAAATTCACAGCAATCAATCATCATGCACAAACTTTACTCAAGATGCAATGGAGTAGATGGATGCAAATCCAATGTGCTGTTTTATTAAACCAGTTTGTACGTGTTCTTGCATGTTTTAATGGGCTTTCATGGGTTTTTATGATGAACAAGGGTGTAGGGATCAAGTGTGGACATGGTGATGATCTTGACCCAAGATCTAGATCAATTCCACCATCAAAAATCGATCAAAACACAATCTGTCCACACGTAAAAGTTTCTGTTCGAAGGGGGCGAAGAAAATGGATGCGTAGAAACAGCGGCAATGTCGTAAGATGGGTAATGGTGACCTACCTCACTTCCTTTTGGTGACAGGGCCTTCCTCCTAGCAATGGTAGCAGTGGGGAATTTTTCTATGGAAGATTAGGGCAGGACAGATCGTCGGGCTTCTTCTCCGGCGACGGCGGGGCTCGACGGAGCTCGACGGTGGCCAAATTCCGGAAAGGGGGGGGAACTTGGCGACTTGGCACCAAGGAAGGGGGCTTGGCAGCAGGGGGGAACGTCCAAAATAGAGAGGATTTCGGCCAGGGGTGGGGGTTATATTTATAAGGGGGAAAAAGAGGAGTCCTACTCCAATTGGAGCTCAAATAAGAGTCCTATTCAATTTTTTTGGATCTTAACAAACTTATCTCTTGTGGTGCAGCAGACTTGGGGATTTTATCCCCAAAATGTGGGGAAAATTCCCCTTTTTGGGAATTGGGGAATTCAGAAATTTTGGGGGAAATTTGGGAATGGCTTATTTCGGCTATATTTTTCCCATTCCTCACCATTTCTATGTCACTTGCTCCATTTCTACATTCCCCTCTCCATTTCTATGTCCCATTCTCCATTTCTACATTCCCCTCTCCATTTCTAGATCCCATTCTCCATTTCTACATTGCCCTTCTCCATTTCTATGCCCCATTCTTCATTTCTATATTCTTTTCTCCATTTCTGTGATTTTTCCTCCATTTCTATGGTTCCTTCCTCCATTCCTATGGTTCTTTCTCCATTTCTATGGTTCCTTCCTCCATTTCTATGGTTCTTTCTCCATTTCTATTGTCCTTTTCTCCATTTCTATGGTTCTTTCTCTATTTCTATAGTTCTTTCTCCATTTCTATAGTTCTTTCTCCATTTCTACTTCTTTTATAATGTTTCTCTACATGAAAAATGTATGCAATGCATGGAAATGAATTTGAGGGTGTTACAAACCTACCCCCCCTTAAACTGAATCTTGCCCTCGAGATTCGATAGAGTAGAGAATAGATGAGGGAATTCTGCCTTGAGATCTTCCTCACGCTCCCATGTAGTTTCGGCTTCTGTGTGATGGCTCCACTGTACCTTGCACAAACGGATCACCTTGTTCCTCGTGACCCTTTTCTTCACATCCAAAATTTTTACAGGGTGCTCCGCGTAGGTCAGATCCACTTGAAGCTCGAGCTCATCCATCGGTACTTGTTCTTCCGGTACTGAAAGTGCATCTAGGGTATCCCTTGTGGGTTTTGGAGAATTGATGACAAGCATGTGAGATCCTAACGAAATGATTGCAGGACAAACAAAGTGAACTAGCTCGGTGCACACAAAAAGGTGAAAAATAGAGTGATGTCCGAAAAGCAAGACTTTAGTGGAATTTAGAAGAGCAAAGTAGATGTAAATGTATAGGGTGTGTGTGAGAGACACATCCCAAGAGCTCATGACTTTTCATAAGGGTAAGTGGTTTAAAAATCAACTAAAATCCACTGGACACCGGACTAGTCCGTTCATGGACTGGACTAGTCCGGTCAGCTTACTGGAATGCAACCGGACAAGTCCGGTTTTAGACCGGACTAGTACGTTCATGTTTCTGTTGTTCTATTTAGAGGACTGCGGACTAGTCCATACATGCGACAGGACTAGTCCGCTAAACTTTCTGGAACCCCACTTCACATAGCACCGGACAAGTCCGGTTTTAGATCGGACTAGTCCGGTTAACCCACTGGAAGTAGACCGAATAAGTCCGATCATATACCGGACTAGTCCGGTATTAGGTTTTACAACGATAACATTTTGGAAACCATATAAATTGGTGATCCACGGCCTTCCAACAAGAGAACACGACTCATACTGCTGGAAACAGAAACCCTAGCGCCGCCACCTGTCCCAAGAGCCCAAAAACACATCTCCCCACACATCTAAGGTGCAAAAAGGTGAAAATCAATCAAATACTTGGATTTGGGATTGGGAGATCGTCGTTCCTTCGTTGTGAGCTCTTGGGGTTTGATCTCTCTACACTCATATTCTGCATTGTAAACTTTTTGAGTGTATTTTGATCGCTTTCTCATTGTAATTATTGTGGGAGCCCTCAACGTGTGAGGTTGCCCCACAAACTCGGTGATTACCCGTGCTAGTGGAGTCAAGTCGGCCTTGTGTTGTGACTTGGAGAGGGAAAGGGTTAGAGACCTGGCTCTGTGTGAGCCTCCTCAACAAGGACGTAGATCTCTTGGTGAGATCGAACCTCGGTAAAATTTGTGTCTCGCATGCCTCCTTGTTTTTTTGTTGATTATAACATCTAGTTGCTAAACTTCATAATTTGAGTTGCTAAGTCTCATTCACGGGCATAATCACACCTCACATCGTAAAATCAAAATTGAATAATTGTTGTTCTTATTTCCGCTAATAAACAAGTTAATTCTCCTTCACAACACTTATACAATCTACACACTTCAGGCACACCGGACTAGTCCGCTCACACAATCGGACTAGTCCGGTCAATCAAGTTTTTGACAACTACTTTAAGTGTGCAGGAAACTCTATAAGGCCTATTCACCCTCCTCTAGACCACATTCAATTGGTATCAGAGCCAAGTTCTCCATCAACGAGACTCACATCTCGGAGAGATCAATGGCCTCTAAGAAGAACAACGATATCCCGAAGACGAACAACAACGACGAGGAGCAAGAAGCCAAAGCCTTCGATGTGCTGAAAGAAAGTCCACATGATGATGAGGAAGTGAGACAGCTAAAGGCACTACTGAGAAAGAAATTAATGGCACAAAAGGGAAAAGAGGAAGAAAAGACGATGGGGAGTGGTCATCACGACTACTCCCGATATCCTTACAACTACAACCGTCTCAATTTAAATAATCATTATCTCTCCATTCCTATGGGAAGGTCCCCGCAGTTTGACGGAAGTGACTATACCATGTGGAAGTACAACATGAAAATGCATCTAATATCCTTGAATCCCAGCCTTTGGCATATTGTCTGCACAGGAATAGATATCCCAGACACGGATGAAGAACTCACTCCGGAACAAGAACAAGAGATTCACAGAAATGCACAAGCCGTTGCAGTAATCACATCGTCACTGAGCAGAGAAGAATTCACCAAGATCGATGGACTAGAGAGTGCAAAAGAAATCTGGGATACACTGAAAACAGCTCATGAAGGAAATAGGTCTGTACGTGAAGCCAAAATTGAGATGCTTGAAGGAGAATTGGGGAGATTTGCTATTGAAGAAGGCGAATCACCTCAAGACATGTACAACCGGATGAAGGCACTCATCAACAAAATCCGTGCCTATGGAAGTAAGAAATGGACTGATCACGTGGTGGTCAAAAGGATGATAAGAGCCTTCATGCCAAGAAATGTCACACTTTGCTCAATGATTAGAGAAAGCCCCGGGTTTCACAAAATGACTCCCGATGAGTTATTGGGGAAGATCATAAATCATGAAATGATGGAGAAGGAGGCTCAATACGTCAAAGACTTAGCCGAGCTCACCTCTTCCAAAAAGAAAGAAGTTGCTCTCAAAGCAACGTGCAAACCTAAACTCAAAGAAACCCGTGAAGACCAAGATGACGG
Organism: Neostapfia colusana; assembly: GCA_030760725.1. Lineage (NCBI taxonomy): Eukaryota > Viridiplantae > Streptophyta > Magnoliopsida > Poales > Poaceae > Neostapfia > Neostapfia colusana. Next base: position 49,766,625 of record JASWHV010000015.1, read on the forward strand.
AAATACAAGCGACGTGAGTACCGACCTAGATGATGAGGAAATGGTACTCTTTATCAAAAAGTTCAAGCGCATGGTGAGGAGAAGACATGGCAACAACTCAAATGAAGGGAAAAGCAAGGATAAAGGAAAATCCAAGGCTCGACGTACTTGCTATAATTGTGGAGAGTACGGTCACTTTATGGTGGACTGTACTTATGAAGAAAACAAGAAGAAGAAGGAAACAAAAACACATGAGAAGAAAAATTTTACAAAAAGGGGACAAGCTCATCAGGCTCACATTGGCAAGGAGTGGGACTCAAACGATGAGTCCTCCTCCGATGAAGAAGAGGAGATGGCCACCATTGCGGTTAAGAAACCCACCATAAGAGCTACACTCTTCCCAAACATGGGAGGACGGGATATGAACAACCATACTTGCCTTATGGCTAAAGAAGGCAAGAAAAAGGTTCGACTTACTTCTCCTGCGTTAAATACCTCTATTGATGACTTTGATAGCTCTAGTGATAATGAAGAAATGTTTAGAGGATTAAGTAAAATTGCTTTAAAGAAAATTGAAATGTTGTCGAATGAAATCTTTGATAAGGAGGAACTTGTCAACCGACAAGAAGATATGCTCATCCTTGAAAGGAAGAGATATCAAGAGGTTGAAAAACTTCTAGAGCTTGAAAGAGAGAAGATCAAGTCACTTGAGGTTGAGCTAGCCTTGAGTAAGGAGACTTACTCAAAGCTAGAGGACTCACATATTGCAATCAAGGATGAGCTTGCTAACTTGTCAAGAGTTAACAAGATCCTAGAGGTGCAAGTTGAGTCGCTAAAGCAAAGTGACTCATCTTCCTCCAAGAGCTCTTCCTCCAAAGATATGAGTTCGACAAACAATTGGAACCTGCACAAGCTCTAGTAAGAAAAATATCATTTCTAATACTTCAACTTCTCATGATGTGCATTCTTCCCAAATCGGCATCTTTGATAAGGAGAAGATCAAATATGCACGTAGCGCATATATGGTCACTAGACCTCCCAACGTCAAAGATGGTCTTGGGTTTGACAGGAACAAACACATATCCACTCTTAATCATGCAAAGAAAAGAATCACCTTTGTTAAGGAAAAATCACATGAATCTAATTTACAAATATTGTTTTGTACATTTGATGTTTCCTATGTTCTTATGAAAAACAAATATGGAAAAGTTATTGCTAAATACACAGGGCCACGCCACAGGAACTCGAAAACTTGTGTGTGGGTGCCCAAGACTCTTGTGACTAACCTGAGAGGACCCAAGCAAGCTTGGGTACCTAAAACCAAGGAATAATTCTGTTTTGCAGCCTTACTCCTCCGGTGGATCTAAGTGGGTGCTAGATAGCGGATGCACAAACCACATGACCGGAGAGAGAGATATGTTTGTGGAGTACGAGTACAACAAGGATCCAAGTGAAGGCATATACTTTGGAGACAACAGCCAAGGAAAGGTCCTTGGCAGCGGTAACATTGAAATATCTCCTCAACACACTTTATCTAATGTTTTACATGTAGACTCCCTAGATTATAACCTTTTGTCAATATCTCAACTATGCGACAAAGGTTATAACTGTTTATTCACTAATGAGGGTGTGACCATTTTTAGAAGAAGCGATGGCTCGATTGCATTCAAGGGAATGTTGAAGGGAAAGCTTTATCTTGTTGATTTCAACAAAGATAAAGCCGAACTCAACACTTGCTTGGTTGCTAAAACCAACATGGGATGGCTGTGGCATAGACGGCTAGCCCATGTTGGGATGAGAAATCTGCAGAAACTTCTAAAAGGTGGTCACATCCGAGGTCTAAAGGATGTGGTTTTTGAGAAAGACAGGCCGTGCAGCGCTTGCCAGGCGGGAAAACAAGTCGGAGCACCACACCCCGCCAAGAACATAATGACCACTACAAGACCGCTGAAACTTCTTCATATGGATCTATTTGGTCCATTGCTTACATAAGTATCGGCGGAAATCCTCAAGAAGTTCCTGAAAAGAGCCCAGAACGAATTCTCATCAACCGTGAAGAACATCAGAAGTGACAACGGGACAGAATTCAAGAATACACAAGTTGAAGAGTATCTCGATGAAGAAGGGATAAAGCATGAGTTCTCGGCACCCTACTCTCCTCAACAAAACGGGGTGGCTGAAATGAAGAACAGAACATTGATTGAAATGGCAAGAACAATGTTGGACGAATACAAGACATCAGATCGATTTTGGGCAGAAGTGGTGAACACTTCTTGTCATGCCACAAATCAGCTGTACCTTCACCGACTACTGAAGAAAACTCCATATGAGCTCCTTACCGGTAAAAAGCCTAATGTTTCTTATTTCCAAGTTTTTGGTTGTAAATGTTTTATTCTGAACAACAAACCGAGGGATTCGAAGTTTGCTTTGAAGTCCGATGAAGGGTTCTTGCTCGGCTATGAATCGAATGCCTACGCCTATCGTTTCTTCAACAAGGTGGCGGGCCTTGTTGAAGTAGCACGTGACGTAGTGTTTGATGAAACTAACGGCTCACAAGTGGAGCAAGTCGATAAGTGTATGCTAGATAAAGAGGAACCTCCATGTGAAGCACTGAAGAAAATGGCACTTGGTGATATTCTACCACAAGAGCAAACGCAAGACTCAAATGCACAAGGTGAACCTCAACGAGGAAGCAATGATCAAGGGGGAGCTTTCACACAAGATCAAGTGGAGGAAGATCAAGAAGATCAAGATAATCATGGAAGCAATGATCTAGGGGGAGACAATGAACATGAAGATGATGAAGAACAAGCAGCTACACAAGTTCCTCACCCAAGAGTACATCAGAGTGTACAAAGAGACCATCCTGTCAACAATATCATTGGTGATATTGCTAAGGGAGTAACTACTAGATCTCGCGTTGCAATTTTTTGTGAATACTATTCTTTTGTATCTTTTCTGGAACCATACAGGGTAGACGAAGACTTAAGGGATCCAGACTGGGTGATGGCAATGCAAGAAGAATTGAACAACTTCAAAAGAAATGAAGTGTGGGAGCTGGTGGAAAGACCAAGGGCAAACATCGTTGGAACCAAATGGGTCTTTCGGAACAAGCAAGATGAACATGGAGTAGTAACAAGAAATAAAGCGAGGCTGGTGGCCAAAGGTTATTCTCAGGTCGAAGGTTTGGACTACGACGAAACTTCCGCTCCCGTAGCTAGACTTGAGTCCATTCGTATTTTATTGGCATATGCTACTCACCATAATTTCAAGTTGTATCAAATGGACGTCAAAAGTGCCTTCCTCAACGGTCCGATAAAGGAGGAAGTTTATGTGGAGCAGCCACCAGGATTCGAAGACCAAGAGTTCGAGATGTCGATGATGGGCGAATTGAAGTTCTTCTTGGGATTCCAAGTGAAGCAACTGAGATAAGGCACATTTATAAGCCAAACCAAATACACACAGGACATCCTCAAGAAATTCAATATGGACAAAGCCAAGCCCATCAAGACACCCATGGCAATCAACGGACATCTCGATCTCAATGAAGAAGGTCCAAATGTGGACCAAAAGGTATATAGGTCAATGATCGGCTCCTTACTTTACTTATGTGCATCTAGGCCAGATATTATGCTTAGCGTATGCATGTGTGCAAGGTTTCAAGCCGCACCTAAAGAGTGTCACTTAATTGCTGTAAAAAGAATCCTAAGGTATCTAGTGCACACACCAAACTTGGGCCTTTGGTATCCCAAAGGATCCAAGGTTAACTTGATAGGTTATTCCGATGCCGACTATGCAGGATGCAAAGTCGATAGAAAGAGCACTTCAGGGACCTGTCAATTTCTTGGCAGATCCCTAGTTTCTTGGTCATCTAAAAAGCAAAACTCTATTGCTCTTTCAACAGCAGAAGCAGAGTATGTTGCAGCAGGAAGTTGTTGTGCACAACTACTTTGGATGCGACAGACTCTTAGAGACTACGGCTACAATTTAAATCATGTCCCGCTTCTATGTGATAATGAAAGCACGATGAAAATTGCACACAATCCAGTAGAGCACTCAAGAACTAAGCACATAGATATTCGTCATCACTTTCTTAGAGATCAGTCATTAAAAGGTGACATTGAAATTTCACATGTTAGAACTGAAAAACAACTAGTAAATATTTTTACCAAACCATTAGATGAGAAAAGGTTTTGTGAGCTAAGAAATGAACTTAATATTCTTGACTCTCGAAATGTGGCTTGAAACATTGCATACCTGATTGCAACCTCAAATGTTACATTTTATTGTAAAAACCGCTCCTCATCTCTTTTTCTTCTAAGAAAACTATTTTAATGAAGAAATCTTGCGAAATATGACCAATTTTTGATTGTTGCTTGCCAACTGGTCATAATTACCAAGATTATTTGCAAAAATTAGTGTCCTTAGATCACCTCTAAACTCTACTATCTGCATCAAGTCTGCTGGAACCGGACTTGTCCGGTTGTCGACCGGACTAGTCCGGACAGACGACAATTAGGTTAATTCATGGGCACCGGACTAGTCCGCTACCATGACCGGACTAGTCCGGTCAGTCGCATATAGAAGCAGTTGGCCGGACCAAACCCATCCCTCTCCACTCATAAGCACTTTGTCTCACCCCCTCTCCTAAACCCTAGCTCCCAAAGTGATTTTCGAGTTGAGCCCTCAAAGTCGGAGTTTTCTCCGTGAAAAAGCCTCTTCTCGATGAGGGGATTCTACTCTCCGGACTCATCCGGATAGACTCTTGCTCCTTCAACGCGAATCTTCAAATCTTGGTAAATTCCCCCCCTAAAACCAAAATCTCAACTTTTCTAGTTCTAGCTAGTTTCCTTTGATTTCAAAAGGATGTACATAGCCTCAATAGATGTATTCCTACCACTTTCCTGCCCTTGTGTCCTTAGATAGGAGATTTGATTCAAATGAAACATTAGGGTTCTTATGCCAGGCCGGACTAGTCCGGCGCACAGATGCGGACAAGTCCGGTCCACCAGACAAGTCCGCACTCTGAAACCGGACAAGTCCGGTCTCTGACAGTTGAACCCCTACATTCCCATTTGAAGTCGATAATGAGTCCATTTGCATCTAATCCTTGAACTCCTTATCAGGCACCATGTCTTCAGGCTCAGATGACGGCTCTTTTCACCTTGACGAAGAAGTTCAACGTGAAAGAGTGAGGAGAGCTAAGGAGGGAGTGATGAAGAAAAGACATGATGTCAATGTCCACTCTTCACCTTCCGACGAAAATTTGCCTAAGAAGAGGAAAGTAATTGTGAAGAAGCCTCGAGGGAAGGCTATGGCTGAGAGCTCCTCAGGACCTAAGAGGACTCTCAATAAAGGAAAAGGGCTTGCTAGTGGCCCCATTGGGCCTATGAAAATGAAAAATCCAGTTCATCGCAACAGGCAACCTTCAGATAATGATTACACTGGAAAAGGGGGTGAACTAGCTGACAAGTTCAGAAAAGCAGAAGTGTATAATCAGCCCAGAGAGTCAGCTGACCCCAGATTTTGGAGTAATTTTCATGCTGATTACTATGAACATGTGTATCGGAAGATGAAGCATCCCGTTGTCGAAAGTCAGTGGGTTGATATTGATTATCTTTAGTCCAAGAGATGTCAAGCTTATCAGGAGGTCGTGACAGCCCTCGAGCTTCATGGACTAAAAGAACTATTCTCTTTCCAATGTGACTGGAATGATGAAGTCATCACGCAATTCTACTCCACTCTCTACTTCGCTCGTGATGACAACGACGGGATGATCTGGATGACACATGGGTCTCAGTACAGTGTCACATATGAAGAATTTGCAAGGATCCTTCATCTTGAGCATACTTTGGACAATGAACTTGTGATTCACAACCTGAAACCACTGGAGAAGGATCAGCTGGACTTTCTCTATGATACAAGAATGCCATTCAGGCCTCCAACCATAAAATACATGAAGCCCTTCTTTGTAGTCCTCAATGGGTTATTGAGGAAGACTATAGCTCCCAAAGAGGGAGATGCAGGGACTGTTCAGGGCACCCTCAGAACATTAATGAAGGTCATAAGCAAGAAGAGGAAATTCAATGTGGTTGAGTACATCTACAATGACATTGTCAATATCTCTATCAATCCCATCCGGTCTTGCGGCTATGCACCCTACATAATGTTCATGATTGAGAAAGTGACAGAATTGGAGTTCGTAAAGGATGTGGCTCACACTAGACTTAGGCCCCAAAAGCCTACTATATATTCTGCCCCTTCTGCTCCTGCCTCACCCAGAGAAGAAAGAAGATCCAAGAGAGCTCAAGAGGAGCCAAGATCTGAGGCTGCAGCTACCACTCATGCAACCTCCTCTACTCGGGAATCCTCAAGTGGCATCTTCAAGATGCTATCTTCTATCTTTGCCTCTTGCCGCAAAATTGAAGTTAAGCAACATGAAGAGAGATTGGCTAGGAAGAAGCATAAAAAATATGTAAAAGCCAACATCCAAGCCATCTGTGCCAAACTGGAAATTGAGCCACAAGGGTCACTTGAGGTTTCTGAGGACTCAGCTGAATACTTCACTGAAATGCCAACCTTCACTGACCAAGAGTTGAGCTCCCTTGGGTTTGGTGGTGGTTCAGCTGCTAACCCTCTACATGGTCAAGATGATGAAGATCAAGGTGAAGAGGAAGATGAAGATAGGACTGAGAGTGAAAGTGGGAACGGCGATGAGTGATTCCACTCGATTTTTCCCCTTTTTGGTGCCTTGATGCCAAAGGGGGAGAGATTATCTAGGATAAGTTATTAAGGACTTGTGATCGAGGACTTATGATCGAGGACTTGTACTTATATTTAAAACTATTGTAATATGACTATTTACCCTATGTGTGATGCTTACATCTATGGTTGTTATCTTTTATCCTCATTCATCACATTTTTGTTGATCACACATTTGTTAGGCACCCCACCATAAGGTCTGTGTATATGAGAGAAGTTTTTTCTTGTTAGCTATTCATTATTCTCATATATGTACACGTTATGAAAAATCAATTTTTCTGTTAATTGTGATATCTCAAATGGTTGTCATCAATCACCAAAAAGGGGGAGATTGCAGGACAAACAAAGTGAACTAGCTCGGTGCACACAAAAAGGTGAAAAATAGAGTGATGCCCGAAAAGCAAGACTTTATTGGAATTTAGAAGAGCAAAGTAGATGTAAATGTATAGGGTGTGTGTGAGAGACACATCCCAAGAGCTCATGACTTTTCGTAAGGGTAAGGGGTTTAAAATCAACTAAAATCCACTGGACACCGGACTAGTCCGTTCATGGACCGGACTAGTCCGGTCAGCTTACTGGAATGCAACCGGACAAGTCTGGTTTTAGACCGGACTAGTCCGCTTATATTTCTGTTGTTCTCTTTAGAGGACTGCGGACTAGTCCATCCATGCGATAGGACTAGTCCGCTAAACTCTCTGGAACCCCACTTCACATAGCACCGGACAAGTCCGGTTTTAGACCAGACTAGTCCGGTTAACCCACTGGAAGTAGACCAGACAAGTCCGATCATATATCGGACTAGTCCGGTATTAGGTTTTACAACGATAACTTTTTGGAAACCATATAAATTGGTGATCCACGGCCTTCCAACAAGAGAACACGACTCATACTGCTGGAAACAAAAACCCTAGCGCCGCCACCTGTCCCAGGAGCCCAAAAACACATCTCCCCACACATCTAAGGTGCAAAAAGGCGAAAATCAATCAAATACTTGGATTTGGGATTGGGAGATCGTCGTTCCTTCGTTGTGAGCTCTTGGGGTTTGATCTCTCTACACTCATATTCTGCATTGTAATCTTTTTTAGTGTATTTTGATCGCTTTCTCATTGTAATTCTTGTGGGAGCCCTCAATGTGTGAGGTTGCCCCACAAACTCGGTGATTACCCGTGCTAGTGGAGTCAAGCCGGCCTTGTGTGGTGACTTGAAGAGGGAAAGGGTTAGAGACCCGACTCTGTGTGAGCCTCCTCAACGAGTACGTAGATCTCTTGGTGAGATCGAACCTCGGTAAAATTTGTGTCTCGCATGCCTCCTTGTTTTTTGTTGATTATAACATCTAGTGCTAAACTTCATAATTTGAGTTGCTAAGTCTCATTCACGGGCATAATCACACCTCACATTGTAAAATCAAAATTGAATAATTGTTGTTCTTATTTCCGCTAATAAACAAGTTAATTCTCCTTCACAACACTTATACAATCTACACACTTCAGGCACACCGGACTAGTCCGCTCACACAATAGGACTAGTCCGGTGAATCAAGTTTTTGACAACTACTTTAAGTGTGTAGGAAACTCTATAAGGCCTATTCACCCCTCCTCTAGGCCTCATTCAGGTACTCTTAAGCACTTCTTGAGTTGGGATACGTGAAACACGTCGTGTACGTCGGAGAGGTGCGTTGGCAGCTCTAGTTGATAGGATACTTCTCCTCGCTTGCCCAAAATCTTGAATGGCCCGATGTAGTGAGATGCTAATTTGCCCTTGACGTTGAACCGTTGTTGGCCTCGGATAGGCAATACCTTAAGATACACGAAGTCTCCTACTTCGACGGTCAATTTTCTTCGCCTATTGTCCGCATAACCTTTTTGTCGTGACTGGGCAGCCTTCAAATTGTCTCGTACTGTTTTTTCACACCCGGATTTTCCGAAGAACAACCAAGTGAATACCACATGTATGCCAGGATCATTTTCTCATACATGTGATGACAAATAGTGAAGCATCATCTATTACAAGCCAGGTGTGGAATATAAATAAGTCTTACATAGCAAACGTCTCGATGGACAATAATAAGTTCATCAAAAGTAAATAAACTAGCAGCGGAATAATTATTCTCGTGGGCTCCGTCACAGGCGTTGCCCAGGGGACTCCATGAACCTAGAAACCTCCTCCGGGTCCGAAGTCTTGCTCATTAAACACCACATCATTCTCTTGACCTGAGCAGCAATATAAACCAACAAATATGCAAGGTTGAGTACCGATGGTACTCAGCAAGTGTGGGAAAGTTATGTCATGCATGGCTAGAACAAGAAGAGGTTGAACTCATGGTTAAAGCACTACTCAATTAATACCTATCACCTTAGCTTATTAAGCACCTACATTACTACATAAGTGAAATGGTCCCAATTTCCCATCCCATCATCATAACCAAATAACCATAACATCATTTCCAATGTTAAGCTCCCCGCTTAACATTCACACCCTCCAAGGCCATCATACTCTAATCATGAATAAGTCCAAGCCGCTCTTGACCGTGAGCACGGCTGTCATGATAGTTTTGACTCTGCAGAGTTTGCACCACTGTACCCACATGTAGTGATTTCATCCCTCGTTGCCGGGTGGACTAAAAGAACCTCCATTATGCAGTGGCTACGAACCACATTCACACTTCCCAGGTGTGTAGCTAGGAGATCACTACGAAGCCTTTACAAAGGGATTCCCGACGAGCGTGGGCCCACTGAGGTTTCACCCCTAACAGCATACAAGAGGCTCCAACCCCGCTGCAGTGGCCCCCTCTTGAGCCTTGTGGTTCATATGGTAGTCCAGCTGACACCTATTCCCCGCACCATCCAACACACCCATACTACGCCGGGGATACACCTAATTAATTGGCCAAGCTGCCCCATCTCAGCATGTGGTTGGCACGGTAAAGCCAGGTTACATGCTCCATGAACCGGTCCTTAGGATCCAGGCAAGTACTAAACACAAACCCGAGTCTCGTGCACCCAGCACCAACCAAAACATCCAACTTTCCTTGATCCCTACCTCTACATAACTCATAATATCTCATTCAAGAGTATGGTAAAATAAACTGATGATCCCATATCCCAAATATCCCATTCTAAGCATGGCTAAGCATATGCATAATAATAAATGACATGATAAAATAAATCCCAACCCAAGCTACAAGGAAACAAGGTAATGCAATTCTAGGGAAACATCCTAGCATGGGTTTCATATTTTCAATTGACAATGCAAATAATTCTATCTACACATCCTAGTATAGGATCAAAGTGGTCAAGGACACTTGCCTTCTTCCTGCTGCTCTTGGAATGGGTAGTCCTGATCTTGGAAAGGAAGAACTTGCTCTGGAGCAGGTTCTACTCATACCATCACACATAGCAAAAGAAAACAACAATCCATAAGACGTAGTTCACACTTCCACTTCATACAAACCACACATTCACACTTATGAAAGCTATTCACATTTCTATGTGTTATGGTTACTCTTTGTGTGTTGATTTTGGCTTACATGCACTTTTTAAACATGTGCATATGATTTCTACTTTTGTATTCATTTTTATGTTTGCCTACTATATATGAGTTTTCCCATTTTAAATAAATTCCTTATATTCAATTGATACACCTTTTAGCTACCAAATGTGCATGGAAGGCATTTTCCTACTCCAAATATGCTTTCAAACCTTCTACCAACCCTAACTAAATTCTTTGGATTTTGGAAACTTCATTTATCCATTTATAATTATGCATACCTATTTTGTTATATTTTCAGATTTATTTCCTATGCCTAAAGGTGAACTTTATTATGAAAATAGTAAGACACCTCATCTAAACAGAATGGGTTTTGGGTCTAAAGTATTAAATAATATATATTTGAACCTCTCCTCTGATGTGAACTATTTTACATTTATTTTACTGGTTTTCAGAATTATTCTCTACTTAAAAATGTGTCCCTATAACTAATAAATGTGAATAATCAATTAAACAGATTCATTTCAGCCAAAAATCTATTTTTATCTCACTCCAAAGTTTTCTAAGTACTGGGAAAGTTTTTAATTTGAATTTGACAACATGTTTGTCCCATCTTTTAAATTTTAAATACTAGCCACATATTCAAATTCCTCACTTTAAAATCAAATAGGGTTAAAAAGGTAAACTCACCACACTGCATGGTCTATTATATTATTTTAAGAATTTTCAGGGGTCTAGCTACACATAACAGAGGGGTTTTTCCTAATTTTTATTAAGTCAAGGGGCCAAAACTGATTTCTAAATGAATTTACATGATTTTCTGAAGTTCCAGGGGCTAGATCAGAAGTTTCCGGGGCTAGCTCGTATTTTCCGAGAACCCCAGGGGTAGCACGTAAGAATCACGGCCTTTATAACGCGGGGCTGACGTGGACCGTCCGATTTAAAACAGACGGCTGAGATTATAACGTCGAACCGGTACACGGGGATTTAAATTCTACCGTGCGATTTAAAATAGACGGCGCACAAGCGGCCACGTCGCTCTGATCGAGCGCGGGCGGCGCTGCCCGGCGGTGCACGGTGGCGGGAGGCGGTGATCTCGCCGGAGAGTTTCGGATCTTCGTCAATTCTTCCTAAAACTGTGATTTTATGGCATAGATCGGTAGAGGGGAGGTCGGGGATCTCACCCTCGGGGGTTTTCTTGAGCTCGGAGGTCCTGGAAAGCGATCGGCGACGAGGTCCGAGATGAATTCACGGTGAGGCTCGTCGGCGCTGTGTTTGAAGCGCAAACCACCGAGTTTTCTGCACCTGCGAGGTTCCCCGGAGGCGGTGGATCAAGACCAGCGAGTTAGATCAGAATTCCCGAGCGAAGATCGAGCAGAATTCGCCGGAGAAGCTCGGGTTCTCACCGGAGAGAAAAACGGCGGATCATGGGGAAAACGGGACGATGCCGGGGTTTTTATAGACGGGGGAGGGCAGTGGGTTGGTTTAGATCGAGCTGGAGTCTTCTGGGACCGGTAGTCGGCTAGGAACGCGCGGTTTTCCGGTCGGTTACGATCACGCGCGCGCAGGGAACAGTCCGGGGTCGGCGCGATCGGGAGCTCGAGGATGATAGGTGGGTCCCGCCTGTCTGTGAGAGGGGGCGCGGGCGCGCGGCTGCGGGCTGGCGCCTGGGTTGGGTGGGCCGGCTGGTGGGTTTCAGCCCACTGGCCGGGAAGGTTTATTTTTTTCTTTTTCTTTTTCTTTTTCATTTCTGTTTTGAGTTTAATTTGAATTCCAGTTTGAATTTGAATTTTTGCAACACATGCAATACGTCCAAAAATTTTTAAATTCCCCTCTTAACAGGATTTTGGGGTGTTACAGCTCTACCTCCCTTAAAAGAAATCTCGTCCTCGAGATTGGGGTTCTAAGAAAACAATTCCGGAAATTGTGCCTTAAGCTCATCTTCTCGCTCCCAGGTGGCTTCCTCTTCCGAGTGATGCTCCCACTGCACCTTGCATATCCGGATTCTTTTATTTCTTGTGAGGCATTCCATTGTCTCCAAAATCTTGGATGGTTGCTCGGCATAAGACAGATCCTCAGCTACGTCAACCTCATTCATGGGTAACATCTCTTCAGGTGTTCTCAGACATTTCTTGAGTTGTGACACATGGAATACGTCATGCACATCCGATAGGCGAGCCGGTAATTCTAGTTGATACGCCACTTCGCCATTCCTCTCCAGAACTTGAAAGGGTCCGATGTATCGATGTGACAACTTCCCTTTCACCTTGAACTGACGAAGTCCTCGGATAGTGGACACCTTGAGATAGACATAGTCTCCCACGTTGAAAATGAGCTCTCTTCTCCGTACATCGGCATAGCTCTTTTGTCGTTTCTATGCTATCCTCAAGTTGTTGCGAATTTCCCTCACTTTCGCCTCGGCTTCTTGTAGTACTTCGTGACCAAACACTTTACTTTCCCCTGTTTGATTCCAAAATAGGGGAGTTTTGCACTTCCTCCCGTACAAAGCTTCAAACGGTGACATCTTCATACTAGTATGATAGCTGTTGTTATAGGAGAACTCCGCATACGGTAAGTTCTTATCCCAACTCCGATTGTTTTTGAGTGCACACGCTCTCAGCATATCCTCAAGAATCTGATTGGTTCTTTCCGTCTGCCCGTCAGTTTGGGGATGATAGGCAGAGCTAAAATTTAGATGGGTTCCCATGGTTTCATGCAACTTCTGCCAGAACCTTGAGGTGAACTGTGTCCCTCGATCCGACACTATCTTCTTTGGCACCCCATGGTAACACACGATCCTTGACATGTACAACTCTGCCAATTTGGATCCGTTGTAGCCTTCTTTCACGGGGATGAAATGAGCTACCTTGGTTAGCCTGTCGATGATGACCCATATCGAATCATATCCTGATTGGGTCCTAGGCAGTCCCACTATGAAATCCATACCGATTTCTTCCCATTTCCATTTAGGCACTTTGAGTGGTTGCAATAATCTCGCGGGTCGTTGATGTTCTGCTTTCACCAACTGACATGTGTCACATAGGGCAACATGTCCCGCGACATCTCGCTTCATGCCATGCCACCAATACCTGCTCTTGAGGTCCTGGTACATCTTCGTACTCTCAGGATGAATGGAATAGTCAGAATCGTGAGCCTCCTTCAAAATCAATTCACAGATATCCTTTACTTCAGGCACACAGATTCTTTTCCCGTGTCACACCGTACCTTGTTCATCCTCTCTGAAACCAGGAGCTTTATTTTCCTTGATGAGTTGTCTGATCTCTTGTATCTTCTCGTCATTCTTTTGACCCTCGCGTATGTCTCGCTCTAGTGTGGAGTCCACTTCCATGGCGATGGATTCACCACTATTCACCAAGCATAGATTGAGCCTTATAACCTCGTCCTTCAGTTCTGCAGGCATGTCCTTCAAGCTCAACTTATTGACCTGCACTTTCCGACTTAAAGCATCTGCCACGATGTTTGCTTTCCCAGGATGATAGTTGATGCCCACATCAAAGTCATTGATTAGCTCTAACCATCTCCTTTGTCTGAGGTTGAGATCTGGCTGTGTGAAAATGTACTTTAAACTCTTATGATCCGTATATATCTCTGTCCTCTTCCCCATCAAGTAGTGCCGCCAAATTTTCAACGCGTGTACCACTGCGGCTAGTTCTTGGTCATGTGTAGGATAGTTCTTCTCGTGCTTCCGGAGCTGCCGGGATGCATAAGCCACGACATGCCCTTCTTGCATGAGAACACATCCCAACCCGTTTCCAGAGGCATCGCAGTACACCGAAAAGTTCTTCTGCATATCTGGCATAACTAGCACTGGGGCTGTTGTCAATCTTTTCTTTAACTCCTGAAAACTTGTCTCGCACTGCGGCGTCCATGTGAATGTGATTCCCTTCTGCAACAGTTTGGTGAGGGGCCTCGAGATCTTAGAGAATCCCTCAATAAACCGTCGATAGTATCCAGCCAATCCCAAGAAGCTTCGAACTTCCCCGACATTTTTAGGGGTCTTCCACTTCTGTATATCCTCGATTTTGGCGGGATCTACGGAGATTCCTCCCTCCGAGATTATATGTCCTAACAAGGCAACTCTCTTCAGCCAAAACTCACACTTGCTCAACTTGGCATATAGTTGGTGTTCTCTCAGCTTCTGCAACACCAACCTTAGATGTTTCTCATGTTCCTCTTCGTCTTTGGAGAAGACGAGAATGTCATCTATGAAAACCACCACAAATTTGTCCAGATATTCCATGAATACCTTGTTCATGAGATACATGAAGTATGCCGGGGCATTAGTTAGCCCGAAAGGCATGACGGTGTATTCATACAGTCCGTACCGAGATACGAAAGTTGTCTTTGGAATATCGGCTTGCCTTATCTTAAGTTGGTGGTATCCCGACCTGAGATCAATTTTCGAGAACACACAAGCTCCCCTCAACTGATCAAACAAGTCTTCAATGCGGGGTAATGGGTACTTGTTCTTGATGGTTACTTCATTCAAGGCACGGTAGTCCAGGCATAACCTTTGGGTTCCGTCCTTCTTGGGCACAAATATCACTGGAGCTCCCCAAGGTGAGGAACTAGGACGAATATACCCCTTCTCCGTCAATTCTCTCAAATGATCCTTGAGTTCTCCTAGCTGCTTGGAGTCCATCTGATAAGGTCTCTTGTATATCGGGGCTGTTCCAGGCACTAGCTCAATTGCGAATTTCACTTCAGGATCGGGAGGCATACCTGGCATCTCCCCCGGAAAAACATCTGGATATTCCCTGATGGTCCTGATCTCCTCCACTTTCACCTCAACTTGATTTAATTTTATGTCCCTCCTAGGCTCTTGTATTGTTCTGAACTTTACTCTTGTGCCACTAGGGTGAGTTAGTTCCACCGTTCTGGTCGAACAATGGATGATTCCCTTATGTTTGGTCAACCAATCCATGCCCAAAATAATATCTATCCCTTGTGAATCTATAACTATGAGGTTAGCAGTAAATACTACCCCATTAATGTCTAGGTTCACCTTGGGACACACTTGTCTTGTCCTTATTTCTCCACCTGGAGAGTTTACTGCTAGCATATGGTTCATTTGTGTTGTTGCTAGATCATGCTTCTTAACAAACCCTTGGGCAATGAACGAGTGGGTAGCACCAGAATCAAACAACAGGGTTGCAATGTGTAAATTGGCAGGAAACTTACCAACTACCACGTCAGGTGCCTCTTGTGCTTCCTCCATGGTGACGTGGTTCACCCGTCCTCTCATTACACTCTGCTGTTGTGGCTGCGTGGGCTTCTTCTTTGGGCACTTATGGGCGTAGTGCCCCACTTCACCACAGTTAAAACATTGCACCCCAACCTTATGTGCCTGGCCTTTGTTGTCTTGGGGTTGGTTTGGAGGTCCTTGTACTGCTGGTCGAGGTGGATATGCGGGGCGAGGCTGCTATACAAACTGACGTTGTGGCTGTGCTGGTGCTGCCGGAGGCCTGTAGTTCGGGTTGTACCCTCTTGGTGCTGAGTAGGGTACCCCAGCACGGTTCGTCTGCCCTGCGGGTTGCTACATCAGACGTGGGCGGGTGTTGCTCCCTGAGGCTTGGTGTGACCACCCGACCTTCCTCTTGTTTTCATTTTCCAAGGCCTTCAGCTTCCTTTCTACCACAAATGCTCTGTACACCATCTTTTGGAAGCTTTCATACTCGTTGGAGGACATTGCACACTGCATTTCTGTGGTAAGTCCTTCCACGAAACAATCTTGTTTCTGCTCATCAGTCTCTATGTCCCGTGGGGCATAACGGGAGAGTTGAGTAAATTTAGTGAGGTATTCCCTCACAGTCATGTTTCCTTGCTGCAGCCCCAAGAACTCCTTCCTCTTGTTTTTGAGTTCACCCCTTGGTATGTAATGGTTGCGGAAGCTACACTTGAACTCTTCCCAAGTGATGTTCTCAGGGTCATGATGGGCGGCCACGTAAGCGGTCCACTAATCAGCAGCAGGTCCATGCAATTGATGAGAGGCAAACAACACCCTCTCGTACCCTTGGCACTGTATGATCCTCATCTTGCTCTCAATGGTCTTTAGCCAGTCATCTGCCTCCAGAGGTTCAGCAGCACTTGCAAACTTCGGAGGTTGAGTTCCTAGAAACTCACTCAACCTTGGTTGGCGTGGTGCAGCTTGTGGAGGTGGAACTTGATGCAAGTTGGCCACCACTTGAGTCAGGTTCTGGATGAGCTGATTTTGATTCTCAAGCATTTGGTGGATGGGATCAACTCCTTCACGGCGTCCACACCTGTCTTGGCCTCCAGAAAGATGAGGGTTGCAGGCCTCATCGTTGTTGTTGGCGGGGTTGGCAGCACGACCTTTTCCTCTTCCGGCCATCTAGCATGATCAACCAAATGTTAATTTAAAGCATTGCGTATATCTTACTACTTTCACTCGTTTGTACTTTGAAGTGTTGAGGCTTTGTTATACTTTTCTGAGGGTTCATGTCTCACACAAAAATAAATGCACTATTATTTCATGTGGGTTCACACACCAAAGCAAAACAATCTGAATACGAGGCTGTGGACAATTGCTCATGGCTTCCACAACTCACGTCACACACCAAGCATTAACACACCATTAACTAAGATAACGACTCGACTACTCGACATCCTGCTAAACTAAGGGAAGTACTCTACACTACTCGTATCACTGAGCTGGCTCCTCGGGATCTTCCTCATTATTGCGGCTTCCTTCTGACTCCGCTTTGGGTGGGGAAGCTGCTGGTGGAGAAGTGCGATGATGCCTGATCGCCCGGCGATCTGGGGAGTCAGGAGTCCATGTGTCATTCACGGTGACACACAGTTCATTCCCATCTCCTCTTTCTCTCGCCCTTAAGCAGGCTTGAAGCAATGCCTCGGTTTCCTTCAGGGTGTCCCGAACATCCTGAAGCTCCTGCTGACACTCCTGCAGTCGAGTGCTGAGCATAGCAGCATCCTCCAAGCACAGGTCCATGTGCTCATGGGAAGTCCCTTGCTGCACTGGCGGGTACTTATACTCCGTTGTACCACTCTCGCGCTGGAGAACATACATGTACTCAGTTCTGTCCAGGTGTCGACGATAGATGTGACTCTGGCAGGTGATTGCCTCCCAGGTAACATCCTTCTCCGCATCGACCTGTGTCGCTCGACAAGATGGAGAGCGGTGGATCTTGAGCAGCTGTTTTTCGTGGATAATCCTCATTTCTGAACTCCATTCCTCCCTCTTCTCACGGATGGTCCTGGTGGAGCTATAGTGTATGATTAGCTTGCCCGTATTGCCGGCGGCTTGGAGCATACGTCAAAGACGACGCAACAAGCCTCCTACTGCCAATCCGTAGGAAAGGTACGTCACCGGACGGCTCTCCTCTCTTTGGGCAAGTGCAACTACGGGAACTCTCCCTCCTGTGGACTTGCGAGCGGTGCGAATGATGCGAACCATCTAAAACAAAAAAGCATTTAAACTTAGGTTAGATAAACTTTTAAACAAAAATCCTATTTTGAATGTAAGTTCGGGTAAGATGAAGAAAGTGACTCCATTAAATAACACTTTTCAACACACACCTTGTAAAATAGTTTTTAAGAAAATAGGGCCCTTAAATACGTCCATTTCTACCTAGGTCCACGTTCCTACAGGCAACCTTGCTCTGATACCACTTCTGTCACACCCGGTTTTTCCGAAGAACAACCAAGTGAATACGACATGTATGCCAGGATCATTTTCTCATACATGTGATGATAAATAGTGAAGCATCATCTATTACAAGGCAGGTGTCTAATATAAATAAGTCTTACATAGCAAACGTCTCGATGGACAATAATAAGTTCATCACAAGTAAATAAACTAGCAGCGGAATAATTATTCTCGTGGGCTCCGTCACAGGCGTTGCCCGGGGCACTCCATGAACCTAGAAACCTCCTTCGGCTCCGAAGTCTTGCTCATTAAACACCACATCATTCTCTTGACCAGAGCAGCAATATAAACCAACAAATATGCAAGGTTGAGTACCGATGGTACTCAGCAAGTGTGGCATAGTTGTGTCATGCATGGCTAGAACAAGGAGAGGTTGAACTCATAGTTAAAGCACTACGCAATTAATACCTATCACCTTAGCTTATTAAGCACCTACATTACTACATAAGTGAAATGGTCCGAATTTCCCATCCCATCATCATAACCAAATAACCATAACATCATTTCCAATGTTAAGCTCCCCGCTTAACATTCACACCCTCCATGGCCATCATACTCTAATCATGAATAAGTCCAAGCCGCTCTTGACCGTGAGCACGGCTGTCATGACAGTTTTGACTCTGAAGAGTTTGCACCACTGTACCCACATGTAGTGATTTCATCCCCCGTTGCCGGGTGGACTAAAAGAACCTCCATTATGCCAGTGGCTACGAACCACATTCACACTTTCCAGGTGTGTAGCCAGGAGATCACTACGAAGCCTTTACAAAGGGATTCCCGACGAGCGTGGGCCCACTGAGGTTTCACCCCTAACAGCATACAAGAGGCTCCAACCCCGCTGTAGTGGCCCCCTCTTGAGCCTTGCGGTTCATATGGTAGTCCAAATGACACCTATTCCCCGCACCATCCAACACACCCATACTATGCCGGGGATACACCTAATTAATTGGCCAAGCTGCCCCATCTCAGCATGTGGTTGGCACGGTAAAGCCAGGTTACATGCTCCATGAACCGGTCCTTAGGATCCAGGCAAGTACTAAACACAAACCCAAGTCTCGTGCACCCAGCACCAACCAAAACATCCAACTTTCCTTGATCCCTACCTCTACATAACTCATAATATCTCATTCAAGAGTATGGTAAAATAAACTGATGATCCCATATCCCAAATATCCCATTCTAAGCATGGCTAAGCATATGCATAATAATAAATGACATGATAAAATAAATCCCAACCCAAGCTACAAGGAAACAAGGTAATGCAATTCTAGGGAAACATCCTAGCATGGGTTTCATATTTTCAATTGACAATGCAAATAATTCTATCTACACATCCTAGTATAGGATCAAAGTGGTCAAGGACACTTGCCTTCTTCCTGCTGCTCTTGGAATGGTAGTCCTGATCTTGGAAAGGAAGAACTTGCTCTGGAGCAGGTTCTACTCATACCATCACACATAGCAAAAGAAAACAACAATCCATAAGACATAGTTCACACTTCCACTTCATACAAACCACACATTCACACTTATGAAAGCTATTCACATTTCTATGTGTTATGGTTACTCTATGTGTGTTGATTTTGGCTTACATGCACTTTTTAAACATGTGCATATGATTTCTACTTTTGTATTCATTTTTATGTTTGCCTACTATATATAAGTTTTCCCATTTTAAATAAATTCCTTATATTCAATTGATACACCTTTTAGCTACCAAGTGTGCATGGAAGGCATTTTCCTACTCCAAATATGTCTTCAGACCTTCTACCAACCCTAACTAAATTCTTTGGATTTTGGAAACTTCATTTATCCATTTATAATTATGCATACCTATTTTGTTATATTTTCATATTTATTTCCTATGCCTAAAGGTGAACTTTATTATGAAAATAGTAAGACACCTCATCTAAACAGAATGGGTTTTGGGTCTAAAGTATTAAATAATATATATTTGAACCTCTCCTCTGATGTGAACTATTTTACCTTTATTTTACTGATTTTCAGAATTATTCTCTACTTAAAAATGTGTCCCTATAACTAATAAATGTGAATAATCAATTAAACAGATTCATTTCAGCCAAAAATCTATTTTTATCTCACTCCAAAGTTTTCTAAGTACTGGGAAAGTTTTTAATTTGAATTTGACAATATGTTTGTCCCATCTTTTAAATTTTAAATACTAGCCACATATTCAAATTCCTCACTTTAATATCAAATAGGGTTAAAAAGGTAAACTCACCCCACTACAGGGTCTATTATATTATTTTAAGAATTTTCAGGGGTATAGCTACACATAACAGAGGGGTTTTTCCTAATTTATATTAAGTCCAGGGGCCAAAACTTATTTTTAAATGAATTTACATGATTTGCTGAAGTTCCAGGGGCTAGATCAGAAGTTTCCGGGGCTAGCTCGTATTTTCCGAGAACCCCAGGGGGTAGCACGTAAGAATCACGGCCTTTATAACGCGGGGCTGATGTGGACCGTCCGATTTAAAACAGACGACTGAGATTATAACGTCGAACCGGTACGCGGGGATTTAAATTCTACCGTGCGATTTAAAATTGACGGCGCACAAGCAGCCACGTCGCTCTGATCGAGCGCGGGCGGCGCTGCCCGGCGGCGCACGGCGGCGGGAGGCGGCGATCTCGCTGGAGAGTTTCAGATCTTCGTCAATTCTTCCTAAAACTATGATTTTATGGCATAGATCGGTAGAGGGGAGGTCGGGGATCTCACCTCGGGGGTTTTCTTGAGCTCGGAGGTCCTGGAAAGCGATCGGCGACGAGGTCCGAGATGAATTCACGGCGAGGCTCATCGGCGCTGTGTTTGAAGCGCAAACCACCGAGTTTTCTGCACCTGCGAGGTTCCCCGGAGGCGGTGGATCAAGACCAGCGAGTTAGATCAGAATTCCCGAGCGAAGATCGAGCAGAATTCGCCGGAGAAGCTCGGGTTCTCACCGGAGAGAAAAATGGCGGATCGTGGGGAAAAACGGGACGATGCCAGGGTTTTTATAGACGGGGGAGGGCGGCGGGTTGGTTTAGATCGAGCTGGAGTCTTCTGGGACTGGGAGTCGGCTGGGAACGCGCGGTTTTACGGTCGGTTACGATCGCGCGCGCGCGGGGAACAGTCCGGGGTCGGCGCGATCGGGAGCTCAGGGATGACAGGTGGGTCCCGCCTGTCTGCGAGAGGGGGGCGTGGACGCGCGACTGCGGGCTGGCGCGGGGGTTGGGTGGGACGGCTGGTGGGTTTCGGCCCACTGGCAGGGAAGGTTTATTTTTTCTTTTTCTTTTTAATTTCTGTTTTGAGTTTAATTTGAATTCCAGTTTGAATTTGAATTTTTGCAACACATGCAATACGTCCAAAAATTTTTAAATTCCCCTCTTAATTGGATTTTGGGGTGTTACACGTTTGTTCTTGCTTCTCGGCGTCTTGCAGCACTTTGGGTCCAAACACTTGGCTCTCTTTGGTCTCATTCCAGAACAGCGGCGTTCTACACCTTCTACCATACAATGCTTTGAAAGGTGACATTTTCAAGCTGGCTTGATAGCTGTTGTTGTATGAGAATTCAGCATACGGCAAGCTCCTATCCCAATTACGCCCATGTTTCATGGCGCAAGCTCTCAACATGTCTTCCAAAATTTGATTTGTCCTCTTAGTTTGCCCATAGGTTTGCGGGTGATAAACGGAGCTGAAATTCAGTCGTGTACCCATGGCTTCATGCAGCTTCTTCCAGAACCTAGAGGTAAATTGAGAACCCCGGTCTGAAACTATCCTCTTCGGAACTCCATGGCAACACACAATTTGCTCCATATACATCTCGGCTAGTTGTGCGAAGCGGTACGTGCTTCTAACAGGAAGGAAATGGGTTGTTTTCGTCAACCGGTCCACAATAACCCAAATAGAGTCGTAACCCGACTGAGCACGTGGCAGTCCGACTATGAAATCCATACTTATGTCTTCCCACTTCCACTCAGGTACTTTCAATGGCTGCAACAATCCAGCAGGTTTTTGATGTTCGGCCTTCACTCGTTGGCACGTATCGCATAAGGCAACATATTCAGCTATGTCCCTTTTCATACCATCCCACCAATAGCAAGTTTTCAGGTCCTTGTACATCTTTGTACCGCCGGGATGTATGGAATAAGGTGAGTCATGTGCCTCCTTTAATATCGTGTCGCGGATGTTCTTCATGTTAGGCACACAAATCCTTTTCCCTAACCAAAGCGTGCCTTTCTCGTCTTCCTTAAAATCCTTTTCTATGCCTTGTAGGATTCTTTCCTTGATTTCCTCATCCGTTGCTTGGCCATCTCGTATCTCTTGTTCCAGCGAGGAGTTCAGTTCTATCACCTCCATCTCGTTCAAGAACCCGAGATGTAACCGTTCGAACTCCTTACGCAGCTCGGGTGGCAGCTCCCGAACCGTGAGTTGATGACATGCTTCCTTTTGGCTCAACGTATCAGCTACTACATTGGCCATTCCGGGGTGATAGTTGATTCCAACATCATAATCCTTGATGAGTTCCAACCATCGATGTTGCCTCAAATTCAGATCCGTTTGTGTGAATATATACTTGAGGCTTTTGTGATCCGTATAGATCTCACATCGGTGGCCAAGGATATAATGCCTCCAAATCATCAAGGCATGTACCACGGCTGCAAGTTCCAAGTCATGTGTGGGTAATTTAGCTCATGTTTCTTTAGTTGTCTCGACGCATAGGCTACCACTTGCCCTTGCATGGGTACACATCCAAGCCCTTGTCTTGATGTGTCACATATATGTTCAAGCTTTTGCTCACGTCTGCAAATACCAAAACTGGCGCTGTGGTTAGTCTCTTCTTGAGCTCCTCAAAGCTTTCTTGACACACTGGTGTCCACTGAAATGCTTTTCCCTTCATTAGCAATTCAGTCATAGGCTTCGCTATTTTGGAGAAATCCTTGATGAACCGGCGGTAGTATCCAGCCATCCGAAGGAAACTCCGAATATCTCTCACATTCTGCGGTTGATTCCACTTTAAAACGTCTCTCACTTTTCTGGGATCAACCGATACTCCTCCCTCATAGATGATGTGGCCTAGGAACGATATCTCCTTTAGCCAAAATTGACACTTGCTGAACTTGGCATACAATTGATGCTCCCGCAGTTTCTGGAACGTCAACCTCAAGTGTTCTTCGTGTTCTTCCTTGCTTTTTGAATACACCATGATATCATCGATGAAAACCACAACTAACTTGTCCAAGCACTCCATGAAGACCTTATTCTTGAGGTACATAAAGTATGTGAGTGCATTCACCCAAAAGACATAATGTTATATTCATACGAACCATACCGTGTTCGAAATGCAGTCTTGGGTATATCGGAGTGCTTAATCTTCAGCTGGAAGTATCCCGACCGAAGATCAATCTTGGAGAAAATTCGGGCACCTTTCATTTGGTCGAACAGGTCCTCTTTACGGGGCAGCAGGTATTTATTCTTGATCGCCACTTCATTGAGAGACCTATAATCCACAGACATCATTTGGGTCCCGTCCTTCTTGTCTACGAAGAGCACGGGGGCTCCCCATGGTGACGAGCTTGGGCGTATAAAACCCTTTTCTAGCTGCTCCTAAATTTGCTTCTTAAGCTCCACTAGTTCATTAGCGGGCATCCTATAGGGCCTTTTCGCTATAGGTGCAGTTCCAGGTACTAAATCAATGGCAGATTCAATGTCCCGGTCAGGTGGCATACCTGGAAGTTCTTCCGGGAACACATCTTAAAATTCTTGAACCACCGGAATGCTTTCCAATGTTGCTTCTTCGACGTGGTTTAACGCTGCCTTCTCGGTTGTCGGTTGGGCTGACTCGAACTCAATACGAGTGCCATGCTCATTTGTCAACTGCACACTCCTCTCAGCACATTGAATCACTCCGTTGTGCTTGCTTAACCAATCCATTCCAAGTATTATATCAATCCCTTGGGAATCCAAGATAGTAAGGTTGGCAAAAATAGTCTACCCCCCTTATTTTAAGGTTTACTTTTGGACACACTATATTAGTCCTCATCTCTCCACCGGGAGAATTAACCAACATAATTTGTTTCATGTGTGATATGGGAAGATTATACTTGGCAACATACTTGGATGATATGAATGAATGTGATGCTCCAGAATAAAATAAAACAGTGGTTGGGTTGGAGTTGGCAAGGAACTTACCAATCACGACGTCCTCAGCTTGTTGTGCTTCCTCAGCGGAGACATGATTCACATTGCCACGAGCGTAGTTCTGCTGCCCACGGTTACCTTGTTGAGAATTAAAGGCTTTCTGTAAAAGCCCAATAAAAGGGACTTGCAAAAACTTTTCATCACCTCACAACACCACAGTTTTTGTTGTGGACATCTTGTGAAAAATTGTGAAGAGCAAGTAACCTCAATCAAAAGAGTGATTAGAGTGGAAAGCCCTAACTTTCACAAAGTAGGATTTCTACACATGAACATGGGAGGTTGAGCTCACCCCTAGGACTTGAAAAGTCTTGGGAAGGTTCATGCCAAATTTCATGCAAATCCAACACATTGTGAGGCACTTTCTGGAGACAATTCACAAATAGGCCAATTTGAATGCAAATTCAAATTGCAGCAGCTTTCATTACTCAAATTCAAAAGCTAGCTTCATATTCAAACTCAGCACATTTTTCTGAGTTAGCCCACCAATTTTCATCCCCATTGGAGTTCATCTTGTCGGGAGCTAAATTTGCAAGAATTCAAAACTGAATTTGAATTTCAGTTCAAATGTGAAGCAAATTCAGCCAAATCAAGTTCAAATTTGAGAACTCAAATTCAATCTAAGACTTGGGGGATAAGACTCTCATTCAATGGAGAGTAGCTGGGATATTTACAGGAGAATTTGCAAAAAGAGGATTAGGGGGAGAGTTGGGCCCACAAGTCAGTGGGAGGGCTGTGCAACAACCGGACAGCTCTCTGTTTCTCGCCGAAGCAAACGCTCACCGTGCGCCAGCGAGCTGTTTCCCTGGACGCCACCTCCCGAGCGCCCAGCCCACAGCATGCGTCGACGAGGCGGTCGCCCAAGGATATTTCCCCCTCCGGAACCGACTCCCGTCGTTGCCCTGACCGTTCCCGAGCCCTCGACGCAGAAACACCGCCGCGCACAACCGAACTTTCGGTTCTCCGGCGTCCTCCCATCTCTGCAGCAAGCACGCGAGTCTGAGCTCACCCAGAGCTTCGCCGATGCTTCCTCGACGTGATCGACACGATACCCCGGTGCCCCATCCACGGTAAACCGCCCCCGACCTCTCTGTTTTCATTCCACACCGGGTAGAGCCGCCGCGACCAAAACCTCCTAGTCTGGCCTCTAGGTTTGATCCCCCGTCGAGTTGAGCTGGCCAGGAGGTTTGCCTGGGAGTGTACTCCCTGTCCAACAACCCCGGCCGCATGCCATGGGGTGTGCTGGCCGGAATTCCAGTTCTTGACAAGGACATGCGATATAACCCGGTTCGGTTAAATCAGAAAATTTGAGACGACCGATCGAGCAATCGTTCCCCAGCTGCGACAACAAGCTAGAAACGTCCATGCGCAACCCTACGGCCAAGAACCACGAGAAACCAGCGAGAAACCATCGAGTTCCACGAGTTTTGGAAAAAACACCGGGTTTAGACCTAGGTCGCACGGTGAAGTCCAGTTTGCCACGGCTTTGAGCAAGATCAGAAGCTGGGTCGTTGCTCCGTAGGTTGTGGTGGTGCTGTAGGAGCCGTCAGAGGGGACTGTGAGGCATGGAGGCGCCATACCGACGTCGCTGGACCCCTCCCGTAGACTGTCACCGTCGCGCGACTGGTTCCGGTGATCACCGGCCCGTGACAAGGGCAGAAACGGGTTCCCCGAGGAGTTTCAGGCAGGGGCGGCCAATTTGGTTGAGCTCCGGTAACGGGAACAGCCTCCCGGCGAGTACTCCGGCGAGGTGGGCGGCGGGGAGCCGCGGGAACGCGGGGTTGAAGAAACCTCGCGGGCCCCACGTGTCGGCCTCTGCTAAAAATGCCCCGGATTTGCTGTGGCAGCTAGATCCCGTGTGACTACGCGAAAAACTCTGCGGACCCCCATGCGGGATAGCAGAGGTGCTGACACGTAGCCCGGGGACCCCACCCGATAGTTTAAACTTTATTTGAATTTTCAGATTTGGTTCAAACTTCAAATGCATAGAACTTTTGCTAGGAAGCTCCAAATCCAGTGAACCAAATTTTGCTGAACTCAGAATTTTGAGTACTTTCCAGCAATACCAATTTCAGCTCATGAAACCTAATAATTTTCCAGAATTAATTCCCTAAAGTTTAAACTGTTGGGAATTTTATCTGGGGAATTCTTTATGAAAAATGCTGAAATTTGGCTGAGACGGTCATTGGAAAATCCTTGAGTCACAGTAAAATTTTCAGAATCATCCAAGCTCATTTAGTCCCCCTAATGGGGTGATTAAGTGAACTGCCCTGAGAAAATAGAAAAATGTACAGAAACATTTTTCAAATTTTCTCAAATCTTGTTAGGGCATAACTTTCAGTAGAATTCTTCAAATGTCATTAAACCAATTCCATTAGAACAATCTTAAATTCTAGTTTCCAGAAAGTAATGGTTGGAGCCGTGAAAACCCCTGGAATTACTTAGAGGCCCAAATATTGACCAAATGGGCTTTTATTTGTACAAGGTTCAAATGAACTTTGTTTCAAATAAAACTTGGTCAAGACTCTGGCTAGGACCCTACCAAGCCACCATAAAAATTTCAGAACCAAAGGGGAGGGCTAGCTATAGTTATTAGTAATTATGTATTCAAGTTTACACATTGCACTTAAATTGACATGTAGTATTTCATTAAACGTGTAGTCTGTCGGGGCCCCCGGTCCCGGTGACGGGGACGGGGCACCTCGCCCGGGAATCGCATTGGGTGGTGCCGTGCGATGCGGCACCCAACAGCACACACAATAAAACATCATATTACATAAACCAAATGGAAGCTTACAAAGTGTAAGCTTTACAAATACTTCTCAAAATACTCTACAGCGGAAAACTAACACAACTCACGTCTCATCTCTGTGCTAAGCAACAGAGAAGACATCCAGCCCGCGGACCCTTCTCACTAGCATCACGATGACAATAGCAGCGGCAAGGGTTTCCATGAGTTTACCACTCGGAGAGTTCCGAGTCTCATCGGACAACCGTACTCAATAGCATAGTGTTATTACCTGCAAAACAACTTGTATAGTATCCGTGAGCATAACGCTCAGCAAGACTTAACCGTCGGCCCTAAGCATGAAACTCTACATGATGGTAAAAACTTAACATAGGATAGCACATTGCATATGAACTCGCCTAAAAATGGATCCTTACTTTAAAATGTTATTAGCAGCAAATTAAGCATAACCTTGGGCACCTCACATCGGGAGTCCACAATCAAACAAGAAACGCTTTCTCCCGATGTAACTTGCTCATGGTGGAAATGAATCGAATTTGCACTAACCTATTCACAAATCATAACATTACGTTACTAGTATTAACTTCAAAACAATGATGATTAATTCTTATCTCCGTGCAAGTTACCTCTACGTCACGACGCAGTGAACAAGCGGTACTCATAACCGCGAGGGACGGCGAATCGACTCGTTATACACCTGCAGGGATACCTGAATAGCACGTCACGTACGCCCATACTCGGAGCTGCACACAGCACACTCTCCTAATGTCGTACGGAACAACCTTTCACCAAACAGCCCAAACGTCGAACCGGTCGCACCGAAACGAGCAGGAGGTTCCCTACACGGAGCATCTCTCTATGCCCGTTAGCAGATTTCCACCTTGCTGCCCTCAGCCTACACCTATAAATCGGTGCGTTATGCCTCGACGCCCGGAGGTATAGGTTACATCGGTTTATCGGGTCCCATATATCCGATATGCCTTCGGTACGTTCAATACTTGTTCAGCAGGGCCGCATATGGATCGGTCCTCAACCGACACGGACAGGTCTAAGCACCCAGGCCCCCATGTCCTGTTGCCCTTACACCCTGCCCGGTCTCATTTCAACTTACTAACAACTTTTTGACTCAATTCCCCTGTGCTCCCAAATCCCAATACTCGCGAGTAGCGTCCAGCCACTCGACTTCTACCGAGGCCTACTTAAGCATGGCATATGCTACACGGTGGAAGGACACCTACCCAAATACTCCATAGGTTTTCTGGTCATGCAAGAGTAGTATCAAACATCTAGACTTAATGCACAATTCATCCTAACCGACGTATTGTATACAAAGTAAAAACTTAGGGTAGTTAAATACAAACCGGGGCTTGCCATTTTTGCTGGGTCTAATAGTGTATAGTTCAGTTAGAGTCTTGTCTCCCTTGGGGCTTGATCAACTGGTCCACTTCAGCGAAACCCCTCCGTCGAATTCCTCCATTGGTTGCCTCCGTCGTAAGTCCTATTAATATGTATATGCATATGTTTTTATTATGCAGGTTAAAGAAGTAAAGACTCAACTTGTTAATAACAGGGAACTGTGTGGTAGTACTAAGAATGAAGTTCTTGTCCCTGTTGTGCAGAGGGATTAGGGAAGAAATCACATGTCCATAAGAATTTCCATTAACATGTTTTATGGTTCCTAATGGACATGTGACATGAGTTGAAATGGATTGAAAGGAACTAAAGGTCCTGATCTCCAATGACTTCAAACTTCTTACCTGAAGTCATACATTACACAGAGACTTAGCTTGCCAAATTGCAGCTAATGTGAGTGGAAATTGTGTCTTCCATAATTCCCACTGTAATCCTCTATGTGTTGCTCATATACAAGCATGGAGAACAAGAACAGGTGGATCTAAAGTTCAATTTGAGCTGAAACTTTACAGGTGAGTTCCTGGTCACCTGAAAGTGTTCTGGACCAAAATTAAGGACTTTTCATTGTGTAGTTCCTCCAGAATAATTCTATAAGCAATTATGCTACAAGGATTTAATTCTGAAGTAAGGTGCATTTTCATGCCCAATAAGGTGATCTACCATTTCAAGTATGGCTCATAGAGCATGTCTGAAGTTTCCTATGATTTTTGGAACTAAGGATTTCCCAGAACTGATTTTTACAAAGGAAAGCCATTTTCTGGAAAAGTTTCTGGATAATTTTGAGTACAGCAGATTGTACTCTGGAAATTCCTACTCAAATCATCTTCAATTGATTTGAAACTTTGTTGAAAGTCCAATAATAACCTAAAGAATATTCTGGCAAAAATTAAGGAATTTTGGATAAACCAAACTCTCTCAATAATTTTTTTATTGAAAAACTTAAAAGAATTATACAGAATTCAATATTGACTTTCATACAGATTTGGATACATATTTGGATAGATATTTGCAAAAGGAATCCAACCCAATTTGAATCACACAATTTGGAGTTTCCTACCCAAAGTTATGAATTTCCAATGTTGGAGCTGAAACTGGAATTGTTTTGCTATTGAAAATGACTCGGGCCCACGTTTTAAATTGCAGCCAGTGAGATTCCAGCCACACCAGGCCACACCATTTTGGCGCGCAGCCACACTGGATCACCGCGCCACAGCTGATCGGTTTTCAAACTCTCGGTCGCTGACACGTGGGGCCCGTCCGGATCATCTTCTTCCTCAGGCCATTTCCCTCCCCCGCGCTGTCCCGATGCCGGACCTTCGCCGGAGCTCACCGGGCCGGTGTTTCTGGCCATCTCCCGGCCGGAGACTCGCCGCCCGGGGGTTCTCAGGGTCGGGAAGCACGTTGGCGGGGTTGGCGTGGGTGCTAGATCACTGGAAATGTGCCGGCGACGTGCGGCCATCTCAGGAGAAGTTCGGCGCCGTCGATAGGTGATCCTAGCCCACCAAACTTGTGAGGAATTGACTCTACAACATCCTTGGATGCTAGGGAAGCTCGGCATAGCCTTGGAATTGCTCGGAAACAGCGGCAAATGGTTCTTCACCGTGCACCCGAGACACCTTCCACGTTTTGAGCTCGGAAAACTCGGAAATTGGGCGGTCTACATGCGTTTCTAAACTAGGGTTGTGAAGAACAATTGTTCGCCGACTAGTTTCGGCCCTTTTTGCAAGATTTGGGGAACTAAGAGTGAAGATTGAGATCGAATTTGAGAGTTCCTTACCGGAAGGTCGGTTTATGGCCGTCGGAGATCTTTCCTCGAATTCGCGCTCTGTCGTCCATGTCATGGCTTGAGCTCCAGAGGTGAGCATCACCGAGGAACAGCGCATCCGAAAACGTTCTTGCTCGGGCACGAGAAGCTCCCTATGCAGCTGTCCACGGAAGCCCGATCGTGGTTTGTCCTCGGGTCGCCGCAGGCCGACGTCGTTCTTGGTCAGGGCAGCGAGAAATCTCTCGGGTTTGTGCCTAGCAGGTAGAGGAGAGTCCCCTGGTGCCGTTTCTCGGCTTGGGAAGCTCTGTGGCACGGTTTTGGGCGGCTCCCGGTTGATGGTCCGAGGCGGCAGCGACGCCTCTGCTCTTTAACCGTGCGAGGAGAAAACGGGGCGGTGTCTCTGCCTCGTGAGCGAGCGAATCACTTCGTCCGTGGAGGTGGCCCGAGCTGTTTGCCAGCGCTTCACAGCAGCAGGGGGTGGCGGCGACTTCCCCACCTCGGTGGCACGCTCTCGGCTGCCCGGGTTCGAGTTTGATCCGCGCGTGAAGACTTCGGGTGCAAGTCTCCTTCGCTCACTGCCAGGTGGGCCACCCCCCCCCCCTCATTTGATATTTCTCGACTGCACTTTGAGATTCCCACACAACTGTGATCCAAATTTGACTAAATTTGGAGGGTAGGCTGAATATGATGTGAGGAGTTTGAATCTGAACTCAGATTTCAAAATTGAGCACGTTTGGTTCAGTTTCCAAATTCAAATTTGGATTTGAATGTGATCTCAAATAATGCTTGAACAATTGGTATATGAGCTCAAAATTTCTCCAAATTTGGAACTTAAGCTCTTTAATACCCGAGAAATGCAATGGTCACCTCACATATGGGCCCTTGGCCAATCTAGACATGAATTCTTTGCCAAGGTTCCAGTTTGGGTTTAAATTTCCCTTCCCTCTACTCATAGAGGATGTACACATGAGTTAAACCCTTAGGAGTGAATTCTCTCCCTGGGTCAAAATGTTTCAGGACAAGCTAAAGAAAATGTTAGCTTTCCCCACATGTCCATGTTTGTGTTCATCATTTCATGTGACACAAACTCAAGTCGTTCCTTTGCCTTAACATGTTTGAATTTAACACGAATTCAAACATGATCATAATTCACTCCTCCCTAGCTTACCCTCAAAACAGAAGGTTGCCACCACAACTCTCCTCACCTTCAACTGTGGGAGGTCCCATGCGTGTTCAAGAATTTGGCGGCACATTGAGGTGAGCATTTGAGTCTAAAGTGCTGCTTTTTAATTCTTCCTCATACACCTGTATGATCACACATAAGTTTAACTCCACCTTGGTCCAACACATCCAAATTAATGCTTGAACCCATGTTGTTAATCCCACGTATACCATCCTGTGTAAGAAAGCTTTTTGTAAGTCCCATTTTCCATGAACCCAAACCACAATGATGCTCAAACATCCGTCTCTTGGCATTCACATTTTTGGGGCTTTTACATTCCTCCCCCCTTAAAAAGAATCTCGTCCCGAGATTCCAAGTAGGAGAACGAGACAGGATAGGTAATGTCAAGTGGTATGACGATCAGAATTTCCAGATTGTTAATGCGGAGGTAATCCTTGCTCTCCATGTTGTTTCTTCCGTGGTATGATTTCTCCACAGCACCTTGTAACAGCTTAATGCCCGATTCCAGGTGTTCCGGATCCTTTCATCAATAGTCTCACCTGTTTACTCGGTGTAAGCACGACCCGACTTCCACTTCGTCGATTTCTTCGGTGCGGATAGCAGCGGTAATTTGAGGCACTTCTGCAGCTGTGACACCTGACTATGTCGTGGACACCCACGATACATGCCGGTAGTTCCAGCCGGTAGTCTACGGGTCCGTACCCCTTTGTGGTAGCCAATGGATCTAAAGCTCGGGGAGCAAAATCTCCCCTTTACATCGACCCGGTGAATTTCTTTCATCGGAGACACATAAAGATAAATGCGTTCTCCGACGTCGAAATGCCACGGTCTATGCCTTTGATCCTTGTAGCTTTTCTGTCGGGATTATTTAGCCTTCAAGTTCGCTTCTTATTGTTCGAACTCGGTCATCGGCTTTGTTGGCCAATCAACCCCGAACAGTACCCTTCCGCCGTACTCGCACCCCTTCAGCGGTGCGCGATATTTCCAGCCATAGAACTTCATCTTACGAGGTACAACTATACGGTCCTCAACCCATAGAGTACCCTTATTGTCCTTCATAGTGATGGCATTGAGAGAACGATGATCAACACTTAATCTCAGTGTCGCGTCGTTCTTCTTAACGCACCGCACAGAGCAACTCCAAGGTGATGAGCTAGGTCATATCAAACCTTTGCTCATGAGTCACTTAGTTGCTCCTTCCACTTCGCCAATTCATTGGGTGCCATCTTATGCGGCTTCGGTGAAATCGAGGTTGTTTCCGGCACCAGTTCAAGGTTGAACTTGATGTCCTGTTCGGAAATCTGCCCGGAAACACCTCAGCATTCACATGCCACCGGAATATCCTCGGGTTTAGTCACTTCCATGTGGTCGATCTAGCTAACCCTCTTTGCTGTGCAGAACAGACCTGTCTGTTCTAACCCAGATCTTGATCTGTTTAATCTCATTTGCATAACTCAAGTTGAATACCAAAGTTAAAGTTAACCTCAGTATCTTTACAACGAGTACTCCTATGCCTCAAGATCATTTCTGGATCAAAGGTTATGATTGCTCAAAGTTTGACAGAATTCCTGGATAAAATTTGTCAGCATCTCCTTTGTATGCGGCTATTTCTATCACAGTTGTATATGCAAATACAATAAGATCTGAACAACTTTGAACTACAACAATGTTGCAAGTTCCATAACCTTTCCAACGGTGTATCATCTGACCCTTAGAGATTTTCTACAGACTGTTATGTCTAATTTACATAAACATTCAGAGAGTGTTGCAGCTGTTCTGTTTCCTGAACAGTTTGCATTTACCTGGACATTCAACAAAGTTGGCGTGTGATTCTTCTCTGGAGTTCTACAAAGTTGTAGATCACTTCAAAACCTTTCCAGAACTGTATCAAACACCTCCATAGGGTCAAGCTACTCAGAGTTGTGCCCCTTCAAGGTTCAGCAAAATTTCTGCCAGGACAGGGCACTCTGTCTTTGAAATCAATGGAAACCTAGCAAGCCTCTTCTTTGAAACTTAGTCTAAACAAAGAGCCCAGTAACTAATATGTGCTTTTGACCATCCATTTTTAGTTTGAAAGTTAATCATTAATGATTTCTTCATAGGAAAGAAACTATCCAATGTAGTACGGTGTCGATGCACCGTAAGACATATGACGGTACTACGTTGCCTCACCAAAGAAAAACCTAACTGGATTACACCAGCATATATGTATCCTTAGGTGGCACTGAAACGGTCACTCGCAAACGTGTTCTACCCGTACTAAGGTTTTCGTGGTTAGTACCTGCATAAAACACACTCAATCATCAGGTTCGGCTGCACAATAAACCCGGTATCCATACAGTTGGTACACCCGTCCGTCATCACTCGCACAGGTGTTCTCAAGCCAAGCACCCCTTGAGCTACGTGTTCACGTTACTGACCACGTGACGGGGTCTCCCATACTTGCCCAAAGCACGCTCGGGAAAAGCGTTGCTCGAATACCCCAAACGACATGAAGAGTCGTAGAGGATACTAAAGCGGGTTGGGTTACCTGCCACCCGTGGGGCTCCACCCTTCAGCTTGTGCGCACTGGTGGACAGCGCATACGTGCACCCCCCAAGACATAGACATCCCGAGATGCACGATTTTCCGACATAACAAATAGGTTAGCTTGCCACCTTCATAATATGCTAATATCAGTCCTTATGTGGCTTAGTACCGTTATCTCACCGTATCCTAAGTTTTTGTCGTAATATGATCCTTATTCTGTGCGCTATTACCAATGCGGCTCTGATACCACGCTGTCGGGGCCCCAGTCCCGATCACGGGGACGGGGCACCTCGCCCGGGAATCGCATTGGGTGGAGCCATGCGATGTGGCACCCAACAGCACACACAATAAAACATCATATTACATAAACCAAACGGAAGCTTACAAACTGTAAGCTTTACAAATACTTCTCAAAATACTCTACAGCGGAAAACTAACACAACTCACGTATCATCTCTGTGCTAAGCAACAGAGAAGACATCCAGCCCGCGGACCCTTCTCACTAGCATCACGATGACAACAGCAGCGGCAAGGGTTTCCATGAGTTTACCACTCAGAGAGTTCCGAGTCTCATCGGACAACCGTACTCAATAGCATAGTGGTATTACCTGCAAAACAACTTGTATAGTATCCGTGAGCATAACGCTCAGCAAGACTTAACCGTCGGCCCTAAGCATGAAACTCTACATGATGGTAAAAACTTAACATAGGATAGCACATTGCATATGAACTCGCCTAAAAATGGATCCTTACTTTAAAATGTTATTAGCAGCAAATTAAGCATAACCTTGGGCACCTCACATCGGGAGTCCACAATCAAACAAGAAACGCTTTCTCCCGATGTAACTTGCTCATGGTGGAAATGAATCGAATTTGCACTAACCTATTCACAAATCATAACATTACGTTACTAGTATTAACTTCAAAACGATGATGATTAATTCTTATCTCCGTGTAAGTTACCTCTACGTCACGACGCAGTGAACAAGCGGTACTCATAACCGCGAGGGATGGCGAATCGACTCGTTATACACCTGCAGGGATACCCGAATAGCACGTCACGTACACCCATACTCGGAGCTGCACACAGCACGCTCCCCTGATGTCGTACGGAACAACCTTTCACCAAACAGCCCAAACGTTTTACCGGTCGCACCGAAACGAGCAGGAGGTTCCCTACACGGAGCATCTCTCTATGCCCGTTAGCAGATTTCCACCTTGCTTCCCTCAGCCTACACCTATAAATCGATGTGTTGTGCCTCGACGCCCGGAGGTATAGGTTACATCGGTTTATCGGGTCCCATATATCCGATATGCCTTCGGTGCGTTCAATACTTGTTCAGCAGGGTCGCATACGGATCGGTCCTCAACCGACACGGACAGGTCTAAGCACCCAGGCCCCCATGTCCTGTTGCCCTTACACCCTACCCGGTCTCATTTCAACTTATTAACAACTTTTTGACTCAATTCCCCTGTGCTCCCAAATCCCAATATTCACGAGTAGCGTCCAGCCACTCGACTTCTACCGAGGCCTACTTAAGCATGGCATATGCTACACGGTGGAAGGACACCTACCCAAATACTCCATAGGTTTTCTGGTCATGCAAGATTAGTATCAAACATCTAGACTTAATGCACAATTCATCCTAACCGACGTATTGTATACAAAGTAAAAACTTAGGGTAGTTAAATGCAAACCGGGGCTTGCCTGTTTTGCAGGTTCTAATAGTATATAGTTCAGTTAGAGTCTTGTCTCCCTTGGGGCTTGATCAACTGGTCCACTTCAGCGAAACCCCTCCGTCGAATTCCTCCTTGGGTTGCCTCCGTCGTAAGTCCTATTAATATGTATATGCATATGTTTTTATTATGCAGGTTAAAGAAGTAAAGACTCAACTTGTTAATAACAGGGAACTGTGTGGGAGTACTAAGAATGAAGTTCTTGTCCCTGTTGTGCAGAGGGATTAGGGAAGAAATCACATGTCCATAAGAATTTCCATTAACATGTTTTATGGTTCCTAATGGACATGTGACATGAGTTGAAATGGATTGAAAGGAACTAAAGGTCCTGATCTCCAATTACTTCAAACTTCTTACCTGAAGTCATACATTACACAGAGACTTAGCTTGCCAAATTGCAGCTAATGTGAGTGGAAATTGTGTCTTCCATGATTCCCACTGTAATCCTCTATGTGTTGCTCATATACAAGCATGGAGAACAAGAACAGGTGGATCTAAAGTTCAATTTAAGCTGAAACTTTACAGGTGAATTCCTGGTCACCTGAAAGTGTTCTGGACCAAAATTAAGGACTTTTCATTGTGTAGTTCCTCCAGAATAATTCTATAAGCAATTATGCTACAAGGATTTAATTCTGATGTAAGTTGCATTTTCGTGCCCAATAATGTGATCTACCATTTCAAGTATAGCTCATAGAGCATGTCTGAATTTTCCTATGATTTTTGGAACTAAGGATTTCCCAGAACTGATTTTTACAAAGGAAAACCATTTTCTGGAAAAGTTTCTGGATAATTTTGAGTACAGCTGATTGTACTCTGGAAATTCCTACTCAAATCATCTTCAATTAATCTGAAACTTTGCTGAAATCCAATAATATCCTAAAGAATATTCTGGCAAAAATTGAGGAATTTTGGATAAACCAAACTCTCCCAATAATTCTTTTACCGAAAAAGTTAAAAGAATTATCCAGAGTTCAATATTGACTTTCATACAGATTTGGGTTCATATTTGGATAGATCTTTGCAAAAGGAATCCAACCCAATTTGAATCACCCAATTTGGAGTTTCCTACCCAAAGTTATGAATTTCCAATATTGGAGCTGAAACTGGAATTGTTTTGCTATTGAAAATGACTCGGGCCCACGTTTTAAATTGCAGCCAGTGAGATTCCAGCCACACCGGGCCACACAATTTTGGCGAGCAGCCACACTGGATCACCGCGCCACAGCTGATCGGTTTTCAAACTCTCGGTCGCTGGCACGTGGGGCCCACCCGGATCATCTTCTTCCTCGGGCCATTTCCCTCCCCCGCGCTGTCCCGATGCCGGACCTTCGCCGGAGCTCACCGAGCCGGTGTTTCCGGCCATCTCCCGGCCGGAGACTCGCCGCCCGGGGGTTCTCAGGGTCGGGAAGCACGTTGGCGGGGTTGGCGTGGGTGCTAGATCACCGGAAATGTGCCGGCGACATGCGGCCATCTCGGGAGAAGTCCGGCGCCGTTGACAGGTGATCCTAGCCCGCCAAACTTGCGAGGAATTGACTCTACAACATCCTTGGATGCTATGGAAGCTCGGCATAGCCTTGGAATTGCTCGGAAACAGCGGAAAATGGTTCTTCACCGTGCACCCGAGACACCTTCCACGTTTTGAGCTCGGAAAACTCGGAAATTGGGCGGTCTACATGCGTTTCTAAGCTAGGGTTGTGAAGAACAATTGTTCGCCGACTAGTTTCGGCCCTTTGTGCAAGATTTGGGGAACTAAGAGTTAAGATTGAGATCGAATTTGAGAGTTCCTTACCGGAAGGTCGGTTTATGGCCGCCGGAGATCTTTCCTCAAATTCGCGCTCTGTCGTCCATGTCATGGCTTGAGCTCCAGAGGTGAGCATCACCGAGGACCAGTGCATCCGAAAACGTTCTTGCTCGGGCACGAGAAGCTCCCTATGCAGCTGTCCACAGAAGCCCGATCGTGGTTTGTCCTCGGGTCGCTGCAGGCCGACGTCGTTCTTGGTCAGGGCAGCGAGAAATCTCTCGGGTTTGTGCCTAGCAGGTAGAGGAGAGTCCCCTGGTGCCGTTTCTCTGCTTGGGAAGCTCTGTGGCACGGTTTTGGGTGGCTCCCGGTTGATGGTCCGAGGCGGCAGCGACGCCTCTGCTCCTTAACCGTGCGAGGAGAAAACGGGGTGGTGTCTCTGCCTCGTGAGCGAGCGGATCACTTCGTCCGTGGAGGTGGCCCGAGCTGTTTGCCAGCGCTTCACAGCAGCAGGAGGTGGCGGCGACTTCCCCACCTCGGTGGCGCGCTCTCGGCTGCCCGGGTTCGAGTTTGATCCGCGCGTGAAGACTTCGGCTGCAAGTCTCCTTCGCTCACTGCCAGGTGGGCCACCCCCCCCCCCTCATTTGATATTTCTCCACTGCACTTTGAGATTCCCACACAACTGTGATCCAAATTTGACTAAATTTGGAGGGTAGGCCGAATATGATGTGAGGAGTTTGAATCTGAACTCAGATTTCAAAATTGAGCACGTTTAGTTCTGTTTCGAAATTCAAATTTGAATTTGAATGTGATCTCAAATAATGCTTGAACAATTGGTATATGAGCTCAAAATTTCTCCAAATTTGGAACTTAAGCTCTTTAATACCCGTGAAATGCAATGGTCGCCTCACATATGGGCCCTTGGCCAATCTAGACATGAATTCTTTGCCAAGGTTCCAGTTTGGGTTTAAATTTCCCTTCCCTCTACTCATAGAGGATGTACACATGAGTTAAATCCTTAGGAGTGAAATTCTCTCCCTGGGTCAACATGTTTCAGGACAAGCTAAAGAAAATGTTAGCTTTCCCCACATGTCCATGTTTGTGTTCATCATTTCATGTGACACAAACTCAAGTCGTTCCTTTGCCTTAACATGTTTGAATTAAACACGAATTCAAACATGATCATAATTCACTCCTCCCTAGCTTACCCTCGAAACAGAAGGTTGCCACCACAACTCTCCTCACCTTCAACTGTGGGAAGTCCCATGCGTGTTCAAGAATTTGGCGGCACTTTGAGGTGAGCATTTGAGTCTAAAGTGCTGCTTTTTAATTCTTCCTCATACACCTGTATGATCACACATAAGTTTAACTCCACCTTGGTCCAAAACATCCAAATTAATGCTTGAACCCGTGTTGTTAACCCCACGTATACCATCCTGTGTAAGAAAGCTTTTTGTAAGTCCCATTTTCCATGAACCCAAAACACAATGATGCTCAAACATCCGTCTCTTGGCATTCACGTTTTTGGGGCTTTTACATAGTCGCTGAAGGCGAAGAGACTCCGGAAGTGCTCGACTTCCTCCTTCCGGAAGAAGACCTAACTACTGACCAGCAGCAACAAGGCAAGCCCCGGTTTGCATTAACCTTCTTTATAAAGTTTTTGCTTTGTTCACATGTCTAGTGTGAAGTATAAATGTGCATTAGGTGTAGGATGAATGGAACCCCACTTGCATAACCAGAATTTTTCCCTAAGAGTGAGGGTAGTGTCTAAGACCTCGAGTAGACAGGCTATGCTTAATGATTCATAGGACTTCGGTACAAGTCGAGTAGTTGGAATCTACTCGCGAGTCAGGTTTGAGACACACGGGTTTGGTTCGAGTGATGTGAGATCACTTTAGTAATGAAAGTGAGACTAGGCAGGGGCTAGGGCGCAGCAAGAGGAAGTCTTGTGTGCGCAGCCCTGTCCGTGTCGATTGAGGACCGATCCGTGTGCGGCCCTGCTGAACAAGTATTGAACGTACCGAAGGCATGTCGGTTATATGGGCCCCGATAAACCGATGTTGCCTAAACCTCCGGGCGTCGAGGCATAGCACACCGATTTATAGGTGTAGGTTGAGGGCAGCAAGGTGGAAATCTGCTAACGGGCATAGAGAAATGCTCCGTGTAGGGAACCTCCTGTCCATTTCGGTGCGACGGTTCGACGTTTGGACTGTTGGGTGAAAGGTTGTCCCGTACGACATCGAGTGAGCATGCTGTGCAGCTCCACGGGTAGGCGTACGTGACGTGCTCTTTGGGTTTCCCTGCAGGTGTATATCGAGTCAATTCGTCATCCCTCGCGGTGACGAGTACCGCTTGTTCACTGCATCGTAACGTAGGCTAATTTATGGAATGTTATGATTCAATATTGCTGTTATGATATAATTGTATTGCTACATGTGTGCCACCAAGTATTGCTTACTAAATTTCAGATTCCTGAACTGTTAACTTGTGGCTAAAAGATGAACTAAGGATAAACTATAGGCGTGTACGTGTGCTGAAATGTACCATCCCATGTTCATTGTACCCCACATGTAGGGTTTCATGCCTAGGTGAGTCGGTTAAGTCTTGTTGAGCCATCGTGCTCATGGTTGCTGCTTAAGTGTTTTTCAGGTGAGGAGCCACCCACGGACTCGGAGTACGAGTCCACCGGTGAGGGTTACCCTCCGTCGGGGACCACGGCTGAGTGGGAGCCGTACACGCCGCGCTAAGCTGAGACGTGCAGCTAGTGTGGGTTGTCCTAGGGCTGGGCAACCGACTTTTGCTAGATAGGCGGGCGTGAGTTGTACAAAAGAAACTTCCGCTGTGTAATATAAAGACTCTAGTTTACAATTGAGTAGTGTACTACTTTGTACAGTTCCAGTTGTTTTTCCCATGTAATATATTGTGCCCTTATGACGTGTGCTGTCGGGTGTGTGCGGCACCACCCTCTGTGATCCTGGATGAGCGGATTCCGGTCCGCCACAGCGTATCAGAGCTGCATTGGGGATAGCACAGTACTTAAGGAATGTATTACAGGAAAACTTAGGTTTACGGTGAGGATGCGGTAGTTGCCCAAGTAAGGACTATATTAGCATAGTTACTTAAAGTGGCAAAGACTAACCTATGTGTTATAATTCTGAATTTTAATTATGTAACGACGCACCTACGCTCTGGTAAGAATGGTAAGGAACGCCACTGAAAGCGGTTCAATTTCGGTTAGCTCCCCTGACGAGGAACGTGGTTCAGGAATAGG
This sequence comes from Neostapfia colusana, assembly GCA_030760725.1. Taxonomy (NCBI): domain Eukaryota; kingdom Viridiplantae; phylum Streptophyta; class Magnoliopsida; order Poales; family Poaceae; genus Neostapfia; species Neostapfia colusana. The sequence continues at coordinate 49,807,135 of JASWHV010000015.1, forward strand.
TCTCACAGCTTGGTGTGAGACGTCAATATGAAACTCTTGGACTCTTCATGTTTCTGAGTTCATATGAAATGCTGATCCCTAGCGTGCATTAGGCAAGTAAGTGGAGACCCCATCGCGTGGTCAGTAATGCGAGAGTATGTTCGTCTGGAAATAGCCCAGGAGGACATACGCAGCGCTTGCCATCGGCGTGCCCTGCAGGGCAGTAGGTAGTATCTGTTGGGTTGATAACATTCCCAACCGTGACGACCTGTTCATGACCTACTCGGGTTCCCCGTCGTGTGGTGTTGAAACACGATCACGTACCCTGAGACGTGACCTAACTCAAGGACGGCCGTATGACAATGATACAGGCATTTGTATTTACTTTTAAATATGGAACTGCCTGAGATGAAACAACCTTTAAGTGCATCACTATTGTGTGGTCTTCTGCAGGTACTAACCACGTATGTATCCGTGTAGTAAACGTGTGCGAGAGACCGTTTAGTGCCACACTTGAGACGTATATGCCGGTATAATCCGGTTAGGATTTTCTTTTGTGAGGAACGTAGTACTGAGGTATCATAGGCATATGCATGAAAAATAAGGATAACAAGGAATTAAAACCACTAGGTTCAACATTTAGGACCCTGGTTGGGTAGAAAAATTCGATGGTGATGAGTGTAGTTCCAAAAGACTGAAAAACAGAGTGCTCTGTTTTGGGCAGCAAGTTTGCTGATCTTCAACAGAGCATAACTCACAGGTCTTTTAGCCCAGGGAGGTGTGGTATATAGTTATGGAAAGGTATTTAAGTGCTATACAACTTTGTTGTAGACTTCCAGAGCTGAATCACACCTTAAGATGGCTTAAATTCCAGGGGAATGTAAACTGTCCAGAATCAGGACAGAGTTAAACACTCTCTGGACTGTTCTGTTTTTCAAGCATAACACCCAGTAGAAAAATCTAAAATTTTCATATGATACATATTTAGAAAGGGTAGAATATGTGTTACATCTTTGCAATTCAAAGTTTCTGAAATTTTCAGCACAGATTTCAGTGGAAACCAGAGTTGAAAACAGCAACTTCCCAAAGAAGGTGCTGTTGAAATTCTTCCAGAAATTCTGTTGATTTTGAACCACCCTAACTTTTGAACCAGAGCTGATCTGAGGGCAAATAAGTACTCGTTGGAAAGATACTGAAGTTAAATTTAACTTTGGTATTCAGCTTGAGTCATGAAAATGCCCAGAACCAGATCAAAATCTCGGATATGTAGAAACTGGTCATTCTGACAGAGGAATGACAGTTGAACTCATGTGAGAGATTGTGGTACCCTAGAGGGGGTTTGAATACTTCCAATGCGGTAGAACATACTCATGAGAGGTTATCTTCAACTAGTGAAATATTTGAGTATAGGTCTTACTCAAGTTTCTTTTACTAGAGACCATGTTTGTGTCGTATTGAAGGTAAAAGGGTGGTATACGTGATGACAACGCGATAGTAACGTCTCGTAGCGACCAAACCTAGTTGTGGTGAGCTTCCAAAGAGGAGGTTCATCAAGTTGGATTAAACTAGCTTGTATTTGGTCTGGTAATGGTGTAGCTTGTGCAAAGTTATTACATTATCTACATACGAGATGTATCGCATGTTTTATTGTCATTATGTTTTACGCCTATTTCATTTGACTGCATTGAAATATGTTGGGGGACTGATGTTTATTGTCGTATGGTTGCAGATGGTTTGCACTAGGACCACGCACGAGGTTGGTGGCTCTAGCCAACAGGGGGGTGATGACTCCCAGCCACCGGCCTATGACAGCACCCCGCAGCAGCAGCCACCACCGCCGCCTCCGCTTACTCTAGCGGATGTGATAGCGGCACTGGTGGGGGGTCATGAGAAGCAGACCGACCAGCTCCGCACGATCATGCATAATACGTCCCAGGCGGGGGGACGTCAAGAGAGGGAGCCCCGAGAGCCCCGTGAGGTGTCGTACTCGGACTTCATGAGTACGCACCCTCCAGTGTTCACAGAAGCGGAAGAACCACTGGAGGCCGACAACTGGCTGCGGACCATTAAGTCCAAGTTCGGGCTGCTCCAATACACGGAGCGGCAAAAGACTGTTCGCAGCGCAGCAGCTTCACGGTGCCGCTGGTGCATGGTGCGTGAACTATGTCGCCTCACGTCTGTCTGGCCATGCCGTGGAGTGGGAAGAGTTCCGGGAGGCGTTCCGCGCCTATCATATCCCTCCCGGGATAATGAAGAGGAAGTTCCAAGAATTTTTGGAACTGAAGCAGGGCGGGAGAAGTGCCCATGACTACTCCCGTGCCTTCAACCATCTGGCGCAATATGCGTCAGACTACGTCTCCACCGAGGAGAAGAAGTGGGAGCACTTCTATCGGGGGTTACACCCCGAAATGAAGACGCATCTCGTGCAATGGAATCGCGGCACCTTCAACGACCTCGTCAATGCCGCGATCATGCAAGAGGACGCTCAGCGGGAGTTGGCATCTGAGCAGCAGAAGCGCAGCGCTCCACCCAGCAGTGGGGGTGGCGCTCCTCAGAAGTACCGCATGGTGTATCGGACACCATCCGGGCAGCAGTGGCATCCACCGGCGCGACCTCAACAGTTAGGGGGACGTTCTTTCCAAGCACCCCCGTTCCGACCGCCGATGCCACCACCGAGACAGCAACAGCAGCCGCAGACGGCACCCCGGGCGTTTCCACCGCCACAACGCGCCCCGGATTTCCGTCCACCGATCAGCGGAGGACCGCCCCATTTCACTTGTTTCACGTGTGGCCAGGTGGGCCACTTCGCGAAGGACTGTCCCCAGGGGCAGCAGAGCAGCGGGCAAGCCCAGTTCCAGGGCGGTGCTCGAGGCCGACCTCCGGTCAAGAAGGTTGGTCAGCGGACTGGAGGCATTCGCAACCTCGACAACGAGGATGCCCCGGAGGGAGACAACATGCTGAAGGGTACGTTCACTCTCAACAATCAAGCCATCATCATATTATTTGATTCTGGTGCAACCCACAGTTTTATAAGTGCATCCTATGTGGCTAAGCATCAAATGCAAGTCTTCCCAACCGACTGCACATATATGATCTGCTCACCGGGAGGGAAGATTTCAGCAAATATGATGATTCCAAAAGCACCTCTGTGCTTAGGTGGGAAGCTATATCCCACCACCCTGATAATCCTTACGGGGCAAAAGATTGATGCAATCTTAGGGATGTCATGGCTAAACTACCATGGCGCTGTCCTGAATACTCCGACACGGACGGTTCATTTAAATTCTCCATTCCACCGTCCACACTCCATGGTGCTAGACACTCCAGTCCGGGAAGTTTCAGAAATCCATAATACTGAAGCTCTCAAGTTAGAAGACATGCCCGTAGTCCGGGAGTACCCCGATATGTTCCCGGATGATTTTCCAGGCATGCCACCTGAGCGGGATGTCGAGTTCAAGATTGAACTTGCACCCGGGACTACGCCCATATCACGGAGACCATACAAAATGGCTCCAAATGAGCTGGCTGAACTGAAAGAACAGCTCAATGATCTGTTGAGCAAGGGTTTCATTAGGCCGAGTTCCTCGCCTTGGGGATGCTCGGCGCTGTTCGTGAAGAAGAAGGATGAAATCTTGAGGCTGTGTGTGGACTACCGGCCGCTCAACGCCATCACCATCAAGAATAAGTACCCACTGCCCCGCATCGACATATTATTTGACCAACTTGTGGGTGCGAGTGTGTTCTCCAAGATGGACCTTCGCTCTGGATATCATAAGATAAAGATCCGGGTGTAGGATATCCCGAAGACGGCCTTCTCGACGAGATATGGATTATATGAATATCTCGTCATGTCCTTTGGTCTCACAAACACTCCAGCCCATTTCATGTATCTCATGAACTCGGTGTTCATGCCGGAGCTGGACAAGTTTGTGGTGGTGTTCATCGATGATATCTTGGTTTATTCCAAGACAGAAGCCGAACATGCCGAACACTTGAGGATCGTTCTTCAATGATTGCGAGACCACAAGCTCTACGCCAAGTTCAGCAAATGCGAGTTTTGGATCAGCCAAGTGCCATTATTGGGACATATCATCTACGGTGAAGGCATTGCGGTTGACCCAAGCAAAATAGAGCAAGTGCTGAAACGGAAAGCTCCCACTTCAGTTCATGAAGTCAGAAGCTTCCTCGGGTTAGCGGGATACTATCGGAGATTCATTCCAAACTTCTCCAAGCTCGCTAAGCCGATGACAGAATTTCTGAAGAAGGGAACGAAATATGTTTGGAACACGGCGTGTGAAGGAGCGTTCCAAGCATTAGTGAAGCATCTCACCACAGCCCCGGTCTTAGCTCAACCGGATACAACCAAGCCCTTCGATGTGTATTGTGACGCGTCCGGTATTGGGCTCGGCTGCGTGTTGATGCAGGAAGGACATGTGTCGCATATGGCTCACGCCAACTTCGGAACCATGAGCAGCATTATCCCACTCATGATCTTGAGCTTGCTGCAGTGGTGTTGGCGCTAAAAATGTGGAGGCACTATCTCCTGGGGAATCTGGTGCATCTCTACACTGACCACAAGAGCTTGAAGTACATCTTCACCCAGAAGAAGCTGAATATGAGGCAAAGGAAGTGGTTAGAATTAATCAAGGACTATGAGATTGAGATCCATTACCACCCCGGCAAGGCAAATGTGGTTGCCGACGCGCTGAGTCGAAAATCACATGTTCATAACCTCACCATTACCCCGGTGGAGGAGGAAGAGCCGAGTTTATACTTGGTTCCTTATGGGTCGCTATATAACCTTGCCCTCATCCCTACTATTAGAGAGGACATCATTGCAGCTCAGAAGATTGATAAGGGTATGGCACATCTCCGGAGATGGATAGACAATGGAGAGATCAAGTGTTTCCGGAAAGATGATGAGGGGGCGCTATGGTTCAATGACGGCATAGTCGTACCCTGGGAGATGGAGTTGAGGAAAAAGATCCTCGATGAAGCACACTTGTCTAAATACTCCATTCATCCGGGCAGAAACAAGATGTACCAAGATTTGAAGAAGAAATTTTGGTGGACACGGATGAAGCGGGAGGTAGCAAAGTACGTATCCGAGTGCGATACGTGCCGACGAGTGAAAGCTGATCATATGAAGAAATCAGGGCTGCTGCAACCCCTGAATATCCCGGCATGGAAATGGGAAGATGTGAGCATGGATTTCATTGTGGGATTGCCCTTAACTTCCAACAAACATGATTCTATTTGGGTAATCGTTGACCGGTTAACCAAGACAGCTCACTTCATCCCGGTGCATACACGCTACAATGCCGGCAAATATGCGGAGCTGTACATAGCAAAGATTCTATGCTTATATGGGGTACCCAAGACCATCGTCTCAGATCGAGGTGCATTATTTGTATCTCGCTTTTGGGAGCAGCTACACGCTGCATTGGGTACCAAGCTGATCAGGAGCTCCGCCTACCACCCTCAGACAGATGGCCAAATAGAGAGGGTGAATCAGGTTCTGGAAGACATGTTGAGAGCATGTGCCATCCACCACGGTTGGAACTGGGATGATCACCTACCGTTGGCAGAATTCTTGTACAACAACGGCTATCAGGCGAGTATCAAGATGGCACCTTACGAAGCTCTCTACGGTCGCAAATGCAGCACCCCATTAAACTGGTGCGAGTCCGGTGAAAAGGGTCACATTCGGGGTTGATGTGGTGAACGACGCCGAAGAGCGCGTTCAGACGATTCAAGCTAATTTGAGGGCCGCTCAATCCCGGCAAAAGAGTTACGCTGATAACAGGCGTAGGCCGTTGCACTTTGACGTCGGTGAACACGTGTACCTCCATGTGTCTCCGATGAAGGGCGTGCACCGGTTCGTCGTGAAGGGGAAGCTCGCTCCCCGTTTCATTGGGCCCTATGCTATCACCGAGAAGTGTGGACAAGCGGCGTATAGATTGGAGCTACCGGCACGCCTTGCTGGTGTTCACGACGTTTTCCATGTTTCACAACTGAGAAAATGTCTGAAGCATACCGCTGCTGTTCCTACTGAAGACATTGGCGAGTTGCAACCGGATTTGACATATGATGAATATCCGGTGGCGATTATTGATGAGAAGGTCCGAACCACGCGTAGTCGAACGTTGTGGTTCTACAAAATACTCTGGAGCAACCACACCGCCGAAGAAGTGACGTGGGAGAGCAAGGAATTTCTACGCTCCAATTATCCGGAGTTCATGGCGTCTCAACAAAGGTCAGTCCCTATTACATCACTATCTCTTCCTTTATAATCTCGGGACGAGATTCTTTTAAGGGGGAGGGATGTAAAAGCCCAAGAAAAGGGACTTGCAAAAACTTTTCATCACCTCACAACACCACAGTTTTTGTTGTGGATATATTGTGAAAAATTGTGAAGAGCAAGTAACCTCCATCAAAAGAGTGATTAGAGGGGAAAGCCCTAACTTTCACAAAGTAGGATTTCTACACATGAACATGGGAGGTTGAGCTCACCCCTAGGACTTGAAAAGTCTTGGGAAGGTTCATGCCAAATTTCATGCAAATCCAACACATTGTGAGGCACTTTTTGGAGACAATTCACAAAGAGGCCAATTTTAATGCAAATTCAAATTGCAGCAGCTTTCATCACTCAAATTCAAAAGCTAGCTTCATATTCAAACTCAGCACATTTTTCTGAGGTAGCCCACCAATTTTCATCCCCATTGGAGTTCATCTTGTCGGGAGCTAAATTTGCAAGAATTCAAAACTGAATTTGAATTTCAGTTCAAATGTGAAGCAAATTCAGCCAAACCAAGTTCAAATTTGAGAACTCAAATTCAAACTAAGACTTGGGGGCTAAGACTCTCATTCAATGGAGAGTAGCTGGGATATTTACAGGAGAATTTGCAAAAAGAGGATTAGGGGGAGAGTTGGGCCCACAACTCAGTGGGAGGGCTGTGCAACAACCGGACAGCTCTTTGTTTCTCGCCGAAGCAAACGCTCACCGTGCTCCAGCGAGATGTTTCCCCGGATGCCACCTCCCGATCACCCAGGCCACAGCGTGCGTCGACGAGGCGGTCGCCCAAGGATATTTTCCCCTCCGGAACCGACTCCCGTCGTTGCCCTGACCGTTCTAGAGCCCTCGACGCAGAAACACCGCCGCGCACACCCGAACTTTCGGTTCTCCGGCGTCCTCCCGTCTTTGCAGCAAGCACGCGAGTCTGAGCTCACCCAGAGCTTCGCCAAGGCTTCCTCGAGGTGATTGACACGATACCCCGGCGCCCCATCCACGGTAAACCGCCCCCGAGCTCTCTGTTTTCATTCCACACCGGGTAGAGCCGCCGTGACCAAAAAATCCTAGACCAGCCGCTAGGTTTGATCCCCCGTCGAGTTGAGCGGGCCAGGAGGTTCGCCTGGGAGTGTACTCCCTGTACAACAACCCCGGACGCATGCCATGGGGTGTGCTGGCCGGAATTCCAGTTCTTGCCAAGGACATGCGATATAACCCGGTTCGGTTAAATCGGAAAATTCGAGATGACCGGTCGAGCAATCATTCCCCAGCTGCTTCAACAAGCTAGAAACGTCCGTGCGCAACCCTACGGCCAAGAACCACGAGAAACCACCGAGTTCCACGAGTTTTCCGTTCAACACCGGGTTTAGACCTAGGTCGCACGGTGAAGTCCAGTTTTCCATGGCTTTGAGCAAGATCAGAAGCTGGGTCGTTGCTCCGAAGGTTGTGGTGGTGCTGTAGGAGCCGTCAGAGGGGACTGTGAGGCATGGCGGCGCCATACCGACGTCACTGGACCCCTCCCGTAGACTGTCACCGTCGCGCGACTGGTTCCGGTGATCACCGGCCGGCGACAAGGGCAGAAACGGGTTCCCCGAGGAGTTTCAGGCAGGGGCGGCCAATTTGGTCGAGCTCCAGTCACGGGAACAGCCTCCCAGCGTGTACTCCGGCGAGGTGGGCGGCGGGGAGCCGCGGGAACGCGAGGTTGAAGAAACCTCGCGGGCCCCACGTGTCGGCCTCTGCTTAAAATGCCCCGGATCTGCTGTGGCAGCTAGATCCCGTGTGACTACGCGAAAAACTCTGCGGACCCCCGTGCGGGGTGGCCCGGGGACCCCACCCGATAGTTTAAACTTTATTTGAATTTTCAGATTTGGTTCAAACTTCAAATGCATAGAACTTTTGCTAGGAAGCTCCAAATCCAGTGAACCAAATTTTGGTGAACTCAGAATTTTGAGTACTTTCCAGCAATACCAATTTCAGCTCATGAAACCTAATAATTTTCCAGAATTAATTTCCTTCAATTTAAAATGTTGGGAATTTTATCTGGAGAATTACTTTATGAAAAAATCTACAATTTGGCTGAGAGGGTCACTGGAAAATCCTTGAGTAACAGTAAAATTTTCAGACTCATACAAGCTCATTTAGTCCCCCTAATGGGGTGATTAAGTGAACTGCTTTGAGAAAATAGAAAAATGTACAGAAACATTTTTCAGATTTTCTCAAATCCTGTTAGGGCATAACTTTCAGTAGAATTCTTCAAATGACATGAAACCAATTCCATTAGAACCATCTTAAATTCTAGTTTCCAGAAAGTAATGGTTGGAGCCATGAAAACCCCTGGAATTACTTAGAGGCTCAAATATTGACCAATGGGCTTTTATTTGTACAAGGTTCAAATGAACTTTGTTTCAAATAAAACTTGGTCAAGATTCTGGCTAGGACCCTACCAAGCCACCATAAAAATTTCAGAACCAAAGGGGAGGGCTAGCTAGAGTTATTAGTAATTATGTATTCAAGTTTACACATTGCATTTAAATTGACATGTAGTATTTCATTAAACGTGTAGTCGCCGAAGGCGAAGAGACTCCGGAAGTGCTCGACTTCCTCCTTCCGGAAGAAGACCTAACTACTGACCAGCAGCAACAAGGCAAGCCCCGGTTTGCATTAACCTTCTTTATAAAGTTTTTTCTTTGTTCACATGTCTAGTGTGAACTATAAATGTGCATTAGGTGTAGGATGAATGGAACCCCACTTGCATAACCAGAATTTTTCCCTAAGAGTGAGGGTAGTGTCTAAGACCTCGAGTAGACAGGCTATGCTTAATGATTCATAGGACTTCGGTTCAAGTCGGGTGTAAAAGCCCAAGAGAAGGGACTTGCAAAAATTTTTCATCACCTCACAACACCACAGTTTTGTGGTGAATATCTTGTGAAGAATTGTGAAGAGCAAGTAACCTCCATCAAAAGGGTATTAGTTCAAACTTCTACACATATGATAACACATGAGAGGGTGATTCAAAACTGTTGCATTCAAACTCATGGTTGCAGCAGCTAACACAAGAATCAAAGTGCATCATTGGATTCCTTGGGTCCGAATTAGTGGGTAGGAAAAGTTTCAGTAATTTTTGAAAAGGTTTGCTACCCATTTTTCCCAAAAGGGATCCAAATGTGCAAAGAATTCAAATGTACATTTGAATTTGGGAGAATTTGCCCAACTATACAAATGTAGCTCAGTTGGAAAACCCAAACATTTGAATTCATCACTTGCCAAGTTTTTGGAGATCTTTTGAGAGATAGGGGACTGACTGGTGGGACCCACATGTCATTGGGGAGGTTAAAATTGCATAAAGATCAATAGCCTTAGGGGCTAAGTGTTGCACTCGGAACAGAGACGAGGCTCCACCGTCACTCACCGAGAAGCGCCGGGCGCCACCTCCTGCTCCTCCCTTCTGCGCTGGCGAGCTCCTCATGGGGGCCTTAACTCTCAGCCGTGCCTCAGCGAGCCACAGCACCGAGAGAAACCCGTTTTCCCTCGCTCCCACCGCCAGAGAACAGAGGCGCCGCCGCCATCGCCAAATCATTCGGGAGCGACCTCAGCTCACGTGCAAGCATCGGCAGCCCAGCAAAACAACATCCTCAGACCTTCCACGACCTCCCCGCACCAGTTCCAGTCGAGCTGAGCCACCACAAACCGAGCAAACGGCGTTCTTCGCGGCAGCCGGGAAGAACCGAGCGAAGGTGCTCCCGTGGGCAGCTCGGCAGAGGGCTTGTCACGACCAAGAAGGAGCGGTTTTGGACGCGCCTAGGCTCCACGCTGCTCGACCCCAAAGCCTAGAACCAGTGACCGATCATCGCCGGCGAATTTCGCAAAACGCCTCCAGCCGGTGCAGAACTACCCTCTGGTAAGAAACCCGTAAATTCCTGACGTAGACTTGCTTAGAGCACATCATACTGCACTCACAGGAGCTAGACTTGATGGCGGCCAAGTTCACTTCGCAACCCTAGCTGGATTTTGGCTGTAGCAGGCGTATTTTCCGGTTTTCCCACTGCGGATATGGCAGGAAGGGTCGGGCTCACGGTGACAGATAGGTTAGAGATATCCCGAGCCTTTTCATGGCCCAGTCGACCTTCCCTGAGATCCCCCGGTGCTGAAGAACCATACCACCGAGGTTTTGGCGGGCTAAGCTGGCTGGGCGACGTGACCGAAGGGTTGCCGAGCCGCTGCACCGTCGCCGGCTAGGTTGGAGCCACCGCCGGTCTGGGGAGAGGGTGCCAGCATGTTCAGCAGGTGGAACTAGGTCCTGGCGGCTAGGGAGAGCTCGAGAGTCGGCCGGGCGGCAAGTATCAGCGTGTCTCCGGCGAGCCCGGCGGCGCGCGGGCGCAGGAACGTGAGGAGGAAGACGACCTGTGGGCCCCACGTGTCAGCGACGGGAAGTTTAAAACCCAGATCTACTGCGGCCCCCGGGATCAAGTGTGACTGCACGGGAACGGGTCTGTAGCCCCATGTGGCTCGGCTCCAGCGGTGACACGTGTGTGTCGGGCCCACGGTCAGAGTTTAAATTTTTCCCCGGTTTATTTAGAATTTCAGATTCAGTTCAAACTTTAGAACCCCATAACTTTTGCTAGGAAGCTACAAATTTAGTGATTCAAATTGGGTTGGATTCCTCTTGCCTAGATCTGTCCAAATATACAACCCAATTTGTATGAAACCCATTAATTAAATCTGGAAAATTCTTTAAATCTTTTCAGCAAAAGAATTTTTGAGGGAGTTTGGTTCATCCAAAAATCCTCAAATTTTGCCAGAATGTTCTTTAGGATGTTAATGAACCCCTGTAAACGTTTCAGACCATTTGGAGTTGATTTGATCAGAGCAATTCAAATTTGAAGGTGCTGTGTTCATTTGAATACAGAAACATTTTCAGAGAATTTCCAAAACTTGGAAATTCAGTTCTGGGCAAATCTTAGCTCCAAAAATGCTAGGAAAATTCATGCAAACTCTATGAGCTATAATTGAAATTATAGTTCACTAAGTTGGGCATGAACAGAGGTGTTACCTCAGAATAAATTCTTCTTTGCTTATTTGCTAAAAGAATCATTCTGAACAAACCACTCAATGGCAAGTGCTAAATTTTGATCCAGAGAGTTGTCTTGTGACAAGGGGCTCACACAAAAAATTCTCAGCTCCATTGGAGCTCTGGATCACCCCTATTCTGTGGTACCACTTGTGGGATTAATAGAGAAGAGGGGGAAAACCACTTAGCACTTAATCATGTGCATAGGTCCAAACCCAAACCACTAAACCCCAGTTTCATTTTAAATTCTTGAACAGATTCCAGTTGTTAGAAACTGGTTATTAGAACTAATAGCAGAAGAATTACAATAAACTTATGTGCATAACCATTAACATGTAGTATTACATTAACGTGTAGTCGCTGAAGGCGAAGAGACTCCGGAAGTGCTGGACTTCCTTCTTCCGGACGAAGACTTGACCCCTGACCAGCAGCAACAAGGAAAGCCCCGGTTTGCATTAACTCTTTTATAAAGTTTTTACTTTGTTTACATACGTAGGGTGAAGTATGTATGTGCATTAGGTATAGGATGAATGAAACCCCACTTGCATAACCAAAGGTTCCTAAAAGAGTGAGGGTAGTGTCTAAGACCTCGAGTAGACAGCCTATGTTTAATAAGTCATAGGACTTCGGTACAAGTCGAGTAGTTGGAATCTACTCGCGAGATAGGCTTGGAACACACGGGTTCGGTTGAGTGATGTGAGATCACTTTAGTAAGGTAAATGAGACTAGGCAGGGGCTAGGGCGCAGCAAGAGGAAGTCTTGTGTGCGCAGCCCTGTCCGTGTCGATTGAGGACCGATCCGTGTGCGGCCCTGCTGAACAAGTATTGAACGTACCGAAGGCATATCGGATATATAGGCCCTGATAAACCGATGTAGCCTAAACCTCCGGGCGTCGAGGCATAGCACACCGATTTATAGGTGTAGGTTGAGGGCAGCAAGGTGGAAATCTGCCAACGGGCATAGAGAGATGCTCCGTGTAGGGAACCTCCTGCTCGTTTTGGTGCGACCGGTTCGACGTTTGGGCTGTTGGGTGAAGGGTTGTCCCGTACAACATCGAGTGAGCGTGCCGTGCAGCTCCACGGGTGGGCATACGTGACGTGCTCTTTGGGTTTCCCTGCAGGTGTATATCGAGTCGATTCGCCGTCCCTCGCGGTGATGAGTACCGCTTGTTCACTGCGTCGTAACGTAGATAATTTATGGAATGCTATGATTCAATATTGCTGTTATGATATAATTGTATTGCTACATGTGTGCCACCAAATACTGCTTACAAAATTTCAGATTCATGAACTATTAACTTGCTGCTAAAAGATGAACTAAGGATGAACTTGTAGGCGAGTCAACTATCCTATGTTCATGGCACACCTCATGTAGAGTTTCATGCCTAGGTGGGTCGGTTAAGTCTTGTTGAGCCATCGTGCTCACGGTTGCTGCTTAAGTGTTTTTCAGGTGAGGAGCCACCCACGGACTCGGAGTACGAGTCCACCGGCGAAGGTTACCCTCCGTCGGGGACCACGGCTGAGTGGGAGCCGTACACGCCGCGCTGAGCTGAGACGTGCAGCTAGTGTGGGTTGCCCTAGGGCTGGGCAACCGACTTTTGCTAGATAGGCGGGCGTGAGTGTAGAAAAGTAGACTTCCGCTGTGTAATAAAGACAATAGTTTGTAACTGAGTATTGTACCTTTTGTACAGTTCAGTTTGTTTTTCCCATGTAATATAATATAGCCTTATGACGTGTGCTGTCGGGTGTCGCATCGTGCGGCACCACCCTCTGTGATCCTGGATGAGCGGATTCCGGTCCGCCACAGCCTGGTATCAGAGCTGCATTGGGGACAGCACAGTACTTAAGGACTGTATTATGGGAAAACTTAGGATTACGGTGAGGATTCGGTAGTTGCCCAAGTAAGGACTATACTAGCATAGTTACTTAAAGTGGCAAAGACTAAACTATGTGTTATAATTCTGAATTTCAATTATGTAAGACGCACCTACGCTCTGGTAAGATTGCTAAGGAACGCCACCGAAAGCGGTTCAATTTCGGTTAGCTCCCCTGACGAGGAACGTGGTTCAGGGATAGGTCTCACAGCTTGGTGTGAGACGTCAATTTGAAACTCTTGGACTCTTCATGTTCCTGAGTTCACATGAAACGCTGACCCCTAGCGTGCATTAGGCAAGTAAGTGGAGACCCCATCGCGTGGTCAGTAACGCGAGAGTGTGTTCGTCTGGAAATAGCCCAGGAGGACATACGCAGCGCTTGCCATTGGCGTGCCCTGCAGGGCAGTAGGTGGTATCTGTTGGGTTGATAACATTCCCAACCGTGACGATCCGTTTATGACCTACTCGGGTTCCCCGTCGTGTGGTGTTGAAACACGATCACGTGCCTTGAGACGTGACTTAGCTCAAGGACGGTCGTATGGCAATGATACGGACGTTTGTATTTACTTTTAAATATGAATCCTGCCTGAAATGAAAACAACCATTGAGTGCACCATTATTGTGTGGTCTTCTGCAGGTACTAACCACGTATGTACCCGTGTAGTAAACATGTGCGAGAGACCGTTTAGTGCCACACTTGAGACGTATATGCCGGTATAATCCAGTTAAGATTTTCTTTTGTGAGGAACGTAGTACCGAGATATCATAGGCATATACATGAAAAATAATGATAACAAGGAATTAAAAATCACTAGGTTCAACATTTAGGGCCCTGGTGGGGTATAAGAATGTGATAGTGGGGCAGGATAGACAAAGGGATGAACAACAGAGTGCTCTGTTTTGGGCAGCAAGTATGCTGATCTTCAACAGGGCATAACTCACAGGTCTTTTAGCCCAGGGAGGTGTGGCATATAGTTCTGGAAAGGTATTTGAGTACGCTACAACTTTGTTGTATACTTCCAGAGCTGAAACACACCTTAATATGGCTTAAATCCCAGAGGAATGTAAACTGTCCAGAACCAGGACAGAGTAAAACATTCTCTGAACTGTTCTGTTTTTCAAACATAACTCCTAGTAGAAAAATAAAAAATTTTCTTATGATACATTTTTAGAAAGGGTAGAAGATGTGTTACATCTTTGCAAATCGAAGTTTCTGAAATTTCAGCACAGAATTCAGTGGAAATCAGAGTTGAAAACAGCAACTTCCCAAAGGAGGTGCTGTGGAAATTCTTCCAGAAAATCTGTGGACTTTGAATTACCATAACTTTTTAACCAGAGCTGATCTGTGGGCAACTGAGTACTCGTTGGAAATATACTGAAGTTAACTTTAACTTTGGTGTTCAGCTTGAGTCATGAAAATGCCCAGAACCAGATCAAAATCTCGGATATGTAGAAACTGGTCATTCTGACATAGGAATGAGAGTTGAACTCAGCTGAGAGATTGTTGTACCCTGGAGGGAGTTTGAATATTTCCAATGGGGTAGAACATACTCGTGAGAGGTTATCTTCAACTAGTGAAAGATTTGAGTATAGGTCTCACTCAAGTTCCTTTTACTAGAGACCAAGTTTGTGTCGTATTGAAGATAAAGGGGTAGTATACGTGATGACAAAGCGATAGTAACGTCTCGTGGTGACCAAACCTAGTTGTGGTGAGCTTCCAAAGAGGAGATTCATCAAGTTGGATTAAACTAGCTTGTATTTGGTCTGGTAATGGTGTAGATTGTGCAAAGTTATTACATTATCTAGATACGAGATGTATCGCATATTTTTATTGTCATTATGTTGTTACGCCTATGTCATTTGACTGCATGGAAATATGTTGCGGGACTGATGTTTGTTGTGGTATGGTTGCAGATGGTTCGCACTAGGGCCACGCACGAGGTTGGTGGCTCTAGCCAGCAGGGAGGCGACGACTCCCAGGCACCGGCCTACGACAGCACCCCGCAGCAGCAGCCACCACCGCCGCCTCCGCTTACTCTAGCGGATGTGATAGCGGCACTGGTGGGTGGTCGTGAGGAGCAGACTGACCTGCTCGGCACGATCGTGCAGAATACGTCCCAGGCGGGGGGGCGTCAAGACAGAGGGCCTCGTGAGCCCCGTGAGGTGTCGTACTCGGACTTCTGAGTACGCACCCTCCAGTGTTCACCGAAGCTGAAGAACCACTGGAGGCTGACAAGTGGCTGCGGACCATCGAGTCCAAGTTCGGGCTGCTCCAATGTACGGAGCGGCAGAAGACTCTGTTCGCAGCGCAGCAGCTTCACGGTGCCGCTGGTGCGTGGTGGGCGAACTACGTCGCCTCACGTCCGGCTGGCCATGCCGTGGAGTGGGAAGAGTTCCGGGAGGCGTTCCGCGCCTATCATATTCCTCCCGGAATAATGAAGAGGAAGTTCCAAGAGTTCTTGGAACTGAAGCAGGGCGGGAGGAGTGCCCATGACTACTCCCGTGCCTTCAACCATCTGGCGCAATATGCGTCAGACTACATATCCACTGAAGAGAAGAAGCGGGAACACTTCTATCGGGGGCTACACCCCGAGATGAAGACACATCTCGTTCAGTGGGATCGCGGCACCTTCAATGACCTAGTCAATGCCGCGATCATGCAAGAGGATGCTCAGCGGGAGTTGGCAGCTGAGCAGCAGAAGCGCAGCGCTCCACCCAGTGGTGGGAGTGGAGCTCCTCAGAAGTACCGTATGGTGTATCGGACACCATCCGGACAGCAGTGGCATCCACCGGTGCGACCTCAACGGTTTGGGGGACATTCTTTTCAGTTACCTCCGTTCCGTCCGCCAATGCCACCACCTAGACAGCAGCAGCAGCAGCAGCAGACGGCACCCCGGGCGTTTCCACCGCCACAACGCGCCCCGGGTTTCCGTCCACCGATCAGCGGGGGACCGCCCCGTTTCACCTGCTTCACGTGTGGCCAGGCGGGCCACTTCGCGAAGGACTGTCCCCAGGGACAGCAGAGCAGCGGGCAAGCCCAATTCCAGGGCGGTGCTCGAGGCCAACCTCCGATGAAGAAGGTTGGTCAGCGGACTAGGGGCGTTCACCACCTCGACAACGAGGACGCCCCAGAGGGAGACAACGTGCTGGCGGGTACGTTTACTCTCAACAATCAAGACATCATCATACTTTTTGATTCTGGTGCAACCCACAGCTTTATAAGTGCATCCTATGTGGCTAAGCATCAAATGCAAGTCTTCCCAACCGACTGCACCTATATGATCTGCTCACCGGGAGGGAAGATTTCAGCAAATATGATGATCCCAAAGGCACCTCTGTGCTTAGGTGGGAAACTATATCCCACCACCTTGATAATCCTTATGGGGCAAAAGATTGATGCAATTTTAGGGATGTCATGGCTACAATACCATGGCGCTGTCCTGGAGACTCGGACACGGACGGTTCATTTAAACTCTCCATTTCACCGTCCACATTCTATGGTGTTAGACACGCCAGTCCGGGAAATTTCAGCAATTAATAATGCTGAAGTTCTCAAGTTAGAGGACATCTCCGTAGTCCGGGAGTACCCCGACGTGTTCCCGGATGATCTTCCGGGCATGCCATCTGAGCGGGATGTCGAGTTCAAGATTGAACTTGCACCCGGGACTACGCCCATATCACGGAGGCCATACAAAATGGCTCCAAATGAGCTGGCTGAACTGAAAGAACAGCTCAATGATCTGTTGAGCAAGGGTTTGATTAGGCCGAGTTCCTCGCCTTGGGGATGCTCGGCGCTGTTTGTTAAGAAGAAGGATGAAACCCTGAGGCTGTGTGTGGATTACCGGCAGCTCAACACCATCACCATCAAGAATAAGTACCCACTGCCCCGCATCGACATATTGTTTAATCAACTTGTGGGTGCAAGTGTGTTCTCAAAGATGGACCTTCGCTCTGGATATCACCAGATAAAGATCCGGGCGGAGGATATCCCGAAGACGGCTTTCTCGACGAGATACGGATTATATGAATATCTCGTCATGTCCTTTGGTCTCACAAACGGTCCAGCCCATTTCATGTATCTCATGAACTCGGTGTTCATGCCGGAGCTGGACAAATTCGTGGTAGTGTTCATCGATGATATCTTGGTTTACTCCAAGACAGTAGCCGAACAGGCCGAACACTTGCGGATCGTTCTTCAACGATTGCGGGACCACAAGCTCTACGCCAGGTTCAGTAAATGCGAGTTTTGGATCAACCAGGTGCCATTCTTGGGACATATCATCTCAGCGGAAGGCATTGCGGTTGACCCAAGCAAAATAGAGCAAGTACTGAAATGGAAAGCTCCCACTTCAGTCCATGAAGTCAGAAGCTTCCTTGGGTTAGCGGGATACTATTGGAGATTTATTCCATGTTTCTCCAAGCTCGCTAAGCCAATGACAGAGTTGCTGAAGAAGGGGACGAAATATGTTTGGAACACGGCGTGTGAAGGAGCATTCCAAGCATTGGTAAGGCATCTCACCACAGCCCCGGTCTTAGCTCAGCCAGATACAACAAAGCCCTTCGACGTGTATTGTGACGCGTCCGGTATTGGGCTCGGCTGTGTGTTGATGCAGGAAGGACGTGTGGTCGCCTATGGCTCACACCAACTTCGGAACCATGGCAGCACTATCCGACTCATGATCTTGAGCTTGCTGCAGTGGTATTGGCACTAAAAATGTGGAGGCACTATCTCCTGGGGAATTTGGTGCACCTCTACACTGACCACAAGAGCTTTAAATACATTTTCACCCAGAAGGAGCTGAACATGAGGCAAAGGATGTGGTTAGAACTGATCAAAGATTATGAAATTGAGATTCATTACCACCCCGGCAAGGCGAATGTAGTTGCCGATGCACTGAGTCGGAAATCACATGTCCATCACCTCACCATTACACTGGTGGAGGAGGAAGAGCCGAGTTTATACTTGGTTCCTTATGGATCGTTGTACAACCTTGCCCTCATCCCTACTATTAGGGAGGACATCATTGCAGCTCAGAAGAATGACAAAGGCATGGCACATCTCCGGAGACGGATAGACAACGGGGAGATCAAATGTTTCCGGAAGGACGAGGAGGGGACACTATGGTTCAATGACCGCATAGTCGTACCCTGGGATATGGAGTTAAGGACAAAGATCCTCGATGAAGCTCACTTGTCTAAGTACTCCATTCATCTGGGCAGCAACAAAATGCACCAAGATTTGAAAATAAAAATTTTGGTGGACACGGATGAAGCAGGAGGTAGCGAAGTACGTATCCGAGTGCGATACGTGCCGACGAGTGAAAGCTGATCATATGAAGAAATCAGGGCTGTTGCAACCCCTGAAGATCTCGGCATGGAAATGGGAAGATGTGAGCATGGATTTCATTGTGGGATTGCCCCTAACTTCCAACAAACATGACTCCATTTGGGTAATCGTTGATCGGTTAACCAAGACAGCTCACTTCATCCCGGTGAATACACGTTACAATGCCGGCAAATATGCGGAGCTGTACATAGCAAAGATTTTGTGCTTATACGGGGTACCCAAGACCATCGTCTCGGATCGAGGTGCATTATTTGTATCTCGCTTTTTGGAGCAGCTACACGCTGCATTGGGTACTAAGCTGATCAGGAGCTCCGCCTATCACCCTCAAACAGATGGGCAAACAGAGAGGGTGAACCAAGTATTAGAAGACATGTTGAGAGCATGTGCCATCCACCAAGGTAGGAACTGGGATGATCACCTGCCGTTGGCAGAATTCTCGTACAACGGCTATCAGGAGAGTATCATGATGGCACCCTGCGAAGCTCTCTACAGTCGCAAATGCCGCACCCCATTAAATTGGTGCGAGTCCGGTGAAAGGGTCACATTCGGGGTTGATGTGGTGAACGACGCCGAAGAGCGCGTTCGGGCGATTCAAGATAACTTGAAGGCCGCTCAATCCCGACAGAAGAGCTACGCTGATAAGAGGCGTAGACCGTTGCACTTTGACTTTGGTGAACACGTGTACCTCCGCGTGTCTCCGACGAAGGGTATGCACCGGTTCGGTGTGAAGGTGAAGCTCGCTCCCCGTTTCATTGGACCCTACACTATCACCGAGAAGTGCGGACCAGCGGCGTATCGATTGGAGCTACCGGCATCCCTTGCTGGTGTCCATGATGTTTTCCATGTTTCACAACTGCGAAAATGTTTAAAGCATACAGCTGCTGTTCCTACTGAAGACATCGGCGAGCTGAAACCGGATTTGACATATGATGAGTATCCGGTGGAAGTTCTTGATGAGAAAGCCCGAACCACGCGTAGCAGAACGTTGTGGTTCTACAAAATACTCTGGAGCAACCACACCGCCGAAGAAGCAACGTGGGAGAGCGAGGAATTCCTTCGCTCAAATTACCCGGAGTTCATGGCCTCTCAGCACGGGTAAGTCCCTACTACATCGCTATCTCTTCTTTTGTAATCTCGGGACGAGATTCTTCTAAGGGTGGAGGGATGTAAAAGCCCAAGAGAAGGGACTTGAAAAAACTTTTCATCACCTCACAACACTACAGTTTTGTGGTGAATATCTTGTGAAGAATTGTGAAGAGCAAGTAACCTCCATGAAAAGGGTATTAGTTCAAACTTTCTACACATATGATAACACATGAGAGGGTGATTCAAAATGTTGCATTCAAACTCATGGTTGCAGCAGCTAACACAAGAATCAAAGTGCATCATTGGATTCCTTGGGTCCAAATTAGTGGGTAGGCAAAGTTTCAGTAATTTTTGAAAAGGTTTGCTACCCATTTTTCCCAAAAGGGATCCAAATGTGCAAAGAATTCAAATATACATTTGAATTTGGGAGAATTTGCCCAACTATACAAATGTAGCTCAGTTGGAAACCCCAAACATTTGAATTCATCACTTGCCAAGTGTTTGGAGATCTTTTGAGGGATAGGGGACTGACTGGTGGGACCCACATGTCATTGGGGAGGTTAAAATTGCACAAAGATCAATAGCCTTAGGGGCTAAGTGTTGCACTCGGAACAGAGCCAAGGCTCCACCGTGACTCACCGAGAAGCGCCGGGCGCACCTCCTGCCCCTCCCTCCCATGCTGGTGAGCTCCTCGTGGGGGCCTTAACTCTCAGCCGTGCCTCAGCGAGCCACAGCACCGAGAGAAACCCGTTTTCCCTCGCTCCCACCACCAGAGAACAGAGGCGCCGCCGCCATCGCCAAATCGTTCGGGAGCGACCTCAGCTCGCGTGCAAGCATCGGCAGCCCAGCAAAACAACATCCTCAGACCTCCCATGACCTCCCCGCACCAGTTCCAGTCGAGCTGAGCCACCACAAACCGAGCAAACGGCGTTCTTCGCGGCAGCCGGGAAGAACCGAGCGAAGGTGCTCCGTGGGCAGCTCGGCAGAGGGCTTGTCACGACCAAGAAGGAGCGGTTTTGGACGCGCCTAGGCTCCACGCTGCTCGACCCCAAAGCCTAGAACTAGTGACCGATCATCGCCGGTGAATTTCGCAAAACGCCTCCAGCCGGTGCAGAACTACCCTCTGGTAAGAAACCCGTAAATTCCCAACGTAGACTTGCTTAGAGCACATCATACTGCACTCACAGGAGCTAGACTTGACGGCACCCAAGTTCACTTCGCAACCCTAGCTGGATTTTGGGTGTAGCCGGCGTATTTTCCGGTTTTCCCACTGCGGACATGGCGGGAAGGGTCGGGCTCACGGTGACAGCTAGGTTAGAGATCTTCCCGAGCCTTTTCATGGCCCTGTCGACCTTCCCTGAGATCCCCCGGTGCTGAAGAACCATACCACCAAGTTTTTGACGGGCTAAGCTGGCCGGGTGATGTGACCGAAGGGTTGCCGAGCCGCTGCACCGTCGCCGGCTAGGTTGGAGCCACCGCCGGTTGGGGGAGAGGGTGCCAGCATGTTCAGCAGGTGGAACTAGGTCCTGGCAGTGAGGGAGAGCTTGAGAGTCGGCCCGGCGGCAAGTATCAGCGTGTCTCCGGAGAGCCCGGCGGCGCGCGGGCGCCGGAACGCGAGGAGGAAGACGATCCGCGGGCCCCACGTGTCAGCGACGGGAAGTTTAAAACCCAGATCTACTGCGGCCCCCGGGATCAAGTGTGACTGTGTGGGAAGGGGTCTGTAGCCCCATGTGGCTCGGCTCCAGCGGTGACACGTGTCTGTCGGGCCCACGGTCAGAGTTTAAATTTTTCCCGGTTTATTTAGAATTTCAGATTTAGTTCAAACTTTAGAACCCCATAACTTTTGCTAGGAAGCTCCAAATTTAGTGATTCAAATTGGGTTAGATTTCTCTTGCCTAGATCTGTCCAAATATACAACCCAATTTGTATGAAACCCATTAATTAATTCTGGAAAATTCTTTAAATCTTTCCAGCAAAAGATTTTTTGAGGGAGTTTGGTTCATCCAAAAATCCTCAAATTTTGCCAGAATGTTGTTTAGGATGTTATTGAACCCCTGTAAAAGTTTCAGACCATTTGAAGTTGATTTGGATAGAGCAATTAAAATTTGAAAGTGCCGTGTTCATTTGAATACAGAAACATTTTCAGAGAATTTCCAAAACTTGGAAATTCAGTTCTGGGCAAATCTTAGCTCCAAAAATGCTAGGAAAATTCATGCAAACTCTATGAGCTATAATTGAAATTATAGTTCACTAAGTTGGGCATGAACAGGGGTGTTACCTCAGAATAAATTCTTCTTTGCTTATTTGCTAAAAGAATCATTCTGAACAAACCACTCAATGGCAAGTGCTAAATTTTGATCCAGAGAGTTGTTTTGTGACAAGGGGCTCACACAAAAAATTCTCAGCTCCATTGGAGCTCTGGATCACCCCTATTCTGTGGTACCACTTGTGGGATTAATAGAGAAGAGGGGGAAAACCACTTAGCACTTAACCATGTGCATAGGTCCAAACCCAAACCACTAAACCCCAGTTTCATTTTAAATTCTTGAACAGAGTTCCAGTTGTTAGAAACTAGTTATTAGAACTAATAGCAGAAGCATTACAATAAACTTATGTGCATAACCATTAACATGTAGTATTACATTAACGTGTAGTCGCTGAAGGCGAAGAGACTCCGGAAGTGCTGGACTTCCTTCTTCCGGACGAAGACTTAACCCCTGACCAGCAGCAACAAGGCAAGCCCCGGTTTGCATTAACTCTTTTATAAAGTTTTTACTTTGTTTACATACCTAGGGTGAAGTATGTATGTGCATTAGGTATAGGATGAATGAAACCTCACTTGCATAACCAAAGGTTCCTAAAAGAGTGAGGGTAGTGTCTAAGACCTCGAGTAGACAGGCTATGCTTAATAAGTCATAGGACATCGGTACAAGTCGAGTAGTTGGAATCTACTCGCGAGATAGGCTTGGAACACACGGGTTCGGTTGAGTGATGTGAGATCACTTTAGTAAGGTAAATGAGACTAGGCAGGGGCTACGGCGCAGCAAGAGGAAGTCTTGTGTGCGCAGCCCTGTCCGTGTCGATTGAGGACCGATCCGTGTGTGGCCCTGCTGAACAAGTATTGAACGTACTGAAGGCATATCGGATATATGGGCCATGATAAACCGATGTAGCCTAAACCTCCGGGCGTCGAGGCATAGCACACCTATTTATAGGTGTAGGTTGAGAGCAGCAAGGTGGAAATCTGCCAACAGGCATATAGATGCTCCGTGTAGGGAACCTCCTGCTCGTTTCGGTGCGACCGGTTCGACGTTTGGTCTGTTGGGTGAAGGGTTGTCCCGTACGACATCGAGTGAGCGTGCTGTGCAGCTCCACGGGTGGGCGTATGTGACGTGCTCTTTGGGTTTCCCTGCAGGTGTATATCGAGTCGATTCGCCGTCCCTCACGGTGATGAGTACCGCTTGTTCACTGCGTCGTAACGTAGATAATTTATGGAATGGTATGATTCAATATTGCTGTTATGATATAATTGTATTGCTACATGTGTGCCACCAAATACTGCTTACAAAATTTCAGATTCATGAACTATTAACTTGCTGCTAAAAGATGAACCAAGGATGAACTTGTAGGCGAGTCCCTTGCTGCAATATTACTATCCTATGTTCATGGCACACCTCATGTAGAGTTTCATGCCTAGGTGGGTCGGTTAAGTCTTGTTGAGCCGTCGTGCTCACGGTTGCTGCTTAAGTGTTTTTCAGGTGAGGAGCCACCCACGGACTCGGAGTACGAGTCCACCGGCGAAGGTTACCCTCCGTCGGGGACCATGGCTGAGTGGGAGCCGTACACGCCGCACTGAGCTGAGACGTGCAGCTAGTGTGGGTTGCCCTAGGGCTGGGAAACCGACTTTTGCTAGATAGGCGGGCGTGAGTGTATAAAAATAGACTTCCGCTGTGTAATAAAGACAATAGTTTGTAACTGAGTATTGTACCTTTTGTACAGTTCAGTTTGTTTTTCCCATGTAATATAATATAGCCTTATGACGTGTGCTGTCGGGTGTCGCATCGTGCGGCACCACCCTCTGCAATCCTGGATGAGCGGATTCCGGTCTGCCACATCGGGTAGATGGAATCTACTCGCGAGTTAGGTTTGGGACACACGACTTTGGTTCGAGTGATGTGAGATCACTTTAGTAATGAAAATGAGACTAGGCAGGGGCTAGGGCACAGCAAGAGGAAGTCTTGTGTGCGCAGCCCTGTCCGTGTCGATTGAGGACCGATCCGTGTGCGGCCCTGCTGAACAAGTATTGAACGTACTGAAGGCATGTCGGTTATATGGGCCCCGATAAACCGATGTAGCCTAAACCTCCAGGCGTCGAGGCATAGCACACCGATTTATAGGTGTAGGTTGAGGGCAGCAAGGTGGAAATCTGCTAACGGGCATAGAGATATGCTCCGTGTAGGGAACCTCCTGTCCATTTCGGTGTGACCGGTTCGACGTTTGGGCTGTTGGGTGAAAGGTTGTCCCGTACAGCATCGAGTGAGCGTGCTGTGCAGCTCCACGGGTGGGCGTACGTGACGTGCTCTTTGGGTTTCCCTGCAGGTGTATATCGAGTCGATTCACCGTCCCTCGCGGTGATGAGTACCGCTTGTTCACTGCGTCGTAACGTAGGCTAATTTATGGAATGTTATGATTCAATATTGCTGTTATGATATAATTGTATTGCTACATGTGTGCCACCAAGTATTGCTTACTAAATTTCAGATTCCTGAACTGTTAACTTGTGGCTAAAAGATGAACTAAGGATAAACTATAGGCGCATCCGTGTGCTGAAATGTACCATCCCATGTTCATTGTACCCCACATGTAGAGTTTCATGCCTAGGTGAGTCAGTTAAGTCTTGTTGAGCCATCGTGCTCACGGTTGTTGCTTAAGTGTTTTTCAGGTGAGGAGCCACCCACGGACTCGGAGTACGAGTCCACCGGTGAGGGTTACCCTCCGTCGGGGACCACGGCTGAGTGGGAGCCGTACACGCCGTGCTGAGCTGAGACGTGCAGATAGTGTGGGTTGCCCTAGGGCTGGGCAACCGACTTTTGCCAGATAGGCGGGCGTGAGTTGTACAAAAGAAACTTCCGCTGTTTAATATAAAGACTCTAGTTTACAATTGAGTAGTGTACTACTTTGTACAGTTCCAGTTGTTTTTCCCATGTAATATATTGTGTCCTTATGACGTGTGCTGTCGGGTGTCGCTTCGTGCGGCACCACCCTCTGCGATCCTGGATGAGCGGATCCCGGTCCACCACACTTTCATAGGGTCAGACTTGTTTTGTTGGAAATTACGCAGAGAGCTGAATCCGACAAAATTTGGTTCACTCGATTTGGAGCATCCTAGCAAAAGTTGTGTGTGTTTGAAGTTCGGGGAAAATCTGGAAATTGGAAAATCTGAGAAAAGTTCAAATGTCTGACAGTGGGGTCCCTGGCGACGTGTCACGCTCTGGTGCATTGGCACACGGGGTCACAGAATTAAATGCGCGTAGCCGCACCCCAATCCCGAGCCACAGAAAATCCGGCGCCAGGTAACCGAGGCTGACATGTGGGGCCGCGGGTTGTCTTCAATCTCGCGCTCCGACGCTCGGCCGTCGCCCCCCTCACCGGAGTGCTCACCGGAGGTGCTTTGCCGTGCACCAAGCTTTGTTATTTTCACCGCCTCCGCCTTATTCCACACCGGAAACATGGTGCTGGCCTTAGCTCGACCCGAGAACAACCGGAACATGGCCGGCGATGAGTGGCGGCTTCGGAAGAACTTTGGCCGTGTCAGCCGAACTCTCTAGCACCCCAAAAGCTCGAGCAAAGGGTCATGCAGCATCAGTGCACCCTAGGGAAGATCGTTGTGAACTCAAATGAGCTCGGAAATGGCTCTAACAAGCATGTCACCGTGCGTCCTAGGTCAAAAATTGGGAAAACTAGCAAAACTCGGAGAACAGCGGCTATACTCAATGGTTCTCCGAGGTTTCTGATCCTATGGACTCGCACGGGCATCTAAAAGTAGTTTGCTAAGTTTGGTGATGAGTGCTGTGGCGTGTAGCATGAATTTTGGGAAGTTGGCCGGCGGTCTCTTTTGTACACCGGCGCAAAAACGTGAAATTAGAGCAGCCCATGGTATGCATCCGGAGCTTGTGGTGAATGAAGAGGGGACCTTAACGAACCTATTTGATGTTCACAGTTCGGGAAAAGACAGGCTGTGGTGGATGGACGATGCGTTCTCGTGGCAGCGGCTCGGTTTGAACCGAGGAAGAAGAAAAGGTGTGGTGAAGTTCGAAGGAAGCTGATCACACGCTGCCGAGGGCTGGAACACGTCGAGTGAAGGTCGGCGACCTCGTTTGCATCCTCAGCTCAGCGTGCAAGCCGTTGCTTTGGCCAGTCAACGGGGAAGCAGAGGATTCGGGTGAGCGGCACTGTTCTTTCGTGCGAGGGCGAAGCAACCGGGCTGTGAGCGGTGAAATGGTGTGGATAGCAGTCGAGCGTGAGGATAAGAAGCTGGCGGCGTCGCTCGGTTGCAAAAATCGTCGAGCAGTAGGTGGCGACGGATCCTCAGCTTGGTGGTGCGCGCTGCTTCAGCCCAAGAAACAGAGCAACAGAGTGGAGTCGGTTCATTTCAATGTGTGGCTGACAGGAGGACCCCACTCCTCCCATTTTGTCCCAAAAACTTTAATTTCTACAGCTCCTAATTTTGGGGACCCTAATGCCCCTTGCGAGTTGATCAATTCACTCAATGCACATTTGAATTTCAATGATTCAAATTGTGAACTGGTTTGGATGTATTTGCAGCACATTTGAAGTTGAAATTCAAATTTGGTTTGAATTTCCTCAAATTAGCTCATGTCAAGATCATCTCCAATGGAGCGAAAATTGGTGTGTGAGCTCATAAAAATGTGCTGAGTGTGAATATGAATCCCACATTTGAATTGATGGGATGAAAGGAGTTTGAATTTGAATTTAAGTTCAAACTAGCCTTTTAATAATTGTACCCAAAAGTACCTCAAAAGGTTTTGGTTTTGGGTAAAATTTGGCATGAGCATTCCTAACAAAGTTTAGGAGTTTATCATATGCCCAGCCCCTATATGATGCATGTTGGAAATAACACTTTTGCATTTTGTGAGCTCATCTCTTAATATTGATTGTGGTTACTTGCTCTTCAAATGTGTTCATGTGATTACCACAAATGAGGTGAGGTGTGGGTGTGGGTGTGATGAACACTTCTAGCAAGTGAAAAACTTGGGCCCTTACATCCCCCCCCTAAAAGAATCTCGTCCCGAGATTATAAGGTAAAAATGAAAGAGGGGACGATGGAAAATTACAGGATGTGCGATGTTAAAAAGTCGGGGTAGTTGGCACGAAGAAATCCTTCGCTCTCCCATGTCGCCTCATCCTCGGAGTGATTACTCCATAAGACTTTATAGAACCACAATGTACGGTTGTGTTTGGTTCAGGCCTTCTCATCAATAATCTGAACCGGTTCCTCCCGATAGGTGAGATCCGGTTTCAGTTCCTCAATATCTCCCAGCTGAACGGTGGTGGAAAGCTTGAGGCACTTTCTTAGCTGAGAAATGTGGAAGATGTCGTGCACACGGGAGAGTGTTGCTGCTAATTCCAGCCGGTATGCAACGGATCCACATCTTTCCAGAATCTGGAATGGACCGATGAATCGGGGTGCCAACTTTCCTCTGACCCCGAATCTGTTTACGCCCTTCATTGGAGACACATGTAGATACACGTGATCCCCGACTTCAAATTGTAAAGGAAATCTTCTCCGGTCCGCATACTGTTTTTGTCGATAGTGGGCAGATTTTAAGTTTGCTTGAATAAGCCGAACTTTTTTCTTCCGCATTGTTGACAAGATCAATCCTGAAGGTGACCCTTTTGCCGGACTCACACCAATTCAGCAGTGTGCGGCATTTTCTCCCGTATAGCGCCTTGTAGGGCGCCATCTTGATGCTGGCTTGGTACCCAATATTGTACGAGAACTGGGCTAATGGTAAGTGATCATCCCAATTCTTACCGTGGTTGATAGCACAAGCTCGTAACATGTCTTCTAAGATTTGATTTACCCATTCGGTTTGCCCATCCGTCTGCGGGTGGTACGCTGAACTACGGATCAGATTCGTACGAAATGCAGTATGTAACTGCTCCAAAAAATGAGACAAATAATGTAACACCCTCAAATTCATTTTCATGCATTGCATACATTTTTCATGTAGAGAAACATTATAAAAGAAGTAGAAATGGAGAAAGAACTATAGAAATGGAGAAAGAACCATAGAAATGGATAAAAGAACCATAGAAATGGAGAAAGAACCATAGAAATGGAGGAAGGAACCATAGAAATGGAGAAATAACCATAGGAATGGAGGAAGGAACCATAGATATGGAGGAAAAACCACAGAAATGGAGAAAAGAATATAGAAATGGAGAATGGGGCATAGAAATGGAGAAGGCCAATGTAGAAATGGAGAATGGGACATAGAAATGGAGAGGGGAATGTAGAAATGGAGAATGGGACATAGAAATGGAGAGGGGGATGTAGAAATGGCGCAAGTGACATAGAAATGGTGAGGAATGGGAAAAAGATAGCCGAAATGAGTCATTCCCAAATTTCCCCCAAAATTTATAAATTCCCCAATTCCCATAAAGGGGAATTTTCCCCACATTTTTGGGATAAAATCCCCAAGTCTGCCGCACCACAAGAGATAAGTTTGTTAAGATCCAAAAAAAATTGAATAGGACTCTTATTTGAGCTCCAATTGGAGTAGGACTCCTCTTTTTCCCCCTTATAGATATAACCCCCACCCCCTGGCCGAAATCCTCTCTATTTTGGACGTTCCCCCCTGCTTCCAAGCCCCCTTCCTTGCTGCCAAGTCGCCAATGTCCCCCCTTGCCGGAATTTGGCCGCCGTCGAGCTCCGTCGAGCCCCGCCATCGCCGGAGAAGAAGCCCAACGATCTGTCCTGCCCTAATCTTCCATAGAAAAATTCCCCACTGCTGCCATTGCTAGGAGGAAGGCCCTGCCACCAAAAGGAAGTGAGGTAGGTCACCATTACCCATCTTACGACGCCGCCGCTGTTTCTACGCATCCGTTTTCTTTGCCCCCTTCGGACAGAAACTTTTACGTGTGGACAGATCATATTTTGATCGATTTTTTATGGTGGAATTGATCTAGATCTTGGGTCAAGATCATCACCACGTCCACACTTGATCCATACACCCTTGTTCATCATAAAAAACCATGAAAGCCCATTGAAACATGCAAGAACACGTATAAACTGGTTTAATAAAACAGCACCATAGGATTTGCATCCATCTACTCCATTGCATCTTGAGTAAAGTTTGTGCATGATAATTGATTGCTGTGAATTTTGTATGTGTGTGGTCGTGAGTAGAAGGACAAGCTCAAGAGGCCATCTACGAAGAACTACAGCACCAAGACTTCGAGACACTTGAGCAACAAGTGCCATGGGAGCAAGGCAAGTGCCCCTTGACCATATTGATCCCAAGTTTTGATACTGTTTTGTTTGCGAAAACTCGTATACTTGGGTCAACTTGATGGGATACCCTTTTATAGGAGTTTACTAGTTTTGTTAACCATCCTTGTCACCGGGAAAGTTGATGAGTCGGGTATGGTTGTTTATCCTTTTTGCTTCACTTAATCTATGGGATACGGGAAGCTGAATTAAAACATGTCTAGCTACTGCACTCATATGAATAATGATGATGAGAACTTGATGATGTTAATGAGCATGGAATCGGGGAGATCTAGGCAAGATTGGTTCGTGGATGTTGCTGAATGAGATGGTGGTTTACTTGCCGTAGATCTAAGGACCGGTTCATGCCAGCACATGCCAGGAAAACAGTGCCACCCAAGGCCAAATATGGGTGCGGCTTAGCTGATTAATTTGGTGTGTTGCTACCTTGTTATGGACCGTGGATAGCGCGGGGAATGGGAGTCAAGAGGGACTGCCCTGGGAACTGCATGGCACAAGAGGGGGCCCATGGGTGGGAGCATGGTGATTCGAGCCTGCCGGTGAAACCTCAGTGAGTCCATACATCTAGTAGCCCCTTTGTAAAGGCTATTTTGTGATCTCTTGGCCATACACCGACGGTTGTGTACTGGTATAATGGAGGTTCTGCGGTCGCCGACGGGTGACGAAATCACGAACTTGTGGGTAAAGTGGTGTCACCTCTGTAGAGTGTAAAACTATCATGATAACCGTGGTTCCGGTCACAAGCACCTGGCCAACTCACATGATTAGAGGGAAAACTTGGGATGGATATTTGGTATGGTTATGGTATGGTCATTGGGATTGGTTTTGGAACTGTTTTGAGTCATGAAAATGAGTTTGGCTTCGGTTATATGAATATGAGATGTTTATGAATATTTATGAGTATGAGATGAACTTGAGAAAGATTATTGGCTGGTTGAGACTTGATAGATGGTGAATTATGATGAAAGAATGTTGCTGATTGTAAAGCCCAAGAAAAGGGACTTGCAAAAACTTTTCATCACCTCACAACACTACAGTTTTTTTGTGAATATCTTGTGAAGAATTGTGAAGAGCAAGTAACCTCCATCAAAAAGATGATTAGAAGGGAAAGCCCTAACTTTCAGAAAGTAGGATTTCTACACATGAACATTGGAGGTTGAGCTCACCCCTAGGACTTGAAAAGTCTTGGGAAGGTTCATGCCAAATTTCATGCAAATCCAACACCTTGTGAGGCACTTTTGGAGACAATTCAAAAAGAGGCCAGTTTGAATGTAAATTCAAATTGCAGCAGCTCTCATCACTCAAATTCAAAAGTTAGCTTCATATTCAAACTCAGCACATTTTTCTGAGTTAGCCCACCAATTTTCATCCCCATTGGACTTCATCTTATCGGGAGCTAAATTTGCAATAATTCAAAACTGAATTTAAATTTCAGTTCAAATATGAAGCAAATTTAGCCAAACAAAGTTCAAATTTGAGAACTCAAATTCAAACCAATACTTGGTGGCTAAGTCTATTATTCAATGTTTAGTAGCTGGGATATTTACAGCAGAAGGGGGGGAGAATTAGAGGGGAGAAGAGGGCCCACTGGTCAGCCACACAGGGATCAAACCGACTCAGTCACTCGGTCGAACACCTGCGGTCGCCAGCGCACGGGTGAAACCCCGCCACAACGTGGCCACCGCGACGAGCGGGTGTCATGCTGGAGGCCTAAGCCGCGCTATTACCTGCCCACGAAGACATCCCTCGCAGCTCACACGCCGACCGGGCTGGCTTTCACGCGCTCTCAACCGAAACCGCTCATCTCTCGGCCACTCCCCTCAGCTCCTCGTCGTTCCGCTGATCCAGGCGTTCTCGCGACCGGAGCTCAACAGCAAAGAGACGCGCCGGAGGCCGCTCGAACTCCCTTTATGCTCTGTAGAGAGAGTATTTCCACGTTTAGTCCTCGGTGTTCAAAAAGACCGAGCTAGCAAAGAATCTGAAATTCATGGTGATCGGTCCTTCACCGCGTGAACCCAGCCAAGCACATGTTCTGCACGTTCCCACGGCCACCTAGGATCAAAAAGCATCAAAAACCGTCGAGTCTTGGCGCTGCTATCCGAGTTTTTTGAGCAACCGCCGTTTTCGCCCTAGGTCGACGGTGAGGTCCAAGCTCCGGCCGTTTCCATGGCCAACCGAGCTCATATTTGTGCTCAGCATGCCACAGAGGAGATGTAGGAGCAAACTGTTTGAAGAATAAGACCCTGAGTAGCCCGGACGACATCGCCGGAGTAGGGAGAGCCGCTGTCACCGTCGCGGGCATGGTTCCGGCCATCGCCGAGCTTCGGTGAGGGCACCAGCGTGTTCCTCGAGCCAAGTTGGGCCCAGGCAGCGAGAACCGTCAAAGGTCATGCAGCAAAACGGCCGGCGGCGAGAACTCCGGCGAGGCACCGCCGCGGGAGTCGCGGGGTGGCGCGAGGTAGACGAAGGGGGGCCGGGTCCACCGGTCAGCCACTGTTCTCGCGCGGGGATCCATTTGCGGCAAGGATTCGGTGCGGCAGCGCGGGTAAAACCCCGTGGGCCGCGGTGTGACCGCATTCTCAGTGGGCCGGTTTAAGGAGTGGACCCCACCCGACAGTTTAAACTTTATTTGAATTTTCAGATTCGGTTCAATCTTCAAATGCTTAGAACTTTTGCTAGGAAGCTCCAAAATCAGTGAACCAATTTTTGCTGAACTCAGGATTGTGAATACTTTCCAGCAATACAAATTTCAGCTCATGAAAGTTAATAGTTTTTCAGAATTAATTCCCTAAAATTTAAACTGTTGGGAATTTTATATGGAGAATTACTTTATGAAAAATGCTGAAATTTGACTAAGAGGTTCATTGGAAAATCCTTGAGTCACAGTAAAATTTTCAGAGTCATCCAAGTTAATTTAGTCCCCCGAATGGGGTGATTAAGTGAACTGCCCTGAGAAAATAGAAAAATGTACAGAAACATTTTTCAGATTTTCTCAAACCTTGTTTAGGGCACAACTATCTCTAGGATTCTTCAAATGATATGAAACCAATCCCATTAGAACCATCTTAAGTTCTAGTTTCTAGGAAGTAATGGTTGGAGCCATGAAAACCCCTGGAATTACTTAGAGACTCTAATATTGACCAATTAGGCTTTTATTTGTATAAAGCTCAAATGAACTTTGTTTCAAATGAAACTTGGTCAGGACTCTGGTTAGGACCCTACCAAGTCACCACAAAAAATTTCAGAGCCAAAGGGGAGGGTTAGCAAGAGTTATAGTAATTTCTTATTCAAGTTTACACATTGCATTTAAAATGACATGTATTATCTCATTAACGTGTAGTCGCTGAAGGCGAGGAGACTCTGGAAGTACTTGACTTCCTTCTTCCGGACGAAGACCTAACCACTGACCAGCAGCAACAAGGCAAGCCCCTGTTTGCATTAACCTTTTTATAAAGTTTTGCTTTGTTTACATGTCTAGTGTGAGGTATGAATGTGCATTAGGTGTAGGATGGATGGAACCCCACTTGCATAACCAGAATCTGCCTATAAGAGTGAGGGTAGTGTCTAAGACCTCACGTAGACAGGCTATGCTTAATGATTCATAGGACTTCGGTACCAGTCGAGTAGTTGGAATCTACTCGCGAGTTAGGCTTGGGACACACGGGTTTGGTTCGAGTGATGTGAGATCACTTTAGTAATGAAAATGAGACTAGGCAGGGGCTAGGGCGCAGCAAGAGGAAGTCTTGTGTACGCTGCCCTGTCCGTGACGATTGAGGACCGATCCGTGTGCGGCCCTGCTGAACAAGTATTGAACGTACCGAAGGCATATCGGATATATGGGCCCCGGTAAGCCGATGTAACCTAAACCTCTGGGCGTCGAGGCATAGCACACCGATTTTATAGGTGTAGGTTGAGGGCAGCAAGGTGGAAATCTGCTAATGGGCATAGAGAGATGCTCCTTGTAGGGAACCTCCTGTCCGTTTCGGTGCGACCGGTTCGATGTTTGG
The DNA here is from genome assembly GCA_030760725.1 of Neostapfia colusana. Taxonomy (NCBI): domain Eukaryota; kingdom Viridiplantae; phylum Streptophyta; class Magnoliopsida; order Poales; family Poaceae; genus Neostapfia; species Neostapfia colusana. The sequence goes on from JASWHV010000015.1 coordinate 49,840,319, forward strand.
GATGTTGGGTGAAAGGTTGTCCCGTACGACATCGAGTGAGCGTGCTGTGCAGCTCCACGGGTGGGCGTACGTGACGTGCTCTTTGGGTTTCCCTGCAGGTGTATATCGAGTCAATTTGCCGTCCCTCGCAGTGATGAGTACCGCTTGTTCACTGCGTCGTAACATAGATAATTTATGGAATGTTATGATTCAATTCTGCTGTATGATATAATTGTATTGTTACATGTGTGCCACCAAATATTGCTTACTAAATTTCAGATTCATAAACTGTTAACTTGTGGCTAAAAGATGAACTAAGTATCAACTATAGGCGGCTCCGTTTGCTAAAAGTTTACCATCCCATGTTCATAGTACCCTACATGTAGAGTTTCATGCCTAGGTGAGTCGGTTAAGTCTTGTTGAGCCCTCGTGCTCACGGTTGCTGTTTAAGTGTTTTTCAGGTGAGGAGCCACCCACGGACTCGGGTTATGAGTCCACCGGCGAGGTTTACCCTCCGTCGGGGACCATGGCTGAGTGGGAGCCGTACACGCCGCGCTGAGCTGAGGAGTGCAGCTAGTGTGGGTTGCCCTAGGGCTGGGCCACCGACTTTTGCTAGATAGGCGGGCGTGAGTTGTATAAATTAGACTTCCGCTGTGTAATAAAGACACTAGTTTGTAACTGAAGTTTGTACTGGATTGTACAGTTCAGTTGGTTTTCCCATGTAATATAATATGTCCTCATGATGTGTGCTGTCGGGTGTCGCATCGCACGGCATCACCCTCTGCGATCCTGGATGAGCGGATTCCGGTCTGCCACAGCCTTGTATCAGAGCTGCTTTGGGGATAGCACAGTATTTAAGGACTGTATTACGGGGAAACTTAGTCTTACGGTGAGGATCCGGTAGTTTGCCCAAGTAAGGACTATATTAGCATATTTACTTAAAGTGGCAAGACTAACTTATGTGTTATAATTCTGAATTTCAATTATGTAACGACGCACCTACGCTCTGGTAAGAATGGTAAGGAACGCCACAGAAAGCGGTTCAATTTCGGTTAGCTCCCCTGACGAGGAACGTGGTTCAGGTATAGATCTCACAGCTTGGTGTGAGACGTCAATATGAAACTCTTGGACTCTTCATGTTCCTGATTTCAAATGAAACGCTGATCCCTAGCGTGCATTAGGCAAGTAAGTGGAGACCCCATCGCGTGGTCAGTAACGCGAGAGTGTGTTCGTCTGGAAATAGCCCAAGAGGACATACGCAGCGCTTGCCATCGGCGTACCCTGCAGGGAAGTAGGTGGTATCTGTTGGGTTGATAACATTCCCAACCGTGACGACTCGTTCATGACATACTTGGGTTCCCCGTCGTGTGGTGTTGAAACACGATCACGTACCTTGAGACGTGACCTAACTCAAAGATGGCCGTATGGCAATGATACGGGTGTTTGTATTTAATTTCAAATATGGTCCTGCCTCAAATGGAAACACAACCTTTGAGTGCATAACTATTGTGTGGTATTCTGCAGGTACTCTCCACGTATGTATACGTGTAGTAAACGTGTGCGAGAGACCATTTAGTGCCACACTCAAGATGTATATGCCGGTATAATCCGGTTAGGATTTTCTTTTGTGAGGAACGTAGTACCGACATAGCATAGGCATGTGCATGAAAGGTAATAATAGAAAGGAACAAAAATCACTAAGTTGCAACATTTAGGACCCTGGTGGGGTAGAAAAATAATTGATCAGTGTAGTTTTAAAGGATTGAAAAACAGAGTGCTCTGTTTTGGCAGCAAGTTTGCTGAATTTTGACAGAGCATGCCTCACAGGTATTTTAGCCAATGGAGGTGTGGGATACAGTTCTGGAAAGGTATTTAAGTACTCTACAACTTTGTTGTAGGCTCCCAGAGCTGAAACACATCTTAAGATGGCCTAAATTCCAGAGGAATGTAAACTGTCCAGAACCAGGACAGAGTTAAACACTCCCTAGACTGTTCTGTTTTTCAAGCATAACTCCCAGTATAAAAATCTAAAATTGTCATATGATACATCTTTAGAAATGGTAGAAGATGTGTTACATCTTTGTAATTCAAAGTTTCTGAAATGTCAGCACAGAATTCAGTGGAAATCAGAGTGGAAAACAGCAACTTCTCAAAGGAGGTGCTGTTGAAATTCTTCCAGAAATTCTGTTGACTTTGAATTACCATAACTTTTAAACCAAAGCTGATCTGGGGGCAACTAAATACTTGTTGGAAAGATAATGAAGTTAAATTTAACTTTGGTGTTCAACTTGAGTCACGAAGATGCCCATAACCAGATCAAAATCTGGGATTTGCATAAACTGGTCATTCTGACTGAGGAATGGCAGTGAACTCATTTGAGAGATTGTTGTACCCTAGGGGTTTTAAGTACTTCCAATGGGGTAGAACATGCTCATGAATGGTTATCTTCAACTAGTGAAAGATTGAGTATAGTCTTTACTCAAGTTTCTTTTGCTAGAGACCATGTTTGTGTCATATTGAAGATAAAAGTGTGGTATACGTGATGACCAAGCGATAGTAACCTCTCGTAGTGACCAAACCTAGTTATGGTGAGCTTCCAAAGAGGATGTTCATCAAGTTGGATTTAACTAGCTTGTATTTGGTCTGGTAATGGTGTAGCTTGTGCAAAGTTATTACATTATCTGTATACGTGATGTATCGCATGCCTTATTATCATTATGTTTTACGCCTATCTTATTTGACTGCATGAAATATGTTGTGGGACTGATGTTTATTGTCGTATGGTTGCAGATGGTTCGCACTCGGACCACGCATGAGATGGGTGGCTCTAGCCAGAAGGGAGGCGATGACTCCCAGCCACCTGCCTACGACAGCACCCCGCAGCAACAACCACCACCGCCGCCTCCGCTTACCTTAGCGGATGTGATAGCGGCACTGGTGGGGAATCGTGAGGAGCAGACCGACCTGATCCGCACGATTGTGCAGAATACGTCCCAGGCGGGTTGGCGTCAAGAGAGGGGGCCTCGTGAGCCCCGTGAGGTGTCGTACTCGGACTTCATGAGTACGCACCCTCCAGTGTTCACAAAAGCGGAAGAACCACTGGAGGCCGACAACTGGCTGCGGACCATCAAGTCCAAGTTTGGGCTGCTCCAATGCACAGAGCGGCAAAAGACTCTGTTCGCAGCGCAGCAGCTTCACGGTGCCGCTGGTGCGTGGTGGGCAAACTATGTCGCCTCACGTCCGGCTGGCCATGCCGTGGAGTGCGAAGAGTTCCGGGAGGCGTTCCGCGCCTATCATATCCCTCCAGGGATAATGAAGAGGAAGTTCCAAGAATTTTTTGATCTGAAGCAGGGCGGGAGCAGTGCCCATGACTACTCCCCTGCCTTCAACCATCTGGCGCAATATGCGTCAGACTACGTCTCCACCGAGGAGGAGAAGCGGGAGCACTTCTATCGGGGGTTACACCCCGAAATGAAGACGCATCTCGTGCAATGGAATCGTGGCACCTTCAACGACCTCGTCAATGCCGCGATAATGCAAGAAGATGCTCAGCGGGAGTTGGTGGCTGAGCAGCGGAAGCGCAGCACTCCACCCAGCAGTGGGGGTGGCGCTCTCGAGAAGTACCGCATGGTGTATCGGACCATCCGGACCGCAGTGGCATCCACCGGCATGACCTCAGCGGTTCGGGGGTCGTCCTTTTCAGTCACCTCCGTTCCGACCACCGATGCCACCACCGAGACAGTAGCAGCAGCAGCAGACGACACCCCGGGCGTTCCCACCGCCACAACGCGCCCCGGGTTTCCGTCCGCCGATCAGCGGAGGACCGCCCCGCTTCACTTGCTTCACGTGTGGCCAGGCGGGCCATTTCGCGAAGGACTGTCCCCAGGGGCAGCAGAGCAGCGGGCAAGCCCAGTTCCAGGGCGGTGCTCGAGGCCGACCTCGGGTCAAGAAGGTTGGTCAGCAGACTGGGGGCGTTCGCAACCTCGACAATGAGGACGCCCCGGAGGGAGACAACGTGCTAGCGGGTACGTTCACTCTCAACAATCAAGCCATCATCATATTGTTCGATTCTGGTGCAACCTACAGTTTTATAAGTGCATCCTATGTGGCTAAGCATCAAATGCAAGTCTTCCCAACCGACTGCACATATATGATCTGCTCACCGGGAGGGAAGATTTCAGCAAGTATAATGATTCCAAAAGCACCTCTGTGCTTAGGTGGGAAGCTATATCCCACCACCTTGATAATCCTTACGGGGCAAAAGATTGATGCAATCTTGGGGATGTCATGGCTAAACTACCATGGCGCTGTCCTGAATACTCGGACACGGACGGTTCATTTAAATTCTCCATTCCACCGTCCGCACTCCATGGTGTTAGACACTCCAGTCCGGGAAGTTTCAGAAATCCATAATACTGAAGCTCTCAAGTTAGAGGACATCCCCGTAGTCCGGGAGTACCCCGACGTGTTCCCGGATGATCTTCCGGGCATGCCACCTGAGCAGGATGTCGAGTTCAAGATTGAACTTGCACCCGGGACTACGCCCATATCACGGAGGCCATACAAAATGGCTCCAAATGAGCTGGCTGAACTGAAAGAACAGCTCAATGACCTGTTGAGCAAAGGTTTCATTAGGACGAGTTCCTCGCCTTGGGGATGATCGGCGCTGTTCGTGAAGAAGAAGGATGAAATCTTGAGACTGTGTGTGGACTACCGGCCGCTCAATGCCGTCACCATCAAGAATGAGTACCCACTGCCCCGCATTGACATATTATTTGATCAGTTTGTGGGTGCAAGTGTGTTCTCCAAGATGGACCTTCGCTCTGGATATCATCTGATAAAGATCCGGGCGGAGGATATTCCGAAGACGGCATTCTCGGTGAGATATGGCTTATACGAATATCTCGTCATGTATTTTGATCTCACAAATGCTCCAGCACATTTCATGTATCTCATGAACTCGGTGTTCATGCCGGAGCTGGACAAGTTCGTGGTGGTGTTCATCGATGATATCTTGGTTTACTCCAAGACAGAAGCCGAACATGCTGAACACTTGAGGATCGTTCTTCAACGATTGCGAGACCACAAGCTCTACGCCAAGTTCAGCAAATGCGAGTTTTGGATCAGCCAAGTGCCATTCTTGGGACATATCATCTCCGCGGAAGGCATTGCGGTTGACCCAAGCAAGATAGAGCAAGTGCTGAAATGGAAAGCTCCCACTCCAGTTCATGAGGTCAGAAGCTTCCTTGGGTTAGCGGGATACTATCGGAGATTCATTCCAAGCTTCTCCAAGCTCGCTAAGCCGATGACAGAATTGCTGAAGAAGGGAACAAAATATGTTTGGAACACGGCACGTGAAGGAGCGTTCCAAGCATTGGTGAAGCATCTCACAACAGCCCCGGTCTTAGCTCAACCGGATACAACCAAGTCCTTCGACGTGTATTGTGACGCGTCCGGTATTGGACTCGGCTGCGTGTTGATGCAGGAAGGACGTGTGGTCGCCTATGGCTCACGCCAACTTCGGAACCATGAGCAGCACTATCCGACTCATGATCTTGAGCTTGCTGCAGTGGTTTTGGCGCTGAAAATGTGGAGGCACTATCTCCTGGGGAACTTGGTGCATCTCTACACCGACCACAAGAGCTTGAAGTACATCTTCACCCAGAAGGAGTTGAATATGAGGCAAAGGAGGTGGTTAGAACTAATCAAAGACTATGAGATTGAGATCCATTACCACCCCGGCCAGGGAACTGTGGTTGCCGACCCATTGAGTCGGAAGTCACATGTTCATAACCTCACCATTACCCCGATGGAGGAGGAAGAGTCGAGTTTATATTTGGTTCCTTATGGATCGCTCTACAACCTTGCCCTCATCCCTACTATTAGGGAGGATATCATTGCAGCTCATAAGATTGATAAGGGTATGGTACATCTCCGGAGACGGATAGACAACGGGGAGATCAAGTGTTTCCGGAAAGGTGATGAGGGGACGCTATGGTTCAATGACCGCATAGTCGTACCCCGAGATATGGAACTGAGGAAGATGATCCTCGATGAAGCTCACTTGTCTAAATACTCCATTCACCGGGCAGCAACAAAATGTACCAAGACTTGAAAAATAAATTTTGGTGGACGCGGATGAAGCGGGAGGTAGCGAAGTACGTATCCGAGTGTGATACGTGTGGACGAGTGAAGGCTGATCATATGAGAAAATCAGGGCTGTTGCAACCCCTGAAGATCCCGGCAAGGAAATGGGAAGATGTGAGCATGGATTTCATTGTGGGATTTCCCCTAACTTCCAACAAGCATGATTCCATTTGGGTGATCGTTGACCGACTAACCAAGACGGCTCACTTCATCCCAGTGCATACACGTTACAATGTCGGCAATTATGCGGAGCTGTACATAGCGAAGATTCTATGTTTATATGGAGTACCCAAGACCATAGTCTCGGACCGAGGTGCATTATTTGTATCTCGCAGCAGGGTGCAGTTGCACGCTGCTCTGGGTACTAAGCTGATTAGAAGCTCCGCCTATCACCCTCAGACAGATGGGCAAACAGAGAGGGTGAACCAAGTACTAGAAGACATGTTGAGAGCATGTGCCATCGACCACGGTAGGAACTGGGATGATCACCTACCGTTGGTGGAATTCTCGTACAAAAATGGCTATCAGGCGAGTATCAAGATGGCACCCTACGAAGCTCTCTACGGTCGCAAGTGCCGCACCCCATTAAATTGGTGTGAGTCCGGTGAAAGGGTCACCTTGGGGGTTGATGTGGTGAGCGACGCCGAAGAGCGCGATCAGATGATTCAAGCCAACTTGAAGGCCGCTCAATCCCGGCAGAAAAGCTACACTGATAAGAGGCGTAGACCGCTGCACTTTGACATCGGGGAACACGTGTATCTCCGTGTGTCTCCGATAAAAGGCGTGCACCAGTTCGGTGTGAAGGGAAAACTCGCTCCCCATTTTATTGGACCCTATGCTATCACCGAGAAGTGTGTACCAGCGGCATATAGGCTGGAGCTACCGGCATCTCTTGCTGGTGTCCATGACGTTTTCCATGTTTCACAACTGCGAAAATGTCTGAAGCATACAGCTGCTGTTCCTACCGAAGACATCGGCGAGTTGCAACCGGATTTGACATATGATGAATATCCGGTGGCAATAATTGATGAGAAAGCTCGGACCATGCGTAGCCGAACTTTGTGGTTCCACAAGATAATCTTGAGCAACCACACCGCCGGAGAAGCGACGTGGGAGAGCGAGGAATTCCTTCGCTCAAATTACCCGGAGTTCATGGTGTCTCAGCACGAGAAAGTCCCTATTACATCCCTGCCTCTTCTTTTGTAATCTCGGGACGAGATTCTTTTAAGGGGGGGATGTAAAAGCCCAAGAAAATAGACTTGCAAAAAATTTTCATCACCTCAGAACACTACAGTTTTTGTTGTGAATATCTTGTGAAGAATTGTGAAGAGCATGTAACCTCCATCAAAAGGATGATTAGAAGGGAAAGCCCTAACTTTCACAAAGTAGGATTTCTACACATGAACATGGGAGGTTGAGCTCACCCCTAGGACTTGAAAAGTCTTGGGAGGTTCATGCCAAATTTCATGCAAATCCAACACCTTGTGAGGCACTTTTGGAGACAATTCAAAAAGAGGCCAATTTGAATGTAAATTCAGATTGCAGCAGCTCTCATCACTCAAATTCAAAAGTTAGCTTCATATTCAAACTCAGCACATTTTTCTGAGTTATCCCACCAATTTTCATTCCCATTGGACTTCATCTTGTCGGGAACTAAATTTGCAATAATTCAAAACTGAATTTGAATTTCAGTTCAAATATGAAGCAAATTTAGCCAAAAAAGTTCAAATTTGAGAACTCAAATTCAAATCAAGACTTGGGGGCTAAGTCTATCATTCAATGTTTAGTAGCTGGGAAATTTACAGCAGAAGGGGGGGAAAGAATTAGAGGGGAGAAGAGGGCCCACTGGTCAGCCACACGGGGATCAAACCGACTCAGTCACTCGGTCGAACACCTGCGGTCGCCAGCACACGGGTGAAACTCCGCCCCAACGTGGCCACCGCGACGAGCTGGTGTCGTGCTGGAGGCCTGCGCCACGCTATTACCTGCCCACGAAGGCATCCCTCGCAGCTCACACGCCGACCGGCTGGCTTCCACGCGCTCTCGACCGAAACCGCTCATCTCTCGGCCGCTCCCCTCAGCTCCTCGTCGTGCCGCTGATCCAGGTGTTCTCGCGACCGGAGTTCAACAGCAAAGAGACGCGCCGGAGGCCGCTCGAACTCACGGTGAAGATCTTACCCCCTTTCATGCTCTGTAGAGAGAGTATTTCCACGTTTAGTCCTCGGTGTTCAAAAGACCAATCTAGCAAAGAATCTGAAATTCATGGTGATCGGTCCTTCACCCCGTGAACCCAGCCAAGCACATGTTCTACACGTTCCCACGGCCACCTAGGATCAAAAACCATCGAAAACTGTCGAGTCTTGGCGCTGCTATCCGAGTTTTTTGAGCAACCGCCGTTTTAGCCCTAGGTCGACGGTGAGGTCCTAGCTCCGGACGTTTCCATGGCCAACCGAGCTCATATTCGTGCTCAGCATGCCACAGAGGAGCTGTAGGAGCAAACCGTTTGAGGATTAAGACCCTGAGTAGCCCGGGCGACATCGCCGGAGTAGGGAGAGCCGCTGTCACCGTCGCGGGCATGGTTCCGGCCATCGCCGAGCTTCGGTGAGGGCACCAGCGTGTTCCTCAAGCCAAGTTGGGCCCAGGCAGCGAGAACCGTCGAAGGTCATCCAGCGAAATGGCCGGCGGCGAGAACTCCGGCGAGGCACCGCCGCGGGAGTCGCGGGGTGGCGCAAGGTAGACGAATGGGGGCCGGGTCCACCGGTCAGCCACTGTTCTCGCATGGGGATCCATTTGCGGCAAGGATTCAGTGTGGCAGCGCGGGTAAAACCCCGTGGGCCATGGTGTGGCCGCATTCTCAGTGGGCCGGTTTAAGGAGTGGACCCCACCCGACAGTTTAAACTTTATTTGAATTTTCAGATTCGGTTCAATCTTCAAATACTTGGAACTTTTGCTAGGAAGCTCCAAATTCAGTGAACCAATTTTTGCTGAACTCAGGATTATGAATACTTTCCAGCAATACAAATTTCAGCTCATGAAAGTTAATAGTTTTTCATAATTAATTCCCTAAATTTTAAACTGTTGGGAATTTTATATGGAGAATTACTTAATGAAAAATGCTGAAATTTGACTGAGAGGTTCATTGGGAAATCCTTGAGTCACAGTAAAATTTTCAGACTCATCCAAGTTCATTTAGTCCCCCTAATGGGGTGATTAAGTGAACTGCCCTGAGAAAATAGAAAAATGTACAGAAACATTTTTCAGATTTTCTCAAACCTTGTTTAGGGCACAACTATCTCTAGGATTCTTCAAATGACATGAAACCAATCCCATTAGAACCATCTTAAGTTCTAGTTTCCAGGAAGTAATGGTTGGAGCCATGAAAACCCCTAGAATTACTTAGAAACTCTAATATTGACCAATTAGGCTTTTATTTGTACAAAGCTCAAATGAACTTTGTTTCAAATGAAACTTGGCCAGGACTCTGGTTAGGACCCTACCAAGTCACCATAAAAAATTTCAGAGCCAAAGGGGAGGGTTAGCAAGAGTTATAGTAATTTCTTATTCAAGTTTACACATTGCATTTAAAATGACATGTAGTATCTCATTAACGTGTAGTCGCTGAAGGCGAGGAGACTCCGGAAGTACTTGACTTCCTTCTTCCGGACGAAGACCTAACCACTGACCAGCAGCAACAAGGCAAGCCCCAGTTTGCATTAACCTTTTTATAAAGTTTTGCTTTGTTTACATGTCTAGTGTGAGGTATGAATGTGCATTAGGTGTAGGATGGATGGAACCCCACTTGCATAACCAGAATTTGCCTATAAGAGTGAGGGTAGTGTCTAAGATCTTGCGTAGACAGGATATGCTTAATGATTCATAGGACTTCGGTACCAGTCGAGTAGTTGGAATCTACTCGCGAGTTAGGCTTGGGAGACATGGGTTTGGTTCGAGTGATGTGAGATCACTTTAGTAATGAAAATGAGACTAGGCAGGGGCTAGGGCGCAGAAAGAGGAAGTCTTGTGTGCACAGCCCTGTCCGTGTCGATTGAGGATCGATCCGTGTGCGGCCCTGCTGAACAAGTATTGAACGTACCGAAGGCATATCGGATATATGGGCCCTGGTAAGCCGATGTAACCTAAACCTCCGGGCGTCGAGGCATAGCACACCGATTTATAGGTGTAGGTTGAGGGCAGCAAGGTGGAAATCTGCTAACGGGCATAGAGAGATGCTCCGTGTAGGGAACCTCCTGTCCGTTTCAGTGTGACCGGTTCAACGTTTGGGCTATTGGGTGAAAGGTTGTCCCGTATGACATCGAGTGAGCGTGCTGTGCAGCTCCACGGGTGGGCGTAGGTGACGTGCTCTTTGGGTTTCCCTGCAGGTGTATATCGAGTCGATTCGCCGTCCCTCGCGGTGACGAGTACCGCTTGTTCACTGCGTCGTAACATAGATAATTTATGGAATGTTGTGATTCAATTCTGCTGTATGATATAATTGTATTGCTACATGTGTGCCACCAAATATTGCTTACTAAATTTCAGATTCATAAACTGTTAACTTGTGGCAAAATATGAACTAAGGATCAACTATAGGCGGGTCCGTTTGCTAAAAGTTTACCATCCCATGTTCAGTGTACCCTACATGTAGAGTTTCATGCCTAGGTGAGTCGGTTAAGTCTTGTTGAGCACTCGTGCTCACGGTTGCTACTTAAGTGTTTTTCAGGTGAGGAGCCACCCACGGACTCGGGTTACGAGTCCACCGGCGAGGGTTACCCTCCGTCGGGGACCACGGCTGAGTGGGAGCCGTACACGCCGCGCTGAGCTGAGGAGTGCAGCTAGTGTGGGTTGCCCTAGGGCTGGGTCACCGACTTTTCTAGATAGGCGGGCGTGAGTTGTATAAATTAGACTTCCGCTGTGTAATAAAGACACTAGTTTGTAACTGAAGTTTGTACCGGATTGTACAGTTCAGTTGGTTTTCCCATGTAATATAATATGTCCTCATGATGTGTGTTGTCGGGTGTCGCATCGCGTGGCACCACCCTCTGCGATCCTGGATGAGCGGATTCCGGTCCGCCACAGTGATTACTTGGTTATATTGGTATTTAATTCATCTAGACTTAGTTGCTGTTTTTACCATATTTGTGAAATAAAATTTGCTTGCTGCAATGAGCCTTTTTGTTCCCTACCTTGTTGTAAGCTACATGTCATACTTTTCCCACACTTGCTGAGTGCGACATGTACTCACCCTTGCATTACCACATAAACATCAGCTACAGGAGATGAGTACTTCGAGTACCATGTGGAGTACTAGGCGTGCAAACTACCGTGAACATGCCTGTGGAGTTGAAGTTGGAGTCTGCTGTCTTAGTCACTTTCCGCTGTCGTTTAGAGTCTTCTGCTGCAAGAATAAGTTAGGGATTCATGAGTGAGACATTGAGTCATTGTAATAAAGTACATAAACACAATTTATTCGTGGTTATATTCTGAATTCAGTTTGTGGATTACATGTGTATGTATGATGAACATTCTGTGCACACATATGCATTCACTTGGTTCTATTTCCGGAACTGGGTGTCACTGATTGGCATCAGAGCCACGTTGACCGTAGGACGCAAGCCTAGGTAGAATGGACACTCTAAAACACATAGGAACACCCCTCTAAACTGCTATTTTTGAAAATTGCTTGCTGCTGCACTTTACTTGTCAATTCAGCCACCGCAAAGTGCTATTTTCAGCCCCTCTTTTCTCTTCTTTTGGACAGCAACACTTTTGCTTTCTTGCTCCATAGCTTCTGAAGTTTTGGAGTTATTTCTTCCTTCTCTAAAGTTTCTCATGTCTTATTTATAGATGCCAGTGATCAGGAGCACGGCACACATAAGTACTCGTCCACCACCACGTGGGAGTGCACTTAACCCCATTGAGGTGTCCGATGGACCATATTGGGAGGAGGTGAAGACAGAACCTCATGATGAAGAGGAAGTCAATAGCTCTATGCATGAGGAAGAGAACCCGGAAGAGGTGGAACCATTCGAAGACGATATGGAGGATGATCCACAAGAATGGCATTGGTACGCACCTCAGGAGGAGTTTCACGTGGGCTTACACCCCGTGGATCCTCATGAAGCTATGTTGGGAAGAGATGAACCCGAGGAGGAGCCACCCCTTGCTGAGACCAATAATGAAGGTGATGAATGGGCCAACCATTCAGTTCAAGAATTTCGGTCCGACGGAATGGAAGGAGGACACATATCTAGGGAGCTCAAAGAATTTCTTGATTGCTGCAGCTTATATCCGGAATATCTTCTCAAGAAAGTCCCTCGTCTTGGACATGAAGAGTGGAAGGCTGAAGTAACCATCCTATCTAACGGTAGGGTTGTCACTCGGCACTTTGTACCCACATGGAGAGCTACAAGGGCAGAAGCTATTGATGATGCCGCATGGGATGCACTCACCCGGATTGTGCTACGCCTTCCGTGAGCAGCTTGACGGCACCACTTTTGTGCTGCACCCGTATCGGAAGAGTGGCACAAGGGAGATCATTGGACCCCATGTAACAGTTCTTTCCAACCCACAATCTGCTGACAAGTATCAGAGGTTGCTCGTGGAGTTAGGAAACCGCTACGCAATTGCACAAGAAGAGATCCGTTACCTCCGCAAGAAGCTGTATTTGCTGGAGAAACAAGAGGAGACTCGTGCCAACGCGGGAGCGAATGGGGCACCAGCGTCATCTAACCCTACATGGACTGCCGACTCACCATGGCGTGCGCCCATGTATGGACCACCTCCGTCACACAGCGAGAACAGCACCGGTTCACATGATTAAGTTTATGATTCCCATTGAATAAAGCTGTAATAGGAACATTAAGATCGTTGTAGCTTGAATAAGAGTGGTGTGCTGAAATTTTTGTGATGATTGCTTGGTTTGTGTGCTGATGTGAGTTGTGGAATGCTTCGGCGAATGTCCACATCCACACATAGTGGAGAGATGTGAGATGCTTCGGTATGTGTTCACATCCTCATATAGGCTGAAATTTATAAAAGAAGATATTTAGTTCATACACCTTGATGCATATAGTTTGGGGGATCAATCTAAACTTCTATTTTCTATTCTACTCTACTCTCTCTCACAGATGGTGAGGGAAAACGCTAACCGTCAAAGGAGGAACACTCGTGGCAACAATGAACCACAAGAGGATGGCAATGTTGAAGTTCCTGAAAATGCTAACCCCGGGGAAGATGCAAGCAACCTTGAACAGTTAATGGCTATGCAGAACCTGCTCATGCAAACTATGATACAAACGTTGGGTCAGCTGCAGGCCATCAACAACAATAATCCTAACCCCGTTCCTGCACCCCCACCGCCACCACCGCCGGCTCACAACAGAATGGGAGAGTTCATGAGGACTAGGCCACCTACTTTTGCACAAGCTAATGATCCCATGGAGGCTGATGATTGGTTGAAGTCCATGGAAAAGAAGCTTGCTATTGTTCAGTGCAATGACCGGGAGAAAGTTCTCTTCACATCGCACCTGTTGGAATCTGTTATGATCTCCAACTCGAAAAAATGGTCCAACGGCTGATCCGTTTTTTCCTCCCTTTCGCGCTCTGATTGGGGGCGCTGGCCGTTTTCCTTGGCCGAGGGCCCCCTTCCTCACGCGCAATATTTATAGGGGCGAGCCGGGTGGGGCACGGGCATAAAAGTTTCCCGTGCTCCTAAAAACGTCGCCCAACAAATATAGCCGATCCGATCTAACGGAGGCGCGGAGAGGAGGGAAGGACCCCGGCGAGATCAACTTTTGTGCAACTCTAAAGTCCACCAACCTCATCTACGTCAAGCAAATACATGGCTACTTCATCTACATCCGAAGGTATGAAAAGACCATATCCACTCTCGTCCTTTTGTTTTGTGCAATATATAGTTTAGGATTGGTCTATTCTATTTTGTTTTCCGTCAATCTAGAGGTTAGTCGATCCTTACGATTCAACAATGGCATCAAGAGCCACCTAACACTCTAGATCTCATTCGGGATTTTCGTATTAGATCCACAACATATAGAAGTAAGAATCGTAAAAAGAAGACGAACATATCGCGGAAGAGTGGCAAATACAAAAGAAAATCAAAAGAAAGACCGCGATTTAGGCAAAAGCACGGCAAAAAGGCTCTCCTAAGGTGGCTGCTCACAGAAGTCGAGCTAGCTACACCGCGAGGGCCTCCCCATGACAAAGCCATCCTTCCATTTTTTTTCTCTACATCCGAAGTGTTGTTGCGGCTGTGGAGGAAGGAGAGAAAGGGATGGGAAAAAATGAGGCTAGGGTTTCAGCTGGGGCTGCCAAGCACCTTCTTTTATAGCCCCGAAAATGAAGCTCCACCGTTAGATTAAAAAGAATGGCTGAGATCGACTAGGGTTTGTGTTTATGGGCCAAAATTGAGGGTGGCGGCACAACTGTTTGAACCAGCCACCCTCCAGCCCTAACGGGCACGCCGCCACCTAACCGGGCGCGCCGCCGGTTTTCGCGGGCGCAACCAAACCCTAACGGGCGCGCCGCCGCTGCTGGAAACCCTAACGGGCGCCGTCGGGCTTATCGGGCGCGCACCTGGCTCGGACGTGGACACGCGCCACCGCTGCTGGAAACCCTAACGGTCGGCAGGCTCAAGCGCGGGGACGGCCCAGCAGGCGCCTATGGGGGGGGCGCGGCCCAGAAAGGGCAGGGTGGCCCTTAAAGGAGCTGTTGTTACTGGACATCTTTAACAAAAAAAAATATGTTGCTGAACCTGGGGTTTGAACCCGCAACCACACAGGTTATAGCCAGCAGCTCTAACACCTGAGCTGATGTCGTTTTTTGTTTAGTTACCGTTCTTAATATTTAAATAATCAGAGAAGGATTTAGTTTTTGGGCTGAAAATTGTTATTATAAGTTTAACATAAGTTTATAGTATTTTTTCTCATGTAAATAGCAATTTTCATGATAAATAAATTTTCAGTCATATTTAATTTTGTTGTTATGGATAATTAAGAATAAATAAGTATGTTTTAAGCTTCCCCTGTTGTAATTAAGTTTATTAGTTTCCTAATTAAATTTCAATTGAGAAATTTGATTAGGAGAATTTTTATTAAGTCTTTTGTTAATTAAGTTATAGTAATTTTGTTAAGTAGCCAACGTGAACAACAAAATTTACTATGTACTAAGTGTGATTTAAAGTTATTTGATTCATGGAAATTTTATTTGAGTAACCAACGCGAAAGAATAAAATTTACATGTTTATATTTTTAAATGACGTGTTTTGTTGAGTAACCAACGCGAAAAACAAAATATGGCATTTCTATCGCTTTAAGTATTTTGTTCATAAAAAAAATTCGTTGAGTAACCAATGCGAAAAACGAAATTTCTTATGATTTTGAATGTTGTATTTTGCAGAGTAACCAACGCGAAAAGCAAAATATAACATTCTCTATTGTTTAAGTTTATAGTATATTTACTTATATATATGTAATTTTATGAAGGTTCCTCCGCTTTGTCTTCAGCACTGAGTTTTATTTCCAACATTGAACCACTCAATGGTTCAAATTATGGTACTTGGAAAGAAAAATTGGAGATCGCCTTGGCTACCTCTGAAATTGATTATGCACTGATGACACCTTGCCCCACTCAGCCTGAGGTCCCTTCACCTACTGCTGGAGAGACTGATGAGTCTTTCGAGCTTAGAAAGGGACATACCTAAGTTTAAAGGATAAGTATGATAAGGATCTCCCTAAGTGGATTGCCTCAAACAGAAACTGTTTGATGGTAATTAGGGGGACAATCACTGAGGCCATTCGGGGAGCGATTCCCGAATGTGACACTGCTCTTGAGTACCTCCGTAAGGTGGAAAGTCAGTTCACTGGCTCTTCAAAGGCTACAGCGAGCATGCTTATCAAGAAGCTCGTTACTGAGAGATACATTGGAGGTGGTGTGCGTGTGCACATCCTTAAGATGACCAACTTAGCCACGAAGCTCAAGCCAATGAACTTAGGAATCACTGATGAGTTTCTTGTGCACCTCATTTTTGCTTCACTACCTAAGGAGTTTGAGGCCTTCGTGATCAATTACAACTCTCAGCCAGAGCAGTGGAATTTAGAGAAGTTGATTGCCATGTGCGTTCAAGAAGAAGAACGCATTAAGTCCCAGAGGGGTGGTGACTCTATCAACTATGCCAAAGGG
Organism: Neostapfia colusana; assembly: GCA_030760725.1. NCBI lineage: Eukaryota > Viridiplantae > Streptophyta > Magnoliopsida > Poales > Poaceae > Neostapfia > Neostapfia colusana. The sequence goes on from JASWHV010000015.1 coordinate 49,856,642, forward strand.
AAAGGTAAAGGGAAGAACTATTTTGGTTCTCCCAAAGGTGCTTCTTTTAAGTCACATGGAACTTCTTCTACTGATAAGGGCAAGGGTAAGGCTCCACTTCAGCATCCTCTTCAGAAGGATATGAAAGTGGACAAGGATCAGTGTAGGTTTTGTAAGGAGAAAGGACACTACCAGAAGGATTGCGTGGGCTTCCTGAAGTGGTGTTGCAAGAATGGTAATGATTTTGTGACTTTTGTTAATGAATTCCTGTTTTTAGATTATTCTCGATCTACTTGGTGGATTGATTCAGGTGCCACCGTGCACGTTTGTAATTCTCTACAGGGATCAAGTATGAGGAGGACCCTAAGAAGAGGGGAAAAGGCCATTGAAGTCGCTGATGGCCATGAAGCTCAAGTTGAAGCCGTTGGAGATCTCCCACTTAGACTTAGAGATGGCTTTGTACTTAGGCTTCATAATGTTCTTTGTGTACCCTCTTTAGAGAGAAATTTGATTTCAGTTTCATGTTTGGATAATTCAGGTTATGTGTGCCATTTTGGCAATGATAAATGTTCTATTACATTTAATAATAAAGTTGTGGGTCTTGCATTCTGACAAGACATGTTATATTTATTATCCTTACATGATGACATTAATGTTATAAGTAATAGTCAAGTTTCTTCTCAGGACGACTTAGTATTCAACAAGCGCAAAAGAATCGATTCCGAAACATCATCGAAATTGTGGCATTGTCGTTTATGCCATATTTCGAGGGGGAGAATTGAACGCTTAGTTTCCCAATCGATTCTTCCCAACTTAGAATTTCCGGATTCACAAGAATGCATTGATTGCATTAAAGGCAAATTTGTTAAGAAGATTAAGAAAGAGGCCAAACGTAGCACGGGAATATTAGAATTAGTTCACATGGACATTTGTGGTCCATTCCCAATAGTCTCCATAGATGGTTATGATTCGTTCATAACGTTTACGGATGACTATACTCGTTATGGCTACATTTATCCAATCAAGGAGCGATCCGAAGTATTGGATAAATTTAAGATATTTAAGGCCGAAGTAGAAAACCAGCACAACGTTAAGATCAAGGTAGCAAGATCCGATCGTGAAGGGGAGTACTACGGTCGACATACCCCGTATGGCCAAATTCCTGGACCTTTTGCAAGGTTTCTACAGGAAAACGGCATAGTAGCCCAGTATTCTACACCGGGCGAGCCTCAGCAAAACGGTGTAGCAGAACGGAGAAACCGTACGCTCATGGATATGGTAACAAGTATGTTAAGTTATTCGACACTTCCGGTTAGCTTATGGATGGAGGCGTTAAAAACCGCCATTCATGTGCTTAATCGTGTGCCGAGCAAATCAGTACCTAAGACGCCGTATGAAATGTGGACAGGACGTAAGCCCTCATTAGGCTATTTGCACGTGTGGGGCTGTCTAGCTGAGGCTAAAATGTTCAACCCAAACATTGGTAAGCTGGACTCTAGAACTATTAGTTGCCATTTTATTGGCTATCCATAAAAGAGTAAGGGATATCGATTCTATTGTCCAGATATATACACTAAGTTCATAGAGACAAGGCATGTTGTCTTTCTAGAGGATGTCATGATCAGGGGGTATGGTAAGACGAGAGGTAGATCTTGAGGAGAAGCAGGTGTACGCACCCACTCCCATGATTCAAGAACCATATTTCTCGATACCTACTGTTGTTGAACCATCTGTGCCAGTCACTAATGATTCAGCACCTGTTGTTAGTCCTTCATCGGCAACGGAAGAAGTAAGAGAGGCTCAACTTTCCGAGCCTATTGAGCCAGTTGCCGAAAATCATGAAGCGCAACAACAGCCTCAACCAGAATATGATGCGCCAGTTAGAAGATCTCAACGAGTAAGAAAATCAGCCATTCCAGACGATTATGAGATCTATTTGAGTGAAGAAGTTCAAATGGAGGATGATCCCACCTCATTTGAAGATGCTATGAGAAGACCACAATCATCTTAGTGGCGTAAAGCCGTGGAGGATGAGATGAGGTCTATGGACGCCAACAAGGTCTGGGATTTAGTCGAGATTCCTCGAGGAGCCAAGACAGTAGGCTGTAAATGGGTCTACAAGCTTAAACGTGACTCCAAAGGGAAAATAAAAAATATAAGGCCAGACTTGTAGCGAAGGGATTCACTCAAAGAGAAGGCATAGATTATAATGAGACATTCTCACCCGTCTCTACTAAGGATTCTTTTAGAATAATTATAGCATTAGTAGAGCATTATAATTTAGAGTTACATCAGATGGATGTAAAAACGGCTTTTCTCAATGAGGATCTGTACGAGGACGTCTATATGACACAACCGAAAGGTTTTGTCATTAAGGGTAAGGAACACATGGGATGCCGTTTAAGAAAGTCCATCTATGGACTCAAACAAGCCTCACGGCAGTGGTATCTCAAGTTCGATGAGACAATTAGAAAGTTTGGGTTTAAGGAGAATGAGGAGGATAATTGCATTTATGCTAAATTTAGGAATGGGTAATTTATTTTCCTTGTTCTCTATGTGGATGACATACTACTTGCGAGTAGCGATGTCAATCTACTGTTAGAGACTAAGAAGTTTTTATCCTCCAACTTCGATATGAAGGATCTAGGTGAAGCATCCTATGTGCTGGGGATCGAGATTCACCGAGATTGTGTTAAGGGGGTTTTAGGTTTATCTCAGAAAGCATACTTAGAAGGTGTACTCAAGAAGTATGGCATGTATACGAGTAAACCTTCACCTGCTCCAGTAGTCAAGGGCGATAAGTTTGGGAGCTTTCAGTGTCCCAGGAACCAATACGAGATCGATCAAATGAAATCGGTTCCATATGCTTCTACTGTCGGAAGCCTTATGTATGCTCAAGTATGTACTCGCCCTGACTTAGCGTTCGTAACCGGGATGCTTGGCAGATATCAGGCCAATCCAGGGATTGATCACTGGAAGGCAGTTAAGAAAGCATTAAGGTATGTGCAAGGCACAAAATGCCTCATGTTAACGTATAGTAAGTCAGACCCACTCGAGGTAGTGGGATACTCAGACTCAGATTTTGCGGGTTGTGTGGATACTAAGAAATCCACGTCAGGTTACATATTCACCCTCACAAATGGAGCTATATCGTGGAAGAGCTCCAAACAAACCGTCACTGCATCATCCACAATGCATGCCGAGTTTGTTGCTTGTATGAGGCCACGGGGCAGGCATTATGGTTTAAGAAATTTCTACCCGGTCTTAGAGTGGTCGACAGCATTGAAAAACCACTTAAGTTATATTGCGACAATGAACCCGCAATATTGTACTCTCACAACAACAAGTCGAGTGATGCTGCCAAACACATCGACATTAAGTTTTATGTTGTGAAAGACAAAATCCAGGATCATACTATTAGTCTTGAGCATATTAGAACCAAACATATGCTTGCGGATCCGCTTACTAAAGGTCTTCCTCCCAATGTGTTCAGAGAACACGTAGCCGGCATGGGATTAAGGGAAAACCTATGATCATCTGGATACTTAGGGGCCAAACTAAGAATAAGGTTGTTTCTAAGTGTAAGATGTATTGTGGTCATCGAGTCAGATAGTACGTAAATGGCTATTTTGATGCGATGTGCTCAGTATGTCGAACATGAAGAAATAAACAATAAGTTAAGTATTAAGGAATTAAGTAAGTTTTGATAAGGTTGATCTTTGGAGATCAAGGGGGAGAATGTTGGAATCTGTTATGATCTCCAACTCGGAAAAACGGTCCAACAGCTGATCCGTTTTTCCTCCCTTTTGCGCTCTGATCGGGGGCGCTGGCCGTTTTCCTTGGCCGAGGGCCCCCTTCCTCACGCGCAATATTTATAGGGGCGAGCCGGGTGGGGCACGGGCATAAAAGTTTCCCGTGCTCCTAAAAACGTCGCCCAACAAGTATAGCTGATCCGATCTAACGGAGGCGCGGAGAGGAGGGAAGGACCCCAGCGAGATCAACTTTCGTGCAACTCCGAAGTCCACCAACCTCATCTACGTCAAGCAAAACCATGGCTACTTCATCTACATCCGAAGGTATGAAAAGACCATATCCATTCTCGTCCTTTTGTTTTGTGCAATATATAGTTTAGGATTGGTCTATTCTATTTTGTTTCCTGTCGATCTAGAGGTTAGTCGATCCTTAGGATTCAACAGCACCAACTTATGGGAGCAGCCGCTGACTGGTGGGACGTTCTTTGCAATGCTCATGTCAACCAGGAGACTATCACTTGGGCTGAATTCAAGGAGAGTTTCCGCTCTCATTACGTCTTTGCTGGAGTCATGATGCTTAAAAAGGCAAGAGTTTGAAGGTCTCCGCCAAGGAAGGAAGAGTGTGAATGAGTACCTCAACAAGTTCACGCAGGTATGCTCCAGAAGATGTCAACTCGGATCAAAGAAAGCAATACCTGTTCATGAGAGGATTGAACAATGAGATCCAAGTTCAACTGCTCAACAATGATTATGCAAATTTCAAGAAGCTCGTTGATAAAGCTATAGTGGTTGAGAGCAAGATCCGTGAGATTGAGCAAGAGGGCAAGAGGAAGATGCCATACCGAGGACAGCCACAAGGGAGCAATGTGCGTCCCCGTTTCATGCCACCAGCTGCACCACAGTATGGCTCGTCTGCTTCTACTTTCCGCCCTGCAAATCCACCTCGCCCTAATCAGCCACCACAACAACGTCCTGTTATGCAAGCACCTCGTATGCCTTTGCCTCCTGCGCCACATACCAACATGGGCGCCTATACTCAAAACCAGCCTCACCCAAATATTCCTGCTGTTATTGGCAGCAAAGCATGTTTTTCATGCGGAGAGGCGGGACACTTTGCAAGTCAGTGCCCGAAGAAAGGCTTTGGACAGCCGAGCAACGCACCAAAACAGAACCCACGGCCGAATGGAGGAGCTGCGAATTCTCCAAAATTTAAACTGTTTAGAATTTTAACTGGAGAACTCTTTAGTGGGAAAATCTGAAATTTGGAGTTGAAGTTGGAGCCTGCTGTCTTAGTCACTTTCCGCTGTCGTTTAGAGTCTTCTGCTGCTAAATAAGTTAGATATTCATGAGTGAGACATTGAGTCAATGTAATAAAGTATTTCAACACTATTTATTTGTAGTTATATTCTGAATTCGGTTTGTGGAATACATGTGTATGTGTCATGAACATCCTGGACACACATATGCATTCACTTGGTTCTATTTTCGGAACTGGGTGTCACAGATTGGCATCAGAGCCACGTTGACCATAGGACACAAGCCTAGGTAGAATGAACACTCTAAAACACATAGGAACACCCCTATAAACTGCTATTTTTGAAAATTGCTTGCTGCTGCACTTTTACTTGTCAATTCAGCCACCGCAAAGTGCTATTTCCAGCCCCTCTTTTCTCTTCTTTTGAACAGCAACACTTTTTGCTTTCTTGCTCCATAGCTTCTGAAGTTTTGGAGTTATCTCTTCCTTCTCTAAAGTTTCCCATGTCTTATTTATAGATGCCGGTTACCAGGAGCACAGCACGCATAAGAACTCGTCCACCACCACGTGGGAGTGCACTTAACCCCATTGAGGTATCCGATGGACCATATTGGGAGGAAGTGAAGACGGAACCTCATGATGAAGAGGAAGTCAATAGCTCTATGCATGAGGAAGAGAACCCGGAAGAGGTGGAACCATTCAAAGACGATATGGAGGATGATCCACAAGAATGGCATTGGTATGCACCTCAGGAGGAGTTTCACGTGGGCTTACACCCCGTGGATCCTCATGAAGCTATGTCGGGAAAAGATGAACCCGAGGAGGAGCCACCCCTTGCTGAGACCAATGTGTGATGAACATCCTGGGCACACATATGCATTCACTTGGTTCTATTTTCGGAGCCGGGTGTCACAGATTGGCATCAGAGCCACGTTGACCGTAGGACACAAGCCTAGGTAGAATGGACACTCTAAAACACATAGGAACACCCCTATAAACTGCTATTTTTGAAAATTGCTTGCTGCTGCACTTTTACTTGTCAATTCAGCCACCACAAAGTGCTATTTCCAGCCCCTCTTTTCTCTTCTTTTGGACAGCAACACTTTTTGCTTTCTTGCTCCATAGCTTCTGAAGTTTTGGAGTTATCTCTTCCTTCTCTAAAGTTTCCCATATCTTATTTATAGATGCCGGTTACCAGGAGCACAGCACGCATAAGAACTCGTCCACCACCACGTGGGAGTGCTCTTAACCCCATTGAGGTATCCGATGGACCATATTGGGAGGAAGTGAAGACGGAACCTCATGATGAAGAGGAAGTCAATAGCTCTATGCATGAGGAAGAGGACCCGGAAGAGGTGGTACCATTCAAAGATGATATGGAGGATGATCCACAAGAACGACATTGGTGCGCACCTCAGGAGGAGTTTCACGTGGGCTTACACCCTGTGGAGCCTCATGAAGCTATGTCGGGAAGAGATGAATCTGAAGAGGAGCCGCCCCTTGCTGAGACAAATGATGAAGGTGACGAATGGGCCAACCGTTCAGTTCAAGAATTTCGGTCCGACGGAATGGAGGGAGGACACATATCCAGGGAGCTCAAAAAATTTCTGGATTGCTGCAGCTTATATCCACAATATCTTCTCAAGAAAGTACCTCGTCTCGGACATGAAGAGTGGAAGGCTGAAGTAACCATCCTATCTAACGGTAGGGTTGTCACACGGCACTTCACACCCACATGGAGAGCTACAAGCTCAGAAGCTATTGATGATTTTGCATGGGATGCACTCACCGGACTGTGCTACACTTTCCGCGAGCAGCTTGAGAACACTACCTTTGGGCTGCACCCGTATCGGAAGAGTGGTACTAGGGAGATCATTGGACCCCATGGAGGAGCTCTCTCCAACCCACAAGCTGCTGAAAAGTCTCAGAGGTTGCTTGTGGAGTTAGGAAACCGCTACGCAAGCGCACAAGAAGAGATCCGTTACCTCCGCAAGAAGCTGTACTTGCTGGAAAAAACAGGAGGAGACTCGTGCCAACGCGGGAACAAATGAAGCACCAGCGTCATCTATCCCTACATGGACTGCCGACTCACCATGGCGTGCGCCCATGTGTGGACCACCCCGTCACACGGCGAGAACAGCACCGGTTCTCACGATTAAGTTTGGGTTTCCCATTGAATAGAGTTGTAATAGGAACGCTTAGACGTAGTAGGCTGAAATAGGAGTGGTGTGCAGAATTTTATGATGGTTGCTTGTGTTTGTGTGCTGGTGTGAGTTGTGGGACGTTTCAGCAAATGCCCACATCCACACATAGTGAAGAGATGTGAGATGCTTCGACGCGTGTTCACATCCTCATCTAGGCTGATATTAATAAAAGAAGTTGCTTAGTTCATACACTTTGATGCATATAGTTGGGAAATCGCTTCTTTCAAATCTGAATTCTAGCTCCTACAAATATAGTATGTCCGAAAGTAAGCCTCAAAATAAGGGGGGTAGACTTTCTTGCCAACCTTATTGTCTTGGATTCCCAAGGGATTGACATAATACTTGGAATGGATTGGTTAAGCAAGTACAACAGAGTGATTCAATGTGCCCAGATGATCGTGAAGTTGACGAGTGAGCACGGTACTCGTATTGAGTTTGAGGCAGCCCAACCTACAACTCAGAAGGCAGTGCTGAACGACATCGAAGAAGTGACATTGGAAAGCATTCCGGTGGTTCAAGAATATTCAGATGTGTTCCCCGGAGAACTTAAAGGTATGCCACCTGACCGGGACATTGAGTTTGCCATTGATTTAGTACCCGGAACTGCACCTATAGCGAAGAGGCCGTATAGGATGCCCGCTAATGAACTAGTGGAGCTCAAGAAGCAAATTCAGGAGCAGCTAGAAAAGGGTTTTATACGCCCAAGCTCGTCATCATGGAGAGCCCCCGTGCTCTTCGTAGACAAGAAGGATGGGACCCAAAGGATGTGTGTGGATTATAGGTCTCTCAATGAGGTGACGATCAAGAATAAATACTCGCTGCCCCGTATAGAGGACCTGTTCGACCAAATGAAAGGTGCCCGAATTTTCTCCAAGATTGATCTTCGGTCGGGATATTTCCAACTGAAGATTAAGCCCTCCGACATACCCAAGACCGCATTTCAAACACGGTATGGTTCGTATGAATATACCGTTATGTCTTTTGGGTTAACGAATGCGCCCGCATAATTTATGTACCTCATGAATAAGGTCTTCATGGAGTACTCGGACAAGTTTGTCGTGGTTTTCATCGACGATATCATGTGTATTCAAAAAGCAAGGAAGAACATGAAGAACACTTGAGGTTGACGTTGTAGAAACTGCGAGAGCGTCAGTTGTATGATAAGTTCAGCAAGTGTAATTTTGGCTAAATGAGATATCGTTCCTAGGCCACATTATCTCCGAAGGAGGAGTGTTGGTTGATCCCGGAAAAGTGGGAGATGTTTTGAAGTGGAATCAACTGCAGAATGTGAGAGATATTCGGAGTTTCCTTGGGATGGCTGGATACTACCGCCGGTTCATCAAGGATTTCTCCAAAAATAGCGAAGCCTATGACAGAATTGCTAATGAAGGGAAAAGCATTTCAGTGGACATCAGCGTGTCAACAAAGCTTTGAGAAGCTCAAGAAGAGACTAACCACAGCGCCGGTTTTGGTATTGCCAGACATGAGCAAAAGCTTTGACCTATATTGTGACGCATCAAGACAAGGACTTGGATGTGTGCTCATGCAAGAAGGACAAGTGGTAGCCTATGAGTCAAGACAACTAAAGAAACACGAGCTGAATTACCCCACACATGACTTGGAACTTGCAGCCGTGGTACATGCCATGAAGATTTGGAGGCATTATATCCTTGGCCACCGATGTGAGATCTATACCGGATCACAAAAGCCTCAAGTATATATTCACGCAAACAGGTCTGAATTTGGGGCAACGTCGATGGTTGGAACTCATCAAGGATTATGATGTTGGAATCAACTATCACCCTGGAAAGGGCAATGTAGTAGCTGATGCGTTGAGCCAAAAGGGACCATGTCACCAACTCACGGTTTGGGAGCTGCCACCCGAGCTGCGCAAGGAGTTCGAACGGTTACATCTCGGGTTCTTGAACGAGATGGAGGTGATAGAACTGAACTCATTGCTGGAACAAGAGATATGAGATGGCCAAGCAACGGATGAGGAAATTTTAAGGGCCTAAGTTTTGCACACATCCAAAGTGTTCACCACACCACACACACATCATTTGAGGAAACTTTATGAACACCTTTGAAGAGCAAGTAAACATCATCAACATGGTCATTAGAGAATAAACTCACAAAATGCAAAAGTGGCATTTCCCACATGCATCATATAAGGGATGAGCATATGAAAAACTCCAGCACCTTGCTAGGAATGCTCATGCAAAAATTCACCCAAATCCAAAACCTTTTTGAGGTATTTTTGGGTGTAACTAGCAAGAGGCTAGTTTGAACTCAAATTTAAATTCAAACTACTTTTATCCCATGACTTCAAACATGGAAGGCATATTCATACTCAGCACATTTTTGTGAGCTCACACACAAATTTTCACTCTATTTGGAGTTGATCTTGACATGAGCTAATTTTAGCAAATTCAAACTCAATTTGAATTTCAAACTGCATATGTGCTTAAAATTGATTCAAACACTCCACAATTTGAATTCTATCCAATTCAAATGGCCAGTTGGTAGATAATTCAAATGTCAAAGGGTATTGCGGTCTCTACTGTTTAGAGCAGTGGGGAAAATTGAATTTCATAGGTTAAAAGAAGAGTGGGTCCCACATGTCAGCCTCAATAGCAAATTCAACTGACTAAGGCGCCGTGCTCTGTTTCTCGGGATGCAGCCGAGCGTGCAACCGAGCGGCGATCGGCGCCAGCTCCTGCTGCGTTTCCCTGCACTGGATACCAGCTGCCCGGCGTCTTATCCATCCCCAACGTGCTCCGTTCGCTCACAACCCGAGTCCACAGCGAGTTCGCCCTCCCTCACACCGAGCTCCACCGAAAGCACGCCGCTCTCTCGGTTCCGCTCGTGAGCAGGCCGATCACTCGCAAACAAAGCCTTCCCAGTAGCAAAATGGCATCGTGGGTTTGTGAGCAACATCCTAGACGTCTTGTTGTCCCGTGACTGATCTCCCTCGAGCTAACCGAGCGTTTTTCCGGCGACCCAAGCGTTGCCGCCATTCAGTGCTCTCGAGGACAGCTCGGCACAGCCATCCTTGCGTCTACTTCTCTACACAAGAAAGGTGCATCCCTGCATGTAGAAGGTGTAACCGAAAGCCGTTTCGCATATGATCAACCATAGGTTGAGAATTTCCTAATATACCGAAAGCTAGTTCATATGGGCCGAGCTCACCTTCAACTGAAATTTGGACTCCACGCACTCTGGATTAGTCAAGCCTGTTGGCCAGTAGGTTCTACACATGATAGTGCTCACACTCGAGGAAGAAGCAAGGAAAACCGTTGAGGATCGGCCGTGATATGGCCGTTTTCCTCGCAGCCGTTGCAAAGTACCTCGGCTCACTGTCAAGGGTATGGTTGCCGGCGTTTCTAGCTTCTACAAGGTCTTGTTTCATGTTCCTCGTGCTCCACTGATGCTCTCCGAGCATTTTCCAATCGATTTGGTGCACTTTGGTGTGAGACCGACCTCGCCGGAACCCTAGGTTCCGCTGTTACCGGTGCACACGGGTTTCCGGTGATAGCCGGCGGTCGGCGAGCCCACAGATGAGTTCACGAGGTCGGAAAACGGTTAGGCGGCGAGTTTTGGGCCAAGGTGTGGCCGGGAACTCGGTTCCGGCAAGGCTCGCCGGAAGGCGCCGCCGGGGGATTCTGTTGGCGCGAGGTTGAAGAAGATCCGCGCCGTGGGACCCACCGGCAGGAGTTTAAACATTTCCCCAATTTTCAGATTTAGTTCAAACTTCAAACCCACATAACTTTGGCTAGGAAACTCCAAATTGAGTGAACCAAATTTTGTTGGATTCAGCTCTCTGATTACTTTCCAACAAATCAAGTTTGACTTTATCAAAGTCTTTATTTCTCCAGAATTAATTCTTCAAAATTTAAACTGTTTAGAATTTTAACTAGAGAGCCCTTTCGAGGAAAATTCTAAAATTTTCCTGGGATGTTCACCAAACTGTCCTTGATCTGTCATAAAAATTTCAGATCCATTTGAGCTGATTTGATCCCCCTAATGTTGTGATTAATAAAACTGTTCCAGAGAAAATAGAAAATGTTCAGAAACATTTTCAGAATTTCTCTGAAATTGTTTAGCTCATATCTTTAGCTAGGAACCTTCAAATTAAGTGAAACCAACTCCATTATAACCCTCTGAAAAGCTAGTTTTCAGAAATGCATGGCTTGCTCCATGAAAATCCCTAGAAAACCCTAGGAGCTCCAATTAAGGCCAAGTACATAATTATTTGTGGAGAGCTCAAATGAGCTTTGATGCAAATGAAACTTGGCCAAGTCTCTGTTTAGGTTGTATACAAACCACAGTAAAAATTTCAGAGTCATTGGGCCTGTCTAGTAATACTTGTAGCTCTCACAAGTTTAAACTTCAATTTAAATGCATTCAAATTGATACATGTATATATTCTCTCATGTAGTCGCTAAGGTTGAGGAGGAGCACAAAGTCTTAGACTTTGTCACTCCAGAGGAACAGCTAGCCTACAACCAAGAGCATCAAGGCAAGCTCCGTTTTTCATTAACCATTTTTACAAATTTTACTGTTTTGAGAACTTACATTGAGCACCCACTTAATTTTTTCATTAGAGTCTTGTTTGAAAACCCAAATGCATAGCCAAGAAAACCCTGGGTTGGGCTTAGGTGTTTAAACTTTGTTTAGCTACTGCAATGCTAAGATAGTGTAGGATTCGGTACAAGTTGAGTAGTTAGAACTACTCGCGAGAATAGGCTAGAGGCACACTACTCGGGTAAATGCAGCAAATGAAATACATGACAAGAAAAATGAGACCAAGCGGAGAGTAAGGGCAGACGTTGGGGCCTAGGTGCCATAGTTCCGCTTATGTCAATTGAGGACCGAGCCGTGTGTGGGCCTATTGAACAAGCTAGAACAGTACCTAAGACCTACTGGATATATGGGAACCAGAAAACCGATGTAACTCGGGTAGCTGGGTGTTGAGGCATAGCTGGTCGTTCAGAGGGTAGGTTGAGAGCTTCATGTGTAAATCGGCAGGCGGCACTGCAGATGCATGCGCAGAGACCTCTTTCTCGGGACAATTGAACTGGTTCAACATTTGGCTGATGGGTGAAAGGTGGTTGAGTACGACGTCTGTGATGGTTGCTGTAGGCAACATCGAGTACGGGCGTACTGACGGGTTATTCGGGTAACCCTGCAGGTGTAAATCGATTATAATCGCCATCCCTCATGGTCAGTGCGTACCACTTGTTCACTGTACCGTGACGTAGAAAGAATATGCTAGATGCATTTTAAAAGCTTGCTGATTTGAAAGCTGTACATTGATTGTTAATGACTTGCTGTAGTTTAGAGCTAATTAAAGTTCTTTTCGACCTTGGGCAAAGTACATGAGAGAAATGCGTTTCTTGTTTGATTGCGGCTCTCTCATATGCCTTAGCGTGAGGTTCTCCATAACTGCTGCTAGAACTTGAAAGTAAGGTTCAAATAATTAGGCGAGTCCTTTGCAACTTATTTACCTCATGTACCCTGAAACCCTCATGTAGAAGTTTCATGTATTGGAGAGACGGGTCAGACTTGCTGAGCCATTGTTCTCACTGCTTGTGTTTGAAGCTTATGCAGGGGTTTATGAGGAAGGGACTCCCGAGGAGGAGACGGAACCCCAAGAGGGAAACCCCGTCGAGTGGGAGTCGTGCGCGCCGCCGTGTTAGTGTGTGTGCGTGCTAGCGATGACATGTTCACGGGCTGAACGTGAACTCGATGCGTAGTCTACGCCCATGAGTGTAGATTAAACTTATTTTGTTGTAAAAATGTTCATAAATTGGTTTATGTAATAAAACTTTGCTTCCGCTTTGTATCTTTGATGTGCGTTATCTGGTGATGTGCAACGCAGCACCCCTCAGCGTGATCCTGGCTCGACGAGGCCGTGGGGCCATGTTAGAAATCAAGGAAAGAATCTGACAAGGCATAGAAAAGGATTTCAAGGAAGACGAGAAAGGCACGCTTTGGTTAGGGAAAAGGATTTGTGTGCCTAACGTGAAGCACATCCGCGACATGACATTAAAGGAGCCACATGACTCACCCTATCCCATACACCCCGGCTGTACAAAGATGTACAAGGACCTGAAAACTTGCTATTGGTGGGATGGTATGAAAAGGGACATAGCTGGATATGTTGCCTTATGCGATACGTGCCAACGGGTGAACGCCGAACATCAAAGACCTGATGGACTATTGCAGCCATTGAAATTACCCGAGTGGAAGTGGGAAGACATCAGCATGGATTTCATCGTCGGATTGCCACGTACTCAACCGGGTTACGACTCTATTTGGGTTATCATGGACCGATTGACGAAAACAGCCCATTTCCTTCCTGTTAGAACCAAGTACAGCGTTGCACAACTAGCCGAGCTGTTTATGGAGCAAATCGTGTGTCGCCATGGAGTTCTGAAGAGGATAGTTTCAGATTGGTCTTCTCAATTTTCCTCCAGGTTCTGGAAGAAGGTGCATGAAGCCATGGGTACACGACTGAATTTCAGCTCCACTTATCACCCGCAAACCGACGGGCAAACTGAGAGGACAAACCAAATTTTGGAAGACATGTTGAGAGTTTGCGCCTTGAAACATGGGAGTAGTTGGGATAGGAGCTTGCCGTATGCTGAATTCTCATACAACAACAGCTATCAAGCCAGCTTGAAGATTCACCTTTTGAAGCATTGTATGCTAGACGGTGTAGAACACCACTGTTCTGGAATGAGACCAAAGAAAGTCAAGTGTTTGGACCTGAAGTGTTGCATGACGCCGAAAAACAAGTCCAAACGATACGAGAAAACTTGAAGGATGCTCAGTCACGACAAAAAGGTTATGCGGATAATAGGTGAAGAAGATTGACCTTCGAAGTAGGAGACTTCGTGTATCTTAAAGTATCGCCTATCCGAGGCCAATGACGGTTCAATGTCAAAGGCAAGTTAGCACCTAGCTACATCGGGCCATTCAAGATTTTGGCAAGCGAGGAGAAGTAGCCTATCAACTAGAGCCGCCAACGCACCTCTCCGACGTGCACGACGTATTTCACGTATCTCAACTCAAGAAGTTCTTAAGAGTACCAGAAGAACAAGTACCGATGGATGAGCTCGAGCTTCAAGAGGATCTGACCTACGCGGAACACCCCGTCAAAATTTTGGACGTGAAGGAAAGGGTCACGAGGAACAAAGTGTTCTGTTGGTGCAAGGTACACTGGAGCCATCACACGGAAGCCGAAACTACATGGGAGCGTGAGGAAGATCTCAAGGCAGAATTCCCTCATCTATTCTCCACTCTATCAAATCTCGAGGACGAGATTCAGTTTAAGGGAGGTATGTTTGTAACACCCTCGAATTCATTTCCATGCATTGCATACATTTTTCATGTAGAGAAACATTATAAAAGAACCATAGAAATGGAGGAAGGAACCATCGAAATGGACAAAGAACCATAGAAATGGAGGAGGGGACCATAGAAATGGAGGAAAAACCACAGAAATGGAGAAGGGAATATAGAAATGGAGAATGGGGCATAGAAATAGAGAAGGGCAATGTAAAAATGGAGAATGGGACATAGAAATGGAGAGAGGAATGTAGAAATGGAGAATGGGACATAGAAATGGAGAGGGGAATGTAGAAATGGAGAATGGGATATAGAAATGGAGAAGGGAATGTAGAAATGGAGCAAGTAACATAGAAATGGTGAGGAATGGGAAAAAGATAGCTGAAATGAGTCATTCCCAAATTTCCCCCAAAATTTCTAAATTCCCCAATTCCCAAAAAGGGGAATTTCCCCCACATTTTGGGGATAAAATCCCCAAGGCTGCCGCACCACAAGAGATAAGTTTGTTAAGATCCAAAAAAAATTGAATAACACTCTTATTTGAGCTCCAATTGAGTAGGACTCTCCCTTTTTCCCCCTTATAAATATAACCCCCGCCCCCTGGCCGAAATCCTCTCTATTTTGGACGTCCCCCATGCTGCCAAGCCCCCTTCCTTGCTGCCAAGTCTCCAAGTTCCCCCCTTTCCGGAATTTGGCCGCTGTCGAGCCCCGTCGAGCCCCGCCGTCGCCGGAGAAGAAGCCCGACGATCTGTCCTACCAAAATTTTCCATAGAAAAATTCCCCACTGCTGCCATTGCTAGGAGGAAGGCCCTGCCACCAAAAGTAAGTGAGGTAGGTCCCCATTACCCATCTTACGACGTTGCCGCTGTTTCTACGCATCCATTTTCTTCGCCCCCTTGGAGCAGAAACTTTTGCGTGTGGACAGATCGTGTTTTGATCGATTTTTTACGGTGGAATTGATCTAGATCTTAAATCAAAATCATCACCACATCTACACATGATCCCTACACCTTTGTTCATCATAAAACTCCATGAAAGGCCGTTAAAACATGCAAGAACATGTACAAACTGGTTTAATAAAACAGCACCATAGGATTTGCATTCAGCTACCCCATTGCATCTTGAGTAAAGTTTGTGCATGACGATTGATTGCTGAAAATTTTGTATGTGCGTGGTCGTGAGTAGAAGGACAAGCTCAAGAGGCCATCTACGAGGATCTACAGCACCAAGACTTCGAGACGCTTGAACAACAAGAACCACAGGAGCAAGGCAAGTGCCCCTTGACCATATGGATCCCATGTTTCAAAACTGTTTTGTTTGCGAAAACTCGTATGCTTGAGTCAACTTGATGGGACACCCTTTTATAGGAGTTTACTAGTTTTATTAACCATCCTTGTCGCCGGGAAAGTTGATGAGTCGGGTATGGTCGTTTTTCCATTTTGCTTCGCTTAATTCACGGGATACAGGAAGCTGAAATAAAACATGTCTAGCTACTGCACTCATATGAATAATGATGATGAGATCTTTATGATGTTAATGGGCATGGAATTGGGGAGGTCTAGGCAAGCTTGGTTCGTGAATGTTGCAGGATGAGATGGTGGTACTTGTCGTAGATCTAAAGACTGGTTCATGCGAGAATATGCCAAGAAAACAGTGCCACCACAAGGCCAAGTATGGGTGCGGCTTAGTTGATTAATTAGATGCGTTGCTAGCATGTTATGGACCGTGGATGGTGCGGGAAATGGGAGTCGAGAAGGACTGCCCTGGGAACTGCATGGCACAAGAGGGGACCCGTAGGTGGGAGAATGATGATTCGAGCCTGCCGGTGAAACCTCAGTGAGTCCATACATCTAGTAGCCCATTTGTAAAGGCTATTTTGTGATCTCTTGGCCATACACCGACGGTTGTGTACTGGTAACCTCCAGTCGCCGACGGGTGATGAAATCATGAACTTGTGGGTAAAGTGGTGCCACCTCTGCAGAGTGTAAAACAATCATGATAGTCGTGCTTCCGGTCACAAGCACCTGGCCAACATCCATGATTAGAGGGAAAACATGGGATGGTTATTCAGTATGGTTGTGGTATGGTCATTGGGATTGGTTTTGGGACTGTTTTGAGTCATGAAAATGAGTTTGGTTTTGGTTATATGAATATGAGATGGTTATAAATATTTATGAGCATGAGATGAACTTGAGAAAGATTAATGGCTGGATGAGACATGATAAATGATGAATTATGATGAGAGAATGTTGCTGAATTACTTGATTATGATGGGATAAATTTCACTTAGAAATAGTTGTTGTTTTTATCATGTTTGTGAAATAAAATTTGCTTGCTGCAATGAGCCTCTTGATTCCATACCTTGTTGTAAGCTACATGTCATACTTTTCCCGCACTTTCTGAGTACGACATGTACTCACCCTTGCATTACCACATATACATCAGCTACAGGAGATGAGTACTTCGAGGACCATGTGGAGTACTAGGCGTGCGAACTACCGTCAACATGCCTGTGGAGTTGAACTTGGAGCCTGCTGTCTTAGTCACTTTCTGCTGTCGTTTAGAGTCTTCCGCTGCTAAATAAGTTAGATATTCATGAGTGAGACATTGAGTCAATGTAATAAAGTACTTAAACACTATTTATTTGTGGTTATATTCTGAATTCAGTTTGTGGAATACATGTGTATGTGTGATGAACATCCTGGGCACACATATGCATTCACTTGGTTCTATTTTCGGAACCGGGTGTCACATCCACCTAATGGTGTGATTAAGGAAACTGGTCCAGTGAAAAAGAAAAATGTCCAGAAACATTTTCAAATTTTCTCTGAACTTGTTTAGCTCATATCTTTTGCTAGGATGCTTAAAATTAGATGAAATCAATTCCATTAGAACCATATGAAAATCTAGTTTCCAGAAAGTCATGGCTTGATCCATGAAAATCTTTAGAAAATCCTAAGAGCTCTAATTAGGGCCAAATTCACGTTTATTTGTGCACGGCTCAAATGAGCTTTGCTTCAAATGAAATTTTGCCAAGTTCCTGGTTAGGTTGTCACCAAACCTCAGTACAAATTTCAGAAGCAAAAGGACTGTATAGCTATACTTATAGTCTTTACCATATCAAATTCAACTCAATTGCATTTAAATTGACACGCATCGTAATTCTTTTCCGTGTAATTGCTAAGATCGAAGATGACCCGGAGGTTTTGGATGTCATTACTCTGGAGGAAAAGTTAGTTTACGATCAGCAGAAAGGCAAGCTCTGGTTTGCATTAGCCATTTCATAAAGTCTTATGTTTTGATCACTGACTTTATGTATTTCCTACAATTGTGCATTAGAGTCTTGTTTGAAAATCCAAATGCATAGCCAAGAGAACCAGGGTTTTGGTCTTAGGTTTTAAACCCTCGAGTAGACACTGCAATGCTAAATCAGTGTAGGGTTCGGTACAAGTCGAGTAGTTGGAACTACTCGTGAGAATAGGCTAGAGGAACACCACTTGGTTAGAGATAGCAAATGTATCACATGCCAAGAATATGAGACTAAGCGGAGAGTAAGGGCAGCAGGACTTTGGGGCCTGGGTGCCATAGCTCTGTTTGTGTCAATTGAGGACCAAGTCGTGTGCGGGCCTGTTGAACAAGCATGAACAGTACCAAAGACCTACCGGATATATGGGAACCAGGAAACCGATGTAGTTCAGGTAGCGATATGTTGAGGCATTGCTTGTCGTCCAGAAGCTAGGTTGATAGCAGCGAGGTGTAAATTAGCTAGCGGGCACTGCGGATGCTCCGCGTAGAGACCTCATGCTCGGGACGATAGGACCGGTTCAACACTTGGCTAATGGATGAAAGGTGGTTGCGTATGACATCCGTGGTGTTTGCTGTAGGCAACATCAAGTGCGGGCGTATGTGACGGATTATTCGGGTAACCTTGCTGGTGTAAATCGATTATAATCACCGTCCCTCGCGGTCAGTGAGTACCACTTGTTCACTGTACCGTGACGTAGAAAGAACAGGCTACTGTCATGTTAAAAGATTGCTGGTTGAAAGCTTTACATTGTTTGCTAATGAAATGCTTTAGTTTAGAGCGAATTAAAGTTCTTTTCAACGTTAGGCAAAGCACATAAGAGAAATATGTTTCTTGTTTAATTGCGGCTTTCTTATGTCTCATAGCACAAGGTTTTCCAATAACTTGCTGCTAAAACTTGAAAGTAAGATTCAACTAATTAGGCGTGTCATTTGCAATATACATTCCTACTATACACTGCAAACCCAGCATGTAGAGTTTCATGTGTAGATAAGCGGGTCAGTCTTGCTGGGCCATCGTGCTCACTGCTTGTGTTTGAAGCGTTTGCAGGGTGCTATGAGGAGGAGGCTCCCGAGGAGGAGACGGACCCCGAAGACGGAACCACCATCGAGTGGGAGCCATGCACGCTGCCGTGTTAGTGTGCGTGTGTGCTAGTGAAGACACGTTCATGGTCTGAACGTGAACATCTTTTGCTTAGTCTATGCCCGTGAGTGTAGACTTAACGTATTTTGATGTAATTATGTTCATAAAATCTTCTATGTAATAAAAATTTCGCTTTCGCTTTATACCTTTTGTGTGTTATCCGGTGTTGTGCAACGCAGCACCCCTCAGCGTGATCCTGGCTTGTTGAGACCGTCGGGTCCTCGCATTTATTTACGACGGTGTTTCCAGGCCATCGTAAATAAGTCTAGCCGTTGTAAATGGTGCTTTTTCCTGTAGTGTGTATGTGTGATGAACATCCTGGGAACACATGTGCATTCACTTGGTTCATTTTTGGAACGGGTGTCACAGGCGGCTTCTGAGCCATTCGCTGGACACCCTACGAACCTGGTACTATTGAGCCCATTATGTGGGCTGGAAACATACCTTCCTTGCACGATTGTGTTTCCCTTCATCTCCTCCGAGTTCTGCCAGGATTTAGGAGTTGCTACTCGACCCCACTCCCGTGTCGGGTTTATGATTTTACGTCGCAAGGTCTGGCAGTGGCTGTCTGATGGGACCTCCCCACCTCCTGGGTTAGTTCCACCGTGGGTAAAACGAGGAGGTGTCGCTCGACTTGATTCCCTAGTCTCTTAAGCGGCTCTAAACCAGAGGAGGACAGGCGGCCTCACGGCGATGACCTCCTCGAGGCGGTTTGAAACATCGCATGTGCCCTGGCGGTTGTCAGACTGAGCGTCGCTTCAACGCCTTTATATTTCTTTTCTCCAGGACATCTTGCATAGGCCCGCCTGTATTGCTTCCACGTTCCTTGTTTCAGGGCAACGCTCTTTCCTCTCTTCGCCTTCAGTCAGAGCAAAAATACCTAATCTTTGTTCGCCATGTCTATGTGGGCCACCTCACGCGCGAGCTCGAGCCAGATCTCCGAGTTCACCACACATGGGTAGCTTTCCTCAAGGGAGGCCTACTCCGTTCGGCTTTCCTGCACATGTTGGTGTTCATCACTTTGTTCGAGGCTTTACTTAAGGTGGAACCGGATCTCAATCTGTGGAAGTTTTTCTTCTGGACGCGAGCCTCGGCGAATGATTCTCCGCTTCCTGATCTTGGCGGCGCCTGTCTTCAATTTCGCGCGCAGCAGACGCTCTATTTCTCAATCCCCCTTCGGTTTTCGCTTAAAGGGTGGCATCATGGATGGTTCTACATCCAGAACCCTTCGCCAGTGCTTCCGCGCTTCTTCGGCATACCCCCGGTGCCAAATCCTTCCTGGTGTGAAGACATTTCTGACTGTGAGGCAGCCACGCTGTTGCCGCTTCTCGCCTGGCTGGAGGATCTCCAGGAGAGGGGTATCACCGACGCTGCCCTTCTTCGCATCTTCGTGGAGCAGAGGATTCAGCCCCTCCGGGTTCGTGGGCACCCGATGTGGGGGTATCTGGGCCCCTCGGATCCCACGAGGGAGTCGAAGGTTGAGCTTTCATCCTCAGAGGTGGTGGCAAGGATGAAGGACCTTACTGGGGCAGGCTACGCAAATGATGTCGTGCCTCCCCTGGCCGCGATTGCACTCTTTGCACGTTTGTGTGTTGACCCGCGCGGAGTTTCCGGCCGCACCTCGACCTTATGCTGAAGAAGCGGAAGGTGAGAGGGTGGGGCGCCCGCCCCTCCGGGTATGACTCTAGCCATTGAGGTTGGCGCGATATTGCGGCGCTCCAAAAGGTATGTGCTTTTTCCCTTGTTGTAGCAACGTGGATTAGTGTGGGTGCGTGGATCTCTTACCGCTCCCCATGGCGCAGGAAGCTGGATCCGGACGCCGGTGTTCTGGTCTGTAAGCTAGAGAAGGTGGTTCGTCTGACTTTGCTTGCGGGGCAAGGGCAGTCGCCCCCTCCAGCGGCTGCTCCTATGGACTCTAGGGTGGGCGCGGCCGAGGCTGCAGGCGCCACCAGGCTGATCTTGAACCTGGGACCGTCACCCACCGCTTATGTCGAGGCCGATACGGCCCCCAAGGGTTCGGGACCTCCGCCACTGGTAGCGCCCGGTGATGAGGCGAGCAGGGCAAGGTCGATCATGGATCCATTTGCTGTCCTACAAGTGGGGCCCTCGCTGGCCCCTGGGGAGGTCACAGCCTGGCGTGCTCGGGGTTCGGCTCTGATCGTAACCCCGGATAATTCGGTACCACCAATCGGACAAGAGGATGTCGTTTCTGCCTTGGGCATTTCCCCGTCCGAGCTCATGCAGTGGGAGAAAGCCTGCACGGACGTCAAGAGCTCTTGCGCCACGCTTGAGGCTGCTCGGGCGGCCTTGTGACTGGGTATGAGCGCGTGGGCGGCGCGCTCGACCGGCTTCAGAATGCCGCTCCTGGCGGACAGACGGGGATCTCGGCTATTCTCCTGCTTCGTTTGCCCAGGTCGTTTTGCTCCATTGTTTGAGCTTCCTCCACTCTTTGCAGGGATTGATCCGGTGGGCGGCCAAGAAGTCGCGTCTCGCCCGAGAAGGCAAGCTTCGTAATATGGAGGCTGAGTCCATGTTGGCAGCGGCGCAAGTAGAGCTTGCTCAAGTCTGCGCGGAGGTTATTCGGGCTGCTGAGGAGAAGACACACAGTTGCCCGGGTGGTGGTGGCGGATGCCGAGCTCGTTGGGGCTTGTGGTGCAGCCAAGGCTGCCTTAGACAAGGCGGCCAAAGCGTGAGCGTCTGCGGAATCCAGCGCCGAGGATGCTCAGGTGGCTAAAGATGCCGTGGTTGCGGCGGATCGACAGCTCTTTGATAGGCCTTCCTTCCGCTCTCATGGTTTCTCTGGCGCCTTTTTACCTATTTTTGCTTTATTCATTTAGAGACGAAGGGTCTTCTGTCCGAGGCGGAGAAGACGCTCCGGGGACTGGGACGCAGAGCTCATTATCCTTTGTTTCCGGCTTTCCTTGGTCGAGGCGGATCTGCAGGGAATTCGTGCCACGGTTACATCCGCCTGCAATCTGGTCCCGGGTCCATCTGACGATGCCTCCTCAGACAAGGACTTCATCAGGGGCCGGCTGAGGAAAGTTTCTGAGGATCTTGGCGCACTTCGGGCTGGCCTCGACAGCCTTCGGAACACAGGGGCGCTCCGTTTGTCATGCGGTGCTTGGCGAGTTCTCAGAAGAAAGGCTCGGTGCGGAGCCGTCTAGATCGGGGACCAGCTTGCGGCTCGCTTGTTGTCCTACGGGAGCGCCGGAGTTATCTGTGGGGCTTTGATGGCCTTGGCCGTGGCGCTATTGCACTACCCTGGGGTCGACCTCGAGACTGTTTGAGTGGGTTTCGCCGATGACCTTTTTGAAGAGGAGCTGAAGGAGCTTCTTTGGCGGGTTGAGCCCGTGGCCCGGTCCCTGCAGGAGATGGTCCCTGACGGCTGTGTCCAGCAGATGGAGGAAATGGAGTGGCAGCGGCTGGAGTAGTCTGTCCGTAGTCTTGTTATTTTTCCCTCTTTTTGAATCGATGCCTTTGTTAGTTTTTCCAGAACAATTCCCTAAGCAATTAAGCAAAAAGGAAATTAATTCTAAAGTACTTTGCATTTTCATGCCAAACTAATTGAACTAAGATTTGAAGTATATTTCAGAGAGCATGCCTGAATTTTTGTAGGATTTTTGGAGCTAAGGATTGCCCAGAACTGATTTTCCATGTTTGGGACTTTTTTCTGAAAAAGTTTCTGTATTCATTTGAATTGAGCAGTTTGTATTCTGAATTCTCCTACTCAAATCAACTACAACTGAGCTGAAAATTTAACAATAGTTCAATAATATCCTAAGGAATATTATGGAAAAATTTGGGGATTTTTGGATGAACCAAACTCCCTCTAAAATTATTTTACTAAAAAGCTTCAAAGAATTTTCCAGAATTTTCAGTCTTGATCTAACGCAATTTGAATCATCTAATTTAGAGTTTCCTAGCAAAAGTTATGAGCTACTAAAGTTTGAAGAAAATCTGTGAATTCAAATAAATTCTAGAAATGTTTAAACTCTGCCGCTGGGGCCCAGGGCTACGTGGCGCCACCAGAGACGAAGACACACGGGGTCACAGGGATCTGGTGCAACAGAAAATCCCTGTTTAATTTTGCCTCTCACTGACAGGGGACCCGGCCACCTTCTTCAACCTCCGGTCGTTTCCGCACGCGCCCACGCCGCCCCTCGCCAGAGCTCGTCGGAATCCGACTTCCCGGCCATCTCCTGCACTCCCACTCGCCGCCAGCCCCTATCCTAACGTGAGGAACACGTTAGGGAGGTTGCCCCAAGCCGGCGACGACCCTACCATAGCCAGTGATGGTGCGGCGGCTCGGTTTATCTCCGGCGACGTCGGTTTCCTCTTCTAGCCCGCTAAATTCGATGAGCTTTGGTCCTACAGCACCAGTGGAGCATGTAGGAGCTCGACATGTATGCAAACTCGATCGGGAAAACCTCTAAAGTGGCTCTCATCGTGCGCCCGACGATTCCCGCCATGATCGCCGATGGGAAAATGTGAAATAGGTCGGCTACATGCAGTTTCGTGCTAGGTTTGCAAAGAAGAAATGTTCCCTAACAAGTCTAGCTTGTGTGTGCACAATTTGGTGAACCCTAAACGATGATCGTGCGAGAATTTGGCGGGTTTTTACCCGCAGGTCAGTTTGCACTGGCCGGAAGAAAATTCTGAAATTCGCCGGCGACGATCAACGGCTCGGGCTGAGGTTCGGAGAGGAGCAGCGTGGAGGTCATGCGCTCCTGTGGGCGTCCTTGCTCGGGCGTGAAAGGGTCCAGGGGAAGCTGTCCACGTAAGCCTCCACCTTCGATTGCTTTCGGCCACCACAAGAAGAATCCTTTCTCAGCGTGGGGAGGCTCGAGCTCACTCGGGTTTGGGTCAAGGAGGTCGCGGGAGGAACAACAGTGCCGTTTTGCGGTTGAGGAGTCTCTGTTCACAAGCACAAGGGCCGGCTGCCAATCAACCGAGGGTGGAGGCAACGAGGGTGCCCTGTTCTTGCGCGAGGGAAGAAGCAGGGCCGAGGCTTCAGTGTTGTGGGCAAACTGAACATGGCGTGAGGTGAAAAGATCACCGAGCATGTTGCCAGTGCGAGCAAACAGAGAGGAGGAGGCTCCTGCGTTGAGGCTTGGTGTCGAGCTGAGGTGTCCTCGTTGTGTTCGAGTGAGAGCCTGAGGAATTGAAGACATGGTGTGTAAGTCTAAATGTTCCAATGACAAATGGGCCCCACTCTTTTTCTCCCTCCTTATCCCCCAAAATATCTCAAATTTGACCAGTGATATAATTCAAATGTGAGGAGCTCAAATCTGTAATCTATTTGGATAATAGCTCATGTTTCATCCAAATTCAAATTTGAATTTGAATTCCTATGCAATTTAAAGTCCTCTTTGAAATGGCTAGCAAAGTACCTCTAAATTCCCTCAAACTTTGCATTCCCACTAATTTGGACCTGAGGAATTCAAATATGAAATCTGATTTTTAATTTAGCTGCTGCAAATGGGATTTTTGACACAACATTTTGCAGTTCTATGGTGCTACCCTTATTTGAAATTTGAGTTGAACAAATTGAGTTCAAAAGCTGAATTTAAACTTTCTCTTGCACCTGAGAAATTCACACAAGGAGTTTAAATCCACTTTGTTTCCAAGCATTCAAATTATCATTTAAGCTTGTTTGGTGGGACACTCATGTGCATCATCACATGTAGAAAGTTTTTCTAAGTCCACATTTTCATGAAATCATAACCAAATGGCATTCAAACTTTGTTTTATTTCCTTTACATTTTTCGGATCTTTACACCAGAGCTGGCCTTACTGCTGGTCATCGACTAAAATTTCCTCCGGAGGAATACAATCCAAAATCTCCGGGGCTTGTTCATTTTCTGCGACTACACGAAATAGAAATACTATGCATGTCAAATTTAAATGCATTTGTGTTGAAATGAAGAAGTAAAGAATGTAACTCTAGATAGACAGCACTTCTGACTCTGAAATTGTTACTATGGTTTGGTGATATCATAAACAAATACTTGGCCAAATTTCATTTGATGTAGAGCTCATTTGAGCCCTACACAAATAAATGTATAAATAGCCATTATTAGAGCTTCAAAGGATTTGTAGATATTTTCATGGAGCAAACCATTACTTTTATGGAAACTAGAGTTTATGATAGTTCTAATGGTATTGGTTTCATGTAATTTGAAGAATCCTACAGAAAGTTGTGAGCTAAACAAGTTTGGGAAAATTCTGAAAAATGTTTCTGTATATTTCTCATTTTCTCAGGTGCAGTTCAGTTAATCACACAATTAAGTGGACTAAATAAACTCGGATGGATCTGAAATTTGGAATGTGACTTAAAGATATTTAAATGAACATCCTGGCCAAATTTGATAATTTTCCTCAAAGTGAATCTCCTGTTAAAATTCCTAACAGTTTAAATTTAGGGAATTAATTCTAGAAAAGAATGTGTTTCATGGAATGAAACTTGTTTTTCTGGAAAGTACTCAGAGATCTGAATCCAAGAAAATTTAGTTCACTAAATTTGGACAATTCCACACAAAGTTATGGATTTCTAAAGTTTGGGTTGATTTAGGATTTATTTTCCTACAGAAAATCAACTCTCGCGCTGAGTCAGCCGCTGATAGCGGGGCCACCGGTTTGTTTAAATTAAGATGTGGCATGCGCACGCTCCAGACAGAGGCTTACAGCTGGGACCCGCGGTCATCATCTACCTCTCGCTATCTGAGCCACCCGTGGCGGCGCACTCCGACAAAGCTCGCCGCCGGCCATTCCACGGCGCCAAGCTTCACAAAACGCGCCGCTAGGGCTTAGTTCGACGCGAGGAACCTGCTGGTGAGGTCGGCGATGGTCGATGGTGAACCTAGGTGGAGCAACTTCGGCGACCTAGCCCGAGCTTGGGAAAGCCCCAAACGCTCGGCGGTTTCTTCCTACAGAACCAGTGTGACTCGAGGATCCCGGATCTGAACCCAAGCAGCGGTGAAAATGGCCGCAATACCGACCTCACCGGCGACCCAAGGTGTTTTCACCAGCAACGATGAATGTTTGAGCAAACCAAGGCTATATGTGATGGTTTGATTCCCGGTTTGCTCGAGGATGCTCGCAGCAGGACTAGGAATCTTTCTCTAGACCCGGGTGCATCCTAACTAAGTGTGTGTGACGATTTTTTAGTTTTACTAGCTACGGTTCATAAAACCCACCGACGGTAAACCCTAAATTTTGGCCGGTGTGGTCCATGCCAGGGTCCTAGCGTTGGAGGACAACTAGTAGAGATCATGACACACCTCTAAGGTCAAGTGGTTGCTCGGGAGATGGACGAGATCGCCGGGGCGACGAATCGGCGTGGTAGCGGAAGAACTCGTTGGGGTTCGGCAACCATGCAAAGAAACATCCTTGGCTGGGGTCGAGAAGGTGCAGGAAGTCCTGGCGATCTTTCCTACGGCTTCAGTTGGACGTGAGGCACTCGGGAGCGTCGGTTCGACAGGAGAGTGGCCGGCGCACGCGAGCGGCGAGGTAGCGGCGAACTTTCTGTTCGAGGGCGTCGGTGAGCGAGTGAACTGATCCGGGGAAGGGTCGGGCACGAGGATAAGAGGAGCTGCGCGCTGCTCGGCTGCAAGAATCAGCGAGCAGGTGGTGGCATCGGTCTCCAGCGCCGTGGCGCTCATGTGGTCGCGCGCAAGAAACCGGGCAAGCGCTGTGGAGTCGGTTCAATCTCTTGTGTGGCTGACAGTGGGCTCCAAAATTTCCAACTTGTCCTCACAAATTGAAATCTTACTTTTGTGAATTTTGTGTGACCCTCCTGCGCTTTGCCATTTGATCAAACCACAAAATGGCCAGTTGAATTTGAATAATTCAAAGTGTAGAGTGATTTGAATAAAATTGCAGCAAATGTGAAATATGAAATTCAAATTCAGTTTGAATTTGCTCTAAATAGCTCATGTCAAGCTCAATCCCAAATGGGATGAAATTTAGTAGAGTAGCTCATAAAAATGTGCTGAGTGTGAATATGAATCCCTCATTTGAATTCATGTGATGGAAGTAGTTTGAATTTTAATTTACATTCAAACTATCCCTTTTAATAATTGTTTGGGTTGGATTGTATGAAAATTGGCATGAGCATTTCTAAGAAAGTTTAGGAGGTAATTGTGAGCTCAGTCCCCCATGCTTACATGTAGGAAATCCTACTTTTGGATTTTTGTGAGTTCATCTTATAATCATCCTATTGATGGTGGTTACTTGCTCTTCAATCATGTTCATGTGATTTCTACAATTGAGCTGAGGTGTGTGAGTGATGAACATGTTTAGCAAGCCCAAAATATTGGTCCTTTACACTAGATTAGATTCATCTTTGTCCAGCACAGTATTTCGATCATATCTCGCTCATACAGACTCGGATTTTGGTGTTCTTGTATATTATGGAACTTTTGAGAAGTTATATACAACTTTCGTATTAATATGTTTGGAATACAGTTATCATAGTCAAAATTGTGTTAGATTTAAATATGTTCTTGATCTAGAATTTCCAAAAAGCCTGTATTTTGGGGGCAATATCCCCTATTGTTCTGATCCAAAATAGATCTTTTATGTACTTCAATAAAAAGAGAAGAGACAGATCTATAATATTGCTGTTGTAATTTTTTTGATTTGGGGCCTCTAAGGATGCCTAATTGTTTTTTGAAGATTGAGCAGAAAATTTTTGACAAATCAACGAGATATCTTTGATTGGTTTGAATTGTGTTCTTCTTTTGCAGCACATTCTGAAAAAAAAGGCAAGTGCAAAACAAGATACAAAAGACACACAACAAAAAAGAATAAAAAAACAAAGTGAGTGCATGTTTTGTTTCATCTGATTTTGTTACATGTCTTGCTAGCTTGAACTACTAGGAACACATTTAGACGAGCAACTTTGACAAGTACTTTGGACACTTATTCAACTTTACTATTTGATTTCATTGTTGCTAAATCCTTGCTACAATATAAAGTGCCTTCCAAGCTACACTTTTCTCTTGAATTGAATTCATACACCTTTGCAAACATCCCATTCTCTTATTGGTTCTTCATACCGGCACCGTTTACCACCTCCAGTGTCGGTAAGAACACTTGTAAAAGTGTGGTAACACACTTGAGAGTGTGTGATTCTACTTCCACTTTGTCATTATTCTTATAGTTGATAGGGATACCATATTTTTGTTGTATTTTGTTTGCTACTAAAAATGTCAGGTAAAAGTAAGAATCATGATTTAATTGTTGAGATGATTGACATGATGAAGACGACGATGGAACTGATCACTAAGAATCAAACATCAACAATGGTCACATTGATAAATTTGGATCACACATCAACCAAGGCTTCATATGATATTCAGACCACCTCCACAACATATTCCACAAGAATTAATTATATCTTTCCATCTCTTCCTTCTTATGATGGTTTTGGTTACGATGAATATATTGATTGAAAAATAGAGATTGATAAAAATTTTAGACGATGTCATTTGTGTGAAAGGAGAAAGCTTAGAAATGTTTCTAGTGCATTAATTGATTTTGCATTAATGTGGTGGAAGAACTTAAGTGATTTAGAAAGACCTCGAACATGGAATGATATAGAAATTCTTATGCGAGAAACTTTTGCTAATGTATCTAGTTGCAAAGATGAAATACATGAACTTGAGAAGAATTTTCTTGTTGTACCTCCTCCTATGCCTAACTTTTGTAGGAATATGATCAAATAAATATAGAAAATGCAAACGAGAATGAGGTGTTCAATAACTCTTGTGAAAGTTCAGATCTATCAATTCATAATGCACCTCAAATTACTGCTGAAAATGAGAATAAAGGTAACGAATATCACAATACACTTGTTGAAGGTGAGAAGTTTTTTAATATGAATTTTTCCACCAATCATGCTATTGTCAAGTAGCAACTAGTGGAATGTTTTATTGATACACCATTGTCACATGTTGATTTCCTACTGATCCTTGCACTAAGAAAGAGTTGTGTGCTGATAATTCTATTATCCCTATGTGAAAACAAGTGAATGAACTTGAAATTTTATCACCCACTTGTGCTAAAATTAAACATTTGATTCCCATTACTTGTGAAATTAATGAGCTGAAATTATTGTCTTCTCTAAATACTTTGGGTTATATTAAATTTGATGCTCTTTGTTACTACATACTGTAGAGAGAAGAATATTTTTAAAAACCGAATTACCTTTGTTTACAATAAATAGTTTTCATGCTATAGACAACTATGAACATAGTGGTGTCTTTATGGTGCATAAAATTTACATATTCTAAATGAGAAAGCTCCTTTTATGATGCAACAACATGGTAAAGTAAATGGATGCACTAATGCTAATAATGTCTTGTCAAGTTTTTCTAGTCCTTTTTTTTGTGCAATAGGGACAACATATAAAAGAGGAGCATTGTTCATTGCGGTTGTGCAATATGGACGGCGCTCACCAAAGCAAGCCTCTTTACTAGACATACATGAAGGGGAGAATGATGAGATCATGCACATCATCATTGCACATACAAACATGGCACTGTGTTTAATTGTTTGGGATCCTGGCTCAAGTGAACATGCACGCTTATTTGATGGAGAGGGCGTGGACGACAAGAGAATACGTCCAAAAAAGATAGAGGACGAGCCCAACTCAAAATCGAGTACAACTCGGAGCCCAGGAGCACTTCGTACTACGAACATCCAGGACGTATACGGATTCCATTTGTGACGTTCTACATATGGACAGAAAGGGGAGAGGATAACCTTTCCAATGCAGCTGGTCCCATGTCAAAATTTCTTCGGGGTCGATGGAAATCGTCAAAACAAAATTGAGTTCAGAATCTATCAGAGTGTTGCGCCACCGTATTGGGCTATTGAGCCTTGTATCAAGTACAGGTCCATTATTTTCGTGTCTTAAAGTTAGGTCATGACCCCAACACCCCATAGACATCCTCGCACCTATTTATACTCTATAGTAGCCATCACAAACAATTCAGTTTTGCTTAGATTAATCTGTTTACACAGTTTCGCCGTTCATCGGTTTGTGAGACCCCAACTTAGCAATTCAGATTACTTCTTCTTCGTTCTTGCTCGTGTTCTCGGTTGCACCTGCAGGGATTAGTCTTCTTGACGAGGTCAAGCGTGTGAAGCACGGTTGATAATCAACGGAGTGGTGGTGTAGTGATTGCAGAGGTTGTTCATGTTCTCCTCGAGAGCCTCGGATCATCAACGTTGAGATTTTCATCAATCGACTTATCTATTACGTATCATGTTCTGCTCGACTCAAACTCATCTTCTCTCATGTGTGGGTCCAAATGTGCAATGCCATCAAATCCTCTTGTGTGCATGAAAGGAGGAAGCCAAGGTGATAGACGACATAGTGCATCATCTCGATGTTCTCCATCAAATGGGTGTGCATGTTCTCTTAAGCCAGGATCCCAAAACAAGTAAACATAGTGTCATGTTTGTATATGCAATAATGATGTGCATGATCTCATCAGAGGAGCATGTCAGCTTCAGCCCATTGAAAACACGGTCCTTTTAATGTTTCCAAAATTTCTCATGCGACCAAGATGATGCGGGAGTTAAAACCTTGCCATAACTACTTCAGAATCTGATTTCTAGCATTACTCCACCAGCACGAGAAACGACCAAGAGCAGATACAACTGTTATGCAATAAACATTGGGAATGTAGGAGAGGCTTGTCATGGAAGATCACAACTGCCATGAGGATTATTTATTGGCCCTATTATTATCTTGTTCGTGGTTGAACTCCATGTAGCCAATATTTATTGGTTCTTGCCATTTTGCACTTCTGGAAGGGACTAGAATGCCAGCCATCCGTTGAAACGACCAGTGTGATCTTAAATTCTTAATTGATAAATGGATAGTCTAGTCCTAACATTGGTGCTGAATGTACGGAGAAAGAAGAGCAATTGTCTGATTCTGAAAGCTGCACTTCTTTAGTACATTACAGAATCCAATGGATACTATCTTTATGCTGTATTAACTGGTGTCTATCCTTTTATCTACAATGTTTCTATTACATGGATCGCTGCATCTATATGGATTCATAATGTAATGAATAGACATGCTTGTTATGGCACCCTGGTCCAAGATCTTTCCATGCAATACCACATTTGCAGTCCGCTAAGCTCCTGCAGTGGCTTGATTCCCTGCCCTACCGAACAAGATTTTAGGCCTTGTTTGGAAGCCCGTGGATTGGCTTGTATCTGCATGGATTAGGAAATAAAATACACGAGTGGAGCAATAATTCCATGATTGGCGGTAATTGCATTTGGCATGAACATGGATTAAAATGATCCACGTACAAACCACTCCGATCCACGGGGAGATAAACATCTGATGTCGAGGCCGGGAACAACCCACACGCGCACTTCTCTTTCTTCAAATCGATGCCGATCAAACTATCGAGCGGAAGTCGCAACAAGGTAGAGTCGCTCGCCTTGCGCTCCGGATGCTTCTTCAATCCGGCAGCTCTTTGAACGATTTGTCTCCTTGATCCGTTATCATCTCCGACAGCCTCCCTTCATGCAAGTCATCGACATCTCCGCAACGCAACCTCATCCCTTCCGGTGAGATGCCTCCACAATCAGATAGTTCTCTCCAAACTAACGATTCTTCTAGCTAACTTATCTGGTAGATCCTCTGGAGCGAGTAGCAGCACCACGATCACTGCCACTGCTTAATTGCTTCCTCTATTCGTTGCTCTTGTTCATATTGCCTCGTTCTTCCTCTCCCTTTGTCTAATTTGATGGTTGGGTTTAATTGATATTTTCCAATCAAGAATCTGTTGTTATCGTTCAATAAAATTTACATCGGTTAACTTTTTTCTTGATTTTTAGTATCTCATTTGATCGGTTGTATAAATATTTGTTGAATCAGATCTACCTGATGCACTGCTTTTTCTCTTTCCGTTCAAGTGGATTTTTATCAACGCGTCAGTTCCAAATCGAGAAGGGGATTATGTTTTGGAGGAAATTGTAAACCACAAGTTGATGACAGGTATTTGATGGGACCACCACTTCCTTGCGGGGTTCAGTTCTCACATGGAAATGCTCCCCCAATAGCGAAACAAAGCCTTAGGTGGATTAAAGGGTAGAGGGAATTAAACCCCCACTAGGAAGAGAGGCATGAATTCACTTGATGCCTGCCTGGAATAAATGCCATTGGGAAATAATTCTCTAGCTGTCGAAAGAAGCCTTAAGGAGCCGTGCATGGCAACCCTTCTGATGACGGTTGTTGGTCTATGCGGCGATCTTGCAAACTTAAGAACTCGTCGTAAAAACAGAACTGAAAACAGAGATAATTCATTTGCAGGAGAGGAACTCAGTAATAAAATTTATATCTTGTTTATTCCTTTCTTTTTTTTATAAGCTGATTACATGACCTCTTATAAGACTAACAAAACTTGAATCCTACTTGGATTTTATACTTAATTTCTAGCCGACACAAACTCTGAAACGAAACTGACAACACGACGTTTACTGTTCACCGTACGACAAACTTACTCAACACTCACCTCCTTAAGTTTGTTGTACTCTTCCTACTGCAATTTCTTCAACGCCAATTTTCTTCCGCATCTAGAGCTTTCCTCATGATGTCTGCAAGTTGTCCACCTGAACAAATATGCTGCATATCAATTTTGCTAGTCTACACACTGCCTGATGAAATGAAACCGTGTTTCAATATGTTTACTTCTCTCATGAAACACTAGATTCTTACAAAGTGAAATTGCTGACTGATTATCAACTAGTATCTTTACAGATTCAGCCTCAACCATATATGATAACTCAGCTATTTATCTTCCTAGCCATATACCTTGACAGCCTGCAGAACTTGCTGAAATATACTCTGCTTCATACAAAGAAAGTGCTACTAGCTTCTGTTTCTCAGAGTTCCAACTGATTGGATTTTTACCAAGGTAGAAAATCATTCCTGATATACTTGTACGATCATCTAAGTCTCCTGCAAAATCACTGTCTAAATAACCATAAAATTTCGGACCTCCTCCCTGACCATATCTGATTCCATAATCAAGTGTCCCTTTGACATATCTCAACAACTGTTTCACTGTTGCATAATGTTCAGCTGTTGGTCTTTCCATGAATCGACTTATGATTTCAACTGAATAAGTTATATCTGGTCTAGTATGAGTTAGATATTGTAGACTTCCAACTATACTTCAGTATTGTGTGCTGCCTACTACAGGTTTTGAACTCTCCTTTCTTAGCTTACCTCGTGGATCCATAGGTATTATAGTTGGGTTACAATCCTTCATCCCACACTGTTCAAGCAAATTTGTTGCATATGCTGTCTAGTTTAGAGATATAATACCTAGATTCTGATGTACTTTAATACCAAGATAATAGCTTAGTAAACCAAGATCACTCATACTGAATATTTTCTTCATATGATCCTTAAATTCTTCCATACCTTTGGTGATTTTTCCTGTGATAAATAAATCATCAACATAAACTCCGAGTAAGATTCTTCTCTTTTAGCATTTTCTTTTATAAACTGCATGCTCCATTGAACACTTCACAAAGCCTAAAGTCATGAGTGTTTTTTTCTAGCTTTGAATTCCATGCCCTGCGTGCTTGTCTGAGACCATACAATGCTTTATGCAATCTCATCACCTTATGCTCTTCTTCCTTTTTCTCAAATCCAGGTGCTTGAGATACATATACTTCCTCATCAAGATCTCTGTTGAA
The DNA here is from genome assembly GCA_030760725.1 of Neostapfia colusana. Taxonomy (NCBI): domain Eukaryota; kingdom Viridiplantae; phylum Streptophyta; class Magnoliopsida; order Poales; family Poaceae; genus Neostapfia; species Neostapfia colusana. Next base: position 49,890,371 of record JASWHV010000015.1, read on the forward strand.
AAATGCTGACTTAACATCCATATGGTGAATCTTCCATCCTTCTTGAGCAGCCACTGCTATTAATAACCTTACAGTTACTAATTTTGCTACAGAGGCGAAAACCTCCTCAAAGTCAATACCTTGTCTCTGAACATATCATTTAGCAACTAGGTGTGCTTTGTGTCTAACAACTTCACCCTTACTATATTTCTTCAGTTTAAATACCGACTTTAAACCTTAGCTTTATGTCCAGGGGGTATAATTGTAACTGACCAAGTATTGTTATTCTCAATGGAAGTAGTTTCTTTTTCCATGGCTTTTCTCCAACTAGGTTCCGAATTTGCTTCTTGGAAACTTGCAGGTTCTTCAATCCCAAAAAGGCATAGTCCAGAATATTCACAATTTATGGGAACTGTATCCCTATATATTGATGAAATATTCCTACTCTTAATGGCTCACTGGCTGAGGATTCTTCTGCTTCCATGTTTGGATTTTTAGGTGTCTCTAGTAAATTCAGAGCAGGTGTTGCTAGAAAATTTGGTTCCTCTTCTTCCTCTTCTGATAGCTCAACAATATTTTCTCATAGGTTGACCTCACTTACTGTGGTCAGTATCCTGGTCAATTCCTTCTACCTTAGCATCGGCATACTCAAAATACTCTATAATCAGTGGCTCATTATTGATATCCTTGTCTGAATGATGACTGTCCCATGGCCAACTTTTATCTTCTTCAAATATCACATCCCAGGATACATACACCTTCCTTGCCACTAGATCATACATTCGATGTGTCTTCGAATGAGCCTCTGTTTCATACCCTCCCTATGAACACAATTTTAGTACTGCGATCTTCTTGTTAGACTGTGTATGTAATGTATGTGTCAAGGACTCAAGGGTAGTTTGGTCATTAGCTAGGAGGACTACTAAACCCTAGCTTGTACTCTATATATGTAACCCCCCTTGACGTTATCAATAGAGAGTTCGGTTTATCCTCTAATATGGTGTCAGCATATTAGGTTTTCTTGGGCCTCCTCTCCTCCCTCCTCTCTCTCCCCCACACCCGCCGCCTCTCTACCACCACCAGCCGCTGCCTACTCCTCCCATGTAGCAGCAGCCGCCACCACCTGCCAGCGCGCCACCGCCGGTCGGCGATCCGGCGGCGGCCCGCCCCTCGTCTCTACCGCGCCACACCCGACAGTCGCCGCCGCCACGCCTATGGACCCCTCCGCCGCTGGGCAGTGGCCGCGTGACACCGTCCCCGGGCGTCGCGGCCAGCCTCCCGAGAGGCGCGGCCGGCCTCCTGAACGCCGACGTTGGCCTCCCGTGCGCCGCGGTCGGCCTCACAGGCGCCGCGGCCGGCCTCCCGAGCGCTGCCGCTGGCTTCCCCGGCCCAGCGCGACCGGATCCGCCACCACCCTCCTCGCCGCCGGCTTCCCAGCCCCGGCGCGGCCGGATCCACTGTCAGGAGAGGCACCTCCGCTGCACCCTCGTGTGGGATCTACCGCTCCCCATGGCTGGCGCGCCGCCGCCAGCCAGCGAGACGCCATCGGCTCACCTCCCCCCTAGGCGCCGCACCTCCCTTCTTCCCTCCACAGTGCGCCACCTTTCTCCTCTCAGGTCGCCCCATGGCCGCCGCCGCCCCTGCCTTGGTCGTGCTGCCTTCCTTTTCACTGGTTGCCTCGGCGACAATGGCCGCCGCCGCCCCTGCCTTGGGTGCGCCGCCTTCCCCCGCTCTGGGCCTGGCTTCCACCACCTCGCCTCTAGACCCCACTGCCGTTGTCGCCAGTGCGTGCCTCTCGCGCTGCCAACCTCTGCCGCGCGCGTCCCTCCTACCTCGTGATGTCAGCCTTCCTCGCGCGTCCCTGCCCTCCTACCCTACGCTGCCGGCCTTCCGTGCGTGTCCCTGCCCTCCTATTCTGCGCTGCCGGCCTTCCGCTCACGTCCCTACCCTCCTACCCCGTGTCGCTGGCCTTCGTCGCACGCGTCCCTCCTACCCCGTACTGCCGGCCTCTGTCATGCGTCCCTCCTCCTACCCCGCGCTGCCAACCTTCCACCTGCGTCCCTGCCCCCTACCCCACGCCGCCGGCCTCCGCAGCGCACGTCCCTCCTACCCTGTGCTGTCGGCCTCTGCTTCGTACGTCCCCCCTCCTACCCCGCACTACTGGCCTTTCGCGAGCGTCCCTGCCCTCCTACCCCGCGCTAACGGCCTCCACCGCGCGCGTCTCTCCTATCCCGCGCTATCGGCCTTCCGTACGCATACCTACCCTCCTACCCTGCGTCACCGGCCTCCACCATGCACGTCCCTTCTACCCCGCGTTGTCGGCTTTCCGCGCGCGCCCCTTCCCTCCTACCCAGTGTCGTTGCCATCCGTTGTGCGCGTCATGACTCTCCTTCCACGCGTCGCCGGCCTCCGCCACACGCACTTGGGCCATCTCTGCTGGTCGTATCCCTCGTGGCGAGGTGTTTGCGGCCCACTTCGTCGTCGTCACGGCTCGGGAGCGTGAGTTGGGCTCTTCTACGGGTTTCTCCGCTGGAAGCTGCTATAGTGTGTGTTTATTCATGTACTAAGGTCTTTTGATCCAGTCTCAACATCTACCACAGCTAGATGTTGTGACTGCGAGGGGGTCTTATTAGAGTGTCTTTGTCTTTACTCATGTAGAAAGTGTGTTGTTGTCCACTCTCAACATCTGTCGAAGTCAGAGTTTCGACTGCGGCGGGATGTTAGACTGTGTGTGTATTGTGTGTGTCAAGAGTAGTTTGGTCATTAGCTAGGAGGACTTCTAAACCCTAGCTTGTACCCTATATATGTAACCCCCTTGGAATTATCAATAGAGTTCAGTTTATCCTCTAATACTTCTAAATTTGAAAGATGCAGTGATGTTCTTTTCACATGACCAATACAGCCAAAGACTGGAAAATGTCTAACGTTTGGCTTTCTACCATAGAGTGCTTCATAAGGAGTTTTACCAAGTACACTCTTTGTTGGTGCTCTAGTAAGCAAATATACATCCATGGTAACTGCTTCTCCCAAAAAACGATTAGGCATATTTCTACTTTTCAACAAACTTCGACCCTTGGCCACCACAGTTTGGTGTCTCCTTTCTAGTACTCCATTTTGATGTGGTGAATATAGTGCAGTGACAAACCTTTTAATTCCCTAGTCTTTGCAATATTTATTGAACTCCCGTGATGTAAAATCTCCTCCCCCATCTGTCCGAAATGAACATATTTGCAAAGAGAAACTCTAGTTCCATAGCTACTTTTAGCCTTTAAAATGCTTGGAGTGCTTCATCTTTGCCTCTTAACAGATTTATCCACATGTATCTTGAAAAATCATCGACAAGAAGAAGAAAATACCTTTTACCTGAGTTGGTTTCTGGTGAAATTTGTCCACATAAATTACCATGAAGTAACTCTAATGGTTTGACAGCACGAAAGTCTGAAGAAGCTGGGAATGACCTTTTGTATTGTTTTCCTATAAGATATCCGTCACAGATCTTTTCTATATGGACAATTGTCACCATTCCTTTCACCATACCTTTCTCAGTTATATTTCTTAAGGCACGAAAATTCACATGTCCATACCTTGCATGCCACAGCCAAGAATTTTCTGATGTTTTTGCTTGCCAGCATTCAGGCTTAGTGTTCTTCAGATTTAGAGTATATAGCCGATTATTAGATCTTTTTACTCTTGCTATCATTTTCTTTCTTATGTCCCAGAGTGTCATTATATCATCTTCCACCAACACCTTACAGCCATGCTCATCAATTTGTCCTAAACTTATGATGTTGCTTTTTATTTGAGGTATATAATAAACTTCCGTGAGAATTTGATGTTCACCACTCAAATAAGACAGACTCCTTCCCACAAATTTCTACAGTGGAACCATCACCAAACTTGACAGTTCCTGTAATCTTAGTGTCAGGCTCAATAAATTCTTTTCTACTCCCAGTCATGTGATTACTTGCTCCTGTATTGAGATACCATGACAAATATGTATTCCTTTTTTCTCAGTAATAATTTTCTTCTCATGCAATAGAACCTCCCCTTCTGTTTTTGGTTCAAGTGTCTTGACTCCAGCATTAGGAAGTGTGCGTCTTGATCATCCCCTTTCTTTATAAGATTTACTTTTGCCTTAAACCTTCTGTCAAGTTTCTTGCAGTTTTCAGCAAAATGACCTTTCTCATTGCAGTTGAAGCACTTCAGTTTCAATAAATCAAAACCAGATCGGTCACCATTGCCCGGGCAGCTCCTTGAGACCGACCACGACCTCAACCTCAACCTCTGTTATTTCTATGACCATCGTTCCTTATGCTGTTGAAGTTTTCATATTCCTTTCTTTCCTTTGCAACTCGAGCCTCCATATCAGCATGAGAATACAATAGTTTCCCACCATTATCTTTAACTTCATTTTTTCCTTTCTGGTTTCCCTCATGTGTTCTCAATATGCCGATTGCTTCAGAGACGGATATCTTAGTAAGATCACTAAACTGCTCGATAGTTCCAACGGTATATATGAATTTTTCAGTAACTGACGAGAAAAGTTTCTCTACTACTTCAGTATCTGTTATTGAACCTCCTAGTGACTTGATCTCGCTTACGAGATTTGTTAGCTTTACTGATTATTCGGCGATTGATTCTCCATGAGACATCTCTAGCTTATAGAGCTGTCTTTTGAGCACTTGTGCTCGTGCACGCTTCACCTTATCCTCATGTACTCACATCTCTCTTATTGCTTCCCACGCTTCTTTTGCAGTTGAGTAATCGGCGAGCGTCATTACCATATTGTCCGGAATGGACTGTGCTAAGGCAGCCATGGCACCTTAATCCACTTTATCTACATCATCGCTTCCTTCTATAGCTTTCCACAAACGCGGGTTACAAAGGATGAACTTCATCTTTGTGGCCCGTCCGAGATAGTTTTTGTCGTTGAACATTGCATATTGAATCGACACAGAACCCATTTTTGGCATCACCATTGCGATCTTATCGACGCCTTCAGTTCCTAACACCTCCTTCTTTGTATTCTTTTTGCTATTTTCTACTGACATCCGTTTTCTTCCTGATCGACAATGATCTTAGGCTCAACCCGCTCTAGCATCACCTATTAGTCCACTTAGCAATCTTGCGAACTTAAGAACTCGACGAAAAAACAGAACTGGAAACAGAGAGAATTCGTTTGCAAGAGAGGAACTCGTAATGAAATCTGTATCTTCTTTACTCCTTTCTTTTCTTTTCTTTTCTTTTTATAAGCTGACTACATGACCTCTTATCAGAATAACAAAACTTAATTCCTAGTCGACTCAAACGAAACCAAGTAAGCGACAACACAATATTTACTGTTCACCATACGACAAACTTACTCAACAGTGGCCGCAAAGCAGTTGGTGCAATCCACGGCATGGAATGCATAGTTCGATGATTTAAGACGTGCTTATGGGTGCACAATGCACTTGTGCTTGATTTGTTGATTCTTTCATTTTAAGTTTCTTCCAATGTACAGATGAAAAGAACATGCTTGATTTGTTGGTTCTTTCATTTAAGATGTTCGGAGATGAAAGTTGGGCCAAATTATTCCTTACAAATAGATAAGGCAAAAAAGCAAACTTATGAAAGACATAAAAAAGAATGCTACGGATGGGGTTCTGTGTTAAATCATTTCCATAGCTCTTCCATAGGAAGCCCACGTTCCTCAGCGACATCCTTGAATTGCTTCATCGTCTGCGTGGCCTTGATGGTAGCTCTTGCGTTGTTAAGGGGGTTCTTGCTGCGCAATTGCTTCCCTAGAGCATTTTCTACCCCAGCCATCTCCAGCACAACCCTCACAGCTCCACCAGCAATAACACCAGACCCAGGGCAAGCAGGTCTCAACATCACCCTGGCTGCTCCGAAGTCCGCATCAGCTCTATTTATAGCTCAGGAAGAAAAAGAGAAGATAGATGTTTAGAATAGCAACAACATTATAATCTTTACATTATAGACATAGAAAAGAATGTGAAACATGATTCATATTACTGCTTTAGCACATGGTCATAAAGTATCCATGTAGCCCGTAATTGCACTAGCAACAACACAACAACAAAGCCTTTGTACCAATCATGTTGGGGTAGGCACAAAATTGCACAAGGCCAGCAAATTTTCCAACGTGCGACATGGCAAGCTCTGGGGGACATAAAACACATTACTAATAATGTGGCTGAAGGGAGTTGCAATCAGTCGTGGAGAAACAAATAAGCAGTGCCAATTAGTATGTACAAGAGAAAAAGAACAGCGAAGCAATACTTGCAGATTAAGTTCTGACATCTATAGATGGTTTTGACAAAATTATTAACCTTCTTAGAAAGGGGGCCTAGAACTGCAGACATTAACTTTTCTTAGATAAAATTGCAAGGCGCCAACGGGCTTAAGTACAAACTTCTAAGAGTCCAATTGGCAACTAAATGTGAGAATCACTTTTCATGGACCAAATTTTGGCGCCCGGCTAGCTGCATTTTTTTTCTTAACCAAGCTTCAGATAGAGTCGAGAACTTCATTTACATAAATCTTTTTGAGATGGGAATACAGAAAGAGAGGCCCCTTCTGTTAATTTATTTACGTAATTGGGTCTGCATACAAGTTCTTTTTTTCTTGAACACACAGGAGAGCTGCGTATCATTATATTAAGAAGAAAAAGACAAACTGTACAAAGATAAAAAAGGGTAGCCCGGTGCATGTAGTTCCCGCTTGCGCAGGGTCCGGGGAAGGGTCCAACCTATTTGGGTCTTTTGTACGCAGTCTTTCCCTGCATTTCTACAAACTATACAAAGATGTTGTACAATAAACGACTACACTTAACACTCAATATAAAAGAAAGACAACCTAGACTTCAGTTACAGAACTAGTTAAGAAAGATATTCCATGAGCTCCTGCCTTCTCCCATAGACAGTGCTATTCGCCAGCAAAAGTTAAAGCAGCCGCTACACTGCAGAGCCATCAAAAACACAACGGTTACGATGGTTCCAAATAGTCCAGGCTCCCAACATGATGATAGAATTAAGACCACGTCTTATCATGCTACTGACTGTATCATATGATGTTTGCCACCAATCATCAAAAGTGACCTCTCCAAGCTGCGGAGATAAGAGCTTGAAGACCGACTTGGTCTAGAAGAAAAAAAAAGGGTGTAACCAGTGCTGAAGTCTCCCACACATGTGAGGTCTGGGGAAGGGTGGGCTAGAAAATAATATCAAAATTGTCTAGCAAAGATGCAAGAAACCAATAAGTGATCAATGGTCTCAGCTTCCTAGTCACAAAGAGGGCATTTTTCCGGATGGTCTAAACCCCTCTTTGCTAAACGATCGGCACTCCAACATCTCTTGTGAGGGACCAACCAGAGAAAGAATTGACATTTGAGCGGTCCCCATGACTTCCATATGCGTTCCCAGGAACCAAGTTGTGTTGACCCAATGAAGAGGCTTTTATATGCGGATTTTGTTGAGTACCGACCACTTAGTTGAGAACCTCCAAATATGAGTATCTTCCACTTCAGGTTGTAGTTGGAACTCGGATAAAGTATCCGATAGCCTTAGAAATTCCACCAGCTCAACTGTAGATGCTCCTCGAATATTAGTTATCTAGATTCTATTGGACAGTGCTTCCTAAACTGTTTGTGATTTAATTCTTCTCTTGAGAACTATAGCGTAAAGACGTGGTATGAGATCCTCAATCTGATGGCCATGCAACCACCTATCCCGCCAGAACTGAGTTGTAGCACCTCTGCTGACCTGCGTCAGCATAGCAACGGAGAACTCATGAACTTGACGCGGCACTTGAACCTGCAATGCAGCCCAAGGCCGGTTTGGTTCTGTCTTTTGCAACCACAACCATCTCATCCTCAAAGCCCAGCCGATATTCTTGATGTTTGCAATACCAAGTCCGCTCAAACTAAGAGGACAACATACCTTGTCCCAAGCAACCAAACAGTGCCCGCTTCTACATCCTGATGTACTCTCCATAAAGAAGCACGACGAATTTTATCAATTGACTTGACTGCTCAGTTAGGAAGATCAATCGCCATTGCAATGTAAATGACCATGGCCGTGAGAACATATTGAACTTGCACTGGCCGACCGGCCCGTGTCATTAGATCAGCTTTCCAGCCCAGAAGTTGATCGACAATACTGTTGGAGTGTACGTGTATTAGGGGGTATTTTAGTCTTTTGTATTAGAGTTACTTGGCCCTTAAGTTGTGTCCCCCTATATATGTATCCTCCTTGACAGCCTGTTAATGGACTGATTCATTTTTCCCTTCCAGTTTGGTATCAGATTGCCTCTCTCTCTCTGCCCTTCTCTCTCTCCCGGTGGCTGCGTGCCGCCCGCCGCCGCGCTGCCAGACCGCGCCGCCCGCCGCCTGGCAGTCGCGCCCCCCTCTCCTCCTTCTGCTACGCCGAGCTCGCCACCGAGATCCCCTCCGCGGGGGGCTCCTTCTCCTACCTCCACGTCGAGCTGGGCGACCTGGCCGCCTTCCTAGCCGCCGGGAACATCCTGCTCGAGGCCGTCGTCGGCGCCACGGGGCTGGGCCGCTCCTGGACGTCCTACCTCGCCGTCCTCATCGGCCGCGACGGCGACGCGCTCCGCGTCCACGTCCACGTCCCCGCGCTCGCTGACGGGTTCAACCTGCTCGACCCCATCACCGTCCTCGTCCTCGTCGCTACCTCCTCGCTCGCCGTCTCCGGCGCGCGCCTCACCTCCACCGTCAACTCGCGCGCCAGGTCCGAAACGAGGGCTCCGGGAAGAAGTCGGCCCTGCTCCAGCGCCAGTACTGCCGCCGCGCCGCCGGTGATGCCATTCGCGGTGCAGCCGCCGATGGGGAACGAGAGGCCCGGCCGTGCCGTCACCGCCTTCGTACCCGGCGCCGCCGCCCCGCCGCTGCTGCCAGGGGCGTCTTCGCCGTTCCCTGCCGGCGGACCGTTCGTGCGCCACGGCGTTAGCCCGGCGCTGTCATTCGGAGCCCCGCCTCCCGCTGCAACGGGTTGGTTCAGCGACTCAACGCCGCCTCAGGGTCTCTTCACCTCCGTGCCGCCATCTCAGGGCCCCTTCACGCCTACGCCACCGCCTCAGGGTCCCTTCACAGCCAGCCCGCCTCCCCAGGGCCCTTTGCTGCCACCCACCGGCACACCCCTGCTGCTGCCCGCTGGCGCACCCGTGCTGCCGCCCGCCGGCGCGACCCCACCGCTGGCTGCCGGTGCTCCTACAGCCCCCAGCGCTGCCACCCCTCGAGCCGCTGCTGCCGCCTGGCCTGCCGTCGTCGCCTCTGCAGCACCCTACGATGGCGCCGGCTGAACAAGTCCCTGTACGGGCTAAAGCAGGCGCCTCGGGCTTGGTACAGCCGGTTCGCCTCCTTCCTGGCCTCGCTCGGCTTCGTCGAGGCCAAGTCGGACACTTCGCTCTTCGTCTACAGGCGTGAGGGTGACACTGTCTACCTCCTCCTGTACGTGGACAATATTGTCCTCACGGCGTCCATCCCGGCTCTTCTTCAGCGCAGATCTCCGCCCTGCAGCGCGAGTTCGCGATGAAGGATCTCGGCCAGCTCCACCATTTCCTGGGCGTTGCGGTCGAGCACCGCCCGGGTGCTCTGTTCCTCCACCAGCGCCAGTACTGCCTGGATATCCTCGAGCGAGCGGGCATGGCTGGTTGCAAGCCGTGCTCCACTCCCGTGGACACCCAGGCGAAGGTGTCTTCGACCGACGGCGCCCCGGTCGTCGACCCTACCACTAACAGGAGTCTTGCAGGTGCACTGCAGTACCTCACCTTCACCAGGCCAGACATCTCCTACGCGGTTCAGCAGGTGTGTCTTCACATGCATGATCCGCGGGAGCCGCACCTCACGGCGGTGAAGCGGATCCTTCGGTACCTGCGTGGTACCCACGACTACGACCTTCTTCTACGGCGCGACTCTGCCTCCGAGCTGGTTGTCTACACCGACGCTGACTGGGCGGGTTGCCCGGACACCCGCCGGTCCACCTCCGGCTACGCCGTCTTCTTGGGCGGCAACCTCGTCTCCTGGTCCTCGAAGCGGCAGCACGTGGTGTCCCGCTCGAGTGCCGAGGCGGAATACCGCGCCGTGGCCAATGGTGTGGCCGAGTCCTCCTGGCTTCAGCAGCTGTTTCAGGAGCTACACTCCCCCCTCGCCCGGAGTACGTTGGTCTACTGCGACAACGTCAGCGCCGTCTACCTCTCCACCAACCCGGTGCAGCATCACCGCACGAAGCACGTAGAGATCGATCTTCACTTCATTCGTGAGCGGGTGGCTCTCAGGGAGGTGCAAGTCCTGCACGTTCCGACGTCGTCGCAGTTTGCCGACATCTTCACCAAGGGACTTCCTTCGACGGTGTTCACCGAGTTTCGGTCCAGTCTCAACATCTGCCATGGTCAGCCGCCTCTACACGCCTCGACCGGCCACGCCACTGTCGGCCCCCCTCTCCTCCGCCCGCTGCCGCCGGCCTTCCTCGGCCCGTCGCGGCTAGATCCGCCGCCGCCGGCTCCCCCGGGACCGGCGCGGCTAGATCTGCCGCCGCACCTTTGCCCGCCGGGTGAGGCACATCCTCCGCCGCCCTCCACGGCAGCTCCTGCTCACTGGAAGCCACCTCCGCGCTCCTCTGGCCGTGGACGCCACTGCGCCCCTCTGGCCGCCGCCGCCTCTGGCGCCGTCAGCGCGGCTGTCTCGGGGAGCGTCTCCGGCGTCCTTGCGACTAGATCTGGGGTCCCCGCCCCTCTCCATGGCTCTGTGGAGGCCCGATCTGGGAGTGTTGGCCCCCTCTCCTCTGCCCGCCGCCGCCGACTTACCGCGCGCCGCTGCCGCGACTCTAGAGCCACCAGAGCACTGCACGATGGCTCCGCCCTCCAAGCCGCAGCAGCGCCTCCGCTCCTCCCCAAGGCGGTCGTGAGAGCCACCATGGACGCTCGTCGCTGCTCCAAGGCACGAGCGAGAGTCCGCTCATGCTCGCGAGCAGCCGCCAGAGCAGCGACGACGCCGGAGGCAGTCGCAGACGGCTGACCAGTACCACTGGCGGGAGCCACCGGATCGGCGAGGGTAGCAAAGAAAGCAACCGGCAGCAATGGCGACGAGGCAGTCGACGGTGGCCACACATGAGGGGCTGGTAGCGGCCACACATCAGGGGCCGGCGGCGACGGCCCAACAGGTGCCGGTAGCGGCTGGAGATGACCCGACAGCGGTGTAGACGAGGCGGCGGCGGCCCAAGGCGGCACAGACGAGGCGGCAGTGGCCCAGGGCGGCGCTGGTGAGGCGGCAGCGGCCCAGGGCGGCGCTGGTGAGGCGGCACCGACCCTGAGGGCGGGGCGGCGGCAGCGGAGAGAGGGAAGGAAGGAGAAGCAGGGGCGGGGGCGGGCGGCGGCGGCGGCGACGCGCCGGCGGGCGGTAGCGGCGGCGGCCTGCTCGGGTTCATGTCGGGAGGGAGAGAGAGAGAGAGGAGAGAGAGAGAGCTGGCTGATACCAAATTGGAAGGGTTTGTTTCAATTAGGTTTCCAATAGTGTACAGAGTACATACAACCCTACACTTCATACATACACATTCTAACAATCAAGAGGGTAAGGACATCCTAGACTTTGCCGTAGCCTATGATCTGTTGGTAGCTAACACCCTCTTTAGGAAGAGGCAATCTCACCTAGTGACCTTTAGTAGTGCCCAACACTCTAGCCAGATTGATTTTGTCCTCACTAGGAGAAGGGATAGACGGGAGTGTCTAGATTGTAAAGTGATTCCCGGGGAGTGTGTTGTGACACAACATAAGCCTGTGGTAGTTGATTTTCACGCTTTCATACATGTTTTTGCGGGACAAGGTGTCAAAATCACAAGAACAAAGTGGTGGAAGTTGAAAGGAGAATCACAAGAATCATTTGAAAATAGTGTGATCACAGAAGGACCTTGGACAGAAAATGGAGATGCGGATAGTATGTGGGTGAAGATGGCAACTTGCATTAGGAAGATAGCTAGGGAGGTGTTCGGTGTGACAAAAGGAAAGAAATTTGTAGATAAAGACACTTGGTGGTGGAATGAGGGTGTACAAAAGGTCATTAAGGAGAAGGAGTGTTACAAGAGTTGGCATAATAATAGAAGCGCAAGCAACATGCTTAAGTAAAAAGAGGCCAAGAAAAATGCAAGGCGGGCTGTGAGTAAGGCAAGAGGACAGGCCTACGATGAGTTATATGATAGACTAGAGACAAAAGAAGGTGAAAAGGACATATACAAGATAGCAAAAATCCGCGAGAGAAAGATGATGGATTTCAATCAAGTTAAATGCATCAAAGATGAGACTGACCGTATTCTAGTGAATGATGAAGAGATTAAGAATAGATGGCGGGATTACTTTAATGGGCTATTTAGTGATGGGAATGGAAGCACTATGGTTGAGTTGGATGACTCCTTTGATGACTCCAACAGGCGGTTCGTGCAGAGGATACATGAGTTTGAGGTTAAGGAGGCCTTAAAAAGGATGAAAGGAGGAAAGGCCCTCGGACCTGACGATGTCCATATTGAGGTGTGGAGATGACTTGGGGTCGTGGCAATAGTATGGCTCACAAAGCTATTCAACCATATTTTTCAGTCAAACAAGGTGCCTGAAGAATGGAGGAAAAGTATATTAGTAGATTACCAACGTCAGTTGGGTCGCCACGTTCGACTTCCTTTTCCGCATTCTGTCACTCGTGTCGAGCGCATCTTTGATTTGATTCACTGTGATCTTTGAACTTCACCTGTTTTCAGTGTTTCTGGATATAAGTATATTTTGGTGGTCGTTGATGATTTTTCGCACTATTCGTGGACTTTTCCCTTGCGACAGAAGTCTGATACGTTCGGCACTCTTTCTCACTTCTTCGCTTGGGTGTCCACCCAGTTTGGGCACACGATCCGTGCGACCCAGTGCGATAACGGGCGCGAGTTTGACAACTCTGTGTTCCGTGACTTTCTGCTTTCTCGCGGTGTTTAGTTGCGCATGTCTTGCCCGTACACTTCCCCCCAGAACGGCAAGGCTGAGCGCATGATTCGGACCACCAATGATGTCATGCGCTCTCTGATGTTTCAGGCTTCTACCGCTACTCGTTACTGGGCGGAGGCGCTTCACACCACCACCTACCTCATTAATCACCTTCCTACTAAGGCGATTAGTGCTCCCACCCCTCACTTCGCTTTGTTCGACACCCCTTCTCTCTACGACCACCTTCGAGTGTTCGGGTGCGCTTGCTACCCTAACCTCTCTGCCACGGCTTCCCATAAGCTTGCGCCTCGCTCGACTCGATGTGTTTTCCTTGGGTACTCCCCTGACCACAAGGGGTACCGGTGCCTTGACCCTACCACCCGTCGTATCTTGATCTCCCGACACGTCGTCTTCGACGAGTCTTCCTTTCCCTTTTCCACCCCGTCTTCTGACTCTGTCGCTAAGTTGGATTCCCTCTTCTCCACTGACCCCGAGGCTGCTCCTGTACCGCGACCTTGTCTTTTACCTCTTGCAGGTTACCCTCCCATTGCGCCACGCGCAACTTCGACGTCTTCCACGCCTCCTGTTGTGCCTTACGTGGCACCGACGTCCCTGACGTCACCTGCTGCGCCACGCGCGGCCCCGGCGTCCCTGACGCCACTTGCTGCGCCACACGCGGGCCCGGTGTCCCTGACACCACTTGCTGCGCCATGCGCGGCACCAGCGTCCCTGACGCCGCCAGCTGCGCCACACACGGCCACGGCGTCCCTGACACCACTTGCTGCGCCACGCGCGGCCCCAGTGTCCCCGGCGTCGCCTTCTGCGCCACGCGCGGCCCCGACGTCCCTGACGACACCTGCTGCACCGAGCGTGGTTCCGGCGTCCCTGCCGACGCCTGCTGCGCCGAGCGCGGCCTCGCCGTCCCCGACGCCAGCAGTCGCGCCGTGTGTGGCCTCGACGTCCCCGACTTCGACTACTGCACCACCCACGGCCCCTGGACCGCGGTACGCCGATCCCGCCCTCGTCTATCAGCGACGAGCGCGGATTGGTGGACCGTCCTCTTCGCGCCCTGAGGACCTGGTATACCACCCTCCGCTGCTTCACCGGGACCCTCATCACGTTCACCCGATGGTGACTCGACGGGCCGCCGGTGTCCTTCGACCTGTGGAGCGCTTCTCTGAAATCATTCTCTCATCCTCGACCCTCCCAGAGCCTGCCTCGTCACCCATCTCGCCTATCCCCTCTTCTGTCCGTAGCGCCCTCGCCGATCCTCATTGGCGTCGGGCTATGGAAGAAGAGTATGCGGCCCTACTTGCCAACCGGACCTGAGACCTGGTTCCCCGTCCTGGTCGTGGCAATGTTGTCACGGGCAAGTGGGTGTTCACGCATAAGAGGAAGGCAGATGGGTCTCTAGAGAGGTACAAGGCACGGTGGGTGCTTCGCGGTTTCACGCAGCGTCCCGGCGTCGACTACGACGAGACTTTCAGCCCGGTGGTGAAGTCGGCGACGGTTCGCACCGTTCTGTCGCTGGCTCTGTCGCGTTCTTGGCCTGTCCTCCAGCTGGACGTCAAGAACGCCTTCCTCCACGGGACGTTGATGGAGACAGTATACTGCAGTCAGCCGACATGGTTCATTGATTCAGCCCGTCCAGACATGGTCCGCCGGCTGAACAAGTCCCTGTACGGGCTAAAGCAGGCGCCTCGGGCTTGGTACAGCCGGTTCGCCTCCTTCCTGGCCTCGCTCGGCTTCGTCGAGGCCAAGTCGGACACTTCGCTCTTCGTCTACAGGCGTGAGGGTGACACTGTCTACCTCCTCCTGTACGTGGACGATATTGTCCTCACGGCGTCCAGCCCGGCTCTTCTTCAGCGCAGATCTCCGCCCTGCAGCGCGAGTTCGCGATGAAGGATCTCGGCCAGCTCCACCATTTCCTGGGCGTTGCGGTCGAGCACCGCCCGGGTGCTCTGTTCCTCCACCAGCGCCAGTACTGCCTGGATATCCTCGAGCGAGCGGGCATGGCTGGTTGCAAGCCGTGCTCCACTCCTGTGGACACCCAGGCGAAGGTGTCTTCGGCCGACGGCGCCCCGGTCATCGACCCTACCACTAACAGGAGTCTTGCAGGTGCACTGCAGTACCTCACCTTCACCAGGCCAGACATCTCCTACGCGGTTCAGCAGGTGTGTCTTCACATGCATGATCCGCGGGAGCCGCACCTCACGGCGGTGAAGCGGATCCTTCGGTACCTGCGTGGTACCCACGACTACGACCTTCTTCTACGGCGCGACTCTGCCTCCGAGCTGGTTGTCTACACCGACGCTGACTGGGCGGGTTGCCCGGACACCCGCCGGTCCACCTCCGGCTATGCCGTCTTCTTGGGCGGCAACCTCGTCTCCTGGTCCTCGAAGCGGCAGCACGTGGTGTCCCGCTCGAGTGCCGAGGCGGAATACCGCGCCGTGGCCAATGGTGTGGCCGAGTCCTCCTGGCTTCAGCAGCTGCTTCAGGAGCTACACTCCCCCCTCGCCCGGAGTACGTTGGTCTATTGCGACAACGTCAGCGCCGTCTACCTCTCCACCAACCCGGTGCAGCATCACTGCACGAAGCACGTAGAGATCGATCTTCACTTCATTCGTGAGCGGGTGGCTCTCAGGGAGGTGCAAGTCCTGCACGTTTCGACGTCGTCGCAGTTTGCCGACATCTTCACCAAGGGACTTCCTTCGACGGTGTTCACCGAGTTTCGGTCCAGTCTCAACATCTGCCATGGTCAGCCGCCTCTACACGCCTCGACCGGCCACGCCCCTGCCGGCCCCCCTCTCCTCCGCCCGCTGCCGCCGGCCTTCCTCGGCCCGTCGCGGCTAGATCCGCCGCCGCCGGCTTCCCCGAGACCGGCGCGGCTAGATCTGTCGCCGCACCTCTGCCCGCCGGGTGAGGCACATCCTCCGCCGCCCTCCACGGCCGCTCCTGCTCACTGGAAGCCACCTCCGCGCTCCTCTGGCCGCGGATGCCACTGCGCCCTTCTGGCCGCCGCCGCCTCTGGCGCCGTCAGCGCGGCTGTCTCGGGGAGCGTCTCCGGCGTCCTTGCGACTGGATCTGGGGTCCCCGCCCCTCTCCATGGCTCTGTGGAGGCCCGATCTGGGAGTGTTGGCCCCCTCTCCTCTGCCCGCCGCCGCCGACTTACCGCGCGCCGCTGCCGCGACTCTGGAGCCACCAAAGCACTGCACGATGGCTCCGCCCTCCAAGCCGCAGCAGCGCCTCCGCTCCTCCCCATGGCGGTCGTGAGAGCCACCATGGACGCTCGCTGCTGCTCCAAGGCACGAGCGAGAGTCCGCTCATGCTCGCGAGCAGCCGCCAGAGCAGCGACGACGCCGGAGGCAGTCGCAGACGGCTGACCAGTACCACTGGCGGGAGCCACCGGATCGGCGAGGGTAGCAAAGAAAGCAACCGGCGGCAATGGCGACGAGGCAGTCGACGGTGGCCACACATGAGGGGCTGGTAGCGGCCACACATCACGGGCCGGCGGCGACGGCCCAACAGGTGCCGGTGGCGGCTGGAGATGACCCGACAGCGGTGTAGACGAGGCGGCGGCGGCCCAAGGCGGCACAGACGAGGCGGCAGTGGCCCAGGGCGGCGCTGGTTAGGCGGCAGCGGCCCAGGGCGGCGCTGGTGAGGCGGCACCGACCCTGAGGGCGGGGTGGCGGCAGCGGAGAGAGGGAAGGAAGGAGAAGTAGGGGCGGGGGCGGGCGGCGGCGGCGGCGACGCGCCGGCGGGCGGTGGCGGCGGCGGCCTGCTCGGGTTCATGTCGGGAGGGAGAGAGAGAGAGGAGAGAGAGAGAGCTGGCTGATACCAAATTGGAAGGGTTTGTTTCAATTAGGGTTTCCAATAGTGTACAGAGTACATATGGCCCTACACTTCATACATACACATTCTAACAATCAAGAGGGTAAGGACATCCTAGACTTTGCCGTAGCCTATGATCTGTTGGTAGCTAACACCCTCTTTAGGAAGAAGCAATCTCACCTAATGACCTTTAGTAGTGCCCAACACTCTAGCCAGATTGACTTTGTCCTCACTAGGAGAAGGGATAGACGGGAGTGTCTAGATTGTAAAGTGATTCCCGGGGAGTGTGTTGTGACACAACATAAACCTGTGGTAGTTGATTTTCACGCTTTCATACATGTTTTTTGCGGGACAAGGTGTCAAAATCACAAGAACAAAGTGGTGGAAGTTGAAAGGAGAATCACAAGAATCATTTGAAAATAGTGTGATCACAGAAGGACCTTGGACAGAAAATGGAGATGCGGATAGTATGTGGGTGAAGATGGCAACTTGCATTAGGAAGATAGCTAGTGAGGTGTTCGGTGTGACAAAAGGAAAGAAATTTGTAGATAAAGACACTTGGTGGTGGAATGAGGGTGTACAAAAGGTCATTAAGGAGGAGTGTTACAAGAGTTGGCATAATAATAGAAGCGCAAGCAACATGCTTAAGTAAAAAGAGGCCAAGAAAAATGCAAGGCGGGCTGTGAGTAAGGAAAGAGGACAGGCCTACGATGAGTTATATGATAGACTAGAGACAAAAGAAGGTGAAAAGGACATATACAAGATAGCAAAAATCCGCGAGAGAAAGATGATGGATTTCAATCAAGTTAAATGCATCAAAGATGAGACTGACCGTATTCTAGTGAATGATGAAGAGATTAAAAATAGATGGCGGGATTACTTTAATGGGCTATTTAGTGATGGGAATGGAAGCACTATGGTTGAGTTGGATGACTCCTTTGATGACTCCAACAGGCGGTTCGTGCAGAGGATACATGAGTTTGAGGTTAAGGAGGCCTTAAAAAGGATGAAAGGAGGAAAGGCCCTCGGCCTTGACGATGTCCCTATTGAGGTGTGGAGATGACTTGGGGTCGTGGCAATAGTATGGCTCACAAAGCTATTCAACCATATTTTTCAGTCAAACAAGGTGCCTGAAGAATGGAGGAAAAGTATATTAGTACCTATCTTCAAAAATAAAGAAGATATTCAAAGTTATATTAATTATCGAGGGATTAAACTTATGAGTCATACTATGAAACTTTGGGAGAGAGTGATTGGACACCGCCTGAGAAAAGTGTCCAATGTCACTAAAACCAGTTTGGTTTTATGTCTGGGAGGTCTACAATGAAGACGATTTTCTTTCTTCGTCAGCTTATGGAGAGATATAGGGAGCAAAAGGACTTGCATATGGTATCTATTGACTTGGAGAAGGCGTACGACAAGATACCAAGTTCAGTCATCTGGTGGGCACTAGAGAAACATAAAGTGCCAACAAAGTACATTACCCTTATCAAGGATATGTACAATAATGTTAGGACAAGTGTGCGCGTAAGTGATAGTGAGACTGATGCATTTCCTATATCGGTAGGACTACATCAAGGATCAGCTTTGAGCCCATATATCTTTTCCTTGGTGATGGATGAGGTGTCGAAGGATATACAAGGGGATATCCCTTGGTGCACGCTCTTTGCCGATGATGTAGTGCTGGTAGATGAAACTAGGGATGGTGTTGATAAGAAATTAGAGCTATGGAGACAAACTTAGAGTTCAAGGGGTTTAGACTTAGTAGGACCAAGACCGAGTACATGAGGTGACTTTAGTGGTGTTGGTCGTGAAGAGGGAAATGTTAGTCTACAAGGACAAATAGTACCTAGAAGGGACTCTTTCCGATACTTAGGATCAATGTTACAATGCAATGGCGATATTGATGAGGATGTTTGCCACAGAATCAAGGTAAGGTGGATGAAATAGCAACATGCCTGTAGAATCCTATGTGATAGGAAGGTCCCACAAAAACTAAAAGGAAAGTTCTATAGGACGGTGATCAGACCCGCGATGCTTTATGGGGCGGAATGTCGACCAACTAAACGGCAACATGTCCAACAAATGAGTGTCGCAGAGATGCGCATGCCACGGTGGATGTGCGGGCACACGAGAAGAGACCGAATAAGGAATGAGGCGATTCGTGATAGGGTAGGGGTGGCGCCGATTGAAGAAAAGTTAGTCCAACATCGACTAAGGTGGTTTGGACATATCCAGCGGAGACCTCCAGAAGCACCAGTTAACAGTGGGATTTTAAGAGGTAGAGAAAATATTAGGAGGGGTAGAAGACGACCAAGGTTGACCTGGGAGGAGGCGGTAAAACGAGATTTGAGAGATTGGAATGTATCCAGAGACTTAGCCCATGACAGGACCACATGGAAAGTAGCAATTCATGTGCCAGAATCTTAGTCTTGTTTTTCCTTTTCTTTTTTTTTCCTTGTTGTTCTTATATCTATTCCTCTCTTTTATTTCATTGACATATATATATATATAATTATTGGATTTTATGTCTAGCCGACCCCAACATGCTTGGGATAAAGGCTTGGTTGTTGTTGTTGTTGATTGTTTCCATATGGCCATGTTATTTTTCAAAATTTAGATGTGCAAACTTTACTCCATGTCCACTGAAATGGCTAATAAGTAAACTTTAGTATAAATTTACAACTAGGTGCAAATCATAGTTATTAAGGCGGTAAAGCGACATAAGGTGACATATCCCTTTTTATCTTTTAAGCGGTAAGGCGTAAGGCAAGGCGACGCCTTACTTATATTTAAATATAGCAAAAAATAGGAGTAAAAATAAAATGGAAAAGAAAAAAGAAAAGAAAAAGAGAAGAAAAGACTACATTTCAGTGGCCCATCCAGCCCACTATCACCAGTCCATCTCATTTTCTATTTATATCTAAAATCCCCTAATCCTAGCCTCAGCCGCTCCCCACCCGGCCACCTCCTCGCGCACTCGTGCGAGCGCAGCAACCGCCGCATATCTCTGTGTCCTGTCCGGCGCTCCCCACCCAAGCCCCACCGGCAGTGATGGAATAAGTCTTGTACTCTTAGTCTTTGTGGCCCCTAGTTAGGACAGCATCTTAGTACTCGTTAGGACATCTTAGACCAAAAGGACAGCATATCAGTCCTTGTTAGGACAGCATCTTAGTCCTTTGGTAGGACAACATCTTAGACCTAAAGGACAGCATATCAGTCCTTGTTAGGATAGCATATTAGTCCTTTGATAGGATAGCATCTTGACATCTTAGACTAGCATCTAGATATATGCTTGGCTGCCTCAGCTATAAATATGTAACCCCAACCCCTAGGTTGGGCATGACATTGTGTGGAATGAAACAAGAAAAATTTCCCAACTCCTAGTGTCATCCTCTCCATGAGAGTAATACTTCAGATACTAACAAGTGGTATCAGAGCCGTTCTATCATGTAGCCTAGACATCTCCTGCTCATCTCCTTCCCATGCCTCTCTTCGTCTTCAGCCGGCAACAATAACACCGGTTGTTTCAACTCATTCCTCCTCTTCTGCACAGACGAGCACCGGCTTGTCTGAGACAGCCTCTCCCCCACTAGTGCGCCATGTCCGAAGGACAGTCTCAGCACTTGGTCGCTTCGAGCGCGCGGCATCAGCGGGAGGCCGATGTCGCCACGACAGAAGAACGCGAGCGAGCAGCGGCAGAGGCTGCGGCGAGGGCGGCGAGGCTGGCGGCGACGGAACTGACAGCGGTGAAGGTGGAAGTAGAAGCAGTAGCGGCTGTGGATGCAGCGCGTGCGGCTGCAACAGAGCTTGAGGCTCTGCGTGGCGGTAGCGACAGAGGCTCTAATTCTACCGACGGCGGCACCAACGAAGACCTCAGTCTGGCAAGGGAGGTAGCACGACCACAGACGCCACAGTGGGCAGCCGCGCACCCGCATGAGCGCGGCGGCTGCAGCCCAGACGGGCGCGGACGCGCCGGCGACGCTCCCGGCGGGGGTGGTTCGGTCGACGGAGATCGAGGCATTAATAGGCGGCACGACTTTCTCTCCCCGAACAGGTATCATGGTCACCACAAGATCCAGGCCATTGTCAGAGACGTTGGTCCCAGCGGTGGGTGACCTACCCTCACCAAGACCAACTATGTCGAGTGGGCCGCGGTGATGAGGATACGGCTCCAAGTGCGGCACATGTGGGAAGCAGTCCAGCACGGCGACGTCGACTACCACGAGGATCGACGAGCGTTGGATGCTCTCATTGCTGCAGTACCATCCGAGATGCAATTCTCGCTTTCCAATAAGCGGATTGCCAAGGAGGCCTGGGACGCCATCGCTGCGGCACGCATCGGTAGCGACCGCGCCCGCAAGACCACACTGCAGGCACTCCGTAAGGAGTGGGAGAACCTGACCTTCAAGCCAGGTGAGGATGTTGATGACTTTGCTCTCCGTTTCAACACACTACTGCAGAACATGGTGCAGTTCGGCGACGACACCTACAATGAGGAGAGAGCCATCGAGAAGCTCTTCTGTTGCATCCCTGAGAAATACAAGCAAATCGCTCGCTCGATTGAGTCTCTGCTGGACCTCTCCACGATGTCGATCGAAGAGGCGATAGGCCGCCTCAAGGTCGTCGACAGCGACGAATCTCAACATCTCTCGGGGCCATTCACCATCCGCGGGAAGGTACATCTCACTCGGGAGCAGTGGGAGGCCTACCAAGGTGACGGGAAGAAGGGGGAGTCCTCCTCGAAAGGCGGCCGCAAGCGCGGCAAGCCAAGCAAGGGGCGCGGAGGTGCCCAAGCCGGGGCGCAGAGACGTGTCGAGGGCGGCGCCCAGGGTCGCGCCGCCGGTAACCGGAAGCCAGCACGAGACGACACCTGCCACAACTGTGGCAAGCTTGGTCACTGGGCCTGGCAGTGTCGGCAGCAACGACGCGGACAGGCCCACGTCGCACAGGTGGAGGAGGAGCCGGCTCTGCTCCTGGCGCATGCAAGCATCGAGCCACCTCCAGTGGCATCGGCCGTAGCGGCTCTCCTCCACATCGATGAGCCGAGAGCACAGGCCTTCCTCGGTGACGGCTCCAGCAACGACAAGACTGGCGGGTGGTGCCTCGACACCGGCGCCACCCATCACATGACTGGTCGACGGGAGTTCTTCACTGAGTTTGACCCCAATGTACGAGGCTCCGTCAAGTTTGGGGACGCCTCTGGTGTGGAGATCAAGGGTGTCGGCACCGTCATCCTCACCGCCGAGTCTGGTGAGCACAGGCTGCTCGTCGGAGTCTACTACATCCCCGCATTGAGGAACTCTATCATCAACCTGGGTCAGCTGGATGAGAACGGTTCGCGCGTGGAGATCAAGGACGGAGTCATGAGGATTTGGGACCGCCATCGTCGCCTTCTTGCCAAGGTAACCAGAGGCACCAATCGACTCTACGTCCTTAACCTGCAGGTAGCACAACCCCTCTGCCTTGCTACTCGCCGGGATGACGAGGCGTGGCATGAGCACTTTGGGCACCTTCACTTCAAGGCCCTGAAGCGGCTCAGTGCCAAGATGGTACGGGGCATGCCGTGCCTTGACCATGTGGAGCAGTTCTACAATGTCTGCGTAGTGACAAAGCAGAGGCGGCTCCCCTTTCCCCACCACTCGAGCTTCCGAGCCAAGGAGCGGCTCAACCTTGTGCACTGGGACTTGTGTGGCCCGGTGACACCGGCTACACCGGGAGGACGACGTTACTTCCTGCTGCTTGTCGATGACCTCCCCCGCTACATGTGGGTGATGGTCCTCGGCAGCAAGGGAGAGGCTGCAAACGTCATCAGGCGCGCGCAGGCCATTGCGGAGGCGGAGTGCGGCCGCAAGTTGCGCATGCTGCGCACCGACAACGGCGGCGAATGCACGGCGGCTGAATTCACGTCGTACTGCGCGAATGAGGGTGTTCAGCGCCACTACTCCGCACCGCACAACCCGCAGCAGAATGGCGTCGTCGAGCGACGCAACCAGATGGTTGTGGGGATGGCTCGGGCCCTCCTCAAGCAGAGGGGAATGCCGGCTATCTTTTGGGGAGAGGCGGTGGTGACGGCGGTCTACATCGTCAACCGCTCGCCCACCAAGGCTCTCAATGGCAGGACGCCTTACGAGGCTTGGCATGGGCGCAAGCCGACAGTCTCTCACCTACGGGTCTTCGGCTGCCTCGCGTTCGCCAAGGAGCTTGGCCACATCAGCAAGCTCGACGACAGGAGCATTCCAGGGGTGTTCATTGGCTACGCGGAGGGCTCGAAGGCCTACCGCATTCTCGACCCAGGAACACAGCGCGTGCACACGGCACGTGATGTAGTGTTCAACGAAGGGCGAGGATGGGCATGGGACAAGGCGGTAGACGACGGCTCGACTCCGACATACGACAACGTCATCGTCGAGTACGTCCACTTCAAGGGAACTGGGGGAGTTGGCAGCTCATCTCCACCGACTTCAGCGCCACGCTCCCAGTCACGACCTCAGCTGCGACGACCTCTCCGCCACCACCACCACAGCCGGCGACCCCACACACTCTAGCACCGACTGCCATCCCTCCGGGTACGTCCACTCCGACACCAGCTCGTGTCGAGCACAACCCGGTGGAGTTCGTTACTCCGCTCTCCCACGACGAGGAGCGCATCGACGCGTACCACGACGGCGAGTCGTTGCGGTATCGTACGATGGAGGATCTTCTCGGCGACCAGTCGGTGCTGGGACTGGTCCCTCGCGATCCGGAGGCGCAGTTGCATCTTGCGTGCGACGACGGCGAGCCTCGGTCCTTCGCGGGGGCTGAGAGACACGCGGTATGGCGTGCCGCGATGCAGTCGGAGATGGACGCGGTTGAGAACAACAACACCTAGGAGCTTGCTGACCTGCCTCATGGTCACCACGCGATCACCCTTAAGCGGGTGTTCAATCTGAAGAGGGATGAAGCCGGCGCCATCGTCAAGCACAAGGCTCGCTTGTTGGCACGCGATTTCGTGCAACAGGAGGGGATCGACTTCGACGATGCCTTTGCGCGCGTGGCGCGGATGGAATCTGTGCGACTCCTCGTTGCGCTGGTTGCTCAGGGAGGCTGGCGGGTTCAGCACATGGATGTCAAGTCAGCGTTTCTTAATGGCGATTTAAAGGAGGAGGTCTATGTGCACCAACCGCCGGGATTTACGATTCCTGGCAAGGAGGGCAAGATGTGGCGCCTGCGCAAGGCCCTCTATGGCCTGCGGCAGGCACCAAGGGCGTGGAATGCCAAGTTGGACTCCACGCTCAAGGGGATGGGCTTCGAGCAAAGCCCGCACGAGGCAGCCATCTACCGGCGAGGCAATGGAGGAAATGCCCTACTGGTGGGTGTCTATGTCGACGACTTGGTGATCACCAGCACTAAGGATGCGGAGGTGGCAGCGTTCAAGGAAACAATGAAAGCCACCTTCCAGATGAATGACGTTATCTCTCTCCTTCTACCTGGGGATCATCCGCTACGTTGCTGGGACTCTCAACCACGGCCTCTACTACCCGAGGTGCCCTAGGGAGGCACACCTTGTCGGGTACAGCGACCACGCCGGCGACATCGACACTAGCAAGAGCACGAGCGGGATTCTCTTCTTCCTAGGCAACTGCTTCGTTAGTTGCCAGTCGGTCAAGCAGCAGGTGGTGGCCTTATCCAGTTGCAAGGCCGAGTACATAGCGGCCTCTACCGCTTCGACTCAGGCGCTCTGGCTAGTTCGACTGCTTGGTGATCTCCTCGGCAAAGACACCGGAGCGGTGGAACTCAGGGTGACAACAAGTCCGCTCTGGCTCTAGTAAAGAACCCCGTCTTTCATGAACGGAGCAAGCACATCCGGGTGAGGTACCACTTTCTCCGAGGCTGCTTGGAGGAAGGGAGCATCAAGGCGTGCTACATCAACACCAAGGACCAGCTTGCAGACCTGCTCACCAAGCCCCTTGGGAGGATCAAGTTCCTTGAGCTTTGCTCCAGGATCGGGATGGTCCAGCTCTCCCACAAGACAACGCACAAGACTTAGGAGGAGAATGATGGAATAAGTTTTGTACTCTTGGTCTTTGTGGCCCCTAGTTAGGACAACATCTTAGTCCTTGTTAGGACAGCATCTTAGACTAAGAGGACAACATATCAGTCCTTGTTATGACAGCATCTTAGTCCTTTGGTAGGACAGCATCTTAGACCTAGAGGACAACATATCAGTCCTTGGTAGGACAACATATTAGTCCTTTGGTAGGACAACATCTTGGCATCTTAGACTAGCATCTAGGTATATGTTTGGCTGCCTCAGCTATAAATATGTAACCCCAACCCCTAGGTTGGGCATGGCACTGTGTGTGGAATGAAACAAGAAAAATTTCCCAACTCCTAGCGTCATCCTCTCCATGAGAATAATACTTCAGATAATAACAGGTGGATCTTCTGGCGGCGCGGCCTCCCCGCGCGACCTGCCTACTGCCTTCCTCCGCCGGCGCCCCACCCCCCTCCCGATTCCGAGCGGACTCCACAGGTGGCTGGCCTCCCCCGAGACTTCTTCCGATCCGCCGGCGGCCTCCCCAGGCGAAGGTCAGTGCGCCTGCCCCCCTCCCCGCCGTTTGGATCTCCCCCGCCCCCTTCCCTGGCTTCCTCTGTCGGCGCCCCCCCCCCTCCCGCCGCCGGTCGCCTTACGCCAGATGTAAGGCGACACGGACATCTTACGCGTCTCCGGGGCGCCTTAAAATCAATGGTGCAAATGAATTTTTCCACTTCTATTTAACGTCAAGTCATGGTATGGATCGCAGTGGTAATTAAGGAACAAAAGATAAGACCGATAGCTAATAAGGAAATCCAAAAATTTGAGTGACTAATAAGGAGCTGCTGTGGATGCCTTTGTGGGCCGCCATTACGGGCGCAGGTCCAACAAAGGCACCAGCAGCGCGGTGGCCTAGGGTACAGGCAGCAGCAACACATAAAGAATCTAGAAGATCGTATAAGAGGGAAATAATCTAGATCAGAGGAGAATAATCTGTTAGAGATGAAAATAGATAATATGGTGTGTTATAGATAGAAATAAAAGATAGAGGTGGTTGGGGAAAGGGCGCTTAGAGGGAAATAATCTACATTAGTGAAGAATAATCTGTTAGAGAAGGAAATAAATAATAGGGTGTGTTATAAATAATCATTGGGTTTCATATCTAGCCGACCCCAACATGCTTGGAATAAAGGCTTGGTTGTTGTTGTTGTTGTTGTTGTTGTTGTTGTCGTTATAGATAGGAATAAGAGATAGGGGCGGTTGGGCTTTCCCCAACCGTCTGGGCGTAGATTCGGGAGGGGCGTGCAGGGCCCCTTGCCCATATAATGCGCCCCCTCCCCCTCATGTAATCCATCAAGGAATAATAGAATTACCCCAACAGGTTGTTCTCTACCTTGGTCACTCTGGCTACTAATCCTAGCAACCACCGTGACAACCCTTCCCCTCCTCGCTACCCCCTACGTAGCAATCTCTCCTCCTTCCTGCAGCTCTATACTCTCCCCTACGCAGCCCTAAGCACAGCCAAGGAACTCCCCTCCACCATGTTTCACAGCAATTGATATCCAAAGATATCGGAGCAGCGACCATGTCCGGCCCCGGTAACAATCCTGGGAGCGACATAAAGGCACTTCTGGAATCCATGCAAACCATCCTCACGACCTCCATCGACCGACACCACATATGGAAACCGTGAACAACCGGCTGGATCGCCACGATTTGCGCGTCTCCCGCATGGAGAAGCGACCCGAAACGGCGTTCTCCCTGCAGCAAGAGGCGCCCCTGCAGGACGATCCTATCCAAGGTGACGGCTCATTTTGATGGAATAAGTCTTGTACTCTTGGTCTTTGTGGCTCCATAGTTAGGACAGCATATTAGTCCTTGTTAGGACAACATCTTAGTCCTTTGTTAGGACAACATCTTAGTCCTTTGTTCGAACAACATCTTAGTCCTTTGTTAGGACGACATCTTAGTCCTAGTTAGGACAACATGGGATAGCATCTCGACGGCTGTCTTGGGCTATAAATATGTAACCCGAAACCCAAGGTTGGGCATGACATTGTGTGAGAAATAAACCGAAAAAATTTCCCCAACTCCTAGAGTCATCCTCTCCATGAGAGTAAGACTTCAAATACTAACAAGTGGTATCAGAGCCGTTCTACCCTGTAGCCTAAACATCTCCTGCTCATCTCCTTCCCATGCTTCTCTTTGTCCTCAGCCGGCAGCAACAACATCGACTGTTCCAGCCCATCCCTCCTCTCCTGCACAGACGAGTAATAGCTTGTCTGAGGCAGCCTCTTCCCCACATAGCACTCCCCCACTAGCGCGCCATGTCCGAAGGACAGTCTCAGCGCTGGGTCGCTTCG
Organism: Neostapfia colusana; assembly: GCA_030760725.1. NCBI lineage: Eukaryota > Viridiplantae > Streptophyta > Magnoliopsida > Poales > Poaceae > Neostapfia > Neostapfia colusana. The sequence continues at coordinate 49,917,533 of JASWHV010000015.1, forward strand.
AGCGCGCAGCATCGGTAGGAGGCCGAGGTCGTCGCAACAGAAGAACGCGAGTGTGCGGCGACAGACTACAGCGAGAGCGGCGAGGCTGGCGGCAGCGGAACTGGCAGGGACGAGGGTAGAAGTAGAAGCAGTTGCGGCTGCAGCACGTGCGGCTACAGCAGAGCTTGAGGCTATGCGAGGCAGTAGCGATAGAGGCTCTGTTTCTACCGACGACGGCACCAACGAAGGCCTCAAGCTGGCGAGGGAGGTAGCACGACCATAGGCGCCGCAGTGAGCAGCCGCACACCCCCATGGGTGCGGCGGCTACAGCCCAGACAGGAACGGACGCGGCGGCGGTGCTCCCGGCGGGGGCGGCTGGGTCGACGGAGATCGCGGCCTTTACAGGCGGCGCGACTCTCCCTCCTCGGACAGGTATCATGGCACCACGGGATCCAAGCCATTGTCAGGGACGTCGGTACCGGCGGTGGGTGGCCTACCCTCACCAAGACCAACTACGTCGAGTGGGACGTGGTGATGAGGATACGGCTCCAAGTGAGGCACATGTGGGTAGCAGTCCGGTCGCCGTACGTTGACTACTACGAGGATCGACGAGCGCTGGATGCACTCATTGCTGCAGTACCGCTCGAGATGCAGTTCTCGCTTTCCAAGAAGCGGGTTGCCAAGGAGGCCTGGGACGCCATCGCTGCGACACGCATCGACAGCGACCGCGCCCGCAAGACCACACTGCAGGCACTCTGCAAGGAGTGGGAGAACCCAGCCTTCAAGCCAGGTGAGGACGTTGATGAATTTGCTCTTCATCTCAACACACCGCTGCAGAAGATGGTGCAGTTCGGCGACAACACCTACGACAAGGAGAGAGCCGTCGAGAAGCTCTTCTGTTGCATCCCCGAGAAGTACAAGCAGATCGCTCGCTCGATCGAGTCTCTGCTGGACCTCTTCACGATGTTGATCGAAGAGGCGATAGGTCGCCTCACGGTCGTCGACAGCGACGAACCTCAGCCTCTCCCGGGGCCTATCACCATCGGCGGGAAGCTACATCTCACTCGGGAGCAGTGGGAGGCCTATCAAGGTGACGGGAAGGGGGAGCCCTCTTCCTCGACAGGCGGCCGCAAGCGCGGCAAGCCGTGCAAGGTGCGCGGAGGTGCACAGGCCGTGGCGCGAAGATGTGCTGAGGGTGGCGCCCGCTGAGGCGCCCAGGGTGGCGCCGCCGGCAACCGGAAGCCAACACGAGACGACGCCTGCCACAACTGTGGCAAGCTTGGTCATTGGGCCAAGGAGTGTCGGCAGCCATAACGCAGCCAGGCCCACGTCGCATAAGTGGAGGAGGAGGAGCCGGCTCTGCTCCTGGCACACACCAGCATCGAGCCACCTCTAGTGGCATCGGGCGCAGCAGCTCTCCTCCGCCTTGATGAGCCGAGAGCACACGCCTTCCTCGGCGACAGCTCCAGCAACGACAAGACTGACAGGTGGTGTCTCGACACCGACACCACGCATCACATGACCGGTCGACGGGAGTTCTTCACTGAGTTTGACCCCAATGTCCAAGGCTCCGTCAAGTTTGGGGACGCATCTGGTGTCGAGATCAAGGGCGTCGGCTCCGTCATCCTCACCACCGAGTCTGGTTAGCATAGGCTGCTCATCGGAGTCTACTACATCCCCGCGTTGAGGAACTCTATCATCAACCTGGGACAACTAGATGAGAACGGTTCACGCGTGGAGATCAAGGACGGAGTCATGAGGATTTGGGATCGCCATCATCGCCTTCTTGCTAAGGTAACCAGAGGCACCAATCGACTCTACGTCCTCAACGTGCAGGTAGCTCGGGATGACGAGGCGTGGCAGTGGCACGAGTGCTTCGAGCACCTTTACTTCGAGGCCCTGAAGCGGCTCAGTGCCAAGGAGATGGTACAGGGCCTACCGTGCCTTGACCACGTGGAGCAATTCTGTGACGTCTGCGTGTTGACAAAGCAGAGATGGCTCCTCTTTCCCCAGTAGTCGAGCTTCTGAGCCAAGGAGCGGCTCGATCTCACGCACGGGGACTTGTGTGGCCCGGTGACACCGGCTACACCGTGAGGACGCGTTACTTCCTGCTGCTCGTCGACGACCTCTCCCGCAACATGTGGGCGTGCGCAGGCCACTGCGACAGAGTGTGGCCGCAAGTTGTGTGTGTTGCGCACCGACAATGGCGACGAATTAACGGCGTTGAGTCCGCGTCGTACTGCGCGGATGAGGGTGTTCAGTGCCACTACTCCATGTCGTACAGCCCGCAGCAGAACGGCTTCGTCAAGCGGCGCAACCAGACGGTTGTGGGGATGGCTCAGGCCCTCCTCAAGCAGAGGGGAATGTCGGTTATCTTCTGGGGAGAAGCGGTGGTGACGGTGGTCTACATCCTCAACCGATCGCCCACCAAGGCTCTCAACGGCAGGACGTCGTACGAGGCTTGGCATGGGCGCAAGCCGACAGTCTCTCACCTACGGGTCATCGGCTGCTTCGCGTTCGCCAAGGAGCTTGCCCACATCGGCAAGCTCGACGACAGGAGCACTCCGGGGGTGTTCATCAGCTACGCGGAGGGCTCGAAGGCCTACCGCATTCTCGACCTAGGAACACGGCGCGTGCGCAAGACACGCGATGTAGTGTTCATAGAAGGGCGAGGATGGACATGGGACAAGGCAGTGGAGGACAACTTGACTCCGACGTACGACAACTTCACCATCGAGTACGTCCACTTCAAGGGAACGAGGGGAGTAGGCAGCTCTTCTCCACCGAGCATGTCAACTCTAGTCGCCGAGCCTCCACCGACTTCAGCGCTACGCTCTCCAGTCACGACCTCGGCCGCGATGAGTTCTTCGCCACCACCACCACAGCCGGCGACCCCATGCACTCCAGCACCGAGTCCACCCCTCCGGGCACGTCCACTCCAACACCAGCTCGTATTGAGCACAACCCGGTGGAGCTCACTACTCCGCTCTCCCACGACGAGGAGCGCATCGACGCGTACCACGACGGCGAGCCATTGTTGTATCGTACGGTGGAGGACCTTCTCGGCGACCAGCCGGTGCCGAGACTAGTCTCTCACGATCTGGAGGCGCAGTTGCATCTTGCGTGCGACGACGGCGAGGCTCGATCTTTCGTGGAGGCTGAGAGACACGCAGCATGGCGTGCCACGATGCAGTCGGAGATGGACGTGATTGAGAACAACCGCACCTGGGAGTTTGCTGACCTCCCTTCTGGTCACTGCGCAATCACCTTTAAGTGGGTGTTCAAGCTGAAGAGGGATGAAGCCTGTGCCATCGTCAAGTACAATGCTCGTTTGGCGGCACACGGATGGAATATGTGCGACTCCTTGCGCTGGCTGCCCAGGAAGGCCGGCGGGTTCAGCACATGGACATCAAGTCAGTGTTTCTTAACGGCGATTTAAAAGAGGAGGTCTACATGCATCAACCACTAGGATTTGCGATTCCTGGCAAGGAGGGCAAGGTGTTGCACCTGCGCAAGGCCCTCTATATCTTGCGGCAGGCACCAAGGGCGTGGAATGCCAAGTTGGACTCCACGCTCAAGAGGATGGGCTTCGGGCAAAGCCCGCATGAGGCGGCCATCTACCAGCGGGGAAATGGAGGAAGCGCCCTACTGGTGGGTATCTACGTCGACGACTTGGTGATCACTGGCACCAAGGATGCGGAGGTGGCAACGTTCAAGGAAGAGATGAAAGCCACCTTCTAGATGAGTGACATGGGATCTCTCCTACCTGGGGCACCAGGCCGACTCCGGGATCATGCTTCGATAGATTGCCTACGCCAAGCGCGTTGTTGAGCTGGTTGGGCTCACAGACTGCAACCCAGCTCACTTCGATGGAGGAGAGACTGAAGTTGAGTCGCGCCAGCACGACAGAGGTGGACGCTACACAGTATCGGCGTCTTGTGGGGAGCCTTCGCTACCTCGCCCACACACGGGCGGACTTGGCACTCTCTGTCGTCTACATCAGTCGGTTCATGCAGCGATCGACGACGAAGGACCAGCAGGCTGTGAAGAGGATCATCCGCTACGCTGCGGGGACTCTCAACCACGGCCTCTACTATACGCGGTGCCCTGGGGAGGCACACCTTGTCGAGTACAGCGACAGCAACCACGCCGGCGACATCGATACCAGCAAGAGCACGAGCGGGATTCTCTTCTTCCTCGACAAGTGCCTCGTTAACTGGCAGTCGGTCAAGCAGCAGGTGGTGGTCTTGTCCAGCTGCGAGGCCGAGTACATAGCGGCCTCTACCCTTCGACTCAGATGCTCTGGCTTGTTCAACTGCTTGGTGATCTGCTCGGCAAAGACACTGGAGCGATGGAACTCAGGGTGGACAACAAGTCTGTTCTGGCTCTGGCAAAGAACCATGTCTTCCATGAACGGAGCAAGCACATCCGGGTGAGGTACCACTTCCTTCGAGGCTGCTTGGAGGAAGGGAGCACCAAGGCGTGCTACATCAACACCAAGGACCAGCTTGCGAACCTGCTCACCAAGCCCCTTGGGAGGATCAAGTTCCTTGAGCTTTGCTCCAGGATCGGGATGGTCCAAGTTTCTCACAAGACGACGCGCAAGACTTAGGGGAAGAATGATGGAATAAGTCTTGTACTCTTCGTCTTTGTGGCCCCTAGTTAGGACAGCATATTAGTCCTTGTTAGGACAGCATCTTAGCATATTAGTCCTTGTTAGGACAGCATCTTAGTACTTTGTTAGGACAGCATGAGACAGCATCTCGGCAGCTGTCTTGGGCTATAAATATGTAACCCCACCCCTAGATTGGGCATGGCATTGTGTGAGAAATAAACCAAAAAATTTTCCCGAATTCCTAGAAACAGCCTTTTACAGAAATGTAGGGAAAGGGTGAGTACAAAATACCCAAGTGGGTCAGACCCTTCCCCGGGCCCTGCGCAAGCGGGAGCTACATGCACCGGGCTGCCCTTTTCCTAGTGTCATCCTCTTCATGATTAAGACTTCAAATACTAACACATTTGGCGCGGCAGCTTTGGTGGCCGCGGCCGTGGCAGCGGCGACGGTGACGGCCACGAGGACAAATATGTCAGCCCGCGCAACAGCAACAGGCGCCCTCAGGGGCGCCCGCCCTTCGACGACGACGGGATGTGCCGTCACAATGTCAGCTTCCCTAAGTTCGACGGAAACCGACCCGCTTCCCTGACTCACCAAGTGTGAGACGTACTTCCACGGGACACGTACGATGCTCGAGGAGGTGTGGTTGGCGTCTCTCCACCTGGAGGGCGTCGCAGCCGAGTGGTACATCTCCCTCGAACGCGACTGCGGCATCGTGTCCTAGGAGCGGTTCGCGGATTTCGTCAACATGCGCTTTGGGCCTCCGCTCCACCCCAACGACCTGGCTGAGATCAAAGATCTCCGTCGTATCGGTACAGTAGATTACCAACGTCAGTTCGTGGTACTTCTTTGCCGTTGCGAGGATCTCAGCCAACGCCAGCAGATCAACCTCTTCACAGCCGGTCGTTTCCCACAAACCTGCAGACCACCATGAGCCTGGCCCCGGCTTTCGAACGAAGACTAGCAGCAACAGCAGACAACGGGGTGCAGAAAGGCGCCACCATTCATCGCTCTACGCGCCCTTCACCCTCGCCGCGTGCCCCTACCACAGCTCCTAGTGGTGGTTCTGCTGCACCCGCTCCGACATCTTCTTTGGCATCCTCCCGCCCGCGCCTCAATCATCTCACGGCCGATAAGATGGCTGCCAAGCGGGCGAGTGGCGAGCGCTTATCACTGCTCGGAGCGGTACACGCCGGAGCACAAGTGTGCCGGCAAGGGGATGTTCCTTTTGGAGCTTGATGACGACAACGTTGATGCGGTCATTGCCGACATGGGCATCTCACTACACGCCCTTACCGGCATCGACCTCGCCAACATGATGAAGCTCCAGGTCCACGTCCACGGCAAGGTGCTGACGGCATTGGTCGACATCGGCTCCACTCACACCTTAATCATAGAGCCCCTAATCCAGGAGCTCGACCTAATGATGTTGTCACGGCCAGGCGTCGACGTTCGGGTCACCAACGACGACTCCATCTCATGCACAGGTATCTGCCCACGTGTACCTTTGTTGATTGTAGGGGATCACTTCGACGTCACTTGCTACGTGCTGCTACTTGATGGCTTCGACCTTATCCTGGGAGTTCAGTGGTTACGATCCTTGGGACCCATCCTCATCCTCTAGAACCTTCAGGACCTCACGATGGAGTTGTGGCGCGACGGGCGAAAGGTGGTCTGGACGTGGTTGGGCAACCCCGCCCCTGCGTGCGCCTCCCTGAAGGCGCCAACCGACGTGATGGGCGCCCTCCTGGACGGCTTCCAAGACCTCTTCAACCAGCCACGCGATCTTCCTCCTCCACGGCGCCTCGACCACCGCATCAGGCTCCTGCCAGGCACAACTCCAGTAGTTGTCCGGCCGTACCGCTACCCCAAGCTTCTCAAGGACGAGATTGAGAAGCAATGTGTTGAGATGCTTCACCAAGGCATCATCCGAGAGTGCGCCTCTGCATTCTCCTCGCCAGTGTTGTTGGTCCGCAATGTTAGATATAATCCCGTTTTTCTAATAATTGGTGTTAGAGATAGAGTCCTAGTCCAATAAGAGTAGAAGTTAGTATTAGATAAGGACTCTGTAATCTGGGGCTATATATACAGCCCCCCATTGAGAATAAGATGAGAAGAGATTAGAGGAAATTAACCCCGGATTTCCAACAATTGGTATCAGAACCTAGGTTTCGGATCAACCGCTGCCCCCGGGAGGATGTACTCCCGGGGGGGCGCGAGATGAGAAACGCTCAACTAGGGTTCCACGTGTCAGTGGCTGATAAGGAGGATGCTTCTGCATCGGCGGCCGAGATTGCCAGGCCGTCTCCCCTGACCAGGAACGCGGCGGTGGCCCAGCTCTCCAGGTCGCGCGCACCGGAAGAGGCTGCAGCTGCGGCGGCTTCGGAGGCGGCCGAGTCACCCCCGCCGAAGAAGGGGGCGGTCGCGGCAACGATGGAAGCCGCCAACTCGTCCCGGCCCAAGAAGGCAACAGCAAGGGGCGGCGCGGCCAAACTGGCCCGGCGACGAGGGCGGCCCATCGACCACCACAGCTTGGCCGCTGTCACCAAGCACGGGGACCGAGTGGATCCCGGCGCAGATCCGGCGAGCAGGGCGAGGGGCCCCAAGGGCGACGGCGGCGGGAGCGCGCGGCAGGTGGCCGGGCGGGCGACGGCCAGCGGCGCGCGCAGCAACGGGCGGCAAGCTGCGGGCAGCGCACGGCGCGCGGGCGCGAGGAGCGCGGGCAGGGTGCGAGCGGAAAGGGCGGAGGGTGCGCGTTCTGCGGGAGGCGTACTCGGCGGCGGCTGTGCTAGCGAGGAGCCGCTGACGCCCGGCAGCGAGAAGAGATCGACGAGCCCAGCGGCGCAGATAGCGGTGGAGACGGCTCCAGGGAGAAAGCTTCAGCTGCTAGGGTTTCAGTGAAGAGGATAAGCGCCCTGGGCTAGCTGGGCCTCGAGGGCTTGAGCTTGCGCTTGTGACACAGACCAAGGCTGAGGCCTGTCGGGCCAAGTGTGCTCAGCTGGGCCGACTGGGCTGAGGTGGGCCAGAGGAAGTCAAGTGCTAGCCCACGATCAAGGAGGTGTCTGCAGAACATGGCACATGATTCGACTTTCAGACCAACAGAGGACGAGCTGGTGCTTCACTTTCTCCGACCACAGCTGCGTGGTTTTCCACCGCGTGAGGCGGGCATTGTGATAGAAGCGGACTTCTATGATATGACGCCGTGGGACCTCTTGGCGAACTACGACCTGCGTGACTTGGGATATTTCTTCACGTTGCGCAGGCGGAGCAAGCCTCGAGTACAGCGGTCCAGTGGCGGCGGCATCTGGAAGCATAGCGCGACCAAGTGTGCACAGTCAATTTCCAACATGGGAGTTGTGGTGCAATGGCGTATGGTCAAGTTTTGCTTCTACATGCGCGGAGAACTCGGGAAGCGTCGTAGCACGGGATGGATCTTGGAGGAGTACGAGATCACTGACCCAAGGTGCTATCGCCACGACGATGAAGGTGAAGAAGAAGAAGAATATTGGGTGCTCTGTCGCGTGAGAAAGAGCAGACCAATGCGAGGTGTGCTCGAGATGAAGATGTGACCATCTCGAGTATGTGCTCGAGATGAAGATGTGACCATCTCGAGTGTGTGGGTATGTGGTCGGAATGAAGATGTGTCCATTCCGAGATCAAATGCAGGATGAAGATGAGTCCATCCTGGGGTTGAAGATGTGACTAACCTAAATGCGTGTGCAGGATGAAGATGAGCCCATCCTAGGTTGAAGATGTGACCAACCCGAATTTGTGTGCAGGATGAAGATGCGGCCATCCTGGAGATGAAGACGTGCCCATCCCAAAATTGAGTTGTGCAGGGTGTAGATGTGACCATCCTGGGGGTGCAGTTGTGTCCATCCCGAAAGTGTGTTTAGGGTGGAAGTGTGTCTCCATCCTAATTAATGTGAGTGTGATCTAGAAAAACGAGATTAGGGGGTGATTGTTAGATATAATCCCGTTTTTCTAATAATTGGTGTTAGAGATAGAGTCCTAGTCCAATAAAAGTAGGAGTTAGTATTAGATAAGGACTCTGTAATTTGGGGCTATATATACAGCCCCCCCCATTGAGAATAAGATGAGAAGAGATTAGAGGAAATTAACCCCGGATTTCCAACACGCAAGGCCGATGGCACATGGCGCTTCTGCATCGACTACCGCGAGCTCAACGCCCGAACTTTGAAAGACAAGTTCCCGATCCCGGTGGTCGATGAGCTACGTGACGAGCTCCGCGGCGTGAGGTTCTTCGCCAAGCTTGACCTTCGCAGCGGCTACTCCCAGGTGCGCATGCACCCAGACGACATTGACAAGACGACGTTCCAAACTCATCGGGGCCACTACGAGTTCTTGGTGATGTCATTCGGCCTCACCAACGCGTCATCAACATTCTAGTCATTGATGAACGACGTCCTCGACCCTTACATTAGGAAGTTTGTGCTTGTCTTCTTTGACGACATCTTGGTGTACAACAGGTCTTGGGCCAAACAACTCTAGCACGTGAAGCAGGTGGTCTAGACACTCCCGCACAAGTTGTTCTTGAAGAATACCAAATTCTTCTTCGGCCAGGAGTCCGTGTCCTATCTAGGACACATCATCTCCTCTAAAGGCGTGGCATGGATCCGTCCAAGGTGGAGGTTGTGGAGCGTTGGCCCACACCTCAGTCTCTTCGAGACTTGTGAGGCTTTCTCAGGCTACTGCCGCAAGTTCATTGTGAGATATGGCACGGTGGCCGCACCACTGGCCACCCTCCTCAAGCGGGAGGCGTTCCACCGGACCGACGATGCGCAGGACACCTTCTCTCAGCTCAAGCAGGCGCTGATAACAACACCTCCTCTTCAGATGCCGGACTTTGACAAGCGCTTTGTCGTCGACTTCGACACATCAGGTGTCGGCTTCGGGGTGGTCTTGCACCAGGGCAACGGTGCCATCGCCTTCTTCACCCGCGCCGTAGCTCCTCACCACCAGAAGCTACCAGCGTACAATCGCGAGCTGATCGGCCTTGTGAAGGCCGTGCGCCACTAGCGGCCTTACCTGTGGGGCTGCCCCTTCATTGTTCAGACAGATCACTTCAGTCTGAAATACATCCTGGATCAGCGCCTCACGATGACTACCCATCATGCTTGGGCAAGCAAGTTTTTCTGCTATGATCTGCAGGTTGAGTACAAGCCCGGGCATATGAACGGGGCAGCTGACGCCCTGTCCCGCCGAGACGAGGAAGACATGGCAATACATGCCATCTCAGCGCCAATCTTCCACTTGTTCGACTCTCTTCACGCAGAGATTGCCGCGGACCAGCAGGCGCAACAGCTGCGCGCTCAGCTCCAGGAGGGAGCTGCACCAGATGGCTGGTCCAAGCGCGACAGCCTTCTCCTATACAAGGGGAAGCTCTTCATCCCAGAGATGTCCTCCTTGTGGCCCTTCCTCTTGGCTGAGGCGCATGATGGGGTCACGAGGGCATCTAGAAGACGGTGCACTGGCTACGCCTCTCGTTCTAACCTGCGGAGAGTACGAGAGTTTGCCCGTGAGCGCGCCACCTGCCAGTTCAACAAGACAGACCATCTACACCCAGTCGGCCTACTACAGCCACTTCCTGTACCTTCAAAGGTCTGGCAGGAAGCAGGATATCTCCATGGACTTCATCGCAGGCTTCCCAATGGTTGGTGGGAAGTCGGTGATTTTGACGGTGGTGGATCGCTTCTCGAAGTACGCCCACTTCATTTCCCTAAGCCACCCGTACAGTGCTGCATCGCTGGCATGGGTGTTCTTCGACAACATCGTACGTCTACATAGCTTCCCCTGCTCCATCATCGACGACTGTGACACCGTCTTCACCAGTCTGTTATGGTCAGACTTGTTCTAACTGGCTGGTGTGCACCTTCAGCTCAGCTCAGCCTTTCACCCACAGTCTGACGGCCAGTCTAAGGTCGTCAACAAGATATTCACCATGTATCTTCGTTGTCTGGTTGGTGATCGACCGAAGACTTGGCTGCGGTGGCTTCCCTGGGCCGAGTACTGCTACAACACTTTGTACCAAACGGCCCTCAAGTGCTCACCCTTCAGAGTGATCTATGGTAGGGACCCTCCAGCTATTATCTCGTACCAACAGGGCATCTCCAAGGTAACTACAGTTGACCAGCAGCTTAACGACAGAGATGAATTCTTGGCTGAAATCAAGGACAAACTTGTGCAGGCCCAAGTCACCACTCACCATGAAAAGCTATGAAGACACGACCCGTCGTGAGGTTGAATTTCAGATTCATGATTGGGTCTGGCTGCGGCTTCATCAGAGGACTGATGTAGGGGTGATGCTGGTACCCCCTCCAAGATTGGTCCTAAATATTTTGGACCATATCAGATAGTACAGCACATTGGTGTTGTCTCCTACAAGCCGCGGCTGCCTCCCCAATCTAGAATACACGATGTCTTTCATGAGTCCCTATTGAAGAAGTTTGAACGCCCTGCACCACATAGGTGGCGCCTTTGCCACCACTTCTTCATGGACGGATTGTGCCTACACCAGATAAGGTTCAGCGAGCACGACTGAACAGAGGTGTGTGGGAACTAATTGTCAAATGGGCTGGTCACTCAGACGCGGATGCATCATGGGAGCATCTAGAAGAGTTCAAGGTGCAGCATCCCCACTTCAAGCTCTGAGGACGATCTTTTTCCGAGAAGGGGGAAATGTTTTGGATGCCTTTGTGAGCCGCCATTACGGGCACAGGATCCACAAAGGCGCCAGCAGCGCGGTGGCCCAAGGCACGGGCAGCACCAACACATGAATCTAGAAGATCGGATTAGAGGAAAATAATCTAGATTAGGGGGAATAATATGTTAGAGATGGAAATAAATAATATGGAGTGTTATAGATAGAAATAAAAGATAGAAGCGGTTGGGGTTTTCCCAACCACCTGGGCGCTTAGAGGGAAATAATCTGTATTAGTGGAGAATAATCTGTTAGAGAAGAAAATAAATAATAGGTTGTGTTATAGATAGGAATAAGAGATAGGGGTGATTGGGCTTTCCCCAACCACCTGGGCGCAGATTTGGAAGGGGCACGCAGGGCCCCTGACTTATATAATGCGCCCCCTCCCCTCTCATGTAATCCATCAAGGAATAATAGAATTACCCCAGCGGGTTGTTCTCTACCTTGGTTACTCTGGCTACTAATTCTAGCAACCACCTATAGGAAGATGTTGGCACGCTCCTGAATAGAGCTGCAGGAAGGAAGCGGGTGGAGGCGGGCGGGCCTCGGCCCAACTATTGTGGACCGTCGGATGAGATCCGATGGTTCTCATTTTACACTGGGGGTATATAAAAGCCACCCCTACCCTAACCTAAAATTTTCTCCTCACCCTCTCTTCCTCTTTTCTCCACTGCCGGCGGCGGCGGCACTGTGAGGCGACGGCGGCGGCGCTAGGCAGCGGTCTGCGGCAGCGCTAGGGGTGGACAGTGGCGGCGCTAGGGGGGTGCGGCGGCGATGGCGGCACTGACGACGGTGACAAGTCGGCCGGCCATGGCCAGGCGAGCTGGCGACCTCGGCGACGGCGGACGGAGGCAGTGCCGGCGGACGGAGGCGGTGCCAGCAACGGCAACGCCCGGCCAGGCGAGGCGAGCCGCCCTGGCGTCCCCCCGCCACCGACTGGACCCATAGGCACCGCCTAGGCGACACCTTGAAAACACTGACTGCTAATCCTAGCAGCCACCGTGATAGCCCTTTCCCTCTTTGCTACCCCTTCGCAACAATCCCTCCTCCTTTCTGCAGCAATACTCTCCCCCTACGCAGCCCTAGGCACAGTCGGGGAGCTCCCCTCCACCACGTTTCACAGCACGAATCTCAACATTTTTTTACAGTTCATAAGGAATTTTCCCCATGTTTTAACTCTTATGTGAGAAGGGGAGCCTTGGCGCAGGAGTAAAGTTGTTGCCTCGTGACCATGAGGTCACGGGTTCGAGTCCTGGAAACAGCCTCTTGCAGAAATGCAGGGAAAGGCTACGTACAAAAGACCCTAGTGGGTCGAACCCTTCCCTTGACCCTATGTAGGCAGGAGCTACATGCACCGGGCTGCCCTTTCTTTTAACTTTTATGTGACTACCTACAAAAGCTACTAACGTAAAATCATTTCCATAAATGTCAAATAAATGTTCAAGGCACTACAAAATTATGAAAGCAAATGCTAATAAAAATAAGTGATTAAAGAATATTTCAATAAACTTTTCCACACAAGAGGAACAATCAGGCCATAGAAATGGAAACAAGACTACAGTAGGTAAAATTGAGTTTACAGGTGGTGTAAAGAGTTACAAATTCATGAAGGACAATTCACGAGCTAATTTACCATCCAAATGGATGAAACAATATACATCACAATAACAAGTTAACAACTGACTGCCCAATTTCAACAATTTCTTAATTCTTGTTATCTTCTAAATAGCTGCATTAGTTGAAGAATAGTATTCCAAGAGTTAGCTGCGACCAATATTTCTGTGACCACTACAACCGCCGTTTCTTGCAAGGTTAGGATATGTTTTTTCTAAGGCCTTGGCCAGGGAAGAACAATAAATCAAAAGCAAGCATAAAACCAGCTTGGTTCTAACAACGGGTCAGCACATTCCACATCGGGTATACTGTGCTTGGTATATATAGCAAACTAGGTTGACACTATCTTTGTCAGCAACTGGAGTCAGATAACCATCTTGAAAGCAATTCAGGGACAACGAATATAACAGCTTATGTATTGCTGGACGATAGCAGTGTCACTAACCTGTGCGGGAAGGTCGAGTACTTGGTGAGCGGCACTGTGACGAGATTGCGGCGCCCGTTCATCGCGGCCTTGGTGATTGCCTCGGATACCTCCTTGGCCTTGCCAACACCAACGCCGACATGCCCCTTCATGTCGCCAACGACAACGATGGCTCGGTAGGAGAGCTGCCTCCCTCCCTTGACAACCTTGGTAACGCGGTTAACCTGCACAACGCGCTCGCTGAAGTCATCGTTAGGGCGCTGCTCCCGGTCCATGTCGATGGGGTCCACCACTTTGACTTCGTAGACGTTGTTCCCCAGCACCGTCTCGCCGCTGAAGGCAGGGCCGTAGAGAGACTCGTACGCTGCCGCCACGTCCTCGGGCGACTCAGGCGGAAGCTCGTCGAACGCGGCGGGCTCCACGTATCCCTCCGGCGGCGCCGCGAACTGGAACTCGGAGGAGGCAACCGGCTCCGGCCGCGGCTTATCGTCCTCCTCGTAATCTTCATCCCTGGTGGCGGATTCCTCGGTCTCTTCCGCCTCACCTTGTTCCTCGGGGACGGATTCCCATGATGAGAACTTGGGGACGGGGAGGGGGAAGCGGCGGGAGGCGGAGAGGATGAGAGACTGGGGACGATGACGGAGGTATACGGGGAGGGGTGAGAATAGTGCAGTTGCGACGGGGGCGGTGGGTGAGGCGGTAGCTATTGCCATGGCGGTTGTCGCCATTGTTGTTGCGCCGCGGCGAGGTACAGGAGGGAGGATGCGCAGGCGGGTGAAGTCCCAGGGGTGGACGTGGGAGTGGGAGTTGCCCGGCTTATCCCTTCGGTGTTATCCGGTCTTCGAACGCGCAGCCTCGTTAGATCCGGGCTGGGCTGCTTGGGCCGGATTTCCCACAAAACGGATACGGCACTTTAAGAAGGGGCTCAATTTTATAGGCTCTTAGTAGTAGCTCTATTTGGTATAGCTTCTGGATCACATTCAATTTCTTCAGCAGCTTTTTAGAGTTTAAGCTGTTGTTCTCCAGTTTTTCAGTTGTTTTTTAACAAGTTTAAGTTGTGTCAAATAGAGCATTAGTATGTATTAAAGAGGATGTTGAAGGCCGGCGAACGACGGATGAGTATCCTCTTAAATGAAGCAACACCTCCAGCTACAGTATCACTAGTCATCACGAGCTTGTTGTCCCATCAACATCATGATCACTAAAATGCTTCGCATCTGCTACCATCATAGATCATTATTATGATTTTGTGTAAAAGATGGTGTCGCACGCTAGGGCCAAAGAGTATTGGCGGGCGACAACGTGTAGGATTGGGTGGGCTTGGAGATGCAGTACCAGAGGGGCTAAAGAGTTGTGACACTTGTTGTGTTATTCGTCTCAATTGACAATTGAGTAGACACACAAAATATGAAATCAAGATTGAGGGAGAGAAGAAGGGACATGACAGCTATATGATAATACCGCTATTCATGCAGACGGAAGTGGTATAGTTTAGTGGCTAGAGATGAAAAATGAGTTAGTTTTACAAATACTGAGAGTTAAGTAAATGGTTTAATAGTTCAGGGGGTTACGTAGACTCAGGTCATACGTGAATGGAGTAGAGTAGACTTTCTCCTCATATTTAAGTGGTGCATATTACCTTAAAAGTAGAGTATGTAGTTGAATCGTGTGGATGACTTTTGCAAAAACAACCCTACATGTTAATACTGAGATGATTGATAGATACTTAGTGACGGGGTTCCCAATTCCGACCCCTTTAGGGGAGCGGAGGGCTTCCCCTCGA
The DNA here is from genome assembly GCA_030760725.1 of Neostapfia colusana. Taxonomy (NCBI): domain Eukaryota; kingdom Viridiplantae; phylum Streptophyta; class Magnoliopsida; order Poales; family Poaceae; genus Neostapfia; species Neostapfia colusana. Next base: position 49,932,669 of record JASWHV010000015.1, read on the forward strand.
GGGGCGACGAAGGAGTATGTCCGAGCCCGAGCTAGGGTGAAGACGAGGCAGAGAGCCTAGACCCGACCCCTAGGGCGAGCCGCGAACCTCGTCCTCACGGCGCAGACGAAAAGAAAACCACGCGGGGAAGGCCTGAGACCGACCTTGAACAGTCAAGGAGCAGGTGGCCTTCAAAGCGGGGTAGGCACCACCCAGGGCAAGTGGGAAGGCACTCGATGCCTCCCAGTCCATGGCATTGAATACCCGTCACCTCCGACGGAACCGAAGAGGAGCATTACGCGGGGCACGCATGCGCCCTAATATGGTCTACCCCGACGACAAGCAGGAGTAGGCGCGGCGACTGACGACGGGTATGGTGACCCCATCGAGTACCCTGCAAGACGTACGACGGGACAAGTGATCACTGTTCCCACGACCATCACCCCGCTTGTAATACGAGAGAGAGATTATAAAGAGATAGGCCGGTCGATCCCTTAGGGACAGGTCGTCACACTTGTAAGAATCACCCCCATTCTTGAGAAAGAACAACGAGACACCCCAGGCTGGACGTAGGGCACCTTGCCTGAACCAGAAAAATTCCTTTGTATTCTTAGCTAGGTCACCTTGAGGAAGAAAAGTGCGGTACATTAGTTACTAGTCGAAAATCTAAACGCTGACAGTTGGCGTGCGCTAGATAGGGGGATTGCCACGCGTTTCGTTCCCACGTCCTTGATGCCTTTTACACGAGCGATTCTCACACCCGGTGCAACGATGTCCTTCGGCGACTTCGAGTTCATTGCCACCACAGGCAATGAAGAGTGGTCCGGCTCCACCCTCACCTTCCAGACCCTCCGCTTTGGAAGCTTGGATTTCTTCACCAGTAACTCAAGCACCCTCCGGATCTCCAACGACACGCACACCATGTGCGACGCCTCGACGACAGATTTCACAGGGATGATCGAGCGCGCACCAACATCCCTCCACCACATCCTAGAGTACAGTCCCAGATTCGACGACGACATTGAAGGTGGCGAACACCCCGCTCGCGAGTGCCACGTCACCAAAACAGCTGATGCCGCTCGGCTCGCTACACCAACCAGCGCAAGCCTGCGAGGCGACCGCGAGCAGTCAGAAGAAAGGCACCGCGAGCTGACCGACCAACTCGCGGCACGACGCGTCGCCTCAAGGACCGACCTAGCATGCCCCGGCCCCAGCTCAAAATCAAATGTGACACACCTCCACGCCCGTCAGATCCTGACCGACATCGTTAACGACGGTCAGACCCCGCGTTTCCAAAGTGCCGACCAGAACTAGCAGCCACCGCCACCATACTACACGGCATGTCGGAGCACGCCGACCCCGAAGCTCGGCAGGTCTACCAAGACCTTCAAGCGCTCCTAGCTTCAACCATCGCCCAACAAGACAAAAGTTCCTTCGCCTGGGCTCGAGGTTCATCTACCCCAACTAGAGCCGAAGGCCTGGCAGGAGCAGAACGAACCACGTCAGAGACCACACGCCGAGCTAGGTAACCAGTCCCGAAAGGGTTGGATCATCGACCCCCTCGTGTAGCTCAGTGCATGAGTTTTTGGTGCCTTGTGACATCCGCAGGACTCTCAAAGCCAGGTGCCAAACTCAAGAGGGTCCCACAAATTCACCTCCTGACATGCGGTCTCCCTAGCCTCGTCGGGTGAACTACCACGACCGCGGAGGAGTACGAAGCCTAAGCACCGGTCCCCGGGCCCCAAGGCGTTTGAAAAGAGGATACACAAGCGGCCCCTTTCCACAAAGGTTCCGGGCCCCGACCAACATTGGGTAGTACGACGGGGAGACCAACCCCGACGTATGGCTGGAGGACTATCGCCTGGCCTGCCGAGCTGGCGGGGCGAAAGATGACGACTTCATCATCCAGTACCTCCCCATATACCTAGCCGAGCCAGCATGCGCATGGCTCGAGTACCTTCCACCCGACAACATCCAGGACTGGGCCGAGCTCGAGGAACCATTCGTCGGTAACTTCCAAGGGACCTACACACGTCCCAGCAACTCCTAGGACCTCAATGGTTGCTGATAGAAGCCGGACGAGACACTACGACAATGTATTCGGTGCTTCTTGAAGAAGTGTAACGGGCTCCCCGTTGTCGTCAACTTCGACGTCATCGCGGTCTTCCTCTCAGGGACGACCTGTGAGTCCCTCGTGCACAAGCTCAGTTGTTGTGACGCCCTCAATTCTGTGGAAAACCACGGAACCGAGAACTAATGCATATGTGTGCCCAGGATGTTTATCACACATACACATACGTTCCACAAACTGAATTCAGATTATATATTACCACGAATAACAGAGTTTATTACATCACCTCATGAGTCTTGGACTCATGCTCACAGCGGAAGTCCTTATTTCTACGCAGCGGAATTCTTATTTAAATGCGGAAGCAAAAACTAATGCGGAAGCAAAACTAAGCAGAAGTGGCTCCATCTCTATTCCCTCCACAGGCAAGGTTGAGAACAGATCACACGCCATAATGCTCTACCCGGTCTTCATAGTAGTCTTCTCTTGCTGTTGATGGAGAAATAATAATGCAAGTTTGAGCACAATGATGTACTCAGCAAGTGCGAGAATAACACATGATATGCAGCTTATAAACAAGGTAGGTATAAAAGGCTCATTTGCAGAAAAGCAAATTTATAAAACCATCGATAAAACAGCAACTTAACTTTAGATGAATGTAGTCTCAGCATGTGTTAAATTACCAACATACCTCCATCACTTCCCGTGTTCCATCCGAACATTAACCAATCCTTTACTCATACTCACGAATACCTCCTCGTATTCGCTACCATCTCACCTCATAAAACAACCTTGTCTCGCACTGAGACCAGTCTCATGTCATGACCCAACAGTCATGCAACCATCTCATCATCCAGACTTAACAGTTCCAAACCAATAACCATAACCGAGAACCTTCCCAAATACCATTCCAATAACCATCCCAATAATCATCCCAACTAATCATGGCAGTTTTAGCCAGGTGCTCATGACCGTAAGCTCGGCTATCATGATAGTTTTAGACTCTGCAGAGTTTGCACCTCTTTACCCACAAGTTTGTGATTTCGTCACCCGTCGGCGACTGCAGAACCTCCATTATACCAGTACACAACCGTCGGTGTATGGTCAAGAGATCACAAAATAGCCTTTACAAAGGGGTTACTAGATGTATGGACTCACTAAGGTTTCACCGGCAGGCTAGAATCTCCAATTCTCCCACCCACGGGCCCCCTCTTGTGCCATGCGGTTCCCAGGGCAGTCCTCACTCGACTCCCATTCCCCGCGCCTTCCACAGTCCATAACACTCTAGCAACTTACCTAATTACTCAGCTAAGCCGCACCCATACTTGGCCTTGTGGTGGCACTGTTATCCTGGCATGTGCATGCATGAACCGGTCCTTAGATCTATGGCAAGCAAAACCACCATCTCATGCTACCTCATTCACAAACCCAATCTTGCCTAGATCTCCCTCCGATCCATGTTCAGTATTAACATCAGTTTCCCCTTATTATTATGAGTGCAGTTAGCTAGACACATCTATCTCGCTTCCCAATCCCATGGACTCAGCGAAGCATAAAACAAAAACCATACCCGACTCATAAAACTTCCTAGGTGACAAGGATGGTTTAATCAAGACTAGTAAACTCCTATAAAAAGGTTTTCCCATCATGTTTGACTCAGCACACACACCTTTTCGCAAAACAAAATAGTTTTACCCAAAACATAGGATCAACATGGTCAAGGAGCACTTGCCTTGTTCTTGCGGTTCCGGTTGTTCTGGATTCTCAAAACCTTGTTGCTGCAGCTCGTCGTAAACAGCTTCCTGAACCTGTCCTGCTATGTAGGATTTACGTGCATACAAGATTCACAGCAATCAATATTATTCACAAAACCCTAAACTAGATGCGATGATGTACATGCATGCTATCCTATGATTAGATTGATTTGTACGTGTTCTTGCATGGCTTGCATGGTCAGAGGTGTTCAGATCAAAGGTGGTCGTGGCGATGATCTTGTTTTTAGATCAAACTGATCATCGAGTGATCTGTCCATGAAAAGGCTTCTGTTCGAAAGGAATCGAAGAACAGATGCAAAGAGATGAACAACATGATGTCGTAAGGTGGTATTGAAGTCCTACCTCACGTTCTTCTTGTCTTCGAGGTCCTCCTCAGACCACTCGGTTCTTCTCTGATGATCTCCCTTGTTGCGCTTCAGCGATGTTTTGCTCGGCGAGTTAGGGCTAGAGTGCTAAGTCGTCGGCTCAGGAGTTGAAAGAGAAGTTCGTGGTTTCGGCCAGAGGTTTTGGGTTCTATTTATAATCGGGAAGAGAAGAGTCCTAATCTGATTGGATCCCGAATAGAAGTTTTATTCAGATCTTGTTGGATCCTGACGTCTTATCTTGGGTAACATTGCGGAGTTTGGATCGGTTTTCGTTGCGTATTGGTATCTTTACGCGTAAAAACCGCTCCAGACTCGTTACCTCCGTGATGACGAGCTCCGGAAGCTCCACGTGTCCTTCCGAGCCTGGTATCTCTTCATCCGCAGAGACGTGCTCCGGTCGTGCCGCGTGTCAATCGATCGAGACCTCCCTCTTTTTCGGAGGTGAGCCCCGCGCACGCCACGTGTGAGTGCCAGTCTTTCCGCCTTTCCTTCCCTCAGGGACATGCCCCGAGGTCAACACGTGTTCAGCAGCGACGGACCTCCGGAGATAAGCTCCGGTGGCGACACGTGTTCAATAGATCCGGACTTCTCGGAGATGGGTTCCAAAATTAACACATATCCCGTGCGACTGGTCCCCTAACTTCCGCGAGGACTAGCTCCGTGGATGACACGTGTCCTATGAAAAATGCCTTTGCTTCTTCCGCAGAGGCTATCTCCGCGGGCAGTACGTGTCCCACAGGGTCGGACCTCTTTCCAATTGCGGGGGTGACCCCCGAGCCTGCCACGTATCCAGTTTAGCGTCGGACCTCTCCAATTTCTTCGGGGATGAGTTCCGAACACACCACGTGGTCTGCTGGTCGTGAAAGTTGCCTTCGGTGCTCTCAGAAAGCTTTACTGGCTATCCTTTTGATACTTGTTTCTGTTCCCTCTTTTCTAAAAATGTTCTTCTTCTTCATAAACATGAACATATGCTGACACCCGAGATGAGGGTGTCACAAATCTACCCCCCTTAAATTGAATCTCGCCCTCAAGATTCGTTAGTAGAAAATAGATAGGGGAATTCAACCTTAATATCCTCTTCACGCTCCCATGTGGCTTCAGCTTCAGTGTGATGGCTCCGTTGTACCTTGCACCATCGAATCACTTTGTTTCGGGTGACCCTTTCTTTTACGTCCAAGATTCGGATAGGGTGTTCTGCGTAAGTCAGGTCCTCTTGAAGTTTAAGTTCTCCCATTGATACTTGTTCCTCTGGTATTCTCAAGCACTTCTTGAGCTGAGATACATGAAACACGTCATGTACGTTGGAGAGGTGGTTTGGGAGCTCTAGTTGATAGGCTACTTCTCCTTGCTTGTCCAAAATCTTAAATGGTCCGATGTAGCGAGGCGCTAGTTTGCCTTTGACGTTAAAACGTCGTTGGCCTCGGATAGGCGATACCTTAAGGTATACGAAGTCTCCAACTTCAAAGGTCAACTTCCTACGCCTGTTGTCCGCATAGCCTTTCTGTCGTGACTGAGCAGCCTTTAAGTTCTCCCGTATCGTTTGGACTTGCCTTTCAGCCTCTTGTAGTACTTCGGGTCCAAACACCTGGTTCTCTCCAGTCTCGTTCCAGAACAGTGGCGTTCTACACCGTCTACCATATAAGGCTTCGAAAGGCGACATCTTCAAGCTAGCTTGATAGCTGTTGTTATAGGAGAACTCTGCATACGGTAAACTCCTATCCCAACTACTCCCACGTTTCAAGGCGCAAGCTCTCAACATGTCTTCCAAAATTTGGTTCGTCCTTTCGGTTTGCCCATCTGTTTGTGGGTGATAGGCAGAGCTAAAATCTAGTCGTGTACCCACGGCTTTCTGCAGCTTCCTCTAGAATCTAGAGGTAAACTGAGAACCTCGATCTGAGACTATCCTCTTTGGAACTCCATGACGGCACACGATCTGCTCCATGTACAACTCTGCAGACTGTGTAACATTGTAACTGGCCTTTACCGGAAGAAAATGGGCGGTTTTCGTCAACCGGTCCATAATGACCCAGATGGAGTCGTATCCTGACCGAGTTCTTGGCAATCCGACAATAAAGTCCATACTGATGTCCTCCCATTTCCATTCAGGTATTTTCAAAGGTTGCAACAATCCAGCGGGTTTTTGATGTTCGGCTTTTACCCGTTGGCATGTGTCGCATAGGGCAACGTATTCGGCTATATCCCTTTTCATACCATCCCACCAATAGCAAGTTTTCAAGTCCTTGTACATTTTGGTGCTCCCCGGATGTATGGAATAGGGTGAATCATGTGCCTCCCTTAATATCATGTCGCGAAGGTGTCTTAGGTTTGGCACACAAATCCTTTTTCCTAGCCAAAGCGTACCCTTTTCATCCTCTTTGAAATCCTTCTCTATCCCTTGTCGGATTCTTTCCTTGATTTCCTTGATCCCCTCGTCCGTTGCTTGTCCCTTTCTTATTTCTTGCTCCAATGAGGAGTGGACCTCCATCATTTCCATGCTATTCAAGAATCCGACGTGTAACCGTTCGAACTCCTTTCGAAGTTTGGGTGGTAGCTCCCGAACCGTGAGTTGGTGGCATGCTCCCTTTCTGCTCAATGCGTCAGCGACCACATTGGCCTTCCCGGGGTGGTAGTTGATTCCCACATCATAATCCTTTTTATGGTCTAACCATCGACGTTGCCTCAAATTCAAGTCCGTTTGTGTAAATATGTACTTGAGGCTTTTATGATCCATATAGATCTCACATTGATGACCAAGGATATAATGTCTCCAAATCTTCAATGCATGAACCACTGCTGCTAACTCCAAATCATGTGTAGGATAGTTAAGCTCGTGCTTCTTTAATTGTCGTGAGGCATAGGCTACCACTTGCCCTTCCTGCATGAGTACACACCCGAGCCCTTGTCTGGATGCGTCACAATATATGTCAAAGCTCTTGCTTACGTCTGGCAATACCAGAACTGGTGCTGTGGTTAGCCTTTTCTTGAGTTCCTCAAAACTTTCTTGGCAGGCTTGTGTCCATTGAAAGACTTTTCCCTTCATTAGCAACTCCGTCATAGGTTTTTCTATTTTAGAGAAGTCTTTAATGAAGCGCCGATAGTATCCTGCCATCCCAAGGAAACTCCGAACATCCCTCACGCTCTTCGGTTGGTCCCATTTCAGAACATCTCTCACCTTTCCAGGATCAACCGATACCCCTTCCTTGGAGATGATGTGGCCTAGGAAAGATATTTCCTTAAGCCAAAATTGACACTTGTTGAGCTTGGCATACAACTGATGCTCACGCAACTTCTGCAATGTCAATCTCAGATGTTCTTCATGCTCCTCCTTACTTTTTGAATACACCATAATGTCGTCGATGAAAACCACGACGAACTTGTCCAAGTACTCCATGAAAACCTTGTTCATAAGGTACATGAAGTATGCGGGTGCATTCGTCAATCCAAAAGACATGACGGTATATTCATATGAACCATACCGCGTCCGAAAGGCTGTCTTAGGTATATCGGAGGGCTTAATCTTCAGCTGGAAATATCCCGACCGAAGATCAATCTTGGAGAACACTTGGGCTCCTTTCATTTGATCAAACAGGTCCTCTATACGGGGCAGAGGGTATTTATTCTTGATTATTACCTCGTTGAGAGACCTGTAGTCCACGCACATTCTTTGGGTTCCGTCCTTCTTGTCCACGAAGAGTACCGGGGCTCCCCATGGTGACGAGCTTGGTCGGATAAAACCCTTCTCCAACTGTTCTTGAATTTGCTTCTTTAGTTCAACTAACTCGTTGACGGGCATCCTATATGGTCTCTTAGCTATGGGTGCAGTTCCAGGTACCAAATCTATGGCAAACTCAATATCCCGGTCAGGTGGCATACCTGGAAGTTCTTCCGGGAACACATCCGAAAATTCCTGAACCACTGGAATGTTGTCCAATGCTACTCCTTCAACATGGTTCAGATCCGCTCGTTCGGTCGCCTGCGGGGCTGACTCAAACTCGACACGGATACCGTGTTCGTTTGTCAACTGCACGCTTCTCTCAGCGCATTGGATTACTCCATTGTGCTTGCTTAACCAGTCCATTCCGAGTATGATGTCAATTCCATGGGAGTCCAAGACAATAAGGTTGGCAAGGAAATCTATCCCCCTTATTTTAAGGCTTACCTTAGGACATACTATACTAGTCCTCATTTCTCCTCCGGGAGAATTAACTAACATAGCACATTCTAGGTGGGATACGGGTAGATGATGTTTGGCAACATATTTGGATGATATGAAGGAATGCGATGCTCCGGAATCAAATAAAATGGTGGCTGGGTTGGAGTTGGCAAGGAACATACCAATTGCGACGTCCTCAGCCTGTTGTGCTTCCTCAGCAGTGACATGGTTAACGTGGCCACGAGCATAGTTCTGCGGTCCACGGTTCCCTTGGTTGTCTCCTCCGTTTGGTCGCTGGTTCTGCTTGGGCACGTTACCTTGCTGTCCAGGGCCTCTCTTCGGGCACTGGTTAGCGAAGTGGCCTACTTCCCCGCATGCAAAGCATGCCCTGTTGCCTACGGCAGCAGGTACGTTGGGGCGGGGGTTTTGAACAGGAGCGCCATTGTTAGGCCGGGGCGCAGGAGGCATGGGCACACGAGGTGCCGGTGCAACGGGCCGTAGCTGTGGTGGCTGACCAGGGCGGTACGTAGGAGTGGTTGATCCATACTGCGGTGCAGGGGGCATGTATCTAGGTCGTACGTTGCTCCCTTGGGGCTGGTATGGGATCTTCCTTTTGCACTCGCGCTCGATCTCTCGGATCTTGTTTTCAACCACAATAGCCTTATCAACTAGCTTCTGGAAGCTTACGTAGTCATTGTTGAGGAGCTGAACCTGGATCTCATTGTTCAACCCTCTCATGAACAGGTACTGCTTCCTCTGATCTGAGTTGACATCTTCGGGGGCATATCGGGACAGTTGTATGAACTTGTTGAGATACTCGTTCACACTTTTCTGCCCTTGGCGGAGACCTTCAAACTCCTGCCTCTTGATCATCATTACGCCAACAGGGATGTAGTGGGAGCGGAAACTTTCCTTGAACTCAGTCCAAGTGATTGTCTCTGGGTTGGCATGGGCGTTGCTCAACGCATCCCACCATTCAGCAGCTGCTTCCATCAGTTGGTGCGATGCAAAGAGAACCTTCTCTCGGTCGTTGCACTAAACAATGGCAAGCTTCTTCTCCATGGATTTCAACCAATCATCGGCCTCCATTGGATCGCTTGCTTGAGCAAAGGTGGGTGGTCGAGTCCTCATGAACTCTCCCAGCCTGTTATGAGCCGGTGGTGGTGGTGGCGGTGGTGCCGGAATGGGGTGTTGGTTGGCCTGCAACTGACCCAAAGTTTGGATCATGGTTTGCATAAGCTGGTTTTGCATGGCCATCAACCTTTCTAGGTTGTTTTCGCCAGCTCCGGGGTTTGCAGGAACTTCCTCGTGGTCATCTTCCTGGACGTTCCTTCGGCTGGCGTTTCCTCTCACCATCTGTGAGGGGGAACGAAATAGAATAGAAGGTTAGATAGGTCCTTTCAACTATATGCATCAAGGTGAGTTGGACTATATATATTAGTCCTTATGAGGATGTGATCAAGTGCCGAAGCATTTCACTCCTCTTTCTTCTTACGTGTGGATATGGACAACGTGTTTGAGACGTCCCACAACTCACACTAAGCACATATTCACAAATAATCATAACAATGGCCCACTCAACTCCTATTCAAGGATAGTTCCCTATGCCAAGGTGGTTTCAAGGCCAATCTAAGCTATTCATCCTAGGATGCTTCCTTTGGTCCGCGTAGCTTCTATTTAGGGGTGCAACTTGCTGTTAACCCGTGATTCTAATATTAATCTAAGGCTTCTATCTTAGGCGTGTAACCTACTGTCAACCCGTGGCTCTGATACCAATCTGTGACGCCCTCAATTCTGTGGAAAACCACGGAACCGAGAACTAATGCATATGTGTGCCCAGGATGTTTATCACACATACACATACGTTCCACAAACTGAATTCAGATTATATATTACCACGAATAACAGAGTTTATTACATCACCTCATGAGTCTTGGACTCATGCTCACAGCGGAAGTCCTTATTTCTACGCAGCGGAATTCTTATTTAAATGCGGAAGCAAAAACTAATGCGGAAGCAAAACTAAGCAGAAGTGGCTCCATCTCTATTCCCTCCACAGGCAAGGTTGAGAACAGATCACACGCCATAATGCTCTACCCGGTCTTCATAGTAGTCTTCTCTTGCTGTTGATGGAGAAATAATAATGCAAGTTTGAGCACAATGATGTACTCAGCAAGTGCGGGAATAACACATGATATGCAGCTTATAAACAAGGTAGGTATAAAAGGCTCATTTGCAGAAAAGCAAATTTATAAAACCATCGATAAAACAGCAACTTAACTTTAGATGAATGTAGTCTCAGCATGTGTTAAATTACCAACATACCTCCATCACTTCCCGTGTTCCATCCGAACATTAACCAATCCTTTACTCATACTCACGAATACCTCCTCGTATTCGCTACCATCTCACCTCATAAAACAACCTTGTCTCGAACTGAGACCAGTCTCATGTCATGACCCAACAGTCATGCAACCATCTCATCATCCAGACTTAACAGTTCCAAACCAATAACCATAACCGAGAACCTTCCCAAATATCATTCCAATAACCATCCCAATAATCATCCCAACTAATCATGGCAGTTTAGCCAGGTGCTCATGACCGTAAGCTCGGCTATCATGATAGTTTTAGACTCTGCAGAGTTTGCACCTCTTTACCCACAAGTTTGTGATTTCATCACCCGTCGGCGACTGCAGAACCTCCATTATACCAGTACACAACCGTCGGTGTATGATCAAGAGATCACAAAATAGCCTTTACAAAGGGGTTACTAGATGTATGGACTCACTAAGGTTTCACCGGCAGGCTAGAATCTCCAATTCTCCCACCCACGGGCCCCCTCTTGTGCCATGCGGTTCCCAGGGCAGTCCTCACTCGACTCCCATTCCCCGCGCCTTCCACAGTCCATAACACTCTAGCAACTTACCTAATTACTCAGCTAAGCCGCACCCATACTTGGCCTTGTGGTGGCACTGTTATCCTGGCATGTGCATGCATGAACCGGTCCTTAGATCTATGGCAAGCAAAACCACCATCTCATGCTACCTCATTCACAAACCCAGTCTTGCCTAGATCTCCCTCCGATCCATGTTCAGTATTAACATCAGTTTCCCCTTATTATTATGAGTGCAGTTAGCTAGACACATCTATCTCGCTTCCCAATCCCATGGACTCAGCGAAGCATAAAACAAAAACCATACCCGACTCATAAAACTTCCCAGGTGACAAGGATGGTTTAATCAAGACTAGTAAACTCCTATAAAAAGGTTTTCCCATCATGTTTGACTCAGCACACACACCTTTTCGCAAAACAAAATAGTTTTACCCAAAACATAGGATCAACATGGTCAAGGAGCACTTGCCTTGTTCTTGCGGTTCCGGTTGTTCTGGATTCTCAAAACCTTGTTGCTGCAGCTCGTCGTAGACAGCTTCCTGAACCTGTCCTGCTATGTAGGATTTACGTGCATACAAGATTCACAACAATCAATATTATTCACAAAACCCTAAACTAGATGCGATGATGTACATGCATGCTATCCTATGATTAGATTGATTTGTACGTGTTCTTGCATGGCTTGCATGGTCAGAGGTGTTCGGATCAAAGGTGGTCGTGGCGATGATCTTGTTTTTAGATCAAATTGATCATCGAGTGATCTGTCCACGAAAAGGCTTCTGTTCGAAAGAAATCGAAGAACAGATGCAAAGAGATGAACAACATGATGTCGTAAGGTGGTATTGAAGTCCTACCTCACGTTCTTCTTGTCTTCGAGGTCCTCCTCAGACCACTCGGTTCTTCTCCGATGATCTCCCTTGTTGCGCTTCGGCGATGTTTTGCTCGGCGAGTTAGGGCTAGAGTGCTAAGTCGTCGGCTCAGGAGTTGAAAGAGAAGTTCGTGGTTTCGGCCAGAGGTTTTGGGTTCTATTTATAATCGGGAAGAGAAGAGTCCTAATCTGATTGGATCCCAAATAGAAGTTTTATTCAGATCTTGTTGGATCCTGACGTCTTATCTTGGGTAACATTGCGGAGTTTGGATCGGTTTTCGTTGCGTATTGGTATCTTTACGCGTAAAAACCGCTCCAGACTCGTTACCTCCGTGATGATGAGCTCCGGAAGCTCCACGTGTCCTTCCGAGCCTGGTATCTCTTCATCCGCAGAGACGAGCTCTGGTCGTGCCACGTGTCAATCGATCGAGACCTCCCTCTTTTTCGGAGGTGAGCCCCGTGCACGCCACGTGTGAGTGCCGGTCTTTCCGCCTTTCCTTCCCTCAGGGACATGCCCCGAGGTCCGACACGTGTTCAGCAGCGACGGACCTCCGGAGATAAGCTCCGGTGGCGACACGTGTTCAATAGATCCGGACTTCTCGGAGATGGGTTCCGAAATTAACACATATCCCGTGCGACTGGTCCCCTAACTTCCGCGAGGACTAGCTCCGTGGATGACACGTGTCCTATGAAAAATGCCTTTGCTTCTTCTGCAGAGGCTATCTCCGCGGGCAGTACGTGTCCCACAGGGTCGGACCTCTTTCCAATTGCGGGGGTGACCCCCGAGCCTGCCACGTATCCAGTTTAGCGTCGGACCTCTCCAATCTCTTCAAGGATGAGTTCCGAACACACCACGTGGTCTGCTGGTCGTGAAAGTTGCCTTTGGTGCTCTCAGAAAGCTTTACTAGCTATCCTTTTGATACTTGTTTCTGTTCCCTCTTTTCCAAAAATGTTCTTCTTCTTCATAAACATGAACATATGCTGACACCCGAGATGAGGGTGTCACAGTTGTGTCAAGCCAAGAAGAATGAGGGACCTCCTTGACATCGCCACAAACCACGCCTCCGGTGATGAGGCGGTTGGGGTCATCTTCGACAAACGAAACCTCGACGTAGGGAGCAGAGAGGCATCGTGCAAAGGCGACAAGAGGAGGCAAGCAAGCGACGACAGGCGACAATACCCAACCAACAGCAGCTTATACCTCGTCGCGGCTGTCGAACGCCGCAAAGGAAAGAGACTGGTCACGATGCAGTCTGACTACGTCAAGAAGCTCCTTGAAAAGTCGTGCACCAACAACGCTTATCCAGTAAGGCATGCCCTCAAAAACTGCACCTTGCTGAAGGGGTTCGTCAGCACAGAGCTGGATGCAACAAACGACAGGCAATAGACACGCGGATACGAGTACTGAGCCCGACGAGCCGAGCTTCCCTACGCCGGAGGGCTGCCTCATGATATTTGGAAGGAGCCAGGCCTAGAAAGTTGTCGTTGGTAGAAGTTGGTAGCCCGTGAGGTCAGTATCGTTGCTCCCGCATCTCAACCTTACTTCGGTGGTCCTAAACAGTAGTCACTTTTGATCGATCGAACCACCCCAACCTCATTCCACAACTCAGGCGCTTCTCCTTGGCTGGACGGGGGTAGCGATCTCAACATGCTTTATGTTGAGACCCTTGACGCCCTAGGGATCTCGCGCTCGAGCCTCCGCCCGACGTGATCCCCTTTCCATGGCGTCATCCCCAGCCAGCAGGCAGTGCCGCTGTAAAAATCAACCTCCCCGTCACTTTCGGGGACAAAGTTTCTGGCCATCAAAAACTACCTACCTCAAGTCGAAGATGCCCGGTCCTAGGGAAATCATCATAGTAGAGGCGAAATTCTTGCAGACATTGTTGTGCGAGCAACACGGTTGCGAATGAGCCGCATCGGCGGTCGCGGTGGCAGCGCCAAGCTCAGCTCGATGAGTAACGACAAGAATCGCTCCCGACCAACCCTCAACCGGTCTCCTGAAGGACATGAGGATGGTCGATATTCACTTCGGGGGCTCGGCAAAGGCGGTAGGGACAACACCCGCGCCGCCCGACAACTAAAGGAGGGCGCCACGCACCACAAAGCATAGTCTAGCCGCCACTAATTGTACCTGTAAGCCCCGAGTCCGGAAGACATAATATATAGACACCAAGGCTCATCCCTTCTTCATGTTTCAGGTTCTTCACGATCGGACATCCTCCTCCCTACGTCGAGACCGGACCCAACCTCTAGTATCATACAATCACATACATAGGGAAGCACCGTGTGACGGAAGAAACGAACCGACCCTTGCACGGTGCTCGGGAGCCACTCATTCACCTAGAAATCCAAAACACAACCAAACTATCGAAGAATTTTCTTCATTTCACGAACGAAAGGAGAAGCCACAAGTCCCTGCAAATTAAAAGGACGAAATGAAAAACCAAAAAGGAGCCCTAGCTACGAAGGGGGACCACTTGGCCTCCGTCCCCTGGCTATGCCCTCCTTGATCGCCCTTTCCGAGACGAGCTCGGCCAACAAAAACACAACTGAAGCAATCACGTCCCCGAGCTCTTCGGAGTCCTCCGGCCTATCTTCGCGAAGAGCATGAAGGAGTTGAAGGTCGAGGGCAGGGTAGTGAGATAGCACGACACCCAGATCAACTCAGACCTTGTAGAAGATCCCAGCCTCCATGACGGCCAGCCGCCCATCATCCACTTCACTGAGTGCACTGGCCAGCCGGTCGGCAAGCTCAACCCCGGACCGGTCCCCGAGCACCATATAACATATCAACCGCCCAACGTCTTGGAGTCCGGCGAGCTCCGACTGAAGCGCTGCAGAGCGTCGAGAAACCTGCCGAAGTCGCGACTCTAGGGAAGCGAGGCCCGCTAAAGTGGTCGCCAACATCAGGCCTAGCATTCTATCGCAAGATGCAGCCACCGAACACCGTATCTTCTCTAGCTTCCATCTCACAACGGCAAGACGAGCACAAATATCCTCGGCGTCCCCTTCCCGAGCTTCAACTAGATCTTTAGCGATAATGAAATGCCCCTGCGT
Organism: Neostapfia colusana; assembly: GCA_030760725.1. Lineage (NCBI taxonomy): Eukaryota > Viridiplantae > Streptophyta > Magnoliopsida > Poales > Poaceae > Neostapfia > Neostapfia colusana. Next base: position 49,947,830 of record JASWHV010000015.1, read on the forward strand.
CTCTGGAAAGAGCGCACCACAAGAGCGTCAGATCTGGATGAACTCATAAATCCATAAGAAGGATAATAAGAAGGGACCAACCTGTGATCTGATACCTCATCTTCCCCACAACAACCAGAGGGCTTCCTAAACTTCCCGACCGTGGTTTGCCAGCTCCTCCACAGCCTGAGCCGCGCCTCCTCTCACGGCCTCGGCGACAGCACGGAGGCGGGCGAGCTCAGTAGACGCTGACACCGCCCTCTCAACAGCGATCGCCGCCGCTCGAGCCGCTTCCTTCGTGGCGGCCTGGGCTCTCTTGAGCTCCACCCGCATCTCAGACAGCTCGGCCTCCGCACGACGTCGACGACCCTCACCCTCACGAAGGAGCCGCGAGTCTTCAGCAGCTCAGCAAACTAGCTCTTACCAGCAAGAAGGAAACCCCTCGTCAAAATCCAAGAAATTACAACGAAAAGGAGGAGGGGCTAAAAGTCACACCAGCCAGATCGGGAGTACCCCCATCAAATTTCCGAGCACAACGTCCAGATGACCGCGCTCCGTAGAGAGGCTCGACCGAACTCTGACGAGTTGGGAACAAAGGGAGCCCAGGGCTCCTTTGTCCGAATTCCATTCATCCGACCCAGGCGCATCGCTGGCCTCGACTCTAGTGACCTCCGCGCCTAGGGTCAACGAGCACTCCGGCATTGGGAGTTGAGGAAGGGCGTGCGAAGCCCGACCCGTCGAGGAGGGACCAAGATCGACGCAATTGATGTCCACAGCCATCACTACTTCTCCACTAACAAAGGGAACCGGAGCGACCACTGTACCAGGGGCCGAGACGGGCCCCCCTCTGCTGGCCTAGTTACCAGTGAAGCAGACCTCCTATTCAAACCCTTAGCCAGAATCACAACACTCAGAGGATCCCCGAGCGCTAGGAATGACCTCTTACACAAAAGCGTGGGTCAAAAAAAACCAAACCAAAAAAAAAAGATGAAGCAACAGAAGAAAGAAGAAAGTTACCTCCTCCACTGTTGAAGAATGGCACACGATTCGCACGGCGAAGTTGCACTATCCGCGGAATGGGAAACGACAGGAAGCGGAATGAGAGCCGAACCCGCCACCGCGACGGTGGCGGGAACCAAAACGACCCAGACCTCCAAGCTTCGAGCACCCAAGGTCACGGAGACATGCTCAACAAGAACCGTCGGTCCGGCCTCGACCGTTGAGTCCAGAGGCTAGTCTACTTCATGAGCAAGGCATTGTCTGATTGTGAGACACATTATCCTCATGCGCAGAAACTCTTGTACGCCATTCTCATAAAAAACGGAAGCTCCTGCACTATTTCCAGAGCCACCCGTGCGGGTGGTGACTGCGCACGGGCTCGGGGCGATCATCAATAGCCGGGATTCGTCTGGGAGGATCGTTAAGAGGGCATTAGAGCTCATGAGATACGATATATCCTATGTAACCTGAACAGCAATCAAGTACCAAGTACTGGCTGATTTCGTCGCCAAGTGGACAGAGACACAAGCGCTTCGAGTCCCCACTGATTATAAGTATTGGGTGATGTAGTTTTACGGATCGCTAACCCTTAGCGGTGCAGGAAGCGATGTTATACTCATTTCTCCAGAACGGGATCGACTCCAGTACGCGTGTGTAAAATCCCCAAAAGGTGGTAGCAAGAAATTCAACACTTTTACACTTAGGAAAAATGAGGGGAATTAAAACTTTGAATTATAACAGTGTAAGTTCAAAGTGAGGATTCAAACTTCCCAAAAATTCCAAACATGGAGATCTAAATTCATAAATTGGATCTTCATATTTCAAATATTTAACCTTCCAAATTTCAGCTCCTTTGGAGGGGTTCCAATATTTGTTTGGTATTAAAAGAGGAAGCCCTCTAATCTGAATTTAAATTTTAGTTTCAAATTTCAACTTACTCAATTTGCAACTTTGGTTCCACAAATGTGTTCTCCAAATTGAATTAGCAGCCATACCAAAATTTAGAAACACTGGAGTTGGTTTGCTATGTTTTGGAACAATGCAATTGAATAATTCAAATTCCATTTCAAATTCAAATCATCAAACTTAGTTCAAACTTCACACCAGAATTCAAATCAAACCATGACTTTGAGGTGAAGTAAAGCAATCAATTCTGAGTAGTTGTGGTGAAAAGATCTGTGGAAAATTTGATTAAGAATTGAGGTGGTGGGACCTACATGTCAGCCACACATCCAGTACAACCGACTCTGTTTTTGGTTTCTCGGGTAAGCACACGCGACAGCAGCTCAAGGAATCCCTTGCCGGAACCATCTCCTGCTCGCTTGATCTTTTGGCTGGCCTAATCCACGCACAGAAGTGCAACAAAGTCACTTTGCCTTCTCCTTGTTCGGCCTCAGCCTCGGTGGTGTGCCCCGTGAAGAACACAGTCGCTTGTGCGCTCTCTGTTCGTCCTCCGATCACCACAGCCACCGTAGCTCGGTTGGCTAAGCTCCCCACAGGAAAAAGCTTCACCCAAGAGTGCTCTAGCCGGCTAGCAACTCCTCCCAAGGGTCCCGAGCTTGTTTACACCGGAGAACGGCAAAGTTGTTGTGGTTCTTGGGTAAATACTGAAAAACCGAGCAAGGTCGCCGTGGACAGCTCACAACGCGCGAGTTCACGCCAAGGCAAGCCAGCCCTTCGGTGCACCCACAAGCCTAGCTTCTCAAGCCCAAAACTCAGCCCTAGCCATTGATCACAGAAGGAGAATTTTGAGTTTTTCTCCCGGGCGGCACAAACCGACCCCGAGGTAGGGGAGTGCAAAATTCTTCGTTAATTCATGTTCTTGTTGATTCAAACTTTGCACAAAGATTCCTAACTACTTGGTGCACTTCCTCCATAGATTTTAGACCTATATATGGGATGTAGAGGGAGAATTTCCGTGTCTTGACCATGGCGTACCGCCGGACCCCATCGGGCGCACGGTGCCGATGGGTTTGCAGCGCTCCCCGATCCGTTTAGACTCCATATCGAACTTCTACACGATTCCATGGTGCTCTAAAGCCAAAAATCCGATCAATTGGTGAAGGAATGGGCCACCGCAACCTCGTCGGAGCCCTAGGTCTCACTGTTGCCGGTGCACGGTGATTTTCGGTGAGCTATGGCCGCCGGCGACCCTCCCATAGGTTCAGCGGGTTGTAAAAGAGGGGGGGGGGGGGGGCGGCAACTAGGAGGCCGGGAGGTGGCCGGAGAATGGCTTCCGGTGACCCTTGCCGGAGGGAGCCGCCGGGTCCCCTGTTGGCGTGAGCTAGAAGACGAGGGCTGGCGAGTGGGACCCACGGGCAGTGTTTAAACTTTTCCATATTTTCCTAATTCGGTTCAAACTTTGGAGAGCCATAACTTTGTGTAGGAACCTCAAAAAATTGTGAAATAAATTTTGTTAGATTCCTCTCAATGAGTACTATCCAGGGGTGCAGCCTAATATTTATGAAAATTCATGGATTTGGCTCATTAATTCATCTAAATAAAACTTTGAGGAATTTTTACAGGAGTTTGTTTATTGGAAAATTGCCAAATTTGGGCAGGACATTCTTCCAAAAATCCTTGAACTCCAGTAAACTTTTCAGAGGCATTGGACTTCATTTGCTTGGCCAAATGTTGATTCAATCTTTTTGTCTCTGAAAATTAGGAAAAATAACAGAAAGATTTTCAACTTTAGCTCCAACTTCTAAATTCCATATCTCTGTGTAGGAAGCTCCAAAAATCGTGAAACTAAGTCCTATAGACTCATGAGACTCTCAAGTTTCTGAAAAACCACATTTGGAGCATGCCAAGACCCTAGAATTGTCATAGGAATTTAGAGAAGCCAAATAGCTAAGGAAATTCCCTAGGCCACATCTTACATCAACTTTGTCTGAAATTTTGCAAGCCATACTTCTGTATAATCTATGGACCACTATAAAAATTTCAGAGAAAGTTGAGATCATCTTCTCCAGTTTTCTGCTGGTTCTTTCCACTACCTTTCTTTTGTCCATTAGATATAACTCTTTGAATTTTACTCCAACAAACATCCACTGCCCACCTAAAGTTCTTCTCTGTTTCTGTCCATAACAGAGCTCATATCTCACTGTAGAGTTGGTCTAAATCAATCTTAGTTCATAAAACACATTTGTTTTATAATTCAATTAATCGTATTAAAACTGTGCATATTCATATCGGTAGGAAACACGACGAAGGAGTTCGACGATGAACTCGACTCGGAGCTGAAAGTTGAGGATTTAACCGTCGAACAGCTACTGACTTTAAGTAGAAATAAACCTGCAGCAACATAAGGCAAGCCCCGGTTTGCATTTAACAACTTTTAGTTATATTTTACTCTGTATCACTTTTATTGGTCTAGTATTATGCATTAGGTCAAGGTGATTGATACTCCAAATGCATGACCCACAAACCCTTGGATTTAAAGGGTAGAATAGGTTACCTTCGTGTAGATCCTGCGAGGTTTAAGTTGTATAGGATCCGGTACAAGTCGGGTAGTTGGAAGCTACTCGCGAGTTTAGGATGTTGGTTCAGCGGGGGTATGATTCTAGAGAATGAAAGTTCTGGAAAAGAAAATGAGACTGAGAAGAGAGTAGGAGCAGCAGGACGTTGGGCCTGTGTGGCTGTAGCTCTGTTTGTGTCGGTTAAGGACCGATGCGTATGCCGCCCTGCTGAGCAAGTTTGAACAGTAGCGGATGCATACTGTAATCATGGGGTCCAGGAAACCGATGTAACTCGGGTACTCTCATGTCGAAACTTATACGACTGTTCTTTGGGGGTTGGTGTCAGAGGTGTAAACCCGCTAGCAGAGCAACTTTGACGTGTTCCGGGTAGTGGCCCTTCTGATGGGTCGGCAGAACTGGTTCGGCATTGGAGTGACGGGTGAAAGGTTGCTCCATATAGCGTAAGAAAGAGCTCCTGTGTGAGTCTTTCGAGGCGGGTGTATGTGTCGTGTATTTCGGGTGTGTCCTGATTCGAATCACCGTCCCTCGCGGTTATATGAGTACCACTTGTTCACTGAGTTGTGACGTAGTAATTATTTCCAGATGAAGTGAGATGAATCATTGCTGATGTGAAGTTGTTAAACTCGTTGTATTGCCAACCTTGTATGCTATAGTTGTAGAGCTCACTAAGTTTATATTCCACTTTGGGTATCACCACATCGGAGGAAAGCGTTTCTTGTTTGATTGTGGACTTCCAATGTGCGGGCTGCCTAAGGCATAATCTGCTGCTATTAAACTGAAAGTAAGGATTAACATGTAGGCATGTCTTTATTGCATCATACTTTTCCTATGTTAGTAATCCCTGCATGTAGAGTTTCATGTTTAGGAGTGTCGGTTAAGTCTTGCTGAGCCATCGTGATCACGGTTGCATTATTAGTGTTTTGTAGGTTATAAAATTTTCTATGAAGATGGTTGTTCGGTGAGCCATCAGAGATTCACCGGAAACCCAGCCGCTGCACTCATCTTTGTTGAAGCTAGTAAGAAGCGTCCGTGGGCTGGACGTCTTCTCTTTTGCTTAGTTAGGACTAAGAGTAAGTGTGTATGTATATTCCGCTGCGTGTACCTTCGTGATACATTATTTTGTAAATGACACTATGTTGAGAAATAAAAGACTTAGTACTTTATGGTTCTTTTGTGTATGTTGTTGGGTGCCGCATTGCACGGCACCACCCAATGTGTATCCTGGAGTGTGGATCCCGGAAGGGGTTACCCACTGGCGTTGTATCAGAGTCGCATTGGGAATAGCACACATGAAAGAGCTTATTTTCGAAAACTTAGAAGTATACGAGTGAGGAACATATAGTATGCCCACATAAGGACTATTAGTAGCATAGTTACTTAAGGTGGCAAGCTAACAGTGTGTTAATATTCAGTATTTCAATTCTGTAACGACGCACCTACGTGGAGGTAAGAATGGTAAGGAACGCCACCGAAAGCGGATCGATTTCGGTTAGCTCCCCTGACGAGCAAAGTGGTTCAAGGTATAGGTCTCACAGCTTGGTGTGAGACGTCAATATGAAACTCTTGAACTCTTCATGTTCCTGAGTTCATATGAAACGCTGGTCCCTAGCGTGCATTAGGCTAGAAAGTGGAAACCCCATCGTGTGGTTGGTAACACGATAGTTTGTTCTTCTAGAAATAGCCTAGGAGGACATATGCAGCGCTTGCCATCGGCGTGCCCTGCAGGGCAGTAGGTGGTATCTGTTGGGTTGATAAAATTCCCAACCGTGACGACCCGTTCGGGCTCTACTTGGGTTCCCCGTCGTGTGGTGTGAAAACGCGACCATGTACCTTGAGACGTGACTTGACTCAAGGATGACCCGTATGGCAATGATACGGGGCGTATGTTTTTACTATGATATGGACCTGCCTGAAATGGAAAACTATTGTGTGCATCACTATTGATTGTTTTTCTGCAGGTACCTTAACCACGAGTAGAACATTCCGTTTAGAACACGTGTGTGATTGATCGTTTTAGTGCCACCACTCGAGACGTATATGCCGGTGTTAGGATTTTGATTTGGTGAGGAAACGTAGAACCGTGAAATGTTCTTAACTGCATGAAAAAGAAAGTTTCAAAGAAAAGAGTAATTTTGGAGTCTAGGATTCCGTTAGGGGTTACTGAACTCCTATATTGAACTAAGAGTCAATTGGGAGTATAGTTTCCATCTCAAATATTTAGAAACCATCTCCCCTGTTTTCGGCAGAATTTTTGCTGAATTTGAACAGGTCATAACTTTTGATTGATTGAACCAATGGAGGTGAAAGATACATTTCTGGAAAGGTTTTGAAGTCTTCTACAACTTTTCTGTAGAACTCCAGAACAGAATCTCCCTCCAAATGGATGAAAAGCTCAGATGAGTGTTAACTGTCCAAAAACAGGGCAGACCAAAAATACTCTCTGGAATTTTCTGTATTTTGACCATAACTTCTTGTAGGAAAATATCTAGGGGTCATATGAGACACCGTTGGAAAGTTGGTGATATGTGCTACAATTTTGTAGTTCAAAGTTTCTACACATTTGGGGTAGAAATTTATGAAATCTTGCGGAAAAAAACACTTTCAGAGGAGGTGCTGTCAAAGTTGTTCCAGATTTCTATCAACTTTGAAATATCATAACTCCTGATCCAAAAGTGATATGAAGGCAAATAAATACTCGTTGGAATATATTGAAGTTATCTATACTATTGATATTCAACTTGAGACATGAAACTGCCATTTTCATAATCAAATTCTGGGATTAAGGGCCAAATGGTCGTTCTGAACAGAGCATTGCTCATTGCCCATGTAAATTAGGACTTGTCGTGGACATGAAGGTTTTTATACTTCTCTAAGTTCCATGAAATATTCATTAGTTATCTTTCGTCATTCCTTGTGGTTGATTAAGTGTTTGACACACTTGATGAATCATTAGTTGTAATTCAGAATTGTTAAAAACCTTGTTCCCTTTCGTGTATGCCACACTGTTGGTGTGATGTTTTTGCGGTTAATAATTTTGAGTTCAAGTTGAGTACGTCTTGGATATTAACCGTAAATTGCTCACTCTTGCAGTATGGATCATACTCATTCCGGGTATGAGGTTGGTGGTTCCAGTCGGAATGGAAATGATTCGTCGCAGCGACGATCACCGCCATGATCAACCGGACTGGCGGAGGTGTTGGGAAGAATGGTTGAGTCTCTTGACTTGTTGGTACAACAAGGCATCCAACAAGAGACCTCACAGCAAAACCCCACACTGAATACTTATCTGGATTTTCTAGCAAGACAACCACCGGTATTCTCTGAAGCTAAAGAAGCCTTGGAGGCATATCATTGGCTCCGGGTGATTGAGTCTAAACTAGGAATGCTCCAGTGTGATGAATATGAGAAGGCTTTATTTGACGCTCAGCAACTTCATGTATCCGCTGGGGCTTGGTGGTCTGAATATCTTGCTAAGATTGCTGAAGGCCATCGGGTGATATGGACGGAGTTTTGTGATGCTTTCCGTGCACGTCATATCTGTGAGGGCATCGTCAAAACCAGAATTGAAGAGTTCTATGAACTCAAGCAAGAAGGCATGAGTGTTATGGAGTACTTTGCGGAATTTAACTGTTTAGTACAATATGCATCCGCTTATGTACATAAGGAGACGATGAAGTGTCATTACTTCTTCCGAGGCCTCAATGTGGAGCTTCGGACAAAAGTGGCACAATGCAATAAAGGGAATTATAGCGAGTTAGTCAATGCCGCTATGATTCAAGAAATAGCTGAACTCGAGCACAAGGAAAGTAAGAGGAAGAGAAAATTATCACTGGCAAGTACGGATGATTATCATCAAGAACAACCGGTGATATATTGCTTACCATCCGGGTGGAAATTCAGTCTTTTGACGGGCCACCTCAGATCCAATACTGTCCATATTCACACATGGATGTTCAGCCACTGCTGCAACAGCAGCAAATGAGTAGTTGTGCACCCCCACTTCAACAAGGTGCACAAGAATATCAACTACTTCCATATTATGAAGATCCTGAGCTTGCATCGTACGGTACTCGTAGCGATGTAGAGCATATTCCTCAGGAGTTTCCTGTGACCAAGTCGAGCAGCATTAACATATCATCGCAAGCTGCAAAGAAATTCCATGATCAGCCAAGGAGGACAGCACTGAAAGTAGGAAACATAAACTATATGGCAGTTGAAGATGCTCCCGTAGGAGAAACCGTGTTCGCGGGTATGTTCAGCCTACGTGATCAGCCCATGTTCATGTTGTTTGACTCGGGTGCCACACATGATTTTATCAGAAAAGATTATGTGGTTAAGCACCAAATACCCTCAACCACCTTGGTCGCATCGTATCAAATTAATTCATCGGGAGGTAGTAGGACAGCGGGCAGGATTGTTGCTCGAGCGCCTATATGTTTAGATGGGCGGATATATCCTACTACTCTTATCATCCTGGAAGGCTTGCGGATTGACATTATCTTGGGAATGGCTTGGTTGACACATCACCAAGCTATCTTTGATATTAGTTCACGAACGGTGCAGCTGAATTCAAAGAAGCACGGGCAAGACACGTTTATTCTGAGAAATGTTGCACCTGAAGTCACCGCTGTCCACACCGTTGAAGCTAAGAAACTGGAGGACATTCCAGTGGTCCGGGAATATCCGGACGTATTCCGCGATGATTTACCGGGCATGCCGCACGAACGTGAAGTGGAGTTCAAAATTGAACTAGCACCGGGAACCACACCCATCTCTCGGAGGCCGTATAAAATGGCACTGAAGGAACTCACGGAGCTGAAGGAGTGTAACACCCCCAAACCTGTTAAGAGGGGAATTTAAAATTTTTTGGACGTATTGCATATGGTGCAGGAATTCAAATTCAAATCAAAACAGAAAAGAAAAAGAAAAAGAAAAAAACCAAAACCCCCGGCCAGTGGGCCGAAACCCACCAGCCGGCCCACCCGCCCCCGCGCCAGCCCGCAGCCGCGCGCTCCCCTCTCTTTCTCACTGACACGCGGGGCCCGCGGTCATTGTCTTCCTCGCGCGATCGTACAAACCGCCGGGACTCCTCCGCGCGCCGAATCCAATCCACCCCGGAAACCCGCTTTTCCCCAGCCGAATTCTGGTCCCGGACGACTCAAACCCGATCACAACCGACACACCGCCCTCCCCCGTCTATATAAACGCCGGCGACGCCCCGTTTTCCCCACCCGATCAGCTGTTTTTCCTCCCGGTGAGAACCGAAGCTCCGATCACCGTTTTCTCTCGATCTTTGCATGGGTTTTCTGATCTAACACACCGATCCTATTCCACCGCCTCCGGGGAATCACGCAGGTGCAGAAAACTCGGTAGATTTCACCCCAGACACAGCGCCGACGAGTATCGCCGCAATTCCATCTCGGACCTCGTCGCCGACCGCCTTCCAGGGCCTCCAAGCTCAAGAAAAACCCCGCCGGTCAGAGCGACGTGGCCGCATATGCGCTGTCTATTTTAAATCGCACGGTAGAATTAAAACCCGCGCGTACCGGTTCGGCGATCTAATCTGAGCCGTCTGTTTTAAATCGGACGGTCCACATCAGCCCCGCATTATAAAGGTCGGGATTCTTACGCGCTACCCCCTGGGGATCTCGGAAAATACGAGCTAGCCCCAGAAACTTCTGATCTAGCCCCTGGAACTACAGAAATTCATGTAAATTCATTTAAAAATCAGTTTTAGCCCATGGACTTAATAAAAATTAGGAAAACCCCTCTGTTATGTGTAGCTAGACCCCTGGAAATTTATGAAATAATATAATAGCCCCTGTAGTGGGGTGAGTTTACCTTTTTAACCCTATATGACATTAAATTTAGAAATTTCGATATGTAATTAAGATTTAAATTTAAAAGGGTGAGACAAACACATGGTAAATTCAAATTTAAACTCTCCTTGCACATGGAAAACTTTAGGATGAGTTCAAAAGTAGATTTTAAGCTGAAATGAATCTGTCTAATTGATTGTTCACATTTATTAGTTATAGGAACACATTTTTAGGTTAGGAAATAATTCTGAAAATGGGTAAAATAAATTTAAATTAGTTCACATCAGAGGAGAAGTTCAAAAATATATTATTTAATATTTTAGACCGGAACCTATTCTATTTAGATGATGTGTCTTACTATTTTCATCATAAAGTTCACATTTAGGCATAGAAAATAAATCTGAAAATATAGGAAAATAGGTATGCATAACTGGAAAATGATAAATGAAGTTTCCAAATCCAAAGATTTCAGTTTAGGATTTGATAAAAGATCTGAAAGCCCATTTAGAGTAGGAAAGTACCTTCCATGCAAACTTGATAGTTAAGAAGTATATTAATTTAATATAAAGAATTTATTCAAATTGAAAATTCATATATATAGTGTGCAAACAGAAATCTGAAATACAAAAGTTAGAAATCATATACATATGTTTAAAAGTTCATGAAGGTTAAAAATCAACACAGCTGGGGTAAACACAACACTTAGAAATGTGAATGATTATCATATGTATGTATGTGTGGAGTGAAAGTGTGAACTATATCTTATGGATTGTTGTCTTCTTTTGCTATGTGGGTTGACATGAGTAGAACCTGCCCCAGAGCAAGTTCTTCCTTTCCAAGATCAGGACTATCCATTCCCAAAGCAGCAGGAAGAAGGCAAGTGTCCTTGACCACTTTGACCCTATGCTAGGATGTATAGATAGAATTATTTGCATTATCAATTGAAATATGAAACCCATGATAGGAAATTTCCCTAGAATTGCATTATCTTGTTTCCTTGTAGCTTGGGTTGGGATTTATTTTATTATGACATTCATTCATATTACTTATGCTTAGCCATGCTTAGAGTGGGATAAGTGGGATATGAGATCATCAACTTGTTTACCTTACTCTTGAATGAGACATTATGAGTTATGTAGAGGTAGGGATCGAGGCAAGTTGGATGATTTGGTTGGTGCTGGGTGCACGAGACTCGGGTCTGTGTTTAGTACTTGCCTAGATCGTAAGGACCGGTTCATGGAGCATATAACCTAGATTTACCGTGCCAACCACATGCTTAGATGGGGCAGCTTGGCCAATTAATTAGGTGTATCCCCGGCGTAGTATGGGTGTGTTGGATGGTGTGGGGAATAGGTGTCAGCTGGACTACCATATGAACCGAAAGGCTCAAGAGGGGGCCACTGCAGCGGGGTTGGAGCCTCTTGTATGCTGTTAGGGGTGAATCCTCAGTGGGCCCACGCTCGTCGGGAATCCCTTTGTAAAGGCTTCGTAGTGATCTCCTGGCTACACACCTGGGAAGTGTGAATGTGGTTCGTAGCCACTGGCATAATGGAGGTTCTTTTAGTCCACCCGACAACGGGGGATGAAATCACTACATGTGGGTACAGTGGTGCAAACTCTGCAGAGTCAAAACTGTCATGACAGCCGTGCTCACGGTCAAGAGCGGCTTGGACTTATTCATGATTAGAGGATGATGACCTTGGAGGTTGTGGATGTTAAGCGGGGAGCTTAACACTGGAAATGATGTTATGGTTATTTGATTATGATGATGGGATGGTAGATTGGGACCATTTCACCTGTGTAGTAATGTAGGTGCTTAATAAGTTAAGGTGGTAGGCAATAATTGCGTAGTGCTTTAACCATGAGTTCAACCTCTCCTTGTTCTAGCCATGCATGACATAACTTTCCCATAGTTGCTGAGTACCAAAGGTACTCAACCTTGCATATTTGTTGGTTTAAATTGCTGCTCAGGTCAAGGGGATGATGTGGTGTTCAATGACCAAGACTTCGGACCCGAAGAAGGATTCTAGGTTCATGGAGTCCCCCCGGGCAACGCCTGTGACGGAGCCCACAAGAATAATATTCCGCTGCTATTCTATTTACATGTTATGAACTTATTATCGTCTATCGAGACGTATGCTTTGTAAGACATATTTATATTCGACACCTGGCTTGTAATAAATGATGCTTCACTATTTGTCATCACATGTATGAGAAAATGATCCTGGCATACATGTGATATTCACTCGGTTGTTCTTTGGAAAAACCGGGTGTGACAAGGAGCAGCTGAATGATTTGTTAAGCAAATGCTTCATTCGACCCAGTTCATCACCATGGGGATGCTCCACGTTGTTCGTCAAGAAAGAGGATGAGACTCTAAGGTTATGTGTGGACTATCGTCCTCTCAATGCCGTGACGATCAAGAACAAGTATCCACTACCACGTATCAATATGCTTTTCTATCAACTAGTGGGTGCTAAGGTTTTTTCGAAGATGAATCTTCGGTCCGGATATCACCAGATAAAATCCGGGCGGAAGACATACCCAAGACGGCATTCTCGACTAGATATGGGTTATATGAGTATCTCATCATGTCATTTGGACTCACTAATGCTCCGGTCATTTTATGTACTTGATGAATTTAGTCTTCATTGGAGCTGGACAAGTTCGTCGTGGTCTTCATCGACGATATCTTGGTATATTCTAAATCAGAAGAAGAACACGCCGAACATCTGCATATTGTGCTCCAACGCCTACGGGGTCACAAACTATATGCAAAATTCAGCAAATGCGAGTTCTGGATCAACCAAGTGCCATTTCTTGGGCACATTATTTCTTCTGAGGGCATCGCAGTTGATCCGAGCAAGATCGTTAAAGTGCTGCATTGGAGTTCACCGAAATCAGTTCACGAAGTCCGTAGCTTTATCGGTTTAGCGGGGTACTACCGGAGATTCATTCTGAATTTCTCCAAAGTCTCGAAACCGATGACGGAACTTCTAAAGAAAGGCAACAAATATGTGTGGAGTGAAGCATGTGAGGAGGCGTTCAAAGCATTGGTAAAGCACCTCACAACAGCCCCCGTGTTGGCGCAGCCCGATACGACTAATGCTTTTGATGTGTATTGCGATTCATCCGGCATCGGCCTTGGCTGCGTGCTTATGCAAGAAGGGTGCGTGGTTGCGTATGGATCCAGGCAGCTTCGGAATCATGAGCAGAATTATCCGACACATGATCTCGAGCTAGCTGCTGTGGTTCTTGCTCTAAAGATGTGGAGGCACTATTTGCTTGGAAACTTAGTTCACCTCTACACCGACCACAAGAGTTTAAAGTACGTCTTCACACAAAAGGAATTAAATATGAGGCAGCGAAGATGGTTAGAGTTAATCAAGGATTATGAACTGGAGATTCATTACCATCCTAGAAAAGTGAATGTGGTTGCCGATGCACTTAGTCGGAAATCACATGTGCATAATCTAACCATGGCTGCAATGGGAGAAGAAGAACCGAGCCTGCGTTTGGTTCCCTATGGGTCATTGTTTAACCTTGCTCTCATTCCTACAATTTGTGATGAAATTGTAGAGGCTCAAAAGAAAGACAAGGGCATGGCCCATATCCGGAAGAGAATAGACAAAGGAGAAGCTAATGCTTCCGGAAAGATGAGAATGGTACGCTATGGTTCAAGAACCGTATAGTCGTACCGAGGGACATGAAGCTTCGTAAGAAAATATTAGACAAAGCTCATGTATCAAAATTCTCCATTCATCCAGGAAGCAACAAGATGTACCAAGATTTGAGAAACAAGTTTTGGTGGACACGCATGAAGTGGGAAATAGATAAATACGTATCTGAGTGTGATACGTGTCATAGGGTGAAAGCAGATCACATGAAGAAACCTGGTTTGCTACATCCCCTCCATATTCCAGCATGGAAGTGGGAAGATGTGAGTATGGATTTCATTGTCGGACTACCGCTCACATCTCGGAAGCATGATTCGGTTTGGGTAATCGTTGACTGATTAACCAAATCAGCACACTTCATACCGGTGAATGTGGGATTCAACGCCAAGAAATATGTGGAGTTATACATTGAACAAATATTATGCCAGCATGGAGTTCCAAGAACAATAGTTTCAGATCGTGGTGCAATGTTCGTTTCTCATTTCTGGGAACAGCTGCACGCATCTTTGGGAACCAAATTGCTTAGAAGCTCCGCATATCACCCTCAAACCGATAGACAAACCGAGAGGGTGAATCAAGTCTTGGAAGATATGTTGAGAGCGTGTGCCATCCACCACGGTAAGAACTGGGATGCTTATCTACCGTTGGCGGAATTCTCATACAACAACAGCTATCAAACAAGTATCAAGATGGCATCGTATGAGGCTCTCTACAGCCGGAGATGTCGCACACCACTGAATTGATGCGAATCCGGTGAAAGAGTGATTCGGGATTGACCTTGTCAATAACGCCGAAGAACGAGTTCGGGTCATACAAGCAAATTTAAAGGCTGCTCAATCTCGACAGAAGAGTTATGCAGACCAGCGACGTCGACCGATGAACTTCAACATCGGAGAGTACGTATACCTCCGCGTATCTCCAATGAAGGGAGTTCACCGATTCGGTGTAAAAGGGAAGCTCGCTCCCCGGTTTATCGGTCCATTCGCTATCACGGAGAAATGTGGACCCGTAGCCTACCGGCTTGAGTTACCGACAAATCTCGCTGGTGTCCATGATATATTTCACGTCTCTCAGCTTCGGAAATGTCTCAAGAATACTACTGCTGTCCGCAATGATGATTTCGAGACATTGCAACCGGATCTCTCCTATACCGAGCATCCAATCCGGATTATTGATGAAAAGTCTCGGTCGACCAGGAATCGGACGCTCCAATTTTATAAGGTGTTATGGAGCAATCACACCGCAGAGGAGGCGACATGGGAGAGTGAATAATACCTCCGTTTGAACTATTCGGACTTGCTGTCCGCTTATATCCGGTAAGTCCTTCTCTACCGCTGCGTCTCTTCTTTCTGAATCTCGAGACGAGATTCTTTTTAAGGGGGGGATGTAAAATCCACTAAAAGTGGTAGCAAGAAATCCAGCACTTTTACACTTAGGAAAAATGAGGGGAATTAAAACTTTGAATTATATCGGTGTAAGTTCAAAGTGAGGATTCAAACTTCCCAAAACTTCCAAACATGGATATCTAAATTCATAACTTGGATCTTCATATTTCAAATATTCAACCTTCCAAATTTCAGCTTCTTTGGAGGGGTTCTAATATTTGTTTGGGATTAAAAGAAGAAGCCCTCTAATCTAAATTTAAATTTCAGTTTCAAATTTTAACTTGCTCAATTTGCAACTTTGGTTCCACAAATGTGTTCTCCACATTTGAATTAGCAGCCATGTCAAAGTTCAGAAACATTGGAGTTGGTTTGCTATGTTTTGGAACAATGCAATTGAATAATTCAAATTCCATTTCAAATTCAAATCATCAAACTTAGTTCAAAACTTCACACCAGAATTCAAATGATTTGAATTCAGCAAATTCAAACCATGACTTTGAGGTGAAGTAAAGCAATCAATTCTAAGTAGCTGTGGTGAAAAGATCTGTGGAAAATTTGATTAAGAATTGAGGTGGTGGGACCTATGAAAGTGCATCTAGGCATCCCTTGTGGGTTTTGGTTGATTTATGACAAACAAATGAGACCCTAACAAAACTATTGAGATGAGCGCAGGTTCTTAAAAGAAATTAGGAAGAAAGCGCAAAAAGAAAGGAGAAGGAGGATCCAAATTGATAAGAGCTCAGGAGCTGAAAAGATTAGATTATTTAGTATAGAGTGTGTGGGAGAAACACACCCCAAGAGCTCAAGTGAAAGAAATCACACTAACTGCACAAAATCAGCATGTGGACCTGAAAAAGGACTAGTCCGATATGGACTGGACTAGTCCGATTTTGTCTCTGGATAGACAACAGACTAGTCCGCACTCCTACGGACTAGTCCGATATCTCACAACACTTAGGGTTTTCTACACACCACACACCAGAAAAGTACGGAGTCAACCACGAACTAGTCCAGACATCGCAAACCCCAACGTAGCCATTGAAAACCCTACTATAAAAAGAGGTGTACGGCCATACCAACAAAGAACTTCGACCCCCTGCGCCGTCACACTTCCCAAGAGCTAAAAATTCACATCTCTCCACACATTCTAACCCAAAAAGAATCAAATCTTTGGGGATTAGCAATTGATCAAAGGAGAGATTTGTTCTACACATCTTGAGCTCTTGGGTTTGATCTCTTTCACACTTTTGTTCGTTAATTGTTCATCTTTTGAGTGTGTTTGGTTGTGTTCATTCATTGTAATTCTTGGAGAGCCCTCAACTTGTGAGAAGGCCCCTTGAATGATTTATTTGCCCTTTGTGATTAGTGGAAGAGAATCATCCTTCGTGGCGATTCGACGAGGGTAGGGTTGGTGAAGACCCGGTCCCTTAGTGGACTCCTCAACGGGGACGTAGATTTCCTTCGTGGAATCGAACCTCGGGATAAACACTTGTCTCCTACTCTCGTTCATTCATTGTTTATCATATTCTAGTGTTTAATTAATCTTGTGCAATTTACATTGAAGCATTGAAACAAAAGTTGATCTCTGTCATTCATTGTTTCACTTTGCAATACATCTAAGTATCAAATTAATTTCCGCTGCATAAAGTACTAGAAGTGAGAATATTGATCAATTTTGATATCTCTAGTCCATTCATATAGGACTAGTCCGCACAATACCGGACTAGTCCGATTTTTCTCTGTGTAGAAAACGGACTAGTCCGCACTCTACCGGACTGGTCTGATTTCCCTGTATTTGATAAACCTACTAAGTGTTTCAGGGATCAACAGAGTGTCGAAAAGCCTATTCACCCCCTCTAGGCTACATTCAATTGGTACCAGAGCCAAACTCTTCAAAAGAGACTCACCGCTCGAAGAGACGATGTCGGACGTCAAGGATGTACACAAGAAGATCGACGATGAAAAGAGTAATGATGAAAGGACTCAAAAGCTAAAGAAGCTACTCGACACCATTCAAGACAGTGAGGACGATGATGAGGAGGTGCTCCAACTCGAGGCCCTTCTACGAAAGAAGGCAATCTCCCCAAAAGGGAAGAAGAACACCGATGACGAAAAGAAGAAGAAAGGGGGTAGTCACACAGACTACTCCCGATATCCTTTTGATTATGAGCATTTGAATTCCAACAATAGTCATTACTTATCAATTCCTCTAGGGAAAGCACCTTACTTTGATGGCAATGATTATTCAATGTGGAGACAAAACATGAAAATGCATCTTATATCTCTTAACCCAAGTTTGTGGCACATAGTGTGTACAGGGATAGATATCCCGGATGACGATGAAGAGCTGACCCCAAGCCAAGAACAAGCCTTTCAACGGAATGCTCCAGCTGCAGCTGTGATCACGTCATCACTAAGCCGAGACGAGTTTACCATGGTGGACGGACTCGAAATTGCCAAGGATATATGAGACACACTACAAACCGCACATGAAGGTGACCGTCATGTACGTGAAGCCAAGATAGAAATGATTGAAGGTGAATTGGGAAGATTCGCAATAGAAGAAGATGAATCACCACAAGATATATACAATCGACTGAAGAATCTTATCAACAAAGTCCGAGCTTATGGCAGCAAGAAGTGGAATGATCATGAGGTCGTGAAGTTGATTCTCAGAGCATTCATACCTCGCAACGTGACTCTTTGCTCTATGATTAGAGAAAGCCCCAGGTACCGGAAAATGACCCGAGACAAACTTGTTGGCAAGATCATCAACTTTGAGATGATGGAGAAGCAAGCCAATCATGTCAAGGAAATTGCCGATCTCACCTCGGCAAAGAAGAAAGGAGTTGCTTTGAAGTCAACCTGTAAACCCGTATCAAAAGAAGCCCAAGAAGCTCATGGAGAAGACGACAGTGATGATGAAAGTAGTGATCTCGATGAAGAAGACATGATCTTGTTCATGAAGAAGTTCAAGAAAATGATGAGAAGAATAAAGGGTAGCAGCTCAAACGAAGTAAGGAAAAGGGACAAACAAAGACCCAAGATGAGACGGGCGTGCTATAACTACGGAGAATACGATCACTTCGTAGTGGGTTGTCCATATGATGAAAACAAGAATAAGACAAAAGACAACAAGCCTCAACCAAAGAAAATGTTCAAGAAGAAGAAGCAATATGGCCAAGCGCATCTAGGGAAGGAGTGGGACTCCAATGATTAATCCTCATCCGAAGAAGAAGAGGAGATGGCCACCATAGCCATAAAGAAGACTACCAAGAAATCCACTCTCTTCCCATCCATGGGCGCATGGAAGGACACCAACAACACTTGTCTAATGGCAAAGGAAGGTAAACGAAAGGTACCAACTAAATATTCCTTCTCGCATTCTTTTACTAGTGATAGTGATAATTCTATTGAGGATGATAGCAGTGATGAAAATGATTATATGCTTAGGGGTTTAGACAAAAAGACTGCTGCTAAAATGAAATTTCTACTTGATAAGCTTGTTGATAAGGAGAAATTAGTCAATCGTCAGGAAGATATGATCATCTCCCAAAAGGAGGAATATCTTGAGATTGAAAAGCTTCTTGAACTTGAAAAGGAACAAAATAAATCACTAGAGCTTGAGTTAGCTTCAAGCAAGAAATCTTGCTTGAAGTTAAAAGACTCAAACACCATCATCAAGGATGAACTTGCTAACTTAACCAAAGTTAACGAGATCCTTGAGGTACAAGTTGAGTCACTCAAGCAAAATATTTCTTCATCCACTTCAAGCTCACCTTCTCAACATATAAAATCTGAAACTAGTGTTACTTGTGCTTGTGCCAAAAGTGACACTAACTTGAAGAAAAAGCCAAACTTGACAAAGGACAAGCAATCTTCTCAAAGTGGCATATTTGAGAAGGAGAAGATCAAGTATGCACGCAGTGCATACTCGTTCACAAGACCTCCTAATGTCAAATATGGCATTGGATATTCTAATGGTGAAAAGCAAAATGCTAGAAGCCACAAGAATAACAAGGGGTGCATTGCCTTTGTCAAGAGAAACCCTTCTCAAGTTGGAAAACTTAATAATGTTGATAAATCTAACACTGTGAACACATATGAACAACAACTTCTATTTAGAACTTTTGATACTTCATATGTTCTTATGAAAAGTAATCTTGGAAGGGTTAATGCTAAATATGTTGGGCCACACCATGGGAACACCGAGTCTCATGTGTGGGTGCCCAAATCACTTGTGACTAACCTCAAAGGGCCCAATCAAGCTTGGGTACCTAAGACCAAGGCTTAAATTGTTTTTGCAGACTTATTCATCCGATGGAGCAAAATGGGTGCTAGATAGTGGATGCACCAATCACATGACCGAAGAAAGAAGAATGTTCGTGGAATATGATGAAAATGAAGATCCAAGCGAAGGCATTTACTTTGGTGATAATAGTCAAGGAAGAGTGCTTGGTACCGGTAAAATTGCAATTTCATCACAACATACTCTCTCTCATGTTTTACACGTTGACTTCTTGGATTATAACCTTTTGTACATATCTCAATGATGTGACAAGGGTTATAATTGCTTATTCACTAATGAAGGTGTGACTGTCTTTAGAAGGAGTGATAACTCAATTGCATTCAAGGGTGTGTTGAAGGGAAAACTTTATCTAGTTGACTTCAAAAAAGATAAAGCCGAACTTGACACATGCTTGATTGCAAAGACCAACATGGGTTGGCTGTGGCATACACGGCTAGCACATGTTGGTATGAGGAATCTTCAAAAACTCCTCAAAGGCGATCACATCCGAGGTTTAAAGGATGTTGTTTTTGAGAAAGACAGGCTGTGTAGAGCGTGCCAAGCAGGGAAGCAAGTAGGAACACCCCATCCCGCGAAGAATGTCATGACTACAACTAGACCGCTTGAGCTCCTCCACATGGATCTATTTGGTCCAATTGCTTACATAAGCATCAGCGGTAACAAATACAGTCTAGTCATTGTTGATGATTTTTCATGCTTCACGTGGGTTTTCTTTTTGCATGATAAGACAGAAACTCAAGGAACCCTCAAGAAGTTCATCAAGCGTGCCCAAAATGAATTCTCATTGAAGATCAATAACATACGAAGTGACAATGGGACAGAATTCAAGAACACCCAAGTTGAGGAGTATCTAGATGAAGAAGGAATAAAGCACGAATTTTCAGCACCATATACTCCTCAAGAAAACGGAGTAGCCGAAAGGAAGAACAAAACTCTCATTGAGATGACGAGGACAATGCTCGATGAATACAAGACTTCGGACAGGTTTTGGGCTGAAGCGGTTAACACCGCTTGTCACGACATAAACCGGCTATATCTTCATCGGTTACTCAAGAAAACTTCATATGAACTACTCACGGGTAACAAGACGAACATTTCATATTTTCAAGTTTTTGGTTCAAAATGTTATATTTTAAATAAGAAGCCAAGGGCTTCGAAGTCTGATGAAGGTTTCTTACTTGGCTATGATTCGAACTCCTACGCTTATTGTGTCTTCAACAAAACCTCCGAACTTGTTGAAGTAGCACGTGACGTAGTGTTCGATGAAACTAACGACTCTCAAGAAGAGCAAGTTGATCAGTGTGTGCTAGATCAAGAAGAAGCTCCATGTCAAGCATTGAGAAGAATGACATTGGGCGATGTTCGACCACAAGTGCCAACTTCAAATGCGAATGAATAAAATGAATCATAGATAGAGGAAAATGATCAAGGGGGAGCTTCTATACAAGATCAACCTCAAGAAAACCAAGAAGACCAAAACATTAATGAGGGCAACTATCCAGGGGGAGAAGAATATGATAACGAAGATTCAAGACCACAAGTGCCACATCCAAGAGTACACCAAAGCATCCAAAGAGATAACCCCGTTGACAACATAATCGGTGACATCCGAAAGGGAGTAATAACTCGATCTCGCATAGCTAATTTTTGTGAACACTATTCCTTTGTATCTTCTTTGGAACCATACAGGGTTGAGGATGCATTAAAAGATCAGGATTGGGTGATGGCGATGCAAGAAGAATTAAACAACTTCAAAAGGAACGAAATGTGGGAGCTTGTTGAAAGACCCAAGTCCAACGTCGTCGGCACTAAATGGGTCTTTCGCAACAAGCAAGACGAACATGGAGTGGTAACAAGGAACAAGGCAAGACTTGTGGCAAAAGGGTACTCACAAGTCGAAGGTTTGTATTTTGATGAGACTTTTGCTCCCGTAGCTAGGCTTGAATCGATTCGTATATTACTTGCATATGCTACTCACCATGATTTCAAGCTTTATCAAATAGATGTGAAAAGCACCTTTCTCAATGGACCGATCAAGGAGGAGGTGTACGTGGAGCAACCACCCGGTTGTGAAGATCAAGAGCACCCCGACTATGTGTTCAAACTGCATAAGGCTCTCTATGGCCTCAAACAAGCTCCTAGAGCTTGGTATGAGTGCCTTAGAGATTTTTTGATTGAAAATGACTTCAAGATTGGAAAAGCTGATTACACCTTGTTCACTAAACACTTTGATGATGACCTCTTCATTTGCCAAATCTATGTTGACGATATTATATTTGATTCAACTAACAAATCCTTTTGTCAATAATTTAGCAAGATTATGACAGATAGATTCGAGATGCCCATGATGGGAGAGTTGAGGTACTTCTTGGGATTCCAAGTGAAGCAACAAAAGGACGGGACGTTCATAAGCCAAACAAAGTACACTCAAGACATTCTCAAGAAGTTTGGAATGGACAAAGCAAAGCCCATAAAGACTCCCATGGCGACAAATGGACACTTGAATCTAAATGAAGACGGACCAAATGTGGATCAAAAGGTATATCGTTCCATGATTGGCTCCTTACTCTATTTATGTGCATCTAGGCCTGATATCATGTTGAGTGTATGTTTGTGTGCAAGGTTTCAAGCCAATCCTAAGGAATGTCATTTGACAGCCGTTAAAAGGATTTTGAGATATTTAGTTCATACACCCAACCTAGGCCTTTGGTATCCCAAAGGTTCAAATTTCAACCTCATTGGATACTTTGATGCAGATTATGCCGGATGCAAGGTAGATAGAAAAAGTACTTCCGGTACTTGCCAATTACTAGGTAGATCCCTAGTTTCTTGGTCCTCCAAGAAATAAAATTCAATTGCCCTATCCGCAGCCGAAGTGGAGTATGTTGCAGTCGGGAGTTGTTGTGCACAACTCCTTTGGATGCGACAAACTCTAAGGGATTACGGTTACAATATGAGCCGTATTCCACTCCTTTGTGACAATGAGAGTGCAATTAAAATTGCCCATAACCCTGTTGAGCACTCTAGAACCAAACACATTGATATCCGGCATCATTTTTTTAGAGATCACTCAATGAAAGGAGACATAGCCATTTCCCATATCAACACTAAAAAACAACTAGCCGATATCTTTACCAAGCCACTTGATGAAAAACGCTTTTGTGAGCTCCGAAATGAACTAAATATCCTTGATGCTCGAAACGTGGCTTGAGAACTTGCATACCTGTATGCCATCCTCAAAATCATGTTAATTGTGTTGAAAAATCATCTCTCTCTATTTTTCTCCTAAAAACTATGTTAGTTACTTGATCTTGGTGAATCATGGTCATAGCTTGATTGTTGTAGGTTTACTGATCATATTCATCAAGAATATCTGTGTGCCTTTGTCACTTATTCCCTAATAGGAATCTTTGAATATATATATATATATATATATTTTGTACACTTCTGTACAAGGGATCACGGACTAGTCCGTGATCACCCTGGACTAGTCCGCACTTGCAGACTAGTCAGCACTAGGTCCATTAGTCCGGACTACTCCGGACAACCACAGACTAGTCCGATTTTCTCTCTAACCAGAAAACGGACTAGTCCGATATGGTCCGGACTAGTCCGATATTTCGACTCCATAACCCTAAGGCCAGCTCAAACCTAATATTATTCAAACCTAATATTCTTCATCCTCACAACCCTACCCACTCTCTCTCTCCTTACTCAAGTGCTCCCAAGGTGGATTTTTAAGTTCTCCATCAAAACCACCCAAATTTCCGTGGGAATAGATCTCCATTGCAAAGAGATCAAAGACCACGGACTAGTCCGCATCAAGAGCACCTTCAACGCCTCGAATTGAAGGATTTGGTAAACTACTCTCCAAACCCTAGAACCTTCGATTTTCTTTGCTCTTGCTCAATTAGCTTAGCTCCTCTAGTCAATATATGCTCTATTGATGTATTCCATGTACCCTAGATCATATTTGCATTGAATAACCTCAAATTTCGACAAAAATTAGGGCTTGAGCAGCCTCATAACGGACTAGTCCGTTCTTAGGGCGGACAAGTCTAGTACTCCGGACTTGTCCGACCCTGAACAACGGACTAGTCCGGTGTGCCCTGATTGAGGGATTTTGTCAGGGAATCCTAGCTTATGTCAATTCAATGCAATCCCTTGTCATCCTTGATTATTCATATCCTTTATACCTTCCTTGTGAGAAATCATGTCGGGATCGAATGAGAGTCTATCCGACTTTGAGGCCGAGATGGATCAAGATCAAGATGTGATGTCTCATCCTCCGGTGTATCGCTCCAACAAGCGACAAGAGCGTGCTGCCGAGCCTTCGCTCACCCCACCTAGGGTGCGTCGAAAGGTTACAATCAAGAGACCAGCTTCAAAAGCAAATGTGGCTGGTCCTAGCTCGGCGGCTCAACGCCAAACCAAGGGCAAGGGTAAGGGCTTGCTTCCGGCCCGATTGGTCCCCTCAAGATGACAGCTCCAAGGTAGGGAAATAGGGATCCCTTGGAGCAGAAGTTCAATGGCAAGGGGAGTGATGTGGCATGGAACCTGAGGAAGGTTGATGCCTATAGCTCTTGCAAAAAGGCAGCAGACAAAAGATTTTGGAGCAACTTCCACTCAGACTACTACAGTACCGTGTACCTCCAAATGAAGACTCCAGTGGTCCGCAGCCAGTGGATCGACTGGACATATTTTGAAAGGAAGAGTTATGAAGCCTTTGAGGAGGTTATAGAGGCTGCAGAGAGACATGGTCTTAAGGACTTGTTTTCCTTCAGATACAACTGGAATGATGAGATCATTGCCCAGTTCTATGTAACTTGCCACTTTGCCCACAATGGAGAAGACAAAGTGACTTGGATGACACATGGATCTAAGTACACAATTTCTTATACTGAGTTTGCTAGACTGCTGCATCTTGAGGACACCGGCAATGATGATATTGTGATACACAATCTGGGGGTGGTGGAGAAGGACAAGATGGAGTTTCTCTATGATACTCGACTACCATACAATCCTCCCTCAACCAAGAACATGAAGCCCTTCTTCATTGTTCTCAACAGAGTGCTCTGGAAGACCATTGCTCCAAAGGATGGAGATGCCGGGAGTGTCCAAGGTTATTTGAGAACCTTGATGAAAGTAATCAGCAGGAGGAGAAGATTTGATATCTTTGATTACATTTGGAATGACATGGTAAACATATCCTGCACACCAAACCGTTCCTGTGGCTATGCACCTTACTTGATGTTCATGATTGAAAAAGTCACAGTAATTGAGTGTGTGAAGGATGTGGAGCACACTGCTCTAAGGCCTCAGAAGACTCCTCAGGCCTCCCTCCCAGCTGCTCCCTCACCTGGATCACTTGAAGAACATCCAGAGAGAGCTCGAGAAGATGCAAGGCCTCCATCCAAGACTAGGGCCTCTCCACACAAAGGTTCCTCAAGTGGGGTTATGAAGTTTTTGGCTGCTATTTTTAGTTCTTGCCGCAAAACTGAGGTGAAGCTTCATAAGACGAACAAGGCAAGAAAAGAAGAAATGAGATACATGAAGGCCAATGTCAAAGAAATATGCCAAAAACTGGAGATTGAGCCCATTGGATCCCCTGTCATCTCAGAGGACTCTGCATCTGACTTCACAGAGCTTCCTCCTCTCTCTCCATAAGAGCGTACCTACTTTGGCACGATGAGTGGTTCCTCTCCTCCTATTCCTCAGTCTGATGATGAAGACGAAGAAAGGACCGACAGCGAGGAGTGAGCCGGCAACGACAAGTAGATCCCTGCTCTCCTTCTTTTTGGTGCCTTGATGCCAAAGGGGGAGAGATTAGATTGAGGGGGAGACATAGGTCGTAGGTCTTTCCTTTCATGTCCTAATTTGCTAAATGAGTTTTGTAAGACTTATACTATTATGCTATCATTATGCTGTTGTAAGACTTCTGCTACCATTATGCTTTTGGACATGTAATGTGAAATGATGACTATGGTATGCTTTTGATTAATGATGTATGTTTAAAACTGCTATGTAGGATTGAGACTCTCGATGATGTTATGATTATGCTCATTATGATATTCACATCAAAATTATTGCTCACATACATAGTTATGCACCCCACCATAAAAGGTGCACATATGTCTTATGTCTACTTTGCCTATTTTGTCCAAAGCTCATATGTGCACACTTTATGAAAATCTGAATTCTTATTGTCATATTTGTGTGATCTCAATTGGTTGTCATCAATCACCAAAAAGGGGGAGATTGAAAGTGCATCTAGGCATCCCTTGTGGGTTTTGGTTGATTTATGACAAACAAATGAGACCCTAACAAAATTGTTGAGATGAGCGCAGGTTCTTAAAAGAAATTAGGAAGAAAGCGCAAAAAGAAAGGAGAAGGAGGATCCAAATTGATAAGAGCTCAGGAGCTGAAAAGATTAGATTATTTAGTATAGAGTGTGTGGGAGAAACACACCCCAAGAGCTCAAGTGAAAGAAATCACACTAACTGCACAAAATCAGCATGTGCGGACTAGTCCGATATCAACCAGACTAGTCCAATTTTCTTTCTGACCTGAAAAGGACTAGTCTGATATGGACCGGACTAGTCCGATTTTGTCTCTGGATAGACAACGGACTAGTCCGTACTCCTACGGACTAGTTCAATATCTCACAACACTTAGGGTTTTCTACACAACGCACACCGGACAAGTCCGTAGTCAACCACAGACTAGTCCGGACATCGCAAACCCTAATGTCACCATTGAAAACCCTACTATAAAAAGAGGTGTACGGCCATACCAACAGACAACTTCGACCCCCTGGGCCGTCACACCTCCCAAGAGCCCAAAATTCACATCTCTCCACACATTCTAACCCAAAAAGAATCAATTCTTTGGGGATTAGCAATTGATCAAAGGAGAGACTTGTTCTACACATCTTGAGCTCTTGTGTTTGATCTCTCGCACACTTTTGTTCGTTAATTGTTCATCTTTTGAGTGTGTTTGGTTGTGTTCATTCATTGTAATTCTTGGGGAGCCCTCAACTTGTGAGAAGGCCCCTTGAACGATTTATTTGCCCTTTGTGATTAGTGGAAGAGAATCAGCCTTCGTGGCGATTCGACGAGGGTAGGGTTGGTGAAGACCCGGTCCTTAGTGGACTCCTTAACGGGGACGTAGATTTCCTTCGTGGAATCAAACCTCGGGATAAACACTTGCCTCCTACTCTCGTTCATTCATTGTTCATCATATTCTAGTGTTTAATTAATTTTGTGCAATTTACATTGAAGCATTGAAACAAAAGTTGATCTCTGTCATTCATTGTTTCACTTTGCAATACATCTAAGTATCAAATTAATTACCGCTGCATAAAGTACTAGAAGTGAGAATATTGATCAATTTTGATATCTCTAGTCCACGCATACCGGACTAGTCCGCATAGTACCGGACTAGTCCGATTTTTCTTTGAGTAGAAAACGGACTAGTCCGCACTCTACTGGACTAGTCCGATTTCCCTGTATTTGATAAACCTACTAAGTGTTTCAGGGATCAACAAAGCGTAAAAAAGCCTATTCACCCCTCTCTAGGCTACATTCAACCTACATGTCAGCCACACATCCAGTACAACCGACTCTATTTTTGGGTTCTCGGGTAAGCACGCGCGACAACAGCTCTGGGAATCCCTTGCCGGTACCAGCTCCTGCTTGCTTGATCTTTTGGCTGGCCTAATCCACGCACAGAAGTGCAACAAAGTCACTTTGCCTTCTTTTTGTTCGGCCTCAGCCTCGGTGGTGTGCCCCGTGAAGAACACAGTCGCTCTTGCGCTCTCTGTTTGTCCTCCGATCACCACAGCCACCGTAGCTCGGTTGCCTAAGCTCCCCACAGCAAAAAGCTTCGCCCAAGAGTGCTCTAGCTGGCTAGCAACTCCTCCCCAGGGTCCCGAGCTCGTTTGCACCGGAAAACGGCAAAGTTGCTGCGGTTCTCGGGTAAACACTAAAAAACCGAGCAAAGTCGCCGTGGACAGCTCACACCGTGCGAGGTCACGCCAAGGCAAGCCAGACCTTCGGTGCACCCACAAGCCTAGCTGCTCAAGCCCAAAACTCAGCCCTAGCCATTGATCACAGAAGGAGAATTTCGAGTTTTTCTCCCGGGCGGCACAAACCGACCCCGAGGTAGGAGAGTGCAAAATTCTTTGTTAATTCGTGTTCTTGTTGATTCAAACTTTGCACAAAGCTTCCTAACTACTTGGCGCACTTCCTCCATCGATTTTAGACCTAGATATGGGGTGTAGAGGGAGAATTTCCATGTCTTGACCATGGCGCACCGCCGGACCCCATCGGGCGCACGGTGCCGATGGGTTTGCAGCGCTCCTCGATCCGTTTAGACTCCATGTCAAGCTTCTACACGATTCCCTGGTGCTCTAGAGCCAAAAATACGATCAATTGGTGAAGGAATGGGCCACCGCGACCTCGCCGGAGCCCTAAGTCTCACTGTTGCCGGTGCGTGGTGATTTCCGGTGAGCTACGGCCGCCGACGACCCTCCCATAGGTTCAGCAGGTTGTAAAAGGGGGGGGGGGACTAGGAGGCCGGGAGGTGTCCGGAGAACGGCTTCCGGTGACCCTCGCTGGAGGGAGCCGCCGGGTCCCCTGTCGGCGCGAGCTAGAAGACGAGGGCTGGCGAGTGGGACCCACGGGCAGTGTTTAAACTTTTCCAGAATTTCCTAATTTGGTTCAAACTTTGAAGAGCCATAACTTTGTGTAGGAACCTCCAAAAATTGTGAAATAAATTTTGTTAGATTCCTCTCAAAGAGTACTATCCATGGGTGCAGCCCAATATTTATGAAAATTCATGGATTTGGCTCATTAATTCATTTAAATAAAACCTTGTAGGAATTTTTACAGGAGTTCTGTTTATTGGAAAATTCCCAAATTTGGGCAGGACATTCTTCCAAAAATCCTTGAACTCCAGTAAACTTTTCAGAGGCATTGGACTTCATTTGCTTGGCCAAATGTTGATTTAATCTTGTTTGTCTCTGAAAATTAGGAAAAATAACAGAAATATTTTCAGCTTTTAGCTCCAATTTCTAAATTCCATATCTCTGCGTAGGAAGCTCCAAAAATGGTGAAACCAAGTCCTGTAGACTCATGAGACTCTCAAGTTTCTGAAAAACCACATTTGGAGCAATTCAAGACCCTAGAATTGCCATAGGAATTTAGAGAAGCCAAATAGCTAAGGAAATTCCCTAGGCCACATCTTACATCAACTTTGTCTGAAATTTTGCAATCCATACCTATGTATGATCTATGGACCACTGTAAAAATTTCAGAGAAAGTTGAGATTATATTCTCCAGTTTTCTGCTGGTTCTTTCCACTACCTTTCTTTTGTCCATTAGATATAACTCTTTGAATTTTACTCCAACAAACATCCACTGCCCACCTAAAGTTCTTCTCTGTTTGTGTCCATAACAGAGCTCATATCTCGCTGTAGAGTTGGTATAAATCAATCTTAGTTCATAAAACACATTTGTTTTATAATTCAATTACTCGTATTAAAACTGTGCATATTCGTATCGGTAGGAAACACGACGAAGAAGTTTGATGATGACCTCGACTCGGAGCTGAAAGTTGAGGATTTAACCGTCGAAAAGCTACTGACTTTAAGTAGAAATAAACCTCCAGCAACATAAGGCAAGCCCCGGTTTGCACTTAATAGCTTTTAATTATATTTTACTTTGTATCACTTTTATTGGTCTAGTATGTATTGTGCATTAGGTCAAGGTGATTGATACACCAAATGCATGACCCACAAACCCTTGGAGTTAAAGGGTAGAATAGGTTACCATCGTGTAGATCCTGCTAGGCTTAAGTTGTATAGGATCCGGTACAAGTCGGGTAGTTGGAAGCTACTCGCGAGTTTAGGATGTTGGTTCAGCGGGGTATGATTCTAGAGAATGAAAGTTCTAGAAAAGAAAATGAGACCGAGCAGAGAGTAGGAGCAGCAGGACGTTGGGCCAGTGTGGCTGTAGCTCTGTTTGTGTCGGTTAAGGACCGATGCGTATGCCACCCTGCTGAGCCAGTTTGAACAGTACCGGATGCATACTGCAATCATGGGGTCCAGGAAACCGATGTAACTCGGGTACTCTCATGTCGAAACTTATACAGCCGTCCTTTGGGGGTTGGTGTCAGAGGTGTAAACCCGCTAGCAGAGCAACTTCTACGTGTTCCGGGTAGTGGCCCTTCTGCTGGGTCGGCAGAACTGGTTCGGCATTGGAGTGACGGGTGAAAGGTTGCTGCATACAGCGTAAGAAAGATCTCCTGTGTGAGTCTTTCGAGGCGGGTGTATGTATCGTGTATTCCGGGTGTGTCCTGATTGACATGTAGGCATGTCTTTATTGCATCATACTTTTCCTATGTTAGTAATCCCTGCATGTAGAGTTTCATGTTTAGGAGTGTCGGTTAAGTCTTGCTGAGCCATCGTGCTCACGGTTGCATTATTAGTGTTTTGCTGGTTATAAAATGAGCTATGAAGATGGTTGTTCGGTGAGCCATCAGAGACTCACCGGAAACCCTGCCGCTGCACTCATCTTTGTTGAAGCTAGTAAGAAGCGTCCGCGGGCTGGATATCTTCTCTTTTGCTTAGTTAGAACTGAGAGTAAGTGTGTATGTATATTCCGCTGCGTATACCTTCGTGGTACATTATTTTGTAAATGACACTATGTTGAGAAATAAAAGAATTAGTACTTTATGGTTCTTTTTGTATATGCAGTTGGGTGCCGCATCGCACGACACCACCCAATGTGTATCCTGGAGTGTGGATCCCGGAAGGGGTTACCCACAGCGTGGCAGCTGCACTTCAAGGCAACTAACAACGTCACGGAGTATGAAGCCCTCCTTAACGGACTTTGCATCACAGCTGAGCTTGGCGTGCGATGACTCGATGTACGCGGCGATTCTGAGCTCGTGATCAACCAGATGATGGAGTTGAGCTGCTACGACGCACGTACGGAAGGATACTGTCGGGAGGCGCGGAACCTGGAGGACAGGTTCGAAGGATTAGAGCTCTCCCACGTCCCCAGACGAGACAACGGTGCGGCCAACGCGTTGGCCAAGCTCGGCTCCAGCCGCGATGCCCCACTGTAGGGACCCCGTCCTGACAGTCCAGGAATCGCATTGGGTGGTGCCGTGCGATGTGGCACCCAACAACACACATCCAAAAAACACACATACACAACAATATATGTCTTTAATACATATTATTGTCACATTTTACAAAGAATGTACAGACGTACATTGCAGCGGAAGATTAGAATACACTCACGGACTATAGCCTACTCTAAGCAAAATGAAGCCATCCTGCCTGCGGATGCTTCACACTAGCACACACCCAACACGGCGGCGTGCAGGGTTCCAAGGGAGACTCACACCCCTCATTGGGTGCTGCCCCGCTCAGACCACCCTTCCTCCCTACCGCTGCCTTATGCAACGTTAACTGCAAAACAACGGATCAACAAACCGTGAGCTTATGCTCAGCAAGACTTAACCGAAGCCCTACACATGGAACTCTAAATGCTGGAAATAGAGGACTGAATAAAGAAGTTTTCATAAAAGATGAACTTGAGCTAACAGAGAGTTCTTACTTCTAGTTTTAATCAACTTTTATAATCCTCGCACAATTTACATCGATACTCCACAATCAAACAATAAACGCTTCATCTCGATGCCAGTTGCCCGAGGAGAAGGTAAATTTAGTGAGCTACCCTAGATAAATACATACCTTGCGCCATCAACATCGAGACTCCACAATCAAACAAGAAACACTTTGTCTCGCCGCCACTAGACCAAAGTAGAAATTAAATTTAGTTAATGGTAAGTATCACCCCTCATCTCCATTATTAGGATTAGTCACGAAGCATATTTCTTTTTCCCCAGTTTCTTACTACGTCACGACGCAGAGAACAAGTATGCTCACTACCATGAGCGATGGTGATTCGAATCAAAAACACCCGGATGACACGACACATACGCCCGTCCGAGAGAGGTGATCAACCAATCCCCTCAACGTCGTATGTGGCAACCTTTTACAAGACACCCACATGTCGAACTGGTCCCACCGACTCGGAGTAAGTCTCACTACGACAAACCCTCGTAGAGCCGACTTCTCTCTCCTTTCTGCATAAGACGGTGGGGATCGCCTCGACAACAAGGTTAACATGTTACATCGGTTTCCTGGGTCCCATATAGCCAGTTTGCATCCGGTACAAGATGAAACTTGTCCAGCAGGGCCGCACACACGAGAACGGGCCTTAATCAACTCAGACAGGGACTATGCTCACAGGATCATAACCTTGATCATTCCATCCATACTGCCCGGTCTCCATTACCCAATTAAGTGGATCAATTTCCAACTCTTTTGATTGATCCCCCTTAATCCCTGTTCACGAGTAGGACACGGCCTACTAGAGTTATGCCTCTTTTAATCCACTTTTCTTAACTTGATCACAGCAGTTATATTTAAGTGAAAACCTAATCTAACCAATACTCCAGGGATTTATTGGATCATGCATGTGGAGTGTTATACAACCTAGACTTAATGAAAAAATCACAATTCTAGACATTATAAAGTGTATACAAAATATAAGCATGTAAATTTTGATGCAAACCGGGGCTTGCCTTATCGTTGATCCTGACTAAAGTTTCTGTCAATAGAAGCAAGTCAGCGGCCTCCGAAGTCTTCGTGAGAATTCCCTCTACTGAAATGATCAAATAACGATGTGTCACATTATGAATTAATGTGATATATAAACTACAGAACCAAAATAGATGAAGACAGAGGAATCTGTGGTTGAAATTTTTCAGAAGTTTTTGAAGAATTAGATGGCCACAATAATTCTTGGCTGATT
Organism: Neostapfia colusana; assembly: GCA_030760725.1. Lineage (NCBI taxonomy): Eukaryota > Viridiplantae > Streptophyta > Magnoliopsida > Poales > Poaceae > Neostapfia > Neostapfia colusana. The sequence continues at coordinate 49,980,367 of JASWHV010000015.1, forward strand.
AGCCTTCAATGATCTATAGGAATTTAATTAGCCTTGGTCACATTAAAGAATATGATATCCTAATAGGTGTAGACCTAAGGTTCCCAGAAGAAATTGTTTCAAATTTTTCTAAGCCTTCTGCTGGTCAGAATTGCTTGTGGAAATTCAATCTATGTTCTGGAAATTAAATTCTGTGATTTTCATCTAATTGATTTAACCCTGAGGAAACATACTGATTAAGCCACCTTAATCAGCTCCAAAAATCCTAATTTTTGTACTGGAGACAAAGAACTAGGAGAAGAATTTTCTGACAAAAAATGGGAATATTTCATAAAACCATATTCCTGGAATTAATCCCTGAAGGAATAAATAAAAAAGAATTTTATAGAAATTCTTAGGCATTTTCATAGCTAGAAATTTGTTTCTCTGCAAAGTACTCCTAAGGAATCCAACAAAATTGGTCTCACTCTTTTGGGAGTTTTCTACACCGAGTTATAAATTTGCAAAGTTTAAACAACTTTTGTTTTTATTTTACACAGAGAAGTCCTCTACACACTGACAGGTGGGTCCTCCGGATCAGTCCCTTCTTCAACCTCACGACAGAGACTCGCGCGCCCACAGAGCCGGCCCATGGCGTGCCTCGTTCTCCACAAATTCTTAACCATTTTCGACAATGTTTCGCCCTACACGCTCCTCATACCGTGCCCTAGCAGCTGGGCAAGGTTTCCCCGCATGAGCCGAAAAGCATTCGGCACCGGTGGCGGTGCTCAGCGGCGCGGCGCCAACGAGGGACGGCATGTCCCGTGCTTCTTCCAATGAACAAAACTGCGCTACACCATTACTAGAGCACTAGAACATGAATCCATACCCCAACCGAGCCGAAAACGTCGGGAGTATGGGTATCCACGGTGGACCGACCCATTTTGGCCGGCGGTGGCGATTTCTCGTCACACGGCTCATATGGTGGCCGGTTTGCTTCGGGCTTCGGAATAGGGAGTCACCCATTTTGAACCTGTGACGCCCGGTCCCGTAAAACACGGAACCCAGCTAATGCATATGTGTGCCCAGGATGTTCATCACACATACACATGTAATCCACAAACTGAATTTCAGAATATAACCACGAATAATAGGTTTAAGTACTTTATTACATCAATCTCTAACTTATTCTTGCAGCGGAAGTCTCTAACGTATTATAGCAGCGGAAGTCTCTAAACGATAGCGGAAGCAACTAAACAGCAGCGGCTCCATCTCCAACTTCACAGGCAAGTAGACGGTAGTTCACACGCCTAGTACTCCACATGATCTTCGAAGTACTCTTCTCCTGTTGCTGATGTTTGTATGATAATGCAAGGGTGAGTACATGTCGTACTCAGCAAGTGCTGGAGAAGTATGACATGTAGCTTACAACAAGGTAGGAATAAAAAGGCTCATTGAAGAAAAGCAAATTTTGTTTCATAAACATGATAAAAACAGAAACAATCTTTAAGTGAATTTAATACCAATATATATCCAAATAAAACAGCAACATACCTCCATCATATTTATCAAGCCTCAATATTCTTTCATCATAAGTCACCTTTTCTCAAGTCTCAACCAGCCATTGATCTTTCTCAAGTTTATCTCATGCTCATAACCATCTCATGTTCATATAACCAAAACCAAACTCATTGCCAAGACTCAACCAGTCCCGAGACCAATCCCAATGACCATACCAATACCATACCATGACCATACCAAATAACCATCCCGAGTTCTCCCATCTAATCATGTGAGTTGGACAGGCGCTTGTGATCGTAAGCACGACTATCATGATAGTTTTACACTCTTAAGAGGTGACACCACTTTACCCACAAGTTTGTGATTTCGTCACCCTTTGGCGACTGCAGAACCTCCATTATACCAGTACACAACCGTCGGTGTATGGCCAAAAGATCACAAAATAGCCTTTACAAAGGGGCTACTAGATGTATTGACTCACTAAGGTTTCACCAGCAGGCTCGAATCACCATTCTCCCACCTACGGACCCCCTCTTGTGCCATGCAGTTCCCAGCGCAGTCCTCTCTCGACTCCCATTCCCCGCACCTTCCACGGTCAATAACAATCTAGCAACTTACCTAATTAGTCAGCAAAGCTGCACCCATATTTGGCCTTGTGGTGGCACTGTTTTCCTGGCATGTGCTGGCATGAACTGGTCCTTAGATCTATGGCAAGTAAACCACCATCTCATTCTACCACATCCACGAACCAAGCTTGCCTAGATCTCCCCCAATTCTATGCTCATTATTATCATCAAGTTCTCATCATCATTATTCATATGAGTGCAGTACTTAGACATGTTCTACTTCGCCTTCCCGTATCCCGTAGCTTAAGCGAAGCAAAAAAGGAAAAACGACCATACCCGACTCATAAACTTTCCCGGTGACAAGGATGGTTAAAAAAACTAGTAAACTCCTATAAAAGGGTTTCCCATCAAGTTGACTCAAGCATACACATTTTCGCAAACAAACAATTTTCAAAACATGGGATCAATATGATCAGGGGGCACTTGCCTTGCTCCTGTGGCTCTTGTTGCTCACGTGTCTCGAAGTCTCGGTGCTGTAGTTCTTCGTAGATGGCTTCCTGAGCCTGTCCTACTCACGACCATGCACATACAAAATTATAGCAATCAAACATCATGCACAATCCTTACTCATGATGCAATGGTGCAAATCCTATGATGCCGTTTTATTAGACCAGTTTGTACATGTTCTTGTATGTTTTACTGGGCTTGCATGGGGTTTTATGGTGAACAAGGGTGTAAGGATCAAGTGTGGACGTGGTGATGATCTTGACTCAAGATCTAGATCAATTCCACCATCAAAAACCGATCAACACGTGATCTGTCCACACGAAACAGCTTCTGTTCGAAGGGAACGAAGAAAACAGATGCGAAGAAACCGTGACGAGGTCGTAATATGGGTACCAAGACCTACCTCACTTCCCTTTGGTGGCGGGGCCTTCCTCCTACCAATGGCAGCAGCGACAGCAAGGCGCGACGGCGCTTGTCGGCAGGCTCATCGGCGGCTGAACTCCGGCAGGGGGTTCAACTCGGCGAGTTGGAAGCTAGGGCCTGCAAGTTGTTGACTCGGGAGGTGGAAAATAGGTACGTGGTTGTGGCCAGGGGTTTTTGGGTTCTATGTATAAGGGGTGAAAGAAGAGTCCTACTCCAATTGGATTTCAAATTAGAGTCCTATTCAATTTTTTTTGGATCTTAACAACTTATCTCCAATTGATTGGGTGCGGTAGCAACATGGAAATCGTGTTGGTTTCCTCAGTACCGGATATTCCAGCGCGCACAGGAGAAAAACCACTTAAGGATCTCGTCACCTCCGTAGTGGTGAGCTCTGGAGACGCCACGTGTCCAGCGGGGGCCGGTCCTTGCTTCTCCTCAGAGACGAGCTCCGGACCTGCCTCGTGTCCAGCGGGGCGGGGTCTCCCTTTTCCTCAGAGGCGAGCTCCACGTGCACCACGTGTCTGGCGGGGCAGGGCCTCCCTTTTCCTCAGAGGCAAGCTTCGCGTGTGCCACATGTCTGGCGGGCAGGACCTCCCTCTCCCTCAGAGGTGAGCTCTGGGGGCGCCACGTGTCAGTGCCGGACCTCCCCTCTCTCGGAGGCGAGCTCCGAGAGTGACACGTGTCCAGCGGGGCCAGACCTCTCGGAGGCGAGCTCCGAGAGTGACACGTGTCTAACAGGGTCGGGCCTCATCCATTCCTCAGGGGTGAGTTCCAAAGTCAACACGTGTCTGGCGGGGCCGGACCTCATCCCTTCCGCAGGGGTGAGCTCCGAAAGTGACACGTGTCCCGAGGGTCTGGGCCTTGCTAGACTAGCTCCAAAGTCAACACGTGTCCCGCGGGGCTGAGCCTCGCTTCTCCGCAGAGATTAGCTCTGAAGGCAACATGTGTCCAGCGGGGCCGGACCTCGCCCATTCCTCAAAGGCGATCTCCGAGCCTACCACGTGGCCAGCAGTGCCGGACCTCACCCCCTCCGCAGGGATGAGCTCCGAAGACGCCACGTGGCCAGCGGGCCGTGGGAAGTGTCGATAGCGCTCCTTGGCGAATTGGAATTGGCTCTTTTCAGCTATCTTTCTCCCAGTTTTATGATTCTTTCCCATTTCTATTTCATTTATAATATTTTCTTATATGCAATGCATGAATATGGAATTGAGTGTGTTACAAACCTACCCCCCTTAAACTGAATCCCACCCTCGAGATTCGATAGAGTAGAGAATAGGTGAGGGAATTCTGCCTTGAGGTCTTCCTCACACTCCCTGTAGCTTCGGCTTCCGTGTGATGGCTCCACCGTACCTTGCACCAATGAATCACTTTGTTCCTCGTGACCCTTTCCTTCACGTCCAAAATTTGGACAGGGTGCTCTACGTAGGTCAGATCCTCTTGAAGCTCGAGCTCATCCATCGGTACTTGTTCTTCCGGGAACACATCCAAAAATTCTTAAACCACCGGAATGCTTTCCAATGTTGCTTCTTGGACGTGGTTCAACGCTGCCTTCTCGGTTGCCGGTTGGGCTGACTTGAACTCAATACGAGTACCATGCTCATTTGTCAACTGCATGCTCTTCTCAGCACATTGAATTACTCCGTTGTGCTTGCTTAACCAATCCATACCAAGTATTATATCAATCCCTTGGGAATCTAAGACAATAAGGTTGGCAAGAAAGTCTACCCCCCTTATTTTAAGGTTTACTTTAGGACATACTATATTAGTCCTCATCTTTCCACCGGGAGAATTAACCAACATAGTGTGTTTCATGTGTGATATGAGCAGATTGTACTTGGCAAAATACTTGTATGATATGAATGAATGCGATGCTCCGGAATAAAATAAAACAGTGGCTGGGTTGGAGTTGGCAAGGAACGTACCAATCATGACGTCCTCAGCCTGTTGCGCCTCCTCAGCGGAGACATGGTTCACGTTGCCACGAGCGTAGTTCTGCTGCCTACGGTTACCTTGCGTAGCTCCTCCATTTGGCTGTGGGTTCTGTCTTGGCGCGTCGGTTGGCTGTCCAAGGCCTTTCTTTGGGCATTGACTTGCAAAGTGTCCCGCCTCTCCGCATGCAAAGCATGCCTTGTTGCCCAAGACAGCAGGAACGTTAGGGCGAGGGTGGTTATGAGCATATGCGCTCATGTTGGGACGGGGCGTAGAAGGCAAAGGCACATGAGGTGCTTGCACAAAAGGACGTTGCTGCGGTGGTGGATTAGGGCGAGGTGGGTTTGCAGGGCAGAAAGTAGAAACGGACGAGCCATACTGTGGTGCAGCTGGGGGCATGAAACGGGGACGTACATTGCTCCCTTGTGGCTGGTATGGCATCTTCCTCTTGCCCTCTTGCTCGATCTCATGGATCTTGCTCTCAACCACTATAGCTTTGTCAACAAGCTTCTGGAAGTTTGTATAATCATTGTTGAGCAGCTGAACTTGGATCTCATTGTTCAACCCTCTCATGAACAAGTATTGTTTCCTTTGATCCGAGTTAACGTCCTCGGGAGCATACCTTGAAAGCTGCGTGAACTTGTTGAGGTACTCATTCACGCTCTTCTTTCCTTGGTGGAGACCTTCGAACTCTTGCCTTTTAAGCATCATGACTCCAGCAGGGACGTAATGGGAGCAGAAACTCTCCTTGAACTCAGCCCAAGTGATAGTCTCCTGGTTGTCATGAGCATTGTAAAGAGCATCCCACCAGTCAGCGGCTGCTCCCATAAGTTGGTGCGATGCGAAGAGAACTTTCTCCCGATCATTGCACTGAACAATAGCAAGCTTCTTTTCCATGGATTTCAACCAATTATCGGCCTCCATGGGATCATTAGCTTCTGCAAAAGTAGGCGGTCGAGTCCTCATGAACTCTCCCAATCTGTTGTGAGCTGGCGGTGGTGGTGGTGCAAGAACGGGGTTAGGATTGTTGTTGTTGTTGGCTTGCAGCTGACCCAAAGTTTGGGATCATCGTTTGCATGAGCTGGTTCTGCATAGCCATCAACCGTTCAAGGTTGTTTGCACCAGCCCCGGGGTTAGCATTCTCAGGAACTTCATCGTGGCCATCCTCTTGTGGTTCATAGTTGCCACGAACGTTCCTCCTTTGACGGCTGACGTTTTCCCTCACCATCTGTGAGAGAGAGTTGAGTAGAATATTAAAGAGAAGTTTAGGTTGATACCCCAGCTATATGCATCAAGGTGTATGAACTAAATATCTTCTTCTATTAATATCAGCCTATACAAGGTTGTGGACACATGCCGAAACATCTCACATCTGTCTACTATGTGTGGATGTGGATATTCGTAGATGTGTCCCAGAACTCACACTCAAGCACACAAACACAAGCAATCGTCACAAAAATTCAACACGCCACTCCTACTCAAGCTACTATGATTTAAACGTTCCTATGACAGCTTATTCAATGGGAATCCTAAACTTAAGCATGTGAACTGGTGCTATTCCCGCCGTGTGGCGGGGGTGGTCCATCAAACACCTCAATGGGGTTAAGTGCACTCCCACGTGGTGGTGAACGAGTACTTATGTGTGTCGTGCTCCGGATCACCGGCATCTATAAATAGGACATGAGAAACCTTAGAGAAGGAAAAATACTTCAAAACTTCAGAAGCTATGAAGCAAGAAAGCAAAAGTGTTGTTGTCCAAAAGAAGAGATAAGAGGGGCTGAAAATAGCACTTTGCGGTGGCTGAATTGACAGGAAAAGTGCAGAAGCAAGCAATTTTCAAAAATAGGAGTTTAGAGGGGTGTTCCGATGTGTTTTAGAGTGTCCATTCTACCTAGGTTTATGTCCTACGGTCAACGTGGCTCTGATACCAATCTGTGCATTCTACCTAGGCTTGCGTCCTACGGTCAACGTGGCTCTGATACCAATCTGTGACGCTCGGTCCCGTAAAACACGGAACCCAACTAATGCATATGTGCCCAGGATGTTCATCACACATACACATGTAATCTACAAACCGAATTTCAGAATATAACCACGAATACTAGGTTTAAGTACTTTATTACATCAATCTCCAACTTATTCTTGCAGCGGAAGTCTCTAACTTATTCTAGCAGCGGAAGTCTCTAAACTATAGCGGAAGCAACTAAACAGCAGCGGCTCCATCTCCAACTCCACAGGCAAGTTGACGGTAGTTCACACGCCTAGTACTCCACATGATCTTCGAAGTACTCTTCTCCTGTTGCTGATGTTTGTATGATAATGCGAGCGTGAGTACATGTCGTACTCAGCAAGTGTGGGAAAAGTATGACATGTAGCTTACAACAAGATAGGAATAAAAAGACTCATTGCTGAAAAGCAAATTTTGTTTCATAAACATGATAAAAACAGCAACTATCTTTAAGTGAATTTAATTCCAACATATATCCAAATAAAACAGCAACGTACCTCCATCATATTTATCAAGCCTCAATATTCTTTCATCATAAGTCACCTTTTTCTCAAGTCTCAACTAGCCATTGATCTTTCTCAAGTTTATCTCATGCTCATAACAATCTCATGTTCATATAACCAAAACCAAACTCATTGCCAAGACTCAACCAGTCCCGAGACCAATCCCAATGACCATATCCCAAGACCATACCAAATAACCATCCCGAGTTCTCCCATCTAATCATGTGAGTTGGCCATGCGCTTGTGACCGTAAGCATGGCTATCATGATAGTTTTACACTCTTAAGAGGTGGCACCACTTTACCCACAAGTTTGTGATTTCATTACCCGTCGGCGACTGCAGAACCTCCATTATACCAGTACACAACCGTCAGTGTATGGCCAAGAGATCACAAAATAGCCTTTACAAAGGGGCTACTAGATGTATGGACTCACTAAGGTTTCACCAGAAGACTCGAATCACGATTCTCCCACCTACGGGCCCCCTCTTGTGCCATGCAGTTCCCAGGGCAGTCCTCTCTCGACTCCAATTCCCCGCGTCTTCCACGGTCCATAACAATCTAGCAACTTATCTAATTAGTCAGCTAAGCCGCACCCATATTTGGCCTTGTGGTGGCACTGTTTTCCTGGCATGTGCCGGCATGAACCGGTCCTTAGATCTACGGCAAGTAAACCACCATCTCATTCTACCACATCCACGAACCAAGCTTGCCTAGATCTCCCCCGATTCTATGCTCATTATTAGCATCAAGTTCTCATCATCATTATTCATATGAGTGCAGTACTTAGACATGTTCTACTTCGCCTTCCCATATCCCGTAGCTTAAGCAATGCAAAAAGGAAAAATGACCATACCCGACTCATCAACTTTCCCGGCGACAAGGATGGTTAACAAAACTAGTAAACTCCTATAAAAGGGTTTCCCATCAAGTTGACTCAAGCATACACATTTTCGCAAACAAAACAGTTTTCAAAACATGGGATCAATATGGTTAGGGGGCACTTGCCTTGCTCCTGTGGCTCTTGTTGCCACGTGTCTCGAAGTCTCGGTGCTTTAGTTCTTCGTAGATGGCTTCCTGAGCTTGTCCTTCTACTCACGACCACGCACATACAAAATTATAGCAATCAAACATCATGCACAAACCTTACTCATGATGCAATGGTGCAAATCCTATGATGCCGTTTTATTAGACTAGTTTGTACGTGTTCTTGTATGTTTTACTGGGCTTGCATGGGGTTTTATGGTGAACAAGGGTGTAAGGATCAAGTGTGGACGTGGTGATGATCTTGACTCAAGATGTAGATCAATTCCACGGTCAAAAACTGATCAACACGTGATCTGTCCACACGAAACAGCTTCTGTTCGAAGGGAACGAAGAAAACAGATGCGAAGAAACCGTGACGAGGTCGTAAGATGGGTACGAAGACCTACCTCACTTCTCTTTGGTGGCGGGGCCTTCCTCTTAGCAATGGCAGCAGCGACGGCGAGGCATGACGGCGCTCATCGGCAGGCTCACCGGCGACTGAACTCCGACAGGGGGTTCAACTCGGCGAGTTGGGAGCTAGGGCCTCCAAGTCATCGACTCGGGAGGTGGAAAATAGGTACGTGGTTGCGGCCAGGGGGTTTTGGGTTCTATTTATAAGGGGTGAAAGAAGAGTCCTACTCCAATTGGATTTCAAATAAGAGTCCTATTCAATTTGTTTTGGATCTTAACAACTTATCTCCAATTGATTTGGTGCGGTAGCAACGTGGAAATCGTGTCGATTTCCTCAGTACCGGGTATTCCCGCGCGCACAGGAGAAAAACCGCTTAAGGATCTCGTCACCTCCGCAGTGGTGAGCTCCAGAGACGCCACGTGTACAGCGGGGGCCGGTCCTTGCTTCTCCTCAGAGGCGAGCTCCGGACCTGCCACACGTCCAGCGGGGCGGGGCCTTCCTTTTCCTCAGAGGCGAGCTCCACGTGCGCCACGTGTCTGGCAGGTGGGACCTCCCTCTCCCTCAGAGGCGAGCTGTCGGGGCGCCACGTGTCAGTGCCGGACCTCCCCTCTCCTCGGAGGTGGGCTCCGAGAGTGCCACGTGTCCAACAGGGCCGGACCTCTCGGAGGCATGCTCCGAGAGTGGCACGTGTCCAGCGGGGTCGGGCCTCATCCCTTCCGCAGGGGTGAGTTCCAAAGTCAACACGTGTCTGGCGGGGCCGGACCTCATCCCTTCCGCAGGGGTGAGCTCTGAAAGCGACACGTGTCCCGCGGGGCTGGGCCTCGCAACTCTGCAGAGACTAGCTCTGAAGTCAACACGTGTCCCGCGGGGCTGAGCCTTGCTTCTAGGCAGAGACTAGCTCCGAAGGCGACACGTGTCCAGCGGAGCCGGACCTCGCCCCTTCCTCAGAGGTGAGCTCCGAGCCTGCCACGTGGCCAGCAGTGCTGGACCTCACCCCCTCCGCAGGGATGAGCTCCGAAGACGCCACGTGGCCAGCGGGTCGCGGGAAGTGTCGACAGCTCTCCTCGGCGAATTGGAATTGGCTCTTTTCAGCTATCTTTCTCCCATTTTTATGATTCTTTCCCATTTCTATTTCTTTTATAATGTTTTTCTATATGCAATTCATGAATATGAAATTGAGGGTGTTACAAAACCGTAGGGAAGATGGTCAATCATGTTTGAAGAATTTCCCGATTCTAATTCAGTTGGCTCTTCACGTGTACCGTCGGTAAACGGCGAATTCCGGCTATCCGGCAGTGGGGAAGAGCAAAAGGCTTTTGTTAAGAGCAGCTAGACATCGTGGCACACCTTAAAGTCGCTTTGATCGAGCCGGAGAGGCTTCGAGTCGGCCGGACGATGTGGAACCTTAGGGGCGGCTTTGCTCTGTTCTTTCGGAGGAAGAAATGGCTCAGACTCGTTGGAGGGAGGCCGGGGACAAGCTGAATACATGTTGGGGATGTAGAGGAAACTCCAGCGCAGCTGTTTGATGACTCCATGGGGCGCCACAGTGGCCGGAAGTAGAAGGGTGATGAGCAGCCGAGAGTGGGCGCCGAGGTGTTTTTCTCAGGTGAGTGCGCGAGAGAGAAGGTTCTGTGCTGTGGGTTTGCTCGTGTGAGGCAGAGAAGGAACAATTGATTTGTGTGGCTCGTGATCTTTAGCGAGCAGCTGAGATCACAGCGGATGGAACCGACTTATGGGAGAAGCGGGAAGACACGCAGCTTGGTGGACACTACATCCCTCGGTGGCAAGCTCACAGAGGAAGGAAGCTTCAATGGTTTGCTGTGAAAATGACATGTGGGCCCCCCTCCAAACAACAGTGGCTCCAAAATTCAAAAGTCCAAGTTTGCAGCAAATTTCAACACATGAATTAGAATACAATGAAGTTATTCATCTCTTGTGCTCAATTTTAAATTGAGTGATCAAATTCCTTTTTGGCTAAATTTCTTTTGTAGCCTTTCCTTTATCTCATGTCACCGAATTTTGAATTTGAAAACCTAATTCAAATTCAACCTGACCCTGCGGATTTGAATTCTACAAAGAGGCTATGCATGCTGGAATTGGGGATTTTACAATCCTCCTTCCTTAAAATAATCTTGTCCCGAGATTAGTAAAAAGAACGAGATGGAAAAGAATGTTACCGGTTATAGCTCGATAACAGTTCCGGGTAATTCCTCTGAAGAAAATCCTCGCTTTCCCATGTAGCCTCATCGTCTGTGTGGTTATTCCACAAAACCTTGTAAAACCGCAACGATGGACGCCTTGTTTTACGAGTCTTTTTGTCAATGATTTGTACCAGTTTCTCAATGTAGGTGAGACCCGGTTTCAATGTTTCCATGCCTCCTAAAAGAACCTCCGTCGGCTCCTTCAAACATTTCCTTAGTTATGAGACATGGAAGAGGTCATGTATGCCCGACAATGATGTGGGTAGCCTCAAACGTTATGCTACCAGTCCACACCTTTCTTTAATGAGAAATGGACCAACAAAATGAGGAGCTAGCTTTCCCTTCACCCCAAATCGATGGATTCCTTTCATCGGGGATACTCGGAGATAGATGTGATCTCCGACTTCAATATACAAGGTTCGTCATTAACTCGTTGAAGTTACTCCGAATTGCCAAGGTCAGTTTCTCCCTTACTTAGCATTGAGGCTGCGAACGAGCCATTCGCATTCTCGTGGCTCCATGTTCACGTAGTCAGGCGCATATGGTACCAATGCTCGTGGCATACCTCCCTCCTTGTTTCCAAACTAGAAACTCCTCAAGCTTCCTCTCGATTATTCCGAAAAAACCATGATGAGCAAGGAATGTCTTCTGGAATTACGTCCATGTGAGCTGACATCCAGCTGGTAGGGATGCGAGCTGATTTGCCCACCATACACTGGCGGAAACCGTGAAGTTGTTGCACCGTGTACAATACTTCTGATGTTCGATGCACTGAAGCAACTCAAACTTAAACTCGATGGTATGGATCTAGTTATCGGCCACCAGAGGATCCTCGGTCTTTATGAAGACCGTTGGTGGAGTCAAAGTATGAACTCGTTTGAGGTTGGCAAGATTTTTCATCTTGACAACCTCCTTGATGGTATGGTTAGTCCGTAAAATCTTGCAGACCCCCAACGACCAAGTCGATTGGCTTGAATATTTACCGTCCTGTCTTGACATGGATAACTAGCACTTGTTAGATCAACTGAGCCCTTAGAAACTTAGTGTAGTACTTCCCAAAACATGAGTCAAGATGTTTGGTGAGAATAAACAATGAATCGGTAATCTCACCTCGAATTGGCATCTCAACCATTTAGTCAAAAACCGAATGCTTTGCTTGAAGATAAGAGCAGCCACAAATCAATTTCACCTATGTTATCAACATAGCAAAGACCCACTACATATGGTAACCACAAGAGTGTCAAAGTCACCATATGATCTCTCCAGAATTTAGATAGTGTTCAATGATTGTCGCGAAATGGAGCAATCAATCGGTAAGTCCCGCAATTAGAAACTAGTTTAGTTCTGACAATTATGGTACTCGGAGCTATACAAGTCATGGCTGAAAGTTTAGAAAATACAAGGGATGTTGAGTAATTGGTTTCCCTTGTATTACTCAATGGTTATAATCAAGTAACTTGATCAATAATACAAGGATGTGATAAGACCAAGGTTATTAGACACTACTTAATGGTTTGAAAGGAGGTACTCAATCTTGCTCAGTATTTTGGTATTTCACATGTTATATGGTGCAATGCATATGCACATGGTATGGAACAAATGATGCATAGTATGGTGCAAAATGGTGCATATGCATGGTGCATCATATTTTTATAGTTTGAGCAAGAGGTAGTACGACAATTCAAACACGATTAATAATCGACTCAGACTTTGCAAGGTACACATACTTGGTCATGAAAGGTGCTAAACAATAAATGCTACTTTCATGTTGTGGCCAAGTCCAATGAACTTATGTCAAATGTTTGACACGATCGTTGGGAAATACTCCATGATAACTTAACCTAGGCAATGTCTACTATACGTGGACTTCAGTTTCTCCCTTTTTCCTAAGTCTTCATGTAACCTTTCAGTTAGGACATCACCCTATTGGGGTTGAGATTACTAGATTTGTCACTAATCATGACTTTATAACTCTTCTTCTTCTCTTAAGTCTTGCGAGTACGATGAGCATCTGTGTGTACGTGGTGAAGACGTTGAAACTACACCGGTTTTGATCGACGATTGGGTTGGTGCTGTAGTTTGTCTTCATCACTAGGGATGGTCTTGTAATTGACAATCTTCCATGGTTGAAGTAGAAAATGATGCCATGGAGAGTACTAGGAACCTGCTATGAACTTCTGAGAGTATATAAACACTCATAATCACAACAAGTCATCCGGTGCTTGACCGATCAGCTTCTCGACAACTCATGTTTTCACAACTGACCGTTCTGCACTAAAGAATGGAGTGGGATACCTAAGTTCTGGATCGCTTCAGTATCCTTCCAATGGTTATTTATGTGACTCCATATCAATTCATGTTCAACAGATAGGAAGTTTGAAAGTTGACAGAAATTCATGGAGAATTTAAGCAGTACCCCACCGGGAGGTACCCACTTTGATTCAACTTTTTCATACAGTTCCGTACCTAGTTTGTCAAAACTCACAACTACAAGGTTGTAGCCTAACCCACCAGATTTCCAGAAATGTATCACACGACCTTTGGTAGAAGGTATACAGGAAGTGATGGTCCAAAACAGACAGGTACAGAACTGAACCAGCTTCTGTTCTATGGTTTAGAATCCTCATTTAACTTGTGAACTGTTGTGGGAGTGTAATAGTAGAATGAGTCCCGATCTTCCGAGAGGTATGGTAAACTTGATTGGGTGGAGATATCTACGTTGATGATCCAAGGCTCCGAACGGACGGAACCCCACAATCACTACACCACTGCTTCGTTGGTTATCACCCGTGTCACACGAATGACCTCGCCACGAAGGCTTACCCCTGCAAGCGCAATCAAGAAAACAAGCAAGAACAGTATCAGCAAGTTGTGAAAATAAGGATCAATGATGATGAAAACAAGGATGAATGATGACGAACAACAAGGACAATATCAGCAAGTATTCAGCATTCACACAGAAAACAGCACAAGTAGAAACCCCTTGAGCCTCCTGTTTCTGTCTTTTAGCACTAGTAGAAATCAAAATCTTGTTTTTTTGATTTTTTGATATTTTTTCTCAACGAGGGGCACAAGAATAGAAACAGCACCAAGTATTACCTCAGACCGATGAAAGATGTGATCGGTACAAATTCAGGAGCGTTTGAAATAATGGGTGCTGGAACTTCGGAGTTCCAAACGAGTGCCTTCCTGATTTTATAAAATTTTATTTGAAATCGCCGTGACCGGCATAGCAGGTGAATCATATGTGGATTTTTTCGATAGCTTTCCGGGAAAAATACACCTCAATCGGAGTTCCGAGCGAAAAGTTATGCCCATTTAAGGAGGATACCCGAATTAGGTTTTGGTGGTGGTGGAAACTGAAACAGATAAGAATCGAATCGGTGGATGGAATTTTTTTTAGATGGCAGTTTATAGAAGAAAAAAACTGAACCAAACAAATCTAAACCAGCAACCAGACTCAACCTAGGACACAAACTCAGAACTACGGACTCCGAAGCTAAATTGTGCAAAAGGCTGAGCGAGGGCTATAGGTCAGGGAAAGTATAATTTTTTGTGGCTTTTGTTGGACTATAGGATTGAAACAAAATGAATCTAAAGGGCACACAAGTATACCTTATGGTCAACCTGATATCTGATACCAGTTGATAGTAGAATGAGTCCCGATCTTCCGAGAGGTATGGTAAACTTGATTGGGTGGAGATCTCGACGTTGATGATCCAAGGCTCCGAACGAACGGAACCCCACAATCACTACACCACTGCTCCGTTGGTTATCACCTGTGTCACACGAATGAACTCGCCACAAAGGCTTATCCCTGCAAGCACAATCAAGAACACAAGCAAGGTCAGAGAAATTGCAATCAAAACTGAATTGATAACGAAGTGGGGTCTCACAAACCGATGAACGGTGACACTGTTCAATGACAGATTGAAACTAAGCAAAACCCAACCCTAACGTGGTGACGGCTGCTGAATAAAAAGGAGTTAGGGGCGTGCAAGATCCCTGGACGCAACCCTAATGGGCTTCCACACGATACACGGGCCAGCGGCCCAAAGGACGGTGACGCAGCACCCTAACAGATTCTGGACGTACACTTGTTTCACTGATTCCTGTGAACTCAGAAGGAATTTTGAGGTGGGACCAGTTCCTTTGGAAGCTTTATGTAATTCTGGTTCCAACCACATATAGAACGTCCAAATCCGACTCCGTACGTGTCCGGGGCGTCAATTTTGGTGAAGGCAGCTCCTGGAATCCGAGGTGGAGTCGAAGTCGAGTTGGGCTTAGACTCCTCCTTGGTGTGGACGTTCTATATCCTCCTCCTTGACTCCATAGACTTCTCCAAGCCCTTTATGGTCCTCTCCATTGTTCCTAATCAATAAAACATGCATGGAAACAAGCGTAAGTTCTAAAAAACAATTGACAAGGTTAGAACGTACCTGGAGATCCAACTGTCGCGCACGTGCTCTAGTGATCGGTCCTTGTATTGTATGTAAAGGAGAGATGTCCTCCACTATTAGAATCGCAACAATAGACGACAACCAGATTTATTGACGACAGCCAGAAAACACAGTAGTTAATAAAGCATTTATTGATGATGGCTAACCTAGTGCCGTCGTTTATAAGTTCTTGGGACTTATAGACGACGGTACACCGTCGACAATAAAGGAACGGGGTTTATAGATGACGGTGTAAGCACACCGTCGTCTTTAAGGCCCGATATACTCAGCGCAGCGGCTATCTCTCCCACTCGCGCCGCCGCCACCGGAGCCAACCGCCGATCGCCGATGCCGCCGGAGCCGACCGCCGTCGCCACCGACCAACGACGTCAGGTATGCCGCCTCCCTCCCTCCTCCCCTCCTCCGCCCATGCGCACGCAGCCGCCGCCACCCTGCCGGCCATCACCGTCCCCGCGCCCCCGCCGGCCCCGTCGCCCCTGCGCCCTCACCGGCCCCGCAGCCCCTGTGCCATGGCCGACCGGCTGCCGACCCTTCGTCATTGCGCCCCTGCCGACCACTGCCGGACCCTGCGCCCTCGCCAGCCCCGCTGCCCCTTTGCCCTCGCCAGCCCCGCCGCCCCTGTGCCATGGCCGACCCGCTGCCCTTCACCCCTGTGCCCCCGCCGGCCACTGCCGGCCCCTGCACCATGGCCGGCCGCCGCCGCCCCTGCGCCCCCGCCAGCCGCCACCGCCCCTGCGCCCCCGCCGCCGCTGCGCGCCCCGCCGGCAAGCCTCCGCCCATGCGCCCCCGCTCTCCTTTGCCGCCCCTGCACCCGGCTGGCCGCCGCCGCCCTGCACCCCCCGGCATTAGGTGTTTCAGATGCATTTCTCTCCTTGGTATCAAAAATAGCCGAGTCTTCTTCCTCCAAATGAGCCACCGGAGCAATCTCGACCGCCTGGTTACTGCTGCTCAGCTCACTTTTCTCATCTGAAATAGTAGAAGAGCTTTCAACAGCAACATCTGAATTTCCGGGATGCTCAATGTCATCCATGCCACGAGTTAAATCCTCAGAGTTTTTCTCTGTTTGTTGAACTTCAACTGTACTATCAACAACAGCCACGTCTTGATCAGTTTTAGGATTGGTTGTACTGTTATCTCCTTTCTCTAATGTACCCACATTATTTACTTCCTTGACATCAGTTGAAACAACTTGGGGTTCACTAGCACTAGCATCAACACTTGGTGAGTCTGAATGTAGCAAAGGCCTGATCTTTTCAATTTTCATCCGTTCCCGCTGCGGTTGCTTACTTCTCCTTTCCTTCTGAGAAGCTGCCCTGTTACCGCCGTCTGCAGCAGAGAGTTTCAATGGACCCTGCGATGCGAAATTACAGTAAACACCAGCAATGGCTCTCATGTCCAGTATTTAAAACAAAGCATGCTCAAAAAGACTATAACTAACGACCTTTTCCCTCGGCTTTCCTTTCTTCACTGGCGCTTCTTGGCTATTCGATCCTTCACAAACAAACATCAGAAAAAAACCACTGATGAGCACATTCACGGAACAATAAATGTGCACCGGAGAACTAAGAAGCAATATTACCTGAAGGTTGAGAGGTAGACTGCTCATCCGACAACTCAGTAGCCACGATCTTGGCCCTCCGGTCGACAACTAAGGGAGAACAGAGACGACAGTTAAGGGAGGGGGAAGGGCAACAGACAGGAAGGAGGAAGCGAGCGATTGCGATGGAAGGGGGGTGCCTTACCTTCGGTGACTTTGAGCCAGGAAGCCATGGCGGCACGGAGCTGCTAGACCGCCGGTTCTTTAAAACAATAATATTATATTAACTCGATCGCACATAGCAAAGATGCCCGTCTAGCTCAGTCGGTAGAGCGCAAGGCTCTTAACCTTGTGGTCGTGGGTTCAAGCCCCACGCCGCCATCTCACCCCACCCCACCGTTTGCGTCCCCCAGCTCTGCACTCGACCGCGCCGCCCCCAGATCCCACCTGCACCCGACCACCCCGCCTCACCGCTTGATCGACCACGCCCCCAGTCCGATGGATCCTGCTCCGACCCACCACCCCGCCCACTCCTGCCGTCCAGCCACGCTCCCGTCTGCGTCCCGACTGACGGCGTCCCCGCTCGGATGGATCCCGCTGCGCCGACCAGCTCCCACCTGCGCCCTGACCTACGGTGCCCCACCTGCGCCCTGACTGACGCCGCCTGACCAGAACCAGCAGCGCGGCCCCCCCCCCCTGCGTCGTGACCGCCTACCCACTGAGGCGAGGCGGAAGGGCAGCGTGGAGCGATTATGCGCGCCTAGGGCCCGCCTTTTGTTTCACCGATGAGGACCATTTTTGCTTTATTAGCACTTTGATTAGCCATTTTTGCTCTATAGTTGATATTTGCATGTATGAGGAACAATGGGCTTAATTAGGCATTATGATATATATGAGATTTATATTTTTGCTTTATTATAATCATTTAATATTTATAATTGTTTATTAGTTAGTTTTTTATTAATATGTAAAAAACGGGTTTTGGGTCGGCCCGACCCGACCTGAACCGACACAACACGCAATAAATGTGTTCGTGCCATATAGACAGTTGTAGTCGTAACGTATGCGTCGAGACGACAAGGAAGCGAATGGCGATGGTGAGGACATCAATCACCCGTTGCAGGGACGTTAGATTCGGACGTGGAATTGTCATCTCAGACCAACTTTCCTTCTTCTCTTTCTCTCGTTCTTTCCTCTCTCGTAGATGACTTAAAAATGAAAATGAGTAACGTAACATATAGCAATGCGTCACCCGTTTCAGATCGGCACGTCTCACATGATATTGGCATATGATACGTGAAGGTTCAGAAATGTCCCTTTTTGGACAGCCTGAGAGTGACCGAGGGGGCGTGACTTGTGACGAGACGCGGGTCTGGATCTGGACGAAATTTCGATGGCATAACCCTGTTGTTCTCTGCTGCACTATTTTCGGGCGTGCAGTGGAGAACAGCGGGGTTATGCTGCCGAAATTTTGTCCAGATCCGGACCGCGCGTCTCGTAATGAGCACGCTCCGCTCGGTCACTCTTGGGTGGGTTTAGGACCTATCTGCCTAGTTGTAGGGCCATGACATGACATAACAATGAAACTAATGCATAACATTGATGTCATGCACTAGGAACATAATCCTACCATATGTGAAGTCCTTAATCCTGATGCATGACATTGATGTCATGCACCAGGAACGTAACATGGGCAAAAGCATCATAAGCACATGCTTCAATCTGACGGGCAGAACAAAAGACAATATAAAGGCTCGTAAGGATTTGGCAGAGATTCGTAAACGTCCAACTCTTGAGCTAACCGAAGCTGGTGGCAATCCGCGTGCTTCTTTCTGTCTTCGACCAAAAGAGAAGAAAGAAGTCTTCAAATGATTGAAAACATTGAAATTCCCAGACGGTTATGCTGCTAGCTGAGGGGGACCCCGACCCGTATCACGGGGCCATGCCGCTCGCCCGGGAATCGCATTGGTTGGTGCCGTGTTGTGCGGCACCCAACAGCACACATATAAGGCAACTGCATTACATAAATCAAAAGTGGAAGCTTACAAATGTTCTTTGTAAATAGTTTACATCAAATAGCTACAGCGGAAATCTACAATCAACTCACGTCGAATAACTACGGAGCACTCGAGAAGAGGTCCATCCCGTGGACTCCTCTCGCTAGCAACACGAAGACATGGCAGCGGCTAGGTTCTACATGTGTTACATTACTCGGAAGTTTCCGAGTCTCACCGGACAACCTTCTTTATGAGCATTGATCTTAACCTGCAAAACCACTCATATAGCAAGAGTGAGCACAAAGGCTAAGCAAGACTTAACCGTCTCTCCTAAAGCATGCAACTCTACATGAAGGTAACTTAAGACATAACCATATAAGTTGCAAAAAGACTCGCCTACACGTTCATCCTTTACTTTCAGATTTTAGCCATCACAGTAGTGCCCTTGCGCCCAGCAACATTGGAACTCCACAATCAAACAAGAAACGCTTCATTCCAATGTTACTTGTCCCAAGGTGGAAACTAACTTTAATTTGCTCTACCTCTACTTCATACATGGTTTTCAAGCAATTCCAATTATCATAGCAGCAATTAAAACTTTGCAAACTGTTCTCACACAACTTGATTACTACGTCACAGCGCAGTGAGCAAGCGGTACTCATAACCGTGAGGGACGGTGATCCGAATCAAACACTGCCCGGATAACTCGACACATGCGCCCACCTCTAAAGACCCAAATCTGGCGTCCTTCATTACGTCGTATGTGGCAACCTTTCGCAGGACACCCGACTGTAGAATGGGTCGCGCCGTCTCGGGCTCATAGGTCTAACGAGACGATGTGGTATGCCTCTACAATCCAGTTAACCTGGTACATCGGTTTCCTGGGTCCCATATAGCAGTAAGCATCCGGTACACAACTCAATACTTGCTCCCAGGGCTGCACACGAGAACGGTCCTTAACCGACACAGGCAGAGCTACTCGACCAAGACCTCGTCTTGTCGCTGCATACACTCTCTGCCCGTCCTCATCTTTGGAAACTTAAACTTTAGTTTGCCTCTTTAAATCATACCCGGGTGATTCCGAACTATAACTCGCGAGTAGATTCCAGCTACTCGGCTTCTACCGGATGTCATAGCCAATTTAGCACAGCATTATTCTACAGCGGGGATACGTCTTCTACCCTTGACTCGAGGGTTTCTTTGGTCATGCATTTGGAGTATAAAACATCCCTGACCTAATGCACATACAAATTCTAAACCATAATTGCGAACAAAGTAAAAACTTTATAAAACAACTTAAATGCAAACCGGAGCTTGCCTTGGTTTTGCAGGTGACTAAGTATCTATGCAGTTAGTGAAGATCACTTGTGGCTTGATCACTCGCTTTCCTTCCTCTTTGATCTCCACTTTAATTACTTCACAATCTTCTCGTAGAGGCTACACGTTATGAATATGCATATGTGTTTAATTGTAAAGCTTTTGCTAACAAGTTCTAAAGACAAGTTTAAAACTGAAACTCTGTTTAAGAATTTAAAATGATACTGGTGCTAGTGGTTTGGGTTTGGGTTAAGCAACATGATCAAGTGATAAGTGCATTTCATCACTTGTGTGTTACTCATCTAAGAGGTTAAACAGGACAGTGATGATCCAAAGCTCCAATGGAGCTGAGGACTTTCATGTGAGTTCCTTGTCACAAGAAAGTAATCTGGACAAAAATTCAGAATTTTTCAATGAGTAGTTCACTCAGAACAATTCCCTAAGCATTTAGGCAAAAAGGAATTAATTCTGAACAAATTTGCACTTTCATGCAAATCCAAGTGAACCACAATTTCAAAGAGAGCTCAGGGAGCATGCATGAATTTTCCTAGTATTTGGAGCTAAGAATTTCCCAGAACTGAATTTCCAAGTTTTGGAAATTCTCTGAAATTGTTTCTGTATCCATTTGATCACAGCCACTTAGAATCTGAATTCTCCTAACCAAATCAACTCCCCAAGAGCTGAAATTTTTACAGGAGTTAACTAACATCCTAAAGAATATTCTGGTAAAATTTGAGGATTTTTGGATTAACGAAACTCCCTCTAAAAATTCTTTTGCTGAAAAGTTTTAAAGAATTTTCCAGAATTAAATAATGCCTTTCATACAAATTCGGTTGCATATTTTGATAGTGTGTTTCACTCTGAATCCAACCCAATTTGAATCACCAATTTTGGAGCTTCCTAGCATATTTGGGTTCCCGTGCTCTGAACTTGCTGATTTTTGCCGCAACTAGTAATTTCGTGCGGGGAACACATTGCCGGCCTTTCCTCGAACTGAAGATGGCCTGAAACCTACGTGCGACGGCGACCGTGGCTGCGGCATGTCCGGCGACGTAGCTAGGGTGCTGTGCTGCACCAAACACGTCGCCGTTTACTCGTACAGCACCACTGCACCGCGGGGAACACGGATCCAACCGCCGATCTCGCTGAAACTCGCCGAAAGTACGACCTCACCATCGGGCTAGGTAAAAAATCCGACGAAATTCGAAAAACTCGATGAACAGCGGCTTTGCTCGATGGTTCTCGGTGGTTTTTGATCCTATGAACTCACACAGAGGTATAGAAGGTGTATTCTATGTTGTGTGTGGTTTGGTTGATCGTGCGGCACGAATTTTTGATCGAAGCAACTTCGGTGTCCATTGCACGCCGACGGGAAAACAGAGAAATTCTGGCAAGACACGCCATGGCATGCTTCCGGAGTTGGGGGGGGGGGGGGTAGTAGAAGGTTTCTAGACGGACCTTTAGGCGCCTAGAACTCGCCCGGAGAGGGACTGTGGCCGCCGGGCGACAAGTTCTTGTCGCGGCGACTTTCCTCGGCGCTGTGGAGGAAGATGAGCTTGACGCCGGGGTTTTCATGGGGCTAGCGCCTGTTTCTTGCGTCAGTCACATTAGGGAAGGTCTGGCGACGCTGTGGAGAGGCTCAGCTCGGCATGCAGCGAGGTGGAACAGCCGGCCGGCGGTGGACCAACTGTTTCTTCGTGTGCAGCCGGTTGCTTCGTCGAGGGCACACGGTCAGGGCCAGCAGCTGCTGTGAGGCGGTGTGCGAGGCGACGTGCTCTCGGTTGAGTTGACAGGGGCAAGGAAACTGAGTCCTGAGCAGCTTGGGAGCTGGCGGAGATGTTGCCTCGGTGGCGCATGCGCAGGCGTCAGCAGCTACGAGTGAAAAACAGAGCCTCTGTTTTACTTCTTGTGTAAGTCTACTCCTTATGACAGGTGGGTCCCACTGCTCTTCTCCCCCTTATCCTCTCCTAAATCTCTCAAATTTGGCAAATGTTGAAGTTTAATTGTGGGAAGTTCAAAACTGAAGTGCATTTGTAGAATTGGGCCAATTTTCATCCAAATTCAAATTTGTATTTGAATTCATTGCAATTTAGAGTTCTTCTGAAAAAATGAGTAGCAAAATATTTCAAAAATTCATGAAACTTTGCATACACACTTATTTGGACCTAAAGAATTAAAATATGGAATCTGATTTTAAATTTGGCTGCTGTAATTGAGCTTTTGAACACAACAGTTTGAAATTCCTAATGTAATTCCCTCATTTGAACTTTGAGTTGAACATTTAGCTCACAATCCGATTTTTTTAAAACTTTCCATTGCACATGAGACTTCAAATATGTGGTTTTAATCCACCTAGGGTCCAAGCCTATAAGTGACCATAAGCTTGTTTAAGAAGAACTCTCATGTGTATTATCATATGTGGAAAAATTTAAACAAGTCCCATTTCTTCAATTTGAACTCAACTTTATTCACAGCTCAAGTTTTCCATTTACAAGTTTTGGGACTTTTACATTCCCCCCCCCTAAAAAGAATCTCGTCCCGAGATTCAGGATTAAGAACAATGTGGGGAGGACGACTATCGAACATAAGCCTCTAACAGCTCCGGATGATTGCGTTGTAAATACTCCTCGCTTTCCCATGTAACTTCGTCGGACGTGTGATTTTCCCATAGCACCTTGAAAAATCACAGCGTCCGGTTTCTGGTCTCGCGAGTCTTTTCATCAATTATCCGGGTTGGATGCTAAACATAAGTGAGGTCCAGCTTCAAACCTTCTATGCTTCCCGTGAGAATCTCTGTTGGAACTTTCAAACACTTCCGTAACTGAGATATGTGGAAGATGTTATGAACTCCGGCTAAGGCTGCCGGTAACTCCACATGGTATGCCACGGGTCCACATCTTTCGGTGATGACGAAGGGACCGATAAAACGCGGAGCTAATTTTCCTTTCACTCTAAATCAGTGAATTCCCTTCATAGGAGATACGCGGAGATATACGTGGTCTCCAACTTGAAAGTTCAGGGGGCGACGTCTCTTATCCGCATAGCTCTTTTGTCTAGACTGAGCGGCTTTAAGATTTGCTTGAATAAGCCTTACCCGCTCTTCTGCTTCATTTACGAGATCGACCCCGTAAATAACTCTCTCGCCAGATTCACACCAGTTCAGGGGTGTGCGGCACTTCCGGCCGTAGAGAGCTTCAAAAGGCGCCATTTTGATGCTCGTTTGATAACCATTGTTATACGAGAACTCTGCCAACAATAAGTGATCATCCCAGCTCTTACCGTGGTGGATGACACACACTCTTAGCATATCTTCAAGTATTTTATTCACCCTCTTGGTTTGCCCGTCAGTTTGAGGGTGATACGCGAAGCTCCGAATCAATTTGGTTCCCAAGGATGCGTGTAGCTGCTCCCAGAAACGGGCTACAAACAGTGATCCTCTGTCGGACACAATGGTACGGGGAACTCCATGCAAGCACAAGATTCGTGCTATGTACAACTCCGCATATTGCTTGGCGTTGTATTTGGTATGCACCGGAATGAAGCGTGCTGATTTGGTTAACCGATCAACGATCACCCGAATCGAATCATGGTGGTGGGAGGTCATCGGCAACCCGACGATGAAATCCATACTCAAGTCTTCCCACTTTCATGCCGGTATTTGCAGTGGTTGCAGCAGGCCCGACTTCTTCACATGGTCGGCCTTAACTCTTCGACACATATCACATTCTGAAACGTATTTTGCAACTTCACGTTTCATACGTGTCCACCAAACCTTCTTCAGGAGGTCTTGGTAAATTTTATTGCTGCCCGGATGAATGAAAAATTTGGACAAATGAGCTTCATCCAAAAATTTCTTCTACAGCCTCATATCACGGGGTACGACGATCCGGTCCTTGAACCATAAGGTATCTTCATCATCTAACCAGAAACATTTCATTTCCCTGTTCTTCAACCTCCTTTTAATATGAACCATGCCCTTGTCTCGCTTTTGAGCTTTCATAACCTTCTCTCTTAATGTGGGTATGAGAGCCAGATTATGTAGAGCTCCATATGGAACCAAGTATAGACTCGGTTCTTCCTCTTCTATCGGCGTAATGGTCAGATCATGAATATGAGACTTCCGGCTGAGTGCATCGGCAACCACATTTGCCTTGCCCGGATGATAATGAATTTCAATATCATAGTCTTTGATCAGCTCCAACCATCGCCGTTGTCGCATATTCAACTCTTTTTGAGTGAATATGTACTTCAAGCTTTTGTGGTCGGTATAGAGATGAACCAGATTTCCCAACAGGTAATGTCTCCACATCTTCAAAGCTAGCACCACGGCAGCAAGCTCGAGATCATGAGTTGGATAATGTTGTTCATGATTCCATAATTGTCATGATCCATATGCGACCACACGTCCTCCTTGCATGAGTACACAACCATGTCCGATGTCGGACGCATCACAATAAACATCAAAAGACTTGGTTGTATTCTGTTGAGCTAAAACCGGGGCTGTTGTGAGGTGTTTCACCAACGCTTGAAAAGCTTCCTCACATGGCTTGCTCCAATCATATTTGATGCCCTTTTTCAGTAGCTCCATCATAGGTTTAGATATTTTTGAGAAGCCCAGGATGAACCTCCGATAATATCCCGCCAAACCTAAGAAGCTACGAACTTTATGGACTGATGTTGGAGACTTTCATTTCAGCACTTGTTCAATCTTGCTCGGATCAACAGCAATGCCTTCCGCTGAAATAATATGTCCGAGAAATGGCACTTGGTTGATCCAGAATTCACATTTACTAAACTTTGCATAGAGCTTGTGATCTCTCAGTCGTTGGAGCACAATATGCAAATGTTTAGCGTGTTCCTTCTCTGATTTGGAATAGACCAAGATATCGTCGATGAATACCACGACGAACTGATCCAACTCCAGCATGAACACCGAGTTTATAAGATACATAAAGTGAGACGGAGCATTGGGCAACCCAAATGACATGACAAGATACTCATGGAGTCCATATCTTGTCGAGAATGCTGTTTTCGGGATATCCTCCGCTCGAATCTTGATTTGATGATATCTCGACCTTAAGTCCATCTTGGAGAAGACTTTAGCACCCACTAGCTGATCGAAGAGAATATCAATTCTTGGTAGTGGATAATTGTTCTTTATCGTCACAGCATTTAACGGACGATAATCGACGCATAGCCTCAGCGTCTCATCCTTCTTCTTTACATATAACGCCGAGCAACCCCATGGTGATGAACTTGGACGAATAAACCCCTTGTCCATCAGATCTTTGAGTTGCTCCTTCAGTTCAGCTAATTCATTCGGAGCTGTTTTATATGGTTTCTGAGAGATCGGCGTGGTTCCCGGTATCAACTCTATTTTGAATTCCACCTCGCGCTCAGGTGGTAAGCCTGGAAGATCTTCGGGAAACACGTCCGGTATTCACGGACTACCGGAATGTCTTCTAACTTGCAAGCTTCGGCATTACAGCTTTGCCGAGATACAACGTATGATGCCCGTGAAGTGGAGAGTACAAATGAACACTCCTGTTCTCGATGTCCAGAACAGCCCTATGGAATGTTAACCATGATGTTCCCAATATGGCATCGATTCCTTGATCTTCGAGAATAATGAGGGTGGTAGGATAAAATTTTCCACCCAGACAAAGTTGTGCTTTAGGAACGACTTCATTAGTCAATATATCTCCCCCTGGCAAATGAATTAGATAAGAACCCTTTGTAATCATTATGGAAATCTGATCCCGGATTACCGTCGCCTTGCTAATGTAATTATGTCTTTCCCCAGAGTCGAATAGAATGACAACCGGCTTGTCATTTAATGTGAATCTGCCCGCGAGGACTGGTCCTCCCTTGGGTAGATCGTCTACCGACACATAATTAACAGTTCCAACTTTGGACATGGCTTTTCTTTGCTGCCCAAGATCACTCTTTGGAACTGGAACCGCAGACATCATGTTGCTGCTCGGTTCAGTTGCTTCATTGACGATGTGTTCATTGTCAATTTGAATTGGGATACTACTCGGGTCAGCTGAGAAATCACCCTGATCATATTTAATATCTTGAGGGAAATAACCTTCTGGTGCACCTTGTTGGTACTGGGGTGCACAAGAAATAGTTTGTTGCTGCGGTATAGGTAAATAAAACCTCTGTGGAGTATAAGAGTTGTCATACTCCAAGAATGACTGCTCCTTTTGAGGAACCTCTCGACCGGAAGGTGAAAGGATTACCAACCGATACTTCTGAGGCAGATAATTGCATTTATCCTGTGATGAGTCCCTCTCCCTCTTTTCTTTAAGGTAGAGATTGGAATAATATTCCTGACTGATAGCACAACTAACAAACTCATCAAAATTCTTTTGGCTAACTTGAGCCAACTCACATCGCAGCCTAGCAGTCAGCCCTCGGTAAAAATGATAACGCTTCGTGGCTGGTGATTTCACATAATCAGGAACATATTGAGCTAGGCGAATAAATTCCTTAGCATACTCAATAACACCCATTTCCCCTTGTTTTAGATTCCAGAATTCATCAAGACTTGTTTGCATTATGCCCTCAGGAACGAAACGAGCACGAAATGCATCCTGGAACTCCGTCCATGTGACTCGATGCCCTTCTGGTTGGATAGCAAGGTATTCTGCCCACCTTGCTCCAGCAAAGCTGTGAAGCTGCTGAGTGGCAAATAGAATCTTCTGGAATTCATCACATTGAATCAACCCAAACTTGGACTCAATGACACGTAACCAGTGATTTGCTTCACAATGGTCAGCCGCTTCGGAGAATACCGGCGGTTGTGTCGCCAAGAAATCCAGATAAGTGCTCGGGGTCGGCATGTGATGTTGAGCTTCTCTATTTATTCCTTGCTGGACTAGAGTTTGGAGAGTTTCATTCATCTTCGCCATAATTTCCGCCAATCCGGTTGGCGATGGCTCTTGTGATGAAGTGGAAGCATTCCCACCTCGACTCGAACCTCCAAGCTCCATTTGAGAATGTGCGCGTACCATACTGAAAGAAATAAATTTTGAGTCAATAAAAATTCTATCCCAGCAGGAAATAAAGAATATTCAAACATGAACATGTCATGAACTTTATGAAAGCATAACCACATTCATTTTTAAACAAATCTTAAGTACGCTAAACTAATCAGCTTGACTACCCTGACCAGTTCACACAAACTCCAAAATTTGCTCAAGTTAACTACAGATTCTTGACTTGATTTCCATACAAAAGTTTTAGTAAACTTCAGTATATTTCCAATTCTTATTCATATGCCATTATATCCCTTCTGTATCAAAAGTTATGATTGCTCAAAGTTGACAGAATTCCTGGATAAAATTTGCCAGCATCTCCTTTATATGTGGCTACTTTATCACAGTTGTATATGCAAATACAATAAGAATCTGAACAAGCTTTAAAATACAAAAATGTTGCACATTTCATAACTTTTCCAACGGAGTATCATAGGATCCATAAGGATTTTTCTACAGGAAGTTATGGCTTAAAAACAGAAAGGTCCAGAGAGGTTTTTGCTGCTGTCCTGGTTCTGGACAGTTTGCCTTCAACTGGACTTTTCACCAACTAAACGTGTGATTTTGCTCCGGAGGTCTACATATAAGTTGTAGAGCACTTAAAAATATTTACAGAACTGTATCATAAACATTAATTGGTTAAAGCTACTCAGAGTTATGCTCTGTCAAATCTAGCAAGAATTCCTGCCAGAAGCATAACACTCTGTTTTTGAAAATTTTGAAGCCTAGTCATTCTCTCATTTGAATCTTAGCTCAAAATAAGAGTTCAGTAACTAATATTTGTTTCAAACTTCCATTTTTAGTTGAAAGTTAGTTCATGAATCATTTCCTCATAGGAAAGAGGTTATTAAGTGTAGTACGGTGTCGATGCACCGTAAGAAACATGTCGGTACTATGTAGCCTCACCAAAGAAAATTCTAACCGGATTATACCGGCATATGCGTATTATAAGTGGCACTAAACGGTCTCTCGCACACGTGTACTACACGGGGTATATGCATGGTTAGTACCTGCAGAAGAACACTCAATAGTGATGCACTCAAGGGTTATTTTCATTTCAGGCAGGTCCATATTTAAAAGTAAATACATACGCCCGTATCATTGCCATAAGGCCATCCTTGAGTTAATCCACGTATCAAGGTACGTGATCGTGTTTTTACACCACACGACGGGGGACCCGAGTAGAGCGCGAACAGGTCATCACGGTTGGGAATTTTATCAACCCAACAGATACCAACTACTGCACTGCAGGTTACGCCGATGGCAAGCGCTGCGTATGTTCTCCTAGGCTATTTCCAGAAGAACACACTATCATGTTACCGACCACACGATGGGGTTTCCACTTTCTTGCCAAATGCACGACAGGGACCAGCGTTTCATATGAACTCAGGAACATGAAGAGTCCAAGAGTTTCATATTAATGTCTCACACCAAGCTGTGAGACCTATCCTTGAACCACTTTCCTCGTCAGGGGAGCTAACCGAAATTGAACTGCTTTCGGTGGCATTCCTTAACATGCTTACCTGAACGTAGGTGCGTCGTTACATAATCAAAATTCAGAATTATAACACATATGTTAGTCATGCCATGTAACACCCCAAATTTTGATTCAAAACTCTAAACCATGTTCAGAGGGGAATTTAAAATTTTTTTGGACGTGTTGCATGTTTTGCAAAAATTCAAATTCAAACTGGAATTCAAATTATACTCAAAACAGAAAAGAAATGGAAAAAGAAAAAGAGAAACGGGAAAAAAACCGGCCAGTGGGCCGAAACCCGCCAGCCGGCCCAGTTTCCCCGCGCCAGCCCGCCCCCGCGCGCCCGCGCTGTTTCTCACAGACAGGTGGGACCCACCTGTCATCCCTAACCCCGCGACCCCGGACTCTCTCCCGCGCGCGCGATCTTAACCGATCGAAAAACCGCGTCCCTCAACCGAATTCCGGTCCCAGAAGAATCCAACTCGATCACAACCGACCCACCGCCCTTCCCCGGCTATAAAAACCCCAGCCCCGATCGGTTTTTCCCACGCGATCGCCGATTTTTACTCCGGTGAGCACCGAGACTTCGCCGGTGAATTCTGGCCGATCTAAGCTCGGAAACTCTGATCTAACTCGCTGGTTTTGATCCACCGCCTCCGGGGAGCTTTGCAGGTGCAGAAAACTCGGAGACTTACGGTGTAAACACAGCGCCGACGAGCTTCGCCGTGGTTTTGCCTCGGACCTCGCCGGCGATCACTTTCCAGGACCCCCGAGCTCGAGAAAACCCCCGAGGTGAGATCCCTGACCTCCCCTCTACCGGTCTAGGCCATAAGATCACAGTTTTAGGCAGAATTCTCGAGGATCCGAAACTTTCCGGCGAGATCGCCGCTTCCCGCCGCCGTGCGCCGCCGGCAGCGCCGCCCGCGCTCGGTCAGAGCGACGTGGCCGTTTGTGCGCCGTTTATTTTAAATCGCGCGGTAGACTTTAAAACCCCGCGTACCGGTTCGATGTTATAATCTCAGCCGTCAGTTTGAAATCGGACGGTCCACGTCGGCCCCGCATTATAAAGACTGGAATTCTTACGTGCTACCCCCTGGGGTTCTCTGGAATTGAGAGCTAGCCCCGGAAATTTCAGATCTAGCCCCTGGAACTCCAGAAAATCATGTAAATTCATTTAAAAATCAGTTTTAGCCCCTGGACTTAATAAAAATTAGGAAAAACACCTCTGATAAGTGTAGCTAGACCCCTGGAAATTCTGAAAATAATATTATAGACCCTGTAATGGGGTGAGTTTACTTTTTAACCCTGTTTAGTATTTAATTTAGAAAATTGGATATGTAACTAGTGTTTAAAAATTAAAAAGTGGGACAAACATATTGTCAAAATTAAGTTAAAGACTTTCTCAATGTTTAGAAAATTTTGGAGTGAGATAAAAACATATTTTGGACATAATTAAATCTGTTTCATCTATTATTCACATTTATTAGTATAGGGACACATTTTTAAGTAAAGAATAGTTATAGAAAAATAGGGAAAATAATTATGAAATAGTCTACATCAGAAGCCAAGGTCAAAAGATGTTATTAAATCATTTAGGACCAGAACCTATACTGTTTAGATGATGTGTATTACTAATTTCATAATCAAATACACAATTGTGCATAGGAATATAAATCTGAAAATATAGCAACTAGTAAATGATAAATGGAGTTTTTAAAATACAAAGAATTCAGTTTAGGGTTGGTAGAAATTCTGAAGGCACATGTGGAGAAGAAAAATACTTTGCATACATACTTGGTAGTAAAAAGGTGTAGTAGTTCAATATAAGGAATTTATTTAAAAACTGAAACACACATGTATATATATATATATATATATATATATATATATATATATATATATATAGTAAGTATAAATATGGACACCAAAGTAGGAATCATATACATATAAATAAAAGTGTATGCAAGCCACAGATCAACACACACACAGAGTAACCACAACACATATAATGGTGAATGAATTTCATAAATATGAATGTGTGGTTTGTATGAAGTGTAAGTGTGAACTATGTCTTATGGATTGTTGTTTTTCTTTTGTTATGTGTGATGGTGTGATGTAGAACCTGCTCAAGAGCAAGTTATTCTTTTCCAAGACCAGGACTACCAATTTCAAGAGCAGCAAGAAGGAGGCAAGTGTCCTTGACCACTTTGAACCTATGCTAGGATGTGTAGATAGAATTATTTGCATTGTCAAATGAAAGATGAAACCCATGCTAGGATGTTTCCCTAGAATTGCATTACCTTGTTTCCTTATAGCTTGGGTTGGGATTCATTTTGTCATGTCATTTATTTACATGCATATGCTTAGCCATGCTTAGAATGGGATATTTGGGACATGAGATCATCAGTTTATTATACCATACTCTTGAATGAGCTATTGGGAGTTATGTAGAGGTAGGGATCAAGGCAAGTTGGATGTTTTGGTTGTGTGCTGGGTGCACGAGACTTGGGTTTGTGTTTAGTACTTGCCTGGATCCTAAGGACCGGTTCATGGAGCATGTAACCCGGCTTTACAGTGCCAACCACATGCTGAGATGGGGCAGCTTGGCCAATTAATTAGGTGTATCCCCGGCGTAGTATGGGTGTGTTGGATGGTGCGGGGAGTAGGTGTCAGCTGGACTACCATATGAACCGCAAGGCTCAAGAGGGGGCCACTGCAGCGGGGTTGGAGCCTCTTGTATGCTGTTAGGGGTGAAACCTCAGTGGGCCCACGCTCGTCGGGAATCCCTTTGTAAAGGCTTCGTAGTGATCTCCTGGCTGCACACCTGGGAAGTGTGAATGTGGATCGTAGCCACTGGCATAATGGAGGTTCTTTTAGTCCACCCGGCAACGGGGGATGAAATCACTACATGTGGGTACAGTGGTACAAACTCTGCAGAGTCAAAACTGTCTTGACAGCCGTGCTCACGGTTAAGAGCGGCCTGGACTTATTCATGATTAGAGGATTGATGGTTTTGGAAGTTAAGCGGGGAGCTTAACATTGGAAATGACGTTATGGTTATTGGATTATGATGATGGGATGGGAGATTGGGACCATTTCACCTGTGTAGTAATGTAGGTGCTTAATAAGCTAAGGTGATAGGTATTAATTGCGTAGTGCTTTAACCATGAGTTCAACCTCTCCTTGTTCTAGCCATGCATGATATAATTTTCCGACACTTGCTGAGTACCATTGGTACTCAACCTTGCATATTTGTTGGTTTATATTGCTGCTCAGGTCAAGATAATGAGGTGGTGTATAATGACCAAGATTTTGGACCCGAGGAAGGATTTTAGGTTCATGAAGACCCCCGGGCAACGCCTGTGATGGAACCCTAAAGAATAATATTCCGCTGCTAGTTTATTTACTTGTGATGAAGCATTAGTGTCCATTGAGACATTTGCAATGTAAGACTTATTTATATTCGACACCTGGCTTGTAATAAATGATGCTTCACTATTTGTCATCACATGTATGAGAAAATGATCCTGGCATACATGTGATATTCACTTGGTTGTTTCTTCGGAAAAACCGGGTGTGACAGAGGTGGTATCAGAGCCAAGGTTGCCCGTAGGAACGTGGACCTAGGTAGAAATGGACGTATTTAAGGGCCCTATTTTCTTAAAAACTATTTTCCAAAGTGTGGGTGGAAAAGTGTTATTAGAGGAGTCATTTTCTTCATCTTACCCCAACTTTCATTCAAAATAGGATTTTTGTTTGAGAATTTATCTAACCTAATTTTAAATTCTTTTGTTTTAGATGGTTCGCATGATTCGCACCGCTCGTAAGTCCACAGGAGGGAGAGTTCCCGTAGTTGCCCTTGCCGAAAGAGAGGAGAGTCGTCCAGTGACGTACCTTTTCTATGAATTGGCAGTAGGAGATTTGTTGCGCCGTCTTCGACGTATGCTCGAAGCCGCCGGCAATACGGGCAAGCTAATCATCCACTATAACTCCACCAGGACCATCCGTGAGAAGAGGGAAGAATGGAGTTCGGAGATGAGGATTATACACAAGAATCAGCTGCTTAAGATTCACCACTCTCCAGCTTGTCGAGCAACACAAGTTGACGCGGAGAAGGATGTCACCTGGGAGGCCATCACCTGCCAGAGTCACATCTATCGTCGCCACCTGGACAGGACTGAGTACATGTATGTCCTCCAGCGTGAGAGTGGTACCACGGAGTACAAGTACCCGCCAGTGCAGCAAGGGACTTCCCATGAGCACATGGACTTGTGCTTGGAGGATGCTGCTATGCTCAGCACTCGACTGCAGGAGTGTCAACAAGAGCTTCAGGATGTCCGAGACACCCTGAAGGAAACGGAGGCGTTGCTGCGAGCTTGCTTAAAGGCGAGAGAAAGAGGAGATGGGAATGAACTGTGTGTCACCGTGAATGATACATGGACTCCTGACTCCCCGGATCGCCGAGCGATCAGGCGTCGTCGCACTTCTCCACCAGCAGCCTCCCCACCCAAAGCAGAGTCAGAAGGTAGCCGAAATGAGGAGGAAGATCCCGAGGAGCCATCTCAAGAGGACGAGTAGTGTAGAGTCTTTCCCCTAGCTAGCAAGCGGTCGAGTAGTCGAGTCGTTACGTAGTTAATGGTGTGATGGTGCTTGGTGTGTGACGTGAGTTGTGGAAGTCATGAGCAATGGTCCACAGCCTCGTCTTCAGATTGTTTTGCTTTGGTGTGTAAACCCACAGGAAATAATAGTGCATTTATTTGGTGTGAGATATAAACCCTCGTAAAATTTCAACAAAGCCTCAACACCTTAAAGTACCTACAAATGAAAGTAGTAAGATGATACTAAATGGTATCAAATTAACATTTGTTGATTCTGCCAGATGGCCGGAAGAGGAAAAGGACGTGCTGCCAACCCCGCCAACAACAATGATGAGGCATGCAACTATCCCGTTATGCCCCACGGGACATAGAGACTGATGAGCAGAAACAAGATTGTTTCGTGGAAGGACTTACCGCAGAGATGCAGTGTGCAATGTCCTCCAATGAGTATGAAAGCTTTCAAAAGATGGTGGACAGAGCGTTTGTGGTGGAAAGGAAGCTAAAGGCCCTGGAAAATGAGAATAAGAGGAAGGCGGGGTGGTCACATCAGGCCTCAGGGAGCAACACCCGCCCACGTATGATGCAGCAACCTACGGGGCAGATGAGCCGTGCTGCGGTACCCTATTCAGCACCAAGAGGGTACAACCCAAACTACAGGCCTCCCGCAACATCAGCACAGCCACAACGTCAGTTTGTACAGCAGCCTCACCCCGCATATCCACCTCGACCAGCAGTGCAAGGACCCCCAAACCAACCCCAAGACAACAAAGGCTAGGCGTCTAAGATTGGGGTGCAATGTTTCAGCTGTGGTGAAGTGGGGCACTACGCCCATAAATGCCCAAAGAAGAAGCCTGCGCGCCACAACAGCAGAATGTATTGAGAGGACGGGTGAACCATGTCACTATGGAGGAAGCACAAGAGGCACCTGACGTGGTAGTTGGTAAGTTTCCTGCCAATTTACACCTTGCAACTCTGCTGTTTGATTCTGGTGCTACCCACTCGTTCATTGCTCAAGGGTTTGTTAAGAAGTATGACCGAGCAACCACACAAATGAACCATATGCTAGCCGTAAACTCTCCAGGTGGAGAAATAAGGACAAGACAAGTGTGTCCCAAAGTGAGCCTAGACATTAATGGGGTAGTATTTACTGCTAACCTCATAGTGATAGATTCACAAGGGATAGATATTATTTTGGGTATGGATTGGTTGACCAAACATAAAGGAATCATCCACTGTTCGACCAGAACGATGGAACTAACTCACCCCAGTGGTACCAGAGTAAAGTTCATAACAATACACGAGCCTAGGAGGGACATTAAATTAAATCAAGTGGAGGTGAAAGTGGAGGAAATCAGGACCATCAGGGAATATCCAGATGTTTTTCCGGAGGAGTTGCCAGGTATGCCTCCCGACCGTGACGTGGAATTCGCAATTGAGCTAGTACCGGGAACAGCCCCGATATACAAGAGACCTTATCGAATGGACTCCAAGCAGCTAGAAGAGCTCAAGGATCATTTGAGAGAATTGACGGAGAAGGGGTATATTCGCCCTAGTTCCTCACCATGGGGAGCTCCGGTGATATTTGTGCCCAAGAAAGACGGAACCCAAAGGTTATGCGTGGATTACCGTGCCTTGAATGAGGTAACCATCAAGAACAAGTACCCATTGCCTCGCATTGAAGACTTGTTTGATCAGTTGAGGGGAGCTTGTGTGTTCTCGAAAATTGATCTCAGGTCGGGATACCACCAACTCAAGATAAGGCAATCTGATATTCCCAAGACAGCTTTCGTATCTCGGTACGGACTGTATGAATACACTGTCATGCCTTTCGGGCTAACCAATGCCCCGGCATATTTCATGTATCTCATGAACAAGGTATTCATGGAATATCTGGACAAATTTGTGGTGGTTTTCATAGATGATATTCTCGTCTTCTCCAAAGATGAAGAAGAACATGAGAAACATCTAAGGTTGGTGTTACAGAGGCTGAGAGAACACCAACTATATGCCAAGTTGAGCAAGTGTGAGTTTTGGCTGAAGAGAGTTCCCTTTTTAGGACATATAATCTCGGAGGGAGGAATCTCCGTAGATCCTGCCAAAATCGAGGATATCCAGAAGTGGAAAACCCCTGAAAACGTCGGGGAAGTTCGAAGCTTTTTGGGATTGGCTGGATACTATCGACGGTTTATTGAGGGATTCTCCAAGATCTCGAGACCTCTCACCAAACTGTTGGAGAAGGGAATCACATTCACCTAGACGCCACAGTGCGAGACGAGCTTTCAGGAGCTAAAGAAGAGATTGACAACAGCCCCAGTGTTGGTTATGCCAGATATGCAGAAGAATTTCACAGTGTACTGCGATGCCTCTGGAAATGGGTTGGGATGTGTTCTCATGCAAGAAGGACATGTCGTGGCTTATGCGTCCCGGCAGCTTCGGAAGCACGAGAAGAACTATCCTACACACGACCTAGAACTAGCCGCAGTGGTACACGCGTTGAAAATTTGGCGGCACTATTTGATGGGGAAGAGGACAGAGATATATACGAATCATAAGAGTTTGAAGTACATATTCACACAGCCAGATCTCAACCTCAGACAAAGGAGATGGTTAGAGCTAATCAATGACTTTGATGTGGGCATCAACTATCATCCCGGGAAAGCAAACGTCGTGGCCGATGCTTTGAGTCGGAAAGTGCAGGTCAATAAGTTGAGTTTGAAGGACATGCCTGCAGAATTGAAGGACGAGGTTATAAGGCTCAATCTATGTCTAGTAAATAGTGGTGAAGCCATCGCCATGGAAGTGGACTCCACACTCGAGCGAGACATACGCGAGGGCCAAAAGAATGATGAGAAGATACAAGAGATCAGACAGCTCATCAAGGAAAATAAAGCTCCTGGTTTTAGAGAGGATGAACAAGGAACTGTGTGGCACGGGAAAAGGATCTGTGTGCCAGAAGTAAAAGA
Organism: Neostapfia colusana; assembly: GCA_030760725.1. Classification (NCBI taxonomy): domain Eukaryota; kingdom Viridiplantae; phylum Streptophyta; class Magnoliopsida; order Poales; family Poaceae; genus Neostapfia; species Neostapfia colusana. The sequence goes on from JASWHV010000015.1 coordinate 50,016,811, forward strand.
GATCCGTGAATTAATTTTGAAGGAGGCTCACGATTCCGACTATTCCATTCATCCTAGGAGTACGAAGATGTACCAGGACCTCAAAAGCAGGTATTGGTGGTATGGCATGAAGCGAGATGTCGCGGAACATGTTGCCCTATGTGACACATGTCAGTTGGTGAAAGCTGAACATCAACGACCCGCGGGATTATTGCAACCACTCAAAGTGCCTGAATGGGAAGTGGGAAGAAATCAGCATGGATTTTGTCGTGGGATTGCCTAGGACCCAATCCGGGTATGATTCAATATGGGTCATTATTGATAGGCTAACCAAGGTAGCTCATTTCATCCCTATGAAAGAAAGCTACAGTGGATCTAAATTGGCAGAATTGTACATGTCAAGGATTGTGTGTTACCATGAAGTGCCAAAGAAGATAGTGTCGGACCGAGGGACACAGTTCACCTCGAGGTTTTGGCAAAAGTTGCATGAAACCATGGGAACCCATCTGAACTTCAGCTCTGCCTATCATCCCCAAACTGACGGGCAGACGGAGAGAACCAATCAGATCCTTGAAGATATGTTAAGGGCATGTGCACTCAAAAACAACAGGAGTTGGGACAAGAACTTACCGTATGCGGAGTTTTCCTATAACAACAGTTATCAAGCTAGTATGAAGATGTCACCGTTTGAAGCTTTGTATGGAAGAAAGTGCAGAACTCCCCTATTTTGGAACCAAACAGGAGAAAGTAAAGTGTTTGGTCCAGAAGTGCTACAAGAAGCCGAGGCAAAGGTGAGGGAGATTCGCAACAACTTGAGGATAGCACAAACACGCCAAAAGAGCTATGCCGATGTACGAAGAAGAGAGCTCGTTTTCAACGTGGGAGACTATGTTTATCTCAAGGTGTCCCCTATCAGAGGACTTCGTCGGTTCAAGGTGAAAGGGAAGTTGTAACCTCGATACATCGGACCCTTTCAAGTTTTGGAAAGAAAAGGCGAAGTGGCGTACCAACTAGAGTTTCCGGTTCATCTATCAGATGTACACGATGTATTCCATGTGTCACAACTCAAGAAATGTCTGAGGACACCTGAGGAGGTGTTACCCATGAATGAAGTGGATGTAGCTGAAGATTTGTCTTATGCCGAGCAACCATACAAGATTTTGGAGACAATGGAACGCCTCACCAGAAATAAAAGAATCCGGATGTGCAAGGTGCAGTGGAAGCATCACTCAGAAGAGGAAGCCACCTGGGAACGGGAAGATGAGCTCAAGGCACAATTTCCGGAATTGTTTTCTTAGAAACACCAATCTCGAGGACGAGATTTCTTTTAAGGGGGGTAGAGCTGTAACACCCCAAATTTTGATTCAAAACTCTAAACCATGTTCAGAGGGGAATTTAAAATTTTTTTGGACGTGTTGCATGTTTTGCAAAAATTCAAATTCAAACTGGAATTCAAATTATACTCAAAACAGAAAAGAAATGGAAAAAGAAAAAGAGAAACGGGAAAAAAACCGGCCAGTGGGCCGAAACCCGCCAGCCGGCCCAGTTTCCCCGCGCCAGCCCGCCCCCGCACGCCCGCGCTGTTTCTCACAGACAGGTGGGACCCACCTGTCATCCCTAACCCCGCGACCCCGGACTCTCTCCCGCGCGCGCGATCTTAACCGATCGAAAAACCGCGTCCCTCAGCCGAATTCCGGTCCCAGAAGAATCCAACTCGATCACAACCGACCCACCGCCCTTCCCCGGCTATAAAAACCCCAGCCCCGATCGGTTTTTCCCACGCGATCGCCGATTTTTACTCCGGTGAGCACCGAGACTTCGCCGGTGAATTCTGGCCGATCTAAGCTCGGAAACTCTGATCTAACTCGCTGGTTTTGATCCACCGCCTCCGGGGAGCTTTGCAGGTGCAGAAAACACGGAGACTTACGGTGTAAACACAGCGCCGACGAGCTTCGCCGTGGTTTTGCCTCGGACCTCGCCGCCGATCACTTTCCAGGACCCCCAAGCTCGAGAAAACCCCCGAGGTGAGATCCCTGACCTCCCCTCTACCGGTCTAGGCCATAAGATCACAGTTTTAGGCAGAATTCTCGAGGATCCGAAACTTTCCGGCGTGATCGCCGCTTCCCGCCGCCGTGCGCCGCCGGCAGCGCCGCCCGCGCTCGGTCAGAGCGACGTGGCCGTTTGTGCGCCGTTTATTTTAAATCGCACGGTAGACTTTAAAACCCCGCGTACCGGTTCGATGTTATAATCTCAGCCGTCAGTTTAAAATCGGACGGTCCACGTCAGCCCCGCATTATAAAGACTGGAATTCTTACGTGCTACCCCCTGGGGTTCTCTGGAATTGAGAGCTAGCCCCGGAAATTTCAGATCTAGCCCCTGGAACTCCAGAAAATCATGTAAATTCATTTAAAAATCAGTTTTAGCCCCTGGACTTAATAAAAATTAGGAAAAACACCTCTGATAAGTGTAGCTAGACCCCTGGAAATTCTGAAAATAATATTATAGACCCTGTAACGGGGTGAGTTTACTTTTTAACCCTGTTTAGTATTTAATTTAGAAAATTGGATATGTAACTAGTGTTTAAAAATTAAAAAGTGGGACAAACATATTGTCAAAATTAAGTTAAAGACTTTCTCAATGTTTAGAAAATTTTGGAGTGAGATAAAAACATATTTTGGACAGAATTAAATCTGTTTCATCTATTATTCACATTTATTAGTATAGGGACACATTTTTAAGTAAAGAATAGTTATAGAAAAATAGGGAAAATAATTATGAAATAGTCTACATCAGAAGCCAAGGTCAAAAGATGTTATTAAATCATTTAGGACCAGAACCTATACTGTTTAGATGATGTGTATTACTAATTTCATAATCAAATACACAATTGTGCATAGGAATATAAATCTGAAAATATAGCAACTAGTAAATGATAAATGGAGTTTTTAAAATACAAAGAATTCAGTTTAGGGTTGGTAGAAATTCTGAAGGCACATGTGGAGAAGAAAAATACTTTGCATACATACTTGGTAGTAAAAAGGTGTAGTAGTTCAATATAAGGAATTTATTTAAAAACTGAAACACACATGTATATATATATATAGTAAGTAAGTATAAATATGGACACCAAAGTAGGAATCATATACATATAAATAAAAGTGTATGCAAGCCACAGATCAACACACACACAGAGTAACCACAACACATATAATGGTGAATGAATTTCATAAATATGAATGTGTGGTTTGTATGAAGTGTAAGTGTGAACTATGTCTTATGGATTGTTGTTTTTCTTTTGCTATGTGTGATGGTGTGATGTAGAACCTGCTCAAGAGCAAGTTATTCTTTTCCAAGACCAGGACTACCAATTTCAAGAGCAGCAAGAAGGAGGCAAGTGTCCTTGACAACTTTGAACCTATGCTAGGATGTGTAGATAGAATTATTTGCATTGTCAAATGAAAGATGAAACCCATGCTAGGATGTTTCCCTAGAATTGCATTACCTTGTTTCCTTGTAGCTTGGGTTAGGATTCATTTTGTCATGTCATTTATTTACATGCATATGCTTAGCCATGCTTAGAATGGGATATTTGGGACATGAGATCATCAGTTTATTATACCATACTCTTGAATGAGCTATTGGGAGTTATGTAGAGGTAGGGATCAAGGCAAGTTGGATGTTTTGGTTGTGTGCTGGGTGCACGAGACTTGGGTTTGTGTTTAGTACTTGCCTGGATCCTAAGGACCGGTTCATGGAGCATGTAACCCGGCTTTACAGTGCCAACCACATGCTGAGATGGGGCAGCTTGGCCAATTAATTAGGTGTATTCCCGGCGTAGTATGGGTGTGTTGGATGGTGCGGGGAGTAGGTGTCAGCTGGACTACCATATGAACCGCAAGGCTCAAGAGGGGGCCACTGCAGCGGGGTTGGAGCCTCTTGTATGCTGTTAGGGGTGAAACCTCAGTGGGCCCACGCTCGTCGGGAATCCCTTTGTAAAGGCTTCGTAGTGATCTCCTGGCTTCACACCTGGGAAGTGTGAATGTGGATCGTAGCCACTGGCATAATGGAGGTTCTTTTAGTCCACCCGGCAACGGGGGATGAAATCACTACATGTGGGTACAGTGGTACAAACTCTGCAGAGTCAAAACTGTCTTGACAGCCGTGCTCACGGTTAAGAGCGGCCTGGACTTATTCATGATTAGAGGATTGATGGTTTTGGAAGTTAAGCGGGGAGCTTAACATTGGAAATGACGTTATGGTTATTGGATTATGATGATGGGATGGGAGATTGGGACCATTTCACCTGTGTAGTAATGTAGGTGCTTAATAAGCTAAGGTGATAGGTATTAATTGCGTAGTGCTTTAACCATGAGTTCAACCTCTCCTTGTTCTAGCCATGCATGATATAATTTTCCCACACTTGCTGAGTACCATTGGTACTCAACCTTGCATATTTGTTGGTTTATATTACTGCTCAGGTCAAGATAATGAGGTGGTGTATAATGACCAAGATTTTGGACCCGAGGAAGGATTTTAGGTTCATGAAGACCCCCGGGCAACGCCTGTGATGGAGCCCTAAAGAATAATATTCCGCTGCTAGTTTATTTACTTGTGATGAAGCATTAGTGTCCATTGAGACATTTGCAATGTAAGACTTATTTATATTCGACACCTGACTTGTAATAAATGATGCTTCACTATTTGTCATCACATGTATGAGAAAATGATCCTGGCATACATGTGATATTCACTTGGTTGTTTCTTCGGAAAAACCGGGTGTGACATGCCACTTTAAGTAACTATACTAATATAGTCTTTATTTAGGCATACTAGCGAATCCTCACCGTATCCTAAGTTTTTGTCACAATACGATCCTTATTCCGTGCGCTATTACCAATGCGGCTCTGATACCACGTTGAGGGGGACCCCGGCCCGTATCACGGGGCTGTGCCGCTCGCCCGAAAATCACATTGGTTGGTGCTGTGTTGTGCGGCACCCAACAGCACACATATAAGGCAACTGTATTACATAAATCGGAAGCTTACAAATGTTCTTTGTAAATAATTTACATCAAATAGCTACAGTGGAAGTCTACAATCAACTCACGTCAAATAACTATGGAGCACTCGAGAAGAGGTCTAGCCCGCGGACTCCTCTCGCTAGCAACACGAAGACATGGCAGCGGATAGGTTCTCCATGTGTTACATGACTCGGAAGTCTCCGAGTCTCACCGGACAACCTTCTTTATAAGCATCGATGTTAACCTACAAAACCACTCATATAGCAAGAGTGAGCACAAAGGCTCAGCAAGACTTATCCGTCTCTCCTAAAGCATGCAACTCTACATGAAGGTAACTTAAGACATAACCATATAAGTTGCAGAAAGACTCGCCTACACGTTCATCCTTAACTTTCAGATTTTAGCCATCACAGTAGTGCCCTTGCACCCAGCAACATTAGAACTCCACAATCAAACAAGAAAAGCTTCATTCCAATGTTACTTGTCCCAAGGTGGAAATTAACTTTAATTTCCTCTACCTCTACATCAGACATGGTTTTCATGCAATTCCAATTATCATAGCAGCAATTAAAACTTTGCAAACTGTTCTCACACAACTTGATTATTACATCACAGTGCAGTGAGCAAGCGGTACTCATAACCGAGAGGGACGGTGATTCGAATCAAACACTGCTCGGATAACTCAACACATATGCCCGCCTCTGAAGACCCAAATCTGGCATCCTGCATTACGTCGTATGTGGCAACCTCTCGCAGGACACCCAACTGTAGAACTGGTCACGCCGTCTCAGGCTCATAGGTCTAATGAGGCGATGTGGTATGCCTCTACAATCCAGTTAACCTGGTACATCGGTTTCCTAGGTCCCATATAGCAGTAAGCATCTGGTACACAACTCAATACTTGCTCCCAGGGCCGCACACGAGAACGGTCCTTAACCGACACAGGCAGAGGTACTCGACCAAGCCCTCATCTTGTCGCTGCCTACACTCTCTGCCCGGCCTCATCTTTGGAAAATTAAACTTTAGTTTGCCTCTTTAAATCATACCCGGGTGATCCCGAACTATAACTCACGAGTAGATTCTAGCTACTCGACTTCTACCGGATGTCATAGCCAATTTAGCACAGCATTATTCTACAGCGGGGATACGTCTTCTACCCTTGACTCGAGTGTTTCTTTGGTCATGCATTTGGAGTATAAAACATCCCTGACCTAATGCACATACAAACTCTAAACCATAATTGTGAACAAAGTAAAAACTTTATAAAACAACTTAAATGCAAACCGGAGCTTGCCTTGGTTTTGCAGGTGACTAAGTATCTATGCAGTTAGTGAAGATCACTTGTGGCTTAATCACTCGCTTTCCTTCCTCTTTGATCTCCACTTTAATTGCTTCACAATCTTCACGTAGAGGCTACACGTTATGAATATGCATATGTGTTTAATTGTAAAGCTTTTGCTAACAAGTTCTAAAGACAAGTTTAAAACTGAAACTCTGTTTAAGAATTTAAAATGATACTGGTGCTAGTGGTTTGGGTTTGGGTTAAGCAACATGATCAAGTGATAAGTGCATTTCATCACTTGTGTGTTACTCATCTAAGAGGTTAAACAGGACAGTGATGATCCAAAGCTCCAATGTAGCTGAGGATTTTCATGTGAGTTCCTTGTCACAAGAATGTAATCTGGACTAAAATTCAGAATTTTGCAATGAGTAGTTCACTCAGAACAATTCCCTAAGCATTTAGGCATAAAGAAATTAATTCTGAACAAATTTGCACTTTCATGCAAATCTAAGTGAACCAAATTTCAAACATAGCTCAGGGAGCATGCATGAATTTTCCTAGGATTTTTGGAGCTAAGAATTTTCCAGAACTGAATTTCCAAGTTTTGGAAATTCTCTGAAATTGTTTCTGTATCCATTTGAACACAGCCACTTAGAAACTGAATTCTCCTAACCAAATCAGCTCCCCAAGAGCTGAAATTTTTATAGGAGTTAACTAACAACCTAAAGAATGTTCTGGCAAAATTTGAGGATTTTTGGATGAACTAAACTCCCTCTAAAATTCTTTTGCCGAAAAGCTTTAAAGAATTTTCCAGAATTAAATATTGACTTTCATACAAATTGGGTTGAATATATGGATAGTTTGTTTCACTCTGAATCCAACCCAATTTGAATCACCAAATTTGGAGCTTCCTACAAAATTTATGAGGTTCTAAAGTTTGAGGAATTTCTAGAATTCAAATTAACCAGGAAAAGTTCAAATCCCTGACAGCGGGACCCGGGGCTACGTGGCGCGTTCTCAGGCATTGACACACGGAGCTACAGAGTCAGTCCCGCACAGCCACAATTTGATCCGGTGCCACAGAAGATCAAATTCCATCGCAACAGAGACTGACACGTGGGCCAGCCCCGTCTTTGTCTACCTCCAGCCTCTCGTGCTCCCTCGCCGCCGAGCTCGCCGGAGCTCTCGCCGGGAAGGGGTTCCCGTGCTCCGAACTCGCTGATTTTTGCCGCCACTATGTAATTTCGTGCGGGGAACACGTTGCCGGCCTTTCCTCAGACCGAAGATGGCCGGAAACCTACGTGCGACGGCGACCGTGGCTGCGGCATGTCCGGCGATGTAGCTAGAGCGCTGTGCTGCACCAAACACGTCACCGTTTGCTCGTACAACACCACTGCACCGAGGAGAACACGGATCCAACCACCGATCTCGCTGAAACTCGCCGGAAGTACGACCTCACCGTCGGGCTAGGTCAAAAATCCGGTGAAATTCAAAAAACTCGATGAACAGTGGCTTTGCTCGACGGTTCTCAGTGGTTTTTGATCCTATGAACTCGCACAGAGGTATAGAAGGTGTATTCTACGTTGTGTGTGGTTTGGTTGATCATGCTGCGTGAATTTTTTATCGAAGCAACTTCGGTGTCCATCGCACGCCGACGGGAAAACAGAGAAATTCTGACAAGACACGCCATGGCATGCTGCCGGAGTTGGGGGGTAGTAGAAGGTTTCTAGACAGACCTTTAGGCGCCTAGAACTCACCCGGAGAGGGACTGTGGCCGCCGGGCGACAAGTTCTTGTCGCGGCGACTTTCCTCGGCGCTGTGGAGGAAGATGAGCTCGACGCCGGGGTTTCCGTGGGGCTAGCGCCTGTTTCTTGCGTCGGTCACATTAGGGAAGGTCTGGAGATGCTTTGGAGAGGCTCAGCTCGGCATGCAGCAAGGTGGAACAGCCGGCCGGTGGTGGACCGACCGTTTCTTCATGTGCGGCCGGTTGCTTCGTCGAGGGCACGCGGTCAGGGCCAGCAGCTGCTGTGAGGCGGTTTGTGAGGTGACGTGCTCTCGGTTGAGTCGATAGGGGCAAGGAAACCGAGTCCTGAGCACCTTGGGAGCTGGCGGCGACGTTGCCTCGGTGGCGCATGCGCAGGCGTCGGCTGCTACGAGTGAAAAACAGAGCCTCTGTTTTACTTCTTGTGTAAGTCTACTCCTTATGACAGGTGGGTTCCACTGCTCTTCTCCCCCTTATCCTCTCCAAAATCTCTCAAATTTGGCAAATGTTGAAGTTTAATTGTGGGAAGTTCAAAACTGAAGTGCATTTGTAGAATTGGGCCAATTTTTATCCAAATTCAAATGTGTATTTGAATTCATTGCAATTTAGAGTCCTTTTGAAAAAATGAGTAGCAAAACATTCCAAAAATTCATGAAACTTTGCATACCCACTTATTTGGACCTAAAGAATTCAAATATGGAATCTGATTTCAAATTTGGCTGCTACAATTGAGCTTTTGAACACAACAGTTTGAAATTCCTAATGTAGTTCCCTCATTTGAACTTTGAGTCGAACATTTAGCTCACAATCCGATTTTTTAAAACTTTCCATTGCACATGAGACTTCAAATATGTGGTTTTAATCCACCTAGGATCCAAGCCTATAAGTGACCATAAGCTTGTTTAAGAAGAACTCTCATGTGTATTATCATATGTGGAAAAATTTAAACAAGTACCATTTCTTGAATTTGAACTCAACTTTATTCACAGCTCAAGTTTTCCATTTACATGTTTTGGGACTTTTATATTCCTCCCCCCTTAAAAAGAATCTCGTCCCGAGATTCAGGATTAAGAACAATGTGGGGAGGACGACTATCGAGCATAAGCCTCTAACAGCTCTGGATGATTGTGTTGTAAATACTCCTCGCTTTCCCATGTAGCTTCGTAGGACGTGTGATTTTCCCATAGCATCTTGAAAAATCGCAGCGTCCGGTTTCTAGTCTCGCGAGTCTTTTCATCAATTATACGGGTTGGATGCTCAACATAAGTGAGGTCCGGCTTCAAACCTTCTATGCCTCCCGTGAGAATCTCCGTTGGAACTTTCAAACACTTCCGTAACTGAGATATGTGGAAGACGTTATGAACTCCGGCTAATGCTGCCGGTAACTCCACACGGTATGCCACGGGTCCACATCTTTCGATTATGACGAAGGGACCGATAAAACGCGGAGCTAATTTTCCTTTCACTCCGAATCGGTGAATTCCCTTCATAGGAGATACCTGGAGATATACTTGGTCTCCAACTTGAAAGTTCAGGGGGCGACGTCACTTATCCGCATAGCTCTTTTGTCTGGACTGAGCGGCTTTAAGATTTGCTTGAATAAGCCTTACCCACTCTTTTTCTTCATTTACGAGATCAACCCCGTAAATAACTCTATCGCCGGATTCACACCAGTTCAGAGGTGTGCGGCACTTCCGGCCGTAGAGAGCTTCATAAGGTGCCATTTTGATGCTCGTTTGATAACTATTGTTATACGAGAACTCTGCCAACGGTAAGTGATCATCCCAGCTCTTACAGTGGTGGATGGCACACGCTCTTAGCATATCTTCAAGTATTTGATTCACCCTCTCAGTTTGCTCATCAGTTTGAGGGTGATACACGGAGCTTCGAATCATTTTGGTTCCCAAGGATGCGTGTAGCTGCTCCCAGAAACGGGCTACAAACGGTGATCCTCTGTCGGACACAATGGTACGGGGAACTCCATGCAAGCACAATATTCGTGCTATGTACAACTCCGCATATTGCTTGGCGTTGTATTTGGCATGCACCGGAATGAAGCGTGCTGATTTGGTTAACCGATCAACGATCACCCAAATTGAATCATGGTGGTAGTTGGTCATCGGCAACCCGACGATGAAATCCATACTCAAGTATTCCCACTTCCATGCCGGTATTTGCAGTGGTTGCAGCAGGCCCGACTTGTTCACATGGTAGGCCTTAACTCTTCGATACATATCACATTCTGAAACGTATTATGCAACTTCACGTTTCATACGTGTCCAACAAAACTTCTTCCATAGGTCTTGGTACATTTTAATCTGCCCGGATGAATGGAAAATTTGGACAAATGAGCTTCATCCAAAATTTTCTTCCTCAGCCTCATATCACGGGGTACGACGATCCGGTACTTGAACCATAAGGTATCTTCATCATCTAACCGAAAACATTTCATTTCCCCGTTCTTCAACCTCCTTTTAATATGAACCATGCCCTTGTCTCACTTTTGAGCTTTCATAACCTCCTCTCTTAATGTGGGTATGAGAGCCAGATTATGTAGAGCTCCATATGGAACCAAGTAGAGACTCGGTTCTTCCTCTTCTATCGGCGTAATGGTCAGATCATGAATATGAGACTTCTGGCTGACTGCATCGGCAACCACATTTGCCTTGCCCGGATGATAATGAATTTCAATCTCATAGTCTTTGATCAGCTCCAACCATCGCCGTTGTCACATATTCAACTCTTTTTGAGTGAATATGTACTTCAAGCTTTTGTGGTCGGTGTAGAGATGAACCAGATTTCACAATAGGTAATGTCTCCACATCTTCAAAGCTAGCATTGCGGCAGCAAGTTTGAGATCATGAGTTGGATAATGTTGTTCATGATTCCGTAATTGCCGTGATGCATATGCGACCACACATCCTCCTTGCATGAGTACACAACCAAGTCCGATGCCGGATGCATCACAATAAACATCAAAGGGCTTGGTTGTATCTGGTTGAGCTAAAACCGGAGCTGTTGTGAGGTGTTTCACCAACGCTTGAAAAGCTTTCTCACATGGCTTGCTCCAATCATATTTGATGCCCTTTTTTAGTAGCTCCGTCATAGGTTTAGAGATTTTTGAGAAGCCCGGGATGAATCTCCGATAATATCCCGCCAAACCTAAGAAGCTACGAACTTCATGGACTGATGTTGGAGACTTCTATTTCAGCACTTGTTCAATCTTGCACAGATCAACAGCAATGCCTTCTGCTGAAATAATATGTCCAAGAAATGGCACTTGGTTGATCCAGAATTCAGATTTACTAAACTTTATATAGAGCTTGTGATCTCTCAGTCGTTGGAGCACAATATGCAAATGTTTAGCGTGTTCCTCCTCTGATTTGGAATAGACCAAGATATCATCGATGATTACCACGACGAACTGATCCAACTCCGGCATGAACACCGAGTTCATAAAATACATAAAGTGAGACAGAGCATTGGTCAACCCAAATGTCATGACAAGATACTCATAGAGTCTATATCTTGTCGAGAATGCTGTTTTCGGGATATCCTCCGCTCGAATCTTGATTTGATGATATCCCAACCTTAAGTCCATCTTGGAGAAGAGTTTAGCACCCACTAGCTGATCGAAGAGAATATTAATTCTTGGTAGTGGATACTTGCTCTTTATCGTCACAGCATTTAACGGACAATAATCGACGCATAACCTCAACGTCTCATCCTTCTTCTTTACAAATAACGCTGAGCAACCCCATGGTGATGAACTTGGACGAATAAACCCCTTGTCCATCAGATCTTTGAGTTGCTCCTTCAGTTCAGCTAATTCATTCGGAGCCATTTTGTATGGTCTCCGAGAGATCGGCGTGGTTCCCGGTATCAACTCTATTTTGAATTCCACCTCGCGCTCAGGTGGTAAGCCTGGAAGATCTTCGGGAAACACGTCCGGATATTCACGGACTACCAGAATGTCTTCTAACTTGCAAGCTTCGGCATTACAGCTTTGCCGAGATACAACGTATGACGCCCGTGAAGTGGATCTCGGGGATACGTGTCGATCTCGGAGCTCACCGCCGAGAGGTCCGGTTCTATCGGACACGTGTCACCACCGAAGCTTATCTCTGGGAGGTCCATCACTGTTGGACACGTGTTAACCTCGGAGCTCGTCTCTGAGAGGAAAGGAAGTCTGGCGCTGGAGCTACCTCCGGAGAGAGGAAAGGTCCGGCACTGACACGTGGCGTGTGCGGAGCCACCTCCGAATAAGAGAGGAGGTCCCGACCGCTAGGATACGTGGCGCACGCGGAGCTCACCTCCGAATAAGAGGGAAGTCTCACCCGCTTGACACGCGGCACCACCGGAAGCTCGTCTCTGAGGAAAAGGAGAGACCAGGCCCCGATGGACACGTGGAGCTTCTAGAGCTCATCACCGAGAAGGTAACGAGTTCTGGAGCGGTTTTGGATTCTGTACGCGTAGAAATATCGGTACGGAGAAGAAACCAACCTGAATTCCACAATGATACCGCACCAAATCAACTAGATATAAGATTAAGATTCGACGACAATCTGAATAGAACTCTTAAATCAAAGTCCAATCAGATTAGGACTCTTCTCTTCCCGATTATAAATAGAAACCAGAACCCTTGGCTGAAACCACGAACTTCTTTTCCAACTCCTAAGCCGACGACTTAGAGCCCTAGCCTCAACTCGCCGAGAAAGCCATCGCCGGAGTTCAGTAAGGAAAATCACCGGAAGAGAGCCCAACGATTGGAGAAGGACCTGAGACCGAGAAGAACGTAAGGTAGGTCTCCAATACCACCTTACAACATCGTTGTGTTTTCTTTGCATCTGTTCTTCGATTCCTTTCGAACAGAAGCTTTCTCATGGACAGATCACTTGTTGATCGGGTTGATCTAAAGACAAGGTCATCGCCACGTACACATCTGATCCGAATACCTCTGTTCATCATAAAGCCATGAAAGAACACGTACAAACCGACCTAATAAAACTGCATTATAGGATAGCATGCATATGCATCATCGCATCTAGTTTAAAGTTGTGCATAGTATTGATTGTTATGAATCTTATATGTGCGTGATCCTGTATAGAAGGATAAGCTCAGGGAGCTGTCTACGACGAGCTGCAACAACAAGGTTTTGAGATCCATGAGCCACCAGAACCGCAAGAACAAGGCAAGTGCTCCTTGACCATATTGATCCTATGTTTTAGGTAAAACTGTTTTGTTTTGCAAAAAGGTGTGTGTGCTGAGTCAAACATGATGGGAAACCCTTTTATAGGAGTTTACTAGCTTTGGTTAAACCACCCTTGTCGCCAGGGATGTTTATGAGTCGGGTATAGTTTTGCCTTTTATACTTCGCTGAGTCCATGGGATTGGGAAGCGAGATAGATGTGTCTAGCTAACTGCACTCGTAATGATAATGAGAAACTGATGTTAATAATGGACAAGGATCGGAGGGAGATATAGGCAAGACTGGGTTTGTGAATGAGGTAGCATGAGATGGTTTTACTTGCCGTAGATCTAAGGACCGGTTCATGCATGCACATGCCAGGATAACAGTGCCACCACAAGGCCAAGTATGGGTGCGTCTTAGCTGAGTAATTAGGTAAGTTGCTAGAGTGTTATGGACTGTGGAAGGCGCGGGTAATGGGAGTCGAGTGAGGACTGCCCTGGGAACTGCATGGCACAAGAGGGGGCCTGTGGGTGGCAGAATTGGAGATTCTAGCCTGCCGGTGAAACCTTAGTCAGTCCATACATCTAGTAACCCCTTTGTAAAGGCTATTTGTGATCTCTTGGCCATACACCGACGGTTGTGTACTGGTATAATGGAGATTCTGCAGTCACCGACGGGTGACGAAATCACAAACTTCTGGGTAAAGAGGTGCAAACTCTGCAGAGTTCTTAAAACTATCATGATAGCCGAGCTTACGGTCACGAGCGCCTGACCAACTGCCATGATTAGTTGGGATGGTTATTGGGATGGTTATTGGTTATGGTTTTGGATGGTTTGGTTATGGTTTGGTTTTGGGACTGTTGAGTCCGGGTGATAAGATGGTTGCATGACTGTTGAGTCATGGCAACAAGGTTGGTCTCGGTGGGAGACAAAGTTGTTTTATGAGGTGAAAATGGTAGCGAATACAGGATGGTATTCGTGAGATGGTAGCATATACGAGGAGGTATTCATGAGCAAGAATGAGGTTGATTGATGATTGGTCATGAACATGACGGAGGTATGATTGGTATTTTAATACATGCTGGGATTACATTCACTTAAAGATAAGTCGCTGCTTTATCGTGCTTTTGATAAATAACTTTGCTTTTCTGCAAATGAGCCCTTTTATACCTACCTTGCTATGAGCTTCATATCATAATTTCCCGCACTTGCTGAGTACATCATTGTACTCAAACTTGCATTATTATTTCATCATCAGCAGCAAGAGAAGACTACTATGAAGACCAAGTGGAGCATTAAGGCGTGTGATCTGTTCTCAACCTTGCCTGTGGGAATGGAATAGAGATGGAGTCATCGCTGCTTAGATTTGCTTCTGGATTAGTTAAATTGCTTCCACATTAGAATAAAGACTTCCGCTCCATAGAAATAAGACTTCTGCTGTGAGCATGAGTCCAAGACTCATGAGACATTGTAATCAACTCTGTTATTTGTGGTTATATATATTCTGAATTCAGTTTGTGGAATATATGTGTATGTGTAATGAACATCCTGGGCACACATATGCATTAGTTCTCGGTTCCGTGGTTTTCCACAGAATTGAGGGCGTCACAGATTGGTATCAGAGCCATGGGTTGACAGTAGGTTACATGCCTAGATAGAAATCATAGATTGATATTAGAGCCACGGGTTGACAGTGGGTTACACACCTAAATAGGAAACACAGAGTGGTATCAAAAACCACAGATAGGGGTAAATTGCACACCTAGATATAATCACAGATTGGTATTGGACACAGATTGGTAGCTAAGCCACGCTGACCCAAGGAAGCATCCTAGGACACTTAGATTGGCCTTAAAACTACCTTGACATAGGAAACCATCCTTGAAATAGGAGTTGTGTGAGCCCTTGTGATGATTGTTGTGATTATATGCTTAGTGTGAGTTGTGGGACGCCTCAAAATGTTGTCCATATCCACACATAAGTAGAAAGAGGTGTGATATGTTTCGACACTTGTTCACATCCTCATATGGGCTAATATATATATATATAGTCCAACTCACCTTGATGCATATAGTTGAGGGAATCTACCTAACCTTCTAACCTTCTACTCTATTTCGATCTCTCTCACAGATGGTGAGAGGAAACGCCGGCTGAAGGAACGTCCGTGATAACCAAGAGGATGGTCACGAGGAAGTTCCTGTTAACTCCGGAGCTGGCGAGAACCACCTGGAACGGTTGATGGCCATGCAGAATCAACTTATGCAAACCATGATCCAAACTTTGGGTCAATTGCGTCCAATAACAACAACCCTGTTCCGGCACCACCGCCGCCACCACCACCGGCTCATAACAGGCTGGGAGAGTTCATGAGGACTCGACCACCCACCTTTGCTCAAGCTAACGACCCCATGGAGGCCGACGACTGGTTCAAATTCATGGAGAAGAAGCTTGCCATAGTGCAGTGCAATGACCAAGAGAAGGTCCTCTGTGCGTTGCACCAACTTTTGGGAGCCGCCGCTAACTGGTGGGATGCCCTAAGCAAAGCTCATGTCGACCCAGAGACAATCACTTGGACTGAGTTCAAGGAAAGTTTCCGCTCTCATTACATCCATGCTGGTGTAATGATGCTCAAGAGATAGGAGTTTGAAGGTCTCCGCCAAGGACAGAGAAGTGTGAATGAGTATCTCAACAAGTTCACACAACTGTCCCGGTATGCCCCCGAAGACGTCAACTCAGACCAGAGGAAGCAATATCTGTTCATGAGAGGGTTGAACAATGAGATCCAGGTTCAGCTCCTCAACAATGACTACGCAAGCTTTTAGAAGCTGGTTGACAAGGCCATAGTGGTTGAAAACAAGATCCGAGAGATCGAGCGAGAGTGCAAGAGGAAGATGCCATACCAGCCTCAAGGGAGCAACGTACGACCTCGGTACAATTCCCCCAACTGCACCACAGTATGGATCGACCACTCTTGCATACCGCCCTAGTCAGCCACCGCAGCAACGACCCGTTGCACCAGCACCTCGTGTGCCCATGCCTCCTGTGCCCCGACCTAACGTGGGAGCTCCTGTTCAAAACCCCCGCCCCAACGTACCTGCTGCCGTAGGCAACAGGGCATGCTTTGCATGCGGGGAAATAGGACACTTCCCGAACCAGTGCCCGAGGAGAGGCCCTGGACAGCAAGGCAACGTGCCCAAACATAACCCGCGACCGAACGGAGGAGACAATCAAGGAAACCGGGGACAGCAGAACTATGCTCGCGGTAACGTGAACCATGTCTCTGCTGAGGAAGCACTACAGGCTGAGGACGTCGTAATTGGTATGTTCCTTGCTAACTCCAACCCAGCCACCATCTTATTTGATTCTAGAGCATCACATTCCTTCATATCATCCAAGTATGTTGCCAAACATCGTCTACCCGTATCCCACTTAGAATGTGCTATGTTAGTTAATTCTACCGGAGAAGAAATGAGGACTAATATAGTATGTCCGAAAGTAAGCCTTAAAATAAGGGGGGTAGACTTCCTTGCCAACCTTATTGTCTTGGATTCCTAAGGGATTGACATAATACTCGGGATGGATTGGTTAAGCAAGCACGACGGGGTAATCCAATGTGCTGAAAGAAGCGTGCAATTGACAAATGAGCACGACATACGTGTCAAGTTTGAGTCAGCCCAACAAACCACTGAAAAGGCAAATTTGAACCACGTTGAAGGAGCAACATTGGACAGCATTCCAGTGGTTTAAGAATTCTCGGACATGTTTCCAGAGGAGCTTCCAGGTATGCCCCCTGATCGGGACATTGAGTTTGCCATTGATTTGGTACCTGGAACTGCACCCATAGCCAAGAGACCCTATAGGATGCCTGTCAATAAATTGGTAGAACTCAAGAAGCAAATTCAAGAACAGTTGGAGAAGGGTTTTACACGTCCAACCTCGTCGCCATGGGGAGCCCCCGTGCTCTTCGTAGACAAGAAGGATGGAACCCAAAGGATATGCGTGGACTATAGGTCTCTCAACGAAGTGACAATCAAGAACAAATACCCTCTGCCCCGTATAGAGGACCTGTTCGACCAAATGAAAGGAGCCCGAGTGTTCTCCAAGAGTGATCTTCGGTCAGGATATTTCCAGCTGAAGATTAAGCCCTCTGATATACCCAAGACTGTCTTCCGAACACAGTATGGTTCGTATGAATATACCGTCATGTCTTTTGGGTTAACAAATGCACCCGCATACTTCATGTACCTCATGAACAAGGTTTTTATGGAGTACTTGGATAAGTTCATCGTGGTTTTCATTGACGACATTATGGTGTATTCAAAAAGTGAGGAGGAGCATGAAGAACATTTGAAATTGACCTTGCAGAAAATGCGTGACCATCAATTGTATGCCAAGCTTAACAAGTGTCAATTATGGCTAAAGGAGATATCGTTCCTGGGCCACATTATCTCCGAAGAAGGGGTATCGGTTGATTCCGGGAAAGTGAGGGATGTTCTATAGTGGGACCAACCGCAAAACGTGAGGGATATTTGGAGTTTTCTTGGGATGGATGGATACTACTGACGTTTCATTAAGGACTTCTCTAAGATAGCAAAGTCCATGATGGAGTTGCTAACGAAGGGAAAAGCCTTTCGATGGACACCAGCATGCCAAGAAAGTTTTGAGGAGCTCAAGAGAAGGCTAACCACAGCGCCGGTTTTGATATTGCCGAACGTAAGCAAGAGCTTTGACATATATTGTGACGCATCCAGACAGGTGCTTGGATGTGTGCTCATGCAAGAAGGACAAGTGGTAGCCTATGCCTCACAACAATTAAAGAAGCATGAGCTCAATTATCCTACACATGACTTGGAGCTAGCAGCAGTAGTGCATGCATTGAAGATTTGGAGACATTATATCCTTGATCATCGATGTGAGATCTATACGGATCATAAAAGCCTCAAGTACATATTTACCCAAATGGACTTGAATTTGAGACAACGTCAATGGTTGGAACTCATCAAGGATTACGATGTTGGAATCAACTACCACCCCGGGAAGGCCAATGTAGTAGATGATGCATTGAGGCGAAAGGGAACATGTCACCAACCCACGGTTCGGTAGCAACCACCTGAACTACGCATGGAGTTCGAACGGTTACACCTCAGATTCTTGAACAACATGGAAATGATGGAGATCCACTCTTCATTAGAGCAAGAGATAAGAGATGGCCAAACAACGGATGAGGAGATCAAGGAAAGAATCCGACAAGGAATAGAGAAGGATTTCGAAGAAGATGAGAAGGGTACGCTTTGGCTAGGAAAAAGATTTGTGTTCCTAATGTAAAGCACCTCCGCGACATGATATTGAAAGAGGCACATGATTCACCCTATTCCATACATCCCAGAAGTACCAAAATGTACAAGGACTTGAAAACTTGTTATTGGTGGGATGGTATGAAAAGGGACATAGCCGAATACGTTGCCCTATGCGATACATGCCAAAGGGTGAAGGATGAACATCAAAGACCCACTGGATTGTTGCAACCTTTGAAGGTACCAGAATGGAAGTGGGAGGACATCAGTATGGATTTCATCGTCGAATTGCCACGTACTCAGTCGGGTTGTGACTCCATCTGGGTAATCATGGACCGATTGACGAAAACTGCCCATTTTCTCCCTGTAAGGGCCAAGTACAACGTTGCACAACTAGCCGAGTTGTACATGGAGCAGATCGTGTGCTATCATGGATTCCCGAAGAGGATAGTCTCAGATCGAGGTTATCAGTTTACCTCTAGATTCTGGAGGAAACTGCAGAAAGCTATGGGTACACGACTAGATTTTAGCTCCGCCTATTACCCACAAACCGATGGGCAAACCGAAAGGACAAACCAAATTCCGGAGGACATGTTGAGAGCTTGCGCCTTGAAACATGGGCGTAGTTGGGATAGGAGTTTGCCGTACGCCGAATTCTCCTATAACAACAGCTATCAAGCTAGCTTGAAGATGTCTCCTTTCGAAGCATTATAAGGTAGACGGTGTAGAATGCCGCTGTTCTGGAATGAGACCGGAGAGAACCAGGTGTTTGGACCCGAAGTACTACAAGAGGCTGAAAAGCAAGTCCAAACGATACGGGAGAACTTAAAGGCTGCTCAGTCACGACAGAAAGGCTATGCGGACAATAGGTGAAGGAAGTTGACTTTCGAAGTGGGAGACTTCGTATACCTTAAGGTATCGCCTATCCGAGGCCAACGACGTTTTAACGTCAAGGGCAAGCTAGCACCTCGCTACATCGGACCATTTAGGATTTTGGACAAGCGAGGAGAAGTAGCCTATCAATTAGAGCTCCCTACGCACCTCTCCGACGTACATGACGTGTTTCATGTATCCCAGCTCAAGAAGTGCTTGAGAGTACCAGAGGAACAAATACCAATGGAAAAGTTTGAAATTCAAGAAGACCTGACCTACACGGAACACCCTGTCCGAATTTTGGACGTAAAAGAAAGGGTCACCAGGAACAAAGTGATTCGATGGTGCAAGGTGCAACGGAGCCATCACACCGAAGCTGAAGCCACATGGGAACGTGAAGAAGACATCAAGGCAGAATTTCCCCATCTGTTCTCTACTAACGAATCTCGAGGGCGAGATTCAATTTAAGGGGGGTAGATTTGTGACACCCTCATCTCTGGTTTCTGCATGTATTCATAATCCATGTAGAGAAAACATTTTTAAAAGAAGTGGGAACAAAGAAATATCAAAAAGATAGCCAGTAAAGAGCCAAATCCAGTTTTTAGAGAGCACCGAAGACAACTTCCGCGGCCGCTGGCCACGTGGCGTGTTCGGAGCTCATCCCTGCGAAGTAGGGAGAGGTCCGCTGCTAAAATGGCTACGTGGCAGGCTCGGGGCTCATCTCCGCAAAAGGGGAGAGGTCCGACCCTGTGGGACACGTGTTGCCCGGAGCTAGCCTCTGCGGAAGAAGCAAAGGCATTTCTGCAGGACACATGTCACTTTCGGAGCTAGTCACCACAGAAACCAGAGGACCAGTCGCGCGGGATACGTGTCGATCTCGGAGCTCACTGCCGAGAGGTCCGGTTCTATCGGACACGTGTCGCCACCGGAGCTTATCTCCGGGAGGTCCATCACTGTTGGACACGTGTTAACCTCGGAGCTCGTCTCTGAGAGGAAAGGAAGTCTGGCGCTGGAGCTACCTCTGGAGAGAGGAAAGGTCCGGCACTGACACGTGGCGTGTGCGGAGCCACCTCCGAATAAGAGAGGAGGTCCCGACCGCTAGGATACGTGGCGCACGCGGAGCTCACCTCCGAAGAAGAGGGAAGTCTCACCCCCTTGACACGCAGCACCACCGGAAGCTCGTCTCTGCGAAAAAGGAGAGACCAGGCCCCGATGGACACGTGGAGCTTCCGGAGCTCATCAGCGAGAAAGTAACGAGTTCTGGAGCGGTTTTGGATTTCGTACGCGTAGAAATATCGGTACGGAGAAGAAACCAACCTGAATTCCACAATGATACCACACCAAATCAATTAGATATAAGATTAAGATTCAATGACAATCTGAATAGAACTCTTAAATCGAGTTCCAATCAGATTAGGACTCTTCTCTTCCCGATTATAAATAGAACCCAGAACCCTTGGCCGAAACCACAAACTTCTTTTCCAACTCCAAAGCCGACGACTTAGAGCCCTAGCCTCAACTCGCCGAGAAAGCCATCGCCGGAGTTCAGTAAGGAAAATCACCGGAAGAGAGCCCAACGATCGGAGAAGGACCCGAGACCGAGAAGAACGTAAGGTAGGTCTCCAATACCACCTTACAACATCATTGTGTTTTCTTTGCATATGTTCTTCGATTCCTTTCGAACAGAAGCTTTCTCGTGGACATATCACTTGTTGATCGG
Organism: Neostapfia colusana; assembly: GCA_030760725.1. Classification (NCBI taxonomy): domain Eukaryota; kingdom Viridiplantae; phylum Streptophyta; class Magnoliopsida; order Poales; family Poaceae; genus Neostapfia; species Neostapfia colusana. Next base: position 50,037,932 of record JASWHV010000015.1, read on the forward strand.
GTTGATCTAAAGACAAGGTCATCGCCACATCCACATCTGATCCGAACACCCCTGTTCATCATAAAGCCATGAAAGAACACGTACAAACCGACCTAATAAAACTGCATTATAGGATAGCATGCATATGCATCAGCGCATCTAGTTTAAAGTTGTGCATAGTATTGATTGTTATAAATCTTGTATGTGCGTGATCCTGTATATAAGGACAAGCTCAGGGAGCTGTCTACGACGAGCTGCAACAACAAGGTTTTGAGATCCAAGAGCCACCAGAACCGCAAGAACAAGGCAAGTGCTCCTTGACCATATTGATCCTATGTTTTGGGTAAAACTGTTTTGTTTTGCAAAAAGGTGTGTGTGCTGAGTCAAACATGATGGGAAACCCTTTTATAGGAGTTTACTAGATTTGGTTAAACCACCCTTGTCGCCTGGGATGTTTATGAGTCGGGTATGGTTTTTTACTTTTATGCTTCGCTGAGTCCATAGGATTGGGAAGCGAGATAGATGTGTCTAGCTAACTGCACTCGTAATGATAATGAGAAACTGATGTTAATAATGGACATGGATCGGAGGGAGATCTAGGCAAGACTGGGTTTGTGAATGAGGTAGCATGAGATGGTGGTTTACTTGCCGTAGATCTAAGGACCAGTTCATGCATGCACATGCCAGGATAATAGTGCCACCACAAGGCCAAGTATGGGTGTGACTTAGCTGAGTAATTAGGTAAGTTGCTAGAGTGTTATGGACTGTGGAAGGCGTGGGGAATGGGAGTCGAGTGAGGACTGCACTGAGAACTGCATGGCACAAGAGGGGGCCCGTGGGTGGGAGAATTGGAGTTTCTAGCCTGCCGGTGAAACTTTAGTGAGTCCATACATCTAGTAACCCCTTTGTAAAGGCTATTTTGTGATCTCTTGGCCATACACCGACGGTTGTGTACTGGTATAATGGAGGTTCTGCAGTCGCCGTCAGGTGACGAAATCACAAACTTGTGGGTAAAGAGGTGCAAACTCTGCAGAGTTCTTAAAACTATCATGATAGCCGAGCTTACGGTCACGAGCGCCTGGCCAACTGCCATGATTAGTTGGGATGGTTATTGGTTATGGTTTTGGATGGTTTGGTTATGGTTTGGTTTTGGGACTGTTGAGTCCGGGTGATAAGATGGTTGCATGACTGTTGAGTCATGGCAACAAGGTTGGTCTCGGTGGGAGACAAAGTTGTTTTATGAGGTGAAAATGGTAGCGAATACAGGATGGTATTCGTGAGATGGTAGCGAATACGAGGAGGTATTCATGAGCGAGAATGAGGTTGATTGATGATTGGTTATGAACATGACGGAGGTATGATTGGTATTTTAATACATGCCTGGATTACAATCACTTAAAGATAAGTCGCTGCTTTGTTGTGCTTTTGATAAATAACTTTGCTTTTCTGCAAATGAGCCCTTTTTATACCTACCTTGCTATGAGCTTCATATCGTAATTTCCCGCACTTGCTGAGTGCATCATTGTACTCAAACTTGCATTATTTTTTCATCATCAGCAGTAGGAGAAGACTACTATAAAGACCAAGTGGAGCATTAAGGCGTGTGATCTGTTCTCAACCTTGCCTGTGGGAATGGAATAGAGATGGAGTCATCGCTGCTTAGATTTGCTTCCGCATTAGAATAAAGACTTCCGCTGCATAGAAATAAGACTTCCGCTGTGAGCATGAGTCCAAGACTCATGAGACATTGTAGTCAACTCTGGTATTCGTGGTTATATATATTCTGAATTCAGTTTGTGGAATATATGTGTATGTGTGATGAACATCCTGGGCACACATATGCATTAGTTCTCGGTTCCGTGGTTTTCCACAGAATTAAGGGCGTCACACATAGGTCTCACAATCTCCCCCTTGATAAATGCATTGGAAACACCACTTAAAATCCGAACATTGGCTTATTCACATGAAAAGTTTTGAAAACAATTTCTCCCCCTTTGTAAATCAGAAATAAAATGATAAGAAAAACAAAAATACCAAAAATTCTCCCCCTGAGAAGAATCGTGCCAAAACACTTGTGAATGTGTGCAATGTGTGATCAATTTCTCCCCCTTTGATAATGTATTCAGCAAGGTACAAAAGAGAAATTTTAATTTGTTAAGAGCACATTATAACATATACATATAAAACAAGGCTCATCCAAATCATACTATCAAGTAACTTACACTAACACATCAATGAGATACATAAAGTAGTGTAAGCCATGCTAGAGATCAAGTGTAATTTCCAATTTAAGCAAGTCATGATCTCACAAACTTAACTATTTCAAGACCTGAAAGCATGAAACTTGTTGCTGCATTTTATTTAACATTTAAAGCACAAATTTTGATCTTATGACATTTGCATGAGATTATATGCAGCATCAGCCTTATTCTAACCAACCAAGCAAAACCTATGTCATTTGACAGTCAGAAGCTTAAGGACATGGTTTTAGTCATACACAACTCCTTTCAAGTTCATATCTAAGTGCAATGATAAGCCATCTCAAAAGAAGAAGTGAGATGCATGCATATTCTCTTGATCTTTTCTCATTTTTTTATTTGAACATAAAAACTCAACATGTGAGTTGATTACTTGATTAATTATTTATGATTAAAAGCACTTGTGAGCATGCAACAAGTTCAAAACAGCAAGAAAGTTCGACCATGACCAGATTTAGTGTAAGTAATTATTCCAATTACTAGACATGGTAAAAACTACAAAATGTATAACACGAGTAATGTAGTAAGAACTTTCAGCATGAAAAAAGGAATCACAAAGTCATATATGCATGAAATACTATGCTCATATTATTTTAATTTCAGATTCACACATAGACTTCCCAAGTTTCAAAATTCTCCCTCAATTTAAGCCATGAGGATGCATAACCCCTATTTCACTACGAATGTAACAAAAACGAGTGAAATCCAAAGGTTTTGTAAAAATGTCAGCCAATTGTTGTTCGGTATCTACATGGTGAAGCACAATGTTCCCTTTTTCGACATTATCACGGAGAAAGTGATACCTAATGTCAATGTGCTTAGTTCTCGAATGTTGCACATGGTTTTTAGCAATGCAAATGGCACTAGTGTTATCACAAAACAGTGGAACACTATCTAGATCAACCCCATAGTCCTTAAGTGTTTGAACAATCCAAAGAATTTATGAGCAAGTACTAGCAGCAGCTACATATTAAGATTTGGCTGTGGATTGTGCAACTGAACTTTGTTTTCTAGAGGACCAGGCAACAAGTGAATTACGAAGAACATGACAAGCACCAGGAGTACTTTTCCTATCAATCCTACAACCCCCAAAATCCGCATCGGAAAAAACTTTCAAAGTAACGGTTGAGGAAGAAGGAAGAAAAATGCCAAATTCTTGAGTTCCATGTAAGTACCTGAGAATCCTTTTGACGGCTTGACGATGTGAAGCACGTGGGGAGGCTTGAAACCGTGCACAAAGATATACGCTGAATTGTATGTCCGGTCTTGATGCCGTGAGATACAAAAGTGATCCGATCATGCTTCTGTATTCTTTTTGATCAACAGGATCACAATCTTCATCAAGTTCAAGTGTTGTTGCTGTTCCCATTGGTGTCCGAAGAGGCTTGCTTTTGTCCATGTTGAAGCACCTTAGGAGATCTTTTGTATACTTTGTTTGATGCACAAAGGTACCCTCCTTGGTTTGCTTGATTTGCAGCCCCCAAAAGTACATGAGTTCTCCCATCATACTCATCTCAAATTCTGAACTCATCATAGCTGAAAACTTGGACACAAGATCATGAGAAGCACAACCAAAGATAATATCATCCACATACACTTGAACGAATAATGAGTCATTGCCATGCTTAAGCACAAAAAGAGTTTTATCAACCTTGCCCATGGTAAACCCCTTTTCAAGTAAGAATGTTTTTAACCTACCATACCATGCTCTAGGGGCTTGTTTGAGACCGTACAAGGCTTTGGACAGTTTGTAAACATGATTAGGAAAATTTGGATTTTCAAAACCAGGTGGTTGTTTGACATAAACCTCCTCATCTATGTAGCCATTAAGAAAAGCACTTTTAACATCCATTTGATATAGCTTAAAACTTTTAGATGCAGCAAAAGCTAACAAAATTCTTTATGGCTTCTAATCTAGCAACAGGAGCAAAAGTTTCATCAAGATCTAGACCTTCAACTTGTGTGAAACCTTTAGGAACCAACCTAGCCTTATTCCTAACCACAACCCCATCCTCACTTGGTTTATTTTTAAACACCCATTTAGTTCCAATTAAAGTGTGACCTTGAGGTGGAGGTACAAGTTTCCAAACATTATTTCTTTCAAAATTTTCTAACTCTTCTTGCATGGCAATAATCCAAGATTCATTAGTGAGTGCATGTGATATATCTTTGGGTTCAAAAGAAGCAAAAAAAGCAGAATGAGCATGAGAATTGGGGTCGAAAAACCTGGATCTTGTAACTCGTTCATGCAAGCTTCCAATAATTTGTTGTGGGGGATGGCTTTTGAGAATCCAGAGGGGAGTGGACACTTCACAAGCTTCTTCTTATTCATGTTCATCACAAATAGATGAGCTTGTGACGTGAGGAGGATCTGGACCAGCAATGGTGGTCGTCGGTGCTGGCTGTGAATCAAGATAAGGAGCTGGAACAATGTCATTAGCTGCTGAATTTTCGGGCAGCAGCACCACTTCTTCCTCTTCTTTAACGAAAATACTCTCCCCCTGCGGATATTGTAACACCCCAAATTTTTATTCAAAACTCTAAACCATGCTCAGAGGGGAATTTAAAAATTTTTGGACGTGTTGCATGTTTTGCAAAAATTCAAATTCAAACTGGAATTCAAATTAGACTCAAAACAGAAAAGAAATGGAAAAAGAAAAAGAAAAACGGGAAAAAAACCGGCCAGTGGGCCGAAACCCGCCAGCCGGCCCAGCTTTCCCCGCGCAGCCCGCCCCCGCGCGCGCCCGTGCTCTCTCACACAGACAGGTGGGACCCACCTGTCATCCCCAACCTCGCTCGCGCCGACCCCGGACTTTTCCCCCGAGCGCGCGCGATCTTAACCGATCGGGAAACCCGTCCCGCCGCCCGAATTCCGGTCCCAGAGGACTCCAACTCGATCACAACAGACCCACCGCCCTCCCCCGGCTATAAAAACCCCAGCTCCGATCAGTTTTTCCCACACGATCGCCGATTTTCACTCCGGTGAGCACCGAGACTTCGCCGGTGAATTCTGGCCGATCTAAGCTCGGAAACTCTGATCTAACTCGCTGGTCTTGATCCACCGCCTCCGGGGAACTTTGCAGGTGCAGAAAACTCGGAGAGTTACGGTGTAAACACAGCGCCGACGAGCTTCGCCGTGGTTTTGCCTCGGACCTCGCCGCCGATCACTTTCCAGGACCCCCGAGCTCGATAAAACCCCCGAGGTGAGATCCCTGACCTCCCCTCTACCGGTCTAGGCCATAAGATCACAGTTTTAGGCAGAATTCTCGAGGATCCGAAACATTCCGGCGAGATCTCCGCTTCCCGCTGCCGTGCGCCGCCGTGCGCCGCCGGCAGCGCCGCCCGCGCTCGATCCGAGTGACGTGGCCGCTTGTGCGCCGTTTATTTTAAATCGCACGGTAGACTTTAAAACCCCGCGTACCGGTTCGATGTTATAATCTCAGCCGTCGGTTTAAAATCGGACGGTCCACGTCAGCCCCGCGTTATAAAGACTGGAATTCTTACGTGCTACCCCCTGGGGTTCTCTGGAATTGAGAGCTAGCCCCGGAAACTTCAGATCTAGCCCCTGGAACTCCAGAAAATCATGTAAATTCATTTAAAAATCAGTTTTAGCCCCTGGACTTAATAAAAATTAGGAAAAACACCTCTGATAAGTGTAGCTAGACCCCTGAAAATTATGAAAATAATATTATAGACCCTGTAATGGGGTGAGTTCATTATTTTAGCTCTGTTTAGTATTTAATTTAGAAAATTGAATATGTAACTAGTGTTTAAAAATTAAAAAGTGGGACAAACATAATTGTCAAAATTAATTAAAAACTTTCTCAGTACTTAGAAAACTTTGGAGTGAGATAAAAATATATTTTTGGGTTGAAATAAATCTGTTTCATCTATTATTCACATTTAGGGACACATTTTTAAGTAAAGAATAGTTATAGAAAAATAGGGAAAATAATTATGAAATAGTCTACATCAGAAGCTAAGGTCAAAATATGATTTTAAATTATTTAGGACCAGAACCTATTCTGTTTAGGTGATGTGTATTACTAATTTAATAATAAAATACACAATTATGCATAGGAATATAAATCTGAAAATATAGCAACTAGTAAATGATAAATGGAGTTTCTAAAATCCAAAGAGTTCAGTTTAGGGTTGATAGAAGTTGTGAAGGCACATATGGAGAAGAAAAATACTTTCCATACATACTTGGTAGTTTAATGTAAGGAATTTATTTAAAACTGAAACACAACACATATAATGGTGAGTGAAGTTCATAAATATGAATGTGTGGTTTGTATGAAGTAGAGGTGTGAACTATGTCTTATGATTGTTGTTTTTCTTTTGCTATGTGTGATGGTATGAAGTAGAACCTGTTCAAGAACAAGTTATTCATTTCCAAGATCAGGACTACCCATTTCAAGAGCAGCAAGAAGGAGGCAAGTGTCCTTGACCACTTTGATCCTATGCTAGGATATGTAGATAGAATTATTTGCATTGTCAAATGAAATATGAAACCCATGCTAGGAAAGTTTCCCTAGAATTGCATTACCTTGTTTCCTTGTAGCTTGGGTTGGGATTTATTTTGTCATGTCATTTATTTACATGCATATGCTTAGCCATGCTTAGAATGGGATATTTGGGATATGAGATCATCAGTTTATATTACCATACTCTTGAATGAGACATTGTGAGTTATGTAGAGGTAGGGATCAAGGCAAGTTGGATGTTTTGGTTGTGTGCTGGGTGCACGAGACTTGGGTTTGTGTTTAGTACTTGCCTGGATCCTAAGGACCGGTTCATGGAGCATGTAACCCGGCTTTACAGTGCCAACCACATGCTGAGATGGGGCAGCTTGGCCAATTAATTAGGTGTATCCCCGGCGTAGTATGGGTGTGTTGGATGGTGCGGGGAGTAGGTGTCAGCTGGACTACCATATGAACCGCAAGGCTCAAGAGGGGGCCACTGCAGCGGGGTTGGAGCCTCTTGTATGCTGTTAGGGGTGAAACCTCAGTGGGCCCACGCTCGTCGGGAATCCCTTTGTAAAGGCTTCGTAGTGATCTCCTGGCCGCACACCTGGGAAGTGTGAATGTGGATCGTAGCCACTGGCATAATGGAGGTTCTTTTAGTCCACCCGGCAACGGGGGATGAAATCACTACTTGTGGGTACAGTGGTACAAACTCTGCAGAGTCAAAACTGTCTTGACAGCCGTGCTCACGGTTAAGAGCGGCCTGGACTTATTCATGATTAGAGGATTGATGGTTTTGGAAGTTAAGCGGGGAGCTTAACATTGGAAATGATGTTATGGTTATTGGATTATGATGATGGGATGGGAGATTGGGACCATTTCACCTGTGTAGTAATGTAAGTGCTTAATAAGCTAAGGTGATAGGTATTAATTGCGTAGTGCTTTAACCATGAGTTCAACCTCTCCTTGTTCTAGCCATGCATGGTATAATTTTCCCACACTTGCTGAGTACCATTGGTACTCAACCTTGCATATTTGTTGGTTTATATTGCTGCTCAGGTCAAGATAATGAGGTGGTGTATAATGACCAAGATTTTGGACCCGAGGAAGGTTTTTAGGTTCATGAAGACCCCGGGCAACGCCTGTGATGGAGCCCTAAAAGAATAATATTCCGCTGCTAGTTTATTTACTTGTGATGAAGCATTAGTGTCCATTGAGACATTTGCGATGTAAGACTTATTTATATTCGACACCTGGCTTGTAATAAATGATGCTTCACTATTTGTCATCACATGTATGAGAAAATGATCCTGGCATACATGTGATATTCACTTGGTTGTTTCTTCGGAAAAACCGGGTGTGACAGAGGTGGTATCAGAGCCAAGGTTGCCCGTAGGAACGTGGACCTAGGTAGAAATGGACGTATTTAAGGGCCCTATTTTCTTAAAAACTATTTTCCAAAGTGTGGGTGGAAAAGTGTTATTAAAGGAGTCATTTTCTTCATCTTACCCCAACTTTCATTCAAAATAGGATTTTTGTTTGGGAATTTATCTAACCTAATTTTAAATTCTTTTGTTTTTAGATGGTTCGCATGATTCGCACCGCTCGTAAGTCCACAGGAGGGAGAGTTCCCGTAGTTGCCCTTGCCGAAAGAGAGGAGAGTCGTCCAGTGACGTACCTTTCCTATGGATTGGCAGTAGGAGATTTGTTGCGCCGTCTTCGACGTATGGTCGAAGCCGCCGGCAATACGGGCAATCTTATCATCCACTATAACTCCACCAGGACCATCCGTGAGAAGAGGGAAGAATGGAGTTCGGAGATGAGGATTATACACAAGAATCAGCTGCTTAAGATTCACCACTCTCCAGCTTGTCGAGCAACACAAGTTGACGCAGAGAAAGATGTCACCTGGGAGGCCATCACCTGCCAGAGTCACATCTATCGTCGCCACTTGGACAAAACTGAATACATGTATGTCCTCCAACGTGAGAGTGGTACCACGGAGTACAAGTACCCACCGGTGCAGCAAGGGACTTCCCATGAGCACATGGACTTATGCTTGGAGGATGCTGCTATGCTCAGCACTCGACTGCAGGAGTGTCAACAAGAGCTTCAGGATGTCCGAGACACCCTGAAGGAAACGGAGGCGTTGCTGCGAGCTTGCTTAAAGGCGAGAGAAAGAGGAGATGGGAATGAACTGTGTGTCACTGTGAGTGATCCATGGACTCCTGACTCCCCGGATCGCCGAGCGAACAAGCGTCATCGCACTTCTCCACCAGCAGCCTCCCCACCCAAAGCAGAGTCAGAAGGTAGCCGAAATGAGGAGGAAGATCCCGAGGAGCCAGCTCAAGAGGACGAGTAGTGTAGAGTCTTTCCCCTAGCTAGCATAGATAATGCTTGGTGTGTGACGTGAGTAGTTACGTAGTTAATGGTATGATAATGCTTGGTGTGTGACGTGAGTTGTGGAAGCCATGAGCAATTGTCCACAGCCTCGTCTTCAGATTGTTTTGCTTTGGTGTGTGAACCCACAGGAAATAATAGTGCATTTATTTGGTGTGAGATATAAACCCTCGTAAAATTTTAACAAAGCCTCAACACCTCAAAGTATCAACAAATGAAGGTAGTAGGATGATACTAAATGGTATCAAATTAACATTTGATTGATTCTGCCAGATGGCCGGAAGAGGAAAAGGACGTGCTGCCAACCCCGCCAACAACAATGATGAGGCATGCAACCCTCATCTTTCTGGAGGCCAGGACCGGGGTGGTCGCCGTGAAGAAGTTGATCCTCTCCACCAAATGCTGGAGAATCAAAATCAGCTCATCCAGAACTTGACTCAAGTGGTGGCCAACTTGCATCAAGTTCCACCTCCACAAGCGGCACCACGCCAACCAAGGTTGAGTGAGTTTCTAGGAACTCAACCTCCAAACTTTGCAAGTGCTGCTGAACCTCTGGAGGCAGATGATTGGCTGAAGACCATTGAAAGTAAGACGAGGATAATACAATGCCAAGGGTATGAGAGGGTGCTGTTTGCCTCTCATCAATTGCAGGGACCTGCTGCTGATTGGTGGACCGCCTATGTGGCCGCCCATCATGACCCTAAGAACATCACTTGGGAAGAGTTCAAGCGTAGCTTCCGCAACCACTACATCCCAAGAGGTGAACTCAAAAACAAGAGGAAAGAGTTTCTGGGACTGCAGCAGGGAAACATGACGGTGAGGGAATACCTCACTAAATTTACTCAACTATCCCGTTATGCTCCACGGGACATAGAGACTGATGAGCAGAAACAAGATTGTTTCGTGGAAGGGCTTACCGCAGAGATGCAGTGTGCCATGTCCTCCAATGAGTATGAAAGCTTTCAAAAGATGGTGGACAGAGCGTTTGTGGTGGAAAGGAAGCTAAAGGCCCTGGAAAATGAGAATAAGAGGAAGGCGGGATGGTCACATCAAGCCTCAGGGAGCAACACCCGCCCACGTATGATGCAGCAACCTATGGGGCAGACGAGCCGTGCTGCGGTACCCTATTCAGCACCAAGAGGGTACAACCCAAACTACAGGCCACCCGCAGCACCAACACAGCCGCCACGTCAGTTTGTGCAGCAGCCTCGCCCCGCATATCCACCCCGACCAGCAGTGCAAGGACCCCCAAACCAACCCCAGGACAACAAAGGCCAGGCGTCTAAGATTGGGGTGCAATGTTTCAGCTGTGGCGAAGTGGGGCACTACGCCCACAAATGCCCAAAGAAGAAGCCTGCGCCGCCACAACAGCAGAATGTAGTGAGAGGACGGGTGAACCATGTCACCATGGAGGAAGCACAAGAGGCACCCGACGTGGTAGTTGGTAAGTTTCCTGCCAATTTACACCTTGCAACTCTGCTGTTTGATTCTGGTGCTACCCACTCGTTCATTGCTCAAGGGTTTGTTAAGAAGCATGACCTAGCAACCACACAAATGAACCATATGCTAGCCGTAAACTCTCCAGGTGGAGAAATAAGGACAAGACAAGTGTGTCCCAAAGTGAGCCTAGACATTAATGGGGTAGTATTTACTGCTAACCTCATAGTGATAGATTCACAAGGGATAGATATTATTTTGGGGATGGATTGGTTGACCAAACATAAAGGAATCATCCATTGTTCGACCAGAACGGTGGAACTAACTCACCCCAATGGCACGAGAGTAAAGTTCATAACGATACACGAGCCTAGGAGGGACATTAAATTAAATCAAGTGGAGGTGAAAGTTGAGGAAATCAGGACTATCAGGGAATATCCAGATGTTTTCCCGGAGGAATTGCCAGGCATGCCTCCCGACCGTGACGTGGAATTCGCAATTGAGCTAGTACCGGGAACAGCCCCGATATACAAGAGACCTTATCGAATGGACTCCAAGCAGTTAGAAGAGCTCAAGGATCATTTGAGAGAATTGACGAAGAAGGGGTATATTCGCCCTAGTTCCTCACCATGGGGAGCTCCGGTGATATTTGTGCCTAAGAAAGACGGAACCCAAAGGTTATGCGTGGATTACCGTGCCTTGAATGAGGTAACCATTAAGAACAAGTACCCATTACCCCGCATTGAAGACTTGTTTGATCAGTTGAGGGGAGCTTGTGTGTTCTCGAAAATTGATCTCAGGTCGGGATACCACCAACTCAAGATAAGGCAATCTGATATTCCCAAGACAGCTTTCGTATCTCGGTACGGACTGTATGAATACACTGTCATGCCTTTCGGGCTAACCAATGCCCCGGCATATTTCATGTACCTCATGAACAAGGTATTCATGGAATATCTGGACAAATTTGTGGTGGTTTTCATAGATGATATTCTCGTCTTCTCCAAAGATGAAGAAGAACATGAGAAACATCTAAGGTTGGTGTTACAGAGGCTGAGAGAACACCAACTATATGCCAAATTGAGCAAGTGTGAGTTTTGGCTGAAGAGAGTTCCCTTTTTAGGACATATCATCTCGGAGGGAGGAATCTCGGTAGATCCCACCAAAATCGAGGATATACAGAAGTGGAAAACCCCTGAAAATGTCGGGGAAGTTCGAAGCTTTTTGGGCTTGGCTGGATACTATCGACGGTTTATTGAGGGATTCTCCAAGATCTCGAGACCTCTCACCAAACTGTTGGAAAAGGGAATCACATTCACCTGGACGCCAAAGTGCGAGACGAGCTTTAGGAGCTAAAGAAGAGATTGACAACAGCCCCAGTGTTGGTTATGCCAGATATGCAGAAGAATTTCACAGTGTACTGCGATGCCTCTGGAAATAGGTTGGGATGTGTTCTCATGGAAGAAGGACATGTCGTGGCATATGCATCCCGGCAGCTTCGGAAGCACGAGAAGAACTATCCTACACATGATCTAGAACTAGCTGCAGTGGTACACGCGTTGAAAATTTGGCGGCACTATTTGATGGGGAAGAGGACAGAGATATATACGGATCATAAGAGTTTGAAGTACATATTCACACAGCCAGATCTCAACCTCAGACAAAGGAGATGGTTAGAGCTAATCAATGACTTTGATGTGGGCATCAACTATCATCCCGGAAAAGCAAACGTCGTGGCCGATGCTTTGAGTCGGAAAGTGCAGGTCAATAAGTTGAGCTTGAAGGACATGCCCGCAGAATTGAAGGACGAGGTTATAAGGCTCAATCTATGTCTAGTAAATAGTGGTGAAGCCATCGCCATGGAAGTGGACTCCACACTCGAGCAAGACATACGCGAGGGCCAAAAGAATGATGGGAAGATACAAGAGATCAGACAGCTCATCAAGGAAAATAAAGCTCCTGGTTTTAGAGAGGATGAACAAGGAACGGTGTGGCACGGGAGAAGAATCTGTGTGCCAGAAGTAAAGGAGATCCGTGAATTGATTTTAAAGGAGGCTCATGATTCTGACTATTCCATTCATCCTAGGAGTACGAAGATGTACCAGGACCTCAAGAGCAGGTATTGGTGGTATGGCATGAAGCGAGATGTCACGGAACATGTTGCCCTATGTGACACATGTCAGTTGGTGAAAGCTGAACATCAACGACCCGCGGGATTGTTGCAACCACTCAAAGTGCCTGAATGGAAGTGGGAAGAAATCAACATGGATTTTGTCGTGGGATTGCCTAGAACCCAATCCGGGTATGATTCAATATGGGTCATTATTGATAGGCTAACCAAAGTAGCTCATTTCATCCCTGTGAAAGAAAGCTACAGTGGATCCAAATTGGCAGAATTGTACATGTCAAGGATTGTGTGTTACCATGGAGTGCCAAAGAAGATAGTGTCGGACCGAGGGACACAGTTCACCTCGAGGTTTTGGCAGAAGTTGCATGAAACCATGGGAACCCATCTGAACTTCAGCTCTGCCTATCATCCCCAAACTGACGGGCAGACGGAGAGAACCAATCAGATCTTTGAAGATATGTTAAGGGCATGTGCACTCAAAAACAATAGGAGTTGGGACAAGAACTTACCGTATGCGGAGTTTTCCTATAACAACAGCTATCAAGCTAGTATGAAGATGTCACCGTTTGAAGCTTTGTATGGAAGGAAGTGCAGAACTCCCCTATTTTGGAACCAAACAGGAGAAAGTAAAGTGTTTGGTCCAGAAGTGCTACAAGAAGCCGAGGCGAAGGTGAGGGAGATTCGCAACAACTTGAGGATAGCACAAACACGCCAAAAGAGCTATGCCGATGTACGAAGAAGAGAGCTCGTTTTCAACGTGGGAGACTATGTTTATCTCAAGGTGTCCCCTATCAGAGGACTTCGTCGGTTCAAGGTGAAAGGGAAGTTGTCACCTCGATACATCGGACCCTTCCAGGTTTTGGAAAGGAAAGGCGAAGTGGCGTACCAACTAGAGTTACTGGTTCATCTATCGGATGTGCACGATGTATTCCATGTGTCACAACTCAAGAAATGCCTGAGGACGCCTGAAGAGGTGTTACCCATGAATGAAGTGGATGTAGCTGAAGATTAGTCTTATGCCGAGCAACCATACAAGATTTTGGAGACAATGGAACGCCTCACCAGAAACAAGAGAATCCGGATGTGCAAGGTGCAGTGGAAGCATCACTCAGAAGAGGAAGCTACCTGGGAAAGGGAAGATGAGCTCAAGGCACAATTTTCGGAATTGTTTTCTTAGAAACACCAATCTCGAGGACGAGATTTCTTTTAAGGGGGGTAGAGCTGTAACACCCCAAATTTTTATTCAAAACTCTAAACCATGCTCAGAGGGGAATTTAAAAATTTTTGGACGTGTTGCATGTTTTGCAAAAATTCAAATTCAAACTGGAATTCAAATTAGACTCAAAACAGAAAAGAAATGGAAAAAGAAAAAGAAAAACGGGAAAAAAACCGGCCAGTGGGCCGAAACCCGCCAGCCGGCCCAGCTTTCCCCGCGCAGCCCGCCCCCGCGCGCGCCCGTGCTCTCTCACACAGACAGGTGGGACCCACCTGTCATCCCCAACCTCGCTCGCGCCGACCCCGGACTTTTCCCCCGAGCGCGCGCGATCTTAACCGATCGGGAAACCCGTCCCGCCGCCCGAATTCTGGTCCCAGAGGACTCCAACTCGATCACAACAGACCCACCGCCCTCCCCCGGCTATAAAAACCCCAGCTCCGATCAGTTTTTCCCACACGATCGCCGATTTTCACTCCGGTGAGCACCGAGACTTCGCCGGTGAATTCTGGCCGATCTAAGCTCGGAAACTCTGATCTAACTCGCTGGTCTTGATCCACCGCCTCCGGGGAACTTTGCAGGTGCAGAAAACTCGGAGAGTTACGGGGTAAACACAGCGCCGACGAGCTTCGCCGTGGTTTTGCCTCGGACCTCGCCGCCGATCACTTTCCAGGACCCCCGAGCTCGAGAAAACCCCCGAGGTGAGATCCCTGACCTCCCCTCTACCGGTCTAGGCCATAAGATCACAGTTTTAGGCAGAATTCTCGAGGATCCGAAACATTCCGGCGAGATCGCCGCTTCCCGCCGCCGTGCGCCGCCGGCAGCGCCGCCCGCGCTCGATCCGAGCGACGTGGCCGCTTGTGCGCCGTTTATTTTAAATCGCACGGTAGACTTTAAAACCCCGCGTACCGGTTCGATGTTATAATCTCAGCCGTCGGTTTAAAATCGGACGGTCCACGTCAGCCCCGCGTTATAAAGACTGGAATTCTTACGTGCTACCCCCTGGGGTTCTCTGGAATTGAGAGCTAGCCCCGGAAACTTCAGATCTAGCCCCTGGAACTCCAGAAAATCATGTAAATTCATTTAAAAATCAGTTTTAGCCCCTGGACTTAATAAAAATTAGGAAAAACACCTCTGATAAGTGTAGCTAGACCCCTGAAAGTTATGAAAATAATATTATAGACCCTGTAATGGGGTGAGTTCATTATTTTAGCTCTGTTTAGTATTTAATTTAGAAAATTGAATATGTAACTAGTGTTTAAAAATTAAAAAGTGGGACAAACATAATTGTCAAAATTAATTAAAAACTTTCTCAGTACTTAGAAAACTTTGGAGTGAGATAAAAATATATTTTTGGGTTGAAATAAATCTGTTTCATCTATTATTCACATTTAGGGACACATTTTTAAGTAAAGAATAGTTATAGAAAAATAGGGAAAATAATTATGAAATAGTCTACATCAGAAGCTAAGGTCAAAATATGATTTTAAATTATTTAGGACCAGAACCTATTCTGTTTAGGTGATGTGTATTACTAATTTAATAATAAAATACACAATTATGCATAGGAATATAAATCTGAAAATATAGCAACTAGTAAATGATAAATGGAGTTTCTAAAATCCAAAGAGTTCAGTTTAGGGTTGATAGAAGTTGTGAAGGCACATATGGAGAAGAAAAATACTTTCCATACATACTTGGTAGTTTAATGTAAGGAATTTATTTAAAACTGAAACACAACACATATAATGGTGAGTGAAGTTCATAAATATGAATGTGTGGTTTGTATGAAGTAGAGGTGTGAACTATGTCTTATGATTGTTGTTTTTCTTTTGCTATGTGTGATGGTATGAAGTAGAACCTGTTCAAGAACAAGTTATTCATTTCCAAGATCAGGACTACCCATTTCAAGAGCAGCAAGAAGGAGGCAAGTGTCCTTGACCACTTTGATCCTATGCTAGGATATGTAGATAGAATTATTTGCATTGTCAAATGAAATATGAAACCCATGCTAGGAAAGTTTCCCTAGAATTGCATTACCTTGTTTCCTTGTAGCTTGGGTTGGGATTTATTTTGTCATGTCATTTATTTACATGCATATGCTTAGCCATGCTTAGAATGGGATATTTGGGATATGAGATCATCAGTTTATATTACCATACTCTTGAATGAGACATTGTGAGTTATGTAGAGGTAGGGATCAAGGCAAGTTGGATGTTTTGGTTGTGTGCTGGGTGCACGAGACTTGGGTTTGTGTTTAGTACTTGCCTGGATCCTAAGGACCGGTTCATGGAGCATGTAACCCGGCTTTACAGTGCCAACCACATGCTGAGATGGGGCAGCTTGGACAATTAATTAGGTGTATCCCCGGCGTAGTATGGGTGTGTTGGATGGTGCGGGGAGTAGGTGTCAGCTGGACTACCATATGAACCGCAAGGCTCAAGAGGGGGCCACTGCAGCGGGGTTGGAGCCTCTTGTATGCTGTTAGGGGTGAAACCTCAGTGGGCCCACGCTCGTCGGGAATCCCTTTGTAAAGGCTTCGTAGTGATCTCCTGGCCGCACACCTGGGAAGTGTGAATGTGGATCGTAGCCACTGGCATAATGGAGGTTCTTTTAGTCCACCCGGCAACGGGGGATGAAATCACTACTTGTGGGTACAGTGGTACAAACTCTGCAGAGTCAAAACTGTCTTGACAGCCGTGCTCACGGTTAAGAGCGGCCTGGACTTATTCATGATTAGAGGATTGATGGTTTTGGAAGTTAAGCGGGGAGCTTAACATTGGAAATGATGTTATGGTTATTGGATTATGATGATGGGATGGGAGATTGGGACCATTTCACCTGTGTAGTAATGTAAGTGCTTAATAAGCTAAGGTGATAGGTATTAATTGCGTAGTGCTTTAACCATGAGTTCAACCTCTCCTTGTTCTAGCCATGCATGGTATAATTTTCCCACACT
The DNA here is from genome assembly GCA_030760725.1 of Neostapfia colusana. NCBI lineage: Eukaryota > Viridiplantae > Streptophyta > Magnoliopsida > Poales > Poaceae > Neostapfia > Neostapfia colusana. Next base: position 50,054,775 of record JASWHV010000015.1, read on the forward strand.
TGCTGAGTACCATTGGTACTCAACCTTGCATATTTGTTGGTTTATATTGCTGCTCAGGTCAAGATAATGAGGTGGTGTATAATGACCAAGATTTTGGACCCGAGGAAGGTTTTTAGGTTCATGAAGACCCCGGGCAACGCCTGTGATGGAGCCCTAAAAGAATAATATTCCGCTGCTAGTTTATTTACTTGTGATGAAGCATTAGTGTCCATTGAGACATTTGCGATGTAAGACTTATTTATATTCGACACCTGGCTTGTAATAAATGATGCTTCACTATTTGTCATCACATGTATGAGAAAATGATCCTGGCATACATGTGATATTCACTTGGTTGTTTCTTCGGAAAAACCGGGTGTGACAGATATGGATCTGGACCTGCAATATTTGAACTAGTACCTGGGCTAGCTTCATCAAAAGAAATCTCACAAGTCTCCACAATTTTGTTAGTATCAAGTAAAAGCACACGGTAGCCTCTAGTATGAGATGGATAACCAAGAAACATGTCATAAACAGATCTAGCTTCAAATTTATCAAGATTACCATGTTTCTTAACAAAGCATTTGCAACAAAAGACCCTAAAGTGTGTGACACTAGGCCTATGTCCAAACCTAAGCTCATATGGTGTTTTACCTAGCTTAGCACGCAAGAAAACACGATTTGAGACATAACAGGCGGTTGCAATTGCATCAGCCCAAAATTTCCTAGGAGTTTGATATTCATCAAGCATAGTCATAGCCATCTCAACTAAGGTTCTGTTCTTTCTCTCTACAACACCGTTTTGTTGAGGTACATATGGTGAAGAAAATTGATGATCTATTGCATTTTCAGCACAAAAGTGATCAAACGATTGATTTTTAAATTCGGTTACATTATCACTTCTAATTTCTCTTAAAGATCCTGGGTGAACAATCGATAATCTAAGAAATAAAGTTGTAAAGTGACTAAAAGCTTCATTCTTAGATGCCATAAAGTAAACCCAAGAGTATCTAGAATAGTCATCAACAATCACAAGAACATACCATTTACCTCCGAAGGATTGAACACGTGAAGGTCATACGGTGTCAAGGTGTAAAAGTTGACCCGGTTCAGTTGTCATGGTCATTGTGAGAGGAGCATGTGAACCTGCAACCATCTTAGCATGTCTATAAGAAGAGCACACAATTTCTTTGTCCCCTTTAAGCTTAGACATCCCACGTATGCGATCAAGAGCACTAACACGCGTGAGATGATCAAAGCCTACATGACCAAGTCTACGATGCCAAAAATATAAATCTTTTGAATCATTTACAACTAGACATGTATGCTTAGAGGAACACATATCAAAATCAGCTTTAAAAACTCTTCCAAACTGAGACATGTTAAAAATAAGCTCACTATTTGAACCTACAACTTTGCAGCAGTTTTTATTGAAAATAATTTCCAGATTTTCATCTAGCAATTGTGAAACAGAAAGCAAGTTGTATTTCAAATTTTTGACAAGTGCCACATCCTTCAAAGTGTAGTGATCATTTACTCTAACCGATCCCTTAGCAATTATAGGAGTTGAAAAATTATCGGCAAAAGTAATATTCTCTACACGTGACACAAAAGAGAGAGGGGAGAACCATTCTTTGTTACTGGTCATGTGGCGTGAGCAACCTGAATCCACAATCCAAATGTTCTCCTTCCTCAAGCGTGTAACCTACATAGAAGCACAATACGTCGATGACTCAATACTGGGGTTAGTTAAAAGGCATTTAGGAATCCAGTACTGAGTCACACGATGTCTAGCAGGAATAACATGCGAAAGCTGAGATAAAACAGCAGGTTTATGAGTCAAAGTTTGAGATTTTTTGTTCTTAACTAGTGACCTATGAGGTGTTACTTGTGTAGCACGAAAATCAGTAGCTCCGGAGGCAAAAACAGAAGGTCCGGAGGCAAAAACTGAAGCTCCGGAGGTAAACTTTGAATATTTCTGACTCATAACAGCAGGTTGCATGTTCCTGACATTCGGTTTAGTATGTGCAGCAAATTTTGCATGAGAGTTACAAGATCTAGCTTGCATTCTTTCCTTTTTATGTTGTTTAGCTAGTCTATAACAAAAATCTATGACATGACCTTCTCTACCACAATAGGTACAATGAAATTTAACTTTGTGTTCATGTCTTGATGAGCATGCAGTATGCTTATTTGAACCCGAATGTGACAACACTCCTGCAGATTTAAAAACCACTTCTTTTTGTTTAGGAACTGTTTGAATCAAACCACTTCCTAATGATTTTACAATTTTAGGTGGATGTTCCTTAGCATGAGCATGTGAATCAAAACCTAAACCAGTTTTATCATTGCAAGACTTGGAAGAATTCAGCAGCAAGTTTAGATTCTTATTCCAATTACAAACCGATCTAATGTATTATGCATGTTATCAAGTTTATTTGATAGATCAAGGCAATTTTCACATGAAGTTTTTCCTTTTAATTTGCAATTGGAACAATATTGAACTTCATGAGAACGTAAAGCATTGTTCAATATAGAAATTTCTTTCATAGCATCTTGTAGTTTCTTATCAAGATCATAGCAAGTAGAACAATGCAAATCAATTGTAGAACAACAAGCATCTTTCAAGTTTTTATCATTAAGTGCAGCAAGCTATCAAGTGTGGAGGTGTGTGCACTTCTTAGAGAGGACAATTATTCATATATTAAATCAAATGAGGAACAAGAATCATCACTAGGAATCAAGGATTTTAAACGATTAATTTCAGATTCTAGTGACTCAATTTTAACAGCATTGTCCCTAAGCTTTTTGTCCTTTTTCTTAATAATAATACTGGCACGAGAAATAGCATCACACATTTCTTCGCAAGTAGGACATACCTCTTAGTTATCACTGTTGTGTTCTGCATCCTCCATACTTGATTTTGATTTGTCTGCATCTTCATCATTTCCAATGTCTACATCACTCGAGCCAAGTTCTTCAAGTGCGGTGATGAAACTGTTTATCAGTTTGCGTCTTGTAAAACCCTTCTTTTTCTTGTTGGTGTTGCCAAAAGAGGACTTGACTTTATTCTGCTTTTCATCACGGTTAGAAGGACCTGAAAGGTTAGGGCAATCTGTACAAAAGTGTCATGTCATACCACATTCAAAGCATCGTTGAGGTCCGGAGCTTCCTCTCCTTCTAGTTCTCACATTTTGCAAAGCTTTTGAGAACCTAGTAGAAAGAAGTACTAGCTCCTCCTCTGGAAACTCCTCAATCTGTTCCAGGGTTAGTGAAGACAGCAAAGCAAGTGTATTGCTAGATGATTGGCCGGAGCTAGGCATATCACGTTGTGAGACAAATGCAATAGTCTTATTTGGGTTCTTACGTGATATAATGTCAATTTCATGAGTTTTTAGCTTAGAATAAAGCACATCTAATGTAAGAGTATTCATGACAGTGGATTCACGTACGGATGTTACTTTATCTATCAAATTGACATGTCTAATGCACTTAGTAATTTCCTAGCATTTTCAGCATCTGAAAAATTAACATTGACGCTACGCAAGTTGCTGAGAATTTTATTAAAGCGAGCAAAGAGGTCATCAATGGACTCACTGGATTGCATCTCAAAGCGCATGTATTCTTTCTTGAACATATCCTGTCGTATCTCCTTGGTCGTGTAGGATCCTTCATGGTAGTCACAAAGTCCTCTCCACACATCGTACGCCGATCGAAGGTGTGCAACACGGTCGAAGTTGCTCTGAGTCAGTTCTTATATGATCAAGTTCGGAGCCTTGTTGTTGTTGTCGACATCTCTCATGTTTGTATACATGACTTGATCGTTTGAAGGCACATCGTAAGTCTTGTACACCTTTTCCCATATTGCAAAGCCTTGCGCCTGGATGAAAGCTTCCATGCTTGCCTTCCAAACCTGAAAATCAATACCACTAAACACACAAGGTTTGGTGGAGTATTTCTCCATGATGATTAGTCAAAACATGTGCAAATCACAAATATTAGAGCAACCTGGCTCTGATACCAATTGTAGGATCGAAGTACACGTGTAAAGCTACCATAGGGGGGGTGAATGGTAGATAAAAAGTTTTTAGCGGAAGCAACAAAACACCCCTCAGAAGAAAACCGATCTGTTAAAGAAACCGTGTGTGCGACTAATCTAAACGTGTTCAACTGTGACAAAACTAGTATAGATTGTAGAGAATCAAGTCACGAAGACTTCACAACATGAATCATGAAAATCCGTTGAGAGAAACTCAAGTTACGATCGAAAGATCGAACAAAGGTCAATCTGTCCTACGCGAGAAAAACAGTTCTGAAATACTGCAAAGAAACTCGTGTAGATCAAAAACAACAAATTCAATGACCGTGAAATTTTCACAGATGATATATAATCAAGTTTTGAATACAACCCAAAAAGAATCACATCAATTGGATCTGTAAAACTTGAGTTATGATAAAACCACCGAAGCAAGGTAGTGCTGAACACTAACTCGACGAGAAAAACTTGTCTGAAACAAGTCGGACGAACAAGGCACAAAAGTTCCTTTAGAATACGAATTTTATTTATCAAAACACAAGAGGAACAGCCCCAAAGTCATGCACCATGAGCTCTGCCCTCCCTTGCTTATATAACCAGCCCGAAGGCCAACTCAACTCAAACAAGGACTCCTACTCCTACTTGGATTCAAACTGTAACTTTTCAATACTGCTTAGGACTCTTCTATACGCAGATAGAAGCAATCCTAAGACTTTCAAACACCTTAAGAATGTATCCCACATTCCTAAAATAACTCAAATTCATGACCCACATGAAATCCTATCATAACCAACTCAAAACTTTCCATATTTGAGTCAAACACGACTCAGCCGCAGCCTGAGTCCATAACCTAGTCGGTTGGACCTTTCTGACCAATTCTTTACGTCCACATCTCTTCATCACGCCTTGGAACCATGCAGCCACGTCCATGCACTCCTTGCACACGTGCAAACATCTTCCAACGACGTCCAAGATACCTTCATATGCATTGTTCTTGATTCAAACATACTGCGCAACCTCCCGATCAACTCAACCACAATTCCTCCCAAATTTGGTTGTTGAACCTCATCTTCTCACTAAGACTAGTTCAATGGATCCCATCACCAGCCATGTCTTGAACTCAAGCAACACCTGCACATGAATAAACAACCAATACTTCCGAGCACAAGTCCTCGACTTGACTCTCGTTAGTTCTGAAACTACAACATCTTACGTGAGCACCTCACATAAGCATGTTGTAAACCATAGCAAAATGATATCAGCCATAACCAACAAAACACACCAAAAACTTAGTAAAATAATACTAAGCAAACTTTCCATAAGAGTAAAGCAAGTTTGAAACATTGCAAGTTAAAAGCAGAACTATTGCAATCAAGCTCCGAACCTTACCAAAGCTAACCGGAGCTAGCAAAAACAAGTCAGACCTAGCCAAAATAAGTCAGACCTAGACAAAGCAAGTCGGACCTTACGTCGGACCTTGCCGGGGCTAGCCAAAACAAGTAGGACCTATTGTCGGACCTTGCAGGAGCTTGGACCTAGAGTCGGACCTTGTTAAAAAGGTGTTTTGGTAGTATTCAAAACTTCTATCGTCAAAGCCAATGTATTCAGCACACATAGGTCTCACATGTTCATTATCAACATCAAGTTCTTGTTATCATTATGAGTGCAGTAGCTAGAGACATTCTATCTCGTTTCCCATATCCCGTAGATTTGCGAAGCAAAAAGTAAAAATCGACCATACCCGACTCATCAACTTTCCCTGGCGACAAGGGTGGTTAACAAAACTAGTAAACTCCTATAAAAGGGTTGTCCCATCAAGTTGACTCAAGCATACACCATTTTTGCAAACAAAACAGTTTCAAAAACATTGGATCAATATGGTCAAAGGGGCATTTGCCTTGTTCCTGTGGTTTCTGTTGCTCTTGGATCTCGAAGTCCTGGTGTTGTAGTCCTTCGTAGACAGCTCCCTGAGCTTGTCCTTCTACTCACGATCATGCACATACAATATTTACAACAATCAATCATCATGCACAATCCATACTCAAGATGCAACGGTGCATATGCATGCTAATCCTATGGTGCTGTTTTTATTAGATCAGTTTGTACGTGTTTTTGCATGTTTTAATGGCTTGCATGGGTTTTACGATGAACAAAGGTATAGGGATCAAGTGTGGATGTGGGGATGATATTGACTTAATATCTAAATCAATTCCACCGTTAAAAACTGATCAACACGTGATCTGTCCCCACGAAAAAGCTTCTGTTCGAAGGGATCGAAAAAAACAGATGCAAAGAAAACCGCGATGACGTCGAAAGGTGATAATGGAGACCTACCTTACTTCCTTTGGGGCCTTCCTCCTAGCAATGGCAGCAAAACAGTTCGTCGGCTCTCCTCCGGCGATCATGACAGGCTCGTCGGCGGTCTCACCGGCGACGGAACTCCGGCGAAGGGGTTTAGCTCGGCGAGTTGGGGGCTAGGGCCTCTAAGCTGTCGGCTTGGGAAGATGTTACAATCAAGGGGTGTTTCAGGTTCTATTTATAACCGGAAAAAGAAGAGTCCTTCTCCGATTGGATTTCAAATAAGAGTCCTATTCAAACTGTTTTTGGATCTTAACAACTTATCTCTAATTGATTTGGTGCGTGGTAGCAGCGTGGAAGAATCTGTGTCGGTTTCCTCAGTACCGGGTACTCGTGTACAGGGGAAAATCGCTTAAGGACCTCGTCCTTCCGCAGAGGTAAGCTGCAGGGGCTCCACGTGTACAGCGGGGGCCTGGGACTCCCTTTTCCTCAGAGGCGAGCTCCGTATGCGCCACGCGTCTGGCAGGCGGGAACCTCCCTCTCCCTCAGAGGCGAGCTCCGCGTGCGCCACATGTCTGGTGGGTCGGGACCTCCCCTCTCTCCAGAGGCGAGCTCCTCGTACGCCATGTGTCAGTGTCGGACCTCCTCTCTCTTCGGAGGTGGCTCCGAGAGTGCCACGTGTCAGTGTCGGACCTCCCCTCTCTTCGGAGGTGGGCTCCAAGAGTGCCACGTGTCCAGCAGCACCAGATCTCTTTTCTACTCAGAGATGAGCTCCGAGGTCGACACGTGTCCATCAGTGTCGGTAATACCTTCTCCTCGGAGGTCAGCTCCGAGGTCGACATGTTGCCAGTAGTGACTTCTCCTCGGAGGTGAGCTCCGGGGATGACACGTGTCCATCGGGGCGGACCTCCTGGAGGCAAGCTTCGAGAGCGACACGTGTCCAATAGTGTCGGACCTCTCGGAGGCGAGCTCCGAGGGTGACACGTGTCCAACACGGCCGGACCTCTCGGAGATGGACTCCGAGAGCGACACGTGTCCCGCAGTTCTGGGCCTCGCTTCTCCGCAGTGACTAGCTCCGAAGGCGACACTGTCCTGCAGGGCTGGCCTCGCTTCTCTGCAGAGGCTAGCTCCGGGGGCAACACGTGTCCCATGGGGTCGAACCTCGCCCCTTTTTCAGAGGCAATCTCCGAGCCTGCCACGTAGCCAGTTAGTGCCGGACCTCACCCCTTTCGCAAGGATGAGCTCCGAAGGCGCCACTTGTAACACCCCAAAAATATTGTTAAGACCCTAAATCATGTTAAGAGGGGAATTTAAAAATTTTTGGACGTGTTGCATGTTTTGCAAAAATTCAAATTCAAACTGGAATTCAAATTAAACTCAAATCAGAAAAGAAATAGAAATAGAAAAAGAAAAAGAGAAAACAGAAAAAAACCGGCCAGTGGGCCGAAACCCACAAGCCGGCCCAACCAGCGCCCGCGCCAGCCCGCAGCCTCGCGCGCCGCTTCCTCCCACTGACAGGCGGGGCCCGCCAGTTCATCGTCTACCTCGCGCCAGCGCCGGACTCTCTCTCACCCGAATCAAAACCGATCGGGATTTCTGCGAATCCCAGCCGAGTTCATGATTAGAGGAGTGATGGTTTTGGAAGTTGTGGATGTTAAGCGGGGAGCTTAACATCAGAAATGATGTTATGGTTATGGGATTATGATGATGGGATGGGAGTTTGGGACCATTTCACTTGTGTAGTAATGTAGGTGCTTAATAAGCTAAGGTGATAGGTATTAATTGCGTAGTGCTTTAACCATGAGTTCAACCTCTTCTTGTTCTAGCCATGCATGATATAATTTTCCCACACTTGCTGAGTACCATTGGTACTCAACCTTGCATATTTGTTGGTCTATATTGATGCTCAGGTCAAGATAATGAGGTGGTGTATAGTGACCAAGACTTTGGACCCGAAGAAGGTTTCTAGGTTCATGGAGACCCCCGGGCAACGCCTGTGACGGAGCCCTCAAGAATAATATTCCGCTGCTAGTTTATTTACTTGTGATGAACTTATTATTGTCCATCGAGACATTTGCTATGTAAGACTTATTTATATTCGACACCTGGCTTGTAACAAATGATGCTTCACTATTTGTCATCACGTGTATGAGAAAATGATCCTGGCATACATGTGACATTCACTTGGTTGTTCTTCGGAAAAACCGGGTGTGACAGAAGTGGTATCAGAGCCAGGTTTGCCCGTAGGAACGTGGACCTAGGTAGAAATGGACGTATTTAATGGCCCTATTTTCTTAAAAACTATTTTACAAGGTGTGTGTTGAAAAATGTTATTTAATGAGTCACTTTCTTTATCTTACCTCAACTTTCATTCAAAATAGGATTCTTGTTTAAAGTTTATCTAACCCAAGTTTAAATGCTTTCTGTTTTAGATGGTTCGCATGATTCGCACCGCTCGCAAGTCCACAGGAGGGAGAGTTCCCGTAGTTGCCCTTGCCGATAGAGAGGAGAGCCGTCCGGTGACGTACCTTTCCTACATATTGACAGTAGGAGGCTTGCTGCGCCGTCTTCGACGTATGCTCCAAGCCGTCGGGCAATACGGGCAAGCTAATCATACACTATAGCTCCACCAGGACCATCCGTTAGAAGAGGGAAGAATGGAGTTCAGAAATGAGGATTATCCATGAAAATCAGCTGCTTAAGATCCACCGCTCTCCCGCTTGTCGAGCGACACAGGTCGATGCGGAGAAGGATGTCACCTGGGAGGCCATCGGCTGCCAGAGTCACATCTATCGTCGCTACCTGGACAGGACTGAGTACATGTATGTCCTCCAGCGTGAGAGTGGTACCACGGAGTACAAGTACCCACCAGTGCAGCAAGGGACTTCCCATGAGCACATGGACTTGTGCTTGGAGGATGCTGCTATGCTCAGCACTCGACTGCAGGAGTGTCAACAAGAGCTTCAGGATGTTCGGGACACCCTGAAGGTAACGGAGGCATTGCTGCGAGCCTGCTTGAGGGCGAGAGAAAGAGGAGATGGGAATGAACTGTGTGTCACCATGAATGATACATGGACTCCTGACTCTCCAGATCATCGGGCGATCAGGCGTCGTCGCACTTCTCTAGAAAGCGGAGTGAGAAGGCAGCCGCAATAATGAGGAAGATCCCGAGGAGCCAGCTCAGTGATACGAGTAGTGTAGAGTCCTTCCCTTAGTTTAGCAGGATATCGAGTAGTCGAGTCGTTATCTCAGTTAACGGTGTGTTAATGCTTGGTGTGTGACGTGAGTTGTGGAAGCCATGAGCAATTGTCCACATCCTCGTCTTCAGATTGTTTTGCTTTGGTGTGTGAACCCACATGAAATAATAGTGCATTTATTTTTGTGTGAGACATGAATCCTCAGAAAGTATAACAAAGCCTCAACACTTCAACGTAAAAACAAGTGAAAGTAGTAAGATAATACGTAATGCTTTAAATTAATGTTTGGTTGATCATGCTAGATGGCCGGATAAGGAAAAGGTCGTGCTGCCAACCCCGCCAGCAACAACAATGAGGCTTGCAACCCTCATCTTTCTGGAGGCCAAGACAGGGGTGGACACCGTGAAGGAGTTGATCCCCTCCACCAAATGCTTGAGAATCAAAATCAGCTCATCCAGAACTTGACTCAAGTGGTGGCCAACTTGCATCAAGTTCCACCTCCACAAGCTGCACCATGCCAACCAAGGTTGAGTGAGTTTCTAGGAACTCAACCTCCAAAGTTTGCAAGTGCTGCTGAACCTCTGGAGGCAGATGATTGGCTTAAGACTATTGAGAGCAAGATGAGGATCATACAGTGCCAAGGGTATGAGAGGGTGCTGTTTGCCTCTCATCAATTGCATGGACCTGCTGCTGATTGGTGGACCGCCTATGTGGTCGCCCATCATGACCCTGAGAACATCACATGGGAAGAGTTCAGCGTAGCTTCCGCAATCATTACATACCAAGGGGTGAACTCAAAAACAAGAGGAAGGAGTTCTTGGGACTGCAGCAGGGAAACATGACGGTGAGGGAATACCTCACTAAATTTACTCAACTCTCCCGTTATGCCCCACGGGACATAGAGACTGATGAGCAGAAACAGGATTGTTTCGTGGAAGGACTCACAGCAGAAATGCAGTGTGCAATGTCCTTCAACGAGTACGAAAGCTTCCAAAAGATGGTGGACAGAGCGTTTGTGGTAGAAAGGAAGCTGAAGGCCTTGGAAAATGAGAATAAGAGGAAGGCCGGGTGGTCACATCAAGCCTCAGGGAGCAACACCCGCCCACGTCTGATGCAGCAACCTGCAGGGCAGACGAACCGTGCTGGGGTACCCTACTCAGCACCAAGAGGGTACAACCCGAACTACAGGCCTCCGGCAGCACCAGCACAGCCACAACGTCAGTTTGTACAGCAGCCTCGCCCAGCATATCCACCTCGACCGGCAGTACAAGGACCTCCAAACCAATCCCAAGACAACAAAGGCCAGGCACCTAAGGTTGGGGTGCAATGTTTTAACTGTGGTGAAGTGGGGCACTACGCCCATAAGTGCCCAAAGAAGAAGCCCGCGCAGACGCAACAGCAGAACATAATGAGAGGACGGGTGAACCACGTCACCATGTTGGAAGCGCAAGAGGCACCTGACGTGGTAGTTGGTAAGTTTCCTGCAAATTTACACATTGCAACCCTGCTGTTTGATTCTGGTGCTACCCACTCATTCATTGCTCAAGGGTTTGTTAAGAAGCATGATCTAGCAACAACACAAATGAACCATATGCTAGCAGTAAACTCTCCAGGTGGAGAAATAAGGACAAGACAAGTGTGTCCCAAAGTGAACCTAGACATTAATGGGGTAGTATTTACTGCTAACCTCATAGTGATAGATTCACAAGTGATAGATATTATCTTGGGTATGGATTGGTTGACCAAACATAAAGGAATCATCCATTGTTCGACCAGAACGGTGGAACTAACTCACCCTAGTGGCACAAGAGTGAAGTTTATAACAATACAAGAGCCTAGGAGGGACATTAAATTAAATCAAGTTGAGGTGAAAGTGGAGGAGATCAGGACCATCAGGGAATATCCAGATGTTTTTCCGGAGGAGTTGCCAGGTATGCCTCCCGATCGTGAAGTGGAATTTGCAATTGAGCTAGTGCCTGGAACAGCCCCGATATACAAGAGACCTTATCGGATGGACTCCAAGCAGCTGGGAGAACTCAAGGATCATTTGAGAGAATTGACGGAGAAGGGGTATATTCGTCCTAGTTCCTCACCATGGGGAGCTCCGGTGATATTTGTGCCCAAGAAGGACAGAACCCAAAGGTTATGCGTGGATTACCGTGCCTTGAATGAGGTAACCATCAAGAGCAAGTACCCATTACCCCGCATTGAAGACTTGTTTGATCAATTGAGGGGAGCTTGTGTGTTCTCAAAAATTGATCTCAGGTCGGGATACCACCAACTTAAGATAAGGCAATCTGATATTCCCAAGACAGCTTTCGTATCTCGGTACGGACTGTATGAATACACTGTTATGCCTTTCGGGCTAACTAATGCCCCGGCATACTTCATGTATCTCATGAACAAGGTATTCATGGAATATCTGGACAAATTTGTGGTGGTTTTCATAGATGACATTCTCGTCTTCTCCAAAGATGAAGAAGAACATGAGAAACATCTAAGGTTGGGGTTGCAGAGGCTGAGAGAACACCAACTGTATGCCAAATTGAGCAAGTGTGAGTTTTGGCTGAAGAGAGTTCCCTTCTTAGGACATATAATCTCGGAGGGAGGAACCTCCGTGGATCCCGCCAAAATCGAGGATATACAGAAGTGGAAGACGCCTGAAAATGTCGGGGAAGTTCGAAGCTTCTTGGGATTGGCTGGATACTATCAACGGTTCATTGAGGGATTCTCCAAGATCTCGAGACCCCTCACCAAACTGTTGGAGAAGGGAATCACATTCACATGGACGCCGCAGTGCGAGACTAGTTTTAAGGAGTTAAAGGAAAGATTGACAACAGCCCCAGTGCTCGTTATGCCAGATATGCAGAAGAACTTTACGGTGTACTGCGATGCCTCTGGAAACGGGTTGGGATGTGTTCTCATGCAAGAAGGGCATGTCGTGGCTTATGCATCCCGGCAGCTCCGGAAGCATGAGAAGAACTATCCTACACATGACCTAGAACTAGCCGTAGTGGTACACGCGTTGAAAATTTGGCGGCATTACTTGATGGGGAAGAGGACAGAAATATATACGAATCATAAGAGTTTAAAGTACATTTTCACACAGCCAGATCTCAACCTCAGACAAAGGAGATGGTTAGAGCTAATCAATGACTTTGATGTGGGCATCAACTATCATCCTAGGAAAGCAAACATCGTGGCAGATGCTTTAAGTCGGAAAGTGCAGGTCAATAAGTGGAGCTTGAAGGACATGCCTGCAGCAGGGAAGGACGAGGTTATAAGGCTCAATCTATGCCTGGTAAATAGTGGTGAAGCCATCGCCATGGAAGTGGACTCCACACTCGAGCAAGACGTACGCGAGGGTCAAAAGGATGACGAGAAGATAAAAGAAATCAGGCAACTCATCAAGGAAAATAAAGCCCCTAGTTTTAGAGAGGATGAACAGGGAACGGTGTGGCACGGGAAAAGAATCTGTGTGCCAGAAGTAAAGAAGATCCGTGAATTGATTTTGAAGGAGGCTCACGATTCTGACTATTCCATTCATCCTGGGAGTACGAAGATGTACCAGGACCTCAAGAGCAGGTATTGGTGGTATGGCATGAAGCGAGATGTCACGGAACATGTTGCCCTATGTGACACATGTCAGTTGGTGAAAGCAGAACATCAACGACCCGCGGGATTATTGCAACCACTCAAAGTGCCTGAATGGAAATGGGAAGAAATTGGTATGGATTTCATAGTGGGATTGCCTAGGACCCAATCAGGATATGATTCAATATGGGTCATCATCGACAGGCTAACCAAGGTAGCTCACTTCATCCCTGTGAAGGAAAGCTACAGTGGATCCAAATTGGCGGAATTGTACATGTCAAGGATCGCGTGTTACCATGGAGTGCCAAAGAAGATAGTGTCGGATCGAGGGACATAATTTACCTCAAGGTTCTGGCAGAAGTTGCATGAAACCATGGGAACCCATCTGAACTTTAGTTCTGCCTATCATCCCCAAACGCATGGGCAGACAGAAAGAACTAATAAGATTCTTGAGGATATGCTGAGGGCATGTGCACTAAAAAACAATCGGAGTTGGGACAAGAACTTACCGTATGCGGAATTCTCCTATAACAACAGCTATCAAGCTAGTATGAAGATGTCACTGTTCGAAGCTTTGTACGGGAGGAAATGCAGAACTCCCCTATTTTGGAACCAAACAGGGGAAGTGTTTGGTCCCGAAGTACTACAAGAAGCCGAGGCGAAAGTGAGGGAAATTCGCAACAACTTGAGGATAGCACAGACACGCCAAAAGAGCTATGCTGATGTACGAAGAAGAGAGCTCGTTTTCAACGTGGGAGACTATGTCTATCTCAAGGTGTCCCCTATCCGAGGACTGCGTCGGTTCAAGGTGAAGTGGAAGCATCAGACCCTTTCAAGTGCTGGAGAGGAAAGGCGAAGTGGCGTATCAACTAGAATTACCGGCTCGCCTATCGGATGTGCACGATGTATTCCATGTGTCACAGCTCAAGAAATGTCTGAGAACGCCTGAAGAGGTGTTACCCATGAATGAAGTGGACGTAGCTGAGGATTTGTCTTATGCCGAGCAACCATCCAAGATTTTGGAGACAATGGAACGCCTCACCAGAAATAAAAGAATCCGGATGTGCAAGGTGCAGTGGAAGCATCACTCGGAAGAGGAAGCCACCTGGGAGCGAGAAGATGAGCTTAAGGCACAATTTCTGGAATTGTTTTCTTAGAACCACCAATCTCGAGGACGAGATTTCTTTTAAGGGGGGTAGAGCTGTAACACCCCAAAATCCTGTTAAGAGGGGAATTTAAAATTTTTTGGACGTGTTGCATGTATTGCAAAAATTCAAATTCAAACTGGAATTCAAATTAAACTCAAAACAGAAAAGGAATAGAAAAAGAAAAAGGAAAATAGAAAAAACCGGACAGTGGGCCGAAACCCACCAGCCGGCCCACCGATCCCGCGCCAGCCCGCAGCCGCGCGCGCCGCCTTCTTCCCACTGACATGCGGGACCCGCTAATCTTTCTTCTTCCTCGCGCTAGCGCCGCGCTCGGCCGGACTCTCTCTCACCCCGAAACAAAACCGACCCGGATTCCTGCGTATCCCAGCCGAATTTTGTTCGTGGGCGACGCAAACTCGATCACATCCGAACGCCGCCCTTCCCCCGTCTATAAAAACCCCGGCATCGTCCTGTTTTCCCCACGATCTGCCGATTTTCTCTCTGGTGAGAACCCGAGCCCCTCCGGCAAATTCTGGCCGATCTACGCTCGGAAATTCCGATCTAACTCGCTGGTCTTGATCCACCGCCTCCGGGGAACCTCGCAGGTGCAGAAAACGCGGTGGTTTGCGGTTCAAACACAGCGCCGACGAGCCTCGCCGTGAATTCACCTCGGACCTCGTCGCCGACCGCTTTCCAGGACCTCCGAGCTCAAGAAAACCCTCGAGGTGAGATCCCCGACCTCCCCTCCACCGATCCATGCCATAAATCACAGTTTTAGGAAGAATTTACGAAGATCCGAAACTCTCCGGCGAGATCGCCGCCTCCCTCCGCCGTGCGCCGCCGGGCAGCGCCGCCCGCACTCGATCAGAGCGACGTGGCCGCTTGTGTGCCGTTTATTTTAAATCGCACGGTAGAATTTAAATCCCCGCGTACCGGTTCGACGTTATAATCTCAGCCGTCTGTTTTAAATCGGACGGTCCACGTCAGCCGCGCGTTATAAAGACTGGAATTCTTACGTGCTACCCCCTGGGGTTCTCGGGAAATAAGAGCTAGCCCCGGAAACTTCTGATCTAGCCCCTCGAACTTCAGAAAATCATGTAAATTCATTTAAAAATCAGTTTTAGCCCCTGGACTTAATAAAAATTAGGAAAACTCCTCTGTTATGAGTAGCTAAACCCCTGAAAATTGTTAAAATAATATTATAGACCCTGTAGTGGGGTGAGATTACCTTTTTAACCCTGTTTGATATTAAATTTAGGAAATTGAATATGTGGCTAGTATTTAAAATTTAAAAAGTGGGACAAACATATTGTCAAATTTAAATTAAAAACTTTCTCAGTACTTAGAAAACCTTGGAGTGAGATAAAAATAGATTTTTGGCTGAAATGAATCTGTTTAATTTATTATTCACATTTATTAGTTATAGGGACACCTTTTTAAGTAAAGAATAGTTCTGAAAATTAGGAAAATAAATGTAAAATAGTTTACATCAGAGGAAAAGTTCAAAAATATATTATTAAATATTTTAGACCAGAAACTATTCTGTTTAGATGATGTGTCTTATTATTTTCATAATAAAGTTCACATTTAGGCATAGGAAATAAATCTGAAAATATAGCAACTAGTAAATGATAAATGAAGTTTTTAAAATTCAGAGAATTCAGCTTAGGGTTGGTAGAAGTTATGAAGACACATATGGAGTAGGAAAATACCTTTTATGCATACTTGGTAGCTAAAAGGTGAAGTAATTGAATATAAGGAATGTATTTAAATTGGAAACTCATATATATAGTATGCAAGTATAAATGTGAAAACAAAAGTAGGAATCATAAATACATGAATTAAAAGTGCATGTAAGCCAAAGATCAACACACATAGAGTAACCACAACACATAGAATTTGTGAATGGCTTTATTACATGTGAATGTGTGGTTTGTATGAAGTGGAAGTGTGAACTATGTCTTATGGATTGTTGTTTTTCTTTTGCTATGTGTGATGGTATGATGTAGAACCTGCTCCAGAGCAAGTTCTTCCTTTCCAAGATCAGGACTACCCATTCCAAGAGCAGCAGGAAGGAGGCAAGTGTCCTTGACCACTTTGATCCTATGCTAGGATGTGTAGATAAAATTATTTGCATTGTCAATTGAAATATGAAACCCATGCTAGGAAGTTTCCCTAGAATTGCATTACCTTGTTTCCTTGTAGCTTGGGTTGGGATTTATTTTACCATGTCATTTATTATTATGCATATGCTTAGCCATGCTTGGAATGGGATATTTGGGATATGGGATCATCAGTTTATTTTACCATACTCTTGAATGAGATAATATGAGTTATGTAGAGGTAGGGATCAAGGCAAGTTGGATGTTTTGGTTGGTGCTGGGTGCACGAGACTCAGGTTTGTGTTTAGTACTTGCCTGGATCCTAAGGACCGGTTCATGGAGCATGTAACCTGGCTTTACCGTGCCAACCACATGCTGAGATGGGGCAGCTTGGCCAATTAATTAGGTGTATCCCCAGCGTAGTATGGGTGTGTTGCATGGTGCGGGGAGTAGGTGTCAGCTGGACTACCATATGAACCACAAGGCTCAAGAGGGGGCCACTGCAGCGGGGTTGGAGCCTCTTGTATGCTGTTAGGGGTGAAACCTCAGTGGGCCCACGCTCGTCGGGAATCCCTTTGTAAAGGCTTCGTAGTGATCTCCTGGCTACACACCTGGGAAGTGTGAATGTGGTTCGTGGCCACTAGCGTAATGGAGGTTCTTTTAGTCCACCCAACAATGGGGGATGAAATCACTACATGCGGGTACAGTGGTGCAAACTCTGCAGAGTCAAAACTGTCATGACAGCCATGCTCACGGTCAAGAGCGGCTTGGACTTATTCATGATTAGAGGAGTGATGGTTTTGGAAGTTGAGAATGTTAAGCGGGGAGCTTAACATTGGAAATGATGTTATGGTTATCTGATTATGATGATGGGATGGGAGTTTCGGACCATTTCACCTATGTAGTAATGTAGGTGCTTAATAAGCTAAGGTGATAGGTATTAATTGCGTAGTGCTTTAACCATGAGTTCAACCTCCCCTTGTTCTAGCCATGCATGACATAACTTTCCCACACTTGCTGAGTACCACCGGTACTCAACCTTGCATATTTGTTGGTTTATACTGCTGCTCAGGTCAAGATAATGAGGTGGTGTATAATGACCAAGACTTTGGACCTGAAGAAGGTTTCTAGGTTCATGGAGACCCCGGGCAACGCCTGTGACGGAGCCCTCAAGAATAATATTCCGCTGCTAGTTTATTTACTTGTGATGAACTTATTATTGTCCATCGAGACATTTGCTATGTAAGACTTATTTATATTCGACACCTGGCTTGTAATAAATGATGCTTCACTATTTGTCATCACGTGTATGAGAAAATGATCCTGGCATACATGTGACATTCACTTGGTTGTTCTTCGGAAAAACTGGGTGTGACAGAAAATGGGCTGTTTTTGTCAATCGGTCCACAATAACCCAGATGGAGTCGTAACCCGACTGAGTACGTGGCAATCCGACGTTGAAATCCATACTGATGTCTTCCCACTTCCACTCGGGTACTTTCAATGGTTGCAACAGTCCAGCGGGTCTTTGATGTTCAGCCTTAACCCGTTGGCACGTGTCGCATAGGGCAACATACTCAGCTATGTCCCTTTTCATACCATCCTACCAATAGAAAGTTTTCAGATCCTTGTATATCTTTGTACTACCGGGATGATGGAATAAGGTGAGTTATGTGCCTCTTTTAATATCATGTCGCGAATGTGCTTCACATTAGGCACACAAATCCTTTTCCCTGACCAAAGCGTACCCTTCTCATCTTCCTTGATGTCCTTTTCTATGCCTTGTCGGATTCTTTCCTTGATCTCCTTGATTTCCTCATCCGTTGTTTGGCCATCTCTTATCTCTTGTTCTAGCGAAGAATGGAGTTCCATCACTTCCATCTCGTTCAAGAACCCGATATGTAACCATTCGAACTCCTTGCGCAGCTTGGGCGGTAGCTCCTGAACTGTGAGTTGGTGACATGTCCCCTTTCGGCTCAATGCATCAGCTACTACATTGGCCTTTCCGGGGTGATAGTTGATTCCAACCTCATAATCCTTGATGAGTTCCAACCATCGACATTGCCTCAAATTTAGATCCGTTTGCGTGAATATATAATTAAGGCTTTTGTGATCCGTATAGATCTCACATCGGTAGCAAAGGATATACTGTCTCCAAATCTCTAATGCTTGCACCACGGCTGCAAGTTCCAAATTATGTGTGGGGTAATACAGATCGTGTTTCTTTAATTGTCTCGACGCATAGGCTACCATTTATCCTTCTTGCATGAGCACACATCCAAGACCTTGTCTTGATGCGTCACAATATATGTCGAAGCTCTTGCTCACGTCTGGCAATATCAAAACCAGCACTGTGGTTAGCCTTTTCTTGAGCTCCTCGAAGCTTTCTTGACACGCTGGTGTCCACTGAAATGCTTTTCCCTTCATTAGCAATTCAGTCATAGGCTTCGCTATCTTGGAGAAATCCTTGATGACCGGCGGTAGTATCCAGCCATCCCAAGGAAACTCCGAATATCCCTCACGTTTTGCGGTTGGTTCCACTTCAGAACATCTCCCACTTTTTTCTGGGATCAACCAACACTCCTTCCCCGGAGATGATGTGGCCTAGGAGCGATATCACCTTTAGCCAAAATTGACATTTGCTGAGCTTGGCATACAATTGATGCTCTCTCAGTTTTTGCAATGTCAATCTCAAATGTTCTTCATGTTCCTCCTCGCTTTTCGAATACACCATGATGTCGTCGATGAAAACCACGATGAACTTGTCCAAGTACTCCATGAAGACTTTATTCATGAGGTACATGAAGTATGCAGGTGCATTCATTAACCCAAAAGACATAACGGTATATTCATACGAACCATACCGTGTTCGAAAGACAGTCTTGGGTATGTCGGAGGGCTTAATCTTCAGCTGGAAGTATCCCGACCGAAGATCAATCTTAGAGAAAACTCGGGCACCTTTCATTTGGTCGAACAAGTCCTCTGTGCGGGGCAGAGGGTACTTGTTCTTGATCGTCACCTCATTGAGAGACCTATAGTCCACACACATCCTTTGGGTCCCATCCTTCTTGTCTACAAAGAGCATGGGGGCTCCCCATGTTGACGAGCTTGGGCGTATAAAACCCTTTTCTAACTGCTCCTGATTTGCTTCTTAAGCTCCACTAGTTCATTAACGGGCATCCTATATGGCCTCTTTGCTATAGGTGCAGTTCCGGGTATCAAATCAATGGAAAACTCAATGTCCTGGTCAGGTGGCATACCTGGAAGTTCTTCCGGGAACACGTCCAAAAATTCTTGAACCACCGGAATGCTTTCCAATGTTGCCTCTTCGACGTGGTTCAACGTTGCCTTCTCGGTTGCCGGTTGGGCTGATTTGAACTCGATACGAGTATCGTGCTCATTTGTCAACTGCACGCTCCTCTCAGCACATTGGATTACTCTGTTGTGCTTGCTTAGCCAATCCATTCCAAGTATTATATCAAGCCCTTGGGAATCCAACACAATAAGGTTGGCAAGGAAGTCTACCCCCCTTATTTTAAGGTTTACCCTTGGACATACTATATTAGTCCTCATCTCTCCACCCGGAGAATTAACTAACATAGTATATTTCATGTGTGATATGGGCAGATTATACTTGGCAACATATTTGGATAATATGAATGAATGCGATGCTCCAGAATCAAATAGAACAGTGTCTGGGTTGGAGTTGGCAAGGAACATACCAATCTCGACGTCCTCAGCCTGTTGTGCTTCCTCAGCAGAGACATGATTCACGTTGCCACGAGCGTAGTTTTGGTGTCCACTGTTGCCTTGTGTAGCTCCTCCATTTGGACGTGGGTTCTGCTTGGGCGCGTTGCTTTGCTGTCCAGGACCTTTCCTCGGGCACTGACTTGCAAAGTGTCCTGTTTCTCCGCATGCAAAGCATGCCTTGTTGCCCAAGACAGCAGGGACGTTGGGACGAGGGTGGTTTTGAACAGGGGCGCCCATGTTGGGACGAGGCGCAGGAGGCAAGGGCACACGAGGTGCTTGCGTAACGGGACGTTGCTGCGGTGGTTGATTAGGGCGAAAAGTAGAAGTGGACGATCCATGCTTGTGGTGCAGCTGGGGGCATGTACCGGGGACGTACATTGCTCCCTTGTGGCTGGTATGGAATCATTCTTTTGCCCTCTTGCTCGATCTCCCGGAACTTGCTCTCAACAACTATGGATTTGTCAACTAGCTCCTGGAAGTTTGTATAGTCATTGTTGAGCAGCTGAACTTGGATCTCATTGTTCAACCCTCTCATGAACAAGTACTGCTTCCTTTGGTCCGAGTTGACATCCTCGGGGACGCTCTTCCGTCCTTGGCGGAGACCTTCGAACTCTTGCCTTTTTAGAATCATGACTCCAGCAGGGACATAATAAGCACCAGTCAGCTGTAAAAGTCCCAAAAATGTGGATGAATAAAAACTAAGATTTGAGTTCATATGTGTGGCAAAGACATGAAAAATGGGACTGTATAAAACTTTTCTTCATGCCAAGTAACACATGGATGAGCATCCAAAATGAGGTTCACATTTTATTTGAAAGGGTTGAACCACTAAGGAGTTAAATACCTCTTTGCATGTAAGATTAAAAATCATATTTGAGATTCAAAGTTCACACATGTGGTGACCCAAAAACTTTGAATAAACATGCACCATATAGTTGGGTTTTTAGGGAAAAGTTTTATCACCCACTTTTCGTTTGTAGGGTGGGCTCAGAAGGAGTAAAGAGAAGAATTTGCAAACTTCAACCAAATTCAAATTTGGCAAGCAAATTCAAACTGAATTTGAAGAATTTAAATTCTAGCCACCCTTTAAACTCAGAATTCTGGGAACTGTGAGGATCAGCTTGAGAAGATATTTGGGAGGTAAATGTGGAGTGGGACCCACGTGTCATAGAGGTAAAGAGGCTGCCTTGCTCACTAAGTCTTAGTCTCGGTGGAAAATTTCCCCGAGCAGCTCACGGGAGCCACCGAGGAGCTTACCGGCGCCACCTCCTGCTGCCTGCCCCTATGCGTTGACTCCCTGAGGCGGTTCCCTCGTGTTCTCCCCGTGTTCATGTCCCCTCAGCCGAGCAAAACCTCGGTTGTTCTCCTCCCCTCGCGAGCGCACGAGCAAAATCTGCTCCTCACTTCCACTGCTCGACCCGATTGTAAACACGGCGAAACAACCGTGTCTTCCCTTCCTTGAGCTGCTAAACATCGCCGCGAGCTCGGCCTCCACCTCCCTGACCCAAAAGCTAGAAAGCTTCGGCCTTCGGTGCCCGAGAACAACCGCCGCCGCGGTGACCTAGTTCAAGAAAGTGATCGGGCGCACGTGGGCAGCTCCCCACAGCGGTATTCACGGCCAAGCGAGGGCAGCAACGGGAGCGCACGGCCACCGCGCTGCTCTCACTCAAAGCTCAGGCCATGTCGTGAGCTATTGACGGCGAATTTCGAAGTTTTGCTCCAGTGACCTTATTCCGAGCTTCCGGTACGGTTCCTTCGAATTCTTGCCCTCTGATCCTCCTTAAGTTATCAAATTTGGCACATAGACGCTGGATTAGCCGGCGGTCATTCCTCCTTTACGAACCAGTGCATGAAAACGTCTCAGACCGATGAATTTCGAGCTCTACTGAGCGTGTTCATGGCGGACCCATTCGGTCGCACGGTGACAACCCACTTGCGGCCGTTTCCGAGCAAGTTTGCGACCATGTCGGTTCTTCCTAAGACCCCCTGGTGCTCTAGAGCTCGTCGGCACAGCTTTTGGCGGGCTGGAGTCCGTGGCCGACGCCGCCGAACCCTCACAGTAGCTGTCGCACGTCGCCGGCCATGTCCCGGCCGCAGGCAGCCCAATCAGACCCCACAGCCGTGTTCCTCGGTGCCCTAAACCCCCTGGCGGCGAGTCCTGGTTCGGATGGTGGCCGGGAACGCCGGTCCGGCGAGCCTCCGGTTGCTCCGGCGAGGGGGAGCGCGCGGGCACGAGAGAGGAGCCAGAGGAAGAAGACGAAGCGTGGACCCCGGCTGTCAGCAGCTCAGAATTCAAATCCGGGATCGGGTGTGGCCGGGATCCCGTGTGCTGGCGCGAAAAACCCCGTGGCCCCGGCGTGGCCCTGTTCTGATTGGTTGGAATTTAAATAAGCGGGCCCAGTGGGATTTTCTGTAGGAAAACAATTCCAGTGAGGGCCCAAACTTTGGAAATTCATAGCTCCTGGTAGAAACCTCCAATTTGAGTGATTCCACTTGGGTTGGATTCATCTCTCCGAGCTCTATCCAAATATGAACTTAGATTTGTATGAAAGTCAATAGTATATTCTGGAAAATTCTTTGAAAGTATTCTGAAAAAGAATTATTGAGGGAGTTTGGTTTATCCAAAATCCCCAAATTTTGCCAGAATATTCTTTAGCATAGTGTGGACCTACTAGCAAATTTTCAGCTCATTTGAAGATCATTTGATTAGGAATTTGCTAAATGCAAACTACTGTGTTCAAAAGAGTCCAGAAACATTTTCAGAAAATGTTTTCCACTTCAAAAATCTATTCTGAGCAGTTCATAGTTCTAAAAATCATAGGAAAATTTAGGCAAGCTCTCTGAGACATACTTGTAATTGTAGTTCACTTAATTGGGCATGAAAATGCACACATTACTTCAGAATTAATTCTTTAGGGTACAAATGCTTAAAGAATTGTTCTGGGAGAACTACTCAAGTAAAATGGCTGAATTTCGGACCAGAATACTTTCATGTGATCAAGAACTCACATGTAAATCATCAGCCCAAGATGAGTCCTTGAAATTCCTGTTCCTATTCTCCATTCTTATGTATATGTGAAAATACATAAGAGACATTATGAGAATTATGAAGAACACAATTTAACTCCACATTAGCTGCAATTTGGCAAGCTAAATCCTTAGGTAGTATAGAACCTTCTGTAAAAGTTTTGAGGCCATTGGAGTTCTTGTTCTTCAATTGCACTCGAATCTTTTCAGCTTCTCTATTATGTCCATTAGGTAAAAATTATTAGTGTATAGCTAAGGCCTTAAGGTCAATTTAGTTTATTTGTGTTCTTTGCACAACAGAGGCAAACCAAGCCATGCTTGGCTTTTCCACACAACCTCTGTTCCTAAGAGATTAATTCTATAACTTCTTTCCATTACATTCTATAAAACATGTGCATATGCATTTCAATAGGAACCACAACGAAGGGGATTCAAAGGAGCGATTCATCGAAGTGGATCAAGCTCCGGAGAATCAAGGGTGGATCTGCAAGGACACTAACTGTTTATATACGACTACCCTGCAAAACAGGCAAGCTCCGGTTTGCATTTAGCAGCTGTTAAGTTTTCCTTTTGTATTCACTTTCGGTTAAGAGATGAACTGTGCATTAGGTCTAGTGTTTGATACTCCTCTTGCATAGCCAAATGAATCATGGAGTATTGGATAGGTGTCTTTCACCGTGTAGAACTGCCATGCTTATGTACGGTTCGGTAGAAGTCGTGTGGTGAGATGCTACTCGCAGATTTAGGAACAACAGGGGCATACGGGATTGGTTCATGAATGAATTAGTAAGTTAAAGTTGAGACCGGAAGGTTGTAGGGGCAGCAGGTCATAGGGGCCTGGGTGCTATAGACCTGTCCATGTCGGTCATGGACCGATCCGTATGCGGCCCTGTTGAATAAGTTTGAGTTGTGTACCGGACTCATGCTGGCTATATGGGACCTAGTAAACCGATGTACCTCGGGAAGCTGTCGTTGGGACTTTTCGGGTCGCCTCAGGCGGACGGCTGGTGTGCAGTATGTGGGGAACATTCTCATGACATCTCACGTCGGAAGGTGCACCATGAGAGTGGCTACTGTACGGGGCGACTTGATCAATTCAGCGGGGGCGAAACGGGGGAAAGGCTGCCACGTACGACGTTAGTGATGGTTGTTGTAGGCAACGTCGAGTACGGGCGTACGTGACGTGTAGTACGGGTGTTATTGATTCGAATCACCGTCGCTCGCGGAATGGACCGAGCATACTTGTTCTCACAGTCGTGACGTAGTAAGAACTTGCATGAGAAAAGAACTAATCATATTGGTTAAAATTTATCCTACCTTTGTATGAGATCTTGATGAATAGGCTAGTGCAAACTCGATTCTTTGATGCCATGAGCACTTTACATCGGGGGAAAGCATTTCTTGTTTGATTGTGGACTCCCGATGTGGCGTGCCCAAGGTTACTTAAAAGGCTGCCAATAATACCTGAAAGTAAGGATTCACTTTTAGGGGAGTTTAATTATGCTTATGCCATCCTATTTTAGGTTCATAACCTCACATAGAGTTTCATGTTTAGGGTGACGGTTAATTCTTGCTGAGCGTTATGCTCATGGATGCTATCCGAGTTGTTTTGCAGGTATTTGACTTCGTGCTTAAGAGAAGGGATGCCGATGGGACTCGGGAACCTCCGAGTGTTTACTCAAAGAGCATCCTTGCCGCTGCAGATTGTTCTTCGTGTTGCTAGTAAGAAACGTCCGCGGGCTGGACCGTTTCTTTGTTGCTAGTTTAGAATGAGTCGTGAGAGTGATAGTCTTCCGCTGTAGCTTACTCTGATACAAGTATTTGTAAAACTTTCTTGTACGCTTCCGCAAACTATTTATGTGATGTGTTTCTGCAACCCGTGTGCTGTTGGGTGCCGCATATCACGGCACCACCCGACGAGGTCCTGTGGTCCCCCTCAGCGTGGTATCAGAGCTGTGACAAGTGGTATCAGAACCCTGTCACAGTTGATACCAGAGGGGCCGTCTCAGCTGGTATCAGAGCCACGTTGGGAACAGAGCACGGATTGAGCATCATATTATGTTAAAAACTTAGGATACGGTGAGATAACGGTACTAGACCCACATAAGGACTAGTATTAGCATATTATGAAGGTGGCAAGCTAACTTATTTGTTATGTCAGAAAATCGTGCATCTCGGGACGTCTATGTCTTGGGGGGTGCACGTAAGCGCTGTCCACCAGTGCGCACAAGCTGAAGGGTGGAGCCTCACGGGTGGCAGGTAACCCGACCCGCTTTAGTATCCTCTACGACTCTTCATGTCGTTTGGGGTATTCGAGCAACGTCTGTCCCTGGCGTGCGTGGTGCAATTTGGGAGACCCAGTCACGTGGTCAGTAACGTGAACACGTAGCTCAAGGCGTGTTTGGCTTGAGAACATCTGGGCGAGTGATGATGGCCGGGTGTACGAACTGTATGGATACCGGGTTCGATGTGCAGCCGAACCTGATGATTGAGTGTGTTTTATGTAGGTACTAACCACGAAAACCTTAGTGCGTGTAGAACACGTTTGCGAGTGACCTTTTTAGTGCCACCTAATGATACGTATATGCCGGTGTCATCCGGTTAGGTTTTCCTTTGGTGAGGCAACGTAGTACCGTCATATGTCTTACGGTGCATCACCACCGTACTACACTGGATAGTATTCTTACCTATGAAGAAATCATTCATGATTAACTTCCAAAATAAAAATGGATGTGATAAAGCACATATTAGTTACTGAGCTCTTCATTTGAACTAAGTTTCAAAGAAGAGACTTGTTAGGTTTTTTTGATCTCAAAGACAGAGTGCTCTCTTCAGACAGAAATTTTTCTGGGCTTTAACAGAGCGTAACTCGGATTAGCTTGACCCAAGGAAGGTGTTTGATACAGTTCTGGAAAGTTTATTAAGTGCTCTACAACTTTTCTGTAGAACTCCAGAGCCAAATCCGACACCAACTTGGTTGAATATCCAGATGAATGCAAACTGTTCAGAAAACAGAGCAGCTGCAAACTTCTCTGGATGTTGCTGTAAATCAGCCGTCACAGTCTGTAGAAAAATTTCTAAGGACCATATGATACACCGTTGGAAAGGTTAGGAAATTTCCAAAAATTTTGTAGTTCATAGTGTGTTCAGAATGGTACTTCATTTGTATGTAAAACTGTGATGAAAACAGCCACATACAAAGGAGATGCTGGCAAATTTTATCCAGAAAATTCCGTCAACTTTGAACAGTCATAGCTATTGATCCAGAGAAGATCTAGGGGCATAAGAGTACTCTTTGGAAAGATACTGAAGTTAACTTTAACTTTAGTATTCAACCGTAGTTACGAAAATGTTTCTAACCGGATCAAAATCTGGGTTAAGTACAGAAAGGGCGGTTCTGTACAGAATAGGGGGATTGTTTATGTTGACTTTAGAAGGATGTGTAAAATGAAGTATTGTTATGCTTTCATAAAGTTTTAGCATGTTCATGTTTTACATACTTTCACATTCTTCTGAGATCAAGTTTTGACTCCCCTCAAAATTATGCTTTTGCAGTATGGTGCGTACTCATTCTCCGAGTAGGACTGAAAGTTCTCGTCGAGACGGTGATGACTCGACTCCACCACGGGCACCGCCATCAACGGTGTGGGCGGATGTCATGGCTCAGATGGTCGAGTCAAGTCAAGAGAACACAAGACTACTCCAAGCCTTGGTACAACATGGCTTACTCCAACACGCGCAACAGGACGTTCCACCTCGGAACGCCTATTTGGATTTCTTGGCAACACAACCGCCAATCTTCACGGAAGCCAATGAACCAGTGGAAGCTGATCAGTGGCTTTGAGTTATGGAGTCCAAGTTTGGAGTGTTTGAGTGCGAGGAATATCAGAAGACTTTATTTGCAGCTCAACAGCTCCATGGAGCCGCCGGAAATTAGTGGTTCGCTTATCTTGCCACCGTTCCGGAAGGCCATCAAGTGGAATGGACGGAATTTCGTGAAGCATTCCGTGCTCGTCACATTCCTATGGGTTTTATTAAGGCCCAACAGCAAGAATTCAGAAACTTGAAGCAGGGGGACATGAGTGTCCTCGATTATGTCAGACGATTCAACCTTCTGGCACCATATGCTCCTGCTTATGCGACGAGCGAAGCTGCAATGTGTGACTACTTTTTCTATGGCTTGAGTGCCATACTAAAAGAGAAGTTAGCTTTGTTCAATCAAGGCAGTTACACCGAGTTGATCAGTGCTGCTCTGCTGCAAGAACAAGCGACACTTGAGTGTCAAGCAGAGAAGAGGGACCGGGAGGATGTGCAAGAAGACACACCAGTCGTTCCTCGTAAATACCGTGTGGTGTATCACACACCATCAGATGAAAGATGGCAAGCACCAGCGAGATCAACTCCGTACAGATTTCCTGCTCAAGAATCTTGTCTTGAAGCAACACCATTGCTGCAACAACGAATAATACCTGTTGCATCTTTGCTGCAGCCAAGTACATCAACTTATCAACCACAAGTCAACAAAGATCTGGGGAAACCTCCGTGTTCTTATTGCCACCGTTCTGGACACTTTAGGCAAGAGTGCCGGGAGAAGTTGTTGAACACCAGACAGCCATCATCATCAGGTGGTATGCCGCCACCTGCTCAAGTCAACATAACAGCATTGCAATCCGGGAGTGTGCAACATCTTGCTATTGAGGATGTTTCGGAGGGAGCACCGGTGTTAGAGGGCATGTTTACTCTCAAAGACGTGCCCGTGTTGGTACTTTTTGATTCCGGTGCAACCCACTATTTCATCAGTAAATCATGCGTGGATCAGCACCTATTATCCACCAATACTCCAACAACGAGTTTCCTTATACGTGCACCGGGAGGAAATATCTCTGCCAATCAGATTGTGTCCTGAGCAACTTTGTGTTTGGGTGGAAAAATATACCCAACATCGCTGATTATGTTGGATAGGCAGAAGATAGACATTATATTGGGGATGTCTTGGTTAAATCGTCACGGTGCCGTTCTTAATATCGGTAACCGGACTGTCCAGATTGACTCGCCGATTCACGGACAGCACACGCTGTTTTTAGACAGCGAAGACCCAGATATGGTAGGGGCTTACCACATGGAAGCGCTTAAACTTGAAGATATTCAGGTGGTACCTTATTATCCCGATGTATTTCCCGATGACTTACCGGGCATGCCGCCCGCACGGGACGTCGAGTTCAAGATTGAACTGGCGCCGGAACCACTCCTATCTCAAGAAGGCCTTACAAGATGGCACCTAACGAGCTAGCGGAGTTGAAAGAGCAACTGAATGAACTCATGAGCAAGGGTTTCATACGGCCAAGTTCTTCACCTTGGGGTTGCTCAGCGCTGTTCGTTAAGAAGAAGGACGAAACACTATGGCTATGTATTGATTACCGTCCTCTCAATGCTGTCACAATAAAGAACAAGTATCCTTTGCCCCGCATTGACATCCTGTTTGATCAACTGGTGGGTGCAAAGGTATTTTCAAAGATGGATCTTCGGTCGGGATATCATCAAATCAAAATCCGACCGGAGGACATACCGAAGACAGCTTTCTCGACGAGATATGGACTCTATGAGTACCTCGTCATGTCATTTGGATTAACCAACGCTCCGGCACACTTCATGTACTTGATGAATTCTGTATTCATGCCGGAGTTAGACAAGTTCGTCGTGGTATTCATCGACGACATATTGGTTTACTCCAAATCAAAAGAAGAGCACGCTGAACATCTGCGTATCGTGCTACAACGGTTGAGGGAGCATCAATTATATGCCAAGTTCAGCAAGTGCTAATTTTAGATTGACCAAGTGCCTTTCCTAGGCCATATTATTTCAGCAGAGGGCATTGCCGTGGACCCCAGAAAAATTGAACAAGTGCTGAAATGGGAATCTCCCAAGTCAGTCCACGAGGTCCGAAGTTTCCTAGGTTTAGCAGGATATTATCGGAGGTTCATTACGAGTTTCTCGAAAATCGCTAAACCAATGACGGAGCTGCTGAAGAAGGGCACTAAATACATGTGGAATGCAGCATGTGAAGCCGCATTCAAAACTTTGATGAAACATCTCACAACAGCTCCAGTTCTTGCTCAGCCAGACACGACGAAGCCATTTGCTGTATACTGTGATGCATCCGGCTTCGGTCTCGGCTGTGTTCTGATGCAAGAAGGGCGTGTAGTCGCCTATGGGTCTCGTCAACTGCGAAACCACAAGCAGCATTATCCAACTCACGATCTCGAGCTTTCTGCAGTGGTGTTGGCGTTAAAGATGTGGAGGCATTATCTACTTGGTAATCTTGTTCACCTCTACACTGACCATAAAAGTCTGAAGTATATCTTCACGCAGAAGGAGCTGAATACGAGACAACGGAGATGGTTGGAGCTCATCAAAGATTATGAAATTGAGATCCACTATCATCCAGGCAAAGCAAACGTGGTTGCTGACGCGCTTAGTCGGAAAGCCCACTGTGAGACCTATGTGTGCTGAATACATTGGCAATTAGGATAAAAGTTAGCATTAACATTCAAAGTTTTGAATATTGCCAAAACATTCTTCTGTGGCAAGGTCCGACAAGTTCTTTGTTAGGTCCGCCAAGTGTTGGCAAGGTCCGACGCAAGGTCCGGAGATCTCCTGCAAGGTCCAGAGAGCTTCTGTGAGGTCCGGAGCTTGTTTTTAGGGAGCTCCCGTGAAGTTCAACTCGTAGAACTGCAGCGTCTTGTTTTTGCTTTTAACTCGCAATGTTTCAAACTTGCTTTATGGGAAGGTTTGCTTAGTATTAATTTGCTAAGTTTTTGGTGTGTTTTGGTGGTTATGGCTGTTATCATTTGATATGGTTTGCAACATGCTTATGTGACGTGCTCATGTAAGGTGTTATGGTTTTCGAACTAACGTGAGTTAAGTAGAGGACTTGTGCAAAGAAGAATTGGTTGTTTATTCATGTGCAGGTGTTGCTTGAGTTCAAGACATGGATGGTGACGGGATCCTTGGACTAGTCTCAGGGAGGAGATGAGGTTCCAACAACCAAGTTCGGGAGGAGCTGTGGTTGAGTTGATCGGGAGGTCGCACATCATGTTTGGATCAAGGGCAGTGCATATGAAGGTTGCGTGTACGTCGTTGGAAGGTGTTTGCACGTGTGCAAGGAGTGCATGGACGTGGCAACATTGTTCCAAGGCGTGATGAAGAGAAGTGGACGTAAAGAATTGGTCGGAAAGGTCCAACCGGCTGGATTGCGTACTCAGGCTACTCAGGCTGAGGCTGAGTCGGATATGGCTCAAATTTGGAAGATTTGAGTTGGTTATGATAGGATTTCGTGCTAGGCACGAAGTTGAGTTGTTTTAGGAATGTTTAGGATGTTACTAAGGTGTTTGGAACTCTCACGATTGCTTCTATCTGCGAATAGGAGAGTCCTGAGCAGTTATGGTAAGTTAGGATACGAGTCCAATTAGGAGTAGGAGTCCTAGATTGGATTGTTTAGCCTGAGGGCTGACTATAAAAGCAAGGGAGGCCAGAGCTCTCATGGGTAGAGAACTTTGGGCTGTTCCTCTTGTGTTTCTATTGAATAAAGTTCATAGTTTCGAGGAGCTTTTGTGCCTTGTTCGTCCGACTTGTTTTTCGTCAAGTCTTTCTCGCCGAGTTTCTGGACAGACCGACGTTGCTTCGGTGTTTCGTTCATAACTCGAGTTTTACAGATCCGATGGACGTGATTCTTTTTGGGTTGTATTCACAACTCAATTATCTATCATCTGTGAAATTTTCACGAGCTTCGGATCTGTAGTTTGTGAGATAAACGAGTTTCTTTGCAGCGTTACAGATCTGTTTTATATCGGGCAGAACAGATTGATCTTCGTTTAATGTTTTGATCGTATCTCAAGTTTTACTTCGTGTTTTCAAGTGATTCTTGTTGCATTAGATCCGTGACTTGATTCTCTACCTCTATACTTGATTTGTCACGGTTGAACATGTTTGAAAACACTTGCACACACGGTTTCTTTAACCGATTGATTTTTTGCTGAGGGGTTTTTGTTGTTTCCGCTGCAAAAAGTTTTAATCTACCATTCACCCCCTCTGGTAGCTTTTCATGTGCTCTTCGATCCTACAATTGGTATCATAGACAAGGTGCTCTAATCTTTGTGATTTGCACGTGTTTTGACTAACCATCATGGAGAAGTACTCTGCAAAACCTTGTGTGTTCAATGACATCGATTTTCAGGTTTGGAAGGCGCGGATGGATGCCTACATACAGGCGCAAGGCTTCGCCATATGGGAAAAGGTCTACCGGAACTTCGATGTACCACCCAACGATCAAGTTACGGCTGCGAACATGAGAGATGTTGACAACAACAACAAGGTTCGCAACTTGATCATCCGAGGATTGACTCAAAGCGACTTCGACCGTGTTGCACACCTCCGATCTGCATATGATGTTTGGAAAGCTCTTTGTGACTACCATGAAGGATCCAATACGATCAAGGAGGTAAGGCAAGATATGTTCAAGAAAGAATACATGCATTTTGAGATGCAACCCGGTGAGTCAATTGACGACCTTTTTGCTCGCTTTAATAAAATTCTCAGCAACTTGCCTAGTGTCAATGTTAACGTTTCAGATGCTGAAAATGCTAGACAATTGTTAGGCGCATTAGATATGTCAATTTGGGAGATGAAAGTTACATATATTCATGAATCTACTGTCATGAGTTCTCTTACTTTAGACGTGCTTTATTCTAAATTGAAAACTCATGAAATTGACATCATCTCACGTAAAAACCCAAACAAGTCTATTGCATTTGTTTCGCAACGTGACATGTCTAGTTCTAGTCAATCATCATCTAGTGGTGCACTCTCTTTGCTGTCCTCTCTAACCCTTGAACAGATTGAAGAGTTTCCAGAGGAGGAGCTTGCACTCATCTCTACTCGGTTCTCAAAAGCATTGCAAAATGTGAGAACTAGAAGGAGAGGAAGCTCCGGACCTCAACGATGTTTTGAATGTGGTAAGACAGAACATTTTCGTACGGAGTGCCCTAACCTTTCAGGTCCGACTTCACGTGAAGAAAAGCAAACAAGGCCGAAGAAATCGTTTGCAAAGAATAAGAAGAAGAAAGATTTATCAATGCGCAACATAGTGCATAGTATGATCTCTGCACTTCAAGATTTCGGCTCAAGTGATGTGGACACCGGTAGTGATGAAGATGAAGAAGCTATGGCAAATATGTGCTGCATGGCGAGCAAGTCAAGTTCAAGCTCCGAGGAGGCAGAACACAACAGCGACGATGAAGAGGTATGTCCCACTTGCGAAGAAATGTGTGATGCTATTTCTCGTGCCACTGTTATATTAAAGAAAAAGGATAAAAAACTTAGGAACAATTCTGTTAAAATTGAATCACTAGAATCTGAAATTAATCGTTTAAAAACTTTGATTCCTAGTGATGATTCTTGTTCCTCATGTGATTTGATTTATGAACAATTATCCTCTTTAAGAAGTGCACACGCATCTACACTTGATAAACTTGAACTTGAAATTGAAAAGAACAAAGAGCTTGCTGCACTTAATGATAAAAATTTGAAAGATGCTTGTTGTTCTACAATTGATTTGCATTGTTCTTCATGTGATGATCTGAATAAGAAACTAAATGATGCTATGAATGAGATTTCTATTTTGAACAATGCTTTACGTGTGCATGAAGTTAAATATTGTTCAAATTGCAAACTAAAAGGAAAAACTTCATGTGAAAACTGCTTTGATCTGTCCAATAAACTTGATGACATGCATAGGACACTAGATCGATTTCCTAATGCAAATAAGAACCTAGACTTGCTGCTGAATTCTTCCAAGTCTTGTAATGATAAAACTGGTTTAGGTTTTAATTCTCATGCTCATGCTAAGGCAAAACCCTTGAGTATCACAGCATTGGACCCCTCGACTTGTCCAATGCTCTCTGGATGAGCAAAAGATGCATAGTAGATTTGGATTCTGAGGTCTTCTCAGTACTCTTAAAACACTGCATTGGTGAACTGGGTCCTGTTGTTGGTGATAATTCTATTCAGGACCCCGAACGGACAGATGATTGATTTGATGAACTTGATTGTTGACTGTGACTACAGGGGCTGCTTCCGGCCACTTGGTGAACTTGTGTACGGCGACGTAGAGGTACCTGTACCCTCCAACAGACCTGGGAAAGGGTTCCAGGATGTCCAGCCCCCTCACAGCAAAAGTCCATGAGGGTGATATCATCTGCGGCGTCTGTGCTGGTGTGCGGATCTTCTTAGCGTGGAACTGCCATGCCTCGCATCTCTTGACCATCTCGACGACATCCTAGAGAGCCGTCGGCCAGTAGAAGCCATGCCGGAAGGCCTTATCGACCAGCGTGCGGGAAGATGCGTGGTTCCCACACTCACCTCCATGGATCTGTGCGAGCAAGTCACATCCCTCCCCCTGGGTTATGCACTGCAATAGGACACCATTAGCACCACACCGGTAGAGATCCCCCTCTACCTGCGCGTATCTCTTAGCCAACCGAATGATCTGTTCAGCGGATGCATGTTCATTGGGAAGGATGTTGTCTTTCAAGTAGTCCCGGATCCCCGTGATCCATGCATCGGGACCTACTCGAGCCTTTGGATCTTGAGCGCCAGGTTGCACGGAGTCCCCGGTGACGCTTATGATCCTTGGCGGCACCATGGTAGCAGGGCCGCCAGGACCGCCAGCTTTGAGATGTTGGTCTCGCCCCCTTTGCCTGGTTCGGCAGGCCAGCCTGTAGGTCGCAACAACTTCCTTTCAAAGACTCCTTAAGGCACTAGAGCCCAGGTGGAAGCTCTTGTTGTTGTCGGCGAATGTGTTGTTGGCGTGAGGGACATGGCACAGGTACAAGGCTTGGAAGTCTTTTCCAGCTTCAGCACTTGGAGGAGGTAGGCTGGAAGCTGAGGATCATTCCAGCATCATTCTCCCTTGACTTGCTTGAGATCAGCTAGGAATCACCTTTGACCAACAACTGTTGGATGCCAAGAGACAGTGAGGTCTTTAACCCAAAGATGAGAGCCTCTTACTCTGCCACGTTGTTGGTTGCCTTGAAGTCAAGTCGCACCATGTACTTGAACTGCTCCCCAGTCAGGGTGAGGATAAGTACCCCCGCTCCGGCACCTTGCCTGCGTGAGGAGTTGTCGAATAAGAGTCTCCAGTGGGGCTTGGTGTAGACCGGAGTTCTCGGCGCGGGCTCATCGTTGTCTTGGCCCCCTGGGTGGCACGATTGTGGTGTCCACTCAGCCACGATGTCCTCCAGCGCCTCAATCTTCACCGCATGGCGCGGCAAGAAGTCGAGCTCAAACTCCGCCGGCTCGACAGCCCACTTTGTAGTGTTTCCGATTGCGTTGGGGCTGTGGAGCATGACTTTCGGTGGGTACCAAGTCACAACACAAATCTTATGAGCTTGGAAATAGTGGCGCAACTTCCTTGATGCAACGAGGACTGCATAAAGCATATTGTGCACCTCCATATATCTCGACTTGGCATCGTGGAGGACCCCACTGATGTAGTATACTGGATGATGGATGGTTTGGACCCTCCCTAGGGGGTCTGGTGCGTCTTCTTGGAGAGGTCCGAGACCCGAGGGCTCCTGACCCCGTGTCTGGGACTGAGTTGGGACCCGGATGCACATTGGTCATTAGGTCCGACGGACTGGGACCTTACTAGCTCCTCGCTTCCTGGGTCCCCTAAGAGGTCCGAGTCCTGAGACTCCAGACCTGTGGCAGGAGCCTCGTCTGGGACATAGAGTTGTGGAGGTCCCAGCCGCTCCACGACCAGGACCATGCTAACGACCTCTGCTGTGGCAGCGATGTAGAGGAGTAGAGGGTCGCCTTGTTCCGGAGCCACCATGATTGGCAGCGTTGTGAGGTACTTCTTCAGCTCCTAGAACACCTTATCTGCCTCCTCGGTCTAGACAAAGGGTCTGGACCTGCGTAGAAGCTTGAAGAACGAAGAGCCCGCTCAACTAGTCTACAGATAAACCGACTGAGCGCAACTAAGTATCCCCTGAGCTTTTGCATGTCTTTGATGTGGACGGGAGGACACATCACTTCGATTGCTTTTATCTTCTCGGGGTTAGCTTTGATTCCTCGGTGTGAGACCAAGAAACCGAGTAGCTTTCCAACAGAGACCCGAAGACACACTTGTCTAGGTTCAACTTTGAGCGTGTCAAACGCAACGTGGCAAAGACTAAGGTGAGGATGTCGAGCAAAGATGCATGCGACTTAACCTTAACGACGATTTCATCGACGTACACCTCTACAAGGTCCCGAATGAGGTTCCCAAATGTTTTATGCATGACACGTACAAAAGTGGGACTAGCATTCTTAAGACCATAAGGCATGGATACATACAAAATAGGCCATCTACTCTTATGAAGGCAATATGCTCTTCATCTTCTCTAGACATTATTATTTGGTGGAAACCTAAGAAACATCAAGGAAGCACAGTAGATCATAGCTGGATGTAGAATCCACTATTTGGTCTATGCGAGAGAGATGAAAAGGATCCTTTGGGCATGCCTTATTGAGAGTGGTGTAGTCGATGCACATCCGAAGCTTCCCGCTAGACTTGGGGACGACAACAGGGTTGGCCAGCCATTGTTGATGATTGACCTCTAGGATGAAGCCGACGTTGAGCAGCTTCTTGATTTCTTCACGGATGAAGTTATGCCGCTCAACGGACTGTTTCCGAGGCTTCTGTTGTACCGGCCGGGCGTCAAGTAGATCTTCATATGGTGCTCAATCACCTCCCTGGGGTTCCCGAGCATCTATGATGGTTGCCATGCAAGCACGTCGGCATTAGCCAGAGGAATGTGACGAGCGTGAGTTTCTATCTGTCACCTAGACCCCCCTGATGCGGGTGCTCTGGGTGGCATTCGAGCCGATCTAGATGACTTTGACGGGGACGTCCCCTCCGTCCGAGGGCTACATGCGAGGTGCAGATGTAGACCTTCGCTGGAGCATGAATGGAGGTGACCGACTAGCTTCACCGTAACCGGAAGCAGCCTCCTGCGCCGCTGCCAGCGCCTAGAGTTTCTCCAGCACTGAGATGGCGGTGGAGCAATCTCCGCGGATCTTGAGGATGCCATTTGGTGTCGGCATCTTCAAGACCAGGTAGCCGTAGTGGGCTATAGCCATGAACTGGTACAGAGCTGGCCTGCTGATGATGGTGTTGAAGAGGAGGTTGACCTCTGCAACGTTGAAGATGACGCTCTCCATGCGGTAGTTCTCAGGCGTCCTAAAAGTTGGGAGGGAGATGCTACCACACGGCCAGATAGGGTCCCGACCCACGCATGAGAATGGACGTGAGGGGGTGAGCCTGGACATGGGGATCTGCACCTTCTTGAAGGTTGCAGGGCTGATGATGTTGAGGGATGCCCCACCGTTGATCAACACGTGGTAGATCTTGATGTTGGCGATGGTGGGGGCGACAAGGAGTGGCACTGCCCGGCACCCGCCATGTTCTGTGGGTAGTCGGAGGCGTCAAAGCTGATTAGCATCTCGATCCACTTATGGTGGGGTGCCGGCCCGGGGGCAGGTGCAGCTGCAGCTACGACACGCTGCAGGGGGTCTTGACAGCACCCCGAGATGTGATGTTCCAGGATCCCCCATACATCACGTGGAGCTTATTGCAATACTCGTTCTCGATGATGGAGCCGAAGCCCGCGTGGCCATAGACAGGCTTCAATGCCCATCTGGCGTCCTGGTACTCCATCTCCTGCTTCGCGTTGTGGCAGCTCTCTAAGATCATAGACTATCCCAACATATACCAACACTAGTCTTTTCTGCGCACTTTGTCCTCACTCGTGCGCAGCCAGGAAGACTTCCCGGTCGGTCACCCATCCCCGAATTTCTCCGGGCCAAGCACGCTTAATCCTGGAGCCCTTTGCAGGTGGGCTTCCGGGAAAGAAGGTGTACCTTGATGGTATGAGTATTCTATCAATCCTATTAAGCCGGGAGTCAGGATGTCACACACGCCGGCCTCAGGGTCGACATTCTTCCTGGGGCGCGCCGTCTTGGCGCTGCCGCTACTGCTCGCAGAATTGCCCTATGAGCTTCTTGATTTCTCGGCACTCCCTAGCGCCATGGCAGCCGGAGTTATGCACTGAGCACCACTGGCCGTCGTCACGGACGGATGGTGGTCACGGGCGCTTATCGGTGCGCGGACCATGGCCCCCCACCGGCTGCTGCAGCGGCAACTGTGGGCGCCCCGGCTAGAGGCTTGTCCTTGCCTCCAACCTTATTCTTCTTCTTGCTGCTGCCTTGAGCAGCTACCTCACCGGCACTCCCTGCCCCGGAGGCAGGTCGCGAGTGCAGTCTCGACCTTCTGCCGCCCTGGCGCACTTGTCCGCCAGGCTGAAGAGCTCGGAAACGTCTTGCACGTCATGCGTGGCTAACTTCTCGAGTATCTTCTTATCTCTCACGCCCTGTCGGAATGCAACGATGACATAGGCATTCGAGATGCAGGGGATGGTGTTCGTAACCTGGGAGAACCGCTGGATAAAAGATCGCAGTGACTCCCCCTCACGCTGACGCCCGGCATGGATGTCGAGCTCATTGCCGGGGCACGTGTAGGAACTCCCAAAGTTGGCTGTGAACCTCCAGCACAACTCTTCCCAAGAGGATATGGAGCCTGGGGGAAGGTTCACGAGCCATTACTGGGCAGTGCCAGTCAGGGCCACGAGGAAGTAGTTGGCCATGATGGCCTCATTCCTTCATACAGTTTGGATGGAGGTGGAGTACATCTGCAGAAACTCGGCGGGGTTGACAGCCCTGTCGTACTTCTCCGGCAGGTGAGGCCAGAACTTTGGTGGCCAGACCACCATTCAAAGGTGTGGGGCGAGTGCCATGCAGCCCCCACCTGCTACTAGAGAAGCAAGGGTCTGCGCAGCGTGTCCCGCTGGTACAGCACTCAGGGTGCCATACTCACCCTCGAGGTTGTGGCAACTCTCGCGACATCGTTCGATGATGACGCGACTGTATTCACTCACGTGGTGGCGGTCAAGCTCGACCCTGAGGTCGGCTGTGGCCTGCCTGGCCTGGTTGCCACACTTCGCCTGTGACGGCTCGGACCGCTGCCTCCTGTAGGCGAGTGTTCATTGCAGCGGCGACGAGGTGGTCGACGTCCTTGTGCCATTGCTCTGCTGCCTCTGGGGGAGCATCTTCGCTCGGAGGGTTGTGGAGAAGACTGTGTGCTGCAGCCAGCGTGCTCTTCGGTCTTGCAACTGGCGGCATCCTTGCCGCTGTGGCGGCAGAAGGACACCATGTGGTGGCAGCAGTGGATGCCTTGGGGATGGCAACGGTACAGTCGCCTGCTTGGCCAGAACGACCCGCCCTGGAGCGAGAAATGGCCTCCTCCTCCCTCCCCTGGAGTCGACGACGAGTGGGGCAATAGGAGTCAGCGATGGATTGGATGTTCACCATGGTGGTGGTGCTCGGTCGTCTAGAGAGAGTGAATAGCCCCCTACATGACCTGCCAAATGTCAAAGTGTTTGCTACGACACTTCCCCTAGTACCGCTACTGGAGCAGTCCGCGGAGGTTCGTTGTTTGAAGGGGCTAACATCCCTAGATTGATCGAGCTTGAAGAACACAGATGAACACCAGGATTTATGTGGTTCGGGCCACCGTAGCGTAAAACCCTACATCCACGGGAGTGTGAGTTGTACTGCTTGTGCTTGTGCGTGTGTGAGAGGATTCAGGATTGAACATCAAAGATCCCTTCTCTAGGAAGTTGTCCAGTCCTTTTATATATCAAGGCCGGGTAGTTACGTTGAGACCCGGGGCCCGACCAGAAGCCCCGCTGTGGTCCGTACCCTATACATGTCACACCCGGTTTCTCCAAAGAACAACCGAGTGAATATCACATGTATGCCAGAATCATTTTCTCATACATGTGATGACAAATAGTGAAGCATCATTTATTACAAGCCAGGTGTTGAATATAAATATGTCTTACAAAGCATACGTCTTGATTTGTCAACTTCTAAGCATCGGTGTCTAGATGCTAATGATACAAAGGATATCTATTTTTGGCATCGTAGACTTGGTCACATAGGCTTTGATCATCTCACTCGTGTTAGTGCTCTCGATCGCATACGTGGGCTGCCGAAGCTTAAAAAGGACAATGATATTGTGTGCTCTTCTTGTAGACATGCTAAGTTTGTTGCAGGTTCACATGCTCCTCTCACAATGACCATGACAGCTGAACTGGGACAACTTTTACATCTTGACACAGTAGGTCCGGCACGTGTTTAATCCTTCGGAGGTAAATGGTATGTGCTTGTGATTGTTGATGATTATTCCAGATATTCTTGGGTTTATTTTATGGCATCTAAGAATGAAGCTTTTAGTCATTTTAGAACTTTATTTCTTAGATTATCTATTGATCACCCAGGATCATTAAAAGCAATTAGAAGTGATAACGGAAGTGAATTTAAAAACCAATCCTTTGATCACTTTTGTGCTGAAAATGGAATAGATCATCAATACTCTTCACCTTATGTACCACAACAAAATGGTGTCGTAGAAAGAAAGAACAGGACCTTAGTTGAGATGGCTAGGACTATGCTTGATGAATATCAAACTCCTAGGAAATTTTGGGCTGATGCAATTGCAACCGCTTGTTATGTCTCAAATCGTGTTTTCTTGCGTGCTAAGCTTGGAAAAACCCCATATGAGCTCCGGTTTGGACATAGGCCTAGTGTTACACACTTTAGGGTTTTTGGTTGCAAATGCTTTGTTAAGAAACATGGTAATCTTGATAAATTTGAAGCTAGATCTGTTGATGGCATGTTTCTTGGTTATCCATCTCATACTAGAGCCTACCGTGTGCTTTTACTTGACACTAACAAAATTGTGGAGACTTGCGAGGTTTCTTTTGATGAAGCTAGCCCAAGTACTAGCTCCGATATTGCAGGTCCGGATCCATATCCGCAGGGGAGAGTATTTTTATTGAAGAAGATGAAGAAGTGGTGCTGCTGCCCGAAAACTCGGAAGTAAATAACGATCAAGCTGCTGATTTTGCACCACAACCAGCACCAACAGTCACTACTGCTGGTTCGGACCTTCCTCAATCAACAAGCTCTCCTAATCAAAGGTCCGAACATAAAGAATAAGGTGCTTGTGAAGTGTCTACTCCCCTCCGAGTACTCAAAAGTCATCCTCCACAACAAATCATTGGAAGCTTGCATGAACGAGTCACTCGGTCCAGGTTTTGCGATCCAAACTCTCATGCTCATTCTGCTTTTGTTGCTTCTTTTGAACTCAATGATATATCACACGCACTCACTAATGAATCTTGGATTAATGTCATGCAAGAAGAGTTAGAAAATTTTGAAAGAAATAATGTTTGGAAACTTGTACCTCCACCTCAAGGTCACACATTAATTGGAACTAAATGGGTATTTAAAAATAAGCAAAGTGAGGATGGGGTTGTGGTTAGGAATAAAGCTAGGTTGGTTGCTCAAGGTTTCACTCAAATTGAAGGTCTAGATTTTGATGAAACATTTGCTCCTGTTGCTAGATTAGAAGCTATAAGAATTTTATTAGCATTTTCTACATCTAAAGGTTTCAAGTTATATCAAATGGATGTTAAAAGTGCTTTTCTTAATGGCTACATAGAGGAGGAGGTTTATGTTAAGCAGCCACCGGGTTTTGAAAATCCAAATTTTCCTAATCATGTTTACAAACTGTCCAAAGCCTTGTACGGTCTAAAACAAGCCCCTAGAGCATGGTATGATAGGTTAAAAACATTCTTACTTGAAAAGGGGTTTACCATGGGCAAGGTTGATAAAACTCTTTTTGTACTTAAGCATGGCAATGAATCATTATTCGTTCAAGTGTATGTGGATGATATTATCTTTGGTTGTGCTTCTCATGATCTCGTGTCCAAGTTTTCAGCTATGATGAGTTCAGAATTTGAGATGAGTATGATGGGAGAACTCACATACTTTTTGGGGCTGCAAATCAAGCAAACAAAAGAAGGAACTTTTGTGCATCAAACTAAGTATACAAAGGACCTTCTTAAGCGCTTCAACATGGACAAATGCAAGCCTCTTCGGACACCAATGGGAACAGCAACAACACTTGAACTTGACGAAGATGGTGACCCGGTCGATAAAAAAGAATACAGAAGTATGATTGG
The DNA here is from genome assembly GCA_030760725.1 of Neostapfia colusana. Lineage (NCBI taxonomy): Eukaryota > Viridiplantae > Streptophyta > Magnoliopsida > Poales > Poaceae > Neostapfia > Neostapfia colusana. Next base: position 50,096,091 of record JASWHV010000015.1, read on the forward strand.
ATCACTTTTGTATCTCACAGCGTCAAGACCGGACATACAATTCACCGTATGTCTTTTTGCACGTTTTCAAGCTTCTCCACGTGCTTCACATCGCCAAGCCATCAAAAGGATTCTCAGGTACCTACATGGAACTCAAGAATTTGGCATTTTTCTTCCTTCTTCCTCAACCGTTTCTTTGAAAGCTTTTTCGGATGCTGATTTTGGGAGTTGTAGGATTGATAGGAAAAGTACTTTGGGTGCTTGTCATTTTCTTGGTAATTCACTTGTTGCTTGGTCCTCTAGAAAACAAAGTTCAGTTGCACAATCCACGGCCGAATCTGAATATGTAGCTGCGGCTGGCGCTTGCTCACAAATTCTTTGGATTGTTCAAACACTTAAGGACTATGGGGTTGATTTAGATAGTGTTCCACTTTTTTGTGATAACACTAGTGCAATTTGTATTGCTAAAAACCCCATGAAATACTCTAGAACTAAGCACAATGACATTAGGTATCACTTTCTTCGTGATAATGTTGAAAAAGGAAACATTGTGCTTCACCATGTCGATACCGAACAACAATTGGCTGATATTTTTACAAAACCTTTGGATTTCACTCGTTTTTGTTTCATTCGTAGTGAAATAGGGGTTATGCATCCTCATGGCTTAAATTGAGGGGGAGTTTTTGAAACTTTGAAAGTCTATGTGTGAATCTGAAACTAAAATAATATGAGCATAGTGTTTCATACATATATGACTTTGTGATTCCTTTTACAGGCTGAAAGTTCTTACTACATTACTCATGTTATACATTTTGTAGTTTTTGCCATGATTAGTAATTGGAATAATTACTTACACTAAATCTGGTCATGATCGAACTTTCTTGCTGTTTTGAACTTGTTGCGTGCTCACAAGTGCTTTTAATCATAAAAAATTAATCAAGTGATCAGCTCACATGTTGAGTTTTCAAATAAAAAATTGAGAAAAGATCAAGAGAATATGCATGCATCGCACTTCTTCTTTTGAGATTGCTTATCATTGCACTAAGATATGAACTTGGAAGGAATTGTGTATGACTAAAACCATGTCCTTAAGCTTCTGATTGTCAAATGACATAGGCTTGGCTTGGTTGGTTAGAATAAGGCTGATGCGGCATATAATCTCTTGCAAATATCATATGATCAACTTTGTTCCTTAAATGATTATGAATAATAAAAATGCAGCATCAAGTGTCATGTTTTCAGGTTTTGAAATAGTTCAGTAAGGGAGATCATGACTTGCTTAAACTGAAAAATACATTTGATCTCTAGCATGGCTTACACTACTTTATGTATCTCATTGATGTGATAGTGTAAGTAACCTGATAGTATGACTTGGATGAGCTTTGTTTTGTATGTATATGTTATAATATGCTCATAACATTTAAAAATTTCTCTTTTGAACCTTGCTGAATACATTGTCAAAGGGGGAGAAATATGTATAAGGAGAGATTTTTTTTACACTTTGCATATGTTATACACTTTCTTCCTTCTCTGATTTTAAAAAAAATGGGGAGAAATTAATAAAGGGGGAGAAATGAGTTTTCAAAGCTTTTCAAAACTTTTCATAAGCCAATGTTCGGATTTTAATTGGTGTTGCCAATGCATTCATCAAGGGGGAGATTGTGAGACCTATGTGTGCTGAATACATTGGCAATTAGGATAAAAGTTAGCATTAACATTTAAAGTTTTGAATATTGCCAAAACATTCTTCTGTGGCAAGGTCCGACAAGTTCTTTGTTAGGTCCGCCAAGTGTTGGCAAGGTCTGACGCAAGGTCCGGAGAGCTCCTGCAAGGTCCGGAGAGCTTCTGTGAGGTCCGGAGCTTGTTTTTAGGGAGCTCACGTGAAGTTCAACTCTAGAACTGCAGCGTCTTGTTTTTGCTTTTAACTCGCAATGTTTCAAATTTGCTTTATGGGAAGGTTTGCTTAGTATTAATTTGCTAAGTTTTTGGTGTGTTTTGGTGGTTATGGCTGTCATCATTTGATACGGTTTGCAACATGCTTATGTGACGTGCTCATGTAAGGTGTTGTGGTTTTCGAACTAACGTGAGTCAAGTCGAGGACTTGTGCTCGGAAGAATTGGTTGTTTATTCATGTGCAGGTGTTGCTTGAGTTCAAGACATGGCTGGTGACAGGATCCTTGGACTAGTCTCAGGGAGGAGATGAGGTTCCAACAACCAAGTTCGGGAGGAGCTGTGGTTGAGTTGATCGGGAGGTCGCGCATCATGTTTGGATCAAGGGCAGTGCATATGAAGGTCGCGTGTACGTCGTTGAAAGGTGTTTGCACGTGTGCAAGGAGTGCATGGACATGTCAACATTGTTCCAAGGCGTGATGAAGAGAAGTGGACGTAAAGAATTGGTCGGAAAGGTCCAACCGGCTGGATTGCGTACTCAGGCTGAGGCTGAGTCGGATATGGCTCAAATATGGAAGATTTGAGTTGGTTATGATAGGATTTCGTGCTAGGCACGAAGTTGAGTTGTTTTAGGAATGTTTAGGACGTTCCGAAGGTGTTTGGAAGTCTTACTATTGCTTCTATCTGCGAATAGGAGAGTCCTGAGCAGTTAAAGTAAGTTAGGATACGAGTCCAATTAGGAGTAGGAGTTCTAGATCGGATTGTTTAGCCTGAGGGCTGGCTATAAAAGCAAGGGAGGCCAGAGCTCTCATGGGTATAGAACTTTGGGCTGTTCCTGTTGTGTTTCTATTGAATAAAGTTCATAGTTTCGAGGAGCTTTTGTGCCTTGTTCGTCCGACTTGTTTTTCGTCAAGTCTTTCTCGCTGAGTTTCTGGACAGGCCGACGTTGCTTGGATGTTTCATTCATAACTCGAGTTTTATAGATCTGATTGACGTGATTATTTTTGGGTTTTCTTCACAACTCAATTATCTATCATCTGTGAAATTTTCACGAGCTTTGGATCTGCAGTTTTTGAGATACACGAGTTTCTTTGCAGCGTTGCAGATCTGTTTTATATCGGGTAGAACAGATTGATCTTCGTTTAATGTTTTGATCGTATCTCAAGTTTTACTTTGTGTTTTCAAGAGATTCTTGTTGCATTAGATCCGTGAATTGATTCTCTACCTCTCTACTTGATTTGTCACGGCTGAACACGTTTGAAAACACTTGCACACACGGTTTCTTTAACCGATTGATTTTTTGCTGAGGGGTTTTTGTTGTTTCCGCTGCGAAAAGTTTTAATCTACCATTCACCCCCCTCTGGTAGCTTTTCACGTGCTATTCGATCCTACACCCATGTTCACAACTTAGCGGCTGCTGAGTTGGAAGAAGAAGAACCAAGTCTCCGGGTCATTCCGTATGGCGCGCTTTATAATCTCGCGCTCATTCCAACAATCCGTGAAGAGATTGTTGAGGCTCAAAGAAGAGACAGAGGTATGTCTCACATACGGAGAAGACTAGACAATGGAGAGGTGAAATGTTTCCGGAAGAAGATCTTGGATGAAGTCCACCTGTCTAAGTTTTCCATTCATCCCGGAAGTAACAAGATGTACCAAGATTTGAAACAGAAATTTTGGTGGACGAGGATGAAGAGGGAGATTTCTAAATACGTATCTGAGTGCGATACGTGTAGACGGGTCAAGGCTGATCATATGCGGAAAGCCGGACCGCTACAACCTTTGAAGATACCGGCATGGAAATGGGAGGATGTGAGTATGGACTTCATCGTCGGATTACCGCTCACATCCAGGAAGCATGACTCGATATGGGTGACCGTCGACCGGTTGACGAAGTCAGCTCATTTCATACCGGTGAACACTCATTATCGAGCAAAGCAATATGCGGAGTTATTCATCTCCAGAATTATATGCTCACATGGTGTCCCGAAGACCATCATTTGAGATCGAGGTGCGCTGTTTGTTGCTCATTTTTAGGAGCAGCTGCATGCCTCGTTGGGCACCAAACTGATTAGAAGCTCCGCATATCACCCTCAAACCGACGGACAAACTGAGAGGGTGAATCAAGTACTTGAGGATATGTTGAGAGCGTGTGCCATCCACCATGGTAGGAATTGGAACGATCACCTACCGCTGGCGGAGTTTTCATACAACAACGGTTATCAAGCGAGTATTAAAATGGCACTGTATGAAGCTCTCTACGGCCGGAAGTGTCGCACACCATTGAATTGGTGTGAGTCCGACGAAAGAGTTCTGTTTGGGATTGATCTTGTGAACGAAGCCGAAGACCGAGTTCGGTTGATACAAGAAAACTTGAAGGCCGCACAATCCCGACAGAAGAGCTACGCTGATCAAAGGTGTAGGCCTTTGCATTTTTACGTCGGAGAGCATGTGTATCTTCATGTATCTCCGATGAAGGGAATACACCGGTTCGGTGTAAAGGGAAAACTCGCTCCCCATTTTATTGGTCCTTTTGCTATCACAGAGAAGTGTGGACCCGTATCCTACCGGCTGGAATTACCGGCAACTCTAGCGGGTGTTCATGATGTATTTCATGTATCACAGCTGTGGAAGTGCCTCAAATTCACCGCTGCTGTTCGCACCGAGGAAATCGACGAATTGAAACCGGACCTGACCTACACCGAGCGACCGGTTCAGATTTTGGATGAAAAGACCCGGGTAACCCGGGACCGGACAATCAGATTTTTCAAGGTGCTGTGAAGTAATCATACCGCGGAAGAGGCGACGTGGGAAAGTGAAGATTACCTCCGCACCAACTACCCGGAACTTTTATCTTTGTACAGTTGGTAATTACCTCTCCCGTCTCATTCCTCTTTTGTAATCTCGGGACGAGATTCTTTTAAGGGGGGAGGAATGTAAAAGTCCAAAAAATGTGGATGAATAAAAACTAAGGTTTGAGTTCATATGTGTGGCATAGACATGAAAAATGGGACTTGCTAAAACTTTTCTTCATGCAAAGTAACACATGGATGAGCATCCAAAATGAGGTTCACATTTTATTTGAAAGGGTTGAACCACTAAGGAGTTAAATACCTCTTTGCATGTAAGATTAAAAATCATATTTGAGATTCAAAGTTCACACATGTGGTGACCAAAAAACTTTGAATAAACATGCAGCCATATAGTTGGGTTTTTAGGGAAAAGTTTTATCACCCACTTTTCATTTGTAGGGTGGGCTCAAAAGTAGTAAAGAGAAGAATTTGCAAACTTCAACCAAATTTAAATTTGGCAAGCAAACTCAAACTGAATTTGAAGAATTTAAATTCTAGCCACCCTTTAAACTCAGAATTCTGGGAATTGTGAGGATCAGCTTGAGAAGATATTTGGGAGGTAAATGTGGAGTGGGACCCACGTGTCATAGAGGTAAAGAGGCTTCCTTGCTCACTAAGTCTTAGTCTCAGTGGGAAATTTCCCCGAGCAGCTCACGGGAGCCACCGAGGAGCTTAACGGCGCCACCTCCTGCTGCCTGCCCCCATGCGCTGACTCCCCGAGGCGGTTCCCTCGTGTTCTCCCCGTGTTCACGTCCCTTCAGCCGAGCAAAACCTCGGTTGTTCTCCTCCCCTCGCGAGCGCACGAGCAAAAGCTGCTCCTCACTTCCACTGCTCGACCCGATCGTAAACACGGCGAAACAACCGTGTCTTCCCTTCCTTGAGCTGCTAAACATCGCCGCGAGCTCGGCCTCCACCTCCCTGACCCGAAAGCAAGAAAGCTATGGCCTCCGGTGCCCGAGAACAACCGCCGCCGCAGCGACCTAGTTCAAGAAAGTGATCGGGCGCACGTGGGCAGCTCCCCACAGCGGTATTCACGGCCAAGCGAGGGAGGCAACGGGAGCGCACAGCCACCGTGCTGCTCTCACCCAAAGCTCAGGCCATGCCGTGAGCTACTGACGGCGAATTTCGAAGTTTTTCTCCGGCGACCTCATTCCGAGCTTCCGGTACGGTTCCTTCGAATTCTTGCCCTCTGATCCTCCTTAAGTCATCAAATTTGGTACATAGACGCTGGATTAGCTGGCGGTCATTTCTCCTTTAGGATCCAGCGCACGAAAACGTCTCAGACCGATGAATTTCGAGCTCTACTGAGCGTGTTCATGGCAGACCCATTCGGTCGCACGGTGACAACACACTTGCGGCCGTTTCTGAGCAAGCTTGCGACCATGTCGGTTCTTCCTAAGGCCCCCTGGTGCTGTAGAGCTCGTCGGCACAGCTCTTGGCGGGCTGGAGTCCGTGGGCGACGCCGCCGAACCCTCAAAGTAGCTGTCGCACGTCGCCGGCCACGTCCCGGCCACAGGCAGCCCAAGCAGACCCCACAGCCGTGTTCCTCAGTGCCCTAAACCCCCTGGCGGCGAGTCCTGGTTCGGATAGTGGCCGGAAACGCCGGTCCTGCGAGCCTCCGGTTGCTCCGGCGAGGGGGAGCTCGCGGGCACGAGAGAGGAGCCGGAGGAAGAAGACGAAGCGTGGGCCCCGGCTGTCAGCAGCTAAGAATTCAAATCCGGGATCGGGTGTGGTCGGGATCCCGTGTGCTGGCGCGAAAAAACCCGTGGCCCCGGTGTGGCCCAGTTCTGATTGGTTGGAATTTAAATAAGCGGGCCCAGTGGGATTTTCTATAGGAAAACAATTCCAGTGAGGGCCCAAACTTTGGAAATTCATAGCTCCTGGTAGAAACCTCCAATTTGAGTGATTCCACTTGGGTTGGATTCATATCTCCGAGCTCTATCCAAATATGAACTTAGATTTGTATGAAAGTCAATAGTTTATTCTGGAAAATTCTTTGAAGGTATTCTGAAAAAGAATTATTGAGGGAGTTTGGCTTATCCAAAAATCCCCAAATTTTGCAAGAATATTCTTTAGCATAGTGTTGACCTACTAGCAAATTTTCAGCTCATTTGAAGATTATTTGAGTAGTAATTTGCTAAATGCAAACTACTGTATTCAAAAGAGTCCAGAAACATTTTCAGAAAATGTTTCCCACTTTAAAAATCTATTCTGAGCAGTTCATAGTTCTAAAAATCATAGGACAATTTAGGCAAGCTCTCTGAGACATACTTGGAATTATAGTTCACTTAATTGGGCATGAAAATGCACATTACTTCAGAATTAATTCTTTAGGGTACAAATGCTTAAAGAATTGTTCTGGGAGAACTATTCAAGTAAAAGGGCTGAATTTTGGACCAGACTACTTTCATGTGATCAAGAACTCACATGTAAATTATCAGCCCAAGATGAGTCCTTGAACTTCCTGTTCCTATTCTCTATACTTATGTATATGTGAAAATACATAAGAGACATTATGAGAATTATGAAGAACACAATTTAACTCCACATTAGCTGCTGTAAAAGTTTTGAGGCCATTGGAGTTCTTGTTCTTCAGTTGCAATCAAATCTTTTCAGCTTCTCTATTATGTCCATTAGGTAAAAATGATTAGTGTATAGCTAAGGCCTTAAGGTCAATTTAGTTTATTTGTGTTCTTTGCACAACAGAGGCAAACCAAGCCATGCTTGGCTTTTCCACACAACCTCTGTTCCTAAGAGATTAATTCTATAACTTCTTTCCATTACATTCTATAAAACATGTGCATATGCATTTTAATAGGAACCACAACGAAGGGGATTCAAAGGAGCGATTCATCGAAGTGGATCAAGCTCCGGAGAATCAAGGGTGGATCTGCAAGGACACTAACTGTTTATATACGACTACCCTGCAAAACAGGCAAGCTCCAGTTTGCATTTAACAGCTGTTAAGTTTTGCTTTTGTATTCACTTTCGGTTAAGAGATGAACTGTGCATTAGGTCTAGTGTTTGGTACTCCTCTTGCATAGCCAAATGACCCATGGAGTATTGGGTATGTGTCTTTCACCGTGTAGAACTGCCATGCTTAAGTATGGTTCAGTAGAAGTTGAGTGGTGAGATGCTACTCGCAGATTTAGGAACAACAGGGGCATACGGGATTGGTTCATGAATGAATTAGCAAGTTAAAGTTGAGACCGGAAGGTTGTAGGGGCAGCAGGACATAGGGGCCTGGGTGCTATAGACCTGTCTATGTCGGTCAAGGACCGATCCGTATGCGGCCCTGTTGAACAAGTTTGAGTTGTGTACCAGACTCATGCTGGCTATATGGGACCCAGTAAACCGATGTACCTCAGGAAGCTGTCGTTGGGACTTTTCGGGTCACCTCAGGCGGACGGCCGGTGTGCAGTATGTGGGGAACATTCTCATGACATCTCACGTCGGAAGGTGCACCATGAGAGTGGCTACTGTACGGGGCGACTTGATCAATTCAGCGGGGGTGAAACGGGGGAAAGGCTGCCACGTACGACGTCAGTGATGGTTGTTGTAGGCAACGTCGAGTACGGGCGTACGTGACGTGTAGTCCGGGTGTTATTGATTCAAATCACCGTCGCTCGTGGAATGGACCGAGCATATTTGTTCTCACAGTCGTGACGTAGTAAAAACTTGCATGAGAAAAGAACTAATCATATTGGTTGAAATTTATCCTACCTTTGTATGAGATCTTGATGAATAGGCTAGTGCAAACTCGATTCTTTGATGCCATGAGCACTTTACATCAGGGGAAAGCGTTTCTTGTTTGATTGTGGACTCCCGATGTGGCGTACCCAAGGTTACTTAATAGGCTGCCAATAATACCTGAAAGTAAGGATTCACTTTTAGCCGAGTTTAATTATGCTTATGCCATCCTATTTTAGGTTCATAATCTCACATAGAGTTTCATGTTTAGGGTGACGGTTAAGTCTTGCTGAGTGTTATGCTCATGGATGCTATCCGAGTTGTTTTGCAGGTATTTGACTTCGTGCTTAAGAGAAGGGATGCCGATGGGACTCGGGAACCTCCGAATGTTTACTCAAAGAGCATCCTCGCCGCTGCAGATTGTTCTTCGTGTTGCTAGTAAGAAACGTCCGCGGGCTGGACCGTTTCTTTGTTGCTAGTTTAGAATGAGTCGTGAGAGTGATAGTCTTCCGCTGTAGCTTACTCTGATACAAGTATTTGTAAAACTTTCTTGTACGCTTCCACAAACTATTTATGTAATATGATGTGTTTCTGCAACCCGTGTGCTGTTGGGTGCAACATATCACGGCACCACCCGACGAGGTCCTGTGGTCCCCCTCAGCGTGGTATCAGAGCTGTGACAAGTGGTGTCAGAACCCTGCCACAGTTGATACCAGAGGGGCCGTCTCATCAGCGGCTGCTCCTATAAGTTGGTGCGATGTGAAGAGAACCTTCTCTTGATCATTGCACTGAACTATGGCAAGCTTCTTCTCTATGGACTTCAACCAATCATCGGTCTCCATGGGATCATTAGTTTGTGCAAAAGTAGGTGGTCGAGTCCTCATGAACTCTCCCAATCTGTTGTGAGCCGGCGGTGGTGGCGGTGGTGGTGGCGGGGGTGCAGGAACGTGGTTGTTTTTGTTGGCTTGCAACTAACCCAAAGTTTGGATCATTGTTTGCATGAGCTTATTCTGCATAGCCATCAATTGTTCAACGTTGTTTGCACCAGCCCCAGGGTCAGCATTCTCTGGAACTTCAACGTGGTCATCCTCTTTTGGTTCTTGGTTGCCACGGATGTTCCTGCTTTGATGGCCGGTGTTTTCCCTCACCATTTGTGAGTGAGAGTTGGGTAGAATAGAAGTTAGAAGTTTAGATTGACCCCCCAACTATATGCATCAAGAGTATGAACTATATATCAACCTATATGAGGATGTGAACACATGCCGAAGCATCTCACATCTCTCTACTATGTGTGGAATGGACAACGCTAAAACGTCCCAAAACTCACACTAAGCACACAAGCACAAATAATCATTACCAAATTTCACACCACTCCTATTCAAGCTCATTCAATGGGGGTCCTATGTGGTTTGGGGTGATACCAATCTGTGATCAATCTGCGACTTCTAACTAGGCTTGCACCCTACGGTCAATGTGGTTCTAATGCCAATTTATGCAGTCTAGGCTTGCATCCTATGGACAAGGGTGGCTTCTAATGCTAATTTGTGATTAGGCCTGCGTCCTACGGTCAACGTGGCTCTGATACCAATCTGTGACGCCCGGTCCCATAAAACACGGAACCCAGCTGATGCATATGTGTGCCCAGGATGTTCATCACACATACACATGTAAACCACAAACTGAATTTAGAATAATACCATGAATAACAGGGTTTAAGTACTTTATTACATCAATCCCTATCTTATTCTTGCAGCGGAAGTCTCTAACGTATTCAAGCAGCGGAAGTCTTCTAAACTATAGCGGAAGCGAACTAGACAGCGACAGCGGCTCCATCTCCTACTCCACAGGCAACTTGACGGTAGATCGCACGCCTATTACTCCACATGATTTTCGAAGTACCCTTCTCCTGTTGCTGATGATGAAGTAATAATGCAAGTTTGAGTACATGACATACTCAGCAAGTGCGAGAAAATATGATATGTAGCTTACAGCAAGGTAGGATTAGAAAGGCTCATTGCAGGAAGCAAAGTTTATTTCACAAACATGATAAAAACAGCAACCAGCTTTAACTGAATTTAATCCAAACATATATCCAATTAAATCAGTAACATACCTCCATTATGATTCACCTCTTTTCATGTCTCATCCAGACATTTATCTTTCTCAACCTTTTCTCATGCTCATGAATACCATCTCATATTCAATTCCATCTCATAACCGAGACCAAAGCTCATTATCACGACTCAACAGTCCCAATCTCATTACCAAGACTCAACAGTCTTGAAACTAAACCTCAATGACCAAACCAAACCAAAAACCATCCCAATAACCAAATCGAAAACCATCCCAAACCATCCCATCTAATCATGGTAGTTGGCCAGGTGCTTGTGACCGGAAGCACGGCTATCATGATAGTTTTACACCCTGTAGAGTTTGCACCACTTTACCCACAATTTTGTGATATCGTCACCCGTCGGCGACTGCAGAACCTCCATTTTACCAGTACACAACCATCGGTGTATGGTCAAGAGATCACAAAATAGCCTTTACAAAAGGGGCTACTAGATGTATGGACTCACTAAGGTTTCACCAGCAGGCTCGAATCACCATTCTCCAACCTACGGGCCCCCTCTTGTGCCATGCAGTTCCCAGGGCAGTCCACACTCGACTCTCATTCCCCGCGCCTTCCACGGTCCATAACAATCTAGCAACTTACCTAATTAGTCAGATAAGCCGCACCCATATTTGGCCTTGTGGTGGCACTGTATTCCTGGCATGTGCTCGCATGAATCGGTCCTTAGATCTACGGCAAGTAACCACCATCTCATTCTACCACATCCATGAACCAAGCTTGCCTAGATCTCTCCCCAATTCATGTTCAGTATCAACATCAAGTTATTGTTATCATTATGAGTGTAGTAGCTAGACACATTCTATCTCGCTTCCCATATCCCATAGATTTGCGAAGCAAAAAGTAAAAATCGACCATACCCGACTCATCAACTTTCCGTGGCGACAAGGGTGGTTAACAAAACTAGTAAACTCCTATAAAAGGGTTGTCCCATCAAGTTGACTCAAGCATACACCGTTTTTGCAAACAAAACAGTTTCAAAAACATGGGATCAATATGGTCAAAGGGGCACTTGCCTTGTTCCTGTGGTTTCTGTTGCTCTTGGATCTCGAAGTCCTGGTGTTGTAGTCCTTCGTAGACAGCTCCCTGAGCTTGTCCTTCTACTCACGATCACGCACATACAAGATTTACAGCAACCAATCATCATGCACAATCCTTACTCAAGATGCAACGGTGCATATGCATGCTAATCCTATGGTGCTGTTTTTATTAGATCAGTTTGTACATGTTCTTGCATGTTTTAATGGCATGCATGGGTTTTACGATGAACAAAGGTATAGGGATCAATTGTGGACGTGGGGATGATCTTTACTGAAGATCTAGATCAATTCCACCGTTAAAAACTGATCAACACGTGATCTGTCCACACGAACAAGCTTCTGTTCAAAGGGATAAAAAAAACAGATGCGAAGAAAACTGCGATGACGTCGAAAGGTGGTAATGGAGACCTACCTTACTTCCTTTGGGGCCTTCCTCCTAGCAATGGCAGCAAAACAGTTCGTCGGCTCTCCTCCGGCGATCGTGACAGGCTCGTCGGCGGTCTCACTGGCGACGGAACTCCGGCGAAGGGGTTTAGCGCGGCGAGTTGGGGGCTAGGGCCTCTAAGCTGTCGGCTTGGGAAGATGTTACGATCAAGGGGTGTTTCGGGTTCTATTTATAACCGGAAAAAGAAGAGTCCTTCTCCGATTGGATTTCAAATAAGGGTCCTATTCAAACTGTTTTTGGATCTTAACAACTTATCTCTAATTGATTTGGTGCGTGGTAGCAGCGTGGAAGAATCTATGTCGGTTTCCTCAGTACCAGGTACTCGCGTACAGGGGAAAATCGATTAAGGACCTCATCCTTCCGCAGAGATAAGCTCCGGAGGCTCCACGTGTACAGCGGGGTCCTGGGACTTCCTTTTCCTCAGAGGCGAGCTCCGCATGCGCCACGCGTCTGGCGGGCGGCAACCTCCCTCTCCCTCAGAGGCGAGCTCCGCGTGCGCCACTTGTCTGGTGGGTCGGGACCTCCCCTCTCTCCATAGGCGAGCTCCTCGTACGCCATGTGTCAGTGTAGGACCTCCCCTCTCTTTGGAGGTGGCTCCGAGAGTGCCACGTGTCAGTGTTGGACCTCCCCTCTCTTCGGAGGTGGGCTCCGAGAGTGCCATGTGTCCAGCAGCGCCAGATCTCCTTTCTACTCAGAGATGAGCTCCGAGGTCGACACGTGTCCATCAGTGTCGGTAGTACCTTCTCCTCGGAGGTGAGCTCCAAGGTCGACATGTTGCCAGTAGTGCCTTCTCCTCGGAGGTGAGCTCTGGGGATGACACGTGTCCATCGGGACGGACCTCCCGGAGGCAAGCTCCGAGAGCGACACGTGTCCAATAGTGTCAGACCTCTCAGAGGCGAGCTCCGAGGGTGACACGTGTCCAACAGGGCCGGACCTCTCGGAGATGAGCTCCGAGAGCGACACGTGTCCCGCGGTTTTGGGCCTCGCTTCTCTGCAGTGACTAGCTCCGAAGGCGGCACGTGTCCTGCGAGGCTGGCCTCGCTTCTCCGCAGGGGCTAGCTCCGGGGGCAACACGTGTCCCACAGGGTCGGACCTCGCCCCTTTTTCAGAGGCAAGCTCCGAGCCTGCCACGTAGCCACTTAGTGCCGGACCTCACCCCTTTCGCAAGGATGAGCTCCGAAGGCGCCATTGGCCAGCGGGCCGCGGGAAATGTCTACGGCGCTCCTCGACGAACTGGAATTGGCTCTTTTCGGATATCTTTTTTATTCTTTCTCCGTTTCCACTTCTTTTAAAATATTTCTCTATATGAATTATGTATGCATACATGAATTGAAAATTTAGGGTGTTACAGAGTACAAGTAACGTTTCTTTCATCTCTTCTTTTCTTTTCTATACCTTCCATTTAATTCATTAGCAAATTTTCCTTTAAACAGGATGTCGTCGAGCAGCAACGGACGACGACGGGCAGGGGCACGGAGCTTTCTGTCACCGACAGCCACGAGAGGAGACAAGGTCTTCCATGATACTCTGCTTAGCGGGGGTATACGGGCTCAGTTGCTGAGCCATCAACCTGTACAGCGGTCACGACAGGTAAAGATCTTTTGATTACATAAATGATATAGATAATTCTTTATTCTATAATATGAATCTTTAAAATTGTCAAGACGACTCTACGTCCGAGGACTCAGAGGCTAGGGTGCCTGCTTCAGGGCCTCTTTTTTCGGAGCTTGCTTCAGAGCCTCTTTCTCCGGAGCTTTCTTTGGAGCCGGTTCCACAGCGGCGGACTAGGAGGAGCCACTACATGGATCCTCCTCCAGCTCTTGCAAACCCAAACGATTGGATCATTATCTGTCCGATTGGCGATAGGTAAGTAAATCTCATATATTCAACTTAGATACTTTTAGACTTATATATATACTAATTGAGAATCATGTATCAGGACTTGGGAGGATGCTTCATTCATGGGCCAGGGACGCCACTCGCTGGTGAACGGTGTCATGGGCCATCTAGTCCGTTTGCACTACCCCGGTGTAGTGATAGGACGAGCTGCCACGTCTTGGGAAGACTACTTTACGGCGACAAAGACTTTGGTAAGTTATTTTTTCAACTTAATTGAATTCTCTTTAATAGTTCTAATGACGTTATTTTTCTGCATTTCCAGGCAAAGTACGGGGAGGAGGCGTGGAGGATTTGAGGCGAAGAGTTCGATTGGCAGAGTGCGCCAATCGTCCACGAAGCCGCGTATGCAAGCGGTGGTGGGAAACCTCACAGACGGTGAGCTTTGTTACTTTTAATTTACTGTTACAAACTTAGAGATACAAAAATTTAATAATCTTATTTTGTTGTGCAAGTTAGCCATCTTCGATGGAGTGGTCGACTCGAGGCAGACGCGGGCTTCCTTGAGAGCCTCTTCATCGCATCAGGGCGGGACCAGCAGCAGCCGTGCGAGCCGAGATCTGGAGCTCCAGAGTCTTCGAGAGGAGCTCCAAAGGATGCAAGAAGCGCTCAGGGCTAGGGGCAAGATGCGGGCAGCGGAGATCAGGGCTAGGGACGAGGCGCCAGAGGGCTAGGGACGAGTATCAAAACTCGTTCATGCTACAGATGCAAGCTGCAAGGCAGGTAAATTCTAGATAATGTACTTAAACATTTTTAATATCTAAATGACATGTATAATGATTTGCTTTATGTTTGCAGGCTATAAGTGGAGGACAGCCGGCTGTCTTTCCGCAATGGGCGCCGCCAGCGATACAGCTACCACCGGTGCCGACGACAGCAGCCCAGGTACAAAATTATTCAAAATAGCTTAAACTAGTTGAACTTGTTCAAATTTAGTATTATATGCATTTTCTACTTCTAACATGTCTAACCACACTTGCATCACAGGGATCGGGAACGGAGGCTCAAACTCCGTCGCCTCAGATTCCGGCGATTGGACAACTGCGGGAGGATGACTTTCTGAACTCCGGTGGCAGCGTACAGGGTAGCGTCTCGTAGTCACGAACTCGCAAAGTGTGTAGTGGCGTGTGTATATATAGTGTTTTGATATGCTTATTGTGATATATATGCCTGTGTGATCTGGCCATCGAGCCAGGGCTGGCCTCGAAGCCAGGATAACATTTTTAGTTTTTTTAAAAAACTGCAAAACCTTATCGACGACGGTTCTCTGGCGGCTGTCGTCGATACATGACTGTTATCGTCGACGGCTTTTGGACACCGTCGACGACAACTGTCCAGTATCGACGATGGTACACTATAAACCGTCGTCGATAACAGTACAGTATCGACGGCGGTACACTATAAACCATCGCCAATAACAGTCCAGTATCGACGACGGTACCCAATAAACCATCGTCGATAAGTTTCCCCGCTGCCACGTGGAAAGAGTCACTTATTGACGATAGCTAAATCTGGCCATCGTCAATTAAGTTATAGACGACGGTAACCGTCGTCAATAAGCTTATAGATGACAAAAAAACGTAGACGGCCACAAACCGTCATCTATAAGCATATACCGTCATCTATAAGCTATAGACGATGGTTTGGTCCTTATAGACGACGGTTTCTGGCCGTCGTCTATTATTGCCATTGCTGTAGTGCTCATCATCCTCCCCCTCTTAAATTGGAGTCGTTCTCGACTCAAGCTCATCTTCCTCACCCAAGTATGGTTTCAAATATGAAATGTTAAATGTGGGACTAACCCCAAACTCGGGAGGAAACTCAAATTTATATACATTGTCATTTATCTTTTC
The DNA here is from genome assembly GCA_030760725.1 of Neostapfia colusana. Taxonomy (NCBI): domain Eukaryota; kingdom Viridiplantae; phylum Streptophyta; class Magnoliopsida; order Poales; family Poaceae; genus Neostapfia; species Neostapfia colusana. The sequence continues at coordinate 50,111,864 of JASWHV010000015.1, forward strand.
AAGAACCTTAAAAGGTCCAGCAGCACGTGACATGAGCTTGGACTTCCTCAAATTCGGGAACCTATCTTTTCTCAAACAAACCCACACCAAATCACCGGGTTCCAATTTTACCTCCATCCTACCTTTACTAGCAGCAATGCGATACTTTTCATTCGTTTTTTCAATTTTGCAACTTAGTAGCTTCATGCAACTTAAGAATAAATTCAGAACGTTGTGTAGCATCTAAGTTCACAATTTCAGAATGTGGTAAAGGTAGCAAATCAATTGGAGCACGAGGATTGAAACCATATACTACCATAAATAGACTTAACTTGGTCGTGGAGTGAATAGACCTCTTATAAGTAAACTCGATATGTGGTAAACACTCCTCCCACAACCTCAAATTACCTTTCAAAACAGCCCGCAACATAGTAGATAAGGTACGATTAACTACCTCCATTTGCCCATCAGTTTGTGGATGACAAGTAGTAGAAAATAGTAACTTTGTTCCCAATTTATACCATAAAGTTCTCAAAAAGTGGCTCAAAAACTTAGCATCCCTATCAGAAACAATAGTATTGGGAACACCATGCAAACACACAACCTCATTAAAGAACAAATCAGCAACATGTGAAGCATTATCGGTCTTGTGGCAGGGTATAAAATGTGCCATTTTACAAAAACGATGAACAACCACAAAGACACTATCCCTCCCCCTCTTTGTTCTAGGAAATCCTAAAACAAAGTCCATTGAAATATACTCCCAAGGTGCACTAGGAACAGGAAGATGCATAAAAGACCATGTGGGTGAAGTCGAGACTTAGCTTTGTTGCATGTCGGGCAACGTGAAACGTAGCGCTCCACATCACGCCTCATTCGTGGCCAAAAGAAGTAAGCAGCCAGCACATACTCTATCTTTTTAACACCAAAATGTCCCATCAAACCACCTCCATGCGCTTCCTGCAACAACAAAACACGAACGGAGCTAGCTGGAACACACAGCTTGTTACCACGGTAGAGAAGGCCTTCACGCAGCAGGAATTTTTGCCACGTTCTTCCCTCTCTACAATTGTTAAAAGCATATTTGAAGTCCAAATCAGTATCATAAAATCTCTTTATGGTTTCCAAACCAAAGATTTTATGAGAAAGTTGGTACAGCATGGTATAACGACTAGATAAAGCATCGACAATCACATTGTCTTTCCCTTTCTTATGTTTAATGATGTAAGGAAATGACTCTATGAACTCAATCCATTTAGCATGACATTTGGTCAGATTAGCTTGTCCTTTAAGATACTTCAAAGACTCATGATCTGAATGTATGATAAATTCTTTAGACCATAGGTAATGTTGCCAAGTTTGCAAGAAACGCACTAAAGCATAAAGTTCTTTGTCATATGTAAAATAATTCAGCGAAGGACCATGCAATTTTTCACTAAAGAAAGAAACAGGTTTACCTACTTGAATGAGCACTCCTCCAATGCCAATGCCGCTCGCATCACATTCAAGCACGAAGGTCTTCTCAAAATCAGGAAGTTGCAACAATGGTGCTTGTGTGAGCTTCGACTTGAGAGCATCAAAAGCTTGTTGTTGTGCTGGTCCCCATCAAAACGGCGCTCCATGCTTTGTCAACTCAGGGAGAGGTGCTGCAATGGTCCTGAAATTCCACACGAACGCCGGTAGAAACCTGCGAGACCAAGAAAACTATGAACCTGCGTGATCGTAGTCGGAAGTGGCCAGCTCGTGATGGCAACAATCTTTGCCTCGTCCACCTCAATGCCCTGAAAAGTAACAACATAACCAAGAAAAGAGACACGATCGGTGCAAAAGGTGCACTTCTTAAGATTACTAAATAAACGTGCATCATGCAAGACATTAAAAACAGCACGCAAATATTCAAGATGCTCGTCATATGACTTGCTGTAAATAAGGATATCATCAAAGTTAACTACCACAAATTTGCCAATAAAAGCACATAAAACCTCGTTCATCAATATCATAAAAGTGCTGGGTGCATTAGTTAAACCAAATGGCATGACTAACCATTCATAAAGTCTGAATTTAGTTTTAAAGGCAGTTTTCAATTCATCACCTAAAGCCATTCGAATCTGATGATACCCACTACATAAATCAATCTAGGAGAAAATAACAGAACCACTAAACTCATCAAGCATGTCATACAATCTAGGAATAGGATAGTGATAACGAATGGTAATGTTATTGATGGCTCTACAATCAACACACATGCGCCAAGTGCCATCTTTTTTAGGAACCAAAAGAACAGGAACAGAACAAGGACTAAGGCTCTCACGAATGTACCCGGGGTCTAGAAGATCTTGGACTTGTCACTGAATTTCCTTAGTCTCGTCGGGGTTGGTCCTGTAGGCGGCACGGTTTGGCAAGCTCGCCCCTGGAATCAAATAAATCTTGTGCTCAATGCCTCGCACAGGTGGTAATCCAGGGGGTATCTCTGATGGAAAAACATCCATATACTCCTGCAAAAGGTTATCAACAGCAGGTGGCAAAGCAATGGATGCATCCTTAATGGAATATAAAACATATTTGCACACTAAAGCATAGCAAATTCCATTAGAGGCATATAAGTCATCAAGATCAGATTTAGTTGCAAGCAAAACAAGATTTTTTCAACTTAATAGGTTGCTGAATTTCGGAATTGAAAACACACTTTTGCTTAGCATTGTTCTTTTTCTCATGCTCAAATTGCACAATTTCAGTGGGAGTCATAGGGAGCAACACAATTTTCTTGCCCTTATGCATGAGAGTATACTTATTAGATCGACCATGGTGAATAGCGTCAGTATCAAACTCCCAAGGACGTCCCAACAAAAGAGAGCAATCATCCATAGGTACCACATCAAAATCAGAAAAATCATGATAAGAACCAATGGAAAAATGTATCTTTGTTGTTTGTGTTACCTTTACCTTACCATTGTTGTTAAACCATCGAATGTGATAAGGGTGAGGATGCTCCCGTGTGGTCAAGCCAAGCTTCTTGACCACCTCAACATTCACCAAATTATTGCAGCTACCACCATCAATGATGGTATGCACACGGCAGTCCTTGACGACGAGAAACATGTTGAAAAGGTTGTGATGTTGGCGGTTATCGTCCTCTCCAACCGTGGCACTCAAAGTTCGCTGCAAAATCAAAGTCCTATAGTTGTTGGTCGCAGATGTACCAAGAACCTCCTCAGCACCGTCATCAGAACCTGATATGTTAGCTGCAATAATATTTTCATCTTTATATCAGAAGCACTAACATACCCACCATCAACAGTGGCAATGATCGCCCATTTGCTGGGGCAATATCGTTGCATATGGCCAAGTCCCTGGCAACTGTGGCACTTGATGTCGGAGGTGCGACTGGTGAAATGTTGGGTATTGTGATGGACCAAAATCCGTACGCCCAGGATCTCAAAGGGTGGTGCCACACGATGCGACACCCGATAGCACACATCATAAGGACACCATCGTATTACATTGAAAACAAACTGAATATGTACAAAAAGTAGTACAAACCTTCAGTTTACAGCTAATTACAGAGTTACTACAGCGGAAGATAAATTTATACAACTCACGCCCACCTAACTAGCAAAAGTCGGTTGTCCAGCCCTACGGACAACCCACACTAGCTGCACTGATCTTCAGCGCACCGTGTACAGCTCCCACTCAGCCGTGGTCCCCAACGGAGGGTAGCCCTCGCCGGTGGACTCGTATCCCGAGTCCGTGGGATACTCCTCACCTGCAAACACTCATAGCAGCAACCGTGAGCACGCTGGCTCAGCAAGTCTTATCCGACTTACCTACACAGGAAACTCTACATGCAGGTCACACGAAGATAGGATGGTAATGATGTGTACAGGGGTCCCGATCTTCCGAAAGGTTCTGATAACTCTCAATTTGGTGGAGACTTGACACAAACCGATCCGGCTTCCGAACAACACGTTCTGAACCCTGCAATCGCAGCACCACGTTTCCTCAGGTTATCAAACGATATTGCGCGGTTGACCTCGCCAAGAAGGCTAATCCTTGCCTGCGAATCAAAGAACACAAGCATGAACAAGAAAGAATGCAACCAAATTGCTGAAAAATATGAAGCACTCAAGTTGGGGTCTCACAAACCGATGAACGGCGAAACTGTTCTTGACAGAATAATCTAAGCAAAACTCAGTTATGGTGATCAATTTGATAACGATTGTGGCAGCTAGGGTCTCGATGGAATGCAGCAGATGGAATAACAAAGTAGGAACAAAACACGATTAAACCAGAAACAAAACACGAACTAGGACACAAATTCAACACTACGGACTCCAAAACAGAATTGTGCAAAAGGCTAAACCTGGTCTGGGATGGGGTAACCTATGACTATAATTTTTTGGCTTTTTCGTGGACGATAGGACGAGTTCAAGATAAAGAAAACTAGGGGAAGGTGAACCTGACGGTGCACCTAAAGCTCTGATTACCACTTGATGTGTACAGGGGTCCCGATCTTCCGAAAGGTTATGATAACTCTCGATTTGGTGGAGACTTGACACAAATCGATCCGGCTTCCGAACAACACGTTCTGAACCCTGCAATCGCAGCACCACGTCTCCTTAGGTTATCGACCGATATTGCGCGGTTGACCTCGCCAAGGAGGCTAATCCTTGCCTGCGAATCGAAGAACACAAGCAAGAACAAGAAAGAATGCAACCAAATTGCTGAAAGATATGAAGCACTCAAGTTGGGGTCTCATAAACCGATGAACGGCGAAACTGTTCTTGACAGAATAATCTAAGCAAAACCCAGTTGTTTGTGACGGCGGCTAGGGGGTATAAAGGAGGTGGAGGACGACAAGGGGGGTGCTGGGGTCGTGACCTAACTCTAAGACACATACATAATGGACTTTTACTCGATACAATGCCCAATGGCCCACTAGGTGATGCAACACCCTGACAAACTCTAAACTTTATACTGTTTTGAAGTTTCCCGTCGACTCAAAGGGAATTTTGTCACACCCGGTTTTTCCGAAGAACAACCAAGTGAATATCACATGTATGCCAGGATCATTTTCTCATACATGTGATGACAAATAGTGAAGCATCATTTATTACAAGCCAGGTGTCGAATATAAATAAGTCTTACATAGCAAATGTCTCAATGGACAATAATAAGTTCATCACCAGTAAATAAACTAGCAGCGGAATATTATTCTTGAGGGCTCCGTCACAGATGTTGCACGGGGGTCTCCATGAACCTAGAAACCTTCTTCGGGTCCAAAGTCTTGGTCATTATACACCACCTCATTATCTTGACCTGAGCAGCAATATAAACCAACAAATATGCAAGGTTGAGTACCGATGGTACTCAGCAAGTGTGGGAAAGTTATGTCATGCATGGCTAGAACAAGGAGAGGTTGAACTCATGGTTAAAGCACTATTCAATTAATACCTATCACCTTAGATTATTAAGCACCTACATTACTACATGGGTGAAATGGTCCCAATCTCCCATCCCATCATCATAACCATAACATCATTTCCAATGTTAAGCTCCCCGCTTAACATTCACACCCTCCAAGACCATCATACTCTAATCATGAATAAGTCCAAGCCACTCTTGACCGTGAGCACGACTGTCATGACAGTTTTGACTCTGCAGAGTTTGTACCACTGTACCCACATGTAGTGATTTCATCCCCCGTTGCCGGGTGGACTAAAAGAACCTCCATTATGCCAGTGGCTACGAACCACATTCACACTTCCCAGGTGTGTAGCCAGGAGATCACTACGAAGCCTTTACAAAGGGATTCCCGACGAGCGTGGGACCACTGAGGTTTCACCCCTAACATCATACAAGAGGCTCCAACCCCGCTGCAGTGGCCCCCTCTTGAGCCTTGCGGTTCATATGGTAGTCCAGCTGACACCTATTCCCCGCACCATCCAACGCACCCATACTACGCCTGGGATACACCTAATTAATTGGCCAAGCTGCCCCATCTCAGCATGTGGTTGGCACGGTAAAGCCAGGTTACATGCTCCATGAACCGGTCCTTAGGATCCAGGCAAGTACTAAACACAAACCCGAGTCTCGTGCACCCAGCACACAACCAAAACATCCAACTTGCCTTGATCCCTACCTCTACATAACTCACAATATCTCATTCAAGAGTATGGTAAAATAAACTGATGATCTCATATCCCAAATATCCCATTCTAAGCATGGCTAAGCATATGCATAATAATAAATGACATGATAAAATAAATCCCAACCCAAGCTACAAGGAAACAAGGTAATGCAATTCTAGGGAAACTTCCTAGCATGGGTTTCATATTTAACTTGACAATGCAATAATTCTATCTAAACATCCTAGTATAGGATCAAAGTGGTCAAGGACACTTGCCTCCTTCCTGCTGCTTTTGAAATGGGTAATCCTGATCTTGGAAAGGAAGAACTTGCTCTGGAGCAGGTTCTACATCATACCATCACACATAGCAAAAGAAAAACAACAATCCATAAGACATAGTTCACACTTCCACTTCAAACAAACCACACATTCACATTTATGAAAGCCATTCACAAATTCTATGTGTTGTGGTTACTCTATGTGTGTTGATCTTTGACTTACATGCACTTTTAAACATGTGTATATGATTTCTACTTTTGTATTCACATTTATGCTTACATACCATATATATGAGTTTCCAATTTAAATAAATTCCTTATATTTAATTACTACACCTTTTAGCTACCAAGTATGCATGAAAGGTATTTTCCTACTCCATATGTGTCTTCATAATTTCTACCAATCCTAAACTGAGTTCTTTGGATTTTAGAAACTTCATTTATCATTTACTAGTTGCTATATTTTCAGATTTATTTCCTATGCCTAAATGTGAACTTTATTATGAAAATAACAAGACACATCATCTAAACAGAATAGGTTCTGATGTAAAATATTTAATAATATATTTTTGACCTTTTCCTCTGATGTAAACTATTTTACATTTATTTTCCCTATTTTCAGAACTATTCTTTACTTAAAAATGTGTCCCTATAACTAATAAATGTGAATAATAAATTAAACAGATTCATTTCAGCCCAAAATCTATTTTTATCTCACTCCAAAGTTTTCTAAGTACTGAGAAAGTTTTTAATTTAATTTTGACAATATGTTTGTCCCACTTTTAAAATTTTAAATACTAGCCACATATTCAATTTCCTAGATTAAATATCAAACAGGGTTAAAAGGTAAACTCACCCCTCTACAGGGTCTATAATATTATTTTAACAATTTTCAGGGGTCTAGCTACTCATAACAGAGGAGTTTTTCCTAATTTTTATTAAGTCCAGGGGCTAAAACTGATTTTTAAATGAATTTACATGATTTTCTGAAGTTCCAGGGGCTAGATCAGAAGTTTCCGGGGCTAGCTCTTATTTCTCGAGAACCCCAGGGGGTAGCACGTAAGATTTCCAGTCTTTATAACGCGGGGCTGACGTGGACCGTCCGATTTAAAACAGACGGCTGAGATTATAACGCGAACCGGTACGCGGGGATTTAAACTCTATCGTGCGATTTAAAATAAACGGCGCACAAGCGGCCACGTCGCTCTGATCGAGCGCGGGCGCGCTGCCGGCGGTGCACGGCGGCGGGAGGCGGCGATCTCGCCGGATAGTTTTGGATCTTCGGGAATTCTTCCTAGAACTGTGATTTTATGGCATAGATCGGTGGAGGGGAGTCGGGGATCTCACCTCGGGGGTTTTCTTGAGCTCAGAGGTCCTGGATAGCGATCGGCGACGAGGTCCGAGGTGAATTCACGGCGAGGCTCGCCGGCGCTGTGTTTGAGCCGCAAACCACCGAGTTTTCTGCACCTGCGAGGTTCCCCGGAGGCGGTGGATCAAGACCAGGGAGTTAGATCGGAATTCCCGAGCGTAGATCGGGCAGAATCCGCCGGAGGTGCTCGGGTTCTCACCGGAGTAAAATTGGCGGATCGCGTGGGAAAAATGGGACAAGGCCGGGATTTTTATAGACGGGGGGGGGGGGGAGTGGCGGGTTGGTTTAGATCGAGCTGGAGTCTTCGAGGTACGGAAATCGGCTTGGATACGCGAGAATTCCCGATCGGTTTTGATTCGGGTGAGAGAGTCCGGCCGATCGCGGCGCGGGTGCGAGGAAGAAGAAAGGCTGGCGGGACCCGCCTGTCAGTGGGAGGAAAGGGGGCGCGCGCGGCCGCGGGCTGGCGCGGAGCAGGGTGGGCCGACTGGTGGGTTTCGGCCCACTGGCCGGTTTTTTTCTGTTTTCCTTTTTTTTCTATTTCTTTTCTGTTTTGAGTTTAAATTGAATTACAGTTTGAATTTGAATTTTTGCAACACATGCAACACGTCCAAAAATTTTTAAATTCCCCTCTAAACAGGATTTTGGGGTGTTACAGCTCTACCCCCCTTAAAAGAAATCTCGTCCTTCGAGAAGTGTGGTTCTAAGAAAACAATTCCGGAAATTGTGCCTTAAGCTCATCTTCTCGCTCCCAGGTGGCTTCCTCTTCTGAGTGATGCTTCCACTGCACCTTGCACATCCGGATTCTTTTATTTCTGGTGAGGCGTTCCATTGTCTCCAAAATCTTGGATGGTTGCTCGGCATAAGACAAATCCTCAGCAACGTCCACTTCATTCATGGGTAACATCTCTTCAGGTGTCCTCAGACATTTCTTGAGCTGTGACACATGGAATACATCGTGCACATCCGATAAGCGAGCCGGTAATTCTAGCTGATACGCCACTTCGCCTTTCCTCTCCAGAACTTGAAAGGGTCCGATGTATCGAGGTGACAACTTCCCTTTCACCTTGAACCGATGAAGTCCTCGGATAGGGGACACCTTGAGATAGACATAGTCTCCCACGCTGAAAACGAGCTCTCTTCTTCGTACATCGGCATAGCTCTTTTGGCGTGTCTGTGCTATCCTCAAATTGTTGCGAATTTCCCTCACCTTCGCTTCGGCTTCTTGTAGTACTTCTGGACCAAACACTTTACTTTCCCCCGTTTGGTTCCAAAATAGGGGAGTTCTGCACTTCCTCCCGTACAAAGCTTCAAACGGTGACATCTTCATACTAGCTTGATAGCTGTTGTTATAGGAAAACTCCACATACGGTAAGTTCTTATCCCAACTACGATTGTTTTTGAGTGCACATGCCCTCAGCATATCTTCAAGAATCTGATTGGTTCTTTCCGTCTGCCCATCAGTTTGGGGATGATAGGCAGAACTAAAGTTCAGATGGGTTCCCATGGTTTCGTGCAACTTCTGCCAGAACCTTGAGGTGAACTGTGTCCCTCGATCCGACACGATCTTCTTTGGCACTCCATGGTAACACACGATCCTTGACATGTACAACTCTGCCAATTTGGATCCGCTGTAGCTTTCTTTTACGGGGATGAAATAAGCTACCTTGGTTAGCCTGTCGATGATGACCCATATTGAATCATATTCTGATTGGGTCCTAGGCAATCCTACTATGAAATCCATACCAATTTCTTCCCATTTCCATTCAGGCACTTTGAGTGGTTGCAATAATCCCGCGGGTCGTTGATGTTCTGCTTTCACCAACTGACATGTGTCGCATAGGGCAACATGTTCCGCGACATCTCGCTTCATGCCATACCACCAATACCTGCTCTTGAGGTCCTGGTACATCTTCGTACTCCCAGGATGAATGGAATAGTCAGAATCATGAGCCTCCTTCAAAATCAATTCACGGATCTCATTTACTTCTGGCACACAGATTCTTTTCCCGTGCCACACCGTTTCTTGTTCATCCTCTCTAAAACCAGGAGCTTTATTTTCCTTGATGAGTTATCTGATCTCTTGTATCTTCTCGTCTTTCTTTTGACCCTCGCGGATGTCTCGCTCGAGTGTGGAGTCCACTTCCATGGCGATGGCTTCACCACTATTTACCAGGCATAGATTGAGCCTTATAACCTCGTCCTTCAATTATGCAGGCATGTCCTTCAAGCTCAACTTATTGACCTGCACTTTCCGACTTAAAGCATCGGCCACGACGTTTGCTTTCCCAGGATGATAGTTGATGCCCACATCAAAGTCATTGATTAGCTCTAACCATCTCCTTTGTCTGAGGTTGAGGTCTGGCTGTGTGAATATGTACTTCAAACTCTTATGATCCGTATATATCTCGGTCCTCTTCCCCATCAAATAGTGCCGCCAAATTTTCAACGCGTGTACCACTGCGGCTAGTTCTAGGTCATGTGTAGGGTAGTTTTTCTCGTGCTTCCGGAGTTGTCGGGATGTATAAGCCACGACATGCCCTTCTTGCATGAGAACACATCCCAACCCATTTCCAGAGGCATCGCAGTACACCGTAAAGTTTTTCTGCATATCTGGCATAACTAGCACTGGGGCTGTTGTCAATCTTTTCTTTAACTCCTGAAAACTCGTTTCGCACTGTGGCGTCCATGTGAATGTGATTCCCTTCTCCAACAGTTTGGTAATGGGTCTCGAGATCTTAGAGAATCCCTCAATAAACCGTCGATAGTATCCAGCCAATCCCAAAAAGCTTCGAACTTCCCCGACATTTTCAGGGGTCTTCCACTTCTGTATATCCTCGATTTTGGCGGGATCTACGGAGATTCCTCCCTCCGAGATTATATGTCCTAAGAAGGGAACTCTCTTCAGCCAAAACTCACACTTGCTCAACTTGGCATATAGTTGGTGTTCTCTCAGCCTCTGCAACACCAACCTTAGATGTTTCTCATGTTCTTCACCTTTGGGGAAGACGAGAATGTCATCTATGAAAACCACCACAAATTTGTCCAGATATTCCATGAATACCTTGTTCATGAGATACATGAAGTACGCCGGGGCATTAGTTAGCCCGAAAGGCATGACAGTGTATTCATATAGTCCGTACCGAGATACGAAAGTTGCCTTGGGAATATTAGATTGCCTTATCTTGAGTTGGTGGTATCCCGACCTGAGATCAATTTTCGAGAACACACAAGCGCCCTTCAATTGATCAAACAAGTCTTCAATGCAGGGTAATGGGTACTTGTTCTTGATGGTTACCTCATTCAAGGCACGGTAATCCACGCATAACCTTTGGGTTCTGTCCTTCTTGGGCACAAATATCACCGGAGCTCCCCATGGTGACAAACTAGGACGAATATACCCCTTCTCCGTCAATTCTCTCAAATGATCCTTGAGTTCTCCCAGCTGCTTGGAGTACATCCGATAAGGTCTCTTGTATATCGGGGTTGTTCCAGGCACTAGCTCAATTGCGAATTCCACTTCACGATCGGGAGGCATACCTGGCAACTCCTCCGGAAAAACATCTGGATATTCCCTAATGGTCCTGATCTCCTCCACTTTCACCTCAACTTGATTTAATTTAATGTCACTCCTAGGCTCTTGTATTGTTATGAACTTTACTCTTGTGCCACTAGGGTGAGTTAGTTCCACCGTTCTGGTCGAACAATGGATGATTCCCTTATGTTTGGTCAACCAATCCATACCCAAAATAATATCTATCCCTTGTGAATCTATCACTATGAGGTTAGCAGTAAATACTACCCCATTAATTTCTAGGTTCAACTTGGGACACACTTGTCTTGTCCTTATTTCTCCACCTGGAGAGTTTACGGCTAGCATATGGTTCATTTGTGTTGTTGCTAGGTCATGTTTCTTAACAAACCCTTGAGCAATGAACGAGTGGGTAGCACCAGAATCAAACAGCAGGGTTGCAATGTGTAAATTGGCAGGAAACTTACCAACTACCACGTCGGGTGCCTCTTGTGCTTCCTCCATAGTGATGTGGTTCACCCGTCCTCTCATTACATTCTGCTGTTGTGGCAGCGTGGGCTTCTTCTTTGGGCACTTATGGGCGTAGTGCCCCACTTCACCACAATTAAAACATTGCACCCCAACCTTAGGTGCTTGACCTTTATTGTCTTGGGGTTGGTTTGGGGGTCCTTGCACTGCTGGTCGAGGTGGATATGCGGGGCGAGGCTGCTGTACAAACTGACGTTGCGGCTGTGCTGGTGCTGCCGGAGACCTGTAGTTCGGGTTGTACCCTCTTGGTGCTGAGTAGGGTACCGCAGCACGGTTCGTCTGCCCTGCAGGTTGCTGCATCAGACGTGGGCGGGTGTTGCTCCCTGAGGCTTGATGTGACCACCCGGCCTTCCTCTTATTCTCATTTTCCAAGGCCTTCAGTTTCCTTTCCACCACAAACGCTCTGTCCACCATCTTTTGGAAGCTTTCATACTCATTTGAGGACATTGCACACTGCATTTCTGCGGTAAGTCCCTCCACGAAACAATCTTGTTTCTGCTCATCAGTCTCTATGTCCCGTGGGGCATAACAGGATAGTTAAGTAAATTTAGTGAGGTATTCCCTCACCGTCATGTTTCCCTGCTGCAGTCCCAAGAACTCCTTCCTCTTGTTTTTGAGTTCACCTCTTGGGATGTAATGGTTGCGGAAGCTACGCTTGAACTCTTCCCAAGTGATGTTCTCAGGGTCATGATGGGCGGCCACGTAGGTGGTCCACCAATCAGCAGCAGGTCCATGCTATTGATGAGAGGCAAACAGCACCCTCTCATACCCTTGGCACTGTATGATCCTCATCTTGCTTTCAATGGTCTTTAGCCAATCATCTGCCTCCAGAGGTTCAGCAGCACTTGCAAACTTTGGAGGTTGAGTTCCTAGAAACTCACTCAACCTTGGTTGGCGTGGTGCAGCTTGTGGAGGTGGAACTTGATGCAAGTTGGCCACCACTTGAGTCAAGTTCTGGATGAGCTGATTTTGATTCTCCAGCATTTGGTGGAGGGGATCAACTCCTTCATGGCGTCCACCCCTGTCTTGGCCTCCAGAAAGATGAGGGTTGCAGGCCTCATCGTTGTTGTTGGCGGGGTTGGCAGCATGACCTTTTCCTCTTCCGGCCATCTAGCATGATCAACCAAATGTTAATTTAAAGTATTACGTATTATCTTACTACTTTCACTTGTTTGTACTTTGAAATGTTGAAGCTTTGTTATACTTTTCTGAGGGTTCATATCTCACACAAAAATAACTGCAATATTATTTCATGTGGGTTCACACACCAAAGCAAAACAATCTGAAGACGAGGCAGTGGACAATTGCTCATGGCTTCCACAACTCACGTCACACACCAAGCATTAACACACCATTAACTAACGTAACGACTCGACTACTCGACATCCTTCTATTTTAAGGGAAAGGCGCTACGCTACTCGTTTTCTTGAGCTGGCTCCTCGGGATCTTCCTCATCATTTCGGCTGCCTTCTGACTCTGCTTTGGATGGGGAGGCTGCTGGTGGAGAACTGCGACGACGCCTGATTGCTCGGCGATCTGGGGAGTCAGGAGTCCATGTATCATTCACGGTGACACACAGTTCATTCCCATCTCCTCTTTCTCTCGCCCTCAAGCAGGCTCGAAGCAACGCCTCGGTTTCCTTCAAGGTGTCCCGAACATCCTGAAGCTCCTGCTGACACTCCTGCAGTCGTGTGCTGAGCATAGCAGCATCCTCCAAGCACGGGTCCATGTGCTCATGGGAAGTCCCTTGCTGCACTGGCGGGTACTTATACTCCGTTGTACCACTCTCGCGCTGGAGGACATACATGTACTCGGTTCTGTCCAGGTGTTGACGATAGATGTGACTCTGGCAGGTGATGGCCTCCCAGGTAACATCCTTCTCCGCATCGACCTGTGTCGCTCTACAAGCTGGAGAGCGGTGGATCTTAAGCAGCTGGTTTTCGTGTATAATCCTCATCTCTGAACTCCATTCTTCCCTCTTCTCACGGATGGTCCTGGTGGAGTTATAGTGGATGATTAGCTTGCCCGTATTGCCGGCGGCTTCGAGCATACGTCGAAGACGGCGCAACAAGCCTCCTACTGCCAATCCGTAGGAAAGGTACGTCACCGGACGGCTCTCCTCTCTTTCGGCAAGGGCAACTACGGGAACTCTCCCTCCTGTGGACTTGCGAGCGGTGCGAATCATGCGAACCATCTAAAACAAAAAGCATTTAAACTTAGGTTAGATAAACTTTTTAAACAAAAGTCCTATTTTGAATGAAAATTGGGGTAAGATAAAGAAAGTGACTCATTAAATAACACTTTTCAACACACACCTTGTAAAAATAGTTTTTAAGAAAATAGGGCCCTTAAATACGTCGATTTCTACCTAGGTCCACGTTCCTACGGGCAACCTTGGCTCTGATACCACTTCTGTCACACCCGGTTTTTCCGAAGAACAACCAAGTGAATATCACATGTATGCCAGGATCATTTTCTCATACATGTGATGACAAATAGTGAAGCATCATTTATTACAAGCCAGGTGTCGAATATAAATAAGTCTTACATAGCAAATGTCTCGATGGACAATAATAAGTTCATCACCAGTAAATAAACTAGCAGCGGAATATTATTCTTGAGGGCTCCATCACAGGCGTTGCCCGGGGCTCTCCATGAACCTAGAAACCTTCTTCGGGTCCAAAGTCTTGGTCATTATACACCACCTCATTATCTTGACCTGAGCAGCAATATAAACCAACAAATATGCAAGGTTGAGTACCGATGGTACCAAGCAAGTGTGGGAAAGTTATGTCATGCATGGCTAGAACAAGGAGAGGTTGAACTCATGGTTAAAGCACTATGCAATTAATACCTATCACCTTAGCTTATTAAGCACCTACATTACTACATGGGTGAAATGGTCCCAATCTCCCATCCCATCATCATAACCATAACATCATTTCCAATGTTAAGCTCCCCGCTTAACATTCACACCCTCCAAGGCCATCATACTCTAATCATGAAAAAGTCCAAGCCACTCTTGACCGTGAGCATGGCTGTCATGACAGTTTTGACTCTGCAGAGTTTGTACCACTATACCCACATGTAGTGATTTCATCCCCCGTTGCCGGGTGGACTAAAAGAACCTCCATTATGCCAGTGGCTACGAACCACATTCACATTTCCCAGGTGTGTAGCCAGGAGATCACTACGAAGCCTTTACAAAGGGATTCCCGACGAGCGTGGGCCCACTTAGGTTTCACCCCTAACAGCATACAAGAGGCTCCAACCCCGCTGCATTGGCCCCCTCTTGAGCCTTGCGGTTCATATGGTAGTCCAGCTGACACCTACTCCCCGCACCATCCAACACACCCATACTACGCCGGGGATACACCTAATTAATTGGCCAAGCTGCCCCATCTCAGCATGTGGTTGGCACGGTAAAGCCAGGTTACATGCTCCATGAACCGGTCCTTAGGATCCAGGCAAGTACTAAACACAAACCCGAGTCTCGTGCACCCAGCACACAACCAAAACATCCAACTTGCCTTGATCCCTACCTCTACATAACTCACAATATCTCATTGAAGAGTATGGTAAAATAAACTGATGATCTCATATCCCAAATATCCCATTCTAAGCATGGCTAAGCATATGCATAATAATAAATGACATGATAAAATAAATCCCAACCCAAGCTACAAGGAAACAAGGTAATGCAATTCTAGGGAAACTTCCTAGCATGGGTTTCATATTTAACTTGACAATGCAATAATTCTATCTAAACATCCTAGTATAGGATCAAAGTGGTCAAGGACACTTGCCTCCTTCCTGCTGCTCTTGAAATGGGTAATCCTGATCTTGGAAAGGAAGAACTTGCTCTGGAGCAGGTTCTACATCATACCATCACACATAGCAAAAGAAAAACAACAATCCATAAGACATAGTTCACACTTCCACTTCAAACAAACCACACATTCACATTTATGAAAGCCATTCACAAATTCTATGTGTTGTGGTTACTCTATGTGTGTTGATCTTTGACTTACATGCACTTTTAAACATGTGTATATGATTTCTGCTTTTGTATTCACATTTATACTTACATACCATATATATGAGTTTCCAATTTAAATAAATTCCTTATATTTAATTACTACACCTTTTAGCTACCAAGTATGCATGAAAGGTATTTTCCTACTCCATATGTGTCTTCATAATTTCTACCAACCCTAAACTGAATTCTTTGGATTTTAGAAACTTCATTTATCATTTACTAGTTGCTATATTTTTAGATTTATTTCCTATGCCTAAATGTGAACTTTATTATGAAAATAACAAGACACATCATCTAAACAGAATAGGTTCTGATCTAAAATATTTAATAATATATTTTTGACCTTTTCCTCTGATGTAAACTATTTTACATTTATTTTCCCTATTTTCAGAACTATTCTTTACTTAAAAATGTGTCCCTATAACTAATAAATGTGAATAATAAATTAAACAGATTCATTTCAGCCCACAATCTATTTTTATCTCACTCCAAAGTTTTCTAAGTACTGAGAAAGTTTTTAATTTAATTTTGACAATATGTTTGTCCCACTTTTTAAATTTTAAATACTAGCCACATATTCAATTTCCTAGATTAAACATCAAACAGGGTTAAAAGGTAAACTCACCCCTCTACAGGGTCTATAATATTATTTTAACAATTTTCAGGGGTCTAGCTACTCATAACAGAGTAGTTTTTCCTAATTTTTATTAAGTCCGGGGGCTAAAACTGATTTTTAAATAAATTTACATGATTTTCTGAAGTTCCAGGGGCTAGATCAGAAGTTTCTGGGGCTAGCTCTTATTTCCTGAGAACCCCAGGGGGTAGCACGTAAGATTTCCAGTCTTTATAATGCGGGGCTGACGTGGACCGTCCGATTTAAAACAGACGGCTGAGATTATAACGTCGAACCGGTACGCTGGGATTTAAACTCTACCGTGCGATTTAAAATAAACGGCGCACAAGCGGCCACGTCGCTCTGATCGAGCGCGGGCGGCGCTGCCGGCGGCGCACGGCGGCGGGAGGCGGCGATCTCGCCGGAGAGTTTCTGATCTTCGGGAATTCTTCCTAGAACTGTGATTTTATGGCATAGATCGGTGGAGGGGAGGTCGGGGATCTCACCTCGGGGGTTTTCTTGAGCTCGGAGGTCCTGGAAAGCGATCAGCGACGAGGTCCGAGGTGAATTCACGGCGAGGCTCGCCGGCGCTGTGTTTGAGCCGCAAACCACCGAGTTTTCTGCACCTGCGAGGTTCCCCGGAGGCGGTGGATCAAGACCAGCGAGTTAGATCGGAATTCCCGAGTGTAGATCGGGCAGAATTCGCCGGAGGTGCTCGGGTTCTCACCGGAGTAAAATTGGCGGATCGCGTGGGAAAAATGGGACAAGGCCGGGATTTTTATAGACGGGGGGGGGGGGGGGGCGGCGGGTTGGTTTAGATCGAGCTGGAGTCTTCGGGGTCCGGAAATCGGCTGGGATACGCGAGAATTCCCGATCGGTTTTGATTCGGGTGAGAGAGTCCGGCCGATCGCGGCGCGGGTGCGAGGAAGAAGAAAGGCTGGCGGGACCCGCCTGTCAGTGGGAGGAAAGGGGGCGCGCGCGGCCGCGGGCTGGCGCGGAGCAGGGTGGGCCGACTGGTGGGTTTCGGCCCACTGGCCGGTTTTTTTCTGTTTTCCTTTTTTTTCTATTTCTTTTCTGTTTTGAGTTTAAATTGAATTACAGTTTGAATTTGAATTTTTGCAACACATGCAACACGTCCAAAAATTTTTAAATTCCCCTCTGAACAGGATTTTGGGGTGTTACAAATTTTGACATGGGGCCAGTTCCATTGGAAAGTTTATCCTCTCAGATTTCTGTGCATCTGTAGAACGTCAAAAACGGAGTCCGTATGCCTCCTGTGCATCCATTTTAAGGTGGACTGCTCCTGGGCCCGAGTTGGACTCGAGTTTGAGTTGGGCTCGGTCTCTAACTTCTTGTTGGCGTATTTTCTGGTCCTCCACGCCTCCAAACCCCTCTCCATGTATCTCCATGTCCTCTCCATGGTTCCTAATCATAATTAATCCATTAGGTAGCAACATACTCTCAAAATTCACATATAAAGAATTGTTCAGGAACGAGCTCACCTCTAAATTCAATTGTCGTGCTCGAGCTCTAGTAATTGGACCTTACATGTCTACCATGTGAGTGTTTTGTATATCTGCAGGAGTGATGTCCACATCAGGTAAATTGCAGCAAACGGACACACCTACAAGTTCATCCTTAATTCAACTTTTAGCCACAAGTTAACGGTTCATGAATCTGATATTTAGTAAGCAATATTTGGTGGCACACATGTAACAACACAAATTATTCATAACAGCAATATTGAATCATAACATTCCATATATTAACCTACGTCTCGACTCAGTGACCAAGTGGTACTCATCACCGTGAGGGACGGCGAATCAACTCTATATACACCTGCAGGGATACCCGAATAGCATGTCACGTACGCCCACTCGTGGAGCTGCACAACACGCTCACTTGATGTCGTACGGGACAACCTTTCGCCCAACAGCCCGCACGTCGAACCGGTTGCAGCGAAACAAGCAGGAGGTTCCCTACACGGAGCATCTCTCTATGCCCATTAGCAGATTTCCACCTGTCTGCCCTCAACCAACACCTATAAATCGGTGTTCTATGCCTCGACGCCCGGAGGTTTAGGTTACATCAGTTTACCGGGGCCCATATATCCGATATGCCTTTGGTACATTCAAACTTGATCAGCGTGGGCCACACATGGATCGGTCCTCAATCGACACGGACAGGGCTGTGCCCACAAGACTTCCTCTCGCTGCGCCCTAGCCCCTGCCTAGCCTCATTTTCTTATTAAAGTGCTCTCACATTACTCGAACAAATTCCGTGTGTCCCGAAGCCTATACTCGCGAGTAGATTCCAACTACTCGACTTGTACCGAAGTCTATAAACATTAAGCTCAGCATGAACTACTCGAGTAATTAGACACTACCCTCACTCCGTTTGGAAAAATCTGGCTATGCATTTGGGGTTTCATCCACCCTACACCTAATGCACATACATACTTCAAACTAATTGGTTATAAAGCAAAACTTTATAAAACTTGTTTAAATGCAAACCGGGGCTTGCCTTGTTTCTGCTGGTCAGGGGTTAGGGTCTCGTCCAGAAGTAGGAAGTCCAACACTTCCGGGGTCTCCTCGCCTTCAGCGACTACACGTGAGCAATCAAACGATATGTCAATTTAAATGCAAAGTGTTAAATTGAGTATGTAAAGACCATAACTCTAGTTAGACCTCCCCTTTGGCTCTGAAATTTTTATGGTGGCTTGGTAAGGTCCTAACCAGAGAGTTGACCAAGTTTCATTTGAAACAAAGTTCATTTGAGCTCTGTACAAATAAAAGTCTAAATGGTCATTACTAGAGCTTCTATGGTTTTCAAGGGAATTTCATGGATCAAACCATTACTTTCTGGAAACTAGAGTTTGATATGGTTCTAATGGAGTTGGTTTCATATCATTTGAAGAATTGTAGAGAAAGTTATGCCCTAATCAAGATTTGGGAAAATCTGAAAAATGTTTCTGTACATTTTTGTATTTTGTCAGGGCAGTTAACTTAATCACACAATTAGGGAGACTAAATGAACTTGGATGGATCTGAATTTTTCCTGTGACTCAAGGATTTTCCAATGAACATCCTAGCCAAATTTCAGAACTTTCCATACAATCAATCTCCAGATAAAATTCCCAACAGTTTAAATTTTAGGGAATTAATTCTGGAAAAGGAATAAGTTTCATGAGCTGAAACTTCTTTTGCTGGATATTACTAGAAGAGCTGAATTTGGAGCTTCCTAGCAAAAGTTATAGGCATTTGAAGTTTGAACAAAATCTGAAAATCTTAGAAATGTTTAAACTCTGGTTGTGGGCCCCACTCTTTAAACCAACCAACTGAGATCGCGGCCACACCGCAGCCCACGGGGTTTTACCCACGCTGCCGCATCGGGTCCCAGCCGCAAACCGGTCCCCGCTGGAAAACAGAGACTGACTGGTGGACCCGGTCCTTTTTCGTCTTCCTCGTGACAACCCGTGCTTCCCGCAGCGGCGCTTCGCCGGAGAGGTCGCCGCAAGTCGTTCTACCGCACGACCTTCGACGAAACTCGGCGCCTGTGACCAACTTTTCTCAGGGAACACGTTGGTGCACTCACCAAAGCTCGGCGATGGCCGGAACCATGCTTGCGATGGTGACAGTGGCGACTCCAACTCCGGTGATGTCGCCCGAGCTACATAGGACCTTATTTTTGGAGCGGTTTCCTCCTACAGCTCCGTGGTGACATGCTGAGCACGAATAATCGTCACTGGATATTCAGCATAAGTCAAATACGGTTGTAGCTCGCCAATGTCTTCAGTGGGAACAGTAGCCGTATACATCAGACATTTTCAGAGTTGTGAAACATGGAAAACGTCGTGAACACCAGCGAGAGGCGCCGGTAATTCTAGTCGATATGCCACTGGTCTGCACTTCTCGGTGATGGCATGGGGTCCAATTAATCGGGGAGCGAGTTTCCCCTTCATGCCGAATCGGTGCACGCCCTTCATCGGAGATACACGGAGGTACACGTGTTCCCCGACATCGAAGTGCAGCGGCCTACGCCTCTTATCAGTGTAACTTTTCTGTCGGGATTGGGAAGCCTTCAAGTTTGCTTGAATAATACGAGCGCGCTCTTCGGCGTCGTTCACCAAATCAATCCTGAATATGACCCTTTCACCGGACTCGCACCAGTTCAATGGGGTGTTGCATTTGCGACCGTATAGAGCCTCATATGGTGCCATCTTGATACTCGCTTGATAGCCATTGTTGTACGAGAATTCCGCCAACGGTAGATGATCATACCAATTTCTACCGTGGTGGATGGCACACACTCTCAAGATATCTTCTAATACTTGGTTCACCCTCTTAGTTTGCCCATCTGTCTGAGGGTGATAGGAGGAGCTTCTAATCAGCTTAGTACCCAAAGCAGCGTGCAACTGCTCCCAGAAACGAGCCACGCGATCTGAGATTATGGGCTTGGGTACTCCATGCAAGCATAAGATTCTTGCAACGTACAACTCCGCATACCTGCTGGCATGGAAATGTGTATGCACGGGAATGAAGTGAGCTGACTTGGTTAACCGATCAGCGATTACCCAAACGGAATCATGCTTGTTGAACGTCATGGGTAATCCCACAATGAAATCCATGCTCACATCTTTCCCACTTCCATGCTGGGATCTTCAGGGGTTGGAACAGCCCTGATTTCCTCATGTGATCCGCCTTCACTCGTCTACACGTATCACACTCGGATACGTACTTTGCAACTTCCCGCTTCATCCGTGTCCACCAAAATTTACTCTTCAAATCTTGGTACATTTTGTTGCTGCCTGGATGAATGGAGAACTTAGACAAGTGAGCTTCATCAAGGATCTTCTTTCTCAACTCCATATTCCGGGGTACGACTATGCGGTCATTGAACAATAGTGCCCCCTCATCATCCTTCCGGAAACATTAAATATCCCCGCTGTCTATCCATCTCCGGAGATGTGCCATGCCCTTGTCAACCTTCTGAGCTGCAATGATATCCTCCCTAATAGTAGGAATGAGGGCAAGGTTGTAGAGTGATCCATAAGGAACCAAGTATAAACTCGGCTCTTCCTCTTCCATCGGTGTAATATTGAGGTTATGGACATGTGATTTCTGACTCAGCGCGTCGGCAACCACATTTGCCTTGCCGGGGTGGTAATGAATCTCAATCTCATAGTCTTTTATTAGTTGTAACCACCTCCTTTGCCTCATATTCAGCTCCTTCTGGGTGAAGATATATTTTAAACTCTTGTGGTCGGTGTAGAGATGCACCAAATTCCCTAGGAGATAGTGCCTCCACATTTTCAGCGCCAAAACCACAGCAGCAAGCTCAAGATCATGAGTCGGATAGTGCTGCTCATGGTTTCGAAGTTGGCGTGAGCCATACGCGACCACATGTCCTCCTTGCATCAACACACAGCCAAGCCCGATACCAGATGCATCACAATACACGTCGAAAGGCTTGGTCGTATCCGGTTGAACTAAGACCAGGACCATTGTGAGATGCTTCACCAATGCTTGGAACGCTCCTTCACATGCTGAGTTCCAAACATATTGCGTACCCTTTTTCAATAATTCTGTCATTGGCTTAGCAAGCTTGGAGAAGCTCGGTATGAATCTCTGGTAATATCCCGTTAAACCGAGGAAGCTTCTGACTTCATGGACAGAAGTGGGGGCTTTCCATTTCAGTACTTGTTCAATTTTGTCTGGGTCAACCGCAATGCCTTCCGCTGAGATGTTATGTCTCAAAAATGGCACTTGGCTGATCCAAATCTTGCATTTGCTGAACTTGGCATAGAGCTTATGGTCCCGCAATCGTTGAAGGACGATTCACAAGTGTTCGGCGTGTTGTCTTCTGACTTGGAGTAAACCAAGATATCATCAATGAACACCACAACGAACTTGTCCAGCTCCGGCATGAACACCGAGTTCATGAGGTACATGAAATGTGCCGGAGCGTTGGTGAGACCAAAAGACATGACGAGATATTCATATAGGCCATATCTCGTCGAGAAGGCCGTATTCGGGATATCCTCCGCCCGGATTTTTATTTGATGATACCCGGAGCGAAGGTCCATCTTAGAGAACACACTTGCACCCACAAGCTAATCAAACAGGATGTCAATGCGGGGAAGTGGATATTTATTCTTGATGGTGACGGCGTTGAGCGGCCGGTAATCCACACACAGCTCAAGGTTTCATCTTTCTTCTTGACGAACAATGCCGAGCATCACCAAGGTGAGGAACTCGGTCTAATGAAACCCTTGCTCAACAAATCATTGAGCTGTTCTTTTAACTCAGCCAGCTCATTCAGAGCCATCTTATACGGTCTCCGTGATATTGGGGTAGTCCCGGGTGCAAGTTCAATCTTGAACTCCACATCCCGTTCAGGTGGCATGCCCGGGAGATCATCAGGAAACACGTCAGGGTACTCTCGGACTACGGAGATGTCTTCTAACTTGGGAGCTTCAGTATTATAGGCTGCTGAAACTTCCGAGACAGGATTATCTAATACGATTGAATGCGGACGGTGGAATCGAGAATTCAAATGAACCGTCCGTGATAGAGTTTCCAGGACAGCGCCATGGTAGCGTAACCATACATCCCTAAGATTGCATCAATCTTTTGTCCTGTAGGATAATCAACGTAGTGGGATATATCTTCCCACCTAAGCACAGTGGTGCCTTTGGAATCATCATATTTGCTG
This sequence comes from Neostapfia colusana, assembly GCA_030760725.1. NCBI lineage: Eukaryota > Viridiplantae > Streptophyta > Magnoliopsida > Poales > Poaceae > Neostapfia > Neostapfia colusana. Next base: position 50,135,040 of record JASWHV010000015.1, read on the forward strand.
AAAATCTTCCCTCCCGGTGAGCAAATCACATATGAATAATCGGTTGGGAAGACTTGCAGTTGATGCTTAGCCACATAGGATGCACTTATAAAACTGTGGGTTGCACCCGAATCAAATAAGATGATGATTGACCAGTCATTGAGAGTGAACATACCCACCAGCACGTTCTCTCCTTCCGGGGCGTCCTCATTGTCGAGGTTGTGAATGCCCCCGGTTTGCTGACCTCCCTTCTTGACTGGTGGTTGGTCTCGAGCACCGCCCTGATATTGGGCTTGCTCGCTGCTTTGCTGCCCCTGTGAACAGTCCTTCGAAAAATGACCCGCCTGGCCACACGTGTAGCATGTGTAGCGAGGTGATCCTCCGCTGACCGGCGGACGGAATCCTGGGGTATGTTGTGGCGGTGGAAACACCCGGGGTACCATCTACTGCTGCTGCTGCAGTTGCGGTTGTGGTGGTGGCATCGGCGGTCAGAATGGGGGTGGCTGAAAAGAACGACCCCTAAACTGTTGAGATCGCACCGGTGGATGCCACTGCTGACCGGATGGTGTCCGATACACCATGCGGTATTTTTGAGAAGCTCCACCTCCACTGCTTGGTGGAGCGCTTCGCTTCCGCTGCTCAGCCGCCAATTCCCGCTGAGCATCCTCTTGCATTATCGCGGCGTTGACGAGATCTTTGAAAGTGCCATGATTGCATTGCACGAGATTCGTCTTCATATCAGGATTTAACCCCCGATAGAATTGCTCTCGCTTTCTCTCCTCGGTGGAGACATAATCTGATGCGTACTGCACCAGATGGTTGAACACACGGGAGTAGCCGTGGGCACTCCTCCCGCCTTGCTTCAGCTCCAAGAATTCTTGGAACTTCCTCTCCATTATCCCGGGAGGGATATGATTGGCGCGGAACACCTCCCGAAATTCTGCCCATTCAACGGCGTGGCCAGCAGGTAGTGAGGTGACATAGTTCGCCCACCACGCACCAGCGGCACTGTGAAGCTGCTGCTCCGTGAAGAGAGTCTTCTGCTGCTCCGTGCATTGGAGCAGCCCGAACTTGGACTCGATCGTCCGCAGCCAGTTGTCTGCCTCCAGCGGTTCTGCCGCTTCGGTGAACACCGGAGGATGCGTACTCATGAAATCCGAGTACGTCGTCACGTGGGGCTCACGAGGCCCCCTCTATTGACGCCCCCCCCCCGCCTGGGACGTATTCTGCATGATCGTGCGGAGCAGGTCAGTCTGCTCCTCACGAGAGCCCACCAGCGCCGAGATCACATCCGCTAGTGTAAGCGGAGGCGGCGGCGGTGGTTGTTGCTGCGGGGTATTGTCGTAGGTAGGTGGCTGGGAGTCATCACCCCCTTGCTGACTAGAGCCCCCGACCTTGTGCGTGGCCCGAGTACGAAGCATATGCAACCATACGATAATAAAATCAGTCCAACAGCATACTCCATGCAGTCTGATAAAATAGGCGTAAAATATAATGACAGTAAACATGCGATACATCTTGTACATGGATAATGTAATAACTTTGCACAAGCTACACCATTATCAGACCAAATATAACCTAGTAAAATCCAAATTTACGGACTTCCTCTTTGGAAGTTCGTCTCAACTAGATTTGGTCACTACGAGACGTTAACATCGCTTTGTCATCACGTATACTACCCTTTATCTTCAATACGACACAAACATGGCCTCTAGCAAAAGAAAATTGAATAGGAAATATACTCAAATCTTTCACTAGTCGAAGATAATAACTCATGAGTATGTTCTACTCCATTGGAAGTAATACAACCCCAATAGGTACGACAATCTCTCAAATGAGTTCAACTGTTCATTCCGCTGCCCAGAATGACCAGTTTCTACTTATCCCGGATTTTGACCTGGTAACTGGCATTTCATGACTCAAGTTGAATACCAAATCTAATGTTAACTTTGGTAGCTTTCCAACAAGTATTTATTTGCCCCCAGATAAGCTGTGTCTAAAAAGTTATGATAATTCAAAGTCAACAGAATTTCTGGAAGAATTTCAACAGCACCTCCTTTGGAAGTTGCTGTTTGTAACCCAAAATTCCACTGAATCCCGTGCTGCAACTGCAGAAACTTTGAATAACAAAGATGTAACACATCTCCTAACCTTTCCCAAAATGTATAATATGATAATTTTAGATTTTTCTACCAGAAGTTATGCTTGAAAAATAGAACAGTCCAGAGAGTTTTTGAATCTGTCCTGGTTCTGGACAGTTTCCAATCCTCTGGAATTTGAACCCGTTTGAGGTGGGATTCTGCTCTGGATGTCTACAACAAAGTTGTAAGGCACTTAATCCTCTTTCCAGAAAATATCCCACACCTCCATTGGTTAAGTAACCTGTGAGTTATGCTCTGTTAAAGTTCAGCAAACTTGCTGCCAAAACAGAGCACTCTGTTTTTCAATTCCCTTTTAGCTGAACTAATCAACATTTGAACTTGTCTACACAAACATGGTCCTAAATATTGAAACTTGGTTATCTCAGTTCCTTGTTAACATTATCTTTAATGCAAATGCTTATTCCATGTCAGTACTACGTACCTCATAAAAAGGAAAATCCTAACCGGATTATACCGGCATATACGTCTTAATTGTGGCACTAAACGGTCGCTCGCAAACGTGTACTACACGGGATACGTACGTGGTTAGAACCTGCAGAAGAACACTCAATAGTGATGCACTCAAACTTTTTTGACATTACAGGCAGGTCCATATTTGAAAGTAAATACATGCGCCCGTATCATTGTCATACGGCCGTCCTTGAGTTAAGCCACGTCTCAAGGTACGTGATCGTGTTTCCACACCACACGACGGGGAACCCGAGTAGAACGCGAACGGGTCGTCACGTTTGGGAATTTTATCAACCCAACAGATACCACCTACTGCCCTGCAGGGCACGCCAATGCAAGTGCTGCTCTTAGGCTATTCCCAGAAGAACACACTATCGTGTTAACGACCACACGATGGGGTTTCCACTTTCTTGCCTAATGCACAACAGGGACAGCGTTTCATATGAACTCAGGAACATGAAGAGTTCAAGAGTTTCATATTGACGTCTCACGCCAAGCTATGAGACCTATCCCTGAACCACTTTCCTCGTCAGAGGAGCTAACCGAAATTGAACCGCTTTCGGTGGCGTTCCTTACCATATTTACCTGAGCATAGGTGCGTCGTTACATAAACAAAATTCAGAATTATAACAAGTATGTTAGTCATGCCACTTTAAATAACTATCCTAATATAGTCCTTATTTGGGAATACTAGCGAATCCTCACCGTAATCCTAAGTTTTCACGTAATACAGTCCTTAATTAGTGTGCTATCCCCTAAGCAACTCTGATGCCAGCCTGTGACGGACCGAAATCCGTATGCCCAGGATCTCAAAGGGTGGTTCCGCACGATGCAACACCCGACATCACATATCATAAGGAAACCATCGTATTACATTGAAAACAAACTGAATATGTATAAAAAGTAGTACAAACCTTCAGTTTACAGCTAATTACAGAGTTACTACAGCGGAAGATAAATTTATACAACTCACGCCCACCTAACTGGCAAAAGTCAGTTGTCCAGCCCTACGGACAATCCACACTAGCTGCACTCATCTTCAGCGCGGCATGTATGGCTACCACTCAGCCGTGGTCCCCGACGGAGGGTAGCCCTCGCCGGTGGACTTGTATCCCGAGTCTGTGGGATACTCCTAACCTGCAAACACTCATAGAAGCAACCGTGAGCATGCTGGTTCAGCAAGTCTTAACCGACTTACCTACACAGGAAACTCTACATGCAGGTCATACGAAGATAGGATGGTAAATTGCAGCAAACGGACATGCCTACAAGTTCATCCTTAATTCAACTTTTAGCCACAAGTTAACTGTTTATGAATCTGAAATTTAGTAAGCAATATTTTCTGGCACACAGGTTACAATACAAATTATTCATAACAGCAATATTGAATCATAAAATTCCATATATTAACCTACGTCTCGACTCAGTGACCAAGTGGTACTCATCACCGCGAGGGACGGTGAATCGACTCGATGTACACCTGCAGAGATACCCAAATAGCACGTCACATATGCCCACCCGTGGAGCTGCACAACACGCTCACTCGATGTTGTACGGGATAACCTTTCTCCCAACAGCCTGCACGTCGAACCGGTCGCACCAAAACGAGCAGGAGGTTCCCTACACGGAGCACCTCTCTATGCCCGTTAGCAGATTTCCACCTGGCTGCCCTCAACCTACACCTATAAATCGGTGTTCTATGTGTGAGACCTATGTATGCTGAATACATTGGATTTGACGATAAAAGTTTTGAATACTACCAAAACACCTTTTTTAACAAGGTCCGACTCTACATCCGAGCTCCTGCAAGGTCCGACGATAGGTCCAACTTGTTTTGGGTAGCTCCGGCAAGGTCCGACGTAAGGTCCGATTTGCTTTGTCTAGGTCTGACTTATTTTAGCTAGGTCCGACTTGTTTTTGCTAGCTCTGGCTAGGTCCGACTAGCTTTGGTAAGTTCCATGCTAGGTCCAACTAAGCTTTAGTAAGCTCCGGCGCTGGGTTTGACTAGCTTTGGTAAGGTTCGGAGCTTGATTGCAATGGTTCTGCTTTTAACTTGCAATGTTTCGAACTTGCTTTACTCTTATGGAGAGTTTGCTTAGTATTATTTTACTAAGTTTTTGGTGTGTTTTGGTGGTTATGGCTGATATTATTTTACTATAGTTTACAACATGCTTATGTGAGGTGCTCACGTAAGATGTTGTAGTTTCGGAACTAACGAGAGTCAAGTCGAGAACTTGTGCTCGGAAGTATTGGTTGTTTATTCATGTGCAGGTGTTGCTTGAGTTCATTACATGGCTGGTGACGGGATCCATTGAACTAGTCTTAGGGAGAAGATGAGGTTCAACAACCAAGTTCGGGAGGAATTGTTGTTGAGTTGATCGGGAGGTCGCGCAGTATGTTTGAATCAAGAACAATGCATATGAAGGTATCGTGGATGTTGTTGGAAGATGTTTGCACGTGTGCAAGGAGTGCATGGACGTGGCTGCTGTGGCGGACCGGGATCCGCTCATCCAGGATGGCAGAGGGTGATGCCGCACGATGCGACACCTAACAGCACACGTCATAAGGACACAATATATTACATAGGAAAACCAACTGAAACTGTACAAACAGGTACAACTTCAGTTACAAACTATTGTTTATGGTACACAGCGGAAGTCTAAATTATACAACTCACGCCCGCCTATCTAGCAAAAGTCGGTTGCCCAGCCCTAGGGCAACCCACACTAGCTGCACGTCTCAGCTCAGCGCGGCGTGTACGGCTCCCACTCAGCCGTGGTCCCGACGGAGGGTAACCATCGCCGGTGGACTCGTAACCCGAGTCCATGGGTGGCTCCTCACCTGAAAAACACTTAAGCAGCAACCGTGAGCACGACGGCTCAACAAGACTTAACCGACTCACCTAGGCATGAAACTCTACATGAGGTGTACAATGAACATAGGATAGTAACAGTGCATCAAATGGACACGCCTACAAGTTCATCCTTAGTTCATCTTTTAGCCACAAGTTAACAGTTCGGGAATCTGAAATTTAGTAAGCAATATTTGGTGGCACACATGTAGCAATACAATTATATCATAACAGCCATATTGAATCATAACATTCCATAAATTATCTACGATACGACACAGTGAACAAGCGGTACTCGTCACCGCGAGGGATGGCGAATCGATTCGATATACACCTGCAGGGACACCCAAAGAGCACGTCACGTACGCCCACCCGTGGAGCTGCACAGCACGCTCACTCGATGCCGTCCGGGACAACCTTTCACCCAACAGCCCAACCGTCGAACCGGTCGCACCGAAACGAGTAGGAAGTTCCCTACACGGAGCATCTCTCTATGCCCGTTAGCAGATTTCCACCTTGCTTCCCTCAGCCTACACCTATAAATCGGTGCGTTATGCCTCGACTCCCGGAGGTTTAGGCTACATCGGTTTATCGGGGCCCATATATCCGATATGCCTTCGGTACGTTCAATACTTGTTCAGCAGGGCCACACACGGATCGGTCCTCAATCGACACGTACAGGGCTGCGTACACAAGACTTCCTCTTGCTGCGCCCTAGCCCCTGCCTAGTCTCATTTTCATTACTAAAGTGATCTCACATCACTCGAACCAATCCCGTGTGTCCCACGCCTAACTCGCGAGTAGATTCCAACTACTCGACTTGTACTGAAGTCCTATGAATCATTAAGCATAGCCTGTCTATTCGAGGCCCCAGACACTACCCTCACTCTTGGGGAAAAATTCTGGTTATGCAGTTGGGTATTCATCCATCCTACACCAAATGCACATACACACTTCACACTACGTATGTAAACAATGTAAAACTTTATAAAAGGCTTAATGCAAACCGGGGCTTTCCATGTTGCTGCTGGTCAGGGGTTAGGTCTTCGTCTGGAAGGAGGAAGTCGAGCACTTCCGGAGTCTCCTCGCCTTCAGCGACTACACGTTAACCATATGCTATATGTCAATTTAAATGCAATGTGTAAACTTGAATAAGTAATTACTATAACTCTAGCTAACCCTCCCCTTTGGTTCTGAAATTTTTATGGTGGCTTGGTAGGGTCCTAACCAGAGTTTTGACCGAGTTTCAATTGAAACAAAGTTCATTTGAGCTTTGTACAAATAAAAGCCTATTTGGTCAATATTAGAGTCTCTAAGTAATTCCAGGGTTTTTCATTGCTCCAACAATTACTTTCTGGAAACTAGAACTTAAGATGGTTCTTATGGAATTGGTTTCATGTCATTTGAAGAATCCTATAGATAGTTGTGCCCTAAACAAGGTTTGAGAAAATCTGAAAAATGTTTCTGTACATTTTTCTATTTTCTCAAGGAGTTCACTTAATCACCCCATTAGGGGTCTAAATTAACTTGGATGAGTCTGAAAATTTTACTGTGACTCAAGGATTTTCCAATGAATATCTCAGCCAAATTTCAGAAATTTTCATGAAGTAATTCTCCAGATAAAATTCCCAACAGTTTAAATTTTAGGGAATTAATTCTGGAAAACTATAAAGTTTCGTGAGCTGAAATTGGTATTGCTGGAAAGTACTCAGAATTCTGAGTTCAGCAAAATTTGGTTCACTGAATTTGGAGCTTCCTAGCAAAAGTTCTATGCATTTGAAGTTGAACTAAACTGGAAAATCCCCCAAAATGTTTAAACTCCTGTGGGTGGGGCCCACCCCTTAACATGACCCACTGGGAAAGCGGCCACACCGCGGCCCACGGGGTTTTACCCGCGCTGCCGCACTGAATACCGGCCGCAAACGGATCCCCAGGCGAGAACAGAGGCTGACCGGTGGACCCGGCCCCCCTTCGTCTACCTCGCGCCCTCCCGCAGCTCCCGCGGCGGTGCCTCGCCGGAGTTCTCGCCGCCGGCCGTTTCGCTGCAGACCTTCGACGGTTCTCGCCGCCTGGGCCTAACTTGGCTCGGACAACATGCTGGTGCCCTCACCGAAGCTCGGCGATGGCCGGAACCATGCCCGCGACGGTGACAGTGGTTCTCTCTACTCCGGCGATGTCGCCCGGGCTACTCAGAGCCTCATTCTTCAAACGGTTTGCTCCTACAGCTCCGCTGTGGCATGCTGAGCATGAATATGAGCTCGGTTGGCCATGGAAAGGGCCAGAGCTACGTGCTCACCGTCGACCTAGGCCCGATATCGGCTGTGACCAGAAAAACTCGATAACCAGGGGATGAAAATTGGTGGGCTAACTCAGAAAAATGTGCTGAGTTTGAATATGAAGCTAACTTTTGCATTTGAGTGATGAATGCTGCTGTAATTTGATTTACATTCAAATTGGCCTCTTTTTGAATCATCTCCAAAAGTGTCTCACAAGGTGTTGGGTTTGCATGAAATTTGGCATGAACCTTCCCAAGACTTTTCAAGTCCTAGGGGTGAGCTCAACCTCTCATGTTCATGTGTAGAAATCCTACTGTGTGAAAGTTAGGGCTTTCCCCTCTAATCACCCTTTTGATGGAGGTTACTTGCTCTTCACAATTCTTCACAATATATCCACAACAAAAACTGTGGTGTTGTGAGGTGATGAAAAGTTTTTGCAAGTCCCTTTTCTTGGGCTTTTACATCCCTCCCCCCTTAAAAGAATCTCGTCCCGAGATTACAAAAGAAGAGACAGCGATGTAACAGGGACTTACCCGTGCTGAGACGCCATGAACTCCGGGTAATTGGAGCGAAGAAATTCCTCGCTCTCCCACGTTGCTTATTCGGCGGTGTGGTTGCTCCAGAGTATTTTGTAGAACCACAACGTTCGGCTACACGTGGTTCGGGCTTTCTCTTGATAATCGCCACCGGATATTCATCATACATTAAATCCGGTTGCAGCTCGCCGATGTCTTCGGTAGGAACAGCAGCGGTATGCTTCAGACATTTTCACAGTTGTGAAACATGGAAAACGTCATGGACACCAGCAAGAGATGCCGGTAGCTCCAGCCTATACGCCGCTGGTCCACACTTCTTGGTGATAGCATAGGGTCCAATAAAACGGGGAGCGAGCTTCCCCTTCACACCGAACCGGTGCACGCCTTTCATCGGAGACACACGGAGGTACACGTGTTCCCCGACGTCAAAGTGCAGCGGTCTACGCCTCTTATCAGCGTAGCTCTTTTGCCGGTATTGAGCGGCCTTTAAATTGGCTTGAATCGTCCGAACGCGCTCTTCGGCGTCGTTCACCACATCAACCCCGAATGTGACCCTTTCACCGGACTCGCACCATTTTAATGGGGTGCGGCATTTACGACCGTAGAGAGCTTCGTAGGGTGCCATCTTGATACTCGCCTGATAGCCGTTGTTGTACGAGAATTCCGCAAATGGTAGGTCATCATCCCAGTTCCTACCATGGTGGATGGCACATGTTCTCAACATGTCTTCCAGAACCTGATTCACCCTCTCTGTTTGGCCATCTGTCTGAGGGTGGTAGGCGGAGCTTCTAAGCAGTTTAGTACCCAAAGCAGCGTGCAACTGCTCCCAAAAGCGAGATACAAATAATGCACCTCGATCTGAGACGATGGTCTTGGGTACCCCATATAAGCATAGAATCTTTGCTATGTACAGCTCCGCATATTTGCCGGCATTGTAACGTGTATGCACTGGGATGAAGTGAGCCGTCTTGGTTAACCGGTCAACGATTACCCAAATGGAATCATGCTTGTTGGAAGTCAGGGGTAATCCCACAATGAAATCCATGCTCACATCTTCCCATTTCCATGCCGAGATCTTCAGGGGTTGCAGCAGCCCTGATTTCTTCATATGATCAGCTTTCACTCGTCTACACGTATCGCACTCGGATACGTACTTCGCTACCTCTCGCATCATCCGTGTCCACCAAAATTTCTTCTTTGAATGTTGGTACATTTTGTTGCTGCCCGGATGAATGGAGTATTTAGACAAGTGAGCTTCATCGAGGATCTTTCTCCTCAGTTCCATATCTCGGGGTACCACTATGCGGTCATTGAACCATAGCGTCACGTCATCATCTTTCCGGAAACACTTGATCTCCCCATTGTCCATCCATCTCCGGAGATGTGCCATACCCTTATCAATCTTCTGAGCTGCAATTATGTCCTCCCTAATGGTAGGGATGAGGGCAAGGTTGTAGAGTGATCCATAAGGAACCAAGTATAAACATGGCTCTTCCTCCTCCACCGGTGTAATGGTGAGGTGATGGACATGTGATTTCTGACTCAGCGTGTCGGCAACCACATTCGCCTTGTCGGGGTGGTAATGAATATCAATCTCATAGTCCTTGATTAATTCTAACCACCTCCTTTGCCTCATATTCAGCTCCTTCTGGGTGAAGATGTACTTTAAGCTCTTTTGGTCGGTGTAGATATGCACCAAATTCCCCAGGAGATAGTGCCTCCACATTTTCAGCGCCAAAACCACTGCAGCAAGCTCAAGATCATGAGTCGGATAGTGCTGCTCATGGTTCCAAAGTTGGCGTGAGCCATAGGCGACAACACATGCTTCCTGCATCAACACGCCGCCGAGCCCAATACCGGACGTGTCACAATACACGTCGAAGGGCTTGGTTGTATCCGGTTGAGCTAAGACCGGGGCTGTTGTGAGATGCTTCACCAATGCTTGGAACACTCCTTCACACGCCGTGTTCCAAACATATTTTGTTCCCTTCTTCAGCAATTCTGTCATCGGTTTAGCGAGCTTGGAGAAGCTTGGAATGAATCTCCGATAATATCCCGCTAACCCGAGGAAGCTTCTGACTTCATGAACTGAAGTTGGAGCTTTCCATTTCAGCACTTGCTCTATCTTGCTTGGGTCAACTGCAATGCCTTCCGCGGAGATGATATGTCCCAAGAATGGCACTTGGCTGATCCAAAACTCGCATTTTCTGAACTTGGCGTAGAGCTTGTGGTCTCGCAATCGTTGAAGAACGATCCTCAAGTGTTCGGCATGTTCTGCTTCTCTCTTGGAGTAAACCAAGATATCATCGATGAACACTACCACGAACTTGTCCAACTCCGGCATGAACACCGAGTTCATGAGATACATGAAATGTGCTGGAGCATTTGTTAGACCAAAAGACATGATGAGATATTCGTATAAGTCATATCTTGTCGAGAATGCCGTCTTCGGGATATCCTCCGCCCGGATCTTTATCTGATGATATCCAGAGTGAAGTCCATCTTGGAGAACACACTTGCCCCCACAAGTTGATCAAACAAAATGTCAATGCGGGGCAGTGGGTACTTATTCTTGATGGTGATGGCGTTGAGCGGCCGGTAGTCCACACACAGCCTCAAGGTTTCATCTTTCTTCTTCACGAACAGCGCTGAGCATCCCCAAGGCGAGGAACTCGGCCTAATGAAACCTTTGCTCAACAGGTCATTTAGCTGTTCTTTCAGTTCGGCCAGCTCATTTGGAGCCATTTTGTATGGTCTCCGTGATATGGGCGTAGTCCCGGGTGCAAGTTCAATCTTGAACTCGACATCCCGCTCAGGTGGCATGCCCGGGAGATCATCCAGAAACACGTCGGGGTACTCCCGGACTACGGGGATGTTCTCTAACTTAAGAGCTTTAGTATTATTGCTCGCTGAAACCTCCCGGACTGGATTATCTAATGTGAGGGACTGCGGACGGTGTAGTGGAGATTTGAGGTGAACCGTCCGTGTTAAAGTTTCCAGGACAGCGCCATGGTAGCTTAGCCATGACATTCCCAGGATTGCACCAATCTTCTGCCCCTCAAGAATAATCAAAGTGGTGGGATATATCTTCCCACCTAAGCACAGTGGTGCTTTCGGAACATCATAGTTGCTGAAATCTTTCCTCCCGGTGAGCCGATCATATAAGAACACTCGGTTGGAAAGGCTTCCAGCTGATGCTTAACCACATATGATGCACTTATGAAGTTGTGGGTTGCACCAGAATCAAACAATATGATGATGGCTTGGCCGTTGAGAGTAAACGTACCCGCCAGCACGTTGTCTCCCTCTGGGGCGTCCTCATTGTCGAGGTGGCGAACGCCCCCAGTCCGCTGACCAACCTTCTTGACCGGAGGTCGGCCTCAAGCACCGCCCTGGAACTGGGCTTGCCCGCTGCTCTGCTGCCCCTGGGGACAGTCCTTCGCGAAGTGGCCCGCCTGGCCACACGTGAAGCAAGTGAAACGGGGCAGTCCCCCGCTGATCGGTCGACGGAAACCCGAGGCGCGTTGTGGCGGTTGAAACGCCCGGGGTGCCGTCAGCTGCTGCTGCTGTCGCGGTGGTGGCATCGGCGGTCGGAACGGAGGTGACTGAAAAGAACGTCCCCCGAACCGCTGAGGTCGCGCCGGTGGATGCCACTGCTGTCCGGATGGTGTCCGATACACCTTGCGGTACTTCTGAGGAGCGCCACCCCCACTGCTGGGTGGAGCGCTACGCTTCCTCTGCTCATCTGCCAACTCCCGCTGAGCATACTCTTGCATAATCGCGGCATTGACGAGGTCATTGAAGGTGCCGCCATTCCATTGAACGAGATGTGTCTTCATTTCGGGGTGTAACCCCCGATAAAAATGCTCCCGCTTTTTCTCCTCGGTGGAGATGTAGTCTGACGCATATTGTGCCAGATGATTGAAGGCACGGGAGTAGTCATGGGCACTCCTACCGCCCTGCTTCAGTTCCAAGAATTCTTGGAACTTCCGCTTCATTATTCCGGGAGGAATATGATAGGCGCGGAACGCCTCCCGGAACTCTTCCCACTCCACGGTATGGCCAGCTGGACGTGAGGCGACATAGTTCGCCCACCATGCACCAGCGGCACCGTGAAATTGCTGCGCTGCAAACAGAGTCTTTTGACGCTCCGTGCATTGGAGCAGCCCGAACTTAGACTCGATGGTCCGCAGCCAGTTGTCAGCCTCCAGTGGTTCTTAAGCTTCTGTGAACACTGGAGGGTGCGTACTCATGAAGTCCAAGTACGACACCTCACGGGGCTCACGGGGCCCCCTCTCTTGACGCCCCCCCCCCCCCCCCCCCCCGCCTGGGACGTATTCTGCACGATCGTTCGGAGCAGGTCGGTCTGCTCCTCACGACCCCCCACCAGTGCCGCTATCACATCTGCTAGAGTAAGCGGAGGCGGCGGTGGTGGTTGCTGCTGCAGGGTGCTGTCGTAGGCAGGTGGCTGGGAGTCATCACCTCCCTGCTGGCTAGAGCCACCGACGTCGTGCGTGGTCCTAGTGCGAACCATCTGCAACCATACGACAATAACCATCAGTCCCGCAACATATTTCAATGCAGTCAAATGGAATAGGCGTAAAAACATAATGACAATAAAATCATGCGATACATCCCGTATACAGATAATGTAATAACTTTGCACAAGCTACACCATTACCAGACCAAATACAAGCTAGTTTAAATCCAAATTGATGGACTTCGTCTTTGGAAGTTCATCACAACTAGGTTTGGTCACTACGAGACGTTATTATCGCCTTGTCATCACGTATACTACCCTCTTATCTTCAATACGACACAAACATGGTCTCTAGTAAAAGAAATTTGAGTGAGACCTATACTCAAATCTTTCACTAGTTGAAGATAACCTCTCATGAGTAGGTTCTACCCTATTGGAAGTACTTAAACCCCCTTAGGGTACAACAATCTCTCTAATGAGTTCAACTGTCATTCCTCTGTCAGAATGATCAGTTTCTACATATTCCAAGTTTTGATCTGGTTCTGGGCAGTTTCATGACTCAAATTGAATACCAAAGTTAAAGTTAACTTCAGTATCTTTCCAACGAGTACTTATTTGCCCTCAGATCAGTTCTGGTTAAAAAGTTGTGGTAATTCAAAGCCAGCAGAATTTCTGGAAGAATTTCAACAGCACCTCCTTTGGGAAGTTTCCGTTTTCAACTCATATTTCCACTGCATTCCGTGCTGCAAATAAAGAAACTTTGAATTGCAAAGATGTAACACATCTTCTACCCTTTCTAAGGATGTATCATATGAAAATTTTAGATTTTTCTACTGGAGGTTATGTTTGAAAAACAGAACAGTCCGGAGAGTGTTTAACTCTGTCCTGATTCTGGACAGTTTACATTCTTCTGGGACTTAAGCCATCTTAAGGTGTGATTCAGCTCTGGAACTCTACAACAAAGTTGTAGAGTACTTAAATACCTTTCCAGAACTTCATACCACACCTCACTGGGCTAAAAGACCGGTGAGTTATGCTCTGTTGAAGATCAGCAAACTTGCTGCCCAAAACAGAGCACTCTGTTTTTCAATCCTTTGGACTGTACTGATAAGCTATCAAATTTTTCTCTATCCAACTAGGGTCCTAAATATTGAAACCTAGTGATTTTAGTTCCTTGTTATTATTACCTTTCATGCACATGTCTATACTATGTCAGTACTACGTTCCTCACAAAAGAAAATCCTAACCGGATTATACCGGCATATACGTCTCAATTGTGGCACTAAACGGTCTCTCGCACACGTTTACTACACGGATACATACGTGGTTAGTACCTGCAGAAGACCACACAATAATGATGCACGGAATGGTTTTCATTTCAGGCAGGACCATATTTGAAATTAAATACAAACGCCCGTATCATTGCCATACGACCATCCTTGAGTTAAGTCACGTCTAAAGGTACGTGATCGTGTTTCAACACCACACGACAGGGAACCCGAGTATGTCATGAACGGGTCATCACGATTGGGAATGTTATCAACCCAGCAGATACCACCTACTGCCCTGCAGGGCACGCCGATGGCAAGCGCTGCGTATGTCCTCCTGGGCTATTTCCAGACGAACACACTCTCGCATAACTGACCACGCGATGGGGTCTCCACGTACTTGCCTAATGCACGCTAGGCATCAGCGTTTCATATGAACTCAGGAACATAAAGAGTCCAAGAGTTTCATATTGACGTCTCACACCAAGCTGTGAGACCAATCCCTGAACCACGTTCCTCGTCAGGGGAGCTAACCGAAATTGAACCGCTTTCGGTGGCGTTCCTTACCATTCTTATCAGAGCGTAGGTGTGTCGTTACATAATTGAAATTCAGAATTATAACATATAAGTTAGTCTTGCCACTTTAAGTAACTATGCTAATATAGTCCTTACTTGGGCAAACTACCAGATCCTGACCGTAAGCCTAAGTTTTCCCGTAATACAGTCCTTAAGTACTGTGCTATCCCCAATGCAGCTCTGATACCAGGCTGTGGCGGACCGGGATCCGCTCATCCAGGATCGCAGAGGGTGATGCCGCACGATGCGACACCTGACAGCACACGTCATAAGGACACAATATATTACATAGGAAAACCAACTGAAATTGTACAAACAGGTACAAACTTCAGTTACAAACTATTGTTTATGTTACACAACGAAAGTCTAAATTATACAACTCACGCCCGCCTATCTAGCAAAAGTCGGTTGCCCAGCCCTAGGGCAACCCACACTAGCTGCACGTCTCAGCTCAGTGCGGCGTGTACGGCTCCCACTCGGCTGTGGTCCCCGACGGAGGGTAACCCTCGCCGGTGGACTCGTAACCCGAGTCCGTGGGTGGCTCCTCACCTGAAAAACACTTAAGCAGCAATCGTGAGCACGATGGCTCAACAAGACTTAACTGACTCACCTAGGCATGAAACTCTACATGAGGTGTACAATGAACATAGGATAGTAACAGTGCATCAAATGGACACGCCTACAAGTTCATCCTTAGTTCATATTTTAGCCACAAGTTAACAGTTCGGGAATCTAAAATTTAGTAAGCAATATTTGGTGGCACACATGTAGCAATACAATTATATCATAACAGCCATATTGAATCATAACATTCCATAAATTATCTACGTTACGACACAGTGAACAAGCGGTACTCGTCACCGCGAGGGACGGCGAATCGACTCGATATACACCTGCAGGGACACCCAAAGAGCATGTCACGTACGCCCACCCATGGAGCTGCATAGCACGCTGTCACACCCGGTTTTTCCGAAGAACAACCAAGTGAATATCACATGTATGCCAGGATCATTTGCTCATACATGTGATGATAAATAGTGAAGCATCATTTATTACAAGCCAGGTGTTGAATATAAATAAGTCTTACATAGCAAATGTCTCGATGGACAATGATAAGTTCATCACAAGTAAATAAACTAGCAGTGGAATATTATTCTTGTGGGCTCCTTCACAGGCGTTGCCCGGGGGTCTCCATGAACCTAGAAACCTTCTTCGGGTCCAAAGACTTGGTCATTATACACCACCTCATTTTCCTGACCTGAGCAGCAATATAAACCAACAAGTATGCAAGGTTGAGTACCAATGGTACTCAGCAAGTGTGGGAAAATTATATCATGCATGGCTAGAACAAGGAGAGGTTGAACTCATGGTTAAAGCACTACGCAATTAATACCTATCACCTTAGCTTATTAAGCACCTACATTACTACACAGGTGAAATGGTCCAAATCTCCCATCCCATCATCATAATCCAATAACCATAACATCATTTCCAATGTTAAGCTCCCCGCTTAACATCACAACTTCCAACACCATCAATCCTCTAATCATGAGTAAGTCCAAGCCGCTCTTGACCGTGAGCACGGCTGTCATGACAGTTTTGACTCTGCAGAGTTTGCACCACTGTACCCACATGTAGTGATTTCATCCCCCGTTGCCGGGTGGACTAAAAAAACCTCCATTATGCCAGTTGCTACAAACCACATTCACACTTCCCTGGTGTGTAGCCAGGAGATCACTACGAAGCCTTTACAAAGGGATTCCCGACGAGCGTGGGCCCACTGAGGTTTCACCCCTAACAGCATACAAGAGGCTCCAACCCCGCTGCAGTGGCCCCCTCTTGAGCCTTGCGGTTCATATGGTAGTCCAGCTGACACCTATTCCCCGCACCATCCAACACACCCATACTACGCCGGGGATACACCTAATTAATTGGCCAAGCTGCCCCATCTCAGCATGTGGTTGGCACGGTAAAGCCAGGTTACATGCTCCATGAACCGGTCCTTAGGATCCAGGCAAGTACCAAACACAAACCCGAGTCTCGTGAACCCAGCACACAACCAAAACATCCAACTTGCCTTGATCCCTACCTCTACATAACTCACAATATCTCATTCAAGAGTATGGTAAAATAAACTAATGATCTCATATCCCAAATATCCCATTCTAAGCACGGCTAAGCATATGCATAATAATAAATGACATGATAATATAAATCCCAACCCAAGCTACAAGGAAACAAGGTAATGCAATTCTAGGGAAACTTCCTAGCATGGGTTTCATATTTCAATTGACAATGCAAATAACTCTAGCTACACATCCTAACATAGGATTAAAGTGGTCAAGGACACTTGCCTCCTTCCTGCTGCTCTTGAAATGGGTAGTCCTGATCTTGGAAAGGAATAACTTGCTCTTGAGCAGGTTCTACATCATACCATCACACATAGCAAAAGAAAAACAACAATCCATAAGACATAGTTCACACTTCCACTTCATACAAACCACACATTCATATTTATGAAAGTCATTCACCATTATATGTGTTGTGGTTACTTTATGTGTGTTGATTTGTGGCTTGCATGCACTTTTAATCATGTGTATATGATTCCTACTTTTGTATTCACATTTATGCTTGCATACTTTATACATGAGTTTCCAATTTAAGTAATTTTCCTTATATTCAATTACTACACCTTTTTGCTACCAAGTATGCATGAAAGGTATTTTCCTTCCCCATATGTGTCTACAGAATTTCTACCAACCCTACACTGAATTCTTTGGATTTTAAAAACTCCATTTATCATTTACTAGTTGCTATATTTTCAGATTTATTTCCTAAGCCTAAATGTGAACTTTATTATGAAAATAACAAGACACATCATCTAAACAGAATAGGTTCTGATCTAAAATATTTACTAATATATTTTTGACCTTTTCCTCTGATGTAAACTATTTTACAATTATTTTCCCTATTTTCCAGAACTATTCTTTACTTAAAAATGTGTCCCTAAATGTGAATAATAAATTAAACAGATTCACTTCAGCCCAAAATATGTTTTTATCTCACTCCAAAGTTTTCTAAATACTGAGAAAGTTTTTAATTTAATTTTGACAATATGTTTGTCCCACTTTTTGAATTTTAAACACTAGCCACATATTCAATTTCCTAAATTAAATATTAAACATGGCTAAAAAGGTAAACTCACCCCACTACAGGGTCAATAATATTATTTTAACAATTTTCAGGGGTCTAGCTATACATAACAGAGGAGTTTTTCCTAATTTTTATTAAGTCCAGGGGCTAAAACTGATTTTTAAATGAATTTACATGATTTTCTAAAGTTCCAGGGGCTAGATCAGAAGTTTCTGGGGCTAGCTCTTATTTCCCGAGAACCCCAGGGGGTAGCACGTAAGATTTCCAGTCTTTATAACGCGGGGCTGACGTGGACCGTCCGATTTAAAACAAACGGCTGAGATTATAACGCCGAACCGGTACGCGGGGATTTAATGCCTACCGTGCGATTTAAAATTGACGGCGCACAAGCGGCCACGTCGCTCTGATCGAGTGCGGGCGGCGCTGCCCGGCGGCACACGGTGGTGGGAAGCGGTGATCTCGCCGGAGACTTTCGGATCTTCGAGAATTCTTCCTAGAACAGTGATCTTATGGCATAGATCTGTGGAGGGGAGGTCGGGGATCTCACCTCGGGGGTTTTCTCGAGCTCGGAGGTCCTGGAAGGCGGTCGGCGACGAGGTCCGAATTGAAACCATGGCGAGGCTCGTCGGCGCTGTGTTTGAACCGCAAGTCACCGAGTTTTCTGCACCTGCAGGGTTCCCCGGAGGCCGTGGATCAAGACCAGCGAGTTTGATCGGAATTTCCGAGCTTAGATCGGCTAGAATTCGCCGGAGAAGGCTCGGGTTCTCACCGGAGTAAAAACGGTGGATCTCGTGGGAAAAACAGAACGAGGCCGGGGTTTTTATAGACGTGGGAGGGCGGCGGGGTGGTTTAGATCGAGTCTGCGTCGCCTACAAACGGAATTCGGCAGGGATGCGCAGGAATCCGGGTCGGTTTTGATTCGGGGTGAGAGAATCCCGGCGCGGGCGCGAGGTAGAAGAAAGGCTGGCGGGCTCCGCCTGTCAGTGGGAGGAAGAGGCGCGCGCGTCTGCGGGCTGGCGCGGGCGCTGGTTGGGCCGGCTGGTGGGTTTCGGCCCACTGGCCAGTTTTTTTCTGTTTTCTTTTTTTTTTCTTTTTCTATTTTTTTCTGTTTTGAGTTTAATTTGAATTCCAGTTTGAATTTTAATTTTTGCAGAACATGCAACACGTCCAATAATTTTTAAATTCCCCTCTTAACATGATTTAGGGTCTTAACAAGATTTTTGGAGTGTTACAGCTCTACCCCCCTTAAAAGAAATCTCGTCCTCGAGATTGGTGGTTCTAAGAAAACAATTCCGAAAATTGTGCCTTGAGCTCATCTTCCCGCTCCCAGGTGGCTTCCTCTTCTGAGTGATGCTTCCACTGCACCTTGCACATCCGGATTCTTTATTTCTGGTGAGGCGTTCCATTGTCTCCAAAATCTTGTATGGTTGCTCGGCATAAGACAAATCCTCAGCTACGTCCACTTCATTCATGGGTAACACCTCTTCAGGCGTCCTCAGGCATTTCTTGAGTTGTGACACATGGAATACATCGTGCACATCCGATAGACAAGCCGGTAACTCTAGTTGATACGCCACTTCGCCTTTCCTTTCCAGAACTTGAAAGGGTCCGATGTATCGAGGTGACAACTTCCCTTTCACCTTGAACCGACGAAGTCTTCTGATAGGGGACACCTTGAGATAGACATAGTCTCCCACGTTGAATACGAGCTCTCTTCTTCGTACATCGGCATAGCTCTTTTGGCGTGTCTGTGCTATCCTCAAATTGTTGCGAATTTCCCTCACCTTCGCCTCGGCTTCTTGTAGTACTTCTGGACCAAACACTTTACTTTCCCCCGTTTGGTTCCAAAATAGGGGAGTTCTGCACTTCCTCCCGTACAAGGCTTCAAACGGTGACATCTTCATACTAGCTTGATAGCTGTTGTTATAGGAAAACTCCGCATACAGTAAGTTCTTGTCCCAACTCCTATTGTTTTTGAGTGCACATTCCCTCAGCATATCTTCAAGGATCTGATTGGTTCTCTCCGTCTGCCCGTCAGTTTGGGGATGATAGGCAGAGCTGAAATTCAGATGGGTTCCCATGGTTTCATGCAACTTCTGCCAGAACCTTGAGGTGAACTGTGTCCCTCGATCCGACTCAATCTTCTTTGGCACTCCATGGTAACACACGATCCTTGACATGTACAATTCTGCCAATTTGGATCTGCTGTAGCTTTCTTTCACGGGGATGAAATGAGCCACCTTGGTTACCCTGTCGATGATGACCCATATTGAATCATATCCTGATTGGGTCCTAGGCAATCCCACTATGAAATCCATACCGATTTCTTCCCATTTCCATTCAGACACTTTGAGTGGTTGCAATAATCCCGCGGGTCATTGATGTTCTGCTTTCACCAACTGACATGTGTCACATAGGGCAACATGTTCCGCGACATCTCGTTTCATGCCATACCACCAATAACTGCTCTTGAAGTCCTGATACATCTTCGTACTCCCAGGATGAATGGAATAGTCGGAATCGTGAGCCTCCTTCAAAATTAATTCACGGATCTCCTTTACTTCTGGCACACAGATTCTTTTCCCGTGCCACACCATTCCTTGTTCATCCTCTCTAAAACCAGGAGCTTTATTTTCCTTGATGAGTTGCCTGATCTCTTGTATCTTCTCGTCATTCTTTTGACCCTCGCATATGTCTCGATCGAGTGTGGAATCCACTTCCATGGCGATGGCTTCACCACTATTTACCAGGCATAGATTGAGCCTTATAACCTCATCCTTCAACTCTGTAGGCATGTCCTTTAAGCTTAACTTATTGACCTGCAGTTTCCGACTTAAAGCATCGGTCACGACGTTTGCTTTCCCAGGATGATAGTTGATGCCCGCATCAAAGTCATTGATTAGCTCTAACCATCTCCTTTGTCTGAGGTTGAGATCTGGCTGTGTGAAAATGTACTTCAAACTCTTATGATCCGTATATATCTCTATCCTCTTCCCCATCAAGTAGTGTAGCCAAATTTTCAACGCGTGTACCACTGCGGCTAGTTCTAAGTCGTGTGTAGGATAGTTCTTCTCGTGCTTCCGAAGCTGTCGGGATGCATAAGCCACAACATGCCCTTCTTGCATGAGAACACATCCCAACCCGTTTCCAGAGGCATCGCAGTACACTGTGAAATTCTTCTGCATATCTGGCATAACCAACACTGGGGCTGTTGTCAATCTTTTCTTTAGCTCCTGAAAACTCGTCTCCCATTGTGGCGTCCATGTGAATGTGATTCCCTTTTTAACAATTTGGTGAGGGGTCTCGAGATCTTGGAGAATCCCTCAATAAACCGTCGTTAGTATCCAGCCAATCCCAAGAAGCTTCAAACTTCCCCGACATTTTCAGGGGTCTTCCACTTCTGTATATCCTCGATTTTGGCAGGATCCACGGAGATTCCTCCCTCCGAGATTATATGTCCTAAGAAGGGAACTCTTTTCAGCCAAAACTCACACTTGCTCAACTTGGCGTATAGTTGGTGTTCTCTCAGCCTTTGCAACACCAACCTTAGATGTTTCTCACGTTCTTCTTCGTCTTTGGAGAAGACGAGAATGTCATCTATGAAAACCACCACAAATTTGTCCAGATATTCCATGAATACCTTGTTCATGAGATACATGAAGTATGCCGAGGCATTAGTTAGCCCGAAAGGCATGACAGTGTATTCATACAGTCCGTACTGAGATATGAAAGCTGTCTTGGGAATATCAGATTGCCTTATCTTGAGTTAGTGGTATCCCGACCTGAGATCAATTTTCGAGAACACACAAGCTCCACTCAACTGATCAAACAAGTCTTCAATGCGGGGTAATGGGTACTTGTTCTTGATGGTTACCTCATTCAAGGCACGGTAATCCACGCATAACCTTTGGGTTCCGTCCTTCTTGGGCACAAATATCACCGGAGCTCCCCATGGTGAGGAACTAGGACGAATATACCCCTTCTCCGTCAATTCTCTTAAATGATCCTTGAGTTCTTCTAGCTGCTTGGAGTCCATCCGATAAGGTCTCTTGTATATCGGGGCTGTTCCAGGTACTAGCTCAATTGCGAATTCCACTTCACGATCGGGAGGCATACCTGGCAACTCCTCCGGAAAAACATCTGGATATTCCCTGATGGTCCTAATTTCCTCAACTTTCACCTCAACTTGATTTAATTTAATGTCCCTCCTAGGCTCGTGTATTTTTACGAACTTTACTCTTGTGCCACTAGGGTGAGT
This sequence comes from Neostapfia colusana, assembly GCA_030760725.1. Taxonomy (NCBI): domain Eukaryota; kingdom Viridiplantae; phylum Streptophyta; class Magnoliopsida; order Poales; family Poaceae; genus Neostapfia; species Neostapfia colusana. The sequence goes on from JASWHV010000015.1 coordinate 50,157,029, forward strand.
TAGTTCCACCGTTCTGGTCGAACAATGGATGATTCCTTTATGTTTTGTCAACCAATCCATACCCAAGATAATATCTATCCCTTGTGAATCTATCACTATGAGGTTAGCAGTAAATACCACCCCATTAATGTCTAGGTTCACTTTGGGACACACTTGTCTTGTCCTTATTTCTCCACCTGGAGAGTTTACAGCTAGCATATGGTTCATTTGTGTGGTTGCTAGGTCATGCTTCTTAACAAACCCTTGAGCAATAAACGAGTGGGTAGCACCAGAATCAAACAGCAGGGTTGCAAGGTGTAAATTGGCAGGAAACTTACCAACTACCATGTCGGGTGCCTCTTGTGCTTCCTCCATAGTGACGTAGTTCACCCGTCCTCTCATTACATTCTACTGTTGTGGCTGCGCGGGCTTCTTCTTTGGGCACTTATGGGCGTAGTGCCCCACTTCACCATAGCTAAAACATTGCACCCCAACCTTAGGTGCCTGGCCTTTGTTGTCTTGGGGTCGGTTTGCGGGTCCTTGCACTGCTGGTCGAGGTGGATATGCGGGGCGAGGCTGCTGTACAAACTGACGTTGTGGCTGTGCTGGTGCTGCGGGAGGCCTGTAGTTCGGGTTGTACCCTCTTGGTGCTGAGTAGGGTACCGCAGCACGGTTCGTCTGCCCTGCGGGTTGCTGCATCAGACATGGGCGGGTGTTGCTTCCTGAGGCTTGATGTGACCAACCGGCCTTCCTCTTGTTCTCATTTTCCAAGGCCTTCAGCTTCCTTTCTACCACAAATGCTCTGTCCACCATCTTTTGGAAGCTTTCATACTCATTTGAGGACATTGCACACTGCATCTCCGCGGTAAGTCCCTCCACGAAACAATCTTGTTTCTGCTCATCAGTCTCTATGTCCCGTGGGGCATAACGGGATAGTTGAGTAAATTTAGTGAGGTATTCCCTCACCGTCATGTTTCCCTGCTGCAGCCCCAAAAACTCCTTCCTCTTGTTTTTGAGTTCACCTCTTGGGATGTAATGGTTGCGGAAGCTACGCTTGAACTCTTCCCAAGTGATGTTCTCAGGGTCATGATGGGAAGCCACATAGGCGGTCCACCAATCAGCAGCAGGTCCATGCAATTGATGAGAGGCAAACAGCACCCTCTCATACCCTTGGCACTGTATGATCCTCATCTTGCTCTCTATGGTCTTAAGCCAATCATCTGCCTCCAGAGGTTCAGCAGCACTTGCAAACTTTGGAGGTTGAGTTCCTAGAAACTCACTCAACCTTGGTTGGCGTGGTGCAGCTTGTGGAGGTGGAACTTGATGCAAGTTGGCCACCACGTGAGTCAAGTTCTGGATGAGCTAATTCTAATTCTCCAGCATTTGGTGGAGGGGATCAACTCCTTCACGGCGACCACCCCGGTCCTGGCCTCCAGAAAGATGAGGGTTGCATGCCTCATCGTTGTTGTTGGCGGGGTTGGCAGCACGTCCTTTTCCTCTTCCGTCCATCTGGCAGAATCAACCAATGTTAATTTGAAAGCATTTAGTATCATCTTACTACTTTCATTTGTTTGTACTTTGAAGTGTTGAGGCTTTGTTATACTTTTCTGAGGGTTCATTTCTCACACCAAAAATAAATGCAATATTATTTCATGTGGGTTCACACACCAAAGCAAAACAATCTAAAGACGAGGCTGTGGACAATTGCTCATGGCTTCCACAACTCACGTCACACACCAAGCATTAACACACCATTAACTTAACGTAACGACTCGACTATTCGACATCTTGCTAACTAAGGGAAGGACTCTACACTACTCGTTTTCTTGAGCTGGCTCCTCGGGATCTTCCTCGTCATTTCGGCTGCCTTCTGACTCTGCTTTGGGTGGGGAGGCTGCTGGTGGAGAAGTGCGACGACGCCTGATTGCTCGGCGATCTGGGGAGTCAGGAGTCCATGTATCATTCACGCTGACACACAGTTCATTCCCATCTCCTCTTTCTCTCACCCTCAAGCAGGCTCGCAGCAATGCCTCCGTTTCCTTCAGGGTGCCCCGAACATCCTGAAGCTCTTGCTGACCCTCCTGCAGTCGAGTGCTGAGCATAGCAGCATCCTCCAAGCACAAGTCCATGTGCTCATGGGAAGTCCCTTGCTGCACTGGCGGGTACTTGTACTCCGTGGTACCACTCTCAGGCTGGAGGACATACATGTACTCAGTCCTGTCCAGGTGGCGACGATAGATGTGACTCTGGCAGGTGATGGCCTCCCAGGTGACATCCTTCTCCGCATCGATCTGTGTCGCTCTACAAGCTGGAGAGCGGTGGATCTTAAGCAGCTGATTTTCGTGTATAATCCTCATTTCTGAACTCCATTCTTCCCTCTTCTCACGGATGGTCCTGGTGGAGTTATAGTGGATGATTAGCTTGCCCGTATTGCCGGCGGCTTCGAACATACGTCGAAGACGGCGCAACAAGCCTCCTACTGCCAATCCGTAGGAAAGGTACGTCACCGGACGGCTCTCTTCTCTCTCGGCAAGGGCAACTACGGGAACTCTCCCTCCTGTGGACTTGCGAGCGGTGCGAATCATGCGAACCATCTAAAACAGAAAGCATTTAAACTTAGGTTAGATAAACTCTTAAACAAAAATCCTATTTTGAATGAAAATTGGGGTAAGATGAAGAAAGTGACTCATTAAATAACACTTTTCAACACACACCTTGTAAAAATAGTTTTTAAGAAAATAAGTCCCTTAAATACGTCCATTTCTACCTAGGTCCACGTTCCTACGGGCAACCTTGGCTCTGATACCACTTCTGTCACACCCGGTTTTTCCGAAGAACAACCAAGTGAATATCACATGTATGCCAGGATCATTTTCTCATACATGTGATGACAAATAGTGAAGCATCATTTATTACAAGCCAGGTGTCGAATATAAATAAGTCTTACATAGCAAATGTCTCGATGGACAATGATAAGTTCATCACAAGTAAATAAACTAGCAGCGGAATATTATTCTTGTGGGCTCCTTCACAGGCGTTGCCCGGGGGTCTCCATGAGCCTATAAACCTTCTTCGGGTCCAAAGTCTTGGTCATTATACACCACCTCATTTTCTTGACCTGAGCAGCAATATAAACCAACAAGTAGGCAAGGTTGAGTACCAATGGTACTCAGCAAGTGTGGGAAAATTATATCATGCATGGCTAGAACAAGGAGAGGTTCAACTCATGGTTAAAGCACTACGCAATTAATACCTATCACCTTAGCTTATTAAGCACCTACATTACTACACAGGTGAAATGGTCCAAATCTCCCATCCCATCATCATAATCCAATAACCATAACATCATTTCCAATGTTAAGCTCCCCGCTTAACATCACAACTTCCAACACCATCAATCCTCTAATCATGAATAAGTCCAAGCCGCTCTTGACCGTGAGCACGGCTGTCATGACAGTTTTGACTCTGTAGAGTTTGCACCACTGTACCCACATGTAGTGATTTCATCCCCCGTTGCCGGGTGGACTAAAAGAACCTCCATTATGCCAGTGGCTATGAACCACATTCACACTTCCCAGGTGTGTAGCCAGGAGATCACTACGAAGCCTTTACAAAGGGATTCCCGACGAGCGTGGGCCCACTGAGGTTTCACCCCAAACAACATACAAGAGGCTCCAACCCCGCTGCAGTGGCCCCCTCTTGAGCCTTGCGGTTCATATGGTAGTCCAGCTGACACCTATTCCCCGCACCATCCAACACACCCATACTACGCCGGGGATACACCTAATTAATTGGCCAAGCTGCCCCATCTCAGCATGTGGTTGGCACGGTAAAGCCAGGTTACATGCTCCATGAACCGGTCCTTAGTATCCAGGCAAGTACTAAACACAAACCCGAGTCTCGTGCACCCAGCACACAACCAAAACATCCAACTTGCCTTGATCCCTACCTCTACACAACTCACAATATCTCATTCAAGAGTACGGTAAAATAAACTGATGATCTCATATCCCAAATATCCCATTCTAAGCATGGCTAAGCATATGCATAATAATAAATGACATGATAATATAAATCCCAACCCAAGCTACAAGGAAACAAGGTAATGCAATTCTAGGGAAACATCCTAGCATGGGTTTCACATTTCAATTGACAATGCAAATAACTCTAGCTACACATTCTAACATAGGATCAAAGTGGTCAAGGACACTTGCCTCCTTCCTGCTGCTTTTGAAATGGGTAGTCCTGGTCTTGGAAAGGAATAACTTGCTCTTGAGCAGGTTCTACATCATACCATCACACATAGCAAAAGAAAAACAACAATCCATAAGACATAGTTCACACTTCCACTTCATACAAACCACACATTCATATTTATGAAAGTCATTCACCATTATATGTGTTGTGGTTACTTTATGTGTGTTGATTTGTGGCTTGCATGCACTTTTAATCATGTGTATATGATTCCTACTTTTGTATTCACATTTATGCTTGCATACTTTATACATGAGTTTCCAATTTAAGTAATTTTCCTTATATTCAATTACTAAACCTTTTTGCTACCAGGTATGCATGAAAGGTATTTTCCTTCCCCATATGTGTCTACAGAATTTCTACCAACCCTAAACTGAATTCTTTGGATTTTAGAAACTCCATTTATCATTTACTAGTTGCTATATTTTCAGATTTATTTCCTATGCCTAAATGTGAACTTTATTATGAAAATAACAAGACACATCATCTAAACAGAATAGGTTCTGATCTAAAATATTTACTAATATATTTTTGACCTTTTCCCCTGATGTAAACTATTTTGCAATTATTTTCCCTATTTTCCAGAACCATTCTTTACTTAAAAATGTGTCCCTAAATGTGAATAATAAATTAAACAGATTCACTTCAGCCCAAAATATGTTTTTATCTCACTCCAAAGTTTTCTAAATACTGAGAAAGTTTTTAATTTAATTTTGACAATATGTTTGTCCCACTTTTTAAATTTTAAACATTAGCCACATATTCAATTTCCTAAATTAAATATTAAACAGGGCTAAAAAGGTAAACTCACCCCACTACAGGGTCTATAATATTATTTTAACAATTTTCAGGGGTCTAGCTATACATAACAGAGGAGTTTTTCCTAATTTGTATTAAGTCCAGGGGCTAAAACTGATTTTTAAATGAATTTACATGATTTTCTGAAGTTCCAGGGGCTAGATCAGAAGTTTCCGAGGCTAGCTCTTATTTCCCGAGAACCCCAGGGGGTAGCACGTAAGATTTCCAGTCTTTATAACGCGGGGCTGACGTGGACCGTCCGATTTAAAACAAACGGCTGAGATTATAACGCCGAACCGGTACGCGGGGATTTAAAGTCTACCGTGCGATTTAAAATAGACGGCGCACAAGCGGCCACGTCGCTCTGATCGAGCGCGGGCGGCGCTGCCCGGCGGCGCACGGTGGCGGGAAGCGGTGATCTCGCCGGAGACTTTCGGATCTTTGAGAATTCTTCCTAGAACGGTGATCTTATGGCATAGATCGGTGGAGGGGAGGTCGGGGATCTCACCTCGGGGGTTTTCTCGAGCTCGGAGGTCCTGGAAGGCGGTCGGCGACGAGGTCCGAATTGAAACCACGGCGAGGCTCGTCAGCGTGTGTTTGAACCGCAAGTCACCGAGTTTTCTGCACCTGCAGGGTTCCCCGGAGGCGGTGAATCAAGACCAGCGAGTTAGATCGGAATTTCCAAGCTTAGATCGGCTAGAATTCGCCGGAGAAGGCTCGGGTTCTCACCGGAGTAAAAACGGTGGATCGCGTGGGAAAAACAGAACGAGGCCGGGATTTTTATAGACGGGGGAGGGCGGCGGGGTGGTTTAGATCGAGTCTGCGTCGCCTACGAACGGAATTCGGCGGGGATGCGCAGGAATCCGGGTCGGTTTTGATTCGGTGTGAGAGAATCCCGGCGCGGGCGCGAGGTAGAAGAAGGGCTGGCGGGCCCCGCCTGTCAGTGGGAGGAAGAGGCGCGCGCGGCTGCGGGCTGGCGCGTGCGCTGGTTGGGCCGGCTGGTGGTTTTCGGCCCACTGGCCGTTTTTTTCTGTTTTCTTTTTTTCTTTTTCTATTTCTTTTCTGTTTTGAGTTTAATTTGAATTCCAGTTTGAATTTGAATTTTTGCAAAACATGCAACACGTACAAAAATTTTTAAATTCCCCTCTTAACATGATTTAGGGTCTTAACAAGATTTTTGGGGTGTTACACATGCTCACTCGATGCCTTCCGGGACAACCTTTCACCCAACAGCCCAACCGTCGAACCGGTCGCACCGAAACGAGCAGGAAGTTCCCTACACGGAGCATCTCTCGATGCCCGTTAGCAGATTTCCACCTTGCTGCCCACAGCCTACACCTATAAATCGGTGCGTTATGCCTCGACGCCCGGAGGTTTAGCCCACATCAGTTTATCGGGGCCCATATATCCGATATGCCTTCGGTACGTTCAATACTTGTTTAGCAGGGCCACACACGGATCGGTCCTCAATCGACACGGACAGGGCTGCGCACACAAGACTTCCTCCTGCTGCGCCCTAGCCCCTCCCTAGTCTCATTTTCATTACTAAAGTGATCTCACATCACTCGAACCAATCCCGTGTGTCCCACGCCTAACTTGCGAGTAGATTCCAACTACTCGACTTGTACTGAAGTCCTATGAATCATTAAGCATAGCCTGTCTATTCGAGGCCCTAGACACTACCCTCACTCTTGGGAAAAACTTCTGGTTATGCAGTTGGGTATTCATCCATCATACACCTAATGCACATACACACTTCACACTACGTATGTAAACAATGTAAAACTTTATAAGGCTTAATGCAAACCGGGGCTTGCCTTGTTGCTGCTGGTCAGGGGTTAGGTCTTCGTCTGGAAGGAGGAAGTCGAGCACTTCCGGAGTCTCCTCGCCTTCAGCGACTACACATTAACCATATGCTATATGTCAATTTTAATGCAATGTGTAAACTTGAATAAGTAATTACTATAACTCTAGCTAACCCTCCCCTTTGGTTCTGAAATTTTTATGGTGGCTTGGTAGGGTCCTAACCAGAGTCTTGACCAAGTTTCAATTGAAATAAAGTTCATTTGAGCTTTGTACAAAAAAAAGCCTATTTGGTCAATATTAGAGTCTCTAAGTGATTCCAGGGCTTTTCATGGCTCCAACCATTACTTTCTGGAAACTAGAACTTAATATGGTTCTAATGGAATTGGTTTCATGTCATTTGAAGAATCCTAGAGATAGTTGTGCCCTAAACAAGGTTTGAGAAAATCTGAAAAATGTTTCTGTACATTTTTCTATTTTCTCAGGGCAGTTCACTTAATCACCCCATTAGGAGGACTAAATGAACTTGGATGAGTCTGAATATTTTACTGTGACTCAAGGATTTTCCAATGAACCTATCAGCCAAATTTCAGAATTTTTCATGAAGTAATTCTCCAGATAAAATTCCCAACAGTTTAAATTTAGGGAATTAATTCTGGAAAACTATTAAGTTTCATGAGCTGAAATTGGTATTGCTTGAAAGTACTCAGAATTCTGAGTTCAGAAAAATTTGGTTCACTGAATTTGGAGCTTCCTAGCAAAAGTTCTATGCATTTGAAGTTGAACTAAACTGGAAAATCCCCCAAAATGTTTAAACTCCTGCGGGTGGGGCCCACCCCTTAACCCGGCCCACTGGGAAAGCGGCCATACCGCGGCCCACGGGGTTTTACCCGCGCTGCCGCACTGAATCCCGGCCGCAAACGGATCCCCGCGCGAGAACAGAGGCTGACCGGTGGACCCGGCCCCCCTTCGTCTACCTCGCGCCCTCCCGCAGCTCCCTCGGCGGTGCCTCGCTGGTTCTCGCCGCCGGCCGTTTCGCTGCACGACCTTCGATGATTCTCGCCGCCTGGGCCTAACTTGGCTCGGAGAACACGCTGGTGCCCTCACCGAAGCTCAGCGATGGCCGGAACCGTGCCCACGACGGTGACAGTGGTTCTCTCTACTCTGGCGGTGTCGCCCGGGCTACTCAGGGCCTCATTCTTCAAACGGTTTGCTCCTACAGCTCCGCTGTGGCATGCTGAGCACGAATATGAGCTCAGTTGGCCATGGAAATGGCCAGAGCTACGTGCTCACCGTCGACCTAGGCCCGATATCGGCTGTGACCAGAAGAACTCGATAACCAGGGTCTATACTCCACGGTTCTTTGTTCCTCTCGATCCTAGATGGTCGTGATAGGGTGTAGATCATGTGTGTAGCTTGGTATACCCGGTGATGAGCTAATACCCGTGAATTTCCGGATTTGGTACGGCTCGGACTTAAGAACACAGAAACATTCCGGGGAAAATTCTCCCACGACGGTGCATGAAATGTTGAACGGTAGGGACGAGCAGGACAAGCACCTTATGGCGGTTGTTTCTTGTGTTGATCGTCGGACACGAGGGAGCCTGTGCTGTCCGGGCGCCGGCGATCAGAGGGTGGCGAACTCAGGGCGCGCCGCTTCGGATGTGTGCGGGTGGAACAGGGAGAATGGAGAGGGGATTCACGGAGACCAGGGTGCAATCGAGTGTATTGTAGCCGGCATCCTCATCCCCCGAGCAGGAGGTGGCGCGGAGGCCGCGTTGGGACGGGGTCGATCCCGTGCGCTGGCGCCCGCAGAGGTGTTCGACCGAGTGACTGAGTCGGTTTGATCCCTGTGTGGCTGACCAGTGGGCCCTCTTCTCCCCTCTAATTCCTTCTCCCCCTTCTGCTGTAAATATCCCCAGCTACTAAACATTGAATGAGAGACTTAGCCCCCATGTCTTGGTTTGAATTCGAGTTCTCAAATTTAAACTTTGTTTGGCTAAATTTGCTTCATGTTTGAACTGAAATTCAAATACAGTTTTGAATTCTTGCAAATTTAGCTCCCGACAAGATGGACTCCAATGGGGATGAAAATTGGTGGGCTAACTCAGAAAAATGTGCTGAGTTTGAATATGAAGCTAACTTTTGCATTTGAGTGATGAAAGCTGCTGTAATTTGAATTTACATTCAAATTGACCTCTTTTTGAATCATCTCCAAAAGTGCCTCACAAGGTGTTGGGTTTGCATGAAATTTGGCATGAACCTTCCCAAGACTTTTCAAGTCCTAGGGGTGAGCTCAACCTCTCATGTTCATGTGTAGAAATCCTACTGTGTGAAAGTTAGGGCTTTCCCCTCTAATCACCCTTTTGATGGAGGTTACTTGCTCTTCACAATTCTTCACAATATATCCACAACAAAAACTGTGGTGTTGTGAGGTGATGAAAAGTTTTTGCAAGTCCCTTTTCTTGGGCTCTTACAGCTGCATGGTTCCAAGGCGTGGTGAAAAGATATGGAAGTGGAGATATGGTTGAAAAGGTTCAACCGGCTGGATTTTGTGCTCAGGCTGCGGCTGAGGCGGTTATGGTTTGTTTATGGAAAGTCTCGAGTTGATTATAACAGGATTTCGTGTTAGGCATGAAGTAGAGTTGTTTTAGGAATGTTTGAGACGTTCCTAAGGTGTTTGGAAGTCTTAAGATTGCTTCTATCTGCGTATAGAAGAGTCTTGAGCAGTATTGGAAAGTTACAGTTTGAATCCAAGTAGGAGTAGGAGTCCTAGTTTGAATTGGATTGGCCATAGAGCTGGTTATATAAGCAAGGGAGGCCAAGACTCGTGGAGGGAACGACTTTTGAGGCTGTTCCTATTGTGTTTTGATACATAAAATTCGTATTCTAAAGGAACTTTTGTGCCTTGTTCGTCCGACTTGTTTCAGACAAGTTTTTCTCGTCGAGTTTCTGTTCAGCACTACCTTGCTTCGGTGGTTTTATCATAACTCGAGTTTTACAGATCCAATTGATGTGATTCTTTTTGGGTTGTCTTCACAACTTGATTATATATCATCTGTGAAAAGTTCACAGTCATTGAATTTTTGGTTTCGGATCTACACGAGTTTCTTTGCAGTATTCCAGAATTGTTTTTCTCGCGTAGGACAGATTGACCTTTGTTGGATCTTTCGATCGTAACTTGATTTTCTCTCAACGGATTTTCATGATTCTTTTTGTGACGTCTTCTTGACTTGATTCTATACAATATATACTAGTTTTGTCACAGTTGAACACGTTTAGATTAGTCGCCCACACAGTTTCTTTAACAGATCGGTTTTCTGCTGAGTGGTGTTTTGTTGCTTCCGCTGAAAAGTTTTTATCTACCATTCAGCCCCTCTGGTAGCTTTACACGTGTACTTCGATCCTACAATTGGTATCAGAGCGAGGTTGCTCTAATCCTTGTGATTTGCACGTGTTTTGACTAATCATCATGGAGAAATACTCTGCCAAACCTCGTGTGTCTAGTGGTATTGATTTTTAGGTTTGGAAGGCACGCATGGAAGCTTTTATCCAGGCGCAAGGCTTTGTAATATAGGAAAAGGTGTACAAGCCTTACGATGTGCCTTCAAACGATCGAGTCACGGCTACAAACATGACAGATGTCGACAACAACAACAAGGCTCGAAATTGATCGTACAAGGACTAACTCAGAGCGACTTCGACCGTGTTGCACACCTCCGATCGGCGTACGGTGTGTGGAGAGCACTTTGTGACTACCACGAAGGATCCAACACGATCAAGGAGGTAAGATAGGATATGTTCAAGAAAGAATACATGCGCTTTGAGATGCAACCCGGTGAGTCCATTGATGACCTTTTTGGTCGCTTTAATAAAATTCTCAGCAACTTGCGTAGCGTCAATGTTAATTTTTCAGATGCTGAAAATGCTAGGCAATTACTAAGTGCATTAGACATGTCAATTTGGGAGATGAAAGTAACATCCATACGTGAATCCACTGTCATGAGTACTCTTACATTAGATGTGCTTTATTCTAAGCTAAAAACTCATGAAATTGATATTATATCACATAAGAACCCAAATAAGACTTGCATTTATCTCACAATGTGATATGCCTAGCTCCAGCCAATCATCTAGCAATACACTTGTTTTGCTGTCTTCACTAACACTGGAACAGATTGAGGAGTTTCCAGAGGAGGAGCTAGTACTTCTTTCTACTAGGTTCTCAAAAGCATTGCAAAATGTGAGAACTAGGAGAAGAGGAAGCTCCAGACCTCAATGATGCTTTGAATGTGGTAAGACAGGACACTTTCATACAGATTGCCCTAACCTTTCAGGTCCTTCTAACCGTGATGAAAAGCAGAATAAAGTCAAGTCCTCTTTTAGCAACACCAACAAGAAAAAGAAGGGTTTTACAGGACGCAAGCTGATAAACAGTTTCATCACCGCACTTTAAGAATTTGGCTCCAGTGATGTAGATATTAGAAGTGATGAAGATGAAGATGATCTGGCAAACTTGTGCTTCATAGCGGGCAAATCAAAATCAAGTATGGAGGATGCAGAACACAACAGTGACAACGAAGAGGTATGTCCTACTTGCAAAGAAATGTGTGATGCTATTTCTCGTGCCACTATTATTGTTAAGAAAAAGGACAAAAAGCTTAGGGACAATGCTGTTAAAATTGAGTCACTAGAATATGAAATTAATTGTTCAAAATCCTTGATTTCTAGTGATGATTCTTGTTCCTCATGTGATTTAATATATGAAGAATTGTCCTCTCTAAGAAGTGCACACACCTCCACACTTGATGAACTTGAACTTGAAATCGAAAAGAACTAAAAGCTTTCTGCACTTAATGATAAAAACTTGAAATATGCTTGTTGTTCTACAATTGATTTGCATTGTTCTACTTGCGATGATCTTGATAAGAAACTACAAGATGCTATGAAAGAAAATTCTATATTGAACAATGCTTTACGTTCTCATGAAGTTAAATATTGTTCCAATTGCAAATTAAAAGGAAAAACTTCACGTGAAAATTGTCTTGATCTATCAAATAAACTTGATAACATGCATAGGACATTAGATCGGTTTTGTAATGAAAATAAGAACCTAAACTTGCTGCTGAATTCTTCCAAGTCTTGCAATGATAAAACTGATTTAGGTTTTGATTCACATGCTCATGCTAAGGAACATCCACCTAAATTTGTAAAATTATTAGGAAGTGGTTTGATTCAAACAGTTCCTAAACAAAAAGAAGTGGTTTTTAAATTTGCAGGAGTGTTGTCACATTCGGCTTCAAATAAGCATACTGCATGCTCATCTAGACATGAACACAAAGTTAAATTTCATTGTACCTATTGTGGTAGAGATGGTCATGTCATAGATTTTTGTTATAGACTAGCTAAACAACATAAAAAGGAAATAATGCAAGCTAGACCTTATAACTCTCATGCAAAATTTGCTGCACATACTAAACTGAATGTCAGGAACATGCAACCTGCTGTTATGAGTCAGAAATATTCAAAGTTTACCTCCGGAGCTTCAGTTTTTTTCCTCCGGAGCTTCAGTTTTTGCCTCCTGACCTTCTGTTTTTGCCTCCGGAGCTACTGATTTTCGTGCTACACAAGTAACACCTCATAGGTCAGTAGTTAAGAACAAAAAATTTCAACATTTGGCTCATAAACCTGCTGTTTTATCTCAGCTTTCACATGTTATTCCTGCTGGACGTCGTGTGACTTAGTACTGGATTCCTAAATGCCTTTTAACTAACCCTAGTATTGAGTCATCAACGTATTGTGCTTCTATGTAGGTTACACGCTTGAGGAAAGAGAACATTTGGATTGTGGATTCAGGTTGCTCACGCCACATGACCGGTAACAAAGAATGGTTCTCCTTTCTCTCTTTTGTGTCACGTGTAGAGAATGTTACTTTTGCCGATAATTCTTCAACTCCTATAATTGCTAAGGGTTCGGTTAGAGTAAATGATCACTACACTTTGAAGGATGTGGCACTTGTCAAAAATTTCAAATACAACTTGCTTTCTGTTTCACAATTGCTAGATGAAAATCTGGTAATTATTTTCAATAAAAACAGCTGCAAAGTTGTAGGTTCAAATAGTGAGCTTATTTTTAAAATGTCTCGGTTTGGAAGAGTTTTTAAAGCTGATTTTGATATGTCTTCCTCTAAGCATAGATGTCTAGTTGCAAATGATTCCAAAGATTTATATTTTTGGCATCGCAGACTTGGTCACGTAGGCTTTGATCATCTCACGCGTGTTAGTGCTCTTGATCGCATACGTGGGCTGCCTAAGCTTAAAGGGGAGAAATAAATTGTGTGCTCTTCTTGTAGACATGCTAAGATGGTTGTAGGTTCACATGCTCCTCTCACAATGACCATGACAACTGAACCGGGTCAACTTTTATACCTTGACACTGTAGGACCTTCACGTGTTCAATCCTTTGGAGGTATATGATATGTTCTTGTGATTGTTGATGACTATTCTAGATACTCTTGGGTTTACTTTGTGGCATCTAAGAATGAAGCTTTTAGTCACTTTAGAACTTTATTTCTTAGATTATCAATTGATCACCCAGGATCTTTAAGAGCAATTAGAAGTGATAATGGAACCGAATTTAAAAATCAATCGTTTGATCACTTTTGTGCTGAAAATGCAATAGATCATCAATTTTCTTCACCATATGTCAAAAAAACGGTGTTGAAGAGAGAAAGAACAGAACATTAGTTGAGATGGCTAGGACTATGCTTGATGAATATCAAACTCCTAGGAAATTTTGGGCTGATGCAATTGCAACCGCTTGTTATGTCTCAAATCGTGTTTTCTTGCGTGCTAAGCTAGGTAAAACACCATATGAGCTCAGGTTTGGACATAGGCCTAGTATCACACACTTTAGGTTCTTTGGTTGCAAATGCTTTGTTAAGAAACATGGTAATATTGATAAATTTGAAGCTAGATCTGTTGATGGCATGTTTCATGGTTATCCATCTCATACTAGAGGCTACTGTGTGCTTTTACTTGATACTAACAAAATTGTGGAGACTTGTGAGGTTTCTTTTGATGAAGCTATCCCATGTACTAGTTCAAATATTGCAGGTCCGGATCCATATCCGCAGGGGGAGAGTATTTTCGTTGAAGAAGAGGAAGAAGTGGTGCTGCTGTCCGAAAATTCAGCAGCTAATGACATTGTTCCAGCTCCTGATCTTAATTCACAGCCAGCACTGACGACCACCATTGCTGGTCCAGATCCTCCTCACGTCACAAGCTCATCTATTTGTGATGAACATGAAGAAGAAGAAGCTTGTGAAGTGTCCACTCTCCTCCGGATTCTCAAAAGTCATCCTCCACAACATTTTATTGGAAGCTTGCATGAACGAGTTACAAGATCCAGGTTTTTCGACCCCAATTCTCATGCTCATTCTGCTTTTGTTGCTTCTTTTGAACCCAAAGATATATCACACGCACTCACTAATGAATCTTGGATTATTGCCATGCAAGAAGAGTTAGAAAATTTTGAAAGAAATAATGTTTGGAAACTTGTACCTCCACCTCAAGGTCACACTTTAATTGGAACTAAATGGGTATTTAAAAATAATCAAAGTGAGGATGGGGTTGTGGTTAGGAATAAGGCTAGGTTGGTTGCTCAAGGTTTCACACAAGTTGAAGGTCTAGATTTTGATGAAACTTTTGCTCCTGTTGCTAGATTAGAAGCCATAAGAATTTTGTTAGCTTTTGCTGCATCTAATGGTTTTAAGCTATATCAAATGGATGTTAAAAGTGCTTTTCTTAATGGCTACATAGATGAGGAGGTTTATGTCAAACAACCACCTGGTTTTGAAAATCCAAATTTTCCTAATCATGTCTACAAACTGTCCAAAGCCTTGTACGGTCTCAAACAAGCCCCTAGAGCATGGTATAGGGCATACCCAGTGCTGAAAGCTCCCACACGTTGTGGGGTCTGGGGAAGGGAATTTCTAGGCAGCCTTCCCCTTGCTTATTTTGCAAGGAGGCTGATTCGAACCCAGGACCTCCAGGACTCAAGTGATAGGTTAAAAACATCCTTAAATGAAAAGGGGTTTACCATGGGCAAGGTTGATAAAACTATTTTTGTGCTTAAGCATGGCAATGACTCATTATTCGTTCAAGTGTATGTGGATGATATTATCTTTGGTTGTGCTTCTCATGATCTTGTGTCCAAGTTTTCAGCTATGATGAGTTCAGAATTTGAGATAAGTATGATGGGAGAACTCACGTACTTTTTGGGGCTGCAAATCAAGTAAACCAAGGAGAGTACCTTTGTGCATCAAACAAAGTATCCAAAAGATCTCCTAAGGCGCTTCAACATGGACAAAAGCAAGCCTCTTCGGACACCAATGGGAACAGCAACAACACTTGAACTTGATGAAGATTGTGATCCCGTTGATCAAAAAGAATATAGAAGCATGATCGGATCACTTTTGTATCTCACGGCATCAAGACCAGACATACAATTCAGCGTATGTCTTTGTGCACGGTTTCAAGCCTCTCCACGTGCTTCACATCGTCAAGCCGTCAAAAAGATTCTCAGGTACTTACATGGAACTCAAGAATTTGGCATTTTTCTTCCTTCTTCCTCAACTGTTACTTTGAAAGCTTTTTCTGATGCTGATTTTGGGGTTGTAGAATTGATAGGAAAAGTACTTCTGGTGCTTGTCATTTTCTTGGTAATTCACTTGTTGCCTGGTCCTCTAGAAAACAAAGTTCAGTTGGACAATCCACAGCCGAATCTGAATATGTAGCTGCTGCTAGTGCTTGCTCACAAATTCTTTGGATTGTTAAAACACTTAAGGACTATGGGGTTGATCTAGATAGTGTTCCACTGTTTTGTGATAACACTAGTGCCATTTGCATTGCTAAAAACCCTGTGCAACATTCGAGAACTAAGCACATTGACATTAGGTATCACTTTCTCCGTGATAATGTCGAAAAAGGGAACATTGTGCTTCACCATGTAGATACCGAACAACAATTGGCTGATATTTTTACAGAACCTTTGGATTTCACTCGTTTTTGTCACATTCGTAGTGAAATAGGGGTTATGCATCCTCATAGCTTAAATTGAGGGAGAATTTTGAAACTTGGGAAGTCTATGTGTGAATCTGAAATTAAAATAATATGAGCATAGTATTTCATGCATATATGACTCTGTGATTCCTTTTTCATGCTAAAAGTTCTTACTACATTACTCGTGTTATACATTTTGTAGTTTTTACCATGTCTAGTAATTGGAATAATTACTTACGATAAATCTGGTCATGGTCGAACTTTCTTGCTGTTTTGAACTTGTTGCTGCTCACAAGTGCTTTTAATCATAAAGAATTAATCAAGTAATCAACTCACATGTTGAGTTTTTATGTTCAAATAAAAAAATGAGAAAAGATCAAGAGAATATGCATGCATCACACTTCTTCTTTTGAGATGGCTTATCATTGCACTTAGATATGAACTTGAAAGGAGTTGTGTATGACTAAAACCATGTCCTTAAGCTTCTGACTATCAAATGACATAGGCTTGGATTGGTTGGTTAGAATAAGGCTGATGCTGCATATAATATCTTGCAAATGTCATAAGATCAAAATTTGTGCTTTAAATGATAAATAAAATGCAGCAACAAGTGTCATGTTTTCAGGTCTTCAAATAGTTAAGTTTGTGAGATCATGACTTGCTTAAATTGAAAATTACACTTGATCTCTAGCATGGCTTACACTACTTTATGTATCTCATTGATGTGATAGTGTAAGTTACTTGATAGTATGATTTGGATGAGCTTTGTTTTATATGTATATGTTATAATGTGCTCATAACAAATTAAAATTTCTATTTTGTACCTTGCTGAATACATTGTCAAAGGGGGAGAAATTGTCTCGTGTTGCTAGCAAGAGGAGTCTGCGGGCTGGACCCCTTCTCGAGTGCTTCTTAGATATTCGACGTGAGCTGTTTATAGACTTCCGCTGTAGCTATTTTATATAAATTATTTGCAAAGGATATTGTAAGCTTCCACTTTTGATTTATGAATACAGTGTTCCTTATATGTGTGCTTTTGGGTGCCGCATAACATGGCACCACCCAATGCGATTCCTAGGCGAGGTGCCCCATCCCCATGACTGAACGGGTGGCGTGGGGTCCCGTCAATGGGTTTTCCTATAATCACCCTCTTGATGGTGTTTACTTTCTCTTCACAAATGTTCATAAACTGTCCACAAAATGAGCTGTGGTGTGGTGATGTGATGAACATTTTTGCAAGTCAATTCTTGGGCTTTTACAGGTGTAGCAGTCTTTCTTCTCATTTTATTTCTGATTTACAAAGGGGGAGAAATTGTTTTCAAAACTTTTCATGTGAATAAGCCAATGTTCATATTTTAAGTGGTGTTGCCAATGCATTCATCAAGAGGGAGATTGTGAGACCTATGTGTGCTGAATACATTGGCTTTGACGATAATAGTTTTGAATACTACCAAAACACCTTTTTAACAAGGTCCGACTCTAGGTCCGAGCTCCTGCAAGGTCAGACGATAGATCCGACTTGTTTTGGGTAGCTCCGGCAAGGTCCGACTTGCTTTGTCTAGGTCTGACTTATTTTGGCTAGGTCCGACTTGTTTTTGCTAGCTCCGGTGCTAGGTCCGACTAGCTTTGGTAAGTTCCGTGCTAGGTCCGACTAAGCTTTAGTAAGCTCCGGCGCTGGGTCCGACTAGCTTTGGTAAGCTCCGGTTCAAGGTTCGGTTAGCTTTGGTAAGGTTCGGAGCTTGATTGCGATGGTTCTGCTTTTAACTTGCAATATTTCGAACTTGCTTTACTCTTATGGAAAGTTTGCTTAGTATTATTTTACTAAGTTTTTGGTGTGTTTTGGTGGTTATGGCTGATATCATTTTGCTATGGTTTACAACATGCTTATGTGAGGTTCTCACGTAAGATGTTGTAGTTTCGGAACTAACGAGAGTCAAGTCGAGGACTTGTGCTCGGAAGTATTGGTTGTTTATTCATGTGCAGGTGTTGCTTGAGTTCAAGACATGGCTGGTGACGGGATCCATTGAACTAGTCTTAGGGAGAAGATGAGGTTCAACAACCAAGTTCGGGAGGAATTGTGGTTGAGTTGATCGGGAGGTCGCGCAGCATGTTTGGATCAAGAACAATACATATGAATGTATTGTGGACGTTGCTGGAAGGTATTTGCACGTGTGCAAGGAGTGCATGGACGTGGCAATATGGTTACAAGGCGTGGTGAAAAGATATGGAAGTGGAGATATGGTTGAAAAGGTTCAACCGGCTGGATTTTGCGCTTAGGCTGCGGCTGAGGCGGTTATAGTTTGTTTATGGAAAGTTTCGAGTTGGTTATAACAGGATTTCGTGTAAGGCATGAAGTAGAGTTGTTTTAGTAATGTTTGGTACGTTCCTAAGGTGTTTGGAAGTCTTAATATTGCTTCTATCTGCGTATAGAAGAGTCTTGGGCAGTATTGGAAAGTTACAGTTTGAATCCAAGTAGGAGTAGGAGTCCTAGTTTGAATTGGATTGGCCATAGAGCTGGTTATATAAGCAAGGGAGACCAAGGCTCGTGGCGGGCACGACTTTGGGGCTGTTCCTCTTGTGTTTTGATACATAAAATTCGTATTCTAAAGGAACTTTTGTGCCTTGTTCGTCCAACTTGTTTCAGACAAGTTTTTCTCGTCGAGTTTCTGTTCAGCACTACCTTTCTTCGGTGGTTTTTATCATAACTCGAGTTTTACAGATACAATTGATGTGATTCTTTTTGGGTTGTCTTCACAACTTGATTATATATCATCTGTAAAAATTTCACGGTCATTGAGTTAGTGGTTTCTGATCTACACGAGTTTCTTTGCAGTATTCCAGAACTGTTTTTCTCGCGTAGGACAGATTGACCTTTGTTCGATCTTTCGATCGTAACTTGAATTTCTCTCAACGGATTTTGATGATTCTTGTTGTGACGTCTTCGTGACTTGATTCTATATAATCTATACTAGTTTTGTCACAGTTTAACACGTTTAGATTAGTCGCACACACGGTTTCTTTAACAGATCGGTTTTCTGCTGAGTGGTGTTTTGTTGCTTCTGCTGAAAAGTTTTTATCTACCATTCACCCCCCCTCTGGTAGCTTTACACGTGTACTTCGATCCTACACTATGCCTCGACGCCCGGAGGTTTAGGTTACATCAGTTTACCAGGTCCCGTATATCTGATGTGCCTTCGGTACATTCAAACTTGATCAGCGTGGGCCGCACACGGATCGGTCCTCAATCGATACAGACAGGGCTGCACCCACAAGACTTCCTCTTGCTGCACCCTAGCCCCTGCCTAGTCTCATTTTCTTACTAAAGTGTTCTCACATCACTCGAACCAATCCCGTGTGTCCTGAAGCCTATACTCGTGAATAGATTCCAACTACTCGAATTGAACCGAAGTCTATAAACATCAAGCTAAGCATGAACTACTCGAGTAATTAGACACTACCCTCACTCCGTTTGAAAAAATCTGGCTATGCATTTGGGGTTTCATCCACACTACACCTAATGCACATACATACTTCAAACTAATTGGTTATAAAGCAAAACTATATAAAACTTTTTTAAATGCAAACCGGGGCTTGCCTTGTTGCTGCTGGTCAGGGGTTAGGGTATCGTCCAGAAGTAGGAAGTCCAACACTTCCGGGCTCTCCTCGCCTTCAGCGACAACACATGAGCAATGTAACGATATGTCAATTTAAATGTAATGTGTTAAATTGAGTATGTAAAGACCATGGCTCTAGTTAGACCTACCCTTTGGCTCTGAAATTTTTATGGTGGCTTGGTAAGGTCCTAACCAGAGACTTGACCAAGTTTCATTTGAAACAAAGTTCATTTGAGTTCTGTACAAATAAAAGTCTAAATGGTCATTACTAGAGCTTCTATGGATTTCCAGGGATTTTCATGGATCAAACCATTACTTTCTGGAAACTAGAGTTTGAGATGGTTCTAATGGAGTTTGTTTCATGTCATTTGAAGAATCCTAGAGAATGTTATGCCCTAATCCAGATTTGAGAAAATCTGAAAAATGTTTCTTTACATTTTTCTATTTTCTCAGGGTGGTTCAATTAATCACACAATTAGGGGGATTAAATGAAATCGGATGGATCTGAAATTTTTCCTGTGACTCAAGGATTTCCCAATGAATATCCTAGCCAAATTTCAGAATTTTCCATACAAGCAATCTCCAGATAAAATTACCAACAGTTTAAAATTTAGGGAAATAATTCTGGAATAGGAATAAGTTTCATGAGCTGAAACTTATTTTGCTGGATATTACTCGAAGAGCTGAATCCAACAAAATTTGGTTCACTAAATTTGGAGCTCTCTAGCAAAAGTTATAGGCATTTGAATTTTGAACAAAATTTGAAAATCTTAGAAATGTTTAAACTCTGGTCATGGGCCCCACTCTTTAAACCGGCCCACTGAGATCGCGGCCACACCGCAGCCCACGGGGTTTTACCCACGCTGCCGCATCGGACGCCAGCCACAAACCGGTCCCCGCTGGAAAACAGAGACTGACCGGTGGACCCGACCCTTCTTCATCTTCCTTGCGACAACCCCGCTCCCCGCGGCGGCGCTTCGCAGGAGAGCTCGCCGCCTGTCGTTCTACCGCACGAACTTCGACAAAACTCACCGCCTGTGCCCAACTTTGCTCAGGGAACACGTTGGTGCACTCACCGAAGCTCGGCGATTGCCAGAACCATGCCCGCGACGGTGACAGTGGCGACTCCAACTCCGGTGATGTCGCTCGGGCTACATCGGGCCCTATTTTTGGAGTGGTTTCCTCCTACAGCTCCATGGTGACATGCTGAGCACGAACTTGAACTCGGTTTGCCATGGAACAGACCAGAGCTACGACCTCACTGTCGATCTAGAGCTAAAAATGGCGGCGATCAGAAAAACTCAAAGAACAGCCACCATGGTCGATGGTTTCCGTCGATTGTTGATCCTATAGGTCCGTTGGAAGGCCTAGGGCGTATGGCTAAAGGAAAACGAGCTAGTATGGACTGACCACCATGAATTTTGGATTTTCGTCCGGCTCGGTTCTTTGAACCTCGAAAAGTAAACGGGGAAGTTCTCCCCCGAAAGGGAATGAAAGGTTGTAGGGTTTTCACCGTGAGTTCGAGCAGCCTCTAGCGCGTCTAGTTGCTGTTGATCGTTGGCCCCAAGAGCGCTTAGAACGGCGGCTCACCAAGGACCCGAGGAGGCGGCCAAGATGTTGGTGCTTTCGGTCGAGCGTGTGCGAGGGAGAGGCAACGACTCGGTGTGAGCAACGAGTAGAGGCTTCGGGCGCAAGAATCCCCACGGCTCAGGTCGCCAGCACGACGTACACATTCAGGAGGTGGCAACGAGAGCAGCTCGGTGGCGTCGTCCGGTGAAGAGGCTGAGTGAAAACAGAGCCTCGAGTAGAAGGCGGTTCACTCAGTTTGTGGGACTTATTTGTGGGCCCTCTCTCCCCCTTAATTCTTTTCCCATTTCTGTTTTCACTGAAAAGATCTCAGCTATTCACAATTGAATGAGAGACTTAGCCCCAAAGTCATGAGTTGAATTTGATACCCTCAATTTGAAAGTGGTTTGGCTAAATTTGCTTCACATTTGAATTTGGAATTCAAATTCAGTTTTTAATTAATGCAAATTTAGCTCCCAACAAGATGAACTCCAATGGGGATGAAAATTGGTGGACTAACTCAGAAAAATGTGCTGGTTTTGAATATGAGATCAAGTTTTGAATCCAAGTGAAGAAAATGGCTGAAATTTGAATTTGCATTCAAATAGCCCTTTTTACAAATGTCTGCAAAAGTGCCTCAAACTGATTTGGATTTGCATGAAACTTGACATGAGCACCCCTAAGAATGTTTAGGGCCTAATGGTAAAATCATTCTCTCATGTTTATGTGTGTGAGCTCCTACTTTTTGGAGTTATGGGTGTAAAAGTTCCAAAACTTGTAAATGGAAAACTTGTGCTATGAATAAAGCTGAGTTTAAATTCAAGAAATGGGACCTGTTTAAACTTTTCCACAAATGATAATACACATGAGAGTTCTTCTTAAACAAGCTTATGGTCATTATAGGCTTGGACCCTAGGTGGTTTAAAACCACATATTTGAAGTCCCATGTACAATGGAAAGTTTAAAAATCGGATTATAAACTAATTGTTCAACTTGAGGTTCAAATGAGGAAACTACAATAGGAATTTCAAAATGTTGGTTCAAAGTTTATACTTGCAGCAACCAAATGTAAAAGTTGATTCCATATTTGAAATCCTCATCCCCAAATTTGTGGGAATATAATTTTTTACCACATTTGGAAGTGTTTTGGCTAAGCTTTTGCAAGAGGACATAAAAGGGTATTTGAATTTAAATTCAAAGGTGAATTTGGATGAAAATGGTCCAATTAGTCAAATTCAGTCCGAATTCAAACTTCCTACAATTGAACTACTAATTTACCAAGAATTGAGATCTTTTTAGAAGACAAGAGGGACTGACTTGTGGTACCCACATGTCATTGAGCCAAATGTGTAACTTGCACCCAAAGCAACCGAGTCCTTGCTCTGTTTTTTCCACTCAAACAGCCCGAGCTGCAACCGTGTGACACCGAGCTGCCGTTTCCTCCACCTCGTGCTCTTCACAACACGTTGGCAGTAGTGGGTGGGCTTTCCCTCGGTGTGATCCTCCTCTCCACAGCCAAGCCACTCGTGCTTTGCTTCCTCCTCACCAACATCACCCAAGAACAGCAACCTCAGCTCCCGCCTTCTCTGCCCCATCGCCGTGCTGCATCCGGACACTGTGGCACCCGGTGGAGCCAACAAACATCTGCGACGGAGTCTCCTCTATGTTCTCAACGTTTCCCCACCTCATCCCCGGCTTCCCTACGACGCAGCCGAGCCATTTTTCCTCTGAAAAAAACAGAGCTATGCCGCACATCACGGCAACTCGACGCCCGGCCAGTCCAGCGCCTCTCCGGCACGACCAACACGACTCAAAGGTGTGCCCTGGTGTCTAGATAATCATCTAGGACCCCCTTGCTCTTCCCCGACGCCAGCTTGCCGGAATTTGGTTTTTAGCGCCGACGCACGTGAAGGACAGACCTTAGCAAGTTTCTGAAATTAGCTCAAATCAATTGATCATACGTTCTACAATTCAAACCACGGCTACTAGGGTTCCTAGTGCCCTTCCACGCCAAAGCACGAAGCAAACCGCCCCTCCTCCGGCCCGGTCGACGAGAAATCACCGCCGGCGGCTAAAACCGCCGCGGTCCACGGTGACGACTAGTTTGCAGCCATTTTCTGCGAGAGTTGATCTCTGTTCCACGTTCCTCGACCACTAGGGATGCTTTAGGGCATCGTAGCTTGCCGGTAGAAGCTTCCGACATGCCGGAACACGTTGATGCCGAGCTCCCGAGCCGCCCCGCCGATGCCGACCCACCTACGGCCGTTTTCATGCGGGAAAACTTGCCCGGCTGCTAGGCCACGGTGTGAGGAGCGTGTAGGGCAAAACCGGAGCAAAAACGGTGGAGAAATGAGGGGAAACGGTGCGCGCCACCTTTCTGTCCGGCGTGCACCCGCGGGCTCTGGCGAGAGGTTGAAGAAACACCTGACCTGTGGGCCCCATTTTTGAATTGTTCTGGGTAGAATTCAAACAGAAAGTTGTTCAAACTTTAGAACCTTATAACTTTTGCTAGGAAGCTCCAAATTTAGTTATTCAAATTGGGTTGGATTCAGATTGAACAAATCCATCCAAATGTGCAACTCAATTTGTATTAAAATCATTATTAAATTCTGGAAAATTCTTTAAATCTTTTCAGCAAAAGAATTTTAGAGGGAGTTTGGTTCATCCAAAGATCCTCAAATTTTGCCAGAATATTCTTTAGGATATTAGTCAACTCCTGTAAAGGTTTCAGCTAATTTGGAGTTCATTTAGTTAGGATAATTCTGAATTCAAGTTTCTGTGTTCTAATGAATACAGAAACATTTTCAGAGAATTTCCAAAACTTGGAAATTCAGTCCTGAGCAGTTCTTAGCTTCAAAATTCCTAGGAAAATTCATGCATGCTCCCTGTGCTATGTTTGAAATTGTTGTTCACTTGAATTTGCATGAAAGTGCAAATTTATTCAGAATTAATTCCTTTTTGCTTTAATGCTTAGGGAATTGTTCTGAGTGATCTACTCATTGAAAAATTCTGAATTTTGGTCCAGATGGCTTTCTTGTGACAAGGAACTCACATGGAAATTTTCAGCTCCATTGGAGTTCTGGATCAGTACTGTTCTATTTAACCTCTTAGATGATCAAAACACACAAGTGATGAGAAATACTTATCACTTGATCATAGTGCTTAAACCAAAACCTAAACCACTAGCACCAGTGTCATTTTAAATTCTTAAACAGAGTTCCAGTTTTAAACTTGTCTTTACAACTTGTTAGCAAAAGTTTTACAATTAAACTTATATGCATATTCATAACGTGTAGTGTTTAAACGTGGAAAAGTGAAGGAGAAGTTAAGCTTGGATCAAGGAGCAAGAAGGGCAGTGATTAAGCTTCAAGTCATCAGCAACTTACTTGACAATTATCTGACAGTCACCTGCAAAACCAAGGCAAGCTCCGGTTTGCATTTAAGCTATTTTATAAAGTTTTTACTTTGTTCACTATGATGGTTAGAGTTTGTATGTGCATTAGGTCAAGTATGTTTTATACTCCACTTGCATAACAAAAATGAACCCTAGATTCAAGGGTAGAAAGGTGTCATCGCTGTAGAATAAGGCCGTGCTAAATAGACTAGGACATCCGGTAGAAGACGAGTAGTTGGAATCTACTCGCGAGCCATAGTTTCGGATTACATAAGTGTGGTTGGAAATGAGGCAAACTAAAGTTTACATTTCTAAAGATGAGACCGGGCAGGAGGGTAGGCAGCGACAAGACGAGGCCTTGGTCGAGTAGCTCTGCCTGTGTCGGTTAAGGACCGATGCGTGTGCCGCATCCAGGAGCAAGTATTGAGTTGTGTACCGGATGCTTACTGCTATATGGGACCCAGAAAACCGATATACTAGGTTAACTGGATTGTAGAGGCATACCACATCGTCTCATTAGACCTATGAGCCCGAGACGGCGCGACCGGTTCTACAGTCGAGTGTCCTGCGAAAGGTTGCCACATACAACGTAATGAAGGACGCCAGATTTGGATCTTCATAGGCTGGCGTATGTGTCGAGCTATCCGGGCAGTGTTTGATTCGAATCACCATCCCTCGCGGTTATTGAGTACCACTTGCTCCCATGTTGTGACGTAGTAATCAACTTGTGTGGAAACAGTTTGCAATGTCTTAATTGCTGCTATGATAAATGGAGTCGGGAAACGTCCGAGTAGGGTAACACATGGAGGACCTAGCCGCTGCCATGTCTTCGTGTTGCTAGCGAGAGGAGTCCGCGGGCTGGACCCCTTCTCGAGTGCTTCTTAGATATTCGACGTGAGCTGTTTATAGACTTCCGCTGTAGCTATTTTATATAAATTATTTGCAAAGGATATTGTAAGCTTCCACTTTTGATTTATGAATACAGTGTTCCTTATATGTGTGCTGTTGGGTGCCGCATAACATGGCACCAACCAATGCGATTCCTGGGCGAGGTGCCCCGTCCCCATGACTGAACGGGTGGCGTGGGGTCCCGTCAATGGGTTTTTCCTCTAATCACCCTCTTGATGGTGTCTACTTTCTCTTCACAAATGTTCATAAACTATCCACAAAATGAGCTGCGGTGTGATGATGTGATGAACATTTTTGCAAGTCAATTCTTGGGCTTTTACAGGTGTAGCAGTCTTTGTTGCAACACCTGGAAGCATCTGGGACTTGCTGTTATCCTGTCCCTGTGATGTATAAGGCGCGGTGCTGCGTACAACACCGGTAGAGGATGGTGTAGACACATGTACGCTCGAGGAGGGCGCTGCTTTGGATGGCACCGGAAGATGTCGTGGAGTGAAGGTGTTGTTCCGCCGCTGCTGTTGGTGACCCTGCACTTCTTTTTCTGCTAACATAGCTAGTTGAAATAAACGTTGAATAGAATGATATTCCTTGTAATCAGCTATGTCCTGGATCTCACACCGCAAGCCCCCATAAAATCTAACAATTTGGTCTTCCTGATCCTCAACTAACCCACAACGAAGCATACCTTTCTGCAACTCTTGGTAGTACTCTTGGACAATCATGTCACCCTGATCAAAGCGTTGCAATTTCTTAAGAAGATCACGTCTATATGAAGGAGGAACAAACCTAGTGCGCATCTCTTCTTTTAACGCAGCCCATGTCTGTGGGGCATTGAGTGTATTTACATGTTCATTCCACCAAATGATAGCAAAATCTTTAAACTCACTAGTGGCTTGTCTAACTCTGTCGCTCGGGAACAAGATGAGAGCTAAATTTTTGTTCTACCATCATCTCCCAATCCAAGTAAGTCTCAGCATCATAAGATCCATAAAACGGTGGAATAGAAAACTTAATCTTAGCGTAAGGATCATTATCTTTTTCAGGAGTATGAGGACAAGGTCTACCTCCCATACCTTGATGATTTCTTCGAAAGCGATGGCGCTGTTGTGCATCAACCTCGTCGTTATTGAAGTCATCCTCTGTGTCATTGTGAGCATGTGCGTCAGCATCAAGGTTGATAGGGGCTGGAGTTTGTTGGGGAATACGAGCCTCCACCTCGTCCAACCGTGTGGTCAGACCAGCAACACTTGTATGAAGCCTCTGAAAGGTGAATGTTGTGGTGGTCTTGTAGTTGTTGAATGCTTCAGTCATCGCCCACATCATGTCCCTTAGTTCCAGATGGGACCCACACTCATTATCATCCAGAGGTGTAGAACCAGAGATCTTATCCATAAGCTTCTTTCCTGTCATTGTTAGTACAAAACAGAAACGAAGGCAAAAGGATCGTCTATTACTACGGTCTCTGAAGTGGAAGTGGGAGTGGAAATGAAGCAGTAAGATGAGTCTTATTCCACTCTTACAAGTTTCTTACCAGCACTGCAGGTGGCCAACGGTGACCGGTGTGAAAGCAAGCAGAGAGTGGGTGTGATTGCAGAGGTTACCTGTTCTGCTCGAGAGAAGGTGGAGCTTGGGAAGGCTCAAATGCAGTATATGTATGTGGCACACAAGTTAGTAACGGATAGCAATGCTGAATAAGTGTCCAAAGAATTTGACCTAGTTGCTGGCCTAAAATTGTATTAGAACAGTTGTGGCAACAAGCAAGGAATAATATCAGCAAGTTGTGAAAACAAGTATGAATGATGATGAAAACAAGGATGAATGATGATGAACAACAAGGACAATATCAGCAAGTATTCAGCATTCACACAGAAAACAGCACAAGTAGAAATCCCTTGAGCCTCCTGTTTTTGTCTTTTAGCACTAGTAGAAATCAAAATCTTGTTTTTTTTTGATTTTTTGATATTTTTATCAACCAGGGGCAAAAGAATAGAAACAGCACCAAGTATTATCTCAAACCGATGAAAGATGTGATCGGTAAAAATTCAGGAGCGTTTGAAATAATGGGTGCTGGAACTTCGGAGTTCGAAACAAGGGCCTTCCTGATTTTTATGAATTTTATTTGAAATCATCATGATTGGCGTAACAGGTGAATCATATGTGGATTTTTTCGATAGCTTTCCGTAAAAAATACACCTCAATCGGAGTTCCGGGCGAAAAGTTATGCCCATTTTAAGGAGGATACCCCGAATTAGGTTTTGGCGGTGGTGCAAACTGAAACAGATAAATCGGTAGATGGAATTTTTCTTTTTGTATATTGGTTTTTTTTGTAGATGGCAGTGGATAGAAGAAACAAAACTGAACCAAACAAATCTAAACCAGCAACCAAACTGAACCTAGGACACGAACTCAGAACTACGTACTCCGAAGCCAAATTGTGCAAAAGGCTGAGCGAGGGCTATAGGTTAGGGAAAGTAAACATTTTTGTGGCTTTTTGTGTACTATAGGATTGAACAAAATGAACCTAAAGGGCACACAAGTATACATCACGGTCAACCTGATATCTAATACCAGTTGATAGTAGAATGAGTCCCGATCTTCCGAGAGGTATGGTAAACTTGATTGGGTGGACATCTCGACGTTGATGATCCAAGGCTCCGAACGAACGGAACCCCACAATCACTACACCACTGCTCTATTGGTTATCACCCATGTCACACGAATAACCTCGCCACGAAGGCTTATCCCTGCAAGCAAAATCAAGAACACAAGCAAGATCAGAGAAATTGCAATCAAAACTGAATTGATCACGAAGTGGGGTCTCACAAACCGATGAACGGTGACACTGTTCAATGACAGATTGAAACTAAGCAAAACCCAACCATAACATGGTTACGGCTGCTGAATAAAAGGAGTTAGGGGCGTGCAAGACCTCTGGACGCAACACTAATGGGCTTCCACACGATACATGGGCCAGCGGCCCAAAGGACGGTGATGCAGCACCCTGACAGATTCTGGATGTCCACTTGTTTCACTGATTCCCGTCAGCTCAGAAGGAATTTTGAGGTGGGACCAGTTCCGTTGGAAGCTTTATGTAATTCTGGTTCCAACCATATATAGAACGTCCAAATTCGACTACGTATGTGTCCGAGGCGTCAATTTTAGTGAAGGCATCTCTTGGAATCCGAGGTGGAGTCGAAGTCGAGTTGGGCTTGGACTCCTCCTTGGTATGGACGTCCTATCTCCTCCTCTTTGACTCCTTGGACTTCTACAAGCCCTTTCTGGTCCTCTCCATTGTTCCTAATCAATAAAACATGCATGGAAACAAGCATAAGTTCTGAAAAACAATTGACAAGGTTAGAACGTATCTGGAGATCCAATTGTCATGCACGTGCTCTAGTGATCGATCCTTGTATTGTATGCAAAAGAGAGATGTCCTCATCAGAGTGAACAGAAAAGTTGGAGAAGACTTCAATATATTTCCAACGAGTGTTTATTTGCCTTCAACTAAGTTCTCGATCGAAAGCTATGAGCTTCTAAGGTTGATAGAAATTCTGAAAGAATTTCAGCAGCACCTCCCGTGTAAGTGCTCACTTTGGGTCAACATTTCCATACAGTTATGAACCTATATGAACCAAACTCATACTTAGAAAGTTGAAGCAAGATTCATAAGATTTACAGAATTGTAATATTTCACATTTTACAATTCTTATACAGGAAGTTATAAGTAAAAATCTAATCAGTACAGAAACTATGCACCGACTTTGATACTCTGGACAGTTTCACTTGTACTGAAGATTTCACCTCTTTACAGGAGTATTCTGTCCAAAGGTTGAACAGAAACATTGTAAATAACTTTCCAAGCTTTCAAAAATGTATTTATATGACCTCTTTGTATTCCTGGATCAGAAGATATGATGGTTCAAAATTAACAGAATTTCTGGCAGGATTTTGACAGCACCTCCCTAGAGGTACCTAGATTCAATCCATCATTCCAATTAATTCTGCTCCAGTTTTGGCAAAACTTTGGGCTACAAAGTTATAGCATATCTCATGCCCTTTCCAGAAATGTCTCACAATACCCTTAGAGATTTTTGTACCGAGAGTTATGGTGGAATTACAGAGACTCTGTTTCAGCTTCTACCAATTTGTAACAGTTTTTGATTGCCAATGTTTTTTATCAACTTTAAATGTATTTGTGTCCTGGAGGGTTATAGAAAAGTTTTAGAGAACTTCTCCATATTTCCAAAACTGTATCACACACTACCATCGGTCGTTTCTATAAGGAGTAACACCATGTACAAGTTTCAGCAGCAACACTGCCCAAACAGGGGACTCTGTTTTTGGGTCTCCCTACACTCATATATTCTTGAGTTGGTTCCTAAATGAGTTTTAACCAATTACTTAGGACTGTCTTCATTAAAATCTTACAGAATCTTCAAATTCAGGAGGTGAGCGAGGTATTGATGCAGTTTTTCATGATAATGTCGGTACTACATTCCTCATAAATAGAAAATCCTAACCAGATTACATCCGACATATACGTTCTATTAGTGGCACTTAGAAACGTTCACATGCAAACATCTTCTACTCGTAATACGGATACGTGGTTAGTGTGCCTGCATAAAACCACTCAATCATGAGGCACCCAAATGTTTGTCATTCCAGGCAGGTCTATATCATAAGAAAAACATACGCCCCGTATCATTTCCATACTGGCCGTCTTGAGTCATGCCACATCTCAAGGTACATGGTCGCGTTTCCACACCACACGACGGGGAACTCGAATAGAGCTTGTACGAGTAGACATGGTCGGGAATTTCATCAACCCGACAGATACCATCTACTGCCCACCAGGACGCGCCGATGGCGAGCGCTGCGTATTTCCTCCTAGGCTAATTCCAGAGGAACACACTATCGCGTTACCAACCACACGATGGGTTTTCCACTTTCTTGCCTAATGCACGCCAGGGACCAGCGTTTCATACGAGCTCAGGAACATGAAGAGTTCAAGAGTTTCATATTGACATCTCACAACAAGCTATGAGACCTATTCCCTGAATCACGTTCCTCGTCAGGGGAGCTAACCGATATTGATCCTCTTTCGGTGGCGTACCTTACCTCTTACCTGGTCGGTGGTGCGTTGTTACAGAATAGAATAACAAGTATTTTAGTTTGCCACCTTACATCACTTATGTTACTAGTAGATCTTATGTGGGCCTAGTACCGAATCCTTACTCGTAGACTCTAAATTTTCAAAAATACATGTCTTTTCAGTTGTGCTATTCCCAATGTGGCTCTGATACCATGCCTGTAGGGACCCCGTCCCGACAGTCCAGGAATCGCATTGGGTGGTGTCGTGCGATGCGGCACCAAACAGAACACATCCGAAAAACACACATACACAACAATATATGTCTTTAATACATATTATTGTCACATTTTACAAAGAATGTACAGACGTACATTACAATGGAAGATAAGAATAAACTCACGGACAGTAGCCTACGCTAAGCAAAATGATGTCATCATTCCTGCGGATGCTTCACACTAGCACACCCCAACACGGCGGCGTACAGGATTCCAAGGGAGACTCACACGCTTCATTGGGTGCTGCCCCGCTAAGACCACCCTTCCTCCCCGACGTTACCTTATGCAACATTGTCTGCAAAACAACGGATCAACAAACCGTGAGCTTATGCTCAGCAAGGCTTAACCGAAGCCCTACACATGGAACTCTAAATGCTGGAAATAGAGGGCTGAATAAAGAAGTTTGCATAAAAGATGAACTTGAGCTAACAGGGAGTCCTTACTTCCAATTTTAATCAACTTTTATAATCCTCACAAAATTTACATCGAGACTCCACAATCAAACAAGAAACGCTTTGCCTCGACGCCACTAGCCCAAACTAGAAAGTAAATTTAGTGAATGGTAAGTAGCATCTCTCATCTACATTATGAGGATTAGTCATGAAGCATATTTCTTTTCCCCCAGTTTCTTACTATGTCACGACACAGAGAACTAGTATGCTCACTACAGTGGTTGACGGTGATTCGAATCAAAAACACCCGGATGACACGACACATACGCCCGTCCAAGAGAGGTGATCAAGCAATCCCCTCAACGTCATATGTGGCAATCTTTCACAAGACACCCACATTTTAAACCGGTCCCATCGACTTGGAGTAAGTCTCACTACGGCAAACCCTCGTAGAGCCAACTTCTCTCTCCTTTAAGCATCCGCGTAAGACGGTGGGGATTGCCTCGACACCCAGGTTAACATGTTACATGGGTTTCCTGGGTCCCATATAGCCAGTATGCATCCGGTACAAGATCAAACTTGTCCAGCAGGGCTGCACACGAGAACGGGCCTTAATCGATTCAGACAGGGACTATGCTGACAGGACCACGTCCTTGATCATTTCATCCATACTGCCCGGTATCCATTCCCCAATTAAGTGGATCAATTCCTAACTCTTCCGATTGATCCCCCTTAATCCCTGTTCACGAGTAGGAAATGGCCTACTCGAGTAATGCCTCTTTTAATCCACTTTTCTTAACTTCATCACAACAGTTATATTTAAGTGAAAACCTAATCTAACCAATACTCCAGGGATTTATTGGATCATGCATGTGGAGTGTCATAAAACCTAGACTTAATGCAAAAATCACAATTCTAGACATTATAAAGTGTATACAAAATATAAGCATGTAAATTTTTGATGCAAACCGGGGCTTGCCTTATTGTTGATCCCGACTAAAGTTTCTGTCAATAGAAGCAAGTCAGCGGCCAACGAAGTCTTCGCGAGAATTCCCTCTACCGAAATGATCAAATAACGATGCGTCACATTATGAATTAATGTGATATATAAACTACAGAACCAAAATAGATGAAGACAGAGGAATCTATGGTAGAAATTTTTACAGGGGCTTTCTAAACTCCTGATAGGTTTATGGTAAAATGTTCAGAAGTTTCTGAAGAAGGAGATGGCCACAATAATTCTTGGCCGATTTAACCTTCAATGATTTATAGGAATTTAATTAGCCTTGGTCACATTGAAGAATTTGATATCCTAAAAGGTCTGGACCTATGGTTTCCATAAAAATTTGTTTCAAATTTTTCTAAGCCTTCTGCTGGTCAGAATTGTATGTGGAAATTCAATCTATGTTTCTGGAAATTAAATTCTGTGATTTTCATCTAACTGATTTAACCCTGAGGAAACCTACTGATTAAGCCACCTTAATCAGCTCCAAAAATCCTAAAATTTTTACTGGATACAAAGAACTAGGAGAAAAATTTTCTGACCAAAAATGGGAATATTTCATAAAGCCATATTACTGGAATTAATCCCCAAAAGAATAACTAAAACAAACTCTACAGAAATTCTTAGGGCATTTTCATAGATAGAAATTTGTTTCTCTGCAAATTCCTCCTTCTAAGGAATCCAACAAAATTGGTCTCACTCTTTTTGGAGTTTTCTACACCGAGTTAAAAATTTGCAAAAATTAAACAACTTTCTGTTTTTAATTTACACAGAGAACTCCTCTACACACTGACAGGTGGGACCCCCAGGTCAGTCCCTTCTTCAACCTCGCGAAAGAGACTCGCCGGTGCACCTGGCCCATGGCGCGCCTCATTCTCCACCAATTCTCAACCATTTTCGATGAGGTTTTGCCCTACACGTTCCTCACACCGTGCCCTAGCAGCCGGGCAAGGTTTCCCCGCAGGAAAACAGCCGGAAAGCACTCGGCACTAACGAGGGACTGTGTGTCCCGTGCTTCTTCCGGTGAACAAAACTGCCGTACACCATCACTAGAGCATGTAGAACATTTATCCATACCCCAACCGAGCCGAAAACGTCAGGAGTATGGGTGTCCACGGTGGACCGACCCATTTTGGCCGGCAGCGGCGATTTCTCGTCGCACGGCTCGTATGGTGGCCGGTTTGCTTTGGGCTTCAGCATAGGGAGTCGCTAGGGCTGCTAGTAGCTGGGATTTGAACCGTACGGAAGATGATCAATCACGTTTGAAGAATTTCCTGATTCTAATTCGGTCGGCTCTTCACATGTACCGGCGGTAAACGGCAAATTCCAGCCAGCCGGCGGTGGGGGAAGAGAAAAAGGGTTTCAGTAAGAGCAGCTAGACATTGTGGCACACCTTAAAGTCACTTTGATCGAGCTGGAGAGGCTTTGAGTTGGTCGGACGACGTGGAACCTTGGGGGCGGCTTTTCTTTGTTCTTTCGTAGGAAGAAATGGCTCGGCCTCGTCGAAGGGAGGCCAGGGACGATCTGAAAACGTGTTGGGGATGTAGAGGAGACTGCGATCGCAGCTATTTGATGAATTCACCGGGCGCCATAGTGGCCTGAAGCATAACGGCGATGAACAGCCGAGAGCGGGCGCCGATGTGTTTTTCTTGGGTGAGTGCGCGAGAGAGAAGGTTCTGTGCCGTGGGTTTGCTTGTGTGAGGCAGAGAAGGAACAATTGATTTGTGCATCCTGTGATCTTTAGCAAGCAGCTGAGATCACAGTGGATGAAACTGACTTCGGGGAGAAGCAGGAAGACACACAGCTCGGTGGACACTGCATCCCTCGGTGGCAAGCTCACAGAGGAAGGAAGCTTCAACGGTTTGCTGTGCAAATGACATGTGGGTCCCCCCTCCAAACTACAGTGGCTCCAAAATTCAAAAGTCCAAGTTTGCAGAAAATTTCAATACATCAATTAGAATACAATGAAGTTGTTCATCTCTTGCGCTCAAATTTAAATTGAGTGATCAAATTCCTTTTTGGATAAATTCCTTTTGTAGCCTTTCCTTTATCCCATGTCGCCGAATTTTGAATTTGAAAACCTAATTCAAATTCAACCTGACCCTGCGGATTTAAATTCTACAAAGAAGCTATGCATGCTGGAATTGGGGATTTTACACCCACCCTAGGTGTGTTCATTACCGACCACCTCTTACCGTCTATCCACATCAAAGAATCACGGTCGAGCCGCTCGACCGAGCCCGACCTCCAGGCCAACATCACCTAGCCAGGATGGCAGGCCCCATACATCAAGTACCTGACGACTGGAAGACTTCCCCCTGAGGAGGTTGAGGCATGGCAAATCGCACGCTGCACCAAGATGTTCACCCTCGTAGAGGGTGAGCTCTTCTAGCGGAGTCTCACTGGGATTATGCAACGTTGCATCCCGAGTGAGCGAGGAAGGGAGTTACTCTTGGACATCCTTGAAGGGGTTTGCTGACACCACGCGGCCCCGAGGTCCCTGGTTGGGAAGGCATACCGCCAGGGTTTTTACTGGCCGACCGCCGTATCCGACGCTGAGCATATTATGCGTACGTGTCACGGCTTCCAGTATTTCACCCGGAAGATACATGCCCCAGCCCAGGACTTTCAAACCATCCCCCTTACGTGGCCTTTCATCGTGTGGGGACTCGACCTCCTCGGACCTTTCAAAAGGGTGGCCTAGGGCTACACCGTCCTCCTCGTCGAGGTGGACAAGTTCACTAAGTGGATAGAGGCAAATCCGTTTGTCACGGCATCGTTATAACAAGCGGCGAGTTTTGTCGGTGACATATACCGCTTCACGGTTCCCATCATCACCGACAAAGGAACTCAGTTCACCGGGAAGAAATTACTCGAGTTCTACGACAACTTCCACATTCGGGTGGACTGGGCATCGGTGGCCCACCCGCGCACTAACGGGCAAGTTAAACTGGCCAATGGCCTGATACTGCAGGGACTCAAGCCACACATCTTTGACCGTCTCAACAAGTACGCGGGGCATTGGGCCACCGACTTGTCAGCCGTACTATGGAACCTGCGTACTATGCCCAAACGATCCACCAGATTCACCCCCTTCTTCATGGCGTACGACGCGGAAGTCATCCTACCGACCAAGCTCGAGTACGGCTCGCCTCGAATCAAGACGTATGAGGAAACTCGATTCGAGAAGGCCAGGCAAGACTCCATCGACCAGCTTGATGAAGCCCGCGATGTCGCACTCCTGCGATCGGCCAAGTACCAGCAGGTGTTGCAACGCCTCTAAGAACGCCGAGTACACCCTCAAGCCCTAAAAGTGGGGGACTTAGCCCTCCGGACAAACACAAACTGTTGGGGTTCTGGGCCATAAATCCCAGGAAAGTGACGAGGGAGCGCCCCACGAAGTATGACAGAGCATGTCTGAGCCCGGAACTGGGAGGAGGTGCGGCGAGGAAGCCCGAGCCCGACTGCGGGCAGGAGGGAAGCAGGTGGCCTTCAATGCGGGGCAGGTGCCGCCCTAGTCTAGTAGAGGGGTGATAGAGTACCCCCTGCCCCCCGAATTGAAGGCCCGTCACTTCTGACGGGATCGAAGAGGAGTGGAGCAGGGATGCGCGTGCGCATCGATATAGGCCACTCCCCTACGACGGGATGTGAGCAGGAGCGGGAGCAGGCCACAAGTATGGCGGTGTCATCGAGTGCCTGCCAAAAGAATGAAAAGACAAGTCATCTTGTGCCCACGACCGGCCCGCCCCTCGGAAACACGAAGAGGGGACGAGGGAGAGAGAGGACAAGAGAGAGAGAGAGAGAATAAATAGAGAGACTGGCCAATTTGAGAGGGCAGGCTCTCACACTTGTAAGAACAACCCCATTCTTGAGTAAGAGCAAGCGAGATACCTGGATGCATTTCTACCCGAACCAGGACAATTGTTTCTGTGTTTATAGATAGGCAACCTCGAGGTAGAACGCGAGGTATATTCGATTACTAGTCAGAAATACGAAACACCGACAGGGCCAGTCTTGGATCGGCAGCACCCTCCGCCAAAGAAAGTTATGGAGAAGATTAACGCTCAAAAGGCCGCTGTTCTTCAGAACCCAAACATGCCGAAGGTTTGGGTCGAGCTTCCCCATCTCCTTCCTCAAGGTCCCCCACTTCTAGGAGTCCTGCTTCCGGGGAGGCCTGTCCGAGAAAGGCGGAAGGGCAGGAGCGTCATTCTTGATATAGAACCACTAACACACCCACCTGACTGGGTGAGAGGCAGGCGCGTGCCAATGAAGTCCGTTCACCCTCCGTGCAGCTTGATGACGGTGCCCCCCATGGACGGGAGCGGATCCTGATCATACGACGGCCGCACACGGAAGAAGTGCCTCCATAACCCGAAATGAGGAAGCATTCCTAGATTTGCTTCACACAAGATGATGAATAGCGCCACTTGAAGCACACCATCCAAAGTAAGGTGGTGAAGCTTCAATCCATACTCGTGCAGCAAACCGCGGAAGAAGTGCTGTGCCGGCAGACCAAGCCCGCGTAGGTGAAACACGCTCAGCGATACGACCTCATCGGCCCGTGGAGCGGGAAATGGCTCATCGGTGGGAACGTGGATAGCGCGGGCACCACACTCTGACAGAAGCCCCATCTTCTGGAGGATGGAGACGCGACTCTGGCGGAATTCAGACTTCGACCAAGAAGAGATTTCACCAAATAAGCAGAGGGTGCGTCTCACAAGAAAGGTAGTGTTTCCTTTTCTCTCTGGCGGAGACGTTGGGAGTAAGGAGCGACAGCGACAAGAAGACAAAAAGGGAAGAGGAAGACGGGAGCAACACATGGATGAAATATAAAGCGGGCGAAGCACCGCTAGAACTAGCAACCGTCAGGTGGCAGCGACCGTTCGCGACCACCTTGAAGAAACTATCGCTGTAATTTCGCCCAACTGCCGGCAGATTAAAACTGCTTGGGCTACCAGGGAGTCGAGTCGAGAAGTGCCTCCTCGGTTCCCACGCGGAAAAATTGGCCCAAGCGGTGATTGTTAGGCCCTGCAACACGAGGCCACGATCGCAGCACGGGAGTTTAGTCATGTGGCGCCTCCTCAACCCCGATGGACACGGAGGACGACACGAACCATGGAGAAAGGTAAGTCTTCAGCCCACGACACGGGCTCAAAAGTCCCGGGTTCGTAGACTGGCCAGCGAAAGGCTCAGAGGCCGCCCAGGATGATTCTGAGTGAGAGGCAAGCGACGCGAGGTGGTTCAAGATAGAGACAACTTCGGGCAAGTCGAATCCACCCGACACCTCTAAGATTGTAGCCGAGTCCCAGCCCAGCGAGCGACGAGCTCAGGAACCACATGCACGCATCGAGAAGGGATCTAATGAAAAGCGGGCACCGATCCCCGACCAGGAAGCCCTTCGGCGCGAAGCAAGGCCAATGGTTCCGGCCGTCCAAAATGAACAGGGCGAATGAGTTTCACTTGGCTTTATGTAAAGGTCCCAAAAATATGAATACAAAGAAACTCAAGTTTGATCAAACATATGGTTTCATGTGTATTAAATATGGGACTTGTTTACGTTTTTACATGTGATGATGCACATGAGAGCTCTCTTCACACATGTTCAATTATTTATTTGAATGCTTGTAACCCAAAGGGAATTTGAACCCAAGGTGGGAAGTTCTCATGTGTGTGAGAAAGTTAAATTCAGATTTTGGAACTAAATTGTTCAACTCAAATTTCAAATGAGGGCAACACAATGGATTGCAAACTGTTGTGTTAAAAAGCTCATTTGCAGCAGCCAAACAAAAAAATCAGATGTCATATTTGAATTCCTTAGGTCCAAATTAGTGGGTATGTATGTTTTGCTATCCATTTTCCAAATGGACTTAAATTTGCAATGAATTCAAATACACATTTGAATTTGGATGAAACTTGCCCAATTATCCAAATCCAGTTCAGATTTCAACTTTCCACAATTGAATTTCCTCAATTGCCAAATTTTGGCGATGTTTTGGAGAGATAAGGGGGAGAGTGGGACCCAATTGTCGTATGCCCAAAAGATCTAAGTGCCTAGTCTCTGTTTTGCTTCTCCACTCGGTTTCACTCGAGCACAGAGCCGAAGCTTCACTGGTTGACACCGCGCAGCACCAAGGACACCCCCTTGCGAGTTCCTTCGAGCTGGCGAGCTGTGTGTGTGCTTCTTCACGCCATGCCATGCCCCTTTTCGCCCCAAACCGAAGAACCGAAGCTCTATTCTTCTCTCTCGCGCTCAAGAACAGAGAAGCCGCCGCCACTGCGCCGATCGCTTAGGCACCCACGAGCTCGCGTGCAAAGCCTCAGCAAAGTAGCAAAACGGCACTGAGAACTCGCCCTCTACCTCCTCGACCCACAACCGAGGGGTGATCGGCTTCCTAACCGGTGAACCCTTCGTTCCACCGGCGGCCGAAAGTTTATAGCGACAAGGTGCTCCCGTGGAAAGCCTCACCCGCAGTGTTTCACGGCCAAACAAAGGCACCTTTGGACATGCCAAGACTTCACTCTGCTCACCTCCGAAGCTCAGACCGAGTGGTTGATCGTCACCGGAGTATTTCCCAATGTTCTTCCGGCCGGTGCAAAACCACCCTCGGGTATGAAATCATCAAATTCCCGATCAATTCTTGCTTAAGAGCCCACGAAGTTGCACTCACACAAGCTAGACTCGATGGTGAGCAACTTTGCTTCCCACCCTAGCTTGAAAACGTCTGTAGCCGTACTATTTTGAGGTCATCCAACGGCGACCGTGGCGGGGAGCCGCGGGCGCATGGTGAGATCATGGTTAGAGCCATTCCTGATCCCTTTTGCCTCCATGTCGAGCTTGTCCATGTTCCACTGGTGCTGTAGAGCCACTCCACCGAGGTTTTGGCGGGCTAGAAGGGCCGGACAACGTCTCCGAAGGTCGGTTTGAGCTGCCACTCGTTGCGAGCTAGGGTTGAGCCATCGCCGGCCGGGGGAAATTCTCCCAACGTGTTCAGCACGTGATTTTAGGCACTAGCGGCGAGTGGGAGCTCGGGAGGTGACCGGACGACCGAGTTCCGGCAAGCTCTGGCGAGCTCAGGCGGCGCGGGCGCGCCGTAGTCGCGAGGTTGAAGAAGGGGCAGGGCCCACATGTCAGTCACTCGGTGAGAAGGGGCTGGATATTCTGTGGCGCCGGATCAACCTGTGACTGTGCGGGGATAACTCTGTGGACCCATGTGTCTTCGTCTCAGGAAATGATACGTAACCCCGGGCCCGCTGTCAGAGATTTAAATTTTTCCCGGTTTAATTTGAATTTCAGATTTTGATCAAACTTTAGAAGGCTATATCATTTGCTAGGAAACTCAAAATTAAGTGATTCAAATTGGGTTAGATTCAGATTGAAAAACTCTATCCCAAAATGCAACCCAATTTGTATGAAAGTCGTCATTTAATTCTGGAAAATGCTGTAAACCTTTTCAGCAAAAGAATTTTAGAGGGAGTTTGGTTCATCTAAAAATCCTCAAATTTTGCCAGAATTATCCATATGATGTTATTGAACTCCTGTAAAAATTTCAGCTAATTTAGAGTTGATTTGATTAGAAGAATTCAGATTTCAATTTGTTGTGTTAAAATGTATACAGAAACATTTTCAGAAAAAGCCCCAAACTTGAAAATTCAGTTCTGGGCAACCCTTAGCTCCAAAAATATTAGGAAAATTCATGCAGTCCCTATGAACTATAATTGAAATTGTAGTTCACTAAGTTTGACATGAAATGTGAGTAGTTCAGAATTAATTTATTTTTGCTTAATTGCTTAGAGAATTGTTCTGAATAAACCAATTAGTGAAAAGTGCTAATTTTTGGTCCAGATGACTTTCTTGTGACAAGGAACTCACTTGAAAATTTTCAGCTCCATTGGAGCTCTGGATCACCACTGTTCTGTTTAACCTCTTTAGGTGATCAAAACACAAGTGAGAAAAACACTTATCACTTGATCATGTTGGTTAACCGAAACCCAAACCTTAGCACCAGTTTCATTTTAAATTCTTAAACAAAGTTCTAGTTTTAAAACTTTTCATTAGGCTTGATAGCAAAAGCTTTACAATTGAATACCTGTGCATGTTCATATCGTATAGTCGTCGATTTGAGGACTTGTGAAGGAAGTGAAGTGGGAGTCAAGGACAAGGTGATCGAGTAATCAAGCCTCAAGTGATCGACGATACTAACTGAATTTACCTTCTTAGTCACCTGCTAAACAGGCAAGCCCCGGTTTGTATTCAAGCTTCCATTTCTAGAGATCATTGCTATGAATATTAATTGCAATAGGTTTAGATGATATTGAAAACCCAACTGCATGACCAAAATTTACCTAAGAGAGAGAGAGAGAGAGTAGAATATCACCTCCTCGATTGGTTTGGGCTACGCTAATTGTTAGTTTGGAAGGACTGGTAAAAGTCGAGTAGTTGGAATCTACTCGCGAGTTTAGGGCTTGGTTTCTTCGGAGCGGGTCGGAAATAGAATCATTGAGAAAAGTTCACAAGTAAGAAATGAAGACTGGGCAGGGGTTTAGATGCAGCAGGCTGCGGACCGTGCGTGCATAGCCCTGCCTGTGTCGGTTAAGGTACTTGGCCCTATTGGACAAGTTTGAGTTGTGTACCGGGCGCATACTGGCTATATGGGACCCAAGAAACCGATGTACCTTGTTAGATCCACATTGGAACTTTTCTAATCAGCTTAGGCTTTCGGCGTCAGTACAGCAGGAGGTAACTCGCTCAAGAACATATCATTGCGGGTATGTACCTTGAGGGAGCTTGCTGTTCGAGGCGATTGGACTGCGTCCTGTGTGGAAGAACTTGGGAAAGGTGGCTGCGTACAACATTAGTCAAGGTTGATGCCGGAAACTCGGAGTATGGGTGTACGTGTCGTGTAGTACGGGCGTGTACTGATTCAAATCACTATCGCTCGCGGTCATATGAGCATACTTGCCCACTATGTCTTGACGTAGTAAGAACTGAAGTGATTTCCTTTGAACTTGATAAGGCTTATGATTTAAGTTGTATTGCAACCATGCTTGAAGTAGAGATAGTGCTAATTAAACTTTACTTCACTTTGTGCAAGAAGCATCGCAACAAAGCTTTTCTTGTTTGATCATGGAGTTGCGATGTTGTTCGGCTCAAGGTCTTTAAAATGAGGCTTAAAACCTGAAAGTTAAGGATCAACTGTAGGCTAGTCCTTTATGCAAATTCAGCTACCCTTTTCAATCCGTCGTGCATGTAGAGTTTCTTGTTTAGGAGAGACGGATCAGTCTTGCTGAGCCTATGTGCTCACGCTTGCTATAAGAGTGGTTTTGCAGGTTAACATCGATGCTTATAAGGAGGTTGTCCGCTGAGACTCGGAGACTTCCAAGTCATTTAATACATGGAGAAACCAGCAGCTGCAGTTGTCTTCATGTTGCTAGCGAGAAGAGTCCGCGGGCTGGACATCTTCTCGAGTGCTTAGTAGTTATTCAACGTGAGATGATTATGGTCCTCCGCTGTAGTTATTTGATGTAAATTATTTATAAAGAACATTTGTAAGCTTCCGCTTTTGATTTATGTAATACAATCTTCCTTATATGTGTGCTATTGGGTGCCGCATATCACGGCACCATCCAATGCAATTCCCCGGGAGCGGCATGGCCCCGTGATCAGGTGTCGGGCCCCTCAGCATGGTATCTGAGCCACATGGGGAATAGCACACGGAATAAGGATCATATTACAACAAAAACTTTGGATACGATGAGGAAATGGTACTAGGCCCATATAAGGACTACTATGTTAGTCTAATATGAAGGTGACAACCTAACTTACTTGATTATGTCGGAAAACCATGCATCTCGGGACTTTCTATGTCTTGGGGGTGCATGTAAGCGCTGTCCACCAGTGCGGACAAGCCGAAGGGTGGAGCCCCACTGGTGGCAGGTAACCCGGCCAGCTTTAGTATCCTCTACGACTCTTCATGTCGTTTGGTGTATTCGAGCAACGCCCTTCCCTGGCATGCTATGGGCAAGTAGGGGAGACCCTGTCAAGTGGTTAGTAATGTGAACACGTAGCACAAGGTGTGGTTGGCTTGAGAACACCCGTGGGAGTGATGACGGACGGATGTATGGAACTGTATTGGGACCGGGTTTGATGTGCAGCCGAACCTGAAGATTGTGTGTGACTTATGCAGGTTTAACCATGAAACTGTAGTACGAGTAGCACACATTTGCGAGTGACCATTTTAGTGCCACCTATGATATGGATATGGCGGTATAATCCGGTTAGGATTTCTCTTTTGTGAGGCAACGTAGTACCAACATCTTTCTTACGGTGCATCGACACCGTACTAAACTTAATAACCTCTTCCCTATAAAGAAATGAATCATGAACTAACTTTCAACTAAAAATGGAAGTTTGAAACAAATATTAGTTACTGAACTCTTATTTTGAGCTAAGATTCAAATGAGAGGATGTTTAGGCTTCAAAGATTTAAAAAACAGAGTGCTCTGTTTCTGGCAGGAATTCTTGCTGGACTTTGACAGAGCATAACTCTGAGTAGCTTTACCCAATTAAGGTTTATGATACAGTTCTGGAAATATGTTTAAGTACTCTACAGCATCTCTGTAGACCTCCAGAGCAAAATCACAAATTAAATTGGTGACAAGTCCAGTTGAAGGCAAACTGTCCAGAACCAGGACAGCAGAAAAACCTCTCTGGATATTTCTGTATTTAATCCATAACACTCTGTAGAAAAATCCCTAAGAATCCTATGATACACCGTTGGAAAGGTTATGAAATGTGAAACATTGTTGTAGTTCAAAGTTTGTTCAGATTCTTGTTGTATTTGCATATACAACTGTGATAAAAATAGCCACATACAAAGGAGATGCTGGCAAATTTTATCCAGGAATTCTGTCAACTTTGGAAAATCATAACTTTTGATACAGAGATTATATGAAGGCATATGAATACTCTTTAGAAATATATTGAAGTTAAATTTAACTTTGGTATTCAACTTGAGTTATGAAAATGCCGTTAACTGGACTAAAATCTGGATTTAGTGCATAAAGGTCTGTTCTGTACAGATAGGCTGGTTAGCTATGCCTACTCTAAGGAGTTGTGTAAACATGGATGTTGTTACTGCTTTCATAAAGTTTTGACATATTCACGTTTTCATTAGTTTCACATACTTCTGAGTTCATGTTTAACTCATCTCAAAATGTATTTTTGCAGTATGATTCATACTCGCTCTTCGAGTAAGGCCGGGAGTTCTTGCCGAGGTGGTGATGATTCTATTCCACCGTCAGAACCACCATCCACGGGATGGATGGATCTTATGATTCGAGTTGTTGAGTCTAACCAAGAGAACACCAGGCTACTCCAAGAAGCAACTTAAGAGAACACATGCTTACTCCAAGCCTTTGTACAGCAAGGCCTACTTCAACACACGCAACAAGTTGTTCCACCTCGGAACGCTTATCTGGATTTCTTGGCGACTCAACCGCCAATCTTTACTGAAGCTACCGAACCTGTGGATGAAGATCAGTGGCTTCGTGTCATGGAGTCTAAGTTTGGAGTATTTGGGTGTGCTGAAGTTCAGAAGACAAGGTTTGCCGCTCAGCAACTCCATGGAGCCGCGGGAAACTGGTGAGTTGAACATATCGCCACCATTCTGGAAGGACATCAAGTAATATGGAGTGAATTCTGTGAAGCCTTTCATACTCATAACATACCACTAGGTATTATCAATACAAAGCGGAAGGAATTTATGATGTTGAAGCAAGGGGACATGAGTTCCTTGAGTATGTCAAAAGGTTTAACCATTTTACCCAATATGCTCCCGAATATGTGGCGAAAGAAGAGGCACAGTGTGATTTATTCTTTCATGGCCTGAGTGCCATATTACAGGAGAAGTTGGCAGTGTTCAACAAAGGTAATTACACTGACATGGTCAATGCGGCTCTCATCCAAGAAAAGCTGACACTTGAGTGGCAAGCAGAGAAGAGAAAAATGAGTGAGATCGAGCAGGCCAGCACAAGTTATGTGCCCCCAAAAATACCGTTTGGTGTACCGAACGCCATCCGAGAAAGATGGAGGCCACCTGTACGATCAACTCCTTAGAGGTTGATTGCTGGTCAAGTACCACAACTTGCACCACCTCCGCAGCAGCAACATCAGACTGTGGTTTGCGCTCCATCACTGCAGCCATGTGTACCTAGCATCCAACCGCAAGTCAGCGAACAATCGGAGAGATATCCGTGTTTCACTTGTCGGCGTATGGGCCATTATGCTAGGTATTGTACGGAGAGAATTCAAGGCTGCGGGTCATCATATTTGCAATATTCAGACCCGTACCAATATCTGCAGAAAAGAGGGCAGACAAGGGGCAGCATTCACTATA
Source organism: Neostapfia colusana (assembly GCA_030760725.1). NCBI lineage: Eukaryota > Viridiplantae > Streptophyta > Magnoliopsida > Poales > Poaceae > Neostapfia > Neostapfia colusana. Next base: position 50,201,562 of record JASWHV010000015.1, read on the forward strand.
CAGTGATTGATGATGTTCCTGAAGGAGAAGCCACGTTAGCAGGGATATTTTCTCTGAATCAGCTACCGGTATTAATTCTCTTTGATTCCGGTGCCACACACAACTTCATTAGCCAATCTTTTGTGGCTCAACATTAGCTCCAAACCACTTTTACAAAGAGCCAATACCTCATATCTTCGCCTGGGGGCAGCAGTACCACAAGTGAGATTGTCTCCCAAGCACCTCTTTGTTTGGGGGGTAGAATATACCTCACAACTCTCATTATTCTTGAGGATCTGAAGATCGACATCATTTTGGGGATGTCGTGGTTAAATTACTACAATGCAGTTCTTGACATCAGCTCTAGGACCGTTGAGCTCAACTCCCAACAGCACGGTCTTCATGTAATATTTCTGGGCGCCAGTCGCCAACAGATTGCAACATTGAACCACACAGAAACTGTGAAGATAGAGGACATTCCGGTGGTACGTGAATATCCGGATGCGTCCTGATGATTTACCAGGCATACCGCCCGAACGGGACGTAGAGTTCAAGATTGAACTTGCACCGGGAACAACGCCGATATTACGAAGGCCGTACAAGATGGCACCCAATGAACTAGCAGAATTGAAGACACATCTGAATAACCTAATGAGAAAGGGCTTTATAAGACCGAGTTCGTCACCTTGGGGTTGTTCAGCGTTGTTTGTCAAGAAGAAGGACGAAATACTACGGCTTTGTGTTGATTATCGTCCCATCAACACTGTTACCATCAAGAACAAGTATCCATTACCTCACATTGATATGCTCTTCAATCAATTAGTGGGTGCAAAAGTATTCTTGAAGATGGATCTTTGGTCCGGATATCATCAGATTAAATTCCGTGCAGAAGATATTCCGAAGACATCATTTTCAACGACATACGAACTATATGAGTATCTCGTTATGTCTTTTGGGTTGACCAACGCCCCGGCACACTTTATGTACCTGATGAATTCAGTGTTCATGCTAGAGTTAGATAAATTCGTCGTGGTTTTCATCGATGATATCTTGGTGTACTCCAAGTCAGAGGAAGAACATGCTAAGCATTTGCATATTGTGCTACAAAGATTGTGAGATCACCAGCTCTATGCAAAATTCAGCAAGTGTGAATTCTGGATTAATATAGTACCTTTTCTCGGGGACATTATTTCAGCGGAGGGCATCGCTGTAGATCCGAGCAAGATTATCCAAGTGCAGAAATGGGAGTCACCAATGTCTGTGCATGAAATCCGAAGCTTCCACGGTTTAGCAGGTTATTACCGGAGGTTCATTCTAGGCTTCTCCAAGATCGCTAAACCGATGACCAAATTATTGAAGAAGATTACCAGATTTGTATGGGGTGCTGCGTGTAACAAGCTTTCAAGACTTTAGTGAAGCATCTCACAACAGCCCTAGTTCTTGCTCAGCCGGATACGACGAAGCCATTCGATGTTTATTGTGATGCTTCTGGCATCGGTCTTGGCTGTGTGCTGATGCAAGAAGGATGAGTGGTCACTTATGGATCTCGTCAACTCAGAAACAACAAGCAACATTATCCAACTCATGATGTTGAGTTAGCTGCCGTGGTCCTTGCTTTGAAGATGTGGAGGCATTACTTGCTCGAAAATCTTGTACACCTCTACACCGACCACAAGAGCTTGAAATACATCTTCACTCAGAAAGAACTGAACATGAGATAACGAACATGGTTAGAGCTCATTAAAGATTATGAACTTGAGATTCATTATCATCCGCAAAAGGCGAACGTGGTCGCCGATGCGCTCAGTCATAAGGCGCATGTTCACCACTTGACTATTGCTGAAATGGATGATGAAGAACCAAGTCTCTGTGTCATCCCGTATGGAGCACTCTATAATCTCGCTCTCATTCCTACCATCTGAGAGGATATCATTGAAGCTCAAAGAAAAGACAAAGGAATGTATCACATAGGGCGGAGGATTGACCAAGGTGAAATGAAATGCTTCCTAAAGGACGAACAGGATACGTTGTGGTTCAACGACCGGATAGTAGTACCCTGGGATATGGGACTACGGAAGAAAATTTCGGATGAAGCCCATTTGTCCGAATTTTCCATTCATCCGAGCAGAAATAAAATGTACCAAGATATCCGGAAGAAGTTTTGGTAGACACGTATGAAACATGAAGATGCAAAGTACGCTTCAGAATGTGATACGTGTCGAAGAGTAAAGGCCGACCATGTGATGAAGTCAGGTCTGCTGCAGCCACTGCAAATACCAGCATGGAAGTGGGAAGACTTGAGTATGGATTTCATCGTCGGGTTGCCGATGACCTCCCACAATCATGATTCGATTTGGGTAAACGTTGACCGGTTAACAAAATCAGCACACTTCATTCCCCGGGGAATACCAGATACAACGGCAAGCAGTATGCGGAGTTGTATATAGCACGGATCTTGTGCTTAGATAGAGTTCCCCGTACCATTGTGTCCGATAGAGGATTGCTGTTCGTAGCCCGTTTCTGGGAGCAATTACACACATCCTTGGGAACCAAATTGATTTGAAGCTCTGCGTATCACCCTCAAACCGAAGGGCAAACTGAGAGGGTGAATCAAATACTGGAAGATATGCTGAGAGCATGTGCCATCCACCATGGTAAGAACTGGGACGATTACTTACCGTTGGCGGAGTTCTCGTACAACAACGGTTATCAAACGAGTATCAAAATGGCACCATATGAAACTCTCTACGGTCAGAAGTGCCATACACCCTTAAATTGGTGCGAGTCCGGTGAACGAGTAACGTTTGGGGTTGATCTTGTCAATGAAGCTGAAGAGAGAGTTCGGATAATACAAGAGAACCTCAAAGCTGCCCAATCACGTCAGAAAAACTACGCGGATCAGAGGCGTCAACCGCTGCATCTCGACATCGGAGAGCACATTTATCTTCGTGTATCTCCGATGAAAGGAATTCATCGGTTTCGTGTCAAGGGGAAACTTGCTCCCCAATTTATCGGTCCGTTTGCCATCACAGAGAAGTGCGGAACCGTAGCCTACCAGATGGAACTACCAGCAAGCCTTGCTGGTATTCACAACATATTTCACGTGTCACAGCTGCGGAAGTGTCTCAAATTTACCGCTGCTGTACGCACCGAAGACATCGACGAGCTAAAGCTGGATCTCACATACACTGAGCGACCCGTGCAGATTATTGACGAAAAGACCCAGATCACTCGGAATCGGATTTTAAAATTTTACGAAGTCCTGTAGAGTAATCATACCCTGGAAGAGGCGACGTAGGAAACTGAAGATTATATCCACAAGAATTATCTGGAACTTTTGTCATAAACTTTGCAATTACCTTCCGTCTCGATAATCTTTTGTAATCTCGGGATGAGATACCTTTTAAGGGGGAGGAATGTAAAGGTCCCAAAAATATGAATACAAAGAAACTCAAGTTTGATCAAGCATATGGTTTCATGTGTATGAAAAATAGGACTTGTTTACATTTTTACATGTGATGATGCACATGAGAGCTCTCTTCACACAAGTTCAATTATTTATTTGAATGCTTGGAACCCAAAGGGGATTTGAACCCAAGGTGGGAAGTTCTCATGTGTGTAAGAAAGTTAAATTCAGATTTTGGAACTAAATTGTTCAACTCAAATTTCAAATGAGCGCAACACAATGGATTGCAAAATGTTGTGTTAAAAAGCTCATTTGCAGCAGCCAAACCAAAAATCAGATTTCATATTTGAATTCCTTAGGTCCAAATTAGTGGGTATGCAAAGTTTAATGAATTTCTGAAATGTTTTGCTATCCATTTTCCAAATGGACTTAAATTGCAATGAATTCAAATACACATTGAATTTGGATGAAACTTGCCCAATTATCCAAATGCAGTTCAGATTTCAACTTTCCACAATTGAATTTCCTCAGTTGCCAAATTTTGGAGAACTTCTGGAGAGATAAGGGGGAGAGTGGGACCCAATTGTCATGTGCCCAAATGATCTAAGTGCTTAGTCTCTGTTTTGCTTCTCCACTCGGTTTCACTCGAGCACAGAGCCGAAGCTTCACCGGTTGACACCACGCAGCACTGAGGACACCTCCTCGCAAGTTCCTTCGAGCTGGCAAGCTGTGGGTGTGCTTCTTCATGCCATGTCGTGCCCCTTTTCGCCCCAAAGCGAAGAACCGATGCTCTAGTCTTCCCTCTCGCACTCAAGAACAGAGAAGCCACCGCCACTGCTCCGATCGCTCGGGCACCCACGAGTTCGCGTGCAAAGCCTCAGCAAAGTAGCAAAATGGCACTGAGAACTCTCCCTCTACCTCCTCAACCCACAACCGAGGGGTGATTGGCTTCATAACCGGTGAACCCTTCGTTCTCGCTGTGGCCGAAAGTTTATAGCGACAAGATGCTCCTGTGGACAGCCTCTCCTGGAGTGTTTCACGGCCGAACAAAGGCACCTTTGGACGCGCCAATACTTCATTCTGCTCACCTCCGAAGCTCAAGCCAAGTGGTTGATCATCGCCGGAGTATTTCCCAATTTTCTTCCGGCCAGTGCAAAACCACCCTCGGGTATGAAATCATCAAATTCCAGATCAATTCTTGCTTAGAGCCCATGAAATTGCACTCACACGAGCTAGTCTCGATGGCGAACAACTTTGCTTCCAAACACTAGCTTGAAAATGTCTGTAGCCAGACTATTTCGAGGTCTTCCAACAGCGACCGTGGTGGGGAGCCACGGGCGCACGGTGAGATCATGGTTTCCCGATCCCTTTTTCCTACATGTCAGGCTCTTCTAGGTTCCACCAGTGCTGTAGAGCCACTCCACCGAGGTTTTGGAGGGCTAGAAGGGCCGGGCTACTGTAACAACCCAAAACCTGCTAAAGAGGGGAATTTAAAAAATTTGGACGTATTGCATGTGGTGTAGCAATTCAAATTCAAACTGGAATTTAAATTTGAATCAAAACAGAAAAAGGAAAAGGAAAAAGAAAAAGAAAAAAACCGGCCAGTGGGCCTAAACTAACCCAGCCGGCCCACAAACTCGCGCCTGCTTTCTCCCCCTCCCCCTCTCTCCGACACGCGGGGCCCACGTCTCATCCCTCTCCTCGAGCGCGCCCCCAACTGCTCCGGCTCTCTCGTGCCCGATCGCAGCAGCCGCTTCCGGAACCCGCGCTCCCAGCCCCGATTCTCGGTCCCGGGCACCGCAGTGTGATCTCAACCGACCCTGCCGCCCTCCCTCGCCATTTAAACGCCGAAAATCTGCCCCTTCCTCCCCGGTCGGCCACACCCGACGCAAGGTGAGCACCGCCGCCGCTGCTGCCCTTTTTCCAGCTACCTCTTCCATTTTTTCACACGCTAACGTGCTTGCAGTGCTTGACCGCCTCCAGAGAAGCTCATCGCCGTAGAAAATCCGAGGAGGAACGACCCCATTGCTCCCCCACCGAAGCTCACCTTTGGTCGCCGCTCCTCGCCGCTGTTAAGCCCTCCCGACCCCTTCGGATCCAAGGAAACTGCACTGGTGAGCTCTCCTTCCTCCCCTCTGCCGTTTGCTACCAAAAAGGGCGGATGTTAGCGTCTGTAGATGAAGATCCGCAGCCTCTCCAGCGAGATTGCACCGCTGCCGCCGTGCGTAGCCACGCGCGCGGGCGAATTCCGGCCAGGAGCGACGTGGCCTCTTGTAGGCCGTCTATTTTAAATTGCATGGCAGAAATTAAATCAGCGCATACCTCTTCGGCGATCTAATATGAGCCGTCTGTTTTAAATCCAACGGCCCACGTGAGCCCCACATTATAAAGGCCGGGATTCTTACGTGCTATCCCCTGGGGATCTCGGAAAACACGAGCTAGCCCCGGAAACATCTGATATAGCCCCTGGACCTTCAGAAATTCATGTAAATTCATTTAAAAATCAGTTTTAGCACCTGGACTTAATAAGAATTAGGAAGACCTCCCTGATTTGCACACTTAGACCCCTAAAAATCTAGAAATTAGGAAATGAGGCCCCACAGTAGGGTGGATTTGCACATCAGCCCCTAAGGGTTATTAAATTTCAGGAAATTTAGTATGTGAATAGGATTTAAAAGTCAAACATAGGTATATGATCAGTTTAATTATTCTAACCCTGTGGAAAATTGGTAGAAACAATCTAAGATCTGAGTTTAGAGGGGAGATAAACTTTTAAACTCAATAAGATTACTGTTTTGTAATTTTTATCTGAAATATGCTCTTTAGGCATAAAATAAGTTTAAATTGTGAGAAAGTGAATCTAAATAACCAAAAAGGGATAGGAAAAATTTATGAAGGTTCTGTTTGGAAAATTGGAACAGAAGAAATTTTTGTAGAAATTTAGGTTGCTGTTTTATTGGTGGAAATTCAATTCTAGACTAGAAAATAATTCTGAAAATGGATAAAATAAATATAATCTGATCCCCATCAGAGAGAAAGTTCAAAGATATTTTATTGAACATTTTGGATCGGAACCTATTCTGTTTAGGTGATAGGTCTTACTATTTTAATATTAAAGTTCACTTTTAGGCATAGAAAATAAATCTGAAAATATAGGAAAATAGGTATGCATAATTAGAAAATGATAAATGAGGTCTCCAAATCTAAAAACTTCAGTTTAGGATTTTGTTGAAGATCTGAAAACCTATTTGAAGTAGGAAATTATCTTTCATACAAACTTGTGGCTAAATGTGTATTAATTAAATATAGAGAATTTGTTCAAATTGGAAATTCATATATAGTATACAAATGGAAATCTGAATACAAAAGTTAGAAATAATATATAAATGTTTAAAAGTGTATGTGGGCCTAAAATCAACATATCTAGGGTAACCACAACACTTGGAAATGTGAATGACTTTCATATGTAAGTATGTGTGGTTTGCATGAGTGAAAGTGTGGACTATGGCTTATGGATTTTTGTTTTATTTCACTATGTGTATTGGCATTAGTAGAACCAGCCCCAGAGCAGGTTCTCACCTTTCAAGACCAAGACTTTCCATTCCCAGAGCAGCAGGAAGAAGGCAAGTGTCCTTGACCACTTTGATCCTATACTAGGATGTGTAGTTAGAATTAATTTGCATTATCAATTTGGAATATGATGCCCAAGCTAGGAAGTTTCCCTAGATTTTCATTATCTTACTTCCTTGTAGCCTGGGTTGGGATTTATTTTATTTATGTCATTTATATACTTATTGCTTAGCCATGCTTAGAATGGGATAAGTGGGATATGAGATCATCAATTTGTTTACCTTACTCTTGAATGAGATATTATGAGTTATGTAGAGGTAGGGATCAAGGCAAGTTGGATGATTTGGTTGGTGATGTGTGCACGAGACTCGGGTTTGTGTTTAGTGTTTGCCTAGATCCTAAGGACCGGTTCATGGAGCATGTAACCTGGCTTTACTGTGCCAACCACATGCTGAGATGGGGCAGCTTGGCCAATTAATTAGGTGTATCTCCGGCGTAGTATGGGTGTTTGGATGGTGCGGGGAATAGGTGTTAGCTGGACTACCATATGAACCGCAAGGCTCAAGAGGGGGCCACTGCAGCGGGGTTGGAGCCTCTTGTATGCTGTTAGGGGTGAAACCTCAGTGAGCCCACGCTCGTCGGGAATCCCATTGTAAAGGCCTCGTAGTGATCTCCTGGCTACACACCTGGGAAGTGTGAACGTGGTTCGTGGCCACTGGCATAATTGAGGTTCTTTTAGTCCACCCGGCAACGGGGGATGAAATCACTACATGTGGGTACAGTGGTGAAAACTCTGCAGAGTCAAAACTGTCATGACAGCCGTGCTCACGGTCAAGAGCGGCTTGGACTTATTCATTATTAGAGGATGATGAATTGGGAAGTTGAGGATGTTAAGCGGGAAGCTTAACATTGGAAATGAGACTATATTTACTTGATATTGATGATGGGTTGAGGGATTGGGACCATCTCACCTGTGTAGTAATGTAGGTCCTTAATAAGCGAAGGTAATAGGTATTAATTGCGTAGTGCTTTAACCATGAGTTCAACCTCTCCTTGCTCTAGCCATGCATGACATAACTTTCCACACTTGCTGAGTACCAACGGTACTCAAACTTCCATTTCTGTTGGTTTAAATTGCTGCTCAGGTCAAAGGGATGATGTGGTGTTCAATGACCAAGACTTCAGACCCGAAGAAGGATTCTAGGTTCACGGAGTCCCCCGGGCAACGCCTGTGACGAAGCCCACAAGTTATATTCCGCTGCTATTTTATTTACATGTTATGAACTATTTATCATCCATCGAGACATTATGCTATGTAAGGCTTATTTATATTCGAACACTTGGCTTGTAATATGATGATGCTTCACTATTTGTCATCACATGTATGAGAAAATGATCCTGGCATACACGTGATATTCACTCGGTTGTTCTTCGGAGAAACTGGGTGTGACAGAAGTGGTATCAGAGCCAAGGTTGCCCGTAGGAACGTGGACCCAGGTAGAAATGGACGTATTTAAGGACCCTATTTTCTTAAAAACTATTTTACAAAGGTGTGGGTTGAAAGTGTCATTTAATGGGGTCACTTTATTCACCTTGTCCCAACTTTTATTCAAAATACAATCTTTACTTAATTCTTATCTAACTTAATTTTGAATGCTTTATGTTTTAGATGGTTCGCATGGTCCGCACCGCTCGCAAGTCCACCGGAGGGAGAGTTCCTGCAGTTTCCCTTGCCCTGAGAGAGGAGAACTGCCCGGTGACGTACCACTCCTACGGGTTGGCAGTAGGAGGCTTGTTGCGCCGTCTTCGGCGTATGCTCCACGCCGCCGGCAATGTGGGCAAGCTGATCATACACTACAGCTCCACCAGGACCATCCGTGAGAAGCGTGAAGAATGGAGCTCAGAAATGAGGATTATCCATAAAAACCAGCTGCTCAAGATCCACCGCTCTCCAGCTTGTCGGACGACTCAGGCCGATGTTGAGAAGGATGTCACCTGGGAGGCCATCACCTGCCAGAGTTACATCAACCGTCGCTACCTGGACAGGACTGAGTACATGTATGTCCTCCAGCGTGAGAGTGGCACCGCGGAGTACAAGTACCCGCCAGTGCAGCAGGGGACTTCCCATGAGCACATGGACCTGTGCTTGAAGGATGCTGCTATGCTCAGCACTCGACTATAGGAGTGCCAGCAGGAGCTTCAGGATGTTCGTGACACCCTGAAGGAGACTGAGGCGTTGCTTTGCGCCAGCTTGAGGCGAGAGAAAGAGGAGATGGGAATGAACTGTGTGTCACCGTGAATGACACATGGACTCCTGACTCCCCAGACCGTCGGGCGAGCAAGCGTCGCCGCACTTCTCCACCAGCAGCTTCGCACCTAAAGCGGAATCAGAGGGCAGCTGCAATAATGAGGAAGACCCCAACAAGACAGCTCAGTGATACGAGTTGTTTAGAGTCATTTCCCTTATTTCAGCAGGTTATCGAGTAGTCGAGTCAATGCCCTATTTATTTGTGTGTTAATGTTTGGTGTGTGACGTGAGTTGTGGAAGCCATGGGCAGTTGTCCACAACCTCGTCTTTAGGTTGCTTTGCTTTGGTGTGTGAACCCCTATGAATCAATAGTGCATTTATTTTCACGTGAGACGTGACGCCCAAAGATGTACGTGAAATCTTCAGAAATTGTTTAAATATTAAGGCCTCAAAAGTTTAAGTTAAACAAGCAATTTGGGAAGTTAATACGTAATGCTTTAAGTTAACACTTGGTTGATCATGATAGATGGCTGGAAGAGGAAAAGGTCGTGGTGCCAACCCCAACAACAACAACGATGAGGCCGGCAATCGTCACCTTTCTGGAGGACAAGACAGGGGTGGTCGCCGTGAAGGAGCTGATCCTATCCACCAAATGCTCGAAAATCAGAATCAGCTCATCCAGAGTCTAACTCAAGTGGTGGCCAACTTGCACCAAGCTCCACCCCCACAAGCTGCACCACGTCAACCAAGGTTGAGTGAGTTTCTGGGAACTCAACCCCCAAAGTTTGCAAGTGCTGCTGAACCTCTGGAGGCAGATGACTGGTTAAAGACCATAGAGAGCAAGATGAGGATCATACAATGCCAAGGGTATGAGAGGGTGCTGTTTGCCTCTCACCAATTGCACAAACCTGCTGCTGATTGGTGGACCGCTTACGTGGCAGCCCATCACGACCCCGAGAACATCACTTGGGAAGAGTTCAAGCATAGTTTCCGCAACCACTACATACCAAGGGGTGAACTCAAAAACAAGAGAAAGTAGTTCTTGGGACTGCAGCAAGGCAACATGACTGTGAGGGAGTACCTCACTAAGTTCACCCAACTATCCCGTTATGCACCACGGGACATTGAAACTGATGAGCAAAAACAGGACTGTTTTGTGGAAGGACTTACTATGGAAATGCAATGTGCAATGTCTTCCAATGAATATGAAAGCTTCCAAAAGATGGTAGACCGAGCGTTTGTCATGGAAAGGAAGCTGAAGGCCTTGGAGAATGAAAACAAGAGGAAGATGGGATGGTCGCACCAAGCATCAAGCAGCAACACAGGTCCACGTCTGATGCAGCAACCTGTAGGGCAGACGAGCCATGCTGTGGTACCCTACTCAGCCCCGAGAGGGTACAACCCGAACTTCAGGCCTCCATCAGAACCAGTACAGCCGCAGCGTCAATTTGTGCAACAGCCACGCCCCACTTATCAACCTCGACCAGCAGGACCAGGGCCACAGAACCAACCCCAAGATAACAAAGGCCAGACACCCAAAGTTGGGGTGCAATGCTTCAACTGTGGTGAAGTGGGGCACTACGCCCATAAGTGCCCAAAGAAGAAGTCATGCAGCCACAACAGCAGAATGTGATGCGAGGACGGGTGAACCACGTGACCATGGAGGAAGCGCAAGAGGCACCTGACGTGGTAATTGGTAAGTTTCCTGCAAATTTACACATTGCAACCCTATTGTTTGATTCTGGTGCTACCCACTCGTTCATTGCTCAAGGGTTTGTTAAGAAGAATGATCTAGCAACAACACAAATGAACCATATGTTAGCAGTGAACTCTCTAGGGGGAGGACTAAGGACAAGACAAATGTGTCCCAAGGTGAATCTAGACATTAATGGGGTAGTATTTACTGCAAACCTCATAGTGATAGACTCACAAGGGATAGATATTATTTTGGGTATGGATTGGTTGACCAAACATAAAGGAATCATCCATTGTTCGACAAGAACGGTGGAACTAACTCACCCTAGCGGCACAAAAGTGAAGTTCATAGCTGTGCAAGAACCTAGGAGGGACATTAAACTCAATCAAGTTGAGGTGGAAGTGGGAGAGATAAGGACTATCAGAGAGTATCCAGATGTGTTTCTAGAGGAGTTGCAAGGTATGCCTCCCGACCGTGAAGTGGAATTCGCGATTGAACTAGTGCCCGGAACAGCCCCAATATACAAGAGGCCTTATCGGATGGACTCCAAACAGCTGGAAGAGCTCAAGGAACATTTAAGAGAATTGACAGAGAAGGGGTATATTCATCCTAGTTCCTCACCATGGGGAGCTCCAGTGATATTTGTGCTCAAGAAGAACGGAACCCAAAGGTTATGCGTAGACTACCGTGCGTTGAATGAAGTAACCATCAAGAACAAGTACCCATTACCCCGCATTGAAGACTTATTTGATCAGCTGAGGGGAGCTTGTGTGTTCTTAAAAATTGATCTCAGGTCAGGATACCACCAACTGAAGATAAGGCAAACTGACATTCCAAAGACAACTTTCGTATCTCGGTACGGGCTGTATGAATACACCGTCATGCCGTTCGAGCTAACTAATGCCCCGGCGTATTTCATGTATCTCATGAACAAGGTATTCATGGAATATCTGGACAAATTTGTGGTGGTTTTCATTGATGACACTCTCGTCTTCTCTAAAGAAGAAGAAGAACATGAGGGACACCTAAGATTGATGTTGCAAAAGTTGAGAGAACACAAACTATATGCCAAGTTGAGCAAGTGTGAGTTTTGGCTGAAGAGAGTTCCCTTCTTAGGACATATAATCTCGGAGGGAGGAATCTCCGTAGATCCCGTCAAGATCGAGGATGTGCAGAAGTGGAAGACCCCTGAAAATGTCGGGGAAATTCGAAGCTTCTTAGGATTGGCTGGGTATTGTCGAAGGTTCATTGAGGGTTTCTCCATGATTTCGAGACCCCTCACCAAATTGTTAGAGAAGGGAATCACATTCACATGGACACCGGAGTGTGAGACGAGTTTTCAAGAATTGAAGAAAAGATTGACAACAGCCCCAGTGCTAGTTATGCTAGATATGCAGAAGAATTTTTCGGTGTACTGCGATGCATCTCGACACAGGTTGGGATGTGTTCTCATGCAAGAGAGACATGTCGTTGCCTATGCGTCTCGGCAGCTCCGAAAACACGAGAAGAACTATCCTACGCACGACCTAGAACTAGCCGCAGTTGTGCACGCATTGAAGATTTGGCGGCATTACTTGATGGGAAAGAGGACAGAGATATATACGGATCATAAGAGCTTAAAGTACATTTTCACACAGTCAGATCTCAACCTCAGACAAAGGAGATGGTTAGAGTTAATCAACGACTTTGATGTGGGCATCAACTATCATCCTGGGAAAGCGAACGTCGTGGCTGATACTTTAAGCCGGAAGGTGCAGGTCAACATGTTGAGCTTAAAGGACATGCCTATAGAATTGAAGGAAGAGATTGCAAAACTCAATCTATGTCTGGTGAATAGTGGTGAGGCCATCGCCATGGAAGTGGACTCCACATTAGAGCAAGACATACGCATCGGTCAGAAAAATGACGAGAAGATACAAGAAATTAGAGAACTCATCAAAGAAAATAAAGCCCGTGGGTTCAGAGAGGATGAATATGGTACGGTGTGGCATGGGAAAAGAATCTGTGTGCCTGAGGTCAAGGAGATCCGTGAACTGATTTTGAAGGATGCTCATGATTCCGACTACTCCATTCATCCTGGGAGTACGAAGATGTATCATGACCTCAAGAGCAGATATTGGTGGTATGGCATGAAGCGAGATGTCACGGAACATGTTGCCCTATGTGACACATGTCAATTGGTGAAAGCAGAACATCAACGACCCGCGGGACTATTGCAACCACTCAAAGTGCCTGAATGGAAATGGGAAGAAATCGGTATGGATTTCATAGTGGGACTACCTAGGACCTAATCGGGATATGATTCGATATGGGTCATCATCGACAGGCTAACTAAGGTAGCTCATTTCATCCCCGTGAAAGAAAGCTACAGTAGATCCAAATTGGCAGAATTGTACATGTCAAGAATCATATGTTTTCATCGAGTGCCAAAGAAGATAGTGTCAGATCGAGGGACACAGTTCACCTCAAGGTTCTGGCAGAAGTTACATGAAACCATGGGAACCCATCTGAATTTTAGTTCTGCCTATCACCCCCAGATTGACGGGCAGATGGAAAGAACCAATCAAATCCTTGAGGATATGCTGAGAGCTTGTGCACTCAAGAACAATAGGAGTTGGGATAAGAACTTACCGTATGTAGAGTTCTCCTACAACAACAGCTATCAGGCTAGTATGAAGATGTCACCATTTGAGGCATTGTATGGGAGGAAGTGCAGAACTCCACTATTTTGGAACCAAACAGGGGAAAGTAAGGTGTTTGGGCCCGAGTTACTACAAGAAGCCGAGGAGAAAGTGAGGGAAATTCGCAACAACTTGAGGATAGCCCAGACCCAACAAAAGAGTTATGCCGATGTATGGAGAAGAGAGCTTATTTTCAACGTGGGAGACTATGTCTATCTCAAGGTGTCCCCTATCCGAGGACTTTGTCGGTTCAAGGTGAAAGGGAAATTATCACCGCGATGCATCGGACCCTTTCAGATTCTGGAGAGGAAAGGCCAAGTGGCATATCAACTAGAACTACCGGCTCGCCTATTAGATGTGACGATGTATTCCATGTGTCACAGCTCAAGAAATGTTTAAGAACGCCCGGAGAAATGTTACCAATGAATGAGGTGAATGTACAAGAGAATCTTTCTTATGCAGAGCAACCGGTCAAGATTTTGGAGACAATGGAACGCCTCACAAGAAATAAAAGAATCCGAATGTGCAAGGTGCAGTGGAAGCATCACTCGGAAGCAGAAGCCACATGGGAGCGAGAAGATGAGCTTAAGGCACAATTTCCGGATTTGTTTTCCTAGAATCACCAATCTCGAGGATGAGATTTCTTTTAAGGGGGGTAGAGCTGTAACACCCCAAAACCTGCTAAAGAGGGGAATTTAAAAATTTTTGGATGTATTGCATGTGGTGTAGCAATTCAAATTCAAACTCGAATTTAAATTTGAATCAAAACTGAAAAAAGGAAAAGGAAAAAGAAAAAGAAAAAAAATCAGCCAGGTGGCCGAAACCAACCCAGTCGACCCACAAACTCGCGCCCGCTTTCTCCCCCTCCCCCTCTCTCTGACACGCGGGGCCCGCGTCTCATCCCTCTCCTCGCGCGTGCCCCCAACCGCTCCGGCTCTCTCGCGCCCGATCGCAACCGCCGCTTCCGGAACCCGCGCTCCCAACCCCGATTCTTGGTCCCGGGCACCCCAGCGTGATCTCAACCGACCCCGCCACCCTCCCTCGCCATTTAAACGCCAAAAATACGCCCCTTCCTCCCCGGTCGGCCACACCCGATGCAAGGTGAGCACCGCCGCCACTGCTGCCCTTTTTCCAACTACCTCTTCCATTTTTCCCCCACGCTAACGTGCTTGCAGTGCTTGACCGCCTCCAGAGAAGCTCATCACCGAAGAAAATCCGAGGAGGATCGACCCCATTTCTCCCCCACCGAAGCTCACCTTCGATCGCCGCTCCTCGCCGCCGTTAAGCCCTCCCGACCCCTTCGGATCCAAGGAAACCGCACCGGTGAGCTCTCCTTCCTCCCCTCTGCCATTTGCTACCAAAAAGGGCGGATGTTAGCGTCCGTAGATGAAGATCCGCAGCCTCACCGGCAAGATCGCACCGCTACTGCCGTGCGCCGCCGTGCGCACGGGCGAATTACGGCCAGGAGCGACGTGGCCTCTTGTAGGCCGTCTATTTCAAATTGCACGGCAGAAATTAAATCAGCGCATACCTCTTCGGCGATCTAATCTGAGCCGTCTGTTTTAAATCCAACGGCCCACGTCAGCCCCGCATTATAAAGGCTGGTATTCTTACGCGCTACCCCTTGGGGATCTCGGAAAACACGAGCTAGCCCCGGAAACTTCTGATCTAGCCCCTGGACCTTCAGAAATTCATGTAAATTCATTTAAAAATCAGTTTTAGCCCCCGGATTTAATAAGAATTAGGAAGACCTCCCTGTTTTGCACACTTAGACCCCTAAAAAATTAGAAATTAGGAAATGGGGCCCCACAGTAGGGTGGATTTGCACATCAGCCCCTGAGGGTTATTAAATTTCAGGAAATTGAGTATGTGAATAGGATTTAAAAGTAAAACATAGGTATATGATCAGTTTAATTATTCTAACCCTGTGAAAAAATTGGTAGAAACAATCTAATATCTGAGTTTAGAGGGGAGATAAACTTTTAAACTCAATAAGATTACTGTTTTATAATTTATATCTGAAATATGCTCTTTAGGCATAAAATAAGTTTAAATTGTGGGAAAGTGAATCTAAATAACCAAAAAGGGATAGGAAAAATTTATGAACGTTCTGTTTGGGAAATTGGAACAGAAGAAATTTTTGTAGGAATTTGGGTTGCTGTTTTATTGGTGGAAATTCAATTCTAGACTAGAAAATAATTCTGAAAATGGATAAAATAAATATAATTTGATCCCCATCAGAGAGGAAGTTCAAAGATATTTTATTGAACATTTTGGATCAGAACCTATTCTGTTTAGGTGATAGGTCTTACTATTTTAATATTAAAGTTCACTTTTAGGCATAGAAAATAAATCTGAAAATATAGGAAAATAGGTATGCATAATTAGAAAATGATAAATAAGGTCTCCAAATCCAAAAACTTCAGTTTAGGATTTTGTAGAAGATCTGAAAACCTATTTGAAGTAGGAAATTATCTTTCATACAAACTTGTGGCTAAAAAGTGTATTAATTAAATACAGAGAATTTGTTCAAATTGGAAATTCATATATAGTGTACAAATGGAAATCTGAATACAAAAGTTAGAAATAATATATAAATGTTTAAAAGTGTATGTGGGCCTAAAATCAACACATCTAGGGTAACCACAACACTTGGAAATGTGAATGACTTTCATATGTATGTATGTGTGGTTTGCATGAGTGAAAGTGTGGACTATGGCTTATGGATTGTTGTTTTCTTTTGCCATGTGTATTGGCATGAGTAGAACCAGCCCCAGAGCAGGTTCTCACCTTTCAAGATCAAGACTTTCCATTCCCCGAGCAGCAGGAAGAAGGCAAGTGTCCTTGACCACTTTGATCCTATACTAGGATGTGTAGTTAGAATTAATTTGCATTGTCAATTTGGAATATGATGCCCAAGATAGGAAGTTTTCCTAGATTTTCATTATCTTACTTCCTTGTAGCCTGGGTTGGCATTTATTTTATTTATGTCATTTATATACTTTTTGCTTAGCCATGCTTAGAATGGGATAAGTGGGATATAAGACCATCAATTTGTTTACCTTACTCTTGAATGAGATATTATGAGTTATGTAGAGGTAGGGATCAAGGCAAGTTGGATGATTTGGTTGGTGTTGTGTGCACGAGACTCGGGTTTGTGTTTAGTGCTAGCCTGGATCCTGAGGACCGGTTCATGGAGCATGTAACCTGGCTTTACCGTGCCAACCACATGCTGAGATGGGGCAGCTTGGCCAATTAATTAGGTGTATCTCCGGCGTAGTATGGGTGTTTGGATGGTGCGGGGAATAGGTGTCAGCTGGACTACCATATGAACCGCAAGGCTCAAGAGGGGGCCACTGCAGCGGGGTTGGAGCCTCTTGTATGCTGTTAGGGGTGAAACCTCAGTGGGCCCACGCTCATCGGGAATACCTTTGTAAAGGCCTCGTAGTGATCTCCTGGCTACACACCTGGGAAGTGTGAACGTGGTTCGCGGCCACTGGCATAATGGAGGTTCATTTAGTCCACCCGACAACGGGGGATGAAATCACTACATGTGGGTATAGTGGTGCCAACTCTGCAGAGTCAAAACTGTCATGACAGCCGTGCTCACGGTCAAGAGCGGCTTGGACTTATTCATGATTAGAGGATGATGAATTTGGAAGTTGAGGATGTTAAGCGGGAAGCTTAACATTAGAAATGAGACTATGTTTACTTGATATTGATGATGGGTTGAGGGATTGGGACCATCTCACCTGTGTAGTATTGTAGGTTCTTAATAAGCTAAGGTAATAGGTATTAATTGCGTAGTGCTTTAACCATGAGTTCAACCTCTCCTTTCTCTAGCCATGCATGACATAACTTTCCCACACTCGCTGAGTACCAACGGTACTCAAACTTGCATTTCTGTTGGTTTAAATTGCTGCTCAGGTCAAAGGGATGATGTGGTGTTCAATGACCAAGACTTCGGACCCGAAGAAGGATTCTAGGTTCACGGAGTCCCCCGGGCAACGCCTGTGACGATGCCCACAAGATTTATATTCCGCTGCTATTTTATTTACATGTTATGAACTATTTATCGTCCATCGAGACATTATGCTATGTAAGGCTTATTTATATTCGAACACTTGGCTTGTAATATGATGATGCTTCACTATTTGTCATCACATGTATGAGAAAATGATCCTAGCATACATGTGGTATTCACTCGGTTGTTCTTCGGAGAAACAGGGTGTGACAGCGACGTCGCCGAAGGTCGGTTTGAGCCGCCGCTCGGTGCGAGCTAGGATAGAGCCATCGCCGGCCGGGGGACGTTCTCCCAACGTGTTCAGCGCTTGATTTTAGGCACTAGCAGCGAGCGGGAGCTCGGGAGGTGGCCGGACGACCGAGTTCCGGCAAGCTCCAGCAAGCTCGGGCGGCGTGAGTGCGCGGGAGTCGCGAGGTTGAAGAAGGGGCCGGGGCCCGCATTTCAGTCACTCGATGAGGAGGGGCTGGATCTTCTGTGGCGCCAGATCATCCTGTGACTGTGCCGGGATAGCTCTGTGGTCCCATGTGTCTTCGTCTCACGAAATGACACGCAGCCCCAGGCCCCTGTCAGGGATTTAAATTTTTCCCGGTTTAATTTGAATTTCAGATTTTGATCAAACTTTAGAAGGCCATATATTTTGCTAGGAAACTCCAAATTTAGTGATTTAAATTGGTTTAGATTCAGATTGAAAAAATCTATCCAAATATTCAATCCAATATATATGAGAGTCAATATTTAATTCTGGAAAATTCTTTAAAACTCTTCAGCAAAAGAATTTTAGGGGGAGTTTGGTTCATCCAAAAATCCTAAAATATTTCCAGAATGATCCTTAGGATGTTATTGAACACATGTTAAAGTTTCAGCAAATTTAGAGTTGATTTGGTTAGGAGAGTTCAGATTTCAAGTTGCTGTGCTCAAATGTATACAGAAACATTTTCAGAAAAAGCCCCAAACTTGAAAATTCAGTTCTGGGCAACCCTTAGCTCCAAAAATCCTAGGAAAATTCATGAAGGCTCTATGAACTATAATTAAAATTCTAGCTCACTAAGTTTGACATGAACATGTGATTTACTTTAGAATTAAATCCTTTTTGCTTAATTTCTTAGAGAATTGTTCTGAATAAACAAATTAGTGAAAAGTGCTAATTTTTGGTCCAGATGACTTTCTTGTGACAAGGTACTCACATGAAAATTTTCAGCTCCATTGGATCTCTGGATCACCACTGTTCTGTTTAACTTCTTTAGGTGATCAAAACACAAGTGAGAAAAACACTTGTCACTTGATCATGTTGCTTAACCCAAACCCAAACCTTAGCACCAGTTTCATTTTAAATCATTAAACAGAGTTCTAGTTTTAAAACTTATCATTAGGCTTGATAGCAAAAGCTTTACAATTGAATACCTGTGCATGTTCATATCGTATAGTCATTGATGTGAGGACTTGTGAAGGAAATGAAGTGGGAGTCAAGGACAAGGTGATCGAGTAATCAAGCCTCAAATGATTCAAGACACTAACTGAATTTACCTTCTTAGTCACCTGCAAAACAGGCAAGCCTCGGTTTGCATTCAAGCTATTTTATAAAGTCTTTCCATTTCTAGAGATCATAGCTACGAATATTGAAAACCCAATTGCATGACCAAAATTTACCTAAGAGAGAAAGGGTAGAATAGCACCTCCTCGAGTGGTTTTGGGATACGCTAATTGTCTCGCGAGTAGATTCCAACTACTCGACTTCTACCGGTCCTTCCAAACTAACTAGGGCTTGGTTTCTTCGGAGCGGGTTGGAAATAGAATCATTGAGGAAAGTTCACAAGTAAGAAATGGAGACCGGGCAGGGAGGTTTAGATGCAGCAGGCTGCGGACCGTGCGTGCATAGCCCTGCCTGTGCCAGTTAAGGGCCGTCCGTACTTGGCCCTGTTGGACAAGTTTGAGTTGTGTACCGGGCACATACTGGCTATATAGGACCCAGGAAACCGATGTACCTTGTGATATCCACATTGCAACTTTTCTAATTGGCTTAGGCTTTCGGCATCAGCACAACAGGAGGTAACTCGCTCAAGAACATATCACTATGGGTATGTACCTTGAGGGAGATTGCTGTTTGGGGCGATTGGACTGCGTCCAGTGTGGAAGAACTTGGGAAAGGTGGCTGCGTACAACATCAGTCGAGGTTGCTGCTGGAAACTCGGATTATGGGTGTACGTGTCGTGTAGTCCGGGCGTGTACTGATTCGAATCACCATCGCTCGTGGTCATATGAGCATACTTGCCCACTGCGTCTTGACGTAGTAAGAACTGAAGTGATTTCCTTTGAACTTGATAAGGCTTATGATTTAAGTTGTATTGCAACCATGCTTGAAGTAGAGATAGTGCTAATTAAACTTTACTTCACTTTGTGCAAGAAGCATTGCAACAAAGCGTTTCTTGTTTGATTGTGGAGTTGCGATGCTTTTCGGCTCAAGGTCTTCAAAATGAAGTTTAAAATCTGAAAGTTAAGGATCAACTGTAGGCGAGTCCTTTATGCAAATTCAGCTACCCTTTTCAATCCATCATGCATGTAGAGTTTCTTTTTTAGGAGATACGGATCAGTCTTGCTGAGCCTATGTGCTCACGCTTGCTATATGAGTGGTTTTGCAGGTTAACATCGACGCTTATAAGAAGGTTGTCTGGTGAGACTCGGAGACTTCCGAGTCATTTAATACATTGAGAACCCAGCTGCTGCAGTTGTCTTTGTGTTGCTAGCGAGAAGAGTCCGCGGGCTGGACATCTTCTCGAGTGCTTAGTAGTTATTCAATGTGGGATGATTATAGTCTTCCGATGTAGTTATTTGATGTAAATTATTTACAAAGAACATTTGTAAGCTTCCGCTTTTGATTTGTGTAATACAATCTTCTTATATGTGTGCTGTTGGGTGCCGCATATCACGGCACCACCCAATGCGATTCCCGGGCGAGCGGCACGGCCCCGTGATCTGGTGTCGGCCCTGTCACTTTACCGGTAGGCAACTCATTGGTCTCGGGGGGCTTGACCATCGAGGAAAGCCCCTGATCGACCAGACATCTCTGTGTCACGGACGGCTCGTGGATGGGAGGCGAGCCGTACTTGCCATGACGACAACCTGACCCCTCAAAAGGGGGTACGGGGTTAGCCGCATGGTCCCAGCGGGCGCGACCGAAGGTCGTGACCGGCCGCTGGAGATCCGTACGTCATGGCTGCCACTACATAAGAACCTAAATCGGAGACGAGCACGAAGGCGACCTTCTCTGATCTAGAAAAACGAGACGCTCCAACATCAGCGAGGATTAGAACTGGCTCGGTTGAGTGCAAAAGGAGACAACCTACTTTAAGGCGTGTCTTAGTTAAGTTCATATATGAAACGTGCCCGCTTCTATGACAAAAGGGAGACGCGTGTTTCTACAGCCCGACTCCTATTATGAAAGAAAAGGAGACGAGAGTTTCTAGGAGCTCATCTCCTTTTATCATGGAAGCAGGCGCGTCTCCCATTCCCATTATAGAGAGACACGCGTTACAAAGGATCATCTCGGTTTTGTATGCCCTTATACGAGCTCCCAGATATGGTAAAATAGTGGCGGCCAGATCTGCCTTGTTCTTGCCCTGTTCTAATCATTCCTTTCCTACTTTGGAGGTCCCCTTCTAAAAATCTTGCGGTGATTATCAGTGGCCCTTAAAACAAAGGGTTAGTTTTCTCCTCCTCTCCTGCTCCTTATAAACATGGGGAGGAGGGACTTAATGAAGCAGAGATTAGAGATTCATATCTGGAGAGGGATGTCCCTGCCAATGTCGAAGAAGATCACGCCGACGATGGAAACGAGCCAGATATATTGGGGTTCACCGATGACGACACTGAGTTTCAGGTGCATAACATAGAGAAGATGGTACGCAATGTCGAGAGACATGACGATGATGATCAGTACAGTAATGGTGAACCTGCAAAGTACAAGAAGATGATTGAAGACTCAAAGAAGCCATTGTATCATTGTTGTGAGACTCAGTACACGAGATTGTTTGCGATGGTGCAACTTTTCCAGTTGAAGGCGAGCAACGGATGGAGTCATTGTAGTTTTAAGGAATTGTTGACGCTTCTTAAGGACATGTTACCCCAAGGCAATGCAGTCCCTAAGACAGTTTATGAGGCAAAAAAGATAATCTGTACACTGGGTTTGGAGGTGGAGAAAATCCGTTCCTGCAAGAATGATTGCATTGTATATAGTGGACCTGAGTACGAAGACCTCAAGAAATGCCTTATTTGTTGACTTGACCGATTTAATCGTAGGAAAGACGACGGCGATGACGAGAACTGCAACAAAAACAGTAGAAAAAGCGGGCCTAAAAAGGTGTTTTGGTACCTTCCTATCATTCCTCATTTGAAGCGTTGGTCTGCAAACAAGGAGTCAGAATTGTTGCAATGGCACAAAGAGAAGCATAGGTAGTATGCTGGAATGATAAGACATCTTGTTTATGCCACGCAGTGGCGATACATTGATTCACAAAATCCTGAATTTGCCATTGATCCGAGGAATATTAGAATCGCAATGAGCACCAATGACATGAATCCTTTTTTGAACAGTAGCACACATAGCACATGGCCAATTGTGCTAACGATTTTGAACCTTTCTCCTTGGTTGTGCAACAAACGGAAATATATTATGATGTCAGGACTGAGACCAGGGCCACAACAACCTGGGAATGACATCGACACTTGAGATCTGGTTGAAGATCTGAAGGAGTTGTGGTACAACGGGGAGTCCAGTTATGGGATGAGCACAAACGTAAGTACTTTGGTCTCAAAGCCATTTTATTTGTCACTGTTAGTGATTCTCCAACAGCACGTAACTTGTTCGGACAAAGTAAGAAAGTAGGTTGTGGATGTCCACATTGTTTCAGAGAAACAAACTCACAATATTTGAGCGAGTCACGAAAACTAGTGTACATGGGACATCGACGCTACATTCCAATGAAGCATGCATTTCGGAGTATGAAGGATAATTTTAATGGTAACAATGAAAAGAGGCGTCCTCCACCCCATCTATCAGGTCGTGAAGTCTATGAAATGGTCATGGATATCCATGTTGTCCTTGGTAAGCGGAAAAGGACTGGAAAAAATACTGGCGAAGATGACATGTGGAAGAAGCAATCAATTTTTTGGGAGCTACCGTATTGGAAATACTTAGACGTCCGTCATTCGATTGATGTGATGCACATTGAGAAGAATGTGTGCGAGAGCCTACTCGGGACATTGCTTAATACGGATGGGAACTAGAGATCATGGACATGCACGAGCTAATCTAAAGAAAATGGGAATTAGGCCTAAGTTGTGGCTCGATTACTTGGTAAAAGGAACGGAACTACCCACATCATGCATCACCCTTTCAAAACAGGAGAAGAAAGAGTTTTGTGGGTTCTTGAAAAATGTGAAAGTACCGTCCAGCTACTCGACGAACATCTCAAGGCTTATTTCATTTCTAGATCTAAAAGTAGCTCCCAGTGTGAAGTCTCATGATTACCATGTATTGCTTACGTAGATGATTGCTGTTGGAATTCGTAATATCCTACCGGTGAATATTCAGGAGGCTATAATGAACTTTTGATTTTTCTTCAATTCAATTGTTCAAAAAGTACTAAGTGAAAAGCAGCTCTCGAGTCATTGGAAAAAAGGCACTATGAAACTTTATGCTTCCTTGAGATGTATTTTCCACCTGCTTTTTTCGACATCAGCGTCCATTTCACAACTCATCTTATTAAGGAGATAAAGCTACTTGGCCCTGTGTTCCTTCACCAGATGTATGTGTACGAGATATTCAACAACATACTGAAGTCCTTCGTTAGAAATCAAGATTACCGTGAGGGCAGCATGGTATAAGGATACTGTACAGAGGAAGCCGTGGAGTGGGCTCTAAACCACACTGACCTGAGTAACTCTATTGGTGTTCTCAAGTCTCATCATGAGGGGAGGCTCACAGGAAAAGGGACCATTGGGAAGAAGGCTATAACTCCAGATCCACATTTATCTTCTGCGCTCATTTCCATGTGTTACAACAGATGTCCATTGTGTCCGAGTACTTCGATGAGCACAAAGAGGTGCTTCTTAGAGACAATCCTGACCACAATGAATCATGGTTACCAAATGAACACATGAGAAAATTCATTAGTTGGCTCTGGGATCAGATTTCTCACTCATCGCATACTCAAACAAGTGAATACCTAAAAAAGTTGGCTCGTGGTTCTATATTCACCGTTATGAGATATCAATGGTACGACATAAATGAATATACGTTCTACACTGTACAACAAGATCAGAAAAGCACATATCAGAATAATGGTGTATGTGTTGATGCTTATGATGCTACGAGCCAATATAAAAACATGTACTATGGTCAAATACAAGAGATCCGGGAGCTTGACTTTCACGGATTCAACATTCCTCTTTTCTGTTGCAACTGGGTTGATGGAATCAAGTGTGTTGTACAAGACAAGTACTGGTTCATTAGCGTGTGATCTTAACTGTCAAGTGTATAAGTCGGAGTATTTCGTGTTAGCAGCACACATTGCTCAAGTGTTCTATGTTCCAGAGACAACTAATAAAAGATTTAAGGTGGTTACACCTGGAAGACGACGAATCGGTGGAGTCAAAAATGTCGTCGATGAGAAAGAGTTTGATCAATTTGATGAGGTTCCTCCTTTCGTCACCTTGATGATCAAGCCAAGAATACCATCAGCCAACGAAGCTCTTTACTTGCACAACGGCCACCATGAAAAAGTCAAGAATTTCAAAAAATCAAGACCGCAAAGGAAAGTAGAAAAATGATTGTGTGAAATATGCTCAATATGTGAAAATATGGTCAATTGAGTAAAAATTTTACTTTCATTGGATATTTGTGCGATATATGTTCAACGTGTGAAAATTAATTGACTGGACTAATTATCTGAACCAAACTCATGACATGTAGAAATATTGTTGTGCATAGAAAAATATTCAACTGACGCACATGCACAGACTACTGAATTAGGCACTTTTCTTCCCTAAACAAAGCAAAAGGGAGACGAGCTCTAAGTAAGCACATCTCGTATCTCAAAAAATGTGAGACACGTCCATATTAGGCTCGTCTCCCATACAAGGAAATGAGAGACAAGCTTTATATACACGTGTCTCCAATTGAGTTAGTTTTCCTCTAGTTCCTCTTTCGGTCGTTCTTTAGAGCACCCAAGAACCATTTTCGGGCTCGGGTCACCGTTGAGAGCATACTTCTGGTGGTTTTCACCCTGGTCAAGATCCATTTCCGGGTTAGGCATGTTCCACTGATGCTGCTGTAGGAGCAAACCATAGTGGATTTAGAGATCTCACGAGCTGTAGCGCCATCACCGGAGTTGCTTTTGCCGCTGTTGTCGTTGCGCTTTATCCTCCGGCCATTCCTGGCCATCGCCAACATCAGCAGCGTATTCCCCATGAGGATTTATGCCCTATCGTTGAAAATCATCGAGTTTCGAGCGGTAGAACGCCCAGAAGTGAGCCTCGCCGGCGCGCACCACTGCAGGAAGCGCGGGTGTCACGAGGAGTTCATCAGAGTTGAGCAGTGTCGCGGGCGCCGTCGCGGCCCGGTATACTCAACCACATTTAGCATCAAACAAAAAGACAACAAACCATTCGATAATCGATAACAAACATTCATCATCACACAAACATTCAACTAAAATAACATTTTAACAAACAACAAAAGAAAACAACAGACGATCGCCTAGTCCTCCGGTGGCGGAGGAACACCACACTTATCAGCGATTGCCTCCACCAACTTCGTGCTTCCTTCCACCCACAGCACCTCACTGACTGTCTCCTGCATCGCGTCAAGACGACCGACCACTACGCTTAATCCGAAGAGGTAGTGGCCTATGGTGTCCATTCCAGTACATTCTGGAAGGGAACCAAGACCCAGAAGCCGCATGTCATCAGATGTACTGTTAAATACATCCTTCACCATCTGTCAGCGTAACGGTTTAAGGTAGTCATCTGCCCGGAGGGCAACCAAACTCTTCTCCAGGTAAGCAACTTTCCCAAGCAGGTACTCTCTCTCTTCGGCCCAGGAAGGCGGCGGAGGTGCAGTTGGAGCCAGGGACGGAGGCGCGGTTGGAGCTGAGGACGGAGGTGGGGTTGGAGCCAGGGACGAAGGTGCAGTTTGAGCTGGGGACGGAGGCGCGGCGAGTAGAGAGGATGGTCAGGAGAGCTTCGGTGGTGCCATTGAGAAAGACTAGGGCTACGATGTGGCGAGGAAGACGAAGACTAAAGGGAAGAGGAAGATTGTGATGATGTGGAGAAGGGGAGGTGCATGTTATAATGGTGCGGAAAAGGAGAGGTCGGATCGCTTTGAATTTTGTGCGCGATGGCAACTCTGCGCGCGAATGGCAACGATCCCACGATTAACTGTGCGCGTTGGCTTCATCGGGTTGTGCAGTTAAAAGTCAGAGGTTCCCAGGGATCCTCTGACTTAATTGCACAACATGACTTGGTCACTGACATGTGGGACCATACCCACATGTCAGTGAACACAGTTTAAGTCAGTACCATATATCCACCGTTGGCTTCATCGGGCTGTGTAGTTAAGTCAGAGGATCCCTGCTTGCTGCTATGAAATTAACTAAACTCTAGCAGGCTTAACTGAAGTGGTGGAGTCTAGTGGAGCCTACGAAAGTCTTGTTTTGCATTTTCTTTTGTTGCTTGCTTTGTTGTGAGACTCCAAATACAAGCTTTGTTTATTCAGCTGTTCCTGCAGTCTCAAATCATAGCAAACATATAGTCTAAGACATCTTTAGGCTTCACTGGACTAGACCAAAAGGGAGACGACCTCTTAGAAAGCGCATCTTGTATCTCAACATAAAGGAGACGCGTATTTTAGCTCCCACGAGATGCGCCCTGAACGAAGCAATTGCGAGACGCACCCTTATGAGGCTCGTCTCTCATACATGTAAATGCGAGATGCACCCTTATGAGGCCCGTCTCTCATACGCACATCTCTGAGTGTTGCCCTAGATATTTTAGCTCTCGTGCGCTCTCTCCCAACACTTAGCAAAATTTTTGGCAAAATTTTGAAATCGTACTCTCTCGCTCTACTGTCGCCCTAGAAACCGCCGTGCCGACACCGCCGCCACCTGGTCCACAGAGCATGCCACCGCCTTGTCCCCGTCCCCGGAGCATGCCGCCACTACGACCCTGCCCTCGTAGCGTGCCGCCGCCAACCCTCTTCCGCAAGCTCTTGGTCATTGTCGCGCTGCCGCCGTCGACCTCGACTCCGCGCGCCTCAACCCCGACCTCGGTATCAAGCCCTAACTATTTGTGACTGTTTGGGCAAATTTGAATGTGAATTCCAGTTCCAGCGTCTCTTTTCATCAAAATTTACACCTCTTGACACATTACTCTTTTGCTTACTGGATCATACAACTTGTATGCTTTTGCATTCAAGTCATACCCAATAAACACACACATGACTGACCTGTCAGAGAGCTTGGTCAGTCCTAGTCCCAACTTCTTTGCAAATGCCACACAACTAAAGTTTCTCATTGAATTAAGTTGAAAGATATTTGCTCCCTTATGTGACTATTTGTGCAAACGTGACTGAAATTTGATAATGTTTTATAGGATTTCAGTGAATTTTATTGAATTTGAAGATGTCTCAGTTGGAGCATCGACAGCAGATTAAAAAGGCTCAACAGCAGACTCCTCAACAGTAGCAAAGTCACCAACAGAATGAAGAGGCTCAGCAGCAAACTCAGTAGAAGAAGGGTCATCACACTCATGAAGAGGATGCATCGGTTGGATCACATTCATAACCTGCCTCTGGTCAACAAAAGAAAAGGTCACAGACGTCATGGCTGACAGACGTTATGAGTCTTGGTGAGGTCAATGCCGAAGGATTAACCCTGGACACGAGAGTGAATACGAGATTGTCAAGGGTTTGTGGTCTAGCTGCCCGGCAAAGGATGCCGCTAACCCTACAGGGAATCGATGAGTTGACCAAAAATGAAAAGGATGAACTCCTTGAAAACTCTCTTCAAGCATACGTTCAATATCCAGAAGAGCTGAAGCAGAAGGGGAAGAAGCTAGCTATGAAGATAATCTCTCATTCTTGGTGGAGCTACAAGAGTAATCTTGTGAAGATTTGGAGGAACCAAGACACCCCCTTCAATAAGTATAAAGATTTGTCAGAATAAGACTGGGTGAGATTTGTTGGAAAGTGGGAATCAGAGAACTTTTCCATGAACAGTGATTATATGAAGTGGCCCTGTCTCATAGAACGAGCTTGATCACCACCTCGGCAACACCGGTTATGCCGGAAAACAAAGGAAGTGGCGACAAGCGGATGAAAGATTGGACCAACTAGGTCTTCAGAATCCATACGATAATTTTAGTGGAAGGCTGAGACCATTTATGTGTGCTCATTCTAAGCTGACAGAGTCAGGCGATGTTAGCTACTGCAGCCAGAGCACCGCGGATGTCACTCAAAGGGCCTTGAGGGAGAGCAGCGAATACTCAAATGGTGATAGGCAAAATGACGCCCTAAGCAAGGCCCTGCAAACCAATGAGCAACGAGGCCGTGTTTGTGGTGTTTCCATTAAGTTGACCTGGAAGGAGGGTTTTCCGGAACACAAAAATATGTATCGGAAGCGGAAAATGACCTCAACACCACAGGTTGACATGGAGGAGCTGAAAAGACGGCTGAGAAGCAAGGTTCCTGAAGCCTATACTGGAGGCCTCAAGTATACAGTTCCGTAACTTTGATGCTTTGATAAGTGACGAGGAGCGTAGGAGAATCTTAGCCTCTATAGCAGCTAGGGGTGGATGACCACATGAGGATCTTCAGGCACCAGCGTCTGGACCTTCAATTTAGCCAGACATGATAGATAACCTGTCTCATCCAACAACATGCAGCCTTACACTATTGGTCAGAGGAAGTTTTCCAATGGAGGTCGGGAGAGGGCTAGTGTATCCCTGTCAGACCATGCTTGACGACATCCAGGTCATCACATCATCCTATGCTGTGGTCAAGGTGGACATGGTGCATGAAAATTTGAAAGACCTGAAGGTCGAAGTGCCACCAGACGATACAACGCTGACTATGCGGGATGTAGTTGCTAGAAGGATTTAGTGGAGACGGACTTCTATTGTTATTGACCCAGCAACAGCTTCAGCGTCGACCTATCCTGCTTCGATGTCTCCTGAGGCACGTCTGCCTTTGTCTCCAAATCTAGAGCATATAGTTCTATTTCCAATTCGAGAGCAGTTGCCTCCAATTATAGAGAAGCAGCAGAAGTCTCCAATTCGAGATCAGCCGCATCCGTCTCTAGTTCTAGAGGTGCTGCAGAAGTCTCCACTTGAAGAGCAGCCGCGTCGGTCTCCACCTCGCACTCAGAGTACCCTGCTCCCTACACCTGATCGGTCGTAGGCAAAGGCGACAAAGAATGTACGGTCCAAGAGTCACCCGCAGCGGAGGAAGATGGCGTCGAAGTAAACAAATGGCAAGAAACCACTGAAACAGTCAGAAGGTCACCCGAAGGTACCAACAGCTATGACGCATGCTAACCCCAAGCTTCAAATGGGGAAGCTGATGTTAACTATCAGCGCAATCAATGAAGCTGGTAAATCTCGTCTCCTCCTTCATAACTACTACATCAAAAATTACAATAAACATCAAGAATTAATAGTGAGACACAAGGAAAAGCACTTTCTAGTGGGTGAAGACATCTTTCTCATCTCATGGTCCGATCTCTATGACCTTTCCACCCTCGACACATTGGATGTCTCTCTAATACGCTGGTTCTCATTGTATGTCCCCGAAAACTAGGTTCTTCAATATATATACTCAATATCAGTGTTATATGTGTCTAACAAATCTAGCATTTTGAGTGTAGGCACATGCAACAAGTTACTCGTCATAGAATGGGAAAGGAGTCTCCTACATATCTTGACCTGCAAATATCAACGAGAACTAATCTTCTAATGGCCAGCAGTCGAAGAGATGTTCTTGCATATTTTCTCAAGGCAATGTGACAGTACAGTGATAAGGAGCTCCTAGTAGTACCGTTCAACCCGGGTAACCATTGGATATCCCTAGCAATTTCTACAAAGTACAACCATGTCTGGTACTGTGACTCCGCAAGGTCGATAGATTCAATAACTGGCAAGCGACTTACCTGTGATTGGACTTATATAATGGCCATTCTTACGAGTAAGTTCCTTCTTCACTTTAGTTTCTGACTGTTTCGTCATTGCACGATACTTTTACATTAACTGTGAATGTTTCTGTTTAGGGATTTTGACGCGTACGTGGTTAAGGTGGTAGGAGGACACCACGAAGGAAAACGCTGACAATTTAAACATCATACTACATTCTGCGTCCCACAACAAGCTCTGGACAACACATGCGGCTTCGATGTCTGCTTAAGCATGGTTGTATTTGGAGAGCAGCCAAATTGCAATGTGTGTGTAGGTGCATTTATTTTACTTTATTATTAATCTTTTGCTAATTCTCATTTTATCGTGTGACAGGACTATAAAACCACATTCAAGAACGTAGCAGGTTCTAGCCTCGAGCACATTAGAGAGAGTCTATGCAAGTTCATATTTTCTGAAATCAGTAATCCAAAGGGATAATTCTATTACAATATACAGGATGAGATGATTGTTATGATTTGTGTAATTAGTTACTTGGTAAGTAGGATAAACAAGGGAACATTCATTATGTAATAGTTACTTGGTAACCAAAATAGACACTTTATTAATATTTGATTGGTCAATATAATTTAATGTATGATCTCTATTTGTGTAGGATCAAAGAGCACGTGAAAAGCTACCATAGGGGGTGAATGGTAGATTTAAACTTTTTAGCGGAAGCAACAAAAACCCCCATGCCAGAAAATCGATCTGTTAAAGAAACCGTGTATGCGACTGATCTAAATGTGTTCAACCATGACAAAAGTGGTATATATTATAGATAATCAAGTTATGAAGACACGAGAACAAGAATCACGGAAATCCATAAAAAAAAACTCAAGTTATGATCGAAAGATCAAATGAGGGTCAATCTGTTCTACTCGAGTAAAAACCAAATCTGTAACACTGCAAAGAAACTCGTGTAGATCAGAAACTACAAATCCAATGACCGTGATAGATAATCATGTTATAAAGACAACCCAAAAAGAATCACGTCAATTGGATCTGTAAAACTCGAGTTATGATCAAAACACCGAAACACTGTCGTGCTGTCCAGAAACTGGACGAGAAAGACTTGACAGAAACAAGTCGGGCGAACAAGACATAAAAGCTCCTCTAAATTACAAATTTTATTGATCAAAATATAAGAGGAATAGCCCAAGGTCGTCTTCCACGAGCTCTGGCCTCCCTTGCTTATATTACCAGCCCGGAGGCCAACCCAATTCAATCTAGGACTCTAATCCTACTCAGTTTCTGAATCGAAACTTCCATAACTGCTCAAGACTCTTCTATACGCAGATAGAAGCAATCTTAAGACTTCCAAGCACCTTTGGAACAAATCCCACATTCCTAAAACAACTCAAATTCGTGTCCCACACGAAATCCTATCATAACCAACTCGAATCTTTCCATATTTGAGCCATAACCGACTCAGCCGCATCCTGAGTCCATAATCCAGCCGGTTGGACCTTTCCTACCAATTCTTTAAGTCCACATATCTTCATCATGCCTTGGAACCATGTTGCCACATCCATGCACTCCTTGCACATGTGCAAAAACCTTCCAACGATGTCCATGATACCTTCATATGCATTGTTCTTGATCCAAACATGCTGCGCGACCTCCCGATCAACCACAATTCCTCCCGAACTTGGTTATTGAACTTCATCTTCTCCCTAAGACTAGTTCAATGGATCCTGTCACCAGCCACATCTTGAACTCAAGCAACACCTGCACATGAATAAACAACCAATACTTTCGAGCACAAGTCCGCGACTTGACTCACGTTAGTTCCGAAAACCATAACACCTTACGTGAACACCTCACATAAGCATGTTGCAAACCATAGCAAAATGTTAACCACCGTAAACAGACATAACACTTCAAAAACTTAGTAAAAGAATACTAAGAAAACTTTTCATAGATGTAAAGCAAGTTTGAAACATTTGCATGGTAAAAACAGAACCATTGCGATTTAGCTCCGGACCTTGCCAAAGCTAACCGGACCTTGAGCCGGAGCTTACCAAAGCTAGCAGAACCTAGCACCGGAACTTACCAAAGCTAGTCGGAACTACCGCCTGAGCTAACCAAACACATCGGACCTAGCCATAGCAAGTCGGACCTTACGTCAGATCTTGTCGGAGCTCGGGCCTAAAGTCGGACCTTGACAAAAAGAGTGTTTTGGCAGAATTCAAAACTTTTATCGTCATAGCCAATGTATTCAGCACACATAGGTCTCACAAGTTGGCTATACATATGTTTCTGTATGTGTATGTTGCTGACCCTAGCAATGCGGCTGCCCAATCCTGGCTAGCTCCAGGATGCAGCCGGCAACCAGGATAAATAGGGGGGCATCTAATAGGAGACGAGCGTTTAATAGGGTGTGTCTCCTATTAGTGCCGCAGTGACCCAGCCGGTAGTTAAATCCGCGACGAGCTAACATAAAGAACGTCTCGGATTTCTTACATATAGAAGACGGGCAGACTTAAAGCACGTCTCGGATAAGTCTCCTATCAGACTCCTATTTCTTACAAAAAGGAGACGGACAGCCTAAAATCTTGAATTAGTCATTAAACCACGACGAGCTGACATAAAGACCGTCTCAGATATCTTACAAAAAGGAGACGGGCAGCCTTAATGCGCGTCACGTATTATTTACATAAAGGAGATGGGCAGCCTTAAAGCTCGTCTCGGATTTCTTACAAAAAGGAGACGCGCCGCCTTAACGCTCATCTTGGATTTCTTACAAAAAGAAGACGCACTGTATTAAAGCTTGTCCCCCATGTGTACTATAAAAGCCCAAGAAAGTAACTTGCAAAGAAATGTTCATCACCTCACAACACCACAGCTCATGTGGTGGATATCTCATGAACACTTGTGAAGAGCAACTAAACACCATCAAGAGGATGATTAGAGGAAAAACCAATAACTCCAAAAAGTGGGAGCTCACACACATGAACATGAAAGGTTGAGCTCACCCCTAGACCTTAAATATTCTTGGGAAGGCTCAGGCCAAATTTCATGCAAACCCAAGACTTTTTGAGGCATTTTTGGAGACATTTAAAAAAGGGGCCAATTTTAATGAAAATTCAAATTGCAGCCACTTTCATCACTTGAATTACAAAGTTGACTTCATATTCAAACTCAGCACATTTTTCTGAGTTAGTCCACCAATTTTCATCCTCATTGGAGTTCATCTTGTCGGGGGCTAAATTTGCATTTATTCAAAACTGAATTTGAATTTCAGTTCAAATGTGCAGCAAATTTAGCCAAACCGGTTTCAAATTGAGGAAATCAAATTCAAACCATGATTTTGGGGCTAAGTCTCTCATTAAATTGTGAGTAGCTGGGATCTTTTCAGTAAAATTTTGGAAAAGAATTAGAGGGAGAGCTGGGCCCACTGGTCAGTGACTCAGCCTCCACTAAACCGACTCAACCCGAAGGATTCAACCACGGCGACCGTCGGGCGCTCGGGGGGGGGGGCACCAGCTCGATCGGTTAACACAACCTCACGGTAAAAAAACTCGGCTCAAAGTCCAGCACACGAGGTACTCCATCCGTTCTCTTCATTCCCGAGTGAAACCAGCTCCCACTGCGTGGTAAAGATTGTTTCCGCTCGCAAGCTGTTGCCGCCATTCTCGGATCACCGGCGATCAGCCGATCCCGGCTGCTTCACGCGCCACCACCAGAGAAGAAAAGGTGCGCCCGCTTGTGAGGAAGCTGTAGGAGGAAACCTTTCACCGTTTCATGTGGGGTAGAGCGAGAATTCCGAGTTTTCCTCCACGGTGTACCTTAGGTTTAGCAATTGGTCATCGGCGAAATTTGTTGCACAGAGGCAACCGCCCGTCGAGCTGCAGCTCACACACGCTCTAGACACCCGTGCGCTTCTTTCCGAGCAAGAACCTGCAGGAACAACCATCCCAAACCCTAGTTTCACCGATAACAGTCCGGCAGAAGACAGGGTCGCCGGTGAGGTCCGGGTTGCCGGCCGTTTAGGTCCCAACCAAGGTCATGCCAAGTTTCCCGAGGCTTCCCTGGACGTGGTGACGCGATTAGCGCGCGAAGGGGGTAGTCAGGAGGACGGGAACGCGTTGCCGATGTTGCACAGAGACATAGCGCTCGTCGCCGGCGAGCTAGGCGGTTAGCCGGCGGCGCCATGGTGT
This sequence comes from Neostapfia colusana, assembly GCA_030760725.1. Taxonomy (NCBI): domain Eukaryota; kingdom Viridiplantae; phylum Streptophyta; class Magnoliopsida; order Poales; family Poaceae; genus Neostapfia; species Neostapfia colusana. Next base: position 50,235,545 of record JASWHV010000015.1, read on the forward strand.
CCAGCGTGTTGAGCGTCCAAAGTTACGTGGGGGCGGCAAGTCTCACCGTCGCTGGTGAGCTAGGTCGCTGGGAACGCCGACCTCGCCGGAGCTCCGGCGGCTCGGGGCGGCGGCATCGCGAGGTAGATGAAGGCGCGGGTCCCATGTGTCAGCCGCTGAGCTAAGCCCACGCGCGCTGTTAGTTTAATTTAAACGGGCGGGCCCCGCTGTCAGTCGCCGGTTAAGCGCGGGAAGCAATTTTCTGTAGGAAAATAATTCAGGGATCAGCCAAAACTTTAGAAATTCATAACTTTGGTTAGGAGTGTCAAAATCCAGTGAACCAAATTTTGTTGGATTCATCTCTTTGAGTACTATCCAGCAAAACAAGTTTCAGCTTATGAAACTTACTAATTTTCCAGAAATAATTCCCTAAATTTAAACTGTTAGGAATTTTATCTGGAGAATTACTTTATGAAAAATTCTGAAATTTGGCTGGGAGGTTCATTGGAAAACTCTAGAGTCACAAGAAAAATTTCAGATCCATCCAAGTTCGTTTAGTCCCCCTAATGGTGTGATTAAGTGAACTGCCCTGAGAAAATAGGAAAATATACAGAAACATTTTTCAGACTTTCTCAAATCTTGTTTAGGGCATAACTTCATCTAGAATGCTTCAAATGACATGAAAACAATTCCATTAGAACCATCTCAACTTCTAGTTTCCAGAAAGTAATGGTTGAATCCATGAAAATCCCTGGAAATCCTTAGAGGCCCGACTAATGACCAAATAGGCTTTCATTTGTACAGAGCTCAAATGAACTTTGTTTCAAATAAAACTTGGTCAAGACTCTGGTTAGGACCCTACCAAGCCACCATAAAAATTTCAGAACCAAAGGGGAGGGCTATCTAGAGTTATGGTAATTATATATTCAATTCTAAACATTGCATTTAAATTGACATGTAGTATATTGCTTACGTGTAGTCGCTGAAGGCGAAGAAACTCCAGAAGTTCTGGACTTTCTTCTTCCGGACGAAGCCCTAACATCTGACCAGCAGCAACAAGGCAAGCCCCAGTTTGCATTAACCAATTTTACAAAGTTTTGTTTTATATATACTTAATATGAGGTATGTATGTGCATTAGGTGTAGGATGGATGAAACCCAAGTGCATAACCAGAATTTTCCTACGAGAGTGTGGGTAGAATCTAAGTCCTCGTGTAGACAGGCCATGCTTGATGTTCGTAGAACTTCGGTACAAGTCGAGTAGTTGGAATCTACTCACGAGTATAGGAGTCGGGAGACACAGGATTGGTTCGAGTGATGTGAGATCACTTTAGTATGAAAATGAGACTAGACAGGGGCTAGGGTGCAGCAAGAGGAGGTCTTGTGGGCGCAGCCCTGTCCATGTCGATTGAGGACCGATCCATGTGCGGCCCTGCTGGACACGTATTGAACGTAGCGAAGGCATATCGGATATATGGGCCCTGATAAACCGATGTAACCTATACCTCCGGTCGTCGAGGCATAACGCACCGATTTATAGGTGTAGGTTGAGGGAAGCAAGGTGGAAATCTGCTAACAGGCATAGAGATATGCTCCGTGTAGGGAACCTCCTATCCGTTTGGGTGCGACCGGTTCGACGTTTGGGCTGTTTGGTGAAAGGTTGTCCCGTGCGACACCGAGTGAACGTGCTGGGCAGCTCCACGGGTGGGCGTACGTGACGTGCTTTTCGGGTATCCCTGCAGGTGTATATCGAGTCGATTCGCTGTCCCTCATGGTGATGAGTACCGCTTGTTCACTGAGTCGTGACGTAGGTTAATATATGAAATGGTATGATTCAATATTACTGATATGGTTAAATTGCATTGCTACATGTGTGCCACCAAATAGTGCTCACTAAATTTCAGATTTCTTGAACTGTCAACTTGTGGCTAAAAGATGAGTTAAGGATGAACTTGTAGGCGTGTCTTTTGCTGTAAAGGGTAGGAGATGTGTTACATCTTTGTAATTCAAAGTTTCTGCCATTGCAGCACGGAATTCAGTTGAAATTAGAGTTGAAAACATCAACTTCCAAAGGAGGTGCTGTTGAAATTCTTCCAGAAATTCTGTTGACTTTGAATTATCATAACTTTTTAACCAGAGATGATCTGAGGGCAAATAAATACCCGTTGTAAAGATACTGAAGTTAACTTTAACTTTGGTATGCAAATTGAGTTATGAAAATGCCCATAACAAGATCAAAATCTGGAATATGTAGAAACTGGTCATTCTGGCAGAGGGATGACAGTTGAACTCATTTGAGAGATTGTTGTACCCTAGGGGGTTTAAGTACTTCCAAATGAGGTAAAACATACTCATGAGTGGTTATATTCAACTAGTGAAAGATTTGAGTAGGATTCTTACTCAAGTTTCTTTTGCTAGAGACCATGTTTGTGTCGTATTGAAGATAAAAGGGTAGTATACGTGATGACAAAGCGATATCAACATCTCGTAGTGACCAAACCTAGTTGTGATGAACTTCCAAAGAGGAAGTCCATCAATTTGGATTGAACTAGCGTCTATTTGGTCTGGTAATGGTGTAGCTTGTGCAAAGTTATTACATTATCTGTATACGAGATGTGTCGCATGTTTTACTGTCATTATGTTTTACTCCTATTTTATTGGACTGCATGAAGTATGTTGCATGACTGATCTTTATTGTCGTATGGTTGCAGATGGTTCACACATGGGCCACGCATGAGGTCGGTTGCTCTAGCCAGCAGGGGGGTGATGACTCCCAGCCACCTGCCTACGACAGCACCCCGCAGCAACAACCACCACTGCCGCCTCTACTTACACTAGCGGATGTGATCGCGGCCCTGGTGGGAAATCGTGAGGAGCAGACCAACCTGCTCTGCACGATCATGCAAAATACTTCCCAGGCGGGGGGCGTCAAGAGAGAGGGCCTCGTGAGCTCCACGTTGTGACGTACTCAGACTTCATGAGTACGCACCCTCCGGTGTTCACTGAAGCTGCAGAACCCCTAGAGGCCGACAACTGGCTATGGACAGTTGAGTCCAAGTTCGGCCTGCTCCAATGCACGGGGCGGAAGAAGACTCTGTTCGTGGCGCAGCAGCTTCACGGTGCCGCCGGTGCATGGTGGACGAACTATGTCGCCTCACTACCGGTTGACCATGCCGTGGAGTGGGAAGAATTCTGGGAGGCGTTCCGCGCCTACCATATCCCTCCCGGGATAATGAAGCGGAAGTTCCAAGAGTTCTTGGAGTTGAAGCAGGGCGGGAGGAGTGCCCACGACTACTCCCGTGCCTTCAACCATCTGGCGCAGTATGCGTCAGATTATGTCTCCACCGAGGAGAAGAAGCGAGAGCACTTCTATCGGGGATTAAATCCCGAGATGAAGACGCATCTCGTTCAATGCAATCGCGGCACATTCAACGATCTCGTCAATGCCGCGATCATGCAAGAAGACGCTCAGTGTGAATTGGCGGCTTAGCAGCGAAAGCGCAGCACTCCACCCAGCAGTGGGGGTGGAGCTCCTCAGAAATACCGCATGGTGTATTCGACACCATCCGGTCAGCAGTGGCATCCACCGGCGCGACCTCAGCAGTTCGGGGGTCGATCTTTCCAGCCACCCCCGTTCCAGCCGCCGATGCCACCACCGCGACCGCAACAGCAGCAGCAGATGGTGCCCCAGGCGTTTCCACCGCCACAACGTGCCCCAGGTTTCCGTCCGCTGATCAGCAGAGGACCGCCTCGCTACACTTGCTTTACGTGTGGCCAGGCGGGCCATTTCTCGAAGGACTGTCCCCAGGGGCAGCAGAGCAGCGGGCAAGCCCAGTATCACGGCGGTGCTCGAGGCCAACCTCCGGTCAAGAAGGTTGGTCAACGAACTGGGGGGCGTTAGCAACCTCGACAATAAGGACGCCCCGGAGGGAGAAAACGTGCTGGCGGGTACGTTCACTCTCAACGACCAGGCAATCATCATATTATTTGATTCAGGTGCAACCCACAACTCCATAAGTGCATCATATGTGGTGAAGCATCATCTGGAAGCCTTTCCAACCGAGTGCTCTTATATGATCTGCTCACCGGGAGGAAAGATTTCAGCAACCATGATGATTCTGAAAGCACAACTGTGCTTAGGTGGGAAGATATATCCCACCACTATGATTATTCTTGAGGGGCATAAGATTGATGCAATATGAGGAATGTCATGGCTCAGTTACCATGGCGCTGTCCTGGAAACCTTATCACGGACGGTTCACCTGAACTCCCCATTACACCGTCCGCAGTCCCTCATACTAGACCATCCAGTCCGGGAAGTTTTAGTCGCTTATACTACTGAAGCTTCCAAGCTAGAGGACATCCTTGTAGTACGGGAATACCCCGACGTGTTTCCGGATGATCTTCGGGGCATGCCACCTGAGCGGGATGTGGAGTTCAAGATTGAGCATGCACCCGGAACTACCCCTATCTCACGGAGACCGTATAAAATGGCTCCGAACGAGCTGCCTGAATTGAAAGAACAGCTCAATGATCTGTTGAGCAAAGGTCTCATTAGACCGAGTTCCTCGCCTTGGGGATCCTCGGTGCTGTTCATCAAGAAGAAGGATGAAACCTTGAGGCTATGTTTGCATTACCGGCCGCTCAACACCGTCACCATTAAGAACAAATATCCACTGCCCCGCATTGACATCCTGTTTGATCAGCTTGTGGGTTCAAGTGTGTTCTCAAAGATGGACCTTCGCTCCGGTTATCATCAAATAAAAATCCGTGCGGAGGATATCCCGAAGACGGACTTCTCGACGAGATATGGCTTATACGAATATCTCGTCATGTCTTTTGGTCTCACTAATGCTCTGGCACATTTCATGTATGTCATGAACTCGGTTTTCATGCCGGAGCTGGACAAGTTCGTCGTGGTGTTCATTGATGATATCTTGGTTTACTCCAAGACAGAAGCAGAACATGCCGAACACTTGAGAATCGTTCTTCAACGATTACGGGACCATAAGCTCTATGCCAAGTTCAGCAAATGTGAGTTTTGCATCAGCCAAGTGCCATTTTTGGGACATATCATCTCAGCGGAGGGCATTGCGGTTGACCCAAGTAAAATTGAATAAGTGCTGAAATGGAAAGCTCCCACTTCTGTCCATGAAGTCAGAAGCTTCCTCGGTTTGGCAAGATATTAGCGGAGATTCATTCCAAGTTTCTCCAAGCTTGCTAAGCCGATGACAGAATTACTGAAAAAGAGAACAAAATATGTTTGGAACACGGCATGTGAAGGAGCGTTCCAAGCATTGGTGAAGCATCTCACAACAGCCCCGGTCTTAGCTCAACCGGATACGACCAAGCCCTTTGACGTGTATTGTGATGCGTCCGGTATTGGGCTCGGCTGCGTGTTGATGCAGGAAGGACGTGTGGTCGCGTATGGCTCACGCCAGCTTCAAAACCATGAGAAGCACTATCCGACTCATGATCTTGAGCTTGCTGCTGTGGTTTTTGCGCTGAAAATGCGGAGGCACTATCTCCTGGGGAATTTGGTGCACCTCTACACCGACCACAAGAGCTTGAAGTATATTTTCACCCAGAAGGAGCCGAATATGAGGCAAAGGAGGTGGTTAGAACTGATCAAAGATTACGAGATTGAGATTCATTACCACCCCGGCAAGGCGAACATGGTTGCCGACGCGCTGAGTCGGAAATCACATGTCCATAACCTCACCATTACACCGGTAGAGGAGGAAGAGCCGAGTTTGTACTTGGTTCCTTATGGATCGCTCTACAACCTTGCTCTCATCCCTACTGTTATGGAGGATATCATTGCAGCTCAAAAAGTTGATAAGGGCATGGCACATCTCCGGAGACGGATAGACAACGAGGAGATCAAATGTTTTCGGAAAGATGATGAGGGGACGCTGTGGTTCAAGGACCGCATACTCGTACCCCAGAATATGGAGCTGAGGAAAAAGATCCTTTATAAATCCCACTTGTCAAAATTCTCCATTCATCCGGGCAGCAACAAAATGTACCAAGATTTGAAGAGAAAATTTTGGTGGACACGGATGAAAGGGGAAGTGGCTAAGTACGTATCCGAGTGTGATACGTGTAGACGAGTGAAAGCGGATCATATGAGGAAATAAGGGCTGCTGCAACCCCTGAAAATTACAGCATGGAATTGGGAACATGTGAGCATGGATTTCATTGTAGGATTACCCCTGACTTCCAACAAGCATGATTCCATTTGGGTAATCGTTGACCGATTAACCAAGTCGGCTCACTTCATCTCCGTGCATACACATTGCCATGCCAGCAAATATGCGGAGTTGTACATTGCAAGGATTCTATGCTTACATGGGGTACCCAAGACCATAATCTCAGATCAAGGCACACTATTGGTATCTCGTTTATGGGAGCAGTTGCACGATGCATTGGGTACTAAGCTGATTAGAAGCTCCGCCTATCACCCTCAGACAGATGGGCAAACTGAGAGGGTGAACCAAGTACTAGAAGACATGTTGAGAGCGTGTGCCATCCACCACGGTAGAAACTGGGATGATCATCTACCGTTGGCGGAATTCTCGTACAACAATGGCTACCAAGCGAATATCAATATGGCACCCTATGAGTCTCTCTACGGTCGCAAATGCTGCACCCCATTAAACTGGTGCGAGTCCGGTGAAAGGGTCACATTCAGGGTTGATGAGGTGAACGACGCCGAAGAGCGCGTTCGGATCATTCAAGCCAACTTGAAGGCCGCTAAATCCCAGCAGAAAAGCTACGCTGCTAAGAGGTGTAGCCACTGCACTTCGATGTTGGGGAACACGTGTACCTCCGTGTATCTCCGATGAAAGGCGTGCACCGATTTGGCGTAAAGGGGAAACTCGTCCCCAGATTTATTGGACCCTATGCTATCACCGAGAAGTGTGGACCAGTGACATATAGACTAGAGCTACCAGCATCTCTCGCTGGTGTTCACGACGTTTTCCATGTTTTCCAATTACGGAAATGTCTGAACTATACGGCTGCTGTTCAAGATATTGGCGAGTTGCAAACGGATTTGACGTATGCTGAATATCCGGTAGCAATTATTGATGAGAAGGCTCGGACCACACGTAGCCGAACGTTGTGGTTCTACAAGATACTGTGGAGCAACCACACCGCTGAAGAAGCGACGTGGGAGAGCTAGAAATTCTTTCGCTCAAACTACCCGGATTTCATGGCGTCTCATCACGGGTAATCTCTTCTTACATCGCCGTCTCTTCTTTTATAATCTTGGGACGAGATTCTTTTAAAGGGGGGGATGTAAACTCCCAAGAAAGTGACTTGCAAAACAAATGTTCATCACCTCACAACACCACAGCTCATGTGGTGGATATCTCATGAACACTTGTGAAGAGCAACTAAACACCATCAAGAGGATGATTAGAGGAAAAACCCATAACTCCAAAAAGTGGGAGCTCACACACATGAACATGAAAGGTTGAGCTCACCCCTAGACCTTAAATATTCTTGGGAAGGCTCAGGCCAAATTTCACGCAAACCCAAGACTTTTTGAGGCATTTTTGGAGACATTTGAAAAAGGGGCCAATTTGAATGCAAATTCAAATTGCAGCCACTTTCATCACTTGAATTCAAAAGTTGACTTCATATTCAAAATCAGCACATTTTTCTGAGTTACTCCACCTATTTTCATCCTCATTGGAGTTCATCTTGTCGGGGGCTAAATTTGCATTAATTCAAAACTGAATTTGAATTTCAGTTCAAATGTGCAGCAAATTTAGCCAAACCAGTTTCAAATTGAGAAAATCAAATTCAAACCATGACTTTGGGGCTAAGCCTCTCATTCAATTGTGAGTAGCTGGGATCTTTTCAGTAAAAATTTGGAAAAGAATTATAGGGAGAGCTGGGGCCCACTGGTCAGTGACACAGCCTCCACTAAACCGGCTCAACCCGAAGGATTCAACCACGGCGACCGTCGGGCGCTCGGGGGGGGGGGGGGGGGGCAGCTCGATCGGTTAATGCCACCTCACGGTGAAAAACTCGGCTCAAAGTCCAGCACACGAGCTACTCCGTCCGTTCTCTTCATTCCCAAGTGAAACCAGCTCCCACCACGCGGTAAAGATTGTTTCTGCTCGCAAGCTGTTGCCGCCGCTCTCTGATCACCGGCGATCAGCTGATCCCGGCTGCTTCACGCGCCACCACCAGAGTAGAAAAGGTGCGCCCGCTTGTGAGGAAGCTATAGGAGGAAACCTTTCACCGTTTCATGCGGGGTAGAGCGAGAATTCTGAGTTTTCCTCCACGGTGTACCTTAGGGTTAGCAATCGGTCGTCGGCGAAATTTGTTGCACAGAGGCAACCGCCGGTCGAGCTGCAGCTCACACACGCTCTAGACACCCGTGCACTTCTTTCCGAGCAAGAACCCGCAGGAACAACCATACCAAACCCTAGTTTCCCTGATAACAGTCCGGCGGAAGAGAGGGTCGCCGGTGAGGTCCGGGTTGCCGGCCGTTTAGGTCTCAATGAAGGTCATGCCGAGTTTCCCGAGCCTTCCCTGGACGTGGTGACGCGATTAGCGCGCGAAGGGGGTGGTCAGGAGGACGGGAACGCGTTGCCGATGTTGCACAGAGACATAGCGCTCGTTGCCGGCGAGCTACGGCGGTTAGCCGGCGGCGGCATGGTGTCCAGCGTGTTCAGCGTCCAAAGTTACGTGGGGGCGGCAAGTCTCACCGTCGTCGGCGAGCTAGGTCGCCGGGAACGCCAACCTCGCCGGAGCTTCGGCGGCTCGGGGCGGCGGCGTCACGAGGTAGACAAAGGTGCAGGTCCCATGTGTCAGCTGCTGAGCTAAGCGCGCGCGCTGTTAGTTTAATTTAAACGGCCGGGCCCCGCTGTCAGTCGCCGGTTAAGCGCGGGAAGTAATTTTCTGTAGGAAAATAATTCAGGGATCAGCCCAAACTTTAGAAATTCATAACTTTGGTTAGGAGTGTCCAAATCCAGTGAACCAAATATTGTTGGATTCATCTCTTCGAGTACTATCCAGCAAAACAAGTTTCAGCTTATGAAACTAACTAATTTTCCAGAATTAATTCCCTAAATTTTAAACTGTTAGGAATTTTATCTGGAGAATTACTTTATGAAAAATTCTGAAATTTGGCTGGGAGGTTCATTGGAAAACCCTTGAGTCACAGCAAAAATTTCAGATCCATCAAAGTTCATTTAGTCCCCCCTAATGGTGCAATAAAGTGAACTGCCCTGAGAAAATAGGAAAATGTACAGAAACATTTTTCAGACTTTCTCAAATGTTGTTTAGGGCATAACTTCATCTAGAATGCTTCAAATGACATGAAACCAATTCCATTAGAACCATCTCAACTTCTAGTTTCCAGAAAGTAATGGTTGAATCCATGAAAATCCCTGGAAATCCTTAGAGGCCCTACTAATAACCAAATAGGCTTTTATTTGTACAGAGCTCAAATGAACTTTGTTTCAAATGAAACTTGGTCAAGACTCTGGTTAGGACCTTACCAAGCCACCATAAAAATTTCAGAACCAAAGGGGAGGGATAGCTAGAGTTATGGTAATTACATATTCAATTCTAAACATTGCATTTAAATTGACATGTGGTATATTGCTTACGTGTAGTCGCTGAAGGCGAAGAAACTCCGGAAGTGCTGGACTTTCTTCTTCCGGACGAAGCCCTAACATCTGACCAGCAGCAACAAGGCAAGCTCCGGTTTGCATTAACCAGTTTTATAAAGTTTTGTTTTATATATACTTAGTATGAGGTATGTATGTGCATTAGGTGTAGGATGGATGAAACCCAAGTGCATAACCAGAATTTTCCTACGAGAGTGAGGATAGTATCTAAGTCCTCGTGTAGACAAGCTATGCTTGATGTTCACAGAACTTTGGTACAAGTCAAGTAGTTGGAATCTACTCGCGAGTATAGGAGTCGGGACACACGGGATTGGTTCGAGTGATGTGAGATCACTTTAGTAAGAAAATGAGACTAGAAAGGGGATAGGGCGTAGCAAGAGGAAGTCTTGTGGGCGCAGCCCTGTCCGTGTCGATTGAGGACCGATCCGTGTGCGGCCCCGCTGGACAAGTATTGAACGTACCGAAGGCATATCGGATATATGGGCCCCGATAAACTGATGTAACCTATACCTCCCGGCGTCGAGGCATAACGCACCGATTTATAGGTGTAGGTTGAGGGCAGCAATGTGGAAATCTTCTAACGGGCATAGAGAGATACTCCGTGTAGGGAACCTCCTGTCCGTTTGGGTGTGACCGGTTTTGACGTTTGGGCTGTTTGGTGAAAGATTGTCCCGTACGACACCGAGTGAGCGTGCTGGGCAGCTCCACGGGTGGGTGTACGTGATGTGCTTTTCGGGTATCCATGCAGGTGTATATCGAGTCAATTCGCCGTCCCTCGTGGTGATGAGTACCGCTTGTTCACTGAGTCATGACGTAGGTTAATATATGAAATGGTATGATTCAATATTGTTGATATGGTTTAATTGTATTGCTACATGTGTGCCACCAAATAGTGCTCACTAAATTTCAGATTTCTTGAACTGTCAATTTGTGGCTAAAAGATGAGTTAAGGATGAACTTGTAGGCGTGTCTTTTGCTGCAACATGCCATCCTATAATTGTTATAACCTGCATATAGAGTTTCATGTGTAGCTGAGTCGGTTAAGTCTTGTTGAGCCATCGTGCTCACGGTTGCTGCTATAAGTGTTTTTCTGGTGAGGAGTATCCCACGGACTCGGGGTACGACTCCACTGGTGAAGGCTACCCTCCATCGGGGACCACGGCTGAGTGGGAGCCGAACACGCCGTGCTGAGCTGAGGAGTGCAGCTAGTGTGGGTTGCCCTAGGGCTGGGCAACCAACTTTTGCTAGATAGATGGGCGTGAGTTGTATAAACTTAGCTTCTGCTGTTGTAATTTCCATACTTAGTTTGTAACTGAAGTCTTGTACTACTTTATACAATTCAGTTGGTTTCTATGTAATACAATGTTGCTCTTATGATATGTGCTGTCGGGTGTCGCATTGTGCGGCACCACCCTCTGCGATCCTGGATGAGCGGATTCCGGTCCGCCACATATACTAATCAGCGATGCGCCAAAAAGCTCGTCTCCGTTCTTCATGCAGGCTCGTCTCGAATGAGCCTTTCTCACGTAGTGTGCGTGAGTCGGGTTAAATACTAACAATCTTTCCCTTGTTTTTAGTTGTGCAGGATCGAAGCCAACCAGCGTACACCCCCTGACCGATCGGCGAGATCGCTCAGAGGCCCGGGGGCTACTGACAGGGTTTCCGATTCTGACCTCTTTGGGAGAGCAGGAGACTTTCCCCTCGTGGGGCGACGGAGGAGCAGGCCCGAGATTGAGCTCGAGAGAAGACGAGGCAGAGAGCTCGGACCCGACCCCTGGGGAGAGCCGCAAACCTCGTCCTCAGGGTGCAGATGAAAAGAAAAACCAGTGGGGAAGGCCCGAGAACGACCTCGAACAGTCAAGGAGCCGGTGGCCTTCAATGCGAAGCAGGCGGCCGTCTAGGTCAAGTGGGAAGGCACTCGAGTGCCTCCCCAGGCCACAGCATTGAATACCCATCACTTCCAGCGGAAGCGAAGAGGAGCATTATGCGGGGCGCGTGTGCCTCAATATGGTCTACCTGGAGACAAGACAAGAGTAGGCGCGACGGCTGACGACGGGTACGGCGACTCCGTCGAGTACCCTGCAAGATGTATGATGGGACAAGCGACCACTGTTCCCACGACAATCACCCCGATTGTAATACGAGAGAGACAGTATAAAGAGAGAGGTCGGTCGATCTCTTAGGGACAGGCTCTCGCACTTGTAAGAACCACCCCCATTCTTGAGAAAGAACATGTAGGTCACCTTATCCGAACCAGGATAATTCCTTTGTGTTCTAGCTAGGCCACCTCGAGGAAGAACACTCAATACATTAGTTACTAGTCGTGAATCCGAACGCCTACACTTAGATTCTGAGGAAATAAGCTAATTGAGAGCGATCTTTTGACACCCGGTTTCAAAAATAGAACCAAGTGAATGCATATGTGTGCCCAGGATGTTCATCACACATAGACATGTAATCCACAAACTAAATTCAGAATATAACCACAAATAAATAGTGTTGAAGTACTTTACTACAATGACTCAATGTCTCACTCATGAATCTCTAACTTATTCTTCCAGCGGAAGTCTCTAAACGACAGTGGAAATAACTAAACAGCAGGCTCCAGTCTTCAACTCCACAGGCATGTTGACGGTAGTTCGCATGCCTAGTACTCCACATGGTCCTCGAAGTACTCATCTCCTGTAGCTGATGTATATGTGATAATGCAAGGGTGAGTACATGTCGTACTCAGCAAGTGCGGGAAAAGTATGACATGTAGCTTACAACAAGGTAGGAAATAAAAAGGCTCATTGCAGCAAGCAAATTTTATTTCACAAACATGGTAAAAACAGCAACTATTCTAGGTGAGTTAAAGCCCAATATATCCAAGTAAATCAGCAATATTCCTTCACCAAAATTCACCATTTATCAAGTTTCAACCAGCCATTAATCTTTCTCAAGTTCATCTCATGCTCATAAATATTTATAACCATCTCATATTTATATAACCGAAACCAAACTCATTGTTATGACTCAAACAGTCCGAAAACCAATCCCAATGACCATACCATAACCATACCGAACAAACATCCCAATTTTGCCTCTAATCATGTAAGTTGGCCAGGTGCTTGTGACCGGAAGCACGACTATCATGATAGTTTTACACACTGCAGAGGTGGCACCACTTTACCCAGAAGTTTGTGATTTCGTCACCCGTCGGCGACTGCAGAACCTCCATTATACCAGTACACAATGGTCGGTTTATGGCCAAGAGATCACAAAATAGCCTTTACAAAGGGGCTACTATATGTATGGATCCACTGAGGTTTGACCGGCAGGCTCGAATCACCATTCTCCCACCCACGGGCCCCCTCTTGTGCCATGCAGTTCCTAGGGCTGTCCTCCTCGACTCCCATTCCCCGCGCCATCCAACGGTCCATAACAAGCTAGCAACACACCTAATTAGTCAGCTAAGCCGCACCCATATTTGGCCTTGTGGTGGCCCTGTTTTCCTGGCATGTGCTGGCATGAACCGGTCCTTTGATCTACGGCAAGTAAACCACCATATCATTCAGCAACATCCACGAACCAATCTTGCCTAGATCTCCCCGATTCCATGCTCATCAACATCATCAAGTTATCATCATCTTTATTCTCATGAGTGCAGTAGCGAACCATATTTTAATTCAGCTTCCCGTATCCCGTAAATTAAGCGAAGCAAAAAGGAAAATCGACCATACCCGACTCATCAACTTGCCCAGTGACAAGGATGGTTAGCAAAACTAGTAAACTCCTATAAAAGGATGTCCCATCAAGTTTACTAAAGCATACGAGTTTTCACAAACAAAACAGTTTTGAAACATGGGATCAATATGGTCAAGGGGCACTTGCCTTGCTCCCGTGGCTCTTGTTGCTCAAGCGTCTCGAAGTCTTGGTGCTGTAGATCGTCGTAGATGGCCTATTGAGCTTGTCCTTCTACTCACGACCACACACATAGAAATTTACAGCAATCAATCATCATGCACAAACTTTACTCAAGATGCAATGGGGTAGATGAATGCAAATCCTATGGAGCTGTTTTATTAAACCAGTTTGTACGTGTTTTTGTATGTTTTAATGGGATTTCATGGGGTTTTATGATGAACAAGGGTGTATGGATCAAGTGTGGACGTGGTGATGATCTTGACTCAAGATCTAGATCAATTCCACCATCAAAAACTGATCAAAACACGATCTATCCACACGTAAAAGTTTCTGCTCGAAGGGGGCGAAGAAAACGATGCGTAGAAACAGCGGCGGCGTCGTAAGATGGGTAATGGAGACCTACCTCTCTTCCTCCTTGTGGCAGGGCCTTTCTCCTAGCAATGGCAGCAGCGGAGAATTTTTCTATGGAAAATTTTGGTAGGACAGATCATCGGGCTTCTTCTCCGGTGATGTCCAGGCTCGATGGCCGGGCTCGACGGCGACCAAACTCCGGCGAGGGGGTGCCAACTTGGCGACTTGGAGGGGGGGCAGGGCCTCCAACTCAGCAACTTGGGGGGGGGGGGACGCTGCGGCTAGGGGGGGCTGGGGGTTGTATTTATAAGGGGGAAAAAGAGGAGTCCTACTCCAATTGGAACTCAACCAAGAGTCCTAGTCAATTTGGAACTCAACCAACTTATCCCCTTAGTTGGGTGCGGCAGCCTTGGGGATTTAACCCCCCCCCCCCCCCCCCAAATGTGGGGAAAATTCCCCTTTTGTGGAATTGGGGAATTGGAAAATTTGCGGAAAATTTGGGGTAATTTGGGAATGGCTCATTTCAGCTATCTTTTTCTATTCCTCACCATTTCTATGTCCCTTGTTCCATTTCTATGTCCCATTCTCCATTTCTACATTCCCCTCTCCATTTCTATGTCCCATTCTCCATTTCTATATTCCCCTCTCCATTTCTATGTCCCATTCTCCATTTCTATGGTTCTTTTCTCCATTTCTATGGTTGTTTCTCCATTTCTATGGTTGTTTCTCCATTTCTATAGTTCCTTCTCCATTTCTAGTTCTTTTACAATGCTTTTCTACATGAAAAATGTATGCAATGCATGGTAATGAATTTGAGGGTGTTACAAACCTACCCCTCTTAAACTGAATCTCGCCCTCGAGATTCGATAGAGTGGAGAATAGATGAGGGAATTCTGCCTTGATATCTTCCTCACGCTGCCATGTGGTTTTGGCTTCCGTGTGATGGCTCCATTGTACCTTGCACCAACAGATCACTTTGTTCCTCGTGACCCTTTTCTTCACGTCCAAAATTTTTACTGGGTGCTCCGCGTAGGTCAGATCCTCTTGAAGTTCGAGCTCATCCATCGGTACTTGTTCTTCCGGTACTCTCAAGCACTTCTTGAGTTGGGATACGTGAAACAAGTCGTGCACGTCGGAGAGGTGCGTTGGCAGCTCTAGTGAGTAGACTATCTCTCCTCGCTTGCCCAAAATATTGAATGGCCCGATGTAGCGAGGTGCTAACTTGCCTTTGACATTGAACCGTCGTTGGCCTCGGATAGGCGATACCTTAAGATACACGATGTCTCCCACTTTGAAGGTCAATCTTCTTCGCCTATTGTCCGCATAACCTTTTTGTCATGACTGAGCAGCCTTCAAGTTTTCTCGTATTGTTTGGACTTGTTTTTTGGCGTCTTGCAGCACTTTGGGTCCAAACACTTGGCTTTCTCCGGTCTCATTCCAGAACAGCGGTGTTCTACACCGTCTACCATACAATGCTTCGAAAGGTGACATTTTCAAGCTGGCTTGATAGCTGTTGTTGTACGAGAATTCAGCATATGGCAAGCTCCTATCCCAACTACGCCCATGTTTCAAGGCGCAAGCTCTCAACATGTCTTCCAAAACCTGATTTGTCCTCTCCGTTTGCCCGTCGGTTTGCGGGTGATAAGCAGAGCTGAAATTCAGCCGTGTACCCTTGGCTTCGTGCAGCTTCTTCCAGAACCTGGAGGTAAATTGAGAACCCCGATCTGAAACTATCCTCTTCGGAACTCCAAGGAGACACACGATTTGATCCATATACAGCTCGGCTAGTTGTGTGACACGGTACGTGGTTCTAACAGGAAGGAAATGGACTGTTTTTGTCAACCAGTCCACAATAACCCAAATAGAGTCGTAACCCGACTGAGTACGTGGCAGTCCGAATATGAAATCCATGCTGATGTCTTCCCACTTCCACTCGGGTACTTTCAATAGCTGCAACAATCCAGAGGGTTTTAATGTTAGGCCTTCACTCATTGGCACGTGTCGCATAAGGCAACTAATTCAGTTATGTCCCTATTCATACCATCCCACAAATATCAAGTTTTCAGGTCCTTGTACATCTTTGTACAGCCGGGATGTATGGAATAAGGTGAGTCATGTGCCTCCTTTAATATTGTGTCACGGATGTGCTTCACGTTAGGCACACAAATACTTTTCCCCAACCAAAGCGTGCCTTTCTCGTCTTCCTCAAAGTCCTTTTCTATGCCTTGTCGGATTCTTTCCTTGATTTCCTTGATTTCCTCATCCGTTGCTTGGCCATCTCGTATCTCTTGTTCCAGCGAGGAGTCCAGTTCTATCACCTCCATCTCGTTCAAGAACCCGAGATGTAACCATTCGAACTCCTTGCGCAGCTCGGGTGGCAGCTCCCGAACCGTGAGTTGGTGACATGCTCCCTTTTGGCTCAACGCATCATCTACTACATTGGCCTTTCCGGGGTGATAGTTGATTCCAGCATCATAATCCTTGATGAGTTCCAACCATAGACGTTGCCTCAAATTCAGATCCGTTTGCGTAAATATATACTTGAGGCTTTTGTGATCCGTATAGATCTCACATCGGTGACCAAGGATATAATGCCTCCAAATCTTCAAGGCATGTACCACGGCTGCAAGTTCCAAGTCATGTGTGGGGTAATTCAGCTAATGTTTCTTTAGTTGTCTTGATGCATAGGCTACCACTGTCCTCCTTGCATGAGCACACATCCAAGTACTTGTCTTGATGCGTCACAATATATATCAAAGCTCTTGCTCACATCCATCAATACCAAAACCGGCGCTGTGGTTAATTTCTTCTTTAGCTCCTCGAAGCTTTCTTGACACGCTGGTGTCCACTGAAATGCTTTCCCCTTCATTAGCAATTCAGTCATAGGCTTTGCTATTTTGGAGAAATCCTTGATGAACCGGCGGTAGTATCCAGCCATCCCAAGGAAACTCCGAATATCTCTTACATTCTGCGGTTGGTTACAATTCAAAACGTCTCCCACTTTTCCGGGATCAACCGATACTCCTCCCTAGGAGATGATGTGGCCTAGGAACGATATCTCCTTTAGCCAAAATTGACACTTACTTAACTTAGCATACAATTGATGCTCTCGCAGTTTCTGCAATGTTAACCTCAAGTGTTCTTCGTGTTCTTCCTCGCTTTTAGAATACACCATGATATTGTCGATGGAAACCACGACGAACTTGTTCAAGTACTCCATGAAGACTTTATTTATGAGGTACATAAAGTATGCTGGTGCATTAGTTAACCCAAAAGACATAATGGTATATTCATACGAACCATACCGTGTTCGAAATGCAGTCTTGGGTATGTCGGAGGGCTTAATCTTCAGCTGGAAGTATCCCGACCTGTGACGCCCCGGTTCTGTGGAAAAACCACGGAACCCGGACTGATGCGTATGTGTGCCCAGGATGTTCATCACACATACACATGTAATCCACAAACTGAATTCATAATAATACCATGAATAACAGGGTTTTATTACAATGTCTCGTGAATCTCTAATTCATTCTAGCAGCGGAAGTCTGATTCTAGCAGCGGAAGTCTTTATTCTAGCAGCGGAAGTATTCTAAACTATTGCGGAAGCAAACTAAGTAGCAGCAGCGGCTCCATCTCCTACTCCACAGGAAAGTTGACGGTAGTTCACACTCCTAGTACTCCACATGGTCTCTGAAGTACTCCTCTCCTGTTGCTGACGATGAAGTAATCATGCAAGTTTGAGTACATGACGTACTCAGCAAGTGCGAGAAAATATGATATGTAGCTCACAGCAAGGTAGGTATAAAAATGCTCATTGCAGAAAGCAAAGTTTATTTCACAAAACATGATAAAAACAGTAACTAGCTTCAAATGAATTTAATCCCAACATGTGACCAATTAAAACATCAACATACCTCTTTCATGATTCACCACTTTTTACATCTCTTCCGAACATTTATCTTTCTCAACTTTTTCCTATGCTCATGAATACCATCTCGTATTCACTACCATCTCATCTCATATTCAATCCCATCTCATAATCGAGACCACAGCTAATTATCACGACTCAACAGACTCGAAATCAAACCTCAATGACCAAACCAAACCAATCCAATGACATCCCAATAACCAAAACCGAACCATCCCATTAACCATCCCAAACCTCCCATCTAATCATGTGAGTTGTCCAGGCGCTTGTGACCGTAAGCTCGACTATCATAATAGTTTACACCCTGCAGATTTTGCACCACTTTACCCACAAGTTTGTGATTTTGTCACCCGTCGGCGATTGCAGAACCTCCATTATACCAGTACACAACCATCGGTGTACGACAAAGAGATCACAAAATAGCCTTTACAAAGGGGTTACTAGATGTATGGACTCACTAAGGTTTCACCAGCAGGCTCGAATCACCATTCTCCCACCTACAGGCCCCCTCTTGTGCCATGCGGTTCCCAGGGCAGTCCTCTCTCGACTCCCATTCCCCACACCTTCCACGCCCATAACAATCTAGCAACATACCTAATTAGTTAGCTAAGCTGCACCTATATTTTGCCTTGTGGTGGCACTGTTATCCTGGCATGTGCTGGCATGAACCGGTCCTTAGATATACGGCAAGTAAACCACCATCTCATTCTACCTCATCCACGAACCAAGCTTGCCTAGATCTCACCCGATTCATGTTCATAATCATCAAGTTCTCATTAACATTATTCTCATGAGTGCAGTAGCTAGACACATTCTATCGCTTCCCATATCCCGTAGATTAGTGAAGCAGAAAATAAAAACGACCATATCCGACTCATAAACATCCCTGGCGACAAGGGTGGTTAACAAAACTAGTAAACTCCTATAAAAGGGTTTCTCATCAAGTTGACTCAGCATACACAGTTTTCGCAAACAAAACAGTTTCCAAAAACATGGGATCAATATGGTCAAGGGGCACTTGCCTTGTTCCTGTGGCTGTGGTTGTTCACGTGTCTTGAAGTTTGGGTGCTGTAGTCCTTCGTAGATAGCTCCTTGAGCTTGTCCTTTTACTCACGATCACGCATATACAAGGTTCACAGCAATCAATTATCATGCACAAACTTTACTCAAGATGTAATGATGCATATGCATGCTAATCCTATGGTGCAGTTTAGTTTGTACGTGCTCTTGCATGGCTTGCATGGGTTTTACGATGAACAAAGGTGTACGGATCAAATGTGGACGTGGTAATGATCTTGACTCAAGATCTAGGTCAAACCGATCAACACGTGATCTATCCACATGAAAAGCTTCTATTCGAAGGGATCAAAGGAAACAGATGCAAAGAAAACCGCGATGATGTCGTAAGGTGGTAATGAAGACCTACCTCACTTCTCCTTGGTCTCGGGGTCTTCCTCCTAGCAAGACAGAGCGACGGGGCTCTCTTCCGGCGACGGTGAGCTCGTCGGCGGTCTCTGGCGACTGAACTCCGGCGAAGGGAATTAACTCAACGAGTTGGGGACTAGGGCCCTTAAGTCGTCGACTTGGGAATAGATGGTACGTCCAAGGGTGTTTCGGGTTCTATTTATAATCGGGAAAAGAAGAGTCCTAATCTGATTAGATTTCAAATAGGAGTCCTATTCGATTTGTGTTTGGATCTTAAAAACTTATCTTCAATAGATCTGGTGTGGTATCAATCATAGAAGAAATTGTGTCGGTTTCTTCTGTATCAGGCGCTCGCGCTCAGGGCAAAAACCACTTAAGTACCTCATCTTTCCACAGGGATAAGCTCCGGAGGCTCCACGTGTCCAGCGGTGCCTGGGCTTCCCTTTTCCTCAGGGGCGAGCTCTGGTTGCGCCACGTGTCAGGTGGGCGGGACCTCCCTCTTCCTCAGAGGCGAGCTGCGTGTGCGCCACGCGTCCTGGCGGACGGGACCTCCCCTCTCTCAGAGGTAAGCTCCGCGTGTGCCACGTGTCAGTGCCAGACATCCCTTCTCTTCAGAGGTAGCTTCGAATGTGCCACGTGTCAGTGCCGGACCTCCCCTCTCTTCGGAGGTGATCTCCGATAGTGCCACGTGTCCTAGCAGCGCCGGACCTCCTTTCTTCTCGCAGATGGGCTCCGAGGATGACATGTGTCAAGCAGGATGGGACCTCTCGAAGGCAAGCTCCGAGGCTGACGCGTGTCCTGCAGTGTCTTCTCCTCGGAAGTGAGCTCCAAGGATGACACGTGTCCAGTACGACCGGACCTCCCGGAGGTGAGCTCCGGAGGTGACACGTGTCTGGTAGTGTCGGACCTCTTGGAGGTGAGTTCCGAGAGCGACACGTGTCCAACAGGGCCGGACCTCTCGGAGACGAGCTCTGAGAGCGACACGTGTCCCGCGCGGCTGGTCCTCTCTTTTCCGCAGTGACTAGCTCCGAAGGCGACACGTGTCCTGTGGGGCTGGCCTCGCTTCTCCGCAGAGGCTAACTCCGGGAGCAACACGTGTCCCACGGGGTCGGACCTCTCCCCCTTGGCGGGGATGAGCTCTGAAGGCGCCACGTGGCCAGCGGGCCATGGGAAATGTCTTTGGCGCTTCTCGGTGAACTGGAATTAGCTCTCTTCTGCTATCCTTTCGATTCTTTTTCCGTTTCTACTTATTTTAAAATGTTTCTCTATATGAAATATGAATGCATGCATGAATTACGAATTTGAGGGTGTCACAAACCTACCCCCCTTAAATTGAATCTCGCCCTCGAGATTCGATGGTGGAGAATAGATGAGGGAATTCTGCCTTGATGTCTTCTTCACAATCCTATGTGATTTCAGCTTCAGTGTGATGGCTCCATTGTACCTTGCACCATCGGATCACTTTGTTCCTCGTGACCCTTTCCTTCACGTCCAAAATTCGGACAGGGTGCTCTACATAGGTTAGATCCTCTTGAAGTTTGAGCTCCTCCATTGGTACTTGCTCTTCCGGTACTTTCAAGCACTTCTTGAGCTGGGATACGTGAAACACGTCATGCACATTGGAGAGGTGCATCGGAAGCTCTAGTTGATAGACCACATCTCCTCGCTTGCCCAAAATCTTAAATGGCCCAATGTAGCGAGGTGCTAGCTTGCCTTTGACGTTGAAACGTCGTTGGCCACGGATAGGCGATACCTTAAGGTACATGAAGTCTCCTACTTCAAAAGTCAACTTCCTTCGCCTATTGTCCGCATAGCCTTTCTGACGTGACTGAGCAGCCTTTAAGTTCTTCCGTATCGTTTTGACTTGCTTCTCAGCCTCTTGTAGCACTTCGGGTCCAAACACTTGGTTCTCCCCGGTCTCGTTCCAAAACAACAGTGTTCTACACCGTCTACCATACAATGCTTCAAAAGGTTACATCTTCAAACTTGCTTGGTAGCTGTTGTTGTATGAAAACTCGGCATACGGAAAGCTCCTATCCCAACTACGTCCATGGTTCAAGGCGCAAGCTCTCAACATGTCTTCCAAAATTTGGTTGGTCCTCTCGGTTTGCCCATCGGTTTACGGGTGGTAAGCGGAGCTGAAATTTAGCCGTGTACCCATGGCTTCATGCAGTTTCCTCCAGAACCTAGAGGTAAACTGAGAACCCCGATCTGAAACTATCCTCTTCGGGACTCCATGGCGGCACACGATTTGCTCCATATACAGCTCGGCTAGATCTGCCACGCGGTACGTGGTTTTAACAGGAAGAAAATGAGCGGTTTTCGTCAATCGGTCCACGATAACCCAGATGGAGTCGTAACCTGACCGAGTACGTGGTAATCCGACGATGAAATCCATACTGATGTCCTCCCACTTCCACTCAGGTACTTTCAATGGTTGCAACAGCCCAGCGGGTCTTTGATGTTCGGCCTTCACCCGTTGGCATGTGTGGCATAGGGCAACATATTCAGCTATGTCCCTCTTCATACCATCCCACCAATAACAAGTCTTCAGATCCTTGTACATCTTTGTACTGCCGGGATGTATGGAATAAGTTGTATCATGTGCCTACTTTAATATCGTGTCGCGGATTCGCTTCACGTTAGGCACACAAATCCTTTTCCCTAGCCAAAGCGTACCCTTCTCGTCTTCCTTGAAGTCCTTTTCTATGCCTTGTCGAATTCTCTCCTTGATCTCCTTGATTTCCTCATCTGTTGCTTGGCCATCTCTTATCTCTTGTTCCAACAAAGAATGGAGTTCCATCACTTCCATCTCGTTTAAGAACCCGAGATGTAACCATTCGAACTCCTTGCGTAGCTCGGGTGGTAGCTCCCGAACCGTGATTTGGTGACATGCTCCCTTTCGGCTCAATGCATCAGCTACTACATTGGCCTTTCCGGGGTGATAGTTGATTCCAACATCATAATCCTTGATGAGTTCCAACCATCGACGTTGCCTTTCAAGTCCATTTGGGTGAATATGTACTTGAGACTTTTATGATCCGTATAGATCTCACATCGGTGGCCAAGGATATAATGTCTCTAAATCTTTAATGCATGCACTACGGCTGCGAGTTCCAAATCATGCGTGGGGTAATTCAGCTCGTGTTTCTTGAGTTGTCTCGACGCATAGGCTACCACTTGTCCTTCTTGCATGAGCACGCATCCGAGCCCTTGTCTTGATGCGTCACAATATATGTCGAAGCTCTTGCTTACGTCCGGCAATACCAAAACCGGTGCTGTGATTATGACACGACCCCACGGTCTCTTCGAGCCAGGATCACGCTGAGGGGTACTGTGTTGCACAGCACTGGATAACACACATACAAGGTACAAAGCGGAAGCAAAATTTTATTACATAAACTGGTTTATGAACATTTTTACATCAAAATATGTCCAGTCTACATTCACGGACGTAGACTACGCATCAAGTTCACATTCAGCCAGTGAACATGTCCTTGCTAGCACGCACACACACTAACACGGTGGCGTGCATGACTCCCACTCGATGGGGTTCCCCTCCTGGGGTTCCGTCTCCTCTTCGAGAGTCCCTTCCTCATAGAACCCTGCAAAAGCTTCAAACACAAGCAGTGAGCATGAAGGCTCAGCAAGTCTGACCCATCTCACCTAAACATGGAACTTCTACATGAGGGGTAATGGGTACATGAGGTAAAACCATTTGCAAAGGACTCGCCTAATTATTGGGACCTTACTTTCAAGTTTTAGCAGCAGATTGTGGAGAACCTTACGCTAAGGCACATGAGAGAGCCACAATCAAACAAGAAACGCATTTCCCTCATGTACTTTGCCCAAAGTTGAAAGGAACTTTAATTAGCTCTAGACTACAGCAAATCATTAACAATCAAGTCCGTCTTTCAATCAGCAACATTTTAACATGTAACTAGCCTGTTCTTTCTACGTCATGGTACAGTGAACAAGTGGTACTCACTGACCACGAGGGACTGCGATTATAATCGATTTACACCTGCAGGGTTACTCGAATAACCCGTCACGTACGCCCGTACTCGATGTTGCCTACATCAACTGTGGCGGACCGGAATCCGCTCATCCAGGATCGCAGAGGGTGATGCCGCATGATGCGACACCCGACAGCACACGTCATAAGGACACAATATATTACATGGGAAAAACAACTGAACTTTACAAACAGGTACAAACTTCAGTTACAAACTATTGTTTATATCACACAGCGGAAGTCTAAATTATACCACTCACGCCTGCCTATCTAGCAAAAGTCGGTTTCCCAGCCCTAGGGCAACCCACACTAGCTGCACGTCTCACTCAGC
This sequence comes from Neostapfia colusana, assembly GCA_030760725.1. Lineage (NCBI taxonomy): Eukaryota > Viridiplantae > Streptophyta > Magnoliopsida > Poales > Poaceae > Neostapfia > Neostapfia colusana. Next base: position 50,259,132 of record JASWHV010000015.1, read on the forward strand.
CGTAGTCCCCGACGGAGGGTAACCCTCGCCGGTGGACTCGTACTCCGAGTCTGTGGGTGGCTCCTCACCTGAAAAACACTTAAGCAGCAACCGTGAGCACGAGGGCTCAACAAGACTTAACCGACTCACCTAGGCATGAAACTCTACATGAGGTGTACAATGCACATAGGATAGTAACATTGCAGCAAATGGACACGCCTACAAGTTCACCCTTAATTCATCTTTTAGCAATAAGTTAACAGTTCAGGAATCTGAAATTTAGTAAGCAATATTTGGTGGAACACATGTAGCAATACAATTATATCAATCAGCAATATTGAATCCTCATATTTCATACATTAGCCTACGTCACGACTCAGTGACCAAGTGGTACTCTTCACCGCGAGGGACGGCGAATCGACTCGATATACACCTGCAGGGAAACCCAAAGAGCACGTCATGTACGCCCACCCGTGGAGCTGCACAGCACGCTCACTCGATATCGTACGGGACTACCTTTCACCCAACAGCCCAAACGTCGAACCGGTCGCACCGAAACGAGCAGGAGGTTCCCCACACGGAGCATCTCTCTATGCATGTTGGCAGATTTCCACCTTGCTGCCCTCAGCCTACACCTATAAATCGGTGCGTTATGCCTCGACGCTCGGAGGTTTAGGCTACATCGGTTTACCGGGGTCCATATATCCGATATGCCTTCGGTACGTTCAAACTTGATCAGCGTGGGCCGCACACGGATCGGTCCTCAATCGACACGGACAGGGCCGCGCACACAAGACTTCCTCTTGCTGCGCCCTTGCCCCTGCCTAGTCTCATTTTCATTACTAAAGTGATCTCGCATCACTCATCCAAACCCGTGTGTTCCCGAGCCTAAACTCGCGAGTAGATTCCGACTACTCGACTTGTACCGAAGTCCTATGAAACATTAAGCATAGCCTGTCTACTCGAGGTCTTAGACACTACCCTCACTCTTATGGAAAATTTCTGGTCATGCAAGTGGGGTTTTTCATCCATCCTACACCTAATTCACATTCACACTTCATATGACACATGTAAACAAAGTAAAACTTATAAAAAGGTTAATGCAAACCGGGGCTTGCCTTGTTGGTGCTGGTCAGGAGTTAGTTATTCTTCCAGAAGTAGGAAGTCGAGTACCTCCGGAGCTACCTCGCCTTCAGCGACTACACGTTAATGAAATACTACATGTTAATGAATATGCACATAAGCTTATGGTAATGCTTCTGCTATTAGTTCTAATACCCAGTTTCTAACCACTGGAACTCTGTTCAAGATTTTAAAATGGAATTTGGGTTTAGTGGTTTGGGTTTGTACCTAAGCACATGGTTAAGTGCTAAGTGGTTATCCCCCTCTTCCCCATTGATCACCTCAAGTGGTTAAACAGAGCAGGGGTGATCCAGAGATCCAATGGAGCTGAGAATTTTTGTGTGAGTTCCTTGTCACAAGAAAACCCTCTGGACCAAAATTTAGCACTTTTCATTGAGTGGTTTGTTCAGAATAATTTTCTTAGCAGTTAAGCAAAGAAGAATTAATTCTGAGATCACACCCCTGTTCATGTCAAACTTAGTGAACTACAATTTCAATTATAGCTCATAGAGTTTTCATGAATTTTCCTAGTATTTTTGGAGCTAATATTTGACCAGAACTGAAATTCCAAGTTTTGGAAATTCTCTGGAAATGTTTCTGTATTCAACTGAACACAGCACGTTTAAATTTGAATTGCTCTGATCAAATAAACTCCAAATGGTCTGAAACTTATAAAGGAGTTCACTAACATTCTAAATAACATTCTGGCAAAATTTGGGGATTTTTGGATGAACCAAACTCCCTCTAAAATTCTTTTGCTGAAAAACTTTAAAGAATTTGCCAGAATTAATTAATGGATTTCATACAAATTGGGTTGTATATTTGGACAGATCTAGGCAAGATGAATCTAACCCAATTTGAATCACTAAATTTGGAGCTTCCTAGCAAAAGTTATGGGGTTCTAAAGTTTGAACTAAATCTGGAAATTCAAATTAATTTGGAAAACATTCAAATTCTGACTGTGGGTCCCTCCTACACGTGTCGGCTGCTGGAATCACGCCACATGGGGCCACAGGACTCTTCCCGCGCCACCACACTGGATGCTGTCCGCAGCGGATCGACGATTTAAAATATCGCCACTGACATGCGGGGCCCCCAGTCGTCTTCCTCCTTGCGCGCGCCCGCGAGTCCAGCGGCGGTGCACTCCGGCGAGGTTCGCCGGAACCGCCTTCCCGACCACCCCCAGTGCCAGAACTGGCCGCCTAGCCTTACCTCGCCCTGGGGAACTTGTCCCGGGGGTCAGAGCTCGCCGGCGGTGACCGGAAACAGGCGTGCGACGTCCACCGTTGAGGCTAGGCCTCCAGCGAGGTCGTTCTCGCTCTCTGGGTCATAAAAAGGGCTACGGTTTGCTTGAGAAGCATCAGTGGATCACGAGGAACCCAACGTGAGCAGTCTCAGAGGCTAACAACGCCGGCAAACCCACTCTCGACGGTGACCCGAGCCGTGTTTGCGCCGGCGACTATAGAAACGGCTAATACTCGGCCATTTCTGGACGGTTTTGCTTGGTTCTTCCTCGAGGAGGGGCGCTAGGAGGTGTAGGAGCTATCTGTGAGCTAGCTTGGTCATTGATTCAACGTGTAATCCGAATTTTGGATTCTTGCCGAGCTAGGTCAGTTACACTAGGGTTTGGGACTTTCCAAAATTCTTGCTACTCGGTGGACCATTTGCCGAAGGGTTTTCAGCTACACCATCTAGGGCTCCCCTCGCACCTTTCTTGTGTAGAACGTGGTCGGCGACGATGGCTGGATGGGGCTGTCACCGGTGAGCCAAAGCTCGACGCCGCGGTATCTCCCGGTTCTTCAACTTCGATGGCTCACACCGCTCAGACTCGGGTGCAGCTTGCTGGAGCAGCACGGGGAACAGCTAGCGTACGCCTTGGCGCTCCCTTGTGCTGCAGGGATCGCGAGCGTTCAACGATCAGCGTGGGTGCACGCTGGGACTCGGAGGTGCAAGCGTTGCGGCGAGTTCTTCGCGTGCGCGGGCGCTGATCAGAGCGGCAGGCGAGGGAGGTAGCGAACTCAGCTTTGTGCTGCGTACGTGGTGATTGGGAGGGGGCGCGAGTAAATCCCCGTGCGCGCTGGCGCGGCTGTGAGACGGTAACCGGTCGCGGCAGCTGACCGACGACCACCGAGTGGTTCTCTGTTGCTCACAGCCCCTGACCAGTGGGCCCTCCTCCCCCTTCTTCTTTCCCATTTTTCACCTCTGTTTTACTGAAAATTATACCCAGCTACTCTCAATTAACTGTGAGACTTAGCCCCCAAGTCTTGGTTTTAATTTGAGTTCTCAAATTCAAACTTTGTTTGACTAAATTTTCTTTATGTTTAAACTGAAATTCAAATTCAGTTTTGAATTCATGCAATTTAGCTCTTGACAAGATGAACTCCAATGGGGATGAAAATTGGGGGTCTTACTCAGAAAAATGTGCTGACTTTGAATATGAAGCTAACTTTTGAATTTGAGTGATGAAAGTTGCTGCAATTTGAATTTACATTCAAATTGGCCTCTTTTTCAAATACCTCCAAAAGTGCCTCAAAAAGTGTTGGATTAACATGAAACTTGGACTGAACCTTCCCAAGACTTTTTATGTTCTAGGGGTGAGCTCAACCTCTCATGTTCATGTGTAGAAATCCTAATTTTTGAAAGTGAAGGCTTTCCCCTCTAATCACTCTTTTGATGGAGGTTACTTGCTCTTCACAATATTTCCTAAGATATCCACAATAAAAACTGTGGTGTTGTGATGTGAAGAAAAGTTTTTGCAAGTCCCTTTTCTTGGACTTTTACAGCAACCATCACGGACGCCGTACGCAACCACCTTTCGCCCGTCAGCCAAATATTGAACCGGTCCCATCGTCCCGAGCAAGAGGTCTCTGCATGCGCATCTCAGTGCCGCCAGCCGATTTACACCTCAAGCTCTCAACCTACCCCCTGAACGACGGGCAATGCCTCAATACCTAGCTACCCGAGTTACATCGGTTTCCCGGTTCCCATATAGCCGGTAGGTCTTCGGTACTGTTCTAGCTTGTTCAACAGGCCCGCACATGGCTCGGTCCTCAATCGACACAAGCGGAGCTATAGCACACAGGCCCCAAAGTCCTGCTGCCCTTACTCTCCGCTCAGTCTCATTTTTCTTGCCATGTGTATCATGTGCTATCTCTAACCGAGTCGAGTGCCTCTAGCCTAGGCTCACGAGTAGTTCCAACTACTCGACTTGTACCGAATCCTACTCTATCTTAGCATTGCAGTAGCTAACGGGGTTTTCAATCCTAATCCCGACACATGGCTTTCTTGGCTATGCATTTGGATTTTCAAACCAGACTCTAGAGCAAGAAATACAGATACTCAAGTAAGTTCTCAAAACAATAAAACTTTGTAAAAAGGTTAATGCAAACTGGGGCTTGCCTTGCTGCTCTTGGTCGTAGGCTAGCTGCTCCTCCGGAGTAACGAAGTCTAGGACTTCGGGTTCCTCCTCGACCTTAGCGACTACATGATATACAAGTATACGTGTCAAATTAAATGCATTTGATTTGAATTACACTTGTGAAGCTCATAAGTCTTACTAGACAGACTCAATGACTCTGAAATTTTAACTGTGGCTTAGTTACAACCTAAACAGAGACTTAGTCAAGTTTTAGTTGCAGCAAAGCTCATTTGAGCCCTCCACAAATAATTATGTACTTGACCTTAATTGAAACTCTTAGGGTGCTCTAGGGATTTTCATGGAACAAGCAATGACTTTCTGAAATCTAGATTTTCAAAGGGTTCTAATGGAGTTGTTCTAACTTAATTTGAAGGTTCCTAGCTAAAGATATGAGCTAAACAACTTCAGAGAAAATTCCGAAAATGTTTCTGAACATTTTCTATTTTCTCTGGAACAGTTTCACTAATCACACCATTAGGTGGATTAAATGAGCTCAAATGGATCTGAACTTTGTATGGTAGTTCAGGAATATTTTGGTGAACATCCCAGTAAAATTTCAGAATTTTCCTCCAAGGGGTTCTCCAGTTAAAATTCCAAACAATTTAAACTTTGAGGAATTAATTCTGGAGAACTAAGGATTTTCATGAAGTGAAACTTGATTTGCTGGAAAGTTCTCAGTGAGCTGAATCCAACAAAATTTGGTTCACTCGATTTGGAGTTTCCTAGCCCAAGTTACGAGGATTTGAAGTTTGAATGAAATCTGAAAATCGGGGGAAAGTTTAAATCTGCCGGGGCCCGCGGGGACACGTGTTGGGCGCGGAGGCGTCAGCACACTGAGGCCTACAGGGTTTTTGCGTGCCAGCACATCAGATCCCAGCCGCAGCCCAATCCCAATTTAAAATGTCTGCCGCTGACAGCTGGGGTCCACCCCCCTTCGTCTACCTCTCGCCGCCCGCGCTCTGCCGCTGCGATACCTCGCCGGAGAGCTCGCCGGCAGCCTCTGTGGAGCTCCAAACTTCATGATTCTGGCCGCCCCTGCCTACTTTCACTCGGGGAACAGGATTCTGGGCTCAGCTCGCCATGAAAACGGCCGGCACATGGTCGGCGACGAGCAGCGGCCTTGGGAAGACTTCGGCCGTGTCGGCCGACTTCCCTAGCACCCCAACTGACCGATCAAACGGCCGGAAAGCATCAGTGGTACCTCAGGAACCTCGGCATGGGCTCAAGGCAGCTCGGGAGAGGTCCGAAGTAGTCCCTCACCGTGCACCCGATGCTTTCCTCATGCTCCGCCGTCGGTAAACTTCGAAATACGACGGTTACAGAGGTTCTCAGGCCAAAGGTTGTGAAGGCAACTTGTGTGCTACCGTGTCTAGTTTGTGTGGGAACGGATTGAGGCCCTCTAATACTTCCTAGAGTATGGATTCGACAGAACCGCACCCGAAGGTCGGTCTGTACCCAGAAAGGGGAAAACTGGAAATTCGCCGCCGGTGAGCAAACACTCGGGCTGTAGCTCGGGGGTGAGCAGCACCGATCACCAGCGCGTGCAAGGCTGCCTTGGCTCGGGCATGATCACCTCCCAGTTGGGCTGTCCACGGGAGCCCGAAGTGCGGCGGTTTTAGGTCACTGAGTTGAACTCTCGGTATAGCCGAGATCGACAGGTTTCAGCTGAGTTCTAGCAACGGGAAAGAACGAGGAGGGTTCCTAGTACCTTGCCGTAGCTCTGGAGGGAACGGGGAGGCTGTGATCGGAGCTCTCCAATCGGTTCTGAGCGGCAGAAGAAAGTTTCCCGGGGCTGTGTTCTTGCGGGGAGAAAATGGTGAGGGCTTCGGCCGAGGAGGCGGGCGCCTTAAGAAGGGGTCCGGAACCGACTTGTGCCCGTGCGTGGCCAAGCAGCTGCTGGCGCGGTGGCCTCCCTCGGTGCCGATCGCAGCTGAAGCCCGGAGACCCGAGTGAGAAAGTCTCAGTCGGTTGAATCATCCCAGTGGCTGACATGTGGGTCCCATTTTCATTTTTAACCTCTGAGATTAAATCCTATTCACTGTTGTAAACAGTAGTTCCCCCAAAGCCCCTGGTGATTTGAATTATCTACCCTTGAACCATTTGAATTGGTTAGAATTCAAATTCGTTTGGTTTGAATGAATTTCAGCACATGTTCAGTTTGAAATTCAAATAAAGTTTGAATTTACCCCACTTAGCTCATGTCAAAATCAACTCCAAATGGAGTGAAAAATGGTATGTGAGCTCACAAAAATGTGCTTAGCAAGAATATGCCTCCCACTTTTGAATTTATGGGATACAAACAGTTTGAATTTGAATATGAGTTCAGACTGCCCTCCTCCTAGATATACCCCAAAAGTACCTCAAAAGGTTTTGTAAAGGTCCCAAAAATATGAATACAAAGAAACATGAGTTTGCACAAATATTGGAGTCATGTGTATGAAAAAGGGGCTTAGTTGAAACTTTTTCCCACATATGATAACATAGGTGAGATTCTTCTAAACAAACTTAGGGTTACTGCATGGATGGACCTCATGTGGATTAAAACCACAGAAATGAAGAGCTCAAGTGCAATGGAAGGGTTTAAAAATCACAGATGAACTAAATGTAAATTCAAACTTCAAGTGAGGGGAGGACACAATGGAAATTCAAAACTGTTGTGTCCAAACTATTGTTTGCAGCAGCTAACACAAGAATCAGATTGCATATTTGGATTCCTTAGGTCCAAATTAGTGGGTATGCAAAGTTTCATTAATTTTTGAAAAGATTTGCTGCCCATTTTTCCAAATTGAGTTAAATGTTCAAAGAATTCAAATATACATTTGAATTTGGAGTAAATTTGTCCAACCATCCAAATGCAGCTCAGATTTCAACTTTCAAACATTTGGAGTTGAATATTTGTCAAACCTTGGAGATCTTTTGAGGAGAAGGGGTACTGAATAGTGGGGCCCACATGTCATAGGAAGGAGCAGACTTAGTCCCTAAGTATTTTCTCTGTTGCCTCACTCCACCGAAGCTTACTCCCGGGGCGACACCGAGCGGCAGCTCCACGCCCCAAGGCTCCACCTCCTGCTCCCATCTCGCGCCGGCCTGATCTTTACCTCGGGGCCAACTGCAGCACGATGTCTTCCTCATGTTGATCACGCGCTCGCGGTGCTTCTCACGCGCGAACAGAAACCGGCGCCCACCGCTGCCTTCTCTCTTCCCCGATCGCCGGCCCCCAACCGAGCCCCGGTTGCTCGTGCCGGCAACATAGAAAACCAACGTCCGTGCGTGCTCTACCCCACCAGCCCCGCAACACCGAAGCCCCTAGCCTGTGGCGCGCACAATTCGGCAAACGGCGCCAGGAAACAGAGCTCCCCGGCAGGAGCCAACTCGGGTCACCGTGGACAGCGAGCTACGGCTCTCCTCATAATCCCTCCTCAAAACGAAATAGGTGCGCCATGATCCCTAGTTTGTGTAGCTGCAAACCGTGTAGCATTTGATCGACCGAGCTGAGAAAATTTCCAAAGTTCCTGAACCATGATGCATGGGGTTAGGGGTCGGTCTAACCCAAAATTCTAGCGGCACAGTCCACCCAAGCTCGGGCGAGCTTGCACACAGCCTCTATACCTTGTAGCGGTCCTCCTCGAAAAAGAACCGGACGAAAACACCTAGAATCGACTGAGTTATAGCTGTTTTTCTTGCCGCCACGAAGAAATCGTCTCGGGTCGCCGTGGAGCTCTATGCTGCCGGCCGTTTCACGAGGTTTGGCGCCCATTTCCAACACCCTCAAGCTCCCACGGTACTCTCCGAGCCATTCCCGACCCTTTTGATGCAGTGTAGGCGACTTCCGAGTTCACCGGAACACTAATAGTTGCTGACCCCGGAGCGCAAGGTTTTCCGGCGATCTATGGCCGCCGGCGAGCCTCTCAACGTGGTCAGAAGGTCAGAATATGGAGGGGCGGTGAGCAGGGGACCGAGAGGTGGCCGGTATGGTCGTTCTGGCGACGCTCGCCGGAGGGCGCCGCCGCGGCCTCTGTTCTGCCGAACGTGGAAGACGACCCGGCGTGTCCCACGTGTCAGCGACCGGGAATTGAATTTCTGATCGGCTGCGGCACTGGGATATGGTGTGTCCACGCGGTAAATACCCAGTAGCCCCGTGTGGCTTGCCCCGGCTAGTGACACCTGTCCCCTGGACCCACAGACAGCATTTGAACATTTTGGGGAATTTCAGTTTTTCAGTTCAAACTTTGAATAGCTACAACTTTGGGTAGGAGAATCCAAAAATTGTGAAACAAATTTTGTTGGATTCCTCTGATAGAGTGCTATCCAAATATATAACCCAATTTGTATGAAACCCTTTATTTAATTCAGGAAAATTCTATAAAGCTTTTCAGAAAAAGAATTTTAGAGGGAGTTTGGTTAATCCAAAAATCCTCAAAAAATTTGCCAGAATATTCTCTAGGATAATAGTGAACTCCTGTAAAAATTTCAGACATTTGGAGTTGATTTGATCAGGGTAATTCAGAATTTAAGGTGCTGTATCCAATAGAATACAGAAACATTTTAGGTAATTTCCAGAACTTGGAAATTCATTGCTGGGAGGTTCTTAGCTCCAAAAATATTTGGAAAATTCATGCAAGTCCTATGAACTATAATTGAAATTGTAGTTCACTAAGTTTGGCATGAATATGCAAGTTTATTCAGAATTAATTCCTTTTTGCCTAAAGGCTTAGGGAATTATTCTGAGTAATCCACTCATTCGATAATCCCAAATATTGGCCCAGAGTGTTTTCTTGTGACAAGGAACTCACCTGAAAATTCTCAGCTCCATTGGAGCTCTGGATCACCCTAGTGCTGCTTAACCTCTTAAGGTGATTAATATAGAAAAGGGGGAAAACCACTTAGCATTAATCATGTGTTTAGATCCAAACCTAAACCACTAGCACCAGTATCATTTTAAATTCTTAAACAAAGTTCCAGTTTGTGAAAACTTGTTATTAGGACTTGTAGCAAAGTCTTTACAATTAAACAATTGTGCATATGCATTACGTGTAGCATCTACGTGAAGGACTTCAAGTCATTGGAGTGGAGATCAAAGGAAGGAGGGAAGAGATAAAGCCAAGTGATCTTCACTAACTGAGTTATATATATTAGCCCCTGCAAAACAAAGGCAAGCCCCGGTTTGCATCAAATTTACAAGTTTTTATTGTATTCACTTCATACGTCTAGCATTTTATTTATTGCATTACGTCTACATGGTATGAAACTCCAAATGCATGACCAGAAAACCCTGGAGTCTAATGTAGGATATGTTATCAATTAATTATAACTGCTGATCTCAACAAAAGTGGATTAAAAGAGGCATAACTCGAGTGGGCAGATTCCTACTCGTGAAACGGGGTTAAGGGGGGATCAATCGGAAGAGTTGGGAATTGATCCTCATAGTTGGGAATGGAGACCGGGCAGCGGATGGAAGGGTCAAGGACGTGGTCCTGTGAACCTAGTATATGTCTGAGTCGATTAAGGCCCATTCTCGTGTGCGGCCCGTTGGACAAGTTTGAGTTGTGTACCGGATGCATACTGGCTATATGGGACCCAGGAAACTGATGTAACATGTTAACCTGGGTGTCGAGGCATACCTCACCGTCCGATGCCGATGCTGAAAGGATAGAGAAGTGGGCTCTATGAGGGTTTGCCGTAGAGAGACTTAATCCCAGTCGGTGGGACCGGTTCGACATTTGGGTGTCGTGTGAAAGGTTGCCACGTAAGACGTCAGTGACGGTTGCTGTGTGCAACGTCGAGTACGGGCGTACGTGTCGTGTCAGCCAGGTGTTTTTGATTGCAATCACCGTCGCTCGCGGTAGTGAGCATACTTGTTCTCTGTGTTGTGATGTAGTAATAAACTGGGAAAAGTTAATAATGCTTCGTGAGTAATCCTCATAATGGAGATGAGGAATGATCAACACTTTCACTAAATTTATTTTCCACCTTGGGCTAGTAGCGTCGAGGCAAAGAGTTTCTTGTTTGATTGTGGAGTCTCGACGTTGATGGCGCAAGGTCTGTATGAGTCTAGGGTAGCTCACTAAAGTTCCTTTCACCTCGGGCAAGTGACATCGAGATGAAGCGTTTCTTGTTTGATTGTGGAGTCTAGATGTAAGTTGCGCGAGGTCTATAAAAGTTGATTAAAACTTGAAGTAAGGACTCTCCTTTAGCTCAAGTTCATCGTTTGTGCAAACTGCTATAATTAGCCCTCTATTTTCATCATGTAGAGTTTCATGACTAGGGTGACGGGTCAGTCTTGCTGAGCTTCGTGCTCACAGATACTGCACAAGTTGTTTTGCAGGTAATAACTGTACGCTGAGATGTACGGGTGTCCGATGAGACTCGGAACTCTCCGAGGGGTGAACTCATGGCAACCCTTGCCGCTGCTATTGTGATAGTGTCGCTAGCGAGAAGGGTCCGCGGGCTATACACCTTCTCTGTTTCTTAGTATAGGTATGAGACGTGAGTTGTAATAGTCTCCCGCTGTAGCATTATTTTGATAAGTATTTGTAAAATCAACACTTTGTAAGCTTCTGCTTGTTTTATGTAATATGATGCTTTATTATGTGTGCTGTTGGGTGCCGCATTGCACGGCACCATCCAATACGATTCCCGGGCGAGGTGCCCCATCCCCGTGAGTGATCGGGACGGCAGGTCCTCACAGCGTGGTATCAGAGCCGCATTGGTAATAGCACACAGAATAAGGATCGTATTACGACAAAAACTTAGGATACGGTGAGGAAACGATATTAGGCCCACATAAGGACTATAGTAGTATAGTTACTTAAAGTGGCAGCACTAACATATGTGTTATAATTCTGAATTTCGATTATGTAACGACGCACCTACGCTCAGGTAAGAATGGTAAGGAACGCCACCGAAAGCGGTTCAATTTCGGTTAGCTCCCCTGACGAGGAAAGTGGTTCAGGGCTAGATCTCACAGCTTGGTGTGAATTGTTAATATGAAACTCTTGAACTCTTCATGTTTTTGAGTTCATATGAAACGCTGATCCCTAGCATGCATTAGGCAAGTAAGTGGAGACCCCATCGCGTGGTCAGTAACACGAGAGTGTGTTCGTCTGGAAGTAGCCCAGGAGGACATACGCAGCGCTTGCCATCGGCGTGCCCTGCAGGGTAGTAGGTGGTATCCGTTGGGTTGATAACATTCCCAACCGTGACGACCCGTTCATGATATACTCGGGTTCCCCGTCGTGTGGTGTTGAAACACGATCACGTACCTTGAGACGTGACTTAACTCAAGGACGGCCGTATGGCAATGATACGGGCGTTTGTATTTACATTCAAATATGGACTGCCTGAAATGAAACAACCTTTGAGTGCACCACTATTGAGTGTTCTTCTGCAGGTACCAACCACGTACGTATTGCGTGTAGTACACGTGTGCGAGTAACCGTCTTAGTGCCACTTATTAAACGGATATGCCGGTATAATCCGGTTTAGGATTTCCTTTTGGAGAGGCAACGTAGTACCGACATGTTTCTTACGGTGCATCGACACCATACTACACTTAATAACCTCTTCCCTATGAAGAAATGATTCATGAGCTAACTTTCAACTAAAAATGGAAGTTTGAAATAAGTATTAGTTACTGAACTCTTATTTTGAACTAAGATTCAAATAAGAGAATGTCTAGGAATCAAAGGTTTCAAAAACAGAGTGCTCTGTTCCTGGCAGAAACTCTTGCTGGACTTTGACAGAGCATAACTCTGAGTAGTTTTAACCAATTACTGTGTATGATACAGTTCTGGAAAGCTTTTCAAGTGCTCTACAACTTCTTTGTAGACCTCGAGAACAAAATCACACGTTAAGATGGTGAAAAGTCCAGTTGAAGGCAAACTGTCCAGAACCAGGACAGCCGAAAAACTTCTCTGGACCTTTCTGTTTTTAAGCCATAACCCCCTGTAGAAAAATCCCTAAGGAGCCTGTGATACACCATTGGGAAGGTTATGAGATATGCAACCTTGTTGTAGTGCAAGGGTTGTTAAGATTCTTGTTGTATTTTCATATACAACTGAGATAAAGTCAGCCACATACAAAGGAGATGCTGGCAAATTTTATCTAGAAAGTCTGCCAAATTTGTGAAATCATAACTTTTGATCCAGACATGATATGGGGGCATTTGGATACTCGTAAGAAAGATATTGAAATTAAATTTAACTTTAGTATTCAACATGAGTTCTAAAAATGCTTTTAACTGGATCGAAATCTGGTTTGTTTAAGGACCGGTCAATCTGCTTTTAAATCCTTGCTGTTAGCTACATCAGTTTGCGATTAAATCATTTTGCTTACATGTTAAGATTTCATTATCAGTGTTGCACTAATTTGTTTATGGAATAAATCAAGTGATAGTGTTGAAATGATAATGAACTCGTGCAATTGCAGAATGGTGCGAACTCGTTCCATGAGTGAGGTGGGTAGTTCCAGTGGTGGTGGTGGTGATAACTCTCCACAGCAGGAGCAGCGAGCTCCGCAACCGCAGCCTCCACCAGGACCTTCACCCACGGTCACAATGGCGGACATTCTGGCTGCCATGACGGGTGCAAGCGATGAGCGAACCGACTTGCTCCGCACCCTGGTGAGGAATACATCCCGTCAAGGGGGATGTCAAGATGAGGACTTGCGCCAACCTCAACTGAATTCCAATGTTGAGTTCTTAGCAACTCAACCACCGGTTTTCATTGAAGCTGAGGATCCTCTGGTGGCGGATAGCTGGATCCATACCATTGAGTCTAAGTTCGGGTTGCTTCAATGCACCGAACATCAGAAGGTTTTATACGCAGCGCAACAACTTCACGGGTCCGCCAGTGCATGGTGGGCAAATCAACTCGCCTCCTTACCAGCTGGACATGACTGTACATGGGCAGAATTCCGGAAGCCATTTCTCGCGTATCATGTTCCGTACGGAATAATTCAGCGGAAACTCGAGGAGTTTCTGGCCTTAAAACAAGGTGGGAGGGGTGCATACGAGCATTCGCGAGTGTTCAACAAGCTGGCACAGTATGCGCCTCAACATGTGAACACCGAAGCACAAAAGTGTGAATGGTTCTTCCGCAGCCTCAATTCCAAGCTAAAGGAGAGACTCGTTTTATCTGATCGAAAGAACTTCAACGAATTGATGAGTGCTGCCATCATGGTTGAAGATGCTCAGCGGGAAGTTCAGGCTGAGAAAAGAAAGAACCATATACCACCGGAGGGTAGCAGTAGTGCTCCTCAGAAATACCGGGTGGTAGACAGTACCTTGAACTGTCAGCTGATGCAGCCGGCTCGACGACTCCAGCAATATTCCGGTCGTTCGTCCCAATACTCTGAATTCGGACAGCTGCAACAACGGTATATGCAGCCACATTATTCTGCTCCTCAAGTGTTCTTGCCGCAGCAGAATACCACTAATGTCCATGCACAGATCAACCAGGAACCGGCTGAGAAACCGTGCTTCACGTGCGGGTACTTGGGTCACATCAGCAGGAAGTGTCCAGAAAAGATACACCATAGAGAAACTACACCGGGGCGGGGCATAAATCAACCCCGCGCTCAGCTTCATGGAACAGCACCAAAATCCGGGTGCATTTATCATACAGCTCTAGAGGATGTGCCAGATGGGGCACCTGTGTTAGCGGGAATGTTCACCCTCAATGGACTGCCCGTATTAATTTTATTTGACTCTGGAGCTACACACAATTTCATCAGCAGGTTGTTTGTATGCAAAGCTGAGCTCTCCACCTCTACACCGAAAGATCACTATCTTATCCGCTCACCTGGTGGAAATATAGCTGCTAATGAAGTAGTGATCAAAGCACCCTTGTGCTTAGGTGGAAACTTATACCCCACAACCCTCATTGTATTAGAGGGACAGAAGATCGACGTGATTCTAGGAATGGCGTGGATGAACTACCACGGGGCTGTTCTTGACATTGGTCCACGGATTGTTAGTTTGGACTCTCCAATCTACGGTCTCCAAACGCTCGTACTTGAAGCCGTGGATTCTAAAAATCCAGTTGTGTACCACAGTGTGACAACGAAACTGGAGGATATTCCAGTGGTCCGTGAGTACCCAGATGTGTTTCCCGACGATCTTCCAGGGATGCCGCCTGAGAGGGATGTGGTATTCAAGATCGAGTTAGCACCGGGAACCACACCAATATCTCGGAGGCCGTACAAAATATCTCCGAAGGAATTAGCTGAACTGAAAGAACAGCTAAAGGACTTAATGGACAAAGGGTTCATCCGACCAAGGTCATCGCCATGGGGCTGTTCAGCGCTCTTTGTGAAGAAAAAGGATGAGTCACTTCTATTATGTGTGGATTATCGGCCGCTGAATGCAGTGACAATCAAAAATAAATATCCACTGCCGCGGATTGATATATTGTTTGATCATTTGGTGGGTGCCAAGGTATTCTCCAAGATGGACTTATGGTCTGGTTATCATCAGATAAAAATCAGAGCGGAGGATATACCGAAGACGGCTTTCTCGACTAGATACGGGCTCTATGAGTATCTAGTCATGTCTTTCGGGCTAACAAATGCACCCGGACACTTCATGTATCTCATGAATTCTGTATTCATGCCAGAGTTGAATCAGTTCATCATGGTTTTCATCGACGACATTCTCGTATACTCCAAATCGGAGGAGGAGCACACCAAACATCTCCATATTGTGCTCCAACGCCTACAAGAACATAAGCTGTATGCCAAATTCAGCAAGTGTGAATTTTGGATCAGCAAAGTACCATTCTTAGGCCACATTATTTCAGCAGAGGGTGTGGCCATGGATCCAACTAAAATTGAGCAAGTCTTGAAGTGGGAGTCTCCAACATCGGTTCATCAAATCCGCAGTTTTCTAGGACTAGCGGGTTACTATCGGAGATTTATTCCCAGCTTCTCAAAGGTGGCTAAACCAATGACAGAGTTGCTGAAGAAGAGCAGTAAGTATGTGTGGACAGAGGCCTGTGAAGAGGCATTTCAAACTCTAAAGAAACATCTCACAATGGCACCAGTGTTAGCCCAACTGGATATAACAAAACCATTTGATGTTTATTGTGATGCCTCAAGCAATGGACTTGGCTGCGTTTTAATGCAAGATAGACGCGTGATCACGTATGGGTCTCGTCAACTCCGCAACCACGAGCAGCACTACCCCACTCATGACCTAGAACTCGCTGCAGTGGTGCTTGCGTTGAAGATGTGGAGGCACTACTTACTTGGAAATTTAGTGCACCTCTACACCGACCATAAGAGCCTCAAATATATATTCACTCAGAAGGATATCAATACGAGGAAGCAGAGGTGGTTGGAATTGATCAAATATTATGAGCTCGAGATCCATTACCATCCGGGCAAAGCTAACGTGGTGGCTGATGCACTCAGTCGTAAGTCCCACGTTAATAACTTGTCAGTTGTTCTTGATGCGGATGAAGAACCAAGCTTGCGGGTGATTCCGTATGGGGCGTTGTATAATCTTGCTCTTGTGCCTACCATTAGAGAGGAGATTGTACAAGCCCAAAATAGGGATAAAGGAATGCGGAGAATCCAGGCAAGAATCAATGAGGATAAGATGAAATGTTTCCGAGAAGATGAGCAAGGTGTGTTATGGTTTAACAACCGTATCGTGGTACCCCGGAACCTGAAACTAAGAAAGAAGATCTTGGACGAAGCTCATATGTCCAAGTACTCGACACATCCAGGGAGCAATAAGATGTATCAAGACCTTAAGACGAAATTTTGGTGGACCCGGATGAAGCGAGAAATTGCCAAGTATGTATCCGAGTGTGATACATGTCGGGGAGTCAAAGCTGATCATATTAAGAAAGCGGGGATGCTCCAACCGTTAAGTATTCCGGCATGGAAGTGGGATGACATCAGCATGGACTTTATTTTCGGACTGCCTCTCACATCTAGAAAGCATGACTCCATTTGGGTGATTGTTGATCGCTTAACAAAATCAGCCCACTTCATCCCAGTGTGTACAAGATTTTCAACTAAGCAATATGCAGAGTTATATCTTTTAAGGATTGTGTGCTTACATGGAGTCCCCAAGACCATCATATCGGACCGAGGTTCAATATTTGTTACTCGTTTCTGGGAGCAACTACATGAATCTCCGGGAACAAAATTAATCAGAAGCTCAGCATACCATCCTCAGACCAACGGTCAAACAGAGAGGGTGAATAAAATTATAGAAGATATGCTGAGGGCATGTGCCATAGATCATGGAAAGAACTGGGATAACCATTTGCCATTAGCAGAGTTCTCCTACAACAATGGTTACCAGTCCAGTATTAAAATGGCACCATACGAAGCACTTTATGGCAGGAAGTGTCGCACACCACTCAATTGGTGTGAATCGGGCGAGAGGGTGATTTTCGGCATTGATCTTGTAAAAGATGCCGAAGAGCGAGTCCAGCTGATTCAAGAAAACCTCAGGGCCGCTCAATCTCGCCAGAAGAGCTATGCGGACCAGCGACGCCGACCCTTGTGTTTTGAAGTTGGAGATCACGTCTATCTCCGAGTATCCCCGATGAAGGGCATTAATCGATTCGGGGTCAAGGGAAAGCTAGCGCCTCGCTTTGTGGGTCCGTTCGTTATTACAGAATGGTGTGGTCCGGTGGCCTACCATTTGGAGCTGCCGCCATCCTTATCGGGCATCCACGACGTCTTCCATGTCTCACACTTGAGAAAGTGTTTGAAGCGACCGACGGAGATCTTTTCAGAAGACATGGGGATATTACAACCGGATCTCACCTACGCCGAGAAGCCCATCAAGATTATCGACGAGAAGAGCCGGATCACTCGAAATCGGACTTTGAAATTTTACAAAGTCCTGTGGAGTAATCACACACCGGAAGAAGTGACTTGGGAGAGTGAAGATTACATCCACAGGAATTATCCGGAACTTTTGTCGTAATTGTTGTAGTTACCTTCCGCCTCATCTTTCTTTTGTAATCTCAGGACGAGATTCTTTTTAAGGGGGGGATTCTAAAGGTCCCAAAAATGTGAATACAAAGAAACATGAGTTTGCACAAATATTGGAGTCATGTGTATGAAAAAGGGGCTTAGTTGAAACTTTTTCCCACATATGATAACATAGGTGAGATTCTTCTAAACAAACTTAGGGTTACTGCATGGATGGACCTCAAGTGGATTAAAACCACAGAAATGAAGAGCTCAAGTGCAATGGTAGGGTTTAAAAATCAGAGATGAACTAAATGTAAATTCAAACTTCAAGTGAGGGGAGGACACAATGGAAATTCAAAACTGTTGTGTCCAAACTATTGTTTGCAGCAGCTAACACAAGAATCAGATTGCATATTTGGATTCCTTAGGTCCAAATTAGTGTGTAGGCAAAGTTTCATTAATTTTTGAAAAGATTTGCTGCCCATTTTTCCAAATGGAGTTAAATATGCAAAGAATTCAAATATACATTTGAATTTGGAGTAAATTTGTCCAACCATCCAAATGCAGCTCAGATTTCAACTTTCAAACATTTGGAGTTGAATATTTGTCAAACCTTGGAGATCTTTTGAGGAGAAGGGGTACTGAATAGTGGGGCCCACATGTCATAGGAAGGAGCAGACTTAATCCCTAGGTATTTTCTCTGTTGCCTCACTCCACCGAAGCTTACTCCCGGAGCAACACCGAGCGGCTGCTCCACGCCCCAAGGATCCACCTCCTGCTCCCATCTCGCGCCGGCCTGATCTTTACCTCGGGGCCAACTGCAGCACGATGTCTTCCTCATGTTGATCGCGCGCTCGTGGTGCTTCTCACGCGCGAACAGAAACCGGTGCCCACCGCCGCCTTCTCTCGTCCCCGATCGCCGGCCCCCAACCGAGCCCCAGTTGCTCGTGCCGGCAACACAGAAAACCAACGTCCGTGCGTGCTCTACCACACCAGCCCCGCAACACCGAAGCCCCTAGCCTGTGGCATGCACAATTCGGCAAACGGCGCCAAGAAACAGAGCTCCCCGGCGGGAGCCAACTCGGGTCACCGTGGACAGCGAGCTACGGCTCTCCTCACAATCCCTCCTCAAAACGAAAAAGGTGCGCCATGATCCCTAGTTTGTGTAGCTGCAAACCGTGTAGCGTTTGATCAACCGAGCTGAGAGAATTTCCAAAGTTCCCGAACCATGGTGCATGGGGTTTGGGGTCGGTCTAACCCGAAATTCTAGCGGCACAGTCCACCCAAGCTCGGGCAAGCTTGCACACAGCCTCTATACCTCGTAGCGGTCCTCCTCGAAGAAGAACCGAACGAAAACACCTAGAATCGACTGAGTTATAGCTGTTTTTCTTGCTGCCACGAAGAAATCGTCTCGGGTTGCTGTGGAGCTCTATGCTGCCGGCCGTTTCACGAAGTTTGGCGCCCATTTCCAACTCCCTCAAGCTCCCACGGTACTCTCCGAGCCATTCCTGACCCTTTTGATGCAGTGTAGGCGACTTCCGAGTTCACCGGAACCCTAATAGTTGCTGACCCCGGTGCACAAGGTTTTCCGGCGATCTATGGCCGCCGGCCAGCCTCTCAACGTGTTCAGCAGGTCAGAATATGGAGGGGCGGCGAGCAGGGAACCAGGAGGTGGCCGGTAAGGTCGTTCAGGCGACGCTCGCCGGAGGGCGCTGCCGCGGCCTCTGTTCGGCCGAAGGTGGAAGACGACCCGGTGGGTCCCACATGTCAGCGACCGGGAATTGAATTTCTGATCAGCTGCGGCGCTGGGATCTGGTGTGGCCGCACGGGAAATACCCAGTAGCCCCGTGTGGCTTGCCCCGGCTAGTGACACCTGTCCCCTGGACCCACAGACAGCATTTGAACATTTTGGGGAATTTCAGTTTTTCAGTTCAAACTTTGAATAGCTACAACTTTGGGTAGGAGAATCCAAAAATTGTGAAACAAATTTTGTTGGATTCCTCTGATAGAGTGCTATCCAAATATATAACCCAATTTGTATGAAACCCTTTATTTAATTCAGGAAAATTCTATAAAACTTCTCAGTAAAAGAATTTTAGAGGGAGTTTGGTTAATAAAAAAATCCTCAAATTTTGCCAGAATATTCTATAGGATAATAGTGAACTCCTGTAAAACTTTCAGACCATTTGGAGTTGATTTGATCAGGGCAATTCAGAATTTAAGGTGCTGTATCCAATTGAATACAGAAACATTTCAGGGAATTTCCAGAACTTGGAAATTCTTTGCTGGGAGGTTCTTAGCTCCAAAAATCTTTGGAAAATTCATGCAAGTCCTATGAACTATAATTGAAATTTTAGTTCACTAAGTTTGGCGTGAACATGCAAGTTTATTCAGAATTAATTCCATTTTGCCTAAAGGCTTAGGGAATTATTCTGAGTAATCCACTCATTAGATAATCCCAAATATTGGCCCAGAGTGTTTTATTGTGACAAGGAACTCACCTGAAAATTCTCAGCTCCATTGGAGCTCTGGATCACCCCAGTGCTGCTTAACCTCTTAAGGTGATTAATATAGAAAAGGGGGAAAACCACTTAGCATTAATCATGTGTTTAGATCCAAACCTAAACCAGTAGCACCAGTATCATTTTAAATTCTTAAACAAAGTTCCAGTTTGTGAAAACTTGTTATTAGGACTTGTAGCAAAGTCTTTACAATTAAACAATTGTGCATATGCATTACGTGTAGCATCTACGTGAAGGACTTCAAGTCATTGGAGTGGAGATCAAAGGAAGGAGGGAAGAGATAAAGCCAAGTGATCTTCACTAACTGAGTTATATATATTAGCCCCTGCAAAACAAAGGCAAGCCCCGGTTTGCATCAAATTTACAAGTTTTGTTTGTATTCACTTCATACGTCTAGCATTTTATTTATTGCATTACGTCTACATGGTATGAAACTCCAAATGCATGACCAGAAAACCCTGGAGTCTAATGTAGGATATGTTATCAATTAATTATAACTGCTGATCTCAACAAAAGTGGATTAAAAGAGGCATAACTCGAGTGGGCAGATTCCTACTCGTGAAACGGGGTTAAGGGGGGATCAATCGGAAGAGTTGGGAATTGATCCTCACAGTTGGGAATGGAGACCGGGCAGCGGATGGAAGGGTCAAGGACGTGGTCCTGTGAACCTAGTCTATGTCTGAGTCAATTAAGGCCCGTTCTCGTGTGCGGCCCGTTGGACAAGTTTGTGTTGTGTACCGGATGCATACTGGCTATATGGGACCCAGGAAACCGATGTAACATGTTAACCTGGGTGTCGAGGCATACCTCACCGTCTGATGCCGATGCTGAAAGGATAGATAAGTCGGCTCCACGAGGGTTTGCCGTAGAGAGACTTAATCCTAGTCGGTGGGACCGGTTTGACATTTGGGTGTCGTGTGAAAGGTTGCCACGTACGACGTCAGTGACGGTTGCTGTGTGCAACGTCGAGTACGGGCGTACGTGTCGTGTCAGCCGGGTGTTTTTGATTGCAATCACCGTCGCTCGCGGTAGTGAGCATACTTGTTCTCTGCGTCGTGACGTAGTAATAAACTGGGAAAAGTTAATAATGCTTCGTGAGTAATCCTCATAATGGAGATGGGGAATGATCAACACTTTCACTAAATTTATTTTCCACCTTGGGCTAGTAGCGTTGAGGCAAAGCGTTTCTTGTTTGATTGTGGAGTCTCGACGTTGATGGCACAAGGTCTGTATGAGTCTAGGGTAGCTCACTAAGGTTCCTTTCACCTCGGGCAAGTGGCATCGAGATGAAGCGTTTCTTGTTTGATTGTGGAGTCTCGATGTAAGTTGCGCGAGGTCTATAAAAGTTGATTAAAACTTGAAGTAAGCACTCTCCTTTAGCTCAAGTTCATCGTTTGTGCAAACTGCTATAATTAGCCCTCTATTTTCATCATGTAGAGTTTCATGACTAGGGTGACGGGTCAGTCTTGCTGAGCTTCGTGCTCACAGATACTGCACAAGTTGTTTTGCAGGTAATAACTGTACGCTGAGATGTACGGGTGCCCGATGAGACTCGGAACTCTCCGAGTGGTGAACTCATGGCAACCCTTGCCGCTGCTATTGTGATAGTGTCGCTAGCGAGAAGGGTCCGCGGGCTGGACACCTTCTCTGTTGCTTAGTATAGGTATGAGACGTGAGTTGTAATAGTCTCCCGCGGTAGCATTATTTTGATAAGTATTTGTAAAATCAGCACTTTGTAAGCTTCCGCTTGTTTTATGTAATATGATGCTTTATTATGTGTGCTGTTGGGTGCCACATCGCACGGCACCACCCAATGCGATTCCCGGGCGAGGTGCCCCATCCCTGTGAGTGATCGGGACGGCGAGCCCTCACAGGTTTTGAATTTGGGTGAAATTTGGCATGGACATTCCTAGCAATGTGTAGGAGTTTTCATATGCCCAGCCCCTGTATATCACATGTGGAAAATACCACTTTTGCAATATGTGAGTTTGTTCTCAAGTGAGCATGTGATGGTGGTTATTTGCTCTTCAAATGTGTTTATCAACTTGCTTCAAATGAGGTGTGTGTGTGGTGATGACACTTCAAACACGTGTAAAAAACTGAGGCCCTTACAGGTTAGCCTTTTCTTGAGCTCCTTAAAGCTTTCTTGACACGCTTGTGTCCACTGAAATGTCTTTCTTTTCATTAGCAATTAGTCATAGGCTTTGCGATCTTGGAGAAATCCTTGATGAACCGGCGGTAGTATCCAGCCATCCCAAGGAAACTCCGAATATCCCTCATGTTCTGCGGTTGGTTCCACTTCAGAACATCTCCCACTTTTCTGGGATCAACCGATACTCCTTCCTCGGAGAAGATGTGGCCTAGGAACGATATCTCCTTTAGCCAAAATTGACATTTGCTGAGCTTGGCATACAATTGATGCTCTCGCAGCTTCTGCAATGTCAATCTCAAGTGTTCTTCATGTTCTTCCTCACTTTTTGAATACACCATGATATCATCGATGAAAACCACGACGAACTTGTCCAAGTACTCCATGAAGACCTTGTTCATGAGGTACATGAAGTATGCGGGTGCATTCGTTAACCCAAAAGACATAACGGTACATTCATACGAACCATACTGTGTTCGAAAGGCAGTCTTAGGTATGTCGGATGGGTTTAATCTACAGCTGGAAGTATCCTGACCGAAGATCAATCTTGGAGAAAACTCGGGCACCTTTCATCTGGTCGAACAAGTCCTCTATATGGGCAGAGGGTACTTGTTCCTGATCGTCATCTCATTGAGAGACCTATAGTCCACGCACATCCTTTGGATCCCATCCTACTTGTCTACGAAGAGCACGGGGGCTCCCCATGGTGACGAGCTTGGTCGTATAAAACCCTTCTATAGATGCTCCTGTATTTGCTTCTTGAGCTCCACTAGTTCATTAACGGGCATCCTATACGGTCCCTTTGCTATAGGTGCAGTTCCGGGTACCAAGTCAATGGAAAACTCAATGTCCCGGTCAGGTGGCATACCTGGAAGTTCTTCCGGGAACACGTCCGATAATTCTTGAACCACCGGAATGCTTTCCAATGTTGTTCCTTCGACGTGGTTCAACGTTGCCTTCTCGGTTGCCGGTTGGGCTGACTCAAACTCAATACGGGTATCGTGCTTGTTTGTCAACTGCACGCTCCTCTCAGCACATTGGATAACTCCTTTGTGCTTGCTTAACCAATCCATTCCGAGTATTATGTCAAGCCCATGGGAATCCAAGACAATGAGGTTGGCAAGGAAGTCTACCCCCTTATTTTAAGGTTTACTTTTGGACATACTATATTAGTCCTCATCTCTCCACCGGGAGAATTAACCAACATAGTATATTTCAGGTGTATGTTGTAATGACATAGCCGGTCCCAAGCCCGGGTAAAGGAGGAGGGGGTTGTGATAGGCTTGGCGAGCCAACAACTTACACTTAGCCATTCTCATGGAAATGAAACCCAATAGAAATTCGTTGGGGCGTAACCCTCTTAGCGACGCGCCATATCGGAACCCGGGTATGGTGTTAAGTGGGCAAGGGCCGGGTCGCCACCGCCTTAGTGGCACGCCATATCGGAACCCGGATATGGTGTTAAATGAGCAAGGGCCGGATTGCCACCACCTTAGTGGCGCGCTACATCATCGCCCGGATGTAGTGATAAGTGAGCAAGGGTCTTTGCATCTTACTCGACGGGTGCAAAGCGTAAGGAAGCTAGCCGAGGAACATAGATTTCGGGTGGGTAGTTGGAATGTAGGATCCTTGACGGGGAAGCTACGTGAGTTAATAGATGTTGCCATTAGGAGACGAGTAAATATCCTTTGTGTACAAGAGACTAGATGGGCGGGTCAAAAGGCGAGAGAAGTCGAGAATACCGGTTTCAAGCTTTGGTATTCTGGTCCGACTGGGACTAGGAATGGCGTAGGTGTTCTAATAGATAAGAGTCTTAAGGATGGAGTAGTGGATGTTCGAAGACGAGGAGATAGGATCATCTTAATCAAGATAGTAATTGGGGACATTATCTTGAACGTCATTAGTGCTTATGCCCCACAAGTTGGGCTCAACATGAGTGCTAAGAGGCAATTTTGGGTGGACTTGGAGGATATGGTTAGTAGTGTACCGATAACCGAGAAACTCCTCATAGGGGGAGATCTCAATGGTCATGTGGGTGCAACTAATCTAGGATTTGAGGGAGTACATGGAGGTTTTGTATGCGGCGATAGAAATCAAGAGGATAAGGACATCCTAGACTTTGCCGTAGCCTATGATCTGTTGATAGCTAACACCCTCTTTAGGAAGAGGCAATCTCACCTAGTGACCTTTAGTAGTGCCCAACACTCTAGTCAGATTGACTTTGTCCTCACTAGGAGAAAGGATAGACGGGAGTGTCTAGATTGTAAGGTGATCCCGGGGGAGTGTGTTGTGACACAACATAAGCTTGTGGTAGCTGACTTTCGCTTCCATACATGCTCTTTGCGGGACAAAGGTGTCAAAATCACAAGAACAAAGTGGTGGAAGTTGAAGGGAGAATCACAAGACTCCTTTAAAAATAGGGTGATCACAGAAGGACCCTGGGCAGAAAATGGAGATGCAGATAGTATGTGGATGAAGATGGCAACTTGCATTAGGAAGGTAGCTAGTGAGGTGTTCGGTGTGACAAAGGGAAAGAAACTTGTAGATAAAGACACTTGGTGGTGGAATGAGGATGTACAAAAGTCCATTAAGGAGAAGAAGGAGTGCTACAAGAGTTGGCATAATGATAGAAGCGCAAGCAACATGCTTAAGTACAAAGAGGCTAAGAAGAATGCAAAGCGGGCTGTGAGTAAGGCAAGAGGACAGGCCTATGATAAGTTATATGAGAGACTAGAGACAAAAGAAGGTGAAAAGGACATATACAAGGTAGCAAAAATCCGCGAGAGAAAGATGAGGGATCTCAATCAAGTTAAATGCATCAAAGATGAGACTGACCGCATTCTAGTGAAGGATGAAGAGATTAAGAATAGATGGCGTGATTACTTTAATGGGCTATTCAATGATGGGAATGGAAGCACTATGGTTGAGTTGGATGACTCCTTTGATGACTCCAACAGGCGGTTCGTGCGGAGGATACAAGAGTTTGAGGTTAAGGAGGCCTTAAAAAAGATGAAAGGAGGAAAGGCCCTCGGCCCTGACGATGTCCCTATTGAGGTGTGGAGATGTCTTGGGGACGTGGCAATAGTATGGCTCACAAAGCTATTCAACCACATTTTTTGGTCAAACAAGATGCCTGAAGAATGGAGGAAAAGTATATTAGTATCTATCTTCAAAAATAAAGGAGATATTCAAAGTTGTACTAATTATCGAGGCATTAAGCTTATGAGTCATACTATGAAGCTTTGGGAGAGAGTGATTGAACACCGCCTGAGGAAAGTGACCAATGTCACTAAAAACCAGTTTGGTTTTATGCCTGGGATGTCTACAATGGAGGCGATTTTCTTGCTTCGTCAGCTTATGGAGAGATATAGGGAGCAGAAGAAGGACTTGCATATAGTGTTCATCGACTTGGAGAAGGCGTACGACAAGATACCAAGGTCAGTCATGTGGTGGGCACTAGAGAAACATAAAGTGCCCACAAAGTACATTACCCTTATCAAGGATATGTACAATAATGTTAGGACAAGTGTGCGCGTAAGTGATAGTGAGACTGATGCATTTCCTATCACGGTAGGACTACATCAAGGATCAGCTTTGAGCCCATACATCTTTTCCTTGGTGATGGATGAGGTGTCGAAGGATATACAAGGGGATATCCCTTGGTGCATGCTCTTTGCTGATGATGTAGTGCTGGTAGATGGAACTAGAGATGGTGATGATAAGAAATTAGAGTTATGGAGACAAACCTTAGAGTCTAAGGGGTTTAGACTTAGTAGGACCAAAACCGAGTATATGAGGTGTGACTTTAGTGGTGTTGGTCGTGAAGAGGGAAATGTTAGTCTACAAGGACAAATAGTACCTAGAAGGGACTCTTTCCGATACTTAGGATCAATGTTACAAAGCAATGGCGATATTGATGAGGATGTTTGCCACAGGATCAAGGTAGGGTGCATGAAATGGCGACAAGCCTCTGGAATCCTATGTGATAGGAAAGTCCCATAAAAGCTAAAAGGGAAGTTCTATAGGACGGTGATCAGACCCGCGATGCTCTAAGGGGCGGAATGTTGGCCAACTAAACGGCAACATGTCCAACAAATGAGTGTCGCAGAGATGCGCATGCTACGGTGGAAGTGCGGGCACACGAGAAGAGACCGAATAAGGAATGAGGTAATTCGAGATAAGGTAGGGGTGGCGCCGATTGAAGAGAAGTTAGTCCAACATCGACTTAGGTGGTTTGGACATATCCAACGGAGACCTTCAGAAGCACCAGTTAACAGTGGGATTTTAAGAGGTAGAGAAAGTATTAGGAGGGGTAGAGGACGACCAAGGTTGACCTGGGAGGAGGCGGTAAAACGAGATTTGAGAGATTGGAATGTATCCAGAGACTTAGCTCATG
The DNA here is from genome assembly GCA_030760725.1 of Neostapfia colusana. Lineage (NCBI taxonomy): Eukaryota > Viridiplantae > Streptophyta > Magnoliopsida > Poales > Poaceae > Neostapfia > Neostapfia colusana. The sequence goes on from JASWHV010000015.1 coordinate 50,285,654, forward strand.
ATAGGACCGCATGGAAAGTAGCAATCCATGTGCCAGAATCGTAGTCTTGTTTTTTTCTTTTCTCTTTTCTTTTTCTTTTTTTCTTTTTCCTTTCTCTTTTCTCTTTTTCTTTTTTTTCTTTTTTCTTTTTTATTTTTTTTATTTTTTTATTTTTTTCTTTTTTCTTTTTTTTTTCTTTTTTTCCTTGTTCTTATAACTCTTCCTCTCTTTTACTTCATTGATATTGGGTTTCATGTCTAGCCGACCCCAACAGGCTTGGGATAAAGGCTTGGTTGTTGTTGTTGTTGTTGTTGTATATTTCAGGTGTAATATGGGTAGATTATACTTGGCAACATACTTGGATGATATGAATGAATGCGACGCTCCGGAATCAAATAAAATGGTGGCTGGGTTGGAGTTGGCAAGGAACATACCGATCACGACGTCCTCAGCCTATTGCGCTTCCTCAGCAGAGACATGGTTCACGTTGCCACGACGTAGTTCTGATGTCCACGGTTACCTTGCGTAGCTCCCTCGTTCGGCCATGGGTTCTGCTTGGGCGCGTTGCTTGGTTGTCTCGAAACTTTCCTCGGGCACTGACTTGCAAAATGTCCCGTTTTTCCGCATGCAAAGCATGCCTTGTTGCCAAAGACAGCAGGGACGTTAGGGCGAGGGTGGTTTTGAGTATAAGCACCCATGTTTGGACGGGGTGCAGGAGGCATAGGCTTACGGGGTGCTTCCATGACAGGGCGTTGCTGTGGTGGTTGGTTAGGGCGAAAAGTGGAAGTAGACGAGCCATGCTGTGGTGCAGCTGGGGGCATGTACCTGGGGTGTACGTTGCTCCCTTGTGGCTGGTATGGCATCTTTCTTTTGCCCTCTTGCTCGATCTCTCGGATATTGCTCTCAACCACTATGGCTTTGTCAACTAGCTTCTGGAAACTTGCATAGTCATTGTTGAGGAGCTGAACCTGGATCTCATTGTTCAACCCTCTCATGAACAAGTACTGCTTCCTTTGGTCCGAGTTGACATCCTCAGGGGCATACTGTGACAGTTGTGTGAACTTGTTGAGGTACTCATTCACGCTCTTCTTTCCATGGCGGAGACCTTCAAACTCTTACCTTTTTAGCATCATAACACCAACAGGGACATAATGAGAGCGTAAACTCTCCTTGAACTCAGTCCATGTGATAGTCTTCTGGTTGACATGAGCATTGCATAGAGCGTCCCACCAATCAGCGGCTTCTCCCATAAGTTGGTGCGATGCGAAGATAACTTTCTCTCGATCATTGCACTGAACTATGGCAAGCTTCTTCTCCATGGACTTCAACCAATCGTCGGCCTCCATGGGATCATTAGCTTGTGAAAAGGTAGGGGGTCGAGTCCTCATGAACTCTCCCAATCGGTTATGAGCCAGCGGTGGTGGCGGTGGTGGTGGTGGTGGTGGTGCAGGAACGGGGTTGTTGTTGTTGGCTTGCAGTTGACCGAAAGTTTGGATCATTGTTTGCATGAGCTGATTCTGCATATCCATCAACCTTTCAAGGTTGTTCCCACAAGCCTCGGGGTTGACGTCCTCAGGATCCTCAACGTGGTCATCCTCTTGGTTACCACGGACATTCCTCCCTTGACGGCCGGCGTTTCCTCTCACCATCTGTGAGAGAGAGTTGGGTAGAATAGAAGTTAGAAGTTTAGATGAACCCCCCCCCCAAATATATGCATCAAGGGTATGAACTATAGGTATAAATCTTTATGAGGATGTGAACGCATGCCGAAGCATCTCACATCTCTCTACTATGTGTGGATATGGACAACGCTTGAGACGTCCCACGACTCACACTAAGCACATAAACACAAACAATCATCACAAAAGTTTCAACACACAACTCCTAATCAAGCTTATTCAATGGGGGTCCTATGTGTTTTTAGGGTGATACCAATCTGTGACTTCGTCCTATAGTTACTGTGGTTTGGGGTGATACCTATGATACCAATCTGTGATCAATCTGTGACTTCTCCTAGGCATGCATCCTACGGTCAAGGTGGTTCTGATGTGAATCTGTGAATTCTATCTAGGCTTGCGACCTACAGTCATCGTGGCTTCTAATGCCAATATGTGACTAGGGGTGCGTCCTACAGTCAACATGGCTTTGATACAAAAATTTGTGACGCCCCAGTTCTGTGGAAAAACCACGGAACCCGGACTGATGCGTATGTGTGCCCAGGATGTTCATCACACATACACATGTAATCCACAAACTGAATTCAGAATAATACCACGAATAATAGGGTTTTATTACAATGTCTCATGAATCTCTAATTCATTCTAGCAGCGGAAGTCTTCTAAACTATTGCGGAAGCAAATTAAGTAGCAGCAGCAGCTCCATCTCCTACTCCACAGGCAAGTTGATGGTAGTTCACACTCCTAGTACTCCACATGGTCTCCGAAGTACTCCTCTCCTGTTGCTGACGATGAAGTAATAATGCAAGTTCGAGTATATGACGTACTCAGCAAGTGCGGGAAAATATGATATGTAGCTCACAGCAAGGTAGGTATGAAAAGGCTCATTGCGGAAAGCAAAGTTTATTTCACAAAACATAATAAAAACAGCAACTAGCTTCAAATGAATTTAATCCCAACATGTGACAAATTAAAACATCAACATACCTCTTTCATGATTCACCACTTTTCACATCTCTTCCGAACATTTATCTTTCTCAGCTTTTTCCTATGCTCATGAATACCATCTCGTATTCACTACCATCTCATCTCATATTCAATCCCATCACATAACCGAGACCACATCTCATTATCATGACTCAACAGTCTCGAAATCAAACCTCAATGACCAAACCTAACCAATCCAATGACATCCCAATAACTAAAACCGAACCATCCCATTAACCATCCCAAAAACCATCCCAAACCTCCCATCTAATCATGTGAGTTGTCCAAGCGCTTGTGACCGTAAGCTCGGCTATCATAATAGTTTACACCCTGCAGATTTTGCACAACTTTACCCACAAGTTTGTGATTTCGTCACCTGTCGGGCGACTGCAGAACCTCCATTATACCAGTACACAACCGTCGGTGTACGACAAAGAGATCACAAAGTAGCTTTTACAAAGGGGTTACTAGATGTATGGACTCCCTAAGGTTTCACGAGCAGGCTCGAATCACCATTCTCCCACCTACAGGCCCCCTCTTGGGCCATGCGGTTCCCAGGGCAGTCCTCTCTCGACTCCCATTCCCCGCACCTTCCATGGTCCATAACAATCTAGCAACTTACCTAATTAGTCAGCTAAGCCGCACCCATATTTGGCCTTGTGGTGGCACTGTTATCCTGGCATGTGCTGGCATGAACCAGTCCTTAGATCTACGGCAAGTAAACCACCATCTCATTCTACCTCATCCACGAACCAAGCTTGCCAAGATCTCACCCGATTCATGTTCATAATCATCAAGTTCCCATTAACATTATTCTCATGAGTGCAGTAGCTAGACACATTCTATCGCTTCCCATATCCCGTAGATTAGCGAAGCGGAAAAGAAAAACGACCATACCTGACTCATAAACTTCCCTGGCGATAAGGGTGGTTAACAAAACTAGTAAACTCCTATAAAAGGGTTTCCCATCAAGTTGACTCAGCATACACAATTTTCGCAAACAAAACAGTTTCCAAAAACATGGGATCAATATGGTCAAGGGGCACTTGCCTTGTTCCTGTGGCTGTGGTTGTTCACGTGTCTCGAAGTTTGGGTGCTGTAGTCCTTCGTAGATAGCTCACTGAGCTTGTCCTTCTACTCACGATCATGCATATACAAGGTTCACAGCTATCAATTATCATGCACAAACTTTACTCAAGATGTAATGAGGCATATGCATGCTAATCCTATGGTGCAGTTTAGTTTGTACGTGCTCTTGCATGGCTTGCATGGGTTTTATGATGAACAACGGATCAAATGTGGACGTGGTAATGATCTTGACTCAAGATCTAGATCAAACCGATCAACACGTGATCTATCCACATGAAAAAGCTTCTGTTCAAAGGGATCGAAGGAAACAGATGCAAAGAAAACCGCGATGATGACGTAAGGTGGTAATGAAGACCTACCTCACTTCTCCTTGGTCTCGGGGTCTTCCTCCTAGCAAGACAAAGCGCCGGGGCTCTCTTCTGGCGACAGTGAGCTCGTCGGCGGTCTCTGGCGACTGAACTCCGGCGAAGGGAATTAACTCAACGAGTTGGGGGCTAGGGCCTTTAAGTCGTCGACATGGGAATAGATGGTACAGCCAAGGGTGTTTCGGGTTCTATTTATAATCGGTAAAAGAAGAGTCCTAATCTGATTAGATTTCAAATAGGAGTCCTATTCAATTTGTGTTTGGATCTTAACAACTTATCTTCAATAGATCTGGTGTGGTATCAATCGTAGAAGAAATCGTGTCGGTTTCTTCTATATCGGGCGCTTGCGCTCAGGGAAAAAACTGCTTAAGGACCTCATCCTTCCGCAGGGATAAGCTCCAGAGGCTCCAAGTGTCCAGCGGGGCCTGGGCTTCCCTTTTCCTCAGGGGCGAGCTCTGGTTGCGCCACGTGTCAGGCAGGCAGGACCTCCCTCTTCCTCAGAGGCGAGCTCCGCATGCGCCACTCGTCCTGGCGGGCTGGACCTCCCCTCTCTCAGAGGTAAGCTCCGCGTGCGCCACGTGTCAGTGCCGGACCTCCCCTCTCTTCGGAGGTAGCTACGAATGTGCCACGTGTCAGTGCCGGACCTCCCCTCTCTTAGGAGGTGAGCTCCGATAGTGCCACGTGTCCTAGCAGCGCCGGACCTCCTTTGTTCTCGGATATGGGCTCCAAGGATGATATGTGTCAAGCAGGGCGGGACCTCTCGGAGGCGAGCTCGAAGGCTGACGTGTGTCCTGCAGTATCTTCTCCTCGGAAGTGAGCTCCGAGGATGACACGTGTCCAGTAGGACCGGACCTCCCGGAGGTGAGCTCCGAAGGTGACACGTGTCCGGTAGTGTCGGACCTCCCGGAGGTGAGTTCCGAGAGCGACACATGTCCAACAGGGTCGGACCTCTCGGAGATGAGCTCCGAGAGCGACACGTGTGCCGCGCGGCTGGTCCTCTCTTTTCTGCAGTGACTAGCTCCGAAGGCGACACGTGCCCTGCAGGGCTGGCCTCACTTCTCCGCAGAGGCTAGCTCCGGGAGCAACACGTGTCCCACGGGGTCGGACCTCTCCCCCTTTGCGGGGATGAGCTCCGAAGGCGCCACGTGGCCAGCGGGCCGTGGGAAATGTCTTCGGCGCTTCTCGGTGAACTGGAACTAGCTCTTTTCGGCTATCCTTTCGATTCTTTTTCTGTTTCTACTTATTTTAAAAATTTTCTCTATATGAAATATGAATGCATGCATGAATTACGAATTTGAGGGTGTCACACGACCGAAGATCAATCTTGGAGAAAATTCGAGCACCTTTCATTTGGTCGAACAGGTCCTCTATACGGGGCAGCGGGTATTTATTCTTGATCGTCACCTCATTGAGAGACCTATAATCCACACACATCCTTTGGGTCCCATCCTTCTTGTCTACGAAGAGCACGGGGGTTCCCCATGGTGACGAGCTTGGGCGTATAAAACCCTTTTCTAGCTGCTCCTGAATTTGCTTCTTTAGCTCCACTAGTTCATTAGCAGGCATCCTATATGGCCTCTTTGCGATAGGTGCAGTTCCGGGTACTAAATTAATAGCAAATTCAATGTCCCGGTCAGGTGGCATACCTGGAATTTCTTCCGGGAACACAACTGAATATTCTTGAACCACCAGAATGCTTTCCAATGTCGCTTCTTTGATGTGGTTCAGCACTGCTTTCTCCATTTTAGGTTGGACTGCGTCGAACTCAATACGAGTACCGTGCTCACTCGTCTACTGCACGATCCTCTGAGCACATTGAATCACTCCATTGTGCTTGCTTAACCAGTCCATTCCAAGTATTATGTCAATCCCTTAGGAATCCAAGAAAATAAGGTTGACAAGAAAGTCTACCCCCCTTATTATAAGGCTTACTTTCGGACATACTATATTTGCAGGAGCTAGAATTCAGATTTGAAAGAAGTGATTTCCCAACTATATGCATCAAGGTGTATGAACTAAGTAACTTCTTTTATTAATTTCGGCCTATATGAGGTTGTGAACAAGTGCCGAAGCATCTCACACCTCTCTACTATGTGTGGATGTGGATATTTGCCAAAGCGTCCCACAACTCACATCAGCACACAAACACAAGCAATAATCACAAAAATTCAGCACACCACTCTTATTCAAGCTACTACGATCTTAACATTCCTATTACAGCTTTATTCAATGGAAACCTAAACTTAATCATGAGAACCGGTGCTGTTCTCGCCGTGTGACGGGGGTGGTCCATATATGGGCGCACGCCATGGTGAATCGGTAGTCCATGTAGGGTTAGATGACGCTGGTGCTCCATTTGCTCCCGCGTCGGCACGAATCTCCTCTTGTTTCTCCAGCAAATACAGTGTCTTGCGGAGGTAACGGATCTCTTCTTGTGCGCTTGTGTAGCGGTTTCCTAACTCCACGAGCAACCTCTGAGACTTGTCAGCAGCTTGTGGGTTGGAAAGAGCTGTTACATGGGGTCCAATGTTCTCCCTTGTACCACTGTTCCGATACGGATGCAGCTTAAAAGTTGTGTCCTCAAGCTGCTCATGGAAGACGTAGCAAAGTCCGGTGAGTGCTTCCCATGCAGCATCATCGATAGCTTCTGCCCTTGTAGCTCTCCATGTGGGTGTGAAGTGCCGAGTGACAACCCTACCGTTAGATAGGATGGTTACCTCAGCCTTCCACTCTTCATGTCCGAGACGAGTGACTTTCTTGAGAAGATATTCCGGATATAAGTTGCAGCAATCCAGAAATTCTTTGAGCTCCTTGGATGTGTGTCCCCCTTCCATTCTGTTAGACCAAAATTATTGAACTGAATGGTTGGCCCGTTCATCACCTTCCTAATTGGTCTCAGAAAGGGGTGACTCCTCTTCGGGTTCATCTCCTCCCGACATAGCTTCATAAGGCTCCACGGGGTGTAAGCCCGCGTGAAATTCCTCCTGAGGTGCGTACCAATGCCGTTCTTGTGGATCATCCTCCATATCGTCTTTCAATGGTTCCACCTCTTCCGTATATTCTTCCTCATGCATAGGGCTATTGACTTCCTCTTCATCATGAGGTTCCATCTTCACCTCCTCCCAATATGGTCCATCGGACACCTCAATGGGGTTAAGTGCACTCCCACGTGGTGGTGGACGAGTCCTTATGCGTGCTGTGCTCCTGATCACAGGCATCTATAGATAGGACATGAGAATCATTAGAGAAGAAGAAAATACTCCAAAACTTCAGAAGCTATGAAGCAAGAAAGCAAAAGTGTTGCTGTCCAATAGAAGAGAAAAAATAGAGGGGCTGAAAATAGCACTTTGTGGTGGCTGAATTGATAAGTAAAGTGCAGCAGCAAGCAATTTTCGAAAATAACAGTTTAGAGGGGTGTTCCTATGTGTTTTAAAGTGTCCATTCTACCTAGTCTTGCGTCCTACGGTCAACGTGGCTCTGATACCAATCTGTGACACCCGGTTCCGAAAATAGAACCAAGTGAATGCATATGTGTGCCCAGGATGTTCATCACACATACACATGTAATCCACAAACTGAATTCAGAATATGACCACGAATAAATAGTGTTTAAGTATTTTATTACAATGACTCAATGTCTCACTCATGACTCTCTAACTTATTCTTACAGCGGAAGTCTCTAAACGACAGCGGAAATAACTAAACAGCTGGCTTCAATCTTCAACTCCACAGGCATGTTGACGGTAGTTCGCACGCCTAGTACTCCACATGGTCCTCGATGTACTCATCTCATGTAGCTGATGTATATGTGATAATGCAAGGGTGAGTACATGTCGTACTCAGCAAGTACGGGAAAAGTAAGACATGTAGCTTACAACAAGGTAGGAAATAAAAAGGCTCATTGCAGCAAGCAAATTTTATTTCACAAACATGGTAAAAACAGCAACTATTTCTAGGTGAGTTAAAGCCCAATATATCCAAGTAAATCATCAATATTCCTTCACCATAATTCACCATTTATCAAGTCTCAACCAGTCATTAATCTTTCTCAAGTTCATCTCATGCTCATAAATATTCATAACCATCTCATATTTATATAACCGAAACCAAACTCATTGTTATGACTCAAACAGTCTCAAAACCAATCCCAATGACCATACCATCACCATACCGAACAAACATCCCAAATTTGCCTCTAATCATGTAAGTTGGCTAGGTGCTTTTCACTGGAAGCATGGCTATCATGATAGTTTTACGCTCTGCATAGGTGGCACCACTTTACCCACAAGTTCGTGATTTCGTCACCCGTCGGCAACTGCAGAACCTCCATTACACCAGTACACAACCGTTGGTGTATGGCCAAGAGATCACAAAATAGCCTTTACAAAGGGGCTACTAGATGTATGGACCCACTGAGGTTTAACCAGCAGGCTCGAATCACCATTCTCCCTTCCACGGGCCCCCTCTTATGCCATGCAGTTCTCAAGGCAGTTCTACTTGACTCCCATTCCCTGCATCATCCAACGGTCTATAACAAGCTAGCAACACACCTAATTAGTCAGCTAAGCCGCACCCATATTTGGCCTTGTGGTGGCACTATTTTCCTGGCATGTGCTGGCATGAACCGGTCCTTAGATCTACGGCAAGTAAGCCACCATCTCATTTAGCAAATCCACGAACCAATCTTGCCTAGATCTCCCCGATTCCATGCTCATCAACATCATCAAGTTATCATGATCTTTATTCTCATGAGTGTAGTAGCGAACAATGTTTTAATTCAGCTTCCCGTATCCCGTAAATTAAGCGAAGCAAAAAGGAAAATCGACCATACCCGACTCATCAATTCTCCTGGCGACAAGGATGGTTAACAAAACTAGTAAACTCCTATAAAAGGATAGTCCCATCAAGTTGACTCAAGCTGAGTTTTCACAAACAAAACAGTTTTGAAACATGGGATCAATATGGTCAAGGGGCACTTGCCTTGCTCCCGTGGCTCTTGTTGCTCAAGCGTCTCAAAGTCTTGGTGTTGTAGATCCTCGTAGATGGCCTCTTGAGCTTGTCCTACTACTCACGACCATGCACATACAAAATTTACAGCAATCAATCATCATGCACAAACTTTACATAAGATGCAATGGGGTAGATGAATGCAAATCCTATGGTGCTGTTTTATTAAACCAGTTTGTACGTGTTCTTGCATGTTTTAACGGGCTTTCATGGGGTTTTATGATGAACAAGGTTGTAGGGATCAAGTGTGGACGTGGTGATGATCTTGACTCAAGATCTAGATCAATTCCACCGTCAAAAACCAATCAAAACATGATCTGTCCACACGTAAAAGTTTCTGCTCGAAGGGGGTGAAGAAAATGGATGCATAGAAACAGAGGCGACGTCGTAAGATGGGTAATTGAGACCTACCTCTCTTCCTCCTTGTGGCAGGGCCTTTCTCCTAGCAATGGGCATGTGGCTCGCCGTGAGTGTCGGCACCGATGACAACACGGAGGATCGGATGGCGCTGGAGGTGATCACCAAGGCGGTTCCACCGGAGTTGATGGGGACCATTGTGAACAATGCGTCAGCAAAGATCACGTGGGATCATCTTCAGCTCCGCAATGTTGGTGCTGATCGAGTGCGCAAGGCGCGCGCTGGCACGCTTCACCGGGAATTTGATTCACTCAAGTTCCACGATGGGGAGTCGGTCGAGAACTTCGGCGTGCGCATTGGGAGGATGACGACTCAGCTCGCGTCGCTAGGTAACCCTTACACGGAAGAGGAGATCGTTCGCAAATTCTTGCAGGCTGTGCCGCCCAAGTTTGAGCAGATTGCAGTTTCCATCGAAACCTTGCTCGATCTGAATGAGGTGTCGGTGGATGAGTTGATTGAGCGGCTCAAGATTGCGGAGGAGAGAACAAGTGGCGATACCAGCGGTGACACACTGTAAAATCCCCAAAAGTGGTAGCAAGAAATTCAGCACGTGTGCACTTAAAAAAATGAGGGGAATTAAAACTTTGAATTATAACGGGGTAAGTTCAAAGTAAGGATTCATACTTCCTGAAAACTTCCAAACATGGAGATCTAAATTCATGACTTGGGTGTCCATAATCCAAATATTAGGCCTCTCAAATTTCAGCTCATTCGGAGGGGTTCTACTATTGTTTGGGATTAAAAGAGGAAGCCTTCGAATCAGAATTTAAATTTCAGTTTCAAATCCCAACTCCCTCAATTTGCAAATTTGGTTCTACAAATGCGTTCTCCACATTTGAATGAGCACAAATACTAAAATTCAGAATTATAAGAGTTGGTTTGTTATGCTTTTGGAGCAAGGGAAGGAGGGGATTCAAATTCAAACTCAAATTCAAAATCCCAATTGCCATCCAAATTCCTTGACCCGAATGAATTCAGTTGAATTCAACAGTTCAAATCCATGACTTTGAGGTGAAGCAAGGTTTTTAATTTCGATACCAAAGGGAAAAATATCAGTGTAAAAATTAGGTGGGAGGGGCCCACATGTCAGCCAAACAAATTTCTTTACAGACTCTGTTTTCCCTAAGCGCTCCACCGAGCTGCGCCTGCTTCCACCGAGCAGCTTGCATCACCGTGCTCCCGAAGGCAACTTCGTGCATGGGAGGTGCTCAAGTGCTAAAGCAGCAGCACAATTCCACTTGTCTTCTCGGCCTCCAACCAAAGAGTCCCTCAGCCCCCTCGCTCGAGCGCGCGACAGAGAAACACAAAACCGCACCCTCCTCGGCTACGCGTCGCTCGGCCGACCCCGACCTCCCCGGAACCAGCCAAACCACCCAAAGGTGCGCCACAGAGTCTAGATACTCCTCCCGTGGTCCTTCTGTTGTTACCTGTCGCCGACTAGCCGGAATTTGCGTTCTACCGTCGGAGCACGTGAAGAATAGACTCTAGCAAAGTCTTGAAATTCTTCCAAACAGCTTGATCATTCGTTATACACTTCAAACCACAGCATCCTTGAGCCCTAGCGCCCTCCCACACCGAAGCACGAAGCAAACCGTCCCTTCTATACCCCGGGCACCAAGAATTCACCGCCGCCGGCCAAAACGGCTCGGTTCACCATTGAACTCCCATTTGCGGACATTTTCGGCTCGGTTTAGGGGTAGAATCTTGTTCTACATGCTCTAGGGATGGTGTACAGCACCTTAGCTCGTCGGAAGAGGCAAGGGACACACCGGAACGCGTCGAGGCCGCGCCGCCGAGCTGCCCTGCCAATGTCGACATGTTTCCGGTTGTTGTCATGAGGTGAGACCTTGCCCGGCTGCTAGGTCTCGATGTGAGTATGGTGTAGAGCAAAACCGGAGTCGATTTTGTTGAGAAACGAGGGAGAATGGCGCGCGCCATGATCCGGCTTTCGGTGCGCGCGAGTGCCTGTCGGGAGGTTGAAGAAGAGCTTGACAGGTGGGGCCCATGTTTGAATTTTCTGTGGAGAATTAAATCTAGAAATTGACCAACCTTTGCATGCCCGTAACTTTGTGTAGAAAACTCCAAAAAGGGGGAGACCAATTTTGTTGGAATCAACATAAGGAGTAATTCACAGAGAAACAAATTGCTTGCTATGAAAATGCCCAGTATTTTCTGTGGAATTATTTAGTAAATCATTCATGGATTAATTCTAGGAAGGATTCTCTATGAAAAATTCCCAAATTTGGACAGAAATCCTTTTCCTAGTTCCTGAGATCCAGTAAAAATTTGAGCTTTATTGGAGTTCATTTGCTAGGCTAAATTGTCTTCCAAAGTTCAGCCTTTATTGGAAAATTCAAATTCTAAACAGAAACTTTTCAGCATTTCATATCAACTTGCAAAATTCATATCTCCCTGTAGGTAGCTCCAAAAATGGTGAAACAAATTTTGTTAGAACCATAGAGACCTGATATAATTAGATCCTCCACTGTTAGACATGTCAAAACCTCAGATCTGAGATCAAAATTTAGAGAACCCTTGTACTTGTGGGAATTTTGGAGACCACAAGGTTCAATGAAATTTCTCCAAATTTTGCTCAGATAATCTTTATAGAATCTAGTATCCCATGGAAAAACCCCAAAGCCAATCAAAGAACCTAAATAGCAGTAGCTGTGAATAGAAGTTTACTTCTTATTATTCCTTAGAACTTTACATATATTTTGCTACATTTCACATAGTGACCAAAGTTGAGGATACGCCGGAGCCGTTGGACATCCTCCCACCCGACGCTAACTTCTCTTTTAACTCGCAACCAGGCATGCCCCAGTTTGCATTTAATTATCTTTTGCAAAGTTTTCATTTGTATCATTTATGCCTAGGATGAATGGTTGCATTAGAGTTAAGGTGTTTGAAACCCCACTTGCATGACTTTAAATCCTATGAAGGGTTGGGTAGTTTACAAACTCGATGAGTAGAGAATGCCATGCTAATGTGCTTAGGATCTCGTAGAAGTCGAGTAGTTGGAATCTACTCACGAGGTAAGGTTTTATCACACGGTATGGAATCTAATGTGACTTTAAATTGCTTGCTATGAAAACGCCCAGTATTTTGTGTGGAATTCTTTTAGTAAATCCTTCATGGATTAATTCCAGGAAGGATTCTCTATGAAAAATTCCCAAATTTGGACAGCAAATCCTTTTCCTAGTTCCTGATCTCCAGTAAAAATTTGAGCTTTATTGTAGTTCATTTGCTAGGCTAAATTGTCTTCCAAAGTTCAGCCTTTATTGGAAAATTTAAATTCTAAACAGAAACTTTTCAGCATTTCCTATCAACTTGCAAAATTCATATCTCCCTGTAGGTAGCTCCAAAAATGGTGAAACAAATTTTGTTAGAACCATAGAGACCTGATCTAATTAGATCCTCCACTGTTAGACATGTCAAAACCTCAGATCTGGGATCAAATTCAGAGAACCCTTGTATTTGTGGGAATTTTGGAGACCACAAGGTTCACTGAAAATTCTCCAAATTTTGCTCAGATAATATTTATAAATTCTAGTATCCCCTGGAAAAATCCCAAAGCCAATCAAAGAACATAAATAGCAGTAGCTGTGAATAGAAGTTTACTTCTTATAATTCCTTAGCACTTTACATATATTTTGCTAAATTTCACATAGTGACCAAAGTTGAGGATACGCCGGAGCTGTTGGACATCCTCCCACCCCAGTTTGCATTTAATTATCTTTTGCAAAGTTTTCATTTGTATCATTTATGCCTAGGATGAATGGTTGCATTAGAGTTAAGGTGTTTGAAACCCCACTTGCATGACTTTAAATCCTATGAAGGCTTAGGTAGTTTACAAACACGATGAGTAGAGAATGCCATGCTAATGTGCTTAGGATCTCTGTAGAAGTCGAGTAGTTGGAATCTACTCGCGAGGTAAGGTTTTATCACACGGTATGGAAAAGAGTTTAGAATGGCTTAAGAATGTGAAACTGAGACCCAGCAGGGGGGATAGGAGGCACTGAGGGTAGGTCTCACATGCGTAGCCCTGTTGGTGTCGATTGAGGACTGAGTCGTGTGCGGGCCTGCTGGACAAGTATTGAACAGTACCAGATGGCATACTGACATAAGCAGGAAACCGATGTAATTAGTTAACCTGGATGCCGAGGCTTACCCAACTGTTTTATAGGAGTGGTTTGAGGGTAGCAAGGTGTAAATCTGCCGGTGGGCATAGACACGCTCCACGCGGGGACCTCCTGCCCGTTATGAATGGACCGGTTCAGCATTTGGGTTTCCTTTGAAAGGTTGTTGCATATAGCAGAGTAGGAAGGTGTGAAGCACCACACTTCTGAAAGTTGGTGTATGTGACGTGTTGTTCGGGTGTCTCCTGATTGCAATCACCATCCCTCGCGGTTATTTGAGTACCGCTTGTTCACTGTTCTGTGACGTAGTAAGATGTGAATGAAGCCAGATGAATATTATGCTGTATTGAGCTATTAATGTCTTGAAACCAAGTCTGCTGTAGATGTAGAGCTAATTAAGTTTATCTTCCACTTTGGGCATAACCACACAAAAGGAAAATGTTTCTTGTTTGATTGTGGACTTCCGAAGTGAGGGCTTCCTAAGGAACATTGAAATGTTGCTATAAAACTGAAAGTAAGGATTAACATGTAGACGTGTCTTTATTGCAATGTCTTTTCCTATATTACACATCCCTGCATGTAGAGTTCCAAGATTAGGGTTGTCGGTTAAGCCTTGCTGCCATCTTGCTCATGGTTGCAATATTTGAGCTGTGTGCTGGTGATAGTTATGAGGAAGGGTCCGAGGACGAGGCGATGCCCCCCACAGGGTACACGGCCGAGCTGGAGCCCAGCACGCCGCCATGATCATGGTGTGAGTGTTGCTAGTGTGTAGCGTCCCTGGGCTGGACGGCTGCACTTTTGCTTAGGTAGGATGAGATACTAGTTATGTATAATACTTCCTCTGGATAAATAAGTTTGTAAAAGACTTCTGTTATATTTTTATGTCAAATAAAAGTTTGTATGTTGTTCTTAATCTTTTCTTGTGTGTTGTTGGGTGCCGCATCGCACGGCACCACCAAGGATATTTTTAAATAAAAGATTCAAAATGAAGTTTAGGATTCCATGTTTAGGATTCCATTTAGGGGTTATTGAACTCCCATATTGATCTAGGAGTCAATGGGGAGTGTAGATTCATTTCCAAAAACCTAGGAGCAACCTCCCCTGTTTTGACAGAATTTTTGCTGAACTTAAACAGGGCATAACATAGGATTGGTTGAACCAATGGAGATGTGTGATACTATTCTGGAAATTTTTTGAAGTCTTCTACAACTTTTCTGTAGAACTCCAGAACAAAATCTCCCTCGAAATGGATGAAAATCTCAGAGGAGTATGCACTGTCCAGAAACAGGACAGACCAAAAATGCTCTCTGGAATTTTCTGTATTTCGACCACAACTTTCTGTAGAAAAATTTCTAAGAGTCAAGTAAGATACCGTTGGAAAGTATAGTAAATGTGATACAACTTTGTAGTTCAGTGTTTTCCTATATTTAGGGCAGAAATAGTGGAATTTTGTGAACGAAACAGCCACTTGCAAAGGAGGTGCTGTCAAAATTCCTGAGAAAATTCTGTCAAATTGTAAAAATCATAATTCCTAAACTAGGAAGGATATGGAGGCAAAATAAATACAATCTGGATTCCTTTTTGAGTCTACTACAACTTTTTGGTTGAACTCCAGTCCAGGTTTTGCCTCAAATGTGACCAAAACAGTTAAATTCTTCCAACTGGTCTGCTGGACCAGAAGCTGGACAGAGAAAACCATGTGTGGAGTTTTCAATCAGAACAGTTTCACTTTTTGATATCTAGCGGCTGTTGTAAAACAGTGAATGGAGTCGAAAAATTTTATGCATTCAAAATATCATTTCAAGCGAGGACATGTTTGGGTCCAGTACAATAGCTAGGATTTACGCAGGCTAACACACTTAACATCCCGTGGTGACCCACGATGGTCGAAATGAACTTTTAATCCATAAAGTTCATTACCTTGGAACTCAATTATGGTGACATGGTCCAGGGATGTGTATGTTGTATAATGTTTATACTTTATCCATATGTGTGAATATGATGCGTATTATTTGTTCCATTCTCGCACTTCTATTGTATAGACTGGATGAAGTAAACCAACATGTGCTGATTGTTTGAATGGTATGAATGCAGAATGGTGCGTACCCCTTCTACGCAAGAGGAGGGAGGTCCAAGTCAGGTTCGTGGTAATGAGTCTCCACTTCCAGATCAAACCATGACCCAGAAGCAACCATTTCCTCCACCGCCAGAACTTCCAAGAAATCTTGCGGAGGTTCTCGCCGTAGTGCTCGGCTCGCGCGACGACCAAACCGAGTTGCTGTGGATGCTAGTGCAGCAGAATGCGTCCCATCCAGGAGGACGCCAAGACAACGGGCAACGCCAGCCCCAACAGAGTTCATATTCGGACTTCCTGACGACCCATCCACCTGTCTTTACGGAGGCCGAAGAGACTTTGGAGGCGGAAAGCTTCATCCACACTCTTGAGGCGAAGTTCGGTTTACTACGGTGCACCGAACACCAGAAGGCGCTGTACACAGCGCAACAACTTCAAGGGGAAGCCCCTACATGGTGGGCGAACTACATCGCCTCATTACCGGCTGGCCATGCCATCACATGAATGGAATTTTGGGAGGCGTTCCGCGCCTATCATATACCTCCTGGTGTTATGGAGAGGACGCTCCAGGAGTTTCTGGAGTTGAAACAAGGAGAGAGGAGTGCTCATGAGTACTCTAGATCATTCAACCGGCTGGCGCAGTATGCGCCAGGATTTGTGGGAATGGAGGAACAGAAGTGTTCTTCCGGGGCCTGAATTCAAAAATGAAGATCCATCTTGCCCAAAGCAACTGCGGCACATTCAACGATCTTGTTAATGCCGTGATTTTACAAGAAAATGCTCAGCGCGAGTACGGTTCTGATAAGAGGAAATGTAGCGCGCTGGCAAGCAGCAGTGGTGGAGCGCCACAAAAATACCGAGTGGTGTATCGCTCACCATGCGGTCAGAGATGGCAGCCACCGGCGCGACAGCCTCAGATTCGCGGTCGTCAATTTAATGCGCCAAGTTTCCGACCGTCGTATCCACCACAGCAACAGCAGCAGCAAAGGATGGTCCCGTGTGCGCCTCAGTTTCAACCACGTGCACCGGGATTCCGTCCTCAATTCGGAGGGACCCCGACACCATACACATTCTTCACGTGTGGCCGTGTCGGGCATATTGCCAAGGACTGCCCCGAGCAGTGACAGGGCAGGGGTGCAGCACAGTATCAGGGTGCTAATCATCCCCGCAACCAGCCCAAGAAACCAGTACAAAAACCCAGCAACGTCCACCACTTAGCCATCGAAGACGTGCCGGAACGCGAACCCGTCCTCGCGGGTACGTTTTCTTATTTAGATCATCCTGTAGTCATACTTTTTGACTCCGGTGCCACCCATAATTTCATAAGTCAATCTTATGTTATTAAATATCAATTTCCTATCATTCCCACAAATAGTTCATATTTGATTTGCTCTCCGGGTTGGAAAATAACAGCTGATAGGATGGTCTATAGAGCACCATTACAATTGGGTGGAAATCTATACCCGACTTCTCTAATCATGTTAGAGAGTCAAAAACTCGATGTCATTTTAGGAATGTCATGGCTGCATCACCATGGTGCTGTTCTTGACATCATTCCACGTGTGGTTCATTTAAACTCTCCTCTCCATGAACCACATGTCCTCATTGTTGACAGTTCAGTTCAAGAAGATCCAGCCACATATAACATGGAAGCCACAAAACTTGAGGATATCCGAGTGGTCCGTGAATATCCAGACGTATTTCCGGAGGATCTCCCGGGCATGCCACCCGAAAGGGATGTCAAGTTCAAGATCATACTTGTACCCGGGACGACACTGATATCACGGAGACCGTACAAGATGGCTCCGAATGAGCTAGCTGAATTGAAGGAGCAGCTCAATGATCTGATGAGTAAGGGTTTCATTCGACCGAGTTCTTCACCATGGGGATGCTCGGCGCTGTTCGTGATGAAAAAGGATGGAACCTTGAAGTTGTGTGGTGGATTACCGACCTCTCAACGCCGTCACCATCAAGAATAAATATCCACTGCCCCGCATCGATATCTTATTCGATCAACTTGTGGGTGCGAGTGTATTTTCAAAGATGGATCTTTGCTCTGGATATCGTCAAATTAAGATCCGAGTGGAGGATATTCCAAAGACAGCCTTCTCGACGAGATATGGGCTGTATGAATATCTCATCATGTCTTTTGGTGTCACCAATGCCACGGCACATTTCATGTATCTAATGAACTCAGTGTTCGTGCCGGAGTTGGACAAGTTCGTGGTGGTGTTTATTGACGACATCTTGGTTTATTCCAAGTCTGAAGAAGAACACGCCAAACACTTGCATATCGTGCTTCAACGATTGCGAGACCATAAGCTTTATACCAAGTTCAGGAAGTGCGAGTTTTGGATCAGCCAAGTGCCATTTCTTGGTCATATTATTTCTGCGAAAGGCATTGCAGTTGATCCAAGAAAAATCGAACTAGTGCTGAAATGGAAGTCCCCCACATCTGTCCATGAAGTCAGAAGTTTCCTCGGGTTAGCGGGATATTATCAGAGGTTCATCCCAAGCTTCTCCAAGCTTGCTAAGCCGATGACTGAATTGTTGAAGAAGGGGGTCAAATATTTTTGGAGCTCAGCATGTGAAGAAGCGTTCCAAGCATTGGTGAAGCATCTTACAACAGCTCCGGTGTTAGTTCAACCGGATACGACCAAACCCTTCGACGTATATTGTGATGCGTCCGGTATCAGGCTTGGCAGTGTATTGAT
The DNA here is from genome assembly GCA_030760725.1 of Neostapfia colusana. Classification (NCBI taxonomy): domain Eukaryota; kingdom Viridiplantae; phylum Streptophyta; class Magnoliopsida; order Poales; family Poaceae; genus Neostapfia; species Neostapfia colusana. Next base: position 50,304,101 of record JASWHV010000015.1, read on the forward strand.
GCAAGAGGAAGATTGGTCGCCTATGGCTCACGTCAACTTCGTAACCATGAGTAACACTATCCGACTCATGATCTTGAGCTTGCTGCTGTGGTGTTGGCATTGAAAATGTGGAGGCACTATTTACTTGGAAAATTAGTGCACCTCTACACCGACCACAAGAGTCTAAAATATATATTCACTCAAAAAGAGTTGAATATGCGGCAACGGAGATGGCTAGAGCTGATCAAAGACTATGAGATAAAGATTCACTACCTTCCCAATAAGGCAAACGTGGTTTCTGACGTCTTAAGCTGCAAATCTCACGTCAACCATCTGTCCATCACCCCACTTGAAGAGGAGGAGTCGAGTCTATGCTTGGTTCCATATGGGGCATTATATAATCTTGCTCTCGTCCCTACCATACAAGAGGAGATCATGGAAGCTTAGAAGGAAGACATGGGAATGTCGCACATTCGGCGAAGAATGAAGAATGGCGAAATGAAATGCTTCCGAAGGGATGAACATGGTACTCTATGGTTCAAAGACCGTATAGTGGTACCCCGTGACATGAAGCTTCGAAAGAAAATCTTGGACGAAGCTCATTTGTCCAAGTATTTTATTCATCCAGGCAGCAACAAGATGTAGCAAGATCTGAAAACCAGGTTTTGGTGGACACGGATGAAAAGAGAAATCGCAAAGTACGTATCCGAATGTGATACGTGTCGGTGGGTGAAAGCCGACCATATGCGTAAAGCCGGACAGCTGCAACTATTGAACATTCCGGCGTGGAAGTGGGAGGATATCAGCATGGACTTCATAGTCGGGTTACCTCTCACGTCTCACAAGCATGACTCGATTTGGGTGATAGTCGATCGACTAATCAAGTAGGCTCATTTTATTCCTGGACATACAAATTACGTGGCCAGACAATATGCGAAGCTGTATATTGCAAGGATCTTGTGCTTGCATGGTGTTCCCCGCACAATTATTTCAGATCGCGGTGCGCTGTTCGTCGCTCGGTTTTGGGAACAGCTGCACGCGTCATTGGGGACCAAACTGATCCGAAGGTCCGCGTATCACCCGCAGATGGATGGTCAAACTGAACGGGTGAATCAAGTGCTTGAAGACATGCTATGCGCTTGTGCCATCCACCACGGTAAAAACTGGGACGATCATTTGCCGTTGGCGGAGTTTTCTTATAACGATGGCTATCAAGCTAGCATAAAGATGGCGCCGTATGAAGCTCTCTACAGCCGGAAATGTCGCACACCACTCAACTGGTGTGAGTCCGGCGAACGAGTTATCTACGGCATATAACATGTGAATGAGGCTGAAGAATGAGTGTGAGTAATATGAGCCAATCTTAAGGCTGCTCAATCTCATCAGAAGAGCTATGCGGATAAAACGCCGTCCTCTCCACTTCGACATCGGGGACAATGTTTATGTCCGTGTGTCTCCGATGAAGGGAGCTCATTGTTTCGGAGTGAAGGGCAAACTTGCGCCACGATTCATACGCCCGTTCGCCGTCATTGAAAAATGCGGAACCGTGGCCTATCACCTGGAGTTACCGGTGTCGCTTTTGGGAATTCACAACGTCTTCCACATCTCTCAGCTGAGGAAATGCCTCAAACCCTCGGCTCAAATCCACACCGAAGACATAGAAGTTCTTCAACCAGACCTCACCTACGTAGAGTATCCAATCCGAATTATCGATGAAAAGACTCGCGCCACAAGAAACCGAACCTTATGGTTTTACAAGGTCTTGTGGAGTAACCATACTGCTGATGAGGCGACATGGGAAAGCGAGGACTATCTACAAGCAAATTTACAATCATCGTATACCCGGTAAAGTTTCCCCACTTTGCTTTTCTTTTGGAATCTCAGGACGAGATTCTTTTTAAGGGGGAGGGATGTAAAATTCCCAAAAGTGGTAGCAAGAAATTCGGCATGTTTGCACTTAGGAAAAATGAGGGGAATTAAAACTTTGAATAATAACGGGGTAAGTTCAAAGTAAGGATTCAAACTTCCCGAAAACTTCCAAACATGGAGATCCAAATTCATGACTTGGGTCTCCATAATCCAAATATTAGGCCTCTCAAATTTCAGCTCATTTGGAGGGGTTCTACTATTGTTTGGGATTAAAAGAGGAAGCCTTCGAATTGGAATTTAAATTTCAGTTTCAAATCCCAACTTCCTCAATTTGCAAATTTGGTTCCACAAATGTATTCTCCACATTTGAATGAGAACCCATACCAAAATTCAGAATTATTTGAGTTGGTTTGTTATGCTTTTGGAGCAAGGGAAGGAGGGGGATTCAAATTCAAATTCAAAATCCCAATTGCCATTCAAAGTCCTTGACCCAAATGAATTCAGTTGAATTCAACAGTTCAAATCCATGACTTTGAGGTGAAGCAAGGTTTTTAATTTGGAGACCAAAGGGAAAAATATCAGTGGAAAAATTAGGTGGGAGGGGCCCACAAGTCAGTCACACAAATTCCTTTACAGACGCTGTTTTCCCTCAGCGTGCCACCGAGCTGCGCCTGCTTCCACCGAGCAGCTTGCATCACCTTGCTCCCGAAGGCAACTTCGTGCGTGGGTGGTGTTCAAGTGCTAAAGCAGCAGCACAGTTCCACTTCTCTTCTCTGCCTCCAACCGCGCGCTTCTTGGCTACGCATCGCGCGGCCGACCCCGACCTCCCCGGTGCCAGAAAAACCACCCAAAGGTGCGCCACGAAGTCTAGATACTCCTCCCGTGGTCCTTGTGTTCTTCGCCATTGCCGACTAGCCGGAATTCGCGTTCTACAGCCGGAGCACGTGAAGAACTAACTCTAGTAAAGTCTTGAAACTCTTCCAAACTGCTTGATCATTCGTTCTACACTTTAAACCACAGAAACCTTGAGCCCTAGCGCCCTCCCACGCCGAAGCCCGAAGCAAACCATCCATTCTCTACCCCGGGCGATGATAATTCGCCGCCGCCGGCCAAAATGGCTCGGTTCACAGTCGAGCTCCCATTCACGGACGTTTTCGGCTCGGATTAGGGGTAGCATCTTGTTCTACGTGCTCTAGGGATGGTGTACGGCACCTTAGCTCATCGGAAGAGGCAAGGGACACACCGGAACGTGTCGAGGCCGTGCCGCCGAGCCGCCCCGCCGATGCCTACATGTTTCCGGTTGTTGTCATGAGGTGAGACCTTGCCCGGCTGCTAGGTCTCGATGTGAGGATGGTGTAGAGCAAAACTGGAGCCGATTTGGTTGAGAAACGAGCGAGAACGACGCGTGCCACGATCCGGCTTTCGGTGCGCGCGAGTGCCTGTCGGGAGGTTGAAGAAGACCCTGACAGGTGGGGCCCATGTTTGAATTTTCTGTGGAGAATTAAATCCAGAAATTGAGCAACCTTTGCAAGCTCATAACTTTGTGTAGAAAACTCCAAAAAGGTTGAGACCAATTTTGTTGGAATCGTCATAAGGAGTACTTCACTGAGGAACAAAATTTTTGCTATTAAAATGCCCAGTTTTTTTTGTGGAATTCGTTTTAGTAAATCCTTTAGGGATTAATTCCAGGAAGGATTCACTATGAAAATTCCCAAATTTGGGAAGCAAATCCTTTTCCTAGTTCCTGAGCTCCAATAAAAAATTGAGCTTCATTGGAGTTCATTTGCTAGGACAAATTGTCTTCCAAAGTTCAGCCTTTATTTCAAAATTCAAATTCTAAACAGAAACTTTTCAGCATTTCATATCAAATTCCAAAATTCATATCTCCCTCTAGGTAGCTCCAAAAATGGTGAAACAAATTTTGTTAGAACCATATAGACCTGTTCTAATTTGATCCTCCACTGTTAGACATGTAAAAACCTCAGATCTGGGATAAAAATTCAGAGAAGCCTTGTACTTGTGGGAATTTTGGAGACCACAAGGTTCAATGAAATTTCTCCAAATTTTGCTCAGACCATCTTTATAGAATCTAGTATCCCCTGGAAAAATCCCAAAGCCAATTAAAGAACCTAAATAGCAGTAGCTATGAATAGAACTTTACTTTTTCTAATTCCTTAGCACTTATACATATATTTTGCTACATTTCATTTAGTGACAGAAGTTGAGGATACGCCGGAGCCGTTGGACGTCATCCCACCCGACACTAACGTCTCTTTTAACTCGCAACCAGGCAAGCCCCAGTTTGCATTTAATTACCTTTTGCAAAGTTTTCATTTGTATGACTTATGTCTAGGATGAATGGTTGCATTAGACTTAAGGTGTTTGAAACCCCACTTGCATGACTTTAAATCCTATGAAGGGTTGGGTACTTTACAAACTCGACGAGTAGAGAATTCCACGCTAATGTGCTTATGATCTTGGTAGAAGTCGAGTAGTTGGAATCTACTCGCGAGGTAAGGTTTTATCACATGGTATGGAAAAGAGTAGAGAATGGCTTAAGAATGTGAAACTTAGACCCAGCAGGGGGGATAGGAGGCAGTGACCGGAGGTCCCACGTGTGTAGCCCTGTTGGTGTCGATTGAGGACTGAGTCGTGTGCGGGCCTTCTGGACGATTATCAAACAGTACTGGATGGCATACTGACATAAGCAGGAAACCGATGTAATTGGTTAACCTGGGTGCTGAGGCTTACCCAATCGTCTTATAGGAGTGGGTTGAGGATAACAAGGTGTAAATCTGCCGGTGGGCATAGACACGCTCCACGAGGGGACCTCCTGACGGTTACGGATGGATCAGTTCGGCATTTGGGTTTCCTTTGAAAGGTTGTTGCATGCAACAGAGTAGGAAGGTGTGAAGCAACACACTTCTGAAAATGGGTGTATGTGATGTGTTGCCCGGTTGTCTCCTGAATGCAATCACTGTCCCTCGCGGTTATTTGAGTACCACTGGTTCACTATTCTGTGACATAGTAAGAAGTGAATGAAACCAGATGAATATTATGCTGTATTGAACTATTAATGTCTTGAAACCATGTCTTCTGTAGATGTAGATGTAATTAAGTTTATCTTCCACTTTGGGCATAACCACATCGGAGGAAAGCGTTTCTTGTTTGATTGTGGACTTCCGATGTGAGGGCTGCCTAAGGCACATTGAACTGTTTCTATAAAACTGAAAGTAAGGATTAACATGTAGGCGTGTCTTTATTGCAATGTCTTTTCCTATATTACACATCCCTGCATGTAGAGTTCCATGATTAGGGTTGTCGGTTAAGACTTGCTGAGCCATCATGCTGACGGTTGTAATATTTGAGCTGTGTGCAGGTGAGAGTTATGAGGAAGGGTCCGAGGACGAGGCGATGCCCCCGTCAGGGTACACGGCCGAGCTGGAGCCCTGCACGCAGCGGTGATCTTGGTGTGAGTGTTGCTAGTCTGTAGCGTCCCCGGGCTGGACGGCTACACTTTTGCTTAGTTAGGATGAGAGACTAGTTAAGTATAATACTTCCACTGTATAAATAAGTTTGTAAAAGACTTCCGCTGTGTTTTTATGTCAAATAAAAGTTTGTATCTTGTCCTTAATATTTTCTTGTGCTGTTGGGTGTCGCATCGCATGGCACCACCCTCTGCAATCCCGGAGTGGGTGAACCACGGGGTGGTCCCCATAGTCGTGGTATTAGAGCCGCATTAGGAATAGCACGCTCGAAAAGAGCCTATTTTGAAAAGTTATAAGTAGTCGAGTGAGGATTAGTCACTATGCCCACATAAGGTCTATGATAGTAGTATATATTATAGTGGAAATGCTAACATACTTGTTATACATTCTGTAACGACGCTCCGCCTTCAGGTAAGAGGTAAGGTACGCCACCGCAAGTGGATCAATTGTTGTAAGCTTGCCATACGAGCAATAGTATGGAATGGTTTACCGTGGCTTGGCACGGTAGTGATTATGAGTTTCTGAAGCTTTCCATGATTCTGAGAGCATATGAAAACGCTGATCTCCAGCGTGCTTTAGGCCAAAGCGAGAATACCCCATCGTGTGGTAAGCAACATGATAGTATGCAACTCTTCAACATTCAATGTTCAAAGGGCCATACGCAGCGCTCACCATCGACGTTCCTCAACGGTCATAAGGCAGTAGGTGGTATCCGTTTGGTTGATGAAATTCCCAACCGTGACGACCCGTTCGCGCTCTACTCGGGTTCCCCGTCGTGTGGTGTGAAAACACGACCATGTACCTTGAGACGTGGCTTGATTCAAGGACGATCCGTATGGCAATGATACGGACCATATGTTTTTACTATGATATGGAACTGCCTGAAATGTCAAAACCCCTTGTGTGCACCATTATTGTGTGGTCTTTTGCAGGTACATTAACCACGTTAGTGCATGACATTTAGAAACCGTTTGTGAGTGACGTTCTTAGTTCCACCATTTGACACGTATATGCTGGAATACCTGTTTAGGATTTTTCTTTGGTGATGAAACGCAGTACCGAGATGAATATTAGTTGCATAAAAAGGATATTTTTAAAGAAAAGAGTCAAAATGATAGCCGCGGTGGAAACAACAATGGCGGCCGCGGCAACGGCAGCTCAGGACGTGGTGGAGGCTCCGTTGCAGGAGACGATTGTCGCTACTGCGGCAAGAAAGGGCACTAGGCTCAGGGAGTGTAAGAAGAAGAAAAGGGATGAGCAGGCGCACGCATCCCAGGTGAAAGAAGATGGAGAGACGGCCATGTTCATGGCCACGGTGATGCACGAAGTCGAGGAAGCGACACCGAAACATACTGAAGTCCACCTCGACGAAGACAGGCTCTTCGTCCAGCTCGTCGACAAGGGGACTGCAGGCACTACGCGGTGGATCATGGACTCGGGCACGACGAACCACATGAGTGGGGAGCACTCCGTGTTCTCAGAGCTGGACAAATAGATCCATGGCTCGGTCCGGTTCGGTGATGGGTCCGTGGCCGAAATCGAGGGAAAGGGGATGGTGCTCCTACAATGCAAGTATGGCGACCACAAGGCGCTTGACGGGGTTTATCATATCCCGCGGCTTACGGGCAATATCATGAGTGTCAGCCAATTGGAGGAAGATGGCTTCCATATCCTGATTCACAGCGGATACCTCTGGGTCTGGGACAGGGCCGGGAACCTGATGGCGAAGGTGGAACGCACCCACAACTGGCTGTATGTGCTTAAGATCGACGTCGTGCATCCGGTGTGCTTGGCGGGGCATGTCACAGAGGGGGCATGGAAATGGCACACCAGGTATGGCCATTTGAATTTTTGCGCGCTGCAGAAACTTGCACAGGAAGGCATGGTTAAAGGACTGCCGCGCATCGAGCACCTGGACGAGATCTGCAACAGCTGCCTTTCTGGGAAAAAGAGGCGACTGTCGTTCCTGGGCGAGGTTATGTACCGGCAACCAGGAAGCTCGAGTTAGTCCATGGAGATCTCTGTGGGCTGGTGACCCCTGCGACACCCACCAGCAACAAGTACTTCTTCCTCCTCGTCGATGACTTAAGCCGCTATATGTGGCTAGTGCTTCTGAAGAACAAGGGTGAGGCTGCAAAAGCGTTCGTGGGCTTCCAGGCACAAGCTGAGGCTGAAGCCGGAACAAAGGTGGACACGCTGCACACCGACCGTGGCGGCAAGTTAACGGCGCGTGTGTTTGTCGAGCACTGCCTGAAGGAAGGGATCCAGCGATACTTGACCGCCCCATACACACCACAACAGAACGGGGTGGTCGAGAGAAGGAACCAGTCGGTGATTGAAATGGCGAGGAGTATGCTCAAGGCGATGGGAATGCCGAATTGGTTCTGGGGGGAGGCGGTCATCACCGCTGTCTTCCTCCTGAACAGGTCGCCTACCCAGAGTTTTACGGGCGAACTCCTTTCAAGGTATGGTACGTGGTCAAGCCGCTGGTTTACTACTTTCGTACTTTTGGTTGTGTCACCCACGTGAAGCAGGGGAACTGGCATCTCACCAAGCTTGAAGATCGGAGCTTACCGATGGTATTCGTGGGCTACGAACCGGGCTCCAAGGCCTGGCGTTTCTACAACCCAGCGACCCGGCACGTGTGTGTCACGCAATGCTGTGTTTGAAGAGGACAAGCCTTAGAGCTGTAGTGCCGAAGAACTTGGTGATGGGGAACCTTTCCAGGTTGATTACGTGGTGGCCGGCACCACACGGCGCATTGCTGGGAACGCGCTGGACCATGCTATCCTGGAACCGGAGTCGCCATCGACACCAAGTACCATGGCGATACCCATGTGCGGGTCTGAGCCATGCACGCCAAACCCTCAAGTTATGTGAGGAGGAAGTACATCACTCTCACCACCGAGTGATAACCCTGACTTGGACGCAGAAGCCGATGATGCACTGCTCAAGTTCAGGACGCTGGACAGTGTTCTCAGGACAGTGCCCCCGCCCGGCGTGGTTGACCAGGTTCGGCCAGAAGGATCAGCTGAAGAACTCTTAGTGGCAATCGGTGAGGAGCCTGTGTCATCTGAGGAGGCACCCAAGATTAAAGAATGGCACATGGCAATGCTGGAAGAATTGGCCTCGATTGAACAAAATCGAACCTGGTCACTTGTGGACCTGCCGCTGGGACACAGAGCGATCGGGTTGAAGTGGGTTTTCAAGCTGAAATGTGACGAGCATGGCAACATCATCAAGCATAAGGCCCGACTCATCGCTAAGGGGTATGTACAGCGTCAAGGAATTGATTTTGAGGAGGTGTTCGCTCCAGTGGCAAGGATGGAGTCTGTCCGGATCGTGCTGGCAGTAGCGGCACATTTCGGATGGCCAGTCCAGCATATGGACGTGAAGTCAGCCTTCTTGAACGGAGACCATGCAGAGGTGGTGTTCGTGGCACAGCCACCTGGATTCATAGTGGAGGGACACGAGAAAAGGGTGCTCAAGCTTCATAAGGCACTGTATGGACTGTGACAAGCTCCCCGGGCCTGGAACTCCAAGCTCGACACCAACCTGAGGAAGCTGGGGTTCGAGCGATGCAAGACAGAGCACAGGCTCTACACTTGGACTGCTAGCAAGGCAAGGTTGATTGTCGGAGTCTACATCGATCATCTGCTGATTGTTGGGGACTCCGTGGCTGACATAAATCAGTTCAAGGCAGAAATGAAGCAAACCTTCCGCATGAGTGACCTAGGAAGCTTGTCCTACTACCTGGGAATCGAGGTGAAACAAGGGCGGTGGGGCATTGAGTTGTGCCAGAGTGCATATGCTGCAAAGCTACTCGACAAGACTGGGATGGGCAAGTGCAATGGATGCGCAACACCGATGGAGGCACGTCTGCAACTATCCAAGAGAAGCACGTCGCCACCAGTGGACGCCACCCTGTACCGGAGTGTGATCGGGAGCCTAAGGTATTTGATGCACACACGCCCCGATCTTGCTTTTAGTGTTGGGTACTTAGTCGCTTCATGGAAGAGCCACGGCAAGAACATATGGTGGCGCTAAAGAACCTGCTCTGGTATGTGGCGGTGACTATGTCCTATGGACTGCTGTACACACATGGCGAAGGAAGGCTCAGTTTGCTGGGATACAGCGACAGTGACCTTGCAGGTGATGTCAATAACCGGAGAAGCACAACGGGTGTGAACTTCTTCCTTGGGGGCAGTCCGGTGAGTTGGCTGTCACAGAAGCAGAAGGCAGTGGCGAAGTCGTCCTGCAAAGCCGAATACATGGCCAGAGCGGTGGCCGCTGGTCAGGCTATCTGGCTCAGGCATCTTCTGGAGGAGGTTACAGGAATCGACATTCCTGCTTTGATTATCAAGATCAACAACACGGCGGCAATTGCTCCCGCGATGAATCCTGTTCTCCATGATCAAAGTAAGCACATTGACATTAAGTTTCATTTTACTCGGGAATGTGTTGAGCGGGGCGACATTGATCTGGAACACGTCGGAACAAGTGATCAACTGGCGGACGTTCTGACCAAGCCACTGGGAAGGGTGAGATTCCAGGAACTTCGCGATCGGATCGGAGTTGCCATGGTATCGGTGATCAAGAACCGAGGATCAGGGGGAGATTGTTAGTTAATCCTCAATTCTACACGTTATCTTTGCATGTTTCTGCATGTTTTCTGTCGTTAGACACTCCTGAGGCACGCTGTGTTCGCGCAGAGAGGTTGCATGCATGACGCGATGTGGGAACGGGGCCGGAATGTGTGTAGCGTGCATGGCGGGCGACTTGCGCACGTTCCGGGCAATCTACATGTTCAACGCCCATCTATTTCAATCAGTAAGAAACTGAAGCTAGGTGGAACGTTTAGACCACCCAGAACCACTTCGCGTTTTCCCGGCGATCTCCGCGATCGTAAAAAATTCTGTTCGGGGTTTACTGTTCATCTTCCGGCGTCGAGCACGTTCTGTCGGCGTTCCAACATGAGAGTTGTGAATGTAGTGTGAATGTGAACTAACTAAGAAGGTGAGTAAGATTGGGCTTAGGATAAATAACATGGATTCTCTCCTTAGCTCAGGTTCAGATACTAGTAATGTCATGCTAAACTCAAAAATATTGGTATTTTGGTATCCTACAATACATAACGGCACCGTTAACCTATCAAGTACATCCATAATAATATACCGTTGGTTTCATGCATTATATGGTGTGCCCGCAATAATAGATCCAATCTTTATGATTGCATAAATATTACTAAGAGTAAGTCTAGAACTGCAGATTAGGCATACAACACATATACCATAACACTAATAAAATAGAGTTCAGTAATGAGAGTCACGTTGCAGGATCCCCTCACTATAGAGAACAAATAAATTACCCCGATATCAACCGTTATCTTAGATGACTTGGGTAGAATGTGGGTGGTGTAATCAAGAAAGCTCATGTTTAGTTCCAGTGTTGAAATACTAAGCAATTTTCTGAATAATTCCAGAAAATTAATTATGACAGTTGCACTAAATAAGATGAATAGTAGTAGCACCTATGCAATAGTAGTCATATTAAAAGAGTAGATTGGATCATTGCTGCACGTATCGATCAGTAACAAATGAGTTCGTTGTAGCTCTTGCAGTGGTGATGTTATTGACAATAACACTAGCGTAAGTTCGTGAATGTGCCTAGAGGGGGGTGAATAGGCTTTTTGAACTCCTGAAATGCTTAACAAAAAGGTTAAATTCCAATGTCCGGACTAGTTCGGTGTCACTGCGGACTAGTCTGTGGTTCAACAAAACCTCTCTTTTTTTTCTTCGGATTTCTCGAAGCAGGAAGTGAGCAATTACTTCAGTAATACTAACTAGTGTTCACGAGACCTTAATGTCACGTGGATCACGAGAATAACTAATATCACAAAATTAAACCCTAACTAGTGATGATATGAATTAAAAGTACACGAGACAAGTGACTTTTACCGAGGTTCAATCCCACACAAGGGATCTATGTCCTCGTTGAGGAGCTCACACAGAGCCGGGTCTTAACCATCCCTTTCCTCGTCAAGTCACTGTAAGGGTCCAAGTTTTTCATTTGCTTAAAGTGTTCATCATACCATACACACTTCATTTGAGGAAATCATATGAACATCTTTGAAGAGCAAGTAAACACCATCAACATAGTCATTAGATGATAAACTCACAAAATCCAAAAGTGGTATTTCCCACATGCATCATATAGGGGCTGAGCCTATGAAAACCTCCTAGACTTTTCTAGGAATGCTCATGCCAAATTTCACCCAAATCCAAAACCTTTTGAGGTATTTTTGGATATAATTAGAAATAGGGTAGTTTGAACTTAAATTTAAATTCAAAATTCTTTCATCCCATGAATGCAAAAGTGGGATTCATATTCAGGCTCAGCACATTTTTGTGAGCTCACACACCAATTTTCACTCCATTTGGAGTTGATCTTGACATGAGCTAATTTAAGGAAATTCAAATCTAATTTGAATTTCAAACTGCATATGTGCTGTAAATATATTTCAAACACTCCACAATTTGAACCATTCAAATCCAAATGGGCATTGGGGGTAATTATTCAAATGTACAGGGGCATAGAGGTCACCAATATTAATGTGACGCCCTCAATTCTGTGGAGAACCACGGAACCGAGGACTGATGCATATGTGTGCCCAGGATGTTCGTCGCACATATACACATCATCCACAAACTGAATTTCAGAATATATATGACCACGAATAACAGAGTTTATTACAATGTCTCATGAGTTTTGGACTCATGCTCATAGCATAAGTCTTAATCTAACAGCGGAAGTCATTATTCTAATGCGGAAGCAATCTAACTAATGCGGAAGCAATTCTAAGCAGCAGTGGCTCCATATCTACTCCATCCCCACAGGCAAGGTTGAGGACAGATTACACGTCTAATGCTCCACTTGGTCTTTATAGTAATTATCTCCTGTTGCTGATGATGAAATAATAATGCAAGTTTGAGTACAATGGTGTACTCAGCAAGTGCGGGAAAATATGATATGTAGCTCACAACAAGGTAGGTATAAAAATGCTCATTGCAGAAAGCAAAGTTATTTATCAAAAACCACGATAAGACAACAACTTATCTTTAGGTGAATGTGATCCCAACATGTATTAAAATACCAATCGTACCTCCATTATGTTCATTACCTTCCATGTCCCATCCAGACATCAATCAACCTCATTCTTGCTCACGAATACCTCCTCGTATTCGCTACCATCTCACGAATACCATCTTGTATTCGCTACCATTTCATCTCACAACCAATTCTGCCTCACACCGAGACCAATCTCATTGCCATGACCCAACAGTCATGCAACCAATCTTATCACCCGGACTCAACAGTCCCGAAAACCAAACCAAAACCAAACCATCCAAAACCATCCCAAAATAACCATCCAACTAATCATGGAAGTTGGCCAGGCGCTCGTGACCGTAAGCTCGTCTATCATGATAGTTTTAGACTCTGCAGAGTTTGCACCTCTTTACCCACAAGTTTGTGATTTCGTCACCCGTCGGCGACTGCAGAACCTCCATTATACGAGTACACAACCATCGGTGTATGGCCAAGAGATCACAAAATAGCCTTTACAAAGGGGTTACTAGATGTATGGACTGACTAAGGTTTCACCGGCAGGCTAGAATCTCCAATTCTCCCACCCACGTCCCCCCTCTTGTGCCATGCAGTTCCCAGGGCAGTCCTCACTCGACTCCCATTCCCCGCGCCTTCCACGGTCCATAACAATCTAGAAACTTACCTAATTAGTCAGCTAAGCCGGACCCATTCTTGGCCTTGTGGTGGCACTGTTATCCTGGCATGTGCTCACATGAACCGGTCCTTAGATCTACGGCAAGTAAACCACCATCTCGTGCTACCTCATTCACAAACCCAGTCTTGCCTAGATCCCCCTCCGATCCATGTTCATTAACAACATCAGTTTCTCATTATCATTACGAGTGCAGTTAGCTAGACACATCTATCTTGCTTCCCAATCCTATGGACTCAGCGAAGCTTAAAAGTAAGAACCATACACGACTCATCAACTTCCCTGGCGACAAGGGTGGTTTAACCAAAACTAGTAAACTCCTATAAAAGGGTTTCCCATCATGTTTGACTCAGCACACAAACCTTTTCACAAAACAAAACAGTTTTTCCCAAAACATAGGATCAATATGGTCAAGGGGCACTTGTCTTGTTCTTGCGGTTCCGGTTGCTCTTGGATCTCGAAACCTTGTTGTTGCAGTTCATCGTAGACAGCTCCCTGAGCTTCTCCATCTATATAGGATCACGCACATACAAGATCCACAGCAATCAATATCATGCATAAACTTTAACCAGATGCGATGACGCATATGCATGCTATCGTATGATCAGTTTGTATGTATTCTTGCATGGTTTGCATAGATTTTATGATGAACAGAGGTGTTCGGATCAAATGTGGACATGGTGATGATCTTGACTCTAGATCAAACCGATCAACACGAGATCTGTCCACGAAAAAGCTTCTGTTCGAAAGGAATCGAAGAACGGATGCAAAGAAAACACGATGATGTCGTAAGGTGATATTGGAGACCTACCTTACGTTCTTCTTGGTCTCGGGGTCCTCTGATCAGATAGATCATTGGGGCTCTCTTCCGGCGATCTTCCTCGACTGAATTCCGGTGATGGGCTTACTCGGCGAGTTGGCGCTAGGGCTCTAAGTCGTTGGCTCAGGAGAAGTTTGTGGTTTTCGGCCAAGGTTCTGGGTTCTATTTATAATCAGGAGAAGAAGAGTCCTAATCTGATTGTATTTCGAATAAGAGTCCTATTCAGATTATTGTTGAATCTTAATAACTTATTTTTAGTTGATTTGGTGCGGTAACATTGTGGAGTTGAGGTCGGTTTCTTCTCCGTATCGATATTTCTACGCGTACAGAACTCGTTACCTCCACGGTGATGAGCTCCGGAAGCTCCACGTGTCCACCGGGGCCTAGTCTCCCCCTTTGCGCAGAGACGAGCTCCGGTTGTGCCGCGTGTCAAGTGAGCGAGACCTCCCTCTCCTTCAGAGGTAAGCTCCGCGTGCGCCACGTATCCTGGCGGTCGGGACCTCCTCTCTATTCGGAGGTGGCTCCGCGCACACCACGTGTCAGTGCCGGACCTTCCCTCTTGTTCATAGACGAGCTCCGAGGTTGACACATGTCCAACAGTGTCGGACCTCCCAGATATAAGCTCCGGTGGCGACACGTGTCCAATAGTACCGGACCTCTCGGAGACGAGCTCCGAGATCGACACGTATCCCGCGCGACTGGTCCTCTGATTTCCATGGTGACTAGCTCCCAAGGTGACATGTGTCCTGCGTCTGGCCTTGCTTCTCCGCATAGGCTAGCTCCGGGGGCAACACGTGTCTCACAGGGTCGGACTTCTCCCTCTTTGCGGGGATGAGCTCCAAAGGCGCCACGTGGCCAGCGGGCCGCGAGAGTTGTCTTCGGCACTCTTGGTGAACTGGATTCGGCTCTTTTTGGCTATCTTCTAGATTCTTTCTCTGTTCCCACTTCTTTTAAAATGTTTTCTCTACATGAAACATGAATACATGCAGAAACCAAAAATGAGGGTGTCACAAATCTACCCCCCTTAAATTGAATCTCGCCCTCGAGATTCGTTAGTAGAGAATAGATGAGGAAATTCTGCCTTGATGTCTTCTTCACGCTCCCATGTGGCTTCAGCTTCGGTGTGATGGCTCCATTGTACCTTGCACCATCAGATCACTTTGTTCCTTGTTACCCTTTCCTTTACGTCCAAAATTCGGAAAGGTTGCTCTGCATAGGTCAGATCCTCTTGAAGTTCAAGCTCTTCCATCGGTACTTGCTCCTCTGGTACTCTCAAGCACTTCTTGAGCTGGGATACATGAAACACGTCATGTACATCGGAGAGATATGTTGGGAGCTCTTGTTGATAGGCTACTTCTCCTCGCTTATCCAAAATATTAAATGGTCCGATGTAGCGAGGTGCTAGCTTGCCTTTGACGTTGAAACGTCGTTGGCCACGGATAGGCGATACCTTAAGGTATACAAAGTCTCCTACTCGAAAGTCAACTTCCTTCGCCTATTATCCGCATAGCCTTTCTGTCATGACTGAGCAGCCTTTAAGTTCTCCCGTATCGTTTGGACTTGCTTTTCAGCTTCTTGTAGCACTTTGGGTCCAAACACCTGGTTGTCTCCGGTTTTGTTCCAAAACAGCGGTATTCTACACCGTCTACCGTAAAATGCTTCGAAAGGCGACATCTTCAACCTAGCTTGATAGCTGTTGTTATAGGAGAATTCGCCGTACGGTAAACTTCTATCCCAACTACGCCCACGTTTCAAGGCGCAAGCTCTCAACATATCCTCCAAAATTTAGTTTGTCCTTTCGGTTTTTCCATCGGTTTGTGGGTGATAGGCGTAGCTAAAATCAAGTCGTGTACCCATAGCTTTCTGCAGCTTCCTCTAGAATCTACAGGTAAACTGAGAACCACGATCTGAGACTATCCTCCTCGGGACTCCATGATGGCACACGATCTGCTCCATGTACAACTCGGCTAATTGTGTAACGTTGTACTTGGCCCTTACAGGGATAAAATGGGCTGTTTTCATCAATCGGTCCACGATAACCAAGATGGAGTCATAACCCGACTGAGCACGTGGCAATCCGACAATGATATCCATACTGATGTCCTCCCACTTCCACTCGGGTACCTTCAAGGGTTGCAACAATCCAGCGGGTCTTTGATGATCGGCCTTCACCCGTTGGCATGTGTCACATAGGGCAACGTATTCGGCTATATCCCTTTTCATACCATCCCACCAATAACAAGCCTTCAAGTCCTTGTACATTTTGGTACTTCCTGGATGTATGGAATAGGGTGAATCATGTGCCTCTTTTAATATCATGTCGCGGATGTGCTTCACGTTAGGCACACAAATTCTTTTTCCTAGCCAAAGCGTACCCTTCTCATCTTCTTTGAAATCCTTCTCTATTCCTTGTCGGATCCTTTCCTTGATCTCCTTGATCTCCTCATCTGTTGCTTGCCCATCTCTTATCTCTTGCTCCAATGAAGAGTGGATCTCCATCACTTCCATGTTGTTCAAGAATCCGATGTGTAACCGTTCGAACTCCTTACGTAGTTCGGGTGGTAGCTCCCGAACTGTAAGTTGGTGACATGCCCCATTCCGGCTCAATGCATCAGCTACTACATTGGCCCTTCCAAGGTGGTAGTTGATTCCAACATCATAATCCTTGATGAGTTACAACCATCGACGTTGCCTCAAATTCAGGTCCGTTTGTGTAAATATGTGCTTGAGGCTTTTATGATCTGTATAGATCTCACATCGATGACCAAGGATATAATGTCTCCAAATCTTCAATGCATGCACTACTGCTGCTAGCTCCAAGTCATGTGTAGGATAAATAAACTCGTGCTTCTTTAATTGTCGTGAGGCATAGGCTACCACTTGTCCTTCTTGCATGAGCACGAATCCAAGCCCTTGTCTGGATGCATCACAATATATGCCAAAGCTCTTGCTTACGTCCGGCAATACCAAGACCGGCGCTGTGGTTAGCCTTCTCTTGAGTTCCTCAAAACTTTCTTGGAATGCTAGTGTCCGTTGGAAGGCTTTTCCCTTTGTTAGCAACTCCGTCATAGGATTTGCTATCTTAGAGAAGTCCCTGATGAAGCGTCGGTAGTATCCAGCCATCCCAAGAAAACATCGAATATCCCTCACGTTTTGCGGTTGGTTCCACTTCAGAACATCTCCCACTTTTCCGGGATCAACCGATACACCTTCCTCGGAGATAATGTGGCTTAGGAACGATATTTCCTTTAGCCAAAATTGACACTTGTTAAGCTTGGCATATAATTGATGCTCACGCATTTTCTGCAAGGTCAGTTTCAAATGTTCTTCATGCTCCTCCTCACTTTATGAATACACCATAATATCGTCGATGAAAACCACGACAAACTTATCCAAGTACTCCATGAAAACCTTGTTCATAAGGTACATAAAGTATGCGGATGCATTTGTTAACCCAAAAGACATGACGGTATATTCATACGAACCATACCGTGTTTCGAAAGGCAGTCTTAGGTATATCAGAGGGCTTTATCTTCAGTTGGAAGTATCCCGACCGAAGATCAATCTTGGAGAACACTCAGGCTCCTTTCATTTGGTTGAATAGGTCCTCTATACGGGGCAGAGGGTATTTGTTCTTGATTGTTACCTCATTGAGAGACCTATAGTCCACGCACATCCTTTGGGTCCCATACTTCTTGTCCACGAAGAGCACAGGAGCTCCCCATGGTGACAAGCTTGGACGTATAAAACCCTTCTCCAACTGCTCCTGAATTTGCTTCTTGAGTTCTACTAGTTCATTGACGGGCATCCTATAGGGTCTCTTTGCTATGGGTGCAGTTCCGGGTACCAAATCAATGGCTAACTCAATGTCCCGATCAGGTGGCATACCTAGAAGCTCCTCTGGAAACACGTCCGAGAATTCTTGAACCACTGGAATGCTGTCCAATGTTGCTCCTTCGACGTGGTTCAAAATTTCCTTTTAGGTTGTTTTTTGGGCCGACTCAAACTCGACACGAATACCGTGCTCATTTGTCAACTGCACGCTTCTTTAAGCACATTGGATTACCCCGTTGTGGTTTCTTAACCAATCCATCCCGAGTATTATGTCAATCCCTTGGGAATCCAAGATGATGAGGTTGGCAAGGAAGTCTACCCCCCTTATTTTAAGGCTTACTTTCGGACATACTATATTAGTCCTCATCTCTCCACCGGGAGAATTAACTAACATAGCACATTTTAAGTGTGATATGGGTAGATTATGCTTGGCAACATACTTGGATGATATGAAGGAATGTGATGCTCCAGAACCAAATAAGATGGTGGCTGGGTTGGAGTTGGCAAGGAACATACCAATTACGACGCCCTCAGCCTATTGTGCTTCCTCAGCAGAGACATGGTTCACGTTGCCGCGAGCATAGTTCTGTTGTCCACATTTTCCTTGACTGTCCCCTCCGTTTGGTCTCAGGTTCTGCTTGGGCACGTTGCCTTGCTGTCTAGGGCCACGTCCTGTTTCCCCGCATGCAAAGCATGCCCTGTTGCCTACGGCAGCAGGTACGTTGGGGCGGGGGTTTTGAACAGGAGTGCCCATGTTGGGTCGGGGCATAGGTGGCAAGGGCACACGAGGTGCTTGTGCAATGGGTCGTTGTTGTGGTGGAAGACTAGGGCGGTATGCAGGAGTGGTCGATCCATACTACGATGCGGCCGGGGGCATGTACCGAGGTCGTACGTTGCTCCCTTGGGGTTGGTATGGCATCTTCCTCTTGCACTCTTGCTCAATCTCTCGGATCTTGCTTTCAACCACTATAGCCTTGTCAACCAGCTTCTTGAAGATCGTGTAGTCATTATTGAGGAGCTGAACCTGGATCTCATTGTTCAACCCTCTCATGAACAGGTGTTGCTTACTCCGGTCTGAGTTGACATCTTCGGGGGCATACCGGGACAGTTGTGTGAACTTGTTGAGATACTCATTCACGCTTCTCTGTCCTTGGCGGAGACCTTCAAACTCCTGTCTCTTGAGCATCATTACACCAGCAGGGATGTAATGAGAGTGGAAACTCTCCTTGAACTCAGTCCAAGTGATCGTCTCCGGGTCGACATGAGAGTTACATAGGGCATCCCACCAATCAGCGGCAGCTCCCATAAGTTGGTGCGACGCAAAGAGAACCTTCTCTCGGTCATTGCACTACACTATGGCAAGCTTCTTCTCCATGGATTTCAACCAGTCGTCGGCCTCCATGGGGTCGTTAGCTTGAGCAAAGGTGGGTGGTTGAGTCCTCATGAACTCTCCCAATCTGTTATGAGCCGGCGGTGGTGGTGGCGGTGGTGCCGGAACGGGGTTGTTGGCCTGCAAGCCCAAAGTTTGGATCATGGTTTGCATAAGTTTATTCTGCATGGCCATCAACCGTTCCAGGTTGTTCTCACCAGCTCCGGGGTTTACAGGAACTTCATTGTGGCCATCCTCTTGGTTGTCACGGACGTTCCTTCGGCTGGCGTTTCCTCTCACCATCTGTGAGAGAGAACGAAATAGAATAGAAGGTTAGAAGGTTAGGTAGATCCCCTCAACTATATGCATCAAGGTGGATTGGACTATATATATTAGCCCGTATGAGGATGTGAACAAGTGCCGAGGCTTCTCACACCTTTTTCTACTTATGTTTGGATATGGACAACGCTTTGAGACGTCTCACAACTCACACTAAGCACATAATCACAAACAATCTTCACAAGGGCTCACACAACTCCTATTCAAGGTTTGTTTAAATGGGGGTCCTATATGGCTTAGGGTGTTGCCAATTTTGTGACTCAACTATGGCCTTTCCTAGGCTTTTATCCGATGTCAAAGCAGTTTCAATACCAATCTATGCATCCTAGGCTTGCATCCTATGGTCAGCGTGGCTTAGCTACCAATCTGTATCGGATACCAATCTATGATCTATCTAAGCTCGTAACCTACTGTCAACCCGTGGCTCTGTTACCAGTCTGTGACGGCCTCAATTCTGTGGAGAACCACGGAACCGAGGACTGATGCATATGTGTGCCCAGGATGTTCGTCACACATATACACATCATCCACAAACTGAATTTCAGAATATATATGACCACAATTAACAGAGTTTATTACAATGTCTCATGAGTCTTGGACTCATGCTCACAGCGGAAGTCTTAATCTAACAGCGGAAGTCTTTATTCTAATGCGGAAGCAATCTAACTAATGCGGAAGCAATTCTAAGCAGCAGTGGCTCCATCTCTACTCCATCCCCACAGGCAAGGTTGAGGACAGATTACACGCATAATGCTCCACTTGGTCTTCATACTAATCTTCTCCTGTTGCTGATGATGAAATAATAATGCAAGTTTGAGTATAATGGTGTACTCAGCAAGTGCGGGAAAATATGATATGTAGGTCACAACAAGGTAGGTATAAAAAGGCTCATTGCAGAAAGCAAAGTTATTTATTAAAAACCACGATAAGACAGCAACTTATCTTTAGGTGAATGTAATCCCAACATGTATTAAAATACCAATCGTACCTCCATTATGTTCATTACCCTCCATGTCCCATCCAGACATCAATCAACCTCATTCTTGCTCACGAATACCTCCTCGTATTTGCTACCATCTCAAGAATACCATCTTGTATTCGCTACCATTTCATCTCACAACCAATTCTACCTCACACCGAGACCAATCTCATTGCCATGACTCAACAGTTATGCAACCAATCTTATCACCGAGACTCAACAGTCCCAAAAACCAAACCAAAACCAAACCATCCAAAACCATCCCAAAATAACCATCCAACTAATCATGGAAGTTGGCCAGGCGCTCGTGACCGTAAGCTCGGCTATCATGATAGTTTTAGACTCTGCAGAGTTTGCACCTCTTTACCCACAAGTTTGTGATTTCGTCACCCGTCGGCGACTGCAGAACCTCCATTATACCAGTACACAACCGTCGGTGTATGTCCAAGAGATCACAAAATAGCCTTTACAAAGGGGTTACTAGATGTATGGATTCACTAAGGTTTTTGCGGCAGGCTAGAATCTCCAATTCTCCCACCCACGGGCCCCCTCTTGTGCCATGCAGTTCCCAGGGCAGTCCTCATTCGACTCCCATTCCCCGCGCCTTCCATGGTCAATAACAATCTAGCAACTTACCTAATTAGTCAGCTAAGCCGCACCCATACTTGGCCTTGTGGTGGCACTGTTATCCTGGCATGTGCTCGCATGAACCGGTCCTTAGATCTACGGCAAGTAAACCACCATCTCATGCTACCTCATTTCACAAACTCAGTCTTGCCTACATCTCCCTCTGATCCATGTTCATTAACAACATCAGTTTCCCATTATCATTACGAGTGCAGTTAGCTAGACACATCTATCTCGCTTCCCAATCCCATGGACTCAGCGAAGCTTAAAAGTAAAAACCATACCCGACTCATAAATTTCCCTGGCGACAAGGGTGATTTAACCAAAACTAGTAAACTCCTATAAAAGGGTTTCCCATCATGTTTGACTCAGAACACACACCTTTTCGCAAAACAAAACAGTTTTTCCCAAAACATAGGATCAATATGGTAAAGGGGCACTTGTCTTGTTCTTGCGGTTCCGGTTGCTCTTGGATCTCGAAACCTTGTTGTTGCAGTTCGTCGTAGACAGCTCCCTGAGCTTGTCCTTCTATACAGGATCACGCACATACAAGATCCAAATCAATCAATATCATGCATAAACTTTAACCAGATGCGATGATGCATATGCATGCTATCCTATTATCAGTTTGTACATATTCTTGCATGGTTTGCATGGATTTTATGATGAACAGAGGTGTTCGGATCAAATGTTGACGTGGTGATGATCTTGACTCTAGATCAAACCGATCAACACGAGATTTGTCCATGAAAAATCTTCTGTTCGAAAGGAATCGAAGAACAGATGCAAAGAAAACACGATGATGTCGTAAGGTGATATTGGAGACCTACCTTACGTTCTTCTTGGTCTCGGGGTCCTTCTCTGATCAGACAGATCGTTGGGGCTCTCTTCCGGCGATCTTCCTCGACTGAATTCCGGCGATGGGCTTACTCGACGAGTTGGGGCTAGGGCTCTAAGTCGTCGGCTCAGGAGAAGTTCGTGGTTTTCGGCCAAGGTTCTGGATTCTATTTATAATCGGGAGAAGAAGAGTTCTAATCTGATTGTATTTCGAATAAGAGTCCTATTCAGATTATTGTTGAATCTTAACAACTTATCTTTAGTGGATTTGGTGCGGTAACATTGTGGAATTCAGGTCGGTTTCTTCTCCGTACAGATATTTCTACGCGTACAGAATCTAAAAACCGCTCCAGAACTCGTTACCTCCGCGGTGATGAGCTCCGGAAGCTCCACGTGTCCACCGGGGCCTGGTCTCCCCCTTTCCGCAGAGACAAGCTCCGGTTGTGCCGTGTGTCAAGCGAGCGAGACCTCCCTCTCCTTCGGAGGTGAGCTCCGCGTGCACCACGTATCCTGGCGGTCGGGGCCTCCTCTCTATTCGGAGGTGGCTCTGCGCACGCCACGTGTCAGTGCCGGACCTTCCCTCTTGTTCATAGACGAGCTCCGAGGTTGACATGCGTCCAACAGTGTCGGACCTCCCGGAGATAAGCTCCGGTGGTGACACGTGTCCACTAGAACCGGACCTCTCGTAGACGAGCTCCGAGATCGACACGTATCCCACACGACTGGTCCTCTGATTTCCGTGGTGACTAGCTCCGAAGGTGACATGTGTCCTGCGGCTGGCCTTGCTTCTCCGCATAGGCTAGCTCCGGGGGCAACACGTGTCTCACAGGGTCAGACTTCTCCCCCTTTGCGGGGATGAGCTCCAAAGGCGCCACGTGGCCAGCGGGCTGCGGGAGTTGTCTTCGGCGCTCTTGGTGAACTGTATTCGGCTCTTTTTGGCTATCTTCTTGATTCTTTCTCTGTTCCCACTTCTTTCAAAATGTTTTCTCTACATGAAACATGAATACATGCAGAAACCAAAAATGAGGGTGTCACAACTAAGAGCAGTGGGAAAATTGAATTTTAGAGGTTAAAACTATGGGGTGGGACCCACTGTCAGTCCCACACTCGAGCAAACCGACTGCATCACTCGGTGCCCAGTTCTTTGCGCGCGCTCGGTGATCGCCACGGTGCCGATCGATGTTGCCAGCCCCTGCTCGTGCTTTCTCACGCCCAGGCCGACATCCACCCTCCTTATCCCCGCACTCGAGCCGGCAAAGACCAGGTTTGCTCGTTGCTTCTCGCTCTTGCGCAAAAACATAGCCACAGACACGATGCCTTGGTTGCTCGACTGGGAGACCGCGCCAACTTGTGTGTGGACTCCTCCTGAGTAGCAAAACGGCACCGTGAGCTCGTGCACCAGCACCTCGACACAAAACCCCGTTGTGATCGGCACCCACAACC
The DNA here is from genome assembly GCA_030760725.1 of Neostapfia colusana. Classification (NCBI taxonomy): domain Eukaryota; kingdom Viridiplantae; phylum Streptophyta; class Magnoliopsida; order Poales; family Poaceae; genus Neostapfia; species Neostapfia colusana. Next base: position 50,327,483 of record JASWHV010000015.1, read on the forward strand.
CTAGAAACCACAGTTTTGTGGCGGCCGAAAAACTATGGCACCTCGGGCTCACGTGGACAGCTCAAATGGTAGCTTGTCATGCCTGAGCAGAAACACCCACAGACGCGCCGGACCACCGTGCTTCTTCCATCCAAGTCTCAGCCCAAGCCGTGGTTCATTGCCGGAGTAATTTCAGTTTTGCTGCCTGTCGGTGTAAACTGAGTTCTCGGTAAGGATTCAGCAAATTCCCAATCACTCGTTGTTTCTAGTGCCTAAGATCACACACACGTACTCTAGACTCATTAGCGCACATGCACGGAAAAATCTTAGCGTAAGAGGGGGTGTACAGACAGTATTTCATGGTTTTTTGCCGGCGCACCGTCGCTACCAGCTCGGGCGCACGGTGAGAGCTACCCTAGAGCCTTTTCCTAGCCCCTTTATGGCTATGTCGAGCATCACGGTGATCTACCGATGCTGTAGCGCCGTTTAGCCGGGTTTTTGGCAGGCTAGAAGGGGCGGGCAACGTCGCCGGACTTCAGTTTGAGCCACCATTCGTCGCGAGATGGGTTAGGGGCATCGCTGGGTCGGGAAAGTTGCACCAACGTCTTCAGCACGTAAAAATAAGGGCTGAAGGCAAGTGGGAGCACGGGAGGAGGCCAGACGATGGAGTTCCGGTGAACTCCGGCGAGCTCGGGCGCGGGAGAGCGCGGGCAGGCGGGAGGTTGAAGACGACCCCCAGACCCACGCGTCAATGAGTAGGGATTTAAATCGGGATCGGTTGCTGCTCAAAATCATTTTTGGATGCGCGCGGGTAGGACTCAGTGGCCCCATGTGGCAGCCGCTGAGGAGCCGACACGTAGCCCTGGGACCCACCGGCAGGAGTTTAAACTTTTTCCTGATTTTCAGATTTAGTTCAAACTTCAAACCCACATAACTTTGGCCAGGAAACTCCAAATCGAGTGAAACAAATTTTGTTGGATCCAGCTCTCTGATTAATTTCCAACAAATCAAGTTTCACTTAATGAAAACCTTTATTTCTCCAGAATTAATTCTTCAAAATTTAAAATGTTTAGAATTTTAACTGGAGAACCCTTTAGTGGAAAATTTGGAAATTTGGCCAGGATGTTCAACATAATATCCCTGAGCTACCATAAATATTTCATGTCCAGTTGAGATCATTTGATCCACCTAATGGTTTGATTAAGGAAACTGTTCCAGGAAAAAAATGAAAAATGTCCAGAAACATTTTCAGATTTTCTCTGAACTTGTTTAGCTCATATCTTTGGCTAGAAATCTTCAAATTAGGTGAAACCAATTCCATTAGAACCTTTGGAAAATCTAGTTTCCAGAAAGTCATGGCTTGCCCCATGAAAATCCATAGAACACCCTAAGAGCTCCAATTAAGGCCAAATGCACATTTATTCGGGGAGGGCACAAATTAGCTTTGCTGCAAACAAAATTTGGCCAAGTCTCTGTTTTGGGTTTATCCAAACCACAGTAAAAATTTCAGAGTTTGGGCCTGTCTAGCAGTACTTATAGTCTTAATAATATTCACACCAAACTTATATGCATTTAAATTGACATATACATGTAATTGTCTCATGTAGTCGCTAAGGTTGAGGAGGAGCCAGAAGTATTAGACTTCATAACTCCGGAGGAACAGCTAGCCTACGAAAAACAGCAGCAAGGCAAGCTCCGGTTTGCATTAGCCGTTTTATAAATTTTATTGTTTTGAGAACATACATGGAGTACCCACTTTATTTATGCATTAGAGTCTTGTTTGAAAACCCAAATGCATAGCCAAGAAAACCCTGGTTTTGGGCAAAGGTTTTTAAACCTCGATTAGCTACTGCAATGCTAAGATGGTGTAGGATTTGGTACAAGTCGAGTAGTTGAAACTGCTCGCGGGAATAGGCTAGAGGCACACTACTCGGTTAGAGATAGCAAATGGAACACATGGCAAGAAAAATGAGACCGAGCAGAGAGTAAGGGCAGCAGGACTTTGGGGACTGGGCTCCGCTTGTGTCGATTGAGTACCGAGCCGTGTGCGGGCCTGTTTTGAACAAGCTAGAACAGTACCGAAGACCTACCGGATAAATGGGAACCGGGAAACCGATGTAATTCGGGTAGCTGGGTGTTGAGGCATAGCTGGTCGTCCAGAGGGTAGGTTGAGAGCTTGAGGTGTAAATCGGCTGGCGGCACTGCAGATGCGTGCGCAGAGACCTCTTGCTTGGGACGATGGGACCGGTGCAAACTTTGGCTGACGGGTGAAAGATTGTTGCATATGACGTCCGTGATGGTTGCTGTAGGCAAAATCGAGACGGGTGTACGTGACGGGTTATTCGGCTAACCCTACAGGTGTAAATCGATTATAATCGCCATCCCTCTCGTTCAGTGAGTACCACTTGTTCACTGTACCATGACGTAGAAAGAACAAGCTAGAGTCATGTTAAAAGTTGCAGATTGAAAGCTATACCTTGGTTGCTAATGATCTGTTGTAGTTTAGAGCAAATTAAATTTCTTTTCAACCTTGGGCAAAAGACATGAGAGAAATGTGTTTCTTGTTTGATTGCAGATCTCTTATGTGTCTTAGCGTGAGGTTCTCCACAACTTGCTGCTAAAACTTGAAAGTAAGGTTCAACTATTTAGGTGTGTCCTTTGCAACTTACATTCCTATTTACACTGTAATCCAGCATGTAGAAGTTTCATGTATAGGAAAGACGGGTGAGTCTTGCTGAGCCATCGTGCTCACTGCTTGTGTTTGAAGCTTTTGCAGGGTGTTATGAGGAGGAGACTTCCGAGGAGGAGACGGACCCCCAAGAGGGCAACCCCATCGAATGGGAGTCGTGCACGCCGCCGTGTTAGTATGTGTGCGTGCTAGAGGGAACACGTTCACGTGCTGAACGTGGACTCTGTTGCTTAGTCTACGCCCGTGAGTGTGGACTGAACGTATTTTGTTGTAAACATGTTTATAAACTCTTTTATGTAATAAAACTTTGCTTCCGCGTTGTACCTTTTACGTTTGTTATCCGGTGCTGTGCAACGCAGCACCCCTCAGCGAAATCCGGGCTAGTCGAGGCCGGTTTGGCCCTTGCAGCATGGTATCAGAGCTTGCTTGCGGTTTAACGCACTTAAAAAGGTCATCTTTTTAAAAACTCAGCGAGGAACGAGTTAGTAGCCCATATAAGGATTTTATTAGTGTATAGCAAGTGGCAAATCTAACCTAATTGTTTATGTTGGAAAATCATGCATCTCGGGATGTCATATGTCTTGGGGGGTGCATGTAAGCGCTGTCCACCAGTGCGCACAAGCTAAAGGGTGGAGCCTCCTGGGTGGCAGGTAACCCGGCCAGCTTTAGTATTCTCTATGACTCTTCATGTCGTTTGGGGTATTCGAGCAACGCCCTTCCCTGGCTTGCTACAGGCAAGTTTGGGAGACCCCGTCACGTGGTTAGTAACGTGAACACGTAGCTCAAGGCGTGTTTGGCTTGAGAACAACCGTGTGAGTGATGACGGACGGTTGTATGAACTGTATTGGGACTGGGTTCGGTGTGCAGCCGAGCCCGACGATTGTGTGAGTTATTTGCAGGTAATCCAACCATGGATCGGTAGACGAGTAGCACACGTGTGCGAGAGACGTTTATTGCCTCTGAATTAATGAAGCGGGCTAAATCCGGTATAGGTTTTTCTTTGTGAGGAACGTAGTACCAACATGAACTGGTGATGCTTCGACGTCACACCCCACTAAATGATCAACCCCATTGTAAAATTTGAAGGTTTTGATCCAGAGTACTAATACTTTGATATAACTTCTTCCCGTAATCAGGATGTTCAAAGTTAACAAGTTTTCAACTTATAGGATATTAAGGACAGAGTCCCCTGTTTTCAGCTGAATTAAGGCTGAAAATTAAACAGAGGTTAGAGGTTGAGTTATTTTGAGGTTGCGGTCATATGATACATTTATAGAAATATTTGGAAGAGCTTTACAACTTTTCTATTGATTTCCAGAGGTGTTTCATCCTTTAACTAGTCAAAAAATGCAGTAGAGTTGAAACTGTCCAGAAAACAGGGCAGAGCAGATAGTCTCTGTAACTCTCTGTAAAATGAGCATAACATCCTGCATAAAAATTGAAAAATAGAAAATGAGGTAGTTATGAAAAGTTTATCAGATGAGCTGAAACTTTGTAACAGAAAGTTTTGTCAAATTAAATGAAAATTGACTGGAATTCTTGGATCAAATCAGTACCTCTAGCAGGGAGGTGCTGTCCAAATTTATCCAGAAATTGTGTCAATTTTTAATCTCGTAACTTTTGAACCAAGATTGATCTGAGGGAAAACAAATACATAATGGAAATCTATTGAAGTTAGCTTTAAGTTTGATGTTGAGTTCCAGAACTGGTTTTACTTTTGGCATGGTCTAAATCAGGTTGGAAGGGAAACTGGTCAGGGCTGTCAGTTTGGGCAGCAGACCAGCAATCAAATCTATTCTAAGTTTGAATTGTGTTTCCAAGTTTTATGAGTTCAATGACATGTTTTATGTTATAACTCAATGATTTACTGTTGAAATTCATATTTTTTATTTTTTTTCAAATATATTTTCACAGATGACAGCGGATAAACAAATGGAGAACGGGTGGGTGGTATCCCATGTTCTCAATGCAGCGGTTATCCAGAACTGTTGAATCTAATACTTCAATATTTCGGATATGTGGAGACGCCGCTGTACCTCGCCAAGGAAGAAGGCAAGGTGGGGAACAAGACATGGACCATCCATGTAGAGGTTCCAGCAGAACCTACGCCACCCGGTTGGGCACCGTTCACCGTCACGGTGAGGGGTAGACAACCGGAGGAGATGTGGCAAGTGGCAGCCCGCGACACCATGTAACGTTTCTGCTAATTACACATCAGAGCTATGGAGGGCACTCCATACGCGCTTGTTCCGGTGGAGGGACGAGCTAATCACGTGTGGAGGGAGAGGTACGCTGCGGCAACCAATCCAAGTTGCTCAAGCTACAACTCCGCGGAGGCAAACCTCAGCCTCCAGTTGATGGCAAGGAAGACAGTGATGGACAGCCAAGCTGTCCATACAGCTCAACTTGCCGTGGAGCTCAAGGAGAGAACCGGCCACCAAGGCCATTTTGAGAGTCCTCACAGCGCACTCTGTAATGTTCTCCTTCCGACGATAAAGCGACTGAACGAACAACACAATCAGTTGCGTTGTCTGAAGAAGGCGAAGAAGAAAAGCCATGTCGACATTGCGTCTTTACAGCAGCAAGTACAGGCCTTGACCCAGCAGAATGAGGTCCTCACTCAAGAGCATGATGACACTATGGAGGAGGGGCAGGGCTGGGAAGAAGATTACAACCAGGCCATAGACGAGGTGCATGCATTGCAAGACCTCATACCTCCGGTAGTGGGCCTACCGATGGTAGGTGCCGTACCCGTGGTTTTGGGTATCCTGGCGATGTGGGAACCTAAACCAGAAGAGGAGGTCATGGACCTAGAGCAACCAGCAGAGGTAGCGGAGGAGGACGACCCACAGAAGGTCGAGTTCTACTCCGAGTAGTGAGTTACCGTCGCCAAGTAGGGCAGCGAGGGTGGTGTGTAGGAACTTTTGTAATCGGTGACATGTCGGGTAGACAGTAGCATGTGTATAGGTAGTGACGACATGAGCACGACTTCTCGGGGATCCGAGAATAATGTATCTTGTATAAAGTTTATGCTTTATCAATATATGTGAATGTTGTGCATGTTTATTCATGTGTCACTGCAATACCTACTGTTTTATATGGAATTTTAAGAATGGCATGTGCTGATCGCTGCTGTTTTAAATTTATGAATGACTCGCACTCGTGCGAACCCGGAGGTTGGGGGTTCTAGTCAGGGGGAGAGGCCTCCCAACAGCCTCCTGAGGATTCCTCAGGTCAGCAACAGCAATAACCGCCACCACCAACAGTTACATTGGCCGACATCGTTGCGGCCATGGCGGTCACATCAGCAGCATACAGAGCTGCTGCAAACTCTTATTGCGAATACGTCTCGACCAGAGAGGCGTCAAGACCGAGAGGAGCGCCAACAAAGCTCCTACTCCGACTTTCTGGCGACTCATCCCCCGGTATTCTCAAGGGCGGATGAACCCCTCGATGCGGAAAACTGGCTCCGCACGACGGAGATGAAGTTCGAGCTGCTCCAAGTTAGTGAGCAGCGCAAGACTCAGTTCGCGGCCCAGAAGCTTCAAGGGTCCACGAGCGCTTCCTGGGCAAACTTTTGTGCCTCGCAATTCACCGAGCGATTTCTGACCTGGGCGGATTTCAGGACAGCCTTCAGGGCCTATCACATACCGCCTGGTCTTATGAAGAGGAAGACACATGAGTTCCTCCATCTGCAGCAAGGCAGAAGGAACGCGCTGGAGTACTCCACGGCGTTCAACGATCTCACACTATATGCATCATATCACGCCGATACTGACGAGAAGCGGCGGGACCACATTTACCAGGGGATTAATCCGCTCCAAAAGGACAAGCTGGCAATGTTCAATCGCGGCAGCCTCAACGACATTATTGATGCTGTGATTGTTCAAGAGGACTCCGGTAAGGAGTTAGCGGCGGTGGAGAAGAAGCGAAGCGAGCCGCAGAGCATAGGAGAGGGAGGTGGTCCTCCCCAAAAATACCGGATGGTGTTTCGCTCACCATCGGGTCAACGCTGGCAGCCACCACAGCGGCCGATGTAATTCCGCCGTCGGCCATATTCTCCATCGGCGTTCTGGCCGGCATTACCAGCACCACCTCCGCAGAAACAACAGCAGCAGCGGATGATGCCGCGTGCGTTTGCACCTCAGCAGCGCATGCCGGGCTTTCGTCCTCCAAGCACGGGCCAGCCGTCAACCGCGTGCTACAAATGCAGTCGCCAAGGGCACTTCGCCAACAACTGTCCTGAGGGGCAATGCGGCGGACAGGCACCCCAGTTTCCAGGAAGGAATCAGCCCCGGAACCCCATTAATGCGCGGTGGGCAAATCCTAAGCCCGACACCATCCACCAACTCGCCATAGAGGACGTGCCGGAAGGGCAGCCAATCCTTGCGGGTATGTTCCAACTCCACTAGCATCCCGCCATAGTGATATTTGATTCAGGCACCACGCATAGTTTCATTAGCCAAGCTTTTATTGCTAAATACAGCTTGCAAATAATATCCACCAAGAGTCCTTACGTGATTTGTTCACCAGGTGGAAAATTTCAGCAAGCATGATTGTTTCGAAAGTGCCATTATGCTTAGAGGGTAGAGTATACCCTATGTCTCTCATAGTTTTAGGGGTAAAAAAGGTCGATGTCATCCTAGAGATGTCATGGTTAACCCTCCAGGGCGCTGTTTTAGACACCGTCCTCCGAGTCATGCATTTGCACTTAGAAATGCACGAATCTCACTCATTATTTCTGGACAGTCCAGAAATAAAACTTTCAAGTGTACACCAATCCACCACTATCAGATTGTAAGAGATTTCAGTAGTCCGTGAGTTTCCTGACGTGTTCCCGGATGATTTACCGGGGATGCCGCCCCACAGAGAGGTGGAGATCAAGATTGAACATACACCAGGAACTATGCCAGTATCCCGAAGGCTGTACAAGATGGCGCCAAAGGAGTTGGCAGAATTGAAAACTCTGTTGACGGACCTGCTGGAGAAGAGTTTTATTAGGCCGAGCTCCTCGCCATGGGGCTGTTCGGCATTTGTGAAGAAGAAGGATGAAATGTTACAGATTTGCATAGACCATCGTCCACTAAACGCCATGACTATCAAGAACAAGTACCCGTTGCCACGGATCGACATGTTGTTTCATCAGTTGGTCGAAGCAAAGATCTTTTCCAAGATGAGCTTAATATCTGGGTACCACCAGATTAAGATACGGGCCGAGGATATACCGAAGACGGCTTTCTCGACGAGGTACGGACTTTATTAGTACCTGGTCATGTCTTTCAGCCTCACCAATGCTCCAGCTCACTTCATGTACTTGATGAACTCGGTATTTATGCCAGAGCTGGACAAGTTTGTCTTGGTCTTCATCGATGACATATTGGTATATTCCAAGTCGGAGAAAGAACACGTGAAGCATCTACGTATAGTCTTTCAAAGGCTGCGGGATCACAAGCTATACGCGAAATTCAGCAAGTGCGAATTCTGGATATCGCAAGTGCCTTTTCTTAGGCATATTATCTCAGTGGAGGGCATTGCTGTAGACCCGAGTAAGATCACACAAGTGCTGAATTGGAAGTCCCCGAGAACTGTTCTCAAGGTATGGAGTTTCCTCTGACTCGTGGGGTATTATCGGAGGTTCATGCCGAACTTCTCGAAGATTGCCAAGCCTATGACAGAGCTGCTGAAGAAGGCTACCAAATATGTTTGGAGTCCAGCATGTGAAGCAGCGTTCAAGGCATTAGTGAAGCACCTAACATCAGCACCGGTTTTGTGCGCAGCCAGACACAACAAAACCGTTCGATGTGTACTGCGATGCATCTGGCATTGGGCTCGGATGTGTGCTGATGCAAGACCAAAGGGTGGTCGTGTATGGATAACAGCAGCTCAGGAATCATGAGCAAAACTATCCAACTCATGACTTAGAGCTCGCTGTTATGGTACTCGCACTAAAGATGTGGAGGCACTACCTACTCGGTAACCTCGTACATTTATATACCGACCACAAGAGCCTCAAGTACATATTCACTCAGAAGGAGCTGAACATGAGGCAGCGAAGATGGTTGGAGTTGATAAAGGATTACGAAATAGAGATCCATTATCATCCGGCAAGGCTAACATAGTGGCGGATGCGCTGAGTCACAAGTCACACGTCCACAATCTGACCATCATACCGTTGGAAGAGAGCGAGCCACCATTGCATGTGATTCTACATGGAGCTCTCTACAACCTAGCTCTTATCCCCACCATCCATGAAGAAATAGCGGCAGGTCAGAAACATGACATGGGCATGTCGCATTTTCGGAGACGTGTAGACAGTGAGGAGCTGAAGTGTTTCCGAAAAGACGGAGACAACGTCCTAGGGTTCAAGGACCGGATAGTTGTACCCCGTAACCCAGAGTTGCAGAAGAAAATCTTTGATGAGGCTCACTTATCAAAGTTTTCTATTCACCCCGGCAGTAACAAGATGTATCAAGAACTCAGAAGCAAGTTCTAGTGCACATGGATGAAGCGGGAGATAGCAAAATACGTGTCCGAGTGTGATACATGCCGTAGGGTGAAAGAGGACCACATGAAGAAACCGGGACTGCTACAACCACTAGGCGTTCCTCCCTGGAAGTGGGAGGATGTTAGCATGGATTTCATCGTCGGTTTACCCACCACATTTCAGAAGCATGATTCAGTGTGGGTGATCATCGACCGGCTCACCAAAGTTGCCCATTTTATCCGGGTCAACACCAACTACAACGCCAAGAAGTATGCTGAATTGTACATCTCACGGATCATATGCTTATACGGCGTACCCCGTAACATCATATCGGATCGGGGCATTTATTTGTGTCTATTTTTTGGGAGAAGCTACATGCTGCATTGCAGACGATGCTGATCCGTAGTTCAGCGTACCACCCGCAGACGGGTGGACAAACCGAGCGGGTAAATCAGATTTTAGAAGATATGCTACGAGCTTGTGCTATCAACCACGGTAAGAATTTGGATGATCACTTACTGTTAGCCGAGTTCTCGTACAACAATGGGTACCAAGCCAGCATCGAGATGGCGCCTTACGAGGCACTATACGGAAGAAAATGCCGCACACCACGGAATTGGTATGAGTCTGGCGAAAAAAAGGTCACGTTCGGGATTGATCTTGTCAATAATCCGGAAGAAAAGGTTCGTCTTATTCAAGCGAACCTCAAAGCCGCTCAATGCCGACAAAAACAGTATGTGGACTGGAGAAGATGTCCTTTGCAATTCGAAGTCAGGGATCACATGTACCTACGTGTGTCTCCAATGAAGGGCGTGAACAGATAAGGGGTGAGAGGAAAGTTGGCACCTCGATTCATCGGTCCATTCCAGATTACAGAAAGATGGATCAGTTGCATACCGGCTGGAGTTACTAGAAACACTCTCCGGTGAGCACGACGTCTTTTACATTTCTCAGATGAGAAAGTGCCTCAAGCTTTCAACCACCGTTCAGCTGGGAGATATTGAAGAATTGAAACCGGATCTCACTTATCGGGAGGAGCCAGTTAAAATAATTGATGAAAAGGCCCGAACCACACACAATCATATATTGTGGTTCTACAAGGTTCTATGGAGTACTCACTCCGTAGATGAAGCGACATGGGAGAGCGAAGGCTTTCTTCACGCTAACTACCCCGACTTTTTAACGTCGCATATACGGTAATTTTCCATCGTCCTCTCTCTCATTTTCACCTTATAATCTCAGGACGAGATTCTTTTAAGGGGGGAGGAATGTAAGGGCCCAAGTTTTTCATTTGCTCAAAGTGTTCATCACACCATACACACTTCATTTGAGGAAATCTTATGAACATCTTTGAAGAGCAAGTAAACACTATCAACATAGTGATTAGAGGATAAACTCACAAAATGAAAAAGTGGTATTTCCCACATGCATCATATAGGGGATGAGCCTATTAAAAACTCCTAGACTTTGCTAGGAATGCTCATGCCAAATTTCACCCAAATCCAAAACCTTTTGAGGTATTTTTGGGTGTAATTAGAAAGAGACTAGTATGAATTTAAAATCAAATTCAAACTCCTTTCATCCCATGAATTTAAAAGTGGGATTCATCTTCACACTCAGCACATTTTTGTGAGATCACACACCAATTTTCACTCCATTTGGAGTTGATCTTGACATGAGCTAATTTATGCAAATTCAAATCCAATTTGAATTTCAAACTGCATATGTGCTGTAAATATATTTCGAACACTCCACAATTTGAATCATTAAAATCCAAATGGGCATTGGGGGAATTGTTCAAATGTACAGGGGCATAGAGGTCACCAATATTAAGAGTAGTGAATTTTAGAGGTTAAAACTAGGGGGTGGGACCCACTGTCAGTCTCACACTCTAGCAAACCAACTGCATCAATCGGTGCCCGGTTCTTTGCGCGCGCTCGGTGATCACCACGGCACCGATCGACGTTGCCAGCTCCTGATCATGCGTTCTCACGCCCAGGCCGCCGTCTACCTTCTTATCCCCGCACTCGAGCCGGCAAAGACCAGTTTTGCTCGTTGCTTCTCGCTCTCGCACAAAAACATAGCCGCAGACACGCCGCCTCGGTTGCTTGATCAGGAGACCGCGCCAACTCGTATGTGGACTCCTCCTGAGTAGCAAAACGGCACCGTGAGCTCGTGCACCAGCTCCTCGACACAAAACCCCGCTGTGATCGGCACCCACAACCCTAGAAACCACAGTTTTGCGGCGACCGGAAAACGACCGCACCTCGGGCTCACGTGTACAGCTCGAACGGAAGCTTGTCACGCCTGAGAAGAAGCATCCACAGACGCACCGGACCACCGTGCTGCTTCCATCCAAGTGTCATCCCAAGCCGTGGTTCATCGCCGGAGTAATTACAGTTTTGCTGCCGGTCGGTGTAAACTGAGTTCTCGGTAAGGATTCGGCAAATTCCCGGTCACTCGTTATTTCTAGTGCCTAAGATCGCACACACGTACTCTATACTTGTTAGTGCATATGCACGGGAAAAATCTTAGCTTAAGAGGGTGTGTACAGACTGTATTTCATGGTTTTTCACCGGCGCACCGTCGCTACCAGCTCGGGCGCACGTTGAGAGCTACCCTAGAGCCTTTTCCGAGCCCCTTTGCGACTATGTCGAGGATCACGGTGATCTACTGATATTGTAGCGCCGTTTAGCCGGGTGTTTGGCAGGCTAGAAGGGGCGGACAACGTCGCCGGACTCAGTTTGAGCCGCCACTCGTCGCGAGATGGGTTAGGGGCATCGCTGGACCGGGAAAGTTGCACCAACGTGATCAGCACATAAAAATAGGGATGGCGGCAAGTGGGAGCGCGGGAGGAGGCCAGACGACGGTGTCCCGGCAAACTCCGGCGAGCTCGAGCGCGGGAGAGCGCGGGCAGGCGGGAGGTTGAAGATGACCCCCAGACCCACGCGTCAGCGAGAAGGGATTTAAATCAGGATCGGTTGCGGCTCCAGATCATTTGTGGCTGCACGCATAGGACTCAGTGGCCCCGTGTGGTAGCCGCTGAGGAGCCAACACGTAGCCCCGGGACCCACCGCCAGGAGTTTAAACTTTTTTCCCGATTTTCAGATTTAGTTCAAACTTCAAACCCACATAACTTTAGCTAGGAAACTCCAAATCGAGTGAATCAAATTTTGTTGGATTCATCTCTCTGAGTACTTTCAAAAACACCAAGTTTCACTTCATGTAAACCATTATTTCTCCAGAATTAATTCTTCAAATTTAAACTGTTTAGAATTTTAACTGGAGAACCCTTTAGTGGAAAATTCTGATATTTGGCCAGGATGTTCAACATAATATCCCTGAGCTACCATAAAAATTTCATGTCCACTTGAGATAATTTGGTCCACCTAATGGTGTGATTAAGGAAACTGTTCCAGGAAAAAATTAAAAATGTCCAGAAACATTTTTCAGATTTTCTCAGAACTTGTTTAGCTCATATCTTTGGCTAGAAATCTTCAAAATAGGTGAAACCAATTCCATTAGAACCTTTGGAAAATATAGTTTCCAGAAAGTCATGGCTTGCCCCATGAAATGTAAAAGTACCAAAAACATGAATACAAAGAAACAGGTGATTGAACGTCATTGTGTTTCTGTTTCATGAAAAATGGGACTTACAAAAAACTTTCTTACATGGGATGGTATACGTGAGGTTTGACAACACGGGTTCGAGCATCCATTTGAATGTGTTGGACCAAGGTGGAGTTAAACTCATGTGTAATCATACATGTATATGAGAAAGAACAAAAATAAGGTCTTTAGACTCAGGCTCAGCTCAAATTGCCGCCAAACTTTTGTATACACATGGAGCCTCATACATTTGAATTGTGGAGATTATGGTGGCAACTTTCTGATTTGAGGGTGAGCTAAAGAGGGATGGATTATGATCATGTTGAGTCGTGCTGAATTCAAACATCTTAAGGCAAGGGAATGACTTGAGTTATGTCACCTGAAATGATAAACTCAAACATGGACATGTGGGGGAGAGCTAAAATGTTCTTTACCTCATACTGAACACATGTTAACCTAGGGAAGAATTTCACTCCCAAAAATCTAACTCATAGGCACATTCTCTATGAGCGGAGGGGAGGGAAGTGTAAACCCCATTTTTGAACCCTTGCAAAGCATTCATGTTCAGATGATCCAAAGGCCTATATGTGAGATGACCTTTGCAGTACTCAGGGATAAAGGAGCTTAAGATCTAAATTTGGAGAAAATTTGAGCTCCTATACCATTTGTTCAAAGCATTGTTTGAGATCACCTTCGAATTCAAATTTGAGGGGCATGGTCAAACTGAACTTGTGAGGTTCAGCTTGGGACCAAGATTGATCGAGCATGGGCTAGGAGCAAACCAAAATGTTTCACCCAAATTCAGATGGGTCATCACCAAAGAGGACTTAAATATTCAGTTTGAATTAAATGGTTTACTTCAAGACAAAGAAGGCCCTTTCCAAAAAGGAAATTCAAACTGTTGTTTGAAAATTTGTATTTGCAATGGTCAACTCAAATATCAGAGGGCATATTAGAATTCATCAGGTCCAAATTATGAGGAAGTCAAATTTTGAGCAAATTTGGAGGTGCTTTGATATGTATATCAAAGAGACTTGTAAATTTCATGTAAATTTGAATTCAAATTTGAAACTGAAGTAAAAATTGACCAATTGGCAATTGGCCTTTGAATTTGAGCTCTTCATAGCTGAATTTGCAATGTGCCAAAATTTGGAGATATTTGTGAGAGTTTTGGGGATAAGAAGAGGGGTGGACCCCACATGTCATTGGGAGGAGACTTACACCCGAAGGAAACCGGTGCTTCTGTTCAGACCGAGCTCGGGGCAATTGACCGCAGGCCGACACCGGGACACACGGGGAGGCCACCTCCTGGTTTTAGCTCGCGCTGGAGACCTGCTCGACGTCTCATCGCGCCCTCATCCGGTCAGCAAGTGTTCCGCTCGATCACAAACTGCCACACGAGGGCCTGATATCTCTCTCGCGCAGAGACAAAGCAGCTCACGCTTCTGCCTCGGCTGCCACCGGAGAACCCCAAACTCCTGCGTGCAGAGGCCGGCTGAGCTGCAAAAGCACACCATGAACTCCTCCCTCACCTCCTCAGCACGACAAACAGCAGCTTCCGGCGTCCTAGGGTTGGTGCATGAAGGTTTTTCCTTCTCCTCTGTCCATACAACGTTGCCTCACTGTTCTTCGTCTTCCGGTCACTCCAGTGCCTCTCCGGCACAAAAAACTTCACCCTAAGGTGCGCCAGGACATCTAGCTACTCCTACCATGGTCCTCTTGCCCTTCCCCAACGCCGGCTAGCCGGAATTTAGTTTTTGGCACCGGCGCACGTGAAGGACCGACCTCAGCAAGTGTCTGAAATTAGTTCCAATCGTTTGATCATTCGTTATACAACTCAAACCACAGCTACTAGGGTTCCTAGCGCCCTTCCACGCCGAAGCACGAAGCAAACCGACCCTACTATGCCCCGGGCGACGAGAAATCAGCGCCGGCGGCTAAAACTGCCGCGGTCCATGGTGACGACTAGTTTGCAGCCATTTTCTGCACGATTTGATCTCCGTTCCACGTTCCTCGACCACTAGGGATGCTTTAGGGAATCGTAGCTCGCCGGGAGAAGCCTTGGACACGCTGGAACGCGTCCATGCCGAGCTCCCGAGCCGCCCCGCCGATGCCGACCCACCTACGGCCGTTTTCACGCGGGGAAACCTTGCCCGGCTGCTGGGCCAAGTTGTGAGGAGTGTGTAGGGCAAAACCGGAGCAAAAACGTGGAGAAATGAGGGAGAACGGGGCGCGCCACCCTTCTGTCCGGCGTGCAACAGCGGGCTCTGGCGAGAGGTTGAAGAAACACCTGACTTGTGGGCCCCACTTTTGAATTGTTCTGTGTAGAATTCAAATAGAAAGTTGTTCAAACTTTAGAACCTCATAACTTTTGCTAGGAAGCTCCAAAATTTGTGATTCAGATTGGGTTGGCTTCAGTATGAAGAGCTATATCCAAATATGCAACCCAATTTGCATGAAACCCAATAGAAAATTCTGGAAAATTCTTTAAAGCTTTTCAGTAAAAGAATTTTAGAGGGAGATTCGTTCATCCAAAAATCCCCACATTTTTCCAGGATATTCTGTAGGCTATTAATGAACTCCTGTAAAAGTTTCAGCTCATTTGGAGTTGATTTGGTTAGGGTAATCCTGATTTCAATTTCTGTATTCAAATGAATACAGAAACATTTTCAGGGAATTTTTAAAAATGGCAAATTCAGTTCTGAGCATTCCTTAACTCCAAAAATGCTAGGAAAATTCATGCAAGCTATATGAACTATAGTTTAAATTGTAGTTCACTAAGTTTGACATGAACATGGGTTTTATCTCAGAATTAATTCTTCCTTGCTTAATTGCTTAGAAAATTGTTCTGAGCAAACCACTCAATTAAAAGTGCTAATTTTTGGTACAGAGGTATTTCTTGTGACAAGGAACTCACATGAAAATTCTCAGCTCCATTGGAGCTCTGGATAACCCCTGTTCTGTTTAACCTCTTAAGGTGATCAATATAGAAGAGGGGGAAACCACTTAGCACCTAATCATGTGCTTAGATCCAAACCCACCAGTGTCATTTTAAATTCTTAAACAGAGTTCAAGTTTTTAAAAACTTGTTATTAGAACTTGTAGCAAAGTCTTTACAATTAAACATATGTGCATATTCATTATGTGTAGCATCTACGTGAAGAACTTGAAGTCATCGGAGTAGAGATCAAAGGAGGGAGGAAAGAGATCAAGCCAAGTGGTCTTCACTAACTGAGATATATATATATTAGTCCCCTGCAAAACAAAGGCAAGCTCCGGTTTGCATTTAAGTTGTTTTATAAAGTTTTTCCTTTGTTCACTACTATGGGTCAAAGTTTGTATGTGCATTAGGTCAAGGGTGTTTTATACTCCACTTGCGTAACCAAAAATGAACCCTTAGGTCAAGGGCAGAAAGGTGTTATCGCTGTAGAATAAGGCCATGCTAAATAGGCTAGAACATCCGGTAGAAGACGAGTAGTTGGAATCTACTCACGAGCTATAGTTCAGGATCACATAAGTGTGGTTGGAAGGGAGAGGCAAACTAAAGTTTACATTTCTAAAGATGAGACCGGACAGGGGGGGTTAGGCTGTGACAAGATGAGGTCTTGGTCGAGTAGCTCTGCCTGGGTCAAGGGTGTTTTATACTCCACTTGCGTAACCAAAAATGAACCCTTAGGTCAAGGGCAGAAAGGTGTTATCGCTGTAGAATAAGGCCATGCTAAATAGGCTAGAACATCCGATAGAAGACGAGTAGTTGGAATCTACTCACGAGCTATAGTTCAGGATCACATAAGTGTGGTTGGAAGGGAGAGGCAAACTAAAGTTTACATTTCTAAAGATGAGACCGGAGAGGGGGGGTTAGGCTGTGACAAGATGAGGTCTTGGTCGAGTAGCTCTGCCTGTGTCGGTTAAGGACCGATGCGTGTGCCGCATCCAGGAGCAAGTATTGGGTTGTGTACCGGATGCTTACTGATATATGGGAACCAGGAAACAGATGTACCAGGTGCACTGGATTGTAGATGCATACCACATCGTCTCGTTAGACCTATGAGCCCGAGATGGCGCGACCGTGTCACACCCAGTTTTTCCGAAGAACAACCGAGTGAATATCACATGTATGCCAGGATCATTTTCTCATACATGTGATGACAAATAGTGAAGCATCATTTATTACAAGCCAGGTGTCGAATATAAATAAGTCTTACATAGCAAATGTCTCGATGGACAATAATAAGTTCATCACAAGTAAATAAACTAGCAGCGGAATATTATTCTTGAGGGCTCCGTCATAGGCGTTGCCCGGGGGACTCCATGAACCTAGAATCCTTCTTCGGGTCCGAAGTCTTGGTCATTGAACACCACATCATTCTCTTGACCTGAGCAGCAATATAAACCAACAAATATGCAAGTTTGAGTACCATTGGTACTCAGCAAGTGTGGGAAAGTTATGTCATGCATGGCTAGAACAAGGAGAGGTTGGACTCATGGTTAAAGCACTACGCAATTAATACCTATTACCTTAGCTTATTAAGCACCTACATTACTACATAGGTGAAATGGTCCCAAGCTCCCGTACCCTCATCATAATCAAATAACCATAACATCATTTCCAATGTTAAGCTCCCCGCTTAACATTCACAACTTCCAAAACCATCACGCCTCTAATCATGAATAAGTCCAAGCCGCTCTTGACCATGAGCACGGCTGTCATGACAGTTTTGACTCTGCAGAGTTTGTACCACTGTACCCACATGTAGTGATTTCATCCCCCGTTGCCGGGTGGACTAAAAGAACCTCCATTATGCCAGTGGCTACGAACCACATTCACACTTCCCAGGTGTGTAGCCAGGAGATCACTACGAAGCCTTTACAAAGGGATTCCCGACGAGCGTGGGCCCACTGAGGTTTCACCCCTAACAGCATACAAGAGGCTCCAACCCCGCTGCAGTGCCCCCCCCCCTTGAGCCTTGCGGTTCATATGGTAGTCCAGCTGACACCTATTCCCCGCACCATCCAACACACCCATACTACGCCGGGGATACACCTAATTAATTGGCCAAGCTGCCCCATCTCAGCATGTGGTTGGCACTGTAAAGCCAGGTTACATGCTCCATGAACCGGTCCTTAGGATCCAGGCAAGTACCAAACACAAACCCGAGTCTCGTGCACCCAGCACACAACCAAAACATCCAACTTGCCTTGATCCCTACCTCTACATAACTCACAATATCTCATTCAAGAGTATGGTAAAATAAACTGATAATCTCATATCCCAAACATCCCATTCTAAGCATGGCTAAGCATATGCATAATAATAAATGACATGATAAAATAAATCCCAACCCAAGCTACAAGGAAACAAGGTAATGCAATTCTAGGAAAACTTCCTAACATGGGTTTCATATTTCAATTGACAATGCAAATAATTCTAGCTACACATCCTAGCATAGGATCAAAGTGGTCAAGAACACTTGCCTCCTTCTTGCTGCTCTTGAAATGGATAGTCCTGATCTTGGAAAGGAATAACTTGCTCTTGAGCAGGTTCTATATCATACCATCACACATAGCAAAAGAAAAATAACAACCCATAAGACATAGTTCACACTTCCACTTCATACAAACCACACATTCATATTTATGAAAGTCATTTACCATTATGTGTGTTGTGGTTACTCTATGTGTGTTGATTTGTGGCTTGCATGCACTTTTAATCATGTGTATATGATTCCTACTTTTGTGTTCACATTTATACTTACATACTATATATATGAGTTTCCAATTTAAATAAATTCCTTATATTTAACTACTACACCTTTTTACTACCAAATAAGCATGAAAGGTATTTTCCTTCTCCATATGTGTCTTTATAATTTCTACCAACCCTAAACTGAACTCTTTGGATTTTAGAAACTCCATTAATCATTTACTAGTTGCTATATTTTCAGATTTAATTTCTTATGCATAAATGTGTACTTTATTATGAAAATAGTAAGACACATCATCTAAACAGCATAGGTTCTGGTCCTAAATAATTTTAATAACATATTTTGACCTTTGCCTCTGATGTAAACTATTTCACAATTATTTTCCCTATTTTCTAAAACTATTCTTTACTTAAAAATGTGTCCCTAGATGTGAATAATAAATTAAACAGATTCAATTCAGCCCAAAATATGTTTTTATCTCACTCCAAAGTTTCCTAAATACTGAGAAAGTCTTTAATTAAATTTTGAAAATATGTTTGTCCCACTTTTTAATTTTTAAACACTAGCCACATATTCAATTTCCTAAATTAAATACTAAACAGGGCTAAAAAGATAAACTCACCCCATTACAGGGTCTATAATATTATTTTCAGAATTTCTAGGGGTCTAGCTACACTTATCAGAGGTGTT
This sequence comes from Neostapfia colusana, assembly GCA_030760725.1. NCBI lineage: Eukaryota > Viridiplantae > Streptophyta > Magnoliopsida > Poales > Poaceae > Neostapfia > Neostapfia colusana. The sequence continues at coordinate 50,346,639 of JASWHV010000015.1, forward strand.
TTTCCTAATTTTTATTAAGTCCAGGGGCTAAAACTGATTTTTAAATGAATTTACATGATTTTCTGGAGTTCCAGGGGCTAGATCAGAAGTTTCCGGGGCTAGCTCTTATTTCCCGAGAACCCCAGGGGGTAGCACGTAAGATTTCCAGTCTTTATATCGCGGGGCTGACGTGGACCGTCCGATTTTAAACCGACGGCTGAGATTATAACGCCGAACCGGTACGCGGGGGTTTAAACTCTACCGTGCGATTTAAAATAAACGGCGCACAAGTGGCCACGTCGCTCTGATCGAGCGCGGCCGGCGCTGCCGGTGGCGCACGGCGGCGGGAAGCGGCGATCTCGCCGGAAACTTTTGGATCCTCGAGAATTCTCCCTAGAACTGTGATCTTATGGCATAGATCGGTAGAGGGGAGGTCGGGGATCTCACCTCGGGGGTTTTCTTGAGCTCGGAGGTCCTGGAAGGTGATCGGCGGCGAGGTCCGAGGCAAAACCATGGCGAAGCTCGTCGGCGCTGTGTTTACACCGCAAGTCACCGAGTTTTCTGCACCTGCAAGGTTCCCCGGAGGCGGTGGATCAAGACCAGCGAGTTAGATCGGAGTTTCCGAGCTTAGATCGGCCAGAATTCACCGGAGAAGTCTCGGTTCTCACCGGAGTAAAAATCGGCGATTGCGTGGGAAAAACCGAACGAGGCCGGGGTTTTTATAGACTGGGGAGGGCGGCGGGGTGGTTTAGATCATGTCCGCGTCGGCTACGAACAGAACTCAGCGGGGTTTACGTCAAAATCCCGATCGGTTTCGATTCGGGCGCGGGGGAGTTCGGCGCGGCGCGAGGTAGATGAAGATCGGTGGGTCCCGCCTGTCAGTGTGCGAGAGCGCGGGCGTAAGTTGGGCCGGCTGGTGGGTTTCGGCCCACTGGCGGGTTTTTTTCTGTTTTCTCTTTTTCTTTTTCCATTTCTTTTCTGATTTGAGTTTAATTTGAATTCCAGTTTGAATTTGAATTTTTGCAAAACATGCAACACGTCCAAAAATTTTTAAATTCCCCTCTTAACATGATTTAAGGTTTTGAATCAAAATTTTGGGGTGTTACAGCTCTACCCCCCTTAAAAGAAATCTCGTCCTCGAGATTGGTGTTTCTAAGAAAACAATTCCGGAAATTGTGCCTTGAGCTCATCTTCCCGCTCCCAGGTGGCTTCCTCTTCTGAGTGATGCTTCCACTGCACCTTGCACATCCGGATTCTTTTATTTCTGGTGAGGCGTTCCATTGTCTCCAAAATCTTGTATGGTTGCTCGGCATAAGACAAATCCTCAGCTACATCCACTTCATTCATGGGTAACACCTCTTCAGGCGTCCTCAGACATTTCTTGAGTTGTGACACATGGAATACATCGTGCACATCCGATAGATGAACCGGTAACTCTAGTTGATACGCCACTTCGCCTTTCCTTTCCAAAACTTGAAAGGGTCCGATGTATCGAGGTGACAACTTCCCTTTCACCTTGAAACTATGAAGTCCTCTGATAGGGGACACCTCGAGATAAACATAGTCTCCCACGTTGAAAACGAGCTCTCTTCTTCGTACATCAGCATAACTCTTTTGGCGTGTCTGTGCTATCCTCAAGTTGTTGCGAATCTCCCTCACCTTCGCCTCGGCTTCTTGTAGCACTTCTGGACCAAACACTTTACTTTCTCCTGTTTGGTTCCAAAATAGGGGAGTTCTGCACTTCCTTCCATACAAAGCTTCAAATGGTGACATCTTCATACTAGCTTGATAGCTGTTGTTATAGGAAAACTCCGCATACGGTAAGTTCTTGTCCCAACTCCTATTGTTTTTGAGTGCACATGCCCTTAACATATCTTCAAGGATCTGATTGGTTCTTTCCGTCTGCCCGTCAGTTTGGGGATGATAGGCAGAGCTGAAGTTCAGATGGGTTCCCATGGTTTCATGCAACTTCTACCAAAACCTCGAGGTGAACTGTGTCCCTCGGTCCGACACTATCTTCTTTGGCACTCCATGGTAACACACGATCCTTGACATGTACAATTCTGCCACTTTGGATCCGCTGTAGCTTTCTTTCACGGGGATGAAATGAGCTACCTTGGTTAGCCTATCAATGATAACCCATATTGAATCATACACTGCTTGGGTCCTAGGCAATCCCACGACGAAATCCATGCTGATTTCTTCCCATTTCCATTCAGGCACTTTGAGTGGTTGCAATAATCCCGCGGGTCGTTGATGTTCTGCTTTCACCAACTGACATGTGTCACATAGGGCAACATGTTCCGCGACATCTCGCTTCATGCCATACCACCAATACCTGCCCTTGAGGTCCTGGTACATCTTCGTACTCCCAGGATGAATGGAATAGTCGGAATCGTGAGCCTCCTTCAAAATTAATTCACGGATCTCCTTTACTTCAGGCACACAGATTCTTTTCCTGTGCCACACCGTCCCTTGTTCATCCTCTCTGAAACCTGGAGCTTTATCTTCCTTGATGAGTTGCCTGATTTCTTGTATCTTCTCATCATTCTTTTATCCCTCACGTATGTCTCGCTCGAGTGTGGAGTCCACTTCCATGGCGATGGCCTCGCCACTATTTACCAAGCATAGATTTAGCCTTATAACCTCATCCTTCAATTCTGCAAGCATGTCCTTCAAGCTCAACTTATTGACCTGCACTTTCCGACTCAAAGCATCGGCCATGATGTTTGCTTTCCCGGGATGATAGTTGATGCCCACATCAAAGTCATTGATTAGCTCTAACCATCTCCTTTGTCTGAGGTTGAGATCTGGCTGTGTGAAAATGTACTTCAAACTCTTATGATCCGTATATATCTCGGTCCTCTTCCCCATCAAGTAGTGCAGCCAAATTTTCAACGCGTGTACCACTGCGGCTAGTTCTAGGTCGTGTGTAGGATAGTTTTTCTCGTGCTTCCGAAGTTGCCGGGATGCATAAGCCACGACATGTCCTTCTTGCATGAGAACACATCCCAACCCGTTTCCAGAGGCATCGCAGTACACTGTGAAATTCTTCTGCATATCTGGCATAACCAACACTGGGGCTGTTGTCAATCTCTTCTTTAGCTCCTGAAAGCTCGTCTCGCACTGTGGCGTCCAGGTGAATGTGATTCCCTTCTCCAACAGTTTGGTGAGAGGTCTCGAGATCTTGGAGAATCCCTCAATAAACCGTCGATAGTACCCAGCCAATCCCAAAAAACTTCGAACTTCCCCGACAATATTCAGGGGTCTTCCACTTCTGGATATCCTCGATTTTGGCGGGGTCTACGGAGATTCCTCCCTCCGAGATTATATGTCCTAAAAAGGGAACTCTCTTCAGCCAAAACTCACACTTACTCAACTTGGCATATAGTTGGTGTTCTCTCAGCCTCTGCAACACCAACCTTAGATGTTTCTCATGTTCTTCTTCATCTTTGGAGAAGACGAGAATGTCATCTATGAAAACCACCACAAATTTGTCCAGATATTCCATGAATACCTTGTTCATGAGATACATGAAGTATGCCGGGGCATTGGTTAGCCCGAAAGGCATGACAGTGTATTCATACAGTCTGTACCAAGATACGAAAGCTGTCTTGGGAATATCAGATTGCCTTATCTTGAGTTGGTGGTATCCCGACCTGAGATCAATTTTCGAGAACACACAAGCTCCCCTCAACTGATCAAACAAGTCTTCAATGCGAGGCAATGGGTACTTGTTCTTGATGGTTACCTCATTCAAAGCACGGTAATCCACGCATAACCTTTGGGTTCCGTCTTTCTTGGGCACAAATATCACCGGAGCTCCACATGGTGAGGAACTAGGGCGAATATACCCCTTCTCCATCAATTCTCTCAAATGATCCTTGAGTTCTTCTAGCTGCTTGGAGTCCATCCGATAAGGTCTCTTGTATATCGGGGCTGTTCCCGGTGCTAGCTCAATTGCGAATTCCACTTCACTGTCGGGAGGCATACCTGGCAACTCTTCCGGAAAAACATCTGGATATTCCCTGATAGTCCTGATTTCCTCAACTTTCACCTCAACTTGATTTAATTTAATGTCCCTCCTAGGCTCGTGTATCGTTATGAACTTTACTCTTGTGCCACTAGGGTGAGTTAGTTCCACCCTTCTGGTCGAACAATGGATGATTCCTTTATGTTTGGTCAACCAATCCATACCCAAAATAATATCTATCCCTTGTGAATCTATCACTATGAGGTTAGCGGTAAATACTACCCCATTAATGTCTAGGTTCACTTTGGGACACACTTGTTTTGTCCTTATTTCTCCACCTGGAGATTTTACAGCTAGCATATGGTTCATTTGTGTGGTTGCTAGGTCATGCTTCTTAACAAACCCTTGAGCAATGAACGAGTGGGTAGCACCAGAATCAAACAGCAGGGTTGCAAGGTGTAAATTGGCAGGAAACTTACCAACTACCACGTCGGGTGCCTCTTGTGCTTCCTCCATAGTGACGTGGTTCACCCGTCCTCTCATTACATTCTGCTGTTGTGGCTGCGCAGGCTTCTTCTTTGGGCATTTATGGGCATAGTGCCCCACTTCACCACAGCTAAAACATTGCACCCCAACCTTAGATGTCTGGCCTTTGTTGTCTTGGGGTTGGTTTGGGGGTCCTTGCACTGCTGGTCGAGGTGGATATGCGGGGCGAGGCTGCTGCACAAACTGACGTTGCGGCTTTGCTGGTGCTGCGGGAGGCCTGTAGTTTGGGTTGTACCCTCTTGGTGCTGAATAGGGTACCGCAGCACGGCTCGTCTGCCCCGTAGGTTGCTGCATCATACGTGGGCGGGTGTTGCTCCCTGAGGCTTGATGTGACCACCCGGCCTTCCTCTTATTCTCATTTTCCAAGGCCTTTAGCTTCCTTTCTACCACAAATGCTATGTCCACCATCTTTTGGAAGCTTTCATACTCATTTGAGGACATTGCACACTGCATCTCTGCGGTAAGTCCTTCCACGAAACAATCTTGTTTCTGCTCATCAGTCTCTATGTCTCGTGGGGCATAACGGGATAGTTGAGTAAATTTAGTGAGGTATTCCCTCACCGTCATGTTTCCCTGCTGCAGTCCCAAAAACTCCTTCCTTTTGTTTTTGAGTTCACCTCTTGGGATGTAATGGTTGCGGAAACTACGCTTGAACTCTTCCCAAGTGATGTTGTCAGGGTCATGATGGGCGGCCACGTAGGCGGTCCACCAATCAGCAGCAGGTCCATGCAATTGATGAGAGGCAAACAGCACCCTCTCATACCCTTGGCATTGTATGATCCTCATCTTACTTTCAATGGTCTTCAGCCAATCATCTGCCTCCAGAGGTTCAGCAGCACTTGCAAACTTTGGAGGTTGAGTTTCTAGAAACTCACTCAACCTTGGTTGGCGTGGTGCAGCTTGTGGAGGTGGAACTTGATGCAAGTTGGCCACCACTTGAGTCAAGTTCTGGATGAGATGATTCTGATTCTCCAGCATTTGGTGGAGGGGATCAACTCCTTCACGGCGACCACCCCGATCCTGGCCTCCAGAAAGATGAGGGTTGCATGCCTCATCGTTGTTGTTGGCGGGGTTAGCAGCACGTCCTTTTCCTCTTCCGGCCATCTGGCAGAATCAACCAATGTTAATTTGAAAGCATTTAGTATCATCTTACTACTTTCATTTGTTTGTACTTTGAAGTGTTGAGGCTTTGTTATACTTTTACAAGGGTTCATATCTCACACCAAATAGATGCACTATTATTTCATGTGGGTTCACACACCAAAGCAAAACAATCTAAAGACGAGGCTGTGGACAATTGCTCATGGCTTCCACAACTCACGTCACACACCAAGCATTAACACACCATTAACTACGTAACGACTCGACTACTCGACATCCTTCTAATTTAAGGGAAAGGCTCTACGCTACTCGTTTTCTTGAGCTGGCTCCTCGGGATCTTCCTCATCATTTCGGCTGCCTTCTGACTCTGCTTTGGGTAGGGAGGCTGCTGGTGGAGAAGTGTGACGACGCCTGATCGCTCGGCAGTCTGGGGAGTCAGGAGTCCATGTATCATTCACGGTGACACACAGTTCATTCCCATCTCCTCTTTCTCTCGCCCTCAAACAGGCTCGCAGCAACGCCTCTGTTTCCTTCAGGGTGTCCCGGACATCCTGAAGCTCTTGTTGACACTCCTGCAGTCGAGTGCTGAGCATAGAAGCATCTTCCAAGCACAAGTCCATGTGCTCATGGGAAGTCCCTTGCTGCACCGGCGGGTACTTGTACTCCTTGGTACCACTCTCACGTTGGAGGACATACATGTACTCAGTTTTGTCCAAGTGGCGACGATAGATGTGACTCTGGCAGGTGATGGCCTCCCAGGTGACATCTTTCTCCGCATCGACCTGTGTCGCTCGACAAGCTGGAGAGTGGTGAATCTTAAGCAGCTGATTTTCGTGTATAATCCTCATCTCTGAACTCCATTCTTCACTCTTCTCACGGATGGTCCTGGTGGAGTTATAGTGGATGATTAACTTGCCCGTGTTGCCGGCGGCTTCGAGCATACGCCGAAGACGGCGCAATAAGCCTCCTACAGCCAATCCGTAGGAAAGGTACGTCACCGGACGGCTCTCCTCTCTTTCGGCAAGGGCAACTACGGGAACTGTCCCTCCTGTGGACTTGCGAGCGGTGCGAATCATGCGAACCATCTAAAACAAAAAGAATTTAAAATTAGGTTAGATAAACTCTCAAACAAAAATCCTATTTTGAATGAAAGTTGGGGTAAGATGAAGAAAATGACTCCTTAAATAACACTTTTCAACCCACACCTTGGAAAATAGTTTTTAAGAAAATAGGGCCCTTAAATACGTCCATTTCTACCTAGGTCCATGTTCCTACGGGCAACCTTGGCTCTGATACCACCTCTGTCACACCCAGTTTTTCCGAAGAACAACCGAGTGAATATCACATGTATGCCAGGATCATTTTCTCATACATGTGATGACAAATAGTGAAGCATCATTTATTACAAGCCAGGTGTCGAATATAAATAAGTCTTACATAGCAAATGTCTCGATGGACAATAATAAGTTCATCACAAGTAAATAAACTAGCAGCGGAATATTATTCTTGAGGGCTCCGTCATAGGCGTTGCCCGGGGGACTCCATGAACTTAGAATCCTTCTTCGGGTCCGAAGTCTTGGTCATTGAACACCACATCATTCTCTTGACCTGAGCAGCAATATAAACCAACAAATATGCAAGTTTGAGTACCATTGGTACTCAGCAAGTGTGGGAAAGTTATGTCATGCATGGCAAGAACAAGGAGAGGTTGGAATCATGGTTAAAGCACTACGCAATTAATACCTATTACCTTAGCTTATTAAGCACCTACATTACTACATAGGTGAAATGGTCCCAAGCTCCCGTGCCCTCATCATAATCAAATAACCATAACATCATTTCCAATGTTAAGCTCCCCGCTTAACATTCACAACTTCCAAAACCATCACGCCTCTAATCATGAATAAGTCCAAGCCGCTCTTGACCGTGAGCACGGCTGTCATGACAGTTTTGACTCTGCAGAGTTTGTACCACTGTACCCACATGTAGTGATTTCATCCCCCGTTGCCGGGTGGACTAAAAGAACCTCCATTATGCCAGTGGCTACGAACCACATTCACACTTCCCAGGTGTGTAGCCAGGAGATCACTACGATGCCTTTACAAAGGGATTCCCGACGAGCGTGGGCCCACTGAGGTTTCATCCCTAACAGCATACAAGAGGCTCCAACCCCGCTGCAGTGGCCCCCCCTTGAGCCTTGCGGTTCATATGGTAGTCCAGCTGACACCTATTCCCCGCACCATCCAACACACCCATACTACGCCGGGGATACACCTAATTAATTGGCCAAGCTGCCCCATCTCAGCATGTGGATGGCACTGTAAAGCCAGGTTACATGCTCCATGAACCGGTCCTTAGGATCCAGGCAAGTACCAAACACAAACCCGAGTCTCGTGCACCCAGCACACAACCAAAACATCCAACATGCCTTGATCCCTACCTCTACATAACTCACAATATCTCATTCAAGAGTATGGTAAAATAAACTGATAATCTCATATCCCAAACATCCCATTCTAAGCATGGCTAAGCATATGCATAATAATAAATGACATGATAAAATAAATCCCAACCCAAGCTACAAGGAAACAAGGTAATGCAATTCTAGGGAAACTTCCTAACATGGGTTTCATATTTCAATTGACAATGCAAATAATTCTAGCTACACATCCTAGCATAGGATCAAAGTGGTCAAGGACACTTGCCTCCTTCTTGCTGCTCTTGAAATGGATAGTCCTGATCTTGGAAAGGAATAACTTGCTCTTGAGCAGGTTCTACATAATACCATCACACATAGCAAAAGAAAAATAACAACCCATAAGACATAGTTCACACTTCCACTTCATACAAACCACACATTCATATTTATGAAAGTCATTTACCATTATGTGTGTTGTGGTTACTCTATGTGTGTTGATTTGTGGCTTGCATGCACTTTTAATCATGTGTATATGATTCCTACTTTTGTGTTCACATTTATACTTACATACTATATATATGAGTTTCCAATTTAAATAAATTCCTTATATTCAACTACTACACCTTTTTACTACCAAATAAGCATGAAAGGTATTTTCCTTCTCCATATGTGTCTTCATAATTTCTACCAACCCTAAACTGAACTCTTTGGATTTTAGAAACTCCATTAATCATTTACAAGTTGCTATATTTTCAGATTTAATTTCTTATGCATAAATGTGTACTTTATTATGAAAATAGTAAGACATCATCTAAACAGAATAGGTTCTGGTCCTAAATAATTTTAATAACATATTTTGACCTTTGCCTCTGATGTAAACTATTTCACAATTATTTTCCGTATTTTCTAAAACTATTCATTACTTAAAAATGTGTCCCTAGATGTGAATAATAAATTAAACAGATTCAATTCAGCCCAAAATATGTTTTTATCTCACTCCAAAGTTTCCTAAATACTGAGAAAGTCTTTAATTAAATTTTGACAATATGTTTGTCCCACTTTTTAATTTTTAAACACTAGCCACATATTCAATTTCCTAAATTAAATACTAAACAGGGCTAAAAAGATAAACTCACCCAATTACAGGGTCTATAATATTATTTTCAGAATTTCTAGGGGTCTAGCTACACTTATCAGAGGTGTTTTTCCTAATTTTTATTAAGTCCAGGGGCTAAAACTAATTTTTAAATGAATTTACATGATTTTCTGGAGTTCCAGGGGCTAGATCAGAAGTTTCCGGGGCTAGCTCTTATTTCCCGAGAACCCCAGGGGGTAGCACGTAAGATTTCCAGTCTTTATAACGCGGGGCTGACGTGGACCGCCCGATTTTAAACCGGCGGCTGAGATTATAACGCCGAACCGGTACGCGGGGGTTTAAACCCTACCGTGCGATTTAAAATAAACAGCGCACAAGCGGCCACGTCGCTCTGATCGAGCGCGGCCGGCGCTGCCGGCGGCGCACGGCGGCGGGAAGCGGCGATCTCGCCGGAAACTTTCGGATCCTCGAGAATTCTGCCTAGAACTGTGATCTTATGGCATAGATCGGTAGAGGGGAGGTCGGGGATCTCACCTCGGGGGTTTTCTTGAGCTCGGAGGTCCTGGAAGGTGATCGGCGGCAAAACCACGGCGAAGCTCGTCGGCGCTGTGTTTACACCGCAAGTCACCGAGTTTTCTGCACCTGCAAGGTTCCCCGGAGGCGGTGGATCAAGACTAGCGAGTTAGATCGGAGTTTCCGAGCTTAGATCGGCCAGAATTCACCGGAGAAGTCTCGGTTCTCACCGGAGTAAAAATCGGCGATTGCGTGGGAAAAACCGAACGAGGCCGGGGTTTTTATAGACGGGGGAGGGCGGCGGGGTGGTTTAGATCATGTCCGCGTCGGCTACGAACAGAACTCAGCGGGGTTTACGTCGAAATCCCGATCGGTTTCGATTCGGGCGCGGGGGAGTTCGGCGCGGCGCGAGGTAGACGAAGATCGGTGGGTCCCGCCTGTCAGTGTGAGAGAGCGCGGGCGCGCGGCTGCGGGCTGGCGCGGTGTAAGTTGGGCCGGCTGGTGGGTTTCGGCCCACTGGCGGGTTTTTTTCTGTTTTCTCTTTTTCTTTTTCCATTTCTTTTCTGATTTGAGTTTAATTTGAATTCCAGTTTGAATTTGAATTTTTGCAAAACATGCAACACGTCCAAAAAATTTTAAATTCCCCTCTTAACATGATTTAAGGTTTTGAGTCAAAATTTTGGGGTGTTACAGACCGGTTCTACAGTCTAGTGTCCTGAGAAAGGTTGCCACATACGACGTAATGAAGGACGCCAGATTTGGGTTTTCAGAGGCGGGCGTATGTGTCGAGTTATCCGGGTAGTGTTTGATTTGAATCACCGTCCCTCGCGGTTATTGAGTACCGCTTGCTCCCATGTTGTGACGTAGTAATCAACTTGTGTGGAAACAGTTTGCAAAGTTTAATTGCTGCTATGATTATTGTAAATTGCATGAAAAACTTGTTTGAAGTAGAGATAGAGCAAGCTAAAGTTATTTTCCACCTTGGGACAGTTACATTGGAATGAAGCGTTTCTTGTTTGATTGTGGAGTTCCAATGTTGCTGGGCGCAAGGTCACTAATATTATGGCTAAAATCTGAAAGTTAAGGATGAACTCGTGGGTGAGTCTTTTCGCAAATTACAGGATTAGGTCTTAAGTTATCCTCATGTAGAGTTGCATTCTTTAGGAGAGACGGTTAAGTCTTGCTGAGCCTTTGTGCTCACTCTTGCTATATGAGTGGTTTTGCAGGTTAATACAACACTATAAAGAAGGGTGTCCGGTGAGACTCGGAAACGTCCGAGTCATGTTACACATGGAGGACCTAGCCGCTGCCATGTCTTCGTGTTGCTAGCGAGAGGAGTCCGCGGACTGGACCTCTTCTCGAGTGCTTCTTAGTTATTCGACATGAGCTGTTTATAGGTTTCCGCTGTAGCTATTTTATGTAAATTATTTACAAAGAACAATTGTAAGCTTCCGCTTTTGATTTATGTAATACAGTGTTCCTTGTATGTGTGCTGTTGGGTGCCGCATAACACGGCACCACCCAATGCAATTCTCGGGCGAGGTGCCCCGACCCAGTGAACCGGGATGGCGGGCCCCATCAGCGTGGTATCAGAGCCGCATTGGTAATAGCGCACGGAATAAGGAATGTATTACGACAAAAACTTAGGATACGGTGAGGAAACGGTATTAGACCCACATAAGGACTATAGTAGTATAGTTACTTAAAGTGGCATGACTATCATACTTGTTATAATTCTGAATTTTGGTTATGTAACGACGCACCTACGCTCAGGTAAGCATGGTAAGGAACGCCACCGAAAGCGGTTCAATTTCGGTTAGCTCCTCTGACGAGGAAAGTGGTTCAGGGATAGGTCTCACAGCTTGGTGTGGGACGTAAATATGAAACTCTTGGACTCTTCATGTTCCTGAGTTCATGTGAAACGCTGATCCCTAGCGTGCATTAGGCAAGTAAGTGGAGACCCCATCGCGTGGTCAGTAACTCCATAGTGTGTTCGTCTGGAAATAGCCCAGGAGGACATACGCAGCGCTTGCCATCGGCGTGCCCTGCAGGGCAGTAGGTGGTATCTGTTGGGTTGATAACATTCCCAACCGTGACGACCCGTTCATGAGATACTCGGGTTCCCCGTCGTGTGGTGTTGAAACATGATCACGTACCTTGAGATGTGACTTAACTCAAGGACGGCCGTATGACAATGATACGGGCGTTTGTATTTACTTTCAAATATGGAACTTCCTAAAATGAAACAACCTTTGAGTGCACCACTATTGAATGTTCTTCTGCAGGTACTAACCACGTACGTACCACGTGTAGTACACGTGTGTGAGTGACCGTCTTAGTGCCACTGATCATACGTATATGCCGGTGTAATCCGGTTAGGATATTTTTTCTTTTGGTGAGGCAACGTAGTACCGACATGTTTCTTACGGTGCATCGACACCATACTACACTTAATAACCTCTTCCCTATGAAGAAATGATTCATGAACTAACTTTCAATTAAAAATGGAAGTTTGAAACAAATATTAGTTACTGAACTCTTATTTTGAGCTAAGATTCAAATGAGAGCATGACTAGGCGTCAAAGTTTTCAAAAACAGAGTGCTCTGTTTCTAGCAGAAATTCTTGCTGGACTTTAACAGAGCATAACTCTGAGTAGCTTGAACCAATTAAGGTGTATGATACGGTTCTGGAAAGATTTTCAAGTGCTCGACAATTTCGTTGTAGACCTCCAGAGCAGAATCACAGGTTAAGTTGGTGAAAAGTCCAATTGAAGGCAAACTGTTCAGAACCAGGACAGTAGCAAAAACCTCTCTGGACCTTTCTGTTTTTAAGCCATAACTTCCTGTACAAAAATCCTTAAGGAGCCTATGATACACCGTTGGAAAGTATATGAAGTTTGGAACATTGTTGTAGTTCAGAGTTTGCTCAGATTCTTACTGTATTTCCATATACAACTGTGATAAAGTAGCTACATACAAAGGAGATGCTGGCAAATTTTATCCAGAAATTCTGTCAACTTTGAACAATCATAACTGTTAATCTAGAGATGATCCGAAGGCATATGAATACTTTTTGGAAAGATACTGCAGTTAACTTTAACTTTGGTATTCAACATGAGTTATGAATATGCTGTTTAACGGATCAAGAATTGGATGAGGACAGAAGAGCCGTCCTGTACAGAAAAGAGGACTGGTTAGGCCTATCCTATGGAAGTAATTAAACTCGAGGATAGTCCGGTGGGACGTGAATATTCAATGTGTTTCCGATGAGTTACCGGGCAATGCCGGCTAATGAGACGTCAAGTTCAAGATTGAACTGACGCCGGAAACAACACTGATTTCACGAAGGCTGTATAAGATGGCACCCATTGAACTAGCGGAGTTGAAGGAGCAATTAAGTGAACTTATGAGCAAAGGTTTTATACGACTAAGCTCATCACCTTGGGGTTGCTCTGCGCTGTTCATTAAGAAGAGCGACCAGACACTAAGATTAGGTGTTGATGAACGTTCGCTCAATGCTGTCGCTATAAAGAACAAGTACACTGCCCCGCATTGATGGTTTAACTGATCAACTAGTTGGTGCAAGGGTATTCTCGAAGATGGTTGGAGCTCATAAGACATTATGACATCAAGATCCATTGCCATCCGGGAACAATGAAAGTGGTTGACGACGTGTTAGTCGGAAGAAACCACGTTCACAACTTGGCGATTGCCGAGTTAGAAGAAGAAAAACCCAGTCTCTGTGTCACTACGTATGGAGTACTTTATAACACTGCTCCCATTCCAGCAATCTGAGGAGAAATTGCTGAAGTGCAAAGGAGAGACTAAGGTATGTCTCACCTACAGATGGGAATAGACAATGGAGAGATGTGGTGGTTCAGGAAGGACAATGAGGGTACTCTATGGTTTAAGGACCGTACAGTTATACCTCGTAAGATGAAGCTCTACAGCCAGAAATGTCGCACACCGTGGAAGTGGTGTGAGTACGGTGAAAGAGTACTGTTCGGGGTTGATTTGTCAACAAAGCCGATGGCTGAGTTCGGACAATAGAAGCGAACATGAAGGCTATACAATCCTGACAGAAAAGTCACGATGGTCAAAGGCATAGACCGTTGCATTTCGATGGTGGAGAACACGTTGTCTTTGCGTTTCTCTGATGAAAGGAATTCATCGGTCCGATGTAAAGGGGGGATTTTGCTCCCCGAGCCTTAGATCCATTTGCTATAGCGGAGATGTGTGGAACCATAGCTTACCGGCTGGAACTACCGGCAAGCCTTGCTGATGTTCACGACATATTTCATATGTCACAGCTACGGAAGTACTTTAAAGCTACCATCGCTGTCCACACCGAAGAAATGGACTAGCTGAAGCCGGATCGTACCTACACCGAGCGACCGGTTCAGACTATCGATGAAGGATCCGGAACACCGGGAATCGGAGATTAAGCTTTTACAAGGTGCTTTGGAGTAATCATACCACGGAAGAAATCACGTGGAAAACAAAGGTTACCTCCGCAGGAACCATCCGGAGCTTTTAACATCGAACAACTTGAAATTACCTTTCCCGTCTCGTTCTTCTTTTGGAATCTCGGGACGAGATTCTTTTTAAGGGAGGAGGAATGTAAAAGTCCCAAAAACATGAATACAAAGAAACGGGTGATTGAACGTCATTGTGTTTCTGTTTCATGAAAAATGGGAGTTACAAAAAACTTTTTTACATGGTATGGTATACGTGAGGTTTGACAACACGGGTTCGAGCATTCATTTGAATGTGTTGGACCAAGGTGGAGTTAAACTCATGTGTAATCATACATGTATATGAGAAAGAACAAAAATAAGGTATTTAGACTCAGGCTCAGCTCGAATTGCCGCCAAACTTTTGTATACACATGGAGCCTCATACATTTGAATTGAGGAGATTATGGTGTTAACTTTCTGATTTGAGGGTGAGCTAAAGAGGGATGGATTATGATCATGTTGAGTCGTGCTGAATTCAAACATCTTAAGGCAAGGGAATGACTTGAGTTATGTCACCTGGAATGATAAACTCAAACATGGACATATGGGGGAGAGCTAAAATGTTCTTTACCTCATACTGAACACATGTTAACCTAGGGAAGAATTTCACTCCCAAAAATCTAACTCATAGGCACATTCTCTATGAGCGGAGGGGAGGGAAGTTTAAACCCCATTTTTGAACCCTTGCAACGCATTCATGTTCAGATGATCCAAAGGCCTATATATGAGATGACCTTTGCAGTCCTCAGGGATAAAAGAGCTTAAGATCTAAATTTGGAGAAAATTTGAGCTCCTATACCATTTGATCAAAGCATTGTTTGAGATCACCTTCGAATTCAAATTTGAGGGGCATGGTCAAACTGAACTTGTGAGGTTCAGCTTGGGACCAAGATTGATCGAGCATGGGCTAGGAGCAAACCAAAGTGTTTCATCCAAATTCAGATGAGTCATCACCAAAGAGGACTTATATATTCAGTTTATATTAAATGGTTTACTTCAAGGCAAAGAAGGCCCTTTCCAAAAAGGAAATTCAAACTGTTGTTTAAAAATTTGTATTTGCAATAGTCAACTCAAAGATCAGAGGGCATATTCGAATTCATCAGGTCCAAATTATGAGGAAGGCAAATTTTGAGCAAATTTGGAGGTGCTTTGATATGTATATCAAAGAGACTTCTAAATTTCATAGAAATTTGAATTCAAATTTGAAACTGAAGTAAAAATTGACCAATTGGCAATTGGCCTTTGAATTTGAGCTCTTCATAGCTGAATTTGCAATGTGCCAAAATTTGGAGATATTTGTGAGACTTTTGGGGGATAAGAAGAGGGGTGGACCCCACATGTCATTGCGAGGAGACTTACACCCGAAGGAAACCGGTGCTTCTGTTCAGACTGAGCTCGGGGCAATTGACCGCAGGCCGATACCGGGACACACGGGGAGGCCACCTCCTGGTTTCAGCTCGCGCTGGAGACCTGCTCGACGTGTCATCGCGCCCTCATCCGGTCAGGAAGTGTTCTGCTCGATCACAAACCGTCACACGAGGGCCTGATATCTCTCTCGCGCAGGATAAAGCAGCTCACGCTGCTGCCTCGGCTGCCACCGGAGAACGCCCAACTCCTGCGTGCAGAGGCCGGCTGAGCTGCAAAACCACACAATGAACTCCTCCCTCACCTCCTCAGCACGACAAACAGCAGCTTCCGGCGTCCTAGGGTTGGCGCATGAAGGTTTTTTCCTTCTCCTCAGTCCATACAACGTTGCCTCACTGTTCTTCGTCTTCCGGTCACTCCAGTGCCTCTCCGACACAACAAACTTCGCCCTAAGGTGCGCCAGGACATCTAGCTACTCCTACCATGGTCCTCTTGCCCTTCCCCGACGCCGGCTAGCCAGAATTTAGTTTTTGGCGCCGCCGCACGTGAAGGACCGACCTCAGCAAGTGTCTGAAATTAGTTCCAATCATTTGATCATTCGTTATACAATTCAAACCACAGCTACTAGGGTTCCTAGCGCCCTTCCACGCTGAAGAACGAAGCAAACCGACCATCCTATGCCCCGGGCGACGAGAAATCACCGCCGGCGGCTAAAACTGCCGCGGTCCACGGTGACGACTAGTTTGCAGCCATTTTCTGCATGATTTGATCTCCGTTCCATGTTCCTCGACCACTAGGGATGCTTTAGGGCATCGTAGCTCGCTGGGAGAAGCCTTGGACACACTGGAACGCGTCCATGCCGAGCTCCCGAGCCGCCCCGCCGATGCCAACCCACCTACGGCCATTTTCATGCGGGGAAACCTTGCCCGGCTGCTAGGCCACGGTGTGAGGAGCGTGTAGGGAAAAACCGGAGCAAAAACGGTGGAGAAATGAGGGAGAACGGGGCGCGCCACCCTTCTGTCCGGCGTGCAACCGCGGGTTCTGGCGAGAGGTTGAAGAAATACCTGACTTGTGGGCCCCACTTTTTAATTGTTCTGTGTAGAATTCAAACAGAAAGTTGTTCAAACTTTAGAACCTCATAACTTTTGCTAGGAAGCTCCAAAATTTGTGATTCAAATTGGGTTGGATTCAGTATGAAGAGCGCTATCCAAATATGCAACCCAATTTGCATGAAACCCAATAGAAAATTCTGGAAAATTCTTTAAACTTTTCAGCAAAAGAATTTTAGAGGGAGTTTTGTTCATCCCAAACTCCCCAAATTTTGCCAGGGTATTCTGTATGCTATTAATGAACTCCTGTAAAAGTTTCAGCTCATTTCGAGTTGATTTGGTTAGGGTAATCCTGATTTCAAGTTTCTGTATTCAAATGAATACAGAAACATTTTCAGGGAATTTCCAAAACATGGAAATTCAGTTCTGAGTATTCCTTAACTCCAAAAATGCTAGGAAATTTCATGCAAGATCTATGAACTATAGTTTAAATTGTAGTTCACTAAGTTTGGCATGAACATGGGTGTTATCTCAGAATTAATTCTTCCTTGCTTAATTGCTTAGAAAATTGTTCTGAACAAACCACTCAATGAAAAGTGCTAATTTTTGGTCCAGAGGACTTTCTTGTGACAAGGAGCGCACATGAAAATTCTCAGCTCCATTGGAGCTCTGGATCACCCCTGTTCTGTTTAACCTCTTAAGGTGATCAATATAGAAGAGGGGGAAACCACTTAGCACCTAATCATGTGCTTAGATCCAAACCCGAACCACTAGAACCAGTGTCATTTTAAATTCTTAAACAGAGTTCAAGTTTTTAAAAATTTGTTATTAGAACTTGTAGCAAAGTCTTTACAATTAAACATATGTGCATATTCATTACGTGTAGCATCTACGTGAAGAACTTGAAGTCATCAGAGTAGAGATCAAAGGAGGGAGACAAGAGATCAAGCCAAGTGGTCTTCACTAACTGAGTTATATATATTAGTCCACTGCAAAACAAAGGCAAGCTCCGGTTTGAATTTAAGTTGTTTTATAAAGTTTTTCCTTTGTTCACTACTATGGGTCAAAGTTTGTATGTGCATTAGGTCAAGGGTGTTTTATACTTCACTTGCATAACCAAAAATGAACCCTGAGGTCAAGGGCAGAAAGGTGTTATCGCTGTAGAATAAGGCCGTGCTAAATAGGCTAGAACATCCAGTAGAAGACGAGTAGTTGGCATCTACTCGCGAGCTATAGTTCAGGATCACATAAGTGTGGTTGAAAGGGAGAGGCAAACTAAAGTTTACATTTCTAAAGATGAGACCGGGCAGGGGGGGTTAGGCTGCGACAAGACAAGGTCTTGGTCGAGTAGCTCTGCCTGTGTCGGTTAAGGACCAATGCGTGTGCCACATCCAAGAGCAAGTATTGAGTTGTGTACCGGATGCTTACTGATATATGGGAACCAGGAAACCGATGTACCAGGTGCACTGGATTGTAGAGGCATACCACATCGTCTCATTAGACCTATGAGCCTGAGACGGCGCGACCGGTTCTACAGTCTAGTGTCCTGAGAAAGGTTGCCACATACGACGTAATGAAGGACGCCAGATTTGGGTCTTCAGAGGCGGGCGTATGTGTCCAGGTACCTTTCTTCCCACACATGCTGAGCTCGCCCCTCCACCGGAACGAGTGCGTATGGTGTGCCCTCCATAGCCTGCACGTGTAGTTGGCAGAAACGTGACATAGTGTCACGGGCTGCCACTTGCCACATCCCTTCCGGTTGTCTTCCTCTCACCGTGACGGTGAATGGCACCCAACCGGGTGGCGTAGGTCCTGCAGGAACCTCGACATGGATCGTCCACGTCTTGTTCCCCTCTTCGCCTTCTTCCTTGGCGAAGTATTGCGGCATCTGGTTGTACCCGAAATATTGGAGCATTTGCCACAATGCTTCCGGGTAGCCGCTACGGTCAGAGCAGTGGGAAACTACCCACCCATTCTCCAACCGTTTATCTGCTGCCATCTGTAAAAATATATTTGAGAAATGTCAAATATTTATTTGAACAGTAAACCATTGAGTTATAACATAAGATATGTCAGTGAACCCATAACACTTGGAAACATAGTTCAAATTTTTAAACAAATTTGACTGCTGGTCTGCTGCTCCCATGACAGCCTTGACTAGTTTCCATATCAACCTGATTTAGGCCATGTTAAAAGCAAAACCAGTCCTGGAGCTCAACATCAAAGTTAAAGCTAACTTCAATAGATTTCCAGCCAGTATTTTCTTGGCCTAAGATCTGTCCTGGTTTAAAAGTTATGAGATGTCAAAGTTAACAGAATTTCTGGAATCAATTGGACAGCACCTCCCTGCTTTAGGTACTGAATTGATCCAAGAATCCCAGTTAATTCTGTTCCCAATCTGACAAAACTTTCTGTTACAAAGTCGTAACCCATCTCATAAGCTTTCCAGAAGTACCTCATTTCCTATTTTTGGATTTTTAAGCAGGAAGTTATGCTTAATTTACAGAGAGTTTACAGAGAGTCTTTGCTCTATCCTGTTTTCTAGACAGTTTCAACTCTACTGCATTTTTCGAGTGGTTAAGGGATGAAACACCTCTGGACCTCAACAGAAAAGTTGTAAAGCTCCTCCAAAGCTTTCCAGAACTGTATCATACGACCCCAACCTCGAAAGAACTCAACCTCTAACCTCTGATTAACTTCAGCCTTGATTTAGCTGAAAACAGAGTGCTCTGTCCTTAACATCCTATAAGTTGAAAGCTTGTTAACTTTGAATATCCTGTTCAAGGGAAGGAGTTACATCAAGTTTTACTACTTTGGATCAAAACCTTCAAGTTTTTAAATGAAGTTGGTCATTTAGTTGGGTGTGACGTCGATGCGTCACCAGATTATGTCGGTACTACGTCCTCACAAAGGAAAACCTATACCGGACTTAGCCGGCTTCGTTAGTTCAGTGGCACTACTCGGCACTCGCACACGGATGCTACACGTCTACCGTTTCGTGGTAACGCTACCTGCAGAAACTCAAACAATCATCAGACTCGGCTGCACACCGAGCCCGGAATCTATACAGTTGGTACACCCGGCCGTCATCACTCGCCCGGATGTTCTCAAGCCAAACACGCCTTGAGTTACGTGTTCACGTTTCAGACCACGTGACGGGGTCTCCCATGTTGCACCACGCACGCCAGGGACAGACGTTGCTCGAATACCCCAAACGACATGAAGAGTCGTAGAGGATACTAAAGCGGGTCGGGTTACCTGCCACCCGTGGGGCTCCACCCTTCAGCTTGTGCGCACTGGTGGACAGCGCTTACGTGCAACCCCCAAGACATGAACGTTCCGAGATGCACGATTTTCCGACATAACAATTAGGTTACTAAGCCACTTTCTATATACTAATAACATCCTTATACGGGCTACTAACTCGTTCCTCACTGGATTTTTGAAAAAGAAGACCTGTGTACTGTGTTAAACCTCAAGCGAGCTCTGATACCACGCTGACACGACCCCATTGGTCCTGTCGAGCCAGGATCACGCTGAGGGGTGCTGCGTTGCACAGCACCGTATAACACACGTCAAAGGTGCAAAGCGGAAGCGGAAGTTTTATTACATAAACAGGTTTATGAACATGTTTACATCAAAATAAGTTCAGTCTACACTCGTGGGCGTAGACTAAGCATCAAGTGCACGTTCAGCCCTCGAACGTGTCCTTGCTAGCACACACGCACACTAACTCTGCGGCGTGCACGACTCCCACTCGACGGGGTTCCCCTCCTGGGGTTCCGTCTCCTCTTCGGGAGTCCCTTCCTCATAGAACCCTGCAAAAGCTTCAAACACAAGCAGTGAGCACGAAGGCTCAGCAAGTCTGACCCGTCTCACCTAAACATGGAACTTCTACATGAGGGTAATGGGTTGCATGAGGTAAAAATCATTTGCAAGGACTCGCCTAATTAGTAGAACCTTACTTTCAAGTTTTAGCAGCAGGTTGTGGAGAACCTTACGCTAAGGCACATGAGAGAGCCGCAATCAAACAAGAAACGCATTTCTCTCATGTACTTTGCCCAAAGTTGAAAAGAACTTTAATTAGCTCTAAGCTACAGCATATCATTAACAATCAATGTCCAGCTTTCAATCAGCAACATTTTAACATGTAACTAGCCTGTTCTTTCTACGTCACGGTACAGTGAACAAGTGGTACTCACTGACCGCGAGGGACGGCGATTATAATCGATTTACACCTGCAGGGTTACCCGAACAACCCGTCACGTACGCCCGTACTCGATGTCGCCTACAACAACCATCACGGACGCCGTACGCGACTACCTTTCACCCGTCAGCCAAATATTGAACCGGTCCCATCGTCCCGAGCAAGAGGTCTCTGCACGCGCATCTCTGTGCCGCCAGCCGATTTACACCTCGAGCTCTCAACCTACCCTCTGAACGACGGGCAATGCCTCAATACCCAGCTACCCGAGTTACATCAGTTTCCCGGTTCCCATATAGCCGGTAGGTCTTCGGTACTGTTCTAGCTTGTTCAACAGGCCCGCACACGGCTCGGTCCTCAATCGACACAAGCGGAGCTACAGCACACAGGCCCCAAAGTCCTGCTGCCCTTACTCTCCGCTCGGTCTCATTTTCTTGCCATGTGTATCATGTGCTATCTCTACCCGAGCAATGTGCCTCTAGCCTATTCTCGCGAGTAGTTCCAACTACCCGACTTGTACCGAATCCTACTCTATCCTAGCAATGCAGTGGCTAACGAGGTTTTCAATCCTAAACCCAACCCATGGTTTTCTTGGCTGCGCAGTTGGGTTTCCAAACAAGACTCTAATGCAAAGAACAATATTCAAAGATGTGCTCAAAACAATAAACATTTGTAAAAAGGTTAATGCAAACCGGGGCTTGCCTTGCTGCTCTTGGTCGTAGGCTAGCTGTTCCTCCGGAGTAACAAAGTCTAGGACTTCGGGTTCCTCCTCGACCTTAGCGACTACATGATATAAGAAACATATGTATCAATTTAAATGCATTTGTATTAACTTTGAAGTTGTGAAGTCTATAACCTTTGCTAGATAGACCTAATGACTGTGAAACTTTTACTGTGGCTTGGTTACAACCTAAACAGAGACTTGGTCAAGTTTTAGTTGCATCAAAGCTCATTTGAGCCCTCCACAAATAATTATGTCCTTGACCTTAATTGGAACTCTTAGGGTGTTCTAGGAATTTTCATGAGACAAACTATGACTTTCTGAAAACTAGATTTTCAGAGGGTTCTAATGGAGTTGGTCTCACTTAATTTGGAAGTTTCGAACTAAAGATATGAGCTAAACAATTTCAGAGAAAATTCTGAAAATGTTTCTGAACATTTTCTATTTTCTCTGGAACAGTTTCACTAATCACACCATTAGGTGGATTAAATGAGCTCAAATGGATCTGAAATTTTTATGGTAGTTCAAGGATATTTTGGTGAACATCTCAGCAAAATTTCAGGATTTTCCTTCAAAGGATTCTCCAGTTAAAATTCCTAACAGTTTAAATTTTAAGGAATTAATTCTGGAAAATTAAGGGTTTTCATGAAGTGAAACTTGATTTGCTGGAAATTACTCGGAGAACTGAATCCAGCAAAATTTGGTTCACTCAATTTGGAGCTTTCTAGCCAAAGTTATAAAGATTTGAAGTTTGAACTAAAACTGAAATTCGGGGAAAACTTTAAACTCTGGCTTGTGGGCCCCGCACACAGTGCGTCGTCTCCCTCCTCGCGCCAACTGCGCGGCGGCGGCGTTCTCCGGCGACCCTCGCCGGAACGGAGTTCCCGGCCACCCCCCGGCCCGAAACTTGCCGCCTGCCCCTTTACTGACCCCCTGGACTCGATGGTGGGGTCGCCGGCCGCCGGCGATGACCGGAAACCCGTGCCCACCGATGACAGCACCTGCTAGGGTTCCGGTGAGGTCGGTCCCGCTCTCCCGTGCACCAAATCGACCGGAAATCGGTCGGAGAGCATCAGTAGAGCATGGGAAACACGAACCAGGGCTGGGTGGAAGCTAGAAATACCGGCAACTAGGCTCTCGACGGTGACCCGAGGTGTTCAGCCATGGCGGCAGGGAAAACAGCCATATCATGGCCGATTCTCGATGGTTTTCTCTAATTCCAGTTTGAGCCTGGGCGCTATCGTGCGTAGAAGCTACTAGGTAACGAGCTCGTCCAACCTTCGTGCATAGAGCACGAATTTCACCCGAAGGTGAGCTCGGTTCTTATGAACTGATCAAGAGTAAATTTGGAAATTCTCGGCCGAGGGTTGATCAATCGCCAAACGGCTTTCGGCTACTCCATCTACATACAATCACGCACCTTTCTTGTGTAGAGAAGAGGACGTGACAATGGCGGTGCCGTGCTGTCCACGGGAGCCCGATCGGCGGCGATGTTCGGCTCGCCGGAGAAATGGCTCGTACAGCTCGAGGAAGCTTGCTCACAGGCCAACACGAAGTCTGGGAGGTTGCTCACGATCTCTTGGTGCCGTTTTGCTGTGGAGGAGGCTGTGCTCGCGAGTGATCGGCTTGATCAAGCGTGAGCTCGAGCGGCGGTGATGGCAGTGGAAAAACGGCCGAGTATGCTGGCAGCTCGGGGAATGAGTGATCGGAGCACGCCGGGGAGGAAATAAATAGCCCGGCGGCTGGTCTCCGGCTTGGGGCGCGCAGCAGGAGCTGGCGCCGGCTGCCCCCCCTCGGTGGCGCGCGAACACTGCAACCGGGAACCGACTGAACTGTGTTTCAGTCGGTTTGTGTTGAAGCAGAGGCTGACATGTGGGTCCCACCCCTCCTTTTAACCTCTGAAATTTACTCCTAACAACTGTGGTAAACAGTGAATCCTATACTACCCTTGGCCATTCAAATTATTCACCCATGAGCCATTTGAATTGATCAAAGTTCAAATGAGGTTTGGTTTGAATGAATTTCAGCACAAGTTCAGTTTGAAATTCAAATAAAGTTTGAATTTCTCCCCCTTAGCTCATGTCAAGATCAACTCCAAATGGAGTGAAAATTGGTGTGTGATCTCACAAAAATGTGCTGAGTAAGAATATGCCTTCCACTTTCAAATTCATGGTATAAAAACAGTTTGAATTTGAATATGTTTTCAAACTGCCCCCTTCCTATCTATACCCAAGATGACCTCAAAAAGTTTTGAATTTGGGTGAAACTTGGCATGGACATCCTTAGCAAAGTGTAGGAGTTTTCCTATGTCCAGCCCATCTATATCACATGTGGGAAATACCACTTTTGCAATGTGTAAGTTTGTTCCCTAATGAGCATGTTGATAATTGTTATTTGCTCTTCATTTGTGTTCATCATTCTTCCTCAAATGAAGTGTGTGGTGTGGGGATGAACACTACAAATGGGTGTCAAAAACTGAGGCCCTTACATTCCTCCCCCCTTAAAAGAATCTCGTCCCGAGATTATAAGGTGAAAATGAGGGAGAGGACGGTGGAAAATTACCGGATATGCGACGTGAGAAAGTCGGGGTAGTTAGTGCGAAGGAATTCTTCGCTCTCCCATGTCGCTTCGTCCATGGAGTGATTACTCCATAGAACCTTGTAGAACCACAACGTACGGTTGCGTGTGGTTCGGGCCTTTTCATCAATAATCTGCACCGGTTCCTCCCGATAGGTGAGATCCGGTTGCAGTTCTTCAATGTCTTCCAGCTGAACGGTAGTTGATAGCTTGAGACACTTCCTCAGCTGGGAAATGTGAAAGACGTCGTGCACACCGGAAAGTGCTTCTGGTAATTTCAGCCGGTATGCCACCGATCCACATCTTTCGGTAATCTGGAATGGACCGATGAAGCGGGGTGCTAACTTTCCCCTCACCCCAAATCTGTTTACGCCCTTCATTGGAGACACCCGTAGATATACGTGATCTCCAACTTCAAATTGTAATGGGCGCCTTCTCCGGTCCGCATACTGTTTCTGACGGGATTGAGCGGCTTTTAGGTTCGCTTGAATTAGTCGAACCTTTTCTTCCGCGTTGTTGACAAGGTCAATCCCGAAGGTAACCCTTTCGCCAGACTCACACCAGTTCAACGGTGTGCGGCATTTTCTTCCGTATAGCGCCTCGTAGGGCGCCATCTTGATGCTGGCTTGGTACCCATTGTTGTACGAGAACTCGGCTAACGGCAAGTGATCATCCCAATTCTTGCCGTGGTTGATAGCGCAAGCTCGTAGCATGTCTTCTAGGATTTGATTTACCCGCTCGGTTTGCCCATCCGTCTGCGGGTGGTAGGCTGAACTACGGATCAGCTTCGTCCCCAAGGCAGCGTGTAGCTGCTCCCAAAAACAGGACACAAATAAAGTGCCCCGGTCCGATATGATGGTACGGGGTACGCCGTATAAGCATAGGATCCGTGAGATGTACAGTTCAGCGTACTTCTTGGCGTTGTAGTTGGTGTTGACCGGGATGAAATGGGCAACTTTGGTGAGCCGATCGACGATCACCCATACCGAATCATGTTTCTGTAAGGTGGTGGGTAAACCGACGACGAAATCCATGCTCACGTCCTCCCACTTCCAGGCAGGAATGCCCAGTGGTTGCAGCAGTCCCGGTTTCCGCATGTGGTCTGCCTTCACCCTTCGACATGTATCACACTCGGACACGTATTTTGCAGTCTCTCGCTTCATCCGTGTCCACCAAAACTTGCTTCTGAGTTCTTGATACATTTTGTTGCTGCCGGGGTGAATAGAAAACTTTGATAAGTGAGCCTCATCAAAGATTTTCTTCCGTAACTCCGGGTTTCGGGGTACGACAATCCGGTCCTTGAACCATAGGACGCCGTCTCCGTCCTTCCGGAAACATTTCAACTCCCCACTGTCTACACGTCTCCGTAAATGTGACATGCCCTTGTCATTCTTCTGGGCTGCCGCTATCTCTTCACGGATGGTGGGGATCAAAGCTAGGTTGTAGAGAGCTCCGTGTGGAATCACATGTAGTGGTGGTTTGCTCTCTTCCAACGGTGTGATGGTCAGATTATTGACGTGTGACTTGCGGCTCAGCGCATCTGCCACAACGTTTGCCTTGCCCGGATGTTAATGGATCTCTATCTCGTAATCCTTTATCAGTTCTAACCATCTTCGTTGCCTCATGTTCAGCTCCTTCCGAGTGAATATGTACTTGAGGCTTTTGTGGTCGGTATATAAATGTACGAGGTTACCGAGTAGGTAGTGCCTCCACATTTTTAGTGCAAGTACCACGGCAGCGAGCTCCAAATCGTGAGTTGGATAATTCTGCTCATGGTTCCTAAGCTGCCGTGATCCATACGCGACCACTCTTTGGTCTTGCATCAGCACACATCCGAGCCCAATGCCGGATGCATCGCAGTACACATCGAACGGTTTTGTTGTGTCTGGCTGCGCCAAAACCGGTGCTGATGTCAGGTGCTTGACTAAAGCCTTGAATGCTGCTTCACATGCTGGACTACAAACATATTTGGTAGCCTTCTTCAGCAGCTCTGTCATTGGCTTGGCAATCTTCGAGAAGTTCGGAATGAACCTCCGATAATATCCCGCGAGTCCGAGGAAACTCCTTACCTCATGAACAGTTCTCGGGGATTTCCAATTCAGCACTTGCGTGATCTTGCTCGTGTCCACAGCGATACCCTCCGCTGAGATGATATGCCCAAGGAAAGGCACTTGCGATATCCAAAACTCGCATTTGCTGAACTTTGCATATAACTTGTGATCCCGCAGCCATTGCAAGACTATACGCAGATGTTTCTTGTGATCTTCCTCCGACTTGGAGTATACCAGGATGTCGTCGATGAAGACCACGACAAACTTGTCCAGCTCCGGCATAAACACCGAGTTCATTAAGTACATGAAGTGAGCTGGAGCATTGGTGAGGCCAAAGGACATGACCAGGTACTCATAAAGTCCGTACCTTGTCGAGAAATCTGTCTTTGGAATGTCCTCCGTCCTTATCTTAATCTGATGGTACCCGGATCTTAAATCCAGCTTGGAAAAGACCTTTGCTTCGACCAACTGATCAAACAACATGTCGATCCGTGGCAACGGGTACTTGTTCTTGATGGTTACGGCATTTAATGGACGGTAGTCCACGCAAAGCCGCAGCGTCTCATCCTTCTTCTTGACAAATAATGCCGAACAGCCCCATGGCGAGGAGCTCGGCCTAATAAAACCCTTCTCCAGAAGGTCCGTGAGCTGAGTCTTCAGTTCAGCCAACTCCTTGGGCGCCATCTTGTACGGCCTTCGGGATATTGGCATGGTTCCCGGTGCAAGTTCAATCTTGAACTCCACCTCTCTATCGGGTGGCATTCCCGGCAAATCGTCCGGGAATACATCAGGGAACTCTTGGACCACTGGAATGTCTTCCAATCTGATGGTTGTGGCTTGATAGACACTTGGAAGTTTTATTTCTGGACTGTCCAGAAATAGTGAGTGAGAACCGTGCACCTCTGAATTTAAGTGCACGACTCGAAGGACGGTGTCTAAAACAGCGCCGTGGTGGGTTAACCACGACATCCCTAGGATGACATCGACGTTCTGTCCCTCTAAGATAATGAGAGACGTGGGGTACACTCTACCCGCTAAGCATAATGGTGCTTTGGAGACCATTACGCTTGCTGAAATCTTCCCACCCGGTGAGCAAATTAAATATGGACTATCGGTAGGTAGTATTGGCAAACTGTGTTTAGCAATGAAAGCTTGGCTAATAAAATTATGCGTGGCGCCTGAATCAAATAGTACTATAGCGGGATGCTGGTGGAGTTGGAACATACCCGCAAGGATTGGCTCGCCCTCCGGCACGTCCTCAATGGCAAGCTGGTGGACAGTGCCGGGCCTAGGGTTTGCCCGCCGCGCATTAGTAGGGTTCCGGGGTTGATTCCTCCCCGGAAACTGTGGTGCCACTCCGCCGCCTTGCCTCTCCGGGCAATTGCTTGCGAAGTG
Organism: Neostapfia colusana; assembly: GCA_030760725.1. Lineage (NCBI taxonomy): Eukaryota > Viridiplantae > Streptophyta > Magnoliopsida > Poales > Poaceae > Neostapfia > Neostapfia colusana. Next base: position 50,374,145 of record JASWHV010000015.1, read on the forward strand.
TCCTGGACGACCACACTTGTAACATGTGGCCGCTGCTGGTGGAGTACTTGGTGGACGAAAGCCCGGCATGCGTTGCGGAGGTGCAAACGCACGCGGCATCGCCCGTTGCTGCTGTTGTTGTTGCGGTGGTACTGGCAGCGCCGGCCGGAATGCCGGTGAAGAGTACGGCCGACTGCGGAACGGCATCGACCGCTGTGGTGGCTGCCAGCATGGGCCTGATGGTGGGCGATTCACCATCCGAAACTTCTGAGAAGGTCCGCCTCCTTCTCCGCTGCTCTGCGGCGCGCTTCGCTTTCGCTCTGCCGCCGCCAACTCCTTACCGGAGTCCTCCTGAACAATCGCAGCATCAATGATGTCGTTGAGGCTGCCGCGATTGAACATCGCCAATTTATCCTTCAGGAGCGGGTTAAGCCCCTGGTAAAAGTGGTCCTGCCGCTTCTCGTCCGTATCTGCGTGATACGACGTGTAGAGCGCGAGATCGTTGAACGCCCTGGAGTATTCCAGCGCGTTCCGGCTCCCTTGTTGCAGGTGTAGGAACTCCTGCATCTTCCTCTTCATCAAACCGGGCGGTATATGATAGGCCCTGAAGGCCGTCCGAAACTCCGCCCAGGTCATCACTCGGTCGGTGGGCTGTGAAGCACAGAAGTTGGCCCACCACGCGCTCGCGGATCCTTGGAGCTGCTGGACCGCGAACTGAGTCTTGCGCTGCTCGCTGATTTGGAGCAGCCCGAATTTCATCTCTATGGCGCGGAGCCAGTTGTCCGCGTCAAGTGGTTCATCCGCCCTTGAGAATACAGGGGGATGAGTCGCCAGGAAGTCAGAGTAGGAGCTCTGTTGGCGCTCCTCACGATCTTGACGTCTCTCTGGGCGAGACGTATTCGCAATTAACGTTTGCAGCAGCTCTGTGTGCTGCTGATGTGAACCCGCCATTGCCGCGACAATGTCGGCCAATGTAACCGTCGGCAGTGGCGGTGGCGGTGTTTGCTGTTGCTGTTGCTGCTGCTGTTCCGAGGAGTCCTCGGGAGGTGGTTGGGAGGTCTCTCCCCCTTGGCTAGTACCTCCAACATCAGGGTTTGCACGAGTACGCGTCATTCTGAAATTCAACACAGCAGCAATTAGCACATGTCTTACTCAAAATTCCATAACCAGCAGTAGGTACTGAAGCGACGCATGATTAACTTGCACAACATTCACATATATTGATAAAGCATAAACTTTATACAAGATACATTATTCTTGGATCTCCGAGAAGTCGTGCTCATGTCGTCACTACCTATACATACGCTACTGCCTACACGACATGTCACCGATTACAAAAGTTGGGTTACGCTACCCTAGCTGCCCTACTTGGCAACCGTAACCCCCTATTCGGAGTAGAACTCGACCTCCTGTGGGTCGTCCTCCTCCGGTACCTCGGCTGGTGGCTCGGGGTCTACCACCTCTTCTCCCATTTCGGGTTCTCCCATGGCTGGAAGACCCAAGACTACCGGTACGCCCAATACTGGGGGCACGAGGTCCTGCAATGCATGCACCTCGTCCATAGCCTGGTTGTAGTCCTCTTCCCAGCCTTGTCCTTCCTCAATAGCGTCGTCCCGCTCTTGAGCAAGGTCCTCATTCTGCTGATTTAGGGTCTGCACCAGCTCTTGCAACGCCGCGATGTCAACACGGCTCTTCTTCTTCGCCTTCCTCAGACGACGCAACTGATTGTGTTGTTCATTCAGTCGCTTGATCGTCGGAAGGAGCACATTGCGGAGTGCACTGTGAGCACCCTCGAAATGATCTCCACGGCTTGTGCTCTCCTTGAGCTTGGTGGCGAGAGGCTCCGTATGAACAGCTTGGCTGTCCATCACAGCGTTTCCCGCCCTCATTTGGAGGCTGAGGTTTGCCTCCGCGGGGTTGTACCTTGGGCAACTCGGGTCTGTTGCCTCCAGGTACCTTTCTTCCCACACATGCTGAGCTCGCCCCTCCACCGGAACGAGTGCGTATGGTGTGCCCTCCATAGCCTGCACGTGTAGTTGGCAGAAACGTGACATAGTGTCACGGGCTGCCACTTGCCACATCCCTTCCGGTTGTCTTCCTCTCACCGTGACGGTGAATGGCACCCAACCGGGTGGCGTAGGTCCTGCAGGAACCTCGACATGGATCGCCCACGTCTTGTTCCCCTCTTCGCCTTCTTCCTTGGCGAAGTATTGCGGCATCTGGTTGTACCCGAAATATTGGAGCATTTGCCACAATGCTTCCGGGTAGCCGCTACGGTCAGAGCAGTGGGAAACTACCCACCCATTCTCCAACCGTTTATCTGCTGCCATCTGTAAAAATATATTTGAGAAATGTCAAATATTTATTTGAACAGTAAACCATTGAGTTATAACATAAGATATGTCAGTGAACCCATAACACTTGGAAACATAGTTCAAATTTCTAAACAAATTTGACTGCTGGTCTGCTGCTCCCATGACAGCCTTGACTAGTTTCCATATCAACCTGATTTAGGCCATGTTAAAAGCAAAACCAGTCCTGGAGCTCAACATCAAAGTTAAAGCTAACTTCAATAGATTTCCAGCCAGTATTTGCTTGGCCTAAGATCTGTCCTGGTTTAAAAGTTATGAGATGTCAAAGTTAACAGAATTTCTGGAATCAATTGGACAGCACCTCCCTGCTTTAGGTACTGAATTGATCCAAGAATCCCAGTTAATTCTGTTCCCAATCTGACAAAACTTTCTGTTACAAAGTCGTAACCCATCTCATAAGCTTTCCAGAAGTACCTCATTTCCTATTTTTGGATTTTTAAGCAGGAAGTTATGCTTTATTTACAGAGAGTTTACAGAGAGTCTTTGCTCTATCCTGTTTTCTAGACAGTTTCAACTCTACTGCATTTTTCGAGTGGTTAAGGGATGAAACACCTCTGGACCTCAACAGAAAAGTTGTAAAGCTCCTCCAAAGCTTTCCAGAACTGTATCATACGACCCCAACCTCGAAAGAACTCAACCTCTAACCTCTGATTAACTTCAGCCTTGATTTAGCTGAAAACAGAGTGCTCTGTCCTTAACATCCTATAAGTTAAAAGCTTGTTAACTTTGAATATCCTGTTCAAGGGAAGGAGTTACATCAAGTTTTACTACTTTGGATCAAAACCTTCAAGTTTTTAAATGAAGTTGGTCATTTAGTTGGGTGTGACGTCGATGCGTCACCAGATTATGTCGGTACTACGTCCTCACAAAGGAAAACCTATACCGGACTTAGCCGGCTTCGTTAGTTCAGTGGCACTACTCGTCACTCGCACATGGATGCTACACGTCTACCGTTTCGTGGTAAGGCTACCTGCAGAAACTCAAACAATCATCAGACTCGGCTGCACACCGAGCCCGGAATCTATACAGTTGGTACACCCGGCCGTCATCACTCGCCCGGATGTTCTCAAGCCAAACACGCCTTGAGTTACGTGTTCACGTTTCAGACCACGTGACGGGGTCTCCCATGTTGCACCACGCACGCCAGGGACAGACGTTGCTCGAATACCCCAAACGACATGAAGAGTCGTAGAGGATACTAAAGCGGGTCGGGTTACCTGCCACCCGTGGGGCTCCACCCTTCAGCTTGTGCGCACTGGTGGACAGCGCTTACGTGCACCCCCCAAGACATGAACGTCCCGAGATGCACGATTTTCCGACATAACAATTAGGTTACTAAGCCACTTTCTATATACTAATAACATCCTTATACGGGCTACTAACTCGTTCCTCACTGGATTTTTGAAAAAGAAGACCTTTGTACTGTGTTAAACCTCAAGCGAGCTCTGATACCACGCTGACACGACCCCATTGGTCCTGTCGAGCCAGGATCACGCTGAGGGGTGCTGCGTTGCACAGCACCGTATAACACACGTCAAAGGTGCAAAGCGGAAGCGGAAGTTTTATTACATAAACAGGTTTATGAACATGTTTACATCAAAATAAGTTCAGTCTACACTCGCGGGCGTAGACTAAGCATCAAGTGCACGTTCAGCCCTCGAACATTCCTTGCTAGCACACACGCACACTAACTCTGCGGCGTGCACGACTCCCACTCGACGGGGTTCCCCTCCTGGGGTTCCGTCTCCTCTTCGGGAGTCCCTTCCTCATAGAACCCTGCAAAAGCTTCAAACACAAGCAGTGAGCACGAAGGCTCAGCAAGTCTGACCCGTCTCACCTAAACATGGAACTTCTACATGAGGGTAATGGGTTGCATGAGGTAAAAATCATTTGCAAGGACTCGCCTAATTAGTAGAACCTTACTTTCAAGTTTTAGCAGCAGGTTGTGGAGAACCTTACGCTAAGGCACATGAGAGAGCCGCAATCAAACAAGAAACGCATTTCTCTCATGTACTTTGCCCAAAGTTGAAAAGAACTTTAATTAGCTCTAAGCTACAACATATCATTAACAATCAATGTCCAGCTTTCAATCAGCAACATTTTAACATGTAACTAGCCTGTTCTTTCTACGTCACGGTACAGTGAACAAGTGGTACTCACTGACCGCGAGGGACGGCGATTATAATCGATTTACACCTGCAGGGTTACCCGAACAACCCGTCACGTACGCCCGTACTCGATGTCGCCTACAACAACCATCACGGACGCCGTACGCGACTACCTTTCACCCGTCAGCCAAATATTGAACCGGTCCCATCGTCCCGAGCAAGAGGTCTCTGCACGCGCATCTCTGTGCCGCCAGCCGATTTACACCTCGAGCTCTCAACCTACCCTCTGAACGACGGGCAATGCCTCAATACCCAGCTACCCGAGTTACATCAGTTTCCCGGTTCCCATATAGCCGGTAGGTCTTCGGTGCTGTTCTAGCTTGTTCAACAGGCCCGCACATGGCTCGGTCCTCAATCGACACAAGCGGAGCTACAGCACACAGGCCCCAAAGTCCTGCTGCCCTTACTCTCCGCTCGGTCTCATTTTCTTGCCATGTGTATCATGTGCTATCTCTACCCGAGCAATGTGCCTCTAGCCTATTCTCGCGAGTAGTTCCAACTACCCGACTTGTACCGAATCCTACTCTATCCTAGCAATGCAGTGGCTAACGAGGTTTTCAATCCTAAACCCAACCCATGGTTTTCTTGGCTGCGCAGTTGGGTTTCCAAACAAGACTCTAATGCAAAGAACAATATTCAAAGATGTGCTCAAAACAATAAACATTTGTAAAAAGGTTAATGCAAACCGGGGCTTGCCTTGCTGCTCTTGGTCGTAGGCTAGCTGTTCCTCCGGAGTAACGAAGTCTAGGACTTCGGGTTCCTCCTCGACCTTAGCGACTACATGATATAAGAAACATATGTATCAATTTAAATGCATTTGTATTAACTTTGAAGTTGTGAAGTCTATAACCTTTGCTAGATAGACCTAATGACTGTGAAACTTTTACTGTGGCTTGGTTACAACCTAAACAGAGACTTGGTCAAGTTTTAGTTGCATCAAAGCTCATTTGAGCCCTCCACAAATAATTATGTCCTTGACCTTAATTGGAACTCTTAGGGTGTTCTAGGAATTTTCATGAGACAAACTATGACTTTCTGAAAACTAGATTTTCAGAGGGTTCTAATGGAGTTGGTCTCACTTAATTTGGAAGTCTCTAACTAAAGATATGAGCTAAACAATTTCAGAGAAAATTCTGAAAATGTTTCTGAACATTTTCTATTTTCTCTGGAACAGTTTCACTAATCACACCATTAGGTGGATTAAATGAGCTCAAATGGATCTGAAATTTTTATGGTAGTTCAAGGATATTTTGGTGAACATCTCAGCAAAATTTCAGGATTTTCCTTCAAAGGATTCTCCAGTTAAAATTCCTAACAGTTTAAACTTTAAGGAATTAATTCTGGAAAATTAAGGGTTTTCATGAAGTGAAACTTGATTTGCTGGAAAGTACTCGGAGAGCTGAATCCAGCAAAATTTGGTTCACTCAATTTGGAGCTTTCTAGCCAAAGTTATAAAGATTTGAAGTTTGAACTAAAACTGAAATTCGGGGAAAAGTTTAAACTCTGGCTTGTGGGCCCCGCACACAGTGCGTCGTCTCCCTCCTCGCGCCAACTGCGCGGCGGCGGCGTTCTCCGGCGACCCTCACCGGAACAGAGTTCCCGGCCACCCCCCGGCCCGAAACTTGCCGCCTGCCCCTTTACTGACCCCCTGGACTCGATGGTGGGGTCGCCGGCCGCCTGCGATGACCGGAAACCCGTGCCCACCGATGACAGCACCTGCTAGGGTTCCGGTGAGGTCGGTCCCGCTCTCCCGTGCACCAAATCGACCGGAAATCGGTCGGAGAGCATCAGTAGAGCATGGGAAACACGAACCAGGGCTGGGTGGAAGCTAGAAATACCGGCAACTAGGCTCTCGACGGTGAGCCGAGGTGTTCAGCCATGGCGGCGGGGAAAACAGCCATATCATGGCCGATTCTCGATGGTTTTCTCTAATTCCAGTTTGAGCGTGGGCGCTATCGTGCGTAGAAGCTACTAGGTAACGAGCTCGTCCAACCTTCATGCATAGAGCACGAATTTCACCCGAAGGTGAGCTCGGTTCTTATGAACTGATCAAGAGTAAATTTGGAAATTCTCGGCCGAGGGTTGATCAATCGCCAAACGGCTTTCGGCTACTCCATCTACATACAATCACGCACCTTTCTTGTGTAGAGAAGAGGACGTGACAATGGCGGTGCCGTGCTGTCCACGGGAGCCCGATCGGCGGCGATGTTCGGCTCGCCGGAGAAATGGCTCGTACAGCTCGAGGAAGCTTGCTCACAGGCCAACACGAAGTCTGGGAGGTTGCTCACGATCTCTTGGTGCCGTTTTGCTGTGGAGGAGGCTGTGCTCGCGAGTGATCGGCTTGATCAAGCGTGAGCTCGAGCGGCGGTGATGGCAGTGGATAAACGGCCGAGTATGCCGGCAGCTCGGGGAATGAGTGATCGGAGCACGCCGGGGAGGAAATAAATAGCCCGGCGGCTGGTCTCCGGCTTGGGGCGCGCAGCAGGAGCTGGCGCCGGCTGCCCCCCCCTCGGTGGCGCGCGCACACTGCAACCGGGAACCGACTGAACTGTGTTTCAGTCGGTTTGTGTTGAAGCAGAGGCTGACATGTGGGTCCCACCCCTCCTTTTAACCTCTGAAATTTACTCCTAACAACTGTGGTAAACAGTGAATCCTATACTACCCTTGGCCATTCAAATTATTCACCCATGAGCCATTTGAATTGATCAAAGTTCAAATGAGGTTTGGTTTGAATGAATTTCAGCACAAGTTCAGTTTGAAATTCAAATAAAGTTTGAATTTCTCCCCCTTAGCTCATGTCAAGATCAACTCCAAATGGAGTGAAAATTGGTGTGTGAGCTCACAAAAATGTGCTGAGTAAGAATATGCCTTCCACTTTCAAATTCATGGTATAAAAACAGTTTGAATTTGAATATGTTTTCAAACTGCCCCCTTCCTATCTATACCCAAGATGACCTCAAAAAGTTTTGAATTTGGGTGAAACTTGGCATGGACATCCTTAGCAAAGTGTAGGAGTTTTCCTATGTCCAGCCCATCTATATCACATGTGGGAAATACCACTTTTGCAATGTGTAAGTTTGTTCCCTAATGAGCATGTTGATAATTGTTACTTGCTCTTCATTTGTGTTCATCATTCTTCCTCAAATGAAGTGTGTGGTGTGGGGATGAACACTACAAATGGGTGTCAAAAACTGAGGCCCTTACATACCGGACATATGGGAACCGGGAAACCGATGTAATTCGGGTAGCTGGGTGTTGAGGCATAGCTGGTCGTCCAGAGGGTAGGTTGAGATCTTGAGGTGTAAATTGGCTAGCGACACTGTGGATGCGCGCGCAGAGACCTCTTGCTCAGGACAATGGGACCGGCTCAACATTTGGCTGACGGATGAAAGGTGGTTGCGTACGACGTCCGTGATGGTTTTTGCAGGCAACATCGAGTACGGGCATACGTGACGGGTTATTCAGGTAACCCTCCAGGTGTAAATCGATTATAATCGCCGTCCTTCACGGTCAGTGAGTACCACTTGTTCACTGTACCGTGACGTAGTAAGAAAAGGCTAGAGTCATGTTAAAAGTTTGTGATTGAAAGCTATACCTTGGTTGCTAATGATCTTTTGTAGTTTAGAGCAAATTAAATTTCTTTTCAACCTTGGGCAAAACACATGAGAGAAATGCGTTTCTTGTTTGATTGATGCTCTCTTATGTGTCTTAGCGTGAGGTTCTCCACATCTTGCTGCTATAACTTGAGAGTAAGGTTCAACTATTTAGGTGTGTCCTTTGCAGCTTACATTCCCACTTACACTGTAATCCAACATATAGAAGTTTCATGTATAGGAAAGACGAGTGAGTCTTGCTGAGCCATCATGCTCACTGCTTGTGTTTGAAGCTTTTGCAGGGTGTTATGAGGAGGAGACGGACATCCAAGAGGGCAACCCCGTCGAATGGGAGTCATGCACGCCGCCGTGTTAGTATGTGTGCGTGCTAGAGGGAACACGTTCACGGGCTGAATGTAAACTCTGTTGCTTAGTCTACGCCTGTGTGGACTGAACGTATTTTGTTGTAAACATGTTTATAAACTCTTTTATGTAATAAAACATTGCTTCCGCTTTGTATTTTTTATGTGTGTTATCCGGTGATGTGCAACGCAGCACCCCTCAGCGTGATGCGAGCTAGTCGAGTCCGGTTGGGCCCTCGCAGTCACCACCAAGGCCGACTTCATCTCCACTATCAACCGGGGTAATCACTAAGTTTTTGGGGCTTCCTCACAAGTTGAGGGCTCCCACAAGTTTACAAATGAATGAATCTCAACAAACAAGTGTGGGAGAGAAACCAAACCAAGAACTTAATGAAGATGAATTCTTCCCTCTCCTTTTTCCAATCTCCTAAATCCCAAGAGCTTGATCCTTAGGGCTTTAGAATGTGTGGAGAGGAGTGTTTTGTGCTCTTAGATGTTGTGAAGGCGCTAGAGTTCGTGTCACATCGAAAAAGAGTCGGGGGGGTCTCTTTTTATAGAGGTCCCGATATGTATTTGTTGGGATATGAGAAGTCTGGACTAGTCCGTTGTCAACACCGAACTATTGCGTTGTTATCTTTCAAGTTGTGTTTAGCCGCCAGTTCGATTTAAATGTGTAAAACCCTAATCATAATGATTAGTCCATATGACATCGGACTTGTCCGATGTCACACAGAAAGTACTTGTCCGTTTTAATACGGACTACTCTGTGGTGCACGGACTAGTCCGGTGTGAGTCCGATGTCACACAGAGAAGGGTAGGCTGTTGGCAATCGGACAAGTCAGGCTATACCAGACTAGTCCATTATGATGCTGACTAGTCCGATGCCACACAGAGAGGTCTTCTCCGTGGCATATCGGACATATCCACGTGCACTGGACTAGTCTGTTGTAATACCAGACTAGTCAGTTATTTTGGACTTTGTGTTTTTCTCACTCACCCTTCCCGCACTAACTTGAGATTCTTATTGAGCTCTTAGAGGTGTCTCTCACACATACTGTATACCTAAATTATGAGCCTAGGTTTTCTCCTTTACTTGGGCATTTTGATTCATGATGCTTCCTTTTCTCATTAAGGCCACCTTTTTCCTTTTTGTATTATTCTCTTTTTTCTTCATGTGACCTGCTCTCACTTAGCAAGTTGATTAGCTCTTCACTTGTTTGTCATCGATCATCCAAAACCCACATGGGGATGCCTATATGCAGTTACAATCTCCCCCTTTTTGGTGATCAATGACAACCAAGCGAAGTTTAAACATTTTGAGAGTAAATGAATCCAATTTTCATAAAGTATACACATATGACTAGTGATATGCATGAACCATCGATGAATTCTCATAGGTGTATTCTTTATGGTGGGGTGCCTAGCGATGTGAGTGTAAACATACAAGGTGTTTTAAGAGTAATAATCATGAGAGTACCACATTATGAAAAGAACATGAATAACCAAGTGTCGAACAAGAGATAATATAGTGCCTTACATAGTCTTTCTTGAAACATCATTATATAGTCTTAATCATAAATACATTACAAGTTTTTTAAAATAGTCCATGACCAAAAAAGGACTAGGGTAATGACTAGAAACTCCCCCTTGATCTCTCCCCCCATTGGCATCAGAACACAAAAAAGGGAAAGAGTAAAATAGGGGAGGACTACTCATCATTTTCATCACCCTGCTCACTAGGTACACTTTGAGTCTTCTTGCTATCCTGCTCTTCATCATCATCGTGATCATTAGCAGCTTGGTGTTGTGAATAGTGCGCTCATTCTCTAAAGTGTCCTCTAAATCTAGACACTTGGCAAAATCCACATATAAGATTGTATATTGTTTGCCATTTGTCATCCAAGTAACTCTCATGGCATTCTGTTGTGAGAAGTAGCATGTGGAGTAGAATTGAGGAATGATTTCATTGTTCCAATCATATTTGAAGGTCATGAGATCCTTCAAACCATGGAGCTCCACAGCAGCTAGGACTTAATCAAAAGCCTCAATATGCTTCTCTCCCATGTAATCCCAATCGATCCATTGATTCTTTGCTATGAGATTCTTCACTTTGAGATACACGGTTCTGTAATAGTCATAATGAAATTTGCTCCAGAACCGTGGATCCGCTGCCATTTTATCATAATCATACACATTCTCCATCCGGATTTTTCTCACTTTGTCACTTCCTTTCCCTTTGAATGGGTTGATGGAGAGGTGTCTATTGCGGTCCGGGAGTGGTGGAGCCATTTCCAATGGACCAATTGCTCCAGAGGATCCAGCAGGCCCTTTCACTTTCCCTTTGCTTCTCTTGCTATTGACTGCCTTCTCTTTGCCGTTGGTACTAGGGCCAGCTTTCTCTTTGTCCTTGCTGCCTTCGGTGTTTAGCAAGTACTTCCCGTCTTGAGGGAGCAGGATCATCATTTGCATCACGATCATTTCTTTTCTTTGATCTCAATTGTTGGACTCTCTCTGCCTCTCGATATGTGGCTTGACGTGCTGCTTCATGTTCTGGCTCAGAAAATGCAATATCTTTAGAGCTTGACATTATTCCTGACAATATAGGAGTATATGGGAACAAGAGAAAGGCACCGAAGAGAAAAATTGACAAACTCGACATTGTAGGCTTAATGCTGTTAACACTTGGACTTGTCCGTGGTTTATGCTGATTAGTCCGGCGTACCAGACTTGTCCGCATGAATATCCGGACTAGTCCGGTGTTCATTAGCAAGAACCCTAGTTAATCAAAAATCATCAAATCTTCGGGAAAAGGTTCATTGTGCAAGGGAATGACAGTGTAGAGCACATTAAGTGGTATTGAAACCCTAGAGCACGAGGCATTTGGCCTAAACCCTAGAAAAATTAGAAGATTAGGGTTAGGGCAAGGGTTTACCAAGACGAGATCGAATGACAGAGTAGAGCGGATCATAGGTGCGAAGAAGTCCGTGGTGAACTTCCCTTCGAGCCTTCCCTTTTTGAAAAATCGAAGTTTTGGTGGAGGGGGCGAAGAAATCGCCATGAGAGCTCAAGTGAGGAGAGAGAAAGCCATGGGGAAATTGAGCGGAAGAAGAGGCTACGGGGCTAAGTCAAAACGGTTAAGTCCACGGATACCTAACTTGTCCGTTGTAAACACCGGACTAGTCCGGTGCTGCGAACTACAGCCGGACTAAGCCATGGTATGGACTAGTTCAGATTCTGAACGGACTTGTCCGAGGTATAAAAAAATATTTCCTAGCATCCTTGTGCATAGGGGATTTTGACTATGTTGATCATTTGGACATTTATATTTTTTGAAAAGTATTATTGGTGAGTGTAATCAGTAAGCAATCAACATTCAAACTATGACCATAATTCACCAAGAGTTAATATTTGAAATAGTTTTAGAGTTAAAAAAGGTAGGGAATAATTTTCGCAATCATGCTGGTATGTTGAAGTTATAGATGACTAGCAATCAGATATGCAACGTTTCAAGCCACATTTCGAGAATCAAGGATATTCAATTCATTCCTAAGCTCACAAAACCTTTTCTAATCTAATGGCTTGGTGACACTATCGGCTAGTTGTTTTTTTGGTTTTAACATGTGAAATTGTAATGTCTCCTTTGATAGAGTGGTCTCTCAAGAAATGGTGTCGGATGTCAATGTGTTTGGTTCTAGAATGCTCAACGGGGTTATGAGCTATTTTTACGGCACTCTTGTTGTTACATAGGAGTGGAATATGGTTCAAATTGTAACCATAATCCCTTAGAGTTTGTCGCATCCAAAGGAGCTATGCACAACAACTCCCAGCTGCAACATACGCCACTTCGGCTGTGGATAAGGCAATGGAGTTTTGCTTCTTGGACGACCACGATACTAGGGACCTACCCAAGAATTGGCAAGTCCCGTATGTACTTTTTTATCCACTTTGAAGTCGGCATAATCTACATCAGAATATCCAACGAGATTGAATTTCGACCCCTTTGGATACCAAAGACCTAGGTTGGGTGTGTGAGCTAAATATCTCAAGATTCTCTTTACGGCCGTCAAGTGACACTCCTTTGGAGCGGCTTGGAACCTTGCACACATACATACACTCAACATGATGTTGGAGCGCAAAGATATAATAAGGAGCCGATCATAGAACGATATATCTTTTGGTCAACATTCGAACTATCTTTGTTGAGATCAAGATGTCCATTGGTCGCCATTGGAGTTTTGATGGGCTTTGCTCTATCCATATTGAACTTTTGAGGATATCTTGTGTATACTTTGTTTGGCAAATGAAAGTGCACTCTCTAAGTTGCTTCACTTGAAAGCCTAGAAAGAACTTCTGTCACACCCGGTTTCTCCGAAGAACAACCGAGTGAATATCACATGTATGCCAAGATCATTTTCTCATACAGGTGATGACAAATAGTGAAGCATCATTTATTACAAGCCAGGTGTCGAATATACATAAGTCTTACATAGCATACGTCTCGATGGATGATAATAAGTTCATAATATGTAAACAAAACAGCAGCGGAATATAAATCTTGTGGGCTCCATCACAGGCGTTGCCCGGGGGACTCCATGAACCTAGAATCCTTCTTCGGGTCCGAAGTCTTGGTCATTGAACACCACATCATCCCCTTGACCTGAGCAGCAATTTAAACCAACAAATATGCAAGTTTGAGTACCGTTGGTACTCAGCAAGAGTGGGAAAGTTATGTCATGCATAGCTAGAGCAAGGAGAGGTTGAACTCATGGTTAAAGCACTACGCAATTAATACCTATCACCTTAGCTTATTAAGCACCTACATTACTACATAGGTGAAATGGTCGCAATCTCCCAGCCCATCATCAACATCGAATAACCATAACATCATTTCCAATGTTAAGCTCCCCGCTTAACATCCACAACTTCCAAAGTCATCATCCTCTAATAATGAATAAGTCCAAGCCGCTCTTGACCGTGAGCACGGCTGTCATGACAGTTTTGACTCTGCAGAGTTTGCACCACTGTACCCACATGTAGTGATTTCATCCCCCGTTGCTGGGTGGACTAAAAGAACCTCCATTATGCCAGTGGCTACGAACCACATTCACACTTCCCAGGTGTGTAGCCAGGAGATCACTACGAAGCCTTTACAAAGGGATTCCCGACGAGCATGGGCCCACTGAGGTTTCACCCCTAACAGCATACAAGAGGCTCCAACCCCGCTGCAGTGGCCCCCTCTTGAGCCTTGCGGTTCATAAGGTAGTCCAGCTGACACCTACTCCCCGCACCATCCAACACACCCATACTACGTCGGGGATACACCTAATTAATTGGCCAAGCTGCCCCATCTCAGCATGTGGTTGGCACGGTAAAGCCAGGTTACAAGCTACATGAACCGATCCTTAGGATCCAGGCAAGTACTAAACACAAACCCGAGTCTCGTGCACCCAGCACCAACCAAATCATCCAACTTGCCTCGATCCCTACCTCTACATAACTCATAATATCTCATTCAAGAGTAAGGTAAATAAATTGATAATCTCATATTCCAATTATCCCATTCTAAGCATGGCTAAGCATAAGCATATAAATAAATGATATGATAAAATAAATCCCAACCCAAGCTACAAGGAAACAAGGTAATGCAATTCTAGGGAAACCTCCTAGCATGGGTTTCATATTTCAATTGACAATGCAAATAATTCTATCTACACATTCTAGCATAGGATCAAAGTGGTCTAGGACACTTGACTTCTTCCTGCTGCTCTGGGAATGGAAAGTCTTGGTCTTGGAAGGGGAGAACTTGCTCTGGGGCAGGTTCTATTCATGCCAATACACATAGCAAAAGAAAACAACAATCCATAAGACATAGTTCACACTTTCACTTCATACAAACCACACATACATACCTATGAAAGTCATTCACATTTCTAAGTGTTGTGGTTACTCTACATGTGTTGATTTTTGGCCTACATTCACCTTTAAACATATGTATATTATTTCTAACTTCTATGTTCAGATTTCTATTTGCACACTATATATGAAGTTCCAATTTGAACAAATTCTTTATATTCAATTATTACACTTCTTAGCCACAAAGTTTGTATAAGAGGTATTTTCTTATTCCCAATAGGTTTTCAGATCTTCTACCAAATCCTAAGCTGAAGTTTTTAAATTTGGAGACTTCATTTATCATTTTCTATTTATGCATACCTATTTTCCTATATTTTTCAGATTTATCTTCTATGTCTAAAAATGAGTTTTAATATTAAATAGTAGGACATATCTTCTAAACAGAATAGGTTCTGACCTATAATATTAAAATATATATTTTTAAACTTCTCCTTTGATGTGGGCTAATTTAAATTTATTTTATCAGTTTTCAGAATTACTTCCTAGCCTAAAAAGGTATTTCTAGAACTAATAAATATGAACAACAATTAGACAGATTCATTTCAACCAAAAATATATTTTTAGTTTATTCTAAAGTTTTCCAATTGCTAGGAGAGTTTAAATTTGAACTTGTACATATGTTTTCCTTACCTTTTAAATTTAAATCCTAGTCACATATTCAAATTTCTGAATTTATTATCATATAGGGTCAAAAAGGCAAATCCTCCCTACTACAGGGTCTAATTTATCATTTTACAAATTTCCAGGGGTCTAACTACACATAACAGAGGGGTTTTGCTAATTTTTATTAAGTCCAGGGGCTAAAACTGATTTTTAAATGAATTTACACGAATTTCTGAAGTTCCAGGGGCTAGATCAGAAGTTTCCGGGGCTAGCTCGTATTTTCCGAGATCCCCAGTGGTAGCGCGTAAGAATCCCAGCCTTTTTAACGCGGGGCTGATGTGGACCGTCCGATTTAAAATAGATGGCTGAGATTATAACGCGAAGCGGTACGAGTTAGATCTAATAGGAACCGCACGATTTAAAATGGACGGGCCTCAGGGGGCCACGTCGCCCTGACAGTGCGCGGGCGGCGCTGCCCGGCGGCGCGCGGCGGCGGGAGGCGGCGATCTCGCCGGAGATGTTCGGATTTTCGTCTATACCTCCTAAAAATTGGATTTCATGGCACAGATCGGTAGAGGGGAGGTCGGGGATCTCACCTCGGGGTTTTTCTTGAGCTCGGAGGTCCTGCAAGGCGGTCGGCGGCGAGGTCCGAGATGAAATAGCGGCGGTGCTCGCCGGAGCTGCGTCTAGGGTGCAAAACACCGAGTTTTCTGCACCTGCGTGATTCCCCCGGAGGCGGTGGAACATGATCGGCGCGTTAGATCAGAAACCCCGAGCAAGGATCAAGAGAAAATGGTGATCGGAGCTTCGGTTCTCACCGGAGAGAAAATTGGAGTGCGCTGGGGAACTTGGCGAGTTTCTGTACGAGAACTTCACGAGGGGAGGCGGCGGAGGATCGACTTGGTTAAATAGCAGCGTCCGGGGCCAGAGATCGGGCTGTTGGCGCGGTTTTTCGGAGGTTATTTGGATTCGGGAGAGAGGAGAGTCCCGGGGTCGGCCGAGCGCGCGGAGGTGGGGGATGACATGCGGGCCCCGCGTGTTAGTGAGAGGAAGAGAGGGGCACGGGTTCGGGGCTGGCGCGGGGAGAGTGGGCCGGCTGGTGGGTTTCGGCCCACTGGCCGGTGGGGTTTTTCTTTTTCTTTTTATTTTTCCATTTCTTTTCTGGTTTGGTTTGAATTTAAATTCCAATTTGAATTTGAATTTCTGCACCACATGCAATACGTCCAAAAATTTTTAAATTCCCCTCTTAACAGAATTTTGGGGTGTTACAGCTCTACCCCCCCCTTAAAAGAAATCTCGTCCTCGAGATTGGTGGTTCTAAGAAAACAATTCCGGAAACTGTGCCTTAAGCTCGTCTTCTCACTCCCATGTGGCTTCCTCTTCCAGGTGATGCTTCCACTGCACCTTGCACATTCGGATTCTTTTATTTCTTGTGAGGCGTTCCATTGTCTCCAAAACCTTGACCGGTTGCTCGGCATAAGACAGATCCTCTCCTACATCAACCTCATTCATGGGTAACATCTCTTCAGGCGTTCTCAGACATTTCTTGAGCTGTGACACATGGAATACATCGTGCACATCCGATAAGCGAGCCGGTAGTTCTAGTTAATATGCCACTTCGCCTTTCCTCTCCAGAATCTGAAAGGGTCCGATGTATCGAGGTGATAACTTCCCTTTCACCTTGAACCGACGAAGTCCTCGGATAGGTGACACCTTGAGATAAACATAGTCTCCCACATTGAAAATAAGCTCTCTTCTCAGCACATCGGCATAACTCTTTTGTCGGGTCTTTGCTATCCTCAGGTTGTTGCGAATTTCTCTCACTTTCGCCTCGGCTTCTTGTAGTACCTCGGGTCCAAACACTTTACTTTCCCCGGTTTGGTTCCAAAATAGTGGAGTTCTGCACTTTCTCCCATACAAAGCCTCAAATGGTGACATCTTCATACTAGCCTGATAGCTATTGTTATAGGAGAACTCCGCATACGGTAAGTTCTTATCCCAACTCCTGTTGTTCTTGAGCGCACACGCTCTCAACATATCCTCAAGGATCTTATTAGTTCTTTCCGTCTGTCCGTCAGTCTGGGGATGATAGGCAGAACTAAAATTCAGTTGAGTTCCCATGGTTTCATGCAACTTCTGCCAGAACCTTGAGGTGAACTGTGTCCCTCGATCTGACACTATCTTCTTTGACACTCCATGGAAACACACGATCCTTGACATGTATAATTCTGCCAATTTGGATCCGCTGTAGCTTTCTTTCACGGGGATGAAATGAGCTACCTTGGTTAGCCTGTCGATTATGACCCATATCGAATCATATCCTGATTGGGTCCTAGGTAGTCCCACTATGAAATCCATACCGATTTCTTCCTATTTCCATTCAGGCACTTTGAGTGGTTGCAATAATCCTGCGGGTTGTTGATGTTCTGCTTTCACCAACTGACATGTGTCACATAGGGCAACATGTTCCGTGACATCTCGCTTCATTCCATACCACCAATACTTGCTCTTGAGGTCATGGTACATCTTCGTACTCCCAGGATGAATGGAATAGTCAGAATCATGAGCCTCCTTCAAAATCAATTCACGGATCTCCTTCACTTCCACCTCAACTTGATTGAGTTCAATGTCCCTCCTAGGCTCTTGTATGGTTATGAACTCTACTCTGGTGCCACTAGGGTGAGTTAGTTCCACCGTTCTTGTCGAACAATGGATGATTCCTTTATGTTTGGTCAGCCAATCCATACCCAAAATAATATCTATCCCTGGTGAATCTATCACTATGAGGTTTGCAGTAAATACCACCCCATTAATGTCTAGATTCACCTTGGGACACACTTGTCTTGTCCTTATTTCTCCCCCGGGAGAGTTTACTGCTAGCATATGGCTCATTTGTGTTGTTGCTAGATCATTCTTCTTAACAAACCCTTGGGCAATGAACGAGTGGGTAGCACCAGAATCGAACAACAGGGTTGCAATGTGTAAATTGGCAGGAAACTTACCAACTACCACGTCGGGTGCCTCTTGCGCCTCCTCCATGGTCACGTGGTTCACCCGTCCTCGCATCACATTCTGCTGTTGCGGCTGCACGGGCTTCTTCTTTGGGAACTTATGTGCGTAGTGCCCCACTTCACCACAGTTGAAGCATTGCACCCCAACCTTAGGTGCCTGGCCTTTGTTGTCTTGGGGTTGGTTCGGTGGTCCTTGTACTGCTGGTCAAGGTTGATATGTGGGGCGAGGCTGCTGTACAAACTGACGGTGTGGCTGTGCTGGTGCTGACGGAGGCCTGAAATTCGGGTTGTACCCTCTCGGTGCTGAGTAGGGTACCACAACACGGCTCGTCTGCCCTGCGGGTGGCTGCATCAGTCGTGGGCGTGTGTTGCTACCCGAGGCTTGGTGTGACCATCCCGCCTTCCTCTTGTTTTCATTTTCCAAGGCCTTCAGCTTCCTCTCCACAACAAATGCTCTGTCCACCAACTTTTGGAAGCTTTCATACTCGTTGGAGGACATTGCACACTGCATTTCCGCTGTAAGTCCTTCCACAAAGCAGTCCTGTTTCTGCTCATCAGTCTCGATGTCGTGTGGTGCATAACGGGATAGTTGGGTGAATTTAGTGAGGTATTCCCTCACAGTCGTGTTTCCTTGCTGCAGCCCCAAGAACTCCTTTCTCTTGTTTTTTAGTTCACCCCTAGGTATGTAATAGTTGAGGAAACTACGCTTGAACTCTTCCCAAGTGATGTTCTCAGGGTCATGATGGGTGGCCACGTAAGCGGTCCACCAATCAGCAGCAGGTCCATGCAATTGGTGAGAGGCAAACAGCACCCTCTCATACCCTTGGCATTGTATGATCCTCATCTTGCTCTCAATGGTCTTTAGCCAATCATCTGCCTCCATAGGTTCAGCAGCACTTGCAAACTTTGGAGGTTGAGTCCCTAGAAACTCACTCAACCTTGGTTGGCGTCGTGCAGCTTGTGGAGGTGGAACTTGGTGCAAGTTGGCCACCACTTGAGTTAGGCTCTGGATGAGCTGATTCTGATTTTCAAGCATTTGGTGGATGGGATCAACTCCTTCACGGCGACCACCCCTGTCTGTCCTCCAGAAAGATGAGGGTTGCCGGCCTCATCGTTGTTGTTGGCGGGGTTGGCACCACGACCCTTTCCTCTTCCGGCCATCTATCATAATCAACCAAATGTTAATTTTAAAGCGTTTTGTATTTGAATTCCCAATTTGCTTGTTTAAACTTTAAACTCATGGAGTCTTAATATATCAACATTTTTTGATGGTTTCACGTCTTACGCGAAAATAAATGCACTCTTAATTCATAGGGGTTCACACATCAAAGCAAAACAACCTGAAGACGACGTTGCGGAAAAATGCCCATGGCTCCCACAACTCACGTCACACACCAAACCTTAACACATCATTAACTAAGGTATTGACTCGCCTACTCGATAACCTGCTGAACTATGGGAAAGGACTCTACACGACTCGTATCACTGAGCAGCCTCCTCGGGATCTTCCTCATTATTGCGGCTGCCCTCTGACTCCGCTTTGGGTGGGGAAGCTTCTGGTGGAGAAATGCGGCGACGCCTGCTCGCCCGGTGATCTGGGGAGTCAGGAGTCCATGTGTCATTCACGGTGACACACAGTTCATTCCCATCTCCTCTTTCTCTCGCCCTCAAGCTGGCTTGAAGCAACGCCTCAGTCTCCTTCAGGGTGTCACGAACATCCTGAAGCTCCTGCTGACACTCCTGCAGTCGAGTGCTGAGCATAGCAGCATCCTCCAAACACAGGTCCATGTGCTCATGGGAAGTCCCCTGCTGCACTGGCGGGTACTTGTATTCCGCGGTACCACTCTCACGCTGGAGGACATACATGTACTCAGTCCTGTCCAGGTGACGACGGTAGATGTAACTTTTGTAGGTGATGGCCTCCCAGGTGACATCCCTCTCGGCATCAACCTGTGTCGCTCGACAAGCTGGAGAGCGGTGGATCTTGAGCAGCTGATCTTCATGGATAATCCTCATTTCTGAACTCCATTCTTCCCGCTTCTCACGGATGGTCCGGGTGGAGCTGTAGTGTATGATTAGCTTGCCCGTATTGCCGGCAGCGTGGAGCATACGCCGTAGACGACGCAACTAGCCTCCTACTGCCAGTCCGTAGGAGTGGTACGTCACCAGACGATTCTCCTCTCTTAGGGCAAGGGCAACTACAAAAACTCTCCCTCCGGTGGACTTGCGGGCGGTGCGGATCATGCGAACCATCTAAAACATAAAGCATTTAAAATTAAGTTAGATAAGATTTAAATAAAAATCGTATTTTGAATAAAGTTGGGGCAAGGTGAATAAAGTGACCCATTAAATAACACTTTTCAACCCACACCTTTGTAAAATAGTTTTTAAGAAAATAGGGTACTTAACTACGTCCATTTCTACCAAGGTCCACGTTCCTACGGGCAACCTCGGCTCTGATACCACTTCTGTCACACCCGGTTTCTCCGAAGAACAACGGAGTGAATATCACATGTATGCCAGGATCATTTTCTCATACATGTGATGACAAATAGTAAAGCATCATTTATTACAAGCCAGGTGTCGAATATAAATAAGTCTTACATAGCATGCGTCTCGATGGACGATAATAAGTTCATAATATGTAAACAAAACAGCAGCGGAATATAAATCTTGTGGGCTCCGTCACAGGCGTTGCCTGGGGGACTCCATGAACCTAGAATCCTTCTTCGGGTCCGAAGTCTTGGTCATTGAACACCACATCATCCCCTTGACCTGAGCAGCAATTTAAACAAACAAATATGCAAGTTTGAGTACCGTTGGTACTCAGCAAGTGTGGGAAAGTTATGTCATGCATGGCTAGAGCAAGGAGAGGTTGAACTCATGGTTAAAGCACTACGCAATTAATACCTATCACCTTAGCTTATTAAGCACCTACATTACTACATAGGTGAAATGGTCCCAATCTCCCGACCCATCATCAACATCAAATAACCATAACATCATTTCCAATGTTAAGCTCCCCGCTTAACATCCACAACTTCCAAAGTCATCATCCTCTAATCATGAATAAGTACAAGCCACTCTTGACCGTGAGCACGGCTGTCATGACAGTTTTGACTCTGCAGATTTTGCACCACTGTACCCACATGTAGTGATTTCATCTCCCGTTGCCGGGTGGACTAAAAGAACCTCCATTATGCCAGTGGCTACGAACCACATTCACACTTCCCAGGTGTGTAGCCAGGAGATCACTACGAAGCCTTTACAAAGGGATTCCCGACGAGCGTTGGCCCACTGAGGTTTCACCCCTAACAGCATACAAGAGGCTCCAACCCCGCTGCAGTGGCCCCCTCTTGAGCCTTGCGGTTCATATAGTAGTCCAGCTGACACCTACTCCCCGCACCATCCAACACACCCATACTACGCCGGGGATACACCTAATTAATTTGCCAAGCTGCCCCATCTCAGCATGTGGTTGGCACGGTAAAGCCAGATTACATGCTCCATGAACCGGTCCTTAGAATCCAGGCAAGTACTAAACACAAACCCGAGTCTCGTGCATCCAGCACCAACCAAATCATCCAACTTGCCTCGATCCCTACCTCTACATAACTCATAATATCTCATTCAAGAGTAAGGTAAATAAATTGATAATCTCATAGCCCAGTTATCCCATTCTAAGCATGGCTAAGCATAAGCATATAAATAAATGATATGATAAAATAAATCCCAACCCAAGCTACAAGGAAACAAGGTAATGCAATTCTAGGGGAACTTCCTAGCATGGGTTTCATATTTCAATTGACAATGCAAATAATTCTATCTACACATCCCAGCATAGGATCAAAGTGGTCAAGGACACTTGCCTTCTTCCGGCTGCTCTGGGAATGCAATGTCTTGGTCTTGGAAGGGGAGAACTTGCTCTGGGGAAGGTTCTATTCATGCCAATACACATAGCAAAAGAAAACAACAATCCATAAGACATAGTTCACACTTTCACTTCATACAAACCACACATACATACCTATGAAAGTCATTCACATTCCTAAGTGTTGTGGTTACTCTACATGTGTTGATTTTTGGCCTACATTCACCTTTAAACATATGTATATTATTTCTAACTTCTATGTTCAGATTTCTATTTGCACACTATATATGAAGTTCCAATTTGAACAAATTCTTTATATTCAATTATTACACTTCTTAGCCACAAAGTTTGTATAAGAGGTATTTTCCTATTCCAAATAGGTTTTCATATCTTCTACCAAATCCTAACTTGAAGTTTTTAAATTTGGAGACTTCATTTATCATTTTCTATTTATGCGTACCTATTTTCCTATATTTTTCAAATTTATCTTCTATGTCTAAAAATGAGTTTTAATATTAAATAGTAGGACATATCTTCTAAACAGAATAGGTTCTGACCTAAAATATTAAAAAATATATTTTTAAACTTCCCCTCTGATGTGAGCTAATTTAAATTTATTTTATCAGTTTTCAGAATTACTTCCTAGCCTAAAAAGGTATTTCTAGAACTAATAAATACGAACAACAATTAGACAGATACATTTCAACCAAAAATCTATTTTTAGTTTATTCTAAAGTTTTCCAAGTGCTAGGAGAGTTTAAATTTGAACTTGTACATATGTTTTCCTTACCTTTTAAATTTAAATCCTAGTCACATATTCAAATTTCTGAATTTAGTATCATATAGGGTCAAAAAGGTAAATCCTTCCTACTACAGGGTCTAATTTATCATTTTACAAATTTCCAGGGGTCTAACTACACATAACAGAGGGGTTTTGCTAATTTTTATTAAGTCCAGGGGCTAAAACTGATTTTTAAATGAATTTACACGAATTTCTGAAGTTCCAGGGGCTAGATCAGAAGTTTCCGTGGCTAGCTCGTATTTTCTGACATCCCCATGGGGTAGCATGTAAGAATCCTGGCCTTTATAACGCAGGGCTGATGTGGTCTGTCCGATTTAAAATAGATGGCTGAGATTATAACGCGAAGCGATACGAGTTAGATCTAATAGGAACCGCACGATTTAAAATGGACGGGCCTCAGGGGGCCACGTCGCCCTGGCCGTGCGCGGGCGGCGCTACCCGGCGGCGGGAGGCGGCGATCTCGTCGGAGATCTTCGGATTTTCGTCTATACCTCCTAAAACTTGGATTTCATGGCACATATCGGTAGAGGGGAGGTCGGCGATCTCACCTCGGGGTTTTTCTTGAGCTCGGAGGTCCTGGAGGCGGTCGGCGGCGAGGTCCGAGATGAAATAGCGGCGGTGCTCGCCGGAGCTGCGTCTAGGGTCCAAAACACCGAGTTTTCTGCACCTGCGTGATTCCCCCGGAGGCGGTGGAACATGATCGGCGCGTTAGATCAGAAACCCTGAGCAAGGATCGAGAGAAAACGGTGATCGGAGCTTCGGTTCTCACCGGAGAGAAAATTGGAGTGCGCTGGGGAATTCGGCGAGTTTCTGTGCGAGAACTTCACGAGGGGAGGCGGCGGAGGATCAACTTGGTTAAATAGCAGCGTCCGGGGCCAGAGATCGGGCTGTTGGCGCGGTTTTTCAGAGGTTGTTTGGATTCGGGAGAGAGGAGAGTCCCGGGGTCGGCCGAGCGCGCGGAGGTGGGGGATGACATGCGGGCGCCGCGTGTCAGTGAGAGGAAGAGAGGGGCGCGGGTTCGGGTCTGGCGTGGGGAGAGTGGGCCGGCTGGTGGGTTTCGGCCAATTGGCCGGTGGGGTTTTTCTTTTTATTTTTCCATTTCTTTTCTGTTTTGGTTTGAATTTAAATTCCAATTTGAATTTGAATTTCTGCACCACATGCAATACGTCCAAAAATTTTTAAATTCCCCTCTTAACAGAATTTTGGGGTGTTACAGCACTACCCCCCTTAAAAGAAATCTCGTCCTCGAGATTGGTGGTCTAAGAAAACAATTCCGGAAACTGTGCCTTAAGCTCGTCTTCTCGCTCCCATGCGGCTTCCTCTTCCGAGTGATGCTTCCACTGCACCTTGCACATCCGGATTCTTTTATTTCTTGTGAGGCGTTCCATTGTCTCCAAAACCTTGACCGGTTGCTCGGCATAAGACAGATCCTCTCCTACATTAACCTCATTCATGGGTAACATCTCTTCAGGCGTCCTCAGACATTTCTTGAGCTGTGACACATGGAATACATCATGCACATCTGATAAGCGAGCCGGTAGTTCTAGTTGATATGCCACTTCGCCTTTCCTCTCTAGAATCTGAAAGGGTCCAATGTATCGAGGTGATAACTTCCCTTTCACCTTGAACCGGCGAAGTCCTCGGATAGGTGACACCTTGAGATAAACATAGTCGGGAGAGAGGAGAGTCCCGGGGTCAACCGAGCGCGCGGAGGTGGGGGATGACATGTGGGCCCCGCGTGTCAGTGAGAGCAAGAGAGGGGCGCAGGTTCGGGGCTGGCGCAGGGAGAGTGGGCCGGCTGGTGGGTTTCGGCCCACTGGCCGGTGGGGTTTTTCTTTTTCTTTTTCTTTTTCCATTTTTTTTCTGTTTTGGTTTGAATTTAAATTCCAATTTGAATTTGAATTTCTGCACCACATGGAATACGTCCAAATTTTTTTAAATTCCCCTCTTAACAGAATTTTAGGGTGTTACAACTTCAATTCCCCCATCATGGACATCTCAAATCTGTCGGTCATGATCTTACTAACTCATCACAAAAACAATTTATTAGTAGAACCAAATATTATGTCATCGACATATATTTGGCAAACGAATAGATCATTATCAAAGTGTTTTGTGAATAAAGTATAATCAGCTTTTCTCATTTTAAAACCATTATTTATTAGAAAATCTTTAAGACACTCATGCCAAGCTCTGGAAGTTTGTTTGAGGCCATAGAGCGCCTTACGCAGTTTGTATACATGGCTGGGGAATTCTTGATCCTCGAACCCGGGTGGCTGCTCCATGTACACCTTCTCCTTGATTGGACCGTTGAGGAATACAATTTTGACGTCCATTTGGTACAACCTGAAATTATGGTGAGTAGCATAGGCCAACAATATTTGAATAGACTCAAGCCTATCTATCGGAGCAAAATTTTCATCGAAATCCAAGCCTTCGACTTGTGAGTACCCCTTGGCCACAAGTCGTGCTTTATTTCTTGTCACCACGCCGTGTTCGTCTTGTTTGTTGCGGAACATCCATTTTGTTCCCACAACATTTGCATTTGGTCGTTCCACAAGTTCTCACACTTCATTCCTCTTGAGGTTGTTTAGCTCTTCTTGCACTGCCATCACCATTTCTGAATCTCGTAGTGCATCTTCAACCCTATATGTGTAACACCCTCAAAATTTCTACTATGCATTGGATACATTTTTCATGTAGAGAAGCATTTAAAAAGAAGAAGAAATAAAGAGAGGAATATACAAGCAAATAAAATAATAAAATGAAATAGAAATGCAAAATAATGAAATTAAATAGAAAAGAAAAATAAATAAAAAGAAAAAGAATAAATAAATAAAATAGCCAAATTGGGCCACCCAAATTTTTCCCCACAATTCCCCAATTTTCACCCAAATTTCCCTCTCCCCTAATTTCCTAAATTTCCTGATTTTCCCCAAATTCCCCAAAATTCACCTAGGGGGATTTTTCCTCACATTTGGGGGGATTTCCCCCCAATTTGGCCACACCACTTAGTGGGGGGGACCCTAATGGGCCCCACCCCCTTGGCTGCAGCCCATTAGGGGGGGAACCCTAGCCGCCCCCCTTTTGTGGATTTTTGTGGGAATTTATTTCTCAATTAATTTCAGCCATTGGTGGAAAATAAATAATAAAATTCCAGCTACTAGCTCCCACCTCTTTTAAAATTAAATCTCAGCCATTGGACAATTGGGTTGCTAAAATCGTAGCCACCCTAGCTTTTCTCCCCTTATAAATATAACCCTTTCCCCCCCAGCCGCACCCCACCCCTCTTTTTGGCCGCCGCCCCCTCTCCCTTGCTGCCAATTCGCCGCCCCCCTTTGCTGGATTTTGGCCGCCGTCGAGCTCCGTCACGCCTCGCTGTCGCCGGAAAAGAAGCCCTCGACGTTCTGCCCCAGCCGCAGCCTCATAATTCTCCACAGAAAATCTTCCGCTGCTTCTATTGCAAGGGAGGAGGTTCTGCCGCAAGGAAGAGAGGAGGAGGAAGTGAGGTAGGTTTCCGTTACTCCACTTACAACGTCGCCGCTGTTTCTGCGCACCCGTTTTCTTCACCCTCTACGAGCACAAAATTCTGCGTGTGGACAGACCATGTTTTGGTCGATTTTTTACAGTGGAATTGATCTGCAAAGTGTGTCAAGATCATAACCACGTCCACACTTGATCCCGGCATCCATACTCATCACAAAACCCCATGGAAGCCTACTAAAACATGCAAGAACACGTACAAACTTATTTTTATAAACTGCACTATAGGAATTGCATTCATCCACCCCATTGCATCGTGAGTAAGATTTGTGCATCATAATTGATTGCTGTAAATTTTGTATGTGCATGGTCGTGAGTAGAAGGACACGCTCAAGAGGCTGTCTATGAGGAACTACAGCACCAAGACTTCGAGACGCTTGAGCAATACGAACCACGGGAGCAAGGCAAGTGCCCCTTGACCATATTGATCCCATGTTTTTGAAACTGTTTTACTTGCAAAACTCGTATGCTTGTGTCAACTTGATGGGCCACACTTTATAGGAGTTTACTAGTTTTGTTAACCATACTTGTCACCGGGAAATTGAAGAGTTGGGTATGGTCATTTTTTACTTTTTGCTTCGCTTAACTTACGGGATACGGGAAGCTGAAATAAAAACTTGTTTAGCTACTGCACTCATGAGCATAAAGATAATGAGAACTTGATGGTGTTAATGAGCATGGAATCGGGGAGATCTAGGCATGCTTGGTTCGTGAATGTTGGTGAATGAGATGATGGTTTGCTTGTCGTAGATCTAAGGACTGGTTCATGCGAGCACATGCCAGGAAAACAGTGCCACCACAAGGCCAAATATGGGTGCGGCTTATCTGACTAATTAGGTGTGTTACTAGCTTGTTATGTTCCATTGGATGGCGCGGGGAATGGGAGTCGATGAGGACTGCCCTGGGAACTGCATGGCACAGGAGGGGGCCCGTGGGTGGGAGAATGGAGATTCGAGTCTGACAGTGAAACCTCAGCGGGTCCGTACATCCTAGTAGCCCCTTTGTAAAGGCTATTTTGTAATCTCTTGGCCAGACACTGACAGTTGTGTACTGGTGTAATGGAGGTTCTCTTTAGTCGCCGACGGGTGACGAAATCACAAACTTGTGGGTAAAGTGGAGCCACCTCTGCAGAGTGTAAAACTATCATGATAGCCGTTCTTCCGGTCACAAGCACCTGTCCAACTTCCATGATTAGAGGCAAAACATGAGATGGTTATTCAAGTATCGTCATTGGGACTTGTTTTGGAACTATTTTGGGTCATGAAAACGAGTTTGGTTTCGGTTCTATGATCTATGAGAATGAGATGATTATGAATATTTATGAGAATGAGATGAACTCGAGAAGAGTACTGGCTGGTTGAGGTTTGATAAATGGTGAACTATGATAAAAGAATGTTACTGAAATACTTGGTTATGTTGGGATTTAATTCACCTAGAAATAGTTACTGTTTTTACCATGTTTGTGAAATAAAATTTGCTTGCTGCAATGAACCTCTTTATTCCCTACCTTGTTGTAAGCTACATGTCATATTTTTCCCTCACTTGCTGAGTACGACATGTACTCACCCTTGCATTTCCCACATATACATCAGATACAGGAGAAGAGTACTTCGAGGAACAGGTGGAGAGTACTAGGCGTGCGGACTACCGTCCACATGCCTGTGGAGTTAAAGTTGGAGCCTGCTGTTTTAGTCATTTTCCACTGTCGTTTAGAGTCTTCCGCTGGAAGAATAAGTTATATATTCATGAGTGAGACAATGAGTCAATGTAATAAAGTACTTAAACATTATTCGTACATGGTTATATAGTGAATTTCAGTTTGTGGAATACATGTGTATGCGTGATGAACATCCTAGGCACACATATGCATTCAATTGGTTCATTTTTGGAACCGGGTGTCACAAATTGGTATCAGAGCCACGTTGACCGTAGGACACAATCCTAGGTATAATGGACACTCTAAAACACATAGGAACACCCCTCTAAACTGTTATTTTCGAAAATTGCTTGCTGCTGCACTTTACTTGTCAATTCGGCCACCGCAAAGTGCTATTTTCAGCCCCTCTTTTTTCTCTTCTTTTGGACAGCAACACTTTTGTTTTCTTGCTTCATAGCTTATGAAGTTTTGGAGTTATTTTCTTCTTCTCTAAAGTTTCTCATGTCTTATTTATAGATGCTGGTGCTAGGAGCACAGCATGCACAAGGACTCGTCCACCACCACTTGGGAGTGCACTTAGCCCCATTGAGGTGTCCAATGGATTATATTGGGAGGAGGTGAACATGGACACCCATGAGGAAGATGAAGTCAGTAGCTCTATGCATGAGAAGAGGATCCTGAAGAGGTGGAACCAATCGAAGAAGACATAGAATATGATCCATAAGAACAGCATTGGTACGCACCTCAGGAGGAGTTTCACATGGGCTTACACGTAGCGGAGCCTCATGAGGCTATGTCGGAAGGAGATGAGTCCGAAGAGGAGCCACCACCTGCTGAGGCCAAGAATGAAGGTGATGAACGGGCCAACCATTCAGTTCAAGAATTCCGGTCCGACGGGATGGAAGGAGGACACATATCCAAGGAGCTTAAAGAGTTCCTGGATTGCTGCAGCTTATACCCGGAGTATCTCCTCAAGAAAGTCCCTCGTCTCGAACATGAAGAGTGGAAGGCTGAGGTAACCATCCTATCTAACGGTAGGGTTGTCACTCGGCACTTCAAACCCACATGGAGAGCTACAAGGGCAGAAGCTATTGATGATGCTGCACAGGATGCACTCACCAGACTGTGCTACGCCTTCCGTGAGCAGCTTGAGAACACTACCTTTCAGCTGCACCCATATCGGAAGAGTGGTACAAGGGAGATCATTGGACCTCATGAAGGAGCTATTTCCAACCCACAATCTACTGACAAGTCTCAGAAGTTGCTCGTGGAGTTAGGAAACTGCTATGCAAGCGCACAAGAAGAGATCCATTACCTCCACAAGAAGCTGTACTTGCTGGAAAAACAAGAGGAGACTCGTGCCAACGCGGGAACAAATGGAGCACCGACATCATCTATCCCTATGTGGAATGCCGACTGACCATGGCGTGCACCCATGTTTAGACCACCCCCATCACAAGGCGAGAATAGCACCGGTTCTCATGATTAAGTTTAGGTTTCCCAGTGAATAAAGATGTAATAGGAACGCTTAGACGTAGTAGGCTGAAATAAGAGAGGTGTGCAGAATTTTATGATGGTTTCTTGTGTTTGTGTGCTGGTTTGAGTTGTGGGACGCTTCAGCGAATGTCCACATCCACACATAGTGGAGAGATGTGAGATGCATCGGCACTTGTTCACATCCTCATATAGGCTGAAATTAATAAAAGAAGTTGCTTAGTTCATATACCTTGATGCATATAGTTGGGGATCAATCTAAATTTCTATTTCCTACTCTACTCTCTCTCACAGATGGTGAGGGAAAACTCCAGCCGCCAATGAAGGAACGCTCGTGGTAACAACGAACCGCAGGAGGATGGCAATGTGGAATTCCTGAAAATGTCAACCCCGGGGCTGATGCAAGCAACCTTGAACGGTTGATGGCTATGCACAACCATCTCATGCAAACTATGATAGAAACATTGGGACAACTGCAGACCAACAACAACCTTAACCCCGTTCCTGCACTCCAACCACCGCCACCGCCACCACCGCCGGCTCACAACAGATTGGGAGAGTTCATGAGGACTAGGCCGCCTACTTATGCACAAGCCAATGATCCTTTGGAGGCTGATGATTAGCTGAAGTCTATGGAAAAGAAGCTTGCTATTGTTCAGTGCAATGATCAGGAAAAAGTTCTCTTCGTATCACATCAACTTATGGGAGCAGCCGCTGATTGGTGGGATACTCTTTGCAATGCTCATGTCAACCAGGAGCTCTTATATACGACAGTCAGGGCCCAGCCGTCGTATATAAAGGCCCTGGCCCACTGGGCCAAGTCTACGAAACGGGCCGTTGTATATAAGTGGCCGTCATATATATAATGTTATATACGACGGTGCCGTCGTATATAACTATATATACGACAAAATAAACGACGGCCACAAACCGTCGTATATAAACAACTGCCGTCGTATATAAACTATATACGATGGCTTCTGCTTTATATACGACGGTTTTAGCCGTCGTATGCTGACGGGAATCCTGTAGTGCACTTGGGCTGAATTCAAGGAGAGATTCCGCTTTCACTATGTCCCTGCAGAAGTCATGATGCTTAAAAGGCAAGAGTTTGAAGGTCTCCGTCAAGGAGGGGAGAGCGTGAATGAGTACCTCAACAGGTTCATGCAGCTGTCAAATTATGCTCCAGAAGATGTCAACTTGGATCACAGGAAGCAGTACTTGTTCACGAGGGGATTGAACAATGAAATTCAAGTTTAGCTGCTCAACAATGATTATGCAAACCTCCAAAAGCTTGTTGACAAGGCTATAGTGGTGGAGAGCAAGATCCATGAGATTGAACAAGAGGGAAAAAGAAAGATGCCATAACAAGGACAGCCACAAGGGAGCAATGTACGTCCCCACTTCATGCCACCAGCTGCACCACACTATGACTCGTCCGCTTCTACTTTCCGCCCTGCAAATCCACCTCGCTCTAATCAGCTACCGTAGCAACACCCTGTTATGCAAGCTCCTCGTATGCTCATGCCTCCTGCGCCCTGTCCCAACATGGGCTCCTATGCTCAAAACCAGCCTCACCCCAACATTCCCACCGTTATGAGCATCAAGGCATGTTTTTCATGCGGAGAGGTGGGATACTTTGCAAGTCATTGCCCAAAGAAAGACCTTGGACAGCTGAGCAACGCACCTAAGCAGAACCCACGGCCGAATGGAGGAGCTATGCAAGGTAACCGTGGACAGCAGAACTATGCTCGTGGCAATGTGAATCACGTCTCCGCTGAGGAAGCACAACAAGCTAAGGACATCGTGATTGGTATGTTTCTCGCCAACTCCAACCCATCCACTGTTTTATTTGATTCCGGAGCATCGCATTCATTCATCTTATCCAAGTAAGTTGCCAAGTATAACCTTCCCATATCTCACATGAAACAAACTATGTTGGTTAATTTTCCCGGTGGAGAGATGAGTACTAATATAGTATGTCTGAAAGTAAGCCTTAAAGTAAGGGGGGTAGACTTTCTTGCCAACCTTATTGTCTTGGATTCCCAAGGGATTGACATAATACTTGGAATGGACTGGTTAAGCAAGAACAACGGAGTACTACAATGTGCTCAAAGGATCGTGCAGTTGACCAGTGAGCACGGTACTCGTATTGAGTTTGAGGCAGCCCAACCTGCAACCGAGAAGGCAGTGTTGAACCACATCGAATAAGCGACAATCGAAAGCATTCCGGCGGTTCGAGAATATTCAGATGTGTTCCCGGAAGAACTTCCAGGTATGCCACCTGACCGGGACATTGAATTTTCCATTGATTTAGTACCCGGAACTGCACCTATAGCAAAGAGGCCATATAGGATGTCTGCTAATGAACTAGTGGAGCTCAAGAAGCAAATTCAGGAGCAGCTAGATAAGGGTTTTATACGCCCAAGCTCGTCACCGTGGGGAGCCCCCGTGCTCTTCGTAGACAAGAAAGATGGGACCCAAAGGATGTGTGTGGATTATAGGTCTCTCAACGAGGTGATGATCAAGAATAAATACCCGCTGCCCCGCATAGAGGACTTATTCGATCAAATGAAAGGTGCCGGAGTTTTCTCCAAGATTGATCTTCGGTCAGGATACCTCTAGCTGAAGATTAAGCCCTCCGACGTACCAAAACTGCATTTCGAACACGGTATGGTTTGTATGAATATACCGTTAAGTCTTTTGAGTTGTCGAATGCACCCGCATACTTTATGTACCTCATTTATAAGGTCTTCATAAAGTACTTAGAAATGTTCGTCGTGGTTTTCATCGACGATATCATGGTGTATTCAAAATGCAAGGAAGAACATGAAGAACACTTGAGATTGACATTGCAGAAACTGCAAGAGCATCAATTGTATGCTAAGTTCAGCAAGTGTCAATTTTGTCTAAAGGAGATATCGTTCTTAGGCCACATCATCTCCAAAGGAGGAGTATCGGTTGATCCTGGAAAAGTGAGAGATGTTTCGAAGTGGAACTAACCGCAGAATGTGAGGGACAATCGGGGTTTCCTTGGGATGGCTGGATATTACCCTCGGTTCATCAAGGATTTCTCCAAAATAGCGAAGCCTATGACTGAATTGCTGATGAAAGGAAAGGCATTTCAGTGGACATAAGCGTGTCAAGATAGCTTCGAGGAGCTAAAGAAGAGATTAACAACAGCGCCGGTGTTGATATTACCGGACGTGAGCAAGAGTTTTGATATATATTGTGATGCATCAAGACAAGGGCTTGATATGTGCCTATGCAAGGAGGACAAGTGGTAGCCTATGCATCGAGGCAATTAAAGAAACTTGAGCTGAATTACCCCACACACGACCTGGAACTTGCAGCCGTGGTACATGCCTTGAAGATTTGGAGGCATTATATCCTCGGTCACCGATGTGAGATCTGCACGGATCATAAAAGACTCAAGTATATATTCACGCAAACAGATCTGAATTTAAGGCAACATCGATGGTTGGAACTCACCAAGGATTACGATGTTGGAATCAACTATCATCCCGTAAAGGCCAATGTAGTAGTTGATGCGTTGAGCCGGAAGGGAGCATGTCACCAACTCACGGTTCGGGAGCTGCCACCCGAGCTGCATAAGGAGTTTGAACAATTACATCTCGGGTTCTTGAACGAGATAGAGGTGGTAGAACTGAACTCAACGCTGGAACAAGAGATACGAGATGGCCAAGCAACAGATGAAGAAATAAAGGAAATCAAGGAAAGAATCTGACAAGGGATTAAGAAGGATTTCAAAGAAGACGGGAATGGCACGCTTAGGGAAAAGGATTTGTGTGCCTAGCGTGAAGCACATCCGCGACACGATACTAAAGGAGGCACATGACTCGCCTTATTCCATACACCCCGGCTGTACAAAGATGTACAAGGACCTGAAAACATGCTATTGGTGGGATGGCATGAAAAGGGACATTGCTGAATATGTTGCCCTATGCGACACGTGCCAACGAGTGAAGGCCGAACACCAAAGATCCGCTGGATTATTGCAGCCATTAAAAGTGCCCGAGTGGAAGTGGGAAGACATCAGCATGGATTTCATAGTCGGATTGCCACGTACTCAGTGCGGCTATGACTCTGTTTTGGGTTATCATAGACCGATTGACAAAATCAGCCCACTTCATTCCTGTGAGGGCTAAGTATACCGTGGCACAATTAGCCGAGCTGTATATGGAGCAAATCATGTGTCGCCATGGAGTTCTGAAGAGGATAGTTTCAGATCGAGGTTCTCAATTTACCTCTAGGTTCTGGAAGAAGCTGCATGAAGCTATGGGTACACGGTTGAATTTCAGCTCCGCATATCACCCGCAAACCGACGGGCAAACTGAGAGGACAAATCAGATCCTGGAAGGCATGCTGAGATCTTGCGCCTTGAATCATGGGCGCAGTTGGGATAAGAGCTTGCCGTATGCTGAATTCTCATACAACAACAGTTACCAAACCAGCTTGAAAATATCACCCTTCGAGGTACTATACGGTAGACGGTGTAGAACACCATTGTTCTGAAATGAGACCAGAGAAAGCCAAATATTTGGACCCGAAGTGCTGCAATACGCTAAAAAGCAAGTCCAAATTATATGTGAAAACTTGAAGGCCACTCAGTCACGTGAAAAGGGCTATGCGGACAATATACGAAGGAGTTTGACCTTCGAAGTTGGAGACTTTGTGTATCTTAAGGTGTTGCCTATCCGAGGCCAACGACGGTTCAACATCAAAGGAAAGATAGCACCCCGCTACATCAGGCCATTCAAGATTTTGGGCAAGCGAGGAGAGGTAGCCTATCAACTAGAGCTGCCAACGCACATCTCCAACGTGCACGATGTATTTCACGTATCCCAGCTCAAGAAGTGCCTAAGAGTACCGGAAGAACAAGTACCGATGGATGAGCTAGAACTTCAGGAGGATCTTACCTACGCTAAACCCCAATAAAATCTTGGACGTAAAGGAAAGGGTCATGAGGAACAAAGTAATCCGTTGGTGCAAGGTACAACGGAGCTATCACACGGACGCCGAAACTACATGGGAACGTGAGGAAGATCTTAAGGCGGAATTCCCTCATCTCTTCTCCACTCTATCAAATCTCGAGGGCGAGGTTCATTTTAAGGGGGGTAGGTTTGTAACACCCTCAAAATTTCTACCTGTAACACCCTCAATTTCACATTCACGGATTGCATATAGAAAAACATTATAAAAGAAATATAAATGGGAAAGAATCATAAAAATGGGAGAAAGATAGCTGAAAAGAGCCAATTCCAATTCACCGAGGACCGCTTTCGACACTTCCCGAGGACCGCTGGCCACGTGGCGTCTTCGG
Organism: Neostapfia colusana; assembly: GCA_030760725.1. Classification (NCBI taxonomy): domain Eukaryota; kingdom Viridiplantae; phylum Streptophyta; class Magnoliopsida; order Poales; family Poaceae; genus Neostapfia; species Neostapfia colusana. The sequence goes on from JASWHV010000015.1 coordinate 50,408,857, forward strand.
AGCTCATCCCTGCGGAGGGGGTGAGGTCCAGCACTGCTGGCCACGTGGCAGGCTCGGAGCTCGCCAGTGAGGAAGGGTCGAGGTCCGGCCCCGCTGGACACATGTCGCCTTCGGAGCTAGTCTCTGCGGAGAAGCGAGGCTCAGCCCCGCGGGACACGTGTTGACTTCGGAGCTAGTCTCTACGGAGAAGCGATGCTCAGCCCCGTGGGACACGTGGCACTTTCGGAGCTCACCCCTGCGAAAGGGATGAGGTCCAGCCCCGCCAGACACGTGTCGCTCTCAGAGCTCACCCCTGCGGAAGGGATGAGGCCCGGCCCCGCGGGACACGTGTCACTCTCGGAGCTCGCCCCCGAGAGGTCCCTCCCGCTAGACACGTGGCACACTCGGAGCTCACCCCCGAGAGGTCCGCCCTGCTAGACACGTGTCACCCTCGGAGCTTTCCTCCGAGAGGTCCAGCCCGCGGGACATGTGTCACCCTTGGAGCTTGCCTCCGAGATGTTCGGCCCCCTGGACACGTGTCGTCCTCGGAGCTCACGCCCGAGGAGAAGGGAGTTCCGATGCTGTTGGACACGTGTCGCACGTGGAGCTCGCCTCTGAGGAAAAGGGAGGCCCCGCCCCGCCAGACACGTGGCGCACGCAGAGCTCGCCTCTGAGGAAAAGGGAGGCCCCGCCCCGCTGGACGCGTGGCAGGTCCGGAGCTCGCCTCTGAGGAGAAGAAAGGACCGGCCCCCGCTGGACACGTGGCACCTCCGGAGCTCACCCTGCGGAGGTGACAAGATCCATAAGCGGTTTTTCTCCTGTGCGCGCGGTAATACCCGGTACTGAGGAAACCGACACGATTTCCATGTTGCTACTGCACCAAATAAATTGGAGATAAGTTGTTAAGATCCAAAACAAATTGAATAGGACTCTTATTTGAACTCCAATCGGAGTAGGACTCTTCTTTTCCTCTTATAAATAGAACCCAAAACCCCTGGCCACAACCACGTACCTATTTTCCACCTCCCGAGTCGACGACTTGGAGGCCCTAGCTTCCAACTCACCGAGTTACCCCCTTCGCCGGAGTTCAGTCGCCGGTGAGCCGCCGACGAGCCCCGTCACACCTTGCCGTTGCCGGAAAAGAGCCGACGATCATAAGAGAAGTGAGGTAGGTCTTCGTTACCCATCTTACGACATCGTCGCATCCGCTTTCTTTGGACATAACCTTTTTTGTGTGTACAGATCACGTCTTAATCGGTTTTTTGACGGTGGTATTGATCTAGATCTTGAGTCAAGATCATCACCACGTCCACACTTGATCCCTACACCCTTGTTCATCATAGAACCCCATGAAAGCCATTAAAACATGCAAAGGACACGTACAAACTGGGTTAATAAAACAGCACCATAGGATTTGCACCATTGCATCTTGAGTAGAGTTTGTGCAAGATGATTGATTGCTGTAAATCTTGTATGAGCCTGATCGTGAGTAGAAGGACAAGCTCAGGGAGCCATCTACGAAGAACTACAACACCGAGACTTCGAGACACGTGAGCAACAAGAGCCACAGGAGCAAGGCAAGTGCCCCTCGACCATATTGATCCCATGTTTTGAAACTGTTTTGTTGCAAAAATGTGTATGCTTGAGTCAACTTGATGGGAAACCCTTTCATAGGAGTTTACTAGTTTTGTTAACCATCCTTGTCGCCGGGAAAGTTGATGAGTCGGGTATGGTCGTTTTTCCTTTTTGCTTTGCTTAAGCTACGGGATACGGGAAGGCGAAGTAGAACATGTCTAAGTACTGCATTCATATGAATAATGATGATGAGAACTTGATGATAACAATGAGCATAGAATCGGGGGAGATCTAGGCAAGCTTGGTTCGTGGATGTGGTAGAATGAGATGGTGGTTTACTTGTCGTAGATCTAAGGACCGGTTCATGCCAGCACATGCCAGGAAAATAGTGCCACCACAAGGCCAAATATGGGTGCGGCTTAGCTGACTAATTAGGTAAGTTGCTAGATTGTTATGGACCGTGGAAGGCGCGGGGAATGGGAGTCAAGAGAGGACTGCCCTGGGAACTGCATGGCACAAGAGGGGGCCCGTAGGTGGGAGAATGGTGATTCGAGCCTGGTGGTGAAACCTTAGTGAGTCCATACATCTAGTAGCCCCTTTGTAAAGGCTATTTTGTGATCTCTTGGCCATACACTGACGGTTGTGTACTGGTATAATGGAGGTTCTGCAGTCGCCGATGTGTGACGAAATCACAAACTTATGGGTAAAGTGGTGCCACCTCTTAAGAGTGTAAAACTATCATGATAGTCGTGCTTACGGTCAGCCTGGCAAACTCACATGATTAGATGGGAAAATTTAGGGATGGTTATTTGGTTATGGTTATGGTATGGTTATTGGGATTGGTTTTAGGACTGTTGAGTCTTGGCAATGAGTTTGGTTTTGGTTATATGAACATGAGATGGTTATGAGCATGAGATAAAATTGAGAAAGATCAATGGCTGGTTGAGACTTGAGAAAAGGTGACTTATGATGAAAAAATATTGAGGCTTGATAAATATTATGGAGGTATGTTGCTGTTTTATTTGGATATATGTTGGTATTAAATTCACTTAAAGATAGTTGCTGTTTTTATCATGTTTGTGAAATAAACTTTGCTTTCTGCAATGAGCCTTTTTATTCCGTACCTTGCTGTAAGCTACATGTCATACTTTTCCCGCACTTGCTGAGTACGACATGTACTCACCCTTGCATTATCATACAAACATCAGCAACATGAGAAGAGTTCTTCGAAGATCATGTGGAGTACTAGGCGTGCGAACTACCGTCAACTTGCCTGTGGTGTTGGAGATGGAGCCGCTGCTGTTTAGTTGCTTCCGCTATCGTTTAGAGACTTCCGCTTCTAGAATAAGTTAGAGACTTCCGTTGTAATAATAAGTTAGAGATTTATGTAATAAAGTACTTAAATACTATTTATCCGGGGTTATATTCTGAATTCAGTTTGTGGATTACATGTGTATGTGTGATGGACATCCTGGGCACGCATATGCATTAGCTGGGTTCCGTGTTTTACGGGACCGGGCTTCACAGATTGGTATCAGAGCCACGTTGGTCGTAGGACCCAAGCCTAGGTAGAATGCACAGATTGGCATCAGAACCACATTGATCGTAGGATGCAAGCCTAGGTAGAATGGACACTCTAAAACACATAGGAACACCCTTCTAAACTTCTATTTTCGAAAATTTCTTGCTGCTGCACTTCCTTGCCAATTCAGCCACCGCAAGGTGCTATTTTCAACCCCTCCTTGTCTCTTCTTTTGGACAACGACACCCTTGCTTTCTTGCTCCATAACTTCTGAGGTTTTGCAGTTATTTCTTCCTTCTCAAAGTTTTCTCATGTCCCATTTATAGTTGGCGCTGGTGCTCCCGATCAACACCATCTAACCCTACATGGACTGCCGACTCACCATGGCGTGCGCCCATGTATGGACCACCCCCGTCACATGGCGGGAACAACACCAGTTCACATGATTAAATTTATGACTCCCATTGAATAAGCTTGAATAGGAGTGGTGTGAACTTTTGTGATGATTGCTTGTGTTTGAGTGCTTTAGTGTGAGTTGTGGGACACTTCAGCGTTGTCCACATCCACACATAGTAGAGAGATGTGAGGTGTTTCGGCACTTGTTCACATCCTCATTAATAGAAGAAGATATTTAGTTCATACACCTTGATACATATAGCTGTGGTATCAACCTAAACTTCTCTTTTCTATTTTACTCAACTCTTTCTCACAGATGGTGAGGGAAAACGCTAGCCGTCAAAGGAGGAACGTTCGTGGTAACCATGAACCACAAGAGGATGGCCACGATGAAGTTCCTGAGAATGCTAACCCCGGGGCTGGTGCAAACAACCTTGAACGGTTGATGGCTATGCAGAATCAGCTCATGCAAACTATGATCCAAACTTTGGGTCAGCTGCAAGCCAACAACAACCACAACCCTTACCTTATTCCTGCACCACCACCACTCAGCATGTGGTTGGCACGGTAAAGTCAGGTTACATGCTCCATGAACCGATCCTTAGGATCCAGGCAAGTTTCATATTTCAATTGACAATGCAAATAATTCCACCTACACATCCTAGTATAGGATCAAAGTGGTCAAGGACACTTGCCTTCTTCCTGCTGCTCTGAGAATGGAAAGTTTTGGTCTTGCAAGGGGAGAACTAGCTCTGGGGCAGGTTCTACTCATGCCAATACACGTAGCAAAAGAAAACAACAATCCATAAGACATAATTCACACTTTCACTTCATTCAAACCACATATACATACCTATGAAAGTCATTCACATTACTAAGTGTTGTGGTTACTCTAAATTTGTTGATTTTTAGCCTACATGCACTTTTAAACATATGTATATGATTTCTAACTTTTGTATTCAGATTTCTTTTTGCACACTATATATAAATTTCCAATTTGAACAAATTCAATTAATACACTTCTTAGCTACCAAGTTTGCATTAAAGGTAATTTCCTACTCCAAATAGGTTTCCATATCTTCTACCAAATCCTAAATTGAAGTTGTTGGATTTAGAGACTTCATTTATCATTTTCTAATTATGCATACCCATTTTCCTATATTTTTCAGATTAATTTTCTATGCCTAAAAGTGAGTTTTAATATTAAATAGTAGGGCATATCATCTAAATAGAATAGTTTCTTATCTAAAATATTAAATAATATATTTTTGAACTTCTCCTCTGATGTAAACTAATTTAAATTTATTTTACCAATTTTCAGAATTATTTCCTAACCTAAAAATGTGTCCCTATAACTAATAAATGTGAACAATCAATTAGACAGATTCATTTCAGCTTAAAATCTATTTTAAACTCATTCTAAAGTTTTCCAAGTGCTAGGAGAGTATAAATTTGAATTTACAATGTGTTTGCCTCACCTTTTAAATTTAAATCCTAATCACATATTCAAATTTCTGAATTTAATATCATATAGGGTCAAAAAGGTAAATCCACCCTACTACAGGGTCTAATTTATTATTTCATAAATTTCCAGGGGTCTAACTACACATAATAGAGGGGTTTTCCAAATTTGTATTAAGTCCAGGGGCTAAAACTGATTTTTAAATGAATTTACACGAATTTCTGAAGTTCCAAGGGCTAGATCAGAAGTTTCCGGGGCTAGCTCGTGTTTTCAGAGATCCCCAGGGGGTAGCGCGTAAGAATCCCGACTTTTATAACGTGGGGCTGATGTGGACCGTCTGATTTAAAATAGACGGCTCAGATTAGATCGCCGAACCGGTACGCGCGGGTTTTGATTCTACCTTGCGATTTAAAATAGACGGCGCACAAGGGGCCACGTCGCCCTGGCCGGAGCGCGCGGCGGCGGGAGACGGCGATCTCGCCGGAGATCTTCGGATTTTCGTCTATACTTCCTAAAACTTGGATTTCATGGCATAGAACGGTAGAGGGGAGGTCGGGGATCTCTCCTCGGGGTTTTTCTTGAGCTCGGAGGCCCTGGAAGGCGGTCGGCGGCGAGGTCCGAGGTTAAAACACGGCGGTGCTCGTCGGAGTTTTGTCTAGAGGGCAAAACCCCGGAGTTCCTTCACCTGCGAGATTCCCAGGAGGCGGTGGAACATGATCAGCGCGTTAGATCAGGAAATCTGAGCTAGGATCGAAGGAAAACGGCGGGAGAACCTTCGGTTCTCACCGGGAGGAAAAACAGCCGATCGTGGGGGAAAACAGGGCGATGTCGAAGTTTATATAGGCGAGGGGGGCGGTGGTCTGTTGGGATCGAATTGGAGTCGTCCGGTACCGGGAGTCGGGATGGGGACGCGGTTTCCGGAGTTGGTTGCGATCGGGCGCGTGGGGGGGCGGGGGAATCCGGTCGGTTGGCGCGAGCGGGAGGTAGGAGATGACACGCGGGCCCCGCGAGTCAGTGAGAGGAAGAGAGGGTGCGCGGTTGTGGGCTGGCACGGGGGAATAGTGGGCCGGCTGGCGGGTTTCGGCCCACTGGCCGGTTGGGTTTTCTTTTTTTTTTTCTTTTTCCTTTTCTTTTCTGTTTTGATTTGAATTTGAATTCCAATTTGAATTTGAATTTCTGCACCACATGCAGTACGTCCAAAAATTTTTAAATTCCCCTCTTAACAGATTTTTGGGCTGTTACAGCTCTACCCCCCTTAAAAGAAATCTCGTCCTCGAGATTGGTGGTTCTAGGAAAACAATTCCGGAAACTGTGCCTTAAGCTCGTCTTCTCGCTCTCATGTGTCTTCCTCTTCCGAGTGATGCTTCCACTGCACCTTGCACATCCAGATTCTTTTATTTCTTGTGGGGTGTTCCATTGTCTCCAAAATTCTGACCGGTTGCTCGGCATAAGACAGATCTTCTCCTACGTCAACCTCATTTATGGGTAACATCTCTTCAGACGTCCTCAGACATTTCTTGAGCTGTGACACATGGAATACATCGTGCACATCCAATAAGCGAGCCGGTAGTTCTAGTTGATATGCCACTTCACCTTTCCTCTCCAGAACCTGAAAGGGTCCGATGTATCGAGGTGATAACTTCCCTTTTACCTTGAACCGACGAAGTCCACGGATAGGGGACACCTTGAGGTATACATAGTCCCCCACGTTGAAAACGAGCTCTCTTCTCCGTACATCGGCATAGCTCTTTTGTCGTGTCTGTGCTATCCTCAAGTTGTTGCGGATTTCCCTCACTTCTGCCTCGGCTTCTTGTAGTACTTCGGGCCCAAACACTTTACTTTCCCCCGTTTGGTTCCAAAATAGGGGAGTTCTGCACTTCCTCCCATACAAAGCCTCAAATGGTGACATCTTCATACTAGCCTGATAGTTGTTGTTATAGGAGAACTCCGCATACGGTAAGTTCTTATCCCAACTCCTGTTGTTCTTGAGCGCACACGCTCTCAACATATCCTCAAGGATCTTATTAGTTCTTTCCGTCTGTCCGTCAGTCTGGGGATGATAGGCAGAACTAAAATTCAGATGAGTTCCCATGGTTTCATGCAACTTCTGCCAGAACCTTGAGGTGAAATGTGTCCCTCGATCCGACACTATCTTCTTTGGCACTTAATGGAAACACACGATCCTTGACATGTATAATTCTGCCAGTTTGGATCCGCTGTAGCTTTCTTTCACGGGGATGAAATGAGCTACCTTGGTTAGCCTGTCGATGATAACCCATATCGAATCATATCCTGATTGGTTCCTAGGTAGTCCCACTATGAAATCCATACCGATTTCTTACAATTTCCATTAAGGAACTTTGAGTGGTTGCAATAATCCCGTGGTTCGTTGATGTTCCGCTTTCACCAACTAACATGCGTCACATAAGGCAACATGTTCCGCGACATCTTGCTTCATTCCATACGACCAATATCTGCTCTTGAGGTCATGATACATCTTCGTACTTCCAGGATGAATGGAATAGTCGGAATCATGAGACTCCTTCAAAATCAATTCACGGATCTCCTTTACTTCAGGCACACATATTCTTTTCCCGTGCCACACCGTACCTTGTTCATCCTCTCTGAAACTAGGTGCTTTATTATCCTTGATGAGTTCTCTGATTTCTTGTATCTTCTCATCAGTCTTTTGACCATTGCGTATATCTTTCTCTAATGTGGAGTCCACTTCCATGGCGATGGCCTCACCACTATTCACCAGACATAGGTTGAGTTTTATAACCTATTCCTTCAATTCTTTAGACATGTCCTTTAAGCTCAATCTATTGACCTGCACCTTCCGGCTTAAAGCATCTGCCACGACGTTCGCTTTCCCAGGATGATAGTTGATGCCCACATCAAAGTCGTTGATCAGCTCTAACCATCTCCTTTGTCTGAGGTTGAGATCTGGCTGTGTGAAAATGTACTTTAAGCTCTTATGGTCCATATATATCTCTGTCCTTTTCCTCATCAAGTAATGCCGCCAAATCTTCAACGCGTGTACCACTGCGGCTAGCTCTAGGTCATGCGTAGGATAGTTCTTCTCCTGTTTCTGGAGCTGCCAGGATGCATAAGCCACGACATGCCCCTCTTGCATGAGAACACATCCCATCCGTTTCCAGAGGCATCACAGTACACCAAAAAGTTCTTCTACATATCTGGCATAACTAGCACTGGGGCTGTTGTCAAACTTTTCTTCAGTTCCTGAAAACTCGTCTCGCACTGCGGTGTCCATGTGAATGTGATTCCCTTCTCCAACAATTTGGTGAGGGGTCTCGAAATATTGGAGAAACCCTCAATAAACCGTCGATAATACCCAGCCAATCCTAAGAAGCTTCGAACTTCCCCGACATTCTCAGGGGTCTTCCACTTCTGTACATCCTCGATCTTGGCGGGATCTACGGAGATTCCTCCCTCCGAGATTATATGTCCTAAGAAGGGAACTCTCTTCAGCCAAAACTCACACTTGCTCAACTTGGCATATAGTTGGTGTTCTCTCAGCTTTTGCAACACCAACCTTAGATGTTCCTCATGTTCTTCTTCATCTTTGGAGAAGACGAGAATGTCATCAAAGAAAACCACCACAAATTTGTCCAGATATTCCATAAATACCTTGTTCATGAGATACATGAAGTATGTCGGGGCATTAGTTAGCCTGAAAGGCATGACGGTGTATTCATACAGCCCGTACCGAGATACGAAAGCTGTCTTTGGAATATCAGTTTGCCTTATCTTAAGTTGGTGGTATCCCGACCTGAGATCAATTTTCGAGAACACACAAGCTCTCCTCAACTGATCAAACAAGTCTTCAATGCGCGGTAATGGGTACTTTCTTGATGGTTACTTCATTCAACGCACGGTAGTCTACACATAACCTTTGGGTTCCGTCCTTCTTGGGCACAAATATCACTGGAGCTCCCCATGGTGAGGAACTAGGATGAATGTACGCCTTCTCTGTCAATTCTCTTAAATGTTCCTTGAGTTCTTCCAGCTGTTTGGAGTCCATCCGATAGGGCCTCTTGTATATTGGAGCTGTCCCAGGCACTAGCTCAATCGCGAATTCCACTTCACGATCGGGGGGCATACCTGGCAACTCCTCCAAAAAAACATCGGGATATTCCCTGATGATCCTAATCTCTTCCACTTCCACATCAACTTGATTGAGTTTAATGTCCCTCCTAGGCCCTTGTATGGTTATGAACTTTACTCTTGTGCCACTAGGGTGAGTTAGTTCCACCGTTCTTGTCGAACAATGGATGATTCCTTTGTGTTTGGTCAACCAATCCATACCCAAAATAATATCTATCCCTTGTGAGTCTATCACTATGAGATTTGAAGTAAATACCACCCCATTAATGTCTAGATTCACCTTGGGACACACTTGTCTTGTCCTTATTTCTCCCCCTGGAGAGTTTACTGCTAGCAAATGGTTCATTTGTGTTGTTGCTGGATCATGCTTCTTAACAAACCCTTGGGCAATGAACGAGTGGGTAGCACCAGAATCGAACAATAGGGTTGCAATGTGTAAATTGGTAGGAAACTTACCAACTACCACGTCAGGTGCCTCTTGCGCCTCCTCCATGGTCACGTGGTTCACCCGTCCTCGCATCACATTCTGCTGTGGTGGCGGCATGGGCTTCTTCTTTGGGCACTTATGGGCGTAGTGCCCCACTTCACCACAGTTGAAGCATTGCACCCGAACCTTCGGTGCCTGGCCTTTGTTGTCTTGGGGTTGGTTCTGTGGTCCTTGCACTGCTGGTCGAGGTTGATATGTGGGACGAGGCTGCTGTACAAACTGACGCTGCGGCTTTGCCGGTGCTGATGGAGGCCTGAAATTCGGGTTGTACCCTCTGGGTGCTGAGTAGGGTACCACAGCACGGCTCGTCTGCCCTGCGGTTGGTTGCATCAGTCGTGGGCGTGTGTTGCTACCCGAGGTTTGGTGTGACCATCCCGCCTTCCTCTTGCTTTCATTTTCCAAGGCCTTCAGCTTCCTCTCCACAACAAATGCTCTGTCCACCATCTTTTGAAAACATTCATACTCGTTGGAGGACATTGCACACTGCATTTCCACAGTAAGTCCTTCCACAAAGCAGTCTTGTTTCTGCTCATCAATCTCGATGTCCCGTGGTGCATAACAGGATAGTTGGGTGAATTTAGTGAGGTATTCCCTCACAGTCATGTTTCCTTGCTGCAGCCCCAAGAACTCCTTTCTCTTGTTTTTAAGTTTACCACTTGGTATGTAATGGTTGCGGAAACTGCGCTTGAACTCTTCCCAAGTGATGTTCTCAGGGTCATGATGGGCGGCCACGTAAGCGGTCCACCAATCAGCAGCAGGTCCGTGCAATTGGTGAGAGGCAAACAGCACCCTCTCATAGCCTTGGCATTGTATGATCCTCATCTTGCTCTCAATGGTCTTTAGCCAATCATCTGCCTCCAGAGGTTCAGCAGCACTTGCAAACTTTGGAGGTTGAGTCCCTAGAAACTCACTCAACCTTGGTTGGCGTGGTGCATCTTGTGGAGGTGGAACTTGGTGCAAGTTGGCCACCACTTGAGTTAGGCTCTGGATGAGCTGATTCTGATTTTCAAGCATTTGGTGGATGGGATCAACTCCTTCACGGCGACCACCCCTGTCTTGTCCTCCAGAAAGATGAGGGTTACCGGCCTCGTCAATGTTGTTTGCGGGGTTGGCACCACGACCCTTTCCTCTTTCGGCCATCTATCATGATCAACCAGTTGTTAATTTAAAGCATTATGCATTAACTTCCCGAATTTGCTTGTTTAAACTGAAACTTTTGAGGCCTTATTATATATTCACACTCTGAGGGTTTCACGTCTCACGTGAAAATGAATGCACTCTTAATTCATAGGGGTTCACACATCAAAGTAAAACAACCTAAAGACGAGGTTGTGGACAATTGCCCATGGCTTCCACAACTCACGTCACACACCAAATATTAACACACCATTAACTAAGGTATTGACTCGACTGCTCGGTAACCTGTTGAACTAAGGAAAAAACTCTGCACGACTCGTATCACTGAGCTGGCTCCTCAGGATCTTCCTCATTATTGCGGCTGCCCTCTGACTCCGCTTTGGGTGGGGAAGTTGTTGGTGGAGAATTGCGGCGACGCCTGCTCGCCCGACGGTCTGGGGAGTCAGGAGTCCATGTGTCATTCACGGTGACACACAGTTCATTCCCATCTCCTCTTTCTCTCGCCCTCAAGCTGGCTCGAAGCAACGCCTTAGTCTCCTTCAGGGTGTCACGAACATCCTGAAGCTCCTGCTGACACTCCTGCAGTCGAGTGCTGAGCATAGCAGCAACCTCCAAGCACAGGTCCATGTGCTCATGGGAAGTCCCCTGCTGCACTGGCGGGTACTTGTACTCCGCAGTACCACTCTCACGCTGGAGGACATACATGTACTCAGTTCTGTCCAAGTGGCGACGGTAGATGTAACTCTGGCAGGTGATGGCCTCCCAGGTGACATCCCTCTCGGCATCAACCTGTGTCGCTCGACAAGCTGGAGAGCGGTGGATCTTGAGCAGCTGATCTTCATGGATAATCCTCATTTCTGAACTCCATTCTTCCCGCTTCTCACGGATGGTCCGGGTGGAGCTGTAGTGTATGAATAGCTTGCCCGTATTGCCGGCAGCGTGGAGCATACGCCGTAGACAGCGCAACACGCCTCCTACTGCCAGTCCGTAGGAGTGGTACGTCACCGGATGATTCTCCTCTCTTAGGGCATGGGCAACTACAGGAACTCTCCCTCCGGTGGACTTGCAGGCTGTGCGGATCAAGCAAACCATCTAAAACATAAAGCATTTAAAATTAAGTTAGATAAGATTTAAATGAAAATCGTATTTTGAATAAAGTTGGGGCAAGGTGAATAAAGTGACCCATTAAATAACACTTTTCAACCCACACCTTTGTAAAATAGTTTTTAAGAAAATAGGGTCCTTAAATACGTCCATTTCTACCTAGGTCCACGTTCCTACGGGCAACCTTGGCTCTGATACCACTTCTGCACACCCGGTTTCTCTGAAGAACAACCGAGTGAATATCACATGTATGCCAGGATCATTTTCTTATACATGTGATGACAAATAGTGAAGCATCATTTATTACAAGCCAGGTGTCGAATATAAATAAGTCTTACATAGCATGCGTCTCGATGGACGATAATAAGTTCATAATATGTAAACAAAACAGTAGCGGAGTATAAATCTTGTGGGTTCCGTCACAGGCGTTGCCCGGGGAGGGGGACTCCATGAACCTAGAATCCTTCTTCGGGTCCGAAATCTTGGTCATTGGACACCACATCATCCCCTTGACCTGAGCAGAAATTTAAACCAACAAATATGCAAGTTTGAGTACCGTTGGTACTCAGCAAGTGTGGGAAAGTTATGTCATGCATGGCTAGAGCAAGGAGAGGTTGAACTCATGGTTAAAGCACTACGCAATTAATACCTATCACCTTAGCTTATTAAGCACCTACATTACTACATAGGTGAAATGGTCCCAATCTCCCAACCCATCATCAAAATCAAATAACCATAACATCATTTCCAATGTTAAGATCCCCGCTTAACATCCACAACTTCCAAAGTCATCATCCTCTAACCATGAATAAGTCCAAGCCGCTCTTGACCGTGAGCACGGCTGTCATGACAGTTTTGACTCTGCAGAGTTTGCACCACTGTACCCACATGTAGTGATTTCATCCCCCGTTGCCGGGTGGACTAAAAGAACCTCCATTATGCCAGTGGCCACCAACCACATTCACACTTCCCAGGTGAGTAGCCAGGAGATCACTACGAAGCCTTTACAAAGGGATTCCCGACGAGCGTGGGCCCACTGAGGTTTCACCCCTAACAGCATACAAGAGGCTCCAAGCCCGCTGCAGTGGCCCCCTCTTGAGCCTTGCGGTTCATATGGTAGTCCAGCTGACACCTATTCCCCGCACCATCCAACACACCCATACTACGCCAGGGATACACCTAATTAATTGGCCAAGCTGCCCCATCTCAGCATGTGGTTGGCACGGTAAAGCCAGGTTACATGCTCCATGAACCGGTCGTTAGGATCCAGGCAAGTACTAAACACAAACCCGAGTCTCGTGCACCCAACACCAACCAAATCATCCAACTTGCCTCGATCCCTACCTCTACATAACTCATAATATCTCATTCAAGAGTAAGGTAAATAAATTGATGATCTCATATCCCTATTATCCATTCTAAGCATGGCTAAGCATAAGCATATAAATAAATGATATGATAAAATAAATCCCAACCCAAGCTACAAGGAAACAACGTAATGCAATTCTAGGGAAACTTCCTAGCATGGGTTTCATATTTCAATTGACAATGCAAATAATTCTACCTACACATCCTAGTATAGGATCAAAGTGGTCAAGGACACTTGCCTTCTTCCTGCTGCTCTGAGAATGGAAAGTCTTGGTCTTGGAAGGGGAGAACTTGCTCGAGGGCAGGTTCTACTCATGCCAATACACATAGCAAAAGAAAACAACAATCCATAAGACATAGTTCACACTTTCACTTCATACAAACCACACATACATACCTATGAAAGTCATTCACATTACTAAGTGTTGTGGTTACTCTAGATGTGTTGATTTTTAGCCTACATGCACTTTTAAACTTATGTATATGATTTCTAACTTTTGTATTCAGATTTCTGTTTGCACACTATATATGAATTTCCAATTTGAACAAATTCAATTAATACACTTCTTGGCTACCAAGTTTGCATGAAAGGTAATTTCCTACTCCAAATAGGTTTTCAGATCTTCTACCAAATCCTAAAATGAAGTTTTTGGATTTAGAGACTTCATTTATCATTTTCTAATTATGCATACCCATTTTCCTATATTTTTCAGATTTATTTTATATGCCTAAAAGTGAGTTTTAATATTAAATAGTAGGGCAATATCATCTAAACAGAATAGGTTCTGATCTAAAATATTAAATAATATATTTTTGAACTTCTCCTCTGATGTAAACTAATTTAAATTTATTTTACCAATTTTCAGAATTATTTCCTAACCTAAAGATGTGTCCCTATAACTAATAAATGTGAACAATCAATTAGATAGATTCATTTCAGCTTAAAATCTATTTTTAACTCATTCTAAAGTTTTCCAAGTGCTAGGAGAGTTTAAATTTGAATTTACAATGTGTTTGCCTCACCTTTTAAATTTAAATCCTAATCACATATTCAAATTTCTGAATTTAATATCATATAGGGTCAAAAAGGTAAATCCACCCTACTACAGGGTCTAATTTATTATTTCATAAATTTCCAGGGGTCTAACTACACATAACAGAGGAGTTTTCCTAATTTTTATTAAGTCCAGGGGCTAAAACTGATTTTTAAATGAATTTACACGAATTTCTGAAGTTCCAGGGGCTAGATCAGAAGTTTCCGGGGCTAGCTCGTGTTTTCCGAGATCCCCAGGGGGTAGCGCGTAAGAATCCCGGCTTTCATAACGCGGGGCTGATGTGGACCGTCCGATTTAAAATAGACGGCTCAGATTAGATCGCCGAACCGGTACGCGCGGGTTTTGATTCTACCGTGCGATTTAAAATAGACGGCGCACAAGGGGCCACGTCGCCCTGGCCGGAGCCAGCCCGCGCTGCCCGGCGGCGCGCGGCGGTGGGAGGCGGCGATCTCGCCGGAGATCTTCGGATTTTCATCTATACTTCCTAAAACTTGGATTTCATGGCATAGAACGGTAGAGGGGAAGTCGGAGATCTCACCTCGGGGTTTTTCTTGAGCTCGGAGGCCCTGGAAGGCGGTCGGCGGTGAGGTCCGAGGTGAAAACACGGCGGTGCTCTTCGGAGCTGTGTCTATAGCGCAAAACACCGGATTTCCTTCACCTGCGAGATTCCCCGGAGACGGTGGATCATGATCAGCGCGTTAGATCAGGAAATCCGAGCTAGGATCGAAGGAAAACGGCGGGAGAAGCTTCGGTTCTCACCAGGAGGAAAAACAGCCGATCGTGGGGGAAAACAGGGCGATGTCGACGTTTATATAGGCGAGGGGGGGCGCCGGTCTGTTGGGATCGAATTGGAGTCGTCCGGGACCGGGAGTCAGGATGAGGACACGGTTTTCGGAGTTGGTTGCGATCGGGCGCGGGGGAAAAATCCGGTCGGTTGGCGCGAGCGGGGGTAGGAGATGACACGCGGGCCCCGCGTGTCAGTGAGAGGAAGAGAGGGCGCGCGGTTGTTGGCTGGCGCGGGGGAATAGTGGGCCGGCTGGCGGGTTTCGGCCCACTGGCCGGTTGGGTTATCTTTTTTTTCTTTTTCCTTTTCTTTTCTGTTTTGATTTGAATTTGAATTCCAATTTGAATTTGAATTTCTGCACCACATGCAGTACGTCCAAAAATTTTTAAATTCCCCTCTTAACAGATTTTTGGGGTGTTACAGCTTCTCTTAAGTTTTGATCAATAAAATTTGTATTTTATAGGAGCTTTTGTGCCTTGTTTGTCCGACTGTTTCAGACACGTTTTTCGTCGGCGAGTTTCTGGACAGATCAATGTTGCTTCGGTATTTCGACCATAACTTGCGTTTTACTGATCCAATTGATGTGATTCGTTTTGGGTTTTCTTCAGCACTTGATTGTATATCTCTGTGAAAATTTCACAGTCATTGGATTTGTGGTTTTTGATCTACACGAGTTTCTTTGCAGCATTGCAGATCTGTTTTTAAAATCAGGTAGAACAGAATGACCTTCATCTAGTCTTTTGATCATAACTAAAGTTCTACTTAGTGTTTTCACATGATTCTTGTTGTAGTAGCTTCGTGACTTGATTCTCTATAATTTCCACTATTTTAGTAATGTTTTAACACATCAAAAATAGTCGCACACATGGTTTATTTATTGGATTGATTTTCTGCCGAGGGGTTTTTGTGGCCTCGACATAAAAAGTTTTAATATACCATTCACCCCCCTCTGGTATCTTTTCATGTGCTCTTTGATCCTACACCCTGGGCAATGCCTGTGAATGGAACTCCACAAGAATCTATCTTCGCTGTGTTGTCTTGATGTACTATGAATATTTAATAGTCTTGTGAGACATTTATGTAAGACTTTATGTATACATTTAATTTGGCTTGTTATTTATAATGATTTCACTGTTTGTCACCACATGCATGAGTAAATGATCCTGGCATACATGTGATAATCACTCGGTTGATCTTCGAGAAAACCTTGAGTGACAAAGTGGCATCAGAGCCAAGGTTGCCTGTAGGAACGTTAACCTATATAGAAACAGACGTATTAAGGACATTATGCTACTAAAAACTATTTTACAAGAGTGTTGTGTTAGTGTGTGATTTATTTAATATACTCTTGTTTATTTATGATCTAACCTTACCTATGTTTAAAATAGAGTATTTATTTACTTTATATCTCACTTGATTTTTAAATGTTTTGTGTTTTAGATGGTTTGCATGCTTCGCACCGCTCGCAAGTCCACCGGAGGATGAGTTCATATAGCTACACCCGCCTGGAAGGAAGTGGATAACCCTGTAATGTACCACTCTCATGGGGTAGCTGCAGGAAGCAATGTGCAGCATTTTTGACGTTCCCTCCACACCGCTGGCTACACCGGCAAGCTAGTAGTGTACTACCACACTACTAAGGTTACTCCCGCTGAGCGCGGAGAATGGAAGTCGGAGGCCAGGATCTACCACGACAACAAGCTGGTCAAGATACACAACTCACCAGCATGGAGAGCAACTCTGGCAGAGGCAAAGAAAGATGCCACCTTGGAAGCGATCACTTGTCAGAGCTACATCAATCGTGTTCATCTGGAAAGGACCAAGTACATGTATACTACTCCACGAGGGAGTGGCACGACTGAGTTCAAGTATATGCCAGTCCAAGAGGGATGTAACGTCCAGCAGACGGACATGAGCTTGGAGGATGGAGTTAGCCTCAGCACTAGACTACAGGACTGCCAGCAGGGGCTTCAGGATGCACGTGATATCCTGAAGAGAATAGAGGCTATACTTCGTGGGTGGCTGAGGATGAGGGAAGGAGAGAAGAACGAGCTATGCGTGTCAGAGGATGATACCTGGACTCCCGACTCTCCAAACCGCAGGGTGAACAAGCGTAGCCGCACTTCTCCACCACCCACTTCCCCACCCAGAGCTGAGTCAGGGGCTAGCAACCCTGAAGATGAAGACCCTCAGGAGCTGGAGCAGTGATATGAGTCGTTTAGAGATTGTTTTCCTTAATTTAGTATTCCATCGACTAGTAGCGACATAAACTTGTTTGTGTTAGTTTGCTTATGCATGATTGGTGTGTCACGTGAGTTGTGGAAACCACGGACACTTGTCCACAACCTCGTCGTTATGTTTGTATTCGCTTTAGTTATGGAATTTTGTGATGATTAGTTGATTGAAGCCTTGTGTGATTTTCAAATTCTCTAAATTTCTTTTATCTAAATTTAAATTTATGCATAATACCATGCAAGCTACATAGAGAAGTTGATACATTATCATTAAATTGATATTTGGTTGATCATGATAGAATGGCTGGCAGAGGAAGAGGCCGTGGTGCCAACAACAACAACGAGACTGCCAACTTCCCCATTCCTGGATGGCAGGGGTGGTCGCCGACGAGCGGCTGACCCGATACACCAGATGATCAAACCCAGAACCAGCTCATTCAGAACCTGACGCAAGTGGTGGCCAACATGCATCAAGCTCCACCCCCACCGGCTGCACCATATCAGCCAAGGTTGAGTGAGTTTCTGAGCACTTAACCTCCAAAGTTTGCAAGTGTCGCTGAACCATTGGAGGTAGACGACTGGTTGAAGACTATAGAGAACAAGATGAAGATCCTTCAATGTCAGGGGCATGAGAGGGTGTTGTTTGCCTCTCACCAGCTGCACAGACCCGCAGCCGACTGGTGGACTACCTACGTCGCAGCCCACGAGGATCCCAAGAACATTTCTTTGGAAGACTTCAAGCACAGCTTCTGCAACCCCTATGTCCCAGCGGGAGAGCTCAAGAACAAGAGGAAGGAGTTCCTCTCTATGAAGCAAGGAAGCATGACGGTGCGGGAATACCTCACCAAGTTCATGCAGCTATTCCGTTATGAACCAAGGGACATAGACACTGATGAGAAGAAGCAAGACTGCTTCATGGAAGGACTCATTGTGGAGATGCAGTGTGCTACGTCCTCCAACGAGTATGCTAGCTTCCAGAAGATGGTGGACAGGGAATTCATAGTGGATAAAAAGAGGAGGGCCTTAGAGGAAGAACGTAAGAGGAATATGAACTGGCAGGGCCAATCCTCAGGCAGCAATGCTCGTCCGCATTTTGCACCGCAGCCCGTGGGGCAAGTGAGCCATTCTATGGTGCCCTACCCAACGCAGAAGAGCTACAACTATAACTTCAGGCCTTCCACGTTGCAAGTTCAGCCGCAGCGCCAGCAACTGCAGCAGCCAGTCCTACTTTTCCACCTAGGCTAGCAGGGCAGGGTCCGCAGAACCCACCCCAGAAAGGTCAAGCACCTAAGGTTGGGCTGCAGTGCTTCAACTGTGGTGAGGTGGGACTATGCCAACAAGTGCCCAAGGAAGAAACCAACACAACCACAGCAATAGAATCTGGTGCATAGAAGGGTGAACCACGTAACCATGGAGGAAGCGTAGGAGGCACCGGATGTGGTAATTGGTACGTTCCCTGCTAATTCCCACATTGTGACAATTTTATTTGATTCTGATGCTACCCATTCGTTCATTGCTCAAGAGTTCGTTAGAAAACATGATCTAGCAACAACACAAATGAACCATATGCTAGCAGTTATTCTGCAGGGGGAAAATAAGAACAAGACAAGTATGTCCTAGAGTGAGTCTAGACATTAATGGGGTAGTTTTTTTCGCCAATCTCATAGCGATAAACTCACAAGGGATAGATATTATTTTGGGAATGAACTGGCTGACCAAGCATGAAGGTGTTATCCATTGTTCGACGAGAACGGTGGAGTTAACTCATATGAGTGGCACCAAGGTCAAGTTCATAGCCGTCCAAGAACCGAGGAAGGACAGTAAACTCAATCAAGTGGAAATGACGATTGAAGAAATAAGAGTAATAAAGGAGTTTCGGGATGTCTTTCCCGAGGAATTACTAGGTATGCCCCCAATCGAGAAGTAGAATTCGCGATCGAATTAATGCCTGGAACAACCCCGATATATAAGAGGCCCTACAGGATGGATTCCAAGAAGCTAGTAGAGCTCAAAGAACATATCCGGGAGTTGATGGAGAAAGGGTACATTCGTCCTAGTTCCTCACCTTGGGGAACTCCAGTGATACTCGTACCTAAGAAGCATGAAACTCAAAGGTTGTGCGTAGACTACCGTGCACTCAATGAGGTGACCATAAAAAACAATTACCCGCTGCCTCGCATTGAGGACTTGTTTGACCAGTTAAGAGGGGCATGTGTGTTTTCGAAGATTGATCTCTGATCCGGATATCACCAATTGAAGATACGGCCATCAGATATTCCCAAGACAGCTTTTGTCTCTTGATATGGGCTGTATAAATACACGGTCATGCCGTTCGGGTTAACCAATGTCCTGCCATACTTCATATATCTCATGAACAAGGTATTCATGGAACATTTGGACAAGTTTGTGGAGTTTTCATTGATGACATTCTCATCTTTTCTAAAGATGAAGAGGAACATGAGAACACTTGAGGCTGGTGTTGCAAAAACTGCGAGAACACCAACTATGCCAAGCTAAGCAAATGTGAATTTTGGCTGAAGAAAGTTCCTTTCCTAGGGCATATAATCTTTGAAGGAGGAATATCCGGGGATCCTGCTAACGTCGCGGGTGTGCAAAAGTGGAAGACTCATGAGAATGTCGGGGAAATCCGAAGCTTCTTATGCTTCGTAGGATATTAACGATGATTCATTGAAGGGTTCTCTAAGATTTCAAAGGCTCCCACCAAAATGTTAGAGAAGGGAATCAAATTCACATGGACACTGGAGTGTGAAGCTAGTTTTCAAGAGTTAAAGAAAAAATTGAACACATCCCGAGTTAGTGATGCCGGATATGCAGGAAAACTTTTCTGTGTATTGTGATGCTTCTGACACGGATTGCGGTGTGTTCTTATGCAAGACGGACATGTCGTTGTATATGCCTCTAGGCAACTCCAAAAACATGAAAAGAACTACCCTACGCTTGCCCTAAAGTTAGCAGCGGTGGTTCATGCGTTGAAGCTCTGGAGGCACTACTTGACGGGAAAGAGGTCTGAGATCTATACCGATCATAAAGGCTTGAAATATATTTTTGCGCAACCAGATCTCAACCTCAGACAAAGGCGATGGTTAGAACTAATCAATGATTTTGATGTGGGAATTAATTACCATTCGGGAAAGTCCAACGTTGTTGCAGATGCCCTAAGCCAGAAGGTACTTGTTAACATGTTGAAAATGAGTGAAATACCATCGCAACTATGCGAAGAATTTGAGACTTAATTTATGTCTAGTGAATAACATTGACGCCATAGCAATGGAAGTGAATTCCACACTGGAGCAGGATATACGCAATGGTCAGAAAAATGATGAGAAAATCTATGAGATTAAAAGACTCATCAGAGAGAATAGAGCTTCTGGGTTTAGAGAGGATGAACAAGGCACGATGTGGCATGGGAAAGGATAAGTGTGCCTGATGTGAAGGAAGTCCGTGGATTGATCCTGAGAGAAGCTCAGGATTCCGACTACTCCATTCATTCTGGGAGTACTATGTATCAGGATCTTAAGAGTAGGTACTAGTGGTATGGCATGAAGCAAGATGTCGCAGAACATGTTGCATTGTGTGACACCGGTCAGTTAGTGAAAGCAGAGCACCAAAGACCTGCAGGATTATTGCAACCACTCAAAGTACCAAAATAGAAATGGGAAGAGATAAGCATGGACTTCATAGTAGGGCTGCCTAGAACCCAATCGGGATATGACTTGTAACATCCTCATATTCATTACCATGTGTTGCATACGTTTTTCATGTAGAGAAGCATTTAAAAAGAAGAAGAAAATGAAGGAAGGAATATAAAAACAAACAAATAAATAAAAGTAAATAAAAAATAAATAAAAAATAAATAAAAAAGAAAAAGAAATAAAAAGAAAAAGACTAAATAAAAAATAAAAATACCTGGCCACCCAATTTTCTCCCTAATCCCCCCCTTAAAATCCCCCCCCTAAATTTCCCCTAATTTCCTCTATAAATCCCGCCTAAGGAATTTTTCCTCACATTTAGGAGAATTTCCCCCACATTTTGGCCGCACCAATCCCTAGGGATTTCCCACAAATTAGATTTTATTTCCCCCACCAACGCACCACCCTAAGGCCTAATTTGGCAGCTAGGGGAGGGTAACACAGGGAAGAAAATCTCTACCCAGATATCTCCTATCCCCTACCTTTCCCATTGTGCACCATTCCCTAAAGCGCTTATTCATTTGGCAGGTCTGGGAATATAATACCAGGGATTTTTTTAAAATAAGAAAAATGCTAAAAATATTCAGAAAATTTGAAAGGCACTATGAAAATTCAGAAAAAGCACTAAAAACTAAAAAATCAGAAAAAACTATAACATAAAAGATTTGTAATAGAAGCCATAAAAATATAATGTCATACAAATTCAAGTTCCATCATTACTTCAATATCACAAGATTGTAAAGTGCTATTGTTTCTAGGTTAAATGCTAATGCCAGCTTAAGTTGTCAAGGTCCCGTGAGATCAAATGATGAATGGTTTGGGAATAGCGTTATCATGGAAACATGTTCATTATAGTCAAGATGTGGTTGATACTGGAGTATTGCAATACCTGTTGCCACATGTTCATGATTGATTTAATATAATATCTTCTCTCAGGATACAGCTGATGAGGTTGTTGATTGTTACCATGGGAGGGCATTGTGGGAACTTGCCAAAGTGAAGCACGTACCTTTATGGATCAAAGGAGGAAATCACTGTAATCTGGATCTCTATCCAGAGTGCATTAAGCATCTGAAAAAAATTCATTGGAGCCATCTAGAAATCCCCACCTGATGACTTCGCAAAGAGCACACACAGGTCCATCGGATTGTACTCCAGCGGAACCTAAAGTTATAGAGGATTCAAGGATAAAAATTCTCATAAACAGATGGCAAGGCAAGAAGTATTGACCATAACAAAATTCAAAGGAAAGTAGAGACTATGAGAAGCTTCCAGTTGAGCAAGAAGAAGGTATGGTTGTAAACCAGTGCAAGGGGGGTGTTCGAGCACAGTGGCGCGAAGTCGATAGGGAGGCATGAACTGGTGGCCGGGGAGGTGAGCGGCACAGGGAGGCAGGCGGGGTGAGAGGGACTCGATTGCGCATGGGAGGCGAGCACGGCGGTGTGATCCGGTGGTCGAGGAGGCGAGCGGTACGGGGGAGGTAAGCGGGGCTAGGGGGATGCGAGCAGTGGCGGCATGAGGGGGACGCGAGCGGCGCATGGTTTTCCTGCCCGACCTCGCAGGGCTGGGGTGAAAAGCCCAGTGCTTCCTTGTGGATCGGACCGGTAAATTGGGCTCCCAAGTGCACCTGGAGGGAATTTTTGCCCGTGGATTTTTGGACCTGGGATTTGGCCTGGATCCCTAAGAGATTCTTGGCTACCAAAGAGGCCCTAAGGGGGAGAAACCCTAGCCGCCATCCCCTTTTCTTTTTTCTTGGGATTTTATTTTCCCTCAAATTCAGCCCTTGGTAGAAAATATTTGATTAAATCTCAGCCCCTAGCTCCCACCTCTTTTCAAATTAAATCTCAGCCCATGGAAAAAAGAGTTGCTAAAATCCTAGCCCCCATGGCCATTTCCCCCCTTATAAATAAAACCCTCCCCCCTAGCCGCCAC
Organism: Neostapfia colusana; assembly: GCA_030760725.1. Lineage (NCBI taxonomy): Eukaryota > Viridiplantae > Streptophyta > Magnoliopsida > Poales > Poaceae > Neostapfia > Neostapfia colusana. The sequence goes on from JASWHV010000015.1 coordinate 50,431,730, forward strand.
CCCCAGCCCCATATTTTCTGGCCGACGCCCCTCCTCTCTGCTGCCAAGCCCTGTCCGCCACCCCCTTCTGAAGTTTGGCTGCCGTCGAAGCTTTGTCCCGCCTCGCCGTCGCCGGAGAAGAAGACCCCGACATCATGCACTAACCACAGCTCTACAATTCTCCAAAGAAAAACCCTAGCTGCTGCCATTGCAAAGGGAAAGATGTCACACCCGGTTTTTCCGAAGAACAACCAAGTGAATATCACATGTATGCCAGGATCATTTTCTCATACATGTGATGACAAATAGTAAAGCATCATTTATTATAAGCCAGGTGTCGAATATAAGTAAGTCTTACATAGTAAATGTCTCGATGGACAATAATAAGTTCATCACAAGTAAATAGACTAGCAGCGGAATATTATTCTTTAGGGCTCCATCACAGGCGTTGCCCGGGGTCTCCATGAACCTAAAAACCTTCCTCGGGTCCAAACTCTTGGTCATTATACACCACCTCATTATCTTGACCTGAGCAGCAATATAAACCAACAAATATGCAAGGTTGAGTACCAATGGTACTCAGCAAGTGTGGGAAAATTATATCATGCATGGCTAGAACAAGGAGAGGTTGAACTCATGGTTAAAGCACTACGCAATTAATACCTATCACCTTAGCTTATTAAGCACCTACATTACTACACAGGTGAAATGGTCCCAATCTCCCATCCCATCATCATAATCCAATAACCATAACATCATTTCCAATGTTAAGCTCCCCGCTTAACTTCCAAAACCATCAATCCTCTAATCATGAATAAGTCCAGGCCGCTCTTGACCGTGAGCACGGCTGTCAAGACAGTTTTGACTCTGCAGAGTTTGTACCACTGTACCCACATGTAGTGATTTCATCCCCCGTTGCTGGGTGGACTAAAAGAACCTCCATTATGCCAGTGGCTACGATCCACATTCACACTTCCCAGGTGTGCAGCCAGGAGATCACTACGAAGCCTTTACAAAGGGATTCCCGACGAGCGTGGGCCCACTGAGGTTTCACCCCTAACAGCATACAAGAGGCTCCAACCCCGCTGCAGTGGCCCCCTCTTGAGCCTTGCGGTTCATATGGTAGTCCAGCTGACACCTACTCCCCGCACCATCCAACACACCCATACTACGCCGGGGATACACCTATTTAATTGGCCAAGCTGCCCCATCTCAGCATGTGGTTGGCACTGTAAAGCCGGGTTACATGCTCCATGAACCGGTCCTTAGGATCCAGGCAAGTACTAAACACAAACCCAAGTCTCGTGCACCCAGCACACAACCAAAACATCCAACTTGCCTTGATCCCTATCTCTACATAACTCACAATATCTCATTCAAGAGTATGGTAACATAAACTGATGATCTCATTTCCCAAATATCCCATTCTAAGCATGGCTAAGCAAATGCATGTAAATAAATGACATGACAAAATAAATCCCAACCCAAGCTACAAGGAAACAAGGTAATGCAATTCTAGGGAAACTTTCCTAGCATGGGTTTCATATTTCATTTTGACAATGCAAATAATTCTATCTACACATCCTAGCATAGGATCAAAGTGGTCAAGGACACTTGCCTCCTTCTTACTGCTCTTGAAATGGGTAGTCCTGATCTTCGAAAGGGTTAACTTGCTCTTGAACAGGTTCTACTTCATACCATCACACATAGCAAAAGAAAAACAACAATCATAAGACATAGTTCACACTTCTTCTTCACACAAACCACATATTCATATTTATGATATTCATTCACCATTATATGTGTTGTGGTTACTTTGTGTGTTGATCTGTGGCTTGCATACACTTTTATTTATATGTGTATGATTCCTACTTTGGTGTTCATATTTATACTTACATACTATATATATATATATATATATGTGTGTGTGTGTTTCAGTTTTAAATAAATTCCTTATATTAAACTACTACACCTTTTCACTACCAAGTATGTATGAAAAGTATTTTTCTTCTCCATATGTGCCTTCAGAATTTCTACCAACCCTAAACTGAATTCTTTGTATTTTAGAAACTCCATTTATCATTTACTAGTTGCTATATTTTCAGATTTATATTCCTATGCATAATTGTGTATTTATTATGAAATTAGTAATACACATCATCTAAACAGTATAGGTTCTGGTCCTAAATGATTTAATAACATATTTTGACCTTGGCTTCTGATGTAGACTATTTCATAATTATTTTCCCTATTTTTCTATAACTATTCTTTACTTAAAATGTGTCCCTATACTAATAAATGTGAATAATAGATGAAACAGATTCATTTCAGCCCAAAAATATATTTTTATCTCACTCCAAAGTTTTCTAAGTACTGAGAAAGTTTTTAATTAATTTTGACAATTATGTTTGTCCCCCTTTTTAATTTTTAAACACTAGTTACACATTCAATTTTCTAAATTAAATACTAAACAGGGCTAAAATAATGAATTCACCCCATTACAGGGTCTATAATATTATTTTCATAATTTCCAGGGATCTAGCTACACTTATCAGAGGTGCTTTTCCTAATTTTTATTAAGTCCAGGGGCTAAAACTGATTTTTAAATAAATTTACATGATTTTCTGGAGTTCCAGGGGCTAGATCTGAAGTTTCCGGGGCTAGCTCTCAATTCCAGAGAACCTCAGGGGGTAGCACGTAAGAATTCCTGTCTTTATAACGCGGGGTTGATGTGGACCGTCTGATTTTAAACCGACGGCTGAGATTATAACATCGAACCGGTACGCGGGGATTTAAACCCTACCGTGCGATTTAAAATAAACGGCGCACAAGCGGCCACGTCGCTCTGATCGAGCGAGGGCGGCGCTGCCGGCGGCGCACGGCGGCGGGAAGCGGCGATCTCGCCGGAAAGTTTCGGATCCTCGAGAATTCTGCCTAAAACTGTGATCTTATGGCATAGATCGGTAGAGGGGAGGTCAGGGATCTCACCTCGGCGGTTTTCTCGAGCTCGGGGGTCCTTGAAAGTGATCGGCGGCGAGGTCCGAGGCAAAACCTCGGCGAAGCTCGTCGGCGCTGTGTTTACACCGTAATTCTCCGAGTTCTCTGCACCTGCAAAGCTCCCCGGAGGCGGTGGATCAAGACCAGCGAGTTAGATCAGAGTTTCCGAGCTTAGATCGGCCAGAATTCACCGGCGAAGTCTCGGTGCTCACCGGAGTAAAAATCGGCGATCGCGTGGGAAAAACTGATCGGGGCTGGGGTTTTTATAGCCGGGGGAGGGCGGTGGGTCAGTTGTGATCGAGTTGGATTCTTCTGGGACCGGAATTCGGCTGAGGAACGCGGTTTTTCGATCGGTTAAGATCGCGCGCGCGCGGGAGAAAAGTCCGGGGTCGCGGGGTTAGGGATGACAGGTGGGTCCCACCCGTCTGTGAGAGACAGCGCGGGCGCGCGGGGGCGGGCTGGCGCGAGGAAACTGGGCCAGCTGGCGGGTTTCGGCCCACTGGCCGGTTTTTTTCCCGTGTTCTCTTTTTCTTTTTCCATTTCTTTTCTGTTTTGAGTCTAATTTGAATTCCAGTTTGAATTTGAATTTTTGCAAAACATGCAACACGTCCAAAAATTTTTAAATTCCCCTCTGAACATGGTTTAGGGTTTTAAATCAAAATTTGGGGTGTTACAGCTCTACCCCCCTTAAAAGAAATCTCGTCCTCGAGATTGGTGTTTCTAAGAAAACAATTCGGAAATTGTGACTTGAGCTCATCTTCCCGTTCCCAGGTGGCTTCCTCTTCTGAGTGATGCTTCCACTGCACCTTGCACATCCGGATTCTTTTATTTCCGGTGAGGCGTTCCATTGTCTCCAAAATCTTGTATGGTTGTTCGGCATAAGACAAATCTTCAGCTACATCCACTTCATTCATGGGTAACACCTCTTCAGGCGTCCTCAGGCATTTCTTGAGTTGTGACACATGGAATACATCGTGCACGTCCGATAGATGAACCGGTAACTCTAGTTGGTACGCCACTTCGCCTTTTCTTTCCAAAACTTGAAAGGGTCCGATGTATCGAGGTGACAACTTCCCTTTCACCTTGAACCGACGAAGTCCTCTGATAGGGGACACCTTGAGATAAACATAGTCTCCCATGTTGAAAACGAGTTCTCTTCTTCGTACATCAGCATAACTCTTCTGGCGTGTTTGTGCTATCCTCAAGTTGTTGCGAATCTCCCTCACCTTCGCCTCGGCTTCTTGTAGCACTTCGGGACCAAACACTTTACTTTCTCCTGTTTGGTTCCAAAATAGGGGAGTTCTGCACTTCCTTCCATACAAAGCTTCAAACGGTGACATCTTCATACTAGCTTGATAGCTGTTGTTATAGGAAAACTCCGCATACGGTAAGTTCTTGTCCCAACTCCTATTGTTTTTGAGTGCACATGCCCTTAACATATCTTCAAGGATCTGATTGGTTCTCTCCGTCTGCCCGTCAGTTTGGGGATGATAGGCAGAGCTGAAATTCAGATGGGTTCCCATGGTTTCATGCAACTTTTGCCAAAACCTCGAGGTGAACTGTGTCCCTCGGTCCGACACTATCTTCTTTGGCACTCCATGGTAACACACAATCCTTGACATGTACAATTCTGCCAATTTGGATCCGCTGTAGCTTTCTTTCACAGGGATGAAATGAGCTACCTTGGTTAGCCTATCAATAATGACCCATATTGAATCATACCCGGATTGGGTCCTAGGCAATCCCACGACAAAATCCATGCTGATTTCTTCCCACTTCCATTCAGGTACTTTGAGTGGTTGCAATAATCCCGCGGGTCGTTGATGTTCAGCTTTCACCAACTGACATGTGTCACATAGGGCAACATGTTCCGCGACATCTCGCTTCATGCCATACCACCAATACCTGCTTTTGAGGTCCTGGTACATCTTCGTACTCCCAGGATGAATGGAATAGTCGGAATCGTGAGCCTCCTTCAAAATTAATTCACGGATCTCTTTTACTTCTGACACACAGATCCTTTTTCCGTGCCACACCGTTCCTTGTTCATCCTCTCTAAAACCAGGAGCTTTATTTTCTTTGATGAGCTGTCTGATCTCTTGTATCTTCTCATCATTCTTTTGGCCCTCGCGTATGTCCTGCTCGAGTGTGGAGTCCACTTCCATGGCGATGGCTTCACCACTATTTACTAGACATAGATTGAGTCTTATAACCTCGTCCTTCAATTCTGCAGGCATGTCCTTCAAACTCAACTTATTGACCTGCACTTTCCGACTCAAAGCATCGGCCACGACGTTTGCTTTCCCAGGATGATAATTGATGCCCACATCAAAGTCATTGATTAGCTCTAACCATCTCCTTTGTCTGAGGTTGAGATCTGGTTGTGTGAATATGTACTTCAAACTCTTATGATCCGTATATATCTCTGTCCTCTTCGCCATCAAATAGTGCCGCCAAATTTTCAACGCGTGTACCACTGCAGGTAGTTCTAGGTCATGTGTAGGATAGTTCTTCTCGTGCTTCCGAAGCTGCCGGGATGCATAAGCCACGATGTGTCCTTCTTGCATGAGAACACATCCCAACCCATTTCCAGAGGCATCGCAGTACACTGTGAAATTCTTCTGCATATCTGGCATAACCAACACTGGGGCTGTTGTCAATCTTTTCTTTAGCTCCTGAAAGCTCGTCTCGCACTGTGGCGTCCAGGTGAATGTGATTCCCTTCTCCAACAGTTTGGTGAGTGGTCTCAAGATCTTGGAGAATCCCTCAATAAACCGTCGATAGTATCCAGCCAATCCCAAAAAGCTTCGAACTTCCCCGACATTTTCAGGGGTCTTCCACTTCTAGATATCCTTGATTTTGGCGGGATCTACGGAGATTCCTCCCTCCGAGATTATATGTCCTAAAAAGGGAACTCTCTTCAGCCAAAACTCACACTTGCTCAATTTGGCATATAGTTGGTGTTCTCTCAGCCTCTGTAACACCAACCTTAGATGTTTCTCATGTTCTTCTTCATCTTTGGAGAAGACGAGAATATCATCTATGAAAACCACCACAAATTTGTCCAAATATTCCATGAATACCTTGTTCATGAGGTACATGAAATATGCCGGGGCATTGGTTAGCCCGAAAGGCATGACAGTGTATTCATACAGTCCGTACCGAGATACGAAAGCTGTCTTGGGAATATCAGATTGCCTTATCTTGAGTTGGTGGTACCCCAACCTGAGATCAATTTTCGAGAACACACAAGCTCCCCTCAACTGATCAAACAAGTCTTCAATGCGGGGTAATGGGTACTTGTTCTTGATGGTTACCTCATTCAAGGCACGGTAATCCACGCATAACCTTTGGGTTCCGTCTTTCTTAGGCACAAATATCACCGGAGCTCCCCATGGTGAGGAACTAGGGCGAATATACCCCTTCTCCGTCAATTCTCTCAAATGATCCTTGAGCTCTTCTAGCTGCTTGGAGTCCATTCGATAAGGTCTCTTGTATATCGGGGTTGTTCCCGGTACTAGCTCAATTGCGAATTCCACGTCACGTTCGGGAGGCATACCTGGCAACTCCTCCGGAAAAACATCTGGATATTCCCTGATGGTCCTGATTTCCTCAACTTTCACCTCCACTTGATTTAATTTAAGGTCCCTCCTAGGCTCGTGTATTGTTATGAACTTTACTCTTGTGCCATTGGGGTGAGTTAGTTCCACCGTTCTTGTCGAACAATGGATGATTCCTTTATGTTTGGTCAACCAATCCATACCCAAAATAATATCTATCCCTTGTGAATCTATCACTATGAGGTTAGCAGTAAATACTACCCCATTAATGTCTAGGCTCACTTTGGGACACACTTGTCTTGTCCTTATTTCTCCACTTGGAGAGTTTACGGCTAGCATATGGTTCATTTTTGTGGTTGCTAGGTCATACTTCTTAACAAACCCTTGAGCAATGAACGAGTGGGTAGCACCAGAATCAAACAGCAGAGTTGCAAGGTGTAAATTGGCAGGAAACTTACCAACTACCACGTCGGGTGCCTCTTGTGCTTCCTCCATAGTGACATGGTTCACCCGTCCTCTCATTACATTCTGCTGCTGTGGCTGTGTGGGCTTCTTCTTTGGACACTTATGGGCGTAGTGCCCCACTTCACCACAGCTGAAACATTGCACCCCAATCTTAGATGCTTGGCCCTTGTTGTCTTGGGGTTGGTTTGGGGGTCCTTGCACTGCTGGTCGAGGTGGATATGCGGGGCGAGGCTGCTGCACAAACTGACGCGGCGGCTGTGCTGGTGCTGCGGGAGGCCTGTAGTTTGGGTTGTACCCTCTTGGTGCTGAATAGGGTACCGCAGCACGGCTCGTCTGCCCGTAGGTTGCTGCATCATACATGGGCGGGTGTTGCTCCCTGAGGCCTGATGTGACCACCCCGCCTTCCTCTTATTCTCATTTTCCAGGGCCTTTAGCTTCCTTTCCACCACAAATGCTCTGTCCACCATCTTTTGAAAGCTTTCATACTCATTGGAGGACATTGCACACTGCATCTCTGCGGTAAGTCCTTCCACGAAACAATCTTGTTTCTGCTCATCAGTCTCTATGTCTCGTGGAGCATAACGGGATAGTTGAGTAAATTTAGTGAGGTATTCCCTCACCGTCATGTTTCCCTGCTGCAGTCCCAAAAACTCCTTTCTCTTGTTTTTGAGTTCACCTCTTGGGATGTAGTGGTTGCGGAAGCTACGCTTGAACTCTTCCCAAGTGATGTTCTCAGGGTCATGATGGGCGGCCACGTAGGCGGTCCACCAATCAGCAGCAGGTCCATGCAATTGATGAGAGGCAAACAGCACCCTCTCATACCCTTGGCATTGTATTATCCTCATCTTACTTTCAATGGTCTTCAGCCAATCATCTGCCTCCAGAGGTTCAGCAGCACTTGCAAACTTTGGAGGTTGAGTTCCTAGAAACTCACTCAACCTTGGTTGGCGTGGTGCAGCTTGTGGAGGTGGAACTTGATGCAAGTTGGCCACCACTTGAGTCAAGTTCTGGATGAGCTGATTTTGATTCTCCAGCATTTGGTGGAGAGGATCAACTTCTTCACGGCGACCACCCCTGTCCTGGCCTCCAGAAAGATGAGGGTTGCATGCCTCATCATTGTTGTTGGCGGGGTTGGCAGCACGTCCTTTTCCTCTTCCGGCCATCTGGCAGAATCAACAAATGTTAATTTGATACCATTTAGTATCATCTTACTACTTTCATTTGTTGGTACTTTGAGGTGTTGCGGCTTTGTTAAAATTTTACGAGGGTTTATATCTCACACCAAATAAATGCACTATTATTTCCTGTGGGTTCACACACCAAAGCAAAACAATCTGAAGATGAGGCTGTGGACAATTGCTCATGGCTTCCACAACTCACGTCACACACCAAGCATTATCACACCATTAACTACGTAACGACTCGACTACTCGACCTCTTGCTAGCTAGGGGAAAGACTCTACACTACTCGTCCTCTTGAGCTGGCTCCTCGGGATCTTCCTCCTCATTTCGGCTACCTTCTGACTCTGCTTTGGGTGGGGAGGCTGCTGGTGGAGAAGTGCGACGACGCCTGATCGCTCGGCGATCCGGGGAGTCAGGAGTCCATGTATCATTCACGGTGACACACAGTTCATTCCCATCCCCTCTTTCTCTCGCCTTTAAGCAAGCTCGCAGCAACGCCTCCGTTTCCTTCAGGGTGTCTCGGACATCCTGAAGCTCTTGTTGACACTCCTGCAATCGAGTGCTGAGCATAGCAGCATCCTCCAAGCACAAGTCCATGTGCTCATGGGAAGTCCCTTGCTGCACCGGTGGGTACTTGTACTCCGTGGTACCACTCTCACGTTGGAGGACATACATGTACTCAGTTTTGTCCAAGTGGCGACGATAGATGTGACTCTGGCAGGTGATGGCCTCCCAGGTGACATCTTTCTCCGCGTCAACTTGTGTTGCTCGACAAGCTGGAGAGTGGTGAATCTTAAGCAGCTGATTCTCGTGTATAATCCTCATCTCCGAACTCCATTCTTCCCTCTTCTCACGGATGGTCCTGGTGGAGTTATAGTGGATGATTAGCTTGCCCGTATTGCCGGTGGCTTCGAGCATACGTCGAAGACGGCACAACAAATCTCCTACTGCCAATCCGTAGGAAAGGTACGTCACTGGACGACTCTCCTCTCTTTCGGCAAGGGCAACTACGGGAACTCTCCCTCCTGTGGACTTACGAGCGGTGCGAATCATGCGAACCATCTAAAACAAAAGAATTTAAAATTAGGTTAGATAAATTCTCAAACACAAATCCTATTTTGAATGAAAGTTGGGGTAAGATGAAGAAAATGACTCCTTTAATAACACTTTTCCACCCACACCTTGGAAAATAGTTTTTAAGAAAATAGGGCCCTTAAATACGTCCATTTCTACCTAGGTCCACGTTCCTACGGGCAACCTTGGCTCTGATACCACCTCTGTCACACCCGGTTTTTCCGAAGAACAACCAAGTGAATATCACATGTATGCCAGGATCATTTTCTCATACATGTGATGACAAATAGTAAAGCATCATTTATTATAACCTAGGTGTCGAATATAAGTAAGTCTTACATAGTAAATGTCTCGATGGACAATAATAAGTTCATCACAAGTAAATAGACTAGCAGCGGAATATTATTCTTTAGGGCTCCATCACAGGCGTTGCCCGGGGTCTCCATGAACCTAAAAACCTTCCTCGGGTCCAAAATCTTGGTCATTATACACCACCTCATTATCTTGACCTGAGCAGCAATATAAACCAACAAATATGCAAGGTTGAGTACCAATGGTACTCAGCAAGTGTGGGAAAATTATATCATGCATGGCTAGAACAAGGAGAGGTTGAACTCATGGTTAAAGCACTACGCAATTAATACCTATCACCTTAGCTTATTAAGCACCTACATTACTACACAGGTGAAATGGTCCCAATCTCCCATCCCATCATCATAATCCAATAACCATAACATCATTTCCAATGTTAAGCTCCCCGCTTAACTTCCAAAACCATCAATCCTCTAATCATGAATAAGTCCAGGCCGCTCTTGACCGTGAGCACGGCTGTCAAGACAGTTTTGACTCTGCAGAGTTTGTACCACTGTACCCACATGTAGTGATTTCATCCCCCGTTGCCGGGTGGACTAAAAGAACCTCCATTATGCCAGTGGCTACGATCCACATTCACACTTCTCAGGTGTGCAGCCAGGAGATCACTACGAAGCCTTTACAAAGGGATTCCCGATGAGCGTGGGCCCACTGAGGTTTCACCCCTAACAGCATACAAGAGGCTCCAACCCCGCTGCAGTGGCCCCCTCTTGAGCCTTGCGGTTCATATGGTAGTCCAGCTGACACCTACTCCCCGCACCATCCAACACACCCATACTACGCCGGGGATACACCTATTTAATTGGCCAAGCTGCCCCATCTCAGCATGTGGTTGGCACTGTAAAGCCGGGTTACATGCTCCATGAACCGGTCCTTAGGATCCAGGCAAGTACTAAACACAAACCCAAGTCTCGTGCACCCAGCACACAACCAAAACATCCAACTTGCCTTGATCCCTATCTCTACATAACTCACAATATCTCATTCAAGAGTATGGTAACATAAACTGATGATCTCATTTCCCAAATATCCCATTCTAAGCATGGCTAAGCAAATGTATGTAAATAAATGACATGACAAAATAAATCCCAACCCAAGCTACAAGGAAACAAGGTAATGCAATTCTAGGGAAACTTTCCTAGCATGGGTTTCATATTTCATTTTGACAATGCAAATAATTTTATCTACACATCCTAGCATAGGATCAAAGTGGTCAAGGACACTTGCCTCCTTCTTGCTGCTCTTGAAATGGGTAGTCCTGATCTTGGAAAGGGTTAACTTGCTCTTGAACAGGTTCTACTTCATACCATCACACATAGCAAAAGAAAAACAACAATCATAAGACATAGTTCACACTTCTTCTTCACACAAACCACATATTCATATTTATGATATTCATTCACCATTATATGTGTTGTGGTTACTTTGTGTGTTGATCTGTGGCTTGCATACACTTTTATTTATATGTGTATGATTCCTACTTTGGTGTTCATATTTATACTTACATACTATATATATATATATGTGTGTGTTTCAGTTTTAAATAAATTCCTTATATTAAACTACTACACCTTTTCACTACCAAGTATGTATGAAAAGTATTTTTCTTCTCCATATGTGCCTTCAGAATTTCTACCAACCCTAAACTGAATTCTTTGTATTTTAGAAACTCCATTTATCATTTACTAGTTGCTATATTTTCAGATTTATATTCCTATGCATAATTGTGTATTTATTATGAAATTAGTAATACACATCATCTAAACAGTATAGGTTCTGGTCCTAAATGATTTAATAACATATTTTGACCTTGGCTTCTGATGTAGACTATTTCATAATTATTTTCCCTATTTTTCTATAACTATTCTTTACTTAAAATGTGTCCCTATACTAATAAATGTGAATAATAGATGAAACAGATTCATTTCAGCCCAAAAATATATTTTTATCTCACTCCAAAGTTTTCTAAGTACTGAGAAAGTTTTTAATTAATTTTGACAATTATGTTTGTCCCCCTTTTTAATTTTTAAACACTAGTTACACATTCAATTTTCTAAATTAAATACTAAACAGGGCTAAAATAATGAATTCACCCCATTACAGGGTCTATAATATTATTTTCATAATTTCCAGGGATCTAGCTACACTTATCAGAGGTGCTTTTCCTAATTTTTATTAAGTCCAGGGGCTAAAACTGATTTTTAAATAAATTTACATGATTTTCTGGAGTTCCAGAGGCTAGATCTGAAGTTTCCGGGGCTAGCTCTCAATTCCAGAGAACCCCAGGGGGTAGCACGTAAGAATTCCTGTCTTTATAACGCGGGGTTGACGTGGACCGTCCGATTTTAAACCGACGGCTGAGATTATAACATCGAACCGGTACGCGGGGATTTAAACCCTACCGTGCGATTTAAAATAAACGGCGCACAAGCGGCCACGTCGCTCTGATCGAGCGCGGGCGGCGCTGCCGGCGGCGCACGGCGGCGGGAAGCGGCGATCTCGCCGGAAAGTTTTGGATCCTCGAGAATTCTGCCTAAAACTGTGATCTTATGACATAGATCGGTAGTGGGGAGGTCAGGGATCTCACCTCGGGGGTTTTCTCGAGCTCGGGGGTCCTTGAAAGTGATCGGCGGCGAGGTCCGAGGCAAAACCTCGGCGAAGCTCGTCGGCGCTGTGTTTACACCGTAATTCTCCGAGTTCTCTGCACCTGCAAAGCTCCACGGAGGCGGTGGATCAAGACCAGCGAGTTAGATCAGAGTTTCCGAGCTTAGATCGGCCAGAATTCACCGGCGAAGTCTCGGTGCTCACCGGAGTAAAAATCGGCGATCGCGTGGGAAAAACTGATCGGGGCTGGGGTTTTTATAGCCGGGGGAGGGCGGTGGGTCAGTTGTGATCGAGTTGGATTCTTTTGGGACCGGAATTCGGCTGAGGAACGCGGTTTTCCGATCGGTTAAGATCGCGCGCGCGCGGGAGAAAAGTCCGGGGTCGCGGGGTTAGGGATGACAGGTGGGTCCCACCCGTCTGTGAGAGACAGCGCGGGCGCGCGGGGGTGGGCTGGCGCGAGGAAACTGGGCCGGCTGGCGGGTTTCGGCCCACTGGCCGGTTTTTTTCCCGTTTTCTCTTTTTCTTTTTCCATTTCTTTTCTGTTTTGAGTCTAATTTGAATTCCAGTTTGAATTTGAATTTTTGCAAAACATGCAACACGTCCAAAAAATTTTAAATTCCCCTCTGAACATGGTTTAGGGTTTTAAATCAAAATTTGGGGTGTTACAAAAGGTCAAGCAGCAAGGTGGAGAGGAGGAACAAGAGAGGTAGGTCCCTGTCTGAAACACCCTCAAAATTACTACCATGCATTGTATACATTTTTCATGTAGAGAAGTATTTAAAAAGAAGAAGAAATAGAGAGAGGAATATAGAAGCAAATAAAATAATAAAAGTAAATAGAAATAGAAAATAATGAAAATAAATAGAAAAGGAAAGAAATAAAAAGAAAAATAAATAAAATAGCCAAATTGGGCCACCCCAATTTTTACCCAAAATTCCCCAATTTTTGCCCAAATTCCTCTCTCCCCTAATTTTCTAATATATTCCCAATTTTCCTGATTTTCCCCGAATTCCCCCCAAAATTCTCCTAGGTGGATTTTCCCCACATTTGGGGGGAATTCCCCCCCTATTTTGGCCGCACCACTAGGGGGAGACTCTAATGGGCCCCACCCATTGGCCGTAGCTCACTAGGGGGGACCCTAGCCGCCCTCTTGTTGAATTTTGGTGGGCTTTTACTCTCAATTAATCCTAGCCATTGGTGGAAAATAAATAATAAAATCCTAGCCCCTAGCTCCCACCTCTTTCAAAATTAAATCTCAGCCCTTGGATAGTTGGTTTGCTAAAATCCTACCCACCCTAGCTCTTTCCCCCCTTATAAATATAACTCCCCCCCCCTTAGCCGCAACCACCCCTCTCTCTTTTTTTGGCTGCTGCCCCTCCCCTTGCTGCCAATTCGCCGCCCCCTGCTGGAATTTGGCCGCCGTCGAGCTCCTTCACGCCTCGCCGTCGCCGGAGAAGAAGCCCCCCGACGTCCTGCCCGAGCCGCCGCCTCATAATTCTCCACGGAAAATCCTCCGCTGCTTCCATTGCAATGGAGGAGGTTCTGCTGCAAGGAAGAGAAGAGGAAGAAGTGAGGTAGGTCTTCGTTACCCCTCTTACAACGTCGCCGCTGCTTCTACGCACCCGTTTTCTCCACCCCCCGCAAGCAGAAATTTCTGCGTGTGGACAGACCATGTTTTGGTCAACTTTTGATGGTAGAATTGATCTATACAATGTGTCAAGGTCATAACCATGTCCAAACTTGATCCCAGAAACTTTGTTCATCATAAAACCCCATGGAATCCTACTAAAACATGCAAGAACAAGTACAAACTGAGTTTTATAAACAGCACCATAGGAATTGCATTCATCCACCTCATTGCATCTTGAGTAAAGTTTGTGCATGATAATTGATTGCTGTAAATTTTGTACGTGCGTGGTCGTTAGTAGAAGGACACGCTCAAGAGGCCGTCTATGAGGAGCTACAGCACCAAGACTTCGAGAAGCTTGAGCAACACGAACAGCGGGAGCAAGGCAAGTGCCCCTTAACCATATTGATCCCATGTTTTGAAACTGTTTTACTTGCAAAAACTTGTATGCTTGTGTCAACTTGATGGGACACCCTTTTATAGGAGTTTTGTTAACCATCCTTGTCACCGGGAAAGTTGATGAGTCGGGTATGGTCGTTTTTCCTTTTTGCTTCGCTCAACTTACAGGATACACAGAGCTGAAATACAACTTGTTAGCTGCTACACTCATATTAATAAAGATGATGAGAACTTGATGATGTTAATGAGCAAGGAATCATGGAGATCTAGACGAATTTTGTTCGTGGATGTTGTTGAATGAGATGGTGGTTTGCTTGCCGTAGATCTAAGGACCGGTTCATGCGAGCACATGCCAGGAAAGCAGTGCCACCACAAGGCCAAATATGGGTGTGGCTTAGCTGACTAATTAGGTGTGTTTCTAGCTTCTTATGGACCGTTGGATGGCGCGGGGAATGGGAGTCGAGGAGGACTGCCCTAGGAACGGCATGGCACAAGAGGGGACCCGTGGGTGGGAGAATGGAGATCCGAGCCTGCCGGTGAAACCTCAGTGGGTCCATACATCCTAGTAGCCCCTTTGTAAAGGCTATTTTGTGATCTCTTTGCCATACACCAACAGTTGTGTACTGGTATATTGGAGGTTCTTTCTAGTTGCTGACGGGTGACGAAATCACGAACTTGTGGGTAAAGTGGTCCCATCTCTGCAGAGTGTAAAACTATGATGATAGCCGTGCTTCCGATCACAAGCACCTGGCCAACTTCCATGATTAGAGACAAAACTTGGGATGTTTATTCGGGTCTGGACATTGGGATTGGTTTTGGGACTGTTTTGGGTCGTGACAGTGAGTTTGGTTTCGGTTATATGAAAATGAGATTGTTATGAATATTTATGAGTATGAGATGAACTTGAGAAAGATTATTGGCTGGTTGAGGCTTGATAAATGGTGAATTATAATGAAGGAATGTTGATGAATTACTTGGTTATGATGGGATTTAACTCACCTAGAGATAATTGCTGTTTTTACCACGTTTTTGAAATAAAATTTGCTTGCTGCAATAAACCTTTTTACTCCCTACCTTATTGTTAGCTACATGTCATACTTTTTCGGCACTTACTGAGTACGACATGTACTCACCCTTGTATTTCCCACATATACATAAGCTACAGGAGAAGAGTACTTCGAGGAACAGGTGGAGCACTTGGTGTGCGCACTACCATCAACATGCATGTGGAGTCGGAGTGGAGCCCCATCGTTTTAGTCATTTTCCGCTGTCGTTTAGAGTCTTCCGCTGCAAGAATAAGTTATATATTCATGAGTGAGACATTGAGTCAATGTGATAAGGTACTTAAACATTATTCGTACATGGTTAGATTCTGAATTTCAGTTTGTGGAATACATCTGTATGTGTGATGAACATCCTGGGCACACATATGCATTCACTTGGTTCTTTTTCGGAACCGGGTGTTACAAATTGGCATCAGAGCCACGTTGACCGTAGGACGCAAGGCTAGGTAGAATGGACACTCTAAAACACATAGGAACACCCCTCTAAACTGTTATTTTCGAAAATTGCTTGCTGCTGCACTTTATTTGTCAATTTGGCCACCGCAACATACTATTTTCAGCCCCTCTTTTTCTTCTTTGAACATAAACACTTTTGTTTTCTTGCTTCATAGATTCTGAAGTTTTTGAGTTATTTCCTTCTTCTCTAAAGTTTCTCATGTCTTATTTATAGATGCCGGCGACTAGGAGCACAGCACACATAAGGACTCATCCACCACCATGTGGGAGTGCACTTAACCCCATTGAGGTGTCCGATGGACCATATTGGGAGCAGATGAAGATGGAACCTCATGAGGAAGATGAAGTCAGTAGCTCTATGCATGAGGAAGAGGATCTCGAAGAGGTGGAACCAATCGAAGAAGACATGGAAGATGATCCACAAGAACAGCATTGTTACTCACCTCAGGAGGAATTTCATGCGGGCTTACACCCAGAAGAGCCTCATGAAGCTATGTCGGGAGGAGATGAATCCGAAGAGGAGCCACCCCTTGCTGAGGCCGAAAATAAAGGTAAGGAATGGGACAACCGTTCAGTTCAAGAATTCCGATCCGACGGGATGGAAGGTGGACACATATCCAAGGAGCTTAAAGAGTTCCTGGATTGTTGCAGCCTATACCCGGAATATCTTCTCAAGAAAGTCCCTCATCTCGGACATGAAGAGTGGAAGGCTGAGGTAATCATCCTATCTAATGGTAGGGTTGTCATTTGGCACTTCACACCCACATGGAGAGCTACAAGGGCAGAAGCTAGCGATGGTGCTGCATGGGATGCACTCACCGGACTGTGCTGCGCCTTCCGTGAGCAGCTTGAGAACACTACTTTTGAGCTGCATCTGTATCAGAAGAGTGGTACAAGGGAGATCATTAGACCCCATGGAGGAGCTCTTTCCAACCCACAAGCTGCTGATAAGTCTCAGAGGTTGCTCGTGGAGTTAGGAAACCGCTACGCAAGCGTACAAGAAGAGATATGTTACCCCCGCAAGAGGAGACTCATGCCAACGCAGGAACAAATGGAGCACCAGCGTCATCTATACCTACATGGACTGCCGACTCACCATGGCGTGCATCCATGTATGGACCACCCCCGTCACACGGTGAGAACAGCACCGGTTCTCACGATTAAGTTTAGGTTTCCCATTGAATAAGCTGTAATAGGAACGTTTAGATCATAGTAAGTCAAATACGAGTGGTGTGCAGAAATTTTTATGATGATTACTTGTGTTTGTGTGCTTGGTGTGACTTGTGGGATGCTTCAGCGAATTTCCACATCCACACATAGTGGAGAGATGTGAGATGCTTCAGCACGTGTTCACATCCTCATATAGGCTGAAATTAATAAAAGAAGTTGCTTAGTTCATACTCCTTGATGCATATAGTTGGGGGATCAATCTAAATTTCTATTTACTACTCTACTCTCTCACAGATGGTGAGGGAAAACTCCAACTGCCAACAAAGGAACGGTTGTGGTAACAACGACCCACAGGAGGATGGCAATGTGGAAGTTCCTGAAAATGCCAACCCGGGGCTGATGCAAGCAACCTTGAACGGTTGATGGCTATGCAGAACCAGCTCATGCAAACTATTATACAAACGTTGGGACAGCTGCAGGCCAACAACAACAACAACAATCCTAACCCCGTTCCTGCACCCCCACCCCCACCACCGCCACCATCGCCGGCTCACAACAGATTGGGATAGTTCATGAGGACTAGGCCGCCTACTTTTGCACAAGCCAATGATCCTATGGAGGCTGATGATTGGCTGAAGTCTATGGAAAATAAGCTTGCTATTGTTCAGTGCAATGATCAGGAGAAAGTTCTTTTTGCATCACACCAACTTATGGGAGCAGCCGCTGATTGGTGGGACGCTCTTTGCAATGCTCATGTCAACTAGGAGACTATCACTTGGGCTGAATTCAATGAGAGTTTCCGCTCTCACTATGTCCCTGCAGGAGTCATGATGATTAAAAGGCAAGAGTTTCAAGGTCTCCGTAAAAGAAGGAAGAGCATAAATGAGTACCTCAACAAGTTCACGCAGCTGTCAAGGTATGCTCCAGAAGGTGTCAACTCGGATCACAGAAAGCAGTACTTATTCATGAGGGGATTGAACAATGAAATTCAAGTTCAGCTGCTCAACAATGATTATGCAAACTTCCAAAAGCTTGTTGACAAAGCTATAGTGGTGGAGAGCAAGATCCACGGGATTGAGCAAGAGGGCAAGAGGAAGATGCCATATCAAGGACAGCCACAAGGGAGCAATGTACGTCCCCGTTTTATGCCACCAGCTGCACCACATTATGGCTCGTCCGCTTCTACTTTCCACCATACAAATCCACCTCGCCCTGATCAGCCACCACAGCAACATCCTGCTATGCAAGCACCTCGTATGCCTATGCCTCCTGCGCCCCGTCCCAACATGGGCGCCTATGCTCAAAACCAGCCTCGCCCCAACATTCCTGCTGTTATGGGCAACAAGGCATGTTTTTCATGTGGAGAGGTGGGACACTTTGCAAGTATATGCCCGAAGAAAGGGCTTGGACAGCCGAGCAACGCACCTAAGCAGAACCCACGGCTGAATGGAGAAGCTATGCAAGGTAACCATGGACAGCAGAACTATGCTCGTGGCAATGTGAATCACGTCTCCGCTGAGGAAGCACAACAACCTTAGGACGTCGTGATTGGTATGTTTCTCGCCAACTCCAACCCAGCCACTGTTTTATTTGATTCCGGAGAATCGCATTCATTCATCTCATCCAAGTTGTCAAGTATAACCTGCCCATATCCGACATGAAACAAACTATGTTGGTTAATTTTCCCGATGGAGAGATGAGGACTAATATAGTATGTCCGAAAGTAAGCCTTAAAATAAGGGGGGGTAGACTTTCTTGCCAACCTTATCGTCTTGGATTTCCAAGGGATTGACATAATACTCGGAATGGACTGGTTAAGCAAGCATGACAGAGTGATTCAATGCACTCAGAGGATCGTGCAGTTGACAAGTGAGCATGGTACTCGTATTGAGTTCGAGGCAGCCCAACCTACAATGAAGAAAGCAGTGCTGAACCACATCGAAGAAGCAACATTGGAAAGCATTCCGGTGGTTTGAGAATATTCAGATGTGTTTCAGGAAGAACTTCCAGGTATGCCACCTGACCGGGACATTGAATTCGCTATAGATTTAGTACCCCGAACTGCACCTATAGTAAAGAGGCCATATAGGATGTCTGCTAATGAATTAGTGGAGCTCAATATGCAAATTTAGGAGCAGCTAGATAAGGTTTTTATACGCCCAAGCTCGTCACCATGGGGAGCCCCCGTGCTCTTCGTGGACAAGAAGGATGGAACCAAAAAGATGTGTGTGGACTATAGGTCTCTCAACAAAGTGACAATCAAGAATAAGTACCTGCTGCCCCGTATAGAGGACTTGTTTGATCAAATGAAAGGTGCCAAATCTTCTCCAAGATTGATCTTCGATTGGATACTTTCAGCTGAAGATTAAGCCCTCCGACATACCCAAGACTGCATTTCAAACACGGTATGGTTCGTATGAGTATACCGTTATGTATTTTGGGTTAACGAATGCACCCGCATACTTTATGTACCTCATGAATAAGGTCTTCATGGAGTACTTGGACAAGTTCATCGTGGTTTTCATGGACGATATCATGGTGTATTCAAAAAGCGAAGAAGAACATTATGAACACTTGAGATTCACATTGCAGACTCTGCGAGAGCATCAATTATATGCTAAGTTCAGCAAGTGTCAATTTTGGCTAAAGGAGATATCATTCTAGGCCACATCATCTCCGAGGGAGGAGTATCGGTTGATCCCGGAAAAGTGAGAGATGTTTTGAAGTGGAACCAACCGCAGAATGTGAGGGATATTCGGAGTTTCCTTGGGATGGCTAGATACTGCCGCCGGTTCATCAAGGATTTTCCAAAATAGCGAAGCCTATGACGGAATTGCTGATGAAGGGGAAAGCATTTCACTGGGCACAAGCGTGTCAAGACAGCTTTGAGGAGCTAAAGAAGAGATTAACAACAGCGCCGGTTTTGGTATAGCCGGATGTGAGCAAGAGTTTTGATATATATTGTGATGCATCAAGACAAGGGCTCGGATGTGTGCTTATGCAAGGAGGCCAAGAGGTAGCCTATGTATCGAGACAATTAAAGAAACATGAGCTGAATTACCCCACTCATGACCTGGAACTTGCAGCCATGGTACATACCTTGAAGATTTGGAGGCATTATAACCTTGGTCATCGATGTGAGGTCTATAAGGATCACAAAATCCTCAAGTATATATTCACGAAAACGGATCTGACTTTGAGACAACGTCGATGGTTGGAACTCATCAAGGATTATGATGTTGGAATTAACTATCACCGCGGAAAGGTCAATGTAGTAGCTGATGCATTGAGCCGAAAAGGAGCATGTCACCAACTCACGGTTCGGGGGCTGCCACCCGAGCTGCGTAAGGAGTTCGAACGGTTACATCTCGGGTTCTTGAACGAGATGGAGGTGATAGAACTGAACTCAACGCTGGAACAACAGATACGAGATGGCCAAGCAACGGATAAGGAAATAAAGGAAATCAAGGAAGAATCCGACAAGGGATAGAAAAGGACTTCAAAGAACACGATAATGGCACGCTTTGGTTAGGGAAGAGGATTTGTGTGCCTAACGTGAAGCACATCCGCAACACGATACTAAAGGAGGCACATGACTCACCTTATTTCATACACCCCGGCTGTACAAAGATGTATATGGACCTGAAAACTTGCTATTGGTGGGATGGCATGAAAAAGAGACATAGCTGAATATGTTGCCTTGTGCGACACGTGCCAAAGAGTGAAGGCCGAATATCAAAGACCCTCTGGAATGTTGCATCCATTGAAAGTACCCGAGTGGAAGTGGGAAGACATCAGCATGGATTTCATTGTCGGATTGCTACGTACTCAGTCCGGCTACGACTCTATTTGGGTTATCTTGGACCGATTGATGAAATCAGCCCACTTCATTCATGTTAGAACCAAGTACACCATCACACAACTAGCCGAGCTGTATATGGAGCAAATCGTGTGTCGTCATGGAGTTTTGAAGAGGATAGTTTCAGATCGAGGTTCTCAATTTACCTCTAGGTTCTGGAAGAAGCTGCATGAAGTAATGGGTACACGGTTGAATTTCAGCAACGCATATCACCCGGAAACCGATGGGCAAACTAAGAGGACGAATCATATTTTGGAAGACATGTTGAGAGCTTGCGCCTTGAAACATGGGCGTAGTTGGGATAAGAGCTTGCCGTATGCTGAATTCTCATACAAAAACAGTTAACAAGACAGCTTGAAGATGTCACCTTTCGAAGCATTGTATGGTAGATGGTGTAGAACACCGCTGTTCTGGAATGAGACCAGAGAGAATTTGGACCCGAAGTGCTGCAAGACGCTGACAAGCAAGTCCAAAAGATACGTGAAAACTTGAAGGCCGCTCAGTCACGACAAAAGGGCTATGTGGACAATAGGCGAAGGAGTTTGACATTCGAAGTTGGAGACATTGTGTATCTTAAGGTGTCGCCTATCCAAGGCCAACGACGGTTCAACGTCAAAGGAAAGCTAGCACCTCGCTACATCGGGCCATTCAAGATTTTGGGAAAGCGAGGAGAGGTAGCCTATCAACTAGAGCTGCCAACGCACCTCTCCGACGTGCATGACGTATTTCACGTATCTCAGCACAAGAAGTGCCTAAGAGTACCGGAAGAACAAGTACCGATGGATGAGCTAGAGCTTCAAGACGATCTGACCTACATTGAACACCCCATAAAAATCTTAGACGTAAAGGAAAGGGTCACGAGGAACAAAGTAATCCTTTGGTGCAAGGTACAATGGAGCCATCACACAGAAGCCGAAACTACATGGGAACGCGAGGAGGATCTCAAGGCTGAATTACCTCATGTCTTCACTCTATCGAATCTCGAGGGCGAGATTCATTTTAAGCGGGGTAGGTTTGTAACACCCTCAAAATTACTACCATGCATTGCATACATTTTTCATGTAGAGAAGCATTTAAAAAGAAGAAGAAATAAAGAGAGGAATATAGAAGCAAATAAAATAATAAAAGGAAATAGAAATGGGAAATAATGAAAATAAATATAAAAGGAAATAAATAAAAAGAAAAATAAATATAAATAAAATAGCCAAATGGGGTCACCCCAATTTTCCCCAAAATTTCCCATTTTCCTCCAAATTCCCCTCGCCCCTAATTATCCAAAGTTTTCCCAATTTTCCTGATTTTTCCAAAATTCCAAAAATTCACCTAGGGGATTTTTCCCCACATTTGGGGGAATTTCCTTCTATTTTGGCCGCCCCACTAGGGGGGAAACCTTAATGGGCCCCACCCCTTGGCCGCAGCCCACTAAGGGGGGAAACCCTAGCCCCCCCCTTGTTGAATTTTTGTGGGCTTTTATTCTCAATTAATCCTAGCCATTGCTGGAAAATAAATAATAAAATCCCAGCCCATAGCTCCCACCTCTTTTAAAATTAAATCTCAGCCCTTGGATAATTGGTTTGCTAAAATCCTAGCCTCCCTAGCTCTTTTTCCCCTTATAAATATAAGTCCCCCCTAGCCGCCACCATCCCTCTCTCTTTTTTGGCCGCCGCCCCCTCCCCTTGCTGCGAAGTCGCCGCCCCCCTGCTAGAATTTGGCCACCGTCGAGCTCCGTCACGCCTCGCCATCGCCGGAGAAGAAGCCCCCGACGTCCTGCCCTAGCCGTAGCCTCATAATTCTCCACGGAAAATCTTCCGCTGCTACCATTGCAAGGGAGGAGGTTCTGCTGCAAGGAAGAGAGGAGGAAGAAGTAAGTTAGGTCTTCGTTACCCCTCTTACAACGTCGCCGCTGCTTCTACGCACCCGTTTTCTCCACCCCCCGTGAGCAGAAATTTCTGCGTGTGGACAGACCATGTTTTGGTCAACTTTTGATGGTGGAATTGATCTACACAACGAATCAAGTTCATAACCACGTCCACACTTGATCCCAGCAACCTTGTTCATCATAAAACCCATGAAGCCTACTAAAACATGCAAGAACACGTACAAACTGATTTTTATAAACTGCACCATAGGAATTGCATTCATCCACCTCATTGCATCTTGAGTAAAGTTTGTGCATAATAATTGATTGCTGTAAATTTTGTATGTGCATGGTCGTGAGTAGAAGGACATGCTCAAGAGGCCGTCTACGAGGAGCTACAGCACCAAGACTTCGAGACGCTTGAGCAACACGAACAGCAGGAGAAAGGCAAGTGCCCCTTGACCATATTGATCCCATGTTTTGAAACTGTTTTGCTTGCAAAAACTCGTATTGTTGTTTCAACTTGATGGGACACCCTTTTATAGGGTTTACTAGTTTTGTTAACCATCCTTGTCGCAGGGAAAGTTAATGAGTCAGGTACGGTCGTTTTTCCTTTTTGCTTTGCTCAACTTACGGGATATGGGAAGCTGAAATAAAACTTGTTAGCTACTGCACTCATATTAATAAAGATGATGAGAAATTGATGTTAATGAGCATGGAATCGGGGAGATCTAGGCGAGTTTTGTTCGTGGATGTTGCTGAATGAGATGGTGGTTTGCTTGCCGTAGATCTAAGGACCGGTTCATGCAAGCACATGTCAGGAAAACAGTGCCACCACAAGGCCAAATATGGGTGCGGCTTAGCTGACTAATTAGGTGTGTTGCTAGCTTGTTATGGACCATTGGATGGTGTGGTGAATGGGAGTCAAGGAGGACTGCCCTGGGAACTGCATGGCACAAGATGGGGCCCGTGGGTGAGAGAATGAAGATTTGAGCCTGCCGGTGAAACTTCAGTGGGTCCGTACATCCTAGTAGCCCCTTTGTAAAGGCTATTTTTTGATCTCTTGGCCATACACCGACGGTTGTGTACTGGTATAATGTAGGTTCTTTCTAGTCACCGATGGGTGATGAAATCACGAACTTGTGGGTAAAGTGGTGCCACCTCTACAGAGTGTAAAACTATCATGATAGTCGTGCTTCCGGTCACAAGCACCTGGCCAACTTCCATGATTAGAGGCAAAACTTGGGATGTTTATTCGGGTATGGACATTGGGATTGGTTTTGGGACTGTTTTGGGTCATGACAATGAGTTTGGTTTCATTTATGTGAAAATGAGATGGTTATAAATATTTATGAGTATGAGATAAACTTGAGAAAGATTATTGGCGGGTTGAGGCTTGATAAATGGTGAATTATGATGAAGGAATGTTGATGAATTACTTGGTTATGATGGGATTTAACTCACCTAGAGATAATTTCTGTTTTTACCACATTTGTGAAATAAAATTTGCTTGCTGCAATAAACCTTTTTATTCTCTATCTTGTTGTTAGCTATATGTCATACTTTCCCCGCACTTGCTGAGTACGACATGTACTCACCCTTGCATTCCCACATATACATCAGCTACAGGAGAAGAGTACTTCGAGGAACAGGTGGAGTACTAGGCGTGCGCACTACCCTCAACATGCCTGTGGAGTTGGAGGGGAGCCTCATCATTTTAGTGATTTTCCTCTGTCGTTTAGAGTCTTCCGCTGTAAGAATAAGTTAGATATTCATGAGTGAGACATTGAGTCAATGTGATAAGGTACTTAAACTTTATTTGTACGTCGTTACATTTTGAATTTCAGTTTGTGGAATACATGTGTATGTGTGCTGAACATCCTGGGCGCACATATGCGTTCACTTGGTTCATTTTTGGAACCGGGTGTCACAACGTCACCCTCTTACCACGTCGCTGCTGTTGCTACGCACCCATTTTTCTCCACCCCCTGCAAGCAGGAATTTCTGCATGTGGGTAGATTGCGTTCCGGTTATGTTTTGATGGTGGAATTGATCTACAACTTGAGTTAACATCATAACCACATCCACACTTAATTCCAGCAGCCTCATTCATCATAAAACCCCATGAAAGCTTACTAAAACTTGCAAGAACACGTGGAAACTGATTACTATAAGCTGCACTATAGGATTTGCAATCATCTACCTCATTGCATCTTGAGTAATGTTTGTGCATGGCGTTTGATTCCTCTATTATTTGTATGTACATGGTCATGAGTAGAAGGACACGCTCAAGAGGCCATCTACGAGGAACTACAGCATTAAGACTTTGAGACGCTTGAGCAACACGAACCGTAGGAGCAAGGCAAGTGCCCCTTGACCATATTGAACCTAAGTTTTCGAATTGTTTTGCTTGTGAAAACTGTATGCCCGTGTAAACTTGATGGGAAAACCTTTAGTAGGAGTTGACTAGCTTTGATAGCCACCCTTGTCACCAGGAAACTTATTGAGTCAGGAGTGGTTGTTTTCTCTTTTGCACCGCTTAACTTACAGGATACGGGAAAACTGAAATAAAATGTGGTTAGCTACTGCACCCATAAAGATTAAAGATGATGAGAATATGATGATGTTAATGAGCATGGAATCGGGAAGATATAGACAAGCTTGGTTCGTGGATTTTGCTGGATGAGATGGTGGTTTGCTTGCCGTAGATCTAAGGACCGGTTCATGCGAGAACATGCCAGGAAAACAGAGCCACCACAAGGCCAAATATGGGTGCGGCTTAGCTCACTAATTAGGTGTGTTGCTGGCTTGTTTTGGACCATTGGATGGCACGGGGAATGGGAGTCGAGGAGGACTGCCCTGGGAACTACATGGCACGTGAGGGGCCCGTGGGTGGGAGAATGGAGATTCGAGCCTGCCGGCGAAACCACAGTGGGTCCGTACATTCTAGTTACCCCTTTGTAAAGGCTATTTTGTGATCTCTTGGCCACACACCGACTGTTGTGTAGTGGCATCATGGAGGTTCTCTCTAGTCGCCAATGAGTGAAGAAATCACAAGCTTGTTGGTAAAGTGGTGCCACCTCTGCAGAGTGTAAAACTATCATGATAGTCGTGCTTCCAGTTACAAGCACCTGGCCAACTTCCATGATTAGAGGCAAACATGGGATCAATATTCGGGTATGGTTATGTTATGGTCATCGGGACTGGTTTTGGGATTGTTTTGGTCCTGAAAATGAGTTTGGATTTGGTTATATGAATATGCGTTGTTCATGAGAATTTGTGAATATGAGATGAACTTGAGAAGAGTATTGGCTGGTTGAGACTTGATAAATGATGAATTATGATGGTATGGAACTTGAGGGCTGATGATTTACTTGGTTATGTTTTGATTTAACTCACCAAGAGATAGTTGCTGTTTTTATCATGATTGTGAAATAAAACTTGCTTGCTGCAATGAAACCACTTATTTCCTACCTTGTTTTATTCTAAATGTCATACTTTCCAGCACATGTTGAGTACGACATGTACTCACCCTTGCATTCCCACAAATAATTCAGCTACGGGAGAAGAGTACTTTGAGGAACAGATGGAGTACTAGGCATGCGCACTACCGTCAACATGTCTGTGGAGTCGAAGTTGGAGCTTAACCGTATTTAGTTATTTTCCGTTGTCGTTTAGAGTCTTCTGCTGCAGAATAAGTTAGCTACTCTTGAGTGAGACATTGAGTTATTGTAATTGTAGGATCGAAGTACACGTGTAAAGCTACCATAGGGGGGTGAATGGTAGATAAAAACTTTTCAGAGGAAGCAACAAAACACCCCTCAGCAGAAAACCAATCTGTTAAAGAAACCGTGTGTGCGACTAATCTAAACGTGTTCAACTGTGACAAAACTAGTATAGATTATAGAATCAATTCACGAAGACTTCACAACAAGAATCATGAAAATTCGTTGAGAGAAACTCAAGTTACGATCGAAAGATCGAACAAAAGTCAATCTGTCCTACGCGAGAAAAACAGTTCTGGAATACTGCAAAGAAACTCGTGTAGATCAGAAACCACAAATTCAATGACCGTGAAATTTTCATAGATGATAGATAATCAAGTTGTTAAGATAACCCAAAAAGAATCACATCAATTGGATCTGTAAAACTCGAGTTGTGATAAAACCACCGAAGCAAGGTAGTGCTGAACAGAAACTCGACGAGAAGTAAGATAGGCAACTGCTCTCCTTTCAGTTAGGCACACAGGGAGGGATCCGTATGAGGCGCGAAGCGATCAAGTAAGTTGCTTCCTCGACCAAAGCCGGTCAAAGAATCGATTATATGCCTTCTCCCTGGACTCTACGCAGGACTTCTTTCTAAGCCTCACATAATTTGAATTTCTCTGACATTAAACTTGTCTGAAACATGTTGGACGAACAAGGCATAAAAGTTCCTTTAGAATACGAATTTTATTTATCAAAACACAAGAGCAACAGCCCCAAAGTCGTGCAAACACGAGCCTTGGCCTCCCTTGCTTATATAACCAGCCCTAAGGCCAACCCAATTCAAACTAGGACTCCTACTCCTACTTGGATTCAAACGGTAACTTTCCAATACTGCTCAAGACTCTTCTACACGCAGATAGAAGCAATCTTAAGACTTCCAAACACCTTAGTAACGTCCCAAACATTCCTAAAACAACTTAAATTCGTGACCCACACGAAATCCTATCATGACCAACTCAAAACTTTCCATATTTGAGTCAAACACGACTCAGCCGCAACCTGAGTCCATAACCTAGTCGGTTGGACCTTTCCGACCAATTCTTTACGTCCACATCTCTTCATCACGCCTTGGAACCATGCAGCCACGTCCATGCACTCCTTGCACACGTGCAAACATCTTCCAACGACGTCCAAGATACCTTCATATGTATTGTTCTTGATTCAAACATACTGCACAACCTCCCGATCAACTCAACCACAATTCCTCCCGAACTTGGTTGTTGAACCTCATCTTCTCCCTAAGACTAGTTAAATGGATCCCGTCACCAGCCATGTCTTGAACTCAAGCAACACCTGCACATGAATAAACAACCAATACTTCCGAGCACAAGTCCTCGACTTGACTCTCGTTAGTTCCAAAACTACAACATCTTACGTGAGCACCTCACATAAGCATGTTGTAAACCATAGCAAAATGATATCAGCAATAACCACCAAAACACACCAAAAACTGAGTAAAATAATACGAAGCAAACTTTCCATAAGAGTAAAGCAAGTTCAAGACATTACAAGTTAAAAGCAGAACCATTGCAATCAAGCTCTGAACCTTACCAA
Source organism: Neostapfia colusana (assembly GCA_030760725.1). Lineage (NCBI taxonomy): Eukaryota > Viridiplantae > Streptophyta > Magnoliopsida > Poales > Poaceae > Neostapfia > Neostapfia colusana. Next base: position 50,459,717 of record JASWHV010000015.1, read on the forward strand.
AGCTAACCGGACCTTGAACCGGAGCTTACCAAAGCTAGTCGGACCTAGCGCCGGAGCTTACTAAAGCTTAGTAGGACCTAGCACGGAACTTACAAAGCTAGTCGGACCTAGCACCGGAGCTAGCAAAAACAAGTCGGACCTAGCCAAAGTAAGTCAGACCTAGACAAAGCCGGTCGGACCTTACGTCGGACCTATCGTCGGACCTTGCAGGAGCTCGGACCTAGAGTCGGACCTTGTTAAAAAGGTGTTTTGGTAGTATTCAAAACTTTTATCGTCAAAACCAATGTATTCAGCACACATAGGTCTCACAGTAATAAGATACTTAAACACTATGTGTACTTGGTTATATTCTGAAATTCAGTTTGTGAAGTATGTGTGTGTGAGTGATGAACATCCTGGGCACACATGCGCATCACTTGGTACATTTCCCGAACCGGGTGTCACAAATTAGCTTCAGAGCCACGTTTACCGTAGGACGCAAGATTAGGTAGAATGGACACTCTAAAACACATAGAAACACCCTTCTAAACTGCTATTTTCAAAAATTGCTCGCTGCTGCACTTTACTTGTCAACTCAGCCCCCGCAAAGTGCTATTTTCAGCCCCTCTTTCTTCTTTTCTTTGGACAGCCACACCCTCTGTTTTCTCTCTTCATGGCTGCTGAAGTTTTGGATTTATTTCCTTCTTATCTAAGTTTCTCATGTCTTATTTATAGATGCCGGTCACTAGGAGCACAGCGTGCATGAGAACTCGTCCCCCGCCATGTGGAAGTGCACTTAACCCCATCGAGGTGTCCGATGGACCATATTGGGAGGAGGTAAAGATGGGACCTCATGATGAAGATGAAGTCAGTAGCTCTATTCTTGAGGAAAAGGATCCGGAAGAGGTGGAACCAATCGAAGATGAAATGGAAGACGATCCACAAGAAGAACAGCATTGGTACGCACCTCAGGAGGAATACCATGCGGGCTTACACCCAGAGGATCCCCATGAAGTTACGTCGAAAGAAGATGAATCCGAAAAGGAGCCACCACCTACTGAGGCCGAGAATGAAGATGATGAATGGGTCATTCGTTCTGCTCAGGAGTTCATGTCCAACGGGATGGAGGGAGGACACATAACCAGGGAGCTGACAGAGTTCCTTTATTGATGCAGCTTATACTCAGAGTACCTCCTCAAGAAAGTCCCTCGTCTCAGGCATGAAGAGTGGAAGGCTGAACTAACCATCCTATCTAATGGTAGGGTTGTCACGCGACACTTCGCACCCACATGGAGAGCTACAAGGGAAGAAGCTGTTGATGATGATGCATGAGATGCACTCGCCGGATTGTGCTACACTCTCCGTGGGCAGGTTGAGAACACTACCTTTGAGCTGCACACATATCGGAATAGTGGTACAAGGGAGATCATTGGACCCCACGAAGGATCTCTTTCCAACCTACAAGCTGCTGACAAGTCTCAGAGGATGCTCGTGGAGTTGGGAAACCGCTATGCAAGCGCACAAGAAGAGATCCACTACCTTCGCAAGAAGTTGTACTTGCTAGATAAACAAGAGGAGACTCGTGCCAACGTCGGAACAAATTGAGCACCAGCATCACCTACTCCTACGTGGACTGCCGACTCACCATGGTGTGCACCCTTGTATTGATGGGGGGGCGACCCGCCACGGGGCTGTGCCGCTCGCCCGGGAATCGCATCGGGTGGTGCCGTGATATGCGGCACCCAACAGCACACATATAAGGAAAATGTATTACATAAATCAAAAGCGAAAGCTTACAAGTGTTCTTTGTAAATAATTTACATCAAATAGCTACAGCGGAAGACTAATTCATCTCACGTTTATTATCTACTAAGAACTCGAGAAGATGTCCAGCCCGCGGACAATTCTCACTAGCAACACGAAGACATACGGCAGTGGCTGGTTCTCCATGTGTTAAACGACTCGGAAGTCTCCGAGTCTCACCGGACAACCTGCTCATAGCATCGATGTTAACCTGCAAAACCACTCATATAGCAAGTGTGAGCACTTAGGCTCAACAAGACTGATCCGTCTCCTCTAAACAAGAAACTCTACATGTACAACGGATTGAATAAGGTAGCTGAATTTGCATAAAGGACTCGCCTACAGTTGATCCTTAACTTTCATATTTTTAAGCCTCATTTTAATGACCTTGAGCCGAACAACATTGCAACTCCACAATCAAACAAGACACGCTTTGTTGTGATGCTTCTTGCACAAAGTGAAGTAAAGTTTAATTAGCACTATCTCTAATTCAAGCATGGTTACCATACAGGTTAAGTCACAAGCCTTATCAAATCCAAAGGAATTCACTTCAGTTCTTACTACGTCAAGATGCAGTGGGCAAGTATGCTCATATGACCGTGAGCGACGGTGATTCGAATCAGTACACGTCTGGACTAAACGACATGTACACCCATACTCCGAGTTGCCGGCAGCAACCTCGACTGATGTTGTGTGCAGCCACATTTCGCAAGTTCTTCCACACCGGACGCAGTCCAATAGCCCCGAACAGCAAGCTCAGTACACGCCTGGACTACACGACATGTACACCCATACTCCGAGTTGCCGGCAGCAACCTCGACTGATGTTGTGCGCAGCCACATTTCCCAAGTTCTTCCAAACCGGACGCAGTCCAATAGCCCCGAACAACAAGCTCCCTCAAGTTACATACCCGCATTGATATGTTCTTGAGCAAGTTACCTCCTGCTGTACTGACGCCAAAAGCCTAAGCCGATTGGAAAAGTTCCAATGTGGATCTCAGGAGGTACATCGGTTTCCTGGGTCCCATATAGCCAGTATGCGTCCGGTACACAACTCAAACTTGTCCAACAGGGCCAAGTACGGACGGGCCTTAACTGACACAGGCAGGGATATGCACGCACGGTCCGCAACCTGCTGTATCTAAATCTCCCTGCCCGGTCTCAATTTCTCACTTGTGAGTTTTTCCTCACTGCTTCTATTCATAACCCGTTCCGATGAAACCAAGCCCTAAACTCACGAGTAGATTCCAACTACTCGGCTTCTACCGGTCCTTTCAAAGTAACATTTAGCGTAGCCTAAATCCACTCAAGGAGGTGCTAATCTACCCTTTCTCTCTTGGGCATTCTAGCTCAAATGTCTTGTCAAAATCAGGAAGTTGTAGCAATGGTGCTTGTGTAAGCTTTGATTTAAGAACATCAAAAGCTTGTTGCTGCTGTTCGCCCCATCAAAACTGCACTCCGTTCTTCGTCAGTTCACGGAGAGGTGCTGCAATGGTGCTGAAATCCCGCACAAAGCATCGATAAAAACCTGCAAGACCAAGAAAACTACGCACCTGCGTGACGGTTGATGGAGTTGGCCAGCTAGTGATCGCCACAATTTTTGCCTCATCCATCTCAAGTCCCTGCGATGAAATGACATATCCAAGAAACGATACTCGATTGGTGCAAAATACGCACTTTTCGAGGTTACCAAACATACGTGCATCTCTCAAGACACTGAAAACATCACGTAAATGATTAAGATGTTCGTCATATGACTTTCTGTAAATGAGGATATCATCGAAGTAAACCACCACAAATTTTCCAATAAAAGCACGTAAAACCTCGTTCATTAATCGCATAAAAGTGCTAGGTGCATTAGTTAAACCAAAAGGCATGACTAACCACTCATAAAGTCCAAACTTGGTTTTAAATGCAGTTTTTCATTCATCTCCTAATGCCATTCTAATTTGGTGGTAACCACTACGCAAGTCAATTTTTGTGAAAATAATAGCACCACTCAATTCATCAAGCATGTCATCTAAGCGAAGAATAGGATAACGATATCGAATGGTGATGTTATTAATCGCTCTACAATCAACACACATGCGCCAGCTACCATCTTTCTGAGGAACCAAAAGAACAGGAACAGAACAAGGATTAAGGCTTTCACGAATATACCCGCGGTTCAAAAGATCTTGAACTTGTCACTGAATTTCCCTTGTCTCTTCCGGATTCGGCCTGTACGCCGCATGATTTGGCAAGCTTTCCCCCTGGAATCAAGTCGATCTTATGTTTAATGGCCATCATAGGTGGTAATCCAGGGGGTATCTCGGGGGGGGGGGGGGGGGACACATCCACAAAATCCTGCAAAAGGTTAGCAACAGCAAGGGCAATGCAATGGACACTTCATGAAGCGAAAACATGGCTTCTTTGCATACTAAAGCATAGTACATCCCCTTGGTATTAAATAAATCAGCAAGGTCAGATTTAGTTGTGGGCAACGAAGGTGATTTTAACTTAATTACTTGCTGTTTTCAAAGTCTAGTGATTTTGTTGCCTTATCATCACGTGTTTTACTTTTCTCCAAATGCACAATTTCAGCAGGAGTCATAGGAAGCAAAGCAATTTTCTTTCTTTTATGCATCAAAGTATATTTATTAGTTCTACCATGATGAATAGCATCCGTATCGAATTCCCAAGGACGTCCCAACAAAAGAGAACAAGCATCCATAGGTACGACATTAAAATCGGCAAAATCATGGTAAGAACCAATCAAAAAATGTACTCTCGCTTTTTGTGTTACCCTAACCTTACCGCTGTTTTTGAACCACAGAATGTGGTATTGATGAGGGTGTGCTCTTGTTGTCAACCCAAGTTTCTCGACCACGTCCGTGTTCACCAAGTTATTGCAGCTGCTTCCATCAATTATAGTGTGTACACGGCAGTCCTTGAACATGAGGAACATGTGAAAAAGGTTGTGTCGTTGTAGCTTGTCACCCGCCTCAACTTTGGAGCTCAAAGCACGCTGCGCAATTATGCTTCTATAATTTTTCATTGCTGCAGTACCAAGTACCTCTTCATCTGTGCTATAGTGGTCATCTTTTGGTCCTGCAACGTTAGTAGCAAGAGTATATTCATCTTCAACATCCGAAGTACTATAATACCCACCGTCATCTCGTGCTATGTATGCTCGTTTGCTAGGGCATTCTTTCATCACATGATCAACTCCCTGGCAGCGGTTACACTTAATGTCGGAAGTTCGACTCGTGGAAGGAGTCAAAGGCGTAGTCTTGAAAGGTATCATCTTGCTGCCCTCCGGCGCGGGAGGAAATGGAGCAGTAGATGAAGTTCGTTGGCCACCATTGGATGGTGTAGTGGATGTACGAAAATTTGAAGATGGTGCTGTTTTGGATGGTGTAGATATCGAACACGGTGTGAAGTTGCTCCTCGTGCGTTGCTGCTGCTGTTGTTGGCGGCCCTGCAATTCTTTTTCTGCCAACATAGCCAGATGAAATAATCTGTTAACAGTATCATATTCCTTATAATCAACAATGTCCTGAATTTCACGCCTCAACCCCCCATAAAAATGAGCTATTTTATCATCCATGTCCTCTACTACCCCACAGCGCAACATACCCTTTTGTAACTCTTGATAATACTCCTCTACGGACATGTTACCTTGGTCTAAGTGCTGCAACTTTTTGCGAAGGTCCCGCTGAAAAGAAGGAGGAACAAAATGAACACGCATAGCTTCCTTTAATCTATCCCATGTTGGAGGATCAGTTCTGGTTTTAACAAGTTCATTCCATCATATGATAGCAAAATCCTTAAACTCACTAGTGGCTTGACGAAGTCTATGTTGTTCGGGAACAAGGTGGCCATTAAATTTCTACTCTACTGTCATCTCCCAATCATGATATGCATCAGCATCATAAGCACTAGAAAAAGAAGGTATAGTAAATTTGACTTTAGCAAAAGGATCATCAAGAGGGCGATTAAAATTGTTATGACGATCATTGTAATTATAACGATTATTACCTCCCATACCTCATAGATAAAGTGGAAGTCATGGTTGATTGTTATGATCTTCCATATTAGAAGCACCGTCTTCACGTTCTTCAGTGAGAGGCAGCCGCGCCTCAAGAGTATCCATCCGAACAACAAGATCAGCAAGTTGGCAATTCAAGGTCGTCAATGACGCCTCTGTTGATGCGTGGGTTTTTGTGAACATATCTGTCATTTCCCTCATCATATTACGCAACTCAGCATGTTGAACACATTCATCATCTCTTTTATCTTCTGCCATTGTTAGTAGGAAATAAAAGACAACAACAAGATGTTATCCCTATCAACTACAAAGGATAGTGGCAATGTGAAAAGTGGAAGGAAGGAAACAATCTATCTCTCTCTCAAGCGTCTTACCACATTCTTACAAGTGTTCTTACCGACACAGCAGGCGGTAAAGGGTGGACCGTGAGAACCAATGAAGCGTGGAGAGATTGCAAAGGTACCTGTTCTGCTCAAGAGGAAAATTGGAGCTTGGATGGCACAATATGGTGGCTAAAAAGCAAAAATCGTTTACAGCAAAACAAAGTTGAATAAGTATTCAATGTAGGAACTGTTGCTGGTTAACAAAGTTCTAGGCCTAGCACAGCACAAGGCAGTAGAAAGGCAAATAGAAGATCAAGAAGATATAACCAATAAGTACAGCACAAGTGTATAGGCCAACTGTTTTCAAGTGTGTGCTGTCAATACTTTAATATCTGTGCTCTCTTCACTATTTTTTTCTTTTTTTAATATTTTTTCTGATATTTTTTGTTTACTCGAGAGCACGAAAATAGGAAGCACACAACTTTGCAGCTCAATTGGATGTAAGATGTGGCCTATAGAAAATCAGGAAGATTCTTTAAAAGTAGGGCTGAAACTTCGGAGGCCGGATAGTCTATCTTCCGAGGGGAATTTGGCCAAACAAAATTTGCCGAACACGGCAAAGCCGTCGAAAATCGGTTGCAAAATTTCGAGTAGATCAATTTGAAAAAAAAAATCACCTGATTTCGAGTTCGTATGCAAAAGTTATGGCCGTTTTAAGGTAGGCTATCCGAGTTACTGTTTTTTGATGTTGATTCGAACTCGGTTTTGAAACAGATCTCGCAATAGGATATGAAAAACAATTGGAATTTAGCAACGGCGACTGATGGGATATTGTGTGATGAATCAAGGAGGACTGTCATAATGGTTTGTCACCTGTTCTAGGGCTGGCGATGAGGGAGTTCACGCAAGGCGGCTAGCTAGGGCAAACCGATGATCGTGGTGGATCGGTTTGTTGTTTAGGGATTATGGAAAAGGTGACTAGCAAAAAAAAACAAGGAAGAAAAACGATAACTACGACCCAAAAACACAAAGCTAAACCAGCAACAAGACCCGACCACACGAATGCAAACTCAACAATGCAAACTGAAAAACAAAAATTGCAGGCACTATGATCTAGGAAATGGTAAACACGATATGTTTTTTTGTGGATTTTTCTGTGGACTCTAGGTATGAAAAACAAAACTAATCTAGTGGCAAATCAAAGTACCTCACGGGCAACCTGAAATCTGATACCAATTGATGAGTGGTTTAGGCCCGATCTTCCGAAAGGTAGGTCGATTGAAGTGGAGATCTCGACGTTGATGATCCGAGGCACTCGAGAAGACCTGAATACCCCTGCAATCACTACACCCCTGCTCCGTTGGTTATCAACCGTGATTCACACACTTGACCTCGCCAAGAAGGCTATCTCTGCAGGTGCAACCGAGAACACAAGCAAGAACGATGAATATGCAATTTGAAATTGCGCAATTAGGGTCTCACAAACCGTAGAACGATGAAATTGTTTAATCTAAGAAAAAAACCCACGAATTTGGCTGGTGGCTACAGTATTTAAAGGTTAGGGTTTGGCCATAAGACCATTAGACGCGTCCCTAATGGACTCATACGGGATACAAGGCCCAAAAGCCCAATATGGTGGTGCAGCACCGGACAGAACACTGAATTCGACTTGTTTCAAAAAATCCCAATGACTCCTGGCGAATTTTAATGTGGGACCCAAACCATTTGAAAGTTTATCTTCTCATATTTCTATGCGTATGTAGAACGTCGAAAACGGAGTCCGTACGCATCCTAGGCATCCGTTTTAAGATGGACTGCTCCTGGACTCCGAGTTGAACTCGAGTCCGAGTTGGCGACTGTTTCCATCAACTTGTGGACGTCCCATCTGGTTCTCGATGTCCCCAAATCCTCCTCCCTTTACTTGTTGATCATGTCCATGGTTCCTAATAACAATTAAATCATTAAATAGCAATTCATTCTCAAAAGCACATGGGTAGGAAATTAGGAACGAGTCCACTTGCTGATTTAGTAACCGTGCTTGTGCTCTTGTGATTGGTCCTTGTATATCAATGTATCCACTGTTGTAATGTCCTCATCATAATTGGGTTTTCAATATCATCTAGACCTAATGCAATCAATATTTCATAGATGTGATCTCTAGAAATGAAAAGACTTTATAGAAGTGCTTGAATGCAAACCGGGGCTTGACTATTTTGCAGGTGAGTATTATATAATCAGTTAGTGTAGTCGATCACTTGCGGCTTGATCACGTGCTCTCCTTGCTCCTTGATCCACAATTGACTAGCTTCACAATCTTCAATTTGATGACTAAATGATATGAAATGTGTATGTAATTAATTGTAAAGCTTTTGCTATCAAGCCTAATGATAAGTTTAAAACCAGAACTCTGTTTAAGAATTTAAAATGAAACTGGTGCTAGGGGTTGAGTTTGGGTTAAGCAAAGGTGATTAAGGCTAAGTGCATCCCTCACTTCTGTTTTAATCACCTAAAGAGGATAAACAGAAAAGTGATGATCCAAAGCTCTAATGGAGCTGAAAATTTTCATGCGAGTTCCTGGTCACAAGAAAGTCGTCTGCACAAAAATTAGCACTTTTCACTGACTGATTTATTTGGAACAATTCTCTAAGCAATTAATCAAAAAGGAATTAACTCTGAAGTAAATCACATGTTCATGTCAAACTTAGTGAACTACAATGTCGATTATAGTTCATAAAGCCTGCATGAATTTTTCCTAGGATTTTTGGAGCTAAGAATTGCCCAGAACTGAATTTTCAAGTTTTGGGGATTTTCTGAAAAGTGTGTGTATTCATTTGAATACAGCAAATTGAAATCTGAATTATCCTAATCAATTAAACTCTAAATGAGCTGAACATTTTACAGGAGTTCAATAATATCCTAAGGATTACTCTTGCAAAATTTGAGGATTTTTGGATGAACCAAACTCCCTCTAAAATTCTTTTTCCAAAAAGCTTTAAAGAATTTTCCAGAACTAAATATTGAGTTTCATACAAATTGGGTTGCAAAATTGGATATATTTTTTCAACCTGAACCTAACCCAATTTAAATCACTAAATTTGGAGTTTCCTAGCAAAAGATATGGCCTTCTAAAGTTTTTTGGAAATCTGTAATTCAAATTAAATCGGGAAAAATTTAAATCTCTGACAGCAGCCCACGGGGTGATGTGGCGAGTTCTCAGACGACGACACACGAGGCTACAGACTTAATCCGCACAGCTACAAATTGATCCAGTGCCGCAGAGGATCCAGCCCCTTTTAACTTGGAGGCTGATGGGTGGGACCGGGCGCTTCTTCAACCTCTCGCCTGTTCCCTCGCGCCCGCGCCGCCCCCCTCGCCGGAGCTTGCCGGACTTCGGCCTCCCGGCCTCCTCCCGAGCTCGCACTCGCCGCTAGCCCCTATTCCGACGTGAGGAGCACCTTGGTGCCGTTTCCCCGAGCCGGCGAGGCCTCCAATATAGCCCGGGACGGTGCAGCGGCTCGGGTCCACATCGGCAACGTTGCCCGCTCTGCCTAGCTCGCCAAACACCGGGTTTTCAAGCTCTACAGCACCGGTTTGAGATGTAGATTCTTGACATGGATGCAAGTTAGCTCGGGAGAGGCTCTAAGTGAGCTCTCACCATGCGCCCGACGGCTTCCTCCATTGGCGCCGTTAGAAAAGCTCGGAATAGGCAATCTACAGTGGGTTTCATGCTAGGGTTGCGAAGTAAAGTTGTTCACCATCGAGTCTAGCTCGCGTGGGTGCATTTTTGTGGGCTCTAAGCAAGAATTGATCAGGAATTTTAAGGTTTTTTACCCACAGGTTGTTTTGTACCGATCGGGATAAAAACCGAAATTCCGTCGGTGATGATCCACGGTTCGGCTTGAGCTGTGGAGGTGAGAAGCGTGAGACCTTGGCGCATCCAAAGGTGCTCTTGTTCGGACGTGAAAGGCTCCGGGTGAGGCTGTCCACGGGAGCACCTTGTCGCTATTTTCTCTAGGCCACCATGGGAACACGTGGTTCTCGGTGTGGGGAGCCCGAGCTCGCTCGGTGATGCGTCGAGGAGAAAGAGAGGGGGTCCGGTGCTGTTTTGCCACTTAGGAACCTCTGTTCAGGGGAGCTCGTTGGTTCCTGATCGGTCGAAGAAGGGCAGCGGTGGCTCTGTTCTCGTGTGCAAGGGTGAAGGAAAACCAAGCCGATGCTTCGGTGTAGGGCAAATAGAACACGCATGAGGTGAAGGAACCACACACACAGCTCGCCAGCACGAGGGAAGCAGCTGGGAGGTGGTTCACGTCGTGTCTCGGTGTCGGCCGGTGGTCCCTCGGCCTGTCCTGGTGGCTTTCGAGTGGAGAAACAGAGACTGAAGACTTCAGTTGTAAGTCTGCTGCCCGCACTGACATGTGGGTCCCACAAGTCAGCCCCTCCTTATCCCTCTAAAATATCTCCAAGATTTGTCAAATGATCAAATTCAATTGTGGGAAGTTCAAATACGAACTGTAATTGAATAATTGGGCAAGTTTCATCCAAATTCAAATGTGTATTTTAATTCATTGCAAATTTAAGTTCGTTTGGAAAATGGATAGCAAAACATTTCAAAAATTCATGAAACTTTGCATACCCACTAATTTGGACCTAAGGAATTCAAATATGAAATCTGATTTTTAAATTTAGCTGCTGCAAATGAGAGTTTGAACACAATAGTTTGCATTTCCATTGTGTTGCCATCATTTGAAATTTGAATTGAACAAATTTAGTTCAAAAGCTGATTTGAAACTTTATTTTGCACATGATAACTTCACATCTGTGGTTTTAAATCAACCTTGGTTCCAAGCATGCAAATAAACATGAACTTGTGTAGACAGAGCTCTCATGTGCATCATCACATGTAAAAGTTTAAACAAGTCCCAATTTTCATACACATGAAACCAAATGCTTGATCAAACTTGAGTTTCTTTGTATTCATATTTTTGGGACCTTAATATGTATGGACCACCCCAGCACACGGTGAGAACAGCACCGATTCTCACGATTAAGTTTAGGTTCCCCATTGAATAAAGTTGTAATAAGAATGTTTAGATCGTAGTAGTTTAAATAAGAGTGGCGTGCTGAACTTTTGTGATGATTGCTTATGTTTGCATGTTTGGGTGTGAGTTGCGGTACGCTTCAGCGGATGTCCACATCCACACATAGTAGAGATGTGAGATGCTTCGGCACTTGTTCACATCCTCATATAGGCTGAAATTAATAAAAGAAGTTGCTTAGTTCATACACCTTGATGCATATAGTTGGGGGATCAATCTGAACCTATATTTCCTACTCTACTCCCTCTCAGATGTCGAGGGAAAATCCCAACCACCAACGATGGAACGTCCGTGGTAACAATGAACCACATGAGTATGGCAGAAGTTCCTGAGGATGTCAACCTCAGGGATGATGCAATCAACCTTGAACGTTTGATGTCTATGCAGAACCAGGTCATGCGAACTATGATACAAAGGTTGGGACAGCTGCAGGCCAACAACAACAACCTTAACCTCGTTCCTGCAGCCCCACCGCCACCACCGCCGGCTCACAACCGATTGGGAGAATTCATGAGGACTAGGCCACCTACTTTTGCACAATCCAATGATCCTATGGAGGCTGATGACTAGCTGAAATCTATGGAAAACAAACATGCTATTGTTCCATGCAGTGATCGGGAGAAGGTTCTCTTCACATCACACCAACTGATGGGAGCAGCCACTGATTGGTGGGACGCTCTTTGCATTCTCACGCCAACCAGGAGACAATTACTTGGGCTGAATTCAAGGAGAGTTTCCGCTCTCACTATGTCCCTGAAGGAGTCATGATGCTTAAAAGGCAGGAGTTTGAAGGTCTCCGGTAAGGGAGGAAGAGCGTGAATGAATATCTCAACAAGTTCACGCAGCTGTCAAGGTATGCTCCAGAGGACGTTAACTCAGACCATAGGAAGCAATACTTGTTCATGAGAGGACTGAACAATAAAATTCAAGTTCAGCTGCTCAACAATGATTATGCAAACTTCGAGAAGCTTGTTGACAAAGCTATAGTAATGGAGAGCAAGATCCGTGAGATTGAACAAGAGGGCCAGAGAAAGTTGCCGTATCAAGGACAGCCACAAGGAAGTAATGTACGTCCCCGCTTCATGCAACCAACTGCACCATACTATGGCTCGTCTGCTTATATTTTTCGCCCTGCAAATCCACCTTGCTCTAATCAGTCATAACAGCAGCACCCTGTTATGCAAGCACCCCATTTGCCTATGCCACCCGAGCCCCGTCCCAACATGGGCGCCTATGCTCAAAATCAGCCTCGCCCCAACGTTCCTTCTGTTATGGGCAACAAGGCGTGCTTTTCATGCGGAGAGGCAGGACACTTTGCAAATCAGTGCCCCAGGAAAGGCCTTGGACAGACGAGCAATGCATCCAAGCAGAACCGATGGCTGAATGGAGGAGCAACGCAAGGCAACCATGGACAACAGAATTATGCTCATGGCAATGTGAATCACGTCTCCACTGTGGAAGCACAACAAGATGAGGACGTCGTGATTGGTGTGTCTCTCGCCAACTCCAACCCAGCCACTATTTTATTTGATTCTGGAGCATCGCATTCATTAATCTCATCCAAGTATGTTGCCAAGCATAACCTGCCCATATCCCACATGAAACAAACTATGTTGGTTAATTCTCCCGGTGGAGAGATGAGGACTAATATAGTATGTCTGCAAGTAAGCCTTAAAATAAAGGGTGTAGACTTTCTTGCCAACCTTATTGTCTTCGATTTCCAAGAGATTGTTATAATACTTGAAATGGAATGGTTAAGCAAGTACAATAGAGTAATTCAATGTGCTAATAGGATCGTGCAGTTGACGAGTGAGCACGGTACCCATATCGAGTTCGAGGCAACCCAACCTACAACCGAGAATGCAGTGCTGAACCACATGGAAGAAGTGACATTGGAAAGCATTCCGGTGGTTTGAGAATATTCAGATGTGTTTCCGGAGGAACTGCCAGGTATGCCACCTGACTGGAACATTGAATTTGACATTGATTTAGTACCCGAAACTGCACCTATAGCTAAGAGGCCATATAGGATGCCTGCTAATAAATTAGTGGAGCTCAAGAAGCACATTCAGGAGCAGCTAGATAAGCGTTTTATACGCCCAAGCTCATCACCGTGGGAGCCCCCATGCTCTTCGTGGATAAGAAAGATGGAACCCAAAGGATGTGCATGGACTATAGGTGTATCAACTAAGTGAGAATCAAGAATAAGTACCCGCTGCCCCGCATAGAGGACTTATTCGATCAAATGAAAGGCGCGTGAATTTTCTCCAAGATTGATCTTCGGTCGGGATACTTCCAGCTGAAGATTAAACCCTCCGACATACCCAAGACGGCTTTTCGAACACGGTATGGTTCGTACGAATATACCATCATGTCATTCGGGTTGACGAATGCACCTGCATCTTTATGTACCACATGAATAAGGTCTGCATGGAGTAATTGGACAAGTTCATCGTGGTTTTCATAAACGACATCATGGTGTATTCAAAAAGCGAGGAAGAACATGAGGAACACTTGAGATTGACATTGCAGAAACTACAAGAGCATCAATTATATGCTAAGTTCAGCAAGTGTCAATTTTGGATAAAGGAGATATCATTCTTAGGCCAAATAATCTCCGATGGAGGAGTATCGGTTGATCCCAGAAAGGTGAGGGATGTTTTGAAATGAAACCAACCGCAGAATGTGAGGGATATTCAGAGTTTCCTTGGGATGGCTGGATACTACCACCGGTTCATCAAGGATTTCTCCAAAATAGCGAAACCTATGACTGAACTGCTGATGAAAGGGAAAGCGTTTCGGTGGACACAAGCGTGTCAATACAGCTTTGAGGAGTTAAATAATGGATTAACAACAGCACCGGTTTTTGTATTGCCAGACATAAGCAAGAGCTTCGATATATATTATGATGTCTCAGGACAAGGACTTGGATGTGTGCTTATGCAAGAAGGCCAATTGGTAGCCTATGCACCAACGCAACTAAAGAAACATGAGCTGAATTACCCTACGCACGAAATGGAACTCGCAGCAGTGGTACATGCCTTGAAGATTTGGAGGCACTACATCCTTGGTCACCGATGCGAGATTTATACGGATCACAAAAGCCTCAAGTATATATTCACGCAAACGGATCTGAATTTAAGGCAACATCGATGATTATAACTCATCAAGAATTATGATGTAGGAATTAACTATCACCCCAGGAAGGCCAATGTAGTAGCGGATGCATTGAGCCACAAGGGAGCATGTCACCAATTCACGGTTCGGGAGCTGCCACTTGAGCTGCGTAAGGAGTTTGAACGGTTACATCTTGGTTTCTTAAACGAGATGGAGGTGATAGAACTGAACTCAATGCTGGAACAAGAGATACGAGATGGCCAAGCAACGGATGAAGAGATAATGGAAATCAAGGAAAGAATCCAATAAGGGATAGAGAAGAATTCCAAGGAAGACGAGAATGGCACTCTTTGGTTAGGGAAAAGGATTTGTGTGTCTAACATGAAGCACATCCGCGACACAATACTAAAGGAGGCACATGACTCACCTTATTTGATACATCCCGGCTGTACGGAGATGTATAAGGACCTGAAAACTTGCTATTGGTGGGATGGCATGAAAAGGGAGATAGCTGAATACGTTGCCCTATGCGACACGTGACAACAAGTGAAGGTCGAGCATCAGAGACCCGCTGGACTATTGCAGCCGTTGAAAGTACCCGAGTGGAAGTGGGAAGAAATCGGTATGGATTTCATAGTCTGATTGCCACGTACTAAGTCCGGCTACGACTCTATTTGGGTTATCGTGGACTGATTGACAAAAAAAGCCCACTTTATTCCTGTTAGGACCAAGTACACCATGGCACAATTAGCCAAGTTGTATATGGAGCAGATAGTATGCCTTCATGGAGTTATGAAGAGGATAGTTTCAGATCAAGGTTCTCAATTTACCTCTAGGTTCTTGAAGAAGCTGCATGAACCCACGGGTACACGGTTGAATTTCAGCTCTGCGTATCACCCACAAACCGTACGGGCAAACTGAGAGGACAAATCAGATCTTGGAAGACATGCTGAGAGCTTGCGCCTTGAAACATGGGCGTAGTCGGGACAAGAGCTTGCCGTATGCTGAATTCTCATACAACAACAGTTACCAAGCCAGCTTGAAGATGTCACCTTTCAGTGCACTATATGGTAGACGGTGTAGAACACCCCTGTTCTGGAATGAGACGGGGGAAAACCAAGTATTTGGACCCGAAGTGCTGCAAGATGCCGAGAAGAAAGTCCAAACAATACGTGAAAACTTGAAGGCCGCTCAGTCACGACAAAAGGGCTATGCAGATAATAGGCGAAGGAGTCTGACCTTCAAAGTTGGAGACTTCGTGTATTTTAAGGTGTCGCCTATTTGAGGCCAACGGCGGTTCAATGTCAAAGGCAAGTTAGCACCTCGCTACATCGGGTCATTCAAGATTCTGGGCAAGCGAGGAGAGGTAGCCTATCAACTAAGAGCTGCCAACGCACCTCTCCAACGTGCACGACGTATTTCATGTATCCCAGCTCAAAATCTGGAAGAACAAGTACCAATGGATGAGTTAGAACTTCAGGAGGATCTGACCTACATGGAACACCCCATTAAAATCCTGGATACAAAGGAAAGAGTCACAAGGTACAAGATAATCTGTTGGTGCAAAGTGCAATGGAGTCATCACACGGAAGCCGAAGCTACATAGGAGCGTGAGGAAGACCTCAAGGCAGAATTCCCTCACCTTTTCTCCACTCTATCGAATCTCGAGGGCGAGATTCATTTTAAGGGGGGTAGGTTTGTAACACCCTCATCATTACCATGCATTGCATACATTTTTCATGTAGAGAATCATTTAAAAAGAAGAGAATGAAGGAAAGAATATAAAAACAAATAAATATATAAAAGGAAATAAAAATAGGAAATAATAAAAACAAATAGAAAAGAAAAAGAAATAAAAAGAAAAAGAAAAAATTAGTAAAACCTGGCTGCCCAATTCCCCCCCCCCCAAACCCCCCTAATCCCCCAAATTCCCCACCCCTAAAATTCCCCCCTAATTTTTCCCTAATTTCCCCTAAAACCCCCCTAGGGAAATTTTCCCCACATTTGGGGGAATTTCCCCCACAATTTGGCCGCACCAATCCCTAGGGATTTTTTCCCCCTTGGCCGCACCACCCTAAGGACGAGAAACCCTAGCGGCCCCCCTTCTCTTTTTTTCTTGGGATTTTCTTTTCCCCCAAATAATCTCAGCCCCTGGTGGAAAATATTTGATTGAATCTCAGCCCCTAGCTCCCACCTCTCCTCAAATTGAATCTCAGCTCTTGGATAAAAGAGATGCTAAAATCCTAGCCACCTTGGCTATTTCCTGTGAGACCTATGTGTGCTGAATACATTGACTATGACGATAAAAGTTTTAAATTCTGCCAAAACACTCTTTTTGTCAAGGTCCGACTCTAGGTCCGAGCTCCGACAAGATCCGACGTAAGGTCCGACTTTCTATGGCTAGGTACGACATGTGTTTGGTTAGCTCCGGCGGTAGGTCCGACTAGCTTTGGTAAGTTCCGGTGCTAGGTTCTGCTAGCTTTGGTAAGCTCCGGCTCAAGGTCCGGTTAGCTTTGGCAAGGTCTGGAGCTAAATCGCAATAGTTCTATTTTTACCATAGAAATGTTTCGAACTTGCTTTACATCTATGGAAAGTTTGCTTAGTATTCTTTTACTAAGTTTTTGAAGTGTTATGGCTGTTTACGGTGGTTAACATTTTGCTATGGTTTGCAACATGCTTATGTGAGGTGTTCACGTAAGGTGTTGTGGTTTTCGGAACTAATGTGAGTCAAGTCGCGGACTTGTACTCAAAAGTATTGGTTGTTTATTCATGTGCAGGTGTTGTTTTAGTTCAATATATGGCTGGTGACGGGATTCATTGAACTAGTCTTAGGGAGAAGATGAGGTTCAACAACCAAGTTCGGGAGGAATTGTGGTTGAGTTGATCGGGAGGTCGCGCAGCATATTTGGATCAAGAACAATGCATATGAAGGTATCGTGGACGTTGTTGGAAGGTGTTTGCACGTGTGCAAGGAGTGCATGGATGTGGAAACATGATTCTAAGGTGTGATGAAGAGATGTGGACGTAAAGAATTGGTAGGAAAGGTCCAACCGGCTGGATTATGGACTCAGGCTGTGGCTGAGTCGGTTATGGCTCAAATATGGAAAGATTTGACTTGGTTATGATAGGATTTCGTGTGGGACACGAAGTTGAGTTATTTAGAAATGTTGGATACATTGCTAAGGTGTTTTGAAGTCTTAAGATTGCTTCTATCTGTGTATAGAAGAGCCTTGAGCAGTTATGGAAAGTTTCGATTCAGAAACTGAGTAGGATTAGAGTCCTAGTTTGAATTGAATTGGCCTCCGGACTGGTTATATAAGCAAGGGAGGCCAGAGCTCGTGGTAAGATGGCCTTGGGCTGTTCCTCTTATGTTTTGATCAATATTCGTAATTTAGAGAAGCTTTTGTGCCTTGTTTGTCCGACTTATTTTTGTCAAGTCTTTCTCGTTGAGTTTCTGGACAGCACGACAGTGCTTCGGTGTTTTGATCATAACTCGAGTTTTACAGATCAAATTGACGTGATTCTTTTCAGGTTGCTTCACAACTTGATCATCTATCATATGTGAAAATTTCACGGTCATTGGATTTGTAGTTTTTGATATACACGAGTTTCTTTGCAGTGTTGCAGATCTGGTTTTTACTCAAGTAGAACATATTCACCCTCGTTTGATCTTTCGATCATAACTTGAGTTTTTCTTGACGGATTTCCATGATTCTTGTTGTCGTCTCTTCGTGACTTGATTATCTATAATATATACCACTTTTGTCACGGTTGAACAAATTTGGGTCAGTCGCATACACGATTTCTTTAACAGATCAATTTTCTGCGGAGGGAGTTTTTGTTGCTTCTGCTAAAAAGTTTAAATCTACCATTCACCCCCCTCTGGTAGCTTTTCACGTGCTCTTTGATCCTACATTTCCCCCCTTATAATAAAACCCTTCCCCCTAGCCGCCACCCCCAGCCCCATATTTTCTGACGCAGCCCCTCCTCTCTGCTACCATGCGCTGGCCTCCGCCCCCTGCTGAAGTTTGGCCGCCGTCGAAGCTCTGCCCCACCTCACCATCGCCGGAGAAGAAGACCCCGACATCCTTCCGTACCCGCAGCTCTACAATTCTCCAAAGAAAAACCCCAGCTGTTGCCATTTCATGGGAAAATGTCCAGCCGCAAGGAGAGGAGGAAGAAGAGAGATAGGTCCCCATCACCCCTCTTACCACGTCGCTGCTGTTGCTACGCACCCGTTTTTCTCCACCCACTGCAAGCAGTAATTTCTGCACATGGGTAGATCGTGTTCTGGTTCTGTTTTGATGGTGGAATTGATCTACAACTTGAGTTAAGATCATAATAACGCCCACACTTAATTCCAGCAGCCTCATTCGTCATAAAACCCCATGAAAGCCTACTAAAACTTGCAAGAACACGTGCAAACTGATATTTGCATTCATCTACCTCATTGAATCTTGAGTAAAGTTTGTGCATGATGTTTGATTGCTGTATTATTTGTATGTACGTGGTCGTGAGTAGAAGGACACACTCAAGAGGCCGTCTACGAGGAATTACAGCACCAAGACTTTGAGACGCTTGAGCAACACGAACCGTGGGAGCAAGGCAAGTGCCCATGACCATATTGAACCTAAGTTTTCAAACTGTTTTGCTTGTGAAAACTGCATGCTCGTGTCAACTTGATGGGAAAACCTTTAATAGGAGTTGACTAGAATTGTTAGCCACCCTTGTCGCCGGGAAACTTATTGAGTCGGGTATGGTTGTCTTCTCTTTTGCACCGCTTAACTAACGGGATACGGGAAAAATGAAATAAAACTTGGTTAGCTACTGCACTCATAAAGATTAAATATGAGGAGAATATGATGATGTTAATGAGCAGGGAATCAAGGAGATCTACGCAAGCTTGGTTTGTGGATTTTGCTGGATGAGATGGTGGTTTGCTTGCCGTAGATCTAAGGACCGGTTCATGCGAGAACATGACAGAAAAACAGTGCCATCACAAGGCCAAATATGGGTGTGGCATAGATGACTAATTAGGTGTGTTGCTAGCTTGTTATGGACCATTGGATGGCGAGGGGAATGGGAGTCGAGTAGGACTGCCCTGGGAACTGCATGGCACACGAGGGGGCTCGTGGGTGGGAGACTGGAGATTCGAGCCTGCTGGCGAAACCTCAGTGGGTCCGTACATTCTAGTTGCCCCTTTGTAAAGGCTATTTTATGATCTCTTGGCCATACATTGACGGTTGTGTAGTGGCATCATAGAGGTTCCCTCTAGTTGCCGACGGGTGACGAAATCACAAACTTGTGGGTAAAGTGGTGCCACCTCTATAGAGTGTAAAACTATCATAATAGCCGTGCTTCCAGTTATATGCACCTGGCCAACTTCCATGATTAGAGGCAAAACATGGGATGAATATTCGGGTATGGTTATGTATGGTCATTGGGACTGGTTTTGGGATTGTTTTTTTATGAAAATGAGTTTGGATTCGGTTATATGAATATGTGTTGTTCATGAGCATTTGTGAATATGAGATGAACTTGAGAAGAGTATTGGCTGGTTGAGACTTGATAAATGATGAATTATGATGGTATGGAACTTGAGGGACGATGATTTACTTGGTTATGTTGGGATTTAACTTGAGAGATAGTTTCTGTTTTTATCCTGATTGTGAAATAAAACTTTCTTGCTGCAATGAAACCATTTATTTCCTACCTTGTTTTAAGCTACATGTCATACTTTTCCCGCACTTGCTGAGTACGACATGTACTCACCCTTGCATTCCCACAAATAATTCAGCTACAGGAGAAGAGTACTTCGAGGAACAGGTGGAGTACTAGGCATGCGCACTACCGTCAACATGCCTGTGTTGTCGAAGTAGGAGCCCAGCCGTCTTTAGTTATTTTCCGCTGTTGTTTAGAGTATTCCGCTGCAGAATAAGTTAGCTACTCACGAGTGAGACATTGAGTTATTGTAATAAGGTACTTCAACACTATTTGTATGTGGTTATATTCTGAAACTCAGTTCGTGAAGTACGTGTATATGTGTGATGAACATTCTGGGCACACATGCGCATCACTTGGTTCATTTTCAGATCCGGGTGTCACATGACTTGATATGGGTAATAGTCGATCGACTAACCAAGGTATCTCACTTTATCCCTGTAAAATAACATTACAACGGTTCTAAATTGGCTGAATTGTACATGTCCAGAATCGTGTGCCTACATGGGGTACCAAAGAAGATAGTGTCAAATCGAGTAACATAGTTTACCTCAAGATTCTGGCAGAAATTACATGCAACCATGGGGACCCATCTCAATTTCAGTTCCGCATGTCACCCACAGGACGATGGGCAGACAGAAAGGACCAACCAGATCCACGAGAACATGCTAAGAGCTTGTGCACTCAAGAATAGCAGAAGTCGGGACAAAAACTTACCATATGCCGAGTTCTCCTATGATAACAGTTACCAGGCCAGTATGAAGATGTCTCAATTTAAGGCGTTATATGGGAAAAAATGCAGAACTCCTTTGATCTGGGATCAAACAGGATAGAGTCAAGTGTTCGGGCCAGAAGTGTTACGAGATGCTAAGAGAAAAGTTAAAGAAATCCGCAACAACTTGAACATAGCTCAGACCCGACAAAAGATCTATGCGGATACAAGACGAAGATAACTCACCTTCGAAGTAGGGGAGTACGTATACCTCAAAGTGTCTCCTATCAGAGGACTTCGTCGATTTAAAGTGAAGGGAAAACTAGCACCTCGGTATATCGGACCTTTCCAGATTCTAGAGCGAAAAGGAGAAGTTGCATATCGGTTGGAGTTACCTTCTCGATTATCCGATGTGCATTATGTGTTCCATGTGTCACAACTCAGGAAATGTTTGAGAACACCCGAGGAGGGTTTGCCAATGAATGCGTTAGACGTCCAAGAAGACCTTTCATATACCAAGTAACCAGTTAAGATTCTTGAGACGACAGAACACATCACAAGGAACAAAAGGGTTCGCATGTGCAAAGTGCAGTGGAAACATCACTCAGAAGAGGAAGCCACATGGGAAAGACAAGACAAACTCAAGGCATGGTTCCCGGACCTATTCTCCTAGGTGTCACCGAATCTCGAGGATGAGATTCCTTTTAAGGAGGATAGAGTTGTAATGACCAAAATTTGCAAATCCAGATTTCAAACAAGTGGACGTCGTGCATGTTCAAAAATTTGAAAGTTCAAACCAGAATTCAACTTTGGAAGTGGAAAACAGAAAAGAAAAAGGAAAAAGAAAAACATAGTGCACTTGGGCCGAATTCCCCGCGCAGCCCAGCAGCAACCCGCCAGCCCCTCCCCCTCTTCTTCACACCAACGTGTGGGCCCCAGGCGTCAGCGCCTTCTTCCCCAACTGCCAGCCAAACTCCCGGCATCTTCTGTGCCCGGACTCTGCCCTGATTCTGAATTCGTCGCACGCCACCCACGATCCCGGACTTCCTGTGCACCTTCTGCATGGTCTCAACCTCCCCGACCCCATCTCCTTGGGCTTTAAAAACCCAGAGACCCTCTCTTGTTTTCCCCGCTTGTGAATTTCTCTCAACCGGTTGAGCGCTGCCGCCAATCTCCCAAATTCACCGTCACCATGGCCGTTCTTTTGAGTCTAACTCGCCTCTCCGCTTCACAGAAACTTCCACGATCCCTCAGCACCGACGTTGCGAAGAATCCTCACCGGAAAAACTGATCCCGTCGCTCGCCGGTAAGAGCTAGCCGCCGATCACCGTCGAACTCCTCAGAAACTCAAACTTTGATCCTTTATAACTCTCGGTACACCATCTCTGGACCATAGTGAAGCTCGACGACCGAAACTCCAGGAAGAAACGCAACGCAGACACCCTGCCGACGATCACCGATGAGCTTCGCCGATCGACGTCGTCGCCTACCGACTTCCAAGCCCTTCGGGTCCAAGAAAACCTCCTAGGCGAGCTCCCCTACTGCCCGCAGTCGATCTATGCAAAGAACTCCGAGTTTTAGCTAGTGTAGGCGCGAATCCGAGCAGCTCCGGCGAGATCGCCGGCAGGAACCGCCATGTGCCGCCACGTGACATCGCTGCCGCTGGCCGGAGCGATGTGGCTCACTATGAGGCGTTCGTTTTAAATCAGACGGCCGAAGTCAGATCCCCCGCGTACCCTTTCGCGTTTTAATCTTGATCGCCCGTTTAAAATCCAACGGTCCAGGTTTAAAGCGTCGATTCCCGCAGGGAATTTAGCGCACTACCCCCTGGGTTTTTTAGAAAACGCGTGCCACTCCCAGGATTTTCTGTTCTACCCCCTGGGTTTTCTAGAAACTGTGAAAACCCGTGTAAATACTTGTTTTAGCCCTTGGAACTTTCTGGAATTCTCGAACTTCAGTGGGAAAATGTAAAACTAGCACTTGTATTCATTTTTAAGTGGAGATTAGCACTGAATTAAGGAATTAGGCCCTGATATTTGTGTTAGAAAAGTATTTTAATACTGTATTAATTTATAATTGAATTTTAGGCCCTAAAACAAAACAAAATAGTAGATTTTGAATTCTGGAATTCATATAAATTTAATTACAGCAGCAATTTGTACACAAAATGACTCCAGAAAAGTAATTTAATCCTTTAGGGAAATCCTGAATATTCTGTTTTTGGTATTTTGAGCAATATATATTCTGTAATAGTGTTTAATTTGATGTTTTAATGCTGAAATTTACTTTTTAGGCATAAAAATAATCATGCAACTTGTAAAAATTCATATCTATTGTAGGAATTAAGTGTAAAATTAATATATATAGTAGGAATCAATATCTATTGAAGTTAGAATCTTAAGTAGTGAATTGCAACTTTAGAAAAATTGAGTTTTGGGTCTTGAAAATACAGTTTAGCCACTAAAATAAATATAAACTCATGAAAACACAATATATATACTAGGGAAGGATTATAAAAGGATTTAGAGGCCAAGGTTTAGGGCATATGTGAATGTAAAATACTTGTAGGGTATGATTAGGCCCAAAGTGAACTAAAAAGCAAAGTATACCCATGTGCAAGCTTGGTGTATAATAAAATGTGATTGATTATGTGTGGATGGTTTTTTACGGAATGTTGTTTGCTTTTATGCTATGTATGTTAGCACAACTAGAACCAGCCCCGGATCCGGTTCTAAACTTCCAAGAGCATGACTTTCCACTTCCCGAGCAGCAAGAAGAAGGCAAGTTTCTTGATCACTTTGTACCTAATCTAGGAAAGTTAGTTAGAGTTATTTGCATTGTGTTATGAATTATGAAACCCATGTTAGGATGTTTCCCCTAGCTTTTCACGACTTATTCCTTGTAACTTGGGTGGGAATTATTTAGTATGTTTACGATTCATACTCTTTATGCTTAGCCATGCTTAGATTTGGGATACTTGGGATATGAGATGCAACCTTGATTATTTATCATTGAATGGAACTTGATGACATGTTGTAGAGATAGGAATCTAGGCAAGCTTGATGTATTTGGTTGGTGCAGTGTGCACGAGAATTTGGGTTCTTGTTTAGTGCTTGCCTGGGTTCTAAGGACCGATTCATGGAGCATTTAACCTGGCTTTATCGTGCTACCACATGATGAGATGGGGCAGCTTGGCCAATTAATTAGGTGTATTTCCGACATAGTGTGGATATTTGGAAAGGTGCTGGGAATAAGAGTCAGCTGGACTACCTTGGGAATCGCAGGGTTCAATAGTGGACCACTGCAGCGGAGGTTGGAGCCTCCTAGATGCTGTTAGGGGTGAAACCTCAGTGGGCTCATGCTCGTCAGGAATCCCTTTGTAAAGGTCTCGTAGTGATCTCTTAGCTACACACCTGAGAAGTGTGAACGTGGTACACGGTCATAGCAAAAATGGAGGTTCTTTAGTCCACCCAGAAACGGGGGATGAAATCACTACTTGTGGATAAAGAGGTACACACTCTGCAGAGTTGGAAACTTTCATGACAGCCATGCTCACGGTCAAGAGTGGATTGGACTTCTTCATGATTAGTGGATTATGAAGTGAGAGTTTGGGAATGTTAAGCAGGAAGATTAACATTGACGATGGGGTTATGGGATTGGAATTATCTCACTTATGTAGTAATATAGGTGCTTAATAAGCTAAGGTAATAGGAATTAATGCGTAGTGCAATAACCACGACTGAAGCCTTTCCTTGTCTTAGACTGCATATCATTACTTTCCCACACTTGCTGAGTACCTTAGGTACTCAGGCTTGCTTTTGTTGGATTTATTTCCTGCTCAGGCCATGGTGAAGGCATGGAGTACAACGATGACGACTTCGACCCTGAAGACGTGTTCTAGGCTTGCGGAATCCCCCGGGCAAGCCTCTGAATGGAGCTTCACAAGAATTAGGGATGAAAAAAGATAGATATGGACGGATAAAATGCTTTTCCATATCCATATCCATATTACAAATTCCGGAAATGGATTGGATCGGATGTTGTCAGAGACGGATATGGTATTGGATATGTCGGATGTATCGGAAACAGATTCATCAGATCAGAAAAATATGGATATCGGACGAAATTTGGATATTTATTTTGGAAAAATAATTCACAAGTAACATATAATTCATAGTTCATACATTTAATTCAAAGTACATCCACATCAAATTCATACATGGTTCAGGGGTGGCGGCCGTCGGGGGCTCGGGGATTGCGGCTGGGGCGCTTGGCCGGCGGCGGCGCTGTGGCATGTGGCAATGGCAAACTGGTAAACCCTAGGTCGGAGGCAAGACTGGAGGTGGAGGAGGACTCCGCTCGGGCTCGGGCCTCGGGGTAGCCGGGTAGGGCCGTAGGGAAGGTGGTTGTGGCCTCTGGCCTGTGGGCTATGGCTGGCTGCGGGCCCAATTGAATTTGTTGGGTAGGATATATCTCGGATATTGTTCAGATATATCTGACTCAATATGGATATCTGACAAAACGGACGGATTCTGGCGAAAACCATATCCGATCCGATATCCGATTTAAAATATCTGAATCCATATCCGTATCCGAAAAAAATCCGATGAAAATGGATATGGATTGGATATCTTCGAAAACGGTTGCGGACGGATCGGAAAATATCCGATCCGTTTTCATCCCTAACAAGAATCTATCTTCGCTGCGTTGTCTTGATGTACTCTAAATATTTAATAGTCTCGTGAGACATTTATGTAAGGCTTTATGTATGCGTTTAACTTGGCTTGTTATTTATAATGATTTCACTGTTTGTCACCACATGTATGAGTAAATGATCCTGACATACATGTGAGAATCACTCGGTTGATCTTCGAGGAAACCGGGTGTGACAACCGTGTTGCCACATACATGCACTCCATGCACACGTGCACATTTTTCAAACATGTTCAATCATGAATTTTCATCGTTCAAACATGTTGGAATCACGTCACAACCTCGTGTCATCCCTGCACTTGTGTCCATAACTTCCTCATACATTTGAAACACCACTTGACACATCTCAAGTACCTTCATATGCATCGTTCTTGATCCAAACATGCTGCATGATACCTTTGATCTCTTGAACCATGATTTCTCCCAAATTTGGTCGTTGAACCTCAACTTCTCACTAAGTTTAGTTCAAGGATCACCATCACTAGCCACGTCTTGACCTCAAGCAAAACCTGCACATGAGAAAACAACCTCTCTCTGCAAGCCCAAGTCCTATACTTGACACTCGCTAGTCCAGACACTACAACATCTTGTGTGAGAGCCTCACACAAGCTTGTTGCACAAGCCAACCAGCCACGAACCACCAAAACACATTAACAAATCATTCCATCCGCACCAATCATTCTCTTCTACACATCAAAGACAAGCTTAACACGTCCCATATCAGACAGCACGTCACACAAAGTGTATGCCCAAATTTTTACATGAATCGCACTTAAACACCTTTTATCAATGTATTCAGCACACCTAGATCGCACATTTCCCATTTTGTTTGGACCTTTCCAATGTGCTACAAGAATGAGGTGTTATCCATACTCCTCTCCTTTCATTCCCATGTTTCCACTCAATTTCAGCTGCCAATTCTTGCCTTGCAAACTGATAATGGTCGGGAATTTGATTATATGCTCTTTGTATTTTCTTCTCTACGAATGGCATTCATCTGCGCCTTTCTTGCCCCTACATTTCCCACAAAACGGTAAAGCAGAATGCATACTTCAGACACTTAACGATTGCGTCCGGACTATGTTAGTGCAATCTCATGCACCGTCTTCCTTCTTAGCTGAATCTCTCAACACCGCCACATATCTCCTCTATCATCACCCTTGCCGTTCCACAGCAAATATCACACCATATGAGCTTTTCTTCGTCATAGCTCCTTCCTACGATCACCGAGTCTTTGAATGCCTCTGTTTTACAAACCTCACGACAATGGCAGACAACAAATTGAGTCCTTGCTCCACCATTTGTGCATTTCTCGGTTATCCTGACAATCACAAGGGATACCGTTGCTTCAGCATTGCCACTCACAAGATCATCACTTTCTGGCCCGTCGTCTTTGATAAAAGGTAGTTTCCTTTCACAGCTGTTCCTCTGGAGTCACCTTATCACTGTCGCCATATGTGCCTCCTTCCCACACCATTCATGTCATGACGACGTCCCCATCGAACACGATCCACCACCCACTCACCCAATAGATTCATATATCCCACCAGCCCCAGGCACTGGTGCATCACCGGCCACACTTCCCACACCATGCACACCATCTTCCAGGTGTGCACAACCCAATTTTGCTGGACTCTAACCAACACCTCATCACCAAATAACTCTCCCATCTTTGACCCCTCTCTTACAACTTCCGTACCATCCCCAAATGTCCATGAACGCCTCCACCTCCACGTAAAATGAATGCAAGGCCAGAATCTTCCGCACAAACCACAAATATGCCATGACTGACTGATTCCTCCCCACTATTACCTGTTCCAAACTCTGTTCATTCAGCTCTTAAGGACAGCAACTGGTTAGGGCCATGCAGAAGGAGTTGATGCGCTCATGGCAAACGACACCTGGATCTTAGTACCACAACGTCCCAAGACTAACATTGTTTCTGCAAATTGGTGTTCAAGCATAAATTTTGACCTGACGGTACTTTTGACAAATATAAAGCGAGGTGGGTTGTCTGTGGCTTCCATCATAGAGCAGGCACTGGTTTTGGCGAAACCTTTGCCCCGGTAATCAAGCCTGCAACCATACGGACAGTCCTCTCCATTGCTGCAACCAGGAAGTGGTCTATCAGTCAACTGGATGTGTCCAACGTTTTCCTTCACGACCATCTTCAAGAGAATGTTTACTGCAACAGCCCACTGGGTTTGATGATAAATCTATGCCACATGCAGAATGCCTTCTAAACAAGTCTCTTTATGAACTTAAACAAAATCGACATGTCTGGTTTCAAAGGTTTGCTAAATTTGGTACTCAAATTGGTTTCCAGCCATATCGATCAGACTCATCTCTATTTATTTATCACCAAAGGGGTGTCATGGCACATCTTCTTCTTTATGTTGATGACATTATTCTTACAGCCTCATCTTCACATCTTCTACGTCCATGATCAATTCTCTACAGCATGAGTTTGTTATCAAAGACATGGGTGATTTACGTTGTTTTCAGGGTGTTGATACGCATTGCTCAAACTCCGGCTTCTTCTTATTCCAAGCAAACTATGCCGAAGATATCCATGATAACACTGGCATGAAAAAAAATTCAAGCCAGTCTCCACCCCAGTCGACACAAAATCCAAATTATCCAAATCTCAAGGTACTCCAATTCAAAACCCTTCTGAGTATCAGCAAATGGTGCGCACCCTTCAGTATCTAAAAGCCACCCGCCTTGACATAGCCTATGCCATTCAGCAAGCCTACTTACACATGCACAATCCCCATGATTGCCATCTTGCCTTTCTGAACCATATTTCGTGCTACATCGGTGGCACCACCTCTTTCGGTCTTCATCTACCTACTTCATCCTCCATGAAGATCACCGTCTACACAGACATCAATTTGGCTGGGTGATGAGGAAATCACAACAGTGGATACTCACATTCCTTCTATTGATATACAGGACCAATCACAAGAGCAAGAGCACGATTATTAAATCATCAGGTGAATTCTTTCCTAAATTCCTATCCATGTGAATTTGAGAATGGATCACTATTTAATGATTTAATTGTGATTAGGAACCATGGAGAGGATCAACAAATGATCAGAGTAGATTTTAGGAATGTGGATAGCCAGCAGGGACGTCCACAAGATGCTAGGAGCAGCTTCTAACTCGAACTTCAGTTTAACTCGGAGTCCAAGAGCAGTCCACATTCTAACGGACGCCCAGGATGCATATGGACTCCATTTTAGACATTTCACCGAAAGCTGACAAGATAAAATTTCCAATGGTTTTGGTCCCATGTCAAAATTCTTCCGGAGTCATTAGGAATCATCAAAACAATGTCGAGTATAGGTTCTGTCCGGTGCCGCGCCACCATATTGGGCCTTTGGGCCTTGTATTCCATCTGAGTCCATTAGGGATGCGTCCAAGGGATTTTGGCCGAACCCTAGACTTTAAATACTGCAGCCACCAGCCTGTTTTGTGGACTTTTCTTGATTAATCTGTTCTAAATAGTTTCACCATTCTACGGTTTGTGAGTGTGGCGGACCGGTGTCCGCTCATCCAGGATCACAGAGGGTGGTGCCGCGCGATGCAACACCCGACAGCACACGTCATAAGAACACATTATATTACATGGGAAAAACATACTGAACTGTACAAAGTAGTGCACTTCTCAGTTACAAACTAGGGTCTTTTATTACACAGCGGAAGTTTCTTTTGTACACTCACGCCGCCTATCTAGCAAAAGTCGGTTGCCCAGCCCTAGGGCAACCCACACTAGCTGCACGTCTCAGCTCAGTGCGGCGTGTACGGCTCCCACTCAGCCGTGGTCCCCGACGGAGGGTAACCTTCGCCGGTGGACTCGTACTCCGAGTCCGTGGGTGGCTCCTCACCTGAAAAACACTTAAGCAGCAACCGTGAGCACGAAGGCTCAACAAGACTTAACCGACTCACCTAAGCATGGTACTCTACATGAGGTGTACAATAACATAGGATAGCAATGTTGCAGCAAATGGACACGCCTACAAGTTCATCCTTAGTTCATCTTTTAGCAACAAGTTAACAGTTCATGAAGCTGAAATTTAGTAAGCAATATTTGGTGGCACACATGTGGCAATACGATTATCTCATGACATCAATATTGAATCACAGCATTTCATAAATTATCTACGTTACGACGCAGTGAACAAGCGGTACTTGTCACCGCGAGGGACGGCGAATCGACTCGATATACACCTGCAAGGAAACCCAAAGAGCACGTCACGTACGCCCACCTGTGGAGCTGCACAGCACGCTCACTCGATGTCGTACGGGACAACCTTTCACCCAATAGCCCAAACGTCGAACCGGTCGCACCGAAACGAGCAGGAGGTTCCCCACACGGAGCATCTCTCTATGCCCGTTGGCAGATTTCCACCTTGCTGCCCTCAGCCTACACCTATAAATCGGTGCGTTATGCCTCGACGCCCGGAGGTTTAGGCTACATCGGTTTATCGGGGCCCATATATCCGATATGCCTTCGGTACGTTCAATACTTGTTCAGCAGGGCTGCACACGGATCGGTCCTCAATCGACACGGACAGGGCTGCGCACACAAGACTTCCTCTTGCTGCGCCCTAGCCCCTGCCTAGTCTCATTTTCATTACTAAAGTGATCTCCCGTCACTCGAACCAAACCCGTGTGTCCCGGCCTATCTCGCGAGTAGATTCCAACTACTCGACTTGTACCGAAGTCCTATGAATTATTAAGCATAGCCTGTCTACTCGAGATCTTAGACACTACCCTCACTCTTATGGAAAAATTCTGGTCATGCAAGTGGGGTTCCATCCATCCTATACCTAATGCACGATCATACTTCACATGACACATGCAAACAAATGAAAACTTATAAAACGGTTAAAGCAAACCGGGGCTTGCCTTGTTGCTGCTGGTCAGGAGTCAGTTCTTCCTCTGGAAGCAGGAAGTCGAGAACCTCCGGAGCTTCCTCGCCTTCAGCGACTACACGTTATTGAAAGACTACATGTAAATTTAAATGCAAAGTGCATACAAGTTTGTTGTAAGGTTACTGCTATTAGTTCTAATAACCAGTTCTAACAACTGGAACTCTGTTTAAGAATTTAAAGATGAACTGGTGTTGGTGGTTTGGCTTAGACTTAATCACATGGTTAAGTGCTAAGTGGTTTTCCCCCTTTTTCATATTAATCCCACAAGTGGTTAAACAGTACAGGGGTGATCCAGAGCTCCAATGGAGCTGAGAATTTTTGTGTGAGTCCCTTGTCACAAGAAAACCCTCTGGACCAAACATTAGCACTTTTCACTGAGTGGTTTGCTCAGAATAATTCTTTTAGCAATTAAGCAAAGAAGAATTAATTCTGAGGTAACACCCCTGTTCATGCCCAACTTAGTGAACTACAATTTCAATTATAGCTCATAGACAAGTGAGCTTCATCGAGGATCTTTTCCTCAACTCCATATCTCGGGGTACGACTATGCGGTCATTGAACCATAGCGTCCCCTCATCATCCTTCTGGAAATACTTGATCTCTCCATTGTCTATCCGTCTCCGGAGATGTGCCATGCCTTTATCATATTTCTGAGCTGCAATGATGTCCTCCCTAATAGTAGGGATGAGGGCAAGGTTGTACAGCGATCCATAAGGAACCAAGTATAAACTCGGCTCTTCCTCCTCCACCGGTGTAATGGTGAGGTGATGGACATGTGACTTCCGGCTCAGTGCGTCGGCAACCACATTCGCCTTTCCTGGGTGGTAATGGATCTCAATTTCATAATCCTTGATCAATTCTAACCACCTCCTTTGCCTCATGTTCAGCTCCTTCTGGGTGAAAATGTATTTTAAGCTCTTGTGGTCGGTGTAGAGATGCACTAGATTCCCCAGGAGATAGTGCCTCCACATTTTTAGCGCCAAAACCACTGCAGCAAGCTCAAGATCATGAGTCGGATAATGCTGCTCATGGCTCCGAAGTTGGCGTGAGCCATAAGTGACCACACGTCCTTCCTGCATCAACACGCAGCCAAGCCCAATACCGGACGCGTCACAATACACGTCGAAGGGCTTTGTTGTATCCGGCTGAGCTAAGACCGGGGCTGTGGTGAGATGCTTCACCAATGTTTGGAATGCTCCTTCACACGCCGTGTTCCAAACATATTTTGTCCCTTTCTTCAGCAATTCTGTCATCGGCTTAGCGAGCTTGGAGAAGCTTGGAATGAATCTCCGAT
The DNA here is from genome assembly GCA_030760725.1 of Neostapfia colusana. NCBI lineage: Eukaryota > Viridiplantae > Streptophyta > Magnoliopsida > Poales > Poaceae > Neostapfia > Neostapfia colusana. The sequence goes on from JASWHV010000015.1 coordinate 50,491,444, forward strand.
AGTATCCCGCTAACCCGAGGAAGCTTCTGACTTCATGGACTGAAGTGGGAGCTTTCCATTTCAGCACTTGCTATATCTTGCTTGGGTCAACCGCAATGCCTTCCGCGGAGATGATATGTCCCAAGAATGGCACTTGGCTGATCCAAAACTCGCACTTGCTGAACTTGGCGTAGAGCTTATGATCTCGCAATCGTTGAAGAACGATCCATAAGTGTTTGGCATGTTCGGCTTCTGTCTTGGAGTAAACCAAGATATCGTCGATGAACACTACCACGAACTTGTCCAGCTCCGGCATGAACACTGAGTTCATGAGATACATGAAATGGGCTGGAGCATTTGTGAGACCAAATGACATGACGAGATATTCATATAATCCATATCTCGTTGAGAAGGCCGTCTTCGGGATATCTTCCGCCCGGATCTTTATCTGATGATATCCAGAGCGAAGGTCCATCTTGGAGAACACACTTGCCCCCACAAGTTGATCAAACAAAATGTCAATACGGGACAGTGGGTACTTATTCTTAATGGTGACGGTGTTGAGCGGCCGGTAGTCAACACACAGCCTCAGGGTTTCATCCTTCTTCTTCACGAACAGCGCCAAGCATCCCCAAGGCGAGGAACTCGGCCTAATGAGACCCTTGCTCAACAGATCATTGAGCTGTTCCTTCAGTTCCGCCAGCTCATTTGGAGCCATCTTGTATGGTCTCCGTGATATGGGCGTAGTCCCGGGTGCAAGCTGGATCTTGAACTCGACATCCCGCTCAGGTGGCATGCCCGGAAGATCATCCGGGAACACGTCAGGATACTCCCGGACTACGGGGATGTCCTCCAGCTTGAGAGCTTCAGTATTGTTGATCACTAAAACTTCCCGGACTGGATTATCTAATAAGAGGGACTGCGGACGGTGTAATGGGGAGTTGAGGTGAACCGTCCGTGATAGGGTTTCCAGGACACCCCCATGGTAGCTTAGCCATGACATTCCCAAGATTGCATCAATCTTCTGCCCCTCAAGGATAATCATAGTGGTGGGATATATCTTCCCACCTAAGCACAGTGGTGCTTTCGGAACCATCATCGTTGCTGAAATCTTTCCTCCCGGTGAGCAGATCATATACGAACACTCGGATGGAAAGGCTTCCAGCTGATGCTTAACCACATATGATGCACTTATGAAGTTATGGGTTGCACCAGAATCAAAAAGTATGATGGCTGCTTGATGGTTGAGAGTTAACGTACCCGCTAGCACGTTATCTCCCTCCGGGGCGTCCTCATTGTCGAGGTTGCGGATGCCTCCAGTCCGCTGACCAACCTTCTTCATCGGAGGTCGGCCTCAAGCACCGCCCTGAAACTGGGCTTGCCCGCTGCTCTGCTGCCTCTAAGGACAGTCCTTCGCGAAGTGACCCGCCTGGCCACACGTGAAGCAGGTGAAACGGGGCGGTCCCCCGCTGGTCGGTGGACGGAATCCCGGGGCGCGTTGTGGCGGAGGAAACGCCCGGGGTACCATTTGCTGCTGCTGCTGTATTGGTGGTGGCATCGGCGGACGGAACGGAGGTGCCTGAAAGGGACGTCCCCCGAACCGTTGAGTTCGCGCCGGTGGTTGCCACTGCTGCCCGGATGGCGTCCGATACACCATACGATACTTCTGGGGCGCGCCACTCCCACCGCTGGGTGGAGCGCTGCGCTTCCGCTGCTCAGCTGCCAACTCCCGCTGAGCATCCTCTTGCATGATCGCGGCATTGACTAAGTCGTTGAATGTGCCGCGATTCCACTGAACGAGATGTGTCTTCATTTCAGGGTGTAACCCCCGATAGAAGTGCTCCCGCTTCTTCTCCTCAGTGGAGATATAGTCTGACGCATACTGCACCAGATGGTTGAAAGCACGGGAGTTGTCGTGGGCACTCCTCCCGCCCTGCTTCAGCTCCAAGAATTCTTGGAACTTCCTCTTCATTATTCCGGGAGGGATGTGGTAGGCGAGGAACGCCTCCCAGAATTCTTGCCATTCCACGGCATGGCCAGCCGGACGTGAGGCGACATAGTTCGCCCACCACGCACCCGCGGCACCGTGGAGTTGTTGCGCTGCGAACAAAGTCTTTTGCCGCTCCGTACATTGGAGAAGCCCGAACTTGGACTCGATGGTCCGCAGCCAGTTGTCTGCCTCCAGTGGTTCTTCGGCTTCTGTGAACACTGGAGGGTGCGTACTCATGAAATCCGAGTACGACACTTCCCGGGGCTCACGAGGCCCTCTGTCTTGACGTCCCCCCGCCTGGGACGTAATCTGCACGATCGTGCGGAGCAGGTTGGTCTGCTCCTCACGACCTCCCACCAGTGCCGCTATCACATCCGCTAGAGTAAGCGGAGGCGGCGGTGGTGGCTGCTGCTGCGGGGTGCTGTCGTAGGCCGGTGGCTGGGAGTCATCACCTCCCTGTTGGCTAGAGCCACCAACCTCGTGCGTGGTCCTAGTACGAACCATCTGCAACCATACGACAATAATCATCAGTCCCGCAACATTTTACATGCAGTCCAATCAACATAGGCGTAAAAACATAATGACAATAAAACATGCGATACATCTCGTAAGTAGATAATGTAATAACTTTGCACAAGCTGCACCATTACCAGACCAAACAAAAGCTAGTTTAATCCAACTTGATGAACCTCCACTTTGGAAGCTCACCATAACTAGGTTTGGTCACTACGAGATATTACTATCACTTTGTCATCACGTATACCACCCTTAGGGTACAACACCCTCTCCAATGAGTTCAACTGTCATTCTTCTGTCAGAATGACCAGTTTCTACCTATTCCAAGTTTTGATCTGGTTCTGTGCATTTTCATGACTCAAGTTGAATACCAAAGTTAAAGTTAACTTCCGTATATTTCCAACGAGTATCCATTTTCCCCCAGATCAGCTTTTGTTAAAAAGTTATGCTAATTCAAAGTCAGCATAATTTCTGGAAGAATTTTAACAGCACCTCCTTTGGAAGTTGCTGCTTTCCATCCGAGTTTCCACTGAAATCTGTGCTGAAACTTCAGAAACTTTGAATTGCAAAGATGTCATACATATTCTACTCTTTCTAAGGATGTATCATATGAAAATTTTTGATTTTGCTACTGGGAGTTATCATTGAAAAACAGAACAGTCCAGAGAATGTTTTAACTCTGTCCTGGTTTTGGACAGTTTACATCCCTCTGGGATTTCAGCCATCTTAAGGTTTGTTTCAGCTCTGGAAGTCTACAACAAAGTTGTAGAGCACTTAAATACCTTCACAGGGCTATACACCACACCTCCCTGGGCTAAAATACCTGTGAGTTATGCCCTGTTGAAGATCAGCAAACTTGCTGCCTAAAACAGAGCACTCTGTTTTTCAGTCTTTTGGAACTACACTCATCAATTATCAACTTTTCTACCCAACCAAAGTCCTAGATGTTGATCCTAGTGATTTTAATTCCTTGTTATCATTATTTTCATGCATATGCCTACAATATCTCGGTACTACGTTCCTCACAAAAGAAAATCCTAACCGGATCATACCGGCATATACGTCTCAAGTGTGGCACTAAACGGTCTCTCGCACACGTTTACTACACGAATACAACGTGGTTAGTACCTGCAGAAGACCACACAATAATGGTGCACTCAAAGGTTGTTCATTTCAGGCAGTTCCATATTTAAAAGTAAATACAAACGCCCGTATCATTGTCATACGGACGTCCTTGGGTTAGGTCACGTCTCAAGGTACGCGATCGTGTTTCAACACCACACGACGGGGAACCCGAGTATGTCATGAACGGGTCGTCACGGTTGGGAATGTTATCAACCCAACAGATACCACCTACTGCCCTGCAGGGCACGCCGATGGCAAGCGCTGCGTATGTCCTCCTGGGCTATTTCCAGACGAACACACTCTCGCGTTACTGACCACGCGATGGGGTCTTCACTTACATGCCTAATGCACGCTAGGGATCAGCGTTTCATATGAACTCAGGGACATGAAGAGTCCAAGAGTTTTATATTGACGTCTCACACCAAGCTGTGAGACCAATCCCTGAACTACGTTCCTCGTCAGCGGGAGCTAACCGAAATTGAACCGCTTTCGGTAGCGTTACATACCATGCTTACCAGAGCGTAGGTGCGTCGTTACATAATTGAAATTCAGAATTATAACACATAGGTTAGTCTTTGCCACTTTAAGTAACTAGGCTAATATAGTCCTTAATTGGGCAAACTACCGATTCCTCACCGTAACCCTAAGTTTTTACCGTAATACAGTCCTTAAGTACTGTGCTATCCCCAATGCAGCTCTGATACCAGGCTGTGGCGGACCAGTGTCCGCTCATCCAGGATCGCAGAGGGTGGTGCCGCGTGATGCGACACCCGACAGCACACGTCATAAGAACACATTATATTACATGGGAAAAACATACTGAACTGTACAAAGTAGTGCACTTCTCAGTTACAAACTAGGGTCTTTTATTACACAGCGGAAGTTTCTTTTGTACACTCATGCCGCCTATCTAGCAAAAGTCGGTTGCCCAGCCCTAGGGCAACCCACACTAGCTGCACGTCTCAGCTCAGCGCGGCGTGTACGGCTCCCACTAAGCCGTGGTCCCCGACGGAGGGTAACCTTTGCTGGTGGACTCGTACTCCGAGTCCGTGGGTGGCTCCTCACCTGAAAAACACTTAAGCAGCAACCATGAGCACGAAGGCTCAACAAGACTTAACCGACTCACCTAAGCATGGAACTCTACATGAGGTGTACAATAACATAGGATAGCAATGTTGCAGCAAATGGACACGCCTACAAGTTCATCCTTAGTTCATCTTTGAGCAACAAGTTAACAGTTCATGAAGCTGAAATTTAGTAAGCAATATTTGGTGGCACACATGTGGCAATACAATTATCTCATGACAGCAATATTGAATCACAGCATTTCATAAATTATCTACGTTACGACGCAGTGAACAAGCGGTACTCGTCACCGTGAGGGACGGCGAATCGACTCGATATACACCTGCAGGGAAACCCAAAGAGCACGTCACGTACGCCCACCCATGGAGCTGCACAGCACGCTCACTCGATGTCGTACGGGACAACCTTTCACCCAACAGCCCAAACGTCGAACCGGTCGCACCGAAACGAGCAGGAGGTTCCCCACACAGAGCATCTCTCTATGCCCGTTGGCAGATTTCCACCTTGCTGCCCTCAGCCTACACCTATAAATCGGTGCGTTATGCCTCGACGCCCGGAGGTTTAGGCTACATCGGTTTATCGGGGCCCATATATCCGATATGCCTTCGGTACGTTCAATACTTGTTCAGCAGGGCCGCACACGGATCGGTCCTCAATCGACACGGACAGGGCTGCACACACAAGACTTCCTCTTGCTGCGCCCTAGCCCCTGCCTAGTCTCATTTTCATTACTAAAGTGATCTCCCGTCACTCGAACCAAACCCGTGTGTCCCGGCCTATCTCGCGAGTAGATTCCAACTACTCGACTTGTACCGAAGTCCTATGAATTATTAAGCATAGCCTGTCTACTCGAGATCTTAGACACTACCCTCACTCTTATGGAAAAATTCTGGTCATGCAAGTGGGGTTCCATCCATCCTATTCTTAATCCACGATCATACTTCACATGACACATGTAACCAAATTAAAACTTATAAAAAGGTTAGTACAAACCGGGGCTTGCCTTGTTGCTGCTGGTCAGGAGTCAGTTCTTCCTCTGGAAGCAGGAAGTCGAGAACCTCCGGAGCTTCCTCGCCTTCAGCGACTACACGTTATTGAAAGACTACATGTAAATTTAAATGCAAAGTGCATACAAGTTTGTTGTAAGGTTACTGCTATTAGTTCTAATAACCAGTTCTAAAAACTGGAACTCTGTTTAAGAATTTAAAGATGAACTGGTGTTGGTGGTTTGGCTTAGACTTAATCACATGGTTAAGTGCTAAGTGGTTTTCCCCCTTTTCCATATTAATCCCACAAGTGGTTAAACAGGACAGGGGTGATATAGAGCTCCAATGGAGCTGAGAATTTTTGTGTGAGTCCCTTGTCACAAGAAAACCCTCTGGACCAAACATTATCACTTTTCAATGAGTGGTTTGCTCAGAATAATTCTTTTAGCAATTAAGCAAAGAAGAATTAATTCTGAGGTAACACCCCTGTTCATGCCCAACTTAGTGAACTACAATTTCAATTATAGCTCATAGAGTTTGCATGAATTTTCGTAGCATTTTTGGAGCTAATATTTGACCAGAACTGAATTTCCAAGTTTTGGAAATTCTCTGAAAATGTTTCTGTATTCAAATGAACACAGCACCTTCACATTTGAATTGCTCTGACCAAATCAACTGCAAATGCTCTGAAACTTTTACAGGGATTCACTAATGTCCTAACTAACATTCTGGCAAAATTTGGGGATTTTTGGATGAACCAAACTCGCTCTAATATTCTTTTGCTGAAAAGATTTAAAGAATTTTCCAGAATTAATTATTGGGTTTCATACAAATTGGGTTTCAGATTTGGATTGTACTCTGTTAGAGGAATCCAAAAAAAATTGTTTCATGATTTTTGGACTCTCCTACCACAAGTTGTGGTCCTCCAAAGTTTGAAAAACAAACTGGACATTTCAAAATGTTTAAATGTCTGCCAGTGGGTCCCACCCGGCAGTCTTCTCCTTCCTCGCGCCAAACAGGGGTCCGCGGCGGCGCACTCCAGCGAGCATCGCCGGAACCGCTTTCCCGGCCGTCTCCCGACCCCAAACTCGCCGTCCCGCCCTAACTCACGACGCTGAACTCATCTCGGGGTTCGCCGGCGGCCGTAGCTCACCGGAACAGGGCTCCCGACGGTGACAGCGGCGGTTAGAGTTCCGGCGAGGTCGGGAATGCGTTACAATGCACCAAAACGATAGGCAAAGGGTCGGAGAGCACCGCGGGACTTCGGGGTTGATGGAAATGGCCGCCAAATCCCATAAAACGGTCGGCAACCTAGGGCTCCGCGGTGACCCGAGCTATTATTCTATGGTGGCCCAAAAAACAGCGAGAACCTGGCCATTTCTGGACCAAACCGCTTGATTCTTGGTCGAGGAGGGCCGCTAGGGAGTACGGAAGGTGCTGTCAAGCCTGCGCGGCCAATAGCTAAACGAGTAGCAGGAATTTTGGGGTAGACCGCGCCCTACCCGAACACACTATGTTTCGGAAGAACTGGAAATACTCTTCATCCGGTGGATCAACCTCTATACGGCTTGCATATACACGATCTAGAGAGCACGGCGCACCTTTTTCGTGTAGGCGAGGAACGGTGAAACCGGCTGTAGAGCGCTGCCCATGGTGAGTCAGTTGCGGTTCCGCCGGTTGCACCTCGGTCCTCAGCTGCGATCATCGATTGGTGGCCAAATGAAATGCTAACGCCGCAAGGTGGTGAGGTGGTTAGTTAGAGCACACACAGGCGCTCCCTTTCTGTGCTGGGAACTCGGGCAAAGGCCGAGCAGACGTCGGCGTGCAGGGGAGAATCGGGGGAGCGGCGCCGGTGACCGAACAGAGCCGGGGCTCGCTGTTTTGCAAAGAAGCACGCGTACGTCTCGGTGGCTTGGCTAGGGGGTCACATAGAGTAGAGGGCGCGCTTTTTCCCGGCTGCCAGCGCGAGCGACGGGAACCAGGAGGTGGCCGCTCGGCCGGTGGCGTGCGCGGCAGCTGGCTGGCTCGGTTGACTGAGAAACAGAGAGAAGACTTGGGGGCTAAGTCTATTCCACCCAATGACATGTGGGCCCTACTGGTCAGTGCTCTCCCACCTCTCAAAAGATCTCCAAAACTTGACAAATGATGAATTCAAATGTTGGGAGTCTCAAACTGAGCTACATTTGTAGGGTTTGGCAAATTTCCCTCAAATTCAAATGTATATTTGAATTCTTTGCATATTTGGATCCTTCTTGGAAAAATGGGTAGCAAACCTTTTCAAAAATTATTGAAACTCTGCCTCCCCACTAATTTGGACCTGAGGAATCCAATTATGCACTTTGATCCTTGTTTTAGATGCTGCAACCATGAATTTGAATGCAACAGTTTTGAATCACCCCCTCATGTGTCATGTATAAAATTCCCACTTTGTGAAAGTGTAGGCTTCCCCTCTAACCACTCTTTTGATGGAGGTTACTTGCTCTTCCCACTTTTTCACCATCTATCCACAACAAGAACTGTGGTGTTGTGAGGTGAAGAAAAGTTTTTGCAAGTCCCTTTTCTTGGGCTTTTACATCCCTCCCCCTTAAAAGAATCTCGTCCCAAGATTATACAAGGAAAGATAGCGATGTAATAGGGACTTACCCGTACTGAGATGCCATGAATTCCGGGTAATTTGAGCGAAGGAATTCCTCGCTCTCCCACGTCGCTTCTTCGGCGGTGTGGTTGCTCCAGAGTATCTTGTAGAACCACAACGTTCTGCTACGCGTGGTCCTGGCTTTTTCATCAAGAATGGCCACCGGATATTCATCATATGTTAAATCCGGTTTTAGCTCGCCGATGTCTTCGGTAGGAACAGCAGCTGTATGCTTCAAACATTTCCGCAGTTGCGAAACATGGAAAACATCATGGACACCAGCCAGAGATGCCGGTAGCTCCAATCGATACGCTGCTGGTCCACACTTCTCGGTGATAGCGTAGGGTGCAGTAAAACGGGGAGCGAGCTTCCCCTTCATACCGAACCGGTGCACGCCTTTCATTGGAGACACGCGAAGGTACACGTGTTCCCCAACGTCAAAGTGTAACGGTCTACGCCTCTTATAAGCGTAGCTCTTCTGCCGGGATTGAGCAGCCTTCAAGTTAGCTTGAATCACCCGAACGCGCTCTTCGGTGTCGTTCACCACATCAACCCCGAATGTGACCCTTTCACCGGACTCGCACCAATTTAATGGGGTGCGGCATTTACGACCGTAGAGAGCTTCGTAGGGTGTCATCTTGATACTCGCCTGATAACCGTTGTTGTACGAGAATTACGCCAATGGTAGGTGATCATCCCAGTTCCTACCATGGTGGATGGCACATGCTCTCAACATGTCTTCTAATACTTGGTTCACCCTCTCTGTTTGCCCATCTGTCTGAGGGTGATAGGCGGAGCTCCTGATCAACTTAGTACCCAATGCAGCGTGTAGCTGCTCCCAGAAGCGAGATACAAATAATGCACCTCGATCTGAGACGATGGTCTTGGGTACCCCGTACAGGCATAGAATCTTTGCTATGTACAGCTCCGCATATTTGCCGGCATTGTAACGTGTATTCACCGGGATGAAGTGAGCCGTTTTGGTTAACCGATCAACGATCACCCATATGGAATCATGCTTGTTGGATGTTAGGGGTAATACCACAATGAAATCCATGCTCACATCTTCCCATTTCCATGTCGGGATCTGCAGGGGTTGCAACAGCCCTGATTTCTTCATGTGATTAGCTTTCACTCGTCAGCACGTGTCACACTCGGATACGTACTTCACTACCTCCCGCTTCATCCGTGTCCACCAAAATTTCTTTTTCAAATCTTGGTACATTTTGTTGCTGCCTTGATGAATGGAGTATTTAGACAAGTGAGCTTCATCGAGGATCTTTTCCTCAACTCCATATCTCGGGGTACGACTATGCGGTCATTGAACCATAGCGTCCCCTGATCATCCTTCCGGAAACACTTGATCTCTCCATTGTCTATCCGTCTCCGGAGATGTGCCATGCCTTTATCATATTTCTGAGCTGCAATGATGTCCTCCCTAATAGTAGGGATGAGGGCAAGGTTGTACAGCGATCCATAAGGAACCAAGTATAAACTCAGCTCTTCCTCCTCCACCGGTGTAATGGTGAGGTGATGGACATGTGACTTCCGACTCAGTGTCGGCAACCACATTCGCCTTTCCGGGGTGGTAATGGATCTCAATTTCATAATCCTTGATCAATTCTAACCACCTCCTTTGCCTCATGTTCAGCTCCTTCTGGGTGAAAATGTATTTTAAGCTCTTGTGGTCGGTGTAGAGATGCACTAGATTCCCCAGGAGATAGTGCCTCCACATTTTTAGCGCCAAAACCACTGCAGCAAGCTCAAGATCATGAGTCGGATAATGCTGCTCATGGTTCCGAAGTTGGCGTGAGCCATAAGCGACCACACGTCCTTCCTGCATCAACACGCAGCCAAGCCACCGGAGGCGTCACAATACATGTCGAAGGGCTTTGTTGTATCCGGCTGAGCTAAGACCGGGGCTGTGGTGAGATGCTTCACCAATGTTTGGAATGCTCCTTCACACGCCGTGTTCCAAACATATTTCGTCCCTTTCTTCAGCAATTCTTTCATCGGCTTAGCGAGCTTGGAGAAGCTTGGAATGAATCTCCGATAGTATCCCGCTAACCCGAGGAAGCTTCTGACTTCGTGGACTGAAGTGGGAGCTTTCCATTTCAGCACTTGCTCTATCTTGCTTGGGTCAACCGCAATGCCTTCCGTGGAGATGATATGTCCCAAGAATGGCACTTGGCTGATCCAAAACTCGCACTTGCTAAACTTGGCGTAGAGCTTATGATCTCGCAATCGTTGAAGAACGATCCGTAAGTGTTCGGCATGTTCGGCTTCTGTCTTGGAGTAAACCAAGATATCGTCGATGAACACTACCACGAACTTGTCCAGCTCCGGCATGAACACTGAGTTCATGAGATACATGAAATGGGCTGGAGCATTTGTGAGACCAAATGACATGACGAGATATTCATATAATCCATATCTCGTTGAGAAGGCCATCTTCGGGATATCCTCCGCCCAGATCTTTATCTGATGATATCCAGAGCCAAGGTCCATCTTGGAGAACACACTTGCCCCCACAAGTTGATCAAACAAAATGTCAATACGGGGCAGTGGGTACTTATTCTTGATGGTGACGGCGTTGAGCGGCCGGTAGTCAACACACAGCCTCAGGGTTTCATCCTTCTTCTTCACGAACAGCGCCGGGCATCCCCAAGGCGAGGAACTCGGCCTAATGAAACCCTTGCTCAACAGATCATTGAGCTGTTCCTTCAGTTCCGCCAGCTCATTTGGAGCCATCTTGTATGGTCTCCGTGATATGGGTGTAGTCCCGGGTGCAAGCTCGATCTTGAACTTGACATCCCGCTCAGGTGGCATGCCCGGAAGATCATCTGGGAACACGTCGGGATACTCCCGGACTACGGGGATGTCCTCCAGCTTGAGAGCTTCAGTATTGTTGATCACTAAAACTTCCCGGACTGGATTATCTAATAAGAGGGACTGCGGATGGTGTAATGGGGAGTTGAGGTGAACCGTCCGTGATAGGGTTTCCAGGACAGCGCCATGGTAGCTTAGCCATGACATTCCCAAGATTGCATCAATCTTCTGCCCCTCAAGGATAATCATAGTGGTGGGATATATCTTCCCACCTAAGCACAGTGGTGCTTTCGGAACCATCATCGTTGCTGAAATCTTTCCTCCCGGTTAGCAGATCATATAAGAACACTCGGTTGGAAAGGCTTCCAGCTGATGCTTAACCACATATGATGCACTTATGAAGTTATGGGTTGCACCAGAATCAAAAAGTATGATGGCTGCTTGATGGTTGAGAGTTAACGTACCCGCTAGCACGTTATCTCCCTCCGGGGCGTCCTCATTGTCGAGGTTGCGGACGCCTCCAGTCCGCTGACCAACCTTCTTCATCGGAGGTCGGCCTCGAGCACCGCCCTGAAACTGGGCTTGCCCACTGCTCTGCTGCCCCTGGGGACAGTCCTTCGCGAAGTGGCCCGCCTGGCCACACGTGAAGCAGGTGAAACGGGGCGGTCCCCCGCTGGTCGGTGGACGGAATCCCGGGGCGCGTTGTGGCGGTGGAAACGCCCGGGGTACCGTTTGCTGCTGCTGCTGTCTTGGTGGTGGCATCGGCGGACAGAACGGAGGTGCCTAAAAGGGACGTCCCCCGAACCGTTGAGGTCGCGCCGGTGGTTGCCACTGCTGCCCGGATGGCGTCCGATACACCATTCGGTACTTCTGGGTCGCGCCACTCCCACCGCTGGGTGGAGCGCTGCGCTTCCGCTGCTCAGCTGCCAACTCCCGCTGAGCATCCTCTTGCATGATCGCGGCATTGACTAAGTCGTTGAATGTGCCGCGATTCCACTGAACGAGATGTGTCTTCATTTCGGGGTGTAACCCCCGATAGAAGTGCTCCCGCTTCTTCTCCTCAGTGGAGATATAGTCTGACGCATACTGCGCCAGATGGTTGAAAGCACGGGAGTAGTCGTGGGCACTCCTCCCGCCCTGCTTCAGCTCCAAGAATTCTTGGAACTTCCTCTTCATTATTCCGGGAGGGATGTGGTAGGCGCGTAACGCCTCCCGGAATTCTTGCCGTTCCACGGCATGGCCAGCCGGACGTGAGGCGACATAGTTCGCCCACCACGCACCCCCGGCACCGTGGAGTTGTTGCGCTGCGAACAAAGTCTTTTGCTGCTCCGTACATTGGAGCAGCCCGAACATGGACTCGATGGTCCGCAGCCAGTTGTCCGCCTCCAGTGGTTCTTCGGCTTCTGTGAACACTGGAGGGTGCGTACTCATGAAGTCCGAGTACGACACTTCCCGGGGCTCACGAGGCCCTCTGTCTTGACGTCCCCCCGCCTGGGACGTATTCTGCACGATCGTGCGGAGCAGGTCGGTCTGCTCCTCACGACCTCCCACCAGTGCCTCTATCACATCCGCTAGAGTAAGCGGAGGCGGCGGTGGTGGCTGCTGCTGCGGGGTGCTGTCGTAGGCCGGTGGCTGGGAGTCATCACCTCCCTGTTGGCTAGAGCCACCAACCTCGTGCGTGGTCCTAGTACGAACCATCTGCAACCATACGACAATAATCATCAGTCCCGCAACATTTTACATGCAGTCCAATCAACATAGGCGTAAAAACATAATGACAATAAAACATGCAATACATCTCGTAAGTAGATAATGTAATAACTTTGCACAAGCTGCACCATTACCAGACCAAACAAAAGCTAGTTTAATCCAACTTGATGAACCTCCACTTTGGAAGCTCACCATAACTAGGTTTGGTCACTACGAGATATTACTATCGCTTCGTCATCACGTATACCACCCTTAGGGTACAACACCCTCTCCAATGAGTTCAACTGTCATTCTTCTGTCAGAATGACCAGTTTCTACCTATTCCAAGTTTTGATCTGGTTCTGTGCATTTTCATGACTCAAGTTGAATACCAAAGTTAAAGTTAACTTCCGTATATTTCCAACGAGTATCCATTTGCCCCCAGATCAGCTTTTGTTAAAAAGTTATGCTAATTCAAAGTCAGCATAATTTCTGGAAGAATTTTAACAGCACCTCCTTTGGAAGTTACTGCTTTCCATCCGAGTTTCCACTGAAATCTGTGCTGAAACTTCAGAAACTTTGAATTGCAAAGATGTCATACATATTCTAATCTTTCTAAGGATGTATCATATGAAAATTTTTGATTTTGCTACTGGGAGTTATCATTGAAAAACAGAACAGTCCAGAGAATGTTTTAACTCTGTCCTGGTTTTGGACAGTTTACATCCCTCTGGGATTTCAGCCATCTTAAGGTTTGTTTCAGCTCTGGAAGTCTACAACAAAGTTGTAGAGCACTTAAATACCTTCACAGGGCTATACACCACACCTCCCTGGGCTAAAAGACCTGTGAGTTATGCCCTGTTGAAGATCAGCAAACTTGCTGCCTAAAACAGAGCACTCTGTTTTTCAGTCTTTTGGAACTACACTCATCAATTATCAACTTTTCTACCCAACCAAAGTCCTAGATGTTGATCCTAGTGATTTTAATTCCTTGTTATCATTATTTTCATGCATATGCCTACAATATCTCGGTACTACGTTCCTCACAAAAGAAAATCCTAACCGGATCATACCGGCATATACGTCTCAAGTGTGGCACTAAACGGTCTCTCGCACACGTTTACTACACGAATACAACGTGGTTAGTACCTGCAGAAGACCACACAATAATGGTGCACTCAAAGGTTGTTCATTTCAGGCAGTTCCATATTTAAAAGTAAATACAAACGCCCGTATCATTGTCATACGGACATCCTTGGGTTAGGTCACGTCTCAAGGTACGCGATCGTGTTTCAACACCACACGACGGGGAACCCGAGTATGTCATGAACGGGTCGTCACGGTTGGGAATGTTATCAACCCAACAGATACCACCTACTGCCCTGCAGGGCACGCCGATGGCAAGCGCTGCGTATGTCCTCCTAGGCTATTTCCAGACGAACACACTCTCGCGTTACTGACCACGCGATGGGGTCTTCACTTACATGCCTAATGCACGCTAGGGATCAGCGTTTCATATGAACTCAGGGACATGAAGAGTCCAAGAGTTTCATATTGACGTCTCACACCAAGCTGTGAGACCAATCCCTGAACTACGTTCCTCGTCAGCGGGAGCTAACCGAAATTGAACCGCTTTCGGTAGCGTTCCTTACCATGCTTACCAGAGCGTAGGTGCGTCGTTACATAATTGAAATTCAGAATTATAACACATAGGTTAGTCTTTGCCACTTTAAGTAACTAGGCTAATATAGTCCTTAATTGGGCAAACTACCGATTCCTCACCGTAACCCTAAGTTTTTCCCGTAATACAGTCCTTAAGTACTGTGCTATCCCCAATGCAGCTCTGATACCAGGCTGTGGCGGACCGGTGTCCGCTCATCCAGGATCGCAGAGGGTGGTGCCGCGCGATGCGACACCCGACAGCACACGTCATAAGAACACATTATATTACATGGGAAAAACATACTGAACTGTACAAAGTAGTGCACTTCTCAGTTACAAACTAGGGTCTTTTATTACACAGCGGAAGTTTCTTTTGTACACTCATGCCGCCTATCTAGCAAAAGTCGGTTGCCCAGCCCTAGGGCAACCCACACTAGCTGCACGTCTCAGCTCTACGCGGCATGTACGGCTCCCACTCGGCCGTGGTCCCCGACGGAGGGTAACCTTCGCCGGTGGACTCGTACTCCGAGTCCGTGGGTGGCTCCTCACCTGAAAAACACTTAAGCAGCAACCGTGAGCACGAAGGCTCAACAAGACTTAACCGACTCACCTAAGCATGGAACTCTACATGAGGTGTACAATAACATAGGATAGCAATGTTGCAGCAAATGGACACGCCTACAAGTTCATCCTTAGTTCATCTTTTAGCAACAAGTTAACAGTTCATGAAGCTGAAATTTAGTAAGCAATATTTGGTGGCACACATGTGACAATACAATTATCTCATGACAGCAATATTGAATCACAGCATTTCATATATTATCTACGTTACGACGCAGTGAACAAGCGGTACTCGTCACCGCGAGGGACGGCGAATCGACTCGATACACACCTGCAGGGAAACCCAAAGAGCACGTCACGTACGCCCACCCATGGAGCTGCACAGCACGCTCACTTGATGTCGTACGGGACAACCTTTCACCCAACAGCTCAAAGGTCGAACCGGTCGCACCGAAATGAGCAGGAGGTTCCCCACACGGAGCATCTCTCTATGCCCGTTGGCAGATTTCCACCTTGCTTCCCTCAGCCTACACCTATAAATCGGTGCGTTATGCCTCGACGCCCGGAGGTTTAGGCTACATTGGTTTATCGGGGCCCATATATCCGATATGCCTTCGGTATGTTCAATACTTGTTCAGCAGGGCCGCACACGGATCGGTCCTCAATCGACACGGACAGGGCTGCGCACACAAGACTTCCTCTTGCTGCGCCCTAGTCCCTGCCTAGTCTCATTTTCATTACTAAAGTGATCTCCTGTCACTCGAACCAAACCCGTGTGTCCCGGCCTATCTCGCGAGTAGATTCCAACTACTCGACTTGTACCGAAGTCCTATGAATTATTAAGCATAGCCTGTCTACTCAAGATCTTAGACACTACCCTCACTCTTATGGAAAAATTCTGGTCATGCAAGTGGGGTTCCATCCATCCTATACCTAATGCACGATCATACTTCACATGACACATGTAAATAAATTAAAACTTATAAAAAGGTTAATGCAAACCGGGGCTTGCCTTGTTGCTGCTGGTCAGGAGTCAGTTCTTCCTCTGGAAGCAGGACGTCGAGAACCTCCGGAGCTTCCTCGCCTTCAGCGACTACACGTTATTGAAAGACTACATGTAAATTTAAATGCAAAGTGCATACAAGTTTGTTGTAAGGTTACTGCTATTAGTTCTAATAACCAGTTCTAACAACTGGAACTCTGTTTAAGAATTTAAAGATGAACTGGTGTTGGTGGTTTGGCTTAGACTTAATCACATGGTTAAGTGCTAAGTGGTTTTCCCCCTTTTCCATATTAATCCCACAAGTGGTTAAACAGGACAGGGGTGATCCAGAGCTCCAATGGATCTGAGAATTTTTGTGTGAGTCCATTGTCACAAGAAAACCCTCTGTTCCAAACATTAGCACTTTTCACTGAGTGGTTTGCTCAGAATAATTCTTTTAGCAATTAAGCAAAGAAGAATTAATTCTGAGGTAACACCCCTGTTCATGCCCAACTTAGTGAACTACAATTTCAAATATAGCTCATAGAGTTTGCATGAATTTTTCCTAGCATTTTGGAGCTAATATTTGCCCAGAACTGAATTTCCAAGTTTTGGAAATTCTCTGAAAATGTTTCTGTATTCAAATGAACACAGCACCTTCACATTTGAATTGCTCTGACCAAATCAACTCCAAATGGTCTGACACTTTTACAGGGGTTCACTAATGTCCTAATTAACATTCTGGCAAAATTTGGGGATTTTTGGATGAACCAAACTCCCTCTAATATTCTTTTGCTGAAAAGCTTTAAAGAATTTTCCAGAATTAATTAATGGGTTTCATACAAATTGGGTTTCAGATTTGGATTGTACTCTGTTAGAGGAATCCAACAAAATTTGTTTCATTATTTTTGGACTCACCTACCCCAAGTTGTGGTCCTCCAAAGTTTGAACTACAAACTGGACATTTCAAAATGTTTAAATGTCTGCCAGTGGGTCCCACCTGGCAGTCTTCTCCTTCCTCGCGCCAAACAGGGGTCCGCGGCGGCGCACTCCGGCGAGCATCGCCGGAACCGCTTTCCCGGCCGTCTCCCGACCCCAAACTCGCCGCCCCGCCCTAACTCACGACGTTGAACTCATCTCGGGGTTCGCCGGCGGCCGTAGCTCACCGGAACAGGGCTCCCGACGGTGACAGCGGCGGTTAGGGTTCCGGCGTTGTCCGGAATGCGTTACAACGCATCAAAACGATCGGCAAAGGGTCGGAGAGCACCGCGGGAGTTCGGGGTTGACGGAAATGGCCGCCAAATCCCATAAAACGGTCGGCAACCTAGGGCTCCGCGGTGACCCGAGCTATTATTCTATGGTGGCCCGAAAAACAGCGAGAACCTGGCCATTTCTGGACCAAACCGCTTGATTCTTGGTCGAGGAGGGCCACTAGGGAGTACGGAAGGTGCTGTCAAGCCTGCGCGGCCAATAGCTAAACGAGTAGCAGGAATTTTGGGGTAGACCACGCCCTACCCGAACACACTATGTTTCAGAAGAACTGGAAATACTCTTCATCCGGTGGATCAACCGCTATACGGCTTGCATATACATGATCTAGAGAGCACGGCGCACCTTTTTCGTGTAGGCGAGGAACGGTGAAACCGGCTGTGGAGCGCTGCCCACGGTGAGTCAGTTGCGGTTCCGCCGGTTGCACCTTGGTCCTCAGCTGCGATCGTCGATTGGTGGCCAAATGAAATGCTAACGCCGCAAGGTGGTGAGGTGGTTAGTTAGAGTACACACAGGCGCTCCTTTTTGTGTTGGGAGCTCGGGAAAAGGCCGAGCAGACGTCGGCGTGCAGGGGAGAATCGGGGGAGCGGCGCCGGTGACCGAACAGAGCCGGGGCTCGCTGTTTTGCAAAGAAGCACGCGTACGTCTCGGTGGCTTGGCGAGGAGGTCACGTAGAGGATATGGCACGCTGTTTCCCAGCTGCCAGCGCGAGCGACGGGAACCAGGAGGTGGCCGCTCGGCCGGTGGCGCGCGCGCGGCAGCTGGCTGCGCTCGGTTGACTGAGAAACAGAGAGAAGACTTGGGGGCTAAGTCTATTCCACCCAATGACATGTGGGCCCCACTGGTCAGTGATCTCCCACCTCTCAAAAGATCTCCAAAACTTGACAAATGATGAATTCAAACGTTGGGAGTCTCAAATTGAGCTACATTTGTAAGGTTTGGCAAATTTCCCTCAAATTCAAATGTATATTTGAATTCTTTGCATATTTGGATCCTTTTTGGAAAAGTGGGTAGCAAACCTTTTCAAAAATTATTGAAACTCTGCCTCCCCACTAATTTGGACCTGAGTAATCCAATTATGCACTTTGATCCTTGTTTTAGATGCTGCAACCATGAATTTGAATGCAACAGTTTTGAATCACCCCCTCATGTGTCATGTGTAAAATTCCCACTTTGTGAAAGTGTAGGCTTCCCCTCTAACCACTCTTTTGATGGAGGTTACTTGCTCTTCCCACTTTTTCACCATCTATCCACAACAAGAACTGTGGTGTTGTGAGGTGAAGAAAAGTTTTTGCAAGTCCCTTTTCTTGGGCTTTTACAGTGAGACCCCAATTTTGCGATTTCAGATTGCATCTTCGTCGTTCTTGCTTGTGTTTTCGGTTGCACCTGCAGGGATTAGCCTTCTTGGGGAGGTAAAGTGTGTGAAACACGGTTTATAACCAACAGAGCGATGGTGTAGTGATTGCAGGGGTTGTTCGGGTTCTGCTCTGTAAAATCACCAAAAGTGCTAGCAAGAAATTCAGCACATTCGCACTTAGAAAAAATGAGGGGAATTAAAACGTTGCGATGTGAGTTCAAAGTGCTGATTAAAATCTCTCAAAAATTTCCAAACATGAGGAGCTAAACTGAAAATTTATTTCTCCATAATTCAAATATTAGGCCTCCCAAATTTCAGCTCATTTGGAGGGGTTTTGCCATTTGTTTGGAATTAAAAGGGAAAGCCTCAAGGATGAATTCGAATTTCAGTTTCAAATTTACAACTCCCTCAAACTGTAAATTTAGTTTCACAAATGTGTTCCCCACATTTGGATTAGAATCCATGCCAAATTTCAGATTTATTGGATTTATTTTGCTAGGGTTTTGAATCAATAAAAATGGGAGAAATTCAAATATTGATTCAAATTCAAAAACCCAATTGTAATTCAAACTTCTCAGCCAGAAATGAATTCAGGGGAGCCGGCTTGATCAAAGCCATCCTAAAGTGTGCCACGACATGTTGCTACTCCTCCCGAAACCTCCTTGCTCGTTCCCACTGCCGGCTTGCCGGAATTCGCCATTTACCGTCGGTGTACGTGAAGAACCGCCTAAACGAGAATCTGAAAATTCACCCAAAATGCTTGATCGTCCTTTCTCCGGTTCAAGCTACATCATCAAGCAACCCTAGCGACCTCCCATGCTGAAGTCTGAAGCAAACCGGCCACCACACGCCCCGAGCGATGAGAATTCACGGCTGCCGGCCAAAACGGCTCGGGTCACCGTCGAGCTCCCATTTGCGGACGTTTTCGGCTCGGGTTAGGGGTGGAATCATGTTCTACATGCTCTAGTGGTGTTGTATGGAAGCTTGGACTGTTGAAATCGGCTGGGGACATTTCAGGCCTCGCCGACGCTGCACCACCGAATGCCATCAACGGTGCCGACCCATTTCCGACCATTGTCACGCGGTATGACCTTGCCCAGCAGCTGCACCACGTTCCAAGGGTCATGTAGAGCGAAACCGGAGCAAAAATGGTTGAGAAATGAGGGATAACGGGGTGCGCCATCCTTCTATTCCAGCGTGTGCGCGGGCTCTGTCCCGAGGTTGAAGAAACAACTGACGGACAGGCCCCACTGT
The DNA here is from genome assembly GCA_030760725.1 of Neostapfia colusana. Taxonomy (NCBI): domain Eukaryota; kingdom Viridiplantae; phylum Streptophyta; class Magnoliopsida; order Poales; family Poaceae; genus Neostapfia; species Neostapfia colusana. The sequence continues at coordinate 50,511,364 of JASWHV010000015.1, forward strand.
CAGCCGGGAGGGGATTTTCCTTTAGCTAAATAACTCCAGAAATTGGCCAACCTTTGCAAGCCCATAACTTTATGTAGAAAACTCCAACAAAGGTGAGACAATTTTTTTGGAATCCTCATAAGGAGTACTTCACAGAGGAACAAAGTTCTTGCTATGAAAATACTCAGTATTTTCTATGGAATTCTTTTTGTAAATCATTTAGGGATTAATTCCAGGAAAGATTCTCTATGAAAAATTCCCAATTTTGGGAAGCAAGTCCTTTTCCTAGTTCCTGATCTCCAGTAAAAATCTTAGTATTTTTGGAGCTGATTAAGAGGGCTTAATCAGTAGGTTACCTCAGGGTTAAATAAATTATCTAAAAATCATAGAGTTAATTTCCAGAAAAATGGTTCCAATTTCAAATGACCATAACTTTCAGTAGGAATGTCCAAAATTTGTGAAACAAATTTTGTTGGATTCCTCTTAGTCAGTACTTTGCATAAATGCAGAGAATTTTGTCTGAAGAAATCTTGAATGTTATGGAATTTCCTCAAATTTAAATTTTTGGGAATTAATTCCAGAAGATACATGTTATGGAATTTTCTCAAATTTGGCCAGAAGATTCTTCATAACATTAGTGATCTCCTGTATAAATTTGAGCTTAATTGAAGTATATTTGCTAGTCTAAAAATCTGATCCAAAGTTTAGCCTTCATTTGGAATTTCCAAAATAAACATAATTTTTTTCAGGATTTCATATAAACTTCAAAATTCCATTTCTCCCTGTATGTTGCTCGAAAAATTGTGAAACCAATTCTGTTAGAATCAGGGAGACCTGCTGTAATTAGATATTCCACTGTTAGCCATGTCAAAACTTCAGATTTGGGATCAAAATTCAGAGAAATATTGTACTTGTGGCAATTTGGGAGACCACAAACTTCCATAAGAATTTCTCAAATTTTGCTCAAATCATATTCAGAGAGTCTAGTGTCCATTGGAAAAATCCCAAACCCAATTAAAAAACCTTAATAGAAGTAGCTAGTAATAGAAGTTTAATTCTTATAATTCATTAGCACTTATACACATATTTTGTTGCATTACATATAGTGACCAAAGTTGAGGACACTCCGGAGCTGTTGGAAGTCCTCCCACCAGACGCTAACTTTTCCTTTAACTCGCAACCAGGCAATCCCCGATTTACATTTAATTACCTTATGCAAAGTTTTCATTTGTATCACTTATGTCTAGGGTGAAATGATTGCATTAGAGTCAAGGTGATTGAAACCCCACTTGCATGACCTTTAAATCCGATGGAGGGTTGGGTAGTATACAACTCGATGAGTAGAGAATGCCATACTAATGTTCATAGGATCTCGGTAGAAGTCGGGTGGTTGGAATCTACTCGCGAGATAGGAATTTTATCACACGGGATAGAAAGAAAGAAAGAATGGCTTAAGAATGAGCAATTGAGACCCAGCAGGGGGGATAGGATGCAGTGAGCGGAGGTCTCACGTGCATAGCTCTGTTGGTGTCAGTTGAGGATCGAGCCGTGTGCGTCCCTGCTTGACAAGTTTGAACAGTACCAGATGCATACTGGCATATGGGAACCAGGAAACCGAAGGAATTGGTTAACCTGTGTGTCGAGGCTTACCCAACCGTTTTATAGGAGTGGGTTGAGGGTAGCAAGGTGTAAATCTGCCGGTGGGCATAGACACGCTCCATGCGGGGACCTCTTGCCCGTTACAGATGGAATGGTTTGGCATTTGGTTTTCCTTTGAAAGGTTGCTGCATACGACAGAGTAGGAAGGTGTGAAGCACCACACTTCTGAAAGTGGGTGTATGTGACGTGTTATCTAGGTGTCTATTGATTGCAATCACCGTCCCTCAAGGTTATTTGAGTATCGCTTGTTCACTGCGCTATGACGTAGTAATAATTGAAAGAAGTCAGAAGAATATGATGCATTGATCTATTATTGTCTTGAAATCATGTATGCTGTAGATGTAGAGCTTATTAAGTTTATCTTCCACTTTGGGCATAACCACATCGGAGGAAAGCATTTCTTGTTTGATTGTGGACTTCTGATATGAGGGATGCTAAGGCATATTAAACTGCGGCTATAAAACTGAAAGTAAGGATTAACATGTAGGCGTGTCTTTATCGCAATGTCATTTCCTATATTACTAATCCCTGCATGTAGAGTCTCGTGTTTAGGAGTGTCGGTTAAGCCTTGCTGAGTCATCGTGCTCACGGTTGCAATATTTGAGCTGTTGCAGGTGAGAGTTATGGGGAAGGGTCCAAGGACGAGGCGATGCCCCCGTCGGGCAACACGGCCGAGCTGGAGCCCTGCACGCCGCCGTGATCTTTGTATGAGTGCTGCTAGTGTGTAGCGTCTCCGGACTGGACGGCTGCACTTTTTGCTTGGTTAGTATGAGAGTGTAGTTATGTATAGTACTTCCGTTGTACATTGCTTTTGTAAAAGACTTCTGCTGTGTTTTTATGTAAAATAAAAGTTTGTATGTTGTTCTTAATATTTTCTTGTGTGCTGTTGGGTGCCGCATCTCACGGCACCACCCTCTGCGATCCTGGAGTGGGAGGACCATGGGGTGGCTCCCCACAGACGTGGTATCAAGGCCACATTGGGAATAGCACACTCGAAAAGAGCCTGTTTTGAAACTTAGAAGTAGTCGAGTGTGGATTAGTCACTATGCCCACATAAGGACTATTATAGTAGTAGCTACTAAGGTGGAAATTGAAACCTACTTGTTATAAATTTGTAACGACACTCTGACGTCAGGTAAGAGGTAAGGTACGCCACCGCAGGTGGGTCAATTGCGGTAAGCTCGCCATACGAGCAATGGTATGGAATGGTTTACCGTGGCTTGGCACGGTAGTGAATATGAGTCTCTGAACCTTCTCATGGTTCTGAGAGCATATGAAAACGTTGATCTCCATCGCGTGGTGTGAAAATACGACCACGTACCTTGAGACGTGGCTTGACTCAAGGACGATCCGTATGGAAATGATACGGACCGTATGTTTTTACTATGGTATGGACCTGCCTGAAATGTTAAACCCTTGTGTGCACCATTATTGTGTGGTCTTCTGCAGGTACATTAACCACGTTAGAGCATGACGTTTAGAAATCGTTTGTGTGCAACGTTCTTAGTTCCACCATTTGACACGTATATGCCGAAATACCAGCTTAGGATTTTTCTTTGGTGAAGAAACGTAGTACCGAGATGAGTTATTAATTGCATAAAAAGGATATTTTCAAAGAAAAGAGTCAATTTGGAGTTTAGGATTCAATTTAGGGGGTTATTGAAGTCCCATATTAATCTAAGAGTCAATTGGGAGTATAGATTCATTTCCAAAGACTTAGGAACAACGTCCCCTGTTTCGGCAGAATTTTTGCTGAACTGAAACAGGACATAACTTTTGGTTGTTTGAACCAATGGAGGTGTTTGATACTATTCTGGAAAGGTTTTTAAGTCTTATACAACTTTTCTGTAGAACTCCAGAACAAAATCTCCCTTCAAAAGGATAAAAATCTCAGATGAGTATGCACTGTCCAGAAACAGGGCAGACCAAAAATGCTCTCTGGAATTTTCTGTATTTCGACCATAACTTCTTGTAGAAATATTTCTAAGGGTCAAGTAAGACACCGTTGGAAAGTGTAGGATATGTTATACAACTTTGTAGTTCATTGTTTTCCTAGATTGGGGGTAGAAATAGTTAGAATTTTGTGAATAAAATAGCCACTTGCAAAGGAGGTGCTGTCAAAATTCCTGAGAAAAACCTGTCAACTTGTAAAAATCATAACTCCTAAATAAAAAAGCTATGGAGGAAAATAAATACAATCTGGATTCATTGTTGATTCTACTACAACTTTGTTGTTGAACTCCAGTCCAGATGTTGCTTCCAAAGTGGTCAAAACAGTTGAATTCTCCAGACTGGTCAGCTGGACCAGAATCTGAATAAGGAAAACCATGTTTGAAGTTTTCAATTAAAAACACTTGGTTTCATATTTTGATATCCAATGGCTGTTGTAAAACAGTGGGTCAGTTTCTAATATTTGAGGCATTCAACATATCATTTCGAGCGAGGACACGTTTGGGTCTTGTACAATAGCGAGGATTTGCGCATGCTAACACACTTAACATCAAGTGACGGCCCACAATGGTCGAAATGAACTTTTAATCCATAAAGTTCATTACTTTGGAACTCGATTATGGTGACATGGTTCAGGGATGTATATGTTGTATAAAGTGTATACTTTATCCATATGTCTGAATGTTATGTGTATCATTTGTTCATTCTCGCACTATTATTGTATAGACTGGATGAAATAAACAAACAGGGGCTGATCGTTTGAATGGTGTGAATGCAGAATGGTGCGTACACAGTCCACGCAAGAGGGAGGTCCAAGTCAGGTTCGTGGTGATGAGTCTCCACCTCCGGAGCAAACCACGACGCAGCAACAACCACCTCCTCCACCACCAGAACTTCCAAGAAATCTCGCGGAGGTTCTCACCGAGTACTCGGCTCGCGCGATGAGCAAACCGAGTTGCTGTGGATGCTGGTGCAGCAAAATGCATCCCGTCAGGGAGGACGCCAAGACAATGGGCAACGCCAGACCCAACAGTGTTCATATTTGGACTTCCTGGCGACCCATCCACCGGTCTTCACGGAGGCCGAAGAGCCTTTGGAGGCGGAAAGCTTCATCCGCACCCTCGAGGCGAAGTTTGGTCTACTTCAGTGCACCGAACACCAGAAGGCGCTGTTTGCGGCACAATAGCTTCAAGGGGAAGCTGGTACATGGTGGGCGAACTACATCGCCTCATTACCGGCTGGCCATGCCGTCACTTGGGCAGAGTTCTAGGAGGTGTTCCACACCTACCATATACCTCCCGGTGTTATGCAGAGGAAGCTCCAGGAGTTCCTGGAGCTGAAACAAGGCGAGAGGAGTGCTCATGAGTACTCCAGAGCATTCAACCGGCTGGCGTATGCACCAGAATTTGTGGAGACGGAAGAACAGAAACCAAACACATTCTTCCGGAGTCTGAATTAAAAAATGAATGTCCATCTCGCCCAAAGCAACCGCGGCACATTCAATGACCTTGTCAATGCCGCGATTGTACAAGAAGATGCCCAGCGCGAGCGCGGTTCTGATAAGAAGAAACACAGCACGCTGGCAACCAGCAGTGGTGGGGTGCCACAAAAGTACCGCATGGTGTATCGTTCACCATCCGGTCAGAGATGGCAGCCACCGGCGCGACGCCTCAGTTTCGCGGTCGTCAATTTAATGCGCCAAGCTTCCGACCATCATATCCACCACAGCAACAGAAGCAGCAAAAGATGGTCCCGTGTCCATTTCAACCGCGTGCACCGGGATTCCGTCCTCAATTCGGAGGGACCCCAACATCATACACGTGCTTCACGTTTGGCCGTGTCGGGCATATTGCCAAGGACTGCCACGAGCAGCGACAGGGCAGGGGTTCAGCACCGTATCATGGTGCAAATCAGCCCCACAACCATCCCAAGAAACCAGCACCAAAACCCGGCAACGTCCACCACTTAGCCATCCAAGACGTGCCGGAAGGCGAATCCGTCCTCGTGGGTACGTTTTCTTATTTAGATCATTCTGTAGTCATACTTTTTGACGTCGGTGCCACCCATAATTTCATAAGGCAATCTTATGTTATTAAATATCAATTGCCTATCATTCCCACAAAAAATTCATACTTGATTTGCTCTCCGGGTGGGAAAATAACAGCTGATGGAATGGTCTATAGAGTACCATTGCGATTGGGTAGGAATCTATATCCGACTTCTCTAATTATGTTAGAGAGGCAAAAACTCAATGTCATTTTAGGAATGTCATGGCTATGTCGCCGTGGTGCTGTTCTTGAGATCGTTCCACGTTGTGACACCCGGTTCCGAAAATAGAACCAAGTGGATGCATATGTGTGCCCAGGATGTTCATCACACATACACATACTGAATTCAGAATATAACCAAGAATAAATAGTGTTTAAGTACTTTATTACAATGACTCAATGTCTCACTCATGAATATCTAACTTATTCTTGCAGCGGAAGACTCTAAATGACAGTGGAAAAATGGCTAAGACAGCAGGCTCCAACTTCAACTCCACAGGCATGTTGACGGTAGTGCGCACGCCTAGTACTCCACATATTCTTTGAAGTACTCTTCTCCTGTAGCTGATGTATATGTGGTAATGCAAAGGTGAGTACATGTCGTACTCAGCAACTGCGGGAAAAGTATGACATGTAGCTTACAACAAGGTAGGCAATAAAAAGGCTCATTGCAGCAAGCAAATTTTATTTCATAAACATGGTAAAAACAGCGACTATTTCTAGGTGAGTTAAAATCCCATCATAACCAAGTTAAATCATCAACATTTCTTCATCATATTTCACCATATATCAAGTCTCAACCAGCCAATAATCTTTCTCAAATTCATCTCATACTCATAATGATTCATAACCATCTCTTTTTCACATAACCGAGACCAAACACATTGTTATGACTCAAAACAGTCCCAAAACCAATCCCAATGACCATACCATAACCATACCCAAGTTTTGCCTCTAATCATGGAAGTTGGCCAGGTGCTTGTGACCGGAAGCACGGCTATTATGATAGTTTTACACTCTGCAGAGGTGGCACCACTTTACCCACAAGTTTATGATTTCGTCACCCGTCAGCGAATAAAAAAAACCTCCATTATACCAGTACACAATTGTCGGTGTATGGCCAAGAGATCACAAAATAGCCTTTACAAAGGGGCAACTAGTATGTACGGACCGACTGAGGTTTCACCGGCAGGCTCGAATCTCCATTCTTCCACCCATGGGCCCCCTCTTGTGCCATGCAGTTCCCATGGCAGTCCCTCTCGACTCCCATTCCCCGCGCCATCCAACGGTCCATAACTAGCTAGCAACACACCTAATTAGTCAGCTAAGCCGCACCCATATTTGGCCTTGTGGTGGCACTGATTTCCTGGCATGTGCTCGCATGAACCGGTCCTTAGATCTACGGCAAGCAAACCACCATCTTATTCAGTAACATCCATGAACCAAGCTTGCCTAGATCTCCCTGATTCCATGCTCATTAACATCATCAAGTTCTCATCATCATTATTCATATGAGTGCAGTAGCTAACCATGTTTTAATTCAGCTTCCCGTATTCTGTAAGCTAAGCGAAGCAAAAAGGAAAAACGACCATACCCGACCCATCAACTTTCCCGGCGACAAGGATGGTTAACAAAACTAGTAAACTCGTATAAAAGGGTGTCCCATAAAGTTTACTCAATCATACGTGTTTTCGCAAATAAAACAGTATCAAAACATGGGATCAATATGGTCAAGGGGCACTTGCCTTGTTCCCGTGGTTCGTGTTGCTCAAGCGTCTCGAAATCTTGGTGTTGTAGTTCCTCGTAGACGGCCTCTTGAGCATGTCCTTCTACTCACGACCACGCACATACGAAATTCACAGCAACCAATCATCATGCACAAACTTTACCCAAGATGCAATGAGTATATAAATGCAAATCCTATAGTGCAGTTTTATTAAACCAGTTTGTATGTGTTCTTTCATGTTTTAATGGGCTTTCATAGGGTATTATGGTGAATAAGGGTGTAGGGATCAAGTGTGGACGTGGTGATGATCTTGACACAAGATCTAGATCAATTCCACCATCAAAAATCGATCAAAACATGATATGTCCACACGTAAAAGTTTATGTTCGAAGGGGGCGAAGAAAATGGATGCGTAGAAACAATGGCGACATCGTAAGATGGGTAATGGAGACCTACCTCACTTCCTCCTTGTGGTAGGGCCTTTCTCCTTGCAACAGCAGCAGCGGGGGATTTTTCTATGGAAAATTAGGGTAGGACAGATCGTTGGGCTTCTTTTCCGGTGACGGCGAGGCGTGACGGGGCTCGTCGGCGGGTCTTGACGGCGGGGCTCGATGACGGGGCTCAACGGCGGGGCTCGATGACGGGGCTCGACAGCGGGGCTCGACGGCGGGGCTCGACGACGGGGCTCGACGGTGGGGCTCGTCGGCGGGGCTCACCGGCGACCAAACTCCGGCAGGGGGGTGGCCAACTCGGCGACTTGGAGGGGGGCTCCAACTCGGTGACTTGGGAGGGGGAGGGGCTGCGGCCAAGGGGGGGGGCTGGGGTTGTATTTATAAGGGGGAGAAAAGAAGAGTCCTACTCCAATTGGAACTCAACCAAAATTCCTAGTCAATTTGGAACTCAACCAACGAGTCCTAGGAATTTTTCCCCCTTTAGGCTGTGGCTACATTGGGGATAAATTTCCCCCAAATTTGGGGAAATTCCCCTTTTGCGGAATTGGGGAATTTTGGAAATTTGGGGGAAATTAGGGGAAATTTGGGAATGGCTCATTTCAGCTATCTTATTTCCATTTCTATGTCCCTTTCTCCATTTCTATATTCCCCTCTCCATTTCTGTGTCCCTTTCTCCATTTCTATATTCCCTTCTCCATTTCTATGGTTCTTTCTCCATTTCTATGGTTCTTTCTCCATTTCTAGGGTTATTTCCATTTCTACTTCTTTTCCAATGCTTCTCTACATGAAAAATGTATGCAATGCATGGTAATGAATTTGAGGGTGTTACAAATCTACCCCCTTAAACTAAATCTCGCCCTCGAGATTCGATAGAGTGGAGAATATATGAGGGAATTCTGCCTTGAGATCTTCCTCACGCTCCCATGTAGTCTCGACTTCCGCGTGATGGCTCCATTGTACCTTGCACCAACGGAGCACTTTGTTCCTCGTGACCCTTCCCTTCACGTCCAGAATTTTGACGGGGTGTTCCGAGTAGGTCAGATCCTCTTGAAGTTCGGGCTCATCCATCGGTACTTGTTCTTCCGGTACTCTTAAGCACTTCTTGAGTTGGGATACGTGAAATACGTCGTGCACGTCGGAGAGGTGTGTTGGCAGCTCTAGTTGATAGGCTACTTCTCCTCGCTTGCCCAAAATCTTGAATGTCCCGATGTAGCGAGGTGCTAATTTGCCTTTGACGTTGAACCGTCGTTGGCCTCGGATAGGCAATACTTTAAGATACACGAAGTCTCCTACTTCGAATGTCAATCTACTTCACCTATTGTCCGCATAACCTTTTTGTCGTGACTGAGCAGCCTTCAAGTTTTCACGTATCGTTTGGACTTTCTTTTCGGCGTCTTGCAGCACTTCGGGTCCGAATACTTGGCTTTCTCCGGTCTCATTCCAGAACAGCTGTGTTCTACACCGTCTACCATACAATGCTTCGAAAGGTGACATCTTCACGCTGGCCTGGTAGCTGTTGTTGTATGAGAATTCAGCATACGGCAAGCTCCTATCCCATCTACGCCCATGTTTCAGGCGCAAGCTCTCAACATGTCTTCCAAAATCTGATTTGTCCTCTCAGTTTGCTCGTCGGTTTGCGGGTGATAAGCGGAGCTGAAATTCAGCCGTGTACCAATGGCTTCATGCAACTTCTTCCAGAACCTAGAGGTAAGTTGAGAACCTCGATCTGAAACTATCCTCTTCAGAACTCTATGGCGACACACGATTTGCTTCATATACATCTCGGATAGTTGGGCGACGGTGTACTTGGTTCTAACATGAAGGAAATGGGCTGTTTTCGCAATCGGTCTGCAATAACCCAAATAGAGTCGTAACCCGACTGAGTAGGTGGCAATCCGACTATGAAATCCATGCTGATGTTTTTCCACTTCCACTCGAGTACTTTTAATGGCTGCAACAATCCAGCGGGTCTTTGATGTTCGGCCTTCACTCGTTGGCACGTGTTGCATAAGGCAACATATTCAGCTATTTCCCTTTTCATACCATCCCACCAATAGCAAGTTTTCAGGTCCTTGTACATCTTTGTATAGCCGGGATGTATGGAATAAGGCGAGTCATGTGCCTCCTTTAATATAGTGTCACAGATGTACTTCACGTTAGGCACACAAATCCTTTTCCCTAACCAAAGTGTGCCTTTATCGTCTTCCTTGAAATCCTTTTCTATGCCTTGTCGGATTCTTTCGTTGATTTCCTATATTTCCTCGTCCGTTGCTTGGCCATCTCATATCTCTTGTTCCAGCGAGGAGTTCAGTTCTATCACTTCCATCTCGTTCAAGAATCAGAGATGTAACCGTTCAAACACCTTACGCAGCTCGGGTGGCAGCTCTCGAACCGTGAGTTGGTGGCATGCTCCCTTTCAGCTCAATGCATCAGCTACTACATTGGCCTTTCCGGGGTAATAGTTGATTCCAACATCATAATCCTTGATGAGTTCCAACCATCGACATTGCCTCAAATTCAGACCCGTTTGCGTGAATATATACTTGAGGCTTTTGTGATCCGTATAGATCTCACATCGGTGGTCAAGGATATAATGCCTCCAAATCTTCAAGGCATGTACCATGGCTGCAAGTTCCAGGTCATGTGTGGGGTAATTCAGGTCATATTTCTTTAATTGACTCGATGCATAGGCTACCACTTGTCCTCCTTGCATAAGCACACATCCAAGACCTTGTCTTGATGCGTCACAATATATGTTGAAGCTCTTGCTCACGTCCGGCAATACAAACCGGCGCTGTGGTTAATCTCTTCTTTAGCTCCTCAAAGCTTTCTTGACACGCTGGTGTCCACGGAAATGCCTCCAAATCTTCAAGGCATGTACCACGGCTGCAAGTTCCAGGTCATGTGTGGGGTAATTCGGGTCATGTTTCTTTAATTGCCTCGATGCATAGGCTACCACTTGTCCTAGATGCATAGGCTCCACAAAGCTTTCTTGGCACGCTGGTGTCCACTGAAATGCTTTCCCCTTCATTAGCAATTCATTCATAGGCTTCGCTAATTTGGAGAAATCCTTGATGAACCGGCGGTAGTATCCAGCCATCCCAAGGAAACTCCGAATATCTCCCACATTCTGCGATTGGTTCCACTTCAAAACATCTCCCACTTTTCCGAGATCAACCGATACTCCTCCACCGGAGATGATGTGGCCTAGGAATGATATCTCCTTTAGCCAAAATTGACACTTGCTGAACTTAGCATACAATTGATGCTCTCGCAGTTTCTGCAATGTTAACCTCAAGTGTTCTTCGTGTTCTTCCTCGCTCTTCGAATACACCATGATATCGTCGATGAAAACCACGACGAACTTGTCCAAGTACTCCATGAAGACCTTATTCATGAGGTACATAAAGTATGCGGGTGCATTCGTTAACCCAAAAGACATAACAGTATCCTCATACGAACCATACCGTGTTCGAAATGCAGTATTGGTATATCAGAGGGCTTAATCTTCAGCTGGAAGTATCCCGACCGAAGATCAATCTTGGAGAAAATTTGGGCACCTTTCATTTGGTCGAACAGGTCCTCTATACGGGGCAGCGGGTATTTATTCTTGATCGTCACCTCATTGAGAGACCTATAATCCACACACATCCTTTGGGTCCCATCCTTCTTGTCTATGAAGAGCATGGGGGCTCCCCATGGTGATGAGCTTGGGCGTATAAAACCCTTATCTAGCTGCCCCTGAATTTGTTTCTTGAGCTCCACTAATTCATTAGCAGGCATCCTATATGGCCTCTTTGCTATAGGTGCAGTTCCGGACACTAAATCAATGGCAAATTCAATGTCCCGAGTGGCATACTTGGAAGTTATTCCGGGAACACATCTGAATATTCTTGAACCACCGGAATGCTTTCCAATGTCGCTTCTTCAATGTGGTTCAGCACTACCTTCTCGGTTGTAGGTTGGCCTGCCTCGAACTCAATACGAGTACCGTGCTCACTCGTCAACTGCACGATCCTCTGAGCACATTGAATCATTCCGTTGTGCTTGCTTAACCAATCCATTCCAAGTATTATGTTAATCCCTTGAGAATCCAAGACAATAAGGTTGGCAAGAAAGTCTACCCCCCCTTATTTAAGGCTTACTTTTGGACATACTATATTTGTAGGAGCTAGAATTCAGATTTGAGAGAAAAGATTTCCCAACTATATGCATAAAGGTATATGAACTATGCAACTCCTTTACTAATTTCAGCCTATATGAGGATGCGAACAAGTGCCGAAGCATCCCACATCTCTCTACTATGTGTGGATATAGACATTTGCCGAAGTGTCCCACAACTCACACCCAAACATGCAAACATAAGCAATCATCACAAAAATTCAGCACACCACCCATATTCAAGCTACTGCAGTCTAAGCGTTCTTATTACAGCTTTATTCAATGAAAACCTAAACTTAATCGTGAGAACAGGTGCTGTTCTCGCCCTATGACGGGGGTGGTCCATACATGGGCGCACGCCATGGTGAGTCGGCTGTCCATGTAGGGATGGATGACGCTGGTGCTCCGTTTATTCCTGCGTTGCCACGAGTCTCCTCTTGTTTCTCCAACAAACAGCTTCTTGCGGAGGTAACCTATCTCTTCTTATGCGCTTGCATAGCGGTTTCCTAACTCCACGAGCAACCTCTGAGACTTATCAGCAGCTTGTGGGTTGGAAAGAGCTCCTCCATGGGGTCGAATGATCTCTCTTGTACTCTTCCGATACGGGTGCAGCTCAAAAGTGGTGTCCTCAAGCTGCTCACGGAAGGCGTATCACAGTCCGGTGAGTGCATCCCATGCGGCATCATCGCTAGCTTCTGCCCTTGTAGCTCTCCATGTGGGTGCAAAGTGTCGGGTGACAACCCTACCGTTAGATAGGATGGTTACCTCAGCCTTCCACTCTTCATGTCCGAGACGAGGGACTTTCTTAAGAAGATATTCCAGGTATAGGCTGCAGCAATCCAGAAATTCTTTGAGTTCCCTGGATACGTGTCCTCCTTCCATTCCGTCGGACCGAAATTATTGAACTGAATGATTGGCCCGTTCGTCACCTTCATTATTTGTCTCAGTAAGGGGTGGCTCCTCTTCAGATTCATCTCCTTCCGACATAGCTTCATGAGACTCCACGGGGTGTAAGCCCGCGTGAAAATCCTCTTGAGGTGCGTACCAATGTCGTTCTTGTGGATCATCCTCCATGTCGTCTTCGAATGGTTCCACCTATTCTGGATCCTATTCCTCATGCATAGAGCTATTGACTTCATCTTTATCATGAGGTTCCATCTTCACCTCCTCCAAATATGGTCTATCGGACACCTCAATGGGGGTTAAGTGCACTCCCATGTGGTGGTGGACGAGTCCTTATGCGTGCTATGCTCCTAATCACTGGCATCTTTAAATAATACATGAGAAACTTTAGACAAGGAAGAAATAACTCCAAAACTTCAGAAGCTATGAAGCAAGAAAGCAAAAGTGTTGCTGTCCAAAAGAAGAGAAAAAGAGGGGTTGAAAATAGCACTTTGCGGTGGCTGAATTGACAAGTAAAGTGCAGCAGCAAGCAATTTTTGAAAATAGCAGTTTAGAGGGGTATTCCTATGTGTTTTAGAGTGTCCATTCTACCTATACTTGTGTCCTACGGTCAACGTGGCTCTGATACCAATTTGTGACACCCGGTTCCAAAAATAGAACCAAGTGAATGCATGTGTGCCTAGGATGTTCATCACACATACACATGTAATCCACAAACTGAATTCAGAATATAACCACGAATAAATAGTGTTTAAGTACTTTATTACAATGACTCATGAATATCTTACTTATTATTCCAGCGGAAGACTCTAAACGACAGCGGAAAATGGCTAAGACAGCAGGCTCCAACTTCAACTCCACAGGCATGTTGACGGTAGTGCGCACGACTAGTACTCCACATGTTCTTTGAAGTACTCTTATCCTGTAGCTGATGTATATGTGGTAATGCAATGGTGAGTACATGTCGTACTCGGCAAGTGGAGGAAAAGTATGACATGTAGCTTACAACAAGGTAGGCAATAAAAAGGCTCATTGCAGCAAGCAAATTTTATTTAATAAACATGGTGAAACAGCAACTATTTCTAGGTGAGTTAAAATCCCATCATAACCAAGTTAAATCATCAACATTCCTTCATCATATTTCACCATATATTAAGTCTCAACCAGCCAATAATCTTTCTGAAATTCATCTCATACTCATAATGATTTATAACCATCTCTTTTTCACATAACCGAGACCAAACTCATTGTTATGACTCAAAACAGTCCCAAAACCAATCCCAATGACCACACCATAACCATACCCATGTTTTGCCTCTAATCATGGAAGTTGGCCAGGTCCTTGTCACCGGAAGCATGGCTATCATGATAGTTTTACATTTTGCAGAGGTGGCACCACTTTACCCACAAGTTTATGATTTCGTCACCCGTCAGCGACTAAAAAGAACCTCCATTATACTAGTATACAACCGTCGGTGTATGGCCAAGAGATCACAAAATAGCCTTTACAAAGGTGCTACTAGTATGTACGGAACCACTGAGGTTTCACCAGCAGGCTCGAATCTCTATTCTCCCACCTACGGAACCCCTCTTTTGCCATGCAGTTCCCAGGGCAGTTCCTCTCGACTCCCATTCCCTGCGCCATCCAACGGTCCATAACAAGCTAGCAACACACCTAATTAGTCATCTAAGCCGGACCCATATTTGGCCTTGTGGTGGCACTGTTTTCCTGGCATGTGCTCGCATGAACCGGTCCTTAGATCTACGGCAAGCAAACCACCATCACATTCAGCAACATCCACGAACCAAGTTTGCCTAGATCTCCCCGGTTCCATGCTCATTAACATCATCAAATTCTCATCATCATTATTCATATGAGTGCAGTAGCTAACCATGTTTTAATTCAGCTTCCCGTATTTCGTAAGTTAAGCGAAGCAAAAAGGAAAAACGACCATAGCTGACTCATCAACTTTCCCGGCGACAAGGATGGTTAACAAAACTAGTAAACTCGTATAAAAGGGTGTCCATAAAGTTGACTCAAGCACACATGTTTTCGCAAACAAAACAGTTTCAAAAATGGGATCAATATGGTCAAGGGGCACTTGCCTTGCTCCCGTGGTTCGTGTTGTTCAAGCGTCTCGAAATCTTGGTGTTGTAGTTCCTCGTAGAAGGCCTCTTGAGCTTGTCCTTCTACTCATGACCATGCACATACAAAATTCACAGCAATCAATCATCATGCACAAACTTTACTCAAGATGCAATGAGTAGATGAATGCAAATCCTATAGTGCAGTTTTATTAAACCAGTTTGTACGTGTTCTTGCATGTTTTAATGGGCTTTCATAGGGTTTTATGATGAATAAGGGTGTAGGTATCAAGTGTGGACGTGGTGATGGTCTTGACACAAGATCTTGATCAATTACACCGTCAAAAATCGATCAAAACATGATCTGTCCACGCGCAAAAGTTTCTGTTTGAAGGGGGCGAAGAAAACGGATGTGTAGAAACAGCGGCGACGTTGTAAGATGGGTAATGGAGACCTACCTCACTTCCTTTTTGTGGCTGGGCCTTTCTCCTAGCAACGGCAGCAGTGGGGGATTTTTCTATAGAAAATTAGGGTAGGACAGATCGTCGGGCTTCTTTTCTAGCGATGGCGAGGCGTGACGGGGCTCGTCGGCGGGTCTCGACGGCGGGGCTTGACGATGGGGCTCGACGGTGGGGCTCGCCGCGGGGATCACCAGCGACCAAACTCCGGCAGGGGGGTGGCCAACTCGGCGACTTGGAAGGGGGGCTCCAACTCGGCGGCTTGGGAGAGGGAGGGGCTGCGGCCAAGGGGGGTGGCTGGGGGTTGTATTTATAAGGGGAGAAAAGAAGAGTCCTACTCCAATTGGAACTCAACCAAGGAGTCCTAGTCAATTAGGAGCTCAACCAAAGAGTCCTAGGGATTTTTCCCCCTTTAGGCTGCGGCTACATTGGGGATAAATTTCCCCCAAATGTGGGGAAAATTTCCCTTTTGGGGAATTGGGGAATTTGGGAAATTTGGTGGAAAATTGGGGAAATTTGAGAATGGCTCATTTCAGCTATCTTATTTCCATTTCTGTGCCCCTTTCTCCATTTCTATTTTCCCCTCTCCATTTCTATGTCTCTTTCTCCATTTCTATATTCCCTTCTCCATTTCCATGGTTCTTTCTCCGTTTCTATGGTTCTTTCTCCATTTCTATGGTTCTTTCTCCATTTCTAGGGTTATTTCTCCATTTCTAGGGTTCTTTCTCCATTTCTACTTCTTTTCAAATGCTTCTCTACATGAAAAATGTATGCAATGCATGGTAATGAATTTGAGGGTGTTACACACGTGTGGTTCGTTTAAACTCTCCACTTCATGAACCACGTATTCTCATTCTTGACCATTCGGTCCAAGAAATCTCAGCCACATATAACACGGAAGCCACAAAACTTGAGGATATTCGTGTGGTCTGTGAATACCCGGATGTATTTCTGAATGATCTTCCGGGTATGCCACCCAAAGGTATGTCGAGTTCAAGATCGAACTTGTACCCTGGACAACACCGATATCACGGAGACTATAAAGATGGCTCCAAATGAGCTAGCTGAATTGAAGGAGCAGCTCAATGATCTGATGAGTAAGTGTTTCATTCGACCAAATTCCTCGCCATGGGGATGCTCGGCGCTGTTTGTGAAGAAGAAGGATGAAACCTTGACGTTGTGTGTGGATTACCGACCTCTCGACGCTGTCACCATTAAAAATAAATATCCACTTCCCCGCATCGATATTCTATTCGATCAACTTGTGGGTGTGAGTGTATTTTCGAAGATGGATCTTCGCTCCGGATATCATCAAATAAAGATCCGAGCAGAGGATATTTAGAAGGAGGCCTTCTCGATGAGATATGGGTTGTATGAATATCCCATCATGTCCTTTGGTCTCACCAACACCCCAGCACATTTCATGAACCTCATGAACTCAGTGTTCATGCCAGATTTAGACAAGTTTGTGGTGGTGTTTATCGACGACATCTTGGTTTATTCCAAGTCTGAAGAAGAACACGCCGAACACTTGCATATCGTGCTTCAACGATTCCGAGACCATAAACTTTATGCCAAGTTCAGCAAGTGCGAGTTTTGGATCAGCCAAGTGCCATTTTTTGGTATATTATTTCTGCGGAAGACATTGCAGTTGATCCAAGCAAGATTGAGCAAGTGCTGAAATGGAAGTCCCCCACATCTGTCCATGAGGTCAAAAGTTTCCTCGGTTAGCGGGATATTATCGGAGATTCATCCTGAGCTTCTCCAAGCTTGCTAAACCGATGACTGAATTGTTGAAGAAGGGGATTAAATATGTTGGTAACTCAGCATGTGAAGTAGCTTTCCAACATTGGTGAAGCATCTTACAACAGCCCCGGTGTTAGCTCAACCGAATACGATCAAGCCCTTCGACGTATATTGTGATGCGTCCGGCATCGGGCTTGGCTGTGTATTGATGCAAGGAGGAAGAGTGGTCGCCTATGGCTCACGTCAACTTCGTAACCACGAGCAGCACTATCCGAGTCATGATCTTGAGCTCGCTGCTGTGGTGTTGGCATTGAAAATGTGGAGGCACTATTTACTTGGGAACTTAGTGCACCTCTACACCGACCACAAGAGTCTAAAATATATATTCACTCAAAAGTAATTGAATATGCGGCAACAGAGATGGCTAGAGCTTATCAGATACTATGAGATTGAGATTCACTACCATCCCGGTAAGGCAAATATGGTTGCTGACGCCTTAAGCCGCAAATCTCACGTCAACAATCTGTCCATTACTCCACTTGAAGAGGAGGAGCCGAGTTTATACTTGGTTCCATATGGGGCATTATATAATCTTGCTCTCGTCCCTACCATACGAGAAGAGATTATGGAAGCTCAGAAGAAAGACATGGGAATGTCGCACATTCGGAGAAGGATGAAGAATGGAAAAATGAAATGCTTCCGAAGGGAAGAACACGGTAATCTATGGTTTAAAGACCGTATAGTGGTACCCCATGACATGAAGCTTCGGAAGAAAATCTTAGATGAAGCTCACTTGTCCAAGTATTCTATTCATCTGGGCAGCAACAATATGTACCAGGATCTGAAAACCAGATTTTGGTGCACACAGATGAAAAGAGAAATCGCAAAGTACATAACTGAATGCGATACGTGTCGGTGTGTGAAAGCTGACCATATGCGTAAAGCCGGACAGCTGCAACCATTGAACATTCCGGCGTGGAAGTGGGAGGATATCAGCATGGAATTCATAGTTGGCTTATCTCTCATGTCTCACAAGCATGATTCGATTTGGGTGATAGTCGATCGACTAACCAAGTCGCTCATTTTATTCCCGTACATACAAACTACGTGGCCAAGCAATATGTGGAGCTTTATATTGCAAGGATCTTGTGCTTGCATGGTGTTCCCCGCACAACTATTTCAGATCGCGGTGCGCTGTTCGTCGCTCGGTTTTGGGAACAGCTGCACGCGTCATTGGGGACCAAACTGATCCGAAGCTCCGCATATCACCCGCAGATGGATGGTCAAACTGAACGGGTGAATAAAGTGCTTGAAGACATGCTACATGCTTGTGCCATCAATCATGGTAAAAACTAGGAGATCATCTGCCATTGGCGGAGTTTGCATATCAAAATGGCTATCAAGCTAGCATCAAGATGGCGCCGTATGAAGCTCTTTACGGCCAGAAATGTCGCACACCACTCAACTGCTGTGGTCCGGCGAGTGAGTTATCTACGGCATTGAACTTGTGAATGAGGCCGAAGATCGAGTACGAATAATACAAGCCAATCTCAAGGCTGCTCAATCTCGTCAGAAGAGTTATGCGGATAAAAGACGCCGTCCTCTCCACTTCGACATCGGGGATCATGTTTATGTCCAAGTGTCTCCGATGAAAGGAGTTCATCGTTCGGAGTAAAAGGAAAGCTTGCTCCGCGATTCATTGGTCCATTCGCCATCATTGAAAATGCGGACCCGTGGCTTATCACTTGAAGTTACCGGTGTCACTCGCAGGAATTCACAACGCCACATCTCTCAGCTGAGGAAATGCCTCAAGCCCTCGGCTGAAATCCGCACCGAAGACATAGAAGTTCTCTGACCAGATCTCACATATTCGGAGTATCCGATCTGGATTATCAATGAAAAGACTCGCGCAACATGAAGCCGGACTTTATGGTTTTATAAAGTCTTGTGGAGTAACCATACCGCTGATGAGGCGACATGGGAAAGCGAGGACTATCTACAAGCAAATTATCCGGACTTGCTATCATCGTATACCCGGTAAAGTTTTCACCACTTTGCTTTTCTTTTGGAATCTCGGGATGAGATTCTTTTTAAGGGGGGAGAGATGTAAAATCCCTAAAAGTTCTAGCAACAAATTCAGCACATTCACACTTAGGAAAAATGAGGGGAATTAAAACTTTGAATTATATCGGTGTGAGTTCAAACTGCTGATTCAAATCTCTCAAAAAATTCCAAACATGAGGATCTAAACAGAATTCAGCTCATTTGGAGGGGTTTTGCCATTTGTTTGGAATTAAAAGAGGAATCCCTCAAGGATGACTTCAAATTTCAGTTTCAAATTTCCAATTTCCTCAAACTGTAAATTTGGTTTCACAAATGTGTTCCCCACGTTTGGATTAGCATCCATGCCAAATTTCAGATTTATTGGGTTTAGTTTGCTAGGGTTTTGAATGAATAAAAAGGGGCGAAAATCAAATGTTGATTCAAATTCAAAACCCCAATTGTAATATAAACTTCTCAACCATAAATGAATTCAGGGGAGATAAAATTCAAACACAAGACCTTGGGAGGAAGCAAAGTGTTTAATTCGGAGGAAAATAACAGGAGCTATTAGGTGGGGTGGGACCCACATATCAGTGGAACATAATCAACAGTGGAAAATTGCTCTGTGCGAGTTGAACACCGGGGCAGCCACCGAGCTGTGCCCCTGCTTCCCACCGGGGCGAGTTCAGCATCGGGGATTGCTACTCGGTAAAGATCAGAGGCTGCCGAACTCAAACATCGTTCCTCCTCTTCCTAGCACGAGCAAATCCACAGTACTGTCTGCTCTCGCGCACTCGGGAAAACAGGGCACGGTGCCGCCGCCTCTGCCTTTCCTCGCCGATCGGCCTCCGGTCACCCTAGCGCCCGGTTGATCCCTCTAGGAGATGCACTGGCAAGTTCTCGACGTGTATCACCCATCATCAGCTCATTCCCGGCGTCCTAGGGTTGGTGCACGAAGCTTTTTCTTCTCCTCGGTTCCACACGAAGCCGCTTCACTGCTACTCGGCGCCCGGCCGCTCCAGCGACCCTCCGGCTTGATCAAAGCCACCCTAAAGTGAGCCACAACTAGTAGCTACTCCTCCCGAAACCTCCTTGCTCGTTCCCACCGCTGGCTCACCGGAATCTGCCGTTTACCGCCGGTGTATGTGAAGAACCGCCTAAACTATAATCTGAAAATTCGCCCAAAGTGCTTGATCGTCCTTTCTCCGGTTCAAGCTACATAATCCAGCAACCCTAGTGACCTCCCATGCCGAAGCCTAAAGAAATCCAGCCACGACACGTCCCGGGCGACGAGAATTCACCACCGCTGGCCAAAATGGCCCGGCTAACCGTCGAGCTCCCATTTGCGAACGTTTTCGGCAAGGGTTAGGGGTGGCATCGTGTTCTACATACTCTAGTGGTGCTGTTTGGCAGCTTGGTCTATTGAAATCAGCTGGGGACACACCGGTTCTCGCCGACACCGTGCAAAGGTCCCAAAAATATGAATACAAAGAAACTTATGTTTGCACAAAGTTGGTTTGATGTGTATGAAAAATGGGACGTGTTAAAACTTTCACATGTGATAATACACATGAGAGCTCTCCCTAAACAAGCTTATGTTTATTTACATGCTTGGACCAAGGTTGGAATGCTCTCATGTGTGTGAGAAGTTAAATTCAGATTTTGGAACAAACTTTGTTGAACTCAAATTTCAAATGAGGGCAACACAATGGATTGCAAACTGTTGTGTCAAAAAGCTCATTTGCAGCAGCCAAATTTAAAATCAGATTTCATATTTGAATTCCTTAGGTACAAATTAGTGGGTATGCAAAGTTTCATGAATTTTTGAAATGATTTGCTATCCATTTTCCAAATAGAGTTAAATTTGCAATGAATTGAAATATACATTTGAATTTGGATGAAACTTGCCCAATTATCCAAATGGAGCTCAGTTTTCAACTCCACACTATTGAATTGGTCATTTGCCAAATTTTGGAGATATTTTGGAGAGATAAGGGGGAGAGTGGGACCCACTTGTCATATGCACCCCAAAAGATCTTCACAGCAGCACCAAGTCTCTGTTTTGTTTATTCCGTCGGCTTCACTCAAGACAGAGGCAAGCAGCACCCGGGCAACACCGAGCGGCGCTAAGGACACCTCCTCTCCGCTGTCCCTCGCGCTGGCGAGCTCCCTGTGTGGTCTCCACTCGAAGCCGCGGTCAGCTTCCCTACTAACCGAGGCGGTTCTCTTTTGCATTCTCTCTCGCACACGAGAACAGAAACACAGCCGCTGCTCCTTCGATCGCTCGGCCACCCATAAGCTCGCGTGCAAGCCTCGGCAAATAGCAAAACAGCACCAGGCCATCACCTTCTACTTCCTCAATGCACCCCCGAGAGTGCTAGGCCTCCCCACACCGAGAAACAAGTTTCCCGCGGCAGCCGAGCCACAACCGAAGAACGGTGCTCTTGTGGACAGCCTCAACCGTAGCTTCTCATGGCCAAGCAAGGACACCTTTGGTCACGCAGACCTCCACTCTGCTGACCTCCAAAGCTCAAGCCGAGTGGTTGATCATCGACGGTGAATTTTGAAGTTTTCGTCCGGCCAGCGCAAAACAACCCGCGGGTATGAAACTTTGAAATTCCCGATTGATTCTTGTTTAGAGGCCACCAAATTGCACTCACATGGTCTAGACTTGCTTAGCAACCATTTTTCTTTAGAACCCAAGCATGAAACTCACTGTAGAGGGCCTACTCCGAGCTTTCCAGATGGCAGCAGTGGCGGAGAGCCACGGGTGCACGATGAACCCTAACTTGGAGCCTTTCCCGAGCCTTTGTGCAATCATGTCAAGCTTCTCTAGCATCCACTGGTGCTGTAGGGTCGAAATTCATCGAGTTTTCCAGGCGAGCACGGCAGGGCGACGTCGCCGAAGCTTCACCGAGCCGCTGCGTCGGTGCGAGCTCGGTTAGAGCCGTCGCCGGCCGGGGGAAGTGCTCCCACCGTGTTCAGTGCATGATTGTAGGCACTAGCGGTGAGTTAGAGCTCGGTACATGGCCGGAGAGGCGGTATCCAGTGAGCTCCGGCGAGCTCCGGAGGCGCAGGCGCGCGGGAGTCCAGAGGTAGACGAAGACCGGGCCGGGCCCGCTGTCAGTGAGAGGCCGATCAGGTGTCGGATCCTCTGTGGCCTCGGATCAGGCTGTGGCTGCGTGGAAATAATATTGTGGCCCCGTGTGTCGTTGTTTCAGCGACTGACACGTGGCCCTGAACCCACAGTCAGGATTTAAACTTTTCCCGGTATAATTCAAATTCCAGATTTCCTTCAAACTTTAGAAGAGCATAACTTGTGCTAGGTAACTCTAAATTTAGTGATTGAAATTGGGTTAGATTTATATTAAAAAACTCTATCCAAATATGCAACCCAGTTTGTATGAAACTCATTATTTAGTTCTGGAAAATTCTTTAAAACTTTTCAGCAAAAGAATTGTTGAGGGAGTTTGGTTTATCCAAAAATCCTCAAATTTTGCCATAATAATATTTAGGATGTTAGTGAACACCTGTAGAATTCTCAGCTCATTTCGAGTTGATTTGATTAGTAGAATTCAGATTTTAAGTTGTTGTATTCAAAAGAATACAGAAACATTTTCAGAGAATTGCCAAAACTTGGAAATTCAGTTCTGGGCAATTCTTCACTCCTAAAATCCTAGGAAAATTCATGCAGGCTCTATGAACTATAATTTAAATTGTAGTTCACTAAGTTTGACATGAATACGTGAGTTACTTCAGAATTAATTACTTTTTGCTTAATTTCTTAGAGAATTGTTCTGAAAAAACTACTTAGTGAAAAGTGCTAATTTTTGGTCCAAATGACTTTTTTTGTGACAAGAAACTCACATGAAAATTTTCAGCTCCATTGGAGCTCTGGATCATTACTTTTCTGTCTATCCTTTTTAGGTGATCAAAACACAAGTGAGGAATGCACTTCTCACTTGATCATGTTGCTTAACCCAAACCCAACCTTAGCAACAGTGTCATTTTAAATTATTAAACAGAGTCCCAGTTTTTAAACTTGTCATTAGAGCTTATTAGCAAAAGCTTTACAATTAAATACCTGTGCATATTCATAAAGTGTAGCATTAACGGGAAGATTGTGAAGAGATCGAAGTGGAGGTCAAGGAGGGAGGAAAGCGAGTGATCAAGCCGCAAGTGATCTTCACTAACTGAATATATATTAGTCACCTGCAAAACAGGCAAGCCCTGCTTTGCATACAAGCATTTTCTTTTATGAAGTCTTTTCATTTCTAGAGATCATAGCTTTGAATGGTTGATTGCATTAGGTCTAGATGATATTGAATACCCAATTGCATGACCAGAATTACCTAAGAGAGAAAGGGTAGACTAGCACCTCCTCGAGTGGATTTGGCTACGCTAAATGTTAGTAGGAAAGGTCCGGTAGAAGTTGAGTAGTTGGAATCTACTCGTGAGTTTAGTGCTTAGTTTCTTCGGAGTGGGTCGTGAATAGAAACAATGAGAAAAGTTCAAAATTAAGAAATGGAGACCGGGCAGGGAGTTTTAGATGCAGCAGGCTGCGAACCGTGCGTGCATAGCCCTACCTGTGTCGGTTAAGGCCCGTCCATACTTAGCCCTGTTGGACAAGTTTGAGTTGTGTACCGGACGCATATTGGCTTTATGGGACCCAGGAAACCGATGTACCTTGTGAGATCCACATTAGAACTTTTCTAATCGTCTTAGGCTTTCGGCGTCACGATAGCAGGAGGTAACTCACTCAAGAACATATCACTACGGGTATGTACCTTGAGGGAGCTTGCTATTCGGGGCAATTATACTGCGTCCTGTGTGGAAGAACTTGTGAAAGGTGGTCGCCTACAACATCAGTCGAGGTTGATGCCGGCAATTCGGAGTATGGGTGTACGTTTCATGTAGTCCGGGCGTGTATTGATTTGAATCACCGTCGCTCACGGTCATATGAGCATACTTGCCCACTGCGTCTTGACGTAGTAAGAACTGAACTGGTTTCCTTTGAATATTGATAAGGCTGGTGATTTAACTTGTAATGGTAGCATGCTTGTTATATAGATAGTGCTAATTAAAGTTTACTTCTTTTTGTGCAAGAAGCATCGCAACAAAGCGTTTCTTGTTTGATTGTGGAGTTGCAATGCTGTTCGGCTCAAGATCTTTACAACGGGGCTTAAAATCTGAAAGTTAAGGATCAACTGTTGGCGAGTCCTTTATGCAAAGTTAGCTAACCCATTCCAATCCGTCATGCATGTAGAGTTTCTTGTTTAAGGGAGACGGATCAGTCTTGCTGATCCTATGTGCTCACGCTTGCTATATGAGTGGTTTTGCAGGTTAACATCGACGCTTATGAGAAGGTTGTCCGGTGAGACTCGGAGACTTCCGAGTCGTTTAACACATGGAGAACCCAGCCGCTGCAATGTCTTCGTGTTGCTAGCGAGAGGAGTCCGCGGGCTGGACCTCTTCTCAAGTGCTCATTAGTTATTCGACGTGAGCTGTTTATAGTCTTTCGCTGTAGTTATTTGATGTAAGTTATTTATAAAGGACCTTTGTAAGCTTCCGCTTTTGATTTATGTAATACATATTTTCTTATGAGTGTGCTGTTGGGTGCCACATATCACGGCACCACCCAATGTGATTCCCGTGAATGAGTGCCGGGTCCCTCTCACGCCGCACCACCGAATGCCGCCACCGGTGCCGACCCATTTCCGACCGTTGTCATGCGGTAGGACCTTGCCCACTGCTGCGCCATGTTCGAAGGATCGTGTAGAGCGAATCCGAAGGAAAAATGGTTGAGAAACGAGCGAGAACAGGGTGCGCCATCCCTCTGTTCTGGTGTGTGTGCGGGCTCTGTCCCGAAGTTGAAGAAACAACTGATGGCGGGCCCCACCGTCAGCCGGGAGGGGATTTTCCTTTAGCTAAATAATTCTAGAAATTGTCCATCCTTTGCAAGCTCATAACTTTATGTACAAAACTCCAAAAAGGGTGAGATCAATTTTGTTGGAATCCTCATAAGGAGTACTTCACAGAGGAACAAAGTTCTTGCTATGAAAATGCCCAGTATTCTTTTTAGTAAACCCTTTAGAGATTTATTCCAGGAAGGATTCTCAATGAAAAATTGCCGATTTTGGGCAGCAAATCCTTTTCCTAGTTCCTGATCTCTAGTAAAAATCTTAGGATATTTGGAGCTTATTAAGAGGGCTCTCAGGGTTAATTTCCAGAAAAATGGTTCCAACTTCAAATGACCAAAACTTTCAGAAGGAATGTCCAAAATTTGTGAAACAAATTTTGTTGGATTCCTCTCAGTCATTACTTTGCAGAAATGCAGAGAATTTGGTTTGAAGATCTATGGAATTTTCTCCAAAATTCATCAAATTTAAATCTTTGGGAATTAATTTCAGAAGATACTTGTTATGGAATTTCTTCAAATTTGGCGAGAAGATTCTTCATAACATTAGTGATCTCCTGTAAAAATTTGAGCTTCATTGAAGTAAATTAGTAGGCTAAACACTGATCCAAAGTTCAGCCTTCATTTGGAATTTCCAAAATAAACAGATTTTTTTTCAGGATTTCATATAAACTTCAAAATTCCGTTTCTCCCTGTATGTAGCTCG
Source organism: Neostapfia colusana (assembly GCA_030760725.1). Lineage (NCBI taxonomy): Eukaryota > Viridiplantae > Streptophyta > Magnoliopsida > Poales > Poaceae > Neostapfia > Neostapfia colusana. Next base: position 50,537,197 of record JASWHV010000015.1, read on the forward strand.
AAAATTATGAAACAGAATTTTTTAACCAGGGAGACCTTCTCTAATTAGATATTCCACTGTTAGCCATGTCAAAACTTCAGATTTGGGATCAAAATTCAGAGAAGCCTTGTACTTGTGGGAGTTTTGGAGACCACAAGCTTCCATAAGAATTTCTCAAATTTTTCTCAAATCATCCTCAGAGAGTCTAGTGTCCATTAGAAAAATTCCAAAGCCAATTAAGAAACCTTAATAGCAGTAGCTAGTAATAGAAGTTTAATTCTTATAATTCATTAGCACTTATACACATATTTTGTTGCATTTCATATAGTGACCGAAGTTGAGGACACTCTGGAGCTGTTGGAAGTCCTCCCACCAGACGCTAACTTTTCCTTTAACTCGCAACCAGGCAAGCCCCAGTTTACATTTAATTACCTTTTGCAAAGTTTTCATTTGTATCACTTATGTCTAGTGTGAAATGCTTGCATTAGAGTTAAGGTGATTGAAACCCCACTTGCATGACCTTTAAATCCGATGGAGGGTTGGGTAGTTTACAACTCGATGAGTAGAGAATGCCATGCTAATGTTCATATGATCTTGGTAGAAGTCGAGTGGTTGAAATCTACTCGCGAGATAGGAATTTTGTCACACGGGATAGAAAGAAAGAATGGCTTAAGAATGAGAAATTGAGACCCAGCAGGGGGGATAGAATGCGGTGAGCAGAGGTCTCACGTGCGTAGCCCTATTGGTGTTGGTTGAGGAACGAGCCGTGTGCGCCCCTGCCGGACAAGTTTGAACAGTACCGGATGCATACTTGCATATGGGAAAAAGGAAATCGATGTAATTGGTAAACCTGGGTGCCGAAGCTTACCAACCTTTTATAGGAGTGGGTTGAGGGTAGCAAGGTGTAAATCTGCCGGTGGGCACAGACACGCTCCACGCGGGGACCTCCTGCCCATTACGGATGGACCAGTTCGACATTTGGATTTCCTTTGAAAGGTTGCTGCATACAACAGAGTAGGAAGGTGTGAAGCACCACACTTCTGAAAGTGGGTGTATGTGACGTGTTATCCGGGTGTCTATTGATTGCAATCACCGTCTCTCGCGGTTATTTGAGTACCTCTTGTTCACTGCGCTGTGACGTAGTAATAATTGAAAGAAGCCACCAGAATATGATGCATTGATCTATTATTGTCTTAAAACCATGTATGCTGTAGATGTATAGCTTATTAAGTTTATCTTCCACTTTGGGCATAACCACATCGGAGGAAAGCATTTCTTGTTTGATTGTGGACTTCCGATGTGAGGGCTGCCTAATGCATATTAAACTGCGGCTATAAAACTGAAAGTAAGGATTAACATGTAGGTGTCACAATGTCATTTCCTATATTACTAATCCCTGCATGTAGAGTCTTATGTTTAGGAGTGTCGGTTAAGCCTTGTTGAGCCATCGTGCTCACGGTTGCAATATATTGAGCTGTTGTAGGTGAGAGTTATGAGGAAGGGTCTGAGGACGAGGCGATGCCCCCGTCGGGGTACACGGCTGAGCTGGAGCCCTGCATGCCACCGTGATCTTTGTATGAGTGCTGCTAGTGTGTAGCATCCCCGATCTGGACGGCTACACTTTTTGCTTAGTTAGTATGAAAGTGTAGTTATGTAAAATAAAAGTTTGTATGTTGTTCTTAATCTTTTCTTGTGTGCTGTTGGGCGCCGCATCGCACGGCACTACCCTCTGTGATCCTGGAGTGGGAGGACCACGGGGTGGCTCCCCACATGCTCAAGTACCTCGGATCATCAACATTGATATCTCCTACTCAACCGACCTACATTTCTTAGGATTGGGCCTGCTCTTTCTTATCAATTGGTATCAACTTCCGGGTTGTCCGTTAGGTAATTTCATTTCCCATTAGAGTAGCTTTATTTTCATACCTAGAGTCTACAGAAAAAGCAAAAAAAGTGTGTTTACCGTCTCCTAACCCGTAGTACCTGTAATTTTGTTTTTAGTTGGCATTGTTGACTTTGTGTTCGTGTGGTCGAGTCTTGTTGCTGGTTTAGATTTGCGTTTTTGTGTCTTAGCTTATCTCGTTTGCCTTGTTTATTGCTGTTCACCTATTCCACCATCCGTAAATAACAAGCCGATCGACCACGATCATTGGTTTATGCTAGCAAGCCGCCTCGCGTTAACTCGCGCATCGCCAGCCCTATATAGGTCACAAACCTTTGTGCCAGTTCTCCTTGCATAACCATACGCTATCCTATCAGTTGCTCAAAATCCTAGTCTTTTTCACATCCAATTGCAAGTTCAATTCCAAAACCGAGTTGGAAGCAACCGCGGAAAACACAGATTCGAACAACCTACCTTGAAATGGCCACAAGTTCTGCATACAAACTCGAAATCGGGCAACTTTTTTCAAATTGATATACTCAAAATTTCGCATCCATTTTTCTTCTGCTTTACCGTGTTCGGCGAAAATTGATTGCCTAAATTCCCTTCAGAAGATACTCTATCCGGACGACAAAGTTGCAACACGAATTTTATAGAATCTTCTTGACTTTATATAGGCCACATCTTACATCCAATTGAGCTGAACATTTGTGTGCTTCCTATTTTGTGGATACAGAGTAAAAGAAAAACATCATAAAAATATTATAAAAATGAAGAGAGCAATTGGCAATTGGCCAATACTACTTGTGTTGTACTTGTTGGTTATATAATTCCGTCTTTCTATTTGTCTTCCTACTTCCTTGTGTTGTGCTAGGCCTAGAACACTTGTTTAATTAGCAACAGTTCCTACATTAGATACTTATTTAACTTTATTTTGCTGTTAACAATTTTTGCTCATCATTAGCCACTATATTGTGCCATCCAAGCTCCACTTTTTCTGTTGAGGAGAACAGGTGCACTTTTGCAATCACTCCACACTTCATTGGTTCTTCTAACCGTCCACCGTTTACCACCTGATGTGTTGGTAAGAACACTTGTAAGAGCGTGGTAAGACGCTTGAGAGAGAGTGCTCGCTTCCACCTTTCACATTGTCACTGCCCTTTCTAGTTGTTAGCGATAACAATTTTTTTGTTGTCCTTTGCTTCCTACTAACAATGGCAGGAGAAAGCAATGATGACGAATGTGTTCAACATGCTGAGTTATGTGACATGATTAGGATAATGACAGATATATTCACCAAAACTTACGCATCAATGGAGGACTCGTTGGTGGCCTTGAGTAGCCAAGTTACTGATCTTGTGGGGGCAGATGAATGCTTTGGAGACTCGGCTGCCTCCCATTGAAGGACAAGGAGACAATGCTTATGGTATGGATGAACATAATAATCAGCCACGGCTTCCGCATAATCATCGAGGTATGGGAGGTAATAACTGTTATAATAACAATTTTAATCGTCCTTCTGATGATCCTTTTGCTAAATTTCAATTTACCATACCCTCACTTTCTGGTTCTTATGACGCCGAGGCATATCTTATTGGGAGATGACGGTAGATTAAAAATTTAATTCTCACCTTGTTCGTAAACAACATAGAGTTTACCAAGCTACTAGTGAGTTTAAGGATTTTGCTATCATATGATGGAATGAACTTGTTAAAACTAGGACTGATACACAAACATGTGACAGATTAAAGGAAGCTATGCGTGTTAGATTTGTTCATCCTTCCTTTCAGCGAGACCTTCGCAAAAATAGCAGTGCTTAGACTAAGGTAACATGTCCGTAGAGGAGTACTATCAAGAGTTACAAAAGGGTATGTTGTGCTTTGGGGTAGTAGAGGACATGGATGATAGAATAGCTAGGTTCTATGGGGGCCTCAAGCATGAAATTCAGGACATTGTCAATTATAAAGAATATGATACTCTTAAAAATTATTTCAGCTTGCTATGTTGGCAGAAAAAGAATTGCAGAGCCGTCAACAGCACCAACAGCGTATGAGGAACACCTTCATGCCATGACCGATGTATACAATATCCAAAACAGCACTGTGAAATCCCAAAATTCTAGCAAGTTTAGATCAGATCGTTAACACTTAAGAAAAACAGGAGAATTAAAAAAATTAAAATATAGGGGGGGTAAAATTCAAAACTGAAAACATGAGCATAGCATTAAAAATCACCATCTGATCTCAAATTTTGATTCCTTAGGTTCAAAATAGGCAAGCAACCAAATTTCCTAAAGTTTGGAGCTGATTTGCTTTTATTAAAAGGATGAAGTATTGCACAAAGTAGAGTTCAATATTCAAATTTTGAATTATACTGTCAGAATTGTCAAACTTGGAGATCTGAATTCACAAATAGGTTCCCCATATATCCAATAGTATGCCAAATTTGATTGAGCTTGGACTAGGTTTGCTATTTATTTGGATTAAGCAAAGGTAGATTCCAAATTTGAATTTAAACATCAGTTTCAAACTTTGTGCAGATCCAAATTGGATTGCACCAATGGATTCCACATATTCATTTTAGTATAACAGCTTTGAAGCCGAGGCAGCCATCCTCTTGCCAATCCTAAACAAAAGAAAAAAAGCCCTACCCACCTTCATTGGTTGAGTAAGGGGCATTTACCTATAAGTCCTAGTCCTAAGGCGCAATCGGAGCACTAAGCCCAATTACAGCTTTACTCCTTTAATTATACCTCATTCTCCTAGTCCTATTCCTGATTGTTATTTCAGATTCTGTGCCTGGGTGGCATCTTCTTACTATTGATTCAACCTCTTTGGGCAAACGTTGTCACTTCCTTTATTTGAAAAAATGGGGTCTAGAACTACAGTGATCTGATACTTTCTTCCCTTGGTCTGGGTAGGTAGGTTATGTAGGCTACAACTGTTCATAGGTTGTTGATCGCATATTTGCCAATTTTTATCATTCTAGGAATTGGTTTATTATTTTAAACTGAATTTTTAAAGTGGATAAGTGTGGAGGTCGGATCCATCTGTCAGTTGGGGAGTAAGTTTTTCTTCTCCCTTGCGCGTGCGCTGTTGCACGGCCGCCGACGCTGTGCTCCAGTGTGATGCAGGAGCTGGAGAGCTGCTGTAACTTCGATAAAATCCTCTCCTCACCGCTCTCCAATCCTCTTCACCGCACTTAGTGAAAACCGTTTGAATTTTCCTTCCCCACGCTCGGCCACGCGCAAGCTTCATCGCCGCCATGCTCAGATCCCCGTCGCCTCGACGATCCAGCCCTTGCTTCGCAGCGATCACCAAAGCAAAAAGGTGCGCCGTAGCTTGCTGAACGCGAAAAATGAGTTGCGGGAGGCCATTTTATCTTGGAAAATCAAGGTGTGGGCATCAGCAGGACAACCTACCGGAACCCGAAGTTCAGCCTGCGGGAGGCGGTTTTACTTTGAAAACCCAAGGTATGGGCGCCCGTGTGGAGAGTAAGCCGAGAAACCAAGTTTACCTCGCGGCCACAATATAAACGAGCTAAACCGCAAGATTCAAGGGCTAGAGCAAGACTTAATAATTCTCAAGGATCCAAATAATGTAAATTTTCATATTTTTATCATGTCATTATTCTAGAAGGTGTCAGCATGATACTTTTATGTATACGTGCCTTAGAAATAGAATAAGATTTAGGAACTCTAGAGTTTAAACTTAGAATAGTAGGATCGTTAAGATTTGTACCGGGACTATATAAAGGCAGCCCTCTGTTGAGAAAGACATCCAAATCAAAACCAAAACTTTCGTTCTCTTGTTTTCTATAGTTCTTAGATTAGTTCTTAGTCTCTTTGATACTTTGCCGCAAAACGTATCCAGCCCTTCTCCCCGAAAGGAGAACCTATCTCGTTTCATCTAAGAAACCATGTGTTTTACCTAGGTTCTCATTGATCATCACCGGAAACACCAGCAGAATTGGCGACTCCACTGGGGAACAACATCAACCGCGTCAAGCCATGCTCCTACTTGATGATCGGCACATTTTCGCATCGATAAACCCGTATAGAACATGGCAGATGCATCTAGGACGAAGCCCGATGGCTTGGCCATCGACGTGAGCAACGTCATCGACGTGCAACTCGAAGATCTCTCGCAGGAAGATCACGAGCACATCCAAGAAGAGTTGGAGCAAGAGATCCGGGAGGAGAAGATGTCACGAATGCAATCCAAGTTGGCGTGCTTCCAAAAGATTTGGGGAGGCATTGTCCAAAAGACCTTGGCGTGTAATCCAAGTTGATACACGTGAGGCGTCTACACACAAGGTAAGCACACAGATCTCCTCAAAGATCTTGTACACCTTGTAGATGTGTCGGTAGCTAGCAAATATGGCACGGACGTTGAGCATATGGCATCTACGGTAGCGGATAGGCTCAATAGTTCATTCAACATGTTTAAAACCGACGTTGAGCATAACATAGATAAAAACCTACATCGGCAGATATGATCTACCATTCAACAAGTCCAGGATGGGGTGGGGGCAAATGCTTAGGTCTTAACATGAGTAAAACAGCAACAAACATAGCCAATACCTCTTCATCTTGCTTGCCGCCACTGTTCGTTCGAGCTAGGCAACCTATAGCGAACATACAATAACCATACTACCAAATTGTCACCTATGGTCCTACCTTACCTCCCACCGAGAGTGGTATACCACTCGGGCCAGTACCCGTCACATTCTCCCCCCGGCACAACCACAAGTTACACCTTTCAACTTGTCTGACCCTCTCAACGCTCCACGTGAAGATCTTAGGGACCAAGTAACTAGGATGCTCAGGGAACTCGGGGTAACAACCGAAGGATACATTAGAGCCTACCAAAAGCCTTACCTCGACTACTTCGACACTGTCCCGTATCCTAGAGGGTTTAGAGTGCCCAACTTTGCCAAATTCAACGGGAAGATGCAAAAACCACACAAGAACTCATCGTCCAGTTCCTGATCCAGTCTAGTGATGATCATGAACATAAGATTAGACTATTTCCCCTATACCCAAACCGGCATGGACTTTAGCTGGTTCACATACTACCTCCCAACTCTATCACTAATTGGCCGTGCTTAGAACAAAAGTTTCACGGGTACTTTTACAATGGAGAGACCAAGGTTAGGTTGTTTCACCTAACAACAGTTAAGCAAAAGTATAATGAACTCGTGACTGAGTATATTAAAAGGTTTAGGGAAACCCGCAACAAATGCTTCAGCTTAACCATAGGGGAAAAAGACTCGGCCGATCTAGCGTTTGCAGGGATTCTACCATACCTCAGTGAGAAGATGGAGGGCGTCGAGTTCAGAGATGTCAACCAAGTCCTGCAAAGAGCTATGGCGCATGAGAACCGAGCCAAAGGGGCCAAAGCACACGGCCGGTTCAAAGAGGTAAACCACAAAGACCGGGAGAAGCAACACATCAAGAACCTCAGGGAAGACTCGGCCAGTGAGGATGAGATGGATGTTTGTGTGGCCGAGTGGATCAAAAACCATAAGAACAAGCTTGAAACCCAACTCGAGAAGAACCGGGAAATAAAGTTCACCTTCATTGTGACAAAATGCGATATACTCTTTGACGTGCTCTTACAAAATAGGGTGATCAAGCTCAAGAACAGCCATGTTATCCCATCACCCGAGCAACTGGCTAACAAGCGTTACTGTAAGTGGCACGAGTCATACTCGCATTCTACTAACGATTGCAACTTCTTACGTTGAATGGTACAATCGGCTCTCAACGACGGCCGGTAGACACTTGGTGATGGCCACTGACTGAAACTCGACAACAACCCCTTTCCTGTCAACATGGTGAGCTTTGAGGGGAAGAAGATCCTCGTGAGGACCGATCAAGCAGCTACAACGAAAGGAAAAGACGTGATCGTGTACGATGATCTATGTAAGAAGATGATCAAGCTGAGAAACCTCAAAGTTTGCGTTTGGAAACTTAATGAACCAAGAAAGACTACTCTATCTAAGCCAACTTCCGAGTTTCTAATTGGCAAGTACTTGAGAAGGAAGAAGGAGATTAGTGTTTTCCACATACACAGAGGCTGCAAGTGTGACGGGTCCACGACATACATCAACAGGAGTCTTGGGAGTCATCGGCATCTAGAAAAACTGATGATTTTTCAATATAAACAGTCTTCCCAAAGGGCTCGGCGGTACGGCCCAGTAACTATCGGCACCTTGAGAAACCGGTAGTTTTCCAAGGTAAACAGCCTGCCCAAGAGGATGGGAAGCATGGATACGGGAGCATCGGCCGGATGGGCATGGGCACAACACTACAGCATGGAGACTGAAGCAAAAACTCTAGATGATGCTGGTACTCCCACTCTGCCTCAGAGATGTGTCGGCAAGACCCAAACAGAGGAAAACACAATACCAGGACACCAAGTGCTGATGATCGGATTGGTACCTTACAAAATCCAAGATAAATTGGTCACTGGCCACTCCGGAAGCAAAGGCCAATCCTCCATGCAGGGCTCGGGTAAGCGACATGAGGTCGGGAGCTCCAATATGACAACTGGTTCTGGTGTAAACGAAACCAAGAGGGCGAAAGCCGATCCAGGAGTTCCTATCAAGCGTTCTTGGTTGGTGTCTCTGGAAGGTAGGGTCATCGCTGGTCCTGACATTACAACAACACCCGAGAACAAGGTGCAGAGGCCGGTTGAACGTGCACGACTACAACAACTCAAGACATCAACCGGCCAATCCAAGACAGCTCCAAGACGAATCAGTAGATGGGACATGAAGCCAAGAGAAGTAAAGCAAAGTACAATCAAGACCATGGCTCCAGGAACGAAGCTAGAACCTCAATTGTGCCCCACAGGGATTAACAAAACTCAGAAGAGGCGTATACAAAGACTTAGAGCCCTTGAACTTGTTGAGAAAAGGAAGAAGGAGCAAAGGAACCATTGGTTTAACCAATCACGACCAATAATCACCAAGAAGTCCTCGAAAGAGATGAGAATTGTCTGGGGAGAAGCTGGGAATCATGAAACGGAGGAAGACATCTCGGGCAAGAATGAAAACCAGGTTTAAGTGAACATAGTGTTTCATCTACCGTCTGAATTCTACATTCCGGAGGCTGAGGTGTCCGAGATTGATCTAGGAGCCAAAAATGTTGTCTTTGATAGGCCAGAGAAGCTCGGGCACACATGAAACCGCTCTACATTCGTGGTCATGTTGATGGAACACTGGTTGGGCGCATGTGGCTCGAAAGAGGAGCCGATGTGAACACCATGCCCGTAACCTGAAAAACTTTGCTACCGGGATGATGATCTCATCAAGACAACCATGATGTTAAGTGGGTTTGCAGGAGACGCCACGGAAACCAAGGAGTGATGTCCGTGGAGCTCACCGTGGACAATACCTACAACATTTTTTGTCGTCAACGTCCGGAGTAGATAAACCTACTTCTTCGATGAGATAGGATACACGCCAACGGATGTGTGCCATCCACACTACACCAGCGCCTCGTCCAATGGGTCGGCAACGAGGTGGAGGTGATCGAAGCTGACAAATCGGCTTGTGTGGCGATGGCCGAGTCGTCTGAGCTCCAACACGAGGACATTAGATGTATCACGGGTCGGGACCTCACTGACTACGATTTTGTAAGTGTTGGACGGGATGGGTTTATAACCGTGTGCGTAAAGCCGACTGATATTACTCGGCTTAGCAATGCAACTTGAGGATGTTAGATAAACAAGGCCATTTAACTTGGCTGCATGAGAAAGCCGAGCGATACCATTTAGGTAAAAATGATATGGGTGAACTAATCGAAGACCTCGATGACTTGGGGAAACTTGGGCAAGGGTTTTCTTATATGGACGAGTTAGAAGAGGTGAACCTCAAGGAGGGATTGGCCCATCGACCAGCCTTCATCAACACGAATCTCGTGTGTTCTCAGAAGGAAGAGGTGAGAAAAATCCTCAAAGAACACATGGATTTCTTTGCATGGGAGTACTGAGATGCCAGGGCTAAGCCGAGATCTTGTGGAACACAAGTTGCCGATCAAGCTGGGTTTTAGACCTCATAAGCAGCCCTTTAGACGATTTAACCTGGCCATACACGATAAGATCAAGGAAGAATTAAATCGTCTACTGAAAGCTAATTTCATCCGGCCATGTAAGTATGCCTAGTGGGTCTTAGACATAGTCCCGGTAGAGAAGAAAAAACCAGGAAACTAAGGATTTGCATAGATTTAGGAGACCTCAACCGAGCCACACCCAAGGATGAGTACCCCATGCCCATTGCCAACATGTTGATCAATAATGCCCCGGGGCACAAGATGATCAGCTTCTCGGATGGCAATGCGGGATATAACCAGATCTTCATGGCCAAGGAAGTCACATCAATGATGGCTTTCTATTGTCCTGGGTTTGTAGGACTCTTTGAATGGATTGTGATGACCTTCGGGCTGAAGAATGCCGGTGCAACATACCATAGGGCCATGAACTTGATATTCCATGATCTGTTGGAAGACATCCTTGAGGTATACATCGATAACCCTGTGGTAAAATCGTCCGGGTTCCGAGAACATATGGCTGATTTGAAGGTATCCTTTGAGGGGATGAGAAAGTATGGACTCAAGATGAATCATTTCAAGTGCGCATTTGGCGTGTCGGCTGGACGTTTCATGGGTTTCATCGTGCTCGAGCAAGGTATAGAGATCGGCCCCAAGAAAGTAGAAGCTATCAAAAGAATAGGAGAGCCGACATGCAAAAAAGATTTTCAGAGCCTACTAGGGAAGATAAACTACTTAAGAAGGTTCATTGCAAACTTGTCAGGTAAGATTGGGTCCTTCGTGCCTCTCTTGAAGCTCAAGCATGAGCAGGAATTCACTTGGGGGACAGAGCAAAGGGGGGCTTTGAAAAGAATTAAATACAACTTAATCAAGCCACCAGTCTTCCGAGCACCAAAGATGAGACAGACTTTTAGGCTCTATATAGCTGCTTAAGACCAAGTTATCGGAGCCATTTTAACTTTGGAAAGCCAAGGTATAGAATACTTTGTAGCCTACTAAAGTTGAAAAACTATGCTTGTCTCTCTACTATGCATGTTCTATGTTTCGTCATTACATTCTCCCTAGTACTTGTTTTATGACATATCAACATGACATTGTCAAATATATGTTGCAACAACCGATTCTAAGTGGCAGGATGGTAAACGGGCGTACTCTCTAGTGGAATATGACTTATTGTTTGAACCTCTCCAGAGTATGAAAGTCCAAGTCGTAGGTGACTTCATCGTGGAACATAATGTGCGACTCGAGGAAGAATGCTTAGTTGTAGTATGCCCTTGGAAACTCTTTTTCGATGGATCAGTTTGTGACAAAGGTCAAGGGATTGAATACGTGCTGGTTTCACCCATGAACACGACATATGAGTTCTCTATTCGGCTAGGCTTCGCGTGTACCAATAACCAAGTTGAATACGAGGCATTGTTGAATGGTTTGGAACACCTGGTCGATATGGGAGTCAAGGATATTGAAGCCTTCGGTGATTCTATGCTCATCGTTCAAACAAATCAGTGGTGAAAGCCATTGTTATGATGGAACTCTGAATGACTATCGAGAACTATTCCTATACATCATAAAAACCTTAGACACTTTCTATGCCAAGTACATTCCTAGAGGAGACAACTGGAGGGCAAATGACTTGGCACAACAGGCATCAGGTTATTAGGTGAAAAGAGGGAAGTTTTACATGAAAACAAGGCCGACATTGTCCAAGGATGATAGGACTAAGGGGGAACAAAGTAATTCGGCTAAGTTTGACATGTTAGCAATCAAAGATTGGAGGCCAATGCTTATAGAGTGCATCAAAGACCAAGTGCACGCAGAGAAAGAAAAGTTCGGCGCCAAGCTTTGAAGTATAAGTTGATCAACGATGAATTATATTGCCGAACCATTGACGGACTTCTGCTGAGATATTTAGACAAAGATCAAGCAAAGGAAGCCATGGGTGAGGTGCACGAAGGGCTTTGTGGTACACAACAATCTGCCTATAAGATGAGGTGGATGCTAAAACGAGCAGGGTTTTATTGGCCAACCATGCAAGTTTTAGGTACTACAAGGGGTGTTATACCTGCCAGAGGTTTGGAGACATTCAACAAGCTACGGCTTGCATGTCACATCCCATCGCAAAGCCATGGCTATTTAGAGGATGGGGACAGGACTTGATAGGAGAGATACACCCTGCATCATCAAAGAAAGATTGCTTCTTGTTGGTTGCTACGGGTTACTTCATCAAGTGGATGGAGGTCGTTCCACTAAAGAGTAACACGTACAAAGAGGTAACAAGATTTGTCCTTGAGCATATTATTCAAAGATTTGGTGTTCCACAAACGCTAACTATGGACCAAAGAGGAGCGTTTATATCCTCTCAATTCAGAGAGTTTGTCGAATCCTTTAAGATAAAAACGTTGAATTCTTCGCCATACTATGCTTAAACCAATGGACAAGCTAAGGATAGCAACAAGATATTGATCAAGCTCATCAAAAAGAAGGTCAAGGAGAATCCAAGAAGGTGGAATGAAACATTGAATGAAGCATTATGGGCTCATAGAGTCTCCATTTATGGTGCCACAAAGGTAACCCCTCTTGAGCTTGTATATGGACAAGAAGCCATATTACAATTGGAAATAAAGTTGCAGGCATATCGAGTAGCTCAGCAAGACAACCTTTTGGCTGTGTAGTATCAAGATCCGATGATGGACAACATAGATGAAGTATCCGAAAGCCGAATGGGAGCCTTGAGGGAAATCGAAAAGGAAAAAATCAGGGTGGCCAAAACTTACAATGAAAGGGTTCGAGAGAAATCGCTTCAAGTCGGAGACTTAGTATGGAAAACGATTTTGCCTTAGGAGCTTGAGACAAGAAGTTTGGCAAATGATCACCAAGCTAGGAGGGGTCTTTCAAGATTGTAGGAATTGTCCTCGGGAATGCATACTTCATAGAGACCTTGCAAGGAGAAAATTCAGGTAAAACTAACAATAGAAGGTACTCGAAGAAATTTTACCATAGCGTGTGGCAAGAGAGTTGAGATAACTAGAAGCTGCAAGGTAAAACAACCAATTTGCTTGATGCATCATGGCTAAAAGGGTGTTTTTTGGCATACTCCGTTTTCCCAAAAATAGGGGGCATGTGTTAGGTGTACAAAATGGTTGTGTGTTTTGCAGGTGGGAAACGCCGAAAAACGAGTTGTGGGAGGCCATTTTTTCTTGGAAAATCAAGGTGTGGACATTCCATCAGGAGAACCTACCGCAACTCGAAGTTCAGCCTACGGGAGGCGGTTTTACCTTAAAAACCTAAGGTACGGGCGCCCGGGTGGAGCCGAGGAACCAAGTATACCTCGCTGCAACAAGATAAACAAGCTAAACCGCAAGTGCAAGGGCCAGAGCAAGACTTTGTAATTCTCGGGTGGATCCAAATAATGTAACTTTTCATATTTTTGTCGTGTCATTATTCTAGAATGTGTTAGCACGATACTTTTATGCATACGTGCCTTAGAGGTAGAATAAGATTTAGGTGTCAGCACGAAAATCTCTCGGTTACCAGTGAGCTCCATGTTCCGACCGTTTTTATCAGCTTCTTGGTTCATTTTCATGCTCCACGTGATCCGGCGATGCTGTAGGACCATAACATGATCGAAATAAAGCCTTTCCAAGATAGAACATCGTCACCGGCGAGCTTTTAGCCGTTGTCGCCATGGTAAACACTTTTCCGTCCATCACCGGAGTGGGATAAGGTCACCAGTGTGTTCAGCATGCTGAGTTAGGCCCTGGCGATGAGTTTGGTAGATCTGAACGGCCGGGAAAGCATCGGAGGCGAGCTCCCCGTCGTGCGCCGCCGCAGGAACTCGCGGGTGCCTGGAGGAAGAAGATGACCACGGGCCCCACATGTATAGCGCCCGGGATCATCTGTGGGTGTGGGATCTCATGTGGCTACGTGGGAAACATAGTGGCCCGCTGTGTTGCTTCAACCGGATTGTCCCATTTAAATCTAGTGGGCCCGGCCGATTGTTTAAACATTTCCAATAGAAAAATAATTCCAGTTTGAGGGCAAACTTTAGAAATTCATAACTTTCAGTAGAATTATCCAAAAATTCTTAAACAAATTTTGTTAGAATCCATGTGAACAGTACTTTCCACCAATACCATTTAATAGGTATGAAAGTCATTTGAATTGTCTCTATAAATCGATTAAGTTAGATCTTCGGAAATTAATTCCAGATGATCTACTATAGGGATAAATCTCAAATTTGGCTAGGACCTTCCCTTTAATATCCTTGACCTTCAATACAAGTTTCAGCTTCATTTAACAAATCTAAGTGGGGTAAATAATGAAACTTTGCCCTATGTCCATGAAATTCCAAAAATCACAGAATTAATTGCAGAAAATCAAAGAAACTTGTAAAATTCATATCTCACCGTAGAGTGCTTAGAAAAATATGAAACCAATTTCATTAGACTCCTCAAGACTAGCACTGTATGGAAACCTACTTTGCTGCATGTCAAAGCCCCATATTGTCGCTGAAATTTCAGAGAAGAGTAAAGCCTTAAGGATTTATTATAAACACATACTTAAGTGAAAAATCATGAAACCTGGCTAGCAGGTCATATATGATCTACGTTAGATACTATAAAAATCTGAGGGGCATTGAAGTTCATTTGTTATAAAACTCAGTTAATCACGTAATCTATAATAATATAGTTAATAATCAATGAATCGCTGTTTTGCATACTGTTTGTTTTCCGAGCTCGAGGAAACTCCAAAGCCACTTGACAGCCTTACTCTGGAGACTAACAGGGATTTAGACCAGTAACAAGGCAAGTCTCGGTTTACATTTAACAAGCCCTTTATAAAGTTTTATTTTATAATACATGGTTCATTAGTATTAAGGTGTGCATTAGGTTAGTGATGATTGAAACCCCAATTGCATGACCAAATGATCCATGTATGAAAGGGGTAGTGCAGGACTCCGTCGTGTAATTTCATGCAAGGTTAATGTGTAGAAAGATTTGGTAGAAGTCAAGTAGTTGGAATCTACTCGCGAGAGAAAGAATAGGGGTACACAGTTGGTTTTCAAACATAATCCATTCAAATGAAAATGAGATGGGGCAGAGATGTTGGGTGCAACAAGACAAGGAGGTCTTGTGTGCGTAGCTATGCTTGTGTCGATCAAGGACCGTGCCGTGTGCAGCCCTGCTGAGCAAGTTTAAACTGTACCGGCAGCATACTGGATATATGGGCCCTAGGAAACTGATGTAACTTGGTTAACATGGTCGTTGAGGCATTGCTCACCGTATTAAATAAGTTCGTTG
Organism: Neostapfia colusana; assembly: GCA_030760725.1. Classification (NCBI taxonomy): domain Eukaryota; kingdom Viridiplantae; phylum Streptophyta; class Magnoliopsida; order Poales; family Poaceae; genus Neostapfia; species Neostapfia colusana. Next base: position 50,552,414 of record JASWHV010000015.1, read on the forward strand.
AGGGCAGCTAGGTGTCTGCTAACGGGCAACGTTGAGGAAGGGAGCTCCATGTAGGGACCTCCTGCTCGAGACAGTACGACCGGTTCAACGATTGAGTGTTTCTAGTGAAAGGTTGTCGTGTACGACAGAAAGAGAGTGTGCGTTGGGAAGCTTCTAGTATGGGCGTACATATCGTGTATACCAGTTGTCTCCTGATTCGAATCACTGTCCCTCGTGGTTATATGAGTACCGCTTGTTCACTGTGTTGTGATGTAGTAAGAGAGTAGTTTACAGGAAAACAACATTGTAAATATGATTAAGGATTGTATTGCAACTTGTGTGTGATAGTGATATTGCTCATTATGTTTATGTTTCCTAAAGATAAAATTGTAGCTTAACTCTGAAAAAACTAAGGATTTACTTGTAGGTGAGTTCTTTACAAAATAATTACCTTCCCAAGTATCCATTCTGACATGTAGAGTTTCATGCTAAGTTGAGACGGATAAGTCTTGTTGATCGTTGTGCTCACGGTTGCTATATAAGTTGTTATTGCAGGTGATGGGTCATCTATGGTCTCGTATGAAGACGGGTTCGGGATGGAAGCCACACCCCCCTCGTGGTATACGTCTGAATGGGAACCCTGCACGTCGCCATGAGACTTGGATGCTGCTAGAGTGGACCATCCACGGGCTGGATGGTTTCATTATTTTTCTTAGCTTAGGCTTGAGAGCGTGAGCTAATAATAAGACCTCTGCTGTATATATTTCAATGTATGTTTTCACACTTAACTATGTAAATTCAAGTTTATGTTATGTAAATTCAAGTATATTTTCAAGCTTAGGCTTTTGAGGTGTGTTGTTGGGTGTCGCATCGTACAACACCACCCAATGCGATTCTTGGAATGTCGGGACCCAGATCCTCACATTGTGGTATCAGAGTTGTATTGGGAATAACACACTAAAAAAGAATCATATTGCAGAAAACCTTAGGATTACGGTGAGGTGTTAGTAGTAAACCGGTATAAGGAGTATTCTTAGCATAGTTACTTAAGGTGGCAATGCTAACTTCTGTGTTATAATTTGATATTTAAATTATATAACGACGAACCTATGTGGAGGTAAGAATGGTAAGGAACGCCATCGAAAGTGGATCAATTTCGGTTAGCTCACTCATATGAGGAAAGTAGTATGGGATGTCCCGTTCAGAAACGAAGCGGGGAGTGAATATGTTTTTTAAGACTCTTCATGTCTTAGAGATATATGAAATGCACTATCCTCAGTGTGTAAACCCAGGGGCAAGAGTAGGAGACCCTGTTGTGTGGTTTGTAACAATATAGTATGTTCTCTAGGAGTCTTCATATCCTATGAGGCATATGAAAACGCTGGTGCACCAGTATGCTTAATTGCAAAGGTGTGGAGCCCCCTATGAGTGGTGAATAACCTGGTCATGTACCTTGAGACAGTTGGACTCAAGGACGACCCGTATGGTAATGATATGGAGCATATGTCTTTACTTTCAATATGGACCAGCCCGAAATGACAAACCCATGTGTGAATCACTATTGAGCAGTTTTCTGCAGGTCCTCTGACCACGCACTACAGGAAACTCAGCCATTAACGATGGCCGAGGTTATTTATGATGGTTCTAGGTCTGGTCATCATAATATTATTATTTACGATGGCCAGAAACGGCCGTTATAAATAAAAGCTTGTTTACAACAGCCTGAACTAGGCCATCATAAATACCATCTTATTTACGACTGTCCCACACCCGCCGTCGTAAATAAGACTTATTTACGACAGCCAGGACTTCGCTGTCGTAAATAAGGACAATATGACTGCAGACATTCACGCCCACGCCAACCCCGAACGAGCCCGAGCCGCCAACCGCTGCTGCCCCCACCCACCGCCGCCGGCCCTCGCCGCCCCGACTGTCGCAGCACCCGACCCCCACCGCCGCAGCCCCGGATATCGGTGCTCGTGGCTCCTGAGGTCGCTGCCTGCCGTCTCGCGAGCCCCGCTGGCCCTGGCCTCGCCACCCCGGCCCCCTCCTTCTCGTGGACTGTCGTTGTCGCCGCTGGACCTAAACAAGATTTTTTAAATTTTTTTAATAGTTGTTAGTTAGATTAGATATAGTTGTAAATACTTAATCAATTTGCATGTTTTTAGTAGATAAGTATTTTAATTGTTAATTATTTTGTTGAATTTAGTAATTAGATCTCTCTTTAGTTATTTAATTTAGTTAATTCGTTGATTAGTTGTTTAAGCACATTGTTTTTTCTTTACTTTTATACATTATTAATTATTTATTATATATTTGCGTAATTAGCCTTATTTACGACAGCCAGGAATTGGCCATTGAAAATATAGTCTATATATTCACGGGCCCGAGGTTGGCGCGGGCACTCACGCCCGCGCCGACCCCGAGCCCAAGCTGCCACCCGCGGTGCCCATGCCAGCCGACCCCCACCCCCTGCCGCCGCCCCCCAGCCGTGCCGCCCCTGAGGCCTGCCCACGGCAATCACCGCTACCTGTCCCGGAGCCGGCCGCCATCGGCCACCGCGCCACCGCCGCCCGCCAGACACCGCTGCCCGCCGCAAGTAACTTATTTATTAATTAGTGCTTGTATTATATTAAACATTTGTGTTGTTTATTAAGTAGTTATGTTTAAGTGATTAAATGTTTAGTTTAGCTAGTTTACTTACTGATTTATAATTTAAGTTTCTTAATTTCTTTAATTTTGGTGATAATTAGAGTTACATAGTTAATTTAGTTATTAGTTAGTATTATTGTTAATATTTTGTTTAGTTGTTCTTTTAGTTAGTATTATTGTCACTCGTGTCGAACCCGAGCGCACGAGCCATCCCTGCTCCCGCTGTCGCCGCTGCCCCCGGCCGCTGCCGCCCGCGCTGTCTCTGAGCCGCCGCTCCAGCCCCTGGCCCCCGGCACGCCCCCCCCCCCTCTTGGCCGCTGATCCCCGTGCTGCCAGCGCCTGTGCCCCTATGCGCCCTTGACCCCGGCAGCCTTCCCCGCCGTCGCCGTTGGACTTCGAGCCCTCGTCGAGTCATTTTTTAATAATTATGTTTTTTATTAATTACTTGCATGAAATTTTTTTGAAAATTGAGTATTAAATATTCGCTTCACGACGGTTACCTATATACACCATCGCGAGAGCATGTAGTACGATAATTAATAGTAGGACATCTATCGAACCGGTCTACGAGGCGAACGCTGCCGGTGCGGAGGCGAAACGCTCGTTGGAACACGACGGTGTACGAGACACATGCTATGGTTATCTCCTAACCTTTCCCTTTATTTCTCACATGAACATATTTACGAAGATATTGAATGAATCAAAATTGAGTAATGTAACCTATGCGTCACCCGTTTCAACCCACACGTGTCACTTGCGCTATGCACGTGACACGTTTAGGTTCGGAATTGTCCTTTTTTGGACAGTCTCGGAGTGACTGAGAGAGCTTGCTTGTGGCGAGAGGTGATAGGTCTAGATCCTGATGAAGTTTTGGTTGTATAACCCTGATGTTCCCTGCTGCACCATTTCGGGCGTGCAGTTGGAGAATTGTGGGGTTATGCTGCTGAAATTTCGTCAGAATCCGGACCCCATAACTCGTTGTAAGCAAGCTCTTTTGGTCACTCATGGGTGGGATTAGGACACATCCTTCCTAATAGAGATGCAGACGCGTGATATCTGACGTTGTTGATATTGGTTTGTAGGCTCAAATATTAGTGAAGACCGTAGTTGGATGTATACTGATTGGAAAAAGAATGGAAGTTACTCAGATGAGTGGGTGACCAAGACTACGACTTTTGTGGACCGTACTTTTTCATTAGCAAAGATAAATAAGGTGCAGTGTCCATGTAGCAGATGCCAGAATATGAGGTGTTTGGACAAGAGAACACTTTCACTAGACTTATGCCGATACGGTTTTATGCCACGTTATAAGGTGTGGGTCTTTCACAGTGAATCAGCGCCTAAACCCATAGAAGAAAAGGAAGAGGATGTTTATAGCATGGGGGTTGATAGGATGGACGATATGCTTGAATATATACAACCAGACTTTAACGAAGACTCTCCTACACCGGAGGTTGAAGCGTTCTTCAATCTTCTTAGAGCCTCAGAAGAACCGCTAGTGGGCACAAAAAAAGGACACTTCTTTCTTTCATGACACGACGTATGACAATTAAGTCTAAGTATTTTTTTCTCAAATAACTTCTACAACAATCTTGTCAAATTGACCAGCAATATTTTTCCAAAGCCTCATAAAGTGCCTAAAGACATGTAGCACTCAAATATTTCTAGTCTCGGTATGAAATATGAGACGATTGATGTGTGGCTAGACAATTGCATGCTTTTCTAGAAAGAGCATGGCAAAGAGAACTAGTGCTTAAAGTGTGGTAAATCGAGGTTTGTCGAAGTCGATAACGACGACGGGTACAAGGTGATGATAGAAGTCGCACATAAGCAATTTCGTTACTTCCCCATCACACCTCGGTTGAAACAATTGTTCCTCTCTAAAAGAACTGCCAGATACATGAGGTGGCACAAAGAAGGTGTGTGTGACAACGATCGACTAATGGTGCACCCGTCTGATGGTGATGCATGGAAGATGTTGGACAACTTCGATGCAGACTTCGCTAGTGATGCAAGAAATGTTCGCATTGGGTTAGCGACAGATGGCTTCTCACCTTTCAGTACAAATGTCACACCTTACTCATGTTGGCCCGTTTTTGCTATTCCGTACAACCTACCACCTGATCTTTTTGAAGTATGACTTCATGTTCCTTTGTCTCATTCTACCTAGATCAGATCATCTTGGTCCACAACTGAACATGATGTTGCAACCCCTAATCAAAGAGTTGAAAGTTTGTGGACAGGAGTTGAAGCATACGACTATTACAAAAAGCTGAAATTCAACCTATTGAGTTGCGTACTTGTGGTCTGTCCATGATTTCGCGTCATATGGCATGCTTGCTGTCTGGAGCGTCCACGGACATTTTACATGTCCATTATGTGCTTCAGACACAGATTGTTTTCGTCTTACTCTTGATGGCAAGACCTGCTACTTTGATTGTCATAGACGTTTGTTGCCCTAGAATCACGTGTTTAGGCAACAGAAGAATGCTTTCAAAAAGAATACTATTGTGACAAAGAGACCGCCGAAGCATTTAAGTGGGTCAGAATAGCTAATACGTTGGAGAAACTTGTGGTAGATAAAGATCGTCCGAGATTTTTTATAGGTTATGGAGAGTTACACAATTGGACTCACAGATGTGAACTATGGGACCTACCATACATCAAACCGTTGATTTTAATGCACTATATTATGTCATGCACCAGGAGCGTAACATGGGAGAATGCATCATAAGCACATGCATGGATATGCCTGGTAAAATAAAAGATAATATAAAGGCTCGAAACGATTTGGCAGAGCTTTGTAATCGTCCAACGCTTGAGCTCTCTGAAAGTGGTGGTAAGCCATGTGCTTCTTTTTGTCTTAAACCTAACTAGAAGAAAGAAGTTTTGAATTGGATGAAAGGGTTAAAATTTCCCGATGGCTATGCTGCTAGCTTGGGACGAGCCGTTAATGTTAGGAAAGGAAAACTAATTGGGTTAAAGAGTCATGATTATCACATAATCACGGAAAGACTCATGCCCGTTATGTTTTGGGACTACCTTGATGATGCAGTTTGGATGGTGTTAGCCGAGCTTAGCAATTTTTATAGGCACCTATGTGCTAAAGAAATCACGATAGGGATGATGGAGAAGTTGGAGAAGGAGGTATCTGTTCTTTTATGTAAGATGGAAAAAGTATTTCCTCTAGGATTTTTCAATCCAATGCAGCATCTCCTTATTCATCTGCCGTATGAAGCTAAAGTGGGTGGCCTTGTGCAATATAGGTGCATGTATCACGTTGAAAGATCTCTAAGATATATTAAACCAATGGTTGGCAATAGGGCTAGAGGTGAAGGGTGCATCGCTGAAGCATTTACTCTTAAGGAGGTAGGATACATTTCAAGTGTTTACTTTGCAGAGAAAAACAATATCAATGCTTCTACGATGTGGTACAATGTCTATGACGATCCTCCTTATAGTGACCTATCCATTTTTACGACGAGGGGCATCCCTGTTGGTAGTAGCATGAGCTACAATTATACCGCGGAAGAAAGGAAGGTTGCTTTGCTGTACATGTATGCTAATATAGATGGGATGGACAAATATTTCGAGTAAGTATTTATTCTACATCTATGCTACATAGCATTCTTTACTATACCTTAATGCTAATATTCATGTTTTTCAGACAGCGCGTTTCATAAGCAAAACTGGACACTTAGACATTAACCGACAAGCAAGCAGGTAGAAATGATGCGACGAGATGGAATTAATGGAGGGCCTAATTTTCTATCTTGGTTTTGAGATCAAGTAACATTTTCTTGTCACTTCTCTATCCTGAATTAGATAGTAGTATGTAAAAAATATTCTTAAAAGTTCATATTGTGGACTGTGTGTAAAAGATGTTGTCGTCCATCAAGACTTACGACAATTATCTTACGGAATATTCAAAGTTAAAATCTATGGTCGGTACGATGTCAATGGGTTCTGATTCCGTTCGACTCAATTTGAAGCTCTTTGTCCTATTGCTGCAATGACTAATACCAAAGTTGTGACGAGAGCAATCAATGTTGAAGGACGGGAAACAAATTACTTTGGGATCATTAACAAAATCCTTGAATTCATCTTTGCCAGTAATAAGGAATTTAAAGTAGTTTTCTTTGATTGTGACTGGTTTGATAACCATAATGGAACCCGTGAAAACCAATTTGGCGTGGTTTAAGTGAAACAAAACGAAAGGTTGTGAGGGTTTGACTCTTTTGTCCTTGCAGACCTAGTTGAGTAAGTGTATTATCTACCTTATCCATGCCAGAAGACGAGTGCTTGGTGGGTTGTACATAAGGTCAATCCTCATGAACGGTTATATACCCCAAGCGATGTTAGGTACCATAATACTCTGACGTCCATTGTTGAGTTCAATAATGTTTACCAAGAAGAATATCTGCTAGCCTCATTTGTCGTTGAGTCTGGTCAAGAGCTCGATGACTTAGTTGGAAACGCTGATGATGTACAGACTCGCGAGAAGCGCAAACGGAAACCAGTCACTAAAACAGTTTGATGGTCTTGTCTAAGGAGTAGAGTAAATGAGCTAGATTCTGATGGCTTTTAGAATTGAATACAAGTAATGTTTTCTTCATTGATTGTTTCATGTTGTATCTTTTATAATAATTATACTTATCAAAGCATCGTTGAAATAGGATGTTGTCTAACAAGGGTAAGGGGATGAAGAGGATTGTGAAGAGGTTTCTTAGCAGTGCGAGCATGATGGCTCGCACACGAGACGTGGCGGACACCCTTTTACAGGGTAGTAGCTCTGGAGAGAGCAAACGACCTCAGTTGTTGAGACATGTGCCCTCAAAGCTGTCAGGCAGACCTGTTGCCAATCAGCAGACCGAGGTAATTTGACTTAACAATCGTATTCCATTATATTATTAATTAATCCATTTATATTTCTTAAAACTATTATAATATTGCAAGATGACTCAGAGTCAGATTTAGAGGCTGAGGCGCCTCCTACGCCATAGTTGATTGATCACCCGTCCGGGTCAGCTGACCACCCTTCCGAGTCGGTGGACTACCCTTCTAGGTCATCCAGGACACGGAGGCGCAGAGAAAGCGACGGACAAAAAGGAGCCATTATGTGGCTCCTCCTCCAGTTCCTAGAGAAGAAGCAACGCTGCCGGCTATTCGCCCTGTTGGTGACAGGTAAGAGCCCTTACGTTGTAGCTTTAGACAATTACATCGTGCTAAAACTCTTTGATGCACAATTATTCTTGTAGCGGGCGGGAGGACACAACCATCAAGGGTAGACAATGTTAGAGACAGGTCAACGTTGTCTTAGGGAACATCGCGTGTTAGCACTACTCTGGTGAGGTCCCTGGCAGCGATGACAAGCGTATCCCTACCAAGTTATGGGATGATTACGCTCGTGCTACTAACCTGGCATACAAAACTTCTCATGGTGCAGTGTGGGCCGACTTCTGGGTAAGTATATTTAATACATGTTTTAAATTTAGTTCTTCAATAGCTAGAATGTTTAATAGCAATTATGTTTCCGTCTTCTTGTAGAGATGGTACTGTTTGGCAGATCTAGTAGATGCCAACCAAAGGAGAGCCATTTTCAACAAGAACGCCAGGAAGCTTGTTACATTGACAATCTCCTATGCCCGTATTCAAGCAACAAACTATTACTTGAAGAGGCATCAAGGGCAGGAGCTTGGGGCGTTCAGAGACAGCTCCGACACGTACTTGACCGAGAAGCAGTACGTCAAGGTAAACTAGTAGTGTTTTAATTAGGACCCTAATTTTGTAATGTCAACTTTATTTCAATCAATTACTAAATGCATGCAGGTGGAGATTTCTTGGTTGGAGGACCGTCTGGAAGCTTACCGGGCCCTCTGTCGGCTGTGGTCCAGCGAGGACTTCGTCACCAAGCTCAATAGGGCCCGACAGTGTAGAGGCTCTATCGGAGGCCATACGTATGGCCTAGATGGCCATCTATGTCTTGCTAGACAAATGGTAAGGAAAATACCTACAAAACTATATTTATAGTATCTTTATGATACTGACTCAAACTTACAGGAAAACGAGCTCGGTGAACGACCGAGGGACGTTCAGGTGTGGAAAAGAGGTTACAAGGAAAGTGACCCTTCACAGCTCAACCAGCTATGCACTCTGGTGGTGACAGCTCGACTAGTGAGTCCTCGAGTTGATTTACGTTATTTGTAACTAACATTGTTATTGAAAAGTTTTATGTATTGCTTGTATTTGTAGAAGTATGGGAAGGAGGCGGTTAAGATTCACGGCGAAGACTACGATTGGAAGAACGCACCAATCGACGTCAACGCCGTGTATGCGAGCGGTGGCAGTAAAGCGAATGGACGGTGAGATGCTAGTTGTTTTTCTTTCTAACAATTCGAGCTACATTATCTTACTTCTAATATTTTTTATAGTTTTGCCATTTTCGATGGAGTGGTTGACTCGAGGAAGGCAAGGCCTTCGAGGGGATTCTCCTTGCAGTCTTCATCCGCTGGACCCAACCGACGGATGTCGTAGAAGGACCTAGAGCTCCAGAGTGTCTAGGAGGAGCTACGCCTTACACAGGAGAAGATCCAGAAGCAAGAAGCGCTTGACAAGGCTAGAGAGGAGTATCAAGCTAGCTACTTGGCACAGATGCAAGCGACGATAGAGGTAAGAACTTAAAATACTAAGCATCTATATCATTTAATTATTTTAGATGTAATAATGCTTTGCTATCATAGGCCTTAGCCCAGCAGCATGGGCAGTAGGTTTCCTTTCCCTCATGGCAACCGCCGATGGAGCCACAGGTGTCAGCTGAGCCACAACTACCTTCTTCAGTGACATAGATAAGCAACACTTCTTGAAATCAACATAAATTAGATTACTATAGCAAACTGAGTCAAAATTAGTCAAACATAACCAAACATGGACAAACTTAGCTATATCTAGGATATTGTAGCAAAACATAGACAAACTTAGCGAGACTTGCTCAATTCTACCTCATCATAAGAAAAGTTAGTGAAACATACACTTTTGAAGCTAAAACTTGTCTAACAACACTTATACATCACAGGGATCGATGGCGGAGGCTCACACTCCCTCGCCATGGCTACCAGCACCTGGAGCACGACACGAGGACGACATTCCAGGCACCAGAGGTAGCGTACGTGGGAGTGTGTAGCGCAGTGACTTATATTTGAAACTATTGTAATGTGGATGTCTGTCATGTATATATGTGTTTTTGTATCAGCCTGTGAGCTGGCTATCATGCCAGGTTAGCATTTTTATGATTCTTTTTTTAAAAATAAATTACATTCTTATTTACGATGGCCTAGAGGTGGCCGTCGTAAATAAGCATGTGTTATTTACGACGGCCAGCTCTAGGCCGTCGTAAAAAAGCCTGTGTTATTTACGATAGCCTGTTCCTGGCCTCCGTAAATAACCTACCAGAGGGTGCCAGCTGCCACCCTCTCAGTAAGTTACGACGGCCTGTTTAGGCCGTCGTAAATAACTTATTTACGACAGCGGCCATCATAAATAAGCTTATTTACGACCAATCACTTGTGACGGCTGGATGCCATCGTAAATAAGTAATAACTGTCATAAATAAGTTAATTACGATGGTTAGTGGCTTAATTATGATGGTTTAGGTCATCGTAAATGTGACAGTTTTCTGTAGTGGCGTTATCGTATTGCGTGTAGAAAACATTTGTGGGTGATCATTTTGGTGTCACGGGATGATACGTATATGCTAGTGTAATCCGGTTAGGATTTTAATTCCGGTGAGAAAACGTAGTACCGCCATAATGTCTTGTTGCATAAACCAAAAGGACCAATGGAATATAGCAAATGGGATTTAGGGTTTAAATCTTAGCTATTCAACTCCCATTTTGATCTAAGTATCAAAGGGGAGCATAAGGACATCCTAAAACTCATAGATCCAACATCCCCTGTTTCCGGCAGAAATTTTGCTGAAATTTAACAGGGATGATATATTTCTGGAAATTTTTTGAAATTCTGGCAAGAAGCTGGCAAAAATGAGTGATGGCTTCGCGGGATGCCATTTCCCACAAGTCATCCATCCAATGCCCCTTCACAGTGACGGGGAACAGAGCCCAACCAGGTGGGTCAGGGCCCGCTGGGACACCCAAGTGCAAGATGCATGACGTTTTCCTATTCTCCGTCTTCTATCTTCCCCAATAGTGTGGGACTTAAACATATCCGAAGTATTGCAAGAGCTGTTGCAACATTGCCAGAAATCCCGGGAGTTGATGGCAGAAAGAATGGGCCCAACCATTCCCCAATGTAACTCCCGAATCTGTCATCTGTGGAAGAAGAAATTTGATTAAATCAAATACTCAATTCTAACAGCAAGATGATAGTAATAAGTACTGGACTTGTTAAGTAAACCAAGATAGCATAATCAAGTCCCAATTCATACAATCCAAGGTGTTAAGTTTAACCGATCAATTTCCTGCCAGAATTGACCAGTCTGCACTTGTTCCATATTTTGATCTAGTTAACAGCATTTTCATAACTCAAGTTGAATACCAAAGTTAAAGTTAACTTAAAAATATTTACAACGAGCATTTATTTTCCCCTACATCAGTTCTGGATCAAAAGTTATGATATTTCAGAAGTGACAGAAATGTGGAAGAAATTTAGCAGCACTTCTCTTTCAAGAGGCTGATTTGATCCCTATTTTCCACCCATTTCTGCTCCAAATTTGGAGAAACTTTGAGTTACAAAGTTGCAACCTATCTCATAAAATTTCCAATGGTGTATCATGTCTCTTAGAAAATTTTTACTTATGAGTTATGATAGAAAAACAGAAAATCCAGAGACATTTTTTGCTCTGTCCTGTTTCTCGACAGTTTGCCCTAATCTGGGATTTTCAACAGTTTGGCTTGTGATTCTGCTCTGGAAATCTACATAAAAGTTGTAGAAGAAAGTTGAGGCAACACCGTTCGCACTTCTTCCTGTCACGGGTTTATCCCACCGTGAATGGGAAAGAAGATATGGCGAACTCACAGAGCTATTCAACCCAAGTTTCAACTTGAGGTTGTCTACTACCACTTTCTATGCCGCAGCGAGTAAATTGGTAATCGGTGGTCAGTCCTAAACCATTGAACAATTAATAAAATAGTTGAGTCAAGCCACATTGTATTTTGTGACCATGTTCATATCATATTGTAAATAAGCGGGTGTAGAACGAATGACAACACGGACATGACATCTCGCAGTGACCACAGTAGTGAAGATGCACTTTCTTAATGAGAGCCCATCCTTTTGGAATTACTATTGTAAAGATGGTCCCGAGGAATATATTGTGTATAAAGTCATGCTTTATCAATATATGTGCATGTTATGTAGAAATTTAGTTGTCATTATGCTCATGTGGTTTTTTGTCATGGCTGCAGAATGGCTCGCACACGTTCCACCCACAAAGGCATGAGACACCACCACAGCAGCAACCACCGCCTCCACCTCCAATTATGTTGGCGGATGTACTTTCTGCTATGAAAAGTTCACGTGATGAGCAGACCGAGCTTCTGCGAACTCTCGTCCAAAATACGTCCCGTCAAGGGGGACGTCATGACGGAGGAAATCGCCATCCTACACAAAGCTCTCACTCTGATTTTTCTGGCGACACATCCCCCGCTGCCATGTGATCAGCGATACACCAAAAGTACCGTATGGTGTATCGCTGACCATCCGGTCAGAGGTTGCAACCACCAGCACGACACCGATGTTCCGTGGTCAGCAATTCAACACGCTAAGCTTCCGACCACCTCTGCCACAACAGCAACGGGGATTTCGGCGTGCATATCCACAACAACAACGTGCACCCGGATTCCATCCCCAAGTTAGCGGGAGATCAACCAACTACACGTGTTTTACGTGTGGCCGTGTCGGTCATTTTCTGAGGGAGTGTCCAGAGAAGACGCAGGGCAGCGGTCAAGCAATGCACCAAGGTTCAAATCAGCTCCAGGGTCAACCCAAGAAACCAGCCCTGAAACTCAGCAACATCCACCATCTCACTATCAGGATGTGTCGGAAGGCAAACCCGTACTCACGGGTAAGTTCACACTCCACAACCACCCCGTATTCATTTTGTTTGATTCCGGTGCCACTCGTAATTTCATAAACAAATCATATGTTATCAAATATCAAATACCATTGCTCCCCACAAGAATTTCATACATGATTCACTCACCGGGAGGGAACATAGCGTCTCAGACTATGGTGTAACACCCTCAATTTCACTACCATGCATTGCATACATTTTTCATGTAGAGAAGCATTTAAAAAGAAGTAGAAATGGAGAAAGAACCATAGAAATGGAGAAAGAACCATAGAAATGGGGAAAGAACCATAGAAATGGAGAAGGGAATATAGAAATGGAGAAGGGAACATATAAATGGAGAGAAATGGAAATAAGATAGCTGAATTGAGCCATCCCAAATTCCCCCACCAAATTTCCCCAAAATTTCCCCAAATTCCCCAAAATTCCCCTATGGGGAATTTCCCCCAAATTGGCCGCAGCCTTGAGGGAAGCCCTAGGACTCTTTGGTTGAGTCCCAACATGACTAGGATTCTTTGGTTGAGTTCCAATTGGACTAGGACTCTCCTTTTTCCCCCTTATAAATACAACCCCCCAGCCCCCCTACACCTTTGGCCGCAGCCCCCCCCCAACTCGCCGAGTTGAGCCTCCCCCCCTTGCTGGAGTTTGGTCGCCGGCGAGCCCTGCCGATGTGCTCCGCCGACGAGCCCCATCACGCCTCGCCGTCACCGAAGAAGAAGCCCGACGATCTGCCCTACCATAATTCCTCGCAGAAAAATCCCCCGCTGCTGCCGTTGCTAGGAGGAAGGCCCTGCCATAAGGAGGAAGTGAGATAGATCTTCATTACCCATCTTACGACATCGCCGCTATTTCTACGCATCCGTTTTCTTCGCCCCCTTTGAGCAGAAACTTTGGCGTGTGGACAGATCGTGTTTTGATCAATTTTTGACGGTAGAATTGATCTAGATTTTGTGTCAAGATCATCACCATGTCCACACTTGATCTTTACACCCTTGTTAATCATAAAACCCCATGAATGCCATTAAAACATGCAAGAACACGTACAAACTGGTTCTATAAACTGCACTATAGGATTTGCATTCATCTACCCCATTGCATCTTGAGTAAAGTTTATGCATGATGATTGATTGCTGTAAATTTTGTATGTGCATGGTGGTAAGTAGAAGTACAAGCTCAAGAGGCCGTCTACGTGGAACTACAGCACCAAGATTTCAAGACGCTTGAGCAACACGAACCACGGGAGCAAGGCAAGTGCCCCTTCACCATATTGATCCCATGTTTCGAAACTGTTTTGCTTGCGAAAACCCGTATGCTTGAGTCAACTTGATGGGACACCCTTCTATAGGACTTTACTAGTTTTTGTTAACCATCCTTGTCGCTGGGAAAGTTAATGAGTCAGGTATGGTCATTTTTCCTTTTGCTTCACTTAATTTACGGGATACGGGAAGCTGAATTAAGACATGGTTAGCTACTGCACTCATATTAATAATGATGATGATAACTTGATGATGTTAATGAGCATGGAATTGGAGATATCTAGGCAAGCTTGGTTCGTGAATGTTGCTGGATGAGATGGTGGTTTACTTGCTGTAGATCTAAGGACCGGTTCATGCAAGCACACGCCAGGAAAACAGTGCCACCACAAGGCCATATATGGGTGCGGCTTAGCTGACTAATTAGGTGTGTTGCTAGCCTGTTATGGACCGTTGGATGGTGCGGGCAATGGGAGTCGATAGGGACTTCCTTGGGAACCGCATGGCACAAGAGGGGGCCCATGGGGGGAGAATGGTGATTCGAGCCTGCCGGTGAAACCTCAGTGGGTCCGCACATCCTAGTAGCCCCTTTGTAAAGGCTATTTTGTGATCTCTTGGCCATACACCGACGGTTGTGTACTGGTATAATGGAGGTTCTTTCTACTCACCGACGGGTGACGAAATCACAAAATTGTGGGTAAAGTGGTGCCACATCTGCAGAATGTAAAATTATCATGATAGCCGTGCTTCCGGTCACAAGCACCTGGCCTACTTCCATGATTAGAGGTAAAACTTGGGATATTTATTCGGGATTGTTATGGTATGGTCATTGGGATTGGTTTTAGGACTGTTTTCGGTCAGGAAAATGAGTTTGGTTTTGGTTATATGAATATGAGATGGTTATGAATATTTATGAGTATGAGAGGAACTTGAGAAAGATGAATGGCTGGTTGAGACTTGATATATGGTGAAATATGAAGAAGGAATGTTGATGATTTAAGTTGGTTATGATGGGATTTTAACTCACCTAGAAATAGTTACCGCTTTTACCATGTTTGTGAAATAAAATATGTCTGCTGCAATGGGCCTTTTTATTGCCTACCATGTTGTAAGCTACATGTCATACTTTTCCCGCACTTGCTGAGTACGACATGTACTCACCCTTTCATTCCCACATATACATCAGCTGCAGGAGAAGAGTACTTCGAGGAACATGTGGAGTACTAGGCGTGCGCACTACCGTCAACATGTCTGTGGAGTTGAAGTTGGAGCCTGCTGTTTTAGTCACTTTCCGCTGTCGTCTAGAGACTTCCGCTGCAAGAATAAGTTATATATTCATGAGTGAGACATTGAGTCATTATAATAAAGTACTTAAACACTATTTATTCATGGTTATATTCTGAATTCAGTTTGTGGATTACATGTGTATGTGTGATGAACATCCTGGGCACACATATGCATTCACTTGGTTCTATTTTCGGAACCGGGTGTCACATATGGTCCCTAAAGCACCACTTTGTATGAGTGGAAAAATATATCCCACCTCTCTTATTACCTATAGGGTCAAAAGATAGATGTTATCATAGGAATGTCATGGTTAATGTGGGGACCCCTTCTAGATCCACACTTCTCGAGAATCGCATTGGGTGGTACCGTGCGATGCGGCACCCAATAAAACACATATAAAGACATCATATTACATAAATAATTGCAGAAGCTTACAAAGTGTTAATTTTACAAATACTTTACCTCAAAGTACACTACAGCAAAAGACTAATACATCTCACATCTCATAGCTAAAACTAAGCAACAGAGAAACCGTCCAGCCAAGACATACTGCAGCGGCACGGTTGCTCATGAGTATACCACTCAGAGGGTTCCGAGTCTCATCAGACAACCATACTAATAAGCGTCGTGGTCAAACTAGTGTACTCACAATGAGCACGAAGGCTCAGCAAGACTTAACTGTTGCACCAAAACATGAAACTCTACATGAGAGTAAATACATAACATAGGATAGTAAATGGCATAAGGGACTCACCTAAATGTGGATCCTTATTTTCAGATCTTATTAACAGCAGATTAAGAATAACCATGGGCAGCTCAACATCGGAAGTCCACAATCAAACAAGAAACGCTTTCTCTGACATCAATTGCTCAAGGTGGAAACTGAATTTAGTTTGCACTTAATCTATCCATACAAGATAACAATACAATGTTAGTATCACCTTCAAAACAGTGGTGATTAGTTCCTATCTCAATGCAAGTCTTTACTACGTCACGACTGTGAGAACAAGTATGCTCAAATATCTGCGAGCGACGGTGAGAATCAAAAGACACCCGAACTACAAGACACATACGTCCGTACTAGAAGTCATCTCTTTGCACTCCACGGACGTCGTACGTGACAACCTTTGACGAATTCCACCTACGCCGAATCGGTTCGATCGTCCCGGACAGTAGTCCCACCTCATGGTGCACCTTCCGACGTGAAGATGTCATGAGCGAGTTACCCACTACTTTACTACGGCCGTATGCCTGAGGTGACCGAAAAAGTCTCAACGCAGACTTCCTGAGGTACATTGGTTTACTGGGTCCCATATAGCCAGCATGCTTCCAGCACACAACTCAAACTTGTCCAACAGGGCCACACACGGATCGGTCCTTGACCGACATGGGCAGGGCTAATGCACCCAGGTCCCTATGTCCTGTTGCTCCTACAACCTGCCCGGTCTCAACTTCAAATTACTAAGCCAATTCTTGAACCAATCCCATGTGCCCCAATTTCCTATTAATGCTAGTGGAGTTCAACCACTCGACTTCTACCAAATCCTAATTAAGCATGGCAGTTTCTACATGATAAAATGATAACTACCCAAATACTCCATCGAGTTCTCCGGTCATGCAAGTGGAGTATCATATCATCTAGACCTAATGCACAACTAAATCCTAACCAACATAGTGTATACAAAGCAAAAAAACTTAGTAGCAGTTAAATGCAAACCAGAGCTTGCCTTTGTTTTGCAGGTGACTAGTATATATATATATATATATATAAATATATATATATATATTCAGTTAGATTGCTTGTCACTTGACGCTTAATCCCGTGATCCTCCTGAGTTTGATCCAAACTTCAATGGAATCACTCCGTCAAACTCTTTCGTTGATCGCCTTTGTTGTGAACACTATCGACATGCACATGAACAAGTTTTACAATGCAATTTAGGTAATTGAATAATTGAACTTGTTGCACCCCTTGCATGCGTGCAAACACTTTCCAAAACATTCACAACAACTTCATATGCATTGTTCTTGACCCAATCATGCTGCATGATCTCCCGATCAGCTCAACCATAATTCCTCCCGAACTTGGTTGTTGAACTTCATCTTCTCATTAAGACTAGTTCAAGTATCTCCATCACCATCCATGCCGTAACCTCAAGCAACACCTGCACATGAACAAACATCCACTTTTTTTCGAGAATAAGTCCGCGACTTGACTAACGTTAGTCCAAAAACCACAACACTTTACATGAGCACCTCACATAAGCATGTTGCAAACCATAGCAATGTATTAACCACCATAATCAGGCATAACACATTAAAAAATTAGTAAGAGAATACTAAGCAAATATTCCATAAGCCAAGAAGCATGTTCGAAACATTGCAAGTTAAAAACAGAGTGGCTGAAAATTAAACACTATGAAAACAGTTGGTTTGCAGTGACAGTTAATCTTGAAATGCAATGAGAAAGTTCGGACAATCCGAAGCGGGTATTTTGGCAATATTCAAAACTTTGAATGTAAATCATCACTTTTTTTCTAATTGTCAATGTATTTAGCACATATAGGTCTCACACGGGGGATTCCGCAAGCCTAGAACACGTCTTTAGGGTCAAACTTGTTATCGTTGTACTCCACGCCTTCACCATGGCCTGAGCAGCAAATAAATACAACAAAAGCAAGCTTGAGTACCTAAGGTACTCAGCGAATGTGGAAAAGTAATGATATGCAGGCTAAGACAAGGAAAGGTTTTAGTCATGGTTATTGCACTACGCATTAATTCCTATCACCTTAGATTATTAAACACCTATATTACTACATATGTGAGATAATTCCAATCCCATAACCGCATCATCAATGTTAAGCTTCCCACTTAATATTCCCAAACTCTCACTTCATAATCTACTAATCATGAAGAAGTCCAAGCCGCTCTTGACCGTGAGAACGACTATCATGATAGTTTCTAACTCTGCAGAGTGTGTACCTCTTTACCCACAAGTAGTGATTTCATCCCCCATTTTCGGTGGACTAAAGAACCTCCATTTTGCCTGTGGTCGCGTACCATGTTCACACTTCCCAGGTGTGTAGCCAGGAGATCACTACGAGGCCTTTACAAAGAGATTCCCGACGAGCATGAGCCCACTGAGGTTTCACCCCTAACAGCATCCAGGAGACCCCAACCTCCGCTGTAGTGGCCCCCTCTTGAGCCTTGCGATTCCCAAGGTAGTCCAGCTGACTCCTATTCCCCACACCTTTCCAAACACCCACACTTCGTCAAAAATACACCTAATTAGTTGGCCAAGCTGCCCCATCTCAGCATGTGGTGGCACGGTAAAGCCAGGTTAAATGCTCCATGAACCGGTCCTTAGAACCCAGGCAAGCACTAAACACAAATCCAAATTCTTGTGCACACAGCACCAACCAAATACATCCAGCTTGCCTAGATTCCTATATCTACAACATGTCATCAAGTTCCATTCAATGATAAATAATCAAGGTTGCATCTCATTTCCCAAGTATCCCAACTCTAAGCATGGCTAAGCATAAAGAGTATGAATCATAAACATACTAAATTATTCCCATCCAGGTTACAAGGAATAAGTCATGAAAAGCTAGGGGAACAATCCTAACATGGGTTTTATAATTCATGACACAATGCAAATAACTCTAACTAACTTCTCTAGATTAGGTACAAAGTGGTCAAGGACACTTGCCTTCTTCTTGCTGCTCGGGAAGTGGAAAGTCTTGCTCTTGGAAGTTTAGGACTGGCTCTGGGGCTGGTTCTACTCGTGCAAACATACATAGCATAAAAGCAAACAACATTCCATAAGAAACCATCCACACATAATCAATCACATTTTATTACACACCAAGCTTGCACATGGGTATACTTTGCTTTTTAGTTCACTTTGGGCCTAATCATACCCTACAAGCATTTTTACATTCATATATGCCCTAAACCTTGGCCTCTAAATCCTGTTATAATCTTTCCCTAGTATATATATTGCGTTTTCATGAGTTTATATTTATTTTAGTGGCTAAACTATATTTTCAACACCCAAAACTGAATTTTTCTAAAGTTGCATTTCACTATTTCAGATTCTAACTGCAATAGATATTGATTCCTACTATAGATATTAATTGTACACTTCATTCCTACAGTAGATATGAATTTTTACAAGGTTGCATGATTATTTTTATGCCTAAAAGTAGATTTCAGCATTAAAACAGCAAATTAAACACTATACAGAATATATATTGCTCAAAATACCAAAAACAGAATATTCAGGATTTCCCTAAAGTTTTAAATTATTATTGGGAGTCATTTTTGTTTATAATTTGTACTGTAATTAAATTTATATGAATTCCAGAATTCAAAATCTACTATTTTGTTTTGTTTTAGGGCATAAAGTTGAATTATAAACTAATGCAGTATTGAAAGACTTTTCTAACACTAATATCAGGGCCTAATTCCTTAATTAAGTGCTAATCTCCACTTAAAAATGAATACAGGGGCTAGTTTTACATTTTCCCACTGAAGTTCCAAAATTCCAGAAAGTTCCAGGGGCTAAAACAAGTATTTACACGGGTTTTCACAGTTTCTGGAAAACCTTGGGGGTATAATAGAAAATCTGGAGACTAGCGCACGTTTTCTAAAAAAACTCAAGCGGTAGCACGCTAAATTCCCGGCGGCAATCGGCGCTTTAAAGCTGGACCGTCGGATTTTAAACGGGCAATGCAGATTAAAACGCGAAGGGGTACGCGAGGGATTTGACTTCAGCCATCTGATTTAAAACGAACGCCTCATAGTGAGCCACGTCTCTCCGGCCAGCGGCAGCGACGGCGCCTGGCGGTTCCCGCCGGCGATCTCGCCGGAGCTGCTCGGATTCGCGCCTACACTCGCTAAAACTCGAAGTTCTTTGCATAGATCGACTGTGGGGGAGTAGGGGAGCTCACATAGGGGGTTTTCTTGGACCCGAAGGGCTTGGGAGTCGGTCGGCGACGACGTCGATCGGCGAAGCTCATCGGTGATTGTTGGCAGGGCGTCTACGTCGCGTTTCTTCCTGGAGTTTCGGTCGTCGAGCTTCGCTATGGTGTACCGAGAGTCAGAAAGGATCAAAGTTCGAGTTTCCGAGGAGCTCAACGGTGATTGGCGGCTAGCTCTTACCAACGAGCGATGGGATCGGTGTTTCCGAAGAGGATTCTTCGCAACGTTGGTGCTCAGGGATCGTGGAAGTTCCTGTGAAGCGGCGAGGCGAGTTAGACTCGAAAGAACGGCCACGATGACGGCGAATTTGGGAGTTTGGCGGCGGCGTTCACCGGTTGAGAGAAATTCGAGAGCGGGGAAAACAAGAGACGGTCTTGGGGTTTTTAAAGCCAAAGGAGATTGGGTCGAGGAGGTTGAGATCGTGCGGAAGGTGCATGGAGAGTCCGGGATCGTGGGTGGCATGCATCGAATTCGAAATCGGGGTAGAGTCCGGGCGCGGGAAGAAGCCGGAAGTTCGGCTGGGGGCTGGGGAAGAAGGCGCTGATGCCTGGGGCCTGCACGTCGGTGGGAAGAAGCGGGGGAGGGGCTGGCGGTCTGCTGCTAGGCTGCGCGGGGAATTCGGCCCAAGTGCACTCTATTTTTCTTTTTCCTTTTTCTTTTCTGTTTTCCACTTCCAAAGTTGAATTCTGGTTTGAGCTTTCAAATTTTTGAACATGCACGACGTCCACTTGTTTG
This sequence comes from Neostapfia colusana, assembly GCA_030760725.1. Lineage (NCBI taxonomy): Eukaryota > Viridiplantae > Streptophyta > Magnoliopsida > Poales > Poaceae > Neostapfia > Neostapfia colusana. The sequence goes on from JASWHV010000015.1 coordinate 50,573,390, forward strand.
AAATTTGGATTTGCAAATTTCGGTCATTACAACGGTTACAAGGCGTGGTGAAGGTGTTTGAACATGTGTGGAGGTTGGCACAAGTTTGTGACATGATTCTAGCACGTTTGGACGTGAAAAGTTGATTTAAGGTTGGTTCAGACGTGAATCTGAGTTGGAGTCTGAATTGGATGGATTTAGGAAATCAGGCTTGAGGGAGGCATCCCTTGCGGCTGGCTTTTTCGTGTTTTTCTGAGTAGAAGTCATGGTTTGTGTAGAGCTTTTGCCTTGTAATCATCTGGGTCGTTTTCTTCAAGTTTTGCCAGTTGGTTTTGCTCAGATTGAGGTTGCTTTAATCTTTTGGCTATCTAAGTGACTTCTGTAAGAGAGAATAATGGGCAACACACATTCATTCACTCGTGTTCAAAGGATACATATAGGCAGTCCAATAACTATCGATCCTAATAGAGCGGCGTACATGCAATATCCGAGCGCGAGAGCCGGCAGAGACAGTTGAGTCTTGAACGCGACTGGTGTGTGAAAGACGTGCAACGTGGAGGAGTCCGTTGACTGAGCAGTGCCTCGCTAACCCCCCCCCCCCTCCCCCTCTGGCAGTCTCAGCAGGGTTGTAGCCAACGCATAGACTGGCTCTGAAGTCATTGAACAACATTGTTTTTATGTTGTCCGTCCGACTAACCATGATTAGTTGTCCTTATCGCTCACTAGGGCACAATCAGGGTGTTCGACTCGATCAGGGTGATCAGAACTGAACTTAATTATTGTTGTTCGTCTCTTTTATTTAGCCGTTTTTGTTCTTTATTGTCTCAATTGAACTTAATTGTTGTTGTTTGTTTCTTTTATTTAGACGTTTTTTAATTGTATGAAGTGAACTTAATTGCTGCTATTTGCCTCTTTTATTTAGCTGTTGCTGTTTTTTATTGTCTGGACTGTTGCTGATCTGAACTGTTTTAAAAAAAATACTTTGTTTCCAATGTTGCTGAACCTAAAGTTCTAATGTTGTTAGATTAAAGTTCTAATTTTATAATGTGAATATATTTTTCTCCTAATAGACTATTGACTGTTCTATCATGTTTATATATGATATTGAATAATTATGTGTAATTTATGTCTGATCTAAATTCTGAAGTGTTCCATCTATGTGCTATATATTACTATTACCATAGAATTATATATATATATATATGATATCGACTAGAAACTTCTAAAAAATCAGGACAATTTGAAGGTTGACTAGTCGTCCTAATCACCCATTAGGCGACTTAAGAACATTGTTGAACAACGGCGGCAAGCCCATTTTCATAATGCCATAAACTGCTTGTCTCTGGGAACATGCAGCACATGCAAAGCACCAAGGGCGACCTGTTCTGGAATAAAATCTATGTCAATCTCAATGTGGTGTGCCAAAGACGTGTACATGGAGTTAGTTCCAAGCAGCGCCTCGCTAACTTTCTTGCGTGTTCACTGAATTTTTGCATCTGAATGCTCGGATGGTGTCAGATTCCAAATTAAGGGGATTGATTTTGATGGATGCAAGAAGGTTATATTCACGGATTTAATGGATCATGCTATGTTCCTTGACTGGATCACTGCGCATGTTTACCCAACAAGAGTTTCCCTGGACTGCAACCTGACCATATTTATTTCTCGGCTCCATGGATGACGGAGACATTGGATTCCATGAAAAGGAGGATGTTTCAGCGTTCTTTTTCCTTGTGTGCTCGCAAAAGATGGGGCGGATTACACCGGATTTGTGAAAATTTGGCCTCTAGGCTTGTTAGTATGAATTTATGAACCTGTATTGTTAGTATGAATTTATGAACCTGTATCGTTGGATGTCAGGCTTCTTTAAGCTTGAGGATGAATTTGTGATAATTTTCTGAACTTGTATCGATCCGTCACTCTCAATAGGTTCAGACAGCGGGGCCTGACTGGCGGCCACAGCAGTCGACCTCGCCAGCCTAGAATTTTACTGAAAGCAGAAACCTTTTTTTGTGAGACAACAGATTTTCACCTATAAATTCCACAAACAACTAAATAAGTATTCAAAACAACCAAAATAATATATTCACAAACAACCAAAATAGTAATATCTCATAAACAACAAATAAAGCGCCCACAATCTACTAGTGCTACAAAAGCCACAAACAACCAAATAATGTTATAAACAACGAAATAAGGTCATCAACAACAAAATAATATTCATGAATAACAGAATCATTCAACCTATTGTAAGGGCCTCAGTTTTTGACACCCATTTGTAGTGTTCATCCCCACACCACACACCTCATTTGAGGAAGAGTGATGAACACAAATGAAGAGCAAGTAACAATTATCAACATGCTCATTAGGGAACAAACTTACACATTGCAAAAGTGGTATTTCCCACATGTGATATAGATGGGCTGGACATAGGAAAAACTCCTACACTTTGCTAAGGATGTCCATGTCAAGTTTCACCCAAATTCAAAACCTTTTTGAGGTCATCTTGGGTATAGATAGGAAGGGGGCAGTTTGAAAACATATTCAAATTCAAACTGTTTATACCATGAATTTGAAAGTGGAAGGCATATTCTTACTCAGCACATTTTTGTGAGCTCACACACCAATTTTCACTCCATTTGGAGTTGATCTTGACATGAGCTAAGGGGAAGAAATTCAAACTTTATTTGAATTTCAAACTGAACTTGGGCTGAAATTCATTCAAACCAAACCTCATTTGAACTTTGATCAATTCAAATGGCTCATGGGGGAAATAATTTGAATTGCCAAGGGTAGTATGGGATTCACTGTTTACAACAGTGATTAGAAGTAAATTTCAGAGATTAAAAGGAAGGGTGGGACCCACATGTCAGCCTCTACTTCAACACAAACCGACTGAGACTTTTCACTCGGGTCGCCGAGCCGCAGCGGTGATCGCCACCGAGGCCAGCCACCGCGCCACCAGCTGCTTGCCCACGCGCGGGCATGAGGCGGTGCAGAGCCTTCTTAAGGCGCCTGCCCCCCCTCCTCGGCCGAGGTACCGACGTGTTTTCCCGCAAGAACCCAGCACCGGCCCAAAGTTTCCGCAGTTCGGACTTGATCGGAGGACGCCGATCGCAGCTCCCTCCTTCCACTCCAGAGTCCCAGCAAGGTACTAGAGACCTTCCTCCATCCTCCCCATTGCTAGAATTCGGTTGAAACCGATTGATATCGGTTGTGCCGAAAGATCAAACTCGGAACTTCGAACCGCCGCACCTCGGGCTCTCGTGGACAGCCCAACCTGGGCGTTGTCACGCCCGAGCCAAGGCACCCTTGGACGCGCGGGTGACCGGTGCTGCTCATCCCCGAGCCACAGCTCGAGTGGTTGCTCACCGGCGGCGAATTTCCATTTTTCCCCTTTCTGTGTGCAGAACGACCTTCGGGTACGATTCTGTTTAATTCGTGCTCTAGAAAGGATTAGAGGGCCTCAGGCCGCTCTCACACGAGCTAGACACGGTAACGCACGAGTTGCCTTCACAACTCTGGGCCGGAGAACCTCTGTGCCCGGCGTAATTTGAGGTCGACTAATGGCAGAACGAACGGGGGGTATCGGGCGCACGGTGAGGACCTATTTCGGGCCTTCCCCGAGCTGCCTCGGGCTCATGTCGACCTTCTCTGAGGTCCACTGATGCTCCCCGACCGATTTCCCAAGTAGCTGAGGTACTAGGGGAGTCAGCCGACATGGCCGAAGTCATTCCGATATGGCGGCTCGTCGCCGACCATACTCCGGCCGTTGCCATGAGCAGCTGACTCTCGGATCCTGTTCCCCAAGTAAAAGTAGGCAGGGGCGGCCAGAATCAAGAAGTTTGGAGCTGTACAGCAGCCGGCGGCGAGCTCTCCGGCGAGGTCCCTCGGCGGCGGAGCGCGGGTGTCGCGAGATTGAAGAAGGGGGTGGACCCCAGCTGTCAGCGGCCGATATTTTGAATCGGGATCCGGCTGCGGCCGGGATCGGGTGTGCTGGCGCGCAAAATCCTTGTGGGCCACGGTGTGCCATCGCCTAGGCGTGCGACGCGTGTTCCCTGGGCCCACGCGCGAGTTTAAACTTTTCCCCGATTTTCAGATTTCCTTCAAACTTCAAATCCTTATAACTTTGGCTAGAAAGCTCCAAATTGAGTGAACCAAATTTTGCTGGATTCAGCTCTCTGAGTACTTTCCAGAAAATCAAGTTTCACTTCATGAAATTCCTTAATTCTCCAGGATTAATTCCTTAAAGTTTAAATTGTTAGGAATTTTAACTGGAGAATCCTTTGGAGGAAAATCCTGAAATTTTGCTGAGATGTTCACCAAAATATTCTTGAACTACCATAAAAATTTCAGATCCATTTGACCTCATTTAGTCCACCTAATGGTGTGATTAGTAAAACTGTTCCAGAGAAAATAGAAAATGTTCAGAAACATTTTCAGAATTTTCTCTGAAATTGTTTAGCTCATATATTTAGTTAGAAACTTCCAAATTAAGTGAGACCAACTCCATTAGAACCCTCTGAAAATCTAGTTTTCAGAAAGTCATAGTTTGTCTCATGAAAATCCCTAGAACACCCTAAGAGTTCCAATTAAGGTCAAGGACATAATTATTTGTCTAGGGCTCAAATGAGCTTTGCTGCAACTAAAACTTGACCAAGTCTTTGTTTAGGTTGTAACCAAGCCACAGTAAAAGTTTCACAGTCATTAGGTCTATCTAGCAAAGGTTATAGACTTCACAACTTCAAACTTAATACCAATGCATTAAATTAATACATGTATTGTTTCTATCATGTAGTCGCTAAGGTCGAGGAGGAACCCGAAGTCCTAGACTTCGTTACTCCGGGGGAACAGCTAGCCTACGACCAAGAGCAGCAAGGCAAGCTCCGGTTTGCATTAACCTTTTTACAAATTTTTATTGTTTTGAGCACATACTTGTTTCCTTTGTTTTGTGCATTAGAGTCTTGTTTGGAAATCCAACTGCATAGCCAAGAAAACCACGGGTTGGGTTTAGGATTGCAAACCTAGTTAGCCACTGCATTGCTAGGATAGAGTAGGATTCGGTACAAGTCGAGTAGTTGGAACTACTCGCGAGAATAGGCTAGAGGCACATTGCTCGGGTAGAGATAGCACATGATACACACGGCAAGAAAATGAGACCGAGCGGAGAGTAAGGGCAGCAGGACTTTGGGGCCTGTGTGCTGTAGCTCCGCTTGTGTCGATTGAGAACCGAGCCGTGTGCGGGCCTGTTGAACAAGCTAGAACAGTACCGAAGACCTACCGGCTATATGGGAACCGGGAAACTGATGTAACTCGGGTAGCTGGGTATTGAGGCATTGCCCGTCGTTCAGAGGGTAGGTTGAGAGCTCGAGGTGTAAATCGGCTGGCGGCATGGAGATGCGCGTGCAGAGACCTCTTGCTCGGGACGATGGGACCGGTTCAATATTTGGCTGACGGGTGAAAGGTAGTCGCGTACGGCGTCCGTGATGGTTGTTGTAGGCAACATCGAGTACGGGCGTACGTGACGGGTTGTTCGGGTAACCCTGCAGGTGTAAATCGATTATAATCGCCGTCCCTCGCGGTCAGTGAGTACCACTTGTTCACTGTACCGTGACGTAGAAAGAACAGGCTAGTTACATGTTAAAATGTTGCTGATTGAAAGCTGGACATTGATTGTTAATGATATGTTGTAGCTTAGAGCTAATTAAAGTTCTTTTTAACTTTGGGCAAAGTACATGAGAGAAATGCGTTTCTTGTTTGATTGCGGCTCTCTCATGTGCCTTAGCGTAAGGTTCTCCACAACCTGCTGCTAAAACTTGAAAATAAGGTCCTACTAATTAGGCGAGTCCTTGCAAATGATTTTTACCTCCTGCAGCCCATTACCCTCATGTAGAAGTTCCATGTTTAGGTGAGACGGGTCAGACTTGCTGAGCCTTCGTGCTCACTGCTTGTGTTTGAAGCTTTTGCAGGGTTCTATGAGGAAGGGACTCCCGAAGAGGAGACGGAACCCCAGGAGGGGAACCCCGTCGAGTGGGAGTCGTGCACGCCGCAGAGTTAGTGTGCGTGTGTGCTAGCAAGGACACGTTCGAGGGCTGAACGTGCACTTGATGCTTAGTCTACGCCCGCGAGTGTGGACTAAACGTATTTTGATGTAAACAGGTCATAAAACGGTTTATGTACTAAAACTTCCGCTTCCGTTTTGCACCTTTGACGTGTGTTATACGGTGCTGTGCAACGCAGCACCCCTCAGCGTGATCCTGGCTCGACAGGACCAATGGGGTCGTGTCAGCGTGGTATCAGAGCTCGCTTGAGGTTTAACACAGTACAAAGGTCTTCTTTTTCAAAAATCCAGTGAGGAACGAGTTAGTAGCCCGTATAAGGATGTTATTAGCATATAGAAAGTGACATATTAACCTATTTGTTATGTCGGAAAATCGTGCATCTCGGGACGTTCATGTCTTGGGGGTGCACGTAAGCGATGTCCACCAGTGCGCAGAAGCTAAAGGGTGGAGCCCCACGGGTGGCAGGTAACCCGACCCGCTTTAGTATCCTCTACGACTCTTCATGTCGTTTGGGGTATTCGAGCAACGTCTGTCCCTGGCGTGCGTGGTGCAACATGGGAGACCCCGTCACGTGGTCTGAAACGTGAACACGTAACTCAAGGCGTGTTTGGCTTGAGAACATCCGGGCGAGTGATGACGGCCGGGTGTACCAACTGTATAGATTCTGGGGTCGGTGTGCAGCCGAGTCTGATGATTGTTTGAGTTTCTGCAGGTAGCCTGACCACGAAACGGTAGACGTGTAGCATCCGTGTGCGAGTGACGAGTAGTGCCACCAAACTAACGAAGCCGGCTAAGTCCGGTATAGGTTTTTCCTTTGTGAGGACGTAGTACCGACATAAGCTGGTGACGCATCGACGTCACACCCAACTAAATGAACAACTTCATTTAAAAATTTGAAGGTTTTGATCCAAAGTAGTAAAATTGATGTAACTCCTTCCCTTGTACAGGATATTCAAAGTTAACAAGTTTTCAACTTATAGGATGTTAAGGACAGAGCACTCTGTTTTCAGCTAAATCAAGGCTGGAGTTAATCAGAGGTTAGAGGTTGAGTTCTTTCGAGGTTGGGGTCGTATGATACATTTCTGGAAATCTTTGGAGGAGCTTTACAACTTTTCTGTTGAGTTCCAGAGGTGTTTCATCCCTTAACCACTCGAAAGATGCAGTAGAGTTGAAACTGTCCAGAAAACAAGACAGAGCAAAGACTCTCTGTAAACTCTCTGTAAATTAAGTATAACTTCCTGCTTAAAAATCCAAAAATAGGAAATGAGGTAGTTCTGGAAATCTTATGAGATGGGTTACAACTTTGTAACAGAAAGTTTTGTTAGATTAGGAACAGAATTAACTGGGATTCTTGGATCAAATCAGTATCTAAGGCAGGGAGGTGCTGTCCAATTGTTTCCAGAAATTCTGTTAACTTTGACATCTCATAACTTTTGAACCAGTACAGATCTTAGGCCAACCAAATACTTTCTGGAAAGCTATTGAAGTTAACTTTAACTTTGATGTTGAGCTCCAGGACTGGTTTTGCCTTTAACCTGGCCTAAATCAGATTGATATGGAAACTGGTCAGGGCTGTCATGGTAACAGCAGATCAGCAGTCAAATTTGTTTAAAAATTTGAACTATGTTTCCAAGTGTTATGGGTTCAATGACATATCTTATGTTATAACTCAATGGTTTACTGTTTAAATAAATATTTGACATTTCTCAAATATATTTTTACAGATGGCAGCAGATAAACGGTTGGAGAACGGGTGGGTAGTTTCCCACTGTTCTGACCGTAGCGGCTACCCGGAAGCATTGTGGCAAATGCTCCAATATTTCGGGTACAACCAGATGCCGCAATACTTCGCCAAGGAAGAAGGCGAAGAGGGGAACAAGACATGGACGATCCATGTCGAGGTTTCCGCAGGACCTATGCCACCCGGTTGGGTGCCATTCACCGTCACGGTGAGAGGAAGACAACCGGAAGGGATGTGGCAAGTGGCAGCCCGTGACACTATGTCACGTTTCTGCCAACTACACGTGCAGGCTATGGAGGGCACACCATACGCACTCGTTCCGGTGGAGGGACGAGCTCAGCATGTGTGGGAAGAGAGGTACCTGGAGGCAACAGACCCGAGTTGCCCAAGGTACAACCCCGCGGAGGCAAATCTCAGTCTCCAAATGAGGGCGGGAAACGCTGTGATGAACAGCCAAGCTGTTCATGCGGAGCATCTCGCCACCAAGCTCAAGGAGAGCACAAGCCGTGGAGATCATTTTGAGAGTGCTCACAGTGCACTCCGCAATGTGCTCCTTCCGACGATCAAGCGACTGAATGAACAACACAATCAGTTGTGTCGTCTGAAGAAGGCAAAGAAGAAGGGCCGTGTTGACATCGCGGCGTTGCAAGAGCTGGTGCAGACCCTAACCCAGCAGAATGAGGACCTTGCTCAAGAGCGGGACGACGCTATTGAGGAAGGACAAGGCTGGGAAGAGGACTACAACCAGGCTATGGACGAGGTGCATGCATTGCAGGACTTCGTGCCCCCGGTATTGGGCGTACCGGTAGTCTTGGGTCTTCCAGCCATGGGAGAGCCCGGAATGGGAGAAGAGGTGGTAGACCCCGAACCACCAGCCGAGGTACCGGAGGAGGACGACCCACAGGAGGTCGAGTTCTACTCCGAGTAGGGGGTTACGGTTGCCAAGTAGGGCAGCTAGGGTAGCGTAACCCAACTTTTGTAATCGGTGACATGTCGTGTAGACAGTAGCTTATGTATAGGTAGTGACGACATGAGCACGACTTCTCGGAGATCCGAGAATAATGTATCTTGTATAAAGTTTATGCTTTATCAATATATGTGAATGTTGTGCAAGTTAATCATGCGTCGCTTCAATACCTACTGCTGTTTATGGAATTTTGAGTAAGACATGTGCTAATTGCTGCTGTGTTGAATTTCAGAATGACGCGTACTCGTGCCAACCCTGATGTTGGAGGTACTAGCCAAGGGGGAGAGACCTCCCAACCGCCTCCCGAGGACTCCTCGGGACAACAGCAGCAACAGCAACAGCAAACACCGCCACCGCCACTGCCAACGGTTACATTGGCCGACATTGTCGCGGCAATGGCGGGTTCACATCAGCAGCACACAGAGCTGCTGCAAACGTTAATTGCGAATACGTCTCGCCCAGAGAGACGTCAAGATCGTGAGGAGCGCCAACAGAGCTCCTACCCCGACTTCCTGGCGACTCATCCCCCTGTATTCTCGAGGGCGGATGAACCACTTGACGCGGACAACTGGCTCCGCGCCATAGAGATGAAGTTCGGGCTGCTCCAAATCAGCGAGCAGCGCAAGACTCAGTTTGCGGTCCAGCAGCTCCAAGGATCCGCGAGCGCGTGGTGGGCCAACTTCTGTGCTTCCCAGCCCACCGACCAAGTGATGACCTGGGCGGAGTTCCGGATGGCCTTCAGGGCCTATCATATACCGCCCGGTTTGATGAAGAGGAAGACGCAGGAGTTCCTACACCTGCAACAAGGGAGCCGGAACGCGCTGGAATATTCCAGGGCATTCAACGATCTCGCGCTCTACGCGTCGTATCACGCGGATACAGACGAGAAGCGGCGAGACCACTTTTACCAGGGGCTTAACCCGCTCCTGAAGGACAAGTTGGCGATGTTCAATCGCGGCAGCCTCAACGACATCATTGATGCTGCGATTGTTCAAGAGGACTCCGGCAAGGAGTTGGCGGCGGCAGAGCGAAAGCGAAGCGTGCCGCAGAGCAGCGGAGAAGGAGGCGGTCCTTCTCAGAAGTTTCGGATGGTGAATCGCCCACCATCAGGTCCACGCTGGCAACCACCACAGCGGTCGATGCCGTTCCGCAGTCGGCCGTACTCTTCACCGACATTCCGGCCGGCACTGCCAGTACCACCGCCACAACAACAGCAGCAGCGGGCGATGCCGCGTGCGTTTGCACCTCCGCAACGCATGCCGGGCTTTCGTCCATCGAGTACTCCACCAGCAGCGGCCACATGTTACAAGTGTGGTCGTCCGGGACACTTCGCGAGCAGTTGCCCGGAGAGGCAAGGCGGCGGAGTGGCACCACAGTTTCCGGGGAGGAATCAACCCCGGAACCCTACTAATGCGCGGCGGGCAAACCCTAGGCCCGGCACTGTCCACCAGCTTGCCATTGAGGACGTGCCGGAGGGCGAGCCAATCCTTGCGGGTATGTTCCAACTCCACCAGCATCCCGCTATAGTACTATTTGATTCAGGCGCCACGCATAATTTTATTAGCCAAGCTTTCATTGCTAAACACAGCTTGCCAATACTACCCACCGATAGTCCATATTTAATTTGTTCACCGGGTGGGAAGATTTCAGCAAGCGTAATGGTCTCGAAAGCACCATTATGCTTAGCGGGTAGAGTGTACCCCACGTCTCTCATTATCTTAGAGGGGCAGAAGGTCGATGTCATCCTAGGGATGTCGTGGTTAACCCGCCACGGCGCTGTTTTAGACACCGTCCTTCGAGTCGTGCACTTAAACTCAGAGGTGCACGGTTCTCCCTCATTATTTCTGGACAGTCCAGAAATAAAACTTCCAAGTGTCTATCAAGCCACAACCATCAGATTGGAAGACATTCCAGTGGTCCGAGAGTTCCCGGATGTATTCCCGGACGATTTGCCGGGGATGCCACCCGATAGAGAGGTGGAGTTCAAGATTGAACTTGCACCGGGAACCATGCCAATATCCCGAAGGCCGTACAAGATGGAGCCCAAGGAGTTGGCTGAACTGAAGACTCAGCTCACGGACCTTCTGGAGAAGGGTTTTATTAGGCCGAGCTCCTCGCCATGGGGCTGTTCGGCATTATTTGTCAAAAAGAAGGATGAAATGTTGCGGCTTTGCGTGGACTACCGTCCATTAAATGCCGTAACCATCAAGAACAAGTACCCGTTGCCACGGATCGACATGTTGTTTGATCAGTTGGTCGAAGCAAAGATCTTTTCCAAGATGGATTTAAGATCCGGTACCATCAGATTAAGATAAGGGCGGAGGACATTCCAAAGACAGCTTTCTCGACAAGGTATGGACTTTATGAGTACCTGGTCATGTCCTTTGGCCTCACCAATGCTCCAGCTCACTTCATGTACTTAATGAACTCGGTGTTCATGCTGGAGCTGGACAAGTTTGTCGTGGTCTTCATCGACGACATCCTGGTATATTCCAAGTCGGAGGAAGATCACAAGAAACATCTGCGTATAGTCTTGCAACGGCTGCGGGATCACAAGTTATACGCAAAATTCAGCAAATGCGAGTTTTGGATATCGCAAGTGCCTTTCCTCGGGCATATCATCTCAGCAGAGGGTATCGCTGTGGACCCGAGCAAGATCACGCAAGTGCTGAATTGGAAATGCCCGAGAACTGTTCATGAGGTACGGAGTTTCCTCGGACTCGCGGGATATTATCGGAGGTTCATTCCGAGCTTCTCAAAGATTGCCAAGCCAATGACAGAGCTGCTGAAGAAGGCTACCAAATATGTTTGGAGTCCAGCATGTGAAGCAGCATTCAAGGCTTTAGTCAAGCACCTGACATCAGCACCGGTTTTGGCGCAGCCAGACACAACAAAACCGTTCGATGTGTACTGCGATGCATCCGGCATTGGGCTCGGATGTGTGCTCATGCAAGACCGAAGAGTGGTCGCGTATGGATCACGGCAGCTTAGGAACCATGAGCAAAATTATCCAACTCACGACTTGGAGCTCGCTGCCGTGGTACTTGCACTGAAGATGTGGAGGCACTACCTACTCGGTAACCTCGTACATTTATATACCGACCACAAAAGCCTCAAGTACATATTCACTCAGAAGGAACTGAATATGAGGCAACGAAGATGGTTAGAACTGATAAAGGATTACGAGATAGAGATCCATTATCATCCGGGCAAGGCAAACGTTGTGGCAGATGCGTTGAGCCGCAAGTCACACGTCAATAATCTGACCATCACACCGTTGGAAGAGAGCGAACCACCACTACAGGTGATTCCACACGGAGCTCTCTACAACCTAACTTTGATCCCCACCATCCGTGAAGAGATAGCGGCAGCCCAGAAGAATGACAAGGGCATGTCACATTTGCGGAGACGTGTAGACAGTGGGGAGTTGAAATGTTTCCGGAAGGACGGAGACGGCGTCCTATGGTTCAAGAACCGGATTGTCGTACCCCGAAACCCGGAGCTACGGAAGAAAATCTTTGATGAGGCTCACTTATCAAAATTTTCTATTCACCCCGGCAGCAACAAAATGTATCAAGAACTCAGAAGAAAGTTTTGGTGGACACGGATGAAGCGAGAGACTGCAAAATACGTGTCCGAGTGTGATACATGTCGAAGGGTGAAGGCAGACCACATGCGGAAACCGGGACTGCTGCAACCACTGGGCATTCCTGCCTGGAAGTGGGAGGACGTGAGCATGGATTTCGTCGTCGGTTTACCCACCACCTTACGGAAACATGATTCTGTGTGGGTGATCGTCGATCGACTCACCAAAGTTGCCCATTTCATCCCGGTCAACACCAACTACAACGCCAAGAAGTACGCTGAACTGTACATCTCACGGATCCTATGCTTATACGGCGTACCCCGTACCATCATATCGGACCGGGGCACTTTATTTGTGTCCCGTTTTTGGGAGCAGCTACACGCTGCCTTGGGGACGAAGCTGATCCGTAGTTCAGCCTACCACCCGCAGACGGATGGGCAAACTGAGCGGGTAAATCAAATCCTAGAAGACATGCTACGAGCTTGCGCTATCGACCACGGCAAGAATTGGGATGATCACTTGCCGTTAGCCGAGTTCTCGTACAACAATGGGTACCAAACCAGCATCAGGATGGCGCCCTACGAGGCGCTATACGGAAGAAAATGCCGCACACCATTGAACTGGTGTGAGTCTGGCGAAAGGGTTACCTTCGGGATTGACCTTGTCAACGACGCGGAAGAAAAGGTTCGACTGATTCAAGCGAACCTAAGAGCTGCTCAATCCCGACAGAAACAGTATGCGGACCGGAGAAGGCGCCCATTACAATTCGAAGTTGGAGAACACGTATATCTACAGGTGTCTCCAATGAAGGGTGTAAACAGATTTGGGGTGAGAGGAAAGTTGGCACCCCGATTCATCGGTCCATTCCAGATTACCGAAAGATGTGGATCGGTAGCATACCGGCTGAAATTACCAGAAGCACTTTCCGGTGTGCACGACGTATTTCACGTTTCCCAGCTGAGGAAGTGTCTCAAGCTATCAACTACCGTTCAGCTGGAAGACATTGAAGAACTGCAACCGGATCTCACCTATCGGGAGGAACCGGTGCAGATTATTGATGAGAAGGCCCGAACCACACGCAACCGTACGTTGTGGTTCTACAAGGTTCTGTGGAGTAATCACTCCATTGACGAAGCGACATGGGAGAGCGAAGAATTCCTTCGCACTAACTACCCCGACTTTCTCACGTCGCATATCCGGTAATTTTCCACCGTCCTCTCTCTCATTTTCACCTTATAATCTCGGGACGAGATTCTTTTAAGGGGGAGGAATGTAAGGGCCTCAGTTTTTGACACCCATTTGTAGTGTTCATCCCCACACCACACACCTCATTTGAGGAAGAGTGATGAACACAAATGAAGAGCAAGTAACAATTATCAACATGCTCATTAGGGAACAAACTTACACATTGCAAAAGTGGTATTTCCCACATGTGATATAGATGGGCTGGACATAGGAAAAACTCCTACACTTTGCTAAGGATGTCCATGCCAAGTTTCACCCAAATTCAAAACCTTTTTGAGGTCATCTTGGGTATAGATAGGAAGGGGGCAGTTTGAAAACATATTCAAATTCAAACTGTTTATACCATGAATTTGAAAGTGGAAGGCATATTCTTACTCAGCACATTTTTGTGAGCTCACACACCAATTTTCACTCCATTTGGAGTTGATCTTGACATGAGCTAAGGGGGAGAATTCAAACTTTATTTGAATTTCAAACTGAACTTGGGCTGAAATTCATTCAAACCAAACCTCATTTGAACTTTGATCAATTCAAATGGCTCATGGGGGAAATAATTTGAATTGCCAAGGGTAGTATGGGGTTCACTGTTTACAACAGTGATTAGAAGTAAATTTCAGAGGTTAAAAGGAAGGGTGGGACCCACATGTCAGCCTCTACTTCAACACAAACCGACTGAGACTTTTCACTCGGGTCGCCGAGCCGCAGCGGTGATCGCCACCGAGGCCAGCCACCGCGCCACCAGCTGCTTGCCCACGCGCGGGCATGAGGCGGTGCAGAGCCTTCTTAAGGCGCCTGCCCCCCCTCCTCGGCCGAGGTACCGACGTGTTTTCCCGCAAGAACCCAGCACCGGCCGAAAGTTTCCGCAGTTCGGACTTGATCGGAGGACGCCGATCGCAGCTCCCTCCTTCCACTCCAGAGTCCCAGCAAGGTACTAGAGACCTTCCTTTATCCTCCCCATTGCTAGAATTCGGTTGAAACCGATTGATATCGGCTGTGCCGAAAGATCAAACTCGGAACTTGGAACCGCCGCACCTCGGGCTCTCGTGGACAGCCCAACCTGGGCGTTGTCACGCCCGAGCCAAGGCACCCTTGGACGCGCGGGTGACCGGTGCTGCTCATCCCCGAGCCACAGCTCGAGTGGTTGCTCACCGGCGGCGAATTTCCATTTTTCCCCTTTCTGTGTGCAGAACGACCTTCGGGTACGATTCTGTTTAATTCGTGCTCTAGAAAGGATTAGAGGGCCTCAGGCCGCTCTCACACGAGCTAGACACGGTAACGCACGAGTTGCCTTCACAACTCTGGGCCGGAGAACCTCTGTGCCCGGCGTAATTTGAGGTCGACTAATGGCGGAACGAACGGGGGGTATCGGGCGCACGGTGAGGACCTATTTCGGGCCTTCCCCGAGCTGCCTCGGGCTCATGTCGACCTTCTCTGAGGTCCACTGATGCTCCCTTACCGATTTCCCAAGTAGCTGAGGTACTAGGGGAGTCAGCCGACATGGCCGAAGTCATTCCGATATGGAGGCTCGTCGCCGACCATACTCCGGCCGTTGCCATGAGCAGCTGACCCTCGGATCCTGTTCCCCAAGTAAAAGTAGGCAGGGGCGGCCAGAATCAAGAAGTTTGGAGCTGTACAGCAGCCGGCGGCGAGCTCTCCGGCGAGGTCCCTCGGCGGCGGAGCGCGGGTGTCGCGAGATTGAAGAAGGGGGTGGACCCCAGCTGTCAGCGGCCGATATTTTGAATCGGGATCCGGCTGCGGCCGGAATCGGGTGTGCTGGCGCGCAAAATCCTTGTGGGCCGCGGTGTGCCATCGCCTAGGCGTGCGACGCGTGTTCCCTGGGCCCACGCGCGAGTTTAAACTTTTCCCCGATTTTCAGATTTGCTTCAAACTTCAAATCCTTATAACATTGGCTAGAAAGCTCCAAATTGAGTGAACCAAATTTTGCTGAATTCAGCTCTCTGAGTACTTTCCAGAAAATCAAGTTTCACTTCATGAAATTCCTTAATTCTCCAGGATTAATTCCTTAAAATTTAAACTGTTAGGAATTTTAACTGGAGAATCCTTTGGAGGAAAATCCTGAAATTTTGCTGAGATGTTCACCAAAATATCCTTGAACTACCATAAAAAATTCAGATCCATTTGAGCTCATTTAGTCCACCTAATGGTGTGATTAGTAAAACTGTTCCAGAGAAAATAGAAAATGTTCAGAAACATTTTCAGAATTTTCTCTGAAATTGTTTAGCTCATATATTTAGTTAGAAACTTCCAAATTAAGTGAGACCAACTCCATTAGAACCCTCTGAAAATCTAGTTTTCAGAAAGTCATAGTTTGTCTCATGAAAATCCCTAGAACACCCTAAGAGTTCCAATTAAGGTCAAGGACATAATTATTTGTGGAGGGCTCAAATGAGCTTTGCTGCAACTAAAACTTGACCAAGTCTCTGTTTAGGTTGTAACCAAGCCACAGTAAAAGTTTCACAGTCATTAGGTCTATCTAGCAAAGGTTATAGACTTCACAACTTCAAACTTAATACCAATGCATTAAATTAATACATGTATTGTTTCTATCATGTAGTCGCTAAGGTCGAGGAGGAACCCGAAGTCCTAGACTTTGTTACTCCGGAGTAACAGCTAGCCTACGACCAAGAGCAGCAAGGCAAGCTCCGGTTTGCATTAACCTTTTTACAAATTTTTATTGTTTTGAGCACATACTTGTTTCCTTTGTTTTGTGCATTAGAGTCTTGTTTGGAAATCCAACTGCATAGCCAAGAAAACCACGGGTTGGGTTTAGGATTGCAAACCTCGTTAGCCACTGCATTGCTAGGATAGAGTAGGATTCGGTACAAGTCGAGTAGTTGGAACTACTCGCGAGAATAGGCTAGAGGCACATTGCTCGGGTAGAGATAGCACATGATACACACGGCAAGAAAATGAGACCGAGCGGAGAGTAAGGGCAGCAGGACTTTGGGGCCTGTGTGCTGTAGCTCCGCTTGTGTCGATTGAGGACCGAGCCGTGTGCGGGCCTGTTGAACAAGCTAGAACAGTACCGAAGACCTACCGGCTATATGGGAACCGGGAAACTGATGTAACTCGGGTAGCTGGGTATTGAGGCATTGCCCGTCGTTCAGAGGGTAGGTTGAGAGCTCGAGGTGTAAATCGGCTGGCGGCACGGAGATGCGCGTGCAGAGACCTCTTGCTCGGGACGATGGGACCGGTTCAATATTTGGCTGACGGGTGAAAGGTAGTCGCGTACGACGTCCGTGATGGTTGTTGTAGGCAACATCGAGTACGGGCGTACGTGACGGGTTGTTCGGGTAACCCTGCAGGTGTAAATCGATTATAATCGCCGTCCCTCGCGGTCAGTGAGTACCACTTGTTCACTGTACCGTGACGTAGAAAGAACAGGCTAGTTACATGTTAAAATGTTGCTGATTGAAAGCTGGACATTGATTGTTAATGATATGCTGTAGCTTAGAGCTAATTAAAGTTCTTTTTAACTTTGGGCAAAGTACATGAGAGAAATGCGTTTCTTGTTTGATTGTGGCTCTCTCATGTGCCTTAGCGTAAGGTTCTCCACAACCTGCTGCTAAAACTTGAAAATAAGGTCCTACTAATTAGGCGAGTCCTTGCAAATGATTTTTACCTCATGCAACCCATTACCCTCATGTAGAAGTTCCATGTTTAGGTGAGACGGGTCAGACTTACTGAGCCTTCGTGCTCACTGCTTGTGTTTGAAGCTTTTGCAGGGTTCTATGAGGAAGGGACTCCCGAAGAGGAGACGGAACCCCAGGAGGGGAACCCCGTCGAGTGGGAGTCGTGCACGCCGCAGAGTTAGTGTGCGTGTGTGCTAGCAAGGACACGTTCGAGGGCTGAACGTGCACTTGATGCTTAGTCTACGCCCGCGAGTGTGGACTAAACGTATTTTGATGTAAACAGGTCATAAAACGGTTTATGTACTAAAACTTCCGCTTCCGTTTTGCACCTTTGACGTGTGTTATACGGTGCTGTGCAACGCAGCACCCCTCAGCGTGATCCTGGCTCGACAGGACCAATGGGGTCGTGTCACCTATATTGCTTGCCAAACCACAATTCCATAGTTATAGAGAAATAAACATTGTTAGCATTGCCATCTAGATAAACATTAGTATACATCCTTATATGAGCCTACTATCAAATCCTCACCAGTAAGCATTTAAGTTTTAAAAAATAAGTCATTTTATGTACAATATTTAAAACACGCTCTATTGTCATGTTGTGAGGGTCACACCTCAACAACACGGAATTGCACATCATACAAGGACTACAAAATGTTTGCATTCAAAGGTCATCTTGTTCACATACATCAGAGTGGAGTTTGAAACATATTTTAAAACTGCAGAAGCAGTACACAAGTTACATAAATCATATCTCACGTCATCTTGACACTAAAGCAATGGCAAGTTATCATGCCCAAAGATAATCCACGCTAGTAACAATAAGCAACTGGCGGCAGCGAGTAGAGCTTCACACGGGGTGTATAGCCCTTACTAGTGACACACGTCTGGGGACAGCTCCTCACACTTAAATTGGGAATAAATGGACAGTTTTTTGTATAAAATAAGCCTATTTATTAGTTCTTACTTAACAAATTATAGAAGAATTTTAGTTGGCAAGAAAAATAAATTTAGTTAGCACCAACATATAATCCATACAAGTTTACAAGCAATAATAAGTCTCAAATTAGATATGAGCACCCTCATAGAAAATCAGTCATTACTACATGTCGACAAAGTGAACAAGCAGTACTCATCCAAGAGTGACGACGATTACAATCAATTTTCTCCTATAGGGAAACCCGAACGCACGACACGTACGCATTTTCTGAAGTCCCATATGGCGCACTCACTGAATGTTGTATGTGGCAACCTTTCACAATACATCCTAATGCTAAAAATATATACCGTCCCGGACAGGGGTCCCTACACGTGATGTCGACCGAGTCATCAACGTTAGCGGATCTACACTAGATCTGTCCTCTCCGACTCCAACCTAGGGTGGTTGAATGATGTTCAACTACACAGTGACTAAATTACATCCGTTTACTAGTTCCTATATCACTAGCATGCATGTCGTATGTTCAATATTTGTCTAAGGGGCCAACTATGACTCGATCCTCAACCATCATGAGCAGGACTACGCACACAAGACCCATGTCCTGCTGCTCCCTACCACCTGTTCAGTCTCAAATTGCCATTTGTGATCCATATTCCATTATTTAACCTGATATTTCCAAAAAAAATGATCTTGCTTGTAGATTCCAACTACTCGATTTCTCCCATTAATAAAGTCTAATTAGCATAGTGAATAACTAATTCTTGGTTGAACTACCCATTGATCCAAGTGATTTTTATGGACATGCAGGTGAAGTATCAACAACTCCTAGAACTAATGCATACATAACAATACCCACATTACCATGTGTAAAAATAGAAGATTGATAAAAGTTTGCTAATGGAACCGTGTATTGCCTGGGTTCTGCTCAGGTAAAACCTTTCTGTCAGCGGGGTCTAACTCAGTTCACCCCTCCAAACTCGGCTCCCTGATTGCGGCCTCTACCGACATGCACAAATTGCAATATAATCTTCAGAATCGTAATTGCATTGATATATAAACCCTATATGAGCTCAAATAAGTAGTTGGAATGGTAACTATACTTTTTATGATATGGGATTTTATTTGGATTAAGTTTAATTTTAGCTTTTCTGTTATAAAGGACATTATTTTAACAACTAGCTTAAGAGATTAAATCACTTCATAAACTGACAGTTACATATTATACTCAGCTGGTTTACTGGGAATGGGAACATGTAAAGACATTTATCACAAATTTTGAGGGTTTATCAAACCATATTTTGTTTTCTAAAACTTAAATAGCAGCAGGTAATCAATCATTATTTTCCCGAAACCTACATGGCAACATGAGCTAAAAGTTTTACTGTTAGATACTTATCATGCATATATGTGTTCTGCAAATTCTCAGATTTCTCCAATGGTTGAATCTCTCATAGCACTTTCATACAGAAATATTATTTAATGTATTTGTAAATAGAATATAGAGCACTTTCATACAGAATATACTTTCTCAGAGTGTAGATCTAATCCTAAGGAGTCCAACAAACCTTGTTTCACAATTTTATGATTTTCTAAAATTTTCTATATAATTTTTACGAACTTTATAGCATTTTTCTTATTAAGACATGGAAACTCTATTAATTAGTTTTATCAAATTGATCTATTCCATAAATATTCTGGACAGGGGCTGATTCAATGGAAATGGTAAGTAGGTCAAGGTAGTTTCTCACAACATTTTAGACTTTATTGAGCCGTACATTATTTTCTACAATCGTACTGTCCTTTGTTTATGGGATCATTTTTCCCGAGGGTTTCCAATCAATGGGGGCGAAAAAGCAGAATCCAAACAATATTTATTTTTGCATAATATGGAGGTCCAATTAGGTCGAAAGTTTTTCCGTGAGGTACCTGACCTATAAGGACTATACATGCAAAGTCTTAGACTTTTCTGACGAACAAATTGGTTACCATGTTTGAGGATTTCTTTAGTTCATTATAATATTTATAAATTAAATGACAGATTTCAGTTAACAAATATTTCTGCCAATTATACATGTCAAAGCAGTATGATATTTTTTCTTAAGATACTGTACATATATTCATTGTGCAAATATTTAGAATTTTCTTATTGTTGGATCTTTCATAATTTACTCTCCAAGTAATATCAATTAATGCATTTATGGCATAATGCATAATATATTTAAATTAAATAAACATTTAAAAAGTATGTTAGGCCATAAAAAATCTACCAAAACTGATTTTGTATTTTTCTAACATATATTGCATTGTTCATGAATTTTTGATGTTTTACGTCATTTTTAGAATTATATCTGTACAGAAAAAGGTTTGGAATTCTATTGGCCAATGGTTTGCAAGCAACACAGTGGTCTACAAGGTCGGCCGTGGGGGATCCGATGCCACACCAGATCCCAGCTTCTACATCGAGCATGGCCATGGCTGCCCGCCGATGGCGGCGATGCGACTCGTCGGGAGCTCGCCGGAGGCGATGCTCGGTGGTGGGGCCGGGCCCAAAGGGGCTTCAGCGTCTGGGATACGTCACCAGGGGGTTGCAGCAACACCTAGGAGGGCGGCAGCAGGCCAGGAGTGAGCTTGCCATGGTGGCGTACTTCGGCGGTGCCGTGTGCTCGCGCCAAGGTGAGAAAGAAGGGCGAAATTACTAAGGGAAGCTTCACCTCACGGAGATGAAGACCGATGTAAACTCAAATCGCGGGGAAGGTGGGCAGAGAGGGGTGCCTAGCAGCGAGCTGGTGGCGCAGTTGGGGTCGGCGGCGACAAAAGCTTCAATCTCAGGGCGCACTAAGCCGAAAACAAGGAAATAACCAGTGAAAAATGTGTGAACATGAGTGAGCAAGATATGAATGAGGGTAATCGAACCCACGTGCAAAGGAAATGGTGGATTTGGCTGGCAATGGGGTGGAGGTACAGCGGACGACACGGAGCAAGAGCACGTCGATTAGGATTAGTAGAAATTTGTTGAGGGGAAATGCAGAGGGGACTCGGGCGCATAGAATGGTGACAGCGGCTCAGGCTAGGAGGCATCGAGGTGGCGTGGCGGTGAAGCTCTACTCCGGCGGTGGCAATGGTGATTGGTGATATGGCTGCACGAGGAAGAAAAAAAGATGGGCAGGAGAGGACGAGCCAGAGAAGAGTGTTGGAAAGGCCGAGGGGGCGACCTTAAGCACGGAGAGCACTCGCCCCTGGCAGCCACGCGCGAGGTGCGGTGGTGCGCATACAGGAGCGTGTTTGCGAGTGAAAAATGTTCGTGAGTTTTGTAGGAGATAAAAAATAAGGTAGAAGAGGCCTTTTATCTAGAAAATTTAAGGTGTAGAAGACTTAGGGATGAGAAGCTATCCGGGACAAGATCATCGCTTGCAGGGAGTCTTTTTGTCTTGAAAACTTAAGATACGAGTATCCGGGTGGAATTTCGACTCGAGGAGGCCGAGTTACCTCGCTGCCGCAAGATACAAAGGTCGAGTAGGACTTAGCCATTTTTAGGAAGACTCAAAATATTGTAAATATTAGATAGCGTCGTGTTAGCATTCTAGAAGGCTTTGCAGGTCTTTCGTTGGTGCTTTAGAGATAAGGTTGAGTCTAGTTTAAACTTAGGAGATCGGATCTTCAAGTTTGTATCGAGTCTATATAAAGGCAGCTCTCTGCCGACTAAACAATCAAGTCGATCAATACAAGACTTCGTTCATCTACTTTTTCTTATATTTTCGTAGTTTGTATCTTAGTTCTCGTAGTTCTTTGTTATTTTGCTGAGAAAAGCATCCGTCAATCTTCACATAAGTAGGACTTGTCACGTTCCTGATCTTAGGAACCTTTCATATATCCAAGTTTCGGTGACTAACATCGAAATTAGCCACAGTACAGGTGACTTTGATCATCTATTGGTGACTCCATCATTTATTCCATGAACAGAATTGGCGACTCCACTAGGGAGAGATGTCATTTGCATCGACCAAACACATCTACTCCGTTATCAGCACACTCTTGTACCGATCGCAATCGGGAAGATCATGGCTAACGCGTCTTGGAGGAAGGCCAACGGCAAAGCCGTCAACGTGAGCAACGTCATCGACGTTCAACTCGAAGACCTCTCGCTGGAAGACCGTGAACACATCCAAGAGGACCTGGAGCGGGAGATCCAGGAGGAGAAGGTGGCACGTCTGCAAACTAAGCTTGCTTGCTTCTAGAAAACGCAAGGAGGCATCATCTAGAAGGTTGACACACTCGAGGCGACAGCACGCAAGGTAAGCTCACCGATATCACTCGAAGAACTCGTTCAACTTGTAGATGTATCAGCCGCCATGAAGTACAATGCCGATCTAGAGAAGATAACGTCATCGGTAGTGGACAAACCCAAGAATTCATTCAACACGTCCAAATCCAACGTAGAACACACGATAGATCGGAACCTTCACGGAAGATCCGATCTACCATGCAGCAAGTGCAAGATGAGGCAGTAGGCAAACACACGGATGCTAACTCGAGTAGCGCAGTAGGGAACGTAGCTAGCACTTCGTCACCTTGCATGCCACCCACGTACACACAACCCAGGAAGCCTACCGTGAACGTGCTGCAGCCATACTACCAAACAGTGGCGTATGGACCTGCCATTCCACCCACAGGGAGCGGTGTACCACTCGGGCCAGTACGCGGTGCGTACTTTCCTCCACTACCTCCACAAGTTATACCTTGCAACTTGCTTGAACCACTCATGGCACACAAAAATGCACCACATGATGAACTTAGGGATCAAGTGGCTAAAATGCTTAGAGAACTCGGGGTGACGACCAGGACAACTATTAGAAATTATCGTAAGTCTTACCCCGACCACTATAATAATGTCTCGTATCCTAGAGGCTTTAGGGTGTCGGATTTTACTAAGTTTAGTGGGGAGGATTCAAAAACTACTCAAGAACATGTTGTCCAATTCTTGATCCAGTGCAATGACATAGGAATCACGAACGTATACCGGATCAGATTGTTCCCCTGGTCCCTAACCGGCATGGCTTTTACTTGATTCACGTCACTAGCTCCCAATTCTGTCATAACATGGTTGTGTTTACAGCAAAAGTTTCGTGGATACTTCTTCAATGGTGAGGTCGAGCTAATACTATTCCATCTAACCGCAGTGAGGTGAAAACATAATGAACTTGTAGCTGAATACATCAAACGGTTTAGGGAAACTAGAAACAAATGTTTAGCTTAACCGTAGGGGAGAAAGATTTGGCTCATACATCGTTTGCAGGACTTCCAGCGTATCTTAGGGAGAAGATGGATGGCGTCGAGTTTGGAGACGTTAACCAAGTCCTGTAGCGGGCTGTGGAACATGAGAACCGAGCCAGAGAAGCTAAGGCACACGGTCGGTTCAAGGAGATCAACCACAGGGACTGAGAGAAGCAACACATCAATCAAATCAGGGAAGACTGGGCCAATGATGAAGAGATGGAGGTTTGTGTGGCCAAGTGGGTTGAAAACCACGAGAACAAGCCCTTCTCTTGCACTTTCATGAAACCCAGCCCCGGGAACAAGCTTTTTGATGTGCTTTTACAAAACCGGGTCATTAAGCTCAAGAGTGGACATGTCATACCATCACCCAAGCAGCTGGTCAACAAAAGATATTGTAAGTGGCACGACTACTATTCTCATTTGAATAACAAGTGTAATTTCTTTCATCGGCAGGTACAATCGTCTCTAAACGATGGCCGGACGACACTCGGTGATGGCCACTGAATGAAGCTGCACACAGATCCTTTCCCTCTCAACATGGTTAACTTTGAAGGAAAGAATATCCATGTGAGGACCAATCAAGCATTGACAACCAAGGGAAAGAATGGGATCATGCCTAATGATCTATGAAAGAAGATGATCAAGCATCGAAACCCCAAAGTTGGCAGATGGAAGCTTAACGAGTCAAGAAAAATGATCCAATTCAAGCCAACTTCAGAGTATTTGGTCACCAAATACATCAAGAAGAGGCAGGCAAGAAGTGTCATCCACAGGCTAAAATATTGCAAGTGTGACGGGTCGAAGATATTTACCAACAGAAGCTTGGGGAGCACTCTCGAGAAAATCGGGTTTGGGAGGCATTAGTACCTTGAGAAACAGATGATTTTCCAAGATAAATCGCCTTCCCAAGGGGCTCGAGGGGGGGCACGACCCGGAGATCGGTGCTACCTTGGGAAATCGGTGGATTTACAAGGTAAAATGCCATCCCAAGCGAATCGGGAACCCTGGGTGTAGAATCATTACCCAGGTAAGCGAGGAACTAGCCCGACAACTTGGAAACCGAAGCAAAACAATAGGAAAATGTTGATTCCTCAAACCAACCTCAGTTACACGATGAGAAGACCTAGACTGAAGGGAACACGAGCTTGGGACACCAAGTGCTGATGATTGGCTCGGTACCTTGCGTGATCCAAGATGAACTGGCCTCTAGCAACCCGAGGAGTGAAGGCCAGTTCGCAAGGCAAAGTTTGGGTAAACGACCTGAGGTTAGTAGCTCCAACGTGAAGATGGGTGTTGGTCCAAGCAAAGCCAAGAGACCCAAGGTCGATCCAAGACCTCCTAGCAAATGTTCTCGCCTAGTGTCTCCGGAAGGAAGGATCATTGTTGGACCTGGTATCATACTAGCACCCAAACAAAAGATATAAGGGTTGTTTCAACGTGCACGACCACGACAACCCAAGACATCAACCTGCCAGACCAAGATGGCTCCAAAACGCTCAGCAGATGGGATGTGAAGTTAGAGGGGATGAAACAAAATGTTACCAAGACGGTGGCTCTGGGAACAAAGCCAGAACCCCAATGGTGTCCCACAGGGCTCAACAAGACACAAAAGAGGTGTTCCAAAGGCTGAGGGCTCTCGAACATGCTGAGAAGAGGAAGGAGGAGCAGAGGGATCATTGGTTCAACCAAGCACGACCAATGATCACAAAAAAGACCTGGAAGGAGAAGAGGATTGCCCATGAGGAAGCTAGAGATGATGAGAACGAAGAAAACACCATGGGCAAGGACGAAAGCCAGGGCGAGGTAAACATGGTGTTTCATTTACCATCTGAATTTCGTCTTCCGGAAGTTGAGGTGGCCGAGCTCGATCTAGGAGCTAAGAATGTGGTTTTTGAGAAATCAGAGCAGCTTGGCCAGCACATGAAGCCCTTGTACATCTGAGGACACATCAATGGAACACCAGTTGGACAGATGTTAGTCACTAGAGGAGCAAGGGTCAACATAATGCCTGTATCCATATTTGAGAAGCTTGGATACCGAGATAGCGACCTCATCAAGACCAACACAACTTTGAGTCGGTTTCCTGGAGACCCAACCGAAGCCAAGGGGGTTTTGTTTGTGGAGCTCACAGTGGGAAGAAAGACACTACCCATAACTTTCTTTGTTGTCAACGTGAGGAGTCGGTACAACTTGCTCCTTGTACGAGATTGGATTCATGCCAATGGGTGTGTTCTATCCACACTTCACCAATGCATTGTCCAGTGGTTGGCGACGAGGTAGAAGTGGTTGAGGCTGATAATTCGGCTTGTGTAGCAATGGTCGAGTCATCTGATCTTCAACATGAGGATATTAGGTGTCCCACGGGTTGGGACTTAACCGACTATAACTTTGTGAGCGTAGGAAGGAACGGGTTTGTGCCCATATGTGTAAAGCCGACTGGTTTCACTCGGCTCAGCAATGTAACTTGATAATGCAAGATAAACGAGGTCACTTAACTTGGCTGCAGGAGAAAACCGAGCGGTATCGTTTAGGCAAAAACGATATGTGCAAGTTAGTAGAGGACCTCGACGACTTACGGAAGCTTGGGCAAGGGTTTTCCTCCGTGGACGAACGAGAGGAGATAAACCACGGGGATGGATCGGTACATCAGCCAACCTTCATCAACAAAAACCTCGTATGTTCCCAGAAGCAAGAGGTAAGACAACTGCGTAATGGATATGTGGATTTCTTTGCATGGGAATACACCGAGATGTCCGGGATCAACCTAGACCTTGTAGAGCACAAGTTGCCGATCAAGCCAGGTTTTAGACCTCACAAGAAACCATTCAGACAATTCAACCCGGCCATACATGGCAAGATCAAGGAAGAAGTGAATCATCTACTCCAAGATAAGTTTATTCGGCTCTGCAGGTATGCCGAATGGGTGTCAAACATAGTCCCGATAGAGGAGAAAAACACAAGAAAGTTTGGGATATGCATAGACTTCGGAGACCTCAACCGGACTACACCGAAGGACAAGTATCACATGCCCATTGCTGATGTGTTGATCAACAATGCTTCGGGTCACAAGATGATCAAATTCTTGGACGGCGATGCGGGGTATAATCAGATCTTCATGGCTGAGGAGGACACGTCGAAGACAGCCTTTTGTTGCCTCGGTTTCGTAGGATTGTTTGAATGGGTTGTCATGACCTTTGGGTTGAAGAACGCTGATGCAACATATCAGAGGGCTATGAATCTGATCTTCCATGATCTGTTGGGAGACATCATTGAGGTGTATATCGATGATCTTGTGGTGAAGTTGGCTAGATTCCAAGGGCATATGGCTGACTTGATGATGTCCTTTGAGAGGATGAGTAGGTATGGCCTTAAGATGAACCCTCTCAAATGTGCGTTTAACGTGTTGGTTGGACGTTTTTTGGGTTTTATCGTGCATGAACATGTACAAAGGTGTAACCAATTATGTCCTTGAGCATATCATCTATAGATTGGATATTCCATAGACTCTAACCACAGACCAAGGAGGAGCCTTCAATCCTCTCAATTCAGGGGGTTTGCCGAATCTTTTAAGATCAAATTGTTGAATCCCTCTTCATGTTATGTTCAAACTAATGAACAAGCTGAGGCTAGTAACAAGATACTCATCAAGCTCACCAAAATGAAGATTAGGGAAAACCCCAGGGGATGGCACGAGACAATGAATGAAGCCTTATGGGCTCATGGAGTGTATTGGCACAGTGCCACCAAAGTTACCCCGTTTGAGCTTGTGTATGGGCAAGAGGCCATGTGACCCGTGGAAATCCAGATGCAAGCATATCGAGTAGATCAACAAGACAACCTTTCAGTTGTAGATTGTCAAGGATTGATGATGGACAAGTTGGATGAAGTTTCTAAGAGCCGAATGGAAGCTTTGAAAGAGATCAATGAAGATAAGCTCAAGGTGGCCAAATATTACAACAAGAGAGTTCAAGAGAAATCGTTCCAGATCGAAGACTTAGTATGGAGAACGATTTTGCCCTTAGGAACTCGAGACAAGAAGTTTGGCAAATGGTCACCGAGCTAGGAAGGACCTTTTAGGATTGTGGGTATTGTCCCTGGAAATACCTACTTTGTGGAGAACTTGCAAGGAGAAAACTCAGGAAAGGCTATCAATGGAAGGCACATAAAACGATTCTATCCGAGTGTGTGGCAAGAAAGTTAAAATATCTAAGACTTGCAAGGTAAAACAGCTGATTTATTTAGTAAATCTTGGCTTGGAAGATGTTTTTTTGGCATACTCAGTTTGCCCAAAAACAGGGGGCATGTGTTGGGAGTGAAAAATGATTGTGAGTTTTGCAGGTCGGAGGAGCCAAAACAAGGTAGAAGGTGCCTTTATCTAGAAGATTCAAGGTGCAGAAGGCTTTGGAAAGAGAACCTACCCGGGACTAGAGGATCGCTTGCGGGAAGCCTTTTTACCTCGGAAACTAAAGATAGGAGTTCGACCCGAGAGAACCGAGTTACATCACGGCCGCAAGATAAACCAGCTAAACCACAAGATACAAAGACCGAGTAGGACTTAGCCATTCTTGGGAAGATTCAAAACATTGTAAATATTAGATAGCATCGTGTCAGCATTCTAGAAAGCTTTGCACGTCATTCATCCGTGCTTTAGAGATAAGATTCAGTCTAGTTTAAACTTAGGAGATCGGATCTTCAAGTTTGTATCAAGTCTATATAAAGGCAGCTCTTTGCCGATAAAACAATCAAGTCGATAAATACAAAATTTTGTTCATCTACTTTTTATTATGTTTTCATAGTTCGTAGCTTAGTTCTTGTAGTTCTTTGTTGCTTTGCTGAGAAAAGCATCCATCTATCTTCACGTAAGCAAGACTTATCACATTCCTGATCTCAGAAACCTTGCATATATCCAAGTTTTGGTGACTAACGCCAAAATTAGCCACAGTACAGGTGATTTTGATCATCCGTTGATAACTCCATCATGTGTTCCACGAACTAAGGGCACCTATTGATGAGTGGTTTAGGCCCGATCTTCCGAAAGGTAGGTCGATTGAGGTGGAGAACTCGACGTTGATGATCCGCGGCACTCAAGCAGTTCGAACACCCCTTCAATCACTACACCACTGCTCCGTTGGTTATCAACCGTGCAGCACACGCTTGACCTTGCCAAGAAGGCTAATCCCTGCAGGTGCAACCGAGAACACGAGCAAGAACGTAGAAGACGTGATCTGAATGTCACGAAGTTGGGGTTTCACAAAAACCGTAGAACGGTGGCTGTTTATCTAAGAAAAACCCACCGAATATGGTTGGCGACTGCAGTATTTAAAAGCTAGGGTTCGTCCATAAGACCCTTAGACGCGTCCCTAATGGACTCATACGGGATACAAGGCCCAAAAGCCCAATACGGTGGTGCAACACCGGACAGAACTCTGAATTTGACTTGTTTCGACAACTCCCAACAACTACTGGTGAATTTTAATGTGGGACCAAAACCATTGGAAAGTTTATCTCCTCATCTTTCCATGCATATATAGAACGTTAAAAACGGAGTCCGTATGCATCCTGGGCGTCTGTTTTAAGATGGACTGCTCCTGGACTCCCAGTTGAACTAGAGTCCGAGTTGGTGACTGTTTCCATCAACTTGTGGACGTCCCATCTGGTTCTCCACGTCCCCAAATCCTCCTCCCTTTACTTGTTGATTATGTCCATGGTTCCTAATAACAATTAAAACATTCAATAGCAATCCATTCTCAAAATCACATGGGTAGGAAGTTAGGAACGAATTCACCTGCTGATTTAGTAACCGTACTCGTGCTCTTGTGATTGGTCCTTGTATATCAATGTGAGTATCCACTGTTGTGATGTCCTCATCATCCTCCCCCTCTTAAATCAGAGTCGTCCTCGACTCAAGATCATCTTCTTCCCCCAAGTATGGTTGTAAATCTGAAATGTTAAATGTGGGACTAACCCCAAAATCGGGAGGCAACTCAAGCTTATATGCATTGTCATTGATCTTTTCAACAATCTTAAAAGGACCAGCAGCTCGTGGCATAAGTTTAGATTTTCTCAAGTGAGGGAATCATTCTTTTCTCAAATGTAGCCATACCAAATCCCCTGGTTCAAGTTTTACTTCTTTTCTACCTTTACTACCAGAAATTCTATACTTCTCATTCATCCTTTCAAAAATTTTCTTTGTAGTTTCATGCATATTAAGAATGAGTTCAGATCGTTGTTAGCATCCAAATTTATATTTTCAGAAGGAGGCAAAGGTAATAAATCAATAGGAGCACGGGGATTGTAACCATACATTACCTGGAATAGGCTTACCTTTGTAATAGAGTGAACTGACCTGTTGTAAGAAAATTCTATATGTGGTAAATAATCCTCCCAACCCTTTAAATTTATTTTTAAAATAGCCCGCAACATAGTGGATAGAGTACAATTTACTACCTCAGTTTGTCCATCGGTTTGTGGGTGACATGTGGTTGAAAAAGCAGCTTGGTTCCCAATTTATACCACAAAGTTCTCCAAAAATGACTTAAAAATTTTGCATCATGATCAGAAACAATGGTATTTGGTACACTATGTAAATGAATAATTTCCGTCATAAACAAATCAGCAATGTGTGAGGCGTTATCATTCTTATGACAAGGTATAAAATGTGTCATTTTGGAGAAACGATCATCAACCACAAAATACTATCCCTCTCCCTCTTAGTCCAAGACAATCCCAAAACAAAATCCATGGAAATATCCTGCCAAGGTACACTAGGAACAGGAAGAGGCATATAAAGACCATGTGGGTTAAGTCGAGACTTAACTTTATTACAAGTAGTGCATCGTGACACGTAGCGTTCGACATCACGTCTCATCTTTGGCCAAAAGAAGTGTGTGGCCAGCACGTCCTCCGTTTTCTTCATTCCAAAATGTCACATCAAACCTCATCCATGTGCTTGTTGCAAAAGTAATAGGCGAACGGAACTAGCAGGAACACATAGCTTGTTAGCACGATAGAGGAGGCCCTCTCGTAGTACATATTTATTCCATGTTCTTCCTTCTCTACAATTTTCAAAGGCATCTTTGAAGTCCAAATCAGTAGGATATAATCCTTTTATTGTTTCTAAACCAAATATTTTATGATCAAGTTGGGACAGCATGGTGTAACGTCTAGATAATGCATCTGCAATAATATGCTCCTTCCCTTTCTTATGCTTAATGATGTATGGAAATGATTCTATGAACTCAATCCATTTAGCATGTCGTTTATTCAGATTGTTTTGGCACTTAAGATACTTCAAAGATTCATGATCGGAATATATGACGAACTCCTTAGACCAAAGGCAATGTTGCCAAGTTTGTAGAACTCGCACTAAGTCATACAATTCCTTATCATGAGTAGAATAATTCAGAGAAGGATCCTGCAATTTTTCACTAAAGAATGCAACGGGTTTACCTCCTTGTATGAGAACACCTCAAGTACCAATGCCGCTTGCATAACATTCTAGCTCAAATGTCTTGTCAACGTCAGGAAGTTGTAGCAATGGTGCTTGTGTAAGATTTAATTTGAGAACATCAAAAGCTTGTTGCTGCTGTTTGCCCCATCGAAACTGCACTCCCTTCTTCGTCAGTTCATGGAGAGGTGCTGCAATGGTGCTGAAATCCCGCACAAAGCGTCGATAAAAACCTGCAAGACCATGAAAACTACGCACCTGCGTGACGGTCGATGGAGTTGGCCAGCTAGTGATCGCCACAATTTTTGACTCATCCATCTCAATTCCTTGCGATGAAACGACATATCCAAGAAACGAAACTCGATTGGTGCAAAATACGCACTTTTCGAGGTTACCAAACAAACGTGCATCTCTCAATACACTGAAAACAGCATGTAAATGATTAAAATGTTCGTCATATGACTTGCTGTAAATAAGGATATCATTGAAGTAAACCACCACAAATTTTCCAATAAAAGCACGTAAAACCTCATTCATTAATCGTATAAAAGTGCTAGGTGCATTAGTTAAACCAAAATACATTACTAACCACTCATAAAGTCCAAACTTGGTTTTAAATGCAGTTTTCCATTCATCTCCTAGTGCCATTCTAATTTGATGGTAACCATGTGACGCCCTCACACTTACACATATGTTTCACAAACTGAATTCAGAATATATATATATATATATAACCACGAATAATAGAGTTTATTACAATGTCTCATGAGTCTTGGACTCATGCTCACAGTGGAAATCTTAATCTAACAGCGGAAGGCGACATCTTCAAGCTAGCTTGATAGCTATTGTTATAGGAGAGAATTCGGCGTACGGTAAACTCCTATCCCAACTACGCCCATGTTTCAAGGCGCAAGCTCTCAACATGTCCTCCAAAATTTGGTTTGTCCTTTCGGTTTGTCCATCGGTTTGTGGGTGATAGGCGGAGCTAAAATCCAGTCGTGTACCCATAGCTTTCTGCAACTTCCTCCACAATCTAGAGGTAAACTGAGAACCTCGATCGGAGACTATCCTCCTCGGGACTCCATGGCGGCACACGATCTGCTCCATGTACAACTCGGCTAATTGTGCAACGTTGTACTTGGCCCTTACAGGGAGAAAATGGGCTGTTTTCGTCAATCAGTCCATGATAACCCAGATGGAGTCATAACCCGACTGAGTACGTGGCAATCCGGCGATGAAATCCATACTGATGTCCTCCCACTTCCACTCGGGTACCTTCAAGGGTTGCAACAATCCAGCGGGTCTTTGATGTTCGGCCTTGACCAGTTGGCAGGTGTCGCATAGGGCAACGTATTCGGCTATATCCATTTTCATACCATTCCGCCAATAACAAGTCTTCAAGTCCTTGTACATTTTGGTACTTCCGAGATGTATGGAATAGGGTGAATCATGTGTCTCTTTTAATATCATGTCGTGAATGTGCTCCACGTTAGGCACACAAATCCTTTTTCCTAGCCAAAGAGTACCCTTCTCATCTTCTTTGAAATCCTTCTCTATTCCTTGTCGGATCCTTTCCTTGATCTCCTTGATCTCCTCATCCGTTGCTTGGCCTTCTCTTATCTCTTGCTCCAATGAAGAGTGGATCTCCATCACTTCCATCTTGTTCAAGAATCCGAGGTGTAACCGTTCGAACTCCTTACGTAGTTCGGGTGGTAGCTCCCGAACCGTGAGTTTGTGATATGCTCCCTTCCGACTCAATGCATCAGCTACTACTTTGGCCCTTCCAGTGTGGTAGTTGATTCCAACATCATAATCCTTGATGAGTTCCAACCATCGACGTTGCCTCAAATTCAGGTCCGTTTGTGTAAATATGTACTTGAGGCTTTTATGATCCGTATAGATCTCACATCGATGACCAAGGATATAATTTCTCCAAATCTTCAATGCATGCACAACTGCTGCTAGCTCCAGGTCATGTGTAGGATAATTAATCTCGTGCTTCTTTAATTGTCATGAGGCATAGGCTACCACTTGCCCTTCTTGCATGAGCACACATCCGAGCCCTTGTCTGGATGCGTCACAATATATGTCAAAGCTCTTGCTCACGTCCGGCAATACCAAAACCGGCGCTGTGGTTAGCCTTTTCTTCAGTTCTTAAAAACTTTCTTGGCATGCTGGTGTCCATTGAAAGGCTTTTCCCTTTGTTAGCAACTCCGTCATAGGCTTTGCTATCTTAGAGAAGTCCTTAATGAAGCGTCGGTAGTATCCAGCCATCCCAAGAAAACTTCGAATATCCCTCACGTTTCGCGGTTGGTTCCAATTCATAACATCTCCCACTTTTCCGGGATCAACCGATACTCCTTCCTCGGAGATAATGTGGCCTAGAAACGATATCTCCTTTAGCCAAAATTGACACTTGTTAAGCTTGGCATACAATTGATGCTCACGCATTTTCTGCAAGGTCAATTTCAAATGTTCTTCATGCTCCTCCTCACTTTTTGAATACACCATAATATCGTCGATGAAAACCACGACGAACTTATCCAAGTACTCCATGAAGACCTTGTTCATAAGGTACATGAAGTATGCGGGTGCATTTGTTAACCCAAAAGACATGACAGGATATTCATACGAACCATGCCGTGTTCAAAAGGCAGTCTTGGGTATATCGAAGGGCTTGATCTTCAGCTGGAAGTATCCCGACCGAAGATCAATCTTAGAGAACACTTGGGCTCCTTTCATTTGGTCGAATAGGTCCTATATACGGGGCAGAGGGTACTTGTTCTTGATTGTCACCTCGTTGAGAGACCTATAGTCCACGCACATCCTTTGGGTTCCATCCTTCTTGTCTACAAAGAGCACGGGGGCTCCCCATGGTGACGAGTTTGGACGTATAAAACCCTTCTCCAACTGCTCCTCAATTTGCTTCTTGAGTTCTACTAGTTCATTGACGGGCATCCTATAGGGTCTCTTCGCTATGGGTGCAGTTCCGGGTACCAAATCAATGGCAAACTCAATGTCCCGATCAGGTGGCATACCTGGAAGCTCCTCTGGAAAAACGTCCGGGAATTCTTGAACCACTAGGATGTTGTCCAATGTTGCTCCTTTAACGTGGTTCAAGATTGCCTTTTCGGTTGTTTGTTGGGCTGACTCAAACTCGACACGAATACCGTGCTCATTTGTCAACTGCACGCTTCTTTCAGCACATTGGATTACCCCATTGTGGTTGCTTAACCAATCCATCCCGAGTATTATGTCGATCCCTTGGGAATCCAAGACAATGAGGTTCGCAAGGAAGTCTACCCCTTTTATTTTAAGGCTTACTTTCGGACATACTATATTAGTCCTCATCTCTCCACCGGGAGAATTAACTAACATAGCACATTTTAGGTGTGATATGGGTGGATTATGCTTGGCAACATACTTGGATGATATGAAGGAATGTGATGCTCCAGAATCAAATAAGATGGTGGCTGGGCTGGAGTTGGCAAGGAACATACCAATTACGACGTCCTCAGCCTGTTGTGCTTCCTCAGCAGAGACATGGTTCACGTTGCCGCGAGCATAGTTCTGCTGTCCACGGTTTCCTTGATTGTCCCCTCCATTCGGTCACGGGTTCTGCTTGGGCACGTTGCCTTGCTGTCCAGGGCCTCTCCTCGGGCACTGGCTCGTGAAGTGTCCTATTTCCCAGCATGCAAAGCATGCCCTGTTGCCTACGACAGCAGGTACATTGGGGCGGGGGTTTTGAACAGGGGCGCCCATGTTGGGTCGGGGCACAGGAGGCAAGGGCACACGAGGTGCTTGTGCAACGGGTCGTTGTTGTGGTGGCTGACTAGGGCGGTATGCAGGAGCGGTCGATACATACTGCGGTGCGGCCGGGGGCATGTACCGAGGTCGTACGTTGCTCCCTTGGGGCTGGTATGGCATCTTCCTCTTGCACTCTTGCTCGATCTCTCGGATCTTATTTTCAACCACTATAGCCTTGTCAACCAGCTTCTGGAAGCTCGCGTAGTCATTGTTCAGGAGCTGAACCTGGATCTCATTGTTCAACCCTCTCATGAATAGTTATTGCTTCCTCTAGTCTGAGTTGACATCTTCGGGGGCATACCGGGACAGTTGTGTGAACTTGTTGAGATACTCATTCATGCTTCTCTGTCCTTGGCGGAGACCTTCAAACTCCTGTATCTTGAGCATCATTACACCAGCAGGGATGTAATGAGAGCGAAAACTCTCCTTGAACTCAGTCCAAGTGATCGTCTGCGGGTCGACATGAGCGTTACATAGGGCATCCCACCAGTCAGCGGCAACTCCCATAAGTTGGTGCGACGCAAAAAGAACCTTCTCTTGGTCATTGCACTGCACTATGGAAAGCTTCTTCTCCATGGATTTCAACCAGTCGTCGTCCTCCATGGGGTCGTTAGCTTGAGCAAAGGTGGGTGGTCGAGTCCTCATGAACTCACCTAGTCTGTTATGAGCCGGCGGTGGTGGTGGTGGTGGTGCCGGAACGGGGTTGTTGTCGTTGGCCTGCAACTGACCCAAAGTTTTGATCATGGTTTGCATAAGTTGATTCTACATGGCCATCAACTGTTCCAGATTGTTCTCACCAACTCCGGGGTTAACAGGAACTTCATCGTGGTCATCCTCTTGGTTGTCACGGACGTTCCTTCGGCTGGCGTTTCCTCTCACCATATGTGAGAGAGAACGAAATAGAATAGAAGGTTAGAAGGTTAGGTAGATCCGTTCAACTATATGCATCAAGGTGGCTTGGACTATATATATTAGCCCATATGAGGATGTGAACAAGTGCCGAAGCATCTCACGCCTCTTTCTACTTGTGTGTGGATATGGACAACATCTTGAGACGTCCCACAACTCACACTAAGCACATAATCACAAACAATCATCACAAGGGCTCACACAACTCCTATTCAAGGCTTTGTTCAATGGGGGTCCTATATGGCTTAGGGTGTTGCCAATTTGTGATCCAACTATGGCCTTTCCTAGGCTTGCATCCTATGTCAAGGAAGTTTCAAGGCCAATCTATGCATCCTAGGCTTGCATCCTATGGTCAGCGTGGTTTAGCTACCAATCTGTGTCTGATACCAAGCTGTGATCTATCTAAGCGTGTAACCTACCGTCAACCCGTGGCTCTGATACCAATCTGTGACGCTCTCAATTTTGTGGAAAACCACGGAACCGAGAACTGATGCATATGTGTGCCCAGGATGTTCATCACACATACACATATGTTCCACAAACTGAATTCAGAATATATATAACCACGAATAAAAGAGTTTATTACAATGTCTCATGAGTCTTGGACTCATGCTCATAGTGGAAGTCTTAATCTAACAGCGGAAGTCTTATTTCTATGCAGCGGAAGTCTTCTAACTAGTGCGGAAGCAATCTAAGCAGCAGCTCCATCTCTACTTCATCCCCACAGGCAAGGTTGAGAACAGATTACAAGCCTAATGCTCCACTTGGTCTTCATAGTAATCTTCTCCTGTTGCTGATGATGAAATAATAATGCAAGTTTGAGTACAATGATGTACTCATCAAGTGCAGGAAAATATGATATGTAACTCACAACAAGGTAGGTATAAAAAGGCTCATTGCAGAAAGCAAAGTTATTTATCAAAAACCACGATAAAACAGCAACTTATCTTTAAGTGAATGTAATCCCAACATGTATTAAAATACCAATCATACCTCCATTATGTTCATTACCTTCCATGTCCCAACTAGACATTTATCAACCTCATTCTTGCTCATGAATACCTCCTCGTATTCGCTTCCATCTCACGAATACCATCTCGTATTCGCTACCACTTCATCTCATAAACAATTCCGTCTCACACCGAGACCAATCTCGTTGCCATGACTCAACAGCCATGCAATCCATCTTATCACTCGGACTCAACAGTCCCGAAAACATAACCAAAACCAAACCATATAAAACCATAACCAATAACCATATCCAATAACCATCGTAACTAATCATCCCAACTAATCATGGAAGTTGGTCAGGCACTCGTGACCGTAAGCTCGGCTATCATGAGAGTTTTAGACTCTGCAGAGTTTGCACCTCTTTACCCACAAGTTTGTGATTTCGTCACCCGTCGGCGATTACAGAACCTCCATTATACCAGTACATAACCGTCGGTGTATGGCCAAGAGATCACAAAATAACCTTTACAAAGGGGTTACTAGATGTATGGACTCACTAAGGTTTCATCGGCAGGCTAGAATCTCCAATTCTCCCACCCACGGGCCCCCTCTTGTGCCATGCAGTTCCCAGGGCAGTCCTCACTCGACTCCCATTCCTCACGCCTTCCACAGGTCCATAACAATCTAGCAACTTACCTAATTAGTCAGCTAAGCCGCCCCATACTTGGCCTTGTGGTGGAACTGTTATCCTGGCATGTGCTCGCATGAACCGGTCCTTAGATCTACGGCAAGTAAACCACCATCTCATGCTACCTCATTCACAAACCTAGTCTTGCCTAGATCTCCCTCCGATCCATGTTCATCAACAACATCAGTTTCTCATTATTATTACGAGTGCAGTTAGCTAGACACATCTATCTCGCTTCCCAATCCCATGGACTCAGCGAAGCTTAAAGCAAAAACCATACCCGACTCATAAACTTCCTAGGCGATGGGTGGTTTAACAAAACTAGTAAACTCCTATAAAAGGGTTTTCCATCATGTTTGACTCAGCACACACACCTTTTCGCAAAACAAAACAGCTTTCCCAAAACATAGGATCAATATGGTCAAGGGGCACCTGCCTTGTTCTTGCGGTTCCGGTTGCTCTTGGATCTCGAAACCTTGTTGTTGCAGCTCGTCATAGACAGCTCCCTGAGCTTGTCCTTCTATACATGATCACACACATACAAGATTCATAACAATTAATACCATGCACAAACTTTGACCAGATGCGATGATGCTTATGCATGTAATTCCTATGATACAGTTCTTATTAGATCAGTTGTACGTGTCCTTGTATGTTTGCATGGTTTTACGATGAACAGAGGTGTTCGGATCAAATGTGGACGTGGCGATGATCTTGTCTTTAGATCAATCCGATCAACAAGTGATCTGTCCACGAGAAAGCTTCTGTTCGAAAGAAATCGAAGAACAGATGCAAAGAAAACACGATGATGTCGTAAGGTGGTATTGGAGACCTACCTTACGCTCTTCTTGGTCTCGGGGTCCTTCTCTGATCAGACAGATCGTTGGGCTCTCTTCCGGCGATCTTCCTCGACTGAACTCCGACGACGGGCTTACTCGGCAAGTTGGGGCTAGGGCTCTAAGTCGTCGTCTCAGGAGTTGAAAAGAAGTTTGTGGTTTCGTCCAAAGGTTCTGGTTTCTATTTATAATTGGGAGAAGAAGAGTCCTAATCTGATTGTATTTCGAATAAGAGTCCTATTCAGATTATTATTGAATCTTAACAACTTATCTTTAGTTGATTTGGTGCGGTAACATTGTGGAATTCAGGTCGGTTTCCTCTCCGTACCGATATTTCTACCCGTACAGAATCCAAAAACCGCTCTAGAACTCGTTACCTCCGCGGTGATGAGCTCCGGAAGCTCCACGTGTCCACTGGGGCCTGGTCTCCCCTTTTCCGCAGAGACGAGCTCCGATTGTGCCACGTGTTAAGCGAGCAAGACCTCCCTCTCCTTCGGAGGTGAGCTCCGCGTGCGCCACGTATCCTGGCGGTCGGGACCTCCTCTCTATTCGGAGGTGGCTCCGCGCACGCCACGTGTCAGTGCCGGACCTTCCCTCTCTCCGGAGGTGGCTCCGGGTGTGCCACGTATCCTAACAGCGCCAGACTTCCTTTCTTCTCAGAGACGAGCTTCGAGGTTAACACGTGTCCAACAGTGAAGGACCCCCCGGAGATAAGATCCGGTGGTGACACGTGTCCAATAGAACCGGACCTCTCGGAGGTGAGCTCCGAGATCGACACGTATCCCGCGTGACTGGTCCTCTGATTTCCGGGGTGACTAGCTCCGAAGGTGACACGTGTCCTGTGGCTGGCCTTGCTTCTTCGCAGAGGCTAGCTCCGGGGGCAACACGTGTCCCACAGGGTCGGACCTCTCCCCCTTTGCGGAGATGAGCCCCGAGCCTGCCATGTAGCCAATTTAGCGGCGGACCTCTCCCCACTTCGCAGGGATGAGCTCCGAATACGCCACGTGGCCAGCGAGCCACGGGAGTTGTCTTCGGCGCTCTCTGTGAACTGGATTCGGCTCTTTTTGGCTATATTTTTTATTCTTTCTTTGTTCCCACTTCTTTTAAAATGTTTTCTCTACATAAAGCATGAATACATGCAGAAACCAAAAATGAGAGTGTCACAAACCACTACGTAAGTTAATTTTTGTGAAAATAATAGCACCACTCAATTCATCAAGCATGTCATCTAAGCGAGGAATAGGATAACGATATCGAATGGTGATTTTATTAATCGCTCTACAATCAACACACATGCGCCAACTACCATCTTTCTTAGGAACCAAAAGAACAGGAACAAAACAAGGACTAAGGCTTTCTTGAATATATCCGCGGTTCAAAAGATCTTGAACTTGTCGCTGAATTTCCCTTGTCTCTTCCGGATTCGCCCTATACGCCGCATGATTTGGCAAACTTGCCCGTGGAATCAAGTCGATATTATGTTCAATGCCCCTCATAGGTGGTAATCCAGGGGGTATCTCAGGGGGGAAACACATCCGCAAAATCCTGCAAAACAGCAGGGGGCAATGCCATGGACACTTCATGAATTGAAAACATGGCTTCTTTGCATACTAAAGCGTTGTACATCCCCTTGGTATTAAATAAATCAGCAAGGTCAGATTTAGTTGTGAGCAACGAAGGTGATTTTAACTTAATTACTTGCTGTGTTTCAGAGTCTAGTGATTTTGTTGTCTTATCATCACGCGTGTTACTTTTCTCAAAATGTACAATTTCAGAAGGAGTCATGGGAAGCAAAGTAATTTTCTTTCCTTTATACATCAGAGTATATTTATTAGTTCTACCATGATGAATAGCATCCGTATCAAATTCCCAAAGACGTCCCAACAAAAGAAAACAAGCATCCATAGGTACGACATCAAAATCAGCAAAATCATGGTAAGAACCAATCGAAAAATGTACCCTCACTGTTTGTGTTACGCTAACCTTACCGCTGTTGTTGAACCACTGAATGTGGTATGGATGAGGGTCTGCTCTTGTTGTCAACCCAAGTTTCTTGACCACATCCGTGTTCATCAAGTTGTTGCAGCTGCCTCTATCAATTATAGTGTGCACACGGCAGTCCTTGACGATGAGAAACATGTGAAAAAGATTGTTTCGTTGTAGCTTGTCATCCGCCTCAAATTTGGAGCTCAAAGCACGCTGCACAATTATGCTTCTATAATTTTCTATTGCTGCAGTACCAAGTACCTCTTCATCTGTGCTATAGTGGTCATCTTTTTATCCTGCAACGTTAGTAGCAA
Organism: Neostapfia colusana; assembly: GCA_030760725.1. Classification (NCBI taxonomy): domain Eukaryota; kingdom Viridiplantae; phylum Streptophyta; class Magnoliopsida; order Poales; family Poaceae; genus Neostapfia; species Neostapfia colusana. The sequence continues at coordinate 50,613,775 of JASWHV010000015.1, forward strand.
GAGAATATTTATCTTCAACATCCGAAGTACTATCATACCCGCCATCATCTCGTGCTATGTATGCTCATTTGCTAGGGCAACCTTTCATCACATGACCAACTCCCTGGCAACTGTGACACTTAATCTTGGAAGTTCGACTCGTGGAAGGAGTGGAAGACGTAGGCTTGAATGGTGTCGTCTTGCTGCCCTCCGGCGCGTGAGGAAATGGAGTAGTAGATGAAGTTCGTTGGCCACCATTGGATGGTGTAGTGGCAGTAGGAAAACTCGAAGATGGTGCTGTTTTAGATGGTGTAGATGTCGAACGCGGTGTGAAGGTGCTCCTCGTGCGTTGGTGCTGCTGCTGTTGGCGGCCCTGCAATTCTTTTTCTGCCCAACATAGTCAGCTGAAATAATCTGTTAACAGTATATATTCCTTATAATCAACAATGTCCTGAATTTCACGCCTCAACACCCCATAAAAACGAGCTATTTTATCATCCATGTCCTCTACTACCCCACAACGCAACATACCCTTTTGTAACTCTTGATAATGCTCCTCTACGGACATGTTACCTTGGTCTAAGCGCTGCAATTTTTGTGAAGGTCCCGCTAAAAAGAAGAAGGAACAAAACGAACACGCATAGCTTCCTTTAATCTATCCCATGTTGGAGGATCAGTTCTTGTTTTAACAAGTTCATTCCACCATATGATAGCAAAATCCTTAAACTCACTAGTGGCTTGACGAACTCTATGTTGTTCAGAAACAAGGTGGGCATTAAATTTCTGCTCTAATGTCATCTCCCAATCAAGATATGCCTCAGCATCATAAGCACCAGAAAAAGAGGGTATAGTAAATTTGACTTTAGCAAAAGGATCATCAAGAGAGCGATTAAAATTGTTATGACGATCATTTTAGTTATTAGGATTTTTACCTCCCATGCCTCGTAGATAACGTGGAAGTCGTGGTTGATTGTTATGATCTTCCATATTATAAGCACCGTCTTCACGATATTCAGCGAGAGGCAGCCGCGCCTTAAGAGTATCCATCCGAACAACAAGATCAACAAGTTGGCGATTCAAGGTCATCAATGACGCCTCTGTCGATGATTGGGTTTTGGTGAACATATCTATCATTTCCCTCATCATGTCATGCAACTTAGCATGTTGAACATATTCATCATCCCTTTTATCTTCTGCCATTGTTAGTAGTAAATAAAAGACAACAAAAAAATGTTATCCCTATCAACTACAAAGGATAGTGGCAATGTGAAAAGTGGAAGGAAGGAAACAATCTCTCTCTCTCTCTCAAGCGTCTTACCACGTTCTTACAAGTGTTCTTACTGACACAACAGGTGGTAAACGGTGGACGGTGAGAACCAATGAAGCGTGGAGTGATTGCAAAGGTACCTGTTTTGCTCAAGAGAAAAAGTGGAGCTTGGATGGCATAATATGGTGGCTAATAAGCAAAAATCGTTAACAGCAAAAACAAAGTTGAATAAGTATTCACTGTAGGAACTGTTGCTGGTTAACAAGTGTTCTAGGCCTAGCACAACACAAGGCAGTAGAAACGTAAATAGAAAATCAGGAAGATATAACCAAACAAGTACAGCACAAGTGTATAGGCCAACTGTTTTCAAGGGTATGCTATCAATGCTTTAATATATGTGCTCTCTTCACTATTTTTTTCTTTTGTTTTATATTTTTTCTGATATTTTTTGTTTACTCAAGAGCACGAAAATAGAAAGTACACAACTTTGCAGCTCAATTGGATGTAAGATGTGGCCTATAAAAAATCAGTAAGATTCTTTAAAATCAGGGCTGAAACTTCGGAGGCCGGATAGTCTATCTTCCGAGGGGAATTTGGCCAAAGAAATTTTGCCGAACACGGTTAAGCCATGGAAAATCGGTTGTGAAATTTCGAGTAGATCAATTTGAAAAAAAATCCGCCCGATTTCGAGTTCGTATGCAAAAGTTATGTCCGTTTTAAGGTAGGCTACCCGAGTTACTGTTTTTTTATGTTGATTCAAACTCGGTTGCGAAGAAGATCTCGCAATAGGATGTGAGAAACAATCGGAATTTAGCAACGGCGACTGATGGGATGTTGTGTAATGAATCAAGGAGGACTGGCACAATGATTTGTCACCTGTTCTAGGGCTGACGGTGCGGGAGTTCACGCAAGGCGGCTAGCTAGGGCAAACCGATGATCTTGGTGGCTCGGTTTGTTGTTTAGGGATTGTGGAATAGGTGAGCAAAAAGAAAAACAAGGAAGAAAACCGATAACTACGACCCAAAAAACACAAAGCTAAACCAGCAACAAGACTCGACCACACGAATGCAAACTCAACAATGCAAACCGAAAAACGAAAATTGCATGCACTATGGTCTAGGAATCGGTAAACACGATATGTTTTTGTGGCTTTTTCTGTGGACTCTAGATATGAAAAACAAAAACTAATCTAGTGGGAAATCAAAGTACCTCACGGGCAACCTGAGATCTGATACCAAATGATGAGTGGTTTAGGCCCGATCTTCCGAAAGGTAGGTCGATTGAGATGGAGAACTCGACGTTGATGATCCACGACACTCGAGCAGTTCGAATACCCCTGAAATCACTACACCACTGCTCCGTTGGTTATCAACCGTGCAGCACACGCTTGACCTCGCCAAGAAGGCTAATCCCTGTAGGTGCAACCAAGAACACGAGCAAGAACGTAGAAGACGTGATCTGAAAGTCATGAAGTTGGGGTTTCATAAAAACCGTAGAACAGCGGCTGTTTATCTAAGCAAAACCCACCGAATATGGCCGGAGGCTGCAGTATTTAGGTTCGTCCATAAGACCCTTAGACGCGTCCCTAATGGACTCATACGGGATACAAGGCCCAAAATCCCAATACGGTGGTGCAACACTGGACATAACTCTGAATTCAATTTGTTTCGACAACTCCCAACGAATCCTGGCGAATTTTAATATGGGACCAGAACCATTGGAAAGTTTATCTTCTCATCTTTCCACGCATATGTAGAACGTCGAAAACGAGTCCGTATGCATCCTGGGTGTCTGTTTTAAGATGGACTGCTCCTGGACTCCGAGTTGAACTTGAGTCCGAGTTGGTGACTGTTTTCATCAACTTGTGGACGTCCCATGTGGTTCTCCACGTCCCCAAATCCTCCTCCCTTTACTTGTTGATCATGTACATGGTTCCTAATAACAATTAAATCATTCAATAGCAGTCCATTCTCAAAATCACATGGGTAGGAAGTTAGGAACGAGTTCACCTGCTGATTTAGTAACCGTGCTCGTGCTCTTGTGATTGGTCCTTGTATATCAATATGAGTATCCACTGTTGTGATGTCCTCATCACCTATCCCAAAGTAAAAGTAAGTATGGAGAGGGAATGACAGGTGGGACCCAAAATTTTCTTTAGTTTTCCTATTTCAATTTGCCCACTCTTTCTAATTTGAAAATAAATACCTAGAGGTTACCAAAAATGGTAAAAAATTGCAGAGGGGTTCTACACAATATATTATTCATTTTGGGAAATCCGATTGGAATTTTCCTTAGTGAAATTTAAATTATGGTTTTTCTCCAGTAAACAATTGTTTAACTCATAATTTGCAGAAATAATATCATAAATTCAGAATAAAGATTTTTATGCATGTCTAAGGTGGGCAACATTTCTTGTCAACTACTGGTAACTACTTGAACTATGGAGCCGGGCGTATGGTCTGAATCAACGATAGTGTGATACTTAAAATAAGATAATAATTATAAGGAGGCTGCTATATCTCTAATCTATACTAGGTACGCCAGTATCTTGGTCATCTGACCAAGGAGCATCACGTTGGCTTTGAAGCAGCAGCATGGTACTAGTATTTTGTAGACGTGGTTCCGTTATTCCTATTTATCTCTATCTATTGGTGGGGAGGTATATGAAAGACCGAATAAGTGGAATGAGGCCCAAAAGGGATTGGGGTTTTAGATCCTTCGGTTTTCTAGGCCGTAGAGGTACTTGACTTGTAAAAGAATTTTATAGAGTGAAACAGAGTTTATACAGTGGAGCGGAGTGAAGACCCCGAGGGGCGAAGCGGAGCGAAGGAGAGAAAAGCAGTAACGTAGAGGAAGGCACCTGCGCTTACTCACCCTAAGGCGACAAGGGACTGAATCGTCAGGATTTAGTTCATGTGCTTGAATGGTGAAATTTTAAATTTCATCTCATTTTGCAGATTTGCGTCAATTTCAATTTTGAATTTGAGTTTTCAAATTGTATCACGATTTCATGTGTCTTTTTAGAACATGGGTTATTGTATTTTTGTAGGTCTCGCCCGCCGCCATCCTCCCCCACCGGTACAACAAATACCCATCTAGCTATGTACCTCTTAGTGTCTACAACCAAATCGTCTTCCAACTCTTCTGAGTTTTATTCTGCTTGTCTCCTCTTTTTTTTTTGAAAGCTCAGGGGAAGGAGTTCCTGCGATATGTCATATCAGAAGAAAGATTGACCCAATTTTTATGTGAAACTGTATCCAAAAACTGTATAACATGTAGGACTACAACACTTCCTCCAATTGGATTCACAACACCACTAGCCCGATGCACACATAAATAAGACTCTCTATCAACCTAGCTACTAGTTGGCGGTAATGAAACTTAGACTCTAGATAGACCTCCAAATATAACGTCTCCAAGGAGGGATACAACATAGAGACACCGCCGTCATCTATAGGATTTTCATAGGGAGGATCTACCATTGAGGGGTACATCGATGACATCTCAACAGGACTAAAGACACCCGCAAGGGCCGCTGTTGTCATCCTGAGTCTCAGTCAAGGCATGGTTTACACCCGTACCCATGCTCCCTCCACTTGACTGTCGCACCATGGTCACTAGCACCGACAACAACCTCTAGGACCGATAAGCGCTCCACTCATAGCACCGCCTTAACGACCTGTGGTGATGTCTCCTATCGTAAAACTACACCACATTCGCGGCGAACACCACCACGCCACACCCGCGGTCACCACAGAGTGCCATGCCAATGGCACCTCTGCATCATAGCGCACCGTGCTCGCATCACCATGACAACCACCAATGCCACCGTCCACGCCGCACCTGCGGCCACCACTAGACCACACAACACATGCGGTCACCACCACACCACTCCGCACCTATGGCCGATTCATAAGACAACGCCAATGCCTCCTTGGCACCTCGCCGCAGCAACAACGCCACCACCGCACGCCACGCCAATGCCTCATCTGCATCGTGTCGCGCCAACAACACAGTCACCACGCATCACCGCTCACTATTGCAGGCACAGATCTAGTGCCCCCATCGTGGATCCAGCATCATCCCGCCCAGATCTGCTGTTGTTGGCTCCGGCCCTTGACGTCGCAGGGCGCCACGCTAACGCCGTGGAGGAGGGTCAGCCCGTACCGATGAAGTCGCCACATCGTGGTGCCGGCGAGGATCCGGCGGCCCCTGTCACGGACCCAATGTCTTTTCACTCAGATCCGTTGTCATCGACCCTGACGAAGTCACCTCATCGCTGTTCGGCCCAACGCCATCAATGCAAGGCCCCGTCACCACCTTCTTGGTGCCCCTGAGCGGCGGCACGCTGAGGGGTTGAGGTAGAGCTGGGACTTGGGCCGGGCCAATTCCGGGCGGGCCAAAGCCCGACGGGCTGGCAGGGCCCAGGCACGAAAAAGGCACGAAAAATATTCGGGCCGGGCCGGCCCGGCACGGAATTTCGGGCCGTGCCGTGCCCGGGTTTGGTATGGTCGGGCGGCCCGGCACGAAAATGAATTTTGGGCCGTGCTCGGGCCGGCACGACCCGAAATGAGCCCATCGGCCCGAAAAGGCCCAAAAAAGGTTAGGTTTAGAGTGACGACGCCGCCCGAAGTCTGAAGCCGCCCGCACAGCTGCCAGAGCCCCGAGGCCCGCTCACGCCCGCGCAGCCCGCCCGCGAGCGCCTCCCCGCTCGCGTCGCCCGCGCCTCCGGCGCCGCACGCCGCCCGCGCCTCCAGCGCCACATCTGGCCAGCCCGCGCGCGCCTCCAGCGCCGCACACCTGGCCAGCCCTCGCGCGCCGCCCGCGCATCCAGCGCCGCATACCTGGGCAGCCCGCGCGCGCCGCCCAAGCATCCAGCGCCGCATACCTGGGCAGCCCGCGCGCGCCTCCCCGCGCGCGCCGCCGTGGTTACTGGAATCGGTAAAAATCAATGATTTTGGATCGATTAGCAAGGTACAGAGACCAGAAGACCTGGCGCGTTTTGGAAAATTCACGGGAGGAAGCAGGTAGATTTGATTTAGCGCCATTTCTAATATATTTTGGATTGTTTTTGATTTTTTGTTTTACAGATTTTTTGGATAATTAACGGGCCATGTTTGGGCCTGGCCCGGCCCGAAAATGGCCCGTCGGGCCGCGTGCCGTGCTCGGGCTACATTTCTCCATTTTCGTGCCTACCGACCTGGCCCGAAAAGGCCCGTAATACTTTCGGGCCGCAAGCCAAAATGGCCCGAAGCACGAAAGGGCCGGGCCGTGCCGGCACGGCACGGCCCGACTCCCACCTCTAGGTTGAGGCGTCTCCTGGGCAACGCTGTGGCAGCTGGGAGTTGGGACTGGGCTAAAAGTTCTCCTAGTTCACCTTTATCCCCACGTCAGTATTTTCAAACACATAGCATCTGCTCCAGCCGTTAGACTATACATTGTGGCAGGCAACGCAGATTCATACCACCATGGGGGTTGCAACGCCTACAAGCAAGTTGCATCCTTTAAACGCATGAATTTGACATAAGAATGTAGTACCAGTTGAACCATAACACCAAACCTTAACAGGTATAACTAGTGGTCGTAAGCGGGTTCGGTCCACGTGTTCTTTCACAATTAATTTCATTCTTTATTAAGTATTAGTTCAAAAATAAATATATAAATTTGGCTCGATCCTAATTCGATCCGGCTCTTCACATTGCTAGTTTATTTTTTGCCTTTTATCAGCCCTAGGTATAACCCCTTCCGAATACGGGGAACTAGGGGATATTTCAACAAAAAACAAGCCTTACAGCAATTTTGTTTTCAACTTATCGCAGAAGGTCAACAACATTGGCTCGTAGCTGCTAATCACCACGCCGTTGAACAACAAAGCTGTCGTCGTCACGGATCACAAAAGCTTATTGCAGCACCCTTCGTACTTAAACGAGCAAACAACCAATGCGATGCAGGTAGTTCTCTGCTTGGGTGGAAGATCATAGTTGATAATGATAAACAAATGAACATAATGGAATCGGTACTTTCTTTATTAATAATTTGGCGTTTATATACATGAACAGAGGATGGCGGTTAGCCGGAGAGGTGCAGGTGATTTTAGGTGCAGAGCGCACACAGGCGCCGGTTGCAGCTGGAGTGCGTAGTGGTGACAGAGATGCGTGTCTGCGTTGTGAGCAACCGTTGGTAACGGTTTCAACTGGGCATTTTGTTTTGTAACACTTCCCCTTGAACAATTGAACTTCGATATACTTCATGTATAATCTCGTCCAAAAAACCTGTCGGGAAAATATGAGTAGATTCGATGTCTGTGAAAATTTCACTAAAACCCAGAGGGAAAAAATTGATACAGCACATTGTTTTAGAAAAAGCACTGGAAGAAGCTCCGGCATATATTTATAAGGAAGAGGTTTAGTTACAGAAGCGTTTCCGGAGGACTAATTGTCCTACCAAGATTATAGATTTCTGAGCAGAGTACTCATCCTTTAGGTCCGCAACCCTGTCAAGATGTCGCGCTCCAGCCGCAGCCCAAGTCCTTGCCTAATCCTTGATCCCCTGAATGAGCTGGGTGACCGTTTGTTCTTTTACTTCGAAAACTATGGCGTTACGTTCCTTCCGAGCAGCCAGCAAACAAGAATAATCAGTGATGAACATCGCTTGCAACCTGCTTCCTGGTTCCAGAGGTAATCCCACTATACCAGCACGCAATGTCCAGACCATCTTGCCATCGCGCTGGGTGCAGATCAGGAAATCGGGTCTAATTAGCAAGCAATGTCCAGATAACACTAGCAATAGGGCATTTCTTAAACAAATGCACAACGGTTTTGAGGTTCCAACGATATAACGGACAGAAGCATTCATTCAGCCATGCTCGGATTTGGAGACGCGTTACTGTCCAGACACGATGTTCGAGGAGAAGCCAAATGAAAAATTTGTATTTAGTCGGCATCCAGACCTTCCATACCATTTGTGGGAACCATGACTTGTATCCACCTTTGAATTGCAACACCAAACTATATCACAAATATACACTAGCTGTAGGATCCAAGGATAGAAGATCAACTATTAGAATGGGGTGAATGATAGATGGTATATGACACGACCACAAGGTCCTGTCGAGCCAGGATCACGCCGAGGGGTGTTGCGTTGCACAACACCGTATAACACACGTCAAAGGTACAAAGCGGAAGCGGAAATTTTATTACATAAACAAGTTTATGAACATGTTTACATCAAAATAAGTTTAGTCCACACTCGCGGGCGTAGACTAAGCATCAAGTGCACGTTCAGCCCTTGAACGTGTTCTTGCTAGCACACACGCACACTAACTCTGCGGCGTGCACGACTCCCACTCGACGGGGTCCCCCTCCTGGGGTTCCGTCTCCTCTTCGGGAGTCTCTTCCTCATAGAACCCTGCAAAAGCTTCAAACACAAGCAGTGAGCACGAAGGCTCAGCAAGTCTGACCCGTCTCACCTAAACATGGAACTTCTACATGAGGGTAATGGGTTACATGAGGTAAAATCATTTGCAAGGACTCGCCTAATCAGTAGAACCTTACTTTCAAGTTTTAGCAGCAGGTTGTGGAGAACCTTACGCGAAGGCACATGAGAGAGCCGCAATCAAACAAGAAACGCATTTCTCTCATGTACTTTGCCCAAAGTTGAAAAGAACTTTAGTTAGCACTAAGCTACAGCATATTATTAACAATCAATGTCCAGCTTTCAATCAGCAACATTTTAACATGTAACTAGCCTGTTCTTTCTACGTCACGGTACAGTGAACAAGTGGTACTCACTGACCGCGAGGGACGGCGATTATAATCGATTTACACCTGCAGGGTTACCCGAACAACCCGTCACGTACGCCCGTACTCGATGTTGCCTACAACAACCATCACGGACGCCGTACGCGACTACCTTTCACCCGTTAGCCCAATATTGAACCGGTCCCATCGTCCCGAGCAAGAGGTCTCTGCACGCGCATCTCTGTGCCGCCAGCCGATTTACACCTCGAGCTCTCAACCTACCCTCTGAACGACGGGCAATGCCTCAATACCCAGCTACCCGAGTTACATCAGTTTCCAGGTTCCCATATAGCCGGTAGGTCTTCGGTACTGTTCTAGCTTGTTCAACAGGCCCGCACACGGCTCGGTCCTCAATCAACGCAAGCGGAGCTACAGCACATAGGCCCCAAAGTCCTGCTGCCCTTACTCTCCGCTCGGTCTCATTTTCTTGCCATGTGTATCATGTGCTATCTCTACCCGAGCAATGTGCCTCTAGCCTATTCTCGCGAGTAGTTCCAACTACTCGACTTGTACCGAATCCTACTCTATCCTAGCAATGCAGTGGCTAACGAGGTTTTCAATCCTAAACCCAACCCATGGTTTTCTTGGCTGTGCAGTTGGGTTTCCAATCAAGACTCTAATGCAAAGAACAATATTTAAAAATGTGCTCAAAACAATAAACATTTGTAAAAAGGTTAATGCAAACCGGGGCTTGCCTTGCTGCTCTTGGTCGTAGGCTAGCTGTTCCTCCGGAGTAACGAAGTCTAGGACTTCGGGTTCCTCCTCGACCTTAGCGACTACATGATAGAACAATACATGTATTAATTTAATGCACTTGTATTAAGTTTGAAGTTGTGAAGTCTATAACCTTTGCTAGATAGACCTAATGACTGTGAAACTTTTACAGTGGCTTGGGTTACAACCTAAACAGAGACTTGGTCAAGTTTTAGTTGCAGCAAAGCTCATTTGAGCCCTCTACAAATAATTATGTCCTTGACCTTAATTGGAACTCTTAGGGTGTTCTAGGCATTTTCATGAGACAAACTATGACTTTCTGAAAACTAGATTTTCAGAGGGTTCTAATGGAGTTGGTCTCACTTAATTTGGAAGTCTCTAACTAAAGATATGAGCTAAACAATTTCAGAAAAAATTCTGAAAATGTTTCTGAACATTTTCTATTTTCTCTGGAACAGTTTTACTAATCACACCATTAGGTGGACTAAATGAGCTCAAATGGATCTGAAATTTTTATGGTAGTTCAAGGATATTTTGGTGAACATCTCAGCAAAATTTCAGGATTTTCCTCCAAAGGATTCTCCAGTTAAAATTCCTAACAGTTTAAACTTTAAGGAATTAATCCTGGAGAATTAAGGAATTTCATGAAGTGAAACTTGATTTTCTGGAAAGTACTCAGAGAGCTGAATCCAGCAAAATTTGGTTCACTCAATTTGGAGCTTTCTAGCCAAAGTTATAAGGATTTGAAGTTTAAAGGAAATCTGAAAATCGGGGAAAAGTTTAAACTCGCCGTGGGCCCAGGGGACACGCGTCGTACGCCTAGGCGATGGCACACCGCGGCCCACAAGGATTTTGCGCGCCAGCACACCCGATCCTGGCCGTAGCCGGATCCCGATTCAAAATATCGGCCGCTGACAGCTGGGGTCCACCCCCTTCTTCAACCTCGCGACACCCGCGCTCCGCCGCCGAGGAACCTCGCCGGAGAGCTCGCCGCCGGCTGCTGTACAGCTCCAAACTTCTTGATTCTGGCCGCCCCTGCCTACTTTTACTTGGGGAACAGGATCCGAGGGTCAGCTGCTCATGACAACGGCCGGAGCATGGTCGGCGACGAGCCGCCATATCGGAATGACTTCGGCCATGTCGGCTGACTCCCCTGGTACCTCAGCTACTTGGGAAATCGGTCGGGGAGCATCAGTGGACCTCAGAGAAGGTCGACACGAGATCGAGGCAGCTCGGGGAAGGCCCGAAATAGGTCCTCACCGTGCGCCCGATACCCCCCGTTCGTTCCGCCATTGGTAGACCTTAAATTCCGCCGGGCACAGAGGTTCTCCGGCCCAGAGTTGTGAAGGCAACTTGTGCGTTACCGTGTCTAGCTCGTGTGGGAGTGGCCTGAGGCCCTCTAATCCTTTCTAGAGCACGAATTAAACAGAATCGTACCCGAAGGTCGTTCTGCACACAGAAAGGGGAAAAAGGGAAATTCGCCGCCGGTGAGCAACCACTCGAGCTGTGGCTCGGGGATGAGCAGCACCGGTCACCCGCGCGTCCAAGGGTGCCTTGGCTCGGGCGTGACAACGCCCAGGTTGGGCTGTCCACGAGAGCCCGAGGTGCGGCGGTTCCAAGTTCCGAGTTTGATCTTTCGGCACAGCCGATATCAATCGGTTTCAACCGAATTCTAGCAATGGGAAGGGTGGAGGAAGGTCTCTAGTACCTTGCTGGGACTCTGGAGTGGAAGGAGGGAGCTGCGATCGGCGTCCTCCGATCAAGTCCGAACTGCGGAAACTTTCGGCCGGTGCTGGGTTCTTGCGGGAAAACACGTCGGTACCTCGGCCGAGGAGGGGGGCAGGCGCCTTAAGAAGGCTCTGCACCGCCTCATGCCCGCGCGTGGGCAAGCAGCTGGTGGCGCGGTGGCTGGCCTCGGTGGCGATCACCGCTGCGGCTCGGCGACCCGAGTGAAAAGTCTCAGTCGGTTTGTGTTGAAGTAGAGGCTGACATGTGGGTCCCACCCTTCCTTTTAACCTCTGAAATTTACTTCTAATCACTGTTGTAAACAGTGAACCCCATACTACCCTTGGCAATTCAAATTATTCCCCCCATGAGCCATTTGAATTGATCAAAGTTCAAATGAGGTTTGGTTTGAATGAATTTCAGCACAAGTTCAGTTTGAAATTCAAATAAAGTTTGAATTTCTCCCCCTTAGCTCATGTCAAGATCAACTCCAAATGGAGTGAAAATTGGTGTGTGAGCTCACAAAAATGTGCTGAGTAAGAATATGCCTTCCACTTTCAAATTCATGGTATAAAAACAGTTTGAATTTGAATCTGTTTTCAAACTGCCCCCTTCCTATCTATACCCAAGATGACCTAAAAAAGGTTTTGAATTTGGGTGAAACTTGGCATGGACATCCTTAGCAAAGTGTAGGAGTTTTTCCTATGTCCAGCCCATCTATATCACATGTGGGAAATACCACTTTTGCAATGTGTAAGTTTGTTCCCTAATGAGCATGTTGATAATTGTTACTTGCTCTTCATTTGTGTTCATCATTCTTCCTCAAATGAGGTGTGTGGTGTGGGGATGAACACTACAAATGGGCTTCAAAAACTGAGGCCCTTACATTCCTCCCCCCTTAAAAGAATCTCGTCCCGAGATTATAAGGTGAAAATGAGAGAGAGGACGGTGGAAAATTACCGGATGTGCGACGTGAGAAAGTCGGGGTAGTTAGCGCGAATGAATTCTTCGCTCTCCCATGTCGCTTCGTCCATGGAGTGATTACTCCACAGAACCTTGTAGAACCACAACGTACGGTTGCGTGTGGTTCGGGCCTTCTCATCAATAATCTGCACCGGTTCCTCCCGATAGGTGAGATCCGGTTGCAGTTCTTCAATGTCTTCCAGCTGAACGGTAGTTGATAGCTTGAGACACTTCCTCAGCTGGGAAACGTGAAAAACGTCGTTCACACCGGAAAGTGCTTCTGGTAATTTCAGCCGGTATGCTACCGATCCACATCTTTCGGTAATCTGGAATGGACCGATGAATCGGGGTGCCAACTTTCCTCTTACCCCAAATCTGTTTACACCCTTCATTGGAGACACCCGTAGATATACGTGATCTCCAACTTCGAATTGTAATGGGCGCCTTCTCCGGTCCGCATACTGTTTCTGTCGGGATTGAGCAGCTCTTAGGTTCGCTTGAATCAGTCGAACCTTTTCTTCCGCGTCGTTGACAAGGTCAATCCCGAAGGTAACCCTTTCGCCAGACTCACACCAGTTCAGTGGTGTGCGGCATTTTCTTCCGTATAGCGCCTCGTAGGGCGCCATCCTGATGCTGGCTTGGTATCCATTGTTGTACGAGAACTCGGCTAACGGCAAGTGATCATCCCAATTCTTGCCGTGGTCGATAGCGCAAGCTCGTAGCATGTCTTCTAGGATTTGATTTACCCGCTCAGTTTGCCCATCCGTCTGCGGGTGGTAGGCTGAACTACGGATCAGCTTCGTCCCCAAGGCAGCGTGTAGCTGCTCCCAAAAACGGGACACAAATAAAGTGCCCCGGTCCGATACGATGGTACGGGGTACGCCGTATAAGCATAGGATCCGTGAGATGTACAGTTCAGCGTACTTCTTGGCGTTGTAGTTGGTGTTGACCGGGATGAAATGGGCAACTTTGGTGAGCCGATCGACGATCACCCACACAGAATCATGTTTCTGTAAGGTGGTGGGTAAACCGACGACGAAATCCATGCTCACGTCCTCCCACTTCCAGGCAGGAATGCCCAGTGGTTGCAGCAGTCCCGGTTTCCACATATGGTCTGCCTTCACCCTTCGACATGTATCACACTCGGACACGTATTTTGCAGTCTCTCGCTTCATCCGTGTCCACCAAAACTTTCTTCTGAGTTCTTGATACATTTTGTTGCTGCCGGGGTGAATAGAAAATTTTGATAAGTGAGCCTCATCAAAGATTTTCTTCCGTAGCTCCGGGTTTCGGGGTACGACAATCCGGTCCTTGAACCATAGGACGCCGTCCCCGTCCTTCCGGAAACATTTCAACTCCCCACTGTCTACACGTCTCCGCAAATGTGACATGCCCTTGTCATTCTTCTGGGCTGCCACTATCTCTTCACGGATGGTGGGGACCAAAACTAGGTTGTAGAGAGCTCCGTGTGGAATCACATGTAGTGGTGGTTCGCTCTCTTCCAACGGTGTGATGGTCAGATTATTGACGTGTGACTTGCGGCTTAGCGCGTCCACCACGACGTTTGCCTTGCCCGGATGATAATGGATCTCTATCTCGTAATCCTTTATCAGTTCTAACCATCTTCGTTGCCTCATGTTCAGCTCCTTCTGAGTGAATATGTACTTGAGGCTTTTGTGGTCGGTATATAAATGTACGAGGTTACCGAGTAGGTAGTGCCTCCACATCTTCAGTGCAAGTACCACGGCAGCGAGCTCCAAGTCGTGAGTTGGATAATTTTGCTCATGGTTCCTAAGCTGCCGTGATCCATACGCGACCACTCTTCGGTCTTGCATCAGCACACATCTGAGCCCAATGCCGGATGCATCGCAGTACACATCGAACGGTTTTGTTGTGTCTGGCTGCGCCAAAACCGGTGCTGATGTCAGGTGCTTGACTAAAGCCTTGAATGCTGCTTCACATGCTGGACTCCAAACGTATTTGGTAGCCTTCTTCAGCAGCTCTGTCATTGGCTTGGCAATCTTCGAGAAGTTCGGAATGAACCTCCGATAATATCCCGCGAGTCCGAGGAAACTCCGTACCTCATGAACAGTTCTCGGGGATTTCCAATTCAGCACTTGCGTGATCTTGCTCGGGTCCACAGCGATACCCTCCGCTGAGATGATATGCCCGAGGAAAGGCACTTGCGATATCCAAAACTCGCATTTGCTGAACTTTGCGTATAACTTGTGATCCCGCAGCCGTTGCAAGACTATACGCAGATGTTTCTTGTGATCTTCCTCCGACTTGGAGTATACTAGGATGTCGTCGATGAAGACCACGACAAACTTGTCCAGCTCCGGCATGAACACCGAGTTCATTAAGTACATGAAGTGAGCTGGAGCATTGGTGAGGCCAAAGGACATGACCAGGTACTCATAAAGTCCATACCTTGTCGAGAAAGCTGTCTTTGGAATGTCCTCCGCCCTTATCTTAATCTGATGGTACCCGGATCTTAAATCCATCTTGGAAAAGATCTTTGCTTCAACCAACTGATCAAACAACATGTCGATCCGTGGCAACGGGTACTTGTTCTTGATGGTTACGGCATTTAATGGACGGTAGTCCACGCAAAGCCGCAACGTTTCATCCTTCTTTTTGACAAATAATGCCGAACAGCCCCATGGCGAGGAGCTCGGCCTAATAAAACCCTTCTCCAGAAGGTCCGTGAGCTGCGTCTTCAGTTCAGCCAACTCCTTGGGCGCCATCTTGTACGGCCTTCGGGATATTGGCATGGTTCCCGGTGCAAGTTCAATCTTGAACTCCACCTCTCTATCGGGTGGCATCCCCGGCAAATCGTCCGGGAATACATCCGGGAACTCTCGGACCACTGGAATGTCTTCCAATCTGATGGTTGTGGCTTGATAGACACTTGGAAGTTTTATTTCTGGACTGTCCAGAAATAATGAGTGAGAACCGTGCACCTCTGAGTTTAAGTGCACGACTCGAAGGACGGTGTCTAAAACAGCGCCGTGGCGGGTTAGCCACGACATCCCTAGGATGACATCGACCTTCTGTCCCTCTAGGATAATGAGAGACGTGGGGTACACTCTACCCGCTAAGCATAATGGTGCTTTGGAGACCATTACGCTTGCTGAAATCTTCCCACCCGGTGAACAAATTAAATATGGACTATCGGTGGGTAGTATTGGCAAGCTGTGTTTAGCAATGAAAGCTTGGCTAATAAAATTATGCGTGGCGCCTGAATCAAATAGTACTATAGCGGGATGCTGGTGGAGTTGGAACATACCCGCAAGGATTGGCTCGCCCTCCGGCACGTCCTCAATGGCAAGCTGGTGGACAGTGCCGGGCCTAGGGTTTGCCCGCCGCGCATTAGTAGGGTTCCGGGGTTGATTCCTCCCCGGAAACTGTGGTGCCACTCCGCCGCCTTGCCTCTCCGGGCAACTGCTCGCGAAGTGTCCTGGACGACCACACTTGTAACATGTGGCCGCTGCTGGTGGAGTACTCGGGGGACGAAAGCCCGGCATGCGTTGCGGAGGTGCAAACGCACGCGGCATCGCCCGCTGCTGCTGCTGTTGTTGCGGTGGTACTGGCAGTGCCGGCCGGAATGCCGGTGAAGAGTACGGCTGACCGCGGAACGGCATCGACCGCTGTGGTGGTTGCCAGCGTGGACTTGATGGTGGGCGATTCACCGTCCGAAACTTCTGAGAAGGACCGCCTCCTTCTCCGGTGCTCTGCGGCGCGCTTCGCTTTCGCTCTGCCGCCGCCAACTCCTTGCCGGAGTCCTCCTGCACAATCGCAGCATCAATGATGTCGTTGAGGCTGCCGCGATTGAACATCGCCAGCTTGTCCTTCAGGAGCGGGTTAAGCCCCTGGTAAAAGTGGTCCCGCCGCTTCTCGTCCGTATCTGCGTGATACGACGCGTAGAGCGCGAGATCGTTGAACGCCCTGGAATATTCCAGCGCGTTTCCGGCTCCCTTGTTGCAGGTGTAGGAACTCCTGCGTCTTCCTCTTCATCAAACCGGGTGGTATATGATAGGCCCTGAAGGCCGTCCGGAACTCCGCCCAGGTCATCACTCGGTCGGTGGGCTGTGAAGCACAGAAGTTGGCCCACCACGTGCTCGCGGATCCTTGGAGCTGCTGGACCGCGAACTGAGTCTTGCGCTGCTCGCTGATTTGGAGCAGCCCGAACTTCATCTCTATGGCGCGGAGCCAGTTGTCCGCGTCAAGTGGTTCATCCGCCCTTGAGAATACAGGGGGATGAGTCGCCAGGAAGTCGGAGTAGGAGCTCTGTTGGCGCTCCTCACGATCTTGACGTCTCTCTGGGCGAGACGTATTCGCAATTAACGTTTGCAGCAGCTCTGTGTGCTGCTGATGTGAACCCGCCATTGCCGCGACAATGTTGGCCAATGTAACCGTTGGCAGTGGCGGTGGCGGTGTTTGCTGTTGCTGTTGCTGCTGCTGTCCCGAGGAGTCCTCGGGAGGTGGTTGGGAGGTCTCTCCCCCTTGGCTCGTACCTCCAACATCAGGGTTGGCATGAGTACGCGTCATTCTGAAATTCAACACAGCAGCAATTAGCACATGTCTTACTCAAAATTCCATAAACAGCAGTAGGTATTGAAGCGACGCATGATTAACTTGCACAACATTCACATATATTGATAAAGCATAAACTTTATACAAGATACATTATTCTCGGATCTCCGAGAAGTCGTGCTCATGTCGTCACTACCTATACATACGCTACTGTCTACACGACATGTCACCGATTACAAAAGTTGGGTTACGCTACCCTAGCTGCCCTACTTGGCAACCGTAACCCCCTACTCGGAGTAGATCTCGACCTCCTGTGGGTCGTCCTCCTCCGGTACCTCTGCGGGTGGCTCGGGGTCTACCACCTCTTCTCCCATTCCGGGTTCTCCCATGGCCGGAAGACCCAAGACTACTGGTACGCCCAATACCGGGGGCACGAGGTCCTGCAATACATGCACCTCATCCATAGCCTGGTTGTAGTCCTCTTCCCAGCCTTGTCCTTCCTCAATAGCGTCGTCCCGCTCTTGAGCAAGGTCCTCATTCTGCTGGGTTAGGGTCTGCACCAGCTCTTGCAACGCCGCGATGTCAACACGGCTCTTCTTCTTCGCCTTCTTCAGGCGACGCAACTGATTGTGTTGTTCATTCAGTCGCTTGATCGTCGGAAGGAGCACATTGCGGAGTGCACTGTGAGCACTCTCAAAATGATCTCCACGGCTTGTGCTCTCCTTGAGCTTGGTGGCGAGATGCTCCGTATGAACAGCTTGGCTGTTCATCACAGCGTTCCCCGCCCTCATTTGGAGACTGAGATTTGCCTCCGCGGGGTTGTACCTTGGGCAACTCGGGTCTGTTGCCTCCAGGTACCTCTCTTCCCACACATGCTGAGCTCGTCCCTCCACCGGAACGAGTGCGTATGGTGTGCCCTCCATAGCCTGCACGTGTAGTTGGCAGAAACGTGACATAGTGTCACGGGCTGCCACTTGCCACATCCCTTCCGGTTGTCTTCCTCTCACCGTGACGGTGAATGGCACCCAACCGGATGGCGTAGGCCCTGCAGGAACCTCGACATGGATCGTCCACGTCTGGTTCCCCTCTTCGCCTTCTTCCTTGGTGAAGTATTGCGGCATCTGGTTGTACCCGAAATATTGGAGCATTTGCCACAATGCTTCCGGGTAGCCGCTACGGTCAGAGCAGTGGGAAACTACCCACCCGTTCTCCAACCGTTTATCTGCTGCCATCTGTAAAAATATATTTGAGAAATGTCAAATATTTATTTAAACAGTAACCCATTGAGTTATAACATAAGATATGTCATTGAACCCATAACACTTGGAAACATAGTTCAAATTTTTAGACAAATTTGACTGCTGATCTGCTGTTACCATGACAGCCTTGACCAGTTTCCATATCAACCTGATTTAGGCCATGTTAAAGGTAAAACCAATTCTGGAGCTCAACATCAAAGTTAAAGTTAACTTCAATAGCTTTCCAGAAAGTATTTGGTTGGCCTAAGATCTGTCCTGGTTCAAAAGTTATGAGATGTCAAATTTAACAGAATTTCTGGAAACAATTGGACAGCACCTCCCTGCTTTAGGTACTGAATTGATCCAAGAACCCCAGTTAATTCTGTTCCCAATCTGACAAAACTTTTTGTTACAAAGTCGTAACCCATCTCATAAGCTTTCCAGAAGTACCTCATTTCCTATTTTTGGATTTTTAAGCAGGAAGTTATGCTTAACTTACAGAGAGTCTACAGAGAGTCTTTGCTCTGTCCTGTTTTCTGGACAGTTTCAACTCTACTGCATTTTTCGAGTGGTTAAGGGATGAAACACCTCTGGACCTCAACAGAAGAGTTGTAAAGCCCTTCCAACGCTTTCCAGAATTGTATCATACGACCCCAACCTCGAAAGAACTCAACCTCTAACCTCTGATTAACTTCAGCCTTGATTCAGCTGAAAACAGAGTGCTCTGTCCTTAACATCCTATAAGGTGAAAGTTTGTTAACTTTGAATATCCTGTTACAGGGAAGGAGTTACATCAAGTTTTACTACTTTGGATTAAAACCTTCCAGTTTTTACAATGAAGTTGTTTATTTAGTTGGATGTGACGTCGAGGCGTCACCAGATTATGTCGGTACTACGTCCTTACAAAGGAAAAACCTATACCGGACTTAGCCGGCTTCGTTAGTTCAGTGGCACTACTCGTCACTCGCACACGGATGCTACACGTCTACCGTTTCGTGGTAAGGCTACCTGCAGAAACTCAACCAATCATCAGACTCGGCTGCACACCGAGCCCGGAATCCATACAGTTAGTACACCCGGCCGTCATCACTCGCCCGGATGTTCTCAAGCCAAACACGCCTTGAGTTACGTGTTCACGTTTCAGACCACGTGACGGGGTCTCCCATATTGCACCACGCACGCCAGGGACAGACGTTGCTCGAATACCCCAAACGACATGAAGAGTCGTAGAGGATACTAAAGCGAGTCGGGTTACCTGCCACCCGTGGGGCTCCACCCTTCAGCTTGTGTGCACTGGTGGACAGCGCTTACGTGCACCCCCAAGACATGAACGTCCCGAGATGCACGATTTTCCGACATAACAAATAGGTTAATAAGCCACTTTCTATATACTAATAACATCCTTATACGGGCTACTAACTCGTTCCTCACTGGATTTTTGAAAAAGAAGACCTTTGTACTGTGTTAAACCTCAAGCGAGCTCTGATACCACGCTGACACGACCCCAAGGTCCTGTCGAGCTAGGATCACGCCGAGGGGTGTTGCGTTGCACAACACCGTATAACACACGTCAAAGGTACAAAGCGGAAGCGGAAATTTTATTACATAAACAAGTTTATGAACATGTTTACATCAAAATAAGTTTAGTCCACACTCGCGGGCGTAGACTAAGCATCAAGTGCACGTTCAGCCCTTGAACGTGTTCTTGCTAGCACACACGCACACTAACTCTGCGGCGTGCACGACTCCCACTCGACGGGGCCCCCTCCTGGGGTTCCGTCTCCTCTTCGGGAGTCCCTTCCTCATAGAACCCTGCAAAAGCTTCAAACACAAACAGTGAGCACGAAGGCTCAGCAAGTCTGACCCGTCTCACCTAAACATGGAACTTCTACATGAGGGTAATGGGTTACATGAGGTAAAATCATTTGCAAGGACTCGCCTAATCAGTAGAACCTTACTTTCAAGTTTTAGCAGCAGGTTGTGGAGAACCTTACGCGAAGGCACATGAGAGAGCCGCAATCAAACAAGAAACGCATTTCTCTCATGTACTTTGCCCAAAGTTGAAAAGAACTTTAGTTAGCACTAAGCTACAGCATATCATTAACAATCAATGTCCAGCTTTCAATCAGCAACATTTTAACATGTAACTAGCCTGTTCTTTCTACGTCACGGTACAGTGAACAAGTGGTACTCACTGACCGCGAGGGACGGCGATTATAATCGATTTACACCTGCAGGGTTACCCGAACAACCCGTCACGTACGCCCGTACTCGATGTTGCCTACAACAACCATCACGGACGCCGTACGCGACTACCTTTCACCCGTTAGCCCAATATTGAACCGGTCCCATCGTCCCGAGCAAGAGGTCTCTGCACGCGCATCTCTGTGCCGCCAGCCGATTTACACCTCGAGCTCTCAACCTACCCTCTGAACGACGGGCAATGCCTCAATACCCAGCTACCCGAGTTACATCAGTTTCCCGGTTCCCATATAGCCGGTAGGTCTTCGGTACTGTTCTAGCTTGTTCAACAGGCCCGCACACGGCTCGGTCCTCAATCGACGCAAGCGGAGCTACAGCACACAGGCCCCAAAGTCCTGCTGCCCTTACTCTCCGCTCGGTCTCATTTTCTTGCCATGTGTATCATGTGCTATCTCTACCCGAGCAATGTGCCTCTAGCCTATTCTCGCGAGTAGTTCCAACTACTCGACTTGTACCGAATCCTACTCTATCCTAGCAATGCAGTGGCTAACGAGGTTTTCAATCCTAAACCCAACCCATGGTTTTCTTGGCTGTGCAGTTGGGTTTCCAATCAAGACTCTAATGCAAAGAACAATATTTAAAAATGTGCTCAAAACAATAAACATTTGTAAAAAGGTTAATGCAAACCGGGGCTTGCCTTGCTGCTCTTGGTCGTAGGCTAGCTGTTCCTCCGGAGTAACGAAGTCTAGGACTTCGGGTTCCTCCTCGACTTTAGCGACTACATGATAGAACAATACATGTATTAATTTAATGCACTTGTATTAAGTTTGAAGTTGTGAAGTCTATAACCTTTGCTAGATAGACCTAATGACTGTGAAACTTTTACAGTGGCTTGGGTTACAACCTAAACAGAGACTTGGTCAAGTTTTAGTTGCAGCAAAGCTCATTTGAGCCCTCCACAAATAATTATGTCCTTGACCTTAATTGGAACTCTTAGGGTGTTCTAGGCATTTTCATGAGACAAACTATGACTTTCTGAAAACTAGATTTTCAGAGGGTTCTAATGGAGTTGGTCTCACTTAATTTGGAAGTCTCTAACTAAAGATATGAGCTAAACAATTTCAGAGAAAATTCTGAAAATGTTTCTGAACATTTTCTATTTTCTCTGGAACAGTTTTACTAATCACACCATTAGGTGGACTAAATGAGCTCAAATGGATCTTAAATTTTTATGGTAGTTCAAGGATATTTTGGTGAACATCTCAGCAAAATTTCAGGATTTTCCTCCAAAGGATTCTCCAGTTAAAATTCCTAACATTTTAAACTTTAAGGAATTAATCCTGGAGAATTAAGGAATTTCATGAAGTGAAACTTGATTTTCTGGAAACTACTCAGAGAGCTGAATCCAGAAAAATTTGGTTCACTCAATTTGGAGCTTTCTAGCCAAAGTTATAAGGATTTGAAGTTTAAAGGAAATCTGAAAATCGGGGAAAAGTTTAAACTCGCCGTGGGCCCAGGGGACACGCGTCGTACGCCTAGGCGATGGCACACCGCGGCCCACAAGGATTTTGCGCGCCAGCACACCCGATCCCGGCCGTAGACGGATCCCGATTCAAAATATCGGCCGCTGACAGCTGGGGTCCACCCCCTTCTTCAACCTCGCGACACCCGCGCTCCGCCGCCGAGGAACCTCGCCGGAGAGCTCGCCGCCGGCTGCTGTACAGCTCCAAACTTCTTGATTCTGGCCGCCCCTGCCTACTTTTACTTGGGGAACAGGATCCGAGGGTCAGCTGCTCATGACAACGGCCGGAGCATGGTCGGCGACGAGCCGCCATATCGGAATGACTTCGGCCATGTCGGCTGACTCCCCTGGTACCTCAGCTACTTGGGAAATCGGTCGGGGAGCATCAGTGGACCTCAGAGAAGGTCGACACGAGATCGAGGCAGCTCGGGGAAGGCCCGAAATAGGTCCTCACCGTGCGCCCGATACCCCCCGTTCGTTCCGCCATTGGTAGACCTTAAATTCCGCCGGGCACAGAGGTTCTCCGGCCCAGAGTTGTGAAGACAACTTGTGCGTTACCGTGTCTAGCTCGTGTGGGAGTGGCCTGAGGCCCTCTAATCCTTTCTAGAGCACGAATTAAACAGAATCGTACCCGAAGGTCGTTCTGCACACAGAAAGGGGAAAAAGGGAAATTCGCCGCCGGTGAGCAACCACTCGAGCTGTGGCTCGGGGATGAGCAGCACCGGTCACCCGCGCGTCCAAGGGTGCCTTGGCTCGGGCGTGACAACGCCCAGGTTGGGCTGTCCACGAGAGCCCGAGGTGCGGCGGTTCCAAGTTCCGAGTTTGATCTTTCGGCACAGCCGATATCAATCGGTTTCAACCGAATTCTAGCAATGGGAAGGGTGGAGGAAGGTCTCTAGTACCTTGCTGGGACTCTGGAGTGGAAGGAGGGAGCTGCGATCGGCGTCCTCCGATCAAGTCCGAACTGCAGAAACTTTCGGCCGGTGCTGGGTTCTTGCGGGAAAACACGTCGGTACCTCGGCCGAGGAGGGGGGCAGGCGCCTTAAGAAGGCTCTGCACCGCCTCATGCCCGCGCGTGGGCAAGCAGCTGGTGGCGTGGTGGCTGGCCTCGGTGGCGATCACCGCTGCGGCTCGGCGACCCGAGTGAAAAGTCTCAGTCGGTTTGTGTTGAAGTAGAGGCTGACATGTGGGTCCCACCCTTCCTTTTAACCTCTGAAATTTACTTCTAATCACTGTTGTAAACAGTGAACCCCATACTACCCTTGGCAATTCAAATTATTCCCCCCATGAGCCATTTGAATTGATCAAAGTTCAAATGAGGTTTGGTTTGAATGAATTTCAGCACAAGTTCAGTTTGAAATTCAAATAAAGTTTGAATTTCTCCCCCTTAGCTCATGTCAAGATCAACTCCAAATGGAGTGAAAATTGGTGTGTGAGCTCACAAAAATGTGCTGAGTAAGAATATGCCTTCCACTTTCAAATTCATGGTATAAAAACAGTTTGAATTTGAATCTGTTTTCAAACTGCCCCCTTCCTATCTATACCCAAGATGACCTAAAAAAGGTTTTGAATTTGGGTGAAACTTGGCATGGACATCCTTAGCAAAGTGTAGGAGTTTTTCCTATGTCCAGCCCATCTATATCACATGTGGGAAATACCACTTTTGCAATGTGTAAGTTTGTTCCCTAATGAGCATGTTGATAATTGTTACTTGCTCTTCATTTGTGTTCATCATTCTTCCTCAAATGAGGTGTGTGGTGTGGGGATGAACACTACAAATGGGTGTCAAAAACTGAGGCCCTTACATTCCTCCCCCCTTAAAAGAATCTCGTCCCGAGATTATAAGGTGAAAATGAGAGAGAGGACGGTGGAAAATTACCGGATGTGCGACGTGAGAAAGTCGGGGTAGTTAGCGCGAATGAATTCTTCGCTCTCCCATGTCGCTTCGTCCATGGAGTGATTACTCCACAGAACCTTGTAGAACCACAACGTACGGTTGCGTGTGGTTCGGGCCTTCTCATCAATAATCTGCACCGGTTCCTCCCGATAGGTGAGATCCGGTTGCAGTTCTTCAATGTCTTCCAGCTGAACGGTAGTTGATAGCTTGAGACACTTCCTCAGCTGGGAAACGTGAAAAACGTCGTGCACACCGGAAAGTGCTTCTGGTAATTTCAGCCGGTATGCTACCGATCCACATCTTTCGGTAATCTGGAATGGACCGATGAATCGGGGTGCCAACTTTCCTCTTACCCCAAATCTGTTTACACCCTTCATTGGAGACACCCGTAGATATACGTGATCTCCAACTTCGAATTGTAATGGGCGCCTTCTCCGGTCCGCATACTGTTTCTGTCGGGATTGAGCAGCTCTTAGGTTCGCTTGAATCAGTCGAACCTTTTCTTCCGCGTCGTTGACAAGGTCAATCCCGAAGGTAACCCTTTCGCCAGACTCACACCAGTTCAGTGGTGTGCGGCATTTTCTTCCGTATAGCGCCTCGTAGGGCGCCATCCTGATGCTGGCTTGGTACCCATTGTTGTACGAGAACTCGGCTAACGGCAAGTGATCATCCCAATTCTTGCCGTGGTCGATAGCGCAAGCTCGTAGCATGTCTTCTAGGATTTGATTTACCCGCTCAGTTTGCCCATCCGTCTGCGGGTGGTAGGCTGAACTACGGATCAGCTTCGTCCCCAAGGCAGCGTGTAGCTGCTCCCAAAAACGGGACACAAATAAAGTGCCCCGGTCTGATACGATGGTACGGGGTACGCCGTATAAGCATAGGATCCGTGAGATGTACAGTTCAGCGTACTTCTTGGCGTTGTAGTTGGTGTTGACCGGGATGAAATGGGCAACTTTGGTGAGCCGATCGACGATCACCCACACAGAATCATGTTTCTGTAAGGTGGTGGGTAAACCGACGACGAAATCCATGCTCACGTCCTCCCACTTCCAGGCAGGAATGCCCAGTGGTTGCAGCAGTCCCGGTTTCCACATATGGTCTGCCTTCACCCTTCGACATGTATCACACTCGGACACGTATTTTGCAGTCTCTCGCTTCATCCGTGTCCACCAAAACTTTCTTCTGAGTTCTTGATACATTTTGTTGCTGCCGGGGTGAATAGAAAATTTTGATAAGTGAGCCTCATCAAAGATTTTCTTCCGTAGCTCCGGGTTTCGGGGTACGACAATCCGGTCCTTGAACCATAGGACGCCGTCCCCGTCCTTCCGGAAACATTTCAACTCCCCACTGTCTACACGTCTCCGCAAATGTGACATGCCCCAGCCAGACCACATGGGAAATGTCAACAAAGGGCCCCAAATTAGGGCCCGGCCGAGGATGACGCCACCACGAATCCCGACCCCGAGGCCAGGAGACAAGCGACCGACCCCTGACCGCCAGGGTCGGGTGAGCCGCCAACCCCAAGGTCGGAAACAACGTCCGACCTCAGCCCCTGGCCAACGAGGCCAGAAGAAGGGGCTATACGGGCTAGAGTTCGGGCTAGAGGCACAAAGAAGACTTCAATACTGACGTGAAAGAACGGAAGACGGACTTTAAGACGGAGTGGGAGGCCACACGCAACAAGACAAGCACGACGTCGGACATCATCACCATCCGACCCATCCCGTTCGACACGGGTGTACAGGGATGGAAAGTAGATGTAGACCGTAGACGAGATGGAAGCAGTTGTACTCATCGCTCCTGTATCATATTGGGTCGTCTTAGGCGTTGACACACCATGTAAACCCTCGCCCCATTTATGAGGAGTCGGCGGGTAGGTAGGGGTCTTCGGGCTATAAATGGACATGTCGTACATACCCTGCATAGGTATAATTGCCAAGTGGGGCCTCAAGCTCATGAGTCTCGACATGTCGTACATACCCCGCACGGCGATCAAGTCGAAGGTCTTGGCAGACTTTGTTGCTGAGTGGTCGGAAACCCAGACCACCACCGAACCAACCGCACTGAAATATTGGGTGATCTATTTCGATGGGTCGCTAACCCTCAATGGTGTCGGGGCCGACGCAGTGCTCATATCCCCCGAAGGAGACCAGCTGTGATACGCGTGGCAGCTCCACTTCAAAGCGACCAATAACATCGCCGAGTATGAGGCACTCCTCAACGGCCTTAAGATAGCCATCGGGCTCGACGCTCGGCGGCTCTACGTGCGAAGGGACTCTGAGCTCGTTGTCAACCAAGTGATGAACGAGTCGAGCTTTCGTGACCTACGCATGGTCGTGTACTGTCGTGAGGTCCAAAAGATGGGAGATCGCTTCGAAGGGCTCTAGCTCTGCCACATCCCCAGAAGGGAGAACGAGACGTCCGACCTTCTGGCCAAGATGACCTCAAGTCGGGAGACCCCTCCCACCGATGTCTTCGCCGAAGACATCCACGAGACGTCCACCCAAGCTGAAGAGGATGGTTCAATCTTCTGAGCAGAAAAGGAGCCCCAAATCGAGGAAGACGGGGGTAAGGTCAACTCCCTCCCCGACTCCTCTATCCTCACAACTGAGCAAGGCAGGGAGGCGTCCTTCATCAAGTATTTAAAGCACGACGAGCTCATGGCCTAAGAAACCGAAGCTCGGCGCCTCACATGACGAGCCAAGTCGTTCATGATCATCAGAGACGAGCTTTTTCAGTGTAGCATCATGGGGATCCTCCAGCGATGCATCCCGACCAACCAAGGGTGGGCCCTCCTCCTCGACATCCATGAAGAAATATACGGCCACCACGCCGTGCCCCGCTCCTTTGTCGGAAAGGCGTACCGTCAAGGTTTTTTTCTGGCCGACCGCAGTCAATGACGCCCAACAGATCGTGCGAACTAGCAAGGGCTGCAAATACTTCGCCCGGTAGATGCACATGTCAGCGCAAGACCTCCAGACATCCCCATCACGTGGCCTTGCTGTCTGGGGACTCGACCTCCTCGGACCTTTCAAAAAGGTGCCCGGGGATTTCACTGTCTACCTGGTGGCCATCGACAAGTTCACAAAGTGGATAGAAGCAAAACCCTTCGTCTCGGTGAAATCCGAGTAAGCGGAGATCTTCTTCCAGAACATCGTCTACCATTTTGGGGTGCCCAACTCCATCATCACCGACAACGGGACACAGTTTGCTGGGAAGAAATTTCTGGAGTTCTACGACAAATTCAACATCCGGGTCGACTGGGCCTTGGTGGCACACCCTCGGACCAAAGGGCAAGTCGAACGAGCAAACGACATGATACTGAAAGGGCTCAAACCCCGCATCTTCGATAGACTTAACAAGTTCGCGGGCGATGGCTCATCGAGATGCCCTCTGTCCTTTGGAGCCTGCGCACCACGCCCAATCGGACAACCATATTCACGCCATTCTTCATGACGTATGGGTCGGAGGCTGTCCTTCCGACCGAGCTCGAAGACGGCTCTCCCTGAACGAGGGCCTACGACGAAGCCCGGTCTGAGTAAGCCAGGCGGGACTCCATCGACCAACTAGATGAAGCTCGCGATGTCGCCCTCCTAAGGACAGCAAAGTACCAACAAGCACTTCGCCAATACCACTCGCGACGGGTCCAACCTCAAGCCTTCCAGGTCGGCGATCTAGTCCTCCAAAGGATCCAAACCAACAAGGACAAACACAAGCTGTCTTCGCCGTGGGAAAGCTCGTACGTGGTGGTGAACGTCCAGCAGTCTAGCGCATACCGACTAATGGATGCTAACGGGAACATCCGCCCCAACGCTTGGAACATCGAGCACCTCAGACGGTTTTATCCGTAGCAACCCCGACCTCCGAGCAAAAGGAAGCGAGGCGGGAAACAAAAAGATAAATGCTCACATCCTCCCACTCTTCGAAATTTTACTTCCATGCAAAGTAAATACTTCCCTCCCGGGCTCAAGCACGAGTGCATTATCTCATCAAAAAGATCGGTACCCCCGACCTCGGGCGGTCAGAGCCCGGATGAATTTGTGTGGCTCAAGTGCCACATGGCGTGCCGACTGGCTCAGCCGCCATGCCACTCGGGGGCTAACACCCTTTAGGAACCACCCTGAAGGCATCTACGAAAATTTTGTAAGTACTTCCTCCGCGCCTCGCAACGAACGGCTAAGAACTACAAAAAGTTCTCCGAGCTACGGATCGAGCAAAGTGCAGGAATGAAAGTGATGTATTGTTTTTCCGACCTAGTGTTCCTGACCCACGGATGGAACTGTGAAAGTTTTCAAAGCTACGGACCAGAAACACCAACGCAAAGGGAAAATCTCGCGTGCATAGAAAAATTTTCTGCTTTTCTTCAATAGAAGAGCCACAAGGCAAAAGGGCGGACGACCGAACAAAGGCTTACAGGAGGATGGTCGATGCCAATAAGAAAATTGATGATTACAGCTAACATCCACAATTCAGCGTTAGTGCAAGTTCACTTGCCTTTGGCCAGAGTTCTTGCAAGTTCACTTGCCATCGGTCAGCCTTTCCGCTTGCAACGCCTCACCTCGCATCTGGACCACGACAACCCGCTGCCCGTGCGCCTCTGCGACGCCCTAGCGCCACTAGTCGGCGGAAAGCCAACCATGAGGAAAGGAAGTGTCAAACCCTCGTCGCGGATGTAGAGCTAGTCTTGACGCCAGTTCTTCACAGACTTCGGCAGCGACAGGACAAAACGTCACGGCTACACCTCCGAGGACGGATGTAGACACCGCCAGCCGCCGCGATCAAGGAGTCGGTGGTCGATGACCGCGCTCTGAAGAAACGTCACCATAGCTCGATGCGGGGCTCTATAGAACGGGGAACAACTCATATCCTCCTTCGATCTCTTCCTTCCCTAACTCGCACTGGCGAGATTTGCAGGGAAACAAGGGCACAAGATGGCCAGAGCGAAAGAGGAAAACGCAAAGGTAAAGATTTGTGCCCCAAAGGTTGTTTATAGCATGCACGTGACGATAACGAATAAAGGCACCGGGGCCCACAAACACGTGCGCCCGGTAGTAATGCCTCTCGTCCGCGGAGTAGCCGCACGTCCCCCGAGACCTCGGGACACAACGCCCGCCATAATTTCAATCAGACAAGCCTGCCTCTTCGAAACCCGTGATGATTCGAAGAGTAGCGCGCCATTTCTTCCTCTTTCCAAACCACCTCTCCGCCGCGCCTTCTCGCCTACCCGTGGTGCGACGTCGACGAGCCGTACGAATCAAAGGCTCAGGTAAGTAGGTAAGTGCTTATGGCCCACTTTTGGGGTCTCGACGAAGTCCTGGGTTCTAAGGTCTACCTAACATGCAGGTCGAAAGGACCGTTCGGAGCAAACCTGAGCGAAGGACAAACGACACGATATGGCAAGCGAATGGCGAACCAGGGAGCCGCGAACGCTCCCGACATCTCCAACGCTCTGATATCCGAGTCTTATCTTGGCGACGCAGTGGTAGCCCCCCTGAAGGGTCGGTATCGAGCCGCCCAGGTCCCCGAAATGGCCCGAGATCTGTGAGAGTGTACCAAGAGGGATCTTATGGAATGCGGGCATCGATCTTTGATCAGGTCAACCTGATTCTCCAGCCCTTGCAAAAAGGTGGCGTGATTCCACTAGGATTAATCCGTTAGCCAGCTCTCCGAGCCCAGGAATTCGGTCATCGAGGTAAATTCCTGGTTGGCTCAACCCCTCCGAACCGCGAATGGTTTGTGGATGGGGAGCGAAGCGAATTCGCTAAATGAACCGAGCCCGACCTTGCGAAGGAAGGGCTCGGGGGCTACCGAGCGACTCAAAGTCACGATATGCTCGGCACCTAAGGCTTTGAGTCTAGAGGTAGCCTCGTCTAAAACGAAACGATGATCTCACACAACCTTTTGTTCTCTCTTATCTTTTCAAGAACTCCGTCACGCGCAAGATGTGCCCCCGACCAGTTCACAAGTAACTCGGCCAGAGGCTCGAGGGCTACTAGCGAGGTAACGTACCTAGTAACCCAAGAGACAACCGATCAACAAATCGCACAAAGACACGTGGCTCCGCGGGCCCCAGCCAAGCCACATGGGAAATGTTAACTAAGGGCCCCGACTTAGGACTTGGCCGAGGATGACGCTGCCACGAATACCGACCCCGAGGACGGGAAA
The DNA here is from genome assembly GCA_030760725.1 of Neostapfia colusana. NCBI lineage: Eukaryota > Viridiplantae > Streptophyta > Magnoliopsida > Poales > Poaceae > Neostapfia > Neostapfia colusana. The sequence goes on from JASWHV010000015.1 coordinate 50,643,782, forward strand.
CAAGTGACCGACCCATGGCCATCAGGGTCAGGGGAGCCGCCAACCCCCAAGGTCGGAAACAACATCCGACCTCTGACCCTGGCCAACGAGACCGAGAGAAGGAGCAATCCGGGCTAGAGCTCGTGCTGGAGGCAGGTAGAAGACTTCAACACTGACGTGGAAGAATCGCAGAAGGACTTCAAGACGGAGTGGGAGGCCACGCGCGACAAGACAAGCACGACGACACCCATCATCACCATCCGTCCCGTCCCGTTCAACATGGATGTATAGGGACGGAAAGTAGACGTAGATCGAAGACGAGACGGGAGCAGGTGTAATCATCGCCTGTATCACATTGGGCTGCCTTAGGCGCTTACACACTATGTAAACTCTGGCCCAATTTATGAGGAGTTGGCGGGTAGGTAGAGGTGTACGGGCAACAAAGGGGAGGCCCAGAACCCCTCCTCGAACGCCGTGACACACACACGCACACAACATTTAGGTTTTTTGTACTCTCGCACACGAGGAAGCCTCGCTTATAACCAAGGTTCCACGAACCGCCCGAGCTAGTACAAGAGAATACCCCCAAACTAGACGTAGGAAACGTTGTCCGAACCAGTATAAATCCTTGTCTTTGTTAGCTAACCATCTGAACATAAAACATGAGGCATATGATTACTAACCCGTGGAAAAACACCGACACTGACATTCCTAAAAATCTTTTCAACCTCTCAAAAACACTTTTGGACCTTACAAAATTCTTTTGGGTGCAACACAAGACTTATAGACAACAACAACTCGAAATCAGCCGTTTTGACCAAAAACAACTAGATTTCCTTCCATATCGTAGTCGGATAAACGTCCGAACCACAGATTCGCCCGAACTTGGCTTGAGCCTCCTTTTCAAGTTTGAAACTTCACCTTCAGGTCTTGAAACCATACTACACGTCCATGCCTCCCTTGCACACATGTGCACTGCCTTACTACACATTCAACACGCCTCGTATGCACCATTCTTGAGCGAAACACATCGAATGACACATTTGATCACAGTCAACCACAATTCCCCCCGAATTTGTTTGTTGGTATTAGAGTAGCAATTGTGGCTGTATTAGATGATCAGAATAATGAGGTACAGGGATGATTATATAGAGGGATTAGGTGAGGGAAAAAGACTAAACTACCCCTAACCCTAATCCCTCACTAATGACTAATATACCCCTGTGACACACACATAATTACAGTGTCTAACACCCCCCCACAGTCACAACATCTAGCCACTGCAGATGTTGAGACTGGACCGAAACTCGGAGAACAGCGACGACGGGAGGCCCTTCGTGAAGATGTCGGCGAACTGTGTCGTCGTCGGGACATGGTGTACCCGAACCTCGCCACGTGCAACCCGCTCATAAACAAAGTGGAGGTCGATCTCCACATGCTTCGTGCGCTGATGCTGGACCGGGTTGGTGGAGAGGTACACGGCGCTGACGTTATCGCAGTAGATGAGGGTGCTCCTGGCGACGGGAGTGTGGAGCTCCTGAAGCAGCTGCTGGAGCCAGGAGGCCTCAGCCACGCCGTTAGCCACGGCGCGATACTCCGCCTCAGCAGTCGAGCGCGACACCACGGGTTGTCGCTTCGAGGACCAGGAGACGAGGTTACCGCCCAGGAAGACGGCGTACCCAGAAATAGAACGTCGTGTGTCTGGGAAGCCTGCCCAGTCAGCATCGGTGTACACGACCAGCTGGGAGGCCGTGTCACATCGAAGGAGGAGGTCGTAGTCGAAGGGTACCTCGCAGGTACCGAAGAATCCGCTTCACAGCGGTGAGGTGTGGCTCTTTCGGGTCATGCATGTGGAGGCACACCTGCTGAACTGCATACGAGATATCTGACCTGGTGAAGGTGAGGTACTGAAGAGCACCTGCAAGACTCCTGTAAGTAGTGGGGTCAGAGACGGGTGTCCCGTCGGTAGCGGAGAGCTTCGCCTGAGTATCCACTGGAGTGGAGCACGGCTTGCACTCAGCCATGCCCGCTCGTTGGAGGATATCCAGGCAGTACTGTCGCTGGTGAAGGAATAAGCCGCCTAGTCGGTCCTCGACCGCAATGCCTAGGAAGTGGTGGAGATGACCCAGGTCCTTCATAGCGAACTCCTGCTATAAAGCGGAAATGGTGCGCCGAAGCAGAGCCGGACTAGACGCTGTTAGTACAATATCATCGACGTACAGTAGGAGGTAAGCAGTGTCACTGCCACGTCGATAGACAAACAGCGAAGTGTCCGACTTAGCTTCGACGAACCCCTGTGAGACCAAGAAGGAGGCGAACCGGCTATACCAGGCTCGCGGTGCCTGCTTCAGTCCGTATAGGCATTTGTTCAGCTTACAAACCATGTCTGGGTGAGCTGAATCAACAAACCCCGTCGGCTGACTGCAGTACACCGTCTCGGTCAGTGTACCGTGGAGGAAGGCATTCTTGACGTCCAACTGGTGGATAGGCCAAGAACGCGAGAGAGCCAGCGACAGAACGGTACGAACCATTGCCGGCTTTACCACCGGGCTAAAGGTCTCGTCGTAGTCGACTCCAGGGCGCTGAGTAAAACCCCAGAGTACCCACCGTGCCTTGTACCTCTCCAAGGTACCGTCCGCCTTCTTCTAGTGAGAGATACACTCACTTGCCTGTGACAACATTGCCACGACCAGGACGGGGAACCAGGTCCCAGGTCCGGTTGGCAAGCAGAGCCTCATACTCTTCCTCCATAGCGCGGCGCCAGTGAGGGTCGACGAGGGCGCTACGCACGGAAGTAGGTATGGGTGAGATCGAAGAAGAATCGGTCGGTGGAGAAGTCGTCGACAAAAAGGCAGCTCCAGCGAAGTGCTCAATTGGCCGAAGACTCCCGGACGCACGTCGAGTCACCATCGGGTGGACGTGACCAGGATCCCTGTGGATAAGAGGAGGGTTGTACACCGGAAGCTCGGGTACAACAATCTTCTCTCGTCTCAGGGCCACGCGTGGTGTAGCTGGAGTCGGGTCGCCCCCCCGTGCTCGTCACTGGTAGACAAGTACAGGGTCGGCGAAGCGAGAAGTCATCGTCGGTGCAGCGTCAGGTGACGTCGGGCTTGCTGCAGGTGATGTCGGGGAAGCTGAGGCCGCGTGTGGCGCAGTAGTCAACGTCGGGAACGCCGAGGCCGTGCTTGGCGCAGCAGGCGTCGTCAGGTACACCGGGGCCGCGCGTGGTGCAGTGGGTGACGTCGGGGGTGCCGAGGCCGCGCGTGGTGCAGCTGGTGGCATCGGGGACGCCGGTGTCACACGTGGCGCAGCAAGTGGCGTCAGGGACGCCGGGGCCACGTAAGGCACAACAGGTGGCGTGGAAGACGCCGAAGTCGTGCGTGGTGCAGCGGGTGGGTAACCTGCAAGAGGTAACCGACAAGGTCGCTGTACAAGAGCGGCCTCGGGGTCAGTAGAGAAGAGGGAATCCAACTCAGCGACGGAGTCAGAGGATGGGGTGGAAAAGGGAAAGGAAGACTCATCGAAGACGACGTGTCGGGAGATCATGATACGACGAGTGGTGGGGTCAAGGCACCTGTACCCCTTATGGTCAGGGGAGTACCCAAGGAAAACACACTGAGTCGAGCGAGGCGCAAGCTTATGGGGAGTTGTGGCAGAGAGGTTCAGGTAGCAAGCGCACCCGAAGACTCGAAGATGGTTGTAAAGAGGATGGGTGCCGAACAAAGCGAAGTGAGGGGTGGGAGCACTAATCGCCTTAGTAGGAAGGCGATTAATGAGGTAGGTGGCAGTGTGAAGCGCCTCTGCCCAGTAGCGAGCAGGGGTAGAAGCCTAAAACATCAGGGAGCGCATGACATCGTTGGTGGTCCGAATCATGCGCTCAGCCCTGCCGTTCTGGGGGGAAGTGTACGGGCATGACATGCGCAACTGAACACCTTGAGAAAGCAGAAAGTCACGGAACGTAGTGTTTTCAAACCCACGCCCGTTGTCGCACTCGACCGCATGAATCGTGCGCCCAAACTGGGTGGACACCCAAGCGAAGAAGTGAGAAAGAGTACCGAAAGTATCAGACTTCTGTCGCAAGGAAAAAGTCCACAAATAGTGCGAAAAATCATCCCACCAAGTAATACTTGCATCCAGAAACACTAAGAACAGGTGAAGTCCAAAGATCACAGTGAATCAAATCAAAGATGTGCTCGACACGAGTGACAGTGCAGAAAAGGAAGTCGAACATGGCGACCCAACTGACGCATGGCAAAGAGACTCATGGGTACCCCGAGTACACGAAATCACTGAACTACCAGACAACTTCGACATAGCATCAACACCGGGGTGGCCAAGCCGACGATGCCAAATGGTCGAAGAAGCTGTCGTAGTCAGGGCAAGAGGCGGAGCGGAAGCAGGAAGACGCATCGTGTACAGGGGACCTGTACTATCACAGCGAAAGAGAATGCGTCGAGTAGTAAGATCCTTCACAGTTACACCATAAGGATCAAACTCAAGGGAAACATGGTTGTCAGTAGTAAAACGACGAACGGAAAGAAGGTGCTGAATGATGTCAGGAGCAACAAGAACATCACGCAGCTGAAACGAATCCGGCGAACCCAAGTCACCTACTGAGGTGACTGGAAGAGTCCACCCATTCCCAACAACGATAGATGAAGGATCAGAGGGACGGGAATGGCGGGTAGAGGAGAGGATACCTACGTCAGGGGTGGTGTGGTACGAGGCACTGGAGTCCACCACCCAGTCAGGGCCAGACGGCGTGAGACCCCACAGGTAGACCGACGGTGTAGAATGGGTCGCGACATGCCCCGGCGGTGGCGGCGCCAGGAAGGAAGACAACACGCTCGGACTCTCGACGGTGGTGCCAACAGAGTAGGCAACAGCCGATCCAGGGTAGGCAACAGAGTAGGCGGCGCTGTCGTGGGGGGCTGCAGGACCGGCGGCCCAAGGGGCGGCTGCAGCTGCTGCGGGCCAGGCAGCGGCTCCGTCGTGAGGCACTGCAGAGGCAATGGCGGTGGGCCAAGCGGCACCGTTGTGGGGGTCTGCAGGACCAGCGGCCCAAGGGACGGCTGCAGCTGATGCGGGCCAGGTAGCGGCGCGATCGTGGGGCGCTGCAGAGGTGACGATGGCAGGCCCGGCGGCAGCAGCGGCTCGAGGGTTGGCAGCGTTGGGGGCTGCAGGAGCGCCGGCGGCGCATGGTGGCAGCGGCTCGGTCCCTACTGTGGCCAAGGGCAGCGGCGCGGCGGCGGCCCAGGGCGGCTGCGAGGCGGCGCCAGCTGCGGTTGGCAAGGGTCCAGCGGCTGCACCCCCGAGCGCCTGCCAGTCAGGCCCAAATCCGGTCGGTACGGGCGCAGATCCGGCGGCGGCGCCCCAGGGCGCGGAGGCCCATGGAACAGCGGCGCGGGCTGGGGGTGCGCCGGCGGCAGAGACAGTGGCCCCATTAGGTGGTGCGGCGGCATGGCCGGGCTGCGCACCAGCGGCGGCAATACCAGCAGGCGGCGCAGCAGCGCAAGCGCGCGGCTCCTCAGCGGTGGTGGCGGCGGCGGTGCAGAGCCACTAATTAGTTCCTAGCTGATACCATATTAGAGTAGCAATTGTGGCTGTATTAGATGATCAGAATAATGAGGTACAGGGATGATTATATAGAGGGATTAGGTGAGGGGAAAAGACTAAACTACCCCTAACACTAATCCCTCACTAATGACTAATATGCCTCTGTGACACACACATAATTACAGTGTCTAACAGTTGGACCTCAACTCCTCACTAAGTTTAATTCAAGTATCACCATCATCATATATGTCTTGACCCGAAGCAACACCTGCACATTAACAAATAACCAATTCTTTGCGAACACAAATCAACGACTTGACTCTCATTAGCCCACATCCACGTTACCTCATGTGAGCACCTCACACAAATATGTTGTACACCTCAACCAGTCATAAAACATAAAAACACACTAAAAACTCATTCTACGAGTACCACAACTATTCCACATGTGCCATGTTCACCCATACAAGACTGCATCTCAAAACCATACCATGTATGCTTAAAACTTTACATGAAATCTCACTTGAACACTCATTTGCCAATGTATTTAGCACCTAGATCTAACAA